>OZ038381.1:123637425-126426941 GCA_964036045.1 Eutreptiella sp. 'Long Island Sound 2002' | reverse complement strand
ATCGCTTTTGGAAAAATGCGTTTTGGACCCATTTTTGACCCATTTTTGGTCCCAAAGCGGCCCATTTGCAAGGCATTCGGGCGTTTTCCATGGGCCAAAACGTGTCACCACGGGCTCAAAATGCGCTAAAACCACTTGTTTAAGCTTCCCAAATGGTGCCGGATCACTTTTGGAAAAATGCATTTGTGACCCATTTTTTGACCCATTTTGGGTCTTAAAACGGCCCATTTTCAAGGCCTTTTGGCATTTTCCATGGGCCAAAACGCGTCAACACAGGTGCAAAATGGGCTAAAACCACTTGTTGGTGCATCCCAAATGGTGTAGGATCACTTGTGGAAAAATGCGTTTTTGACCTATTTTTGACCCATTTTTGGTCCCAAAGCGGCCCATTTGCAATGCATTTTGGGATTTTCCAAGGGGCGAAACGCGTCACCATGGGCTCAAAATGGGCTAAAAACACATGTTTCAGCTTCCCAAATGGTGCAGGATCATTTTCGTAACATGTGTCTTTGACCATTTTTTGACCCATTGTTGGTCCCAAAACGGCCCATGTTCAAGGCCTAAGGGCATTTTCCATGGGCCAAAACGCGTCACCACAGGCTCAAAATGGGCTAAAAACATTTGTTTGAGCATCCCAAATGGTGCATGATCACTTTTGGAATAATGTGTTTTTGACCCATTTTCGACCCATTTTTGGTCCCAAAACGGCCCATTTGCAATGCATTTTGGCATTTTCCATGGGCCAAAACGCGTCAACACAGGTGCAAAATGGGCTAAAAACATTTGTTTGAGCATCCCAAATTGTCTAGCATCACTTTTGGAAAAATGCGTTTTAGACCCATTTTTGACCCATTTTTGGTCCCAAAGCGGCCCATTTGCAAGGCATTCGGGCGTTTTCCATGGGCCAAAACGTGTCACCACGGGCTCAAAATGCGCTAAAACCACTTGTTTAAGCTTCCCAAATGGTGCCGGATCACTTTTGGAAAAATGCATTTGTGACCCATTTTTTGACCCATTTTGGGTCTTAAAACGGCCCATTTTCAAGGCCTTTTGGCATTTTCCACGGGCCAAAACGCGTCAACACAGGTGCAAAATGGGCTAAAACCACTTGTTGGTGCATCCCAAATGGTGTAGGATCACTTGTGGAAAAATGCGTTTTTGACCTATTTTTGACCCATTTTTGGTCCCAAAGCGGCCCATTTGCAATGCATTTTGGGATTTTCCAAGGGGCGAAACGCGTCACCATGGGCTCAAAATGGGCTAAAAACACATGTTTGAGCTTCCCAAATGGTGCAGGATCATTTTTCGAAACATGTGTCTTTGACCATTTTTTGACCCATTGTTGGTCCCAAAACGGCCCATGTTCAAGGCCTAAGGGCATTTTCCATGGGCCAAAACGCGTCACCACAGGCTCAAAATGGGCTAAAAATATTTGTTTGAGCATCCCAAATGGTGCATGATCACTTTTGGAATAATGTGTTTATGACCCATTTTCGACCCATTTTTGGTCCCAAAACGGCCCATTTGCAATGCATTTTGGGATTTTCCATGGGCCAAAACGCGTCAGCACGGGGGCCAAATGGGCTAAAAACACTTGTTTGTGCATCCCAAATTCTCTAGCATCACTTTTGGAAAAATGCGTTTTAGACCCATTTTTGACCCATTTTTGGTCCCAAAGCGGCCCATTTGCAAGGCATTCGGGCGTTTTCCATGGGCCAAAACGTGTCACCACGGGCTGAAAATGCGCTAAAACCACTTGTTTAAGCTTCCCAAATGGTGCCGGATCACTTTTGGAAAAATGCATTTGTGACCCATTTTTTGACCCATTTTGGGTCTTAAAACGGCCCATTTTCAAGGCCTTTTGGCATTTTCCATGGGCCAAAACCCGTCAACACAGGTGCAAAATGGGCTAAAACCACTTGTTGGTGCATCCCAAATTGTCTAGCATCACTTTTGGAAAAATGCGTTTTTGACCCGTTTTTGACCCATTTTTGGTCCCAAAGCGGCCCATTTGCAATGCATTTTGGGATTTTCCATGGGCCAAAACGCGTCAACACAGGTGCAAAATGGGCTAAAAACATTTGTTTGAGCATCCCAAATTGTCTAGCATCACTTTTGGAAAAATGCGTTTTAGACCCATTTTTGACCCATTTTTGGTCCCAAAGCGGCCCATTTGCAAGGCATTCGGGCGTTTTCCATGGGCCAAACCGTGTCACCACGGGCTCAAAATGCGCTAAAACCACTTGTTTAAGCTTCCCAAATGGTGCCGGATCACTTTTGGAAAAATGCATTTGTGACCCATTTTTTGACCCATTTTGGGTCTTAAAACGGCCCATTTTCAAGGCATTTTGGCATTTTCCATGGGCCAAAACCCGTCAACACAGGTGCAAAATGGGCTAAAACCACTTGTTGGTGCATCCCAAATGGTGTAGGATCACTTGTGGAAAAATGCGTTTTTGACCTATTTTTGACCCATTTTTGGTCCCAAAGCGGCCCATTTGCAATGCATTTTGGGATTTTCCAAGGGGCGAAACGCGTCACCATGGGCTCAAAATGGGCTAAAAACACATGTTTGAGCTTCCCAAATGGTGCAGGATCATTTTTCGAAACATGTGTCTTTGACCATTTTTTGACCCATTGTTGGTCCCAAAACGGCCCATGTTCAAGGCCTAAGGGCATTTTCCATGGGCCAAAACGCGTCACCACAGGCTCAAAATGGGCTAAAAACATTTGTTTGAGCATCCCAAATGGTGCATGATCACTTTTGGAATAATGTGTTTTTGGCCCATTTTCGACCCATTTTTGGTCCCAAAACGGCCCATTTGCAATGCATTTTGGGATTTTCCATGGGCCAAAACGCGTCAGCACGGGGGCCAAATGGGCTAAAAACACTTGTTTGTGCATCCCAAATTGTCTAGCATCACTTTTGGAAAAATGTGTTTTAGACCCATTTTTGACCCATTTTTGGTCCCAAAGCGGCCCATTTGCAAGGCATTCGGGCGTTTTCCATGGGCCAAAACGTGTCACCACGGGCTCAAAATGCGCTAAAACCACTTGTTTAAGCTTCCCAAATGGTGCCGGATCACTTTTGGAAAAATGCATTTGTGACCCATTTTTTGACCCATTTTGGGTCTTAAAACGGCCCATTTTCAAGGCCTTTTGGCATTTTCCATGGGCCAAAACGCGTCAACACAGGTGCAAAATGGGCTAAAACCACTTGTTGGTGCATCCCAAATGGTGTAGGATCACTTGTGGAAAAATGCGTTTTTGACCTATTTTTGACCCATTTTTGGTCCCAAAACGGCCCATTTGCAATGCATTTTGGGATTTTCCATGGGCCAAAACGCGTCAACACAGGTGCAAAATGGGCTAAAAACACATGTTTGAGCATCCCAAATTGTCTAGCATCACTTTTGGAAAAATGCGTTTTTGACCCATTTTCGACCCATTTTTGGTCCCAAAACGGCCCATTTGCAATGCATTTTGGGATTTTCCATGGGCCAAAACGCGTCAACACAGGTGCAAAATGGGCTAAAAACATTTGTTTGAGCATCCCAAATTGTCTAGCATCGCTTTTGGAAAAATGCGTTTTAGACCCATTTTTGACCCATTTTTGGTCCCAAAGCGGCCCATTTGCAAGGCATTCGGGCGTTTTCCATGGGCCAAAACGTGTCACCACGGGCTCAAAATGCGCTAAAACCACTTGTTTAAGCTTCCCAAATGGTGCCGGATCACTTTTGGAAAAATGCATTTGTGACCCATTTTTTGACCCATTTTGGGTCTTAAAACGGCCCATTTTCAAGGCCTTTTGGCATTTTCCATGGGCCAAAACGCGTCAACACAGGTGCAAAATGGGCTAAAACCACTTGTTGGTGCATCCCAAATGGTGTAGGATCACTTGTGGAAAAATGCGTTTTTGACCTATTTTTGACCCATTTTTGGTCCCAAAGCGGCCCATTTGCAATGCATTTTGGGATTTTCCAAGGGGCGAAACGCGTCACCATGGGCTCAAAATGGGCTAAAAACACATGTTTGAGCTTCCCAAATGGTGCAGGATCATTTTTCGAAACATGTGTCTTTGACCATTTTTTGACCCATTGTTGGTCCCAAAACGGCCCATGTTCAAGGCCTAAGGGCATTTTCCATGGGCCAAAACGCGTCACCACAGGCTCAAAATGGGCTAAAAACATTTGTTTGAGCATCCCAAATGGTGCATGATCACTTTTGGAATAATGTGTTTTTGACCCATTTTCCACCCATTTCTGGTCCCAAAACGGCCCATTTGCAATGCATTTTGGGATTTTCCATGGGCCAAAACGCGTCAGCACGGGGGCCAAATGGGCTAAAAACACTTGTTTGTGCATCCCAAATTGTCTAGCATCACTTTTGGAAAAATGCGTTTTAGACCCATTTTTGACCCATTTTTGGTCCCAAAGCGGCCCATTTGCAAGGCATTCGGGCGTTTTCCATGGGCCAAAACGTGTCACCACGGGCTCAAAATGCGCTAAAACCACTTGTTTAAGCTTCCCAAATGGCGCCGGATCACTTTTGGAAAAATGACTTGGTGACCCATTTTTTGACCCATTTTGGGTCTTAAAACGGCCCATTTTCAAGGCCTTTTGGCATTTTCCATGGGCCAAAACGCGTCAACACAGGTGCAAAATGGGCTAAAACCACTTGTTGGTGCATCCCAAATGGTGTAGGATCACTTGTGGAAAAATGCGTTTTTGACCTATTTTTGACCCATTTTTGGTCCCAAAGCGGCCCATTTGCAATGCATTTTGGGATTTTCCATGGGCCAAAACGCGTCAACACAGGTGCAAAATGGGCTAAAAACATTTGTTTGAGCATCCCAAATTGTCTAGCATCACTTTTGGAAAAATGCGTTTTTGACCCATTTTCGACCCATTTTTGGTCCCAAAACGGCCCATTTGCAATGCATTTTGGGATTTTCCATGGGCCAAAACGCGTCAACACAGGTGCAAAATGGGCTAAAAACATTTGTTTGTGCATCCCAAATTGCCTAGCATCGCTTTTGGAAAAATGCGTTTTAGACCCATTTTTGACCCATTTTTGGTCCCAAAGCGGCCCATTTGCAAGGCATTCGGGCGTTTTCCATGGGCCAAAACGTGTCACCACGGGCTCAAAATGCGCTAAAACCACTTGTTTAAGCTTCCCAAATGGTGCCGGATCACTTTTGGAAAAATGCATTTGTGACCCATTTTTTGACCCATTTTGGGTCTTAAAACGGCCCATTTTCAAGGCCTTTTGGCATTTTCCATGGGCCAAAACGCGTCAACACAGGTGCAAAATGGGCTAAAACCACTTGTTGGTGCATCCCAAATGGTGTAGGATCACTTGTGGAAAAATGCGTTTTTGACCTATTTTTGACCCATTTTTGGTCCCAAAGCGGCCCATTTGCAATGCATTTTGGGATTTTCCATGGGCCAAAACGCGTCAACACAGGTGCAAAATGGGCTAAAAACATTTGTTTGAGCATCCCAAATTGTCTAGCATCACTTTTGGAAAAATGCGTTTTTGACCCATTTTCGACCCATTTTTGGTCCCAAAACGGCCCATTTGCAATGCATTTTGGGATTTTCCATGGGCCAAAACGCGTCAACACAGGTGCAAAATGGGCTAAAAACATTTGTTTGAGCATCCCAAATTGCCTAGCATCGCTTTTGGAAAAATGCGTTTTAGACCCATTTTTGACCCATTTTTGGTCCCAAAGCGGCCCATTTGCAAGGCATTCGGGCGTTTTCCATGGGCCAAAACGTGTCACCACGGGCTCAAAATGCGCTAAAACCACTTGTTTAAGCTTCCCAAATGGTGCCGGATCACTTTTGGAAAAATGCATTTGTGACCCATTTTTTGACGCATTTTGGGTCTTAAAACGGCCCATTTTCAAGGCCTTTTGGCATTTTCCATGGGCCAAAACGCGTCAACACAGGTGCAAAATGGGCTAAAACCACTTGTTGGTGCATCCCAAATGGTGTAGGATCACTTGTGGAAAAATGCGTTTTTGACCTATTTTTGACCCATTTTTGGTCCCAAAGCGGCCCATTTTCAAGGCCTTTTGGCATTTTCCATGGGCCAAAACCCGTCAACACAGGTGCAAAATGGGCTAAAAACATTTGTTTGAGCATCCCAAATTGTCTAGCATCACTTTTGGAAAAATGCGTTTTTGACCCATTTTCGACCCATTTTTGGTCCCAAAACGGCCCATTTGCAATGCATTTTGGGATTTTCCATGGGCCAAAACGCGTCAACACAGGTGCAAAATGGGCTAAAAACATTTGTTTGAGCATCCCAAATTGCCTAGCATCGCTTTTGGAAAAATGCGTTTTAGACCCATTTTTGACCCATTTTTGGTCCCAAAGCGGCCCATTTGCAAGGCATTCGGGCGTTTTCCATGGGCCAAAACGTGTCACCACGGGCTCAAAATGCGCTAAAACCACTTGTTTAAGCTTCCCAAATGGTGCCGGATCACTTTTGGAAAAATGCATTTGTGACCCATTTTTTGACCCATTTTGGGTCTTAAAACGGCCCATTTTCAAGGCCTTTTGGCATTTTCCATGGGCCAAAACCCGTCAACACAGGTGCAAAATGGGCTAAAACCACTTGTTGGTGCATCCCAAATGGTGTAGGATCACTTGTGGAAAAATGCGTTTTTGACCTACTTTTGACCCATTTTTGGTCCCAAAGCGGCCCATTTGCAATGCATTTTGGGATTTTCCAAGGGGCGAAACGCGTCACCATGGGCTCAAAATGGCCTAAAAACACATGTTTGAGCTTCCCAAATGGTGCAGGATCATTTTTCGAAACATGTGTCTTTGACCATTTTTTGACCCATTGTTGGTCCCAAAACGGCCCATGTTCAAGGCCTAAGGGCATTTTCCATGGGCCAAAACGCGTCACCACAGGCTCAAAATGGGCTAAAAACATTTGTTTGAGCATCCCAAATGGTGCATGATCACTTTTGGAATAATGTGTTTTTGACCCATTTTCCACCCATTTTTGGTCCCAAAACGGCCCATTTGCAATGCATTTTGGGATTTTCCATGGGCCAAAACGCGTCAGCACGGGGGCCAAATGGGCTAAAAACACTTGTTTGTGCATCCCAAATTGTCTAGCATCACTTTTGGAAAAATGCGTTTTAGACCCATTTTTGACCCATTTTTGGTCCCAAAGCGGCCCATTTGCAAGGCATTCGGGCGTTTTCCATGGGCCAAAACGTGTCACCACGGGCTCAAAATGCGCTAAAACCACTTGTTTAAGCTTCCCAAATGGTGCCGGATCACTTTTGGAAAAATGACTTGGTGACCCATTTTTTGACCCATTTTGGGTCTTAAAACGGCCCATTTTCAAGGCCTTTTGGCATTTTCCATGGGCCAAAACGCGTCAACACAGGTGCAAAATGGGCTAAAACCACTTGTTGGTGCATCCCAAATGGTGTAGGATCACTTGTGGAAAAATGCGTTTTTGACCTATTTTTGACCCATTTTTGGTCCCAAAGCGGCCCATTTGCAATGCATTTTGGGATTTTCCATGGGCCAAAACGCGTCAACACAGGTGCAAAATGGGCTAAAAACATTTGTTTGAGCATCCCAAATTGTCTAGCATCACTTTTGGAAAAATGCGTTTTTGACCCATTTTCGACCCATTTTTGGTCCCAAAACGGCCCATTTGCAATGCATTTTGGGATTTTCCATGGGCCAAAACGCGTCAACACAGGTGCAAAATGGGCTAAAAACATTTGTTTGTGCATCCCAAATTGCCTAGCATCGCTTTTGGAAAAATGCGTTTTAGACCCATTTTTGACCCATTTTTGGTCCCAAAGCGGCCCATTTGCAAGGCATTCGGGCGTTTTCCATGGGCCAAAACGTGTCACCACGGGCTCAAAATGCGCTAAAACCACTTGTTTAAGCTTCCCAAATGGTGCCGGATCACTTTTGGAAAAATGCATTTGTGACCCATTTTTTGACCCATTTTGGGTCTTAAAACGGCCCATTTTCAAGGCCTTTTGGCATTTTCCATGGGCCAAAACGCGTCAACACAGGTGCAAAATGGGCTAAAACCACTTGTTGGTGCATCCCAAATGGTGTAGGATCACTTGTGGAAAAATGCGTTTTTGACCTATTTTTGACCCATTTTTGGTCCCAAAGCGGCCCATTTGCAATGCATTTTGGGATTTTCCATGGGCCAAAACGCGTCAACACAGGTGCAAAATGGGCTAAAAACATTTGTTTGAGCATCCCAAATTGTCTAGCATCACTTTTGGAATAATGTGTTTTTGACCCATTTTCGACCCATTTTTGGTCCCAAAACGGCCCATTTGCAATGCATTTTGGGATTTTCCATGGGCCAAAACGCGTCAACACAGGTGCAAAATGGGCTAAAAACATTTGTTTGAGCATCCCAAATTGTCTAGCATCGCTTTTGGAAAAATGCGTTTTAGACCCATTTTTGACCCATTTTTGGTCCCAAAGCGGCCCATTTGCAAGGCATTCGGGCGTTTTCCATGGGCCAAAATGTGTCACCACGGGCTCAAAATGCGCTAAAACCACTTGTTTAAGCTTCCCAAATGGTGCCGGATCACTTTTGGAAAAATGCATTTGTGACCCATTTTTTGACCCATTTTGGGTCTTAAAACGGCCCATTTTCAAGGCCTTTTGGCATTTTCCATGGGCCAAAACGCGTCAACACAGGTGCAAAATGGGCTAAAACCACTTGTTGGTGCATCCCAAATGGTGTAGGATCACTTGTGGAAAAATGCGTTTTTGACCTATTTTTGACCCATTTTTGGTCCCAAAGCGGCCCGTTTGCAATGCAATTTGGGATTTTCCAAGGGCGAAACGCGTCACCATGGGCTCAAAATGGGCTAAAAACACATGTTTGAGCTTCCCAAATGGTGCAGGATCATTTTTCGAAACATGTGTCTTTGACCATTTTTTGACCCATTGTTGGTCCCAAAACGGCCCATGTTCAAGGCCTAAGGGCATTTTCCATGGGCCAAAACGCGTCACCACAGGCTCAAAATGGGCTAAAAACATTTGTTTGAGCATCCCAAATGGTGCATGATCACTTTTGGAATAATGTGTTTTTGACCCATTTTCCACCCATTTTTGGTCCCAAAACGGCCCATTTGCAATGCATTTTGGGATTTTCCATGGGCCAAAACGCGTCAGCACGGGGGCCAAATGGGCTAAAAACACTTGTTTGTGCATCCCAAATTGTCTAGCATCACTTTTGGAAAAATGCGTTTTAGACCCATTTTTGACCCATTTTTGGTCCCAAAGCGGCCCATTTGCAAGGCATTCGGGCGTTTTCCATGGGCCAAAACGTGTCACCACGGGCTCAAAATGCGCTAAAACCACTTGTTTAAGCTTCCCAAATGGTGCCGGATCACTTTTGGAAAAATGCATTTGTGACCCATTTTTTGACCCATTTTGGGTCTTAAAACGGCCCATTTTCAAGGCATTTTGGCATTTTCCATGGGCCAAAACGCATCAACACAGGTGCAAAATGGGCTAAAACCACTTGTTGGTGCATCCCAAATGGTGTAGGATCACTTGTGGAAAAATGCGTTTTTGACCTATTTTTGACCCATTTTTGGTCCCAAAGCGGCCGGTTTGCAATGCATTTTGGGATTTTCCAAGGGGCGAAACGCGTCACCATGGGCTCAAAATGGGCTAAAAACACATGTTTGAGCTTCCCAAATGGTGCAGGATCATTTTTCGAAACATGTGTCTTTGACCATTTTTTGACCCATTGTTGGTCCCAAAACGGCCCATGTTCAAGGCCTAAGGGCATTTTCCATGGGCCAAAACGCGTCACCACAGGCTCAAAATGGGCTAAAAACATTTGTTTGAGCATCCCAAATGGTGCATGATCACTTTTGGAATAATGTGTTTTTGACCCATTTTCCACCCATTTTTGGTCCCAAAACGGCCCATTTGCAATGCATTTTGGGATTTTCCATGGGCCAAAACGCGTCAGCACGGGGGCCAAATGGGCTAAAAACACTTGTTTGTGCATCCCAAATTGTCTAGCATCACTTTTGGAAAAATGCGTTTTAGACCCATTTTTGACCCATTTTTGGTCCCAAAGCGGCCCATTTGCAAGGCATTCGGGCGTTTTCCATGGGCCAAAACGTGTCACCACGGGCTCAAAATGCGCTAAAACCACTTGTTTAAGCTTCCCAAATGGTGCCGGATCACTTTTGGAAAAATGCATTTGTGACCCATTTTTTGACCCATTTTGGGTCTTAAAACGGCCCATTTTCAAGGCATTTTGGCATTTTCCATGGGCCAAAACGCATCAACACAGGTGCAAAATGGGCTAAAACCACTTGTTGGTGCATCCCAAATGGTGTAGGATCACTTGTGGAAAAATGCGTTTTTGACCTATTTTTGACCCATTTTTGGTCCCAAAGCGGCCCGTTTGCAATGCATTTTGGGATTTTCCAAGGGGCGAAACGCGTCACCATGGGCTCAAAATGGGCTAAAAACACATGTTTGAGCTTCCCAAATGGTGCAGGATCATTTTTCGTAACATGTGTCTTTGACCATTTTTTGACCCATTGTTGGTCCCAAAACGGCCCATGTTCAAGGCCTAAGGGCATTTTCCATGGGCCAAAACGCGTCACCACAGGCTCAAAATGGGCTAAAAACATTTGTTTGAGCATCCCAAATTGTCTAGCATCACTTTTGGAATAATGTGTTTTTGACCCATTTTCGACCCATTTTTGGTCCCAAAACGGCCCATTTGCAATGCATTTTGGGATTTTCCATGGGCCAAAACGCGTCAACACAGGTGCAAAAATGGGCTAAAAACATTTGTTTGTGCATCCCAAATTGCCTAGCATCGCTTTTGGAAAAATGCGTTTTAGACCCATTTTTGACCCATTTTTGGTCCCAAAGCGGCCCATTTGCAAGGCATTCGGGCGTTTTCCATGGGCCAAAACGTGTCACCACGGGCTCAAAATGCGCTAAAACCACTTGTTTAAGCTTCCCAAATGGTGCCGGATCACTTTTGGAAAAATGCATTTGTGACCCATTTTTTGACCCATTTTGGGTCTTAAAACGGCCCATTTTCAAGGCCTTTTGGCATTTTCCATGGGCCAAAACGCGTCAACACAGGTGCAAAATGGGCTAAAACCACTTGTTGGTGCATCCCAAATGGTGTAGGATCACTTGTGGAAAAATGCGTTTTTGACCTATTTTTGACCCATTTTTGGTCCCAAAGCGGCCCATTTGCAATGCATTTTGGGATTTTCCATGGGCCAAAACACGTCAACACAGGTGCAAAATGGGCTAAAAACATTTGTTTGAGCATCCCAAATTGTCTAGCATCACTTTTGGAAAAATGCGTTTTTGACCCATTTTCGACCCATTTTTGGTCCCAAAACGGCCCATTTGCAATGCATTTTGGGATTTTCCATGGGCCAAAACGCGTCAACACGGGGGCCAAATGGGCTAAAAACATTTGTTTGAGCATCCCAAATTGCCTAGCATCGCTTTTGGAAAAATGCGTTTTAGACCCATTTTTGACCCATTTTTGGTCCCAAAGAGGCCCATTTGCAAGGCATTCGGGCGTTTTCCATGGGCCAAAACGTGTCACCACGGGCTCAAAATGGGCTAAAACCACTTGTTGGTGCATCCCAAATGGTGTAGGATCACTTGTGGAAAAATGCGTTTTTGACCTATTTTTGACCCATTTTTGGTCCCAAAGCGGCCCATTTGCAATGCATTTTGGGATTTTCCATGGGCCAAAACGCGTCAACACAGGTGCAAAATGGCCTAAAAACATTTGTTTGAGCATCCCAAATTGTCTAGCATCACTTTTGGAAAAATGCGTTTTTGACCCATTTTCGACCCATTTTTGGTCCCAAAACGGCCCATTTGCAATGCATTTTGGGATTTTCCATGGGCCAAAACGCGTCAACACAGGTGCAAAATGGGCTAAAAACATTTGTTTGAGCATCCCAAATTGCCTAGCATCGCTTTTGGAAAAAATGCTTTTTAGACCCATTTTTGACCCATTTTTGGTCCCAAAGCGGCCCATTTGCAAGGCATTCGGGCGTTTTCCATGGGCCAAAACGTGTCACCACGGGCTCAAAATGCGCTAAAACCACTTGTTTAAGCTTCCCAAATGGTGCCGGATCACTTTTGGAAAAATGCATTTGTGACCCATTTTTTGACCCATTTTGGGTCTTAAAACGGCCCATTTTCAAGGCCTTTTGGCATTTTCCATGGGCCAAAACCCGTCAACACAGGTGCAAAATGGGCTAAAACCACTTGTTGGTGCATCCCAAATGGTGTAGGATCACTTGTGGAAAAATGCGTTTTTGACCTATTTTTGACCCATTTTTGGTCCCAAAGCGGCCCATTTGCAATGCATTTTGGGATTTTCCAAGGGGCGAAAACGCGTCACCATGGGCTCAAAATGGGCTAAAAACACATGTTTGAGCTTCCCAAATGGTGCAGGATCATTTTTCGAAACATGTGTCTTTGACCATTTTTTGACCCATTGTTGGTCCCAAAACGGCCCATGTTCAAGGCCTAAGGGCATTTTCCATGGGCCAAAACGCGTCACCACAGGCTCAAAATGGGCTAAAAACATTTGTTTGAGCATCCCAAATGGTGCATGATCACTTTTGGAATAATGTGTTTTTGACCCATTTTCCACCCATTTTTGGTCCCAAAACGGCCCATTTGCAATGCATTTTGGGATTTTCCATGGGCCAAAACGCGTCAGCACGGGGGCCAAATGGGCTAAAAACACTTGTTTGTGCATCCCAAATTGTCTAGCATCACTTTTGGAAAAATGCGTTTTAGACCCATTTTTGACCCATTTTTGGTCCCAAAGCGGCCCATTTGCAAGGCATTCGGGCGTTTTCCATGGGCCAAAACGTGTCACCACGGGCTCAAAATGCGCTAAAACCACTTGTTTAAGCTTCCCAAATGGTGCCGGATCACTTTTGGAAAAATGCATTTGTGACCCATTTTTTGACCCATTTTGGGTCTTAAAACGGCCCATTTTCAAGGCATTTTGGCATTTTCCATGGGCCAAAACGCATCAACACAGGTGCAAAATGGGCTAAAACCACTTGTTGGTGCATCCCAAATGGTGTAGGATCACTTGTGGAAAAATGCGTTTTTGACCTATTTTTGACCCATTTTTGGTCCCAAAGCGGCCCGTTTGCAATGCATTTTGGGATTTTCCAAGGGGCGAAACGCGTCACCATGGGCTCAAAATGGGCTAAAAACACATGTTTGAGCTTCCCAAATGGTGCAGGATCATTTTTCGAAACATGTGTCTTTGACCATTTTTTGACCCATTGTTGGTCCCAAAACGGCCCATGTTCAAGGCCTAAGGGCATTTTCCATGGGCCAAAACGCGTCACCACAGGCTCAAAATGGGCTAAAAACATTTGTTTGAGCATCCCAAATGGTGCATGATCACTTTTGGAATAATGTGTTTTTGACCCATTTTCGACCCATTTTTGGTCCCAAAACGGCCCATTTGCAATGCATTTTGGGATTTTCCATGGGCCAAAACGCGTCAGCACGGGGGCCAAATGGGCTAAAAACACTTGTTTGTGCATCCCAAATTGTCTAGCATCACTTTTGGAAAAATGCGTTTTAGACCCATTTTTGACCCATTTTTGGTCCCAAAGCGGCCCATTTGCAAGGCATTCGGGCGTTTTCCATGGGCCAAAACGTGTCACCACGGGCTCAAAATGCGCTAAAACCACTTGTTGAAGCTTCCCAAATGGTGCCGGATCACTTTTTGGAAAAATGCATTTGTGACCCATTTTTTGACCCATTTTGGGTCTTAAAACGGCCCATTTCCAAGGCCTTTTGGCATTTTCCATGGGCCAAAACGCGTCAACACAGGTGCAAAATGGGCTAAAACCACTTGTTGGTGCATCCCAAATGGTGTAGGATCACTTGTGGAAAAATGCGTTTTTGACCTATTTTTGACCCATTTTTGGTCCCAAAGCGGCCCATTTGCATTGCATTTTGGGATTTTCCAAGGGGCGAAACGCGTCACCATGGGCTCAAAATGGGCTAAAACACATGTTTGAGCTTCCCAAATGGTGCAGGATCATTTTTCGTAACATGTGTCTTTGACCATTTCTTGACCCATTGTTGGTCCCAAAACGGCCCATGTTCAAGGCCTAAGGGCATTTTCCATGGGCCAAAACGCGTCACCGCAGGCTCAAAATGGGCTAAAAACATTTGTTTGAGCATCCAAATGGTGCATGATCACTTTTGGAATAATGTGTTTTTGACCCATTTTCGACCCATTTTTGGTCCCAAAACGGCCCATTTGCAATGCATTTTGGGATTTTCCATGGGCCAAAACGCGTCAGCACAGGGGCCAAATGGGCTAAAAACACTTGTTTGTGCATCCCAAATTGTCTAGCATCACTTTTGGAAAAATGCTTTTTAGACCCATTTTTGACCCATTTTTGGTCCCAAAGCGGCCCATTTGCAAGGCATTCGGGCGTTTTCCATGGGCCAAAACGTGTCACCACGGGCTCAAAATGCGCTAAAACCACTTGTTTAAGCTTCCCAAATGGTGCCGGATCACTTTTGGAAAAATGCATTTGTGACCCATTTTTTGACCCATTTTGGGTCTTAAAACGGCCCATTTCCAAGGCCTTTTGGCATTTTCCATGGGCCAAAACGCGTCAACACAGGTGCAAAATGGGCTAAAACCACTTGTTGGTGCATCCCAAATGGTGTAGGATCACTTGTGGAAAAATGCGTTTTTGACCTATTTTTGACCCATTTTTGGTCCCAAAGCGGCCCATTTGCAATGCATTTTGGGATTTTCCAATGGGCGAAAACGCGTCACCATGGGCTCAAAATGGGCTAAAAACACATGTTTGAGCTTCCCAAATGGTGCAGGATCATTTTTCGAAACATGTGTCTTTGACCATTTTTTGACCCATTGTTGGTCCCAAAACGGCCCATGTTCAAGGCCTAAGGGCATTTTCCATGGGCCAAAACGCGTCACCACAGGCTCAAAATGGGCTAAAAACATTTGTTTGAGCATCCCAAATGGTGCATGATCACTTTTGGAATAATGTGTTTTTGACCCATTTTCGACCCATTTTCGTCCCAAAACGGCCCATTTGCAATGCATTTTGGGATTTTCCATGGGCCAAAACGCGTCAGCACGGGGGCCAAATGGGCTAAAAACACTTGTTTGTGCATCCCAAATTGTCTAGCATCACTTTTGGAAAAATGCGTTTTAGACCCATCTTTGACCCATTTTTGGTCCCAAAGCGGCCCAGGCCCATTTGCAAGGCATTCGGGCGTTTTCCATGGGCCAAAACGTGTCACCACGGGCTCAAAATGCGCTAAAACCACTTGTTTAAGCTTCCCAAATGGTGCCGGATCACTTTTGGAAAAATGCATTTGTGACCCATTTTTTGACCCATTTTGGGTCTTAAAACGGCCCATTTTCAAGGCCTTTTGGCATTTTCCATGGGCCAAAACGCGTCAACACAGGTGCAAAATGGGCTAAAACCACTTGTTGGTGCATCCCAAATGGTGTAGGATCACTTGTGGAAAAATGCGTTTTTGACCTACTTTTGACCCATTTTTGGTCCCAAAGCGGCCCATTTGCAATGCATTTTGGGATTTTCCAAGGGGCGAAACGCGTCACCATGGGCTCAAAATGGCCTAAAAACACATGTTTGAGCTTCCCAAATGGTGCACGATCACTTTTCGAAACATGTGTCTTTGACCATTTTTTGACCCATTGTTGGTCCCAAAACGGCCCATGTTCAAGGCCTAAGGGCATTTTCCATGGGCCAAAACGCGTCACCACAGGCTCAAAATGGGCTAAAAACATTTGTTTGAGCATCCCAAATGGTGCATGATCACTTTTGGAATAATGTGTTTTTGACCCATTTTCAACCCATTTTTGGTCCCAAAACGGCCCATTTGCAATGCATTTTGGGATTTTCCATGGGCCAAAACGCGTCAGCACGGGGGCCAAATGGGCTAAAAACACTTGTTTGTGCATCCCAAATTGTCTAGCATCACTTTTGGAAAAATGCGTTTTAGACCCATCTTTGACCCATTTTTGGTCCCAAAGCGGCCCAGGCCCATTTGCAAGGCATTCGGGCGTTTTCCATGGGCCAAAACGTGTCACCACGGGCTCAAAATGCGCTAAAACCACTTGTTTAAGCTTCCCAAATGGTGCCGGATCACTTTTGGAAAAATGCATTTGTGACCCATTTTTTGACCCATTTTGGGTCTTAAAACGGCCAAATTTCAAGGCCTTTTGGCATTTTCCATGGGCCAAAACCCGTCAACACAGGTGCAAAATGGGCTAAAACCACTTGTTGGTGCATCCCAAATGGTGTAGGATCACTTGTGGAAAAATGCGTTTTTGACCTATTTTTGACCCATTTTTGGTCCCAAAGCGGCCCATTTGCAATGCATTTTGGGATTTTCCA
Source organism: Eutreptiella sp. 'Long Island Sound 2002' (assembly GCA_964036045.1). Classification (NCBI taxonomy): domain Eukaryota; phylum Euglenozoa; class Euglenophyceae; order Eutreptiales; family Eutreptiaceae; genus Eutreptiella; species Eutreptiella sp. 'Long Island Sound 2002'. The sequence continues at coordinate 126,410,455 of OZ038381.1, read as the reverse complement.
AGGGGCGAAACGCGTCACCATGGGCTCAAAATGGGCTAAAAACACATGTTTGAGCTTCCCAAATTGTCTAGCATCACTTTTGGAAAAATGCGTTTTAGACCCATTTTTGACCCATTTTTGGTCCCAAAGCGGCCAATTTGCAAGGCATTCGGGCGTTTTCCATGGGCCAAACCGTGTCACCACGGGCTCAAAATGCGCTAAAACCACTTGTTTAAGCTTCCCAAATGGTGCCGGATCACTTTTGGAAAAATGCATTGGTGACCCATTTTTTGACCCATTTTGGGTCTTAAAACGGCCCATTTTCAAGGCATTTTGGCATTTTCCATGGGCCAAAACGCGTCAACACAGGTGCAAAATGGGCTAAAACCACTTGTTGGTGCATCCCAAATGGTGTAGGATCACTTGTGGAAAAATGCGTTTTTGACCTATTTTTGACCCATTTTTGGTCCCAAAGCGGCCCATTTGCAATGCATTTTGGGATTTTCCAAGGGGCGAAACGCGTCACCATGGGCTCAAAATGGCCTAAAAACACATGTTTGAGCTTCCCAAATGGTGCACGATCACTTTTCGAAACATGTGTCTTTGACCATTTTTTGACCCATTGTTGGTCCCAAAACGGCCCATGTTCAAGGCCTAAGGGCATTTTCCATGGGCCAAAACGCGTCACCACAGGCTCAAAATGGGCTAAAAACATTTGTTTGAGCATCCCAAATGGTGCATGATCACTTTTGGAATAATGTGTTTTTGACCCATTTTCGACCCATTTTTGGTCCCAAAACGGCCCATTTGCAATGCATTTTGGGATTTTCCATGGGCCAAAAACGCGTCAGCACAGGGGCCAAATGGGCTAAAAACACTTGTTTGTGCATCCCAAATTGTCTAGCATCACTTTTGGAAAAATGCGTTTTAGACCCATTTTTGACCCATTTTTGGTCCCAAAGCGGCCCATTTGCAAGGCATTCGGGCGTTTTCCATGGGCCAAAACGTGTCACCACGGGCTCAAAATGCGCTAAAACCACTTGTTTAAGCTTCCCTAATGGTGCCGGATCACTTTTGGAAAAATGCATTTGTGACCCATTTTTTGACCCATTTTGGGTCTTAAAACGGCCCATTTTCAAGGCCTTTTGGCATTTTCCATGGGCCAAAACGCGTCAACACAGGTGCAAAATGGGCTAAAACCACTTGTTGGTGCATCCCAAATGGTGTAGGATCCCTTGTAGAAAAGTGCATTTTTGACCTATTTTTGACCCATTTTTGGTCCCAAAACGGCCCATTTGCAAGGCATTTTGGGATTTTCCATGGGCCAAAACGTGTCACCACAAGCTCAAAATGGGCTAAAAACAATTGTTTGAGCTTCCCAACCGGGTCCAGGATCAGTTTTGGATAAATGTATTTGTGACCCAATTTTGACGCATTTTTGGTCGCAAAACGGCCCATTTGCAAGGCGTTTTACGATTTTCCATGGGCCAAAACACGTCACCACATCCTCAAAATGGGCTAAAATCACTTGTTGGTACATCCCCCATGGTGCACGATCACTTTTCGGAAAATGCGTTTTTGACCCATTTTTGACCCATTCTTGGTCCCAAAACGGCCCATTTGCAAGGCCTTTTGGCATTTTCCATGGGCCAAAACGCGTCAACACGGGTGCAAAATGGGCTAAAACCACTTGTTGGTGCATCCCAAATGGTGTAGGATCACTTGTGGAAAAATGAGTTTTTGACCTATTTTTGACCCATTTTTGGTTCCAAAGCGGCCCATTTGCATTGCATTTTGGAATTTTCCAAGGGGCGAAACGCGTCACCATGGGCTCAAAATGGGCTAAAAACACATGTTTGAGCTTCCCAAATGGTGCAGGATCATTTTTCGAAACATGTGTCTTTGACCATTTTCTGACCCATTGTTGGTCCCAAAACGGCCCATGTTCAAGGCCTAAGGGCATTTTCCATGGGCCAAAACGCGTCACCACAGGCTCAAAATGGGCTAAAAACATTTGTTTGAGCATCCCAAATGGTGCATGATCACTTTTGGAATAATGTGTTTTTGACCCATTTTCGACCCATTTTTGGTCCCAAAGCGGCCCATTTGCAAGGCATTCGGGCGTTTTCCATGGGCCAAAACGTGTCACCACGGGCTCAAAATGCGCTAAAACCACTTGTTTGAGCTTCCCAAATGGTGCCGGATCACTTTTGGAAAAATGCATTTGTGACCCATTTTTTGACCCATTTTGGGTCTTAAAACGGCCCATTTTCGAGGCCTTTTGGCATTTTCCATGGGCCAAAACGCGTCAACACAGGTGCAAAATGGGCTAAAACCACTTGTTGGTGCATCCCAAATGGTGTAGGATCCCTTGTAGAAAAGTGCGTTTTTGACCTATTTTTGACCCATTTTTGGTCCCAAAACGGCCCATTTGCAAGGCATTTTTGGATTTTCCATGGGCCAAAACGTGTCACCACAAGCTCAAAATGGGCTAAAAACAATTGTTTGAGCTTCCCAACCGGGTCCAGGATCAGTTTTGGATAAATGTATTTGTGACCCAATTTTGACGCATTTTTGGTCGCAAAACGGCCCATTTGCAAGGCGTTTTACGATTTTCCATGGGCCAAAACACGTCACCACATCCTCAAAATGGGCTAAAATCACTTGTTGGTACATCCCCCATGGTGCACGATCACTTTTCGGAAAATGCGTTTTTGACCCATTTTTGACCCATTCTTGGTCCCAAAACGGCCCATTTGCAAGGCCTTTTGGCATTTTCCATGGGCCAAAACGCGTCAACACGGGTGCAAAATGGGCTAAAACCACTTGTTGGTGCATCCCAAATGGTGTAGGATCACTTGTGGAAAAATGAGTTTTTGACCTATTTTTGACCCATTTTTGGTTCCAAAGCGGCCCATTTGCATTGCATTTTGGAATTTTCCAAGGGGCGAAACGCGTCACCATGGGCTCAAAATGGGCTAAAAACACATGTTTGAGCTTCCCAAATGGTGCAGGATCATTTTTCGAAACATGTGTCTTTGACCATTTTTTGACCCATTGTTGGTCCCAAAACGGCCCATGTTCAAGGCCTAAGGGCATTTTCCATGGGCCAAAACGCGTCACCACAGGCTCAAAATGGGCTAAAAACATTTGTTTGAGCATCCCAAATGGTGCATGATCACTTTTGGAATAATGTGTTTTTGACCCATTTTCGACCCATTTTTGGTCCCAAAACGGCCCATTTGCATTGCATTTTGGGATTTTCCATGGGCCAAAACGCGTCAGCACGGGGGCCAAATGGGCTAAAAACACTTGTTTGTGCATCCCAAATTGTCTAGCATCACTTTTGGAAAAATGCGTTTTAGACCCATTTTTGACCCATTTTTGGTCCCAAAGCGGCCCATTTGCAATGCATTTTGGGATTTTCCAAGGGGCGAAACGCGTCCCAAATTGTCTAGCATCACTTTTGGAAAAATGCGTTTTAGACCCATTTTTGACCCATTTTTGGCCCCAAAGCGGCCCAGGCCCATTTGCAAGGCATTTGGGCGTTTTCCATGGGCCAAAACGTGTCACCACGGGCTGAAAATGCGCTAAAACCACTTGTTTAAGCTTCCCAAATGGTGCCGGATCACTTTTGGAAAAATGCATTTGTGACCCATTTTTTGACCCATTTTGGGTCTTAAAACGGCCCATTTTCAAGGCATTTTGGCATTTTCCATGGGCCAAAACGCGTCAACACAGGTGCAAAATGGGCTAAAACCACTTGTTGGTGCATCCCAAATGGTGTAGGATCACTTGTGGAAAAATGCGTTTTTGACCTATTTTTGACCCATTTTTGGTCCCAAAGCGGCCCATTTGCATTGCATTTTGGAATTTTCCAAGGGGCGAAACGCGTCACCATGGGCTCAAAATGGGCTAAAAACACATGTTTGAGCTTCCCAAATGGTGCAGGATCACTTTTCGAAACATGTGTCTTTGACCATTTTTGGACCCATTGTTGGTCCCAAAACGGCCCATGTTCAAGGCCTAAGGGCATTTTCCATGGGCCAAAACGCGTCACCACAGGCTCAAAATGGGCTAAAAACATTTGTTTGAGCATCCCAAATGGTGCATGATCACTTTTGGAACAATGTGTTTTTGGCCCATTTTGGACCCATTTTTGGTCCCAAAACGGCCCATTTGCAATGCATTTTGGGATTTTCCATGGGCCAAAACGCGTCAACACAGGTGCAAAATGGGCTAAAAACACTTGTTTGTGCATCCCAAATTGTCTAGCATCACTTTTGGAAAAATGCGTTTTAGACCCATTTTTGACCCATTTTTGGTCCCAAAGCGGCCCATTTGCAAGGCATTCGGGCGTTTTCCATGGGCTAAAACGTGTCACCACGGGCTCAAAATGCGCTAAAACCACTTGTTTAAGCTTCCCAAATGGTGCCGGATCACTTTTGGAAAAATGCATTTGTGACCCATTTTTTGACCCATTTTGGGTCTTAAAACGGCCCATTTTCAAGGCCTTTTGGCATTTTCCATGGGCCAAAACGCGTCAACACAGGTGCAAAATGGGCTAAAACCACTTGTTGGTGCATCCCAAATGGTGTAGGATCCCTTGTAGAAAAGTGCATTTTTGACCTATTTTTGACCCATTTTTGGTCCCAAAACGGCCCATTTGCAAGGCATTTTGGGATTTTCCATGGGCCAAAACGTGTCACCACAAGCTCAAAATGGGCTAAAAACAATTGTTTGAGCTTCCCAACCGGGTCCAGGATCAGTTTTGGATAAATGTATTTGTGACCCAATTTTGACGCATTTTTGGTCGCAAAACGGCCCATTTGCAAGGCGTTTTACGATTTTCCATGGGCCAAAACACGTCACCACATCCTCAAAATGGGCTAAAATCACTTGTTGGTACATCCCCCATGGTGCACGATCACTTTTCGGAAAATGCGTTTTTGACCCATTTTTGACCCATTCTTGGTCCCAAAACGGCCCATTTGCAAGGCCTTTTGGCATTTTCCATGGGCCAAAACGCGTCAACACGGGTGCAAAATGGGCTAAAACCACTTGTTGGTGCATCCCAAATGGTGTAGGATCACTTGTGGAAAAATGAGTTTTTGACCTATTTTTGACCCATTTTTGGTTCCAAAGCGGCCCATTTGCATTGCATTTTGGAATTTTCCAAGGGGCGAAACGCGTCACCATGGGCTCAAAATGGGCTAAAAACACATGTTTGAGCTTCCCAAATGGTGCAGGATCATTTTTCGAAACATGTGTCTTTGACCATTTTTTGACCCATTGTTGGTCCCAAAACGGCCCATGTTCAAGGCCTAAGGGCATTTTCCATGGGCCAAAACGCGTCACCACAGGCTCAAAATGGGCTAAAACATTTGTTTGAGCATCCCAAATGGTGCATGATCACTTTTGGAATAATGTGTTTTTGACCCATTTTCGACCCATTTTTGGTCCCAAAGCGGCCCATTTGCAAGGCATTCGGGCGTTTTCCATGGGCCAAAACGTGTCACCACGGGCTCAAAATGCGCTAAAACCACTTGTTTAACCTTCCCAAATGGTGCCGGATCACTTTTGGAAAAATGCATTTGTGACCCATTTTTTGACCCATTTTGGGTCTTAAAACGGCCCATTTTTGAGGCCTTTTGGCATTTTCCATGGGCCAAAACGCGTCAACACAGGTGCAAAATGGGCTAAAACCACTTGTTGGTGCATCCCAAATGGTGTAGGATCCCTTGTAGAAAAGTGCGTTTTTGACCTATTTTTGACCCATTTTTGGTCCCAAAACGGCCCATTTGCAAGGCATTTTGGGATTTTCCATGGGCCAAAACGTGTCACCACAAGCTCAAAATGGGCTAAAAACAATTGTTTGAGCTTCCCAACCGGGTCCAGGATCAGTTTTGGATAAATGTATTTGTGACCCAATTTTGACGCATTTTTGGTCGCAAAACGGCCCATTTGCAAGGCGTTTTACGATTTTCCATGGGCCAAAACACGTCACCACATCCTCAAAATGGGCTAAAATCACTTGTTGGTACATCCCCCATGGTGCACGATCACTTTTCGGAAAATGCGTTTTTGACCCATTTTTGACCCATTCTTGGTCCCAAAACGGCCCATTTGCAAGGCCTTTTGGCATTTTCCATGGGCCAAAACGCGTCAACACGGGTGCAAAATGGGCTAAAACCACTTGTTGGTGCATCCCAAATGGTGTAGGATCACTTGTGGAAAAATGAGTTTTTGACCTATTTTTGACCCATTTTTGGTTCCAAAGCGGCCCATTTGCATTGCATTTTGGAATTTTCCAAGGGGCGAAACGCGTCACCATGGGCTCAAAATGGGCTAAAAACACATGTTTGAGCTTCCCAAATGGTGCAGGATCATTTTTCGAAACATGTGTCTTTGACCATTTTTTGACCCATTGTTGGTCCCAAAACGGCCCATGTTCAAGGCCTAAGGGCATTTTCCATGGGCCAAAACGCGTCACCACAGGCTCAAAATGGGCTAAAAACATTTGTTTGAGCATCCCAAATGGTGCATGATCACTTTTGGAATAATGTGTTTTTGACCCATTTTCGACCCATTTTTGGTCCCAAAACGGCCCATTTGCATTGCATTTTGGGATTTTCCATGGGCCAAAACGCGTCAGCACGGGGGCCAAATGGGCTAAAAACACTTGTTTGTGCATCCCAAATTGTCTAGCATCACTTTTGGAAAAATGCGTTTTAGACCCATTTTTGACCCATTTTTGGTCCCAAAGCGGCCCATTTGCAATGCATTTTGGGATTTTCCAAAGGGCGAAACGCGTCCCAAATTGTCTAGCATCACTTTTGGAAAAATGCGTTTTAGACCCATTTTTGACCCATTTTTGGCCCCAAAGCGGCCCAGGCCCATTTGCAAGGCATTTGGGCGTTTTCCATGGGCCAAAACGTGTCACCACGGGCTGAAAATGCGCTAAAACCACTTGTTTAAGCTTCCCAAATGGTGCCGGATCACTTTTGGAAAAATGCATTTGTGACCCATTTTTTGACCCATTTTGGGTCTTAAAACGGCCCATTTTCAAGGCATTTTGGCATTTTCCATGGGCCAAAACGCGTCAACACAGGTGCAAAATGGGCTAAAACCACTTGTTGGTGCATCCCAAATGGTGTAGGATCACTTGTGGAAAAATGCGTTTTTGACCTATTTTTGACCCATTTTTGGTCCCAAAGCGGCCCATTTGCATTGCATTTTGGAATTTTCCAAGGGGCGAAACGCGTCACCATGGGCTCAAAATGGGCTAAAAACACATGTTTGAGCTTCCCAAATGGTGCAGGATCACTTTTCGAAACATGTGTCTTTGACCATTTTTGGACCCATTGTTGGTCCCAAAACGGCCCATGTTCAAGGCCTAAGGGCATTTTCCATGGGCCAAAACGCGTCACCACAGGCTCAAAATGGGCTAAAAACATTTGTTTGAGCATCCCAAATGGTGCATGATCACTTTTGGAACAATGTGTTTTTGGCCCATTTTCGACCCATTTTTGGTCCCAAAACGGCCCATTTGCAATGCATTTTGGGATTTTCCATGGGCCAAAACGCGTCAACACAGGTGCAAAATGGGCTAAAAACACTTGTTTGTGCATCCCAAATTGTCTAGCATCACTTTTGGAAAAATGCGTTTTAGACCCATTTTTGACCCATTTTTGGTCCCAAAGCGGCCCATTTGCAAGGCATTCGGGCGTTTTCCATGGGCTAAAACGTGTCACCACGGGCTCAAAATGCGCTAAAACCACTTGTTTAAGCTTCCCAAATGGTGCCGGATCACTTTTGGAAAAATGCATTTGTGACCCATTTTTTGACCCATTTTGGGTCTTAAAACGGCCCATTTTCAAGGCCTTTTGGCATTTTCCATGGGCCAAAACGCGTCAACACAGGTGCAAAATGGGCTAAAACCACTTGTTGGTGCATCCCAAATGGTGTAGGATCCCTTGTAGAAAAGTGCGTTTTTGACCTATTTTTGACCCATTTTTGGTCCCAAAACGGCCCATTTGCAAGGCATTTTGGGATTTTCCATGGGCCAAAACGTGTCACCACAAGCTCAAAATGGGCTAAAAACAATTGTTTGAGCTTCCCAACCGGGTCCAGGATCAGTTTTGGATAAATGTATTTGTGACCCAATTTTGACGCATTTTTGGTCGCAAAACGGCCCATTTGCAAGGCGTTTTACGATTTTCCATGGGCCAAAACACGTCACCACATCCTCAAAATGGGCTAAAAATCACTTGTTGGTACATCCCCCATGGTGCACGATCACTTTTCGGAAAATGCGTTTTTGACCCATTTTTGACCCATTCTTGGTCCCAAAACGGCCCATTTGCAAGGCCTTTTGGCATTTTCCATGGGCCAAAACGCGTCAACACGGGTGCAAAATGGGCTAAAACCACTTGTTGGTGCATCCCAAATGGTGTAGGATCACTTGTGGAAAAATGAGTTTTTGACCTATTTTTGACCCATTTTTGGTTCCAAAGCGGCCCATTTGCATTGCATTTTGGAATTTTCCAAGGGGCGAAACGCGTCACCATGGGCTCAAAATGGGCTAAAAACACATGTTTGAGCTTCCCAAATGGTGCAGGATCATTTTTCGAAACATGTGTCTTTGACCATTTTTTGACCCATTGTTGGTCCCAAAACGGCCCATGTTCAAGGCCTAAGGGCATTTTCCATGGGCCAAAACGCGTCACCACAGGCTCAAAATGGGCTAAAAACATTTGTTTGAGCATCCCAAATGGTGCATGATCACTTTTGGAATAATGTGTTTTTGACCCATTTTCGACCCATTTTTGGTCCCAAAACGGCCCATTTGCATTGCATTTTGGGATTTTCCATGGGCCAAAACGCGTCAGCACGGGGGCCAAATGGGCTAAAAACACTTGTTTGTGCATCCCAAATTGTCTAGCATCACTTTTGGAAAAATGCGTTTTAGACCCATTTTTGACCCATTTTTGGCCCCAAAGCGGCGCAGGCCCATTTGCAAGGCATTTTGGGATTTTCCATGGGCCAAAACGTGTCACCACGGGCTGAAAATGCGCTAAAACCACTTGTTTAAGCTTCCCAAATGGTGCCGGATCACTTTTGGAAAAATGCATTTGTGACCCATTTTTTGACCCATTTTGGGTCTTAAAACGGCCCATTTTCAAGGCATTTTGGCATTTTCCATGGGCCAAAACGCGTCAACACAGGTGCAAAATGGGCTAAAACCACTTGTTGGTGCATCCCAAATGGTGTAGGATCACTTGTGGAAAAATGCGTTTTTGACCCTATTTTTGACCCATTTTTGGTCCCAAAGCGGCCCATTTGCAATGCATTTTGGAATTTTCCAAGGGGCGAAACGCGTCACCATGGGCTCAAAATGGGCTAAAAACACATGTTTGAGCTTCCCAAATGGTGCAGGATCACTTTTCGAAACATGTGTCTTTGACCATTTTTTGACCCATTGTTGGTCCCAAAACGGCCCATGTTCAAGGCCTAAGGGCATTTTCCATGGGCCAAAACGCGTCACCACAGGCTCGAAATGGGCTAAAAACATTTGTTTGAGCATCCCAAATGGTGCATGATCACTTTTGGAACAATGTGTTTTTGGCCCATTTTCGACCCATTTTTGGTCCCAAAACGGCTCATTTGCAATGCATTTTGGATTTTCCATGGGCCAAAACGCGTCAACACAGGTGCAAAATGGGCTAAAAACACTTGTTTGTGCATCCCAAATTGTCTAGCATCACTTTGGAAAAATGCGTTTTAGACCCATTTTTGACCCATTTTTGGTCCCAAAGCGGCCCATTTGCAAGGCATTCGGGCGTTTTCCATGGGCCAAAACGTGTCACCACGGGCTCAAAATGCGCTAAAACCACTTGTTTAAGCTTCCCAAATGGTGCCGGATCACTTTTGGAAAAATGCATTTGTGACCCATTTTTTGACCCATTTTGGGTCTTAAAACGGCCCATTTTCAAGGCCTTTTGGCATTTTCCATGGGCCAAAACGCGTCAACACAGGTGCAAAATGGGCTAAAACCACTTGTTGGTGCATCCCAAATGGTGTAGGATCCCTTGTAGAAAAGTGCGTTTTTGACCTATTTTTGACCCATTTTTGGTCCCAAAACGGCCCATTTGCAAGGCATTTTGGGATTTTCCATGGGCCAAAACGTGTCACCACAAGCTCAAAATGGGCTAAAAACAATTGTTTGAGCTTCCCAACCGGGTCCAGGATCAGTTTTGGATAAATGTATTTGTGACCCAATTTTGACGCATTTTTGGTCGCAAAACGGCCCATTTGCAAGGCGTTTTACGATTTTCCATGGGCCAAAACACGTCACCACATCCTCAAAATGGGCTAAAATCACTTGTTGGTACATCCCCCATGGTGCACGATCACTTTTCGGAAAATGCGTTTTTGACCCATTTTTGACCCATTCTTGGTCCCAAAACGGCCCATTTGCAAGGCCTTTTGGCATTTTCCATGGGCCAAAACGCGTCAACACGGGTGCAAAATGGGCTAAAACCACTTGTTGGTGCATCCCAAATGGTGTAGGATCACTTGTGGAAAAATGATTTTTTGACCTATTTTTGACCCATTTTGGGTTCCAAAGCGGCCCATTTGCATTGCATTTTGGAATTTTCCAATGGGCGAAACGCGTCACCATGGGCTCAAAATGGGCTAAAAACACATGTTTGAGCTTCCCAAATGGTGCAGGATCATTTTTCGAAACATGTGTCTTTGACCATTTTTTGACCCATTGTTGGTCCCAAAACGGCCCATGTTCAAGGCCTAAGGGCATTTTCCATGGGCCAAAACGCGTCACCACAGGCTCAAAATGGGCTAAAAACATTTGTTTGAGCATCCCAAATGGTGCATGATCACTTTTGGAATAATGTGTTTTTGACCCATTTTCCACCCATTTTTGGTCCCAAAACGGCCCATTTGCAATGCATTTTGGGATTTTCCATGGGCCAAAACGCGTCAGCACGGGGGCCAAATGGGCTAAAAACACTTGTTTGTGCATCCCAAATTGTCTAGCATCACTTTTGGAAAAATGCGTTTTAGACCCATTTTTGACCCATTTTTGGTCCCAAAGCGGCCCATTTGCAAGGCATTCGGGCGTTTTCCATGGGCCAAAACGTGTCACCACGGGCTCAAAATGCGCTAAAACCACTTGTTTAAGCTTCCCAAATGGTGCCGGATCACTTTTGGAAAAATGCATTTGTGACCCATTTTTTGACCCATTTTGGGTCTTAAAACGGCCCATTTTCAAGGCCTTTTGGCATTTTCCATGGGCCAAAACGCGTCAACACAGGTGCAAAATGGGCTAAAACCACTTGTTGGTGCATCCCAAATGGTGTAGGATCCCTTGTAGAAAAGTGCGTTTTTGACCTATTTTTGACCCATTTTTGGTCCCAAAACGGCCCATTTGCAAGGCATTTTGGGATTTTCGAAGGGCCAAAACGTGTCACCACAAGCTCAAAATGGGCTAAAAACAATTGTTTGAGCTTCCCAACCGGGTCCAGGATCAGTTTTGGATAAATGTATTTGTGACCCAATTTTGACGCATTTTTGGTCGCAAAACGGCCCATTTGCAAGGCGTTTTACGATTTTCCATGGGCCAAAACACGTCACCACATCCTCAAAATGGGCTAAATCACTTGTTGGTACATCCCCCATGGTGCACGATCACTTTTCGGAAAATGCGTTTTTGACCCATTTTTGACCCATTCTTGGTCCCAAAACGGCCCATTTGCAAGGCCTTTTGGCATTTTCCATGGGCCAAAACGCGTCACCACGGGTGCAAAATGGGCTAAAACCACTTGTTGGTGCATCCAAATGGTGTAGGATCACTTGTGGAAAAATGAGTTTTTGACCTATTTTTGACCCATTTTTGGTCCCAAAGCGGCCCATTTGCATTGCATTTTGGAATTTTCCAAGGGGCGAAACGCGTCACCATGGGCTCAAAATGGGCTAAAAACACATGTTTGAGCTTCCCAAATGGTGCAGGATCATTTTTCGAAACATGTGTCTTTGACCATTTTTTGACCCATTGTTGGTCCCAAAACGGCCCATGTTCAAGGCCTAAGGGCATTTTCCATGGGCCAAAACGCGTCACCACAGGCTCAAAATGGGCTAAAAACATTTGTTTGAGCATCCCAAATGGTGCATGATCACTTTTGGAATAATGTGTTTTTGACCCATTTTCAACCCATTTTTGTCCCAAAACGGCCCATTTGCAATGCATTTTGGGATTTTCCATGGGCCAAAACGCGTTAGCACGGGGGCCAAATGGGCTAAAAACACTTGTTTGTGCATCCCAAATTGTCTAGCATCACTTTTGGAAAAATGCGTTTTAGACCCATTTTTGACCCATTTTTGGTCCCAAAGTGGCCCATTTGCAAGGCATTCGGGCGTTTTCCATGGGCCAAAAACGTGTCACCACGGGCTGAAAATGCGCTAAAACCACTTGTTTAAGCTTCCCAAATGGTGCCGGATCACTTTTGGAAAAATGCATTTGTGACCCATTTTTTGACCCATTTTGGGTCTTAAAACGGCCCATTTTCAAGGCATTTTGGCATTTTCCATGGGCCAAAACGCATCAACACAGGTGCAAAATGGGCTAAAACCGCTTGTTGGTGCATCCCGAATGATGGTGTAGGATCACTTGTGGAAAAATGCGTTTTTGACCTATTTTTGACCCATTTTTGGTTCCAAAGCGGCCCATTTGCAATGCATTTTGGGATTTTCCAAGGGGCGAAACGTGTCACCACAAGCTCAAAATGGGCTAAAAACACATGTTTGAGCTTCCCAAATGGTGCAGGATCACTTTTCGAAACATGTGTCTTTGACCATTTTTTGACCCATTGTTGGTCCCAAAACGGCCCATGTTCAAGGCCTAAGGGCATTTTCCATGGGCCAAAACGCGTCACCACAGGCTCAAAATGGGCTAAAAACATTTGTTTGAGCATCCCAAATGGTGCATGATCACTTTTGGAACAATGTGTTTTTGGCCCATTTTCGACCCATTTTTGGTCCCAAAACGGCCCATTTGCAATGCATTTTGGGATTTTCCATGGGCCAAAACGCGTTAGCACGGGGGGCCAAATGGGCTAAAAACACTTGTTTGTGCATCCCAAATTGTCTAGCATCACTTTTGGAAAAATGCGTTTTAGACCCATTTTTGACCCATTTTTGGTCCCAAAGTGGCCCATTTGCAAGGCATTCGGGCGTTTTCCATGGGCCAAAAACGTGTCACCACGGGCTCAAAATGCGCTAAAACCACTTGTTTAAGCTTCCCAAATGGTGCCGGATCACTTTTGGAAAAATGCATTTGTGACCCATTTTTTGACCCATTTTGGGTCTTAAAACGGCCCATTTTCAAAGGCATTCTGGCATTTTCCATGGGCCAAAACGCGTCAACACGGGTGCAAAATGGGCTAAAACCACTTGTTGGTGCATCCCAAATGGTGTAGAATCACTTGTGGAAAAATGCGTTTTTGACCTATTTTTGACCCATTTTTGGTCCCAAAGCGGCCCATTTGCAATGCATTTTGGGATTTTCCAAGGGGCGAAACGTGTCACCATGCGCTCAAAATGGGCTAAAAACACATGTTTGAGCTTCCCAAATGGTGCAGGATCACTTTTCGAAACATGTGTCTTTGACCATTTTTTGACCCATTGTTGGTCCCAAAACGGCCCATGTTCAAGGCCTAAGGGCATTTTCCCTGGGCCAAAACGCGTCACCACAGGCTCAAAATGGGCTAAAAACATTTGTTTGAGCATCCCAAATGGTGCATGATCACTTTTGGAACAATGTGTTTTTGACCCATTTTCGACCCATTTTTGGTCCCAAAACGGCCCATTTGCAATGCATTTTGGGATTTTCCATGGGCCAAAACGCGTCAGCACGGGGGCCAAATGGGCTAAAAACACTTGTTTGTGCATCCCAAATTGTCTAGCATCACTTTTGGAAAAATGCGTTTTAGACCCATCTTTGACCCATTTTTGGTCCCAAAGCGGCCCAGGCCCATTTGCAAGGCATTCGGGCGTTTTCCATGGGCCAAAACGTGTCACCACGGGCTCAAAATGCGCTAAAACCACTTGTTTAGACTTCCCAAATGGTGCCGGATCACTTTTGGAAAAAAGCATTTGTGACCCATTTTTTGACCCATTTTGGGTCTTAAAACGGCCCATTTTCAAGGCATTTTGGCATTTTCCATGGGCTAAAACGCGTCAACACAGGTGCAAAATGGGGCTAAAACCACTTGTTGGTGCATCCCAAATGGTGTAGGATCACTTGTAGAAAAATGCGTTTTTGACCTATTTTTGACCCATTTTTGGTCCCAAAGCGGCCCATTTGCAATGCATTTTGGGATTTTCCAAGGGGCGAAACGTGTCACCATGGGCTCAAAATGGGCTAAAAACACATGTTTGAGCTTCCAAATGGTGCAGGATCATTTTTCGAAACATGTGTCTTTGACCATTTTTTGACCCATTGTTGGTCCCAAAACGGCCCATGTTCAAGGCCTAAGGGCATTTTCCATGGGCCAAAACGCGTCACCACAGGCTCAAAATGGGCTAAAAACATTTGTTTGAGCATCCCAAATGGTGCATGATCACTTTTGGAATAATGTGTTTTTGGCCCATTTTCGACCCATTTTTGGTCCCAAAACGGCCCATTTGCAATGCATTTTGGGATTTTCCATGGGCCAAAACGCGTCAGCACGGGGGCCAAATGGGCTAAAAACACTTGTTTGTGCATCCCAAATCGTCTAGCATCACTTTTGGAAAAATGTGTTTTAGACCCATTTTTGACCCATTTTTGGTCCCAAAGCGGCCCATTTGCAAGGCATTCGGGCGTTTTCCATGGGCCAAAACGTGTCACCGCGGGCTCAAAATGCGCTAAAACCACTTGTTTAAGCTTCCCAAATGGTGCCGGATCACTATTGGAAAAATGCATTGGTGACCCATTTTGTGACCCATTTTGGGTCTTAAAACGGCCCATTTTCAAGGCATTTTGGCATTTTCCATGGGCTAAAACGCGTCAACACAGGTGCAAAATGGGCTAAAACCACTTGTTGGTGCATCCCAAATGGTGTAGGATCACTTGTGGAAAAATGCGTTTTTGACCTATTTTTGACCCATTTTTGGTCCCAAAGCGGCCCATTTGCAATGCATTTTGGGATTTTCCAAGGGGCGAAACGTGTCACCATGGGCTCAAAATGGGCTAAAAACACATGTTTGAGCTTCCCAAATGGTGCAGGATCATTTTTCGAAACATGTGTCTTTGACCATTTTTTGACCCATTGTTGGTCCCAAAACGGCCCATGTTCAAGAGGCCTAAGGGCATTTTCCATGGGCCAAAACGCGTCACCACAGGCTCAAAATGGGCTAAAAACATTTGTTTGAGCATCCCAAATGGTGCATGATCACTTTTGGAACAATGTGTTTTTGGCCCATTTTCGACCCATTTTTGGTCCCAAAACGGCCCATTTGCAATGCATTTTGGGATTTTCCATGGGCCAAAACGCGTCAGCACGGGGGCCAAATGGGCTAAAAACACTTGTTTGTGCATCCCAAATCGTCTAGCATCACTTTTGGAAAAATGTGTTTTAGACCCATTTTTGACCCCATTTTTGGTCCCAAAGCGGCCCATTTGCAAGGCATTCGGGCGTTTTCCATGGGCCAAAACGTGTCACCGCGGGCTCAAAATGCGCTAAAACCACTTGTTTAAGCTTCCCAAATGGTGCCGGATCACTTTTGGAAAAATGCATTTGTGACCCATTTTTTGACCCATTTTGGGTCTTAAAACGGCCCATTTTCAATGCCTTTTGGCATTTTCCATGGGCCAAAAAGCCTCAACACAGGTGCAAAATGGGCTAAAACCACTTGTTGGTGCATCCCAAATGGTGTAGGATCCCTTGTGGAAAAATGCGTTTTTGACCTATTTTTGACCCATTTTTGGTCCCAAAGCGGCCCATTTGCAAGGCATTTTGGGATTTTCCATGGGCCAAAACGTGTCACCACAAGCTCAAAATGGGCTAAAAACAATTGTTTGAGCTTCCCAACCGGGTCTAGGATCAGTTTTGGATAAATGTATTTGTGACCCAATTTTGACGCATTTTTGGTCGCAAAACGGCCCATTTGCAAGGCGTTTTACGATTTTCCATGGGCCAAAACACGTCACCATATCCTCAAAATGGGCTAAAATCACTTGTTGGTACATCCCCCATGGTGCACGATCACTTTTCGGAAAATGCGTTTTTGACCCATTTTTGACCCATTCTTGGTCCCAAAACGGCCCATTTGCAAGGCTTTTTGGCATTTTCCATGGGCCAAAACGCGTCACCACGGGCTCAAAATGGGCTAAAAACACTTGTCCGAGCTTCCCAAATTGTCCATGATCCCTTATTGAAAAATGTGTTTGAGACCCATTTTCTACACATTTTTGATCCTAAAAAAGCTCATTTTCATGGGCATTCTGGCGTTTTCCATGGGCCAAAACGCGCCAGCACGGGCTCAAAATGGTCTAAAACAACTTGTTTGAGCATCCCAAATGGTCTAGCATCACTTTCCGAAAAATGCGTTTTGACGTATTTTTGATCCCAAAATGGCCCATTTGCAAGGCTTCTTGGCATTTTCCATGGGCCAAAACGCGTGAGCACGGGCTCCAAGTGGGCTAAAAATACTTGTTTGAGCATCCCAAATGGTCCATGATCAATTTCTGAAAACTTTTTGGTTGACCCATTTTTGGTCCCAAATCGCCTTATAATGGAAAAACGCATTTTTGACCTATTTTGGACCCATTTTTGGTCCCAAACCGGGCCATTTTTAGGGCATTTTGGCATTTCCCATGGGCCAACAAGCGTCACCAAATGCTCAAATTGAGCTAAAAACACTTGTTTGAGCTTCCCAAATGCTCCAAGATGCCTTTTTGAAAGAGGTGCTTTCGACCCATTTTTGACCCATTTTTGGTCCCAAAACGGCCCAGTTGCAAGGCATTTTGGCATTTTCCATGGGCCAAAACGCGTCACCGCGAGCTCAAAATGGGCTAAAAACACTTCCCAAATGGTCCAGGATCACTTTTGGAAAACTTTTTGGTTGGCCCATTTTTGATCCCAAATCGGCTTATAATGGAAAAACGCATTTTTGACCTATTTTGGACCCATTTTTGGTCCCAAACCGGGCCATTTTTAATGCATTTTGGCATTTTCCATGGGCCAACAAGCGTCACCACATGCTCAAATTGAGCTAAAAACACTTGTTTGAGCATCCCAAATGCTCCAAGATGCCTTTTTGAAAGAGGTGCTTTCGACCCATTTTTGACCCATTTTTGGTCCCTAAACAGCCCATTTGCAAGGCATTTTGGCATTTTCCATGGGCCAAAACGCGTCACCACAGGCTCAAAATGGGCTAAAGACACTTGTTTGAGCATCCCAAATTGTCCACGATCACTTTTCAAAAACTTTTTGGTTGACCCATTTTTGGTCCCAAACCGGGCCATTTGTAATGCATTTTGGCATTTTCCGTGGGCCAACAAGCGTCACCACATGCTCAAATTGAGCTAAAAAAACTTGTTCGAGCATCCCAAATGGTCCAAGATGCGTTTTTGAAAGACGTGCTTTCGACCCATTTTTGACCCATTTTTGGTTCCAAAACGGCCCATTTGCAAGGCATTCTGGCATTTTCCATGGGCCAAAATGCGTTGCCACATGCTCCAAATGGGCTAAAAACACTTGTTTGTGCATCCCAATTGGTGCATGATCACTTTTGGAAAAATGCATTTTTGGCCCATTTTTGACCCATTGTTGGTGGTCCCAAATCGGCCCATTATCGCGGCATTTTTGGGATTTTCCATGGGCGAAAAAGTTGTGGCTGCAACCTCAAAAATGGGGTAAAAACACTTGCTTGAGCATCCCAAATGGTGCTGGATCACTTTTGGAAAGATGCATTTTGACCCATTTTTGACGTATTTTCGGCCCCAAAACGGCCCATTTGCAAGGCATTCTGGGACTTTCCATGGGCCAACAAGCATCACCACATGCTCAAAATGGGCTAACAACACTTGTTTGAGCATCCCAAATGGTGCATGATCACTTTTGGAAAAATGTGTTTTTCCCCCATTTTTGACCCATTTTTGTTCCCAAAATGGTCCATTTGCGAGGCATTTTCGCATTTTGCACGGGCCAAAACGCGTTAGCATGGGCTGAAAATGCGCCAAAATCACTTGTTTGAGTGTCCCAAATGGTCTAGGATCAGTTCTCGAAAAATGTGTTTTTGACCCATTTTTTGACCCATTGTGGGTCCCAAAACGGCCCATTTTCAAGGCATTTTGGCATTTTTCATGGGCCAAAACGCGTCACCACAGGCTCAAAATGGGCTAAAAACATTTGTTTGAGCATCCGAAATGGTGCATGATCACTTTTGGAAAAATGTGTTTTCCCCCCATTTTTGAACGATTTTTGTTCCCAAAATGTTCCATTTGCAAGGCATTTTCGGATTTTCCATGGGCCAAAACGCGTCAACATGGGCTGAAAATGCGCCAAAATCACTTGTTGGAGTGCCCCAAATGGTGCAGGATCACTTTGCGAAATATGTGTTTTTGATCCATTTTGTGACCCATTGTTGGTCCCAAAACGGCCCATTGTCAAGGCATTTTGGCATTTTTCATGGGCCAGCATGCGTCACCACTAGCTCGAAATGAGCTAAAAACACGTGTTTGAGGACCCCAAATGGTCCGGGATCCCTTTTGCAAAAAATGTGGTTTTGACCCATTTTGGACCCATTTTTGTTCGAAAACGGCCCATTTGCAAGGCATTTTGGCATTTTCCATGGGCGAAAACGCGTTGCCAAATCCTCAAAATGGGCTAAAAACACTTGTTTGAGCTTCCCAAATTGTGATGGATCAAAATGGGCTCATTTCACGTGTTTGTGCACCCCCAGTGGTCCAAGATCACTTTTGGAAAAACACATTTTTGACCCATTTTTGACCCATTTTTGGTCCCAAAACGGCCCATTTGCAAGGCATTCTGGCATTTTCCATGGGTCAAAACGCGTCACCACGGGATCAAAATGCGCTTAAAACACCTGTTTGAGCATCCCCAATGGTGTAGGATCACTTTCGGAAAAACACATTTTTGACGCAGTTTTGACCCATTGTTGGTCCCAAAACGGCCCATTTTCAAGGCATTTTGGCATTTTCCATGGGCCAAAACGTGTCAGCACACGCTCAAAACGGGCTACAAACACTTGTTTGGGCATCCCAAATGGTCCAGGATCACCTTTGAAAAACTGCGTTTTTGACCCATTTTTGGTCCTGAATCGGCTTATTATCAAGGCATTTTGGGATTTTCCATGGGCGAAAACTCGTCACTACAACCTCAAAAATGGGCTAAAAACACTTGCTTGAGCATCCCAAATGGTCTAGTGTCACTTTTGGTGGCACCCTGTATGCCCTCATGTTGGCATGCCCAGGAGTCATCACAGCGGTGGACATTTTCATGGTGGCCTTCATGCAACATGTGGCCACAGGGGAGGACAAGCCGTGCTTGTCCCTCGCCGACATGGGGCTGGGGATGGGCATCGCCGTCAATGTGCTGCTCGAGGCCCTGAGATGGCGTTACCTTTTGTGCGCCACAGTGGCCTCGCCTGCGTTGGAGGGATGCGGGTAAAGTGGAGGTGGTCGCCAGTTTGGTGGCCTCCCTATGGGATATGCGGGAATTAGGGTTTAGAGGAGTGGGTCAAAAATGGGCCACAAATGCCTTTCGCCAAAAGTGATCCTACACCATTTGGGATGCCGAAACAAGTGTTTTTAGCCCATTTTGAGCATGTGCCGACACGTTTTGGCCCACGGAAAATCCCAGAATGCCTTGCAAATGGGCCATTTTGGTACCAACAATGGGTCAAAAATGGGTCCAAAACGCGTGTTTCCAAAAGCGATCATGGAACATTTACGTGCTCAAACAAGTGCTTTTCGCCCATTTTGAGCCATTGGTTGCAAGTTTTGGCGCATGGGAAATGCCAAAATGGCTTGCAAATGGGCCCTTTTGGGACCAAAAAATTCGGTCAAAATGGGTCAAGAACGTGTTTTTCCAAAAGCAATCATAGACCATTTGGGATGCTCAAACAAGTGTTTTTAGCCCATTTCGAGCGTGTGATTGACGTGTTCTGGCCCATGGAAAAAGCCAAAATGCCTTGCAAATGCAGCGTTTTGGGACCAAAAATTCGGTCAAAAATGGGTCAAGAACGTCTTTTTTCAAAAGCAATCATACACCATTTGGGATGCTCGAACAAGTGTCTTTAGCCCATTTCGAGCCTGTGATGACGCGTGTTGGCCCATGGAAAATGCCAAAATGCTTTGAAAATGGGCCATTTTGGGACCAAAAATGCGTCAAAAGTGGGTCACAAACGCGTTTTCCCCAAGGTGATCACGCACCATTTGGGAAGCGCGAACAAGTCTTTTCAGCCCATTTTCAGCATGTGGCGACTGGTTTTGGCCCATGGAGAATGCCAAAATACCTTGACAATGGGCCGTTTTGGGACCAAAAATGGGTCAAAAATTGATCAAAAGCGCAGTTTTCCAAAAGAGATCCTGGACCATTTGGGAAGTTCAAAGAAGTGTTTTTAGCCCATTTTGAGCCCGTGGTGACGTGTTTTGGCCCATGGAAAACGCCCGAATGCCTTTCAAATGGGCCGTTTTCGGACCACAAATGGGTCAAAAATGGGTGAAAACCGTGTTTTTCCAAAACCGATCCTAGACCATTTGGGACACTCAAACAAGTGTTTTTACACCATTTTGAGTTTGTGCTGGCGCGTTTTGGCCCATGGAAAACGCCAAAATGCCTTGCAAATGGGCCGCTTTGGGACCAAAA
Source organism: Eutreptiella sp. 'Long Island Sound 2002' (assembly GCA_964036045.1). Lineage (NCBI taxonomy): Eukaryota > Euglenozoa > Euglenophyceae > Eutreptiales > Eutreptiaceae > Eutreptiella > Eutreptiella sp. 'Long Island Sound 2002'. Next base: position 126,389,582 of record OZ038381.1, on the reverse strand, counting down.
ATGGGTCCTGCAGGCTGAACCGGCCCTTCAAACATGCCAAAGAAGATCCCACCCATACCCGCAGCATACGCATGGGGGTGCATTTGTCTGCGAGCTTGCGCAAATTGTTGCCCCCAACGTTCCTTGTCGTTGCGGCGGTGTCGTCCACAACGGTGCGGAGCAAAAGGCGGCAGAGGCCAATAAAATGGCAAGGGGACTCGCAGCATCACGGCAACGACGGAAAAAACTAAAAGCATGCGCCAGTGTACTCCAGTGTACTCGCACCCCTACACTCAAAGTCAAGATCTCACTCGTCCCACGGCCCGCACCGGACCCCAACTGCGGGGAGGGGGGGGGGATCCCCGTTGTGACTAATGTGCGCCCATGCTGGTGCATGGCTGGACCTTAATAGGCATACAAACACTTTGAAAAAGAAAAGGCAAAGAGGCACGGGTCTTGCGTGAGTGTGAAACCAATTACACCAAGTGAGGCAATGGCCTGCACGGGGAAAAACACCATTGCTATTTGCCATTTGGGCTCCGTTGTTAGTGTGAAACCAATTGCACCCAGTGGGCAATTGGTCTAAATTTCAAAAAAAGCCATTGCTATTTGGCATTTGGGGTTTCTTGTGAGTGTGAAATCCATCGTACCGAGTGGCCGGATGGGCTGCATAGCATAAGCACTATTGCTAAAGGAAAATTTGTTGCGTGCACGCCCAACCTCTGTCCCAAAAGCCCAAAGAAAATTAAATGCCAACATGGGAGACGCGGCGGTATTCACAAAACAACAGCGCATGGTGCCTGCAAAGTGGAAACAATATACAAACAACATAAACAACATCATATAAACAATAGATGCGCCTTAAATACATCCCACTGACGGAATCCTCATGGGCGCGGGCGAAGAACCCCTGTAGTGCTTAATCATCGCCACATATACACTTCCCGCTCAGGTGAGCGAATAACACTCGACGTCCACAAACGAGCTCACAGGCACCCTGTTGCGCTCCTAGTCGTGCAACACTATGTGGATGGCTCGAAGAAGGCACATTCGACCCGCGCGCCCATCACAGCATGTGACGCCTTGCGGGCGCTCAACTCTAAATGGTGCGCTGCCAACAGTGTCCGGGAAGGGGGGGGGGGCGAAAATACCAAACCTCACACAAGCGCGGCAGGCGACAAAGAACGTGGGGCGCCACCCCCTAAGATTGTCAAGCCCCCCCACCACCGTGAACACTCCATACCGTGAGCATACTAATAGCGCCGCCCAAGTGAGGCCCACAAAGTGCCCACAACAGTGAGCCCTGACGCCTTCTATCAACCCTTCACATGTCGCTAAATCGCTTTGCTTCCTATCTCCAAATTACCGGGGATATTTTTTCGAAAATGCCTTGGGGAAATGCATGCTCAAATATGCCTAGGAAAACCAACCATGCTTGGGGATTTCCCGAGCGGGCACCGGATAAATCCTGAGCAATTGTTGGAGCACCCATGGCAAAATTCGCCAGCAACGCGCAGTACATACGGTGCGCCCCAAAACATCCAAAAACCCCTAGAATGTGCAAAAAACGCACGTGTTAGGCACCTCCAAACAATTGGGTATGCGGCCCACGTGCTGAGGTCCGACATGTGCACCGCCCCAGCCCAATTTAGGGTGGGTGTCATCGGTTTGGGTATCCCCAGGCCGCACCAGGGACCTAAGGAAGAGGGTAGGTAGAGGTCATCAACGGTTAACGGTTAATGTAATCAGTCGGGTAATGGTCACTTTCGCAAAGTAAGCTTGCACGGGATGTGTCATGCACGTCGATGCACTCAACCTTCACAGTTGGCTTGTTTGGGGTGCCACGGCGGCCAATCTTTTTCACAGGCGGTTCGATGAGAAAGGGGGATTCACCACCACTGCTGCTGCTGCTGGTGGGGGTTGGTGTACTCGTAGAAGCATTGCTGTCGGTACGCGAGCTTGACTCGTTGGCAGCATAGGAGGAACTACAAGAACTATCCGAAATTGTTGTGTGAAACTGCTACATCACAGCCTCACGAATTACTCGCATCTCCAACGATGCGCCTGTGCAGCTTGGCAACACGCATCGCTTTCGTTCCAACCGTGCCCGGATCCGACACACGACCAATATCAAAGGACGCGGCTGCGGTCTTGGCACATTTTGACACAACTGTCACCCTGGTCTTCTCTTCTCGTCTCGTGCTACACGTCCCTCTCACTGCCTTACCTTTCCCACATTCTTTGACCAGTTCCTTCCGCTGCTTTTTGGTTTGAAAAACGTTCACACTAGCATAGTTCAATGTTGGCCACTGCCGTACCTCTGCCATGGTCGCAGGGGTCCATCACCGCTGCCCACTCTGCTCAGCGCCACACCGGCAACAAATGTAGTACACATCCATTTGTGGCCGGCAGGCGTCTGCAGTGATATATATTGACTGTGTGGCCACATGCATGTCAGAGTTGAAGGTGTTGTCCTACAACACTTTTCCAAGGAACCGCTCAAACAGTGCCATCCACATCGGGGAGGCACTCACCACACAATGCTCCAAGACAAGCCCGCGCCTCTCAGCTTGCCACAAATGGACTTCAGAGAGCCGAGCACGGCGCCCAAGGAATTTCACATACATTTCATGGCCCAATGTCTCTTCAATACTTTTGTCCGCAATGGTGAACGTTAGGCTGACGAATCGCTTCCCAAGCCTAAGATCCCTCTCCCCTGCCTCATGTATACAACCTATCGGTAACCGAGGAAGTTGGAAAACATGTTCCAACCCATGACAATACATAGTTTGTGTGCTACCTTCTTCGCTATATTCAAGGGCCAATTCCATGAGGAACACATGAAGCATGCACCAGATGCGCCATTCCTTGGTGGTTATTTGCAGGGTACTATTGTAGATCAGAACGACAAGGTGACATATGGAGAGGAACAAAACATGGTAAGGCAGCGGAAGAGCGGCGTCTTGGGCAAGCTGAGACGCAACGTGCCGTGCCTCACGGCCTCTCAGCGACACGTCGGTCCGGAAGCGGCGTCATACCAACGAGCGATATTGCCGAGAGTCACCGGGCAAGTTCGTGACATGGTACCGCTTGGCCACGCTACTCAGATACTAAAACCGTATATTTGCATGTGCATGGGGTAACACCCGCCCAACGACGCTGCACGCACGGCTGATGGCACCTTTGATATCATGCAACACTGGTTGCATTGGAAAAACATGTTGCAACCCGTTGGTGCCCGCAAACTTTGTGCGGGGGCTTTCATGAATGGGCACCGGCTCCCGCAGGAACACGTCTCACACCCCGTGTTCTCTGGCCTAGGGGCACACCACACAGGTTCGCCCACCCAGTTGCCACCACAGTTGATGGTGGTCGGCAAGCACGAACTGGAAAGCAACTGTGACCTGTACATGGTGCACACCCCTGCGAAAGCGCACGGGAACAACAAAGCACTGGGCAACCAGTGCTTTCAACTTTGTACGTCTATTCCGAAAGGCGTTTCTCAGCGTCACTGTCCCATGGAGAGGGAGGGGCATCAGCCAAGAGCTACAGCTCGGGTACCTCCCACTCTGACACCCAGTCCAGGAGGACGGGATCGAAAACGCAAAACATGGCGGAACTGATAAACAGGAGGGGGTGGGGGGGAGAAGAGAACAATAAAAGATGCACAAGGAAAAATAGCAAAGGGAGGCGCCAAACTTTAACAACTTGGTGATGTCACAGGGGGCAGCCTCACGCGCGTTAGAGGAGTCGTGCGTTTGCGGGGCTTGCATGGCCCGTACCCATGGGGCCCCCGCGGATGGGGACTGATGTTCCGGAGGTTCGCATGGACGAGGTCCGGTGTACTCAAACTTGACTTGCTGCAGTGTCTGCCCATCAGGACCTAACATCTATTCAAAATTTGGCACCTTGGCACGCAACATGGGGCACAAAAAGAGGCAAAGGATTGAAAGTGCACATGTATTGGGCAAAGCACTTTCCCGAAATGCCTTGCTTGCACCAGCTCGCACAGCAAAACATGCACAAAGCCAAGCACAAAAAAAAAGGCAGACAATCAACTGAAGGTGGAGTACATCCAAGGCCAGCACCCACCACAAATACGCACATTGTACACTCTCAGCCGGCTGGTTCGGGCGGACGGGGGACAAAGAGGTGCATGTAAGTGAGCAATGGTACCAAACCTGTCCATGGTCCCCCATCCCTGTAGTGCCGTAAAGATAGGCAGCTTCATCAGACGCGGCCGGCACTTAAGGGGCGCTGCGGTCAAAAAAACATGTGTGGAAGAAGAGAATGGTGGTGGGAAGGGCACAATGTGCAAGTCCTGTGGTCGGAATGTACTAGTTTTGAGGTGAGCTGAGAACACGTAGATATGTAACTTTTCCCACGAACCCCAGGGATTACGCAAGCCGCGCGGCCCAACATCCCTAGGGAGGATCCCGGGCGGGCACCGGATAAATTCCCGGCGTTTTTTTTGGCCTAGAATTTGTCCTCCGCGTTTCGGCGGCAACGATTCGGAAACGCAACCGCTATCGCTCGCGATTGGAAAAAAACCCCATGGGAAATCCCTAGGCATTTCGACATACGAAGCAAAATGATTTGAAGGATGTGTGAATGATCCATAGCCTTTGCCGGGGGGCCTGCACCAAGCTAGTGATCACCCCTTTTCCAATCCTATGAACCACAATTCCCCATATCCCATGGGGGCGGCACAACATTGGCGACTACCTCCACTTTACCTGCATTCTTGGAATGAAGGCGAGGCGCGTGGCACACCGCTATGGCGCCCAAAGGGTACTGCCATCTCAGGGCCCCACACAGCACACAGACGGCAATGCTCAAACCAACCCCCGTGTAAGCGATGAACACGTGCGGCCTGTCTGCCCCCGTGGCCACATAGTGCATGAAGGCGACAATAAAAATGCCCACCACCGTGACCATCCCCGGGCATGCGAGCATGAGGGCATACAGGGTGCATGCCAACGCCATGACGCCCTACAAGGCCACCAAGGCCTTCACACATGCCGTCAAGGATCGTACCCATTCCCGCGGCAGAGGCTACGGGTGCATTCCTCCACGAGCTTGCGCATATGGCTGCCCCTACCGTCCCTCGTCATCACGGTAGTGTCATCGCGAACAGAGCGGAACAGCGGCAGGTCCCGGTACATCGGCAAGGGCACTCACGGCGTACCGGCAATGACAAGAGAACTAGAAGCACACGCTAGTGTACTCCGGTCTACTCGCACCCCTACAATCCAACCCAAGACCTCAGTCGTCCCATGGCCCGCACCCAACCCCAACTCGGGGGGGGGAAATCTCCTAGGGATTAATGCACGCCCGGGCCGTAGTAGGGCTAAGCCTTAACACGGCATGGAAACAATTCCAAAGACAAAAAAAGGCGGAGAGAAGGCACGGGTTCCCGGTGAGTGAGAATCCAATTGCACCCAGTGCGCGGTTGGTCTGCAATGTAAAAAGGCAATTGCTATTTGGTATTTGGGCTTTCTTGTGGGCGTGAAACCCATTGCACCGGGTGGCCACATGGTCTGCACAGCATAAGCACTATTTCAAATGTAAAATTTGTTGCGTGCGCGCCCACCCTTTGTCCCAAAAAGGCGATGAAAATGTAAAGACAACAAAGGAGACACGTTGGTAATTGGAAAATGACAGCGCATGGTGCCTGCAAAGTACAAACAATGTACTTAAAGTATAAACAACATCATGTAAACAATATATGCGCCTTAAATGTATACCACTAAAGAGACCCCCACGGGCGCGGGCAAAGAACCATTATAGTGCTTAATCATCCGGCTTGGGGGGAGGTGGGGCAAGTAGGGGGAGGAAACACATATACACTTCGCGCTCAAGTTAGCGAATCACACTCCACGTTCACAAACGGGCTCACAACAACCCTCTTGTGCTTCTTGCGCTCTACAGTGTTTTGATGGCCCGAAGAAGGCGCACTCGACGCACGCGCCCATCCTAGCATGTGACGCCCCGCGGGCGCTCAACTCCAGATGTTTCGCCGCCGACATAGTCCGGGGGGGGGGGGGGGGGCGAAATACCACACCTCCCACACGTGCGGCACGCGCCAGAGGAGGGCCCAACGTCCCTCGTCTGTGCTGCGGCACCATCGGGAACACAACGGCACAACAGGCGGCAAGGCCCGGTACATTCGCAAGGGCATACAAGCAACGACAGGAAAACTAGAAGCATGTGCTAGTGTACTCCGGTGTACTCGCACCCCTACAATCAAACCCAAAACCTCAGTCGTCCCCCCCGGGGGGGGGCAACCCCTGATATGGACGCCAACTACCCCCCCAACTAAGTGTTGGCCAGGGGCCTCTTGGGGGGGGGGGGGGGGTCATTGGAGGGGGGGTTCAGGGAGGGGCGAATTGGGGGGGGCCTAGGAGGGGCTTGGGGGGGGGGGGGGTCCGGGAGGGTCGGTTGGGGGGGGGGTCCGGAAGGTTGGTGGGGAGGGGGGCATAGGCTCCCCTTACCTCCCCTTGGCCTCCCTCTAACCATACCATCACCATAAACCTAACCCTAGCCTTTGCAGCCTGTTGGTTTGGCCATGCCAGCCATGTTGATTGGGCTGAACAAGATCCCCCCAACTTTGTTCATGGCTGCTTTTGCCACATCATTGCTCCATTTTGGACCCCAACACTCACTCTGACCCTAGCCTAGGGTGAGAGCCAGGGCTAGGGTTAGGGCTAGGGTCACCGAGCTGGTGGAACCAGTCTTGGTTTTATAACCCTTTTTAGTGTCTAGGGTGGACCTGCCAGGTTTAGCAGCAGAGTAAGCAAGCAGCAGCACGCGCGAAATGGATAAAAATCAGAACTCCGTCGTGGCGCTTCAGATTCAAGTGAAATTTTGGTGGATGATACCTATGGGTGTGAAGTACAATCACACAAGGTGTGAGCAAGACAATCAACGGTGGCGGCCGGCAACGGGATTTGCAAGTGGCGGACCTCAGTTTCAAAAGCTGCAGTTTAGGGCCAAAAACAGCCATTTTGGGCCAAAAAAGCCGTGGAACACATTCAAAACGGCCAAACGAAGGGAAACGGTGCATACACTCCACGTGCGGCTTGACTTCCCCGTGTCAAAGAGCTCTTTGCGGCCCTCTAACTCCATGATATGTCCCGGAAACGGCCCATAAAGGCCCCCATAAGCTGCAAATGCCGACAGCCACAAACCAAGAATAGGCCATATCTTTGGCTACATGGCTCAAAATGCGATTCTAAGGGCACCAACACCACCTGCAACCCCCCACTTTTTGTGGTTTCCACCCCCTCAAAATTGCCCAAACGGACGCCTAGACCCCAATACCTAGGCCCACTAGGCTGCGGCAAGCTGCAAGCCCAAGCCCAAGTGGGTGGTGCCCAAATGGGTCAGCAGGGTCCAGTAGGGGCAAAAAGATGACTTTTCTAAAAAATGATCCTAGACCATGTGCGACGCTAAAACAAGTGTTTTTGGACCGTTTTGAGCTTGTGGTGGCCCATTTTGGTCCTCCGAAAATCCCAAAATGCCTTGAAAATGGGCTGTTTTGGGACCAAAAATGAGTCAAAAATGGGTCAAAAACGCATTTTTCCAAACCTCATCCTAGACCATTTGGGGTGCACAAACGGGTGAAATGAGCCCATTTTGAGCCCATTTTTGGGGTCATTTTGGCCCCTCACAAGTCCAAAAAGCCTTGAAAGTGGGCCTCGTGGTGATGGGGTTCACTTGCAAGCTGATTTCACTTTGTCAAGAGCCATCAATGTGTGAATCATTCTTGATGTCCCTCACCAGTCATAGCTGATGTCCCCCCCCCCACCAGCTCGGTCCCAATATTCAGTCTTGATTGGGGTCACCGAGCTGGTGGAACCAGTCTTGGTTTTATAACCCTTTTTAGTGTATAGGGTGGACCTACTAGGTTTAGCAGCAAGCAAGCAAGCAAGCAAGCAAGCAAGCAGCAAGCAAGCAGCACGCGCGAAATGGGTAAAAATCAGAACTCCGTCGTGGTGCTTCAGATTCGGCTGAAATTTTGGTGGATGATACCTATGGGTGTGAAGTACAATCACACAAAGTTTGAGCAAGAAACTCAACGGTGGCGGCCGGGAACGGGATTTGCAAGTGGCGGACCTGAGTTTCAAAAACTGCGGTTTAAGGCCAAAAACACCCATTTTTGGGCCAAAAAAGGCCTGGAACACATTCAAAACGGCCAAACGAAGGGAAACGGTGCATACACTCCATGTGCGGCTTGACTTCCCCGTGTCAACGAGCTCTTTGCGGCCCTCTAACTCCATGATATGTCCCGGAAACGGCCCATAAAGGCCCCCAAAAGCTCCAAATGGGGACAGCCACAAACCAAGAATAGCCCATATCTTTGGCTACATGGCTCAAAATGCGATTCCGAGGGCACCTACTCCACCCGCAAGCCCCCACTTTTTGTGGTTTCCACCCCCTCAAAATTGCCCAAACGGACGCCTAGACCCCAATACCTAGGCCCACTAGGCTGCGGCAAGCTGCAAGCTCAAGCCCAAACAGGTGGGTGCCCAAATGGGTCAACAGGGTCCAGTAGGGGCAAAAAGATGACTTTTCTCGAAAATGATCCTAGACAATGTGCGACGCTAAAACAAGTGCTTTTGGACCGTTTTGAGCTTGTGGTGGAACATATTGGTCCTCCGAAAATCCCAAAATGCCTTGAAAATGGGATGTTTTGGGACCAAAAACGGGTCAAAAAAGGGTCAAAAACACATTTTTCCAAACCTCATCCTGGACCATTTGGGGTGCACAAACGGGTGAAATGAGCCCATTTTGAGCCCATTTTGAGCCCATTTTGGGGCATTTTGGCCCCTCAGAAGTCCAAAAAGCCTTGAAAGTGGGCCTTGTGGTGATGGGGTTCACGTGCAAGCTGATTTCACTTTGTCAAGAGCCATCAATGTGTGAATGATTCTTGATGTCCCTCACCAGTCATAGTTGATGTTCCCTTCCCCACCAGCTCGGTCCCAATATTCAGCCTTGATTAGGGTTAGGGTCAGTGTAGGGAAAGGAGTAGGCTGGGGGTTGTGGGTGGGTGTTAGGGTCAAGGTTGTGTTTAAGGATAGTGTTGGGGTGCAAATTGGACAAAATTTTCCTTAGGGCACCTTTGGTGTTCATGGAGCATCGGGCGCCTTAGGCACGCATGGACGCCTGGGGGCGACACCTTTGGCAACTAACTCTTGGCCGAAGGCCCCTAGGGGGGGGGGGGGGGGCAGGGGTAGTTGGCGTCCTGGGACCCGCGGAGTCGCCCCCCCCCCCGGGGTCGTCCCACGGCCCGCAACCGACCCAAATTTGGGGGGGAAATCCCCGTTGCAATTAATGCATGCCTGGGCCGCTGCAGGGCTGGGCCTTAACACAGCATGGAAACAATGCCAAAGACAAAAAACGGCATACAGGAGGCACGGGTCTCTCGGTGATTGGGAAACCAATTGCACCGAGTGAGCGGTTGATGTGCAATGTAAAAAGGCCATTGCTATTAGGCATTTGGGCTTTCTTGTGAGCGTGAAATCCATTGCGCCGAGTGGCCAGATGGTCTGCACAGCATAAGCACTCATTGAAAATGAAAAATTTGTTGCGTGCACGCCCACCCTCTGTCCAAAAAGAGCGGAGAAAATTAAAAGACAACATAGGGTACACGGTGATGATTAGAAAATGAAAGCGGATGGTGCTTGCAAAGTACAAACAATATACTTACAATATAAACAACATCACATAAACAATATATGCGCCTTAAAAACATCCCACTAAAGGAACCCCCATGGGCGCGGGCGAAGAACCACCATAGTGCTTAATCATCAGGCTTGCGGGGAGGGGGGGGAAGTAGGGGGAGGAAACACATATACACTTCCCGCTTAGGGTAGCGAATCACACTCCACGTCCACGAGAGGGCTCACAACCAACCTCTTGCACTCCTTGTGCTCAACAGCGTTTGGATGGCCTGAAAAAAGCGCACTCGACGCACCCGCCCATCCTAGCAGGTGACACCCCGCGGGCACTCAACTTTAATTCCTACGCTACCGACAGTGTCCAGGGGGGGGGAGGGTACCACACCTCCCACACGCGCGGCAGGCGCCAAAGGATGGCATGTGCCGCCCTCGCCCCACCGTCAACACCCCATACCGTGGGCACACTAATTCCGCCACCCAAGTCACGCCGACAAAGAGACCACAACAGTCAACCTTGAATTGCTTGCCCACCCTTCGTTGATCAACCGCGAACGTTGGGGGGCCTCCCACCAAGCTGGCGATGCCTCTTGCTCCCCTCCTTCGAACATAGTGCATGAAGGCGACCATGAAAACGTCCACCAGCATGACCATCCCCGGGCATGCCAACATGAGGGCATGTAGGGTGCATGCCACCGGCATGACGCCTTGCAGAGTCCACCGGCCCTTCACACATGCCGTTAAGGGATCCCACTCATTCCCGCAGCATACCCACCGGGTGCCTTTGTGTGCGGGAATGCGCAAATTGCTGCCCCCAACGTCCCTCGTCGTTGCGACGGTGTCTTCGAGAACGGTGCGGCGCAAAGGGCGGCAGGGGCCACAAAACCGGCACGGGCACACATGGCGTAACAGCAAAGACAGAAAAACTATAAGCATGCGCCAGCGAACTGTGGTGTACTTGCACCCCTTCACTCACACCCAAGATCTCACTCGTTCCACGGCCCCCACCTAACCCCCAACCCAATTCGGGGGGGAAATACCCGTTGTGATTAATGCACGCCCGGGCCGGTGCATGGCTCGGCCTTAACGCGGCATGGAAACACAAGGCACGGGTCTCGTGTAAGTGTGAAACCAATTGCGGCGAGTGCAAAGATGATGTGCACGGGAAAAAAACAATTGCCATCTGCTATTTGGGCTCCGTTGTGAGTGTAAAACCAACTGCAGTAAGTGGGCGGTTGGTCCGCATTTTAAAAAAGGCCATTGCTATTTGGCATTTGGGCTTTCTTGTGAGTGTGAAATCCATTGTACCGGGTGGCCGGATGGGCTGCACAACATATGCACTATTGCTAAAGGAAAATTTGTTGCGTGCACGCCCACCCTCTGTCCCAAAAATGGAGAAAAAATTAAAAGCCGACATAGGAGACACGGCGGTATTCACAAAACAACAGCACATGGTGCCTGCAAAGTAGAAACAATATACAAACAACATAAACAACATCATATAAACAATATATGCGCCTTCAATACATCCCACTGATGGAGTCCCCACAGGCGCGGGCAAAGAACCCCCGTAGTGCTTAATCATCGCGTGTGGGGGGGTGCGGGAAGGGAGAGAAGACATATGCACTCCCGCTCAGGTGAGCGAATGACACACGACGTCCACGAACGAGATCTACTGGCACTCTGTTGCGCTCCCAGTCGTGCAACATCCCATAGCAGACCGAGCACCCACCATGTTCCCGCCGGCACTCGGTGAAGCTCAACGGGGGATTTCCAATTCTCCGCGGCTCCTTTCCCTGACGGGGTGGTGCTTTCCTCCACTTGGCCTTGTCATGACCATACGCTTTTGTGTTGTGGGCCTCGAACGCAAAGAAGTGTGCATCTTCATGATCTTCCCGAGTCATGTATTCCCCGCCGGACGACGTCTTTCCATCCTCGGACCCTGGATCTTGACTTCGGTCTCTGCGGACGGTTGGATCTTCTTGGATGGAGCGATAATTCCGATCATCCCGGCGCTCGCGATTCCCATGGCCGTGACAGTCCTGAATGTGAGCCTCGTTTTTGGAATTAAGCTTCAATTCAACGCTTACGTATTGGACTATTGAGGTAGGTAGGTAGGTAGGTCATGTCGGGACTGGGGTTGCCCCGCATGGGGGTCTTACCTTGGGGCTTTGGCTCACCCACCCACGGCCCTAGTTCACGTGCCCCCACAAAGCGGCTCCCCCATGTGGGAGAAAGGCTTGGTCGTCGCGAGCAGTACCCTCCATCCACTTCTGCCTAGAGAGGTAACCCGTGTTCGACCGGGGTCTCACATCCCTCTCCTTTGGGCGGATGATACATGGGGGTGGGTCCCATTGCATCTCCTCATCAACTTCCGGATTCTCGGGCCCAGGGGCCAGGGGCCGGGCCAGAGGCCTTGTCCTGCAGGCACCCGCACCTGGGTTGGTTTTAAGTAGGTGTGAGACGACTTGAAGAAGCACGTGCTACGGGACTCGCATGCCGTGACGCGTACTCACGCCTGACTCAGTCGAGCTTGCGCTCTCCTGGGGGGCCGGGGGTTGGTAGTAGGTTGTTGTCGTCGGTTGGTCGGTTGTATAATGGTACAGGTGTGGTGTGTTGTTGTGTTCGTGGGTGTGGTCGTCGGCAGGCGTGGTGCACCGTGGTGTCGCCAATCCTGAGGACGCCGTTCCCGTTTTGACCCTTGCATGTCCGGCCGGTTCGGTATTGGCGGGTTCGCGTTTGGTCTGTTTGCGGTCGGGGTGTTGGTTCTATAGCAGTGTGGTCGGTGCCTGGCGGTGCCGGCCACATATGGTCGGCTGGTTTGCCGTTGGGCCTGTCGCGCCGCTGCCGGCGTCGCATGGTCGTTTTGGTGGGTCGTGGTTCCGGTCTAATGCCTAGAGGAAATGGGGAGAAACTATGCCAAAATCTAAATCCACCCCCCTCCCAAATGAAAAAAACAAAAAGGGAGGACACAATGGAAAAATAATTGGGGAACCACCTTGGACAATCAGAAACATGGCACTACAAAAGGAAAAAAGACTTTGAACACCAAAATGGGAAAACGGGGAAGCTGTGTGAGCAGGGAAAGTGGCAAAAAAAAAGGTGCCCATAGGCCCCCATAAGCCCCCAAAGGTGCCCATCGGTCCCCTAAGGTGCCAATGGGTCCCCATAGGCCCCCATAGGCCCCCATAGGCCCCCGAAGGCCCCCAATGGTGCCCATGGGTCCCCAAAGGTGCCCATAGGTCCCCAAAGGTCCACCTAGATTCAAATGAGTCCCCATCGGCCCCCATAGCTCCCCAAAGGTCCCCAAAGGTGCCCATAGGTACCCATAGGTTCCCACAGGCCCCCATAGGCCTCCACAAGCCCCCATACGTCCCCATAGGCCCCCATAAGCCCCAATGGGCCCCCATAGGCCCCCATAGGCCCCCAAAAGTTGCCCATAAGCCCCCAAAGGTGCCCATAGGCCCCCATAGGCCCCAAGAGGTCCCCATAGGCCCCCTTAGGCCCCCATAGGCCCTAATTTGGCCCCGAAGGTCCCCCTAGATGCCGATGAGTCCCCATCGGTCCCCATCCCCATAGGTGCCCATAGTTCCCCAAAGGTGCCCATAGGTCCCCAAAGGTGCCCAAAGGTCCCCATAGGTCCCCAAAGGTCCCCGTAGACCCCCATAGGCCCCCATAGGCCCCCATAGGTCCCCATAGGTCCCCATAGACCCCCATAGGTCCCCGAAGGTGCCCAAAGGTCCCCATAGGTCCCCAAAGGGCCCCATAGGCCCCCATAGGTCCCCATAGGTCCCCATAGGTCCCCATAGGCCCCCATAGGCCCCCATAGGCCCCCATAGGCCCCCAAAGGTCCCCATAGGTCCCCATAGGTCCCCACAAGCCCCCATAGGTCCCCATAGGTCCCCATAGACCCCCATAGGCCCCCATAGGTCCCCATAGACACCAATAGGCCCCCATAGGTCCCCATAGGTCCCCATATGTCGCCATAGGCCCCAATAGGCCCCCATAGGCCCCCGAAGGTGACAATAGGCCCCCATAGGCCCCAATAGGTCCCCATAGACCCCCATAGGTGCCCAAAGATGCCCATAGGTCCCCAAAGGTGCCAATAGGCCCCCGTAGGCCCCCATAGGTCCCCATAGACCCCCATAGGCCCCCATAGGTCCCCGTAGACCGCCATAGGCCCCCATAGACCGCCATAGGCCCCCATAGGCCCCCATAGGTCCCCATAGGCCCCCAAAGGTCCCCATAGGCTATAGGTCCCCATAGGCGCCCATAGGCCCCCATAGGCGCCCATAGGCCCGCAAAGGTCCCCATAGGCCCCCGTAGGCCCCCATAGGCCCCCATAGGTCCCCATAGGTCCCCATAGAGCCCCCATAGGTCCCCACAGGCCTCCATAGGCCCCCACAAGCCCCCATAGGTCCCCATCAGCTATGGGTATAAAGTCTGAAGTCTGAAGTCTGATTTGGCATGTCGTGTTGCGGACCCACCATTAGAGCACATCCAAGTAAAAGTCTGATACAAGTGCGCCCCCCCCCCCCCCCGGCTCTACAAAAACCCCCCTCCCCCCCCGAATCCTGAGGCATGTACCCAGGATCCCCATGAGGTGATCCAAGTTGGTGTGATGTCCTTGCCTTGGCGCAATGACTTGCACCCCTAGAATGTGTGACAAACTGTGTGGGACATTTTGGCAGTCCAGGGAACAGCAGGGCTTTGCCATGGAATAATTTGCACCTCCACGAACGTTATTTCATCACTCCATGAATTATTTATGCCCCTCCGTGAATTATTTCACCCCTCCGTGAATTACTTATGCCCCTCCGTGAATCTTTTGATACCTCCGTGAATTATTTATGCCCCTCCGTGAATTATTTCACCCCTCCGTGAATTACTTATACCCCTCCGTGAATTATTTGATACCTCCGTGAATTACTTATACCCCTCCATGAATTATTTGATACCTCCATGAATTATTGAGGCCCCTCCGTGAATTATTTGATACCTCCGTGAATCATTTATGCCCCTCCGTGAATTATTTTATACGTCCGTGAATTATTCAGGCCCCTCCGTGAATTATTTGATACCTCCGTGGATTACTTATGCCCCTCCGTGAATTATTTGATACCTCCATGAATTACTTATGCCCCTCCGTGAATTATTTGATACCTCCGTGAATTGTTTATGCCCCTCCGCGAATTATTTGATACCTCCGTGAATTATCCCTATTTTCCCCCATTTTTCAAGAGGTATGTGTTTTTTTTTGGGCGGGGGGGGGGGGACTTGTGCCACATTGTTCCCAGAATTGCCTTTTCCGCATTTTCAAACCCCCTTTTTTCCCCAACCCAACCCACTATTTTCTTGAACTGCTTGGTTGTGTGTTTTTTTTGGGGGGGGGGGGCTTGTATCAGACTTTTCCTAGTGTTCCCTTGTCCACATTTTCCATTCCAACCTATTTTCCCTAGCGCACCATTTTCCCGAGGTGAAGTGCCTGTGTGTCTGTGGGGGGTGGGGTATTACACTTTTATCCCCATTTTCCTGTGAAGTTGCTATGTGTCTTGGGGGGGGGTCTGCACTGTTATAACCATTTTCTTGAACTCAAGTTCCTGTGTGTGTGTGAGCCCCTGATTTGGTTCATGACACCCTGAAGAAGGAAGCAAACATTGCACATAGACGAGAGGCGGACAATAGAGACCCTAAGATTGTGGCCGGCTACCCATGACGTTGCATGCCGACATAGTACCATCCATTCGGAACGTCCGATGTCCCACACACACCTCCACATGCGCCACAGTGGAGGCTGTCCAATGTTCCACAGAGCCTGTCACCGCCAGGGTCATGTCATGATTTTTGCGGTCCGAACCGAATGCCAATTGATGATGTAGGCTTCTCTACCGGTGCGACCATGCCAAGGACATACCGCTTCACACGATCCGGCAATGGCTTCCAACCACAGTGCTGGGTATGTCCACGGTGAACGGCATGTGGGGCACACACATCGCCTCCCCCCAAACACTCTCTCACCCCATGGAGCAAAGACGCCACATACACCCCCAAGGGTGTGCAGAAGTCATCGCCCAGGAAGCCTACCATGTCCACGTGCCTGTAGGCATCATGCCACACTGGCAGAGACACGGTGCGGTAGGCAGCTGACCGGGGGGGGGGGGGGGGGGTGCAATAGGTTTGGGCGTTGCGGAAGGGCTTGGTGAGCAGAAACTGCACAAGCCTTTGCTCGTCGTCCGCCAAATCCTGTGTGTGGCACACTCTCTCCAACCCCTTAATGTCATGCCACCCTGCCCAGTCTGTGTCCTCATCCCTGATGAGGATGTAGGGCAATGCCCACTCCGTGAAATCGGGGAGGGTCACCCCTAGGTGGATTGGTTCTACTTCCCCCGATTGGAGGCGCAGCCGCATCTCCAATGTCCCAACCCTCTTGTTGGCCATGATCCGCTCCCAGTCCAACAATTGGTCACTCTGGGGGGGGGGAAATCCCCAAGGGTCAATCCTCCACGGTTTCCAAAGCCACTGCCCCACCACCCCCAACCCCCCCCCTTGAACTTGTAAATGACACCCAGCTCTGGTTTGGCAAGGGTAGGCTGTTGGTACAGAACCCGTGGAAGCCGCATCCTCTGTACGTCCTCTTGGGATGGTGACTGCCACAGTTCGGCAGCCATCACCCTCAACCCACTCAACCACCCTGCAGTGAGGGGGCAGTCCTCCCAATCGAAAAAGGGCCCGAACAGATGCAGCTCAGATTGGGCCCTGCTGGTTAGTGTGTTTGCCCGCACCACGTCCTTCATGATCCCCGGCTCTGAGGACACCAGGGAGGCAAGGACAACCGGAGCCTGCAAACCCTGGTACCGGTCCAGGGTGGCGATGGTCTGCACACACTCATATGCCTGGTCCCCATGCAGCCTGCGCCCTGTCTCCCACACACAGTGCTGCAGCCATAGCATCTGCGCATAGTGTGTGGTGACGATTGCCACTGACTTGGGGGGGTACACATTTGCACTGTGTGCATGCTCCAGAAAGTGCAGCACCAGCCAGGCCTCCTCCCAGCTCAGGTTCCCCTGGGCGCGCATGTCCTCGTCCATGACAAGGCGTTCCCATGCTCTGCCAATCTCCCTTCTTAGTCTGGCCACCCGGTCAGGCGACATCCCGTACCGTGTCAGCTCCTGTCTCCACTCAGGATCGTCTGTGCTGACTATGCGGATGTGTTGCCCTCCCAACACCAGGGGGGGGTAATGCTGGGGAGGAGGAGGGGTACCAGCCCAAGGACCCCCCCCGTGAACAGCGCACGCACCACCGTTGCCAAAGGCAGGTCCATGCGGAACTGCTGGGTTAGGACACACGCAGTACACTTTGTACGGTACAGGACAAACTGCAACACACTACTTGTGGCGAAGCGCTGCGAGTCACCGTGCTACATCCCTGGTCCCTGGTCGAGGTGCACATTGAGGTTAACAAAATGCTCGGACTGCGGCCAAGCAATTTGTTGAGCCGTCACCTTGCCCCCTTTCTCCCCTTTCTTCGATGCGAGAAGAGTGATGGCACTGTATGGGCGCAGTTGACCGGCATCCCCGCAAAACATGCACTGTGCCCGAAAAGCCGCCAAGTCCAGACCCACTAGGATGCTATGCCTCGAGGACTCATCCACGAAGCTGAATGCGAACCGAGTTTGTGGGTCACCGGGGGGGCCCGCAAGCAACAACTTCCGCCGTGTGGCGACCATACCGACTGTTGCAAAGAGAACCCGGCAGCTGTTGAGGGCAAATGCAAATGTGCCATCCCAGTCCGGATGATTGTCCAACGCCTCTTGGACTGCTGCCTTGTTGTACGGCTGCAAATTTGGGGGGGTTTGGCCCCTTGCAGCTCGGAGCCGCATCGGGATGATCCTTCAGGACCGCCTCTGAGAAGACAGGATCTTGTTCTGCCGATTGGATCACCCGCAGCATCAGGTTGTCGACCTGTGCGTTTGTTGGGGCGGTGACCAAGATGCATGCCCTAGAGGGTTTGTCGGTGGGTGCCCCCCCCCCCCCCTTTCTTGCCAGTGTGTATCGAATCTGGCGCCTTGGGATTCGGGATGCATGGGTCGAAGTACCCCTGCTGCCACATCACTGCCTTGATGCAGGCCACCAGGTTCTCCGACTTCCCCGTGCCGGCCCCCCCCAGTCATGGAGGAGACAAGAGCACCCTCATCCAGACATTGCCGGATAGCCAAGGCTTGGAAGGGGTTCAGGTTATGATGCTCCACAAGGTGACGCAAGATGTGCTGGTCCTCGTCAGGGAGGCTGGCAGATAGCTGTGGTTCTTGCCGGCAGGCATTGAGCAACGTGTTCCAGGCCTCCCCCGTCCGTATCTCCTCACGCAACGACCGGAACGCTGCCTCATCAGGCAGGACACAGCACCACCACCTGCGGATGTGCAGAATGGGCAGTTTGTTCGCACAAACAATGGTCACCATGTCACCGGAGGTGCCATCACCTTGCACCTTGCCAATCCAGTCCGGGTTTGGTGCCACGTCAACGATGTCGACGTCTGCCCGCTTCATGTCCCATCCATGGATGAGATCCCCATCGGTCAGCTCGTAGTTGCTCCAAACTTCGATCTCAGCAACCCATTCTATTACCTTGACCATGTCGCCATGCTTGTGCTCCTTCAGCCCCTCGACCCTCTCAAACCACAGGTCCCTCTGGGCACCATGCTCCCATGCCCACCTCCGGGCAGCGGCAAACTCATGCACGGTGTGCACCAAGGAGGCCTTGTGGACATACGCATCGCGATCAGCCCAACGGGTGGTGAATCCCTCGGTTGGGTTCGAGTCGATGTCATAGTCCACGTGGGCAAGGGTTTCAGCAAAGGTCCGGGCCTTGTCTTTGGCTTGCGGAGGGCCTTGGCCTGTGCCTTGTGGGGGGGCCTGACCTTTGCCTTGTGGGGGGCCATGGCCTTTGCCTTGTGGATGGGCTTGGCCTTTGCCTTTGCCTTCCTCGGGGCCTTTGCCTTGCGCAGGGCCATGCCCTTTGCCTTGCTGTGGCCCTTTGCTTTGATGAGGGCCATGGCCTTTGCCTTGCTGAGGGCCATGGCCTTCGCCTTGCTGAGGGCCTTTGCCTTGCGCAAGGCCATACCCTTTGCCGTGCTGTGGGCCTTTGCCTTGCTGTGGGCCTTTGCCTTTGCCGTGCTGAGGGTCTTTGCCTTGCCAATGGCCATGGGGCTGTGTTTGCCCTCCGTTTGGCATGTTGTCCGGGTCGGGGCGCTGTGGCCGGGGACTGAGAGCGAACTCCTGCGGCTCACAGGCCTGCAGTAGGTGAGTTGGGGGTTGAAAGACGACCCTGGTCGGGGCGCTGTGGCCGGGGACCGAGGGCGAACTCGTGCTGCTCGGCGGCCTGCAGTAGGTGAGTTGGGGTTGAAAGACGACCCCGGTCGGGGCGCTGTGGCCGGGGACCGAGGGCGAACTGTTGCGGCTCGGCGGCCCGCAGTGGGTGGGTACGGAGACGAACGACAACCCTGGTCGGGGCGCTGTGGCCGGGGACCGAGGGCGAGCTCCTGCGGCTCGGCGGCCCGCAGTGGGTGGGTACGGAGAGGAACGACGACCCTAGTCGGGGCGCTGTGGCCGGGGACCGAGGGCGAACTCCTGCGGCTCAGCGGCCCGCAGTAGGTGGGTTGGGGGGTAGACGACGACCCTGGTCGGGGCGCTGTGGCCGGGGACCGAGGGCGAATTGCTGCGGCTCGGCGGCCCGCAGTGGGTGAGAGATGAACGCGTGGGTGTTGGGGCGGGCCCAACTCAGATGTCTGGGTCAGAGACGCGACAGTCTAGACCCAAGACGCACTTCCTCGCCTCAAGGGGGAGGTTGAAAATAAAAGAGTGCCCTATGTGTAAGAGACGCCCGGTGCACACTTGCCGAAGAGCTGGAAATTGGAACGTCTCGCCGGAGTCTGTGGACGTTGCGGGGGGGCCTGCACAGGCAGCAATGACCTTAAATGCGGCCTCTCCGGCGGGGGGGGCGGACTAAGCCGCACGCCGCTGGAGCAATGAACCGTACTGCGGGGTGGGGCATGGCCGCTTTGGGGCGGGAGCCAACGGGAGGAGTGAGGAGCGGCGGTGCCTGCTATACTGGGTCAAGGTCACCTGATCACTTGCTGGAGGGGGCAGTGGCCGACGAGGCACAGGTTGTGGGGCCGGCTTTGGGATACGGGGGGGTTTTGGGGTAGCACACAGGATTTCAAGCACCACTGCTGCATGCTCCTCGTCCGTGGAAAGGAAATGCGAACGGCTAATTCGCATGCCCTCCTGCCACCCCCGCAAGGGGTTTTTCTTGGGCTGCTGAACCGCCAACCGGTACATCGCTCGGCGGTTCGGCAGCCCGTCCGCGAAATACTGAACCCCACCCCCGTGATTCTCCCGGATGAGCTGCAATGTTTTGGCACTATAGGGCCCGTGAACGGTGGGTTTGGGGGGGGGGGGGTCCTTGGGTACGTACTTGGGGGGTTGTGGGGGGGATGGCGGTGGAACGGCAGTGCACATCAGGGCCTCCTCCACAGCTTCCAGGGCTACCAGGTATGGGGTTGAGGTAACGTGGGGTCTCCGTGGAGAACTTACTGGCGTTGGAGAGGTTGTTGGTGAAGGCGGAGAGGGGGGCGGTGTTGGCAATGGAGGCTGGGGCGAGGGCAGTTCACTGAGACACTTCTAAGCGTCAGAGTCCCACGGTGGCGAGGGGGGTTGGTCTCCAAACCGCCATAGCTCCGGCAGATCCCCCCAACCACATTCCGGGAACGAAGGGCTGGAGGGGACGGAAGAGACCACGCTAAGGGGGCTAGACGACATGGCAAACTGCGGCGCGCAAAGGGTGGGGGACGAACGCGTGGGTGCTGGGGCAGGCCCAACTCCAATGTCTGGGTCACAGACGCAATGGTCTAGACCCAAGACGCACTCCTCGCCTCAAGGTGGAGGTAAGTAACAAAAGAGTGCCCTATGTGTAGAAGAGGCTCAGTGCACACGTGTCTCCTATGCAATACACGCATTTCCCTTTGTCTCAGTAAGAGGCACAACGTGCAACAATTACATATACTAGGAGATAAGGACCAAATTAAATCAAAAAGAATTATCTCCAAGTTGTCAACCACCAATACCCACATAGCAAAGCCCCTTCTCAGGTTTTTTTTTGGATGACAGTGGGACTTCTGCATCACCCAACTCAAATGCAGTCCGCCACATTGGACAGTACTGCGCCCGGCAAGGCACAATGAAAAAGAAACCTTGGGGCCGGAATCTGCGCAATCACCCAGACAAGCTGTCAAGGTAGGGGCTGGCATATGTCGTGCAGCAGAAGGGTGGAGGAGGGCTGAGTGCAGTGGTTTTCGGCAGGTTTGGCAAACATGCATATCCGTTGGAGTATGGGGAGATGCTTGGCTCCATCCAACAAAATAGGGCCTAAAACAGTAGGTCCCCGGACGGATTGTTCCCACATGGCTAACACATCATTGAAGGGGATGCATACATACAAAGCACAACCTGGGTACACATGTGCATGCTGATACCTACAAATCGGGACCATCAAATAAAATAAAAACAAATCAAAACACCAAGCATCAGCAAAGCAGACCATCAAATAAAATAAAAACAAACCAAAACACAAACATCAGCAAAGCACACCCCCGTCTCAGTATTAGCAAAGTAACCGAAACAGACAAAGCAGAGCCCCTTCTCATTACATTGTTTTTGGTGGAAGCGTCCGCCTCCCGGCGCCATACGTGGGGATGTTTGAAATGTGTCTCTGGGGCTCCTTAGGGATGCTGCTGCTGCGAAGCTTGATCCCTTCCCGGTGGAAGGTAGAGTTGGATGGTACTGATTTTCCCAGGCTTAGGCAAAAGCTCTTTCACGCCCCACTTTCTCAACAGCTCTGCCAACCCAAGCAGGGCCTAAGAAAAAAGGTCCCTGCGGGAGTCTGTGCCTCTGCTATGGGGGAAGCACAGACCCGATGTCGGCGGAGCATCCCCCTGCGTTTGCGCCCTTGGTAACAAAAAATCATCGAAGGGGATGCATAACACCTGTAACACACACTTGGCAACACAACAACAGAGAAGAGCCCCTTCTCAGCTATACCCCTGCACGTGCACAAAGGACCTTGCATTGGATTCATGGTTTTTTGGGGAGCGGTGTACCACAGCGTTGTACCACAGTGTTACATGCTAAGCGTGTCAACTGTTTGCTTGGGGACCCACATCAGGTGCGGCATTGGCTGTACTAGGATGAGGATTTGGGCATTGGCACTGGCATTGGCATTTTTAAAAATCTGTGGAACACAAAACAGGGCCTAAGAAAAAGGTCCCTGCAGGGGTCTGCGCATGGCTCCTTGCTGCAGCCCACACCCAAGTTCCACGGAGCAGGCCCGTGCACACACAACATCGCCATCATCGAAGGGGCTGAAAATGGTTGGAAACTGCACAACCCACATCTACTAACAACAAATCGGGACGGGCTCGCAATACGTGGATGCAAATACCAGGAAATTAGAACCCCTTCTCAGTTGTTGTCAGCGCTTTCTTCATCGAAGGGGTCTGTGGTCGTAGGCGCCAGGGCCTAGACCACACACAGCTAAAACACCTCAAGGATGTTCTGCATAATGAAACTGTGAGCACATTCTGATCGGATGCAGAAACAAACATGTCAAAACCCCTTCTCAGCTGTTGTGAGCATCACCACTGAAGGGGTATATGGTCGTAGGCGCCAAGGCCTAGACCACACACAACCAGAACACCTCCAGGGTGTTCTACATAATCACATTGAAACAACAGCAAAATGTCTGTGTGAGTGTGCTAGCCTAAGTCCTGGAGCAAGCTGCACAAATGGTATCCTAATTATACCCAAGTATGCACCCTTGCTAAACCCGGCGGTTGTCTTTACACGGTGCGATGGGGTACGCCCCACGTCTCTCCGCCCCTAGGTGCCCAGCGTATTATTTTCAACTCTACCAGGGGGTGGCCCCTCCTGGGCTTACTCACCTTACCTACCGCAATCTAGGCTACCACTGCCACTGCCCACCGAAGACCCTGTTAAAATTCGAAAAAAACTGGCAGCACAGTGACACACACACTATAGGTCCTACACACCCTACTGTGGACCCAGCCCTCGAAGGATGACATCATCCAGGCCTTCCACTCCTACACGCACACGCTACTTGGTGCTGCTGTCAACGAGGTGGTAGGCCCTAATGGCCCTCCTGTGAAAAGCGAGCAAAACACAGAGCTGCTAAGCTGCTGTGGCCTGACAGGGACGCCATTACGCGTACCCCTGCCAGGGCTTGGAGGGAGGGAGTGCACTGCGGCGCAGCGCGAGTACATGTCGTTCATGGCGGAGTCGTTCATCATCTTCTTCGCTGCTTCCCCATTTGTTTGGTGTGATCTGCGCCCTTTTTGCTAGGCAAAAAATTGCGCTGTCGAAGACAGCAAAGTGCACCAATCACCCTGACCTACACCACGTGAGAGGTTCACATGCAGGCACTGTTTTGGGTTGAGGAACCTAACCACCCTCGCCGTATTATTGTATCTCCTGTGCATGCACATGACGCATTAAAGGGTAGGCCACACGTGGTGCGCTCGGTAAAAACCCTTGTTTAGGTTACCCAGGGGCTCCGCCCTACGTTCTATAAGAGAACGGGCGGAGTTCCTTAAGCTTGTTTGCTGGGAAGGACTTGTTTTGGGACAGCGTATTATTTTCCACTCTACCAGGGGGTGGCCCCTCCTGGGCTTACTCACCTTACCTACCGCAATCTCAAGCTCAATTGCAATTGAATCTACCAGGGGGTGGTCCCTCCTGGGCTTACTCACCTTACCTACCGCTGCAAGCGAAAAAATGGCAAACAACAAGACATGCACACATGCACGCATCTTTTCCCCAACCCACCATTTTCCTGAAGTGAAGTTCCCGTGTCTCTGTGGGGGTGGGGGGGGGGGGTACTGCCCTTTTATCCCCATTTTCCTGAAGTGAAGTTGCTGTGTGTCTGGTGGGGTGGGGGGCTACACTTGTATTATTCGAAACGGGGGGGGGGTACTATGCTTTCGCCCATGTTGAACGTTTTCCGAGGTTCCATATTTTCCCCATTTTCCACTTGTCCACTAGTCTGATATTGGGGGGGGGGGGGGAGGTCTATCATGGGGGGCTTGGGTGTTGGGGGTTGGGGGGGATGGTCCATAAAAGTCTGAAGTCTGAAGTCTGATAGCCAATTGGGTTGCTATACCCATAGCTGGTCCCCATAGGTCCCCACAGGCCCCCATAACCGCCCACAATATTTGGGGGGTCAACACCCCCAAATTATTTGACGGATGCATGTCCGTCAAATATTTGACGCATGCCCGTGCGTCAGTTATCTGGGGGTGTAGAGCCGCAAAATATTTGACGGATGTATGTCCGTCAAATATTTGGGGGGTCTACACCCGCAAAATATTTGACGGACATACATCCCATGCGTCAGTTATCTGGGGGGTCTACACCCCAAAAATATTTGACGGATACATGTCCGTCAAATACGTGGGGGGTCTACACCCCCAAAAAATTTGACAGATGTATGTCCGTCAAATATTTGAGGCATGCCCATGCGTCAGTTATCTAGGGAGTGTAGACCCCCGAAATATTTCACGGACGTATGTCCGTCAAATATTTGGGGGGTCTACACCCGCGATATATTTGACGGACATACATCCCATGCGTCAGTTATCCGGGGGGTCTACACCCCCAAAATATTTGACAGATGTATGTCCGTCAAGTATTTGGGGAGTCTACACCCCCGAAATATTTGACGGACGTATGTCAGTCAAATATTTGGGGGGTCTACACCCCCAAAATATTTGACGGATGCATGTCCGTCAAATATTTGGGGGGTCTACACCCCCAAAATACTTGACGGACATACATCCGTCAAATATTCGGGGGGTCTACACCCCCAAAATATTTGACGGATGTATGTCCGTCAAATATTTGGGGGGTCTACGGCCCCAAAATATTTGACGGATGTATGTCCGTCAAATATTTGACACATGCCCATGCGTCAGTTATCTAGGGGGTGTAGACCCCGAGAATAATTGACGGAAGTATGTCCGTCAAATATTTGGGGGGTCTACACCCCCCAAAATGTTTGACGGATGTATGTCCGTCAAATATTTGGGGCTCTACACCCCCAAAATATTTGACGGACGTATGTCCGTCAAATATTTGACGCATGCCCATGCGTCAGTTATCTGGGGGGTGTAGACGCCCAAAATATTTGACGGATGTATGTCCGTCAAATAGGTGGGGGTCTACACCCCCAAAACGTATGACGGATGTATGTCGGTCAAACATTCGACGCATGCCCATGTGTCAGTTATCTGGGGGGTGTAGAGGCCCAAAATATTTGACGAATGTATGTCCGTCGAATATTTGGAGGGTCTACACCCCAAAAATATTCGACGGACATACATCCGTCGAATGTTTGGGGGGTCTACACCCCCAAAATATTTGACGGATGTATGTCCGTCAAACATTTGGGGGGTCTACACCCCAAAAATGTTCGACGGATGTATGTCCGCCAAATATTTGACGCATGCCCATGCGTCAGTTATCTGGGGGGTGTAGACCCCCCAAATATTTGACGGATGTATGTCCGTCAAATATTTGGGGGGTCTACACCCCCAAAGTATTTGACGGATGTATGTCCGTCAAATATCTGGGGACTCGGTGCAATGGGTTTCACACTCATACCGGAGCCCAAATGGCAACTAGCAGTGATGCTTTCGGTGCAGACCATCCGTCCACTTGGTGCAATTGGGTTCACAGTCACACGAGGTCCGTGCCATCTGTGTGTTTTTTTTTTGGGAGTGTTTGTATGCCGTGTTGAGGCGCAGCCATGCACCGGCCCGGGCGTGCATTAGTCACAACGTGCCCCCCCCCCCCCCCTAGTTTGGGTGAGGTGTGGGCCCTTGCGACGAGTGAGATTTTGGGTTTGCGTGTAGGGGTGCGAGTACACCGGAGTAGGTTGTGGCATGCTTCTAGTTTTCCTATCGTTGCCGTTATGCCGCCAGTGCCCTTTCTTTAGGAGGCCCATAGTGCCCCCTATCGTTTTTTCGAAAAAAGGGGTTATAGTTGGTGTTTTGCACATGCTAAAATACGGGTGCAAATTTGCATTTTTGCTTTTGGCTGGGCACTGCAAAGCCCGGACCAATTGTGTACGTCATTTTGGGCCCCAATATTACACACTTTAGATTTTTGGGTTTTGCGGCCCCCAAGCTACAAGTAATTCCATGTGTCCGACCCCCCGTGGCAACAATTGGCCCATGTATGCAGCGCTCAAATGGCCACGCGACATGGCGCTGCGTGACATGGTATACCTTCCGTGCAACTATAAGATAGTATGTCAACGATGCAACGCCCGCATACATGACTGTTGGGCAATGATCCAAAACACGTGCTACACGAAGCACCACATCATCTAGATGAAAATGCCCAAAATAACGCCTATATTAGGAGTTTTCAAAGAATCCGGGGTCTGCACTGCCCAGCATTCACATACTTGGTACTTACGAGTGCATATTAGGGTTTCTCAGTTGGCTGGGCTCTGCTCAGCCCGGACCTTCACAATGTCCCATTTTGACCTCCTATTCTGTGAGATGATAGCACTATGACACTTTGAAAATTATTCTACATGTGGTCTATTGTTTTCTCTGCCTTTGTGCTGTGTGGCTCTTGTATCTTGATGTACAATGGTGCCAACGTGGTATTGTGTAAGTATCGCAGTTAGCACATGTTTAGGATTCCTCTCCAACTAGCCTTAGACTGTTTGCACGCAGGTATACTTGCAATTTGGTGATGTGATGTTTGTATTGTTCTGGTGCGTCTCGGTCTATTGGAGTTTCGGGACAAATGGGTTGCAGTACACCCTAGTCTATTGCAGTTGAATTCTGTGCATACTGTGCAATGCTTTTGAAATTACTTTGTGGTTATATGTCCCAAGTATTCAGTACATGTAACTTGCTTTTTTTTCTTTTACAACAGCCATGCCTCAATTTCCACATGTTAGACAAACGGAGGTGGATGTACCGGGTGCCGGCCAAGATACCGAAGGAGATGACATTGTCGGACCTGTACCCTTCCTGATCCCATTGATCGGAGAAACGGTAGCACGTGTTGCAGCTACGCTCGCCTTGCAAGAAGCGATTATGTCCACGGGGTTAGCACCCCCATCCCCACCGCGGCCAATTTCTCCCAAAGGACCAGGCAACCCCACCAAAGGCCTCTCTCAATGACCCATTGACTCCAAAGACGATGGACTTGATGAGGGACAAAAGTGGTGGCTAGACACGATGGTTTGTGCCATACATCTGGGGGTTTCGCGCGCAGTTTCCCTCTCGCATTGCGGAACCCAATGCGCAGCAACCACCTTGTGACATGGCAGCAAGGGGATCACATATGCCCATCCAATTTTGTGTCATACAGCGAGGAGCAGGCTGCATTGATCTTGGATACACTTAATCCAGTATCACGTCCCCTATTTAAGTCGTCTTTCCAACCCGGTATCCCACCTCTTTGGCCACTTCCTCCCCTGGATCCCGACCAACCCACACTCCCACAGATTGCTCGGCATAACTCCGATCCCTAGCACATACGATCGCTTGGACCACTGTTGGAAGCAAACCACACGGGTGGGCCATCAAAATACATCCTGTTGCCACTTGCCTGTAACACATAGAGCATCCCCTTGCCTTGAGTCGCAGACAAATCAACTGCATTCGTAGGCGTTAAGTTGGTGCCCCCGTGCCTCTGCCCGATAATGCGATACCCCCAAGGATTTCCCTCCCCCCCTCCCCCCCGGCGCAATGCCGTATTGCCACATGCGTATGTCGCATTGTTGCCGGGTGTCGCTCAATTTGCGTCCCCACTACCGTCTACTTTCTCAGTACAGACACATGGTCCGTATGGGTCACGGTGGTCATTATTACCTTATATGCCACCGGCGAAATACTGGAAAACGATGTGGCCTTTGCAACCATTAGGTGTGTCCCCTAATTCCCATATTTACGTTATGCACCCCGCAATTCTCATTGTTCGGGGCTCTGGGCTTTGTAGAGCCCAGCCTACGCCAAATCCTACTTTCACTCCTTCTCAGTTTCTTTTTCGTAGTTCCCTATGTCCCCTATGTCTATTACACGGCCCGCCATTACCAATTTCCTGATGGTGGGCTCTGCAGAGCCCGGCCTTATTGAAAAACCTCATTTCTTATCTTCTATGCCTACTATTCGCAATGCAAGTCCGTATCTCTTTTCTCTCACTTGTGAATTGAGCCTCCGCCATGCACGGTATGTGCTAGTCCACGCCCTATTGCTAGTGTCTTGTTCTGGTACCGCGTTTTCCTGTTGTGCCCCCTTGACTATGTTCTCAGGATGGCACTGCTTTCGATGGCGTTGCATGTGAGCTACATGCCATCTCTTTGTAAAAAGAATGTCGCAACGGTCGCCAAATGATATTGTCACTAAGGGGCTTTCCTTCTTTCTTTGCTTCCACATGCTTTGCGTGCCATTCCCGGTACTTACAAACATTTGTGGACAAGATTTTGGTCTTTTGTCAATTGCACACTCTGTAGATGTCCGTTTCCTAAGTCACACAACACTATGTACCCTTTGTGAACAACCCTTGATGGAACTTTTATATGAGATTGCGAATTTCCGCGAAAATCGGCGAAATTAGCGCGAACTTGGCGCGAATGCGAATGCGCACCAGGATGCGAATGTGAATGCGAATCTTTTTTTTTTGCGAATTTAGCCTAAATTAGGCCGAAATCGAGTTACAACCCGCGTCTTTTGAATTTTTTATGATTTTTTGGCGAAGTAAGCATAGCAAACGGGCACAAAGACAAGGTAACATAGGCAAAACGGGCAAAAAATGAACAAACTAAGCATACTCATTCAAAAGTTCCATCCACAAGGGGTGCAGAGCCCAAATCGGGTAAGACAACCGAAGATCCCTACCTCGAGCTAATCCCCGGCTCGAGAAGGAGGCATTCAGGGGCTTTCTCTCTTTCTTTGCCTCCCCATCCTTTGCGTGTCATTCCCGGTACTTACAACTATTTGTGAACAAGATTTGTGTCCATTGTGTCGGTTGTGCCTCCCTGCACCTTGTGTTCTTGTGTGCTGTCGCAGTTTTTGCTCCGGCATTCGCAATAGACGTGTCTAAGGCCAGCCATCCTCTTCCGGCCCCCAAGACCCCAAGGGCCCTAGGACGGAGGAAGTATGGGGTTTGAGGCAGAAATGATTGATGCTCACGTTGTCAACGTGGATTTCCTTGAACCCGGGGACATGCAGTCCCGTCTTCAACATGCCTCGGCGGCACTATGTCTGAGGCATAAGCCGTCTGAGACAATTGAGCCCCGAATGTTGAGGGTGTTTCTAGATACGGTCACACCTAAGCAGTATGCCATTTCACCCAAAGATACGTCATTGGCAATGGTCATGCATAAAAATTTGAAACACTGGTTTTAACAACCAAGGCAGCCGTTGGCAAGACAACTCCCTCCAAGAATGAAACAAGTTACGGCAGTCAGTATAAGAATCTTTGTATAGTTGGGCCTGACCCCAAATATGACAGAGAGCACACGTTTGCCTAAGAGGAGGGTGGCCGTCTCCGTGACCACTGTAAATTCCTCAAATCTGTATTTTCAACCCACCCTTAGCCAATAATTCGCGAGCTGAAGTGGCCGCAGAGTGATGTGTTGTCGTGGTTTAAAAATGCCAAGGTTAAAAAGAGTAGTAACAAAATTATCACATATAATGTTTGGTCCCCCCCCCCTCTTTTATACACATCCCCTTTGACGTGTTAAGGGACATCATCAATGACGCCTTCTGTGAAGCACCGCACGCGACCATCCATAGTGCGTTGAAAGCCACTATCAGTGGCGCCCATGTCAGTGAGGTGATGGGGGAGACTCAAGGGTGGCAGGTATGGGACCAGGCACGCGCGGGGGTTTGAGAAAAAGTGGTGACCCCCCCCCCCCGATGGCGAGGTATTGAGGACATACCTGCCGCCAACATTTCACCCCCACGGCCCCCTGTGTGGTATAGAGTTTTGTGTGGCCCCCACCCCAAATCCAAACTAGTCTGCAACTAAACGATAAAAGCTGTCAGTTATGGACTCCTGATAGCAAGCCAAGGGTGAACAGTCCACACCGCCAGCCACACCGTAAGTGTTTGTGTTTGTTTCAGTCCCTGTACCCCCCCCCCCCCCTACACGATGCACCCTTTTGGTAAGGCCACTTTTCTGAATGTCTGTCATCTCTGCTGCCATGGCTGCGCGCTCCAACTCTGCCGCTGGCGCTGGGCCAACAATTTCTTCCGGCCGCCTTCTGGCCGCATCCCAATCGCCCTCTTCATCCCCATCGCCGTCGGGGTCGGCCCCCCTACGGGCACCCCCCATATGATGTAGGATGTAGGAATGTTGAACCTCGCAGTTAGAGCATGATTCAAATGGAAATATATGTTATGAGTTCATCCTGCACAATGGTCGTATGGCATGTACAACGAATCACTTGCAGATGTCATCTTGTACCTCTCTTGCCGTTTCCCTGTCTGTGTGCCTCTATGAAGGGGGGCGGATAGTCGAGCACACTTGGAGGGACTGGATCTCTGAGTTACTGTGACCAAATCGACCGAAAAAAGTTCTCCTGAAAGCTAAAGGACAGGGCATTAAAAACATGCTTGGTTCAAAAAAATGTGAAACGGTGAGCCCTTTTTTTGGGGGGTGGATCGTCGAGCACACTTGGGGGGCTTCGATCTTTGAGTGACTGTGACCACATCCACCCAAAAAAGGTTATGGTGAAAGCTACAGTTCCGGGCATTACAAAAATGCTTGGTTCAAAAAAATGTGAAACAGTGGGTGCTTTTTTGGGGGCGGATAGTCGAGCAAACTTGGGGGGCCTGGATCTCTGAACTACTATGACCACTTTGAGCAAAAATAGGTCCCGGTGAAAGCTACAGGTTGGGGCATTACAAATATGCTTGGTTGAAAAAAATCTCCAACAGCGGGCCCTTTTTTGGGGGCAGTACCTTCAACAACTCATGCTTGCACGGCCCGGGTACGGTCCGGCCAATAACACCAAGGAGTTTGGAGGGTCCTCCTTTGTGTTGTGTAATACTCGTTGTATAATACAATCCTTTGCCAGGTTGGATACAACCCGAAACTTGTGGGGACCGCGCACGTCATTTAGACGCCCCCCCTTGTGCAGAACCAGTGTGGCAGCCCATGCTTATTGACCCACGGACATGCCACGCACCCCTTTTGTGACACTCTGACCACAAATGGTGGTGATCTACAGTCGGGCAACCAAACTGTATGTGCAGTGTCGTAGTGTACTCTGCACCACCATACCTCATGTGTTGGTTGAATTTACACGAAGGCAGGGCTTGTAGGGCCTCTGCCCGTTTGCATAGCCACTCCCCATCAATGACTTTGGGAACTTCCATCCAGGTTATCATGTCTGTGCACCTAGGGACGTGGCCAGTCCTTGGGAACCAGTCTCCCACCAAATCAATTCTACAAATCTTAGTGTTTACATTGGGACGCCCCCTGGGCTGGTATCCATGAGCATACAGGCCCAAGTTTAGGGTGGCTTGTTGGGGGGGAGGGTCCCTACACCGTACTGCTAGGGTGCCCAAATTCTGTAGAGGTAGATGGCATAATTCTGGCAACAGTCCGCTGTTGCTTAGGGAGTACTCCACTGTCGGAAGATGTAGTAGCTCTCGTTGCCGCAGTGCCACCATAGACCACCCGGCACCTAGTTGGAGGCGATCAAGGATTTGCAGCACTCCTACTGGCACAACATGATCATGGCCCAAAAGCATGGCATCTGGTGTTGGGGGACACTGGGGTACTGGGCTGGCGGAGCTGGGTGGTAAAGGGCCCATTGGGCGTCGCACAATCCGGACCGTGCCAGTGGGGGGCCTTGGCACGTTGTCCAGCCCCTTGCAGTCCAAAGGGGTGGCCCTAGGGAAGTTTAGGATGAAAGTTGACACCATGAATTGGTTGGCACGCACAGGGCAGATGCTGGCAAACGCCTCCAGTTTGGACACGTCCCCATTGACCCATGTAGTGAAATTGTTTGCAATGAACTCATGGTGTAACATTGTGCTTTTGCAAGACTGTGATAGAGAGCATGAATGGCACATATTTTTGTAATGCCCCGAAGTGTAGCTTTCACCAAAACCTTTTTTTGGTTGATTTGGTCACAGTGGCTCACAGATCCATGCCCTCCAAGTGTGCTCGACTATCCGCCCCCCAAAAAGGGCCCAACGTTTTTTATTTTTCCAACCAAGCATAGTTGTAATGCCCCGAACAGTAGCTTTCAATAAGACCTGTTTTTGGTCGAATTGGTCACAGTGGCTCACAGATCGAGGCCCTCCAAGTGTGCTCGACTATCCGCCCCCCCAAAAAGGGCCCATTGTTTCTGATTTTTTCAACCAAGCATATTTGTAATGGCCCGACCAGTAGTTTTCAACAAAACCTGTTTTTGGTCGAATTGGTCACTGTAGCTCACAGATCCAGGCCCTCCTAGTGTGCTGGACTATCCGCCTCAAAAAAGGACCCACGGCTTCAGTTTTTTTTTCTCACTCAGCATGTGTGTAATGCCCCGACGTGTAGCTTTCACCAAAACCTGTTTTTGGTTGCATTGGTCACAGTGGCTCACTAATCCAGGCCCTCCAAGTGTGCTCCAATATCAATAGCTCATTTTTTTGGAGATATCGCCCTCGATCTTTGCCTCCTGATGGCAGGGAGCACCAGCGCCTCATGCAAGGAAGGTTCCAATCAGGCATCAGCTTAACTGGCCCAAAGGCCCGCACCGTGATGGGCACACTAGTGGGGGGCGTGGTCCTCCTATTGCGCTTCGACTCTGGTTCTGGCCTTGTGCCACATACTACACCTGTGCTACGGTTGCACTACACTGGCAACTGTAGCATGGCAAGCTATGGGTTTGGTGTACACATATATTGTGCACATCACTCCGGAATTTGCGAAACAAGGTTGCACTGCAACCCTACATATGCATGGGTGGTCCTATACTTGGTTTAACCCGCGTACCCCCTTGCTATGTTTATGATGAGGCAGGGGAACTGGATCTCCGGGTGGCCAAAAGATATGCCCACGTGACTAGTACTAGGCAGGATGCCAGTATTATTGAAAGTTTGAAGCATGAGCTGTATGAAAAGTTTTTGCGTAAGAAAAACAAGACCCCCACTGTCAAAATATTTGCCCCTGTCCATTGGAACCTTGTTTTGGAGGTTTGCATGGTTGTTGCAAATGCACTGTGGCAAACAGTATTCCAACGCCTGTTACGGCACTTGATGACTTGTCAACAAGCAGGCGGCTGCAAGTTATATATGCACCCAGCAACCAATTTGGTTAAATGCACTTTTCCACGTGCAGAACTGGGAAGTGATGTGGTTTGTGTGTGTGGGAGTGGTGGCTCAAAGCGTGGTATACGTCAATGGGTCCCACTTGAGGTGGAAGCTGTCCAAAGTTGGTCTACCTTGGCTTTGCAGAGCCGGTCCAAATTCAAATCGTGTGCTGCACGGCGTAAAGATCTCAAGGGCAAGGGCAAGGGTAAGGGTAAATTTGATGTGGCGCCCATCCACAGACCATTGGATTCTAACCCAACTTCCGTTCTTGTGGTTACTGCTTCGGAGGCGGAGGACAGTGCCGCCTCTTTTCAAGGTCCAAGTGATGTAAGCGACCACTAGCGCGTACAACCAATGAGGCAGGCAGAGTTGTAGCGCGTCCCCATTGATGATAGCGACATAGAGCAGCAACGTGTGTTTCCCAAAAGCAGCAGCAGCGGTAGCAGCGGCAACAGCAGCAACAGCAGTGACGGTGGGAGCAGGGCCGTTCTTAAGGGACGAGGTTTTTTTTTGTTAAGGACGGCCCTTAAGGATAGCCCCTAGATGCCTTTTTGCCACGGCCGAACGTGGGCCATGTCTAGCCCCCCTTTTTGGGGATCGCCGAGAAAGCAGGAGTTACACAGCAATTCCGGCCCTCTTTTGGGCACCACTTGTGATTTTCTCCCCTGCTCTGAAGCGGTGGGGATCCCCGAGACGGCAGGGGCGACGTAGCCACTTTGCCCACAAGTGGGCCACTTCTGATTTTGCCCCTCGCTCTGAAGCGGTGGGGATCCCCGAGACGGCAGGGGTGGCGTAGCCACTTTGCCCACAAGTGGGCCATTGCTGATTTTGCCCCCCGCTCTGAAGCGGTGGGGATCCCCGAGACGGCAGGGGTGACGGAGCCACTTTGCCCACTTGTGGGCCACTTTTGATTTTGCCCCCCGATCTGCAGCAGTGGGGATCCCCGAGACGGTACGGGTACCCTAGCCACTTTGCCCGGTTGTGGGCCACTCCTGATTTTACCCCCCGCTCTGAAGCGGTGGGGATCCCCGAGACGGCAGGGGTGACATAGCCACTTTGCCCACTTGTGAGCCACTTCTGATTTTGCCCCCCGCTCTGAAGCGGTGGGGATCCCCGAGACGGCAGGGGTGACGTAGCCATTTTGCCCACTTGTGGGCCACTTCTGATTTTGCCCCCCGCTCTGAAGCGGCGGGGATCTCCCGCCGCGACGGTGTGCGTTGGGTGGAAGCGATGTTCCACGAGCTAGATATTGTGGTAGAGAATCTGCCTGCTGTTCGGGACCACCTGCCCGAGTACATTAGTCATGAGGCTGACCTGGGGCGGAGGGAGAAGGCCCAGGGCTTGTTCGATGCACTTTCCCACCCCCTCTCCAAGTTGACCGTGGCCTTTTTTTGCGATGTTTTTGCTGTGGTTTGTGCCACAAACAAGAAAGTTCAAGCGACTAAGGGGGCACGGGTCGCCGCCGTCCAGGGTTTGATGAATGTGATGTGCACACAGCTGTTGCACACCATGCGTCATGTCATTCTAGGGGGGTGGGAGGAATCGTTGGGTGTTGACGTAGAAAGTAGCCTCATCAAGGGTAGCCGGATGAAGATTCTTCGCAGTTTGATTGAGGACGTGCAAACACGATTCAAGCGAACCGAGTGGGATGGTAGTGCTAGCCTGGAGGATTGGGTTGAGGCAAGCTCGTGTTGGTGTGAGAGAGTGTTTAGCTACGTGACGGCTACGGACATTGGCCAAACCACGGAGGGCATGTGTGAGATGCTGTGGGTAAGGTGCAATGGGGAGGCACCAGAGGATTTTGGGCCCTTTGAGGTTTTTGAGGACCTTCGCAAGACCCCTTTCCGCCCGCGCTAACGGAAGCAAGGGCATGCGGTTGAGGTGGAAGATGGTTGTTTGCTTTGGGGTGCGGCTTTCAAGGATTTGGCAGTTTCTTTGGAAGAGGATGGTCAGGCGGAGGTCCCGTTTTCAAGATTTGTGGATTGTCCCCAAGAGGGCGACACGTGACGCCGACATTGGCGATGTGTATGGGGTTGAGTTGGAGCGTGAGGACGAAGACAGTGCAGAAGAGGATTTGGAGCAGGCAGGTGCAGTTGCCAGTAGCTCCTCTTCTAACTTTCGTCACCCCTCAGCTGTCCCTTCCACCTCTTCTAACCGTGGCGCGCAGTTGGCGTTTCGGTATGATGTGGATGAGGCGGTGTTGAAGGCAATGGAGAGGGGGAGGTTGCATGAGTGGACTAAAGTTGAGTTTAAGGCCATTTCTAGGAAGCATGGTTTGAGTGTGAGCGGGGGGAGGGTGAGCTTATGGAGCCTATCGGGGTGCACTTCCAGAGGTTGTACCAGCAGTAGGGAGTTGGTTATCAGCTTTGCCACCGGCGATGGAACATTCGGGTGGTCAAACGCTGCATCACTGTATTTGATCAGAAAAAATATTGCTCTTGTTCATGTTGAATTGTGCAGGGTGTGAGGTAGGGTTCTGCAACACATGTGGGGCTAGGACCATATGGTTGTGTGCCGAGACCAATTTGGGGCTAGGGACTCATGGTTGAACAATTTGGAACACTGGAGTGAAGACATGTACTGTCCGCGGGCTCTTTTGAAATTCCCTGGTTCTCGGACAACTTTTTTTTATGCGTTAAGGACAGCCCTGGGTGGGAGAAGTAGCCGTTCTGAGAATGATGATTCTGAGGATGATGACGTGTACGTGCTTGGCGGCTCTACAGTAAGTGCCGCAGGGTAAGATTCTTCATCATCATCTCATGACAGCCCTGAACCTCAACCGCAACCCAAGAAGTATTGGTGTACGACTGTACATAGTCAGGGGAAGCGGGTGTTGGACGTGGACGCCATTTCAAGAGATAGTTGTCCCGTGCATATATATATATATATGCTCAATGAAGGGGAGTACGACATTCACAGTTCCAATTAAGGACAAGTATTCTTTGCCTTTTTGCATGTTGCTTTGCTGAGGTCAAGTATATGGGTGGACAACATTGCCCTCTCTCTATGTGGCCACGGGGGCAGACAGGCCGCACGTGTCCATCGCCGACACGGGGGTGGGGTTGGGCATCGCCGTCTCTGTGAAGCGCGAGGCCGTGAGATGGCAGTAACCTTTCGGTGCCATAGAGGCGTGGCGCGCGCCCCCCCCTACATTCCAAGGATGTGGATAAAGTGGAGGTAGTCACCAATTCGGTGCCTCCCCTATGGGATAGGGGGGAATTGTGGTTCAAAGGAGGTGAGCTAGAGGCATCAGCAGCTTGGTGGGAGACCCCCACGCAAAGGCTACAGATCATTCAACGGTGGGCAGAAGGCGCCAGAGCTGAGGATTGTGGGCACGTCGTGGCGCTGACTTGGGCGGCGGAATTAGTATGCCCACGGTATGGGGTGTTGACGATGTGGGGGGTGGGCATCTCGGGCAGTGACCCAGGACGTCCTCTGGCGCCCACCGCGCTTGTGGGAGGTATGGTATTTTTGCCCCCCCCCCCCTACCCGCGCACTGTCGGCGGCGCAACATTTGGAGTTGAGCGCCCTCAAGGCGTCACATGCTAGGATAGGCACATGGGTAGAATGCGCCTTTTTCGGGCCGCCACATAGTGTTGCACGACTAGGAGCGCAACACGGTGCTTGTGAGCCCATTCGTGGACGTGAAGTGTGATTCGCTCACTTGAGCGGGTGTGTATATGCGTTCTCTATGCCCCCCCCCCCCGGACGATGATTAAGCACTGGGGAGTTCTTTGCCCGCGCCCGTGGGGGTTGTGTTAGAGGGATGCATTTGATGAGCATATATTGTTTATGTGATGTTGTTTATATTGTTTGTATATTGTTTTTACTTTGGAGGCACCATGCGCTTTCGTTTTGTGAATACCGCCGTGCCTCCTATGTCGGCTTTTAATTTTCTCTGCGCGTTTCGGACAGAGGGTGGGTGTGCGCGCCACAAATTTTCCTTTCGCTGTTCCTTTCGGTGTTTTGCTGTGCAGACCATCCAGCCAATCGGTACAATGGATTTGACACTCACAAGGAAGCCCAAATGCCAAACAGACATGGCCTTTTTTACATTGCAAACCAACAGCCTACTGGGTGAAATTGGTTTCACACCCACAACGGAGCCCAAATGCCAGATAGCAATGGTTTTCCCCATTTGCACACCATCCGTCCACTCGGTGCAATTGGTTTCACACTTACACGAGACCCGTGCTTTTTCTCTACTTTTCTTTTGTTAGTGTTTGTATGCCGTGTTAAGGCCCAACCATGCACCGACCCGAAGGTGCACTAATCACAAGAGGGATTTTCCCCCAGAGTCAGGGTCAGGTGCAGGGCGTGGGACGAGTGAGATCTTGGGTTCAAGTGTAGGGGTGGGAGTACACCAGAGTACACGAACGCATGCTTTTAATTTTTTTTGCCCTCCCCTTATGTCTCCAGTGCCCTTGCGGTTTTACCGGCCCTTGCTGCTTGTTGCGCCGCACCGTTCCCCACAACAGCATCGCAATGACGAGGGACGTTGGGAGCAGTAGTTTGCGCAAGCGCGCGGTCAGTGGTTTTATAGGAAAACCGGCTCTAGAGACTCAGAGCACCTGGCAACCTTGGTGAAGTCCCGGCGTCAAACTGACCCCTTGCTCCATCCAAGTGCCACTTCGGTTTATTCATCGGGATGCGAATTTGCTGCTACGCAGTGTAATCCTTCATCGGGAGCCTCCCAATACACTTTTCTAGCATGCACCCGGGGGCCGTGCTCCGGGGATTGGTGCCATCCCTGATTGCATGTGTGACAGGCCGGTGGACCTTGCAAGGCGTCGTGGCAGTGTCATGCACCCTGTATGCCCTCATGTCCGCATTCCCGGGGGTGGTCATGCTTGTGGACATTTTTATGGTCGCCTTCATGCACAATGTGGCCACGGGGGCGGACGAGCCCATCGCTAACACGGGAGTTGGGTTGGGCATTGCTGTCTGTGTGCTGCGCGAGGCCTTGAGATAGCCGTACCTTTTGGGCACCACAGCGGCGTGGCGGGCACCTTACTTGCATTTGAGGGATGGGGATAAAGTGGAGGTAGTCGCCAATTTGATGCCTCCCCTATGGGACATGGGGGAATCGTGGTTCACAAGAGGGGGGCAAGAGGTCTCGCCACCTTGGTGGGAAGCCCCCCAGCGCAGGCTACGTATCATTGAAGGATGTGCGGAGGGGGTCAAAGCTGAGTATTGTGGGCAGTTAGTGGGTGTGACTTGGGCAGCGGAATTGGTGTGCGGACGGTATGGGGTGTTGGCGGTGGCGGGGGGGGGGGGGGGCGGGGGGGGGGGTATCTGGTGGGTGGCACATGACATAATCCGGAGCGTGCCGCGTGTGTCCGAGGTGTGTTGCTTTCGCCCCCCCCCCCCCCTTGACACTATTGGCAGCGCAGCATGTGGAGTTAAGTGCCCGCAAGGCGTCACAAGCTGGGTCGGGCGTGTGGGCCGAGTGCCCCTTCGTCAGGTCATCCACACATTGTTGCACGTTGCAATTTGCATTCGTCTTGACCTGCCCAGCCTTGCGCTATCCCACGAGCAGGGCCTCCTTGTCGTCCCTTTGCGGCTCTCTCCTCGGCTCAATCAACAGCCTTTTGCAGATTCCCACAAAGCTCTCCTCATCAACACACCAGTGGACAACATCAATATCCCTTGATAGTCTATCTATGGGCTCCAGATTAGTGTGCGGCTTCATGATGTTTGCCACAACGCTAAACGTCCAGCGTGGGATAGAGTGGCGCTCCTTGGTGAGCTCCTTCACCCATCCGTTGGCCCAATAGGTGACATGGGCACGGGCCTTCACGTACGGTGCTCCACCTGCAAATGGAGCAAATAGCCATGTAAAATGGCCAAACGGACGGACAAAGTGCAACGTGCAGGTCAATGTTCATCACAGGAAACAACCATTACTGTGATGTCCTGAAGCGACTGGACACATAAAGAGTGCACGTCGATGTGGAATGGTTCAAAACAAATGAGAATGAGTGATTCACATTTAATAAGCGCATTGTCTAGGCTCCCGATTGCCAGAAACTCATAATGCATGGTGAAAAGCCCACATGCATTCACCAAACGCGTGGGACAGTGCATAAGCATACCCTCAATTGAGGCCCATTTTTCTGATTTGTAACTCTTGCGGCACTGTGTGATGGCGTGACTGCTTGCGACACAAGGGGTGCTAGTGTGTCTTCCGCCACAGGAACACTCAAAACTTCATTTGACATGGCATCACACTGGCAACCCCATTGTAAAACCCTTGTTCAAAAATCAATTTGCTTGGGCACCCTTGTACAGTTGGCGATATTGAGAAATAGAGGCCCACAAACAGCTATTTCAAACTATGGGGGACGCACATTAGCACATATGTACAGCAGGGACAACGATGTTTGTGGGACGTGGCAAAAAAAATGGACTTGCAAGTCGATGTCTCTCAATGTACGCATGATCAATGCCTAGTATTGCATGTTTTGTCAAAGATCGACCTGCACAACGCTCATGAAAAAAATTCAAAATCACTACCCTTGGAGTGCACCTCAAGCTCATCCTCATGCGGTACCTGAGCATCATGGTGACCACACGTGACAGCACAACCTCAAAAGGCTCCTGAGACAGGCACCGCAGGGGCATCCGTTCGTGCCACCAAGACCATGGCAACAATCCAACCATAAGTATCTTCATGTATTCAATATCATGTTCCTATCCCTGTAGCAGGTTCTATCTCGTTCTACAGCAATGTACCCCATAAGAACCCATAGACATTGTGATGTGGAGAGAAAAAGAAGGACACAAATGTGGCAAAATGATGGGAAAGCGAGTTACCCTCTTAAAATCTCGTAGGTTCATATATGAATGAGCTTATATATGAAATGTTAAAAATTAACCATATTGGATTTAATCTAGGCCAAGAATGGTAGCACCTAGAAATGGTGTACACCGTTGGTGACTCCAGTTACACTCCCTAATGAATACCCCAAGCGTAAACAACGCAGGAGTAAACTCAAAAAAGGGACGACGCAATGCTTGAGCGAGTACCAAGTAGATGGCCTAGTGCTAAGTAAAAGGGGGGAAATAATCTAGATAGTTGTAGCATTTTATCATCCACCACAACACGCCATTTCCGACCAAAATAAACAAGGTGACAAACAGGTGCTCCATGTGGAGAAGATGTATAGTGTTAACAATGAGTGAGCCAGGTTCCAACGACCCACTATTTACAAAGGTGCAAAAAGGCAGAAACTTACGGCATGTAACTGTTACGCAATAGTTCTAGGCATGCCACATACCATACAAAATAGGCAGCCGGTTCAATGAACCTAGATCAAAGGATGCATAACTGGGATTGTAAAGCAACTAAGAAAATTTGGTAGTAGATTTTCATGTGCACAAGAAGGGGCAATGGTCTACCTCTTTGGTGCTGAAGCTTTGGTACCATAGACAGCCGCTGAAGTAACCATGTGTTAGTACTTGTCATTTAATCAGACCTCAACAGGGGATACCGTTGGGAGCTAACAACGCGACAACGACAAATGTCAAGGGGGCACGTAAGCCTGTTCATCATTGCAATCGCATGATAGGCTTTCACAAATACTTAGGCGTCACAAGTTGCCCACCCCCCACCTGGCGCTATGGCCCACGGAAGTCCATGTTGTAATGAGGGGGAGAGTATGTGAAAAGGGGTGTTATTTTTTGGGTACCCAAACCCCCCTGGTGGCAACATGCAAAAACAAGGTGTGTATTTCAAATATATGCCATTATTTGCATTTCTGGAAACATACAGATTTTCAAAATAAAGACATTCAATCACCAAAATATAGTGTTGTTTTACATTTAGACCACTGCTTTCCAGTGTGTGGGGGGGGGGGGGGCTGCCTATTTTTCTCTCCCCTTTGTTCGAGGTTGATCACAGAACCCCCCTATACACCACAGATGAGGGAACCCCAAACATACCTTTCATTGAAGCACACAAAAAACTATCCCAAAGCATGTACTTGTATTTCCTATTTTAACCAACCTGGCCGAAATTTCGGCCAGCTCTTCGAAGAGGTCCAAACACATGGTCCTATTTGACAGACAGGCCTAAGCTGGCCGAAATTTCGGCCAGGTCCATCGAAACTCCGAATATGATCACTGAAATGGGTACCTAAGACAGTAGACATGAGCAAGGAACACAGGAGCAGTGACATTTGAACAGGGTGTGCAACATAATATACTCAATTACAAGCAAATACTTGCCACCTGACGAATCAAAGCAGACTTTTGCAGTGCCTATGGGGAAACACAATAATGAAAGGCTGAAGAGGCTGAGGACTGCATGCTGGCCGAAATTTCGGCCAGACTTCATGCTGACAGGCAATATAAGCAGCAGGACTGGCATTAGCGCTTGCGCAGACCAGATGCACGGGGCTTCTTAGCACCTGTGTTAGCAGGCTGCTTGGCAGGGGCTGCAGCACCAGACTTGGCAGTGGCAGAGTTCTGTGACTGTGTGTTTCCACCCTGGGATGGTGAAAAATGATTCACAAAAGTATTCATACCTTTGCCAGTAGGGGCAACAGTGCCTGAGGAGGAAGCTGGGGTGGCCTGAGCGCACTGCGTGCCACTGGGTGAGGGGCGGGGGCAGTTTTGGGTTTCTTCTTTGGAGTCTGTGTCTCTGGTTGCGACTCTGCCTCCCCATCTTGCTCCTCAGGATCCTCATCTACATACCTAACCCCAGAACAATCCACAGGAAAACCTGCCCCCAAGTCGTGGTACACATCCTCCCATGACTTGGGGGGGCACGTGTCGGCGTTGGTGATACCTGCTCTGATGAGCTGAACAAAGTCATCGGGCACAACAGTCTCCTCACCCAAAAGGGCACACACAACATTACAGTCCTTGGAAAACCTGGTGAACATCATGCTTGCAAAATACACAGACAGAGTCCCCAGCAAAAACCAGTTGCCTGCCCGTTCTGGGACCGGAACCAGGCTCAAAAGAAATGAGAATATTTCAACAGGCATCACAGACGACATGGGTCCTTCAGTAAAAGCCACGTAACGGGGAAGCCTGTTATCAAAGGCAGTGGCAGAACAAATGGAAACCAGATGGGACGTAGAGGTGTACAGCGGGGTCTTGCTTGACAAATTGTAAAGTGCAACATCACACTGATACATATCCTCAGCCACAGTGGCCTTCAAAGCAGCAACAGTGGCTTTCACATCAGCAGACTCACCCGCAATGAACACAGGCACACCGGACAAAAGCAGCTGCGCAACCAGATTATGCAAACCAGCTGTATAGAGGCGGGGCACCTCAATGACACAAGCAGCAAAGGGCTGTGAACTAATGATACTGGGAACAGGGACTCCACAACGCATTGCCATCAGTTCCACACGGCCTGACTCTGCAATGAGTTTGCCTGTGCTTGACTCAACGAGGGACTCCCTAGCACACTGGATACTGACCAGACCAGTATCAGATTTTTCACAAACAGGCTTAGCAACAGGCTTCTGCAACAATCCCCGCAACCCCTCATATTTGGGTTCCTTCCAAAGAGGGGCCTTAATTACTGCTGACCACGGGGGCCAGGGGTTTTCTTCAGTCCAGGTCCAACTGCCATAGGCTACCTTCAGGTGTGATGCAATAGCGCACTGCCTTTTGGCCATCTCGATAGTACCAAGTGTAGCTGCAGACAGGTGGTAGCACAGGGTGGGCTCCTATTGTGCATTAATTGAACGACACACAAGCTGGCCGAAATTTCGGCCAGGTCGGTCGATTTATTCGAATACAAACCCCTGTTTGACCAAAACATACCTCTGGT
The DNA here is from genome assembly GCA_964036045.1 of Eutreptiella sp. 'Long Island Sound 2002'. Classification (NCBI taxonomy): domain Eukaryota; phylum Euglenozoa; class Euglenophyceae; order Eutreptiales; family Eutreptiaceae; genus Eutreptiella; species Eutreptiella sp. 'Long Island Sound 2002'. The sequence goes on along the minus strand of OZ038381.1, from coordinate 126,346,727 downwards.
GTTGTTCACAAGCCCATTGGTAGCCGCCTCGGGATGAAGAATGTGCCAGGACCACATCTGGGCCTTTTTAACATCTTTTATAATTTTTTTGAGACCAGGTAGGGTACTTTTTGTCCCATCCATGTAACCTACGATCTCGCGAAGTCGGTCAGGCGTGATGCCTTCCACTTCCTTGAACGTACCCAGTGCGGGATGTAGTCCACGCTTTTCCATGGCTGCCATGGCGTCTACTGAAGGAAGACCCACAAATTTCACCAAACGCCCAACGCCACCCCACCGTTTGGCAACAGCACTCTGCACAGGAGAACATGTGGAACACAGAAGCTGGCCGAAATTTCGGCCAGGTCGATCGACAAAACCGAATTAATAAATGAAACACACCACAGTGCCTTCCTCGGCAGTAACACCACACTCTTCAAGCATAACAGTAATGTGATGGTACAGGGTGTACTCATTGGCATCCTCATCCTCAAGCCTATCCAGGAGTAGGGACATTCGCTCCGATGTGGTGGATGCTGAGCCAGCAGTGGTCTCGATTTGATGTAAGCCTGCAAGCCGGCGCCTAGTCCGCAGGGGGCCGTCCTGTTTGACTTCATAACCACCAAATACCAGGGTCCAATCCGGAGTCTCCATATTTTTCATCTCAAATTCGGTCTTGTGTTTTTGGGCAGCAGTGTAAACATGCTGACCCCCCTCCAGAACCCAGCGAGTGGCTGTGCAACAGGAATATTCGTAACAGCAGGGTCGAAAATTCAGACGCGAAAACGGTACTATCGAGAAGAATACCACAACACACATACGAGTGACTTTATAAAAAAGAAGATCCTGGATGTAATCCAAAGGCGGGGCTGCCTTCAGATCGTCGTAGCGGCGTTGCACGCGATCATCCGAAATCCTACGGACCTGCCCAAATTTTCGGTCGTGGTCGATAATAATCTGATCCCACCGAACCTTTATTTTCGTCGTTGACGTAACCCAGTCGGATAACTTGATGGAGGATGATGAATTTTTCTTTGGTGCGGCCTTAGGCTTCTTTTGAAGTCCCTCTGTGCTCGCGTGGTCCTCTTGAGACTGGGATTGCACTTGAGATTGCCCATTGTCTGCTGCAGGCTCACCATCTGGCGAAACAGCCATGTCCTGCGATACCCCTCCAGGCTCAGTCATAAAATAAAGGGCTACAAGGCAACATTTCATGAAGGGGAGAGTTCCCAGATAGCAAATAACAAGCACAGATCAAACAAATAAGGACCAAAACGGACTGCCTGACAGGAAATTCGGATAACCTGGCCGATATTTCGGCCAGCACTGCTCTGCATGTCAATCCACTGTGTACAAATACCATTCTGAGAGGCTGGCCGAAATTTCGGCCCGAACCTTAAGTCATTTGTGTTCTGGGGGTAGCCATATGCAAAAACAACAAGTCTGGCCGAAATTTCGGCCAGAAAAACATGAAACAGCAAATAGACACACCAAAATCACTGGCAATGCGTGGCAGAACCCATACCACAGTGACAAACACAGCTGCAAACAGAAATCAGTCCCCATCCTGGGTATCCACACCGATGTGTTCCGCCTTATCTAGGGCTTCAAAGGAGGCAACGCTGTCTGCATCACAATCAATATCCTGGTCACTATCACAAGAGTCGACAGCAATGGAATCATCAAGGGCGGGGGGGGTCCGGGGGGGGTACTGGGGGGCCTCTGGCTCGGGGCTTCGGGGGTGGCTTTGGGGGCAAGGCAATTCCACCAGGAGCAGCAGCAGCAGCAGCAGGAGGTGCACGGTTGGCAGCGCGAATAGAAGCATGTGCAGTACGCAACACCCCTTGCTCGGAAGCAGTGCGGGCAGGTGCATTTGTCTGTAAAAAATCCTCAACACCCTCAGGAACCCTGGTACGCGCAACCAGGTTTTGCATTGCATGCAACAGAACCACTTTTAAACGGTCTGTGGTGATTCGTGTCCTAGACATGGTACCGGGGAACGTCAAATCCTCAACTGCATCCAGTCTTCTCACCTCAACTTTATAGTCCGGAACGGGAACACAAATGGGCAGGCTCTGTGTATGGGCTGTCAAGATGAATTGTTTAAGATTGGCAGAGAACATTGCCACGGATCTCTCAGTCAGCACACCACGCAAAACTTTCTCTCCGGGTTGGACAGGGGGAGGTGTCAGAAATAAATCAGACGACTGTTGGACACTAGTACAGGCAGTGTTGCGGCGACAGTGGGCTGAGAACCGACTCAGAAGTGCCTCACCCAGCTCCTCACAGTGGATACACCCTAGGGAGGCGGAATGCCATTGACTCCAAAACAAAAGAGCAACAGCGGTGGTTTTCACATACTCCGTGGTTAACTGTTCCTCGGGCTTTAGGATGTTCAGCATGAGCAGTAGGGACATCTCAAGTGCCTGCTTAGCTAAAATACCGGAACCTGCCCCCCGTCCCTCCCAGTTGCACTCACGAACCAAAGTCCCAATGCTGAAAGCAGCTGGACAGTATGTGTACAGCAAAGCCTTAAGGGCTAATAACATACGCAAACCCTTGCGCTGAATGGGTGTCAAGTTCCGCTGGCTATTGAGCAGGGAAGTGACACGCTCATCTAGTTTGCCTCTATTGGACGATGTGGCTAGCATGAGTCCAAGCAACGTCTTCTCCATATGGATGACCTTGACCTTGCGAGGGAGGATAGACCCAACCTGAAGGCTGTTCCCCTGCTCCAAAAAGTTAATGAACGGCAGGAACGCCCTGTAGATCAATTCAACGCAATACTTATAGCTATGCCATACTCCGTACACCAAAGGAAAACCCAACAGTAATTGTGGCACATTCCAGGGAACATAAGCAGCACCATAACACAGCTTAAGTAGGGCAAAGTGTATTTTCATGTCCACAAGCAGCGGAACACAGTGTCTGGTGCGGTGTTCCACACATGACAAATCAACCACGAGTTCCAAAAGCTCTTTGTGTGTGCCGGAGCGGAGCTCAGACAGGAAAAAGGGTCTCCAGTTGAGGGACCGAACATCTTTTCTGGCAATATCCAAAGGAGCACGAACCCAAACTCTCTGAATACCTTGGTTGGCAACATCAATACGATCAAACAATGCTCTATGTGAGCGAAAAATGTCATCAGCAACCTTTGGTACCCTGGCCTCAATTTCGGCCAGCTCCGGCAGACCCCGGTATGCAGGTAGGGCAGTAGTGTGCAAAACAGCAACAGCTGTACAGTTTAGGGTTAAGTCGGGTGAATGGGGATCAGCTCCCGACCTGTAACGCCTCAGGTTATCAAACCATATACAAACTTGCCTACGGTGCATGGTGTTCCACAAGTTGTGTGCTGCTAGTCCAGCACGATGGTGAATGGACTCCTGCTTAGCGTTACACTGACCAAGGACTCCTACCTTACGGCGTTGGCGGCAGGACATAATACCCCAGTTGTAACCAGACCCACAGTTAGAGTATGGGAGGGCCATACGGCGCAGCAGGCAGTATAGGGCATGGAACTGTGACAAAAATGTCATGTACCATCGTGGGGGCTTCTTCTCAGTGGCGGCGGCCTTCAACTGTGTCAGGGAGTGCCGGCTCCTGCGATTCTTCCGCAACAAGAGGCAGAATTGCAAAAGCTTTTGCAGAGTCCCACCACGTAATGCATTTCGCAAGAGCCCTTTGGCTGTAGTAGCAAAAGCACCAGTAACTGCAACATGTACAGCATTGACAGTAATAGCAGAAGACATTAATGCTGAGACAAGAAAACAATTATGTAGGAGTGTATGGTGTAATACTCATGAACAACGACAATTGCAATCTGGCCGAAATTTCGGCCAGGTGTGTTCAAATGGAAATAATTGCTTACATGTTCAAAAATAGAAAAAGCTGGCCGAAATTTCGGCCAGCCCACCCAAAAACCTGAATATAAGTGCTTGAATAGTGAACAGACCAAAAAGCTGGCCGAAATTTCGGCCAGCCCTAAGAAAAATGAAAATAATCATGCCTATTCACCAAGAAACCAAAAAGCTGGCCGAAATTTCGGCCAGAAGGGTCAAAAACTGCATATACACATAGTTGTTTGCAATGTTACCCAAAACTTGGCCGAAATTTCGGCCAGCTTCAGAAAAACGTCAAATACAACACACTAGAAGACGGGGATACACAAGGCTAACACATCAACACGTATTTCAACGGGTGTCACACAGCTCTGCCAACAACTTTGGTCACATACGTCAAATAACATACTCAAAGTAGAAATGTAGAATATTGTCAAATCGCGCGTATACGGGGTCCTAGAGGGTGGGCAACTTGTGACGCCTAAGAAATAGTGTGCGGTGCGCTCATTGTGATATGAACAATGCAGTTGAACAGTATCGATGCTACCAACATTTAGATCACAACGAACAATACCCCGAAAAGAGATCAATCCTAATAGGCACCACACAAATACCAAACAGAGTGGTGTTCAACGATTTATGAGATGAATGAGGGGTGAGGCAGAAGCGGCACACATAAACCCTGTCCATCCATAGAACAAACTAGTAGACCTTATAATCTTCAAGAATTTGGCAAGCAATGGCTGTGTTGAGAGTAGAAATATCAAGGCAGCTGTAAGAGCATTGCCCTGTAGGAGCCATTTTTCTTCTCGGACACCGGTTGACTACAACATGATCGTGTTCCTCCGCTGGACGTTTCCCCCTTGGGTTCCACCTTAAATGTAAAAGCAATTACATATTCTACGCCCCCTCTTGCACAACTGTGTACCATCTATTTTGGACCCTGCTAGCCTGTTGCTTAGCATGTTGAGACAAAAATTCAAGAAGCATATACTTCGCCTTTCTTTTCCCACGTATTTCCATGCAAAACACAACACAATCTTGAGTGGGCCCCGGTAAGACAACGGCAACGAATAAATCTAACCCACGAGCGAACACCTTGGTATCCGAGAGGAACTTGCGTCAAAGGTTCGGGATCAATGACGCAAAGAGAGGTCAGTTGTAAGGGATACCACAAAGTGGGTTGGAAGTACAACATAGTAGTGGCCCAAAGAGCGGTTTTGACACACAAAGAGCGACCTGCATGTCGCTCTTTGGAGCCGAAATTGCAATATGCAATAGTAACATTGCCAATATTCCATGTCAAACGAAATACTGAAACCAGTATCAATATTGTAGGACATGTGTCACTTCTCCGAACGATGACACCTGCTGCATGTAGCACAGGCCAAACCGAACGTGTGGGCAAGGGTGTACATAAGTCGTTAGGTTCAAATTATGGTACCAATCATTAATAAACGAAGATGGTACGGCGGAACAAATTGGTAAAATAGCACTATATTTCATCCACGAGGTATACAATACTACACATTTCAGTAGTGGTAAGCGGGTACCAAAAAAAACCCTCGGAAATTGACTTTTGGTCCAAGAACGACCTGCACGTCGTTCTTTTTCTGAAAATCCTCATTTTGGTAGGGTATATGGTACCTTTTGGCTTCCAAACCCGTGGTCAGCTGCACCACTGAAAATATGGTCATTTGAAAAGGTTTTTTTTTGCCGGACCAAAAGACCACTGAAAATAGCTTGCACACAGCACATTTTACAACGGTAACAACGGCCGCACTCGCCTCCCGAAAAGGTGGGCGTGTAGAGCCGCCAAAGATGGTGTTTGCGGGTCGGTATGCCGTTTGCTCCACCGACACCGCTCATGTTCCTTTTGCGGGACGTCCTTCGAGTGTGCTGCCAACAAGCGGACCAAGCAAAGTTGCCCCTTTTGTCCGCACACGCGGGAGGGGGGAGGGACACCTCTCCACCCGCACTGTGGATAGTGCATGGCAAGGCACCTTTTGCCTAGGCATGCATGGCCATTAGGGGTGTCGCAGACTGGGCCGTTGTGCCGCTAGTGCCCGAAGGCCCGGCCCCGGATGTACGCATGCTGCCGGAGGTCGTGCACATGGAACGTTTCCCGCACAACCCTCACCTTGCTGTCGCCATCCTTGAAGCATGCAATCGCTGTGCCTCAAGCATGAGGGAGCGGCAGAGCGCATCACAATGGTGGTATATTAGCCCCACGCGTTGATAGCCGTGTGGGGTGCGGTGTACACCATAGCATTGCACTCCGGCTGCATCTACAACTTCAAAGTCTACAAGAAACCCCACACGGCTTCCCAACCTTCGGGGCGCTTCTTCTAGAAGTTGAGCGGTACCACAGTGGGTGCATTGGGGCAGGTGGTCACCAGCCCGCACTCTGATAATGGTTCCAGCCTTCATACTGCTGCTGGGTCCCTGCCCAGCCCCCGAGGGAGCCCCCCCCCCCCCCCCCAAAACACACCCACAAAGGGTGAATGAAAAACACACAAAGAGGGTCTGAAACATCTTTACATAGGATATTTGATGATTGTGAATGGCCAGAATACACAAAAAAATCGAAATTCTATTCCCTCTAGCAATTCCACCTCGCACAGTATCTACCTTGAGCACCCAACCCCCAACTAGGGTGAAAAACACATAAATATTGCCTAACACATGCTTTACATAGCTTGAATGGTCATTGTGGGTGGCCACGATGTCGAAAAAATGAGTTTTGAAGACTTCTGAAGACTTCGATTTTTCAGCTGTACAGCATGAAAACTGCATGTTGTGTTCATTGGGAGACCCCCCCTACACACCCAATACCCAAAAAGGGTGAAACACACAAAAGTACTACCTAAAACATGCTGTACATAGCTTGGATGGACATTCGGAGTGGTTGCGATGCGTCGCTAGACGTGGGGCGTCAATGTGTCAGCCAGCTAAAGAGATGCCATATGCGTATTCGAGGGTTGGTTGTTCGTGTTGCGGTTTGTTTCATCACACGGTTTTGTCGAAAATGTTGTGTCAAAGGTAGCTACACAAATGAGATGGAGGTGTGTTTCAAAAAAAGATGATGTTTCAATTATTTGACAATTATGATGTATCTGTTGAAATGATGAAGTGTTCAAATCCCTTACACATTGAACTTTGGCCAAACCGGCTGAAGTATGTATCATGCTAAATGGAAATGTTATGTTCCTGAACGTAGCCACCAGGCCCAGCTGTGGGCCGATTCTGATTTTGTACCCCGCTCTGAAGTGTTGGGGACCCCCAAAACGGCAGGGGTGATGTAGCCAATCTGCCAACTTGTGGGCCACTTCTGATTTTGTCACAGTTGAAACCTCACCTTCCGAAGGACCACGAGATCCTCAGGTGACACCTTTGCAAGGCTGGTCTAGTTAAAGAAAACAAGAATGTACCGACGGCTGCACCATGGCATTGGCATATGCCACACCCCACTTTCAAAAGTGGCCCACAACTGGGCCTGGTGGCTACATCAGCCCCGACGTCTGGGGTCCCCAAAACGTCATAGCAGGGCGAATAGGAATGAGATCACACGTGCTGCATGACATTAACACGTGCATACACGTACCAAAGTGCACGAAGTCCCCAATGCTTCAGTTGGAGACGAAATCAGCAGTGGTAAGTTTTTTGGTTTCTTGTCGTAACTCGTGTTTTTTTTAAGGAAAAACTGCAACTCGATTTTTTTTTTCAGGCGTAGGTCGCGTCACCAAAAAAGCGTAAATCGCATGCCATAATTTTTCGATTGTTTTTCCCACACTCGCCTTACGCAAAAAAAAAAACAAGCAACTTACGCCTGACACATGTGTGACACTCAGTGGCTTTAGGATCAATGACGAGGCGAATGAATGCGCGTCCGTTGGCCTGCAAATACCATCAGTTTCACACTACCGTCAGTTGGCTGCCAACCACCGTCGATTGGCTGCGAACCGCCGTCAGTGGGCGGCCAACCGCCGTTGGTTCAGACTGCTGTCCATTGGGGGGGGGGACTGCCGGGGGTGCAGCATTGCATGAGCAGAGGGGAAAGAGGCACGACAGGTAGAACCACTTGAACAGGACACAGCACGACACGTGGACACATGTGCACGTACCCAAAGGAGGTCAACGTACATCGGGGCACACGGGATGATAAACAACTGACAAAACAACGAATGTGAGGAACAATAACAATACTTGAGTTTCAGTGCCCCCCCCCCCCCCCCAGCCTGAACGTCACCCGAACGATCCTCTTCCGGCTTAGACCCACGGTGGCATTCCGTTGTGGTACAATTGACTCCCCGCGCTGCAGGGCGAATGCACAGCAAGTCTGGACGGCGCTGGGCGAGGGCACAGCACCGACACCTCCGGAGGGGCACGTCGCACACCTCAAAGCACGGCAGATCATACACTGCCTCCTGCTGCACCCGCACGTCCGCCAGAGCCCACGTGCCCTCGGACACGCCCCGCAGTGTCTGTGTCACTGTGCTCTCAACCCACGTCTGAATGTCCTTCCGCTTCCAGAAATCCGCGCAGCGCTCTGCAAAGAGGCTGTGCAGGTTGGCGACCGCAGGCTGCGAACAGGTGTGAGTGAACAGGGGGTGCTCTGCCCACGTGGAGGTTTCCCCGTCCCCGCACAGTGCCTGCAGCTTGCCGATGGCAGCGGGGTGCAGCACAATGGCCTCCTGCAGCTTCTGGCAGGACGCAGTGTGGATGGTGGCGTTGTAGGTCTCAGCACCCTCACCGGACTTGGCCACTTCGGCCAAATACATCCCTGTTAAGTGGCGAAAGGGGGCAGGGGGCATGGGAAACAGGGCTCAGTACATTTCATGGCAAATGAATGTGATTTGTCAAAAACAGGGAAACCTTTGGGGGACAGAGGGAAACAGAGGGGGAACGGGGGGCATTGGGTGGAATGGAAAGGTGGGGGGCGAGCAAAATGGGGAACCAATGAAGAAGCAGAAAGTGGTGGGGTGGGGGGGTGGGGGGATAATGATTGAGGGCCTCCAGGAACTCCCCTGAGGAACATGGAGGTAAGACAAGGCAACAGACAGTGGAACAATCACGGCTTGAAACCGTAGCATTATCTTCCATTCATCCTACAATTTCATCTGCCAGCGTGGCGCTCAGGCATTCTGCACTTTGTAGTGTTGTCCTGGCTATAATAACTGAATGAGTGCTCCACATCAACATCACCAGTGTGAGGAATGGACATGACATCAATCGGTCCCCCAGTGGGGGAGAAGACAAATGGGTCCGTAACCCCTGCAGTATCAGGGTTCCCTGAACAAGAAGGAGATCAATGGATACATAAGCAGTCTCCAAAACAGCAATTTGTGAATTCTGCATTTGCTTGTCTTGGGGAAAATGGGTAAAATGGGACATGCAGAAACGGAGGAAGTATGGAGGCTTCTGACCCGGTTTCCTCCGGTTCTCAAGTTTCTTGATGTCCCATTGTGATATCTTTCTAGAAATTTGTTGCATAAATCTTTTTATTTCCCCAATCTTCCCCTGCGCCCCCAACCGCCCCCAAATCCTCACATCCCCCATGATTGGAGGACATATACCTCACCAGACATAGTGGCTGGGTGCATTGGCAACTAAGTTGCAATCTTTCATGTTCTTCTTCGTCATCTTCTTTCAAGTCAGGTGGGACTTCATGACAACAAATATGGATGGAGTGAATAGTACACAACCAATCAGGGGTCTTAGCATATGTGCATTGCCACCTTATCCCCCCTCACCTTCCACATCCCCCAGTCCATTCCCCCCCCAATATCTCCCCCTCCCCTGTCACCAGTCAGCCCAAATTTAAGCCACCACAAAGCATGCACCTCCTGCCTAAACGCCAACCTAAAGCCTCATTGAACATCAGCCCAGGCATGTAGTGCAATCCCGGACTCGTGTCCTTCAACGCCTCTCGCAGTTGCCTCACAAAATCCCATTGTGCAGCTCGGATAGCATAGTAGTCGAGAGTGACCAGGCAGGCCTGGGGATCAGTGTCGGGGTCCAGGCTGAAAAGCAGCTTCGAGAACTCCATTGCTGTGCGGTAATTCCCAGCCTTGCAAAGCATTTGGCACCGCTTTTCCAGGATATGAAATACAACCTGAGCAATGAGAGAGGCTCGGAGTTTGATCAGGAGGCTTGGAGCTGAGGAAGGGCCCAGCAAAGGTGCAGTGGAGACCCCAAGGGGGCCTGAGGATAATTCAACCGCCATATGGGCGGTGAGTTGGGTAGTTGGGTATGCAGCATGCAGTAGTTGGGTATGCAGCAAAGGGATCTTTGAAAGGGGCGCAAAGGACCACCATAGAGGATGTATGAGGGACTTGGAGGGACGTGAATGTGCCGCAGACAAGGGTTGAGCTGGATGTGGACTTGGAAGGGGAGTTGCTGTGCAGGAGGTGCAGGCAATCCTTTGGGGTGTTGGACAAAGATCCTTTCCACCACTGCAGCACCATGCCTGCCCGTTTCTGCAAACCTCACAGGGCCTCCCCCGTGCCCATGGGCCTCAAAGTGTATGGCCTCAAAGTGTACGGAGGCACAGAGCGCAGGGTTTGAAGTAAATGGGGTGCACATGGGATGGATGCAGGGCAGGACATATTACTACAGGAGTTGTGCACAGAATGCAGCGAGGGCTTATGGTGTATCTGAAATACTGTAGTGGGGGGATGTTTGGGGGTGGAGGTCAACACAACCCTTTCCTGCTCTGCCCCTGCTCACAAGGGGCTCAATTGTCCAAGCCCACAAAATCTGCCAGGACCAGACCCATGGCTCCAGAGGTAACACAGATCCAAAAAAGAGACAATTAAATGAGATTAGTGGAATCAGAGCGCAACCAAGGCTGGGCCCTGCTATGAGAAACAAGAAACAAGATGGTCTGAGGACTTGCAACATCCCAAGACAAGCTTCTTATTCACAGTCGTACTGCGAAGTTACAGCTCTACTGTTTCAGAAAGGTCAGCTGGGAAAGGAGGAAAACCAAAGCCGGTCCTTCCATCAATTGCTGTTGCTGATCGGATGTCGCCGATCGGCTGCAACAAATCGCGGACAACTGCGATTACAAAAGACGTCTTACCCCAGCAACCGTATTGTCACGCATCACCCACATTCCTCGTAGCCAACCAGCCAGATCAGGCTCAACAGTAAGATGTTGCTTGTGGAATCCCCATTGAAAGGGTCCAGGTCGAAGAAATTCCCCCAAAACCCCAACAAAATCTGGGTGAGGGTTTGAGCGCAACTCGTTGTAACCCCCCAACCACGTCAGCAGCCTGCACATAATCTCTGCGTTGAAATTGCCCCTTTTGTAAAGGCACGTGATCTAATTGATTTGAGACTGGCTCCACACCAACGTGTAATGATTTCAGGAGGGGTCCTAATTTTTACACACACACACACACACACGTTGAACGTAACAAACAGGCATAGAGAAGGCGCTGAGTGCAAAGATTCTCGTCAGGCACATGTCATGCCAGACCACAAAGGCAGTGCATGATATGCGCTAGGCACCTTTCTGTAGGGTCACACACACACACACACACACACACACACACACACACACACACACACACACACACACACACACACACACACACACACACACACACACACACACACACACACACAAACACACACACACACACACACACACACACACACACACACACACACACACACACACACACAGACACACACATACACACACATACACACACATACACACACACTGTTAGAACGAAGTAAGAACAAAGCACTAACAGTCATGTGCACACACACACACACACACACACACACACACACACACAACCTTCTGACCCCCTTCCCCCTGCCCGTCCCCCCGCCCAGTAGCCCCTTTTGGTGTACCCCGCCAAAATTTGCCCACTGGAGAGAAATTTGGGACCCCGGTTTTAGCTTCCCAATTCCAGGGCCCAATGAAACCGAAAAACCCCAAAGTCAGCGGCAGGGCGCTCTAAAAATACCCTTGCAGAGGCTTTTGCACAAGACACGGGTCGGGCATACTTGGTTCTCCGAGTACGAGTACGGCAGTCGGCGTCTGTTTGTTGCGGGGTTGAGCCATGGAAACCCAGCAGAGTACGACGCCAGCTCAAGTCCATATAGGGCGCGCTGGATCAGGGTCTGCAACGACAGGAAATAATAGCAGCAGCAGCAGCAGCAGCAGAACCAGTTGCAGTTGTCAAAGGAGGCAGCTGCCTCGTTTTCGGGGGTCTAATGGAACGCAGTTATGTCCACAATCCGCCAGTGGGTTCCAGGAACTGCCCCCAATCCCCAAAAAATGTAAAAAGTCCAAAGCACGCCCTCAACAATGGCAAAACACGTGGTCTCAAACCAAAGTGTTGGAAACAAAAAAGAGTTACCACTGAGTGTCCAGTAGGTACGCGTTTCAGCACGAAATGTGCCCTGTTCAACCTAAAAGCAACCATATTTACAAAGGTGCATGGGAAGCAAAAAACATCCCTTGGATGGAAAAAACCCCTTGGGGGGACAAATATGGAAGAATCCAATCCGCCCCCCCTTTATTAAAGGTATAGGTTTAGGGTTGACTTGCACATGTGTCATGTGATGTAAAATTACTGCATCATATACACAATATGAAATTCAAAAATCTGAAAAATATCCAAGGGTATCCAATCATCCAAAAATGGTTGCCATGGTATGCATATCTCTGCTTGCCGCGTCAAACTGTAGGCACAGCGCAATATTATAACAGCGAACAGTCCAGACTTTCGATCACAGAAATGAATTGCGACAGACCTGGTTCTGCCGCTGCTGCAGGCTCAATCGCGCACTCTCGCTGTGCGTCACGTGCGTCTGTTGCCTGCAGTGCGACATTCCGCAAAGGTTTTGTGCGACAGTGGTGGAAAAAAAGCCGTAAATTGCGTGCAAGCTGCAGTATAACACACAAATTCAGATCCGGAATGAAATTCTGTACACGGGCAGCAATTTTCGCAGTGAAATACAAATATTGCATATTTAGGGACATGTGGAATGGCACTCGCAACACGTGCACGACTTCCTGCGGTTTCCGCCGATATTCACATACTTTGAGTGATCCTTCCATCGTAGGCCCATGGGAGACCAAAAAAAAAAGCGTGAAGGAATCTTCAATCTCATGAATGCACCACACAAGTGTTTGCAACATAGCTCATAGCCTACACAGTTATTTACCCTCAAATACCTCATTCATTCACCTTTGATGTATCGTGTTTTATACCGTGTTGGTGCATTCGAATTGAACGGTCTATAATTGCAACTATGTGTGGCCTTTAATTACATGGTGTGGACGAGCGGTTGTAGAGACACGATCAAAAGATCGAGAAATGCAATACCTTCCGTTGCCGCAAATGTGGTGAAGTCAAACTTCAAGTGCGGGGGATATATAGTCGCTAAGTGGCGTTTAAGAAACTCCACGTTGCGTTTGGTATGAACAACACTAGCCCATCATCAATGAAACATTGAAGATAACACTAGCTTTGTAATGTCGGTGCACACAAATCTTTGTGTTGCCTCTCAAAGCGCCGCATGACCACAGCTGTTTGGGACTGCACAGGACAAGCCCACTCATATAAGGCCTTCACAACTCCAACACAGCCACACAGTTTCTGTCAGTGGTTGTATGTCCGGTATGGTCCAGCGACAGTCGTGATCCAGCGGTACGTGGGGCCTCCATTTACTTGCCGTTGCTCTTGCCGTTGCTCTTGGATAAGCCAACCCGGACACCACGTTGCAGGGTGGCCTGGAGGCCCTCAACTGCCCCCCCCCCCCTTTTTTTCTGCGATGGGGATGCCGCAGCGGCTGCCGTTGCCAATTTATCCTCCTCTTCTTTCCTCTTGCCATTTGCTCGCTCGTCCTCTTGGGCCTTTTTCTCCTTCTCCTTCTCCTCCTTTTTACGTTGCCGCTCCCGTGCCTCCTCTTGCTTCCGCAACTCGCGCTCAGCCTTCTCCTGCTCCTTCTGCCGTTGTTTATCGGTTTTCCCCTTTGGTTTGGGAGTTTGCGGATCCGGCACCTCCTCAACTTCTGACTCACTAGTGTCCGCGTCAGCTGCCTGTGCTTGCCCAGTGCATGACACTCCGCCACTCAACATCCTCCTCCGTGTCCCCTTTCCGGACGCTTGTCTTCAGCAGGTTCACAACATCAATTGCATTGTAGGGACCATCAGATAATACACCCCATGCGCAATTCAACGGGACAAGCAAGTGAATACAGCCCAGACTGATCAGGTCGGGGCGGCCGCCGTAGTACGGTGCCCACAGGCAGCGCAAAGCATCAACATCCATGTGCGTGTCGTCCGAGTCGTCGTTGGGGTCCTCGAGCAAATTCACCAACCACCACAGGATAGCCGAACCCAGCCGCAGACCTTCAGGGAACGACTTTTGCGTGAGGAAGTGCGGCACGGCACGGCGCAACCCATGGGTCTTCACAAGCAACAGAGTTGACTGCTCGAAAAAATACGGCTCTTCTCTGCGTCCCAGATGGTAGACAACCATGCACAAAGCTGTTGGGTACAAATCTTCCAATTGCCAACGTAAGCGTTGTTCCACAGCGACCAAATCCCCATGGTGTCCATGAAAGGCGCCAAGTAGCCCTTGAGACAGCACACGCACGATCTGCGCACCAGGAATCCACCCTCCTCGCTGGGGGACTTCAACAATGACGAGATTGTACCTCAGCATTTTGATCTCATTGGGCACTGCAGTCACTAATCCATCGTACGCCCAAATTTCTCCAGATTTTGATCGCTTGCCGACATTGACCTTTGCCACCTCGCCACCAGACACCTCAATAGCCGAGTTCAACACTAGTCTCACAAGCAGTCCGCGATGTGCTTCGACATCTTCTCGATCGCTGACCCACAGACCTGCCTTCAACAGCGCCTGGAGCGGTGGCCACGGCGTGCTCTCGCTGTACTCCTAGCTCCCTTGCCATGCACCAAAATTCGCCAGACGGCGACTAAACTTCTTCGAGATGCGAGCCACTTCAGTCTTAGTGCCTGTGTGCACAGGAGCCATAGAGGAGGGCACGTTGCAACAAAATCCAGCGATCCACCAAGTCACAGCGATCTGGCACAGCGTAAATTTGCATTCCGTGGGATCCTGGGCTCTGGAGAGCCTAGTGCTCTCAAATTGGTAATATGACGGCTAAAATTGGTCAATGTGCTTCATCTGGGCTCTGCAGAGCCCAGCATGACCAAATTGGCAAATGAAGGGGCTGTCGGGGGGGGGGGGGGTCCTCAGACATCATCAGGCAAGGTGGTACCGGTCGACGGCAGTGAAGTTGCGGAACTTTCAACAGGCACAGCGTCTCTGTAGATCCAATCAATTGGCATCCCAGGGGATCTTGGGATGTGCAGAGCCCAGTACTCTCAAGATGGTAATATGACGGCTGAAATTGGTCATTGTGCTGGATCTCGGCTCTGCAGAGCCAAGCACGAACAAAATGGTGAATTATGGCTTGTCTTGGGGGGGGGGGGGGGTTCCTTGGACATCATCAGGCAAGGTTGCACCGCTCAATATCAGTGAAGTTGCGGAAGTTCCAACAAGCACAGCGTCTCCCTAGATCCAGTCAGTCTGCATCCCATGGTATGCTGGGCTTTGCAGAGCCCAGCAGACTCAAACTGCTCGGTGTCACACTGAAATCGGTCATTACACTTCATCCAGGGTGCCTGTCGCAGCGGCCCACTGAATCGGAATCACAACAAAAGGCAGGGGGTTTACAAGGCAACAGCATACGTCTTGAAGGGTGGATGTGCTCAACCGGCATGTCGGGATGACCAAAGTGATACCACCACAATTCCCCAGCGCGGAGCTCCTTTGCCAGCTTCTGGAAGCTTGGTACTGTACTCTTCGGCGAGGCCATGTAGTTGCATACACGCCACAAATTTTCGGGTTGCATTCCTGTAAAGCATCGCATTGTATAAAGGTCAATCACCTGCTTGCGTTCCACCATCTTGCTGAGTGCGTCCGTAAGAATGGTACCACACGTCAAGGCCATATGGGCAGCTCGCCTCATTTGCTTGACGATTGTCTCCGTGTTGCCACATTTTGCAGTCAGCCCCGCCTCCACGATTGCCTCACACATCAAGGTGACAGCCGTCTTCTTACACTGTGTGTCCTCAATCACCAGTTGTAGGAAATTGTTCAACGGTTGGGGCACACCGCTCTCACGTCCACTGTCTTGCGCCCTATTGTGTTGTCTAGCCAGCTTTAGCCTGATCTCCAGGGATGTATCAAACTTGATGATGCGCACGTCAAAAGTGGTCATTCGGTCCTCGACCTCGCCCATCCTTGCTGTCATATCCTTGCAAATTTCATCACACGCCGCAACGCCGCGTTGGCCTCCAATCTCCCACAGGGCTCCCACTGAATACAAGAGCATGGCACATCACACAGGGCAGGCCACATAGCCAGTTACGTTGCTCGAATTGCGTCGCAACATTCCCATACCTTTGTTGTCCCGGACCAGAAGCTGCAGTCGGCCAATGGGTTTGCAAGTAGGTCCTCCTTGACCTCTGCCACGTAGTCCCAATCGATGAGCCTGGAATGCCCATACTCCATGCACCTGTCAATCTTCAGTTCGTTGCGCGGCACCTTCGTTCTCCTCACCTCCACGTAGCTTTGAAAGGCCAGTACGCTTGTGGAGTCCTTGATGCTACCCATCTTCCTTGCGACACGACCCTTGTTCCCCACTTGCAAGGGGGATTGACCGGCCTGGTTGGCCCCAGCAACAGTGCTGCCCTGTACAGCTTCCTCTACGGAGGGCTCTGACTGCAGTGCATCCACTTTCTCGGCTTCCATTGTGTCCATCCGTGGTGTCTCACCAGCGTTGCCATCCATGGCAATGTGGTTTGTATGTCACACATGTCTCGGAAACACACGGACTTTAAAGGACAAATCAGGTCAGTAAAAACACCACAACAATCACACAGTTCAAAGCATCAATGATGGCAAATGGCAGATTTGGACAGCAAATTAGTCGGATCAAAGCATTCAAATCGGCACCCACAGGGGTTGAAATAGGCAAAATGGCCTTCAAAATAGCTAGTCACTGCAGAGGCATCTCAAATACAATGTCCAGTGCATGTTGATGGTCATAGCATCAAACAGGCCCACCAAAACGTCCCTCATTGACACAGGTATAGAGCAACAGCAAAATTGGGCCTGTCCAAATGGCCTACAACACCAGAGCTAAACCTGCCTATGGGATTTTACCGTCAGACATCGGAACAGTGTATCAGTGCAGCAGTGCCAGGCACACCTCTTTGAGGGTCACACAGGCTGACGCAAGGGGTGCACACTACAATACGAAAGCATGGAGATGTGTGCACAGATCAAAGCATGGTGATGGCATGCTCCAGGACTGGCCCAGCCCTAAGAAAGTAACAGAAAATGACGAGATGGGCGCACATATGGGGCACTGGTGACAGGCTGGGCTCAGAGCCTGCACGGCCCAGAGTAACAAGAACCAGTAATACAACCCCTCAAAACTCAGAGTCGGACAAAGCTGGGCTCTGCACAGCCCAGACATTTGCGGTACAGCAATAATAGAGGTGTACACATCAAATTGGGCTGTCTGGGGGGGGGGGGGGTTAACACTGCCACCCCCTTGTGTTTAGTCCAAATCTATCAAGTCAAATTCACGCAACGCCTCACTGAGCACAACAGGTACAGGGCCATCAAAGAGGGCGTCAACATCTACAGCATCCCTGGCCCGGATCACAGGTACACCATCCTCAGGGGGGGCACGCACATGATCAATGAACATTGCATTTGGCATTGGGGGAACAGTTTGCTGCATTGCAATTGGTATGAACCCAACTGTTTCTACAGCTGCCCGGGCCTCGCGGTGGTTCACAGGTGGCCTAAGAGGGATGGTGTGGGGACGAGAGGACTGGGCGATAGTCCTACTTCTGCCATCAGGTCCTGCCCCTGATGGTGATGCGAGCCCGGTCCCGGAGGTGGTCAAGCTAGACAAAGTGCCGCAAGATCCGCACGTCGCTGTCACTTCGCTGCGCAAAGGTGGGGCGCTGGAGCAGGGAACAGTGGTGGTGTATGAGCCGCTCCGCTCCACGGCCATGTGGGGATCAGAGTATACCACAGCCCTCGACGCCGTCAAGTCGATTTGCGGGTGCGACGTACACTTGCGGGCACATGGAGTGTATCGGCGGAAAGCTACTCTCTCCCCGGAGCTGACGGCTTCCACTGCGGCGTCGCTAGGGAGAGTTGTGATGAGCCCACATTCGGACGTGGCATGGCTGGCACCCAACAGGTACTGCTGGGTGCCAGTGGCGGCGAAGGTCATGTCCTCTGATGCCTCTCCCCAGGAAGACGGGGTCACCAACGGGGTCGTGGCAAGCCATGGCAACCCCAAGTGGACAGGTGCCATCCGCGGCATGGTCCCCGAGGCGGAGATCATCGGGGCGGCCACATACCTGCTCCACACCCCTCCGTCGAGCCACACGGTTCATGTTGTGGATGCCTCCATCATAGGGGCGCACCTCCGCACGGCTCACGAGGCCCTGTACCGCGGCATCAAAGGACCAACCTCCCATTTCATCAACCAGCATGCGTTGAATTGGGTCGTGCAGGGGCTGCGCCGACTGCCACGCAGAGTTGGAGGACCCCATCATTGGGTGGTACGGCAGAGCTCGCACTTGGCAGCAGTCCCGCTAGAGGAACCGGACTTCGCTTCGGCCCACGCGAAGGCCCCGCGCGTACACCTCGTGTTGCCAAAGGAACATGCAACCCTCTTGGTGCCTAATGAAGGTGGGGTGCTAGAACCACATGTGCCCTCCATGCGGGCCCTCCAGCAGGTCAAGGAGGTGGTGTGGAACTCGTTAGCGGCGCGCACCACAGCCCACACGCCGTTGGCTCGTGCTTGTGAAGTTGTGCCTCTAAGAACGCTGCATCATGGCCCTACGCACCGAGACCTGCTGCAAGCACGGGACGGCCGCCTCCCCACCATGCAAGTCATGCGACGGTGGCAGCAAAAAGTCCGGTGCTTCCCTTCATCTTCTGTGGAGGACCCGAAGAGGACACGGGCCACATGCGCATGCTGTGTGAAAGGGACGAAGCGGTGGCGCGGCTCCTGTGTTCCAAGGTTGAGAAGTTCACTGCGGACCTCCCACTCGTGGACAAAGCCATGGAGTTCATGTCATGGAAAGAGCACGGATGCAGGTGGATGGAGTCCCTGATGACAGGGGTAGCTCAGGAGAACTCAAGCGGCTCTTCGCGGCGGTGAGGGCTGCGTCGTCCTGGGGCCCGGCGAAGGCCAGGCTGTTCCTGGAGGACATGATCTAGATTGGGGAAGATGGTTACGCCCGGAGGAAACATCGGCTCACCAAGATCATGCAACTGCCGCCGCGCGATTGGAGGAAGGCCGCATATGCAATCCTGCGAGGTGATACCCCCTTCTGTCCACCGGCTGGAAGGGTCCGGCAGTTGCCGCCGTGGAACCCTTTCGATGGCCTCCTAGGCAGCCTACAGGCGGCCTTTCAGAGGGCACCGCTGCATGCGTTGCTCGTGTCCAGGTCGTACATCACACACGCCGAGGCCATGTCCACGTTTCCCCAATGGATGGGGGCGGCAGCGCAGGACTTTAGCTAATGGATTGAAACCTGGGTAGGCCAAGACCTCCCCGCGTTCCGGGAGCGGTCCCGTACCGTGTCCACACAATCGTGGGCCACCATCCGTGGTACCATGGTGCGTGACCCAGGTGGTCGTGGCGAACCCTGGCTCAAGGTGTTTGCAAGCCATCCTGCTGTGAGGAACATCATGGGCTGGCCCTGTGAAGTGCTGCCAGTCTTCCAACAACCGTTGTGCTCCCTCCCGGTTCTGGCGGTGGCCACCGTGTTGGATGTGGGGGCACTGTGGCTGTATGACCAGCAGAGGGTTGTTCCGGTGGCGAAGGGGCAAAGGTCCATGGCAGTTTTGGTAGGGTCCAAACAACTTGTGCGGATCAAGGGGTACGATGCGCCGGGTCGCGTCACGGAGGTGCTGCTGTCGCTGCCAGAAGGGGATGACAACGTGGCTGCAGACGCCCGTCACACGTTGGATACCTTGGACCTTGGGCCGCTAGTTGAGGCCCAGTCCGGGGGACATCGATTGGTGGTCGCATAGGCCCGGAGCCCTGATCAAGCCAGGGTGGACGTCGTCGGGGAGATAGTGCAAGACTATGGGTGGAGGCTCCTGGCGGGGGGCAAACCGAGTCTCCGGGCAATGCGGTGGCCCCGGCTACTCGAGTACCTATCAGGGAAAATGTACGGACAGCCAGTTCTCGTCCCGGCGTCCACGTGGGACCAGGCGAAGCAGAGCCTACTCCGTAGTGCCATTGCTCGTGCACTGGCACGTGCGCTTCTCCACCACCATGAGGTCTGCAACGATGTATGGCGGGACCTGTGGTCTCAACGCTGTGAAGGCGGTTGTGTCCCATCACGGTCGCTGCTTCCGCTAAAGTGCAGCGGCTGCGGCAAAACGGCGCCGGTATGGGTGCATCAATGTGCGTCTATCCCACTTTGTGGATCATGCCAAGAGCGCGCCGGTAGGGGCTGGCCCAGAGCTAGATGGGCGCTACGCCTCGCGGGGCATCTGTCGTCGGGTGCGTGGAGGGCAATTCAGCGTGACTTGCGGGGTGTCGAGGTGGATGGAGTGCGCTGCCCAGATGACCCAACTGCAGCACTGCCCCTGCTGCTGTGGTGGGCTGCGCTGGATGGTGACTCACGAGTTCTGTGGGTCTTGCATCACCGAGGAATTTTTTCGGGGAGAAACTGGTTTCGGGGGTGCTGCCGCGTGGCCAGGTGCGAACATGGGGGACGAGCCAAGTGTTGTCCGTCTGATGGATGCGAAGGCGGTGTTGGAATTTGAGAAGTGGTGTCATACTAGCCTGTGTTTGTGTTGCATGTCAGCTCCATGCGGTCTCTTTGTAAGAAAGAATGGCGCACTAGTCGCCAAATGATATTGTCGGTTGTGCGCCATGGTGTGGTGGAGGAATTCATAAATTTCTGTGCGGGTCTACGTGTTAACAAGCGGTCGCACATTACGCTTGACCGCATTCGCAAGGCGGTGGCACGAAAAACAATGGCTGTGTTTGCGAACTAATTTTTCCAAGGAGGCCTATTATGTATGGCTGGGTATGCGTCACATGGCCTTGCCACAAGCGGTTGTCCCCAGCGGTGAGAGCACCATTGCTGTCATGCGGGCAGACAGCCGCAAGCTGGTGCACGCGGGTCTCACCAAGCCATCCCGGTTGTCTATTGCAGACCACGGGGCATTGGAGTTCCGCAAACTGTGTTGTAGCATTGTTCGGCGTAATATTGTGGTGGGGGTGGATAACTGGTGGCATGCCCAGTTTCGGGCCAATCCAGTGACACCCAATGTCCGTCTGGATGTCACCGCAATAGCTGTCTAGCACACAAACCGCCTTCCCCTTTTTCTTGGTAACTCGAGTCCGCATGACCTAGTGGACCGGGTTGACACAGTGGCCATGGCAGTTGTTCAACAGCACAGGGAAATGTTGAGGGTGTGCACTGATATGTGCAATGCACCCATTTCTCGGAGAACCATCCGTGCCCCCCTCAATATTGCCCGGGAGGCTGGTAGACAACAACTCTTTTCGAAGCCATTTGGCATATATGGGTCCCGCACAGGTCAGAACCGAGAGCTTTTGGATCTCCTCGATATGCTACGTAGTACCCAACGACATTGTCAGAACCCGATGGCATTGCTCGTTGATTGCAACATCCTCTACTGGGTGCTCAAATTTTTGTACTCTAGAGCAACCATTGACTAGAATTTTCCAGATTGGGTGCGGGGTATCTCGTTGATTTACGGTGTGTGGCACCCCTACAAACATGTTTGCAATATCATCTGGCATAAATTCTTTCCTCTGTTTTCGTATATCACCGCTCCCCTGTTTGGGGCCGGTGCGCGCAAGGATAACCACCCCAAACTCATTGTCATAGCGAAAACTATCGCTGCACTCGTTCTCGCAGCCTCAGACATATGGGCACAACTTCGGCTGGAAAATTACCCTCTTTGAGAGAAGCGCCGACCAAGCAGCCCTAAACACATAGCATGGGTTACGCATCCTTCGGGGCCTGGAATCCTTCGTTAATTGTTACCTTCCAGCCATCTTTGTAGTGGGACACTTAGTGCGTAATTGCACTTGGGCTAGGCGCGCCGACGGGTCGGGTATAGTAGCCACGTGTGTACTTCAGCGCTGTGTGGATCTACTTGTTGACCTTGCCGGTCCAGTTACAGCGAAAATGGACTATGTCCGCACCATATGCTACGCACTTCTGTGCAATACGCGATGGCACGACGACACGCCTGGTGCCGCCCATGTGGAGGAATGTTGTGAGGCCCTGCTCGCAAAATTGCAAGCACGGTGCAAGCAACACCCCGACAAGCACACGGCGGATGAGGCTGGTGACCTTTTCCGCACCATGCCCGCCCGTCAGCGGGCACGTGCAACGGAGTCCCTCTCTCAAAGTGTCTGTGTAGAGGTGCGCGACAGGGTATGGGCACTCATGCGTGGTGCAGGACCCGTTGGCCGCCCTGATGTTCTTATTGGGGGATGTCTTCGACGGTCATCGGCAGCGCGACGATCCGGCGTCAATCCCCCTTCTTACGCCGCATACCAGAGGCGGTCTTGACCCTCCGCCTCGGTGGGTTGTACACGGAACGTCGGCGTTTGAAAGGGCATGCAAGGCGGTAACCAGAACAGGACACTAGCAATAGGTGTGGACCCGCACATACCGTGCATAGTGGGGGCTAAATTCACACGTGAGGTAAAATAAGTACGGGCTTGCGTTGCAGGTAGCATGCACAGAAGACATGAAATTAGGCTGTTGAAAAAAGCTGGGCTCTGCAGAGCCCAGCATCCGGAAATTGGTAATGGTGGGCCGTGTAATAGACAGAGGGGACACAGGGAGCCACGTACCACGAGCAAGTAACCGAGAATGGGTAAAAGTAGCATTTGGCGCAGCTGGGCTCTGCAAAGCCCAGGGTCCCAAAAAATGATAATTATGGGGTGCATAACACACATATGGGAACTAGGCCAAACACTTAATGGATCACATAGTTTTCCGGTATTTGGCCGGTGGCATATCAAGAAATAATGACCACTGTGACCGATATTGACCATCTCTCTTTACTGGGACAGTAGATGGTTGTGGGGACGCACATGGAGCCACACCCGGCGACAATCCTACATGCACTTGTGGCAACAATGAGTACCTTGGGGTCTGTCGGTTGTCCGCAACAGCGGCAGTGGGCAACAGGGAAGTGCACCAGGGGGGGGGGGGGTGCAGGAGGGAAGTCCTTGGGGTTAGTGCATTATCAAACAGGGGCACCGGGGCGCTAACTGAACGCCTACCACTGGAGGTGATTGAACTGTGACTCAAGGCGGGGGGGGGTGCTTCTATGTGGTACAGGCACTGGTGGCAATAGGCTGTATTTTGACTACCCACCGGTGCGGTTTGCTTCCACAGGTGATGGAAGGGACCTTATGTGCCCGATCGGAGTTGTGCCGATCGATCTGTGTAAGTGTGGGTTGGTCGGCATCCGGGGGAGGAAGTGGCCGAGGAGGTGGGATACGGGGATGGGAAGACATAGGTGAATACACAATGGAGGCAAAAGGGAAAAGGGAAACAAAAGCTTCATGTTGTTCGCGAGGGAGGAGGTTGAACATGAATTCCACAAAGCCCTTCTCCTCCATGGTAAGGAAATTCCTTGCATGGAACCATTGATAATACGATGCACACCATTGCTTGCACATTGGGCTCATGTCTTGCCATGTGATGTTGGTGTACATTGCCTCGAAATCAGACACAGAAATGACAAGGTGTTTTGCATGTGGGGAGTGCAAATCATACATGTGTTGCACACGAGAGACAACATCCTTGGTGTCTTTCAATGGGCTCTCCAATGGATCATCCACATATCACACCGTAGGAGAATAGCCCCCAAGATGCTAAGTAATTCTGAGGTCGCCGTGGTGCCTCATTTGAAGAGGTCCACAATGGGGCGTGACGGCCGTCAATTGTGTGCACGAAGGAACATGCCTTTGTGTGTCTTAGCCAAAAGATAAAAGTTCGCGAGTGCGTGTGTCCCAAATGTGTCAAAATATTTGAGAAGAAATTTGTGAACATGTGGTGGAAGCGTGTCCATAAACCTAGAAAATATAAGACGCATTTGGTTCTGCCACTCTTCGGCTTCTTTACACCAATGTGCACGATTGGTGGTGTCATTGTTGCCTAAACGCCGATACACGGGAGTCCCAGTTTTGTGGATGGACTCCATGTTGTGGTGCACCTCGTTTCGATCACCTCGAAGCTCAACGGTCATAACCGCACCAGATGAGTATTTGTCCGCGGCAACAATCACATGTTTGGCAAGATAGTCCTCCAATAGACTATGACAGAAGCCAATACCTTTATGCAAATAAAAATGCCCAAGTTCGTCTTCAAGTTGAAACAAAGCGTGATCCTTTTGTTCTAAAACGATGCATTGAATGTAATCATATGGGCCGCCTAGTTGCTCTTACATGTCTCTTGAAGATGGGTGTCCCGTGGGACGGAACGCCGCTGGGTGGGGAAATGTATCACGGATCATGAGATTTGGTATGTCCACTTTCCCTTCCTTTTTCAATTCATAGAAGAGTGCGCTCCAACAAAAGACACGCACAAGATTCTCGAACCCGGATTTAATAGAAGAGATTTGCTCAACTCGGTGGCACAATGGATTGCTGTGTGGAACATTTTCGGTCCCAACGAAAACAACAGAGACAAATACTTAGGTGGATCCTCAATTGAATCACCAGGGCAGGAGAGCACAGCTAGTGGTGGCTCCACGACAATGTCATGAAACTTTAGGTGATGCGATTGAAGATTCCTTCACGCTGTATTTTGGTTGGATACCCTTGGGTATCTTTCAGATTTTTGAATTTCATATTGTGTATATGATGCAGTAATTTTACATCACATGACACATGTGCAAGTCAACCCTAAACCTATACCTTTAATAAAGGGGGGGCGGATTGGATTCTTCCATATTTGTCCCCCCAAGGGGTTTTTTTTCATCCAAGGGATGTTTTTTGCTTCCCATGCACCTTTGTAAATATGGTTGCTTTTAGGTTGAAGAGGGCACATTTCGTGCTGAAACGCGTACCTACTGGACACTCAGTGGTAACTCTTTTTTGTTTCCAACACTTTGGTTTGAGACCACGTGTTTTGCCATTGTTGAGGACGTGCTTTGGACTTTTTACATTTTTTGGGGATTGGGATGCGGCTGCAGATGGAGGCAGCAGACTTGGACTTAGTGGGGCTATGTGGTTTGCAGGATGCACAGTTCAGAGATATACAGGGTAGACACTGTGTGAAGAGTTGGGAGACACATGGGGTACACAGTGGTGGAAACACGGCGCCTGTTGGACTGCATCTTGTCCATGTCACACAGGACTCAGGGCTGTCCTTAAGGGGGGGGGGGGCACCTTTGTAACGCTAACAGAGACAAAGGTTCACGGGGACACTCTTTGCTTCCTGGTGATGGGACCTTTTTTACTTCAAACGTTGGTGGTTGGCGACTGGTGGCGGTTGGCGGCGGTTGACAGTTGGCAGTTGGCGGTTGGTGGGGGTTGGCGGCGGTTGGTGGTTGGCGGTTGGTGGTTGGTGGGGCCTGGCGGTTGGCGGTTGGCGGTTGGCGGTTGGCGGTTGGCGGTTGGTAGTCCCTGGGGGCTGTCCTCAAGGGCCATCCTTAGCAAAGAAAAAAATCTGGCTTCTTCAGGACAGCCCTGTCAGGACTACATAATGATGCATCTGCATGAGGCACACAAGAATCACCACAGCACCACGATCAGGAGCACTGTCAGCACCACCACAACCATTGGCCCCAAGCCAGCAGCACAAGCTTGAGTACCTGGGCCTGCTCGTTGTCAGCCATGAGCTGGGCAACAGTGCTGAGCTGCAGCAGTGTGGCCAAGTGGTAGGGGTAGCGCTGCAGCACGTGCATGAGGCGGTTCGGGTCGTGTGTGTCGGCGACCATGACGAAGGCCTGTTCTGCATGCTGGTACTCCAGCCCTTGCGTATACGTGTACTCTGTCACGCCGCTCTCCAGAACCTTGGCCTTGGTGACGGACAGACCGTGCGAACTGTGGGGTGGCCATTCCTCGCGGCCCTTAACGAGGGCGGTCTTGCGTACCACTAAAGATCGTTGACCCCGGGCGCCTGTGGTGGGCGACAGTGTGGACGGATGAAACAAATTGCATGCCAAAAGAATCCTTTGAAACTCACGGGGCAGTTGCCCGATCTGCGGTCTTCGGGAAATGCCGTCAGCTGCGCAACAGAAAGCCTCGGTCATCAAAAGGGCCGTAAAAGGCCCCCAGACAATGCCACATTCTTTGGATTACAGGGTCCCATCAAGTCACCTATTTGATTCTCAGGATCGTCTCAATCCCTGTGGTTCGTTCTCATCGTTTGCCATCTATGTTCATCCCAAAATGGAGGATCATGATTGTGGCACAAGTGGGTGGTGGGTGGAACCCCTTCGAGACCTGCTCCCACTGCATAACACCTACATGAGACAGGCAGCACGGAAGCTCGTGCTGAGAAGACGCATGTAGAATCCTGGGAGCCAAAAATGCGTCAGTGTCTCGGGGAGCACCCTCAGCGCAGTGCGCGCAGAGTGCAACTACTAGACATGCAGGGTGATGCCAAGAATCCATATTTTGAAGGATCTATCCTCCACACAAACACAACAAATGCAACCAAAGGACGCTCTGAGGCGCATAGTACATTGTATGCGTGCTCTGTGGAAATAATGGTGTTTTGGCACAGGGAGGGATGAGTGTGCTTTTTTCCTGCCAACAAAGTTTCATCAATATCCCCCAAACTTGCTTACACTGAGGAATGCCAAGCAGCTGACCAGCCGGCCCACCTTGAGGGACAGGGATGACACAGGGGGCTGCATGATATGGGTGAGGCATGAGGCCGAGGGACAGGGCTGGGGGATAGGACCAAGGTTAGGGTTGAGCCATGGGCTGTAGAGCCAAGGGAAAGGGCTGAGCCATGGACCTGAGCCATGGGGCGGAAGGACAGCGCTGAGGGGTAGGGTTGCTTTGTAGCAGGGGTGGGGAGTATGGGAGGAGAAGGAGGAAGAGCTGTGACGTGAGGTCACAACTGCCCTCAACGTCAGGCAGGCCCAGGCATTCCCCCTAATTGTCTCAACGTTACGGATGGGACATCCAGAGGGACACTATGCAAAAGGATGCCACAGGGATAGACCAGCGTCGTTGCATCCCCGACGTACCCTTAAGCCAGGCCACACCAGACCCGTCTATGCCGGAACAGATGCCATGCCGCGTTCTGATCGGGGTGTAGAGCGCTGGAGTCCCCGATGCATCTGACTACTACTGCCTGTGCATTTGGATGCACTACAAATTGGGGAAAGTTGACGTGGATTGCATACCATGCCACCAACTGGCTGCTGTTTCGTGGTACCAGGGATACTGGAGGCTTCTAGATGGTTGTGCGGCTTAAGTGGTACACTTTAGCAACAAGCCCCTCCTCTCTAGCCCTCACCCAAGCAAACTTGAGTGCTTGAAGTTGCCCACATGCACCAAGGACGGATGTTGCTGTGAACAGTGTAGAGCACAGCCCACTGTGGGCAGCTCATCTCTGTATTTTTTTGTGGCTAAGACTCCTGCGCAACACCCCAAAACAGCAGCACATCTTTTGTTGGATTTCCTGGACAACACCTTGTGTCCTGTGCGTATGGTTCCATCCAGGGCAGCAGTGACATACACTCGCTCCACTGGGGATTAAGTGGCTGCCATCTTTGTTGATCCCTGTGCATGGGGTTGGCATGGGGATGGGCTGGATGGGTGAGAAGGTGACTGGAAAGAATGAGTAGAAGGA
Organism: Eutreptiella sp. 'Long Island Sound 2002'; assembly: GCA_964036045.1. NCBI lineage: Eukaryota > Euglenozoa > Euglenophyceae > Eutreptiales > Eutreptiaceae > Eutreptiella > Eutreptiella sp. 'Long Island Sound 2002'. The sequence goes on along the minus strand of OZ038381.1, from coordinate 126,318,977 downwards.
TGCAGCTGAGTTTTTCACGGTGAAGTGGGGCCATGCAAGCGGTGGCGCTTTGGAGGCGCACATCCGCAAGTTTGGTGCTTCTATGAAACACCCATCCTGAACCAACAAACAAGCACAGCCTCTGCAAACAGGACGCATGCAAAACCACAACACACGAGAAATGCAAGGTACACCACCAGTGTCTTGAGGTGGTACAGGAGCCAAACACAAGCACACACAGGACATGTGGTCAAAAGGACGCACAGAAAACCGCACAAGAACCATAAGAGCAAAACATCCGACACCAGTGGATCCATGCCACTGGTGGCATCATGGGTCGGGAACAGAGACCCCAATCCACACACAGCGCGCATGGCACTTGCTACCCTTCTAAGGATGAGGACACCAAGACTGCTTTGCAGCCTTGCGACATTAAGCGTGACACTGTTTGCAGCTTGTGCAAGACCTAACATTACACACACCGCTCTACACAGTCCGCACAGCACAACCCCTTTATCACAAAGTCTAGGGGTGGAGACAGCAGACCCGTGCCTCGTTTGGAGCGATTCACTTCGTTTGTGACGGCACGGCCGAACAACCGGCGCATTTCATTGTCCGGGTTAAAGAACTCGGCCTCGCACCGCAACACTTCGTACAGGCGGTCGTGGGGCGGGGCCTGGGCATTGCAAGAGGAGGAGGCCACAACGCTGTTGCTCGCAAACTGCTGCAGGATGGCGTCCAGATCCTCCTCGGCCTCGGGCTCTGCCTCACCCTTGCGCACCCTGCGCCCCTTCTTCCCTTTTCGTGAAGGGTGGATCTTGCACTGCGTGTCGATCTTGTCCTCTTGGTCTTCCTCCTGTATCTCCTGAAAATGGAAGCCAGCGGCGCAAAAGCGGGATTAGTGTCTGCGGGCAGACTTCTGTGGCATCCGTTTACAGAGGCCGGTGCATACGTCCATTTGCACTCTGTGGTAGCCCCCGCCCCCCTTGAGAAATACCCGGCTGCATGATCGTATCCCCACACCCCAAGGGGGCATACTTAAAGTGACGGTATCCCCAACCCCTCCCTGGGGGGGGGGGGGTTGGGATGCGTGTTCAGGTCTACTGAGAAACTGTCTGCCACTTTTTCTGGCACGAGCACTTGACTTTGGAGAGCTGCATCTTGGCAAGCACAACACTGCCCTCTGAATGTTGAAAGTGACAACAGTACCAGCTGGGTAATGAGCTGAATTGCGAAAAAGTGTTCTGCATGACACAGGGTACAGTGCACTGCCATAAATGCAATAAATTCCAATTACACAGCAATGCACCAACAATACTACCTTGTTCAACCAGTAGACACACAGGAGAACCTCAATATCTCTCGGGGACATTCATAACCTGCCAACTTTGTGGGTTTTGGCACTTTTCGGCAATTTCTACAACTTTTGCTCCGATGTGCAAACGTGTCGTCACCTGGGGGGGGGGTATATGATACTTTTTGAAATCTGTGAGAAGAGGCCGTTTCAGAAATGTATGGGTTGGGGGGGGATAGGTGACCATATTTTTGAGTACCGAGGCCGAACTTTTCGGTGTTTCAGGGTTTTTGGGCCTCAGGCTGCTCCGCTCACGCGCGCGGGACACCAACTCACAGGTCTTCCCCTGGGTGTTCCGACATATTGTGGAGTTGGAGCAAAGTGAAAGGAGGTAAATGGATGCATTTTGACGTGCTGAATCCAAATATTGTGGTCCCATGTCCCAACTTGACAGCCTGTTTGAGAAATTCTGCCATCTTTGGTTTCTTGCACTCTGGTGAGCTTGATGCTGCAAGTTGCACCACGCATCACCCGGGTGTCCAAGGTAGTTATTGGTCAAAGTGATCAACATATTGGGCTCTTAGGGGGACCCATGTTGCACATGTCTTCTACACGTCAAATGCAACAAATCCACCCGAATGATTTGACCCTTATGTTGGAGGAATGGGGGTAGGGGTGCGGTGCAGTCCGTCTGAAACCGGATCAGAACAGGCAAAAAAAACCCAACCTGTCAACGGTAACGGCCAATTTTCGAAAAAATATGGTTCCGGACCCCCCCCCCAACCCTAACATCTCCGAAAAGCCCTATTCAAGGGCTTTCCAAATATACCCCACATACCCCTACCTACGGGACACTCAGTGGACACAAATGAGGCAACAATGGCACCGACCCTCGAAAACCCACAAAGTTGGCAGGTTTCCGAACGTCCCCGAGAGATATCCAACCTTATAATTCAAATTGGACAAGTGACGGTATTGCCACCCCCGCAGGGGAAATACATGGGTAGGTAATTCTCAAGGGCAGGGGGTGTATGTCTGTGTGCACATTGCAGCACATGCACTTTGCGTTCACAATCACAGGTGGATGGTACTTCTGAGGACATTCAGTGCTGGCTGCTCCACTGCAGCGGGGGAAATGGAATCAGCGCATGCTACCGCAGGGTTGCACTCACACCCCTGCATGGACCCAGCAGCATAGTGTAGAACCAATGACCCACAGCAGTGACATGCAGCGCCGCTCCCCATGGGCTTCTGGTCCCAGTACAACTGACCACTGTGTTCCACTTACAGTAGATCTTTTCAAGGACTTCCCAGTAATTGACAGTTGGTCACTGAAAAGCACCAAAGTTATGGGATTACTGTCACACGCACCCATGGGCTGAGCCAGGGGAAAACTGGACGGATGGGAGGGGGGTGCTGACTGTGTCGGTTAGGACTTTGTTCAAACCAACACATAACATAGGCATTGACCATTCCCATGACGGTAAGATACCGTGCCCAACTGTGGTACCTGAGCATGAGACAGACAGTCCAAGCTACAACCCCCCGCCCCCCCAAAAGCACCCCCCCCACCTTTGATTCTCGGGAACATCTTGATCCCTGTGATCTGATTCGTTTCAGTTGTTTGTTTGATTGTTGTGTAAGTATTCACTTTTATTTGTTGGTACTTCCGCTTTTTGATCAATGGAGCCCCCTCACCACCATCAAGCCTGGTGGGTACCCAATTCGGAGGTCCTCAAGTCCCCAGGCGGCCATGAAACAATGGGGTAAATGGGGAAAATGGAGGGAATGGGGGAAAATGGGGGAGAATGGGAAGAATGGTACTCCTGGTAGTTCTGGATGAATATTGTTACTTCTTGGACAACTCTGGATAGTCTTTGGATGGTTCCTGTTAATTCTTGGAATTCTTGGAAATTGTCTTTGTAGCTTCGTCACACTTCCCCAAAAACCATGATAGGCAGAATGGCATCTACCTACGCAATTTGGGTTCAGGTGCAACATTGTACTTAGAATTCAAACCCATGCCGGAAGCAAAGGCCCTTTTCCATTTTGCCTTCAACTTCTTTCACATCACCTCGCTTGGCCATGAGTAACTTGCCCTGATAAGGCCAAAATGATCCAGTGTCCATTGATGTGAAAAAATCGTATGCAGAGAGGTACTAAACAACAAGTGAGAAAGGCTAAGAACACCAATACCAAACCATATTGCAAGCAGTCCACAGGTTCCCAAGCCACTAGATGGATGCCCATAGAAAATGGGGAAATGACGGAAAATGGGGGAAATGAGGGACACGGAGAAATGAGGGACAAATGCATCATTCTTTTGATGTGCATTGTTTTCACGGTTCCCATTTCTCACACAAGAAAATGCCAGTTCAATCGTGAATCAAAGATTGGTTTCCAAGTATCTGTTGGAAAAATGGGGCAAAATACAAGGTACCCATAGGTATCCGGCAAACCGGGTACCTACTACACTGGCCTTGAGATCCAACAAAAGACCAACCCCCACTGTAGCCCAAAGGGGAACAGGTTTGAGCCCAGGCTGCCCATCACCCCCCCCCCCCTTGCACACACACACACACACACACACAACGCAGACAACGCACACAACGCACACAACGCACGCACGCACGCACGCACGCACACACGCACACACACCACTGATGATACACCAAAAGAACCAGGAGCTGGCCAAGTCCCTCTTTTGCATGACATACAGGTGAGATCCAACCTCAGGATGTGGCGGGTCCCGTTCTGTGCTGTCCTCATCTCCCACACATGCAGCGACACTTCCCTTCTTCTTCTTCTTCTTCTTATTGGAGCTGCCCAGTGCAGCCCATGCGGAGGCAGTCACTTCGCCCTCTTCGGCACTGTCCTCATCCTCTTCCTCGTTGGCCCGAGGGAGGCCCATGGTTCCCTGCAAACGGCGCACCTGCCGTCTTGACATGACAAACTGAGAGCCACAGTCAAACAGATGGAACTTGCGGAAGGTGCAGAAGGATGCGTACCTGTACCTGCCTCACTGGAAACATACCCCGGCCCTGCTGTTTGTACCCTGCTGCCCCATGAACAAGTCCCCACAGAACACACCGCGGCGTCCCTCACCCGTGGGGATGGGGGGACTATCACCATACAACATTGCCCCCCTTCCCTGGGAGGACTAAGTGTTAGGACCCCACGCCGACCTTTCCACTACAACTACATGGTAACAAGAGAAAATTTTTCATTGAGCCCCTTGGGCACCATGGACTTTTGGGGCAAGTGACGCCCCTCTCCCCCAAACCACTCTTCAAGGGGGGGCAGGTACGTGGTGCTGTACCTCCCTTTGTACCTTCCCCTGTGACAGCCCCCTGACCCCCGGCTGCACTTCATATTGTACCTTCCCCATTGCCTTGCCCTGTACGTTCCCTGCACTCATCTCCTGTCCTTATCCCATGCCTTCCCCAAGCCCCAGCTGAGCACAAGAAGGGTGCACAATTTGGCAGTGGCTTCTTGGAAGAAGGACCAGGAATAATTGGCCCAAGGGCAGAAGTCTTGCCTTGGATTTCTTGTAGACAATATGTTCGTACAATACTAACATAACCTGCCTTACAAGTCAATGAAAGACCTGTGACCTTCAATATTGCGCATAATAGGGTTTGACTTGTGTATTACCTGACTTGCGCATCTTGCTCGCGATAAGTGGGGATACTTGCCGTTGCAACCACACTTCAGGGCACATCACCCCGGTAGTACAGCTTCTGAAGCTCATCAAAGTATTGCTTTGATGCCACCAGCGACAATGGCTGTTGCGACATCATGCAGAAGCTTTCTGTCGCCGAGTCTAGAATTGCCTGTGCGTGCAGGACAGGGGCATTGTAGAAGGGCCATCGGGGGCGTGTGTGCACAGCACGGGCACAACATGCACAGCGCGCACATGACAGGAAGGGGGTTTTTGCTACAATGGGCAATATTCTTGCCTATACAAACCATACTACACCCCCACAACGTTGGACAGCCTAATGTTTCAACCCACCCCGGGCATAAGAGATACCAGTGTACCCAGCCACAGCAAAGACACATGCAAAAAAAGGCAAGAATAAAGTTTGTCCTTAACCCGAAGTGTGAACGCCGTACTCCCCTTTGCTTAGCATACGTACAAGACGTGCATCACTCGACATGGCGTCCACATCCACAACCTCCTTTCGGCTATGTACAGCCACACGGCGATACTTCTTGCTTCGCGATGGGATTTCTGTGTTGCCGGCTGATGAGGAGGACGAATCAGAACTATCTCCACTTACAGTAGAGCCACTCGATATGTATTGGGCAAATCTTGAAAAAGATACCACGAACCTATAGGAAAGGATGCACCACAACACATACCAATGCACTAGAAATGAGGGCAAAGCATGCATGCAACTCATATAAATGCATAACAAGGCTCATTGGGGGGATTTTTGCCCGGCGCGCGCCCGGCGCGCTACCTTTCTATTAACTATCCCAACTTCAGCCCGAGATTTACCCTCTGATGGAGAAGGCCCCCCAAATAGACCATGATGGACTGCGCACCTTCCCTGCAAAGCACGTTGCAAAATAAAGCAATGTCTGTGAATTCAGTAACTGCAACTGTCATCTGTATTGTACTTAACAAACAACATTGGTCCCACAAGTGTGGGTGTCAATACATTCAGTACAATAGTGCTCCTTACACTCATCACAAACTGCGACGGTGGAGGGCTTCTGGCAACACAACACACACACATCTGCCTCATCCTCTGCCTCATCTTGCGTGCCACAACCGAGCAAACAGCTGCTCAATGCGTGCCCTATACCACCCGTGCACGTCATTATAACATTGTTGGCGGGCTGTTAAAGTGCCATTCTTTCTTCCAATGAATGGCACAATGACATGAATCCGGCCTTTATAAGCACCATCATGGCCCCCAACTTCGAAATCAAAGAAATCACCTCGGGTACGAGAAGGTCCATACCCATCCCAAATCAAAACATCTGCTGATGTCCTGGGGGCCAAGGGGCAAATCCATACAATGTTGCCCAACATATCAACGGCAACAGTCCACCAGTGGGGCACAGGTCACAAAAGATGCCCGGCGCGCGCCCGGCGTACTAACGTTCCCCAATTGTTACGGGTACTAGGCACTACTATGTAGGTTGGGCATGGTCCTTAGGTTGGGCATGGTCCTGTACAAACTTTGTGCACAGTGTGGGCACAGCGCGCGCACAACGCGCAAAACGCCCCATGTACCATTGCGTAATAGCGTTGGTGCAGGAATCAACATATGAAGCTCAACCTAGAAAAGGGCGTCAGAGCTGTATTGGATTGAATGCCACTCATGCTCCACATCGTCCAGCTGGACAGCCTTGCAAAGCGCAACTGGCCCCGGAGGTGCTCCCCACCCTTGGGGGGGGGGGGTTGTCACCAAATGACGCCAGAGTGTGACTACACGCTCATCCCTAAGGTGAACTTTGCACTACAAATACATTGTACCTCGAGGCAAATTTGTCTTTTCCGCCTTCAGCACGCGTGGACTTTTGGGGCAAGTGCCTACGGGGGACCGTGCAAGGGGGGGGGAGCACTTAAAGGGGGAAGCAGAGTACCCATGTGTGGCATTATAAAAAACTCACATTGTAGAGACCACTCTTGATTCCAATCTTTTGGCACCACTAGACAACCCATTTCACCCATATCTAGATGCCACTCCATGCACATAGGATTTAAAATATGGCTCAAGAGACACTTCTATACTTCAATTCTGGATCTTTGGTACTGAGGACTTCGATCATGGCGTGTGAGAAGGGGAGTCGGCATTCCACATGTACCCCACGAAACCAACAAACACAACCGCATATATAAGATGCAGCGATTATTCAATGCAACCTTCTGGCCAAGCTCCATAGACCATATGCAATATATGCACCGGCAAAATGCCCCAATTTTTGTACCAACCAAAGGTACACCCAGCCAGCGGAGGTCATCAATGTAGAGCCGTGTGCATACTATGCATGATGTCCAGGCTCTCAGGGGTAAAAAACCCCCAAACAATAGCAACAGGGGGGTGGGGAGTGGGGGGGGGGGGCTCTCATGAGGGTAAAAACCCTATACACGTAGTACCCTACAGTGCTGTGCAACAATATACATATCCGCACACTTGTAGATGACCCGATGAATCATTAAGCCTTCAGCAACTGGGTGCCCTCCCCCTTGCTTTCCTGGGTCTATTTCTTTGCAGCAACCATGACTTGTGCATGTTGATTCCAGGCCGTAATTCCGTGGAGTGAGTGTATTTGCTGGTACTTTTCTGGTAGCCTTGGGTAGCCTGTCAATATGCGCATGTATCGGGTAGACGGTGGGTCGTAGTACTCAGAGCTTCTCAACGATGCGCACAGCCGAGATGGTGCCGCACAAAGCGGCTGGGGGCTTGCCCGCCACCACGAGGTATACCAGGCACCGTGCAAGGGCCTCCACGTTGACTACTCCGCCAAAAGAAGCCGAGCAAGGCCGATATGCCGGAAGTTGCAGGCCCATGCAAATACCGTGCTTTCCGCCCATTGGCACAGGGTAAGCGCCAGAGGTTCACGGCTGGAGTCGGCAACCCACAAGTCGTAGATGACAGTGGCAACCCCTGGAGCTCGGCTGCTGTCCCACGGTTGCCCTGCCCCCCCCTCCCCCCACACCCACTGTCAGGTTTGCCAAGGGCTGCACGGCATCTGGGGGGGACACACACCCCCCCTTCAGGTAAAAGGGCTGCAGGGGCGGGGGTGCGGGCTAGAGGGACGCGGTCCGGAACGATGGGCAGGCCTAGGCGCGGCTTTGCGCCACCGTGGGGCAGGGGTGCCATGACCAGTGCATGCCGCCGCGGCGGATGCACGGGTGCCGCGGCGGGCCATGGGCATCTTAGGTGCACCCCGTACCGAAGGCGGTGTACACGGTTTGATCACCTTGTGCGATACAGGCCCCGTTCGCCTGCCGATTGGCCATCTGTTGATGCCGTTGAAATGCCAACCATTGCTGCTGTTGCGCCTGACATTGTCCCTGCAAGGAGAAGTCTTTAGCCTAGTGGCCATGGAGCCCATAGCGGAAGCGCACACTTGGAGGCCTAGTTTTCTGCATTTGAAGGCACGCGGGGAACTCGTCAGCCCGCACGCCCAGCGTGGGCCGGAGGACCCTCCAGACACTGTCAACCAAGTCATTGAGGGCCCCATGATTTAATGAATGGACAAAGTGGTGGGCAAGAGGGAGGGAGGTTGAGGGTCCAGTGCCTGGAAAAGAAAAGGCATGGAAGGCTACTGGCCTACAAAAAGCAAGGGCCGTGTGGATATCCACCGGATGTGGTATATATGGGCAGATTGCAGCAAGCACCATACAAGACTTGCAATATGTGCAAATGTTGTGTTGTAGACATAGCCATATTGCAAATGCTATTGTGTGATCCAATTGATCTTATGTCACGCACACACGCACACACACAGAGGCAAAGGGCTTAAGGAATGGAAACTCTCGGCGGTGTTGTCCGCATGTAGAAGTGTGCTATCCGTGGAGGAAAGATAGTCCTCCCAACTGTGGGTCACGCTGCAGTTGCAGCAAGTGCCATATAAACTGCGTGAAGAAACTGCCGGTGGCCCGGCATCTACAAACGTTTGGAGTTTTGAATTTTGACACTTGCCCCCTCTCTGGAGCGCTGGAGAATCATGCACATGTTCAAAAAAAGTGTTTATACCTCCAAGTGGTATGAGCCATTGAGACTCTGCACAGACCATCCTTTTCTGTCAATCACTACGGTCCAGGGATGGTTGACGTGGAGGGCAGTGTATGCCTGTGGGCTTATCCGCTGCTCGTCGCTGGAAGCCCCACCTCCGGATATCCCCACGGCCCCGTGTTACAAAAGTCCCCCCCCCCCTTGTATAAGCTACGCCAATGTACGGAATTATTGCGGTCCCTACGCCCACTGTAGCTTGAACAAGGGTGTAGCTTGCGCGCAACACATACAACTACTGGCACACACGTGCGCGTGCGCATGGTATGAGTGCACCTTGACCTCCGCCCACATTTCCAAGTGCATGCAAACACAAGAAAGCCTTGGCAACATGACAATTTCAGGTTCACACCCATGTTGGCACAAGCAATGAAGGATGCGAAGCCTACAAATGTTCAGCTTGGAAACCCTTCTTGCGATCATACACCATGCGGAACAATGGCACATGCTCACCACTTGAAGATGCCTGAACTCGATTCTTGGGAGGGGGGCACAAGGGTGTGTGACCATCTGCCCACCCTTCATGTACTCCAACACCGCAAATTGGTCCCCGTTCTCCGATGGTCCCTTCATTGTAGCATCCACAAGGTCACCGGTGGAACATGTGAAAATAACTGGATGCCCGGGTTCAAAAAGAGAAGATGGCATGGTGAGCTGATGCAAGAAAGGGGAATATAAAGCACAAATATTCCCAAATTCAGAGCCATGTGGGTTGAAGTGGGCAAAGACTCACAACAAATGTGTCCATGGCTCCATGTAATTGGCAAACGTGACGACAAACCCATGTCTTATGCGGCCGCACTACATCTCGTACGTAATTAAAATTATGTACACAATTCTTACGGTCCCCGGGCCTACTGTAGCTTGGCCATAAACAGTGGAAAGTTCAGCGATAGGTCCCCACCGACAGACCTACGCCCTCTCATTCAGTGCATTCCCAGGCATGGCGGCGAAGCCTACTGTAGCTTGGACAAGGGCGTAGCTTATACACGGGGGGGGGGGGGTTCTATTCCATTCTATTGTTGTGGAAGTGCCTGCCACAAGGGACTTTGAACCAGCATGTTGCTAAGGTGACGGGCGAATGTCTAAAAGGAAATCCTGCGCGTGCGAGACCGTATTGCCCAGTTAACACAACCGGGGGGGAGGTACAGACTTATGCCCCCAACTCCCCCAAGGCACAGAGGGACCAAGCGACCTGATCGCAAGGCAGACATCCCGCACGTGTGCCAAGGTAACAGCATGGATAGCGGTGCTTGCCCCGGACACGGGGAGCGCGGCATATGGGTGTCGTTGGCCACAGACCACCCGCACAATTTGAAATTTGTCTTAGACCGCCCCCTCACCAGGTTCGCAGTGGAGTGTTTATCTATCTTGGCGGCATTAACAGAGGTTCCAACAGATGTGCCACTCCCAGTAGTGTGCTTCTCGTATCAATGTCATGTAGACATGTCCATCAAACTGCCCCTGTGGGCAGAGGCGGGGTGGATCCATCATGATCATGGACGACAGCCTCCAACTCGTTTGGTGACGGGAACATCCAAATAGGGATCCGGTCCCTGCAAGAAACACTTCAACAGCAGCAGCAAGGGGGTGGCTGGCTGGCTGGTACTATCAAGGTCTGGTACATGACCCGTCCTTCCCCGATCCCCCCTTACAGCAAAACCAAGGTTATTGCTAACCTTGGTTCTTTGCTTGCTTGTCCAGGCATCTCTCCATGCAGGTCAGGCGTATGCACAATCATTCAGGCAGCATATGTACATTTTCTCCTTTGGGCGGCGGTGTGTGACACTCTGCCACCATTGTCCGTTGGCTTGGATCAGACGGAGGCGGATGCTGCCTCCGGGCCTGCGGGCGCTGCAGTGGGCAGCGCCTGGGTGGGAAACCCATGAAGTGCTGCTCGCCATGGCGTTGTACGAGACCCACGCCCACTGGTCCCTTGACGTCGTGGCAGGTGCATGGAAGCCCTTGGCGCAAGCGCCTGATGCGGGCCCACTCCAAGGGTCCAGCAGGCTGATGCTCCTGAGCCTCTGCCCACCGACCAACTACATGCGGAAATAGAGGCCTCGGAGGTGTGCCTGTCCTAGCTCCATGGCCCGTCCATCCCACAACTGTCCCTTGGCGAGCCGCAGAAGGTGGCAGTCAGCCCCTTGCAGAAACAGCTGGTGGAGGCCCTGGTCATGTTCCTGCAAACCGAGGCATCTCCGCATGGTGCGCATGGTGCGGCCTTGGCTGGTGTGTTTGTTGGCTCAACTTGATCCTGTCACTCATGCCACTCTTACTTCATTTGGTCTATTACGCCCAGTAGTTCTCTGCTGCCTGGGACTTTCGGTTGCCGTTCGCTGCTGGGGTTATGAACAGACTTCCATAAGCAACCTGAATACCTGAATCTTGCAAGCAATAAGTGGTATTTCAGGGCACAAAGGCTTTGCCTCTAAACCACATGTATGCGAATATAGCAGAATGTGCCCTGGCAAAATGCTTTCCCTATACTTGGGGTGCACGACATGCACACATACAGCTGTAAACCCCCAAACACAGGGCACCGTAAAAAAAATGCACTCTTTTTGAAAACAGGCGCACAGGGCTCTAACCCCCTGGATTGCAAAGAGATGACCAAAGAAAAATTTACGGCGCCATCACCATAAACATTGACGAATCTCGGTCAAATTTTGCATTTTCTCTACGCCGAGTTATTGTATCCGAAAAACAAAGTTCCAACAACGGTTTAAACTAGTAGCGCAGGATTTGGACCTTGCTCAGATATGCTATGACGCTATGATGGGTCATTGGCAACCCTAGGGGAATGTGTAAAGCAGATCCACAAAGAGATGGATAGTTGTGAGTTGCATTTTCCAAACAGTTTAGAAGACCCCAATCTCCCCAATTGGACAACTGCAAGGAGGGAAATATTGATCAAATGAGACCCGAGCACTCTATCGGTGCGGCCATTTTTTGTAATGTTTGGTGTAGGGATTAACCCTCAATGTCACATCTCCCTGCAAAAATGTTTACGGCGCCAGCACCGCTAAAAAAAAGTCTTCTGCCTGGTGATCGGAAACTAACACTATGACCAAAAAATATTTTCTCTGTCTGAAGGAGAAGGGCAGAGATGGACATAATACGATAAAATGGCACGATAAAATGAGAGGGGGTAAATCCCGACAATGATCGTGACAATGGGGTTTTTGTGGTAGTGCCCTTCACCAGCACCAGCCAGAAAATGCATCTAAACACAGGGACAAATGTTAAAACTGCAAACTGTACAAACTACCATATCTCTCTGGGACGTGCGGTTTCCTGCCAACACGGAGCGTTTTCAGGGGTTGGTTCCTTTGTGGTCTCATTTGTGCCCGCTGAGTGTCCGGTGGGGGGGGGTATGTGGGGTATATTCGGAAAGCCCTTGAAAAGGGCTTTTCGGAGATGTATGGGTTAGGGGGGAGGTCCGGAACCATATTTTTTCGAAAATTGGCCGTTACCGTTGACAGGTTGGGTTTTTTTTGCCTGTTCTAGTCCGGTTTCAGACGGACTGCACCGCACCCCTACCCCCATTCCTCCAACATATGGGCATATGAGGGTCAAGTCATTCGGGTGGATTTGTTGCATTTGATGTGTAGAAGACATGTGCAACATGGGTCCCCTCAAGACCCCAATATGCTGAAGTCTTTTGACCAATAACTACCTTGGACACCCGGGTGATGCGTGGTGCAACTTGCAGCATCAAGCTCACCAGAGTGCAAGAAACCAAAGATGGCAGAATTTCTCAAACAGGCTGTCAAGTTGGGACATGGGACCACAATATTTGGATTCAGCACGTCAAAATGCATCCATTTACCTCCTTTCACTTTGCTCCAACTCCACAATATGTCGGAACACCCAGGGGAAGACCTGTGAGTTGGTGTCCCGCGCGCGTGAGCGGAGCAGCCTGAGGCCCAAAAACCCTGAAACACCGAAAAGTTCGGCCTTGGTACTCAAAAATATGGTCACCTATCCCCCCCCAACCCATACATTTCTGAAACGGCCTTTTCTCACAGATTTCGAAAAGCATACACATACCCCCCCCAAGGTGACAACATTTTGGTGCATTGGACCAAAAGTTGAGAAAAGTCTGAAAAAATGTGAAAACGCTCCGTGTTGGCAGGAAATGAATGTCCCAGAGAGATATGCAAGGGTCATGAAAATATGAGGCTGGTCTCAAAAGGTTTCCACACCAGCTTAATGGGATCCATCAGTTGAAACCGTTAGGTTGTCTTTTCGGGGGTGGTTTGAAACGGGCTATGAGAGCCAGAAATTCTTCCAAGTGGAGAGCCCCCCAGTCTCACTGCAGTGCACCATCTTCTGGAACCTCTTGTTTCCGACGATTATCATGACAATGGGGTTTTCGTGGTACTGCCCATCATCAGCACCAATGACAACTGTGAACAACATGTCCTTGGGTGCACCCTGGCCCATGTGTGCTACAATTGTGTGTGTGCAGTCTAGCTGGATCCAAGGAGGGGTGTAGTCTCTATTCCTTGGGGGGGGACTCGAACCTCCCTGCTACTTGACTGCTTCCCCTGCAATACCCCAGCCAATTTACAGCGCTAGCGCCGCAAACGTTTACAGCGGTGGCGCCGTAAATGCTTACGTTAGAAGTGTGCCAAACCGCCTACCATCCCCCCTGTGGCAATGTCTACACTTAATGGAAATATCCGAGGTGTTTACGGCATTTTTCGCACCGGCGCGCCCCACGTTTAGGCACTATGCGTGCGCACAGTGCACCCCAAGCTATACGTTGGGCATCCGCAATTTCGCTATGCACACTTCATCCCACAGGCCGAACCCAAAGCTGTTGATGTCGATCCCCCAAAAAAATCAGTTGGCAATTGCTCACTGACCATCTCATGCTTATCCTCGCCTCCCTGGTTCCAGACCTCAACCCTCCAACCCCTCCCTCCCAGTGTCCTATGCCCCCCCAGGTACCAGTGGTCCTGTGCCTCTGCCCTTCCACTGCTGAGTGGGGATCCACCACTGTGGGGATCCTATCGATCTTTCTTGCTCTCGTGGGCCTCTGCAGCCTCTGGTCCATGAACCTCTGCCGCCTCAGGCACCCACATACCATCGTCATACACCACAGCAGCGCCCTTGGCATCAATGACACCCGCGCTGTGGTTCCCCTGCGCACCTTCCGCGGTGTCTGCACTGCCCACCTTTGCAAACCCAGCCCCACACCGCTCCCTTGCGCCCCTAGTGCGACCAACGACTTCCTCTTGAGCACCATCCACACCTCCTGCCATATTAGCAGGAGCCCCTTGCGTTGCTCCAGCTGCACCTTCTCCGTCCACCACCTCGCACCCTCCGTCGTCCATCTCCTCGCGCCCTCCATTGTGCACCTCCTCACACCCTCCATTGTGCATCTCCTCACACCCTCCAGTGTCCATCTCCTCACGCCCTCCATTGTCCATCTCCTCACACCCTCCATTCAACAGTCTGTCATCGCCTTTGTCTGTCACGGACTGGTTGTCACTGCCCCCAGCCTCCACGGGGGATTCCACCATGCCACTGCCTTCAGGGCTGCGTTGTGGCCCTGTGTCGGTTGTGCTGAGAACCGTCTTGGCTGCCCTGGGAGCCGTTGTGTTCCGAACCGTGTGGGCCTTCCCTGGTTCTGTGTCGGTTGTGCCAGGAGCGGGCGGCAGAGGGTCTCCTCCCTCCGTGCGGGCATAGTCAACGGGGTAGATCCAGCGCTGGTATAAGTAGATCAGGAACACAACGTCGTCCCGGAAGCAGGCCATGCGGTGCATCATGGGCATGTGGATCAGGAACGCAAACACATCGTCGATGAACGTGTTAAAAGCCTTGTACATGAGAGCCTTCCATGGCAAGTGCGCAACGGATTTCAGCCGGTAGTTGATGAACAGCTGCGGGGTCATCATGACGAATCCAAAGGCGTAGAGGTAGCCCGTCATGGTGGACAAGAGCCACGAGTACCAGCCGCGGTGCACGTGGTACATCAGGGAGTAAACCGCATAGGCCACGCCCAAAGGGTACAGGGCATAGCTCATCCACTTGGTGGCTTGGACATCCAAGCGGTTGGTCTCGAGCTCTGAGGCTGTGGCTGTGCGACGGCTGATCCCCACGATCCAGGTGCGGCCAAACATGCGCTTGCGCTCAAATCGCAGCCGGAGAGCCTTTGTGATTTTCCAAAGGTCAATGAGGGTCTGGATGCAGTGCGGGCCGGTGACGATGTAGCTGGTGTCGTTGTCCATGAGGTACAGCAATACGACCACTTGGCTCACGCCGGAGAGCACCACTGACCGGGCGGAGATGCCAGTGCCGGTGCGGCTGTGCTTCCAGTGCTGAACATCGTTTTTGAAGGCCAGGGCATCGAACAGCAAGTGCACCATCGCCACCAGCACCATGACCAGCAGCACCGACGGCGTGTTGCGGCGCAGCAGGTCGCGCATCACATCCAGCTCCCGGTCTGTCATGCCCATGGCCTTGCACTGGTCGGCCACGTTTTTCAGATGCAGCAGCGTGCGGAATTTGATGAGCGACAGCGCGTTGATCTGCAGGCTCACGTTGAGCACTGGCGAGTCCGAGCCGTGGACTGGGATGTAGTAGTCGTTCGTCAGCCACATGTCATTCAGGAACACGAATGGGGCGTGGTGTGTGTGGTCCTGTGTCACAATCATATATTGGTGCAACTCGTGGGGGATGTCCGCCGGGGAGTAGCATGTGTGATCCACAACAATACCAAGGGTCAAAATTCCCGGGATGTGCAGCTCAGGGGATTTTCTGGAGGCTGCCGGCTGAAGCTCGGTGCTGTTGCTTACGGGGGCTGACTTCAAGAGGTTAGACCACTGCTTCCTCCGAAGCATTGACCTGGTCATGGACGCAATGTACGTGGGATGGTCTGCCGGAGCCACTGAGGGGTCCGTCAAGGCACCCGCGTAGGGGCCGATCCGCGGCGTCACATACACGTGCAGGTACGTCCCCTTGAGTACGCGTGCACGGGGAATACTCAGCATGGCCTCCTGCTGGAGGCTGGCATTGTACGGCATTGACGTGTTATACACCCGGTGGCACTTCTGGTGGCTCGAGCACAGTGCATGAGTGGGTGACACATAAATCTGCACGTCGATGGGCTCATCTGGGTTCACCACGTTTCGCACCGCCGGTTCCACAGCAGGGTCCACGGACAATGGTGGCCACAGGGCAGCAGCGACCGAGATGACACACGCCAAGAGGTAGGCGCCAAATGCAACAATAAGTGCCTTTGTGCACAGCCCCATTGCAAGTGCTGTCACAAGCAACACCAAGCCATGGACCACCAAAAACCGTGACCTCTAAAAACGGGAGTGCACAAACATGCCGCTATCCACCCAGCCCCACAAATATGCAACAAGCCAAATGCACAGCTTTAATGGGCAGGAGAGGGGGGATTCAAAAACGCTTCCAGCAACCCGTTTTCCTCCACAATGGGGTGGACCGGCACCAGCTCTCCCCCCGTCCAAGAGTCCACTCCCCCTGGACCGCTCTCGCCTCCCTGAACAACCACTCCAAAGACTCCCGCTCTCCACACCACATGGGGCAGTGACGTCCTTTTTCATGTGACGGTGGTACAAACGACTGCTGCCAAGGGCGAGCAATCCGTCTTGTTGACCCATGCAACATATGTGGTCCTCTCCATTCCAATTTTTAAGTTTCTTTTTTTTTTTGCCTTGCCTTCTTTTAACTTGTCACGACTTACCCCATGGACATCACTCTATGTGTCAGGCGTGGGGCAGGGCGAGTGAAAATTGGTTGGCCAATCCTTCTAGCATACCTTGGTATAGGTGAGCCCTTGAGCATCTCCCCTTACACCCTGTCTTGACCTTGATGGTTCACCCCTCCTCGGAACTTGTCTACAAACCGCCATCCCATGAGCGTTGAACATTTCTAGTGGGCGATCCCTGGGGATGAGGTCTAGCCAAGCGACGTCCGCTGCCGCCCCTTGGCGGCACTTGTGCCACTAACAACACAAAACCCAACCACACGAATGAACAACACAATATTCAAGACATCGGCTTTTGTATTGCGATGCGGTGGCCAAGATGGAGCTCAATTCAAGAAGGTGTGGGCGTTGTCAAGTCTTGGCGGTCGCGGATGGTTGAGATGCTCGTTGGGCCCAAAACCCATTTTTATTGCAATCCAAACCATAAAATATGACAGATTGGGATGCCGGTGTAGTTCCGCCACATCATGAACGTCCTAATCAATCCATTTGCATTCTATTCAGCATAAGGTGTTGATCTCCAAGTTGCCTACAATTACACAACCATCATGTGCTATAAAAGCGTTGTACCACCCTAATGAAGTTCCAAGAGCACCCATACGAGGTGTGGAGTAGGTGGTGTGTGCATGCACGCTCTGTGTGTGTGTGGTATGTGCGCGTGAGGTGAAGTGTGGTGAACGGCGCAAACTGATCGGACCGCCAGTTCGTCCCATTTGATACAAAGACCGGTCTAGACCGGTCTTCCGATCTACTAAATTGGACTACGTGGGTAACTCTAAACCTTCGTTGAACCATCAAAAATCACCAAAAGCAAAAGATTTGCCACATGCGAAAACCCCTTGCCCAATTTTCCACCAACCATCAAACCTATATCAAACAAATCAAACATCTTCTTGTATACACTACAAACACAACATGCCACATCAGACATTAGACATCACACCTTATATACAATCCTGTTCCTCCCGTTCTGCCTGCTAGTGCACGCGTAGCTCGTGCAACACCCAGGCCATCGTGCTGTTCAGGCCCAGCCGGGCCTTCAGCAACGTGGCTCGCGCCTTGGCGCGGGCGTAGCAGACCCTAATGGACCCCTCGATGACGTGGCGCAGAAAAATCAGTCCCCAGTCACAATGGCACATTTTGCACAAATGTTTAGACCGGATCAGACCGTTGCGCCAGTAGCGAAAGGAATACGTGGTTGTTTGTCGGAGTAAGCGAAAATAGCGTAGGCGCTGCAAAACACCAAAGCCAAACATGTACAAATGTTCACCTCAAAAATCCCCCTCTGGCCTCATGTGCTGCTTTGGTGACAACCACACCAAAATGCCCTCTATTGGCACCATTGGGGACCCATTCACGCCATGCTGTTCCTATGAAGACAAAAATGGGAGAAAGGAGGCAACCACAAATGTTCACCTCACAAGCCCCGTATTGGGCCTCATGTGCAGCCATGGCCACTATTTTATAATTGTGCCCCATGCCATGGACACTTGCCTGTATCCTGTGGCATAGGCACGGATACCCCCTAGTCGGTATCTGTGCCTATGCGGGATAGATTGTACCCTTTGTGAACGGGGATTAAGCGGTCGATTGAGTGGAGCGCGCCAATTCACTCGCATTTACCTAAATTTTGCTGCTTTTTTTCCCATGAAAACACTATACTTTCGGTTGCCTGGGAGCTAGGTGAAGGGGTAAAAGTCATGCCCCAGTTTCATTCCACATCATCTAGCCAAAGTCCCGCCCCAAACGGACCCACCACGGCCAAATGGTGCCCAAAACCAAAAGTGGCAACCGTGGTCCATGTCCATGATGCATCTTCATATCCTTTTCTTGCGGCATCGGAACCGCCTCTCCAAGGTCAGAAGGTGCTGCATGTCGGTCAGAAGCCGTCTTCTTGTATGGCCCACGTACCTTTGCACATTGATGGGCCCTTGCCCAGGTTGTGCCCTCCTGGGCGAATCCCACCCGTGTGCCACTGGGCTATCATCAATTGTGTGGTTGTCCCACAACCACTTGCACCCCTAGCCTCCCTAGGAGGAGGCTTAGGCCCCCGCTGTTGCACAGCATGCGCTCCGCTCCATGAACTTTGACAAGATTCTCCACTTCTTTGAACAGAATACATGTGGTCGATCCAAAGATGCGTCCACATAAGTTTGCCCCACTGGAGCTCACTATGGGCAGTGCCCATGGCTAGACCATGTGCCCGGAGCCGCCCCAAAGTGGCCGTGGCGAACCATGCGGACCGCCAAGCGAACACGTACATACTTGCAAAACTCTCCCACCACGTCTTGTACACCGACTGCCAACTTTTCCCTGCTACCAATGCTGCTGCACACTTGGGTGCTGTAAGCAAGCATCAATGACCTTTTCCAATTCCTTGTTCCGCATGAAGTGTACGGCAGCAACACACTCCATCCGCACCTTCCGTTTGCTGTTCGCCTTTTCAT
The DNA here is from genome assembly GCA_964036045.1 of Eutreptiella sp. 'Long Island Sound 2002'. Classification (NCBI taxonomy): domain Eukaryota; phylum Euglenozoa; class Euglenophyceae; order Eutreptiales; family Eutreptiaceae; genus Eutreptiella; species Eutreptiella sp. 'Long Island Sound 2002'. Next base: position 126,299,750 of record OZ038381.1, on the reverse strand, counting down.
TGTTGAACGAGGCACATGTGCAAGGGTTTTGTAGCATACATCGTTCGGGCAACAATGGCAACCGCGTTCCCAGTTCCTTGTACCATGAGGTCTTGTGGCCCTTTGATCCCATATAACGAGACACAAAAGACCTCGTGGAGGCCATAATCAGGCACTCGACTAACCCCCATGACAGTTCTGTATATATCTCCTATGGCCACGGTGGGCGGGCACTGACTAAGAGCACCACTCCAAACAGCAAAAAGTCGCGCGCTCTTCGTTCGTTCGATTAATTTCTCGGCAACCTGCTGCTTTTCCCATGCCTTGTCCCTTGCGGATTGCTCCTCCTTCTCCGAGCCCTTCTTTCGCAAACCAAACTTGTTGGCTATCGCCTCTTCCTCTTTTCCGATTCCCGAACGGCCTTCTGCTCAGCCTTCTGTGCAGCTGCATAGAACGGTTGTGGCGTAGTCCTGAAGCCCTTTCCGCACTGCCCCAAGGAAGGATGTCCCACTAGCGCAAATTGGCAAAGCCACCATCCTTGTTGCCGTCATTGATGAGGGTTGATTGGCCTCAAATATCATTCAAACTACAACAGTATGTGATAAGAGGAAATGCTATAAACAACGTTGCTATGAACAAAATCGAGCCGAAGGCAAGCCCATACAATGCAACGAATCATGGCGCCGCAAGGCGCCGCAATGATACGTGATGGTCGGCGGAACATGAATGCCAACAAATAATGAGCACCCAAGGCAAAGGATTGTGCTAGGCATGGCGCCGCTAGGCGCCAGACATCAATAGATGGGCTCTGGCCACGAGGGCTGAAGTACCCTAACGTACAGCAAACAGACAGCTCACACTGCAAAAAACAGATACCTTACCGGAAGATACCCAAGTATTCTATGATGATGGTTGATTGGAGGGTAGCGGGGATGGACCCTGTCCATGAGACCGTGATGGATGTGGCCAGCAGATCCGACTGAGCTCTCCATCGCAGGGACGCGGTGTCCCAACGCCACCTTGCAGCATTGGCCTGGTCACGCATCTCCTGATTGGGTGGCTGGGCAGTAGCAGCTTGAGTGGTCATGACAAGAAGAAACTAGGCAACAACAAAACAAAGCAAAACATCTCAAGACTACTAGATGTGTTGGTCAACAAAACTCAACACTGCACGGCACATGGTACTCGGATATTGCTCTATGTACACATTAAAATTGTCGCGTGCAATGCGTAAATAATAACCGGACACATGGATACGGAACGCCTCTTGCAGTCTCATACGGTTAGAACCCATCTAGGGTTTCTCGGGTATCGCACAACGCAATGTGCGATTTCAATTTGCGAGCAGGCGAGTTGCACCAGATCATTCTTGAGGCCCTGGGGGGCAAGGGTCACAAAGATCCCACCTCATCCATTGCAATCACGTGGCAGTGGCGGTACCGAGGCATCCACTCCTTCCTTGAGGCAAAGCGTACATTTCCAAGGACCACGGGAGATGTCGCCCTCGCGTTGCAACCCGCTGTTGTTGCGTTTGGATGGCGTGTGCACGCCATCTATGCAAACGGTGATTGCATCCACAATGGTGGCAGTGATGTCATCACTAAAAAGGTCGTTGATCATAAATTGTACCATCCCTGGACGTTGACCTTCCGTTGGTTCAACCACTATGAGTATGAGTGGATACTGGATGAGACGCTGTTGTTTGGCATGTGGTTCATCGGATTTGGGTCCATTTGGGTCCACTTTTCACCACTTCATGTGTCGTTGCCACGCTAGAAGTATAGGGCTCCACTAGTATAGATTGTGGTACCTGGTACATGAATTACCTCTCTTCGGGCTCACGACTATCACTGTCTGCTAATGGCAGCAGCACTTCCAGTGGGGGGGGGGGGGGGGGGGGATACATGTGCCTCCAAACCATGCCCGTCCCTATGTAGTGACATGAGTGGTCGTTTCTTTTGTGTGCCTGCGCAGCGGTTAGCTGTGGCATTTCAAATTTCTTGCTCACTAACCTCTTCCGTGTAGAATCGTACTCAGTGGGCCAGCAGTGCGATGAGAGGATGGTGTGCACAAAAATGGCTCTATCATCGGCATTAATACAACACAGGGGCTTGGGCTAAAAGCACAGTATTGCGAGGGCCCATAAAATATTGCTCTTCAGATTTGTCCCCACAATTTCCTCATTAATGGTGTCAGCATGTAGCCCTACCTCAATGACGGGTAGCTTGGGGGAGGGTTTTGTTGTGCCATGTCGATGTGTAGAAATCCTTGACAACACACACGGAAAAATAGGATGTGCCTAGTCTTGTGCCCATGTACCCTTCGTGAATGGGGGATAAGTGGCCGTTTGAATGGGGGATGAATATTCGCGCAAATTTGCCCGAATTTTGAGGTCTTTTGAGGAAAACGCCATAGTTTTGGTTGCTTCTAAGGGATTTGAGGGGTAAATTTCATGCCTTCGCTTCATTACGCATCATCCAGTGAAAGTCCCCCCGTAAAGGTATCCACCATGCCCAAACGGCGCCCAAAACGAAAAGTGGCAAAACCCGGCAAGCCTGTAGCCGATGGATAGGCATGAACTTGTGTGAATTCGCACGAAATTCGCACGAATTTCGTACGAATTTTGTGCGAATTCACACGAATTCATACAAATTTAACCCCTGTCCACCCCCTCATTTGTCCTAACACACACAGTACCCCCCCCCCCCCCGTGCCCCCTGCATGCACCTTGGCCACAGGTAATAATGGTTTGGGGTCGTGTTGTATTCTCATATCCGTTTCTTGCGACACGAGAACCGCCGCTCTAGGGTCTGAAGGTGCTGCATGTCGGTTAGAAGCCGTCTTCTTGTACGGCTTGTGTACCTTTGTACACTGATGGGCCCTTGCCCATTTTGTGCCCTTTTGGTCGCATCCCAAGCATGCGCCGCCAGGCTATCATCAATGGTGTGGTTGTCCACAACCACTTGCACCCCTAGTCTCCCCCGGAGGAAACTTAGGCCCCCGCCGTTGCGCAACATGCGCTTCAGCCTCCGGTGACTCCCCTCCATGGCAAAGCAGGAGAACTTTGACAAGATTCTCCACTTCTTTGAAAAAAAAATACATGTGGTCGATCCAAAGATGCGTCCACAGAAGTTTGCCCCATTGGAGCTCATTGACGGCAACGCCCATGGCTATGCTATGTCTCCGGAGCCGCCCCAAGTCGGCTCCAAAGAACCATGCGGAACGCCAAGCGAACACACACATGCTTGCAAAATTCTCCCACCACGTCTTGCACACCGACTCCCAACTTTTCCCTGCTACTTGATGCTACTTCACACTAGGTTGTTGTAAGCAAGCATCAATTACCTTTTCCCATCCCCTAGTGTGTGTGGCTTGTTGTTGTGCATTTTTGTAGGGGAGGTTAATGTTTGGGGCAGTGTATTAATTTTTTGCAGGTTAATATTGATGCTGGCGACTCATTAATTTTTAATATTTCAAAAGATAATTGAAAAATTCAAATCAAAAAATAATCCCGAGGACCGCTTTAATATTTTTTCGCAAGGAATTCGGTGAACCCCCCCCCCCCAACCCCCGGGTGAAAATGACACCCGATCCCGTAAGGCACCGCATGGGGGTAGAGTTTTTCCCGTCTAAACCCCTTGACCCCCCCCCCTCTAAAGGGCCAACTTTGGGTTAACGCATTAATTTTTGACCAAATATTAAAAATATTGGTTTTAACATTGGTCTCTAGGGTGGTCTCCATGGGGTCCTTCGTGTCCTATTGTGCGGCATAAACGGGACACGGGACCTAGTTATACAATTGACGGGAACGGCACCGGCCAATGTGGCACGCACCATGCTGCAGCCAATTTTAGATGAGGCACAGCTTGCTGCATGAACTTGCACCCGTGCCTCATGAAACAATGAGAAGGCAAACAACAAGGGGAAGGTAAGGATGGAGTGTGCTGCTGCCATACATTTCACGCGGAACAGGGGGCATGCATGATTCTTTTGCTTTCCTTCTGTGGATGTCCACCCCCCTTTTCTGCACACACACATACACACATGATATTGCCACCCCCACACACCCGTCCCCTGCCACACTCCCTGATCCTTCTTCTTTTCTCCCCTTGCCCTTGATGTTTGGGTTTGGGAGGGTGTGCCCCTTTCTTGGGGCAGGTTTTTTGGAGATGTTCGTCAACACATTTTTGCACGCACGACCAATCAAAAAAGCTTGGAGGTATGTGTGTCTTGGTGTGTGTGTGTGTGTGTGTGTGTTTGTGCATGTGTGGGTGTGTACATGTGCATTGTGGCTGGGTTGTAGGGTGTAGATTGCCTCAAAACAGCTAAAGCGGCTAGTTCAAGCTTTGTTTGCAATGTCATCCCCCCCCCCTCATAGTGTGCTATGTGGGGATGTGGCGTCCGAGGCTGTGGTGTGTGGGTCTGTGGTGTGTGGGGACGTGGTTTCTCGGGCTGCGGTGTGTGGGGCTACGATGTGTGGGGCTGTCGTGTGTGGGGTTGTGGTGTATGGGGGTGTGGTTTCTAGGGGTTTGGTGTGTGCGATTGTGGTTTGCGGGGCTATGGCGTGTGGGGCTATGTTGTGTGGGGCTATGGTGTGTGGGCATGTGGTTTCCCGGGTTTGGTGTGTGGGACTGTGCGGTGTGGGGCTGCGGTGTACTGGGCCATGCTCTGTGGGTTGGCGTTTGGTGCTGTGGTGTGTGGCGTCAAACATCATTCAAACTGCAACAGTATGTGATAAAGGAGATGCTATGGACAACATTGCTATGAACAAAGTTGAGCCGAAAGCAAGCTCATACAGTTTCGTACAGCTCATACAATGTGGTGTGTGGGGTTGTTGCATGCGTGGGTGGGGATGTTGTGGGGGTGCATTGCGGCACTGTGATGGGTTGTAGTGCATTATGGGTGCAAAAAACAGTGCAGCAGGGACTGAGGGCAACAATTAATTTTTGCGTTGTGGTGTATGCGGTTGTGGTGTGTGCGGCTTTGGTGTGTGGGGGTGTGGGGTGTGGGCCTGCGGGGTGCGGGGCTGTGGTGTGTTGGGCTGTGGTGTTTGGGGCTGTGGTGCCTCCGCCTATGGAGTGTGGGGTTGTGGGGTGTGGGGCCGCATGGTGTGGAGTTGTGGGATTTGGGATGGTGGTGTGTGGAGCGATGGTGTACGGGGCTGTGGGGGGGTGAGCTTGTGGGTTGTGGGCCTGTAGGGTGTGGGCGTCAAGTGTGAAGGGCTGTGGTGTGTTGGGCTACGGGGTGTGTAGCTGTGGCGTGCCACGCTGTGGTGTTTGGGGCTGTGGTGCTTCGGGTTGTGGGGCTTGGGGCTGTATGGTGTGGGGCTGTGGCAACAAGAGGTTAGCAACCAGGGCATAGGTGCGATTCTCCACCTTTAGCATGTTCGCCCACTTCACGTGCACACAACATGCACACGCAATCTCCAAAGATTTACCCTCTTTGTTTCCATGGAAGATCAAGTTGTTGCGACACATATGCAACGCAAAGAAATGATATGCAAAAGAATGAAGACTTGCTTTGCCTTGCGGAGCAACGACCGAGTTACTTTCTTCCCGCCCGGTGCGCCTACCTGAGCCACCTCCACTGCAACTCCTCTTCCACTAGGGCTCCTCCAGCTACAAGAACTCGTGATCCCCCATACACGTAGGCATGGCAAAAGCCGAAGCAAATGCGCCCATTAACGCGTACTAATCCCTTTTTAAGGGGCCTACCGGTGTGGGTGGAGGCACCACACCAGGGTTTAGCCGGATTACAATTCCGGGCCTTCTATCATCCACTGGAGGTGCCCTAGCTTCCGATTCGCATCAATTTCAGCAACAGGATTAATAAGCAGTACATGAAGCAAACAGCGCAAAAAACCTCGTCAGACGGCCATGGATGGGCTGCAGTACAACAAAGGGAGATGTTGTGCACCGCATACCAACCATAGAGTTTCACCCTATATTTTCGGAATTTCACGCATCATGTAGCTTCAACTGCAAAGAAACCATGCACCTCTCCGGCATGGGCCCCCCTGTTGGTGGGGCCCTGGTGGTTGCCGTGCACGTGGCAGTGTCTACGCACACTGGACCTGTAGCTTAGGCACAGGCAAAAATAGGAAAATAATAGGCAACTACGACCTACGCCCTGTGTGTTGTGTGTGTGTGTGAGCATCAGTTCCGCTTGCACCAGACCGTCTAGGACTCCTCTACGACGCAGCCCATACCTCAGTGTGGGCACCCACCACGCATCCGGGTACCCCTTGCGAAGCAGCTCTCGCATCAGCCCCCGTACATTGACAGCTACATCTGCCTGGGACATGGCGTAATATACACATTTACCTACTAGCGCTGGCACCAGACTTTTCAGTAATGTCCTAGCATTAGTGCTGTACCAGTCAACATACCTGATGATGCTCCTGTACTCGTCTGTGGGGCCCTCTGCCCTTCGCTTGAGGCGAAGCCCCACTGTACCTGTCTCGGCACACAGACTCAGTCTTGCCTCCAAGCTGGGGAGCGTGCTCCCCTCCCCTTCCATCTGTAGTTCCAGTCCGTACACCTCACTGAAATACCAATGTATGGCAGACAGTTGCACATCCCCCCACGCCACCCCCACGATATTATCCCTGAACCCGAAAGGAAAAAGCAGGACAGAACGCGGGTGCATCCATGTAGTCATTTTGTCTACATACGAGGCATAGCCCCCCTTATACCACTCGTGTTCTTGGTGCATGCAATACAAACAGGCCAACTGGGCACTACATGTGCCTCCTATCGCCACCCCCCGTCGCTGGCGCAGTACCCGATTGCCCGCAACAAAAATGTCGTTGCAAGTCAGTTCGTACTCTACATATGCCAATACCTCTGCAAAGGTTACCTTCGTGAAGTGGCACGCGCTTCCCTTCCCCATGCGACCAGTCGTCTATCGTACTGGTGCAACGCAAACCTGCACTGGGGGTTTTTTCTTCGGACTTTGCGTGCATCCCCAATCAGGGTGTGGATGGCTTTCAGCGCCTCCATGACCTTCTGTCTGTCCAGACGCGGGAACATCTCCACCACGTCTAACTCCCATAAGCGGAAGCCTCCCGCCCCAATGCCCGGTGGGTTCTCACCTGACTGTACAATATTATACAGTGACTGCTGCACCTGAACATCGAACCAATTCAATGCATGCTACTTAGAGAGAGATTCGGTAAGAAGATGCCCCGGGTCCCATGTAGAGACCTAGACCCGGCCCGCAGAGTGAGTGCCCAAAGAGAGATATCCCGGGTCCAATGAGAGCACATCCATGGTGAGATTGTCCCATCCCAAAGAGAGGTAGTTGTGCCTCGAAGAGAGATGGTCCCGCCCCAAGAGAGATGGCCCCGCCCCAATCCAGGCCTTGAGAGAGATGGTCCCGCCCCAGTCCATGCCCTGAGAGAGAGAGACCGTCACCAATCCATGCCCTAATTAAATGAAGTCATGCCCTACTGCCTGCTGACAAGAGGGGGATAGTGGATCACCAACCATGTTTTACCAATGATATGAATTCACCGAAGGTCTCCGGAGTAAGACTACACACAACATATGTCTCATGCCATCACATGCTTGGACGTGCTACTCAGTCCCATCACCTGGTACCTAATTGCTTGGGAACCAAAGGCATTGGCAAAAAGAAATCGTCATGTGCATTAGAAACCATCCACACATGGACATGTAAAATTAATATTGCCTATCTGCATGTTCGTGTGGGCCTGTGGCATGTGGGGCGGTGGCATGTGGGGCTGTGGTGTATGGGGCACTGGGGCGTGGGCCGGTGGTGTGTGGTGTGCAGTGGTGCGTCCGCCCCTCCACGTGTTGCACGTGCGAATAACCACGAAAAAACCTAAAGTTAAGTTTTCTCCCCTTGGTATCCATTTTTGCAGGTTAGCATTATGGCGCCAAATATTAATTAATATATTAAACATTGATTGTCGTTTTGCAGGCCCTGCTCTGCACTGCCCTGCCCTGAACCCTGAACACTGGCACTGACACATGCAAATCCGCCATCCAATACAATACTCCACTGACCGGTATTTGCGTCTGGGGCTGTCTGGCCCATGATGTGAGCGATACATATGCTCGCGCCTATCGCTTGGCGCTGAAGTAGACGAGGGCCTCTGATGAGGCTCACGCAGGTTAGAAATATATCAAGCTGGGGTGAGAGAGTGTGGGGTGAGTAGCACGTACCTCAGGCACTGACACTGTCACTGTCACTGTAGCCGTCACTGACAATGCTGCCTCTGCCCCCCCCCCCCCTCTTGCACTCGGCAAAACAAAAGTTGCTATGAGCAACTTGTGGTTTGCTGGCCCTGCTTTGCACTGCCCTGCCCTGAACCCTGAACAGTGGCACTGACACATGCAAATCCGCCATCCGATACAATACTTCACTGAACGGTATTTGCGTCTGGAAAAAAAAATATGCGCTGGTGGGTGCCGCCATTCGCGAGTTGACTGGCGTCCTGCCAATCACGCATGCAGAGGGTGCAGGCACAGTGGGTCCGGCTGCCGCAGCACATGTCCACGACGCCAGGCAAGTGAAAGCACCCCAGGTAGTGTCAGCACCACCCAGAAAATGGGAGCAGGTGACCCTTGTCTGCATCACGGTCGCGCCGTCTGTCTGGCTTCCTGCTGAGCACGCGTGCAGAGGGTGCACGCACATTAGACCCAGCTGCCGCAGCACACGTCCACGGCGCCTGGCACCAGAAAACAGCACACACCAGGGCTGTGACAGCATCATGCAGAGAATGAGAGCATGCACGTGAACGTGGGTGTTATGTGCGCCCACCTGAGTGCAAACACCACGGGCCCGGCTACTGCAGCACAGGTCCACGGCGCCGGGCATCACAAGACAGCACATGCCAACAAGGGAAGGGGCAGCACACAAACGGGAAATGACAGGCGGCGGCCGCTGCAGCACACGTCCACAGCGCCAGGTACATCGCACAGCTCAGGGCTCGAACAGGGCAGCCAGTCGCCATACGAGGGCTGGGCGCCCTTGCACCCACACATACGGCACGGCCTGCCCACCTTCCCTGTGGTGTGTGCTCATGGACAGGTAGACAGGTCCTTCCGCCATGAGTAGGAGCCAGCGGTGTCTTCAGTGGTGTTTCCCTGGCCCTTTAACATTGCTACTGCCCGTGAATGTGAAGGCCTGCTCGGGGTTGATGCCCAGCCTCTTGCCCACGTCGCACATTGCCTCCCTCAGCACGTCAGGCGCTGCGGATTCCGTGAACGGCGCCGTGAACACGAGTCGCGCCGCGTTGCCAGGGAAGACGCACCGCACGGCGCGGCCCGCCACCCGACGTTCGCGCACAAAACGAATGCGCGCCAGGGGGGGGGGGGGGGCAGAAAAAAAATTCCCCCAAAAGGTGAACTTTTTTTTCAACCGCGACACTCGCACCCCCCAACCCTGTATACAAAAATTTCTACCCGCGGGGGACTTTTTCTGTCCTAACCCCCCATTGTCCCCATTGGGCCCACAGACGCCCCCCCCCTGGAGCCCCCCCCCCCCCTGAACCCCACCCCACCCCCCTTGCTCCGCCGCCCCCACAGAAATTTTGTGGAGGCTGCCCCGGCTACGACTGCCAGGCGTGGCCAATCACATGCCCCCGATCCTAGGGCCGACTCACGGAGCGCCGGGTTCCAAGCACATGGATTGTTCACATGTATAGGTACAGGAGCACATTGATCTTTTGACACCATCGCTCTCTCAAAGAGAAGAGAATACGGCCCCGGCTCAATGTGCAAAAGCGTAGAAGGGAATTGCACCCTTCGGCACTGCGTCGCACGCGGTACTCGCACGCACAACGCTTGCGACTGTCTCCCTCACCATGCGAAGATACAGCCCTTCCTTTTCTTGTAGCCTTTGGTGACTGTCTTAACAGAGTCGTCATCCACAATGTACTCCACAAACTCTTCATACCTGCACAAAAGTGGGCGGGGCGACAACAAACCTGTTTTTTGGAATGCCTGTCTTCAGCGCCATGCGAAGATGCCGTCTGGTGGCCGATCTGCGACTGCAACAACTGCTCGCGCAATTGCGACATCCGTCTCTCCTGCTCCGATTCCATCGCCTGTGAATCCTTGATACCTGCAGAAAAGTGGCAAGCAAAACACACCTGTTTTTTTTTGCTTGTCTTCAGCGGCCAGAAAAAATGCGCTGCCCATCCTGAAGCAGTCGGTAGCCCGCCGCCTCAACGCCGTAAATGTGCATGAGATGCCGGTTGGTGACCTGCAGAAAAGTGACAAGCAAAACACACCTGTTTTTTTGCCTGTCTTCAGCGCCAGTCCATTGCGCTTTGATTCACATCATAGGTGGTCTTCTCGGCAGGATAGCACGTGTATCCTCCACAGGGATCACCGAGCTGATCGTGGGATGTCGCCTGAAAGAAAGAGCACACATGCACATGCACAACACACCTGTTTTTTGCCTGCCTTCAGCGCCTGGTTCCGGTGTGGGCGACCTGTTACTTCCTGATGAATACGAACGACTCAAGGTGGCGTCACCAGGGTCCACATTTGATCCCGCTCTGAACCCCACTAAATTTTCTTCGGTTTCCACCTGAAGAAGTCCGCGTGCCTCTTCCGCGTCGGCTTGTTCATTCGCTGCGATGTTCTTCGCCCCTTCGGCGCAGATTTCCTTTTCTGCCGCGTCCTTCGGTGGTGGTCGCGTTTTGTTTTCGGCATTTTTGTTTTGGGCACTGGTCGCCGACATACCTGTCTTCAGCGCTAGTCCATTGCGCTTTGATTCACATCATAGGTGGTATTCTCGGCAGGATAGCCTCCACAGGGAGCACCGAGCTGATCGTGCCGATGTCGCCTGAAAGAAAGAGCACACATGCACATGCACAACACACCTGTTTTTTGCCTGTCTTCAGCGCCATTCAGAGATCGGTGCAAGTAACGTTGCATCCAAATCACTTCCTCTAGTGCAAATCCCTAAAAGGGTGCAGAAAAATCGCACACCGATGCGCAACATACCTGTTTTTTGCCTGTCTTTGGCGCCTTTCAGAGATACTTGCAGACAGCTTCCAGAGCGAACATGGACGATACGCACGACAAGCACCACCCCCCCCCCCTGCTCCGCCACCTCCACAGGAACTGCAGTGAGTTCCTGTGAAGGCTGCCCCGGCTACCATGGCCACGCGTGGCCAATCACATGCCCCCGATCGCAGGGCAGACTCACGGAGCGCCGGGTTCCCAACCCCCTAGCCCGCCGCCATTCCCCCTGCCCCCTTCCCTCTGGTCCCTCTGTCCATCATCTTCTCCACCCTCTGTCATTGGCGGTGGGCCTGCCCCCTCCATCCCCTCTTGCCCTCCTCCCTCTCGTCGCTCTGTCCACCGTGTTCTCTGGTGCCTCCCCTGCTCGCTGCCACCCAACCCGCCGCCTTTCCTCCCTGTTGTGGGTCACGGTCACGGTCACTTGGCCTGTTTGCCTCCTTGTCTGTACCTTGTCCTGGTGAGCCAGCCCTGTCCTGCGCAGTAGTTGGTCAGACTGCACAGGCGCATTGTTCTCCTCCTCCCTCCTCCCTTTCCACCTCAGGTCAGCTCCTGATCCGTGTTGCTGCCAGGGTAAGGCCCACGGGGTCCTCCGCGCATCGCCGGTGTGGCGCCCTTGCATCGCACTTGCATCGCCCTTGCATCGCCCCTTGTTTTGCTTTTGTGGCTCCCATGCCCCCTGCGGTTCTGATCTGCACCTGTGTCCCCCCCCTCTTGGTCCCGCTGCCACCACACTGGAACAACCCCATGGCGCACGTCGCTTGCCCAACATTGGCCGTGGTCCCACCACCACACCCCGGCGGGCCTGCCACCTCCACCAGAGTGTGCGCGCAGTGTAGGGGGGTGGCGGTGTAGGGGTCTGCGCGGTGTGGCCCCCTGGCACCAGACAATGGCGGGCTGCACGAACCAACGCCACATCCACGCCGCACGCCACATGGCAATCACCAGTGCCGCGTCGCGCTCGCCACTGTCCCTGTCCACCATCTGGGTCCCCTTCAGCACTTCCTTCTTTTCTGCGCAGGCTCCTCCTCTTCTTCCTCCTCCTCTTCCTCTTCCTCCGCTTCTTCCTCCTTTCTCTTGCTTGCCTGGTCGGTCTCTTGCCTCCTTGGTCGTTCATGCGCCCGCATGCCGACGACCGCGTCACTCTCCGTCTCCGTGACCATCAGCACCAGCCACCGCGCCTTCGCCACCGTCTCCGCCTTCCAGGTCTTGCTCCACTGCCGACTTGGGTGCGCCAAGCCCAGCAACTCCTGCGCGCGCGAGGTACTGCAGTACCGCAACTCCATGTCCGGGGCGCCGGGCATCAGCACCGGTTCGGGGCCGGCCGCCACGCTCTTCATCACGTCGGGGGCCCGTCCACTGCGCCTCGCCACAGCCGCCATCATCGCCTCCTTGCTCAGCGGGGTGTACCCGCTCGGCCGCAGTCCTTCTTGCAGGGTGGTCTCCGCGGTGCTGACGATCCGGGGCCGCTTGGGGACGTGCCTGCCCCGTCTCTTGCCCGTCCCGTGCACCTTGATCTGGGCCCATCTCTGCAGCCATTCGAGCGTGGAACGCTGCTCTTCCCGGTGCTGCTCTGTCATCGACTTGTCCTTGTCGAAGAGGTCTCCGGGTTTGGGGATCCTCCACTCGTCCGTGGGCCCGTACATGAACACGCTGGCGGTTTTCACCGCCAGGTAGGAGCAGTTCTGCTTCTGGGCCACCTTCTCCGGCCAGGGCTGCTGCACGGCATGCACCGTGAATCCGGCTCGCGAGAAGATGACCCCCAGGTCCTGCGCCGGCTGCAGGTGGAGCGGATCCACAATCCACGCCTCCTCATCCTCCCGGTCCACGGCCACCACATACGAGTGGCGGCTGGGGCGGGAGGGGTCCAGGGCCCCTTCATCCCGGGGGCTGTAGTATGCCTGCGGAAAATCCGGCAGCCGGCCGGCGCGCCCTGCAGGCAGCCCGCCTGCGCGCCTCAGGGCTCCCTGCAGGCTCCACAGCGTTCGCCGCCTTTCCCGCAGCTCGTCCACGGCGGCGTTCGTGCTTTGCAGCCGCCCATTCCTCTGCGCACCTAAGCGCGGACGTTGGCGACGTTCTCCACCCACCTTGTGGACAGCTTCACCACTTGCGCCCGTTCTGTTTCCCAGATCCGTGCCATCAAGTCCGCCTCATTCTCCGCTGCTTGCCTCTTGTACCGCCGCCTCAGGCCATCGAAGATCTTCTTGTCCTCGTCCTGTCTTGCTTGCATCTTTCTGTGCGTCTCCTCCCTGGCCATCTGTCGGTCTGGCTCCGGGGTCCGCTCCGTGCCCCTCACCGCACGTATTCGGTGAGCAACCGTGTCCGACTCGTCCGACCAGTCCTCCAGAAAGTCCTTGCCCGTGTCACCCACGATTGGTTGGCCCACGGACGAGCGGGGCGCCTTCTTCCTGGCGGGGTCCGGTGCGCTCCACAGCTTTTGCGTGGATCCTACGGATCCTTGTGTTGCCTTGTCCCCCGCATGTCCCTTCTCCGCCTGCCCAGTCTCCCCTCCTGACGGCTTATCCGCTGCATGTCCCTTCTGTGCCTCTGCCTCTGCCTTTGCCTCTGGTGCATCCTCCTGTTGCTTCAACCATTCCGCCGCCCAGTGAAACTCCTCCGCCTCCCAGACCGTCTTCTTTCCTTCGACGTAGTAGTATGCAGTCGGTGTGGTATCCGTTGTCACGTGAAACTTCACGGGGTTCCCATCCTCGTCCACCATCCCGGGGGCGACATTTGCTGCGCCCCTGCGGTATTGTTGTCGATACTTCCTCCGCCACTGCCGGTTTTGCCAACTCCGTCCAACATCCCCAGGTCCCTTGGGATATCCCACTCAGTGGCATCCGTTGGTGGTGGGCCCCCGGTCTTGTAAGCCTCCAGCTCCACGTCCGTCATCTCGCCGATCTCCCCGGCAGAGAAGGTGGCGGAGTGCCCGCCTGAGGAGGAATCGTCTGAATCTGCCTCATAGCCGGGTATGGGGACCCCGGGTCGCAACCACTGCTCCTTCTCTTTTGCCTTCTTCGTCACTGGCGGCTTTGCTTCCTTTGCTGCCTCCTTTGACGCTTGCGGCTTTGCTTCCGTTGCTCCCCCCACCAGCGCTTGCGGTTTTGCTTCCTGTGCTGCCTCCTTCGGCGCTTGCGGTTTTGCTTCCTTTGCTGCCTCCTTCCGAGCTTGCGGTTTTGCTTCCTTTGCTGCCTCCTTCGGCGCTTGCGGTTTTGCTTCCTTTGCTGCCTCCGTGGGCGCTTGCGGCTTTGCTTCCTTTGCTGCCTCCTTCGGCGCTTGCGGCCTTGCTTCCTTTGCTACCTCCTTGGGCGGTTGCGGTTTTGCCTCCTTTGGCTCTGCTGCCGCTGCTGGCTGCTCTGCTACCTCCTCCGGTGCTGCCGCTGCTGGCTGCTTTGCTGCCTCCTCCGCCGCTTGTGGCTCTGCTTCTTTCGGCGGTGCTGCCTCTCCCGGCGCTGCTGCCGCTGCTAGCTGCTTTGCCGCCTCCTTCGGCGCTTGCGGCTTTGCTTCCTTTGGCGCCTTTGGCTGCTCCCCCTCTGGCACTGGGGCTGCAGCCTCTTTTGCTGACTTTGCTGGTTGAGCCTTCTTGGGGGCCATCCCCTCGACGCTTGTCAACAACACATGTGCCTGCTCAAGCAAAGGCGCCAAACTTGTCCCTCACAGCAAGCAAATGGAAGCAGAAAAAGGCAATGAACCCCCAAAGCGTGGAACTTGTCCCTCACAGTGCTCTGAGTGCCCGTCTCCGATGGATCCGATTCCTCTTGCAGTGGCTACGGCGCCCCCTGGGATACACAGAATGCCCTCACTTCAACCCAGACTCCCCGGTGGCAGAGCACAAGGCTTCAAATGTCACCAGTCAGCAGCGCAGAGGTTTTCACCCTACTTGCCACATGCATTGCAAGCAAATGAGAGCAAAAAAAGGCAACGAACCCCCAAAGGGTTGAACTTGTCCCTCACAGTGCTCTGAGTGCCTGTCTCCGATGGACCCGATTCCTCTTTCACTGGCTGCGGCGCCCCCTGGAGTAGACCTAATGCCCTCACTTCAACCCAGACTCCCCAGTGGCAGAGCACAACGCTTCAAATGTCACCAGTCAGCAGCGCAGAGGTTTTCACCCTACCTGCCACATGCATTGCAAGCAAATGAGAGCAAAAAAACGCAATGAACCCCCAAAGGGTGGAACTCGTCCCTCACAGCGCTCTGAGTGCCCGTCTCCGATGGACCCGATTCCTCTTGCAGTCGCTGCGGCGCGCCCTGGGGTACACATAATGCCCTCACTTCAACCCAGACTCCCCAGTGGCAGAGCACAACGCTTCAAATGTCACCAGTCAGCAGCGCACAGGTTTTCACCCTACCTGCCACATGCATTGCAAGCAAATGAGAGCAAAAAAAGGCAACGAACCCCCAAAGGGTTGAACTTGTCCCTCACATTGCTCTGAGTGCCCGTTTCCGATGGACCCAATTCCTCTTGCAGTGGCTGCGGCGCCCCCTGGGGTGCACATAATGCCCTCACTTCAACCCAGACTCCCCAGTGGTAGAGCACACCGCTTCAAATGTCACCAGTCAGCAGCGCAGAGGTTTTCGTCTACGAACTGGATGCATTGCGAGCAAAAAGGAAGGCGCAAATACCCCAAAACTTCCAACTTGTCCCTCACAGTTCTTTGAGTGCCCTTCTCCAATGGACCTGATTCCTTTTGCAGTGGCTGCGGCGCCCCCTGGGGTGTATAGAATGGCGTGATACACCAGTGAACTACCTGTTGGTTCGGCACATTTTGTCAAGTACCATCAGTCAGCAGTGCAGAGGTTTTCAATTCTGCCCGACTGGCTGGTGGTGTTGAAAAACACCGTAAATGTCCACGTCCTCAGGCGTTGCCGAAGAGCTGGAAATTGGAACGTCTCGCCGAAGTCCGGGGTCGCTGCGGGGGGGCTTGCGCAGGGAGCAATGACCCAAATTGGGGCCTCTGCGGTGGGGGGGCGGACTGAGAGGATCGCCGCTCGAGCAACGAGCCAAACTGCGTGGTGGGGCAGGGCCGTTTTGGGGCGGGAGCCAGTGGGAGTAGTGAGGAATGGCGGTGCCTGCTATACTGGGTCAGTGTCACCTGATCACTGGCGGGAGGGGGCGGTGGCCGGCGAGGAACAGGTTGAGGGGGCGGCTTGGGGATACGGGGGGGTTTTGGGATAGCACACAGCACTTCAAGCACCACTGCTTCATGCTCCTCGTCCCTGTTTAGGAAATGCGAACGGCTAATTCGCATTCCCTCCTGCCACACCCGCAGGGGGTTTTTCTTGGGCTACTGAACCGCACAGCGATACATCGCTAGGCGGTTTAGCACCCCATCTACAAAATACTGTACCCCACCCCCGTGGTTGTCCCGGATGAGCTGCAGTGTTTTGGCACTGTAGGGCCCGTGAACAGTGGGTTTGGAGGGGGTGGGGGGGTCCTTGGGTACGTACTTGGGGGGTCGTGGGGGGGACGGCAGTGGCACGGCAGGATTGTGTATAAAGTCTGATGTCTGATGTCTGACAAGGGATGTGGTGTGTGCGGTCTGTCCAAGAAGATGTCTGATATTCTTATCTACTGGAGGTGGGTCTAGGGGTCTAATGCCCAGAGGAAATTGGGAGAAACTATGCCTAAATCTAAATCAACCCCCCCCCCAAATGAAAAAAACAAAAAGGGAGGACACAATTGAAAAATCATTGGGGAACCACCTTGGACATCAGAAACATGGCAGTACAAAAGTAAAAAAGACTTTGAACACCAAAATGGGAAAATGGGTAAAATGTGTGAGCAAGGAAAGTGGCAAACAAAAAGGTGCCCATAGGCCCCCATAGGCCCCCATGGGCCCCCAAAGGTGCCCATAGGTCCCCAAAGGTGCAAATAGGTCCCCATAGGCCCCCATAGGCCCCCAAAGGTGCCCATGGGTCCCCAGAGGTGCCCATAGGTCCCCAAAGGTCCCCCTAGATGCCCATGGGTCCCCATCGGCCCCCATAGGTCCCCATAGGTCCCCAAAGGTGCCCATAGGTCCCCATAGGTCCCCACAGGCCTCCACAAGCCCCCATAGGTCCCCATAGGTCCCCATAGGCCCCCATAGGCCCCAATAGAACCCCATTGGCCCCCAAAGGTGCCCATAGGCCACCATAGGCCCCCAAAGGTCCCCATAGGCCCCTATAGATCCCCATAGGCCCCCATAGGCCCCCATAGGCCCCCCTTGGCCCCCATAGGTCCCCAAAGGTGCCAATAGGCCCCCATAGTTCCCCATAGACCCCCATAAGCCACCATAGGCCGGCATAGGCCGCCATAGGCCCCCATAGGCCCCCATAGGTCCCCATAGGCCCCCATAGGTCCCCATAGGTCCCCACGTGCCCGCATAGGCCCCCAAAGATCCCCATAGGCCCCCAAAGGTGCCCATAGGCCCCTATAGGTCCCCATAGGCCGCCATAGGCCCCCATAGGTCCCCATAGAGCCCCATAGGCCCCCATAGGCCCCCATAGGCCCCCAAAAGCCCCCAAAGGTCCCCATAGGCCCCCAAAGGTCCCCATAGGCCCCTATAGATCCCCATAGGCCCCCATAGGCCCCCCTTGGCCCCCATAGGTCCCCAAAGGTGCCAATAGGCCCCCATAGTTCCCCATAGACCCCCAAAGGTCCCCATAGGCCCCCATAGGCCCCCATAGGCCCCCAAAGGTCCCCATAGGCCCCCAAAGGTCCCCATAGGCCCCTATAGATCCCCATAGGCCCCCATAGGCCCCCATAGGCCCCCCTTGGCCACCATAGGTCCCCAAAGGTGCCAATAGGCCCCCATAGTTCCCCATAGACCCCCATAGGCCACCATAGGCCGCCAGAGGCCCCCATAGGCCCCCATAGGCCCCCATAGGTCCCCATAGGCCCCCATAGGCCCCCATAGGTCCCCACGTGCCCGCATAGGCCCCCAAAGGTCCCCATAGGCCCCCAAAGGTGCCCATAGGCCCCTATAGGTCCCCATAGGCGGCCATAGGCCCCCATAGAGCCCCATAGGCCCCCATAGGCCCCCATAAGCCCCCAAAGGTCCCCATAGGCCCCCAAAGGTCCCCATAGGCCCCTATAGATCCCCATAGGCCCCCATAGGCCCCCCTTGGCCCCCATAGGTCCCCAAAGGTGCCAATAGGCCCCCATAGTTCCCCATAGACCCCCATAGGCCCCCATAGGTCCCCATAGACCCCCATAGGCCCCCATAGGCCCCCATAGGTCCCCATAGGCCGCCATAGGTCCCCATAGGTCCCAATAGGTCCCCATAGGCCCCCATAGGCCCCCAAAGGTCCCCAAAGGCCCCCATAGAGCCCCATAGGCCCCCATAGGCCCCCATAAGCCCCCATAGGCCCCCAGAGGTCCCCATAGGCCCCCAACGGTCCCCATAGGCCCCTATAGGTCCCCATAGGCCCCCATAGGCCCCCATAGGCCCCCATAGGTCCCCATAGGTCCCCAAAGGTGCCAATAGGCCCCCATAGGTCCCCATAGACCCCCGTAGGCCACCATAGGTCCCCATAGACCCCCATAGGCCCCTATAGGTCCCCATAGGCCCTCATAGGCCCCCATAGGCCCCCATAGGTCGCCATAGAGCCCCATAGGCCCCCATAGGGCCCCATAGGCCCCCATAGGCCCCCAAAGGTCTCCATAGGCCCCCAAAGGTCCCCATAGGCCCCGGATGGGGTCCCGTCAAATATTTGGGGGCTGTACACCCCCAAAATATTTGACGGATGGGGTTCCGTCAAATATTTGGGGGGTCTACACCCCCAAAATATTTGACGGATGGGGTTCCGTCAAATATTTGGGGGCTGTAGACCCCCAAAATATTTGACGGATGGGGTTCCGTCAAATATTTGAGGGCTGTACACCCCCAAAACATTTCACGGAACCCCATCCGTGAAATATTTTGGGGGTGTAGACCCCCAAATATTTCACGGGTGGGGTTCCGTCAAATATTTGGGGGCCGTACACCCCCAACATATTTGACGGATGGGGTTCCGTCAAATATTTGGGGGCTGTACATCCCAAAAATATTTGACGGATGGGGTTCCGTCAAATATTTGGGGGGTCTATAGCCCCAAAATATTTCACGGATGGGGTTCCGCCAAATATTTGGGGGTTGTACACCCCAAAAATATTTGACGGATGGGGTTCCGTCAAATATTTTGGGGGTCTACACCCCCAAAATATTTGACGGATGGGGTTCCGTCAAATATTTGGGGGCTGTACACCCCCTAAATATTTCACGGAACCACATCCGTGAAATATTTTGGGGGTGTAGACCCCCAAAATATTTCACGGATGGGGTTCCGTCAAATATTTGGGGGCTGTACACCCCAAAAATATTTGACGGATGGGGTTCCGTCAAATATTTGGGGGGTCTACAGCCCCCAAATATTTCACGGAACCAGATCCGTGAAATGTTTTGGGGGTGTAGAGCCCCAAAATATTTCACGGATGGGGTTCCGTCAAATATTTGGGGGCTGTACACCACAATAATATTTGACGGATGGGGTTCCGTCAAATATTTGGGGGGTCTACGACCCCAAAATATTTGACGGATGGGGTTCCGTCAAATATTTGGGGCGTCTACAGCCCCAAAATATTTCACGGATGGGGTTCCGCCAAATATTTGGGGGCTGTACACCCCAAAAATATTTGACGGATGGGGTTCCGTCAAATATTTGAAGGGTCTATAGCCCCAAAATATTTGACGGATGGGGTTCCGTCAAATATTTGGGGCGTCTACAGCCCCAAAATATTTCACGGATGGGGTTCCGCCAAATATTTGGGGGCTGTACACCCCAAAAATATTTGACGGATGGGGTTCCGTCAAATATTTGGGGTGTCTATAGCCCCAAAATATTTGACGGATGGGGTTCCGCCAAATATTTGGGGGCTTTAGACCCCCAAAATATTTGACGGATGGGGTTCCGTCAAATATTTGGGGGGTCTATAGCCCCAAAATATTTCACGGATGGGGTTCCGCCAAATATTTGGGGGTTGTACACCCCAAAAATATTTGAAGGATGGGGTTCCGTCAAATATTTGGGGGGTCTACACCCCCAAAATATTTGACAGATGGGGTTCCGTCAAATATTTGGGGGCTGTACACACCCTAAATATTTCACGGAACCACATCCGTGAAATATTTTGGGGGTGTAGACCCCCAAAATATTTCACGGATGGGGTTCCGTCAGATATTTGGGGGCTGTACACCCCAAAAATATTTGACGGATGGGGTTCCGTCAAATATTTGGGGGGTCTACAGCCCCCAAATATTTCACGGAACCAGATCCGTGAAATGTTTTGGGGGTGTAGACCCCCAAAATATTTCACGGATGGGGTTCCGTCAAATATTTGGGGGCTGTACACCACAAAAATATTTGACGGATGGGGTTCCGTCAAATATTTGGGGGGTCTACGACCCCAAAATATTTGACGGATGGGGTTCCGTCAAATATTTGGGGCGTCTACAGCCCCAAAATATTTCACGGATGGGGTTCCGCCAAATATTTGGGGGCTGTACACCCCAAAAATATTTGACGGATGGGGTTCCGTCAAATATTTGGGGGGTCTACACCCCCTAAATATTTGACGGATGGGGTTCCGTCAAATATTTGGGGGCTGTACACCCGCTAAATATTTCACGGAACCACATCCGTGAAATATCTTGGGGGTGTAGACCCCCAAAATATTTCAGGGATGGGGTTCCGTCAAATATTTGGGGGCTGTACACCCCAAAAATATTTGACGGATGGGGTTCCGTCAAATATTTGGGGGGTCTACACCCCCGAAATATTTGACGGATGGGGTTCCGTCAAATATTTGGGGGCTGTACACCCCCTAAATATTTCCGGAACCACATCCGTGAAATACTTGGGGGCTGTAGACCCCCAAAATATTTCACGGATGGGGTTCCGCCAAATATTTGGGGGCTGTACACCCCAAAAATATTTGACGGATGGGGTTCCGTCAAATATTTGGGGGCTGTAGACCCCCAAAATATTTCACGGAACCACATCCGTGAAATAATTTGGGGGTGTAGACCCCCAAAATATTTCACGGATGGGGTTCCGTCAAATATTTGGGGGCTGTACAGCCCCTAAATATTTCACGGAACCACATCCGTGAAATATTTTGGGGGTGTAGACCCCCAAAATATTTCACGGATGGGGTTCCGTCAAATATTTGGGGGCTGTACACCCCCTAAATATTTGACGGGTGGGGTTCCGTCAAGTATTTGGGGGCTGTACACCCCCAAAATATTTGACGGATGGGGTTCCGTCAAATATTTGGGGGCTGTACACCCCAAAAATATTTGACGGATGGGGTTCCGTCAAATATTTGGGGGGTCTACAGCCCCAAAATATTTGACGGATGGGGTTCCGTCAAATATTTCGGGGGTCTACAGCCCCAAAATATTTGACGGATGGGGTTCCGCCAAATATTTGGGGGCTGTACAATCGGAAAATATTTGACGGATGGGGTTCCGTCAAATATTTGGGGGCTGTACACCCCCAAAATATTTGACGGATGGGGTTCCGCCAAACATTTGGGGGGTTCGCAGCCCCAAAATATTTGACGGATGGGATTCCGCCAAATATTTGGGGGCTGTACACCCCAAAAATATTTGACGGATGGGGTTCCGTCAAATATTTGGGGGCTGTACACCCCCAAAAATTTTGACGGAGGGGATTCCGTCAAATATTTGGGGGCTGTACACCCCCTAAATATTTGACGGATGGGGTTCCGCCAAATATTTGGGGGCTGTACACCCCAAAAATATTTGACGGATGAGGTTCCGTCAAATATTTGGGGGGTCTACAGCCCCAAAATATTTGACGGATGGGGTTCCGTCAAATATTTGGGGGTTGTACACCCCCAAAATATTTGACGGATGGGGTTCCGCCAAATATTTGGGGGCTGTACACCCCAAAAATATTTGACGGATGGGGTTCCGTCAAATATTTTGGGGGCTGTACACCCCCAAAACATTTGACGGATGGGGTTCCGCCCAATATTTGGGGGATCTACAGCCCCAAAATATTTGACGGATGGGGTTCTGTCAAATATTTGGGGGCTGTACACCCCCTAAATATTTGACGGATGGGGTTCAGTCAAATATTTGGGGGCTGTACACCCCAAAAATATTTGACGGATGGGGTTCCGTCAAATATTTGGGGGGTCTACAGCCCCAAAATATTTGACGGATGGGGTTCCGTCAAATATTTGGGGGCTGTACACCCCAAAAATATTTGACGGATGGGGTTCCGTCAAATATTTGGGGGGTCTACAGCCCCAAAATATTTGACGGATGGGGTTCCGTCAAATATTTGGGGGGTCTACAGCCCCAAAATATTTGACGGATGGGGTTCCGCCAAATATTTGGGGGCTGTACACCCGGAAAATATTTGACGGATGGGGTTCCGTCAAATATTTGGGGGGTCTACAGCCCCAAAATATTTGACGAATGGGGTTCCGCCAAATATTTGGGGGCTGTACACCCCAAAAATATTTGACGGATGGGGTTCCGTCAAATATTTGGGGGCTGTACACCCTCAAAATATTTGACGGATGGGGTTCTGCCAAACATTTGGGGGGTCTGCAGCCCCAAAATATTTGACGGATGGGGTTCCGCCAAATATTTGGGGGCTGTACACCCCAAAAATATTTCACCGATGGGGTTGCGTCAAATATTTCGGGGCTGTACACCCCCGAAAAATTTGACGGAGGGGGTTCCGTCAAATATTTGGGGGCTGTACACCCCCTAAATATTTGACGGATGGGGTTCTGCCAAATATTTGGGGGCTGTACACCCAAAAAATATTTGACGGATGGGGTTCCGTCAAATATTTGGGGGCTGTACATCCCCAAAATATTTGACGGATGGGGTTCCGCCAAATATTTGGGGGCTGTACACCCCCAAAATATTTGACGGATGGGGTTCCGTCAAATATTTCGGGGCTGTACACCCCAAAAATATTTGATGGATGGGTTTCCGTCAAATATTTGGGGGCTGTATACCCCCAAATTATTTGACGGATGGGGTTCCGCCAAATATTTGGGGGCTGTACACCCCAAAAATATTTGACGGATGGGGTTCCGTCAAATATTTGGCGGCTCTACACCCCCAAAATATTTGACGGATGGGGTTCCGCCCAATATTTGGGGGGTCTACAGCCCCTAAATATTTGACGGATGGGGTTCCGTCAAATATTTGGGGGCTGTACACCCCCTAAATATTTGACGGCTGGGGTTCCGTCAAATATTTGGGGACTGTACACCCCCAAAATATTTGACGGATGGGGTTCCGTCAAAATTTTGGGGGGTCTACAGCCCCAAAATATTTGACGGATGGAATTCCGCCAAATATTTGGGGGCTGTACACCCCAAAAATATTTGACGGATGGGGTTCCGTCAAATATTTTGGGGCTGTACACCCCCAAAATATTTGACGGATGGGGTTCCGCCAAATATTTGAGGGCTGTACACCCCAAAAATATTTGACGGATGGGATTCCGTCAAATATTTGGGGGCCGAACACCCCCAAGAAATTTGACGGATGGGGTTCCGTCAAATATTTGGGGGGTCTACAGCCCCAAAATATTTGACGGATGGGGTTCCGTCAAATATTTGAGGGCTGTACACCCCCAAAATATTTGACGGATGGGGTTCCGTCAAATATTTGGGGGCTGTACACCCCCAAAATATTTGACGGATGGGGTTCCGTCAAAATTTTGGGGGGTCTACAGCCCCAAAATATTTGACGGATGGGGTTCCGCCAAATATTTGGGGGCTGTACACCCCAAAAATATTTGACGGATGGGGTTCCGTCAAATATTTTGGGGCTGTACACCCCCAAAATATTTGACGGATGGGGTTCCGCCAAATATTTGGGGGCTGTACACCCCAAAAATATTTGACGGATGGGATTCCGTCAAATATTTGGGGGCCGAACACCCCCAAAAAATTTGACGGATGGGGTTCCGTCAAATATTTGGGGGGTCTACAGCCCCAAAATATTTGACGGATGGGGTTCCGTCAAATATTTGAGGGCTGTACACCCCCAAAATATTTGACGGATGGGGTTCCGTCAAATATTTGGGGGCTGTACACCCCCTAAATATTTGACGGATGGGGTTCCGCCAAATGTTGGGGGCTGTACACCCCCTAAATATTTGACGGATGGGGTTCCATCAAATATTTGGGGGCTGTACACCCCAAAAATATTTGACGGATGGGGTTCCGTCAAATATTTGGCGGCTCTACAGCCCCAAAATATTTGACGGATGGGGTTCCGCCAAATATTTGGGGGCTCTACACCCCAAAAATATTTGACAGATGGGGTTCCATCAAATATTTGGGGGCTGTACACCCCCAAAATATTTGACGGATGGGGTTCCGCCAAATATTTGGGGGGTCTACAGCCCCAAAATATTTGACGGATGGGGTTCCGCCAAACATTTGGGAGCTGTACACCCAAAAAATATTTGACGGATGGGGTTCCGTCAAATATTTGGGGGCTGTACACCCCCAAAAAATTTGACGGATGGGATTCCGTCAAATATTTGGGGGCTGTACACCCCCCAAAATACTTGACGGATGGGGTTCCGTCAAATATTTGGGGGGTCTACAGCCCCGAAATATTTGACGGATGGGATTCCGTCAAATATTTGGGGGCTGTACACCCCCCAAAATACTTGACGGATG
Organism: Eutreptiella sp. 'Long Island Sound 2002'; assembly: GCA_964036045.1. Taxonomy (NCBI): domain Eukaryota; phylum Euglenozoa; class Euglenophyceae; order Eutreptiales; family Eutreptiaceae; genus Eutreptiella; species Eutreptiella sp. 'Long Island Sound 2002'. Next base: position 126,275,062 of record OZ038381.1, on the reverse strand, counting down.
GGGTTCCGTCAAATATTTGAGGGCTGTACACCCCCAAAATATTTGACGGATGGGGTTCCGTCAAATATTTGGGGGCTGTACACCCCAAAAATATTTGACGGATGGGGTTCCGCCAAATATTTGGGGGCTGTACACCCCAAAAATATTTGACGGATGGGGTTCCGTCAAATATTTGGGGGCTGTACACCCCCAAAATATTTGACGGATGGGGTTCCGCCAAATATTTGGGGGGTCTACAGCCCCAAAATATTTGACGGATGGGGTTCCGCCAAATATTTGGGGGCTGTACACCCCCCAAAAATTTGACGGATGGGGTTCCGTCAAATATTTGGGGGGTCTACAGCCCCAAAATATTTGACGGATGGGGTTCCGTCAAATATCTGAGGGCTGTACACCCCCAAAATATTTGACGGATGGGGTTCCGTCAAATATTTGGGGGCTGTACACCCCCTAAATATTTGACGGATGGGGTTCCGCCAAATATTTGGGGGCTGTACACCCCAAAAATATTTGACGGATGAGGTTCCGTCAAATATTTGAGGGCTGTACACCCCCAAAATATTTGACGGATGGGGTTCCGTCAAATATTTGGGGGCTGTACACCCCCTAAATATTTGACGGATGGGGTTCCGCCAAATATTTGGGGGCTGTACACCCCAAAAATATTTGACGGATGAGGTTCCGTCAAATATTTGGGGGCTGTACACCCCCCAAAAATTTGACGGATGGGGTTCCATCAAATATTTGGGGGGTCTAGAGCCCCAAAATATTTGACGGATGGGGTTCCGTCAAATATTCGAGGGCTGTACACCCCCAAAATATTTGACGAATGGGGTTCCGTCAAATATTTGGGGGCTGTACACCCCAAAAATATTTGACGGATGGGGTTCCGCCAAATATTTGGGGGCTGTACACCCCAAAAATATTTGACGGATGGGGTTCCGTCAAATATTTGGGGGCTGTACACCCCCAAAATATTTGACGGATGGGGTTCCGCCAAATATTTGGGGGGTCTACAGCCCCAAAATATTTGACGGATGGGGTTCCGCCAAATATTTGGGGGCTGTACACCCCAAAAATATTTGACAGATGGGGTTCCGTCAAATATTTGGGGGCTGTACACCCCCAAAAAATTTGACGGATGGGGTTCCGTCAAATCTTTGGGGGCTGTACACCCCCTAAATATTTGACGGATGGGGTTCCGCCAAATATTTGGGGGCTGTACACCCGAAAAATATTTGACGGATGAGGTTCCGTCAAATATTTGGGGGCTGTACAACCCCAAAATATTTGACGGATGGGGTTCCGCCAAATATTTGGGGGCTGTACACCCCCAAAATATTTGACGGATGGGGTTCCGTCAAATATTTGGGGGCTGTACACCCCCAAAATATTTGACGGATGGGGTTCCGTCAAATATTTGGGGGCTGTACACCCCAAAAATATTTGATGGATGGGTTTCCGTCAAATATTTGGGGGCTGTATACCCCCAAATTATTTGACGGATGGGGTTCCGCCAAATATTTGGGGGCTGTACACCCCAAAAATATTTGACGGATGGGGTTCCGTCAAATATTTGGCGGCTCTACACCCCCAAAATATTTGACGGATGGGGTTCCGCCCAATATTTGGGGGGTCTACAGCCCCTAAATATTTGACGGATGGGGTTCCGTCAAATATTTGGGGGCTGTACACCCCCTAAATATTTGACGGCTGGGGTTCCGTCAAATATTTGGGGACTGTACACCCCCAAAATATTTGACGGATGGGGTTCTGTCAAAATTTTGGGGGGTCTACAGCCCCAAAATATTTGACGGATGGGGTTCCGCCAAATATTTGGGGGCTGTACACCCCAAAAATATTTGACGGATGGGGTTCCGTCAAATATTTTGGGGCTGTACACCCCCAAAATATTTGACGGATGGGGTTCCGCCAAATATTTGGGGGCTGTACACCCCAAAAATATTTGACGGATGGGATTCCGTCAAATATTTGGGGGCCGAACACCCCCAAAAAATTTGACGGATGGGGTTCCGTCAAATATTTGGGGGGTCTACAGCCCCAAAATATTTGACGGATGGGGTTCCGTCAAATATTTGAGGGCTGTACACCCCCAAAATATTTGACGGATGGGGTTCCGTCAAATATTTGGGGGCTGTACACCCCCTAAATATTTGACGGATGGGGTTCCGCCAAATGTTGGGGGCTGTACACCCCCGAAATTTTTGACGGATGGGGTTCCATCAAATATTTGGGGGCTGTACACCCCAAAAATATTTGACGGATGGGGTTCCGTCAAATATTTGGCGGCTCTACAGCCCCAAAATATTTGACGGATGGGGTTCCGCCAAATATTTGGGGGCTCTACACCCCAAAAATATTTGACAGATGGGGTTCCATCAAATATTTGGGGGCTGTACACCCCCAAAATATTTGACGGATGGGGTTTCGCCAAATATTTGGGGGGTCTACAGCCCCAAAATATTTGACGGATGGGGTTCCGCCAAACATTTGGGAGCTGTACACCCAAAAAATATTTGACGGATGGGGTTCCGTCAAATATTTGGGGGCTGTACACCCCCAAAAAATTTGACGGATGGGATTCCGTCAAATATTTGGGGGCTGTACACCCCCCAAAATACTTGACGGATGGGGTTCCGTCAAATATTTGGGGGGTCTACAGCCCCAAAATATTTGACGGATGGGATTCCGTCAAATATTTGGGGGCTGTACACCCCCCAAAATACTTGACGGATGGGGTTCCGTCAAATATTTGAGGGCTGTACACCCCCAAAATATTTGACGGATGGGGTTCCGTCAAATATTTGGGGGCTGTACACCCCAAAAATATTTGACGGATGGGGTTCCGCCAAATATTTGGGGGCTGTACACCCCAAAAATATTTGACGGATGGGGTTCCGTCAAATATTTGGGGGCTGTACACCCCCAAAATATTTGACGGATGGGGTTCCGTCAAATATTTGGGGGGTCTACAGCCCCAAAATATTTGACGGATGGGGTTCCGTCAAATATTTGAGGGCTGTACACCCCCAAAATATTTGACGGATGGGGTTCCGTCAAATATTTGGGGGCTGTACACCCCCTAAATATTTGACGGATGGGGTTCCGCCAAATATTTGGGGGCTGTACACCCCAAAAATATTTGACGGATGAGGTTCCGTCAAATATTTGAGGGCTGTACACCCCAAAAATATTTGACGGATGGGGTTCCGTCAAATATTTGGGGGCTGTACACCCCCTAAATATTTGACGGATGGGGTTCCGCCAAATATTTGGGGGCTGTACACCCCAAAAATATTTGACGGATGAGGTTCCGTCAAATATTTGGGGGCTGTACACCCCCCAAAAATTTGACGGATGGGGTTCCATCAAATATTTGGGGGGTCTAGAGCCCCAAAATATTTGACGGATGGGGTTCCGTCAAATATTCGAGGGCTGTACACCCCCAAAATATTTGACGGATGGGGTTCCGTCAAATATTTGGGGGCTGTACACCCCAAAAATATTTGACGGATGGGGTTCCGCCAAATATTTGGGGGCTGTACACCCCAAAAATATTTGACGGATGGGGTTCCGTCAAATATTTGGGGGCTGTACACCCCCAAAATATTTGACGGATGGGGTTCCGCCAAATATTTGGGGGGTCTACAGCCCCAAAATATTTGACGGATGGGGTTCCGCCAAATATTTGGGGGCTGTACACCCCAAAAATATTTGACAGATGGGGTTCCGTCAAATATTTGGGGGCTGTACACCCCCAAAAAATTTGACGGATGGGGTTCCGTCAAATCTTTGGGGGCTGTACACCCCCTAAATATTTGACGGATGGGGTTCCGCCAAAAATTTGGGGGCTGTACACCCGAAAAATATTTGACGGATGAGGTTCCGTCAAATATTTGGGGGCTGTACACCCCCAAAATATTTGACGGATGGGGTTCCGCCAAATATTTGGGGGGTCTACAGCCCCAAAATATTTGACGGATGGGGTTCCGTCAAATATTTGAGGGCTGTACACCCCCAAAATATTTGACGGATGGGGTTCCGTCAAATATTTGGGGGCTGTACACCCCAAAAATATTTGACGGATGGGGTTCCGCCAAAAATTTGGGGGGGTACACCCCAAAAATATTTGGCGGATGGGGTTCCGTCAAATATTTGGGGGCTGTACACCCCCAAAATATTTGACGGATGGGGTTCCGTCAAATATTTGGGGGCTGTAAACCCCCTAAATATTTGACAGATGGGGTTCCGTCAAATATTTGGGGGCTGTACACCCCCAAAATATTTGACGGATGGGGTTCCGTCAAATATTTGGGGGCTGTACACCCCCTAAATATTTGACGGATGGGGTTCCGTCAAATATTTGGGGGCTGTACACCCCCAAAATATTTGACGGATGGGGTTCCGTCAAATATTTTGGGGCTGTACACCCCAAAAATATTTGACGGATGGGGTTCCGTCAAATATTTGGGGGCTGTACACCCCAAAAATATTTGACGGATGGGGTTCCGTCAAATATTTGGGGGGTCTATACCCCCAAAATATTTGACGGATGGGGTTCCGTCAAATATTTGGGGGCTGTACACCCCCAAAATATTTGACGGATGGGGTTCCGTCAAATATTTGGGGGGTCTACAGCCCCAAAATATTTGACGGATGGGGTTCCGCCAAATATTTGGGGGGTCTACAGCCCCCTAAATATTTGACGGATGGGGTTCCGTCAAATATTTGGGGGCTGTACACCCCCAAAGTATTTGACGGATGGGGTTCCGTCAAATATTTTGGGGCTGTACACCCCCAAAATATTTGACGGATGGGGTTCCGTCAAATATTTGGGGGGTCTACAGCCCCAAAATATTTGACGGATGGGGTTCCGCCAAATATTTGGGGGCTGTACACCCCCTAAATATTTGACGGATGGGGTTCCGTCAAATATTTGGGGGCTGTACACCCCCAAAGTATTTGACGGATGGGGTTCCGTCAAATATTTTGGGGCTGTACACCCCCAAAATATTTGACGGATGGGGTTCCGCCAAATATTTGGGGGGTGTACAGCCCCAAAATATTTCACGGATGGGGTTCCGCCAAATATTTGGGGGCTGTACACCCCAAAAATATTTGACGGATGGGATTCCGTCAAATATTTGGGGGCCGCACACCCCCAAAATATTTGACGGATGGGGTTCCGTCAAAAATTTGGGGGGTCTACAGCCCCAAAATATTTGACGGATGGGGTTCCGTCAAATATTTGAGGGCTGTACACCCCCAAAATATTTGACGGATGGGGTTCCGTCAAATATTTGGGGGCTGTACACCCCCTAAATATTTGACGGATGGGGTTCCGCCAAATGTTGGGGGCGGTACACCCCCTAAATATTTGACGGATGGGGTTCCGTCAAATATTTGGGGGCTGTACACCCCAAAAATATTTGACGGATGGGGTTCCGCCAAATATTTGGGGGCTGTACACCCCCAAAATATTTGACGGATGGGGTTCCGTCAAATATTTGGGGGCTGTACACCCCCAAAATATTTGACGGATGGGGTTCCGCCAAATATTTGGGGGGTCTACAGCCCCAAAATATTTGACGGATGGGGTTCCGCCAAATATTTGGGGGCTGTACACCCCAAAAATATTTGACAGATGGGGTTCCGTCAAATATTTGGGGGCTGTACACCCCCAAAAAATTTGACGGATGGGGTTCCGTCAAATCTTTGGGGGCTGTACACCCCCTAAATATTTGACGGATGGGGTTCCGCCAAATATTTGGGGGCTGTACACCCGAAAAATATTTGACGGATGAGGTTCCGTCAAATATTTGGGGGCTGTACACCCCCAAAATATTTGACGGATGGGGTTCCGCCAAATATTTGGGGGGTCTACAGCCCCAAAATATTTGACGGATGGGGTTCCGTCAAATATTTGAGGGCTGTACACCCCCAAAATATTTGACGGATGGGGTTCCGTCAAATATTTGGGGGCTGTACACCCCCAAAATATTTGACGGATGGGGTTCCGCCAAAAATTTGGGGGGGTACACCCCAAAAATATTTGGCGGATGGGGTTCCGTCAAATATTTGGGGGCTGTACACCCCCAAAATATTTGACGGATGGGGTTCCGTCAAATATTTGGGGGCTGTAAACCCCCTAAATATTTGACAGATGGGGTTCCGTCAAATATTTGGGGGCTGTACACCCCCAAAATATTTGACGGATGGGGTTCCGTCAAATATTTGGGGGCTGTACACCCCCTAAATATTTGAGGGATGGGGTTCCGTCAAATATTTGGGGGCTGTACACCCCCAAAATATTTGACGGATGGGGTTCCGTCAAATATTTTGGGGCTGTACACCCCAAAAATATTTGACGGATGGGGTTCCGTCAAATATTTGGGGGCTGTACACCCCAAAAATATTTGACGGATGGGGTTCTGTCAAATATTTGGGGGGTCTATACCCCCAAAATATTTGACGGATGGGGTTCCGTCAGATATTTGGGGGCTGTACACCCCCAAAATATTTGACGGATGGGGTTCCGTCAAATATTTGGGGGGTCTACAGCCCCAAAATATTTGACGGATGGGGTTCCGCCCAATATTTGGGGGGTCTACAGCCCCCTAAATATTTGACGGATGGGGTTCCGTCAAATATTTGGGGGCTGTACACCCCCTAAATATTTGACGGATGGGGTTCCGTCAAATATTTGGGGGCTGTACACCCCCAAAGTATTTGACGGATGGGGTTCCGTCAAATATTTTGGGGCTGTACACCCCCAAAATATTTGACGGATGGGGTTCCGCCAAATATTTGGGGGGTGTACAGCCCCAAAATATTTCACGGATGGGGTTCCGCCAAATATTTGGGGGCTGTACACCCCAAAAATATTTGACGGATGGGATTCCGTCAAATATTTGGGGGCCGTACACCCCCAAAATATTTGACGGATGGGGTTCCGTCAAAAATTTGGGGGGTCTACAGCCCCAAAATATTTGACGGATGGGGTTCCGTCAAATATTTGAGGGCTGTACACCCCCAAAATATTTGACGGATGGGGTTCCGTCAAATATTTGGGGGCTGTACACCCCCTAAATATTTGACGGATGGGGTTCCGCCAAATGTTGGGGGCTGTACACCCCCTAAATATTTGACGGATGGGGTTCCGTCAAATATTTGGGGGCTGTACACCCCAAAAATATTTGGCGGATGGGGTTCCGTCAAATATTTGGGGGGTCTACAGCCCCAAAATATTTGACGGATGGGGTTCCGCCAAATATTTTGGGGGCTCTACACCCCAAAAATATTTGACAGATGGGGTTCCATCAAATATTTGGGGGCTGTACACCCCCAAAATATTTGACGGATGGGGTTCCGCCAAATATTTGGGGGGTCTACAGCCCCAAAATATTTGACGGATGGGGTTCCGCCAAACATTTGGGAGCTGTACACCCAAAAAATATTTGACAGATGGGGTTCCGTCAAATATTTGGGGGCTGTACACCCCCAAAAAATTTGACGGATGGGATTCCGTCAAATATTTGGGGGCTCTACACCCCCTAAATATTTGACGGATGGGGTTCCGCCAAATATTTGGGGGCTGTACATCCCAAAAATATTTGACGGATGAGGTTCCCTCAAATATTTGGGGGCTGTACACCCCCCAAAAATTTGACGGATGGGGTTCCGTCAAATATTTGGGGGGTCTACAGCCCCAAAATATTTGACGGATGGGGTTCCGTCAAATATTTGAGGGCTGTACACCCCCAAAATATTTGACGGATGGGGTTCCGTCAAATATTTGGGGGCTGTACACCCCAAAAATATTTGACGGATGGGGTTCCGCCAAATATTTGGGGGCTGTACACCCCAAAAATATTTGACGGATGGGGTTCCGTCAAATATTTGGGGGCTGTACACCCCCAAAATATTTGACGGATGGGGTTCCGCCAAATATTTGGGGGGTCTACAGCCCCAAAATATTTGACGGATGGGGTTCCGCCAAATATTTGGGGGCTGTACACCCCAAAAATATTTGACAGATGGGGTTCCGTCAAATATTTGGGGGCTGTACACCCCCAAAAAATTTGACGGATGGGGTTCCGTCAAATATTTGGGGGCTGTACACCCCCTAAATATTTGACGGATGGGGTTCCGCCAAATATTTGGGGGCTGTACACCCGAAAAATATTTGACGGATGAGGTTCCGTCAAATATTTGGGGGCTGTACACCCCCAAAATATTTGACGGATGGGGTTCCGCCAAATATTTGGGGGGTCTACAGCCCCAAAATATTTGACGGATGGGGTTCCGTCAAATATTTGAGGGCTGTACACCCCCAAAATATTTGACGGATGGGGTTCCGTCAAATATTTGGGGGCTGTACACCCCCAAAATATTTGACGGATGGGGTTCCGCCAAATATTTGGGGGCTGTACACCCCAAAAATATTTGACGGATGGGGTTCCGTCAAATATTTGGGGGCTGTACACCCCCAAAATATTTGACGGATGGGGTTCCGCCAAATATTTGGGGGGTCTACAGCCCCAAAATATTTGACGGATGGGGTTCCGCCAAATATTTGGGGGCTGTACACCCCAAAAATATTTGACAGATGGGGTTCCGTCAAATATTTGGGGGCTGTACACCCCCAAAAAATTTGACCGATGGGGTTCCGTCAAATCTTTGGGGGCTGTACACCCCCTAAATATTTGACGGATGGGGTTCCGCCAAATATTTGGGGGCTGTACACCCGAAAAATATTTGACGGATGAGGTTCCGTCAAATATTTGGGGGCTGTACACCCCCAAAATATTTGACGGATGGGGTTCCGCCAAATATTTGGGGGGTCTACAGCCCCAAAATATTTGACGGATGGGGTTCCGTCAAATATTTGAGGGCTGTACACCCCCAAAATATTTGACGGATGGGGTTCCGTCAAATATTTGGGGGCTGTACACCCCCAAAATATTTGACGGATGGGGTTCCGCAAAATATTTGGGGGGGTACACCCCAAAAATATTTGGCGGATGGGGTTCCGTCAAATATTTGGGGGATGTACACCCCCAAAATACTTGACGGATGGGGTTCCGTCAAATATTTGGGGGCTGTAAACCCCCTAAATATTTGACAGATGGGGTTCCGTCAAATATTTGGGGGCTGTACACCCCCAAAATATTTGACGGATGGGGTTCCGTCAAATATTTGGGGGCTGTACACCCCCTAAATATTTGACGGATGGGGTTCCGTCAAGTATTTGGGGGCTGTACACCCCCAAAATATTTGACGGATGGGGTTCCGTCAAATATTTTGGGGCTGTACACCCGAAAAATATTTGACGGATGGGGTTCCGTCAAATATTTGGGGGCTGTACACCCCAAAAATATTTGACGGATGGGGTTCCTTCAAATATTTGGGGGGTCTATACCCCTAAAAATATTTGACGGATGGGGTTCCGTCAAATATTTGGGGGGTCTACAGCCCCAAAATATTTGACGGATGGGGTTCTGTCAAATATTTAGGGGCTGTACACCCCAAAAATATTTGACGGATGGGGTTCCGTCAAATATTTGGGGGGTCTACAGCCCCAAAATATTTGACGGATGGGGTTCTGTCAAATATTTGGGGGCTGTACACCCCAAAATATTTGACGGATGGGGTTCCGCCAAACATTTGGGGGGTCTGCAGGCCCAAAATATTTGACGGATGGGGTTCCGCCAAATATTTGGGGGCTGTACACCCCAAAAAGATTTGACGGATGGGGTTCCGTCAAATATTTGGGGGCCGTACACCCCCAAAAAATTTGACGGAGGGGGTTCCGTCAAATATTTGGGGGCTGTACACTCCCTAAATATTTGACGGATGGGGTTCCGCCAAATATTTGGGGGCTGTACACCCCAAAAATATTTGACGGATGGGGTTCCGTCAAATATTTGGGGGCTGTACATCCCCAAAATATTTGACGGATGGGGTTCCGCCGAATATTTGGGGGGTCTACATCCCCAAAATATTTGACGGATGGGGTTCCGTCAAATATTTGGGGGCTGTACACCCCCTAAATATTTGACGGATGGGGTTCCGTCAAATATTTGGGGGGTCTACAGGCCCAAAATATTTGACGGATGGGGTTCCGTCAAAATTTTGGGGGGTCTAGAGCCCCAAAATATTTGACGGATGGGGTTCCGTCAAATATTTGGGGGCTGTACACCCCAAAAATATTTGACGGATGGGGTTCCGTCAAATATTTTGGGGCTGTACACCCCCAAAATATTTGACGGATGGGGTTCCGCCAAATATTTGGGGGGTCTACAGCCCCAAAATATTTGACAGATGGGGTTCCGTCAAATATTTGGCGGCTCTACACCCCCGAAATATTTGACGGATGGGGTTCCGCCCAATATTTGGGGGGTCTACAGCCCCAAAATATTTGACGGATGGGGTTCCGTCAAATATTTGGGGGCTGTACACCCCCTAAATATTTGACGGATGGGGTTCCGTCAAATATTTGGGGGCTGTACACCCCCAAAATATTTGACGGATGGGGTTCCGTCAAAATTTTGGGGGGTCTACAGCCCCAAAATATTTGACGGATGGGTTTCCGCCAAATATTTGGGGGGTCTACAGCCCCAAAATATTTGACGGATGGGGTTCCGCCAAATATTTGGGGGCTGTACACACCAAAAATATTTCACGGATGGGATTCCGTCAAATATTTGGGGGCCGTACACCCCCAAAAAATTTGACGGATGGGGTTCCGTCAAATATTTGGGGGGTCTACAGCCCCAAAATATTTGACGAATGGGGTTCCGTCAAATATTTGAGGGCTGTACAGCCCCAAAATATTTGACGGATGGGGTTCCGTCAAATATTTGGGGGCTGTACACGCCCTAAATATTTGACGGATGGGGTTCCGCCATATGTTGGGGGTTGTACACCCCCTAAATATTTGACGGATGGGGTTCCGTCGAATATTTGGGGGCTGTACACCCAAAAAATATTTGACGGATGGGGTTCCGTCAAATATTTGGCGGCTCTACAGCCCCAAAATTTTTGACGGATGGGGTTCCGTCAAATATTTGGGGGGTCTACAGCCCCAAAATATTTGACGGATGGGGTTCCGCCAAATATTTGGGGGCTCTACACCCCAAAAATATTTGACAGATGGGGTTCCATCAAATATTTGGGGGCTGTACACCCCCAAAAATATTTGACGGATGGGGTTCAACCAAAAATATGGGGGGTCTACAGCCCCAAAATATTTGACGGATGGGGTTCCGCCAAACATTTGGGAGCTGTACACCCAAAAAATATTTGACGGATGGGGTTCCGTCAAATATTTGGGGGCTGTACACCCCCAAAAAATTTGACGGATGGGATTCCGTCAAATATTTGGGGGCTCTACACCCCCTAAATATTTGACGGATGGGGTTCCGCCAAATATTTGGGGGCTGTACACCCCAAAAATATTTGACGGATGAGGTTCCGTCAAATATTTGGGGGCTGTACACCCCCCAAAAATTTGACGGATGGGGTTCCGTCAAATATTTGGGGGGTCTACAGCCCCAAAATATTTGACGGATGGGGTTCCGCCAAATATTTGAGGGCTGTACACCCCCAAAATATTTGACGGATGGGGTTCCGTCAAATATTTGGGGGCTGTACACCCCAAAAATATTTGACGGATGGGGTTCCGTCAAATATTTGGGGGCTGTACACCCCAAAAATATTTGACGGATGGGGTTCCGCCAAATATTTGGGGGCTGTACACCCCAAAAATATTTGACGGATGGGGTTCCGTCAAATATTTCAGGGCTGTACACCCCCAAAATATTTGACGGATGGAGTTCCGCCAAATATTTGGGGGGTCTACAGCCCCAAAATATTTGACGGATGGGGTTCCGTCAAATATTTGGGGGCTGTACACCCCCAAAAAATTTGACGGATGGGGTTCCGTCAAATATTTGGGGGCTGTACACCCCCTAAATATTTGACGGATGGGGTTCCGCCAAATATTTGGGGGCTGTACACCCGAAAAATATTTGACGGATGAGGTTCCGTCAAATATTTGGGGGCTGTACACCCCCAAAATATTTGACGGATGGGGTTCCGCCAAATATTTGGGGGGTCTACAGCCCCAAAATATTTGACGGATGGGGTTCCGTCAAATATTTGAGGGCTGTACACCCCCAAAATATTTGACGGATGGGGTTCCGTCAAATATTTGGGGGCTGTACACCCCCAAAATATTTGACGGATGGGGTTCCGCCAAATATTTGGGGGGGTACACCCCAAAAATATTTGGCGGATGGGGTTCCGTCAAATATTTGGGGGCTGTACACCCCGAAAATATTTGACGGATGTGGTTCCGTCAAATATTTGGGGGCTGTACACCCCCTAAATATTTGACGGATGGGGTTCCGTCAAATATTTGGGGGCTGTACACCCCCAAAAAATTTGACGGATGGGATTCCGTCAAATATTTGGGGGCTCTACACCCCCTAAATATTTGACGGATGGGGTTCCGCCAAATATTTGGGGGCTGTACAACCCAAAAATATTTGACGGATGAGGTTCCGTCAAATATTTGGGGGCTGTACACCCCCCAAAAATTTGACGGATGGCGTTCCGTCAAATATTTGGGGGGTCTACAGCCCCAAAATATTTGACGGATGGGGTTCCGTCAAATATTTGAGGGCTGTACACCCCCAAAATATTTGACGGATGGGGTTCCGTCAAATATTTGGGGGCTGTACACCCCAAAAATATTTGACGGATGGGGTTCCGCCAAATATTTGGGGGCTGTACACCCCAAAAATATTTGACGGATGGGGTTCCGTCAAATATTTCAGGGCTGTACACCCCCAAAATATTTGACGGATGGGGTTCCGCCAAATATTTGGGGGGTCTACAGCCCCAAAATATTTGACGGATGGGGTTCCGCCAAATATTTGGGGGCTGTACACCCCAAAAATATTTGACGGATGGGGTTCCGTCAAATATTTGGGGGCTGTACACCCCAAAAATATTTGACGGATGGGGTTCCGTCAAATATTTGGGGGCTGTACACCCCCTAAATATTTGACGGATGGGGTTCCGCCAAATATTTGGGGGCTGTACACCCGAAAAATATTTGACGGATGAGGTTCCGTCAAATATTTGGGGGCTGTACACCCCCAAAATATTTGACGGATGGGGTTCCGCCAAATCTTTGGGGGGTCTACAGCCCCAAAATATTTGACGGATGGGGTTCCGTCAAATATTTGAGGGCTGTACACCCCCAAAATATTTGACGGATGGGGTTCCGTCAAATATTTGGGGGCTGTACACCCCCAAAATATTTGACGGATGGGGTTCCGCCAAATATTTGGGGGGGTACACCCCAAAAATATTTGGCGGATGGGGTTCCGTCAAATATTTGGGGGCTGTACACCCCGAAAATATTTGACGGATGGGGTCCCGTCAAATATTTGGGGGGTCTACAGCCCCAAAATATTTGACGGATGGGGTTCCGTCAAATATTTGGGGGCTGTAAACCCCCTAAATATTTGACGGATGGGGTTCCGTCAAATATTTGGGGGCTGTACACCCCCAAAATATTTGACGGATGGGGTTCCGTCAAATATTTGGGGGCTGTACACCCCCTAAATATTTGACGGATGGGGTTCCGTCAAATATTTGGGGGCTGTACACCCCCAAAATATTTGACGGATGGGGTTCCGTCAAATATTTTGGGGCTGTACACCCCAAAAATATTTGACGGATGGGGTTCCGTCAAATATTTAGGGGCTGTACACCCCAAAAATATTTGACGGATGGGGTTCCGTCAAATATTTGGGGGGTCTACACCCCCAAAATATTTGACGGATGGGGTTCCGTCAAATATTTGGGGGGTCTACAGCCCCAAAATATTTGACGGATGGGGATCCGTCAAATATTTAGGGGCCGCACCCCCCAAAAATATTTGACGGATGGGGTTCCGTCAAATATTTGGGGGGTCTACAGCCCCAAAATATTTGACGGATGGGGTTCCGTCAAATATTTGGGGGGTCTACAGCCCCAAAATATTTGACGGATGGGGTTCCGTCAAATATTTGGGGGCCGTACACCCCAAAATATTTGACGGATGGGGTTCCGCCAAACATTTGGGGGGTCTGCAGGCCCAAAATATTTGACGGATGGGGTTCCGCCAAATATTTGGGGGCTGTACACCCCAAAAAGATTTGACGGATGGGGTTCCGTCAAATATTTGGGGGCCGTACACCCCCAAAAAATTTGACGGAGGGGGTTCCGTCAAATATTTGGGGGCTGTACACTCCCTAAATATTTGACGGATGGGGTTCCGCCAAATATTTGGGGGCTGTACACCCCAAAAATATTTGACGGATGGGGTTCCGTCAAATATTTGGGGGCTGTACATCCCCAAAATATTTGACGGATGGGGTTCCGCCAAATATTTGGGGGGTCCACACCCCCTAAATATTTGACGGATGGGGTTCCGTCAAATATTTGGGGGGTCTACAGCCCCAAAATATTTGACGGATGGGGTTCCGCCAAATATTTGGGGGCTGTACACCCGGAAAATATTTGACGGATGGGGTTCCGTCAAATATTTGGGGGCTGTACACCCCCAAAATATTTGACGGATGGGGTTCCGCCAAATATTTGGGGGCTGTACACCCCCAAAATATTTGACGGATGGGGTTCCGCCCAATATTTGGGGGGTCTACAGCCCCAAAATATTTGACGGATGGGGTTCCGTCAAATATTTGGGGGCTGTACACCCCCTAAATATTTGACGGATGGGGTTCCGTCAAATATTTTGGGGGCTGTACACCCCCAAAATATTTGACGGATGGGGTTCCGTCAAATATTTGGGGGCTGTACACCCAAAAATATTTGACGGATGGGGTTCCGTCAAATATTTGGGGGGTCTACAGCCCCAAAATATTTGACGGATGGGGTTCCGTCAAATATTTGAGGGCTGTACACCCCCAAAATATTTGACGGATGGGGTTCCGTCAAATATTTGGGGGCTGTACACCCCAAAAATATTTGACGGATGGGGTTCCGCCAAATATTTGGGGGCTGTACACCCCAAAAATATTTGACGGATGGGGTTCCGTCAAATATTTCAGGGCTGTACACCCCCAAAATATTTGACGGATGGGGTTCCGCCAAATATTTGGGGGGTCTACAGCCCCAAAATATTTGACGGATGGGGTTCCGCCGATATTTGGGGGGTCTACAGCCCCGAAATATTTGACGGATGGAGTTCCGCCAAATATTTGGGGGCTGTACACCCCAAAAATATTTGACGGATGGGGTTCCGTCAAATATTTGGGGGCTGTACACCCCCAAAAAATTTGACGGATGGGGTTCCGTCAAATATTTGGGGGCTGTACACCCCCTAAATATTTGACGGATGGGGTTCCGCCAAATATTTGGGGGCTGTACACCCGAAAAATATTTGACGGATGAGGTTCCGTCAAATATTTGGGGGCTGTACACCCCCAAAATATTTGACGGATGGGGTTCCGCCAAATCTTTGGGGGGTCTACAGCCCCAAAATATTTGACGGATGGGGTTCCGTCAAATATTTGAGGGCTGTACACCCCCAAAATATTTGACGGATGGGGTTCCGTCAAATATTTGGGGCCTGTACACCCCCAAAATATTTGACGGATGGGGTTCCGCCAAATATTTGGGGGGGTACACCCCAAAAATATTTGGCGGATGGGGTTCCGTCAAATATTTGGGGGCTGTACACCCCGAAAATATTTGACGGATGGGGTCCCGTCAAATATTTGGGGGGTCTACAGCCCCAAAATATTTGACGGATGGGGTTCCGTCAAATATTTGGGGGCTGTAAACCCCCTAAATATTTGACGGATGGGGTTCCGTCAAATATTTGGGGGCTGTACACCCCCAAAATATTTGACGGATGGGGTTCCGTCAAATATTTGGGGGCTGTACACCCCCTAAATATTTGACGGATGGGGTTCCGTCAAATATTTGGGGGCTGTACACCCCCAAAATATTTGACGGATGGGGTTCCGTCAAATATTTTGGGGCTGTACACCCCAAAAATATTTGACGGATGGGGTTCCGTCAAATATTTGGGGGCTGTACACCCCAAAAATATTTGACGGATGGGGTTCCGTCAAATATTTGGGGGGTCTACACCCCCAAAATATTTGACGGATGGGGTTCCGTCAAATATTTGGGGGGTCTACAGCCCCAAAATATTTGACGGATGGGGTTCCGTCAAACATTTAGGGGCTGCACCCCCCAAAAATATTTGACGGATGGGGTTCCGTCAAATATTTGGGGGGTCTAAAGCCCCAAAATATTTGACGGATGGGGTTCCGTCAAATATTTGGGGGGTCTACAGCCCCAAAATATTTGACGGATGGGGTTCCGTCAAATATTTGGGGGCTGTACACCCCAAAATATTTGACGGATGGGGTTCCGCCAAACATTTGGGGGGTCTGCAGGCCCAAAATATTTGACGGATGGGGTTCCGCCAAATATTTGGGGGCTGTACACCCCAAAAAGATTTGACGGATGGGGTTCCGTCAAATATTTGGGGGCCGTACACCCCCAAAAAATTTGACGGAGGGGGTTCCGTCAAATATTTGGGGGCTGTACACTCCCTAAATATTTGACGGATGGGGTTCCGTCAAATATTTGGGGGCTGTACACCCCAAAAATATTTGACGGATGGGGTTCCGTCAAATATTTGGGGGCTGTACATCCCCAAAATATTTGACGGATGGGGTTCCGCCAAATATTTGGGGGGTCCACACCCCCTAAATATTTGACGGATGGGGTTCCGTCAAATATTTGGGGGGTCTACAGCCCCAAAATATTTGACGGATGGGGTTCCGCCAAATATTTGGGGGCTGTACACCCGGAAAATATTTGACGGATGGGGTTCCGTCAAATATTTGGGGGCTGTACACCCCCAAAAAATTTGACGGATGGGGTTCCGTCAAATATTTGGGGGCTGTACACCCCCTAAATATTTGACGGATGGGGTTCCGCCAAATGTTGGGGGCTGTACACCCCCTAAATATTTGACGGATGGGGTTCCGTCAAATATTTGGGGGCTGTACGGCCCCAAAATTTTTGACGGATGGGGTTCCGTCAAATATTTGGGGGGTCTACAGCCCCAAAATATTTGACGGATGGGGTTCCGCCAAATATTTGGGGGCTGTACACCCCCTAAATATTTGACAGATGGGGTTCCGTCAAATATTTGGGGGCTGTACACCCCCAAAATATTTGACGGATGGGGTTCCGCCAAATATTTGGGAGCTGTACACCCCAAAAATATTTGACGGATGGGGTTCCGTCAAATATTTGGGGGCTGTACACCCCCAAAATATTTGACGGATGGGGTTCCGTCAAATATTTGGGGGCTGTACATCCCCTAAATATTTGACGGATGGGGTTCCGCCAAATATTTGGGGGCTGTACACCCCAAAAATATTTGACGGATGAGGTTCCGTCAAATATTTGGGGGCTGTACACCCCCAAAATATTTGACGGATGGGGTTCCGCCCAATATTTGGGGGGTCTACAGCCCCAAAATATTTGACGGATGGGGTTCCGTCAAATATTTGGGGGCTGTACACCCCCAAAATATTTGACGGATGGGGTTCCGTCAAATATTTGGGGGGTCTACAGCCCCAAAATATTTGACGGATGGGGTTCCGTCAAATATTTGGGGGCTGTACACCCCCAAAATATTTGACGGATGGGGTTCCGCCAAATATTTGGGGGGTCTACAGCCCCAAAATATTTGACGGATGGGGTTCCGCCAAATATTTGGCGGCTGTACACCCCAAAAATATTTGACGGATGGGATTCCGTCAAATATTTGGGGGCTGTACACCCCCAAAAATATTTGACAGATGGGGTTCCGTCAAATATTTGGGGGGTGTACACCCCCTAAATATTTGATGGATGGGGTTCCGCCAAATGTTGGGGGCTGTACACCCCCTAAATATTTGACGGATGGGGTTTCGTCAAATATTTGGGGGCTCTACAGCCCCAAAATTTTTGACGGATGGGGTTCCGTCAAATATTTGGGGGGTCTACAGCCCCAAAATATTTGACGGATGGGGTTCCGCCAAATATTTGCGGGCTGTACACCCCAAAAATATTTGACAGATGGGGTTCCGTCAAATATTTGGGGGCTGTACACCCCCAAAATATTTGACGGATGAGGTTCCGTCAAATATTTGGGGGGTCTACAGCCCCAAAATATTTGACGGATGGGGTTCCGCCAAATATTTGGGAGCTGTACACCCCAAAAATATTTGACAGATGGGGTTCCGTCAAATATTTGGGGGCTGTACACCCCCAAAATATTTGACGGATGGGGTTCCGCCAAATATTTGGGGGGTCTACAGCCCCAAAATATTTGACGGATGGGGTTCCGCCAAATATTTGGGGGCTGTACACCCCAAAAATATTTGACGGATGGGATTCCGTCAAATATTTGGGGGCTGTACACCCCCAAAAAATTTGACGGATGGGGTTCTGTCAAATATTTGGGGGCTGTACACCCCCTAAATATTTGACGGATGGGGTTCCGCCAAATGTTGGGGGCTGTACACCCCCTAAATATTTGACGGATGGGGTTCCGTCAAATATTTGGGGGCTCTACAGCCCCAAAATTTTTGTCGGATGGGGTTCCGCCAAATATTTGGGGGCTGTGCTCCCCAAAAATATTTGACAGATGGGGTTCCGTCAAATATTTGGGGGCTGTACACCCCCAAAATATTTGACAGATGGGGTTCCGCCAAATATTTGGGGGGTCGACAGCCCCAAAATATTTGACGGATGGGGTACCGCCAAATATTTGGGAGCTGTACACCCCAAAAATATTTGACGGATGGGGTTCCGTCAAATATTTGGGGGCTGTACACCCCCAAAAAATTTGACGGATGGGGTTCCGTCAAATATTTGGGGGCTGTACACCCCCTAAATATTTGACGGATGGGGTTCCGCCAAATATTTGGGGGCTGTACACCCCAAAAATATTTGACAGATGAGGTTCCGTCAAATATTTGGGGGCTGTACACCCCCAAAATATTTGACGGATGGGGTTCCGTCAAATATTTGGGGGCTGTACACCCCCAAAATATTTGACGGATGGGGTTCCGTCAAATATTTGGGGGCTGTACACCCCCAAAATATTTGACGGATGGGGTTCCGTCAAATATTTGGGGGGTCTACAGCCCCAAAATATTTGACGAATGGGGTTCCGCCAAATATTTGGGGGCTGTACACCCCAAAAATATTTGACGGATGGGGTTCCGTCAAATATTTGGGGGCTGTACACCCCCAAAATATTTGACGGATGGGGTTCCGCCAAATATTTGGGGGGTCTACAGCCCCAAAATATTTGACGGATGGGGTTCCGCCAAATATTTGGGGGCTGTACACCCCAAAAATATTTGACGGATGGGATTCCGTCAAATATTTGGGGGCTGTACACCCCCAAAAAATTTGACGGATGCGGTTCTGTCAAATATTTGGGGGCTGTACACCCCCTAAATATTTGACGGATGGGGTTCCGCCAAATGTTGGGGGCTGTACACCCCCTAAATATTTGACGGATGGGGTTCCGTCAAATATTTGGGGGCTCTACAGCCCCAAAATTTTTGACGGATGGGGTTCCGTCAAATATTTGGGGGGTCTACAGCCCCAAAATATTTGACGGATGGGGTTCCGCCAAATATTTGGGGGCTGTACACCCCAAAAATATTTGACAGATGGGCTCCGTCAAATATTTGGGGGCTGTACACCCCCAAAATATTTGACGGATGTGGTTCCGCCAAATATTTGGGGGGTCTACAGCCCCAAAATATTTGACGGATGGGGTTCCGTCAAATATTTGGGGGCTGTACACCCCCAAAATATTTGACGGATGGGGTTCCGCCAAATATTTGGGGGGGTACACCCCAAAAATATTTGGCGGATGGGGTGATGTCAAATATTTGGGGGGTCTACAGCCCCAAAATATTTGACGGATGGGGTTCCGTCAAATATTTGGGGGCTGTAAACCCCCTAAATATTTGACGGATGGGGTTCCGTCAAATATTTGGGGGCTGTACACCCCCAAAATATTTGACGGATGGGGTTCCGCCAAATATTTGGGGGGGTACACCCCAAAAATATTTGGCGGATGGGGTGATGTCAAATATTTGGGGGCTGTACACCCCCAAAATATTTGACGGATGTGGTTCCGCCAAATATTTGGGGGGTCTACAGCCCCAAAATATTTGACGGATGGGGTTCCGTCAAATATTTGGGGGCTGTAAACCCCCTAAATATTTGACGGATGGGGTTCCGTCAAATATTTGGGGGCTGTACACCCCCTAAATATTTGACGGATGGGGTTCCGTCAAATATTTCGGGGCTGTACACCCCCTAAATATTTGACGGATGGGGTTCCGTCAAATATTTGGGGGCTGTGCACCCCCAAAATATTTGACGGATGGGGTTCCGCCAAATATTTGGGGGGTCTACAGCCCCAAAATATTTGACGGATGGGGTTCCGTCAAATATTTGGGGGCTGTAAACCCCCTAAATATTTGACGGATGGGGTTCCGTCAAATATTTGGGGGCTGTACACCCCCTAAATATTTGACGGATGGGGTTCCGCCAAATATTTGGGGGGTCTACAGCCCCAAAATATTTGACGGATGGGGTTCCGTCAAATATTTGGGGGCTGTAAACCCCCTAAATATTTGACGGATGGGGTTCCGTCAAATATTTGGGGGCTGTACACCCCCTAAATATTTGACGGATGGGGTTCCGTCAAATATTTCGGGGCTGTACACCCCCTAAATATTTGACGGATGGGGTTCCGTCAAATATTTGGGGGCTGTGCACCCCCAAAATATTTGACGGATGGGGTTCCGTCAATTATTTTGGGGTTGTACACCCCAAAAATATTTGACGGAGGGGGTTCCGTCAAATATTTGGGGGCTGTACACCCCCAAAATATTTGACGGATGGGGTTCCATCAAATATTTGGGGGCTGTACACCCCAAAAATATTTGACGGATGGGGTTCCGTCAAATATTTGGGGGCTGCACACCCCAAAAATATTTGACGGATGGGGTTCCGTCAAATATTTGGCAGCTGTACACCCCAAAAATATTTGACGGATGGGGTTCCGTCAAATATTTGGGGGCTGTACACCCCAAAAATATTTGACGGATGGGGTTCCGTCAAATATTTTGGGGGTGTACAGCCCCAAAACATTTGACGGATGGGGTTCCGTCAAATATTTGGGGGGTCTACAGCCCCAAAATATTTGACGGATGGGGTTCCGTCAAATATTTGGGGGCTGTAGACCCCCAAAATATTTCCGGAACCACATCCGTGCAATATTTTGGGGGTGTAGACCCCCAAAATATTTCACGGATGGGGTTCCGTCAAATATTTGGGGGCTGTACACCCCCTAAATATTTCACGGAACCACATCCGTGAAATATTTTGGGGGTGTAGACCCCCAAAATATTTGACGGATGGGGTTCTGTGAAATATTTGGGGGGTCTACACCCCCAAAATATTTGACGGATGGGGTTCCGTCAAATATTTGGGGGCTGTAGACCCCCAAAATATTTCACGGAACCCCATCCGTGAAATATTTTGGGGGTGTAGACCCCCAAAATATTTCACGGATGGGGTTCCGTCAAATATTTGGGGGCTGTACACCCCCTAAATATTTGGCGGAACCCCATCCGTCAAATATTTTGGGGCTGTAGACCCCCCAAATATTTGACGGATGGGGTTCCGTCAAATACTTGGGGGGTCTACAGCCCCAAAATATTTGACGGATGGGGTTCCGTCAAATATTTGGGGGGTCTACAGCCCCAAAATATTTGACGGATGGGGTTCCGTCAAATATTTGGGGGGTCTACAGCCCCAAAATATTTGACGGATGGGGTTCCGTCAAATATTTGGGGGCTGTACACCCCAAAAATATTTGACGGATGGGGTTCCGTCAAATATTTTGGGGGTGTACAGCCCCAAAACATTTGACGGATGGGGTTCCGTCAAATATTTGGGGGGTCTACAGCCCCAAAATATTTGACGGATGGGGTTCCGTCAAATATTTGGGGGCTGTAGACCCCCAAAATATTTCCGGAACCACATCCGTGCAATATTTTGGGGGTGTAGACCCCCAAAATATTTCACGGATGGGGTTCCGTCAAATATTTGGGGGCTGTACACCCCCTAAATATTTCACGGAACCACATCCGTGAAATATTTTGGGGGTGTAGACCCCCAAAATATTTGACGGATGGGGTTCTGTGAAATATTTGGGGGGTCTACACCCCCAAAATATTTGACGGATGGGGTTCCGTCAAATATTTGGGGGCTGTAGACCCCCAAAATATTTCACGGATGGGGTTCCGTCAAATATTTGGGGGCTGTACACCCCCTAAATATTTGGCGGAACCCCATCCGTCAAATATTTTGGGGCTGTAGACCCCCCAAATATTTGACGGATGGGGTTCCGTCAAATATTTGGGGGGTCTACAGCCCCAAAATATTTGACGGATGGGGTTCCGTCAAATATTTGGGGGGTCTACAGCCCCAAAATATTTGACGGATGGGGTTCCGTCAAATATTTGGGGGGTCTACAGCCCCAAAATATTTGACGGATGGGGTTCCGCCAAATATTTGGGGGCTGTACACCCCAAAAATATTTGACGCATGGGGTTCTGTCAAATGTTTGGGGGCTGTACACCCCCAAAATATTTGACGGACGGGGTTCCGCCAAATATTTGGGGGGTCTACAGCCCCAAAGTATTTGACGGATGGGGTTCCGCCAAATATTTGGGGGCTGTACATCCCAAAAATATTTGACAGATGGGGTTCCGTCAAATATTTGGGGGCTGTACACCCCCAAAAAATTTGACGGATGGGGTTCCGTCAAATATTTGGGGGCTGTACACCCCCTAAATATTTGACGGATGGGGTTCCGCCAAATATTTGGGGGCTGTACACCCCAAAAATATTTGACGGATGAGGTTCCGTCAAATATTTGGGGGTCGTACACCCCCAAAATATTTGACGGATGGGGCTCCGCCAAATATTTGGGGGCTGTACACCCCCTAAATATTTGACGGATGGGGTTCTGTCAAATATTTGGGGGGTCTACACCCCCGAAATATTTGACGGATGGGGTTCCGTCAAATATTTGGGGGCTGTGCACCCCCAAAATATTTGACGGATGGGGTTCCGTCAATTATTTTGGGGTTGTACACCCCAAAAATATTTGACGGATGGGGTTCCGTCAAATATTTGGGGGCTGTACACCCCCAAAATATTTGACGGATGGGGTTCCATCAAATATTTGGGGGCTGTACACCCCAAAAATATTTGACGGATGGGGTTCTGTCAAATATTTGGGGGCTGCACACCCCAAAAATATTTGACGGATGGGGTTCCGTCAAATATTTGGCAGCTGTACACCCCAAAAATATTTGACGGATGGGGTTCCGTCAAATATTTGGGGGCTGTACACCCCAAAAATATTTGACGGATGGGGTTCCGTCAAATATTTTGGGGGTGTACAGCCCCAAAACATTTGACGGATGGGGTTCCGTCAAATATTTGGGGGGTCTACAGCCCCAAAATATTTGACGGATGGGGTTCCGTCAAATATTTGGGGGCTGTAGACCCCCAAAATATTTCCGGAACCACATCCGTGCAATATTTTGGGGGTGTAGACCCCCAAAATATTTCACGGATGGGGTTCCGTCAAATATTTGGGGGCTGTACACCCCCTAAATATTTCACGGAACCACATCCGTGAAATATTTTGGGGGTGTAGACCCCCAAAATATTTGACGGATGGGGTTCTGTGAAATATTTGGGGGGTCTACACCCCCAAAATATTTGACGGATGGGGTTCCGTCAAATATTTGGGGGCTGTAGACCCCCAAAATATTTCACGGAACCCCATCCGTGAAATATTTTGGGGGTGTAGACCCCCAAAATATTTCACGGATGGGGTTCCGTCAAATATTTGGGGGCTGTACACCCCCTAAATATTTGGCGGAACCCCATCCGTCAAATATTTTGGGGCTGTAGACCCCCCAAATATTTGACGGATGGGGTTCCGTCAAATATTTGGGGGGTCTACAGCCCCAAAATATTTGACGGATGGGGTTCCGTCAAATATTTGGGGGGTCTACAGCCCCAAAATATTTGACGGATGGGGTTCCGTCAAATATTTGGGGGGTCTACAGCCCCAAAATATTTGACGGATGGGGTTCCGCCAAATATTTGGGGGCTGTACACCCCAAAAATATTTGACGCATGGGGTTCTGTCAAATGTTTGGGGGCTGTACACCCCCAAAAAATTTGACGGACGGGGTTCCGCCAAATATTTGGGGGGTCTACAGCCCCAAAGTATTTGACGGATGGGGTTCCGCCAAATATTTGGGGGCTGTACATCCCAAAAATATTTGACAGATGGGGTTCCGTCAAATATTTGGGGGCTGTACACCCCCAAAAAATTTGACGGATGGGGTTCCGTCAAATATTTGGGGGCTGTACACCCCCTAAATATTTGACGGATGGGGTTCCGCCAAATATTTGGGGGCTGTACACCCCAAAAATATTTGACGGATGAGGTTCCGTCAAATATTTGGGGGTCGTACACCCCCAAAATATTTGACGGATGGGGCTCCGCCAAATATTTGGGGGCTGTACACCCCCTAAATATTTGACGGATGGGGTTCTGTCAAATATTTGGGGGGTCTACACCCCCGAAATATTTGACGGATGGGGTTCCGTCAAATATTTGGGGGCTGTAGACCCCCAAAATATTTCACGGAACCACATCCGTGAAATATTTTGGGGGTGTAGACCCCCAAAATATTTCACGGATGGGGTTCCGTCAAATATTTGGGGGCTGTACACCCCCTAAATATTTGGCGGAACCCCATCCGTCAAATATTTTGGGGCTGTAGACCCCCCAAATATTTGACGGATGGGGGTCCGTCAAATATTTGGGGGGTCTACAGCCCCAAAATATTTGACGGATGGGGTTCCGTCAAATATTTGGCAGCTGTACACCCCAAAAATATTTGACGGATGGGGTTCCGTCAAATATTTGGGGGCTGTACACCCCAAAAATATTTGACGGATGGGGTTCCGCCAAATATTTGGGGGCTGTACACCCCCAAAATATTTGACGGATGGGGTTCCGTCAAATATTTGAGGGGTCTACAGCCCCTAAATATTTGACGGATGGGGTTCCGTCAAATATTTGGGGGCTGTAGACCCCAAAAATATTTCGGGAACCACATCCGTGCAATATTTTGGGGGTGTAGACCCCCAAAATATTTCACGGATGGGGTTCCGTCAAATATTTGGGGGCTGTACACCCCCTAAATATTTCACGGAACCACATCCGTGAAATATTTTGGGGGTGTAGACCCCCAAAATATTTGACGGATGGGGTTCCGTCAAATATTTGGGGGGTCTACACCCCCAAAATATTTGACGGGTGGGGTTCCGTCAAATATTTGGGGGCTGTAGACCCCCAAAATATTTCACGGAACCACATCCGTGAAATATTTTGGGGGTGTAGACCCCCAAAATATTTCACGGATGGGGTTCCGTCAAATATTTGGGGGCTGTACACCCCCTAAATATTTGGCGGAACCCCATCCGTCAAATATTTTGGGGCTGTAGACCCCCCAAATATTTGACGGATGGGGTTCCGTCAAATATTTGGGGGGTCTACAGCCCCAAAATATTTGACAATGGGGTTCCGTCAAATATTTGGGGGCTGTACACCCCCTAAATATTTGACGGATGGGGTTCCATCAAATATTTGGGGGCTGTACACCCCAAAAATATTTGACGGATGGGGTTCTGTCAAATATTTGGGGGCTGCACACCCCAAAAATATTTGACGGATGGGGTTCCGTCAAATATTTGGGGGCTGTACACCCCCAAAATATTTGACGGATGGGGTTCCATCAAATATTTGGGGGCTGTACACCCGGAAAATATTTGACGGATGGGGTTCCGTCAAATATTTTGGGGGTGTACAGCCCCAAAACATTTGACGGATGGGGTTCCGTCAAATATTTGGGGGGTCTACAGCCCCAAAATATTTGACGGATGGGGTTCCGTCAAATATTTGGGGGCTGTAGACCCCCAAAATATTTCCGGAACCACATCCGTGCAATATTTTGGGGGTGTAGACCCCCAAAATATTTCACGGATGGGGTTCCGTCAAATATTTGGGGGCTGTACACCCCCTAAATATTTCACGGAACCACATCCGTGAAATATTTTGGGGGTGTAGACCCCCAAAATATTTGACGGATGGGGTTCTGTGAAATATTTGGGGGGTCTACACCCCCAAAATATTTGACGGATGGGGTTCCGTCAAATATTTGGGGGCTGTAGACCCCCAAAATATTTCACGGAACCCCATCCGTGAAATATTTTGGGGGTGTAGACCCCCAAAATATTTCACGGATGGGGTTCCGTCAAATATTTGGGGGCTGTACACCCCCTAAATATTTGGCGGAACCCCATCCGTCAAATATTTTGGGGCTGTAGACCCCCCAAATATTTGACGGATGGGGTTCCGTCAAATATTTGGGGGGTCTACAGCCCCAAAATATTTGACGGATGGGGTTCCGTCAAATATTTGGGGGGTCTACAGCCCCAAAATATTTGACGGATGGGGTTCCGTCAAATATTTGGGGGGTCTACAGCCCCAAAATATTTGACGGATGGGGTTCCGCCAAATATTTGGGGGCTGTACACCCCAAAAATATTTGACGCATGGGGTTTCTGTCAAATGTTTGGGGGCTGTACACCCCCAAAATATTTGACGGACGGGGTTCCGCCAAATATTTGGGGGGTCTACAGCCCCAAAGTATTTGACGGATGGGGTTCCGCCAAATATTTGGGGGCTGTACATCCCAAAAATATTTGACAGATGGGGTTCCGTCAAATATTTGGGGGCTGTACACCCCCAAAAAATTTGACGGATGGGGTTCCGTCAAATATTTGGGGGCTGTACACCCCCTAAATATTTGACGGATGGGGTTCCGCCAAATATTTGGGGGCTGTACACCCCAAAAATATTTGACGGATGAGGTTCCGTCAAATATTTGGGGGTCGTACACCCCCAAAATATTTGACGGATGGGGCTCCGCCAAATATTTGGGGGCTGTACACCCCCTAAATATTTGACGGATGGGGTTCTGTCAAATATTTGGGGGGTCTACACCCCCGAAATATTTGACGGATGGGGTTCCGTCAAATATTTGGGGGCTGTAGACCCCCAAAATATTTCACGGAACCACATCCGTGAAATATTTTGGGGGTGTAGACCCCCAAAATATTTCACGGATGGGGTTCCGTCAAATATTTGGGGGCTGTACACCCCCTAAATATTTGGCGGAACCCCATCCGTCAAATATTTTGGGGCTGTAGACCCCCCAAATATTTGACGGATGGGGGTCCGTCAAATATTTGGGGGGTCTACAGCCCCAAAATATTTGACGGATGGGGTTCCGTCAAATATTTGGCAGCTGTACACCCCAAAAATATTTGACGGATGGGGTTCCGTCAAATATTTGGGGGCTGTACACCCCAAAAATATTTGACGGATGGGGTTCCGCCAAATATTTGGGGGCTGTACACCCCCAAAATATTTGACGGATGGGGTTCCGTCAAATATTTGGGGGCTGTACAACCCCAAAACATTTGACGGGTGGGGTTCCGTCAAATATTTGAGGGGTCTACAGCCCCTAAATATTTGACGGATGGGGTTCCGTCAAATATTTGGGGGCTGTAGACCCCAAAAATATTTCCGGAACCACATCCGTGCAATATTTTGGGGGTGTAGACCCCCAAAATATTTCACGGATGGGGTTCCGTCAAATATTTGGGGGCTGTACACCCCCTAAATATTTCACGGAACCACATCCGTGAAAAATTTTGGGGGTGTAGACCCCCAAAATATTTGACGGATGGGGTTCCGTCAAATATTTGGGGGGTCTACACCCCCAAAATATTTGACGGATGGGGTTCCGTCAAATATTTGGGGGCTGTACACCCCCTAAATATTTCACGGAACCACATCCGTGAAAAATTTTGGGGGTGTAGACCCCCAAAATATTTGACGGATGGGGTTCCGTCAAATATTTGGGGGGTCTACACCCCCAAAATATTTGACGGGTGGGGTTCCGTCAAATATTTGGGGGCTGTAGACCCCCAAAATATTTCACGGAACCACATCCGTGAAATATTTTGGGGGTGTAGACCCCCAAAATATTTCACGGATGGGGTTCCGTCAAATATTTGGGGGCTGTACACCCCCTAAATATTTGGCGGAACCCCATCCGTCAAATATTTTGGGGCTGTAGACCCCCCAAATATTTGACGGATGGGGTTCCGTCAAATATTTGGGGGGTCTACAGCCCCAAAATATTTGACAATGGGGTTCCGTCAAATATTTGGGGGCTGTACACCCCCTAAATATTTGACGGATGGGGTTCCATCAAATATTTGGGGGCTGTACACCCCAAAAATATTTGACGGATGGGGTTCTGTCAAATATTTGGGGGCTGCACACCCCAAAAATATTTGACGGATGGGGTTCCGTCAAATATTTGGGGGCTGTACACCCCCAAAATATTTGACGGATGGGGTTCCATCAAATATTTGGGGGCTGTACACCCGGAAAATATTTGACGGATGGGGTTCCGTCAAATATTTTGGGGGTGTACAGCCCCAAAACATTTGACGGATGGGGTTCCGTCAAATATTTGGGGGGTCTACAGCCCCAAAATATTTGACGGATGGGGTTCCTTCAAATATTTGGGGGCTGTAGACCCCCAAAATATTTCCGGAACCACATCCGTGCAATATTTTGGGGGTGTAGACCCCCAAAATATTTCACGGATGGGGTTCCGTCAAATATTTGGGGGCTGTACACCCCCTAAATATTTCACGGAACCACATCCGTGAAATATTTTGGGGGTGTAGACCCCCAAAATATTTG
The DNA here is from genome assembly GCA_964036045.1 of Eutreptiella sp. 'Long Island Sound 2002'. Classification (NCBI taxonomy): domain Eukaryota; phylum Euglenozoa; class Euglenophyceae; order Eutreptiales; family Eutreptiaceae; genus Eutreptiella; species Eutreptiella sp. 'Long Island Sound 2002'. The sequence goes on along the minus strand of OZ038381.1, from coordinate 126,245,970 downwards.
ACGGATGGGGTTCCGTCAAATATTTGGGGGCTGTAGACCCCCAAAATATTTCACGGAACCCCATCCGTGAAATATTTTGGGGGTGTAGACCCCCAAAATATTTCACGGATGGGGTTCCGTCAAATATTTGGGGGCTGTACACCCCCTAAATATTTGGCGGAACCCCATCCGTCAAATATTTTGGGGCTGTAGACCCCCCAAATATTTGACGGATGGGGTTCCGTCAAATATTTGGGGGGTCTACAGCCCCAAAATATTTGACGGATGGGGTTCCGTCAAATATTTGGGGGGTCTACAGCCCCAAAATATTTGACGGATGGGGTTCCGTCAAATATTTGGGGGGTCTACAGCCCCAAAATATTTGACGGATGGGGTTCCGCCAAATATTTGGGGGCTGTACACCCCAAAAATATTTGACGCATGGGGTTCTGTCAAATGTTTGGGGGCTGTACACCCCCAAAATATTTGACGGACGGGGTTCCGCCAAATATTTGGGGGGTCTACAGCCCCAAAGTATTTGACGGATGGGGTTCCGCCAAATATTTGGGGGCTGTACATCCCAAAAATATTTGACAGATGGGGTTCCGTCAAATATTTGGGGGCTGTACACCCCCAAAAAATTTGACGGATGGGGTTCTGTCAAATATTTGGGGGCTGTACACCCCCTAAATATTTGACGGATGGGGTTCCGCCAAATATTTGGGGGCTGTACACCCCAAAAATATTTGACGGATGAGGTTCCGTCAAATATTTGGGGGTCGTACACCCCCAAAATATTTGACGGATGGGGCTCCGCCAAATATTTGGGGGCTGTACACCCCCTAAATATTTGACGGATGGGGTTCTGTCAAATATTTGGGGGGTCTACACCCCCGAAATATTTGACGGATGGGGTTCCGTCAAATATTTGGGGGCTGTAGACCCCCAAAATATTTCACGGAACCACATCCGTGAAATATTTTGGGGGTGTAGACCCCCAAAATATTTCACGGATGGGGTTCCGTCAAATATTTGGGGGCTGTACACCCCCTAAATATTTGGCGGAACCCCATCCGTCAAATATTTTGGGGCTGTAGACCCCCCAAATATTTGACGGATGGGGGTCCGTCAAATATTTGGGGGGTCTACAGCCCCAAAATATTTGACGGATGGGGTTCCGTCAAATATTTGGCAGCTGTACACCCCAAAAATATTTGACGGATGGGGTTCCGTCAAATATTTGGGGGCTGTACACCCCAAAAATATTTGACGGATGGGGTTCCGCCAAATATTTGGGGGCTGTACACCCCCAAAATATTTGACTGATGGGGTTCCGTCAAATATTTGGGGGCTGTACAACCCCAAAACATTTGACGGGTGGGGTTCCGTCAAATATTTGAGGGGTCTACAGCCCCTAAATATTTGACGGATGGGGTTCCGTCAAATATTTGGGGGCTGTAGACCCCAAAAATATTTCCGGAACCACATCCGTGCAATATTTTGGGGGTGTAGACCCCCAAAATATTTCACGGATGGGGTTCCGTCAAATATTTGGGGGCTGTACACCCCCTAAATATTTCACGGAACCACATCCGTGAAAAATTTTGGGGGTGTAGACCCCCAAAATATTTGACGGATGGGGTTCCGTCAAATATTTGGGGGGTCTACACCCCCAAAATATTTGACGGATGGGGTTCCGTCAAATATTTGGGGGCTGTACACCCCCTAAATATTTCACGGAACCACATCCGTGAAAAATTTTGGGGGTGTAGACCCCCAAAATATTTGACGGATGGGGTTCCGTCAAATATTTGGGGGGTCTACACCCCCAAAATATTTGACGGGTGGGGTTCCGTCAAATATTTGGGGGCTGTAGACCCCCAAAATATTTCACGGAACCACATCCGTGAAATATTTTGGGGGTGTAGACCCCCAAAATATTTCACGGATGGGGTTCCGTCAAATATTTGGGGGCTGTACACCCCCTAAATATTTGGCGGAACCCCATCCGTCAAATATTTTGGGGCTGTAGACCCCCCAAATATTTGACGGATGGGGTTCCGTCAAATATTTGGGGGGTCTACAGCCCCAAAATATTTGACGGATGGGGTTCCGTCAAATATTTGGGGGGTCTACAGCCCCAAAATATTTGACGGATGGGGTTCCGTCAAATATTTGAGGGCTGCACAGCCCCAAAATATTTGACGGATGGGGTTCCGCCAAATATTTGGGGGCTGTACACCCCAAAAATATTTGACGCATGGGGTTCTGTCAAATGTTTGGGGGCTGTACACCCCCAAAATATTTGACGGACGGGGTTCCGCCAAATATTTGGGGGGTCTACAGCCCCAAAATATTTGACGGATGGGGTTCCGCCAAATATTTGGGGGCTGTACATCCCAAAAATATTTGACAGATGGGGTTCCGTCAAATATTTGGGGGCTGTACACCCCCAAAAAATTTGACGGATGGGGTTCCGTCAAATATTTTGGGGTTGTACACCCCCTAAATATTTGACGGATGGGGTTCCGCCAAATATTTGGGGGCTGTACACCCCCAAAATATTTGACGGATGAGGTTCCGTCAAATGTTTGGGGGTCGTACACCCCCAAAATATTTGACGGATGGGGCTCCGCCAAATATTTGGGGGTCCTACAGCCCCAAAATATTTCACGGATGGGGTTCCGTCAAATATTTGGGGGCTGTACACCCCCAAAATATTTGACGGATGGGGTTCCGTCAAATATTTGGGGGCTGTACACCCCCAAAATATTTGACGGATGGGGTTCCGTCAAATATTTTGGGGGCTGTACACCCCCAAAATATTTGACGGATGGGGTTCCGCCAAATATTTGGGGGCTGTACGGCCCAAAAATATTTGACGGATGGGGTTCCGTCAAATATTTGGGGGCTGTACACCCCCAAAATATTTGACGGATGGGGTTCCGCCAAATATTTGGGGGGTCTACAGCCCCAAAAAATTTGACGGATGGGGTTCCGTCAAATATTTGGGGGCTGTACACCCCCTAAATATTTGACGGATGGGGTTCCGTCAAATATTTGGGGGCTGTACACCCCCTAAATATTTGACGGATGGGGTTCCGTCAAATATTTGGGGGCTGTACACCCCCTAAATATTTGACGGATGGGGTTCGGTCAAATATTTGGGGGCTGTACACCCCCAAAAATATTTGACGGATGGGGTTCCGTCAAATATTTGGGGGCTGTACACCCCAAAAATATTTGACGGATGGGGTTCCGTCAAATATTTGGGGGCTGTACACCCCCTAAAGATTTGACGGATGGGGTTCGGTCAAATATTTGGGGGCTGTACACCCCAAAAATATTTGACGGATGGGGTTCCGTCAAATATTTGGGGGCTGTACACCCCCGAAAGATTTGACGGATGGGGTTCGGTCAAATATTTGGGGGCTGTACACCCCAAAAATATTTGACGGATGTGGTTCCGTCAAATATTTGGGGGCTGTACACCCCAAAAATATTTGACGGATGGGGTTCCGTCAAATATTTGGGGGCTGTACAGCCCAAAAATATTTGACGGATGGGGTTCCGTCAAATATTTGGGGGCTGTACACCCCAAAAATATTTGACGGATGGGGTTCGGTCAAATATTTGGGGGCTGTACACCCCAAAAATATTTGACGGATGGGGTTCCGTCAAATATTTGGGGGCTGTACACCCCAAAAATATTTGACGGATGGGGTTCCGTCAAATATTTGGGGGCTGTACAGCCCAAAAATATTTGACGGATGGGGTTCCGTCAAATATTTGGGGGCTGTACACCCCAAAAATATTTGACGGATGGGGTTCCGTCAAATATTTGGGGGCTGTACACCCCAAAAATATTTGACGGATGGGGTTCCGTCAAATATTTGCGGGCTGTACACCCCAAAAATATTTGACAGATGGGGTTCCGTCAAATATTTGGGGGCTGTACACCCCCAAAATATTTGACGGATGGGGTCCCGTCAAATATTTGGGGGCTGTACACCCCGAAAATATTTGACGGATGGGTCTCCGTCAAATATTTGGGGGCTGTACACCCCCAAAATATTTGACGGATGGGGTTCCGTCAAATATTTGGGGGCTGTACACCCCCTAAATATTTGACGGATGGGGTTCCGTCAAATATTTGGGGGCTGTACACCCCCAAAATATTTGACGGATGGGGTTCCGCCAAATATTTGGGGGCTGTACACCCCCAAAATATTTGACGGATGAGGTTCCGCCAAATATTTGGGGGCTGTACACCCCCTAAATATTTGACGGATGGGGTTCCGTCGAATATTTGGGGGCTGTACACCCCCTAAATATTTGACGGATGGGGTTCCGCCAAATATTTGGGGGCTGTACACCCCCAAAATATTTGACGGATGGGGTTCCGCCAAATATTTGGGGGCTGTACACCCCCAAAATATTTGACGGATGGGGTTCCGTCAAATATTTGGGGGCTGTACAGCCCAAAAATATTTGACGGATGGGGTTCCGTCAAATATTTGGGGGCTGTACACCCCAAAAATATTTGACGGATGGGGTTCGGTCAAATATTTGGGGGCTGTACACCCCAAAAATATTTGACGGATGGGGTTCCGTCAAATATTTGGGGGCTGTACACCCCAAAAATATTTGACGGATGGGGTTCCGTCAAATATTTGGGGGCTGTACAGCCCAAAAATATTTGACGGATGGGGTTCCGTCAAATATTTGGGGGCTGTACACCCCAAAAATATTTGACGGATGGGGTTCCGTCAAATATTTGGGGGCTGTACACCCCAAAAATATTTGACGGATGGGGTTCCGTCAAATATTTGCGGGCTGTACACCCCAAAAATATTTGACGGATGGGGTTCCGTCAAATATTTGGGGGCTGTACACCCCCAAAATATTTGACGGATGGGGTCCCGTCAAATATTTGGGGGCTGTACACCCCGAAAATATTTGACGGATGGGTCTCCGTCAAATATTTGGGGGCTGTACACCCCCAAAATATTTGACGGATGGGGTTCCGTCAAATATTTGGGGGCTGTACACCCCCTAAATATTTGACGGATGGGGTTCCGTCAAATATTTGGGGGCTGTACACCCCCAAAATATTTGACGGATGGGGTTCCGCCAAATATTTGGGGGCTGTACACCCCCAAAATATTTGACGGATGAGGTTCCGCCAAATATTTGGGGGCTGTACACCCCCTAAATATTTGACGGATGGGGTTCCGTCGAATATTTGGGGGCTGTACACCCCCTAAATATTTGACGGATGGGGTTCCGCCAAATATTTGGGGGCTGTACACCCCCAAAATATTTGACGGATGGGGTTCCGCCAAATATTTGGGGGCTGTACACCCCCAAAATATTTGACGGATGGGGTTCCGTCAAATATTTGGGGGCTGCACACCCCAAAAATATTTGACGAATGGGGTTCCGTGAAATATTTGGGGGCTGTACACCCCCAAAATATTTGACGGATGGGGTTCCGCCAAATATTTGGGGGCTGTACACCCCAAAAATATTTGACGGATGGGGTTCCGTCAAATATTTGGGGGCTGTACACCCCCAAAATATTTGACGGATGGGGTTCCGCCAAATATTTGGGGGCTGTACACCCCCAAAATATTTGACGGATTAGGTTCCGCCAAATATTTGGGGGCTGTACACCCCCTAAATATTTGACGGATGGGGTTCCGTCGAATATTTGGGGGCTGTACACCCCCTAAATATTTGACGGATGGGGTTCCGCCAAATATTTGGGGGCTGTACACCCCCAAAATATTTGACGGATGGGGTTCCGCCAAATATTTGGGGGCTGTACACCCCCAAAATATTTGACGGATGGGGTTCCGTCAAATATTTGGGGGCTGTACACCCCAAAAATATTTGACGAATGGGGTTCCGTGAAATATTTGGGGGGTCTACAGCCCCAAAATATTTGACGGGTGGGGTTCCGTCAAATATTTGGGGGGTCTACAGCCCCAAAATATTTGACGGATGGGGTTCAGTCAAATATTTGGGGGCTGTACACCCCAAAAATATTTGACGAACGGGGTTCCGTGAAATATTTGGGGGCTGTACACCCCCAAAATATTTGACGGATGGGGTTCCGCCAAATATTTGGGGGCTGTACACCCCAAAAATATTTGACGGATGGGGTTCCGTCAAATATTTGGGGGCTGTACACCCCCAAAATATTTGACGGATGGGGTTCCGCCAAATATTTGGGGGCTGTACACCCCCAAAATATTTGACGGATGAGGTTTCGCCAAATATTTGGGGGCTGTACACCCCCTAAATATTTGACGGATGGGGTTCCGTCGAATATTTGGGGGCTGTACACCCCCTAAATATTTGACGGATGGGGTTCCGCCAAATATTTGGGGGCTGTACACCCCCAAAATATTTGACGGATGGGGTTCCGCCAAATATTTGGGGGCTATACACCCCCAAAATATTTGACGGATGGGGTTCCGTCAAATATTTGGGGGCTGTACACCCCAAAAATATTTGACGAATGGGGTTCCGTGAAATATTTGGGGGCTGTACACCCCCAAAATATTTGACGGATGGGGTTCCGCCAAATATTTGGGGGCTGTACACCCCAAAAATATTTGACGGATGGGGTTCCGTCAAATATTTGGGGGCTGTACACCCCAAAAATATTTGACGGATGGGGTTCCGTCGAATATTTGGGGGCTGTACACCCCCAAAATATTTGACGGATGGGGTTCCGTCAAATATTTGGGGGCTGTACACCCCGAAAATATTTGACGGATGGGGTTCCGTCAAATATTTGGGGGCTGTACACCCCCAAAATATTTGACGGATGGGGTTCCGTCAAATATTTGGGGGCTGTACACCCCCTAAATATTTGACGGATGGGGTTCCGTCAAATATTTGGGGGGTCTACAGCCCAAAAATATTTGACGGGTGGGGTTCCGTCAAATATTTGGGGGGTCTACAGCCCCAAAATATTTGACGGATGGGGTTCCGCCAAATATTTGGGGGCTGTACACCCTAAAAATATTTGACGGATGGGGTTCCGCCAAATATTTGGGGGCTGTACACCCCAAAAATATTTGACGGATGGGGTTCCGTCAAATATTTGGGGGCTGTACACCCCGGAAATATTTGACGGATGGGGTTCCGTCAAATATTTGGGGGCTGTACACCCCCAAAATATTTGACGGATGGGGTTCCGTCAAATATTTGGGGGCTGTACACCTCGAAAATATTTGACGGATGCGGTTCCGTCAAATACTTGGGGGCTGTACACCCCCAAAATACTTGACGGATGGGGTTCCGTCAAATATTTGGGGGCTGTACAACCCCTAAATATTTGACGGATGGGGTTCCGTCAAATATTTGGGGGTCTACAGCCCCAAAATATTTGACGGATGGGGTTCCGTCAAATATTTGGGGGGTCTACAGCCCCAAAATATTTGACGGATGGGGTTCCGTCAAATATTTGGGGGCTCTACAGCCCCAAAATTTTTGACGAATGGGGTTCCGTGAAATATTTGGGGGCTGTACACCCCAAAATATTTGACGGATGGGGTTCCGCCAAATATTTGGGGGCTGTACACCCGAAAAAAAAATGTGTCGGATGGGGTTCCGTCAAATATTTGGGGGCTGTACACCCCCAAAATATTTGACGGATGGGGTTCCGCCAAATATTTGGGGGCTGTACACCCCCAAAATATTTGACGGATGGGGTTCCGCCAAATATTTGGGGGCTGTACACCCCAAAAATATTTGACGGATGGGGTTCCGTCAAATATTTGGGGGCTGTACACCCCCAAAATATTTGACGGATGGGGTTCCGTCAAATATTTGGGGGGTCTACAGCCCCAAAATATTTGACGGATGGGGTTCCGCCAAATATTTAGGGGGTCTACAGCACCAAAATATTTGACGGATGGGGTTCCGTCAAATATTTGGGGGCTGTACACCCCAAAAATATTTGACGGATGGGGTTCCGTCAAATATTTGGGGGCTGTACACCCCCTAAATATTTGACGGATGGGGTTCCGCCAAATATTTGGGGGGTCTACACCCCCTAAACATTTGACGGATGGGGTTCCGTCAAATATTTCGGGGCTGTACACCCCCACAATATTTGACGGAACCCCATCCGTCAAATATTTTTGGGGTGTACAGCCCCCAAATATTTGACGGATGGGGTTCCGTCAAATATTTGGGGGCTGTACACCCCAAAAAAATTTGACGGATGGGGTTGTGTCAAATATTTGGGGGGTCTACAGCCCCAAAATATTTGACGGATGGGGTTCCGTCAAATATTTGGGGGCTCTACAGCCCCAACATTTTTGACGAATGGGGTTCCGTGAAATATTTGGGGGCTGTACACCCCCAAAATATTTGACGGATGGGGTTCCGCCAAATATTTGGGGGCTGTACACCCCAAAAATATTTGACGGATGGGGTTCCGCCAAATATTTGGGGGCTGTACACCCCCAAATATTTTTACGGATGGGGTTCCGTCAAATATTTGGGGGCTGTACACCCCAAAAATATTTGACGGATGGGGTTCCGTCAAATATTTGGGGGCTGTACACCCCCAAAATATTTGACGGATGGGGTTCCGTCAAATATTTGGGGGGTCTACAGCCCCAAAATATTTGACGGATGGGGTTCCGTCAAATATTTAGGGTGTCTACAGCACCAAAATATTTGATGGATGGGGTTCCGTCAAATATTTGGGGGCTGTACACCCCGAAAATATTTGACGGATGGGGTTCCGTCAAATATTTGGGGGCTGTACACCCCAAAAATATTTGACGGATGGGGTTCCGTCAAATATTTGGGGGCTGTACACCCCCTAAATATTTGACGGATGGGGTTCCGCCAAATATTTGGGGGGTCTACACCCCCTAAACATTTGACGGATGGGGTTCCGTCAAATATTTGGGGGCTGTACACCCCCAAAAAATTTGACGGATGGGGTTCCGTCAAATATTTGGGGGCTGTACACCCCCTAAATATTTGACGGATGGGGTTCCGTCAAATATTTGGGGGCTGTACACCCCAAAAATATTTGACGGATGGGGTTCCGTCAAATATTTGGGGGCTGTACACCCCCTAAATATTTGACGGATGGGGTTCCGTCAAATATTTGGGGGCTGTACACCCCCTAAATATTTGACGGATGGGGTTGCGTCAAATATTTGGGGGCTATACACCCCCAAAATATTTGACGGATGGGGTTCCGTCAAATATTTGGGGGCTGTACACCCCCTAAATATTTGACGGATGGGGTTCCGTCAAATATTTGGGGGCTGTACACCCCAAAAATATTTGACGAATGGGGTTCCGTGAAATATTTGGGGGCTGTACACCCCCAAAATATTTGACGGATGGGGTTCCGTCAAATATTTGGGGGCTGTACACCCCCTAAATATTTGACGGATGGGGTTCCGTCAAATATTTGGGGGCTGTACACCCCCTAAATATTTGACGGATGGGGTTCCGTCAAATATTTGGGGGCTGTACACCCCAAAAATATTTGACGAATGGGGTTCCGTGAAATATTTGGGGGCTGTACACCCCCAAAATATTTGACGGATGGGGTTCCGCCAAATATTTGGGGGCTGTACACCCCAAAAATATTTGACGGATGGGGTTCCGCCAAATTTTTGGGGGCTGTACACCCCCCAAATATTTGACGGATGGGGTTCCGTCAAATATTTGGGGGGTCTATGGCCCCAAAATATTTGACGGATGGGGTTCCGTCAAATATTTGGGGGGTCTACAGCCCCGAAATATTTGACGGATGGGGTTCCGTCAAATATTTGGGGGCTGTACACCCAAAAAATATTTGACGGATGGGGTTCCGTCAAATATTTGGGGGCTGTACATCCCCTAAATATTTGACGGATGGGGTTCCGCCAAATATTTGGGGGGTCTACACCCCCTAAATATTTGACGGATGGGGTTCCGCCAAATATTTGGGGGCTGTACACCCCCAAAATATTTGACGGATGGGGTTTCGCCAAATATTTGGGGGCTGTACACCCCCAAAATATTTGACGGATGGGGTTCCGTCAAATATTTGGGGGATGTACACCCCCAAAATATTTGACGGATGGGGTTCCGCCAAATATTTGGGGGCTGTACACCCCAAAAATATTTGACGGATGGGGTTCCGTCAAATATTTGGGGGCTGTACACCCCAAAAATATTTGACGGATGGGGTTGCGTCAAATATTTGGGGGCTGTACACCCCCAAAATATTTGACGGATGGGGTTCCGTCAAATATTTGGGGGCTGTACACCCCGAAAATATTTGACGGATGGGGTTCCGTCAAATATTTGGGGGCTGTACACCCCCTAAATATTTGACGGATGGGGTTCCGTCAAATATTTGGGGGCTGTACACCCCCTAAATATTTGACGGATGGGGTTGCGTCAAATATTTGGGGGCTGTACACCCCCTAAATATTTGACGGATGGGGTTCCGTCAGATATTTGGGGGCTGTACACCCCAAAAATATTTGACGAATGGGGTTCCGTGAAATATTTGGGGGCTGTACACCCCCAAAATATTTGACGGATGGGGTTCCGTCAAATATTTGGGGGCTGTACACCCCCTAAATATTTGACGGATGGGGTTCCGTCAAATATTTGGGGGCTGTACACCCCAAAAATATTTGACGGATGGGGTTCCGTCAAATATTTGGGGGCTGTACACCCCAAAAATATTTGACGGATGGGGTTCCGTCAAATATTTGGGGGCTGTACACCCCCTAAATATTTGACGGATGGGGTTCCGTCAAATATTTGGGGGCTGTACACCCCAAAAATATTTGACGGATGGGGTTCCGTCAAATATTTGGGGGCTATACACCCCCAAAATATTTGACGGATGGGGTTCCGTCAAATATTTGGGGGCTGTACACCCCCTAAATATTTGACGGATGGGGTTCCGACAAATATTTGGGGGCTGTACACCCCAAAAATATTTGACGAATGGGGTTCCGTGAAATATTTGGGGGCTGTACACCCCCAAAATATTTGACGGATGGGGTTCCGCCAAATATTTGGGGGCTGTACACCCCAAAAATATTTGACGGATGGGGTTCCGTCAAATATTTGGGGGGTCTATAGCCCCAAAATATTTGACGGATGGGGTTCCGTCAAATATTTGGGGGGTCTACAGCCCCAAAATATTTGACGGATGGGGTTCCGTCAAATATTTGGGGGGTCTATAGCCCCAAAATATTTGACGGATGGGGTTCCGTCAAATATTTGGGGGGTCTACAGCCCCAAAATATTTGACGGATGGGGTTCCGTCAAATATTTGGGGGCTGTACACCCAAAAAATATTTGACGGATGGGGTTCCGTCAAATATTTGGGGGCTGTACATCCCCTAAATATTTGACGGATGGGGTTCCGCCAAATATTTGGGGGGTCTACACCCCCTAAATATTTGACGGATGGGGTTCCGCCAAATATTTGGGGGCTGTACACCCCCAAAATATTTGACGGATGGGGTTCCGCCAAATATTTGGGGGCTGTACACCCCAAAAATATTTGACGGATGGGGTTCCGTCAAATATTTGGGGGCTGTACACCCCCAAAATATTTGACGGATGGGGTTCCGCCAAATATTTGGGGGCTGTACACCCCAAAAATATTTGACGGATGGGGTTCCGTCAAATATTTGGGGGCTGTACACCCCAAAAATATTTGACGGATGGGGTTCCGTCAAATATTTGGGGGCTGTACACCCCCAAAATATTTGACGGATGGGGTTCCGTCAAATATTTGGGGGCTGTACACCCCGAAAATATTTGACAGATGGGGTTCCGTCAAATATTTGGGGGGTCTACAGCCCCAAAATATTTGACGGATGGGGTTCCGTCAAATATTTGGGGGCTGTACACCCCCTAAATATTTGACGGATGGGGTTCCGTCAAATATTTGGGGGGTCTACAGCCCCAAAATATTTGACGGGTGGGGTTCCGTCGAATATTTGGGGGGTCTACAGCCCCAAAATATTTGACGGATGGGGTTCCGCCAAATATTTGGGGGCTGTACACCCCAAAAATATTTGACGGATGGGGTTCCGTCAAATATTTCGAGGCTGTACACCCCAAAAATATTTGACGGATGGGGTTCCGTCAAATATTTGGGGGCTGTACACCTCAAAAATATTAGACAGATGGGGTTCCGTCAAATATTTCGGGGCTGTACACCACAAAAATATTTGACAGATGGGGTTCCGTCAAATATTTGGGGGCTGTACACCCCCTAGATATTTGACGGATGGGGTTCCGTCAAATATTTGGGGGGTCTACAGCCCCAAAATATTTGACGGGTGGGGTTCCGTCAAATATTTGGGGGGTCTACAGCCCCAAAATATTTGACGGATGGGGTTCCGTCAAATATTTGGGGGCTGTACACCCCAAAAATATTTGAAGAATGGGGTTCCGTGACATATTTGGGGGCTGTACACCCCAAAAATATTTGACGGATGGGGTTCCGCCAAATATTTGGGGGCTGTACACCCCAAAAATATTTGACGGATGGGGTTCCGTCAAATATTTGGGGGCTGTACACCCCCAAAATATTTGACGGATGGGGTTCCGCCAAATATTTGGGGGCTGTACACCCCCAAAATATTTGACGGATGGGGTTCCGTCAAATATTTGGGGGCTGTACACCCCGAAAAAATATTTGACGGATGGGGTTCCGTCAAATATTTGGGGGCTGTACACCCCCTAAATATTTGACGGATGGGGTTCCGTCAAATATTTGGGGGGTCTACCGCCCCAAAATATTTGACGGATGGGGTTCCGTCAAATATTTGGGGGCTGTACACCCCGAAAAAATATTTGACGGATGGGGTTCCGTCAAATATTTGGGGGCTGTACACCCCCTAAATATTTGACGGATGGGGTTCCGTCAAATATTTGGGGGGTCTACAGCCCCAAAATATTTGACGGATGGGGTTCCGTCAAATATTTGGGGGCTGTACACCCCAAAAATATTTGAAGAATGGGGTTCCGTGACATATTTGGGGGCTGTACACCCCAAAAATATTTGACGGATGGGGTTCCGTCAAATATTTGGGGGCTGTACACCCCAAAAATATTTGACGGATGGGGTTCCGTCAAATATTTGGGGGCTGTACACCCCAAAAATATTTGACGGATGGGGTTCGGTCAAATATTTGGGGGCTGTACACCCCCAAAATATTTGACGGATGGGGTTCCGTCAAATATTTGGGGGCTGTACACCCCGAAAAAATATTTGACGGATGGGGTTCCGTCAAATATTTGGGGGCTGTACACCCCCAAAATATTTGACGGATGGGGTTCCGTCAAATATTAGGGGGCTGTACACCCCCTAAATCTTTGACGGATGGGGTTCCATCAAATATTTGGGGGGTTTACAGCCCCAAAATATTTGACGGGTGGGGTTCCGTCAAATATTTGGGGGGTCTACAGCCCCAAAATATTTGACGGATGGGGTTCCGCCAAATATTTGGGGGCTGTACACCCCAAAAATATTTGACGGATGGGGTTCCGCCAAATATTTGGGGGCTGTACACCCCAAAAATATTTGACGGATGGGGTTCCGTCAAATATTTCGGGGCTGTACACCCCCAAAATATTTGACGGATGGGGTTCCGTCAAATATTTGGGGGCTGTACACCCCAAAATATTTGACGGATGGGGTTCCGTCAAATATTTGGGGGCTGTACACCCCCAAAATATTTGACGGATGGGGTTCCGTCAAATATTTGGGGGCTGTACACCTCGAAACTATTTGACGGATGGGGTTCCGTCAAATATTTGGGGGCTGTACACCCCGAAAATATTTGACGGATGGGGTTCCGTCAGATATATGGGGGCTGTACACCCCCAAAATATTTGACGGATGGGGTTCCGTCAAATATTTGGGGCGTCTACAGCCCCAAAATATTTGACGGGTGGGGTTCCGTCAAATATTTGGGGGCTGTACACCCCAAAAATATTTGACGAATGGGGTTCCGTGAAATATTTGGGGGCTGTACACCCCCAAAATATTTGACGGATGGGGTTCCGCCAAATATTTGGGGGCTGTACACCCCAAAAATATTTGACGGATGGGGTTTTGTCAAATATTTGGGGGCTGTACACCCCCAAAATACCTGACGGATGGGGTTCCGCCAAATATTTGGGGGCTGTACACCCCCAAAATATTTGACGGATGGGGTTCCGCCAAATATTATGGGGGCTGTACACCCGCAAATATTTGACGGATGGGGTTCCGTCAAATATTTGGGGGGTCTACAGCCCCAAAATATTTGACGGATGGGGTTCCGTCAAATATTTGGGGGCTGTACACCCCAAAAATATTTGACGGATGGGGTTCCGTCAAATATTTGGGGGCTGTACACCCCCAAAATATTTGACGAATGGGGTTCCGTCAAATATTTGGGGGCTGTACACCCCCTAAATATTTGACGGATCGGGTTCCGTCAAATATTTGGGGGGTCTACAGCCCCAAAATATTTGACGGATGGGGTTCCGTCAAATATTTGGGGGGTCTACAGCCCCTAAATATTTGACGGATGGGGTTCCGTCAAATATTTGGGGGCTGTACACCCCAAAAATATTTGACGGATGGGGTTCCGTCAAATATTTGGGGGCTGTACACCCCCTAAATATTTGACGGATGGGGTTCCGCCAAATATTTGGGGGATCTACACCCCCTAAATATTTGACGGATGGGGTTCCGTCAAATATTTGGGGGCTGTACACCCCCAAAATATTTGACGGAACCCCATCCGTCAAATATTTTTGGGGTGTACAGCCCCCAAATATTTGACGGATGGGGTTCCGTCAAATATTTGGGGGCTGTACACCCCAGAAATATTTGACGGATGGGGTTCCGTCAAATATTTGGGGGCTGTACACCCCCAAAATAATTGACGGATGGGGTTCGGTCAAATATTTGGGGGCTGTACACCCCCTAAATATTTGACGGATGGGGTTCCGTCAAATATTTGGGGGCTGTACACCCCAAAAATATTTGACGGATGGGGTTCCGTCAAATATTTGGGGGCTGTACACCCCAAAAATATTTGACGAATGGGGTTCCGTGAAATATTTGGGGGCTGTACACCCCCAAAATATTTGACGGATGGGGTTCCGCCAAATATTTGGGGGCTGTACACCCCAAAAATATTTGACGGATGGGGTTCCGTCAAATTTTTGGGGGCTGTACACCCCCAAAATATTTGACGGATGGGGTTCCGCCAAATATTTGGGGGCTGTACACCCCCAAAATATTTGACGGATGGGGTTCCGTCAAATATTTGGGGGCTGTACACCCCAAAAATATTTGACGGATGGGGTTCCGTCAAATATTTGGGGGCTGTACACCCCAAAAATATTGGACAGATTGGGTTCCGTCAAATATTTGGGGGCTGTACACCCCCAAAATATTTGACGGATGGGGTTCCGTCAAATATTTGGGGGCTGTACACCCCCTAAATATTTGACGGATGGGGTTCCGTCAAATATTTGGGGGGTCTACAGCCCCAAAATATTTGACGGATGGGGTTCCGTCAAATATTTGGGGGGTCTACAGCCCCAAAATATTTGACGGATGGGGTTCCGTCAAACATTTGGGGGCTGTACACCCCAAAAATATTTGACGGATGGGGTTCCATCAAATATTTGGGGGCTGTACATCCCCTAAATATTTGACGGATGAGGTTCCGCCAAATATTTGGGGGCTGTACACCCCCTAAATATTTGACGGATGGGGTTCCGTCAAATATTTGGGGGCTGTACACCCCCTAAATATTTGACGGATGGGGTTCCGTCAAATATTTGGGGGCTGTACACCCCAAAAATATTTGACGGATGGGGTTCCGTCAAATATTTGGGGGCTGTACAACCCAAAAATATTTGACGAATGGGGTTCCGTGAAATATTTGGGGGCTGTACACCCCCAAAATATTTGACGGATGGGGTTCCGCCAAATATTTGGGGGCTGTACACCCCAAAAATATTTGACGGATGGGGTTCCGTCAAATTTTTGGGGGCTGTACACCCCCAAAATATTTGACGGATGGGGTTCCGCCAAATATTTGGGGGCTGTACACCCCCAAAATATTTGACGGATGGGGTTCCGTCAAATATTTGGGGGCTGTACACCCCAAAAATATTTGACGGATGGGGTTCCGTCAAATATTTGGGGGCTGTACACCCCAAAAATATTTGACGGATGGGGTTCCGCCAAATATTTGGGGGCTGTACACCCCCAAAATATTTGACGGATGGGGTTCCGTCAAATATTTGGGGGCTGTACACCCCCTAAATATTTGACGGATGGGGTTCCGTCAAATATTTGGGGGGTCTACAGCCCCAAAATATTTGACGGATGGGGTTCCGTCAAATATTTGGGGGGTCTACAGCCCCAAAATATTTGCCGGATGGGGTTCCGTCAAATATTTGGGGGCTGTACACCCCAAAATATTTGACGGATGGGGTTCCGTCAAATATTTGGGGGCTGTACATCCCCTAAATATTTGACGGATGGGGTTCCGCCAAATATTTGGGGGGTCTACACCCCCCAAATATTTGACGGATGGGGTTCCGTCAAATATTTGGGGGCTGTACACCCCAAAAATATTTGACGGATGGGGTTCCGTCAAATATTTGGGGGCTGTACACCCCAAAAAAATTTGACGGATGGGGTTCCGTCAAATATTTGGGGGCTGTACACCCCCAAAATATTTGACGGATGGGGTTCCGCCAAATATTTGGGGGCTGTACACCCCAAAAATATTTGACGGATGGGGTTCGGTCAAATATTTGGGGGCTGTACACCCCAAAAATATTTGACGGATGGGGTTCCGTCAAATATTTGGGGGCTGTACACCCCAAAAATATTTGACGGATGGGGTTCCGCCAAATATTTGGGGGCTGTACACCTCAAAAATATTTGACGGATGGGGGTCCGTCAAATATTTGGGGGCTGTACATCCCCAAAATATTTGACGGATGGGGTTCCGTCAAATATTTGGGGGCTGTACATCCCCAAAATATTTGACGGATGGGGTTCCGTCAAATATTTGGGGGCTGTACACCCCAAAAATATTTGACGGATGGGGTTCCGTCAAATATTTGGGGGCTGTACACCCCCAAAATAATTGACGGATGGGGTTCGGTCAAATATTTGGGGGCTGTACACCCCCTAAATATTTGACGGATGGGGTTCCGTCAAATATTTGGGGGCTGTACACCCCAAAAATATTTGACGGATGGGGTTCCGTCAAATATTTGGGGGCTGTACACCCCAAAAATATTTGACGAATGGGGTTCCGTGAAATATTTGGGGGCTGTACACCCCCAAAATATTTGACGGATGGGGTTCCGCCAAATATTTGGGGGCTGTACACCCCAAAAATATTTGACGGATGGGGTTCCGTCAAATTTTTGGGGGCTGTACACCCCCAAAATATTTGACGGATGGGGTTCCGCCAAATATTTGGGGGCTGTACACCCCCAAAATATTTGACGGATGGGGTTCCGTCAAATATTTGGGGGCTGTACACCCCAAAAATATTTGACGGATGGGGTTCCGTCAAATATTTGGGGGCTGTACACCCCAAAAATATTGGACAGATTGGGTTCCGTCAAATATTTGGGGGCTGTACACCCCCAAAATATTTGACGGATGGGGTTCCGTCAAATATTTGGGGGCTGTACACCCCCTAAATATTTGACGGATGGGGTTCCGTCAAATATTTGGGGGGTCTACAGCCCCAAAATATTTGACGGATGGGGTTCCGTCAAATATTTGGGGGGTCTACAGCCCCAAAATATTTGACGGATGGGGTTCCGTCAAACATTTGGGGGCTGTACACCCCAAAAATATTTGACGGATGGGGTTCCATCAAATATTTGGGGGCTGTACATCCCCTAAATATTTGACGGATGAGGTTCCGCCAAATATTTGGGGGCTGTACACCCCCTAAATATTTGACGGATGGGGTTCCGTCAAATATTTGGGGGCTGTACACCCCCTAAATATTTGACGGATGGGGTTCCGTCAAATATTTGGGGGCTGTACACCCCAAAAATATTTGACGGATGGGGTTCCGTCAAATATTTGGGGGCTGTACAACCCAAAAATATTTGACGAATGGGGTTCCGTGAAATATTTGGGGGCTGTACACCCCCAAAATATTTGACGGATGGGGTTCCGCCAAATATTTGGGGGCTGTACACCCCAAAAATATTTGACGGATGGGGTTCCGTCAAATTTTTGGGGGCTGTACACCCCCAAAATATTTGACGGATGGGGTTCCGCCAAATATTTGGGGGCTGTACACCCCCAAAATATTTGACGGATGGGGTTCCGTCAAATATTTGGGGGCTGTACACCCCAAAAATATTTGACGGATGGGGTTCCGTCAAATATTTGGGGGCTGTACACCCCAAAAATATTTGACGGATGGGGTTCCGCCAAATATTTGGGGGCTGTACACCCCCAAAATATTTGACGGATGGGGTTCCGTCAAATATTTGGGGGCTGTACACCCCCTAAATATTTGACGGATGGGGTTCCGTCAAATATTTGGGGGGTCTACAGCCCCAAAATATTTGACGGATGGGGTTCCGTCAAATATTTGGGGGGTCTACAGCCCCAAAATATTTGACGGATGGGGTTCCGTCAAATATTTGGGGGCTGTACACCCCAAAATATTTGACGGATGGGGTTCCGTCAAATATTTGGGGGCTGTACATCCCCTAAATATTTGACGGATGGGGTTCCGCCAAATATTTGGGGGGTCTACACCCCCCAAATATTTGACGGATGGGGTTCCGTCAAATATTTGGGGGCTGTACACCCCAAAAATATTTGACGGATGGGGTTCCGTCAAATATTTGGGGGCTGTACACCCCAAAAAAATTTGACGGATGGGGTTCCGTCAAATATTTGGGGGCTGTACACCCCCAAAATATTTGACGGATGGGGTTCCGCCAAATATTTGGGGGCTGTACACCCCAAAAATATTTGACGGATGGGGTTCGGTCAAATATTTGGGGGCTGTACACCCCAAAAATATTTGACGGATGGGGTTCCGTCAAATATTTGGGGGCTGTACATCCCCAAAATATTTGACGGATGGGGTTCCGTCAAATATTTGGGGGCTGTACATCCCCAAAATATTTGACGGATGGGGTTCCGTCAAATATTTGGGGGCTGTACACCCCCTAAATATTTGACGGATGGGGTTCCGCCAAATATTTGGGGGGTCTACAGCCCCAAAATATTTGACGGATGGGGTTCCATCAAATATTTGGGGGCTGTACACCCCAAAAATATTTGACGGATGGGGTTCTGTCAAATATTTGGGGGGTCTACAGCCCCAAAATATTTGACGGATGGGGTTCCGTCAAATATTTGGGGGCTGTACACCCCCAAAATATTTGACGGATGGGGTTCCGCCAAATATTCGGGGGCTGTACACCCCAAAAATATTTGACGGATGGGGTTCCGTCAAATATTTGGGGGCTGTACACCCCAAAAATATTTGACGGATGGGGTTCCATCAAATATTTGGGGGCTGTACACCCCCTAAATATTTGACGGATGGGGTTCCGTCAAATATTTGGGGGCTGTACACCCCAAAAATATTTGACGGATGGGGTTCCGCCAAATATTTGGGGGCTGTACACCCCCTAAATATTTGACGGATGGGGTTC
Source organism: Eutreptiella sp. 'Long Island Sound 2002' (assembly GCA_964036045.1). NCBI lineage: Eukaryota > Euglenozoa > Euglenophyceae > Eutreptiales > Eutreptiaceae > Eutreptiella > Eutreptiella sp. 'Long Island Sound 2002'. The sequence continues at coordinate 126,226,245 of OZ038381.1, read as the reverse complement.
CGTCAAATATTTGGGGGCTGTACACCCCAAAAATATTTGACGGATGGGGTTCCGCCAAATATTTGGGGGCTGTACACCTCAAAAATATTTGACGGATGGGGGTCCGTCAAATATTTGGGGGCTGTACATCCCCAAAATATTTGACGGATGGGGTTCCGTCAAATATTTGGGGGCTGTACATCCCCAAAATATTTGACGGATGGGGTTCCGTCAAATATTTGGGGGCTGTACACCCCCTAAATATTTGACGGATGGGGTTCCGCCAAATATTTGGGGGGTCTACAGCCCCAAAATATTTGACGGATGGGGTTCCATCAAATATTTGGGGGCTGTACACCCCAAAAATATTTGACGGATGGGGTTCTGTCAAATATTTGGGGGGTCTACAGCCCCAAAATATTTGACGGATGGGGTTCCGTCAAATATTTGGGGGCTGTACACCCCCAAAATATTTGACGGATGGGGTTCCGCCAAATATTCGGGGGCTGTACACCCCAAAAATATTTGACGGATGGGGTTCCGTCAAATATTTGGGGGCTGTACACCCCAAAAATATTTGACGGATGGGGTTCCATCAAATATTTGGGGGCTGTACACCCCCTAAATATTTGACGGATGGGGTTCCGTCAAATATTTGGGGGCTGTACACCCCCAAAATATTTGACGGATGGGGTTCCGCCAAATATTTGGGGGCTGTACACCCCAAAAATTATTGACGGATGGGGTTCGGTCAAATATTTGGGGGCTGTACACCCCAAAAATATTTGACGGATGGGGTTCCGTCAAATATTTGGGGGCTGTACACCCCCAAAATATTTGACGGATGGGGTTCCGCCAAATATTTGGGGGCTGTACACCCCAAAAATATTTGAGGGATGGGGTTCCGTCAAATATTTGGGGGCTGTACACCCCAAAAATATTTGACGGATGGGGTTCCGTCAAATATTTGGGGGCTGTACGGCGCCAAAATATTTGACGGATGGGGTTCCGCCAAATATTTGGGGGCTGTACACCCCAAAAATATTTGATGGATGGGGTTCCGTCAAATATTTGGGGGCTGTACACCCCAAAAATATTTGACGGATGGGGTTCCGTCAAATATTTGGGGGCTGTACACCCCAAAAATATCTGACGGATGGGGTTCCGCCAAATATTTGGGGGCTGTACACCTCAAAAATATTTGACGGATGGGGGTCCGTCAAATATTTGGGGGCTGTACATCCCCAAACTATTTGACGGATGGGGTTCCGTCAAATATTTGGGGGCTGTACACCCCCTAAATATTTGACGGATGGGGTTCCGCCAAATATTTGGGGGGTCTACAGCCCCAAAATATTTGACGGATGGGGTTCCGTCAAATATTTGGGGGCTGTACACCCCAAAAATATTTCACGGAAGTGGTTCTGTCAAATATTTGGGGGGTCTACAGCCCCAAAATATTTGACGGATGGGGTTCCGTCAAATATTTGGGGGCTGTACACCCCCAAAATATTTGACGGATGGGGTTCCGCCAAATATTTGGGGGCTGTACACCCCAAAAATATTTGACGGATGGGGTTCCGTCAAATATTTGGGGGCTGTACACCCCAAAAATATTTGACGGATGGGGTTCCGTCAAATATTTGGGGGCTGTACACCCCCTAAATATTTGACGGATGGGGTTCCGTCAAATATTTGGGGGCTGTACACCCCCAAAATATTTGACGGATGGGGTTCCGTCAAATATTTGGGGGCTGTACACCTCAAAAATATTTGACGGATGGGGTTCCGTCAAATATTTGGGGGTCTACAGCCCCAAAATATTTGACAGATGGGGTTCCGTCAAATATTTGGGGGGTCTACAGCCCCAAAATATTTGACGGATGGGGTTCCGTCAAATATTTGAGGGCTGTACACCCCAAAAATATTTGACGGATGGGGTTCCGTCAAATATTTGGGGGCTGTACACCCCCTAAATATTTGACGGATGGGGTTCCGTCAAATATTTGGGGGCTGTACACCCCCAAAATATTTGACGGATGGGGTTCCGCCAAATATTTGGGGGCTGTACACCCCAAAAATATTTGACGGATGGGGTTCCGTCAAATATTTGGGGGCTGTACACCCCCAAAATATTTGACGGATGGGGTTCCGCCAAATATTTGGGGGGTCTACAGCCCCAAAATATTTGACGGATGGGGTTCCGTCAAATATTTGGGGGGTCTACAGCCCCAAAATATTTGACGGATGGGGTTCCGCCAAATATTTGGGGGGTCTACAGCCCCAAAATATTTGACGGATGGGGTTCCGTCAAATATTTGGGGGCTGTACACCCCCTAAATATTTGACGGATGGGGTTCCGTCAAATATTTGGGGGGTCTACAGCCCCAAAATATTTGACGGATGGGGTTCCGTCAAATATTTGGGGGGTCTACAGCCCCAAAATATTTGACGGATGGGGTTCCGTCAAATATTTTGGGGGTCTACAGCCCCAAAATATTTGACGGATGGGGTTCCGTCAAATATTTGGGGGCTGTAAAGCCCAGAAATATTTGACGGATGGGGTTCCGTCAAATATTTGGGGGGTCTACAGCCCCAAAATATTTGACGGATGGGGTTCCGTCAAATATTTGGGGGGTCTACAGCACCAAAATATTTGACGGATGGGGTTCCGTCAAATATTTGGGGGCTGTACACCCCAAAAATATTTGACGGATGGGGTTCCGTCGAATATTTGGGGGCTGTAGACCCCCAAAATATTTGACGGATGGGGTTCCGCCAAATATTTGGGGGGTCTACAGCCCCAAAATATTTGACGGATGGGGTTCCGTCAAATATTTGGGGGCTGTACACCCCCAAAATTTTTGACGGATGGGGTTGCGTCAAATATTTGGGGGCTGTACACCCCCAAAATATTTGACGGATGGGGTTCCGTCGTATATTTGGGGGCTGTACACCCCCTAAATATTTGACGGAGAGGGTTCCCTCAAAATTTTGGGGGCTGTACACCCCCAAAATATTTGACGGATGGGGTTCCGCCAAATATTTGGGGGCTGTACACCCCAAAAATATTTGACGGATGGGGTTCCGTCAAATATTTGGGGGCTGTACACCCCCAAAATATTTGACGGATGGGGTTCCGTCAAATATTTGGGGGCTGTACACCCCCTAAATATTTGACGGATGGGGTTCCGCCAAATATTTGGGGGCTGTACACCCCCTAAATATTTGACGGATGGGGTTCCGTCAAATATTTGGGGGCTGTACACCCCGAAAATATTTGACGGATGGGGTTCCGGCAAATATTTGGGGGCTGTACAGCCCCAAAATATTTGACGGATGGGGTTCCGTCAAATATTTGGGGGCTGTACACCCCCTAAATATTTGACGGATGGGGTTCCGTCAAATATTTGGGGACTGTACACCCCAAAAATATTTGACGGATGGGGTTCCGTCAAATATTTGGGGGCTGTACACCCCCTAAATATTTGACGGATGGGGTTCCGTCAAATATTTGGGGGCTGTACACCCCCAAAATATTTGACGGATGGGGTTCCGTCAAATATTTGGGGGCTGTACACCCCCAAAATATTTGACGGATGGGGTTCCGCCAAATATTTGGGGGCTGTACACCCCAAAAATATTTGACGGATGGGGTTCCGTCAAATATTTGGGGGCTGTACACCCCCAAAATATTTGACGGATGGGGTTCCGTCAAATATTTGGGGGCTGTACACCCCCTAAATATTTGACGGATGGGGTTCCGTCAAATATTTGGGGGGTCTACAGCCCCAAAATATTTGACGGATGGGGTTCCGTCAAATATTTGAGGGCTGTACACCCCAAAAATATTTGACGGATGGGGTTCCGTCAAATATTTGGGGGCTGTAGACCCCCTAAATATTTGACGGATGGGGTTCCGTCAAATATTTGGGGGCTGTACACCCCAAAAATATTTGACGGATGGGGTTCCGTCAAATATTTGGGGGCTGTACACCCCCAAAATATTTGACGGATGGGGTTCCGCCAAATATTTGGGGGCTGTACACCCCAAAAATATTTGACGGATGGGGTTCCGTCAAATATTTGGGGGCTGTACACCCCCAAAATATTTGACAGATGGGGTTCCGCCAAATATTTGGGGGGTCTACAGCCCCAAAATATTTGACGGATGGGGTTCCGTCAAATATTTGGGGGGTCTACAGCCCCAAAATATTTGACGGATGGGGTTCCGCCAAATATTTGGGGGGTCTACAGCCCCAAAATATTTGACGGATGGGGTTCCGTCAAATATTTGGGGGCTGTACACCCCCTAAATATTTGACGGATGGGGTTCCGTCAAATATTTGGGGGGTCTACAGCCCCAAAATATTTGACGGATGGGGTTCCGTCAAATATTTCGGGGGTCTACAGCCCCAAAAAATTTGACGGATGGGGTTCCGTCAAATATTTTGGGGGTCTACAGCCCCAAAATATTTGACGGATGGGGTTCCGTCAAATATTTGGGGGCTGTAAAGCCCAGAAATATTTGATGGATGGGGTTCCGTCAAATATTTGGGGGGTCTACAGCCCCAAAATATTTGACGGATGGGGTTCCGACAAATATTTGGGGGGTCTACAGCACCAAAATATTTGACGGATGGGGTTCCGTCAAATATTTGGGGGCTGTACACCCCAAAAATATTTGACGGATGGGGTTCCGTCAAATATTTGGGGGCTGTACACCGCCAAAATATTTGACGGATGGGGTTCCGTCAAATATTTGGGGGCTGTAGACCCCCAAAATATTTGACGGATGGGGTTCCGCCAAATATTTGGGGGGTCTACAGCCCCAAAATATTTGACGGATGGGGATCCGTCAAATATTTGGGGGCTGTACACCCCCTAAATATTTGACGGATGGGGTTCCGTCAAATATTTGGGGGCTGTACACCCCCTAAATATTTGACGGATGGGGTTCCGTCAAATATTTGGGGGCTGTACACCCCCAAAATGTTTGACGGATGGGGTTCCGTCAAATATTTGGGAGCTGTACAGCCCCTAAATATTTCACGGAACCACATCCGTGAAATATTTTGGGGGTGTAGACCCCCAAAATATTTGACGGCTGGGGTTCCGTTAAATATTTGGGGGGTCTACACCCCCAAAATATTTGACGGATGCATGTCCGTGAAATATTTGGGGGGTCTACACCCCCTAAATATTTGACGGATGCATGTCCGTCAAATATTTGACGCATGCCCATGCGTCAATTGTCTGGGGGGTGTAGACCCCCAAAATAATTGACGCATGCCCATCCGTCAATTATTTGGGGGGTCTAGAACCCCCTAGGAATCAGCGCGTGCCCACACGCCAATTCCTAACAGGGGTCTACACCCCTCTGTGAATCAATGGGGGGGGGCTATGAAGTCAAGGGGGGGGGGTATGAAATCGATTGGGGGGGGGGCTATGAAATTGAATTGGGGGAACCTATGAAATTCATGGGGGTGGGGCTATGAAATTGATGGGGGGGGGCTATGAAAATGATAGGGGGGGGGCTATGCATTGGGTGGGGGGGGGGCTATGAAATTGAGAGGGGGGGCATATGAAATTGATGGGGGGGCTATGAAATGGATGGGGGCGGGGCTATGAAATTGATGGGGGAGGGGCTATGAAATTGATAAAGGGGGGGTTATAAAATTGATAGGGCAGGGGGCCATGAAATCGATGGGGGGGGGCTATGAAATTGAATGGGGGGGACCTATGAAATTGATGGGGGTGGGGCTATGAAATTGATGGGGGGTAGGGCTGTGAAATTGATGGGGGGTAGGGCTATGAAATTGATGGGGGGGGGCTATGAAATTGATGGGGGGGGGGCTATGAAATTGATAAGGGGGGCGGGGCTATAAAATTGATAGGGGGGGGGGCTATGAAATTGATTGGGGGGGGGCTATGAAATTGATAGGGGGGGCTATGAAATTGGAGGGAGGAGGCTATGAAATTGATGCGGGAGGGGCTATGAAATGGAGGGGGGGGCTATGAAATTGATAGGGGGGGGCTATGAAATGGATGCGGGGGGGGCTATGAAATGGATGGGAGGGGGCTATGAAATTGATAGGGGGGGCTATGAAATGGATGTGGGGGGGGCTATGAAATTGATGGGAGGGGGCTATGAAATTGATGGGGGGGGCTATGAAATGTATGGGGGGGGGGGGCTATGACATTGATAGGGGGGGCATATGAAATTGATGGGGGGGTAAATAGGTGTCAAGGGGGCGCTTGGGGGAGCGGTGCCCCATCCACCCTCCACCGGAACTAACTAAGGAACGGAGTAACATACCTCCTATTTTAATTTTTTTGGGGTTCGGACCTTGGTAAGCTGGTGGGAAAACACTCTACTGGAAAAGAAAACCTGAAAAAGAAAAACAGGCATACCCTCCCTAACCTCAACCACACAAGCAGGGAAATGACAAGGAGGGAGGGAGGGAGGGAGGGGAGGGAGGAAGGGGAGGGAGGGAGGGGGGGAGGGAGGGAGGGAGGGAGGGAGGCTCTCTTGGGCGGCCGTAGGGGCTGTGTTGTGCTGTGTTGTGCTGTAATATGCTGTGCTATGCTGTTTTTGTGTTGCTGTAGTGTACTGTGATGTGACGTGATGTGCTGTGATGTGCCGTGCTGTGCCGTGCTGTGTTGTGCCGTGCTCGAAACCCACTACCCCCCCTCTCTACAGTTCCGGCCCAACCCGATGAACCCCCACCCACCCACCCCACCAGCAAAATTGACCCAATTAGCTCAGGTGAGGTTGCTTGGGCCAGATATGAGGATTCTGTTCCCACTTGTCTTCAGTCACATATGAGCCCCCCGATCGGTTGCAGTCAGAGAGATGGGGTGGGGTGGGGTGGGGTGGGGTGGGGTGGGGTGGGGGGGGGGGGGGACGTACCATCATTGAAGGGGTTGCAAGCACTGGTTGGGTTTCAGACGCTAGGGTCGAGACCACAACCCACTTCTACACCTCAAGGGTGTGGTGACAATGGGACAAGTCTGATATTGGGGGGGGACACGGGGGGGGGGGGGCGAAGTCTGACACAGGGGGGGGGGGGGTTAGAAAGGGTGTTGGGGTGGGGAGGGGGGGGGGTGATGGTCCATAAAAGTCTGATGTCTGATGTCTGATAGCCGACTAGGTCGCTATACACAATCCTGCGGCACGGCACTGCACATCAGGGCGTCCTCCAGGGCTTCCAGGGCGACCTGGTATGGGGTTGAGCGGGGTCGGGGCAGAGGACTTGGAGAGGTTGGTGCGCGGGTGGGTGGAGGGGGAGAGGGGGGAGGGTCGGGCAATGGAGGTTGGGGCGAGGCCAGTTCGCTAAGACACTTCTCAGCGTCAGAGTCCCACGGTGGCGACGCAGGTTGGTCTCCAAACCGCAGGAGCTCCGGCAAATCTCCCCAGCCGTCCCGGAAGGAGGGCACAGAAGAGGCCACGCTCAGGAGGCTAGACGACATGGCGAGCTGAAAAGAGAGGGTCACGGGTGCCATACGCCTACTTGGCGGGAGGGCGGGGGCGTGGGGGAGGTGGGGGAGCACTCAAGGGTTGGGGCCGGGGGCGGCGACCCCGGCTACTAGTGCTAGACACTGAGATAGTAGACCGGGCCGGCGACGGGTCCCTTTGGCTGGCAGAGGCCTGCGAGAGATTTCTACTTCCCCCTGATGGCGTAGCATAGGACTGAGATGCCTGTGGGTCAGTGCGTTCACCCTCCCCTAAGGCAAACCCATCAGACGACCCCGAGTCCGAGTCCGAGTCCGAGTCCGAGTCCGAGGTCGAGGAGTCCCCCGGCACGAGGTCCTGATCCTATGCCTCTGCCAACCTTAGGTCCCTTCGACCCTGGTCTGATCCCCTCTGAAGGGCCGCCGAGGCCTCGGAGTCGTCCTCCTCAACCCGTGGCCTGGGCGGCGCAGGGACGGTCCCCCCTTCGTCCCCCCTGTCTCCCTGCAGGGCATCCCGGAGCGCAGTGCGCATTTTTTTGGGGCTTCTGCTTCCTTTCCGGCTGCGTCCACCGGGATTTTCTCTTATTGTCCCAAAAGGCCCCCTCCCCCTCCCCAAGGACAATCAGCTCCTCCGGGCCCCAGTCCCATTGCGCGGCGCGCTCGTCAAGCAGCTGGTGGTCCAAGTGTTGATGCTCGCAGTGGCGGCGCATGTTGTGCCGCCATTGCCAGCCGCAACCCTGGACGGGGCACTCAACAGGCACTGCCTGCACGCCCTGCTTGCGGGCTGCCCACATGCTAAACTTACAAACAACCCCGTTTGCGCAAGAAACCGGCTGCGCCTGTGGCCCCCCCCCCTTTACGCGCCGCATGCGGAGGACACGGCCAGGTAGCCCGGAAAAAAAAAGGGGGGTGGAGTGTTTCTGAGTGCAGGTGGAACGCAATGTGAATCCGCATGCTCCCCAACGGTACTGTCTTCCCACAACCAAGCACGCGGCACACAACCTCCCCATCCCGCCTATGAACCATTGCAAGCAGCAGTGTAACCCCCTCGTAGGCAACAGTCCCCCTGGGCAGCAGTGGAGCTGCTTGTGTTTTGGGGGTTAGCTGCTACGCACAGCTATCTAGGAACCCCGCTTGCAAAAGCCAGACCCCCTTTTCAAGGTCAAGGTTCACCCACTCACACGCAGTGTATTCCACCTGCATCAGTTTCCCCCCCGCCCCTTCCCATACCAGGGGCCCATCCCCCTCCCTGCAAACAAATCTCTGCGGCATCCCTATCACGAACGCAGCGCCCGTTGCGAGCTCCTGATGGGAGGGGTCAGTGACAGTCTGCCCCCCAATGGGTGCAGAGGAAAAGGTGAGCAAAAATGGCGCACTCTGTGCCGGTTGCCCTGGCAGGTTCAAAATTGCCACAAACGGGCAGCCCTTCCACAACTGAGCCGGGCCCATTGTGGGCTCCGGGCCCCCCCTTACAGCCGGAATGCCGGCAGTCCTAGCAAGTTGGGCAGCTGACCGCCGGACATGCTTCCCATTGATGCGCAGATTCACCGCACTCATGATATGCATGTCGCGCCCCTCATACACAATTCGCCCCCCTTGAGCTTCCGAAAATAGCTCAAGGTGTGTATCCACATCGTACTCTGTTTGCCCTCCCCCACTATCCCCTGGGGTCGCCCAGACATGATCACGGTCAACATGCAGAAGGCCCACCCCGGACGGTTCGAAAAAATTGCACTCCTTGGGGTCAGGGTACGTTGCAGCAGGCCACCACGGACGGACAACGGCTAGAGCCCTGTCGGCAGCCCTCTGGCACACCGAGGGCAGGTCTACCCGGCTGATGTCCATGTCCGCCGTGTAGTGGCGCGACCGCGCGCGGTCAATGGACGAATAGCGGGACGGCTTTCTGCTGCCAGGTTGGGTGGCGGCTGTAGATTGTGGCTACAACCAGTGCAGCCGACAACCGCACCGCCAACTCAGCCACCGAGCAGTTGCGGTCGATCACCATTGTCCTCACATGGCAAAAGCCGTCCTCTGCCCTCTGGTTGCCACACACACAAGCTAAAAAATTTTGTGCCCCACACCCCTTTTTGGCCAGCCACTGCAAAAAGGCAGCAATCACCAGGAACGCTTGGACTGTGCGAACAAAGTGCAAGTACCAGCAATCCCAAAACGGTTGGCTCCGAAGCTGGATGAGGTAAATGATGTACCCAGCTTCGGCGATGGTTTCCAGTGCTACCGTTGGCGGCAGCTGTGTGTTATAAACCCCCCCTATGAATTTTTCTAGTGCCGTACCCAGAACAACGGCATCGCCGGTAGCATGGACTAGATGGGGCGGCAGTTTTAGGTTGTCGAGGGCTGCGCGGCCTATAGCAGCCATGGATTTCAGCAGGACAAACGCGGGCTCTACCTCTTGTTTGTCCTGTGGCAGGGGGGGCAAGACAGGCTTGGGGTCGTCACAATGGTTATGCAGCTCCTGCAGCACACCGTAAGGCAACTCTCCCTGCAAAACAAGGGAAGTCCCCCCCAACATGTGGGACACCCGTTTCATCAAGTGGGGGGGGGGGTCGAAGTTCCCACACATCCCGAACTCATCCGTTTGGAACGGAATATGTGGAATCTCCAGCATCCAGGAGAGGGTGCTCGCACCCTCGGCAAACAGTGCCGCTTGCATCTCACGGGACCGCCGTGCGTCACCGTCCGTATCTGCGGACAGGAGGTAACCATGGCGGTCCCGAAATGCTGCATTGCCACACAGCTCAGCCATGTGTTTCCGAACAGCATGGCAATGGTCCGGCTTGAACCTGCCGCACGTGGGGATGACCCACATAGGGATGGCAGAGTACCCCTCCTCTGTATGAGGCGCCAGAAACACCAATGTTGCCTCGTTGGCGGCGTGGTATGTATCTGGATCCTAATCCAGCCGCTGTGCCAAAGCCACCACATTAGCACCACTAGCCAGCGGCATGGGGTGCCGGCAACACGTAGCGCACAATCCGACTGCCTGTGCCTCGCCAGAAACAGTGATGACGTCCTCCACATGGATTTCGTCGATGCACAGGTGCCACACATGGCAACCGGGGATGTGGCCTAGGGCCTCCAGCAGCCACGGCAGACCTGGCGGTTCGTTTGGACGAACACGGGGGGCCCCCTCAGCGTGCCTTCGACCCAGGTCATAGCTGGGCAGGTACCCAGCGTTGTTCAGTGCTTGCAACAGCTTGGGGCCCCCAACGCCCAGTGCTGCTAGCGCCGAAGCATCCCTGTCCTCGTCATCCCAGGATTGCACGCTCCAGGCATCGCAGAGGTGCCCCAGCACTTTGGCTGGAGCCCACCCCGCCTGCAAAAGCCGTGCTGCACGACGCCCAGCAAGCGGGGGGTTGTCCTCCGCGATGGCTACAGCGAGCGCCTTGTAGGTCTCGCAGCGCTGCCGGAACTGGTGCAGGTCCTCGTGCAACCTGGCCCAGGGTCTCTTGGGCCACGTACCCCCTGTCGTTAGCCTCGTTGCGGCGGCGGGACAGGACGTGGGGCCCCTGCCGGTAGTGGGAATATGTGTCCTTTGGGTCGACGGCGGTGTTCATCCAGCCGTTCAGCCTAGCCGCATGCTTCCCGGATAGCAAATCCAGGCACGGCAAATACGGGCCATAGCGGCCCGCTAGGTCGTCCCAACGACCATCCGTGCGGCAGTCTAGGGCGAATAGCCCTCGGCGATCGCAGAACTCCCACGGCGGCTTCTCGTAGTTGCCCCGCATGACGGGGTACATCCGCCGCAACTGCTGCAGGGTGGCGGCCTGCCTAGGGAGAACCTCAGGACACTTGCGCTCGCGAGGAGGAATCGCAGCGTCTAGGTCGGGGTCCATGTCCATTGCATAGTCTACATCCAGGTTTGGCACCTGGGGATTGGGCCCCTGTCGTACTACAGCGGCTGCAGAAGCCCCGGCCAAGGTAGATGCAACCCGGACAGCCCCTAGGAGCTGCGGGTGCTTGTCTACGCGGATTAGCATGCCCGGTAGGGGAGTGTCCGCGCTGATGCTACCGTGAAAGAACTCCAACACGACTTTGCCGTACCGTACCAAGTCGGTATGCTGGGTACCCGCGCGGTGGATGCTATATTCCTTGCTGTTCCCGTTCTGCACTATGGGCAGGACCTTGCCACAGGGGCACTGCCATTTCTTTGTCGGGATGTCGCGGTTCCGCCCACCTGCGGCAACGCTTAGGGGAGCCAAGGGGGGAGATCCACGCATATCAGCCATTGTGAGGTAAGGGAAGGTTGTATGGTATCTGCGACAAAAAAGGGGAGGAGGGGAGGTCGCACTGTCCCGGAGCTCCCACAGGCCATGGGTACAACCAAATAGCCCGGTCACACTCCAGCAAAGCACGAACCAGCACAAGCAACCGATTTGCAGAGGTGAAACCAGAATCGGTCCCTGACCCACCCAGACCCACTTCCAAACGGACGAACAACGTGTGAGCAAGACGCACAAGTGTGAACGGCGCCCCCGGGGGCCCCTGTTTGGGTAGTACGCCATAAAAAAAAATTGCGTACTGCCCAAACAGGAGATCTCTGGATTGCGGCATAGCTGCAGTGGCAGCTCTAAGTTTCTAGGCTGTTTCATGAACCGTCCACCATGACCTCCAATGCCGCAATCACTCGGGGGGCGATTAACTACGCGCCATGCAGGTTTTTAACCCCAACAGCGGTCCCCAAAAACACCCCACCCGACCGGGAACTTTTTCAACTTTGGGTGTTTTTTTTTTTAACCGCGACACTTGTCCCCCCCCCCCCCCCCTTTGCTGGGTTAATTTTTTGGTCCCCAAAAACACCCCACCCAACCGGGAACTTTTCAACTTTGGGTGTTTTTTTTTTCAACCTGACACTTGTCCCCCCCCTTCTGGGTTGAAATTTCGCCTGCCGGGGTGATTTTTTATCTGCCCCCCCCCCCTGCCCCCCCCCCTGATGCGCGTCAGGGCGCGCGCCGCGCGGCGCGTTGCCGCGCGCGCGGAAAATGCGGTGACGGCGGCCGCCGCAGGGGCCGCGCCGCCTGCGACCCCTCGAACGTCATCGAATCATGAGAAGAAAAACGGCGAAGAAGTGAACTGCACGATGCACGGAACCGTGAAGGCCTATCCACTACCCAACGCCACTGGCTGATGCCCTGACCGCCTTACTCAGTGGCGCCAATGCCCAGGTTGCCAGCCATGCGACCCACACATGACCGACTGCTGACGGTCCCTGTCGGCCACGCTGCCCCATGGGGGTGTGCGCGCGCATCGCAAAAAAGGTGCCTCCCTGGCCCTGGCCTGCACGACAATGTCCTTGGCCGACAGCCCACTGAACCACCGTGAAACCGGGTCTGCCGGGTTCAGCTCGGAGGGTACGTAGTGCAGTTGCAGTGCTCCACCCTGCCACCGTAACCTGTGCGCCAGGCGTCTCATTATGCGCTGTTGTTCTGGCAGTGTAATGCCAGCCCTGCCCGAGAGTGTCGTGCTCAGCGCCGCTGTGTTATCCACAAACAGGTTAGTCGGTCCCTTCGCCCGTTCGAGTCCCGCGAGGACTCCCCAGAGCTCCGCTGAGTGTTGTGACGTGATCCAGCGGGGGCATCGCCTAATCCAGGGGCCCGTCCGGTCCCAGATGCCTACCCAGTACCCTCCTGGCCCTTTCGCGGCATTCACAAACAGGCAGGGTGCATGTGTGAACGTGTGTGGGGTGCAGGCAGGCATCCATCCACGCAGAGCGCAGCACAAACCCTCCAAAAGGCCTCTGACCAAATTCGGCGGCGCCCTGGGCGCCCAGCGCGGCCCAAAATGCAGCCAAGCCCGTGCGCCACTCCAGAACGCGGCCGCTGTGTTGCCTCGTCGCCCCAGCCACACCACGCGACGCAAGAGCCTTTTGAGCGAAACCTGCGTCAGCGGGGTTACCGCCAGGCATACCCACCTGGCCATGCAATCTGCCACAGCCACTGGCCTAGGCTGGATTCTGCCTGCCTGCGCGTTCACCGTTTTACCCATCCACATGACTTCAGCCACAGGGGTGAGGATGCTTTTGGCTCCGATCAGAAAGCTTGCCTTACTCAGGGCGCTGGTCACATCGTGGGTAACTTGGTGGAATTCCCGCTTGTGCTTGCCAACCAACAGGATGTGATCTAGGTACTGCACCACCACCACACACCCTGGGTCAATATGGGTTATCACTGTCGCGATGAGGTGCTGCACGAGCCCCGGGGCCTGGTGCCAACCGAAGGGCACACGCATGATAGCAAAGGACCTATCCCCGACTCCTACCCTGATAGCTCTGGTTAGGTGGGGGGGGAGGTGGATGGACCGGTAGCAATTCGCCAAGTCAATTTTTGTTGCCCACCCTCCCCCCCACCGTGAGCAGTAGGTCAGCCAGACGCTCTAGAGTAGGCAGCCTGAAACGCCAGGCCTTGTACGCGCAACTGTGGTTGAAGACTTTCATGTTGAGGATGAGGGCAGCTTTTGCCTCGCTCTTCCACTTGACGAACACGGAGGCATTGGGTGCCTCCCTCGTTCCCTCCACAAGGCCCTGGCGCTCCAGGGCGTGGAGCAAGGCTTGCGCCTTGGGGCATCGTGAGTTGGGCTGGGTCGGCGCACTGCGGCCTGCCCCTTCGAAGCAGGGGTCCGCCCACTGCTCCCATAGGGCTGTGGGCACTTGTACGGATCCCGCGTCCCCAAGACCCTTGGCAGCCAATTGCACTGAGACTTTGCGGCTTTCCCCCAGCACCGGCGAACTGGCGTCCTCTGGCGGGCCGTTCACTGCCAGTTCGTGCAGACATCATGCAGCAGTTGCAAGTCCGCCCTCTTCGTCTCTGGGGAAGGGGCCTGTCCCACATCCACAGTAGTGCCGTGTGCCACCAGATCTTTGGCACGTCCATGACTTTGCGCTCGTGTACCCGGAGTTGGGACGACAGCTTACCGGCCGCTGCCCGCATGTGCGTTGGCAGTTCGCCTCCGCACCTGCCGCAGGCCGTGGGCTCCCCCGGCGGGCTCATCTCGAGCGGATCCTCGCCTGACTGATGCCCCTGGAACTTGTGTCGGCCTGCTGGTGGTCTTCGGCGGAGGGCGCACCTGGTTCGCACCCGGACGCGTACTGTGCGTCGCGGCGTTTGTGGGGCGACGCGTCCCACTGGCAGTTCCCGACTTGGTTCCCGGCTGTTGGCAGTGGCATTGTCTGGTGCGTACGCCATCAGTCTATACAGCGGGCCCCAATACCCCGTCGTCGCTGTCGTCGCTGGAATCAGATATGACGATTGGTATGGGCGCCATGTCCTTCGCTCTCGGAGAGGCTTCACCACCCGTGACTGCCATTGGCCACATGTCCATCTGCGATGTTGCGCAAAGCGCTGCTCCCCCTCCGGGCGCTGGCTAGGGGAGCAGGGCAGGGAGTTCCCATTCCCATTCGAGCGGGGGTGTGGCGTACTCTGCTGCCTGCCGCTCGGACTTCCACCGTCCCCACCGGGCGGTGACCGCCATGGCTGCCCCCGTGGCAGCCAGTGCCGCCGCCCCCAGCCTGCGGAAGGCGTGCCAGGCCACGGAGTGCCACACTGTGCCCATGAGCGCAGCCCGTAGGGCGTGCTGGACCTCAGCAGTGGAGGCGAAGAGCGGGACCCAACCCGGCCCGTGCTGTACAATGGCGTGCAGGCGCTTTCTGCACGACCCGCCCCAGTGGCTGAGTCGTGCGGTGATCCACCTGTGTTGGGTCTTCTCGTCATAGAAGGCCACTCTCCACGGCGTTGCTAGGTCTGATGGTCGTACTGAGGCGGCCTCACTGACACGCCAGCACAGGGCTAGCCCCACACAGGGGAGCGCGACGACTGCAGTGCCGAATGGTCCTGAGGTGCGTGCGTCCAGTAACTGCAGCGTGTGCGCATTGGTCCAGATACGCCGTGGCGGTGGATGTGCGTAGGCCCGGTCTGCTGCCTTGCATATTGCCCAGTGGAGCGGGGTAACCACCGTGTCGATAATGCCCAGGGTCTCACACATTCGGACGCTGGATACCACACCCCTGAGCGTGGCGGACTGTCGCCCTTGTGCTGCCAGCATGGTGAGGTGCTTGGCCAATGCCGAGGCGGCGTCCAGGTCTGCGTACATGAGCGCCGTTCTGCCAACGCGTTGTAAGTCGCGGCGCCAGTTTCGTCTGGTGCTCTCTGCCCAGGCTCTAACTGCAAGTGCACCCGGCTCCGTTGCGATGTCCCTTGCTGTGAGGTCGTCCACGGAGGTGGCCAGGTAGCGTAGTTGGATTGCCGTTCCTTCGTTTGTGTCAGGGTCGTCCCCTGTTGCGCCCGGCTTAGCCGGTGCGTCTGCGCTACTGCTGGGGTTGGGCTGGGGGCTGTGGTTGGGGTTGGGGTTGTGGTGGCACGCTTGGCTGTCGCGCCGGGCATGGTTGCCAGCTCCAGTGGTTGCCGTGGCATCTGCTGCAAGGGTAAGGCGGGGGCCCGGACGCATCATGCTGTCGCCCCGTTGTGAGCGCCGTGTAAATCGTCTGGGCTCCCACCTGTGTGAACCCCCCTGTACGGGGGGGGGGGGGGAGGTCACCGAAGCCGGGGCTGTGTGGGCCTGCGGCACTTGTGATGCCTGTGGCCACTGCGCACCCTGCGCGTGCAGCATTTGTGGGGTGCTGTGGCATGGGGGCCGCCGTCACGCAATCTCTCGACCAGTGCCCATACATTCCGCACCTCAAGCACGCCCCTGGTAGCCCGAGGTGCGTGCGAGTCACCTGCTGCAGTGGCACCTGAGGGGCGCCTGAAAAATGGGGATCGCCTGTTGGTGGACCATAGCCGCCCCTGCTGCCACGGGCGCGGGCTGCGGAGTTGGCCGCGGCGCTCTCGTGGTAACAGTTAGGTACGGGGTAGTCCATACCGCTGCGCGTAACACTTCCCGCCTTTGCTGCATCTTCCGCTCCTCCCATCGGTGCGGCCCCATACGCCTGCAGTGCCGCCACCAGGTCTCGCTCCATCCCGGCCTGCATCGCCTTCTCGCTCACGGCCTTGAGTTGCTCCTCCAAGCACAAGGGAATCTTGAGCATTCGCAGTTTCGCAAGCTGGGCCTTCAGGTCGGCTATTTCCTTTTGCACTGGGTCCACCTTGCACATGTTGTGGCCGGTCTTGAGGTTGCCCTTGTGGTGGTTTTGGCGCCTCGATCCACTTCCCCTATAGTAGGTCCACCTTGTACGGCTTTGCCTTCTCATACGCTGCCAGCGCCAGCAACACTTCGTGGTCGGGCTTACCTGGTGCCGCCCAGTGCACCATCTCGTGCACCCCCGCCTCCGTGAGCCCTTGTCGCGTGGCTCTCTCTCGGTACCCAAGCGCCTCTGCTTCCTTGGCCTCCGGTGGAAGGAAGGCCTTGGCCAGCGGCGCGCACGTCTCGATCCACACTTTCCTTTGCGCGTATAAGGGGTCGAGCCCCGCTGCCTCAATGTCCATCGGGTCCTCGAAGGCCAAGCGGGGGCGTTTGCTGCTGGATGATCCATCATCGGTGCCTTCCTGCATGCCCCCCCGGACTCGCGCCGTGCACTGCTCCGTCACGCCGTAGTGCTCCAAGGTGTGATCATCTCCCAGCATTTGCTTCCCTACGAACATGAGGCGCTGATGCGTCGTGTCGATGCCTGCTCGTGCTGCTACTTGGTCCCGTACAAGGCCCACCAGCGTGTGCCCCGCCTGCAGCCGAACCGTGATGGTTTTGGGCCCCGTGTCGACGAAAATACGGCGGCTCTCTCGTGTCCCCAACTGCCCTTTATCCGCGGTCGCCGGTGCGGCGATGTTGTCGTGCATTCCCCTCGCCTCGGCCCGTAGGTTGTCCCGGGCTCCCCCACCGCAACCGTTGGGAGGCCCCGCTGCTTCGCAGCTACTCCAGCCACTGCGCTGGGTATCCCCCCAAACAGTAGGGGCGGGGCATCCCCGGGCACCGTGCGCGGCCGCGACGGCCTCGCTGTTCACCTCACTCTCACCAGCCTCATTCGTCTTCACGTAGCATCGTGGCGCTGGGTGTCTGCCGTGTCGGCCCGTGTCGGGATGCTGGGCGTTCTAGGCGTCCCGGTCCGTGCCCGTATCTGTGATGCGGTCTGTGCTCATGTCGCTCTGGAGCGTGCCCCGCGTGGTCGCCATGATCACAACCATGATTGCAAGGCCCACAATCGGGGCCGTTTGTTGCGGGAACGTGGTGCAGCGCTGCGGGCACCCAGCTGCACCCGGCTGCTGACGAGCCAGTGTGCACCGCACGGCTGTTCGCCCCCCGGCGCATCTAGCCTGTAACACGTCCACGACTGTGGCCGCCGTTGCCAGTAAGGCCCCCGCTTGCGTCACTCTTTGGCGTGGTCGTCCTTGATGCCACTCTTCTACACCAGCCATGTCGTCCCCTTCCTCTGATGAGGCTCACGCAGGTTAGAAATACATCAAGCTGGGGTGAGAGAGTGTAGGATGTTTAGCACGTACCTCAGGCACTGACACTGTCACTGTCACTGTAGCCGTCACTGACAATGCTACCTCTGCCCCCCCCCCCCCCCCTCCTGCACTCGGCAGAACAAAAATTGTTATGCACAACTTGTGCCGGCGTTAATATTAACCCATAAAAATCAACTCAACACTTCAAATATTAACGTGAACAAAAAACTGCACAACACAAAGCGAAACACACCAGGGGGCATGCATCACTGTTGTGCCACACCATTTGGAGATGCGGAGCGGGGGGGCTTTTGGAGGGCCCTCGTTGGGGGGGGGGGAGGGTGACATACCACGGGGACACAACACAGCACTATAACACACCCAACTTGGTTGGGGGGGGGGGTGCTCTTGGGGGTTACAAGACCTTTTGACCCGGATCCCAAAAAAGTACACCCCCACACACCACAGCCCCACGTGGCACACCCGTAAAAACCACACCCCCACACATCACACCCCACACACATCACCATTCCAAGGGGGGGGGGGGGGTTGGCAGTGCAAACAAGGCATGAACTAGCCCCTTTATCAACTTTGGGGCAATCTACGACCTACAATCCGGCCACAATGGAGACACACACACCCAAAGATACATACCAACCAGCTTTTTGTATTGGTCCAATGATCAAAATATTTTACGTACATCTCCAAAAGACCTTCGAAAAGAAAGGGGCATACCCTCCCAAATGTCAACCACGAGGGCAGGGGGAGGACAAAGGGAGGAGGTAGGAAGGATGTGTGTGGGAGGGGACGGGTGTGTGGGGGTGCCAATATCATTGTGTGTGTGTGTGTGTGTGTTTGTTCCCATGCCATACAAGAAAAGGTGCATTGATGCTGTATATTTTGTATGTAGAGCACACTATGGGAGGTAGAGGCGACAATGGGGCAGTGCACAAGTAGGTGGTCACCATAAATGGCTAGCACACCGCGTAACTAGCGTGATGCCTACTAGAACCTCTTGCGGTCATTAATGTGCTGCAAAAGCCACAAAAAAGGGGGGGTTTGCATTAATTTTTCGAGGTTAATATTACATTAATTTTTCAGTCGGCGTTAATATCTACGAAACATTACATATTAACCTCAAAAAATTAACACAAAAGGAAAGCGACACGACACGGCGTATACCTGCAGGTTTTTGGACCATTTTGTCGCTGGCGCGGCCATGACCTTATCCCCGCATATGGCCATCCCAATCACCCATTGGTAGGCGGGTGTGCGGGCCCGTGTGCCGTGGTTGAGGAGCCCAATGGATAGTGGGGTCCATCTTCCACCGGCGCACGGGTAGGCATCCCCCGGAGGAGGAAAGTGAGCGGCCGCTTCCAGTCGATGGTGTCCACAAGGGGTGCACGCGATTGGATGTAGCGGGCCCACGATTGCAACTGCCAAGAGCGGCCGCTTGTGGCGGGATCCACCAGGAACACAGGTTGATCTAGCGCAAGCGGCTTCGCAAACTCCTTCCATGTGTCCCTGAAGCGGTCACGTGAAGAGATGGGGCGGGGGAATGGGGGGCCCGTTGCGGCGGTGTAAGCGGCCCCGCGGCGGGTCATGAACTCCGACACACGCCGCAAGCCGCCCTTGAAGATGTTCAAGTCCATAAGTAGCGTGATCAGTTCGGGCTTTCGGTAGAGGACGGAGGCATATTGCTTCATGGCCTCGATTTGCTTGTTGCCGATGAGCGGGAGTTGGGCAACCTCGGTGGCCCCGTACCACCGGGCCTTGGCCAAAGGGGATGAGGCCACCCACTCACCAAGGAGTTGGGATACCAAAGGGTCCCGCAAACTCTTGGCCCCACTCAAACTCGTGAGTGTCGTACTAAGCTCGAGAAGGGTGTCCTAAGAGAAAGGCATAACAAGAGCTACACAAGAGAAAAATGAGGTTGGGAGTGGGGTGAGTGGGGGGACCGGAGAGGGATGTGTGGGGCTACATAACCACCTATAGGACTATGCAACCCCTCTAGCATCCCGTTGGGCACCCTTTGACCACCCAAACACTTCAAGTGGGCACGGTACGCGCACACGCAAAGCGGTGTAAATGACCCAAAATTGGGTTGTCGTGTTAATATTTGGCAGGTTAATCTTTTTTTACCCCCTTTCATATATTACAAATTAAAGTTAACCATATTGGTTTCAACGTACGTCTCTAGGCCATAATCAGGCACTCTCGCCTATCCCCCATAATGGTCGTATATATAGCACCTATGGCAACAGCCCCTACCTAGTCCGCGTCTCTGGCACTTGCTGTGCCAAAAATAGGAAGGCAAAGAGCACGGCTGCACGTGCAGACCCAGCACACCGTGGCTCCGGGGGATTCTGCCTTCCAGTTTTGGCACCCTGCCATGAGCACGTGCGCTTTCCCATCTGCACACAGAAGAAAAAAAAAGGGACTGCCTATCATTCACTCCTATATCGTTCAAACTTACGGTTGCGGCCTTGCGCAACTCATCGTCAAAATCTATTTCTTGGGAGGCCGTGTAGAGGGTCTCCCACTTTTCTCTGCCCCCTCGTAGCCACCAACTAAATAGTTGGTTGGGGCTAGCGGTGCAACCGAGTGTGCAAGGGACGGACGGACAAGGCCTCATGCCTCGATGTACCATCCACCGCAATAGGCAACCAATGCAGCCGTCGGTCCCCAGGCGGCATGATGTCCGAGGGTGGGGGTGG
Source organism: Eutreptiella sp. 'Long Island Sound 2002' (assembly GCA_964036045.1). Taxonomy (NCBI): domain Eukaryota; phylum Euglenozoa; class Euglenophyceae; order Eutreptiales; family Eutreptiaceae; genus Eutreptiella; species Eutreptiella sp. 'Long Island Sound 2002'. Next base: position 126,205,703 of record OZ038381.1, on the reverse strand, counting down.
TCGACACTTGTACAAGGGCCCGAGGCGGTCGGGGAGGTAGTAGGCCGCACCATGGATGGCCGTGTCGTCTCCCGTATAGGCAGTGAAAGCCCGGGACTCCGGTAAAGCTAGCTGGGCTTCACAGTCCGTGTAACTTTTGTCGCCGGGGTAAGGACTAATTGCCCGGTAATGGGCAAGTACTTGACAATGTAGGGTGCTGCAAGCTCCTTCTAACAACTTGCTGGAGGCCTTGTAGGCGCCTGTGTCGCGTGCGATCGTCTACCAAATGGAACGGCTCCTTGGGCCGAGCCCCGTCACCACGTCCCATTGTCTGGGGAGGAAGCCCTATGGAACTGGGGAGGGTTGTAGGCAATACCTTGCGGTCCCGATGCACAAGGTGACTATATTTGGTGACATTCGTACGAAATTCGTACCAAGCTCATACCAATTTTGTAGGAATTCACCAGATTTCCCTGAACACTTCAAAGTTGGCTGCCACGACATTCGTACGAATTTCGTACTAATCTGACCCCATTTATCCTTTTTTCGTATCAAACATCGTTCGGCTTGTGTCTCATTGCTTTCATTATCAGAAAAATGCAACCTCCTTAATCACCAAGGTTCTGGGCACCCACAACAGAACACACTCTCAACACAACACCACGAGAACAATACGGGAAAAGAGCAATGTGCAACGTGCAAAGAGCAGGCATAGTAAAATATGACGTCACATCCGTTGCAAACTTTGCAAATTGAGGGGTGAGTACCCCACATGTACTTCCAACCGCCCATGCAAGCGTCGCCAAGGGAGGGGGGGGGTGTTGGGGCGTACGTGTATGTACACATATACATACATACATATGTACAAATAGCATTCGTGCGGGTTTTATGGGACAGGAGGTCCCAGGGTCAAGGGCATAACTACACCCCCCCCCCCCCTTGGGGCACAACTATGGCCAGCTGGGCCCTCGGAGCTCTCCTCCTCCGCCCCGAAGTTGGCCTCTAACGCCGCCGCCATGAGGCGGTGGGGGGGGGGGGGGGCTGCTGCATGAGCTGGTTGTGGGCAGCAGGGACATTGGCCAGATCGGGAGCGACTCTCCCAACCTCCATGTCCATCTGCTTCTGCAGCAGTGCCATGGGTAGGCCCGTGGCAACGGCCGACATCTGTCCGTGCACCGCCTCAGCCTGCACATGCCACGCCTGCGCCACGGCCAAGAGGAACCGAGTGCCGGCGGTGTTGGGCGCCGCCCCCCCCACCACCCTCACCCGTCGAGCCCTCGGCGTCCCCCTCTCCCGTCGGTCCGGGTGCCCTGCCCCCCGGGGCCTTCGCCCGCTATGCCGCCTGCCGCTCTAAGGTTTTCAACTTGGCAGTGAGGCGCTCCTTGTCACGGCGAAGGGCGTCACACTCTACCTCAGCGGCCCGCCTGTTATCGTTGGCCTCAGCAAGGCGCTGCTAAAAGTCCCTCTGCGCGGCCTCTGCCCTCATTGCCCGGACCTACCACTGCTGCGATTGCTGCTGCTGCAGCCGGTTGCAGCCATTCAGCCAGCCCCCCCGTCCGCAGGGGTGCTTGTACGGTGGCCCTTGGAGGGGGGGGGGGGGGCTGTGTCTGCTTGGGCGAGGGCTTTCTGCTTTGGGCGGCAAGGGGTGGGGGGGCGTCCACATCCCCCCCCTTGACGTCAATGACGTTAAACCCCCCCCCTTACCCCGCATCAGCCCCACATGGACCGAATCACACCCAGTCCGCCCTCCGCTGCTCCCACCCCACAACCGCGGCCAACGGAATGACCATGGCCGCGGTCACGGTCCCCTCCTCCCCAATACCCGTCACCCCCGTGTGCACCCGCCAGTGCACGATCACCAGCTGATAGGCAAACATGCCAACCACCGAATGCCCCTTGGGCGGGTTGGAACCCGCCTTGATCACAAGGGGCCACGGGAAGGGGATGCGGAGGTCGGCCTGCTACCCCTAGGGCTCCACAGCTACGTCCCACACGGTAGACAGATGCCGCTACCGCCCGTTGGAGCCGGGCGCGACCTTCTGTTGCCAGGCGACCCCTGGATGCTTGGCGGCAAGGTTGACCCGAGCCACGGGGGGGTCGAGGTGGGCGGTGCCCAAGTCCTCACGCGACGGCATTGGAATCACCACCTCGTGCCCGGCGCCGCGCCCACGCCCCACACCCGAGCTTGCATTGCTGCGGTCTCCAGCACTTCGTCCCGAGCGCTCGGACCTCTCGCTTCGCTCACTTCGGGCCTCGCTTGGGGCCCATCCAAACCTGGATCCTTTGCCGCGCTTGCTGCCCTCAACGGTCACCTGCACGCGATGATGCGGGGTGAACCGCTTGCCGTGGTGGCGCAACTCCGGGGACCACGCGTGGAAGGGCACCTACAGACGAGGCAAAGTATTGGGGGTAACACTCGAGTTAGAGAGGGAGTGCCGATGGAACGAAGATGGGGGACACGGAACGCAAGCGGTACACAGCTTGGACGAAATTCGCACAAATTTGTGTGAAATTCGTACGAATTTCGTACAAATTTCGTACCAATTTCACAGAGACTTCTTTGTTCACACATGTGCCACAGACATTCGTTCGTACAAAAATCGTACGAATTTCGTATGTATTTGGTGCGAATTTCGTCCAATTTGTCGAAAAAGCAAGCAAACACACAGAAATGCACAAGGGGCACACATTGCAATCAAACGGGCAGCTGATGATTGGGCCCCGGCGCGCGTGCATTGGGGCTGTGCCACGCTGGGGCGGTGTTCCCCAGGTGCCACAGTGTGGTGGGCCGGACGGGGCCGGGGGGGGGGGGGGGGGCAAAGCCGGAGATGGCGAAGTGGATCTCCTCCTCCGCATCAACGTAGCCCTCCTTGGTTACCTCGAGCTCATGCACAATCCCCGCAAAAAAGGGCACCGAGTGCTCGGCCACCTCCATCACGGCTAGGACGTCCGCCGGGGCGGAGCGGGAGAGGAAGGTGGGGTGGTAGGGGCACGTGGGGGGGGCGGACAAGTCACCTTGGGGGCGTCCGCGAAAAGGGCCTGGGCAGCATCCCCTTCCCACAACCCCACCCTCCCAACCGCCCCCTTCCCCAACCACAACAGGTGGTCCACGCTGGGGCAGTCCCAGCTGGATAAGTCCCAAGAAACGGCCGGGGCCTCGAGGGGGGTAGTGGGGTCCAGGTGGGTGGTGTTGGGTTGGTAGTGGCGGTGCGTAGCGCACGGGGTCCACAAGTTCAAAGGGCCCCGTGCAGCCCATCCCGGGCGCCCGGGAGGGCGGGCATCCCGTGGTGGCGGCTGGTGGCCACCATTAGCAGCATGTGCCCCCTCTGCAGCTGAATGGTGTCCCGGCGCACCTCCGCCGCCTCCCTCAAGGCTGTCCCCGCCTGCACCCTCACCTGTTACTCCTATGAAAGGGAGAGGAAAGTACTCAAGTGACACCCCCAAATGTCCCTTTCGTAAGGAGGAAGCACCCCAAGATGCGTGGCGACGTCGGTGTGGGGGAGCTAGGGCCCACTCCCAATACTTGCCTCGATGACACTGCCCGGTGTCATTGGGTGGAGGTTCCCGACCTCAAGGACACTTTCCACGAGAGGGGTGTGGGACTTCTTGAAGACGCCCCCCCCAACCCCCTACCCCAGCGAGCGTTTGCTTTGCCAACGCCGGGGGAGTTCAGGATCCCTTGCCTGCTCCACACTCAGGCCAGCGTTGAACGGCAACTTGAAATTCTTCCCCACAACTTTCTCGTCGCCACTGCCCCACGCCCTCATCACCTCGTTCCACCCCACCTCGCAATCCTTTGCTTCCACAACCCCCTAAAGCACAATGTCGCCGTTCCAATCAACAAAGTTCAGGGGGGGTGCGAGGCGGCCACCCTGTTGGGGTCGGCGGGGAGATCGCCCGTCACCCCATGGGGGGAGATCGGGAAGGGGTTTGGTGGGGAGGGGGCGTTTACGTGAATTGAAGGGGGGGGCACATGATGATCCCCGGAACCATTGCAAAGAAGTGGTGCTCTAGAAAGTGGGGTGGGTGATGTCCGGGGTATGAACCTTTGGTTGGATGGTGGGATGGAAAGGGGCCATGCCCAAATGGTCCCACCACCGGGCGTTGGCAAAGTGCCGGGTAAAGGGGAAAAAGGAATGGTCACGTGGTGAGCGTGCAACCAAATCCTGAAGGGACACCATGTCGCAATGGGGGGAGGGTATGCACCCGGTTAGTGGTGAGGTACACCTAGACGTGGGCGTCCTTGGGCTTCCCCACCGGGTTAGTACGCATTGCATTCAACACCTGGTCCATGGTGGCAGGGAGGAGGGAAAGGTGCAAAAAACGAAGGGAGGGAACCCGCAGGTGGAGTTGCCTCCACAAATTCCTCGACCAGGCCTTCCCCCCAAGGTAAGAGTTGGGCGAGGGGCTGCGTAAATCAATGTCAATGACATCGGGGGTGGCGTCCAGAGATGTTGCCCAGGCCACTACATCCTCCACTGCCGGGACCCGGAGTCGTAGGTCGCCTCCTCCATCCCGTGATGGGGTACCGGGAGGGCTTGATACTGCGCCAGGGTGTCGGCAGCAGCATCGGGACTGGACTGTAGGGACGCCAGTTGGGAAAGCGTTGGCGACATATTCAAATGACGAAAGGCGTTGAGAGCCGTAGGAAATCGAAGCAGTGCAATGTGAAACAATTTCGTGCGAAATTCGTACAAAATTCGTACAAAAGTCACAGTCTTGGATTCGCGTGAATCTTGTGTGAATCTTGGGGTGAATTTCGGTGAGTTCGCACCGGATTCGACGGAACAACACCGAATATGTGGAAACAGGCGGCTAGTTAAAACCTCAAATTTGGACACATTTATTGTGCCACCATTTTCGTGAAGATAGCACGAGAAACACACACAATGGCACCAAGTTACGCGCAAAACATACCAAAAAGTTGCCAAATTTGCACTACCGTGAATCTCCCATTCAAACAGGCGCTTCACGCAGGGTGCGCCAAGCAAACCTAGGGGCGATGGACATATGTCCAGTGCACAGGTGGCAGCCTCCTCCACTAGGCATTGCCCTTTCTCCTGGGGTCGGGGGCAGTAGGAAGATAGGGGTAATACCATGGCCTGATGTGCTGGCAGGCTTGGGTTTTGGTTTCGGCCGTGGGTCACCACGAACCATGTGAGTAAGTGTGCGTGTGTCTGGGCTCAGCCCAAGGCGCCGCCTCATAGGTGGATGCACAGATGGGGCTAGTGGTGCGGGATGGGGGTGCCCTGGCAGCAGCGAGTTCCGTTGGCGGCTGGGGAGGCGTATTGGTAGTAAAGAGGATCATCCGTGTGCCATAAGCGCTAGCACTGTTAGCTGCCCATATGGGAAAGGTGACTGTGCTGCAGGCGAGTGTGGGACATGGAGGCGCAGTTGACGGGGCACCGTGGCCGCCATGACGAGCCTCGCACTTTCTAGGCTTCGATCCAAGAAGTGGGACCTAGATAAGCGGTTTTCCACGTGCCACAAGGCTACTTGCCCTTGTCGTTGCATGGCAAATTGATACCTCGTCCACCCCATATCAAAGTGGCCGTGCAGGGTCGCTAGAGGCCGACCCAGCCACTTCTGAATCCTTGGGGTGATGGGATTGGTCAGCTTGGCGAAGTGGGGTGGTTCAACATTGGCTGCGACGATCTTCGGCGGGGGAGTGCGGTACGGTAGTGATGGTGGGGCGATTTGCAGTGAAGGCGGAGCCACGATGGTGATGGAGGAGATGCAGGTGAGAGCGCGGGTATCAAAACGGGCGGTTGGGCTGAAGCCAACCGTGAAAGGCATCTTTGGGCCTCGCTATTCCAAGGGGAGGGCGGGGCGGCCCCAAATAGTTACAGCTCCGGTACCACCCACTGTGACACCCCGTCGGGAAGGGCGCTGTCGAGCACCCATGCTACGACGGCTACGACGGGCGGCTCAACAAAGGGGGTATTTGAAGAGTTGTCTGCACATCCTTCAACCAACCACAGACTGCCAGTAGGCACAAATCAGCCATGAAAAACCATGAAGCAGGTGTCCATCATTACTGGGGCATGAGGGAAAATGGCACAGGCATGGCACGACCTTCAACTACTTGCAGCTGCTAGAGGCGGCACAATGAGGCGCGTGAGGCGCTTCGGGCACTTACGTGGACGACATGGCCTGTTTCCATGCGGCCTTGTGCATGGTGATTGCTGTTCGGGGTTCACCGGGGTCCGGTCATGTGTATTGAAAGTGAGGCTCTTGCGGCATGTGCCTATGTAGACCTGCTATTTGAGACATTGAAAAGCACACTGCAAACAACGTCAGGAAATGAGGGGAGGGCACCACAAACACACATGTTTGGGCTAATTTGTTGAAGCGGAAACAAAAGCGGCTGAACACAATAGTGGGCGAAAAAACATTTGTTTAAAAAAACAAAAGCGATTGTCATCCATGCCCTAGACATGGCACCTGAATCCGCGCATCACTCATCCCCACTATCGTCCTAGGGGCGAACGGCGGCGCTGGGGCTCCACGGATTCGAGTTTCGGGGTGGCCGAAGCTGGAGCGATGGCATGCCAACGCAAAGAAAACAGAGGAGCCTACTTTGAGCACCGCCAACCGTCGGGGTTGGGGGATGGGGGGTTGGGGGGAGGAGTTGTTGGAATTTGTGTGTGCACGAGCAACTTTAAGCCAAAGCAAGACTGGAAAACACTCATGTGTGAGCAGCTTGGTGCAATTTTTTTCTTTCGGAAAATGGGGCATGCGGGTCCGCAAAAAAGCAAAGAATCTGTTTGGTACAAGTAGTGGGATGAAAACTTTTGTGGAAACTCATGGAAGCTACACAAAGTGTGCATAAAATTAGGGGCACTTCTGACGGATTCTCACACAAGAAAGCACCTACACAAAGTGCGGGTAAAACTACAGGCACTTACGATGGGTCCTCTTGAAGGCAACAACTACACAAACTACGGGTAAAATTGCGGGCACTTATGACGGCTCATCTTGAACGCAACACCTAAATGAACTACGGGTCAACTTACGGGCAGTTGTGATGGGTCATCTTGAGGGCAGCACCCACACGAGCTCCACGTAAAATTGCAAGCATTTTGGGCGGGGTGTGTCCCCAAAACTTTAGGTGCGGGTCCCCGTTTGTGACCATGCATATTCGTGGGTTTTTTACACGTCCCGATGCAAGTGGGGTCCAAAGAATGTTTCCGAGCGTACAAACGCAAGAATGCACGTTAACAAATTATGGAGGACGAGCACTACGGTGACATGCGGGGGTGGGAAACCTGTCCCTCCGCCATGTGTTGATTCGGGTCAGCATGGGGAATTGTTTCCACCATCTTGCGTTTTTGCGCACAAGTGCAAGGACACGGCCTCACCGCCCGGTGCTTTTGCACATTCGGGCGGTAGCCTGTCCCTCCGCCCTGTGCTACTGTGCACAAGGGAAAGGAATCCGTTCCTCCTCCTTGCGCCGCGGTGGACAAGGGGTGGAGAACCCAGTCCCTCCGCCCTATGTTGATGCACACAACGGTGAGGAACCCGAACCTCCCGTATTGTGTTGATGCGCACAGGGGTGGGGGGCCGGTCCCTGTGCCCTATGCTAATGCGCACAACGGTGGGGAACTTGTCCCAGAGCCCTGTTAATGCACATAGGGGACCTCTCCATCCGCCGTGCGCTGCTACACAAGGGGGTTGGGAACCTATCCCTCCACCCCGAACTGATGCGCATAGGGGAGCTCTTCCTCCGCAGTGTGCTAGTAGGTACAAGGGTCAGGGACATGTCCCTCCGCCGTGTGTTAATGTGCTCAAGGATGGGGAACCTGTCCCTATGCCTTGTAGAGATGCGCTCAGGGAAGGGGAACCTCTTCCTCCCTCCCGTGCTAAAGCGCACACGCGTGGGGACCGAGCTTCACCACCCTAGCCTAATGCGCATATGGGCCTTGACCTTGTCCTTCCGCTAGGTGCTTAAGGGGGAATGATGGTCGGTATCGGATTGATTCAATGCCCCTCGCCATAGGCACTTGCAGCCCTTAGTTCCAGTGTGAGGCTCATCGCGTAATCGGGGCTGAACGGCGGCACAACTCACATGCAGCTAAATCATATCATGTATGTACACTGCTATTCATGAATGTTTTGGGTGGGAGTCTGTTGTGGTATGGGCTTGAACACCTTTGGACAAGTGGCTGTGGTGTGCTATGTGTCTCCGTGTGTGTGCTGACTGCGCATGAGATAGCCTACAATGCAAGGTAGTGCCCAGTTAGGGTTCTACTCCGTCATGTGCGAGACAAATCGGCGCCGTGCCATTTCCCTCTTGCGCAACGGGGTTAACATGTCAACCCTGAGCCCGACATTGCCGAAGGCGTGACCAGTGGCTCACATCTGTGGAGTACAACCCAGCGAAGCGCAGTGATGAAAATAGACAAAAATCTAGGCCACCTGTTCCCGAATCTACTCATGTGCTAAAGTGCACAAAGGCGAGAAACCTGTCCTTTTGCCCTATGCTGATTAGTACAGAAGTGGGGTACCTATCCCTCAACCGTGTGCTTATGCACACGGGAGTGGGGAAGCAAGGCTTCCACCTCATATGATGTGCATAGAGGTAAGGAAATTGTCCCCCCGCTTAGCACCATGTGCACAGGGGCGGGGAACGTATTCCTCCGCCCCGTGGGGCGCGCACATGGTTGAATTAGCCCTTCACCCTATGTAGCTGAGCACAGGGGTGGGAAACACATCCCTCCACCCTTTACGTGCTGATGTGCGCAGGGGTGGGGCACCTCCCCCTCGGCCCTATGCCGATGCCAACAGGGGTGGGGAACGTGCCCCTGGGGCCTATGTTGATGCACACAGCGGTGGTGACCTTGTCACACCACCGTGTGTTGTTGCGCACGGGGGTGGGGAAACTATTTGTCTCCTTTGTGCTGGTATGCACGGGTGTGGGCCACCTATCGCTCCGCCTTGTGCCAATGCGCACAAGGGTGGGTCTCTCCGCCTTGCACCGGTGTGCACAGGTGTGGGGCACCTCTATGTCGGCGGTGTGCCAGTGCGCACATCGTTGGGGAACTGGTCCCTCCGCGTTGTGCCGTTGTGGATAGGGTTAGGGAATTTGCCCCTCCGCCCTGTGGTGATGTGCATAGGGGTAGGGAACCGGTCCCTCCGCCTTGTGGTGATGCACATAGGCATGGGGAACCGGTCCCATTGCCCACTGATGTTGCGCACTCGGGCAGTAGCTTGTGCCTCTGCCCTGTTCCTATGCACAAAGGGGTTGGCGGCTTGTCCCTCTACCTTGCAATGTGCTGCACCCGGGTGGGGAACCCAATCCTTCCGCCACATGCTAATGCGCAAAGGGATGGAGAACCCAATCCCTCCGCCCTGTGGTGATGCGCATTGGGGTGAGGAACCGGTCCCACCGCTCGGTGCAGTAGCGCGCAAGAGCGGGCGGCTTGTCCATCTGCCGTGCTCATGTCCATAGTTTGCAAGAGGCGGAAGGGTGGGCTCGCAGTGGATACAGATCGCAAGGGGGGGGGCGGGGGGCAAGGGAGGCACGGCGCCTCACCGCGCACGGGTAGGGGCGACGAGTGCACTCAGCTGTTGTGCACACGGGTGGGTAAGAGTCCCTTCGCCCTGTGTTGTAGCGCACAAGGATGCGGAAGGCTATCCCTCCGCCTTGTACTGTGGTGCACAAGAGTGGGGCACCCTTGTACCCTTCGTGAATGGGGAATAAGTGGCCGTTTGAATGGGGGATCAATATTCGCGCAAATTTACCCGAATTTTGAGGTCTTTTGAGGAAAACGCCATATTTTTAGTTGCTTCTAAGGGATTTGAGGGGTAAATTTCATGCCTTAGTTTCATTACGCATCATCCAGTGAAAGTCCCGCCCCAAACGTATGCACCATGCCCAAGCGGCGCCCAAAGCGAAAAATGGCAAACCCCGGCAAGCCAAGCGCCGATTCACAGGCATGAATTCACACCAATTTGCACGAAATTTGCACGAATTACGTAGGAATTTTGTACGAATTCACACGAATTCATACAAATTAAACCCTTGTCCACCCCCTCATTTGTCCTAACACACACAGTACCCCCCCCCCCCCCGTGCCCCCTGCATGCACCGTGGCCACAGGCAATAATGGTTTGGGGTCGTGGTGTATTCTCATATCCGTTTCTTGCGACACGAGAACCGCCGCTCTAGGGTCTGAGGTTGCTGCATGTCGGTTAGAAGCCGTCTTCTTGTACGGCTTGTGTACCTTTGTACATTGATGGGCCCTTGCCCATTTTGTGCCCTTTTGGTCGCATCCCAACCATGAGCCACCAGGCTATCATCAATGGTGTGGTTGTCCACAACCACGTGCACCCCTAGTCTCCCCCGGAGGAAACTTAGGCCCCCGCCGTTGCGCAACATGCGCTTCAGCCTCCGGTGAATGCCCTCCATGGCAAAGCAGGAGAACTTTGACAAGATTCTCCACTTCTTTGAAAAAAAAATACATGTGGTCGATCCAAAGATGCGTCCACAGAAGTTTGCCCCATTGGAGCTCATTGTGGGCAACGCCCCTGGCTATGCTATGTCTCCGGAGCCGCCCCAAGTCGGCTCCAAAAAACCATGCCGAACGCCAAGCGAACACACACATGCTTGCAAACCCCCCCCCCCCCGTCTTGCACACTAACTCCCAACTCTTCCCTGCTACTTGACGCTGCCTCACACTATGCTGTTGTAGACAAGCATCAATTACCTTTTCCCATCCCCTATTCCGCATCAAATGTATGGCAGCAGCAGACTCCATCCTTACCTTCCCCTTGCTATTTGCCTTTACATTCTTTAATGAAGCACGGGCGCAAGTTCATGGAGCAAGCCGTGCCTCATCTAAAATTGGTTGCAGCACGGTGCGTGCCGCAGTGGCCGGTGCCTTTCGTGTCAATTGTACAACTAGGTCTCGTGTCCCGTTTATGCCGCACAACGGGACACGGAGGAACCCATGGAGGCCATAATCAGGCACTCGCCTATCCCCTATAATGGTCCTATAGATAGCACCTATGGCAACAGCCCCTATCCAGTCCGCGTCTATTGCACTTGCTGTAGGCAACCAATGCAGCCGTCGGTCCCCATGCTGCATGATGTCCGAGGGTGGGGGTGGTCGACACTTGTACAAGGGCCCGATGCGGTCGGGGAGGTAGTAGGCCGCACCATAGATGGCCGTGTCGTCTCCCGTATAGGCGGTGAAAGCCCAAGACTCCGGTAAAGCTAGCTACCGAAGCATGCCGTACACGTGTTCCCATACCACCCCCTACGTCATGCTCCGCACCAGGTACCGCGCTTGTGTCCTAGAGAGGTGCGGCGACCGGCTCCGCCAAACGGCCAAAATCAACCTCTCCTACATGCTAGGCTTGGGCTGCACAGTCCGTGTAACTTTTGTCGCCGGGGTAAGGACTAATTGCCCGGTATTGGGCAGGTACTTGACGGTGTAGGGTGCCGCAAGCTCCTTGCTAACAACTTACTGAGGTCTTGTAGCCGCCTGTGTCGCGTGCGATCCGCTACCAAATGGAACGGCTCCTTGGGCCGAGCCCCGTCACCACGGCCCATTGTGTGTGGAGGAAACCCTGTGGAAATGGGGAGGATTGTACGCAATACCCTACGGTCCCGATGCACAAGGTGACTATATTTGGTGAGATTCACGTGAAATTCGTACCAAGTTCGTACGAATTTCGTATAAACGAATGTGCTCAGCAAGTGTGTGAATGCAGCACATCGTGTGAAATTGGTACGAAATGTGTGTGAATTTCGTACCAATTTCGTACGAATTCCACACGAAGCTGACCGAATTTATCCTTTTTTTCACATGAAACATCTTGCAGCTCGTTTCTCATTTCGTTCACCGTTGGAAAAACGCAACCTCCGTGTTCACCAGGACTCTGGGCAACCCGCAGCACAACACACTCTCAGCACGGCAGCACCACCACAACAAGATGCGAATGGGAATGTGCAATGTGCAAATAGCAGGCGTAGTAGAAAAGGACGTCACGTCCATTGCTAACTTTGCAAAGTGGAGGGGGGGGAGTACCCCACATGTACTTCAAGCTGCCCATGCCGGCATCGCCAGGGGGAGGTGGGCAGGCAGTACTTGTATGTACATATATTCATATATAATCTGTACAGATAACATCCATGTAGGTTATATTCCTTTTGTCTACGGACCATCCATTTATTGCTAGAGCCCTACCGACACGTGCTGCGCGTCATCGGGAAAGCCTAAGCGCCCAGAAACATGCAGAACGTTTATGCCGTGGAGGACATTGTGTGTGGTTGTAGAGGCATAATGGGAGCCGACGCGTAGATCGCGCGGGAGGCGAAGGACGCGTAGGACGCTATGCGTGTGTGGGGGGGTGGGGCCGCCTCCTCACAGTTGGGTATCAAGCCTACGCGGCGGTTCCCACAGGGTTTCCACTCGTCCCAACGGCGGGGATAGCAAAAAAATTCCAAGCACCGGCAGTCCCAAAGGCAACGCCAACCCTGAGTGCACTGGTCCCCGGGAAGCAACCACAACAACAAGAATAACGCAACCCAAAGGGAGCGTCACCGTTAAGGACAACGAAAATGGCGCTCTAAACTGAAACAGCACCCCCTTATTTGTATGCACTGCGGACCCAGCAATTGGGGACGGGCTGTGTTGCACTGTGCGTCGCAACCGGCAACATCTCCACATGGGGTGACTGTGGCAGCGATGCTTCTGTGCCCACCACCTCGTCAGCATCGGGCCATTCCGGGGTCCCCTCGGAGAAGGAGAGCGGTGTGGTTGACGACGGTGTAGACCAACGAGTTGAATCTGCCGATGCGACGCACCGTACACGGAGGACGAATTCGGAGCCCGTATGCTTCCCGAAGTGCAAAAAGCGCAAGATGGCCGTAACATGACACATCGCCTCTGGAGCCACAGACGGAGCACAACACATACAACATGTACGACGTGCAAGACAAGCCCATCCGCACACCTCACATTGTTGTAGGTTGGGGCGACCACTTAGGTTCCTCCTCGTCCTTGACCTTGGGTAGGCCCTTCCCAAGTTGCATCGCGCTTGTAGAGCATGCAGAGCAAATGGGACAAAGGGCTGCTACCATGGAGAACGCGCCCGATGTGTGGGAAACTCCAAAGCGAACATGAGAGCCAAGCGTATAACACGCGCAACACGCGCCCGACACATAGGACTCTCCGGAGCCAACTTGGAAGCAGGGCGAATCGGACGTGCAAGATGTGCCTAACGCACAAACGTGACGACTCGTCTGCTCCTTCGGGTGGCACGTAACTGTCCTTCTTTTCGACTGTGCCCTTTCTTCTGTTGTCGATGCCTCCTTTGCGTCCGTCGCCACCCTTGGCATCGTCCCACGTACGACCCTTGCCGTCGTCCCACACGTGGCCTTTGCCTTTGTCCTCAGTCCGGCCTTTGGCATCATCCCATGTGTGGCCCTTGCCATCGTCCCACGCGTGGCCCTTGCCATGATCCCACATGCAGCCCTTGCCGTCCTCCCACATGCGGCCCGTGCCGTCGTCTGACGCGCCGTCTTTGCCATCGTTCCCGCGGTGACCTTTGCCATCGTCCTAGGGCGGCCCCTGCCATCGTGCGGTGCACGGCCTTCCCACTGCTCGTACTCGGTGCGGCACGCCTCCTCTTGCTCCCATTCCTCGTTGTCCGATTCTTCCCAACTGACTTCCCACTTGGCGTGTTGGTCCTCCGGTATAGGGATACTGTGGTGCAGGCGGCGGTGGCGGCAGCTGATGTGGATATAGGCCCACGAACGGTTGGCCCATACACGGCAGTGCATGTGAACTCTGCGAAAAAAACACGGAGGATACGTAAAAACGTTTCGCGAGCCACAAGAAGAGCACAACGCGGAGGACGTGGCGGACGCGGCGAACATCAACAAAACTCCAGAGTCATGTCGAGAGCACAATGTTAGTGACGTCTAGGACGTCCGGGCCACGTGCAACATAGGAACGGGGGGGGATACCTTTTGCGGTTTTAGCACCTCGCAATCGGCCCTCGGAACCAGTGCCCAAAGGGTTCTTGAATGGCTCCTGAACGATGCCGTGATCCGAAGCCAGCAAGTACCGCATCATCCCAGCCTTCTCAATGACATTCCCGTACGCCTCGATGAGCTCTTCCTCCGGCATTACCACCATCGCCGATATGGCTTAGGCGTCCCTTTACGCACGTACCAAAATTGCCACAGTTCCCAAATGGGTACCGCCCCAAAACGGGGGCTGAAAAACCACTTTGAAAAATTGCACGATTGCGCTCTGCAGGGAACACCCCTAAAATCCCGTGAATTATCCAAAATGACTGTGTGTAGCGGGTACAACATGTGCAAGTCAAAATTCATGTATCCCTTTCAAATCTGGGCACTGCAGTGTCCATCCAAAGAAAAATCCAATTCTTCCATCTCATCCGGTGGTGCATTTCAAACCACACTGCAAAATGCAACCTAAAAAATGAAGCAAGGATGATAACAGGCAAGCACATGCAAAACTCTGGTTTGTTTTTTGTTACAGCTGCTGCTGACCCAGTCACTGTGATTGTATGCGAAGCGTGACAAACAATGAACCACCAGTGCAGCCAACAAGCAATGGAGGCGCCGCCAGTGCAGCCAATGCAATAATAAATGAGGGCAACAATGCCTGCAAAAGAAATGGCGCAAGAGGGGTAAAAAAATGGCGAGTGGATGAATTTGGGCACTGCACCGCCCAAAATTACCAAAACATGAAAAAGGGCACCAGTCTCACACCTGTGTGACACAAGACACATGGCAGTGTGCAGTCCGCGCCCAAAACAAAGCAGAAGGTTACACCAAGCTTGCGACCCTATTGTGAAATGGGTCGTAATGTATTGCTGTTGTTCTCATAGGCGCTTGTACGATGTATTGAAACGGAACTCTCACATTCATGTACCGGGTATGGGCTAAAATTTGACTTTCACTACTTTTGAGCACTGCAGTGCCCAAATTTTTAAAAAGTTGGCAAATTTACCCGCTTCAATTCATTGTGGTGCATAGGTTCCTCGAAGGGCAAGAAAGGCCAACGCTTGTGCTTGCGTTGCGTTGGGTGGCATTCATGGTACCAAATATATTTTGGCTACGGAGAGACAGACAAACCGACAGGCAAGCAGACAAAGAGACAGATAGACAGAGAGACAGTCCAATGGACACCCCGACAAACGGACGAACAGATAGACGCATACACGGACGGACAGACCGACAGGCAAACAAACAGACAGACAAATGGACAGACATACAAGCAGACAACAGACAGACGGACGGACGATTGGACGGACGGACTGTGGGACAGAGAGACACAAAGAGAGAAACACAGAAGACAAACCGTCAGACAAGACAAGACAGACGGACGGACGGACACATGGACAGACGGAGAGACAGGTACAATGGCTGTCCTCCTACTACCACACGGTTGCTCCCTCATGCATCTGCACAACGTTGCGCACAGAATATTGACCTCCTTCCGCCCAGATTATCATGCAAATGGGTTTTGAGTTCATTTGGGAGCTGCAGTTCCCAAAATATTACAAACCAACATTTTGAGGTCTCTAATGTACTATGTCGGGTGCCTGCCTCAAAGTCTCACCCCCTTTAGCAACCATTATCGGGTCTTGCCATCAGTTATGCACGATATGTGCGATGTAATCATCCACGTGATCAAATCCCCCCCTCTAAACTACTGCGCCATTCCATGTTGATGAAATACACCCCGTATAGGTGTTGCCTTGATCTTCAACACTTTGGCACACTTATTGTAGTAGGGGCATTGTTGGTTGATGGAGTTTGGTTGTCCGTGTGTAGTGTAATGGTTGATATGATGAACACCCCCACTCTCCAGTGCACCACCGTTGCGCGGTGCTGAGGTACACTCCTGCACAAGTGTTATGCCATTGGTCCAACAGTTTCACACGCATTTTTTACTAGGGGCCTTGAAGTTGGATGCGGATTCGGTTGTCTATAGGGTGTCTTCCAACACGGAGTCAATCGTGTTTTCGAGTGTTTCATCACAATTTGTGGTTGTTTTTTCTAAAATGGCTGTAGATGGTGCAAGACTCCGCACAGACAACCAAGTTTGTCTCTACCTTCAATGCCCCTGGTAAAAAACGTGTGTGAAAGTGTTGGACCAGTGGCACAACAATTGTATAGAGGTCTGCTTCATCACCGCGCACGGTCGTGCTCTAGAGAGGGGTGGCATTCATCATGTCAACCATCCTACTACACACAGACGACCAAATTGCATCGACCAACAATGCCCCTACTAGAATATTGGTGCCAAAGTGTTGAAGATCTAGCACAACACTTATACGGGGTGTACTTCATCACCGTCGAATGGGGAAGAAGAATAGAGAGGGGTATTTGATCATGTGGACGATTACATTGCACATACCTAGCATGAATTGTGGCCAGATCGGGTAATGCTTGCTATAGGGGATCGGACTATGAGGCATGCACTGGACAAGACATTAGAGACCTCAAAATATTGATTTCCTAAATTTTGGGAACTGCAGTGCCCAAATGAACCCAAAGCCCATTTGCATGATCATCTGGGCGGAACGCTGTCAATGTTTTTTGCAAGGTTCTGTACATGCATGATGGAGCAGCATTGTGGTAGCAGGAGGACAGATAGTGTGTCTATCTCTCCGTCCGTCCGCCTGTCCATCCGTTCGTCGGTCTTGTTTCGTATGTCTATTTGTCTTCTGTGTGTCTATCCGTGTGTCTCTCTGTCTATCCCTCCGTCCGTCCATTTGTCTGTCCGTTGTCTGTCTGTGTGTCTATTTGTTTGTCTGTTTGTTTGTTTGCCTGTCGGTCTGTCCGTCTGTCCATGTGTCCATCTGTCTACCTATCTGTCCGTCTCTCAGAGTGTCTGTCGGACTGTCTGTATGCCTCTCTGTGTCTATCTGTTTGTTTGTCCGCTTGCCTGTCTGTTTGTCTGTCTCTCCGTAGCCAAAAAATATTTGGTACCATGAATGCCACCCAACGCAACGCAAGCACAGGTGTTGGCCTTTCTTGCCCTTGGTGGAACCTATGCACCACAATGAATTGAAGCGGGTAAATTTGCCAACTTTTTGCCAAATTTTGGGCACTGCAGTGCTCAAAAGTAGTGAAAGTCAAATTTTAGCCCATACTGGGTACATGAATGTGAGAGTTCCGTTTCAATACATCATACAAGCGCCTATGAGAACAACAACAACACGTTACGACCCGATTGACAAGAGGGGGGCAAGCGTGGAGTAACTTTGTGCAATCTGGATTCACCTATAGAGACAACTAGACACACACTTTCAATGACCCCCCTAAAAAGTACAATCAGAAGGTTTGGGCACTGCAGTGCCCAAAAATTTCAAATGCTAAGATTCCAAGCCCTGAAGCGGGGGTGTATATGTGCAGCCCTAAGAGCAACAAAAGGCTAGGTTGTTGGTCCCCACGACGAAAACACACGTGTAGTTGGCCGAAAAATGGGTATGCTTTTTTTGGGTGTAAAAACTCGGCGCTGACAGCGCCAAAAATCGTGGCTTTTAGCGACGAAGTCTACGTGCGTAAAGGGCCGCCTAAGATATGGTGGACCCCGCCCCTTGCGCTTGGTTGACTACCCCTGCCGTGCCAGCTGCCGTTCTGCCTCGGCAGCACCTAGTGCCCCGAGGGCCACCGGCCCTCCCTGCGTCGAGGGTGGCAGTGGGGCGTTGACACATCCGAGGTGACATTGGGCAATCTTGCAAATGGTACCATGGACTGCCTTGTCCGAGTCCGAAGTAGCGAAAACTTGCCGTACAACACCAACGCTGCCGCCAGACTTTGTGCATTCTTCACCCCGCAAGTATCGTGGACCGAGGGGCTTTCTTAGCCCCGCTGGACATCCTACGAAACAAACAGAGCACGTGCACGACATGCAGGACGCGTAGGACGCGTACTGCTATACCAAAGCCCAAAAATGGAGCATGCACGCCGCACGTGGCGTACGAGGAGGACACCCTGGAGCCACGATGAGAGCCTGACGTCAGGGTCACCCAAAACAGTCTACTCATTTGGCGAAGGGGGGGGGCGAGGCATACATTACCTTGCGACCTCCTTTGACGGCTTCTCACTCGGGACGGGTCGATCATCTGCATCCACCGGTTCCTGCCACGGGGAGGGAGGGTTTCTCGGAAATCGGCTATAATGCTTAAAAACCTCCCAGAGCCAAATATAAAAAAAGGGGGGTTTTGGGAGGGGGGGTTTTAGGGGGTTTTTCGCTGCGCGGGGGTATTGTTCGCGGAAAGGGCACCCCGGCGATGAAATACATAGTGTTGGGCACCTCCGAACAGTTGGGTATGCCGCCCAGGTGTGATCCGACAATTCGCACCGCCCCTACCAACGTCTATGGTACGGTTTCATCAGCTTGGGTATTTCCGGCCCTGGGTACCAGACACCTTGCAACCGTGGGTCTCCGAGGCGGTCATGGAGTTCGAAGTACACCATGGGGTTAGAATTGCAGCATGGGGGTTGACCCGCATCAAGGACCGTCATGGGGTTCGGAATGCATCATGGGGTTAGAAATACACCATGGGGTGAGAAATGCGTCAAGGGGAGGGCATAAACGAAGGCGTGTGTGTGTGACTATACTGGTCGGCCGAGGCAACTCGGGAGGCCCTTAAGGCTATGGCAGGCCAGGCCTCCCTCCCCGCGCCATTGTGTGGGCCTTCCAGTCCTAGTGTGCATGCTACTACAAGAGAAAGAAAGGGAGAGCGAGGAGGTGTAGGGGGTGGGGGAGGTATCCGTTTGTGACGTGTGTGTGTGTGTGTGTGTGTGTGTGTGTGTGTGTGTGTGTGTGTGTGTGTGTGTGTGTGTGTGTGTGTGTGTGTGTGTGTGTGTGTGTGTGTGTGTGTGTGTGTGTGTGTGTGTGTGTGTGTGTGTGTGCATGTGGCTCCGCCTACTTGTTCCGCCCTAACGTCTTCACCGTGCACCGCTTCTTCGCATTTTGCTTGGTAGCGGTGATGGGCCGCTTTGTGCCCTTGCCAGGCACACCTTTCTTTTGGGGGACAACTTCCACCCCGGAAGAAGAGGTACAAGAGGAAGAAGATGAGGCAGAAGAGGAGCTATTGCCATCCTCGGAAGTTGCGGAACTCTCGTTACCGCTGGACCCCTGCGGAGGGCCAGATTCCACAGAGCTTGCATCCTCCTCCGGTTTCCACTCCCAAATGGAGCGTCCAAGAGAGGCTTCAGAGAAGGACGCACTCTCATTGTCAACCGCCTTTGCCACTTTCAAAGCGGTCTTGGGCTTCATCACCATGGGGATTTTTTTGGCTCGCCCCTTTTTCTTCTCATCGTCTTGGCGCATTGCAACCCATTCTGTCCAATCAACAGTGTTGGGTGGCACGGTTGGATGGCACCGTGCCAAGCGAGTTTTGATGTTCAAAACCCACGGGGTGGCTCTGCACCCGGGAATAGGACATTCATGGGGCATGTTTTCTTGTTTGCGCATGGCCATTGCGAGCTTCAATGGGACCACACACGGGCATGTGCTACTAATTTTCTTGCGCACAATACTTGTGGTACACGTGCCTGTTCTACGTCTACAAAAACCACAAGGTTCAGCCTCACCACGCATCCTTGGGTCCGTTACCAGCTCTCGCTTCTGCAAGTGCACTACCACATGATCACGCATCCTTGGCAAAGCAATGGCCGCTCCACAAACCAAACAAAATTCTGTTGCTTCCGCGGGCCGCACGCTAGTATGTGCTACACCAGCATATGGCTCTGCACGCAACTGAGGACGATTGGGCACCTTTGCAGTTTTCACAAAGGGAGACAGTGTGCCCACTGGAATGAGCCCACGACATTCGGCATCCATTTGGGCATCCAAAAAAACCACATGCCCATGCCAAAACTCACATTCCGGACCAAACCGCCCCGTCCACCGCAACAAAGTTGGATCACTGTTCATGGCGACAAAAGGCAAACATTGACCCGTTACGGGGATGGCATGTCCTGTCGCAAGCGCCTCCTTCTTGGTACCATAAACCAAGGTGGCTACATAACCCCTGCCGCCTCGGGGATCCCCACTGCTTCAGAGCGAGGGGCAAAATCAGAAGTGGCCCAAAAGTGGGCAAGGTGGCTACATAACCCCTGCCACCTCGGGGATCCCACCGCTTCCGAGCGGGGGGCAAAATCAGAAGTGGCCCACAAGTGGGCAAGGTGGCTACATAACCTCTGCCGTCTCGGGGATCCCCACCGCTTTAGAGCAGGGGGCAAAATCAGAAGTGGCCCACAAGTGGGCAAGGTGGCTACATCACCCCTGCCGCCTGGGGGAACCCCACCGCTTCCGAGCGGGGGAAGATTCAGAAGTGTCCAAAAAAGCGCGTCACCCTTGCATTATGGGGGGTCCCTAGGTAAGGGGACAAAATCAAAAGTGGCTGCATTGGGGGCAAGGACAACGTTTTGGATGAGCAGTCCAAAAGAATACCACCAAAAAAAATTTTACACAAATGATGTGTGTGCGTCGAAAAACGCCCTTAAATCCCCCCCTCATACCATTTTTAAAGGGGGGGGGGGTTCGAAACCCCCCACGGTATCGGATTTCTTAGAAACAACCCCCCCCCCGGGTTCGTGCTTCACCTTGGGATGCTTGTGCTTCTTCTTCTTCTCCTTCTTCTTGTCCTGGACCTCTTCGGCTTGCACATCCTCCTTGCTCTCCTCCTTCTGTTTCTTCTCCTTTTTCTTCTTTGGTTCCTCTTGGAAAATGATCAGGCACTGTGTGACATGGAGTTTCGTTCTTCGTACAGAGGAAGCCAGACGGAATATGAACAAAAATGATCAAAATACCTCGCCACTGACGAAAGCCCAAAAGCTGCCGGCTCGGCTCTTGCCCATATCCACCACCATGTTGCCTTGCGACCACGTGCTTTGGATGAAACGGCCATGCCACGGTCGTGTGCATGTGGTACGTCACGGCCTGGGTCAAGTGCAAGTCGCACCACTCCTCCCCTTCGTCGTCCTACGTGGTCGTCACCTTTCGAACCCAAGCGGCGTAGAACCCAGCCGCGACAGGGGAGGGCGCCGGACACCGACAGCGGTGGAGCACCAAGAGGCAGACGCACAAGACGCAAAGCTAGTCGGTCGGTTGCATTACGCGTGCATAGTGTGTGATGAACGATATGGCACCGAAACCAACTTGTTTGGTGTCAAATTCGAAACTCCTACTTGCTGGTGGGCGTGGCCAACAGTACCAGGGGGTCCACGGCCTAGAGGTGGGTGCCAGGGAGCTGGTACTAACGCGGGAAGAAGGGGAGGGCCATTAGGAAAAAGGATGCCTAGCAGAACATCATAGAGGACGTGAGTCTGATCTCGAGAGCCACGTCTTAGAGCACGTCGGATGCGTCGGGCGCGTGGCACACGTCGCTGCTATCAACGCGCACAACATGCAGCACACACAGGACGTGGAGCCAAGACCATAAATGGGCCTCTCACCTGGAAAATGTCAAAAGTGCAAGAAATGGTGTTGAAATTCGGATTCCTCGCCCTCAAAAACCCCCATAGCCCTCGTTTGCACGAAGATGACATTCTAGACGTGGAGCACCCTTTGGGAGCCATAGACGAAGGAAGATGGGACAGGGGGTCCCGAGGTCAAGGGCAGAGCTACCCCCCCCCCCCCCCGCACCTGGAGCACAACTCCGGCTAGCGGAACCTTGGGAACTCTGCTCCTCCGCCCCGAAGGTGGCAACTATCGCCGCCGTGAGGCGGTGGGGGGGGGGGGATACTGCAGCCCCGGCTGGTCGTGGGCAGCAGCGACCTTGGCTAGGCCGGGAGCGGCTATCCCGACTTGCAAGTTCGCTTGGCTCTACTGCAGTGCCATGCGCAGGCCCATGGCGACGTCCGAAATCTTTCTGGCCACCGCCTTAGCCTGCGCATGCCACGCGTGCGCCCCGGCCAAGAGGAATGTTGTGTGTGCGGTCTGTCCAAGAAGATGTCTGATAATCTTGTTTTTTGGAGGTGGGTCTAGGTGTCTAATGCCTAGAGGAAATTGGGAGAAACTATGCCTAAATCTAAATCAACCCCCCCCGCCAAATGAAAAAGGCAAAAAGGGAGGACACAATTGAAAAATCATTGGGGAACCACCTTGGACAATCAGAAACATGTCAGTACAAAAGTAAAAAAGACTTCGAACGCCAAAATGGGAAAATGCGGAAAATGTGTGAGCAGGGAAAGTGGGAAAAAAAAAAAGGTGCCCATAGGCCCCCGTAGGCCCCCATAGGCCCCCGAAGGTGCCCATAGGTCCCCAAAATTGCCAATAGGTCCCCATAGGCCCCCATAGGCCCCCATAGGTCCCCAAAGGTGCCCAAAGGTCCCCATAGGTCCCCAAAGGTCCCCATACGCCCCCATAAGCCCGCATAGGTCCCCATAGGCCCCCCTGGGCCCCATAGGTCCCCAAGGGTGCCCATAGGTCCCCAAAGGTGCCCAAAGGTCCCCATAGGCCCCCATAGGCCCCCATAGGCCCCCAAAGGTGCCAATAGGACCCCATAGGTCCCCAAGAGCCCCCATGGGCCCCCATAAGTCCCCAAAGGTGCCCATAGGCCACCATTGGTCCCCTTAGGCCCCCATAGGCCCCCATAGGTCCCCAAAGGTGCCAATAGGCCCCCATAGGTCCCCATAGGCCCCAAAAGGTCCCCATAGGTCCCCAAAGGTGCCCATCGGCCCCCATAAGCCCCCATAGGTCCCCCTACATGCCAATGAGTCCCCATCGGCCCCCATCCCCATAGGTGCCCATAGGTCCCCAAAGGTGCCCATAGGTCCCGAAGGGTGCCCATAGGTCCCCAAAGGTGCCAATGGGTGGCCAAAGGTCCCCATAGGCCCCCATAGGCCCCCATAGGTCCCCAAAGGTGGCGATAGGCCCCCATAGGTCCCCATAGGCCCCCATAGGCCCCCATAGGCCCCCATAGGTCCCCCTTGATGCCGATGAGTCCCCATCGGCCCCCATCCCCATAGGTGCCCATAGGTCCCCAAAGGTGCCCATAGGTCCCCAAACGTGCCCAAAAGGTACCCCTAGACCTCTATAGGCCCCCATAGGCCCCCATAGGTCCCCATAGGTCCCCATAGACCCCCATAGGTCCCCATAGGTCCCCATAGGCCCCAATAGGTCCCCAAAGGTGCCCAAAGGTCCCCATAGGTCCCCATAGGCCCCCATAGGTCCCCAAAGGTGCCCATAGGTCCCCAAAGGTGCCCAAAGGTCCCCATAGGTGCCCAAAGGTGCCCATGGGTCCCCACAGGTCCCCATAGGCCCCCATAGGACCAAATAGGCCCCCTAACGCCCCAATAGGCCCCCATAGGCCCCCATAGGTCCCGATAGACCGCCATAGGTGCCCAAAGGTGCCCAAAGGTGCCCATAGGTCCCCATAGGTCCCCACAGGCCCCCATAGGACTCCACAAGCCCCCATAGGTGCCCATAGGCCCCAATAGGCCCCCATAGGCCCAAAATGGTGCCCACAGGCCCCCATAGGTCCCCATAGACCCCCAAAGGTGCCCAAAGGTGCCCATAGGTCCACAAAGGTGCCAATAGGCCCCCGTAGGCCCCCAAAGGTCCCCAAAGGTCCCCATAGGTCCCCATAGGCCCCCATAAGCCCTCATAGGCCCCCATAGGCCCTCATAGGCCCCCATAGGTCCATATGGGCCCCATAGGCCCCCATAGGTCCCCATAGGTCCCGATAGACCCCCATAGGTCCCCAAAGGTGCACAAAGGTGCCCAAAGGTACCGATAGGCCCCCATAGGTCCCCACAGGCCCCCATAGGCCTCCACAAGCCCCCATAAGTCCCCATAGGCCCCAATAGGCCCCCATAGGCCCCCATTGGCCCCCAAAGGCCCTCATAGGGCCCCATAGGCCCGCATAGGCCCCCAAAGGTCCCCATAGGCCCCCATAAGCCCCCATAGGTCCCCAATGGTGCCAATAGGCCCCCATAGGTCCCCATAGGTCCCCATAGACCCCCATAGGTCCCCATAGGTCTCCATAGGCCACCAAAGGCCCTCATAGGCCCCCATAGGCCCTCATAGGCCCCCATAGGCACCCATAGGCACCCATAGGCCCCCATAGGTTCCCATAGGTCCCATTGACCCCCATAGGACCCCAAAGGTGCCCAAAGGTGCCCAAACGTGCCCATAGCTCCCCATAGGTCCCCACAGGCCCCCATAGGTCCCCATGGGCCTCCAGAAGCCCCCATAGGTCCCCATAGGCCCCAATAGGCCCCCACAGGCCCCCAAAGGTGCCCATAGGTGCCCACAGGTCCCCAAAGGTGCCAATAGGCCCCGTAGGCCCCCATAGGTCCCCATGGGTCCCCAAAGGTCCCCATAGGCCCCCATAGGCCCTCATAGGCGCCCATAGGCCCCCAAAGGTCCCCATCGGCCCCCATAGGCCCCCATAGGTCCCCAATGGTGCCAATAGGCCCCATAGGTCCCCATAGACCCCCAAAGGTGCCCAAAGGTGCCCATAGGTCCCCAAGGGTGGCAATAGGCCCCCGTAGGCCCCCATAGGTCCCCAAAGGTCCCCATAGGTCCCCATAGGTCCCCAAAGGTCCCCATAGGCCCCCATAGGCCCCCATAGGCCCTCATAGGCGCCCATAGGCCCCCAAAGGTCCCCATCGGCCCCCATAGGCCCCCAAAGGTGCCAATAGGCCCCCATAGGTCCCCATAGACCCCCAAAGGTGCCCAAAGGTGCCCATAGGTCCCCAAAGGTGCCAATAGGGCCCCGTAGGCCCCCATAGGTCCCCAAAGGTCCCTAGGGGACCTATGGGCACCTTTGGGGACCTATGGGGACCTATGGGGACCTATGGGGGCCTATGGGGACCCATGGGGGCCTATGGAGACCTATGGGGACCTTTGGGCGTCTTTGGGGACCTATGGGGACCTATGGGGGCCGATGGGGACCTATGGGCACCTTTTGGGGGCCTATGGGGGCCTACGGGGGTCTATGGGGACCTATGGGGGCCTATTGGCACCATTGGGGACCTCTGGGGGCCTATGGGGGCCTATGGGGACCTTTGGGGGCGTATGGGCCCCATGGGGCCCTATGAGGGCCTATGGCAGCCTATGGGGGCCTATGGGGGCCTATTGGGGCCTATGGGGACCTATGGGGGCTTGTGGAGGCCTATGGGGGCCTGTGGGGACCTATGGGGACCTATGGGCACCTTTGCGCACCTTTGGAGACCTATTGGGGTGTATCGGGACCTATGGGGACCTATGGGGGCCTAGGGGGGCCTATGGGGACCTATAGGGGCCTATGAGGGCCTATGGGGGCCTATGGGGACCTATGGGGACCTTTGAGGGCCTATGGGGACCTTTGGGGACCTATAAGGCCTACGGTGGCCTACAGGGGCCTATTGGCACCTCTGGGGACCTATGGACACTTTTGGGGACCTGTGGAGGTCTATGGGGACCTATGGGGGCCTATGGGCACCTTTGAGGGCCTATGGGGGCCTATTGGGACCTATGGGGACCTATGGGGGCTTGTGGAGGCCTATGGGGACCTATGGGGACCTATGGGCACCTTTGGGGACCTATGGCGGTCTATGGGGACCTATGGGGACCTATGGGGGCCTAACGGGACCTATGGCGGTCTATGGGGGCCTATGGGGGCCTATGGAGACCTTTGGGGGCCTATGCGGGCCTTTGGGGGGCTATGGGGGCCTATGGGGACCTTTGGGGACCTATGGGGACCTATTGGAACCTTTGGGGACCTATGGGGACCTTCGGGGACCTATGGGGACCTTTGGGCACCTTTGGGGACCTATGGGCATCTTTGGGGACCTATGGGGACCTATGACAACCTTTGGGGACCTATGGGGGCCTATGGGGGCCTATGGGCTCCTATAAGGGCCTCTGGGGGCCTATGGGGGCCTATGGGGACCTTTGGGTTCCCACATGCCCCCATAGGCCTCCACAACCCCCCATAGGTCCCCGCAGGCCCCAATAGGCCCCCATAGGTCCCCAATGGTGCCAATAGGCCCCCATAAGTCCCCATAGACCCCCATAGGCCCCCATAGGTCCCCAAAGGTGCCAATAGGCCCTTGTAGGCCCGCATAGGCTCCCATAGGTCCCCATAGGTCCCCATAGGCCCCCATAGGCCCTCATAGGCCCCCTTGGGCCCTCATAGGCCCCCATAGGTCCCCAAAGGTCCCCATAGGCCCCCATAGGCCCCCATAGGTCCGGATAGACCCCCATAGGTCCCCAAAGGTGCCCAAACGTGCCCACAGGTGCCCATAGGTCCACACGTGCCCCCATAGGCCTCCACAAGCCCCATAGGTCCCCATATGCCCCAATAGGCCCGCATACGCCCCAATAGGCCCCCATAGGCCCCCATAGGCCCTCATAGGCCCCCATAGGCCCCTAAAGGTCCCCGTAGGCCCACATAGGCCCCCAGAGGTCCCCAATAGTGCCAATAGGCCCCCAAAGGTCCCCATAGACCCCGATAGGCCCCCATAGGCCCCCATAGGTCCCCATAGGTCCCCATAGACCCCCAAAGGTCCCCATGGGTCCCCATAGGCCCCCATAGGCCCCCATAGGCCCCCATGGGTCCCCAAGGGTGCCCAAAGGTGCCCATAGGTCCCCATAGGCCTCCACAAGCCCCCATAGGTCCCCATAGGCCCCAATAGGCCCCCATAGGCCCCCAAAGGTGCCCATAGGTAACCATAGGTCCCCAAAGGTACCAATAGGCCCCCGCAGGCCCCCATAGGTCCCCAAAAGTCCCCATAGGTCCCGATAGACCCCCATAGGTCCCCAAAGGTGCCCAAAGGTGCCCATAGGTCCCCATAGGTTCCCACAGGCCCGCATAGGCCTCCATAGGCCCCATAGGTCCCCATAGGCCCCAAAGGTCCCCATAGGCCCCCATAGGCCCCCAGAGGTCCCCAATGGTGCCAATAGGCCCCCATACGTCCCCATAGACCCCCATAGGCCCCCATAGGCCCCCAAAGGTGGCCATAGGTCCCCATAGACCCCCATAGGTCCCCATAGGTCCCCAACGACCCCAAAGGTCCCCATAGGTCTCCATAGGCCCCCATAGTCCCTCATAGGCCCCCATAGGCCCTCATAGGCCCCCATAGGTCCCCATAGGTCCCCAAAGGTGCCCAAAGGTGCCCATAGGTCCCCATAGGTCCCCACAGGCCCCCATAGGCCTCCACAACTCCCCATAGGTCCCCATAGGCCCCCATAGGCCCCCAAAGGTGCCCATAGGTCCCCATAGGTCCGAAAAGGTGCCGATAGGCCCCCGTAGGCCCCCATAGGTCTCCAAAGGACCCCATAGGCCCCCAAATGTCCCCATAGGCCCCCATAGGCCCCCGTAGGCCCTCATAGGCGCCCACAGGCCCCCATAGGCCCCCATAGGCCCCCCTAGGTCCCCAATGGTGCCAATAGGCCCCCATAGGTCCCCATAGACCCCCATAGGCCGGCCGAACCTGCGGCCTGGCCGCTGCTGTGGCGGAAGAGGCGCAACCACGGGAGCTAGCCAATTAGTGCAGGTAAGGGTCAAGGGTAGGCGCCAGGGCAACGTATGTGGGCCAGATGAGGTGGACCTGGTTACCACGGCCTGGGGCGAGCCTCTGGTGGGTACCCCTACAAGGGGTCGATAATCAAGCTACGGCACCCACCAGCCCGAATCCCAGCCAGCGATATTCACGGGTTGTGCCACTCCCGTCGCGGGGCGGCCGGCGTCCCCCCTGTAGACCCTCTTGTTATATTATACATGGGCAAGAGGGTGCCTCGAAGCTAATTGGGTAGTGGCCCCTGACATGGAGTGCCGGCACGGTATATATCTGGGGGCCCAAAGGTGCCCATAGGTCCCCATCGGCCCCAATAGGCCCCCATAGGCCCCCAAAGGTGCCCATAGGTGCCCATAGGTCCCCAAAGGTGCCAAACATCCCCCGCAGGCCCCCGTAGCTCCCCAAAATTCCCCATAGGTCCCCAAAGGTCCCCATAGGCCCCCATAGGCCCCCATAGGTCCCCAATGGTGCCAATAGGCCCCCATAGGTCCCCATAGAGCTCCAAAGGTGCCCAAAGGTGCCCATAGGTCCCCAAAGGTGTCAATGGGCCCCTGTAGGCCCCCATAGGTCCCCATAGGTCCCCATAGGCCCCCATAGGCCCTCATAGGCCCCCATAGGCCCTCATAGGCCCCCATAGGCCCTCATAGGCCCCCATAGGCCCCCATAGGCCCTCATAGGCCCCCATAGGCCCTCATAGGCCCCCATAGGCCCCCATAGGCCCTCATAGGCCCCCATAGGCCCTCATAGCCACCCATAGGCCCCCATAGGTCCCCATAGACCCCCAAAGGTGCCCAAAGGTGCCCATAGGTCCCCAAAGGTGTCCATGGGCCCCCGTAGGCCCCCATAGGTCCCCATAGGTCCCCATAGGGCCCCATAGGCCCTCATAGGCCCCCATAGGCCCCCATAGGCCCTCATAGGCCCCCATAGGCCCCCATAGGCCCCCATAGGTCCCCATAGGTCCCCATAGACCCCCATAGGTCCCCATAGGTCCCCATAGACCCCCATAGGTCCCCATAGGCCCCCATAAGCCCTCATAGGCCCCCATAGGTCCCCAAAGGTGCCCAAAGGTGCCCATAGGTCCCCATAGGTCCCCACAGGCCCCCATAGGCCTCCACAAGCCCCCATAGGTCCCCATAGGCCCCAATAGGCCCCCATAGGCCCCCAAAGGTGCCCATAGGTGCCCAAAGGTGCCAATAGGCCCCCGCACGCCCCCATAGGTCCCCAAAAATCCCCATAGCTCCCCAAAGGTCCCCATAGGCCCCCAAAGGTCCCCATCGGCCCCCATAGGCCCCCATAGGTCCCCAATGGTGCCAATAGGCCCCCATAGGTCCCCATAGACCCCCAAAGGTGCCCAAAGGTGCCCATAGGTCCCCAAAGGTGTCAATGGGCCCCCGTAGGCGCCCATAGGTCCCCATGGGTCCCCATAGGCCCCCATAGGCCCCCATAGGGCCCCATAGGCCCTCATAGGCCCCCATAGGGCCCCCATGGGTCCCCATAGACCCCCGTGGGCCCCCATAGGCCCCCAGAGGTCCCCATAGGCCCCCGTAGGCCCCCATAGGCCCCCATAGGCCCCCATAGGCCCCCATAGGCCCTCAGAGGCCCCCATAGGCCCCCATAGGTCCCCAATGGTGCCAATAGGCCCCCATAGGTCCCCATAGGTCCCCAAAGGTGCGCAAAGGTGCCCATAGGTCCCCAAAGGTGTCAATGGGCCCCCGTAGGCCCCCATAGGTCCCCATAGGTCCCCATAGGCCCCCATAGGCCCTCATAGGCCCCCATAGGACCTCATAGGCCCCCATAGGCCCCCAAAGGTCCCCATAGGCCCCCATAGGCCCTCATAGGCCCCCATAGGCCCCCATAGGTCCCCATAGGTCCCCATAGGCACCCATAGGCCCCCAAAGGTCCCCATAGACCCCCAAAGGTGCCCAAAGGCGCCCATAGGTCCCCAAAGGTGTCAATGGGCCCCCGTAGGCCCCCATAGGTCCCCATAGGCCCCCATAGGCCCTCATAGGCCCCCATAGGCCCTCATAGGGCCCCATAGGCCCCCAATGGTCCCCATAGGCCCCCATAGGCCCTCATAGGCCCCCATAGGCCCCCATAGGTCCCCATAGGTCCCCATAGGTCCCCATAGGTCCCCATAGACCCCCAAAGGTCCCCATAGGTCCCCATAGGCCCCCATAGGCCCTCATAGGCCCCCATAGGTCCCCAAAGGTGCCCAAAGGTGCCCATAGGTCCCCATAGGTCCCCACAGGCCCCCATAGGCCTCCACAAGCCCCCATAGGTCCCCATAGGTCCCCAAAGGCACCCATAGGCCCCCATAGGTCCCCATAGACCCCCAAAGGTGCCCATAGGTGCCCATAGGTCCCCAAAGGTGCCAATAGGCCCCCGCACGCCCCCATAGGTCCCCAAAAATCCCCATAGCTCCCCAAAGGTCCCCATAGGCCCCCAAAGGTCCCCATCGGCCCCCATAGGCCCCCATAGGTCCCCAATGGTGCCAATAGGCCCCCATAGGTCCCCATAGACCCCCAAAGGTGCCCAAGGGTGCCCATAGGTCCCCATAGGCCCCCAAAGGTCCCCATCGGCCCCCATAGGCCCCCATAGGTCCCCAATGGTGCCAATAGGCCCCCATAGGTCCCCATAGACCCCCAAAGGTGCCCAAAGGTGCCCATGGGTCCCCAAAAGTGTCAATGGGCCCCCGTAGGCCCCCATAGGTCCCCATGGGTCCCCATAGGCCCTCATAGGCCCCCATAGGCCCTCATAGGTCCCCATAGACCCCCGTAGGCCCCCATAGGCCCCCAAAGGTGCCCATAGGCCCCCATAGGTCCCCAAAGGTGCCAATAGGCCCCCATAGGCCCCCAAAGGTCCCCAAAGGTCCCCATAGGTCCCCAAAGGTCCCCATAGGTCCCCAAAGGCCCCCATTGGCGCCCATGGGCCCCCATAGGCCCCCATAGGCCCTCATAGGCGCCCATGGGCCCCCAAAGGTTCCCATAGGCCCCCATAGGCCCTCATAGGCCCCCATAGGCCCCCATAGGTCCCCATAGACCCCCAAAGGTGCCCAAAGGTGCCCATAGGTCCCCAAAGGTGCCAATAGGCCCCCGTAGCCCCCATAGGTCCCCAAAGGTCCCCATAGGTCCCCAAAGGCCCCCATGGGTCCCCATAGGCCCCCATAGGGCCCCATAGGCCCTCATAGGCCCCCATAGGCCCCCATAGGCCCCCATAGGCCCTCATAGGCCCACATAGGCCCCCATAGACCCCCGTAGGCCCCCATAGGCCCCCATAGGCCCCCATAGGCCCCCATAGGCACCCATGGGCCCCCAGAGGTCCCCAAAGGTCCCCATAGGCCCCCATAGGCGCTTATAGGCCCTCATAGGCCCCCATAGGCACCCATAGGCCCCCAAAGGTCCCCATAGGTCCCCAATGGTGTCAATAGGCCCCCATAGGTCCGCATAGACCCCCATAGGCCCACGTAGGCCCCCATAGTTCCCCATAGGTCCCCATAGACCACCGTAGGCCCCCATGGGCCCCCATAGGCCCCCATAGGCCCCCGTAGGCCCCCATAGGTCCCCAAAGGTCCCCATAGGCCCCCATAGGCCCTCATAGGCCCCCATAGGCGCCCATAGGTCCCCAATGGTGCCAATAGGCCCCCATAGGTCCCTATAGACCCCCATAGGCCCCTAAAGGTCCCCATAGGTCCCCATAGACCCCCATAGGTCCCCATAGGTCACCATAGACCCCCATAGGTCCCCAAAGGTGCCATAAGACCCCCGAAATAATTGACGCATGGGCATGCGTCAATTATTTTGGGGGTCTAGACCCCTCAAATAATTGACGCACGGGCATGCGACAATTATTTTGGGGGTCTAGACCCCCCAAATAATTGACGCATGGGCATGCGTCAATTATTTGGGGGGTCTACAACCCCCCGATTATTGATGCATGGGCATGCTTCAATTATTTAGGGGGTCTAGACCCCCTAGATAATTGACGCATGGGCATGCATCAATCATTTCGGGGGTCTAGACCCCCCAGATAAGTCAATTATTTGGGGGATCTACACACCCAAAATAATTGACGGACATGGATCCGTCAATCATTCTGGGGGTCTACACCTCCAAAACAATTGACGGACATGGATCCGTCAATTATTTTAGGGGTCTACACCCCCCAAATCATTGACGGACATGGATCCGTCAATTATTTTGGGGGTCTACACCCCCCAAATAATTGACGGACATGGATACGTCAATTATTTTGGCGGTCTACACCCCAAGAATAATTGACGGACATGGATCCGTCAATTATTTTGGGGGTCTACACCCCCAGAATATTTGACCAACATTGATCCCTCAATTATTTTGGGGGTCTACACCCCCAGAATAATTGACGGACATACATCCGTCGATTATTTTGGGGGTGTAGACCCCCAGAATAATTGACGGACAGACATCCGTCGATTATCTGGGGGGTGTAGAACCCCAAAATAATTGACGCATGCCCATGCGTCAATTATTTGACGCATGCCCATGCATCAATAATCGGGGGGGTGTAGACCCCCAAAACAATTGAGGCATGCCCATGCGTCCCTTATCTGGGGGGTGTAGACCCCCAAATTAATTGACGCATGCCCATGGGTCAATTATTTGACGCATGCCCATGCGTCAATTATCTGGGGGGTGTAGACCCCCAAAACAATTGACGCATGCCCATGTGTCAATTATTTGGGGGGCCTAGAACCCCCAAATAAGACCCCTCTAGGAATCAGCGCGTGCCCACGCGCCAATTCCTAACAGGGGTCTACACCCCTCTGTGAATCAATGGGGGGGGGGGCTATGAAGTCGAGGGGGGGGGGGGCTATGAAATCGATCGGGGGGGGGCTATGAAATTGATAAGGGGGGGGCTATGAAATTGATAGGGCAGAGGGCTATGAAATCGATGGAGGGGGGCTATGAAATTGAATGGGGGGAACCTATGAAATTGATGGGGGTGGGGCTATGAAATTGATGGGGGGTAGGGCTATGAAATTGATGGGGGGGGGGCTATGATATTGATGGGGGGGGGCCTATGCAATGGATGGGGGGGGGGCTATGAAATTGATAGGGGGGCATATGAAATTGATGGGGGGGGCTATGAAATTGATGGGGAGGGGGCCAATGAAATTGATGGGGGAGGGGCTATGAAATTGACAAAGGGGGGGGTTATGAAATTGATAGGGCAGGGGGCTATGAAATCGATGGGGGGGGGGCTATGAAATGGAATGGGGGGGACCTAGGAAATTGATGGGGGTGGGGCCATGAAATTGATGGGGGGTAGGGCTATGAAATTGATAGGGGGGGGGCTATGAAATTGACAGGGGGGGGCTATGAAATTGATAGGGCAGGGGGCTATGAAGTTGATAGGGGGGCATATGAAATTGATGGGGGGGGTGCTATGAAATTGATGGGGGAGGGGCTATGAAATTGATTGGGGGGGGCTATAAAACTGATGGGAGGAGGCTATGAAATTGATACGGGAGGGGCCAGGAAATGGATGGGGGGGGGGGCTATGAAATTGATAGGGGGGGGCTATGAAATGGATGTGGGGGGGGTATGAAATGGATGGGAGGGGGCTATGAAATTGATAGGGGGGGCTATGAAATGGATGATGGGGGGGGCTATGAAATGTATGGGGGGGGGGGCTATGAAATTGATAGGGGGGGCATATGAAATTGATGGGGGGGCTATGAAATTGATGGGGGGGGCTATGAAATTGATGGGAGGGGGCTATGAAAGTGATTGGGGGGACTTCTAACCGGCTTCGGACCTACAAGGACCTACGGAGACACACCACAACACTGCACGGCAGAGCATGGTATACCTGCAAGTTGTGAAAGGATTATTTTCATTGTTGTCAGTTTTGTCTGCATGAAAAGAAACACCTGTGAGACAAAGAAAAGAACACCCTCCCGCACCCATGACTAAACTCCCCCCCCGGCAGTTCTCTCAAGTCTCCCCCCTCCCCGGTGAAAAACATGTAAAGAAAGGGCAGGCACCCCCCCCCCGAACCAAGGCTTGAAGCAAGGGCACCCCCACAGTGCCTACGCTATGTCAAAGTGTGCGTGTGTGTGTGTGAGTGTGTGTGTGTGTGTGTGTGTGTGTGTGCGTGTGTGTCTGTGGGAG
This sequence comes from Eutreptiella sp. 'Long Island Sound 2002', assembly GCA_964036045.1. Lineage (NCBI taxonomy): Eukaryota > Euglenozoa > Euglenophyceae > Eutreptiales > Eutreptiaceae > Eutreptiella > Eutreptiella sp. 'Long Island Sound 2002'. The sequence goes on along the minus strand of OZ038381.1, from coordinate 126,172,058 downwards.
GACATATGCTTATGAATGCGGCAAATCTGTTGGTTTACTTTGCAATGGTGACTGATGGCCCTACAACGCTACGGTTGAGGCCACAGAACGAAAATCTACACCTCGAAGAGGGTAGTGAGTGGGTGCAGTTTCCATGCTTCCTACACACAAACACACAACACCAAGCCGAGGGTATTTTGCGAATCATTTTCCATACTTCTTGATGCAAGAAAGCACTCATGAGTGGGAGGGGGGGGGTGGAAGGACTAGGGAAGGGCCACAGTGGGGGGGGATCTTCCATTGGGGGGGGGGGTGTACTACACCACAAGGGGGGATGGGGAAGGTGGGTTTATGGTTTGGGTAATGATGGTCCATGAAAGTCTGATGTCTGATGTCTGATAGCCGACTAGGTCGCTATACACAGAGCTGCTGCTCCCACCCCACCATTGCGGCCAGCGGAATGACACTGGCCGTGGTCACCATCCCCTCCTCCCCATGAGGTGCGGCCAGACAGGATGAGGCCGACAGCCCCCCCCTGTCGTAGCACATTTTTGGCACTCCACAACGCGCACGTGTGCATGTTCTTGGGGTTTCTGTGCTGTCAGGAAGGTGAAATTAGCCGGAATATACAAGTGGTTGCGTTGCGCGCTTGCGTTTTGGCCAACTTTTTTGTTCACGACAGCCCCTGTCTTTGCACAAGGCACGGGGTCTGTCGGACGACGGCCCCCTTGTCTTGTGCCACCTTTCATACGACAGAAGCCCGTCTTGAAGCCTATCCGCACCCCCTGTCCACGGACAACCCCCTGTTTTGAAACCTGTCTACGGCACCTGTCTTGTATTAGCACCTGTGTCCTCTTTGCAATGCCAAAGGTGCACAACCTTGCCAAGGGGTGGATTGCCAATGTGGGGGCCAAGACGGGGGCAGCAGTGGTCCATGCCGCCAAAATGCCCACGCAGTATATCCTCGCAAGGGATAGTATGCACGTGCAATGTGATGGTGCAATGGCGGATGTCAAGATGCTGCACGCGTTCACCGTCAAGCGACCCCCTGGGTGTTTCAGTGACGTCCTCCACGACATTCTCGAAGGGAACCCAGATCTGCAGGTGGCGGTGGTACCGCCCCGTGGGGAAGACATAGAGCACCTATTTGAGTATGCCCAAGCTACCGTGGATGCGGATGGCCGCCAGGAGACGGTGTACCTTGAGAACCTGGATGACGACGGGTGCTTGGACCTCCGAGCAGATGCCTTCCAAGGGGCCTCTGGGAAAAACACATCATGGCAAGGACCTTTGCAGCACCGCCTCTGCGTGTCCATGGAGAAGGATCCAAGTTTTTCAAGCCCCGTGTACTCCCTCCGAAGCGACTCCCCTCACCAATGGAGTGAACATGGGCCAGGAACAACGTCCGCTGGGCTATGGGTGACGCACAACAATGACCCCATCACCGTCCCCTCCCTACCACCACCACTCCTAATTCGTGTGTCCAACGACCGTGTCAAGGGGGCAGACTGTACCACACCGCTGGAGGCACATGGGGAGGACGGCTATCGATGCTGGTCATACGTTCTCGCGCCAGAATCCATGGACATCATCGACGAGGTACGACAACAGGTCATGGCAGCCCACACCAAGTTTCAATGGGAGACCGTCGCAGTGAAGCCCCCTCATCACGATCTGTACCTTGAGGACGTGCGTGGTCTTTCGGCAGCGGAAGTGACAAGTCTTTCCCATAGTTACACGGCTCCTTTACCACAATTTCGGGAGTTTGCCATGAAGCAACTTGACATAGTGCGAACCTCATTTGCGGGTGCCCAAAAGCGGCTGCACCTTTTGTTCCTCAAGTTGGTGCGCCTTCCCAATGAGTCACCGGGGCCGGTTCATCGTGCAGTTCAAAGACGCCTTGTTGCTGACGACGGAATCTTCCTCACGTCCTACACCCTGGTTGTTGGGTCACATGCGGCGGATAGTACGACGAAGGGGTACTTGGTCCCATTCAGTTTTGCGAGTTTGCCGCAGCCATGGAACATGTTGCCATTCCCCACGGTGGCCGGCGAGTCGTTGATTTGCCCATCGGACTACATTGTTCGCCTTCCGGGGAAGCACAGCCGTACATATGAGCCTTTGGTCCTCATTGTTATGGGCTTTGGGACACATTGTGTGACCCATCGTGCGGGATATTCCATTGTCTACAGAGGGGACGTTTCTGTCCGGAAGCGCTATGCACGGCACAATACGTGCTGCGCGTGTTGCTTCATTACACGCAGCACGTGCAGCACGTGGACAACGCAAAAAACACATCCATAACGCAAAGAGCGCGCAAAACGCGCAGCACGGCGTTCTAGAGCCACACTTAGAAGCAGACTTCCGGCACGCGCAAGACGCGTAGCACACGGATCACGTCACTATTGCACACACACGCACTTTTGGGGGGCCGCGTCCTCACAGCTTGGGTATCCAGCCTACGGGGTTGTCCCCCAAGGTTCGCACTGGTCCCATGGGTAGCGATGGCAAAGGCTTGGCGGCCATGAAGTCCACGATTCCACCACGTCCGGCCTCCACCACCTTCTGCTTCCTAATCTTCGTCATCCTCCATATCCTCGTCTTCTTCCCCGTCACTCTCCTCCTCCTCCTCACTCTCTTCCTCCTCATCCTCCTCCCCCTCCTCACTCTCCTCCTCCGTGTCATCCTCACTCTCCTCCCTCTCGCTTCCATCCTCCTCGGCCTCTTCGCTCTCCTCCTCCACATCCGCCTCTACCACCCCGGTCACCCCATGTGCCACGACAAAGCACCCCACATGGTACCACTTGCCGCACCCACAACAAACGTAGTGGGTCTTGCCCCGGTTGCAATGGGTGCACACCCCGCGGCCCGGCATCCGCACCGGCAGGGGGATGGGCTTGGCCAAGGCCTCTTTACAAAAGCGGCGCCGGATAAGGTCCCACTGCCAGTCAAACATGCTACCCGTTTGGGCCCCCCCGAGGGACCGGCAAAACGCGTATGCGTTGACCACGGCGTACCGGAGGACAAACGCACGCACCGCATGCGACCAGGTCATCTGACGTCCCATCTGGCGCATCTGGAGGGCCATCTGGTTGACGCCATCCACCCCACCGATAACTGGCGGTAGCTGGCGACCACCGGGTTCACGTCATTCCCGCTGCGGCGATGCACAGGTCCGGCTTGTGGGAAGTGGACGTTCGTGAGCATTGGCACTACGCGAGGCGGCTTGTGGCCCACCCTTGGGTTCTTGAAGACCACCATGGCGTACCTCGCGTCGTCCACATTGCACGTGGCGGTTTGCCCCTCTGCTAGCGTTGTCCTGCCCTGTCCACCCCGCACGTGGAGCGCTTCATAATCAAGAAGGCGTGCCTCTCCGCAGCGAGGTCACACGCTAGTTCGTGCGATCCAAAAAAGGAATCCGCACAGAGTATGGTCCCAGAAGGGAGGAGACCTGCCCACATGGTCATGATCTGCTGGGCATTGAAGTTGCCCGCGTTGTTGCCAAACCGCCGCAGGTGCCGGCGTTCGCAGGTACGTGTCCCCCATGTACCCACTAGTGGCATCGGCAAGGCAATAGAGCTTGATGCCGGTTGAGTGGGGCTTGCGGGCGATGAACATCCGAAGTGGGCCGGCACGTATGCCTTTGTGCGGCACCACGGACTCATCCCTACATGTCGCGCCACCCAACCGCCAGGCACCAGCCCACTGCCCGTTGCACTCCTCCAGTAGCTCAACAACGTCGGGCCGGATGTTACGGCGCAAGACGTAGTACTCTTTGCGGCTTAGCAATTGTGCCATGAAGGGGTTGTATAGTAACCCGTCCCGTTCCCAGATGCCATCTACTTGCATGGGTCGTACCATGCCTAGTAGGAGGATGAAGGCGTTGTACCTACGGAAATGGGAGCCACCGCTAGAATCGATTGGGGCAAACACTACGATCGATTGGGCCAACCGCTAGAATCAAGTGCGACACATCTTGGTACTAGGGGGATCAAGTGGGAGAGGTTCGCCTTTCGGAGGGATGCCCGTTGCAATTCCTGGATGGGAGCCAACATGTGGTCCCAAACCTCATCCTCGGTGTACCCGACTAGTTCAGTTTGGCTTGGCCGGACTCCATGCATGTTATTTGCTGCACAATCCTCCAGAGGGAGTGCACCCGCATGAAGATTCGTGGGAAATGGCATTTTCGAAGAGCGGTCTGTCTGCATAACACGGAACACGTACGTTCAGACTCCAAAGTCGTTGCCGGAGGCAACGCCGAGAACGCGCAACACGCGCAGAACGCGCCACACGCAGTCCAGAGGCAGAGTCAGAGGCAACGCGCAGCACACGTAGCAGAGAGCAGTGTCTGTGTTTTTTTTTGGGGGGGGGTTGAGCCTCAATTCTCCTATCACACAGCAATCTTTAGCAGAGGGGGGGGGGAGGGGTTTCAACCTCGATTCCCCGGCCACAGAGCAATTGGCAACAGGTGTGGTATCTTTTTTTGCGGGACACCACCGGTTCGCTTGTGCTGGGCGCAGACCGGGCACTACATGTCTGATCGCCATAATACTCCATTATTGTACAGCCAAGAAACCGGTATATCTACCACATATTGCGACCTCACCAGTCTGGCGCCTGTTGAGAAAAAGAGCTTGTCTGCGCTGAAACTTCCCAACCAAAGCGGGCTGCGAACTGTGACGCCCCCGGGATTCGTCGGGGTCCGGCCATTGGCTTTCAGGAGTGGGTTCCCCAAGCGGGGAGAAGAAACCCTGTGACCCCCAACCCTCCCTCTTTGCCGTGTGGCGTTAAATTTCCATGATGTTGCCATCGGTCATCTTGCCCTCGGCTGCCATCTCCGTATATGGAACCCCTTCCGGTTCGGCATGGCGTTCTGGGGAGTCGGGGGGCTCCTCCTTGACTCGCACAAGCATCTGCAGAACATGGAAAACGCGGTATTGTCCTCCACAGGAGGGCCAGAATCGAGACAAATATAACGCGGAACACGCGCAAAACGCGCAAAACACACCGGGGCGGATTGCAGAGGCAGAACAGAACCATACGGGCATGACGCGCAAACGGCGGTGGCACCACAACGCGCACCTGCTCACCTGCGGGACCACCATCCCCCCCTGCCGAGACCTCCGCACCCGCTGCAGCGCCTTCTACGGCCTCCTTGGGTCCTTGTTCGGCCTCCTCACCTTTGGTCTCAGGGAGAAAGCTTCTGCAGAACGCGAACAACGTGACGTCAGTCCTCCAAAGGCAACGCGGAGGCACGACACGTAGGACGCGCAAGACGCGTAACATGCGGAACACAGAGCGTAGCGGCCTCTAGAGGTGACGAAGAAGCACACGCGGAGAACACCCAGCACAACAACCTGCTGCTCCTCCATGGCAGCGGCGCTAGTTCCTTCTGTTCCGCGAGGGGGCTGATCGTCCCGCGTCTCGTCGGTCTCCTTCAGATGTGTTGAAACGCAAGGGGGGCCACCGAGGTGCAAAACATTGGGCAGACGAAAGGCGGGGGTCCACATACATCTGACTCATGGCTCCGTACAAACCACGCATTGAAAGCCGCAACGGAGGACGTACGATCGGGTTGGTTCCGCTGCCGCCCACGCACCTTCTTGATATGTGCCACATCGGTGAACGGGCCAAGCAGTGCCTTCGGTTGAAGCTCCGGCGGCTCGGACGTTGCGAAGGGGGGCGACCATAAGGCGCAGGAGGCGTTGGGGGCGGCACACCGCCATGCGGCGGAGGCGGGGGGGGGGGGCGCGGGAGCGGTGGATAGGGGTGCCACTGCGGGTCTTGGTGGTACGAGTGCTGCGGTTGGCGGTGGGCATGAGGGGGCGGGTACTGTGGTGGCGGGGGGAGGAAGGTGCGGGTACCCGCTCATGTGAGAGGCTCCAAAGCCCAAGCGGCAGTCTGCACAACGGGTAGCACGGAAAGACGACCTTCAGAAGTGTATGTGGAATCATACGTGCAAGACGCGTAAAACGCGCATCACGCGACGATGGACCTCTAGAGGCGTGGCAGAGGCAACGGCACGTACGCCACCTACACCACAAAGCACACAAATACCCGCGATTTCTTCGCCGCCAGCTCTCGGGGGCGCACCAACGACCATGCTCCGGACGCCGGCAGTTCGAGGTTCCGTTCCTCTTCCAATTCGTACGCCATCAGGCGGGCCATCCGGACGAACCCCACGAACCTCTCGTGCAGAACGCGGAACACGGGAATTGTCCTCCAGACGCAGGCTAGAAGCCAACGCATAGAACGCGCGGAACGGGCATCCCGCGCGGCACGACATTGCAGAAGCACAATAGAGGCCGTGTGCAACACCTGCAAAACATCCGTTTCCATGTCAACAATGTCTTCGGTGCCCATTGCACTGACCCGATCGACCCTGCCACCCCCACGACCACTTCGCAGGCCCTCCATCTTCAGCTTGGCCAGACTAACACCCTCCGATGGCGGGCTGAGGTCCACCGGCCATTGCGGTGCGGCGGCGCAACCCGTACAAACCCAAACGCCCTTCAAAATCCCCTCCGCCACTTGCCGCGGGCTACTCGGTGGTTACCGCTTTTGGAAATACTCACGGGCTGCTGCAGCCGACTGGGCGTTCTTGGCCCCACATCTCAGCACGCTTTGCACGCTCAGGGCCCGGACGCTGGTGTGCAGCAGAACTGCCAAACCCATGTGTTGTGTGGAACTTGGGTTCCTCCTACAAGCAGTCCTTCTAGTGCATCACCAATCTGCCCAAACTCGCATTGAAGTCCGTCTCCAAGATTCACTGCATTGTGTCTAGAACACGGTCGTACCCGCCTTCATGCTGGAACTTCGTTGCTCTTGTTGGTGCGGCGCTGATGCTGTTCTGCGGGCCCTTCCCGGTAATCTCAAAGGACACGTTACCACGGGGCGCCTTGCCCTTGTCGTTCTTTTTCTTGGGCATCTCCTCCTCGGACTTCTTTGGTGGCACCTTAGGCGGGCTCCGCTCCTCTGACTTCCGCTTGTTCTTCTCTGCCATTGTCTGTGGCTCCTGCTTGACTTCCAGCATGGTGGACCGTGCTGCCTTCGCGGAAGAAGAAGAGTGTCTCTCTGGCACAACAGGGTCCTCTAGGTCGTCCTCGGAATGCCCCTCCTCTTGTTTCGGCTTCTTCGGTGCGCCTCGGGCCTGCTTCATGCCATGGGCCGTCTCGTCCTCGACTCCCTCCTAAGTCTCTTCTTCCTCCTTCTCGTCTCCATCGTCTGCTGATGCCTCCTCCTCCTCTTCCTCCTCACTCTCTTCCTCCTCGCCCTCCAACCAGGTCCACCACCGGTTCTGTTGGATCTGCAGAACGCGCAGCACGTGTAGCACGATGGCGGCGCCCCCAGGGGCGGAACGAGAGGAACATCACCGGAACGCGCAGAACGCGCAACACGCGCAACACGTGTATGACACGGGGCTGAATCACTTACAGATGCAACACGCAGCACGCACAGTACAACCTTTGTGCACTCGAACCATCCATCCGGCTTGGCGCGGCAATCTTGGACTTTCGCGGGATCGCGCGGCTTTCCTTTCTTCGTCTTAATCTGCAGGCAGCAAAGTTGGGGGGGTTAAGCAGCTTATTAATGATGGGCACCGGGGACGGTGCGAAAATAGAAAACAACATGGCACGTATCATGCATGGATACTTGATGTTCCTTTGTCTACCACGCGCATAACGAAATCAACGTTTTTTGTTCGTCAAAAATGAATCCATAAAGTTTCGTTGTTCCGGGGGGTTTTCGAACGTGCCGGACGTCCTGGAAGCATCCGCTTTGTTTATTTCCAGCATTTTCCATGGGAGAAGCGTATCGGCCGTTGCCTCTACCTTGGCTTTCGTGCTCCGTGTGTGGCGCGTGTTACGCGTGTTACGTGTTCTAAGCGTTCGATTCTAGGTGTGCCTCTGGAAACCGAATAACAGGTGTTGCATATCCGTGCAGGGCGTGTTCCGTGTGCCGCGCGTAACGAAAAAGCATGCTTCCGGGGGCCGGAACCCACGTTTTGCGCGAGCTACGCGTCCTCCTGTACCTCGGCCCTTTTTTTATGCCCACACCCCTTTTCCCGGACAGCCACAAGCAGTGGCTTGCCAAGGGGGGCCACCTGAGCAGTTAGGGGAACGCGGCCACGCTACAGCACAATGTGTTCATCGTGTTCCACATCAAACAGATGTATGTGATTGTTCAATGGGGTGGAGTACGGGTGTTGTGCTTTTTGATGTCTCCCACGTCGATGCCGTTTGTTTCGCCTTTTTGTTCCTGCTTCTTGGGCCGTGCCACACATTTCTTGACAGCTGGGTGGCACGCAGCCTGGGTGAACCGCAAAGTCGGCAGCAAAGATCGCCAAGAGGATGAGATGTTCCTCACTAACGTGACCGCATATCAAGTATCCATGCATGACGCGTGCCATGTTGTTTTGTATGTTCGCACCGTCCCCGGTGCCCATTTTCAATAAGCTGCTTGGCCCACCAACTGCCTGCAGATTAAGACGAAGAAAGGAAAGCCGCGCCATCCCGCGAAAGTCCAAGATTGCCGCGCCAAGCCAGATGGATGGTTAGAGTACACAAACGTTGTACTGCGCGTGCTGTGTGTTGCATATGTAAGTGATCCTGCCCCGTGTCATACGCGTGTTGCGCGTATTGCGTGTTCTGCGCGTTCTGGTGATGTGCCTCTTGTCCCGCCTGTGGGGGCACTGCCATCGTTCTACACTTAGGCCTCGCTAACTGCCCACCCCCCTACCCACAGGCTGGGCTCCACGGGGCCATCCTGTACCCCCCCCCCAAAAAAAAACAGGGTATGAATTTTGCACTAGGGGACCCCTTGCTCTTCAGAGGAAAAAATGAGTATATCTATTTACCTAAAATGCCATTGTCATGTAACCACATCGTAGTTGTTAAAACGCAATAAGCATGTATGCATACTGGAAAAGCAGAGGAAGAATGCATGTTTCATCAATACAACAAAGCTTTCAGTGTTACACACAAATGTATCAACCTGCGAAGCAATGCAGTGTAAGAAGTAGGGCAGCACACACTTGGCAAGGGTTGCTGCACCCTGTGTGTGCCCAAAAAACTGTCCATTGACAGTCCCTCAAATTCATGCATCATAATCAAGGTCTCTATTTGCCATTAATGACACCTTTGGGCGAAATTTAGTGTAGCATTGCAAAAATGTAAAAACGAACCGTGTATTCCAAGAAATACATGAACCTGGGCGAAATTTCTTCCAGCTTTCGTAAAACACTCAAAAACAGTGCTCAAGGCGTCAATGGTATCTGCAGAGACAGCGCACAACCCCATTGTGACGTGTTACAGGGAAAACATACAACACACCAGTCACAGCACACACCACTGTCACTCTATCGCCGCTTCCTCAGGCCAGGTGCCTTTGGTTTGGCACCCTTACCAGGAAATTGCCCACCATTTGCCTGTCCTGCCTGGTCACCAGACATCTCAGTATTAGCGCTACCAGTGGCACCACGTCCATTCTGTGTCTGCTGGGACGGTGTGAAATGGACTGCAAACGTGCCTAGCGCCTTGTTGGGTGGAGGGTTTGCACAAGGCTTGGAGCTTTGCTGTGAGGGGCTTGCTCCAGCCTTTGATTTTTTAGCCTTGCCGGGGGTGCCGTCCGCTTGCTTGCCGGTTGCCTTTTTGGGGGGGGGGGGGGCGCTTCTGGGATTCACCGTCCTCTTCCTCTGGTTGGGTGGCCTCCTCTTCTTGCTCTACATACCTCCTTCCCGTACAATCTACTGGAAACCCATCGGCAAGGTCTTCACACACTCGGTCCTACTAGATTGGTGCCACAGTGTCACAGCTGGACACAGCAGCCCTCAAATCAGTAACAAATGACTCAGGAATAGACTTCTCCTTTGACAGGTATGCAACTGCAATGTTGACAAGAAACATGCTATGAATGGACAGGGCTGCAGAAAAATTTGGCTGCTGTGTGCAGACCATTACCCATGTACTATTATGCTGAATCAAATCCAAAGCATACAGCAAACAATGGAACACTTCGACAGGAATGGCAGTCGCCAGTGGGCCTGGATATAAGACAGGTATCGAGGTAGGCGTGCCGAAAACTGATGCAAACTACACCGTGGAAGAGCACTGTGTGCCATGCTTTACAGGGCTGATGGTTTGGACAGGTTGTACACACAGACATCAGCACGGAAAAATTCCTCAACACAAGCAGCTTTCAGGTTGCTAACACAGGCCCGAACAGCAGCAGTGTCACTAGTGGCTGCCACCAAAATACCATTCAACACAAATTGTGCCACAATATTGTGCACTGCCAACATCCACATACGTGGGACCTCAATCACCATGCAAACAAATGGCAGTGCACTAATAAACCTGGGAATAGGGCAGCCTGCCCACAAAGGGAGTAGCTCAACTCTACCCTCCTCCTTCAGAACTTTCCCTGTGTCTGTCTCAATAATGGTGTCACCCAACTCAAGACTCATATGCCCACCGTCAGCCTTTTCAACATTTGGTGTCACACGGGGCTTGCGAAGCCTGTCACGTACCCCTTGGCAAAGGTCGGAGGTCCAAAACACTGCCTTGACAACAGAAGCCCACGGTGGCCAGGTGACTCGGTACTCCACACCCAGCTGCCATACGGGACCCGCATATGGGCCATAATACGACATTGTTCTTTGCCCATGGTCACAGTACCCAGATTTGCTGCAAAGGGTATACACAGGACACAAATGAGACACTTCAAAAATGGTATGCTTATGAACGAGAATCGAGGGACCTAGGCGGAATTTAGCCCAGCTGAGCGTCAGCAACGAAATAAACAGGTCGAAATCACTACCACTGACAGTGCAGAATAATGCAGAAAAAGTCGGCATACCCCTAGACTTGTGCACAAACCCCTCGGTGACTGCATCCGGATGGAGCACATGCCAGCTCCACAACTGCTCAACTCTGGCCAACTTTATTTCACGTTTGATACCCAGTACTGAGCTTTTATTACCCGACATGTAGAGGACAATGCCTGACAGTCTGTCTGGCATCAATCCTTCACACTCTTTGAAAACCTCAAGCGCCGGTTTAACATCTCGCTTCTCCATCCCATAGACTGTGTCGACAGCAGGCTGCCCAATGAATTTGACAAGCTTGCCCAACCCTGCGCAACGCCTCTATACAGTGACCTTCAGACAGCAAGAGACAGGTAAAAAAACAGGCCTACAGTAGGGTATAACGGATACAGTCGAAACGTTGAACACACCACGTTGCCTTCATCAGCTGTAATACCAATTTCAGCCAACATGTTCTGAGTATGGGTGAGCAGAGGGGCGTCTGGATCCTCCGCAATATGCTCTAGTAAGAGTGCCATCCGCTCACTGTTTGTTGACACACTACTACTTAATTGTGGTCTGCACTTGATGAAGCCTTGCTAGCTTTCTCCGTATGGGCAAAGGAGTGTCTCTTCTTACCTCAAAGCCTTCAAACTGTGTGGTCCATGTAGGCAGGGGGTGATTTTTGGCTTCCTTTTCCTTGCGATGTTGCAAAGTAGCTTTGTAGATGTGCTGGCGCCCAATGGCATACCAAAACCCAGCCCTACGTGAGGTGACAGGTAGTAAAGAGTAAAATCAAATGGCACCGAAGATCGAGTAAAATCGAAACACGACAGGGCAAAACATACGCACGCCAGGTACCAGCAGTAAATCATCAATACAATCAGGAGGTGGTGCCCGTAATAAATCATCATAGCGGGACTGGACTCGATCGGGGTTCAGCCCACGAACCTGGCCTTCAGAGCGATGTTTATCAATCAGGATCTGATCCCATCGGACAGGAATGCGTTTTGTGGAAGTGAGGTAATCGGCCAGATTGATGTCTGCCTTCCCTTTCGGTTTGGGCTTTGGCTTCGGTTTGGCGGCCGGTTTGGGCTGTGGTTCTTGTGCAGGGGCTTCAACAGCAGGAGTTCCCTCACTTCCAGTGAGATGATCTTCATCATTGGCCAAGTTTGCGTGCGGTGTACCAACAGTTTGAGAGATTTCCATAGAAGACATTGCTTGGAAGGTAACAACACAGCAGGTGCACAGTGCAGACCTGGTGATATCCAGGTACTCAGACAGAGATATTAGCCAAATTAGATCAAATTTATAGAACCCAGGTTTAAAAATACAAACTGCTGTCCAGCAGGGATAAGACAGTGCTGAAGGATGCCAAATTCACAGTGACTGGAAAGCTGGGCGAAATTTCGCCTAGCTTTGGTAGGAACAAATAATAACAGGCTGAAAATCATGAAAGGCGGGCGCTTGGGCGAAATTTCGCCCAGCCGGAAGCACAATAGCAAATGAAGCAGTCAAATCAGTCCCAACCATGTGTACTCCGTCCCAACTCCTCTTTCTCGTCCAGCACGAGTCACTGCGCACCTCTGCTCGGCCCTCACTGCCACTGTCAACATAATTGAAAGCATCTACCACCGGTACAGCAGCAGGCATGGGATGGAGGGCGGGGAGTTTGGGGGGGGGGGGTCTAAGAGGGGGTGGGGGTTGGGGGGACGACCACCGGCACACCGCGCGCTGGGGGTTTGGCGGCTCGTTTTGCAGCTGGTTTTGGAGGTGTGTAGATACTCTGGTAGTGCGCACTTCGTTGCCTCTGATCAACATTGGAGCGCTTCTGACTGTATGCATTCAGAAAATCCTCAACACCACTGGGTATTTTGGTCCTGGCAATCAGATACCGTAGGCTATGCCCAACAAGGCTCAAAAATTGCTGCTCTGTAACCCTTGTACGCGACAACACTCCCGGAAATTGCATGCGGGGGGCTTCATCAAGCCGTTTGACCACATACTTATCCTATTTTAGGACAGCAATGGGGAACCAAGGATGTGAGGTGTTCCGAATAAAGAAACGCACGTGCTTTGTGTACTTGTCCACAGACTTCTGCGTCAGGACACCCTGGCATTTTTTCTCTGCACTGAATACCTGCGTACCAATACTGCAGCACTGCTTTTCTGGTCCGACTGGCACACCCGGGCACTTGGTTGCCTGTTTTCTGAGGAGTACGGCGAGGCAATGCTTAGTCGCCTACTCATGCGGTCAAAGGAGGTTGGTAATGCGCAGTCGGTGTAGCACAGAACTAATATTTTTTTTACTCCCCCCCCCCACACTTTCAGGAGCTCAGCCATTTTTCAGAGGGTATGATATTCATCATCAAGACAGTACTCATTCCAATGCATTCTTTTGCAGGTGCACTAGAATTTAGAGAGCGACCGTTCCAGTTACATTCACGCACAAGAACCCCTAGTGCCAGAAGTGCTGGGAAGCACGAATACAACAGGGCCTTCAAGGCTAACAGACATTTCAAACCCAGTCTTTGAACATCAGACAACTCAGCAAGATCACCCATAAGGACCTGGGTAGTACTATCAAGCCGTGCTTTATTAGCAGCTATAGCCACGAACAAACCAACAATGGTTTTTTCTATGTGACGCAGTTTGACTTTCATGGGCACCACAGCTCCAGCCTTCATGAGGCCTACAGGTCGCAATCCTGCTCAACAAATCGAATAATAAGGGCAAACGCCTTGTAGGTTATTTCCACAAAATACTTATATGGCCGCCAGACACCGTAAAGCAAGGGGTGTCCCAACAGGAACTGGTCTACGTGCCAGGGGGCATAGCTTGCTCCGAACGACATTTTGGGGAGTGCGTAAAAGATCTTCATGTCAATCAGAAATGGCACAGTCCGTCTCGTCTTCACCTGCAAGCATTCTAGCCCCCTGACAAACTCCAGTAACTCAACAGGACTGCCGCATTTCACGTGTGATAACAGAAAGGCCTCCAGTTGAGGGATACCACAGCATTGCGAGCATAGTCCAGAGGTGCACGAGCCCAGGTCCGCAAAATAGGCCCATCTGGGACGGTACTTCTTTGCAACAGCAACCCAACACAGCGAACTAGGTAGTCGACACCCCCGGGTATACATTGTGCAACAGCATCCAGACCGGGCAGACCGTGGTACTGGGGCAGCTCAGTACTGTGCAGCACACCGACAGCAGTCACATTCAAAGTCTTATCAGGCCTATGGGGGTCGACCCCATTGATGTAGCGACGGTAATTGTCGAACCACAGGGTAATTTGCTGTCTCTCAAATGAATCGCACAGGTGTGAAGCTTAAACACTGGCCTGGGCCGAGATTGTAGGGCCATTGATAGCGCATTCCCCTGCCATTGCCAGCTTACGACGGATGGACTGGGTCAATGTACCGCGACATGAGGCTCCAGTGGCTCTCTCAGCACGGGGATATGTCAGCACTCGCACAATGTTATATAGTGAGAAAACTTGCTTCTGCAGGACCAACAACCATCTTGGTACACGACTAGAACTGAAGGCAGCCCGCACATGCCCAACATTACGTCTAGTCTTTCTATTGTGACGCAAATCCAGTGCCAGCTGCAACCGCGGGAGTGTCCTCCCTTTGTTCAATGCGACCCGAACGAGAGCCTTCAGGATACGAACGCGAGTACCCCCCACGGCTGTTTGAAGAAAGCGCACATCAATCATGTCTCACAGCCACATTGGCAGAAGCAACCCTAAGAGTCAGTGAACAGAACGCAACAGAGGGACCACCCTGTAGGTAAAGGGCATCAAGGCAAGCTGGAAGAAATTTCGCCCAGGTTCAACTTTATCGACTGGTGGGCCTAAGCGACAGGCATGCAAAGGGCAACATATCATGCACAGCACAAGGAAATAAGCAACAGGGGGGGGCTAGAAGAAATTTCGCCCAGGATCACTGATGGGCGCTTTTAAGCTATATATTTTGCACAACAGGCAAAGTGGGGGGAAATTGCGCCCAGGGTCATCAAGACATCAAAATATATATACCTTTTTTGCTATCCAGGGGGGCCGGGGGAAATTTCGCCCAGGTCTTGCTAAATTGGCAAATAGAGACAGTGAATTTGAGTGTCAAAGTGTGCATGCATAGTACACGCAATAAATGTACAGCTATTCATCACCACCTATTATAGTACATGCGACACATGGAAAACATAGGCACAAAAACAAGACACATAAAAGGCAACAAGGTGCACATGTTTGGGTCGTAAGAGGCGGGTAGTTAGCGTGGCCTAAGCTACACGTGCTGCGCGTTCTGCAGATCCACGCGAACCGGTTGAGGACCTTGTTGGAGGGCGAAGAAGAAGAGAGTGAGGAGGAAGAGGAGGAGGAGGCAGCAGACGACGGAGACGAAGAGGAGGAAGAGAAGACTGAGGAGGAAGACGAGGACGAGCCACCCCTTGGCAAGAAGCAAGCCCGAGGCGCACCGAACAAGGAGCATTCCAAGGACGAGCCAGAGGACCCCGATGCGCCGGAGAAACACTCTTCTTCATCCGCGAAGGTAGCACGGTCCACTGTGCTAGAAATCAAGCAGGAGCTGCGGACAATGGCAGAGAAGAAGAAGCGGAAGTCAGAGGAGCGGAGCCCGCCCAAGGAGCCACCGAAGAAGTCCGAGGCGGAGATGCCAAAGAAAAAGAAGGACAAGGACAAGAGCCCCGTGGTAACGTGTCCTTTGTGATTGCCGGGAAGGGCCCGCAGAACAGCATCAGCGCCGCACCGACAAGAGCGTAGAGGTTCCAGCAGTAGGGCGGTTACGGCCGTGATCTGGACACAATGCAGTGAATCTTGGAGACGAACTTCAATGCGAGTTTGGGCAGATTGGTGATGCACCAGAAGGACTGCTTGTAGGAGGAACCCACGTCCAAGCAAGAGATCGGTTTCGCAGTTCTGCCGCACACCAGTGTCCGGGCCCTTAGCGTGCAAAGCGTGCTGAGATGCGGGACCAAGAACGCCCAGTCGGCTGCAGCAGCCCATGAGTATTGCGAAAAGCGGTAACCACCGAGTAGCCCGCGGCAAGTGGCGGAGGGGATTTTGAAGGGCCTTTCGGTTTGTACGGGTTGCGCCGCCGCACCGCAATGGCCAGTGGACCTCAGCCCGCCATCGGAGGGTATCAGTCTGGCCAAGCTGAAGATGGAGGGCCTGCGAAGTGGTTCCCGCGTTCCGCGTTCGGCAGGAGAAAATCGTCCGGGTTGTCCTCATGGCTGGCCTGATGGCGTAAAAATTGGAAGAGGAACGGAACCTCGAACTGCCAAAACTCCGGCGCGCACCAGCGCGGACCGGAGAGCTGGCGGCGAAGAAACCGCGGGTATTTGTGTGCTTTGTGGTGTCGGTGGTGTGCGTGCGGTTGCCTCCGCCGCACCTCTGGAGGCCCATGGTAGCGTGATGCGCGTTTTACGCGTGTTGCACGTATGATTCTACGTACGCTTCGGGAGGAGGACTTTCCGTGTTACGCGTTGTGGAGATCGCCGCTTGGGATTGGGAGCTCCCTCACATGAGCGGGTACCCGCACCTTCCCCCCCCCGCCACCACAGTACCCGCCACCTCATGCGTACCGTCAACCCCGGCACTCGTACCACCAAGACCCGCAGTGGGACCCCTACCCGCCGCTGCTGCCCCCCCCCCCCCCCCGCCTCCGCCGCATGGCGCGCCGCCGCGGGGCCCCCCGCCTTGTCTGCCCTATGGCGCGCCCCCCTTCGCAACGTTCGAGCCGCCGGAGCTTCAACCGAAGGCGCTGCTTGGCCTGTTCACCGATGTGGCACAGATCAAGAAGGTGCCCTGGGCGGCTGCGGAACCAACCTGATCGTACGTCCTCCGTTGCGGCTTTCAATGCGTGGTTTGTACGGAGCCGTGAGTCACATGTATGTGGACCCCCGGTCTCGTCTGCCCAATGTTTTGCACCTCGGTGGCCCCCTTGTGTTTCCACAGGATCCGCAGGAGACCAGCGAGCTGCCGGACGAACACTCGCGGAACAGAAGGAACTAGCGCCGGTTCCAAGGAGGAGCAGCAGGTGGTTGTGCTGGGTGTTCTCCACGTGTGCTTCTTCGTCACCTCTAGAGGCCGCTACGCTCTGCGTTGCGCGTGTTATGCGTCTTGCGCGTCCTACGTGTCGTGCCTCCGCATTGCCTTTTGAGGAGAGACGTCACGTTGCTTGCGTTCTGCAGAAGCTTTCCCCCGGAGACCAAAGCTGAGGAGGCCAAATAAGGGCCCAAGGAGGCCGTAGAAGGCGCTGCAGAAGGCGCTGCAGCGGGTGCGGAGGTCTCGGCAGGGGGGGACGGTGGTCCCGCAGGTGAGCAAGTGCGCGTTGTGGTGCCACCGCCGTTTGCGCGTCATGCCCGTATGGTTCTGTTCTGCCTCTGGAATCCGCCCTGGCGTGTGTTGCGCGTTCTGCGCGTCTTACGCGTTACATGTGTCTCGATTCTAGCCCTCCTTTGGAGGACAGCCCCCCGTTTTCCGTGGTCTGCGGACGCCTGTGCGAGTGAAGGAGGAGCCCCCCGACTCCCCGGAACGCCGTGCCGAACCGGAAGGGGTTCCGGATACGGAGACGGCAGCCGAGGGCAAGATGACGGACGGCGACATCACCGAATTGTAGAGGGGTGGGGGGGTGGGAGGGGGAGGAGGGGTGGGAGGGTGAGGGGTCAGAGGGTTTTTTTGTCCCCGCTTGAGGAACCGAGTCCGGAATGTCGGACCCCGACGAGTCCCGGGGGCGTCACAGTTCGCAGCCCGCTTTGCAGGTTCCCCCTTGGGAAGTTTGAGCGCAGACAGGCTCTTTTTCTCAACAGGCGCCGGACCGGTGGCGTCGCAATATGTGGTAGAAATAACGGTTTCTTGGCTGTACAATAACGGAGTATTATGGCGATCGGACATTTAGTGCCCGGTCTGCGCCCATGGGATGCAGTGTTCTAGGGCGTGGTGCGGAACCGCTAGTTCAATTTCCGGAACACCCACCAACCCTCAATTTTGGAGCAAACCACCTAAAAAAATGGATTCAGCACCCTCAAAAACCCCCCATCCCCTTTCTTTCCGCACATAACCCGCATCATGGGGGTGTTTTTTTGGGGGGGGTCAAAGAGTTAGAGCACAGTTAGAACACAGTTAGAACACAGTTACAGCACCTTGCTCTAACTAGTTAGAGCACTAGTTATCGCGCGATAACTCAGTTATCGCGTAGTTATCGTGGGTAGTTATCGCGCACCCCTCCTCCATCCCTCCCTAGGACAAACAACACAAAACACTTGGCACAAAGCATGTATGGTCTTTTTTCATACAAAGTCATCAATGTTTGAGGCCTTGGCTGCCTCCACTCCCAAAAGCCCTTGCTCCAGGGCGTTCATGGACATGCAATGGTGCATGTGGCGGAGGGACATATTTGGCCTCACCAAGGACCAACCCTTAAAACAATTTTTGAGCCTCCTCTTGTAAGGCCCATGCCGATACTCCGTTGCGATGGAGGAAAACTGAAAAATGTTCCTCCATTTCTCGGCAAAAAAGGTGGAATGTGCCAAGCACCAATGGATCCACCTGGTGGGGGACCAACCTGAGTCTCCCCAAGCTTTTGAAAATTTTGTGGTCAACGCACGGTGGCGTTCCACTTGGGTTAGAGTGTACATCTCCCTCACCCTCAAAAGCTCATACAAACCCTCAATGCATTTCACCATGACATGCACAACAACCGTTAATGGAGGTCCAGCAGGGGTCTTCATTGTGGGGACATGCTCTTTGAGGCAATCCACAAATTGCCTTTGGAAGGGGGGGGAGGTTAGGAAAAATTTGGTGCTTGTAAGATCGAAATCTTTTTCGGTGACCCTCGAGGCCGAGGGGAGACGCTCCCTCAGAGGGATGCCTGAGGTCTCATCCTTGAGGGCTTGTTTGAAGGCCTGCAAAGCTGCAAGAGCTTGGGCCTTACTAGGGGTATCAGGGGGGAGGGCCTGAAGGGTGGTCTCAGTGCGCTTTGCAATGCCGTTTAGGACGCGGCATGCTGCATGTTGGTAGTCCCCCGGCCGCCTATCAGGGGTCACACTTCTCAAGAATGCCCCCCATCTTGAGGTGGACTCCACCCCCCTGTGCTCAACAATACCATTGGGGTCTTTGCACAACCAACACTTAGACCCAGCCCCCCCCCATTGCTTGCATCCCCTTCCCATCCCCTGTCAAAATGACAGTGCAAGTCCAAAATTGGTTTTGAAAGAGGACAACGTCCTCCTCCACATCCCTCACCTCTTGGTTGAGGTTGGCGGAGATGTCCAGGCTTCTCAAAAAAGCCTGTTCATCCCCGCCATCCATGCAAAACCATGAGGCCCGTAGCTTCACCTTTGAAGCATACTTTGCCCCCCCCCCCCCCATACATTAACCCATACATCCGCACGGGTGGAGAATCTTTCCACAAAGAAGTCGCATCGACTGAAATGACAACAATGGCAACGCCACTAGGGGGGGGGGGTTCCCAATAACTCGGGCCATAGATATTGCATTTTGCACAATTGACTGCAAAGGCACATGGGCAGCTGCCCTATTGCGGCCTGTGCATGGTAGACTTTACAATGGTTGTTTGGGGAAAGTAGGGCATGATCCGTTGCCGAACGGTCCTTAGGTCCCTTTGTGTGCAACGGCGGGGCATTCGCAAAAGGGCCCGTTGGGAGAGATGCGTGCTGCATGCCATGCGTAGCATGCTCAGGGCCTCATGCTCCTGATCTGTGAATGCAACATGGCCACCAAGTGGGCCAGACAGGGCAGTGCATGCCCCACCACTTAAGCAAACTTCTCCTTTGGTGTTGGTGCCACACACAACGTTCGGATCACCCAATAGAACTCGCACCAGCCGCTGAACCGCCTTCAAACGCCGCCGCTGGGCCTTGGGGCACTGCAGATCGGTGTACCGCCGAAGGTTAGCTGTGTTCAGAGCCCTCAGGGCGTCATTGACAGCATTATCCATGAAGAATAAGAGGGCCTGGGCAGGAAATGAGGGAGGGTTTTGAGGCAAGTGCCCCAAAAACACATGCGAAAACCCACGTGATAACCCCCGCGATAACTAGGTTATCGCGCGATAACCACCGCGATGACCCCCCGCGATAACTAGTTAGAACGCGATAACCCCCCGCGATAACTAGTTGGAGCACCCAGTTACAGCGCGATAACTACCGCGATAACTAGTTAGAGTAGGGCTTAGTGCGCACTAACTGGAGGGGTTAGAGCAAGCATTGGGCACCCTAAAACCCATGGCCACCAGCTGCTGCCGCCACAGAGGCGTGCAGTGCAGCACCCCCCCCCGCAGTGTAAAAAATCACGCTCCATCGCTCGCCCTCCCATGGCAATGGAGCGTGTAGTGCCCGGGTGTTCAACAACACCGGGGCTTGAGGGGTGGCCGTGCATGCCCAACCCTCCACCGCCCTACCCTTGCACACACGGGTGTGCCGCTTTTTTTCCCTCAGGGAGGGATTCAGCAGGCCACCACTCTCCACCCAAAAATCACCCCCCGTGAAAGACCCTGCACACACAATAAGCGCCATGGGCGCCCCATCACGCAAATGGGCGTGAAGGCCCATGGTGTCCGTCCCTTGGGGGCGAACAACTTGGATGCTACACCATGTGAACCATGTTGGAGCATTGGAGGTGCAATACCCATTCAGGTCTACAACCAAGGGGGTGAGGGCAGGCCTCAGGGTAGCAGCAGCCATGTGGGTCGCCCTAAAATTAGAAGGGTTGGGGTTTCCGCTTCCCACTAGGCCGAAGTGGCACATGTCCACTTGGGCCCCATATCGCTCCTCCCCACGAAAAATGCCCTTAGGCAACCCCCTTAGCAAACCCAGGAGTCATTGACTCCCACTCCTACTCCCGCTACCCTGACTCTGCACCCCTTGCGGCTCCAGCCCCTGCTGGGCGGTGAAGGTCGCGCTGAGGGTGGAGGTGAGGCTACGCACCTGCGCCTCAGCCACCCCCAGGCGCTGTTGGAGGTCATCCCCCCTCCTCCGCTACGCCTCCACCTCCACCCTCAGCTGGGCTGCCTCCACCTCCGCCTTCCGCCTCCCATCCTCGGCCTCCCTCAGGGCCCCCCTCATCGCCTCCAGCTCCTCCCCCCTCTTGGCGGCCAAGTTGAGGGCCTGGTCCAGAGCAGCTGGGTGTTGCCTTGGACCTTTTCGGCCTTCGCCAAGGCCGACTTGTGGTCGGCCGACCGACCCTTGGCCAGTGCGGCCTCGACCCCTGTGGCGGCCGCCTGCTCCACCAAAACCTGGCAACCTGGCAAGCGTCCGTCATGAGGGTGGCCACACTGGCCCCCAAGGCCTCCACATCCAGGGCCTCAGGGGGGGGCTGGGCCGCCACCTTCGCCACCTTCGACGGCTAGGGGGAGGGCTTGGGGGAGGGGGTGGGGCCCTTACCCCTATGGGGGGGGGGGGGCATCCAGCTCAACAACCACCACCTCAGGCCCCCGCTTCGTCTCATTTCCCGGCCTTCCCCCCTTGGGTGCATACTGCCGAACCCATTCGGCAGTGGCCTCCAACACAGATGGGGGGGGGGTCATACCCCCCAACCTGGTGGATGTTCCCCCCCCCTGTGCAGCTTCTGCCACACTTCCCTCCCGGTGTACTTCCCCCCCACAAAAAACACAACCTCAACAAAAAATTTTTTTTCCCTTGGGGGGGGTCACTCATCCCAAACAAACACAAAAAAGCCGCAACCGTTTCCCCCTCAGCGGCATTCGGCCATTTGGCCCTTTCCCCCCCAAGGCACACCTCGGAGGGGATGGTGAGGTTGGTCTTCCTCTCCACCCCCCCTCCTTCTCGGTGATGGTGAGCTGCCGGTACCATCCTGTCCCCCCCCTCCGGCTGGCCTCATCCCTAGGCTCCTCGCTGGCCTTAGGATGCAGCCTTAACCCCGGGCTCCGGGTCATGTTTGGCCGGGTCACCCGGATCGTACGGGCTGCCTTAGTGTCCGGGCTTTGGACACTGGGTTTCCTACCGTCGTGTGGCGCGGGTGCTTGGTTTTGGGGCTCGTCCTCCCCTGGTTTCTCCTGGTTTGGGTTTCGGGCTTGGTACGTGTTCAGGTTTGGGTTTCCGCCTGCCTGCTTCCGGCCCTGGCCGGGGCTTGTGGTGTGTGCGGGTGGATGTGGGTTGCGCCTGCTTTGCGGCTGCTCAGGTTGGGGTTTGGTGTGCGTGTGTTTGGGCGCGGGCTGCGGGGCTGGTGGTGGGTTTTAGGGTAGGGGGCTAGCCGTTCCTCGCCTCGGTGCTGTGGTGTGCTTTGGTGTGCTGTGCCGTGCTGTGCTGTGCTTTTCTGTGGCCCTCGAGGCCGAGGGGAGACGCTCCCTCACAGGGATGCCTGAGGTCTCATCCTTGAGGGCTTGTTTGAAGGCCCGCAAAGCTGCAAGAGCTTGGGCCTTACCAGGGGTACCAGGGGGGAGGGCCTGAAGGGTGGTCTCAGTGCGCTTTGCAATGCCGTTTAGGACGCGGCATGCTGCATGTTGGTGGTCCCCCGGCCGCCTATCAGGGGTCACACTTCTCAAGAATGCCCCCCATCTTGAGGTGGACTCCACCCCCCTGTGCTCAACAATACCATTGGGGTCTTTGCACAACCAACACTTAGACCCAGCCCCCCCCATTGCTTGCATCCCCTTCCCATCCCCTGTCAAAATGACAGTGCAAGTCCAAAATTGGTTTTGAAAGAGGACAACGTCCTCCTCCACATCCCTCACCTCTTGGTTGAGGTTGGCGGAGATGTCCAGGCTTCTCAAAAAAGCCTGTTCATCCCCGCCATCCATGCAAAACCATGAGGCCCATAGCTTCACCTTCGAAGCATACTTTGCCCCCCCCCATACATTAACCCATACATCCGCACGGGTGGAGGATGCCTTCCACAAAGAAGTCGCATCGACTGAAATGACAACAATGGCAACGCCACTAGGGGGGGGTTTCCCAATAACTCGGGCCATAGATATTGCATTTTGCACAATTGACTGCAAAGGCACATGGGCAGCTGCCCTATTGCGGCCTGTGCATGGTAGACTTTACAATGGTTGTTTGGGGAAAATAGGGCATGATCCGTTGCCGAACGGTCCTTAGGTCCCTTTGTGTGCAACGGCGGGGCATTCGCAATAAAAGGGCCCGTTGGGAGAGATGCATGCTGCATGCCATGCGTAGCATGCTCAGGGCCTCATGCTCCTGATCTGTGAATGCAACATGGCCACCAAGTTGGCCAGACAGGGCAGTGCACGCCCCACCACTTAAGCAAACTTCTCCTTTGGTGTTGGTGCCACACACAACGTTCGGATCACCCAATAGAACTCGCACCAGCCGCTGAACCGCCTTCAAACGCCGCCGCTGGGCCTTGGGGCACTGCAGATCGGTGTACCGCCAAAGGTTAGCCGTGTTCAGAGCCCTCAGGGGCTCATTGACAGCATTATCCATGAAGAATAAGAGGGCCTGGGCAGGAAATGAGGGAGGGTTTTGAGGCAAGTGCCCCAAAAACACATGCGAAAACCCACGTGATAACCCCCGCGATAACTAGGTTATCGCGCGATAACCCCCGCGATAACCCCCCGCGATAACTAGTTAGAACGCGATAACCCCCCGCGATAACTAGTTAGAGCACCCAGTTACAGGGCGATAACTACCGCGATAACTAGTTAGAGTAGGGCTTAGTGCGCACTAACTGGAGGGGTTAGAGCAAGCATTGGGCACCCTAAAACCCATGGCCACCAGCTGCTGCCGCCACAGAGGCGTGCAGTGCAGCACCCCCCCCGCACTGTAAAAAATCACGCTCCATCGCTCGCCCTCCCATGGCAATGGAGCGTGTAGTGCCCGGGTGTTCAACAACACCGGGGCTTGGGGGGTGGCCGTGCATGCCCAACACTCCACCGCCCTACCCTTGCACACACGGGTGTGCCGCTTTTTTTCCCTCAGGGAGGGATTCAGCAGGCCACCACTCTCCACCTAAAAATCACCCCCCGTGAAAGACCCTGCACACACAATAAGCGCCATGGGCGCCCCATCACGCAAATGGGCGTGAAGGCCCATGGTGTCCGTCCCTTGGGGGCGAACAACTTGGATGCTACACCATGTGAACCATGATGGAGCATTGGAGGTGCAATACCCATTCAGGTCTACAACCAAGGGGGTGAGGGCAGGCCTCAGGGTAGCAGCAGCCATGTGGGTCGCCCTGAAATTAGAGGGGTTGGGGTTTCCGCTTCCCACTAGGCCGAAGTGGCACATGTCCACTTGGGCCCCATATCGCTCCTCCCCACGAAAAATGCCCTTAGGCAACCCCCTTAGCAAACCCAGGAGTCATTGACTCCCACTCCTACTCCCGCTACCCTGACTCTGCACCCCTTGCGGCTCCAGCCCCTGCTGGGCGGTGAAGGTCGCGCTGAGGGTGGAGGTGAGGCTACGCACCTGCGCCTCAGCCGACCCCAAGCGCTGCTGGAGGTCATCCCCCCTCCTCCGCTGCGCCTCCACCTCCACCCTCAGCTGGGCTGCCTCCACCTCCGCCTTCCGCCTCCCATCCTCGGCCTCCCTCAGGGCCCCCCTCATCGCCTCCAGCTCCTCCCCCCTCTTGGCGGCCAGGTTGAGGGCCTGGTCCAAAGGACGCTGGGTGTTGCCCTGGACCTTTTCGGCCTTCGCCAAGGCCGACTTGTGGTCGGCCGACGGACCCTTGGCCAGTGCGGCCTCGACCCCCGTGGCGGCCGCCTGCTCCACCAAAACCTGGCAACCTGGCAAGCGTCCGTCACGAGGGTGGCCACACTGGCCCCCAAGGCCTCCACATCCAGGGCCTCAGGGGGGGGCTGGGCCGCCACCTTCGCCACCTTCGACGGCTAGGGGGAGGGCTTGGGGGAGGGGGTGGGGCCCTTACCCCTATGGGGGGGGGGGGGCATCCAGCTCAACAACCACCACCTCAGGCCCCCGCTTCGTCTCATTTCCCGGCCTTCCCCCCTTGGGTGCATACTGCCGAACCCATTCGGCAGTGGCCTCCAACACAGATGGGGGGGGGTCATACCCCCCAACCTGGTGGATGTCCCCCCCCCTGTGCAGCTTCTGCCACACTTCCCTCCCGGTGTACTCCCCCTCCCACAAAAAACACAACCTCAACAAAAATTTTTTTTTCCTTTGGGGGGGGTCACTCATCCCAAACAAACACAAAAAAGCCGCAACCGTTTCCCCCTCAGCGGCATTCGGCCATTTGGCCGTTTCCCCCCCAACCCACACTTAGGAGGGGAGGGTGAGGTTGGTCTTCCTCTCCACCCCCCCCTCCTTCTCGGTGATGGTGACCTGCCGGTACCATATCGTCCCCCCCATCCGGCAGGCCTCATCCCCAGGCTCCCCCCACCGCCACGACGCCCCCTCCGGCAGCCTCTTCTCCCCCTCCAGCTCCACACGGGCCGCCACTGGCTTGGCGGGCCGTGCCCCTGCTGCTTGTGCTGCTCCTCCTGCTGCTCCGGCTGGTTGGGCTTCGTCCTTGACGAAGATACGGGGCAGCTGCATGATGGTGGCCTGAGAAAAACAAAAGAAACAAAAAAAAACACGCGATAACTACCGCGATAACTCGCGCGATAACCTAGTTAGAACGCGATAACCCCCGCGATAACCCCCCGCGATAACCCCGCGATAACTAGTTAGAACGCGATAACCTAGCGCGATAACTAGTTAGAGCACCTAGTTAGAACGCGATAACCTAGCGCGATAACTAGTTAGAGCACGGGTTAGTGCAGGGTGTTGTGGGAAGTTCTCACACCTGGTGACATGGGCACATGCCTTGGCCCTCCTTCTTGGCGTCGTCCAGCACAAGGTTCATCCTCCGCAGCCACACGAAGTCCGTGACGGCGGCATACTCCCCCACTTGCCTCCACTCCACCACCTGGGCCACCCCCTCCACCTCAGGGGCCACCCTCGCCACTCCTCCATACAATCCCCTCCTCACCACCAAAATGCACCCTGGCGGCACCCTAACCCCAACATGCCCTTGCAGGGAGGGCCAGGGCAGTGCCTCCCCATGGCACACCTTGGCCAAGGGGCACTGATCAGGGTGGCCTGCGACCCCCCCCACCTGCTCATTAGTGAGGGGGGCAATCACCTCCCTCCCATTCCCCCACCCCGACAACAAAAAATGCCCGGTGGTTGTTCCCACCGGGAGCAAGCACTGAGCACATTGCTCAATGCTGACCCCATTGGGGTCCTCCACCACCTCCTCCTCCTCCTCCCCCCCCTCCACCTCCTCCCCCTCCTGGCATGGCACACAAAGGCCATCTTTGTGGGCGGCGCACAAAACCGCCCGGTTGCAGCCGTCGCAATTGGCTACGACCTTCCCCCTACACCTAACCGCCCCGTCACACTGGACTGTCTTGGCCACCCGGCCACCAGGTGCCCCCAGCTGGGGCCGCTTGATGGACTGGGTCACGTGCAGGTTGGGGAATCGAAGATTCCCCCCTTGCGTTAGCTCAATGGCAAAAAATGCCATGAGGCGGGGGGGGGGGGGGGTCACTCCCGTGGGGGAGGCCTTTGGAATGCCCGACCCCCGGTGGACACCAAGGGCATTAAAAAAAAAGGCAGTGCCCCTCTTGAATGGCAAAGCCCTCTCCACCCAAGGGTTAGGGAACCCCGAACTACTAGAGGGCACAAAAAGAAAATGTGACCCATCCTCCTCCTCATGATTATGGGTTAGCATAATAAGGCAATTGACAATCAATGTGCCTTCAGGAATGGTGTAGGGGGGGGCGTCGCGATGGAGGTGCTGCCGGGTGTGGTCATAGCTCGAAATTTCGGCCATGTCAAGGATGGTGCGGCTCCATCCGACACCCCCAACCACAGTCTTCTTCGCCGTCTCCAGCACACGATCTGCCACCCTTTCGAGGACTGGCAGATCATGGAGCTTGTGGGGGTTGTGCTTGTGGTGGTTGGCACCCCCATAGTTGCCATACAATGTGCGGCGGGTCCCAGAATCTTGAGGCCTGCCGACAATGGGGGGGTTCTCATTGAAAATGGGTGCCTTCTCTGAGAGAGGCACCCTATCCAAATCATCCAAAAGACTTTGCAGCTGCACATCACTCAAAAAATCGTGCTCGAGGAGGTGGTTGACCACCAGCCTTCCCCCCACAGTGAGCACAAGGTCATTGGGGTCCCTATTAAAGGCCCCCAAGGGCTCGGCTGCAACCACCTCCTCCGCCTCCCCAATAAGGGGGGGTGTTGCCCCAAATGGAAAAAGAATCACCCCCTGCCCCGAAATAATGTTGGGAGTGGTGACCCCATACCACTCACCCTCCCACTCCCTTGTGGGGCAAAAGGAGTGCATGGGGAGCTTGTTTTCGGGGTCGTCAGTGCAGACCCTGCGGATGTTGTGGGTGAGGGGTTGGGAGAACCAACCATCCGACTTCCCCTTCCCCTTACCCGGTCGGAACCTTACCTTCTGGGCACTAATCATGAGGGGGTTGTGGGGCTTCCCCCTCCCAGCCCCCACCTCCTCCACCTCCTCCACTTCCTCCTCCACTTCCTCCTCTTCCTCCTGACCCACATAAAGGGTCGTCTTCGTCCCCGCACCCTTCTCGGCATGGGCGGTGACGGACTCCAACACCGCGTCCACATCCTCGGGATGCACCTGGATCAGGAATCCAGCAACCCCTAGATTTACCTCTAGCAACTCGAAGATGTAGTTGCTGAGAACCAGGGGGTCTCTCTTGTCGGCCATGAAGGGGGACTTATGGACAAGGAGTCCAAAGTCCACACCATGTTCAAAGTGAGTCGCCACGGGGCGCCTCACGTTTGCGTCACCCATCGTAAACCCCTCAGGACCGCCAAGGCGACGGACCCCAAGGAGCTTTTGATGGTGCTCGCACCAAGCGTGCGCAGCAGCAATGGCCATTACAAAGAATATGAAAGCTTTGAGAGCTAAAGCGAAAAGGGGAAACATAAAATGAAGCGCGATAACCTACGCGATAACTCGTGCGATAACTAGTTATCGCGCGATAACCCCCGCGATAACCCCCGCGATAACTAGGTTATCGCGCGATAACCCACGCGATAACTAGTGCTCTAACCCCGTTCTAACCCCGTTCTAACTAGTTAGAGCACACAAAGATGGAATCGCAAAAAGTGCAAAACGGGCAATATCGAGCAAACGAAACATGCAAGGCACATTGTTGCATCATAGTGCACCCATGTAACATGTGAAATTCCGGGTTCCAACCATATTAACAACACCCAAAATTGGGGGAATTCCGCACCACGCCCTAGAACGCTGCATCCCACAGCACAAGCGAACTGGTGGTGTCCCGTAAAAAAAGATAGCACACCTGTTGCCAATTTCTCTGTGGTCGGGGAAATCGAGGTTGAACCCCCCCCCCCCATCCACTGCAGATTGCTGTGTGGTAGGGGAATTGAGGCTCAACCCCCCCCCCCAAAAAAAAACACAGACACTGCCCTGTGCTACGTGTGCTGCGCGTTGCCTCTGACTCTGCCTCTGGGTAGTGGGCTGGTGCTTTGCGGTTGGGTGGCGCGGCTTGTGGGGATGAGTCCGTGGTGCCGCACAAAGGCATACGTGCCGGCCCACTACGGATGTTCATCGCCTGCAAGCCCCACTCAACCGGCATCAAGCTCTATTGCCTTGCCGATGCCACTAGTGGGTACGTGGTGGACATGTACCTGTACACGTGTAGACGCGGGCACCTGCGGCTGTTTGGCAACAGTGCGAGCAACTTCAATGCCCAGCAGATCATGACCATGTGGCTCGTCCTGACATAGCCAGCACCCGACAGGTACGCCGCCTCCTCCAATTGATGGTGGGAGACGGGGAGGGCTTGGTAGTGGGCGAGGGTGTCGGCTGCGGGGTCGGAACGCGAGGCCTCGCTGGCGAGCTGGGACATAGTCTGCTTGGACATTGTCAAAAGAGAATGCGAAGAGAACTCGAGAGCTGTGAGAAAGCGAAACAGTGGAAATGAGGGTAAATTTGTACGAAATGCGTGCGAATTTCGTGCGAATTTTGTACGAATTCGTACGAAATTTGTGCGAAGTTCACATTCTCGTGAATCTGTGAATCTAGCGGGAATTTCTGCGTGAATTTGGGTGCGTGAATTTCACATTCACGCGAATCTCACCAAATGTGTTGAACCATGCGGCTACTTCAAAACTGTAATTTAAAAAAGGGTTAACAGCCCGTTTTTTTTGGTGAAAAAACGGGTTGTCCGTCCCCAGCCACACAACCCGTTTTTTTACCAAAAAAAAACGGGTTGTCTCCGGACAGCCCGTTTTTTTACCAAAAAAAAACGGGCTGTCTCCGGACAGCCCGTTTTTTTACCGAAAAAAAACGGGTTGTGACCTGTTTTTAGCGCCAGGGGGTTGCAACGGAGCCAAAACAAGGCACTTTAAACGCCCCAGGCGCCTGGCCTCTTGGACGAGGACTTTCTTTTGGAAAGCACCTCGCTCGGCATCCCCGAGAATAATGCTGAGGTTGTTGCTGCTGTAGTGGCATCCCCTGCTCAAGATGTTCCTCATGTGCCCGAACAGGTAGCCCCCATTGCACCTGTGGATGTTCCTCACGTGCCCGAACAGGTAGCCCCCATTGCACCTGTGGATGTTCCTCCCGTGCCTGAACAGGTAGCCCCCATTGCACCTGTGGCAGATTCGAGCCCAGGAAAAGTTAGTGTGATCTCCTCACAATCGGCTTGCTCGGTGGACTAGCTTGCTGATTGTAAGAGTGCGTCTTCTAACTCAGAATGGGATTATGAAGAGCGGCCCTTGACCCAGGTTTCCCTCAAGCGGTCTTTGGACCAAGGACGCGAAGAGTATAAGGCTACTGCTTATGCGGCTCCCCCAAGTGCAGAAAATGCCATTATTTCGCAGGATCTGTCTGATGCTCCCATGCCTTTCCCTAAGATGCGACGGCCCAAGGCACCGGCTGCAGAACGCCGGGTTGCATCTGAATTTATCTGTCATAGGTGCTCACGTGAGATTAATGTGTGGCGTAAGTTGCGCGGCATGACCCGCGTTTTTTGCGCTATGTGCAATGCACCATACCATGAAACTTGCATGGGGAAGGGTCCCAAAGATGGTTCCATGCTTGGCCCTTGTTGCGCACAGGAGTGAGTTTTATTGAAGTGATTTTATAATTCGGATTCGGCGAATGCCTCGCTCTAACCCTATTCCCATCCTTTCCTTCTCATGGTACCACATGGTACTCGGATTCGGAGGACAAAATCATCGAAACTAACATGCTAACCAAAGGTGACTATTCAAAACTATCCTGTGCAGTGTATGTACAGTGGAGACGTTTTTCCCCATGCCGGTGGCAGGGTTTTTATTCACGTCATCCAACATTTGAGTTTGTATATCAGTCTCTGGCTTTGCTTCTTCTCAAAGTGTGCTTTGCTGGGCAAGGGGAACCCACACCGGACACTTGGGTGGTTGTTGGGGGGACAGCCCGTTTTTTTACGAAAAAAAAACGGGCTGTCCGGAGACAACCCGTTTTTTTACAAAAAAAAACGGGCTGTCCCCGGCGTTGGCCGGACAACCCGTTTTTTTACCAAAAAAAAACGGGCTGTAAAACCCTTTTAAAAAAAAACGGGCTATTAACCCGTTTTTTTGGTAAAAAAACGGGTTAATAGCCCGTTTTCCTTATAGACATTGTTGCGCACCAACAAAGTGTTTACACCATGAAGCATAGCAACTTGTTGATTCACGCAATGCCTCGACTGTACACGGAAGCGGTTGGAGCTTGGGGCTTGGGTTGCGGCGCTTCTTGGATGGCATGCCGCAGCCTGCGCATGATGTGCCCCTTCTTGATCGCCAATTTGTGGTGGGACATGAGGGGGTTCATCACGAAGACGATCATCTCGAGGTAGTTGAATTCCAGCCCAACCTTGGTCTCCTCCTTGATGATTTCCTTCAGCAGCCCATCCACCTTCATGGTCGCGATGACGTCAAGTAGTCGATCTTTTGCTTGCCGTTGGGTGATTCCGTCGCGAACTCGGCGGCCCAAGGCTAAGAATTGTTCCACAAAGTTGATGAACTCGCGTGGCGTTGGAGTCAGTGAAGACAAAATCACGTCGTCATGCGCCTCCGTGAAGACTTCCTCCGTCACCTCTTTTACCAAACCTTGGTACCTGAATTGGTACCGGTTCACCATTTCCTTGAGTGGGTTGGACCGGGAGGCGGGAATAAGAGAAAGCAAGACAACTCTCCTCATGGCATCCGTCAACCCGTACATCCAATCGCGCTCCCAAGCACGAAATCCAAAAACCACTTAACGGCAGTGGTCCTATTTCCATCCTACCGTGGGGCGACGGACATTCCTTGGACGCCCCCCAAATGTCGCGGGTCCACCACCGGGGTTGCCAGCCTCCCATGGACCCCGGGAGGAATTAACCCCGGATCCGTTCCTTCAAGTTGGGGCTCTTCCCAGTCGAACGGAGCGTCCAAAAGTCGTCCAGGGCAAACTTCATCAAACGCCATTGCCCGCAGAATTCCCGACGGCTTTTGTTTCGGAAGCCCAATTCCATCCTTGAGAAATTTTTGTCAGTTGAACAACTGAAACACCATCCGCGGCATAAACAAACCATCACCATCCGCCTCGAAGTAGCGGAGATCCAACCCGGCGCAATGCCGCCAATCACCCCCCATGCCAGGTGGGGCATGTCCCTCGTGGGTGCGGGTCCCACTCCGTCCACCGAGCTCGTGGGGCTCTACCCCGGAAACCCCGGTCATCCGACCGCATGGATGACCAGTCATCCTCGGCTGGGGGGAATCCAAACCCCGGTAGGCTTCCCGCTACCCGTTCTTCCCGCGCGGGCACTCCAAAAACTCGGACTCGTGGTTCAGGCTTCGGTGTCTGGATCCCAATTGGATTCACCTGTGGCGTGCCCGCATGCTTCAACAATTGATACTTGTTCTCCAAAGACTCCAATTTCCTTTGTAATTCACCAATGACATGAGAATCCGGCCGCATGCCTTCGGGTGGACCGCCATGGGGTCGGGTCCGGATCTCCTCCGTGAGCGCATGTATACCTCATGCTCACTTTGTTCCAACCGGGTCATGAGCAATCGCACCGGCAACTCCAGGGCCTCAACCTTGGCCAATTCCGGCTTGGGCATAGTCTCCCAATGGTGCATTCGGCCTGTGAGCGTAGCCACTTGTGCACTGGTGCTCTCCAGGTTCGCCGCTATGCGTCTCACCTCCGTTGCGGGCACCTTCGCCTCTCCAGCTTCCCCTGTGGATGTTGACGAAACAGCAGGGTGCTCCAAGTTGTGTACCCGATTGATAAGCTAGGAAATAGATGCCTTGTGGCTTTCCGCCATTGCTTCCACACCATGCACCCGTTTTTCGGCATCCTCAAAGTTGAGACCTATCCGCCGGATTTCCTCGGCCATGTTGGAGGTGACCCGGTCACAATTCAACACCTTGCCTTCCAAACTCTTCAAATCCTCAACCGATTTGTCCCATTGGGCCCGGTGTGAACTCAACCCAGTTACTTCAGGCTGCAAGGGGCGAGCACAAGTACAAAAACTCCTTAGACAAACACGGCCATGCCCATGAGGCTAGTGCAAACAAACAATGCAACAGTAGACAGGATGTTGTGGTGGCGCAAGGTCAGGCTGATTGCACTAGGCACGCAAATACATAAGGACAACAACGACATTTCATCATCGGTACTCAACACTCTCGAGTTGCCGTTTCAACTCATTGATGGCTTGCTCCCAACCTTGACGAGAATTGTCCACCTTCGCCTTAAGAGCTTCAGCCACTTGGCGATATTCCAAAGCGGCTGCAATCCCTTGTTCTAAATTAAGTCGATTGCATTTCCGCTCTCTTCGAGTCCAACTGCGACCTTTGGTCTTGCACCTCGTTGTTTACCTCTTTCAACAATTGTCCCAAAGCCTCTACCCGCGCCGTCAAAGCTGACCGACCTACTTGTACTCCCCGCGCATGGAGTTCAAGCTCGCGAGAGAGGGCTTGGGTCACCTGGCGAATTTCGGAAATAGCTGAAACCGCCTCGAAATTAAAGGTTTGGAGATAGTTCAACGCACCCGTAAGCTCCTCAGCCTGAGCCGGCAAGGTTGCTAAATCATGTGTCTCCGGTGTCCACTCATGAATCAAAATCCTTTCGGCTGCTTCACCGAATTGATTTACCATCCGAATCCTCTCAAAGGACTGGTATCCCCGTAGTGCGGATTCCATGTTGGTGTCTTCCTCAATTGGGTAGGATGGCTGGCCCTGCCTAAGCCCAACTGCCAATTCTAAAGGAGACCCAACGGTCAACTCATGCCCTGTCGCATAGTCGGAACCCGATTCCTCTGACCGTGCTGTGATCATCCCGATCATGGCCGCAACCTCTCCGAGAGTCATCCCGCTGCCCGTGTCAGAGCCGTAGGCTAAACCCCCGCCCGGGTAAGCCTCTGCTACCAACAATTCGCCCTCGAGGTGACTTGAACCGGGCGAATCTTTCATTTTTCCCAATTTCGAACCAATTCAAATTTCCAACCAATAAAACCAGCAGAGATTTCCAGGCTCACAACCCACTCAAGTCCCTCAGAGCACGGCAATGACACAAACAATTCTAACTGAAAGCCCAATGACGAAATGACCCAAGAATCCAATACGGTCCAACAATGATCCAACCAAAAGTTCACCCATGGTCCACAAAAATCCACAAATGGTCCACAAATGAGCCACGGGCCAACAATAGTCAAACACGGGTCCACAAATGAGGCACGACGGGTCCAAGGTCCAATGGGGTCCACTACCCCACACGGGACGAGCACGGGTCCAAGGAGGGTCCAAACGGGCACAAGGTAGGTCCAACCTTTAGAAAAAGAAAAGAATTCACAAGCGCGAGTAAGACTCAACCTACTCTTACGGTCGGACCACATGCAATGCAAGACGAAGAGTTCATGGGCACGGGCATCATCCTATGGACTTGAGTCATGCATGCAAAAGTGTAAACCAAAATTCACACTACTTCTACCCGTCGACATGGATGGTCTCACCGGGGGCGGAGGAGTGGAAAGAATTGACACCGTCGTCGGGCCATCCCCAAAGAGCACATGAGTCACACTTGAGTCTCCGGACGTCTTGACTACACCAACATGAGGGAAGGAAGTGCACATGCACATACATGGTTACATGGGGCATGTAAACGCACCAACAAAGGCACCAAACCATGACCCGGTTAGCTCTTAGGATCAACAACTAATCTAAACCAAATTAGCAAATGAGCAATACACCATTGACATGGAGATCCACCGTTTGGGCAAAGAAGCGCACACAGGCAAATGGCCTCCCGGGCTACCCATGGGACCTGACCTCCACCCAAAGAGAGCACGTGCATGGAGAGAAAGTCACCTAACCATGCGCGAGGAGAGATATTCCCCAACCAAATCCCTTGAGAGAGATTGACCTATCCATCATGAGAGAGGGCATGCATGGGGAGAGAGTTTCGCCTAGCCTTGACCCAAGAGAGCATGCATATGGAGAGAGTTTCGCCTAGCCTTGACCCAAGAGAGCATGCATGCACTTGGAGAGAGAGTGGCGAAAGCTCGACCAATGCCTATCCTTGAGTCTAATCATAAATGGCAAAACCAAGGCATGACTTAATCGGATAACTCCCAAGCCACGGGCACTTGAAAAAAGTGAAAGAGCCCAAGAGTCTCAAAGGATCAAAGACAACGGTCACATGGCACAATAAATGCTCAATTTACCTCTTGAGGAGAATGACGAATTGGGAGAGAGAGGGAGAGTGAGGGAAAGCACCAAATCCACCTTGAGGAGAGGAGACACCATATGTTCACCTTGACCATGGAATCATGGGCACCACCAATTTTGAGTCACACCATGAATGAACCATGCATGAATGACAAATTCAATGTCAACTCTTAGAATGAATGCATGAGACCTCAAAACCAAATATGGTGTGGCTCCCCAATGGAATCCAATTGCAAGGCAACAACCAATGTACCCCACGACCAGCGGTGCGCCTACCTATGCTTCCCTTGGTCTCACCTCTCGTCCCCTTCGGAAGACACCCCATGTGACATGGTAGGTTTTGCCGTGACTACTAGTACCACCATAGCAGAGATAAGGACGGACTTGGTTTCCCCGAAGGTACTCTCTCACCACCTGTCCACAGAAGCGATCAGCCTACGTACTATGGCTGTCACATGGTCTTCCTCCGGTTGGATAAGTGATTCCAATTTCCACATGATAGATCTAACACTATTAGCACCAAACTGAAAGGGTATTCGATTGGCTAGCCTGCATTACGGCGCGACCAAAGACGGCGCGCGCACACACACAGCAGCAGCCAATCGACGAATCAGAAACCCAAATAATGTTAGAACAAATGCTGGCCAACCGCAGAATTGAAATAAAATCAATGTAACATCATAAATGCAAAAACAAAACTGAAATCTGCAGTCGGAATTAATTCTGGGATCGAAATCTGGGAGTGGAATCAAATGCTAAGATCGCATAATAATTTACACCTGAAATGGCACACAAAGGCAACATGAGTGTGCAAAGGAGAAATGGGCAACAAACATGGATTCTGACATGGCTATGCCCTAAGTTTTACAATGGGCGCAGTGCGCATATGGTAGGGATGGGAAGTAAGACTTAGTCATCAACAATATCAACATGTCAGCGGAAGAGAATGCAAAGGCTTACTGGGTATTTTCAAATGTAGCCTTGACAAAGGCTAGACCATTGGTGAAATTGAGAACTGTTTTTTTTGTAACTTCACCACCACAAATGTAGGTTTTCACCCAAGCTCCTATGCTTTGGGCTAAAAACCTTCCTAGGCTCGCAAGGGAGCATATTTCTATAGATGAGAAAAACAGGGCTGGCCGAGGAGGCCGTATAGTGCAATCCGTCCCTAGTTTCATATGCCAAGAGCAAATTCTTTGCAGTTTACGCAAACGAGGTTTGCTTTGCTACAATCTTTCATCTAAAGCATTGTGCTAAAACATCAAGTTTTCACAAAACCATCAAGTCCTTACAAAACTAAAGTGAGCTTATCCAATCTCCAATTGTGCAAGACAGAAGTACAAAAGATTGCATTCAGATCTTTGATCTTCACATTTGCAAAAGTAAGGTTGAAGATTTTTGAAATCACAAAAAGCTAATTTTTCATTACTTATCGTTTTTGCACTTTTTGACCCTTTCGGGCAAGATGCATTTTCATCCTTTTTGTCTTGGACCAACTGATGAAAGAATATGCTAGGCTTGGTTGGGGGGGTGCGCAGCGCCCCAACAGCCAAGCCTAGCCATGTAACATACATCAAACTTGGATTTTTTTTGTGGTTTTGCTGAATTTTTTTACATAACCATGGCTAAGCGAATGAAAGGAGTTCCCGTACTCCCATGCTGCCTTTACCTTGCCCACGGCCACATGCATCTTTTCATCCTTAGGGGTTGGTTTTACGCTTCAAACAATCTTGATAGCTAACTTCAGCTACGTACTTGCTTGGAAAATTTGCTGCTATTTACGAAGGTTACGGTTGTGTAGGGTTTTCTTTCGAAACAATGCTTCCTTGCTAGGACTCAAGTTTGATGTATTTGCACGATCCCCCCTGACTACCCATAAGCAGTCTATAATTGCTTCCAATCATGCTGGATGCTTTTTTAGCATCGGCTCTGTTTGCATGACTGTACCCCTAGGCTCCTGCACAGCACCAAAGCCATGCAGTCTTCGTTCATCGCAAGTCTTATCCGCAGAAATGCGTTTTTCACTACCCCACCAAATCAAGGAATCCCGGACAAAAAGTCTAAGTCTGAAGAGATGATGCGGATGGCCCAAGGGACCCTACGGGATGACAAAAATGCGATCTCTTCACACTTGCCTGGTGTTAGGGGTGGTTTTTCGGGCAAAATCGTGACGGATGGCAATCCCAGCACCCTGCTCTGTCCAAATCCCTCTCAAATGACAAATGCTCACATCATGCAACAAAGTAGGACACAATGTAATGTGGATTTCTTCGATTTAGTGCACATAAATGATCATCCAATGTCTTTCAACCATTGCAATCACATCGGCAGTCCGATTTGTCCCCCACACATGTGTCATTAGGGTTAGGGTTAGGGTTAGGGTCTGCTAAATTTGCTTTTACTCCCAAAGGGCCCACCATTAGCATAGAGTTCTCCCTTGTACCAAAGAAAAGAGTAGGAAACCATCATTTAGGGCTAGGGTTGGGCCCTCCGCAACACCACATTGGCTCCAGGTTAGGGTTGGGCTCATTCCACCTCACCCAAGCTCGTTGCACTCATCCCGGAGCTTGCCAGCAGTAATGCAACAATTAAAAAAGGGTTAACAGCCCGTTTTTTTTTGGTAAAAAAACGGGTTGTCCGTCCACAGCCACACAACCCGGTTTTTTACCAAAAAAAAACGGGCTGTCTCCGGACAGCCCGTTTTTTTACCAAAAAAAAAACGGATTGTCTCCGGACAGCCCGTTTTTTTACCAAAAAAAAACGGGCTGTCTCCGGACAGCCCGTTTTTTTACCGAAAAAAAACGGGTTGTGACCTGTTTTTAGCGCCAGGGGGTTGCAACGGAGCCAAAACAAGGCACTTTAAAAGCCCCAGGCGCCTGGCCTCTTGGACGAGGACTTTCTTTTGGAAAGCACCTCGCTCGGCATCCCCGAGAATAATGCTGAGGTTGTTGCTGCTGTAGTGGCATCCCCTGCTCAAGATGTTCCTCATGTGCCCGAACAGGTAGCCCCCATTGCACCTGTGGGTGTTCCTCACGTGCCCGAACAGGTAGCCCCCATTGCACCTGTGGATGTTCCTCCCGTGCCTGAACAGGTAGCCCCCATTGCACCTGTGGCAGATTCGAGCCCAGGAAAAGTTAGTGTGATCTCCTCACAATCGGCTTGCTCGGTGGACTAGCTTGCTGATTGTAAGAGTGCGTCTTCTAACTCAGAATGGTCCAGGGATTATGAAGAGCGGCCCTTGACCCAGGTTTCCCTCAAGCGGTCTTTGGACCAAGGACGCGAAGAGTATAAGGCTACTGCTTATGCGGCTCCCCCAAGTGCAGAAAATGCCCCTATTTCGCAGGATCTGTCTGATGCTCCCATGCCTTTCCCTAAGATGCGACGGCCCAAGGCACCGGCTGCAGAACGCCGGGTTGCATCTGAATTTATCTGTCATAGGTGCTCACGTGAGATTAATGTGTGGCGTAAGTTGCGCGGCATGACCCGCGTTTTTTGCGCTATGTGCAATGCACCATACCATGAAACTTGCATGGGGAAGGGTCCCAAAGATGGTTCCATGCTTGGCCCTTGTTGCGCACAGGAGTGAGTTTTATTGAAGTGATTTTATAATTCGGATTCGGCGAATGCCTCGCTCTAACCCTATTCCCATCCTTTCCTTCTCATGGTACCACATGGTACTCGGATTCGGAGGACAAAATCATCGAAACTAACATGCTAACCAAAGGTGACTATTCAAAACTATCCTGTGCAGTGTATGTACAGTGGAGACGTTTTTCCCCATGCCGGTGGCAGGGTTTTTATTCACGTCATCCAACATTTGAGTTTGTATATCAGTCTCTGGCTTTGCTTCTTCTCAAAGGGTGCTTTGCTGGGCAAGGGGAACCCACACCGGACACTTGGGTGGTTGTTGGGGGGACAGCCCGTTTTTTTACGAAAAAAAAACGGGCTGTCCGGAGACAACCCGTTTTTTTACAAAAAAAAACGGGCTGTCCCCGGCGTTGGCCGGACAACCCGTTTTTTTACCAAAAAAAAACGGGCTGTAAAACCCTTTTTTAAAAAAAACGGGCTATTAACCCGTTTTTTTGGTAAAAAAACGGGTTAATAGCCCGTTTTCCTTATAGACATTGTTGCGCACCAACAAAGTGTTTACACCATGAAGCATAGCAACTTGTTGATTCACGCAATGCCTCGACTGCACACGGAAGCGGTTATGGTCAGCGTGTTGGGATTCCATGGGTTCTTCATCAGCATACCCGCAAAATTTGTGGTGCATGATGAATTGGATTCCATGGGTTAGGGCAAGGTAAAGCTTAGGGGTAGGCTTCTCGTTCGGGAAGTTGCATGCAAAGAAACCCGAGAAGCTGGCGGCGCGAACAATGAGCCTTTCAATGAGGTGAGGGTTAGCCGTGTAATCAATGCTACCCCCCATCAGGCGTTGCAGAGCCGCCCACTTTGTGAATCGGTGCACCCATCTTTGCCGAACTCGCAAGGCAGCTTGGTACTCCACATCGCGCTTAAGGTTAGACCCAACCAATGCATATGCAAATCTCTTGTCCTGCAACCGGAACTCAAGATCCACAACATCATCCCACCGCCCTTGCCTTTTGGCCTTGCGGCTTTGGTTCTTTAGAAAACTGATTCGTCCACGGAGAGCGACAACTCTTCTCCGTTGTGTGGCAAAAAGTAATGCCTTGGGGGCGATGGCCTTGTGAGGGGTGGAAAAAGAAGAATCAGAAGAAGGTGTGGCGATTTTCTTTTGAGAGGGCTCATTTGGGGAAGGGGAGGGCTCCAAAGGGCGCTTGGAGGACAATTGGGTCTCCCAAACCTCGGAGTTCTTACCCTCAGGAGTGGTAGGCACCCTTTGTGGCAAGTTCAAATCACATTGCCTACAAATTACAAGCAACTTGGTAATTTTCTTGGCTGTGGCCATGGCAACACCATCCGCAAAATCAATGTTCCTTTCCCTAGGAGTCAACTCACGGCACTCCTTCCAAGCAAACCCTTTGCGGTGAGCCACACACCAACCTGCGGTGGTCTTGAAGGTTGGCTTGTCATCACCTGCAAACAAAAAGGACACAACAAATTGGAACTGTAAATTGTGGCAATGACGAAATCGGAAATGCACAAGGAAGCATCTCACAAAACTGTTCCCAATGCCTTGGACAATCGTGATTCAAATTGAACAACAAAGACAACCCTCACAAACCAGGACCATAGTGTCGTCATTCATGGCAAAATCACAATTTACCCTTGAAATCTCAACTTGACCTTGCTAGATTTGAACATATGGTAAGCACAGGCCATACCTTCGCACATATTGGTGAAGTGCGCCACAGCCAGAAAAGCTACGAAACCAAGTGCCAAGCACAACCAAAGGAGACACATGAAAACAAGCTCTGCGATACAGTCATTCATTGCGAAACACGACAAATGGTGCCAGAAACGCTCGCAAACAACTAACAGTCATCTAATTGATACAATCGACACAAAAAATTCGAGCTTCGACAACCCTGAAATTACGAATCCATCAAAACGGCCACGAAAGTGCTAGAAATTTAGCATTAATCGATCCGCATTAGAATTCTTTGTATAGATATATGCACAGATCGTGCAGGAACCCGAATGGACTTTATCCTATGTCCAGCTGGTGCTGTAGTGTTTTGTGCGGATAACGGCTTATCCGGAAGGGCATGGACCGGAGCACCAAGAGCTTGAAGACAGACTCTATGTTGCCGGCTTGTTAAGATTTTTGCTTCCGGTGGTTCAGGTGTCCGGAAGAAACACTTTCTTGCACCGTTGCACTCAATCATGCACAAACTGCTTGCACACCCGACCAGTGGCTGTAACTGTTCGGCGCTTGGGGCGTGACTCCAAAACGGTCTCCGCCGGGCGCTTGCTCCGCGGTGGATTCTTGCGCCACTCACGCACAATAGGCATGGAGGGACGAGGCGGGTTAGAAGGGCCCGCTTCGCCCGAAGTATGAATAATGGCGGCCGGAGGTTGAACCACACCCAAACCTACTGCAGGCTCTTGGGCTGGGGGGGTGGGTTCAACCTCTTGGTGCTCCGTCCCCTCCTCTTCAATTCCTCCCTCGTCTCGGTTGCTAGAGGGAGTACGACAGAAAGACCCGCCGGCGACTTACACTCTGCCCAACTCGACAGCGCCAAAAACGGTTCCCGCTCCAGAAATAGCGTATATTGATTTGTCCTAGTATGATCGGAAATTTTAAAAAAAGCAAAGGCCCCGGGCGATTCCCGGGGCCATTCTCAGACTTGCCCTGCGCTTTCCCTGCCTCACACCTCCCATGACATGCATGCACATATTCGGACAGTATTTGGGAGGTAAGGGAGTGTGTACGTAGGGCAAAGTGGGTGTTTTTAAGGTGTCTGGGTGTTTTGGTACCATGGTGCAACAAAGGTTTCCCAAAGTACCGGGGTGGTAACTTGGCGCCACCGGCTCGGTTTTTGGCGCTTTTTTTTCCCTGGGCACCGCAAAAGTGTCTACTTTTTGAATAACAAGACCCGGTTGGGGTGATTTGACCGCATTTTTGCGCCTCCGGACCGCTCTTGGTCGGGGTCCCCCCTAAAACTGCCTAACCCTACTAGTTTTCACAAGCAGGTTTCCCAAAGTACCGGGGGGGGTAACTTGCCGCCAACGGCTCGGTTTTTCGCGCTTTTTTTGGCATTGTCACCGCAAAAGTGTCTACTTTTTGAATAACAAGACCCGGTTAGGCCGATTTGACCGCATTTTTTCGCTCACGGACCGTTTTTGGTCGGGGGTCCCCCCCAAAATTGCCTAATCGTACTGGTTTCCACAAGCAGGTTTTCCAAAGTACCGGGGGGGTAAGTTGGCGCCGAAGGCTCGGTTTTTGGCGCTTTTTTTTGGCATTGTCACCGCACAAGTGTCTACTTTTTGAATAACAAGACCCGGTTGGGGTGATTTGACCGCATTTTTTCGCTCTTGGACCGTTTTTGGTCGGGGGTCCTCCTTAAAACTGCCTAATGCTACTGGTTTTTACAAGCAGGTTTTCCAAAGATACCGGGGGGTAACTTGGCGCCACCGGCTCGGTTTTTGGCGCTTTTTTTGGCATTGTCGACGCAAAAGTGGGTACTTTTTGACTAACAAGACCCAGTTGGGGTTATTTGACCGCATTTTTGCGCCCGTGGACCGTTTTTGGTCGGGGGTCCCCCCTAAAACTGCCTAACCCTACTGATTTTCACGAGGAGGTTTCCCAAAGTACCGGGGGGGTAGCTCGGCGCCGACGGGTCGGTTTTTGGCGCTTCATTTTGCATTGTCACCGCAAAAGTGTCTACTTTTTGAATAACGAGACCCGGTTGAGGTGATTTGACCGCATTTTTTCGCTACTGGACCGTTTTTGGTCGGGAGTCCTCCCTAAAACTGCATAACCCTACTGGTTTTCACAAGCAGGTTTGCCAAAGTACCCGGGGGTGTTGTTGCACCATGGTACAGGAAATGGATTGGGCACATTGACAACATGACGTCATAAGATAGTGAAATGCAATGAAATCTCGGTTGGATTGAAAAACAACCTATCCGATTGCAATGTGCAATGGAGGTGGCGCTCATACCATTTGTGTGTAGATGTACACAAGCAAAGTTGAGCACCGGCTGTTGCTGTATAGTTGCCCAGCCTTACCGCTAGAGATGGTGAGGAGACATGTATGGCGGCATTGGCCCGTTGAAAGGAAGTGGGAAGGCCGCGGGTTGCCACAATGGCTGCGTGCAAGATTGAGACAGGCCTGCCGGTGCAACAAAAGGTTGAGAGGCCGATGCCATGCCTATGGTGTCGAAGAATTGAGGAGTCAAGGGTGCTAGCGGTGGCACCACGGAAGCATTCTGGAGAGGAGCTACAGTGACAGGAATGACCGGAGTTGTCGTGGGGGGAGGCGTGGGGTATGGTGCGGGCACAGGATCGGACGGGAGTGTATCCTCTGAGGATGGTGCACTTGTGGAAGTAGTGTCCGTCCGTTGCCGCTTTGCACCACCACCACCACCACGACCACCATTGCCTCGACCGCCACGCGCACGCTTGGGAAGTGTAGGTGGGTTTGCAACATCCGGGGGAGGTGGGGCACCAATCGTAGCACCAAGAGCATGCAAGCCAGACTCCAAATACGCACATGACTCTGGACCGGCATCCACGGCCGCAGTAATGACCTTGCGGGCCAAAGCTAAGAGGTTGTTAAACATCCTACCCTTGTTGGCTAATATGGCCTCATCCATTCAATTCTCATCAATGGATGGTGGCATCTCAAGCACGGGAACATCGCGTATTGGAGTTGGCAAAGGACGCGACACCAAGCACTCGACAACAGGCAAATGTGGCTGGGATGGTTGGACCATGGGCACTTGGGCAACAAAAGTAGGTTGTTTCACAAACCATTGCTCATGGAACAAACCGATGTGGAAATACACGGGTATCGTTCCTCGCTGCAGGACTGCAAAATAGTGGCGGCATGGCTCACCCAACCGTTGATGACCACATGTACAACAAATTGTTTGTAACCCAACACTTCACTTCCATCGACAAGGGGATCCAAGAAAGCCAAATGTTGGGGAAGGCCAGCACACCCCGTGGAAGGCA
The DNA here is from genome assembly GCA_964036045.1 of Eutreptiella sp. 'Long Island Sound 2002'. Taxonomy (NCBI): domain Eukaryota; phylum Euglenozoa; class Euglenophyceae; order Eutreptiales; family Eutreptiaceae; genus Eutreptiella; species Eutreptiella sp. 'Long Island Sound 2002'. The sequence continues at coordinate 126,128,955 of OZ038381.1, read as the reverse complement.
GCAAGCTACCCGTAGCGGTGGCAAATTGCGTGTTGTCCAGGTCTCTTGGTGGCTCCCACCCGTCCAAAGAGCGTGCCGGCATGCCATCAAACCTACCGTGGTCCAACGCACTAGGTGCGGCAACACCTAGCTTGGAAGGGTCATACTTCCCCACCTCATACATTGTTGTACCCATATCCACTTGCAACAAAAACCGTTGCAAAGCATAGGTAGTCAATGTATCCTTGACAAGGGGGATGGCAGATGGCAAGGCCTTTTTGGCAATTTCAACAGTTTGTTTCAAATCCTGAATGGCAAGGCAACGTTCTTGTGTCTTCATTTGACATTTGACAAGCCACTCGACGGCATCAAAAATCTTATTGACACAACAACGTTTCCGAACCTTTGAACAAAGAGCCTTCACCCACCTCTTTGTGTTTTCCCCTCTCTGTTACCTTGGATGCCATTGGTGAAGAGGTCAATGTGATAACATGTGGCCCAGTACTTACAATGTTACTCCCCCCACGCGTTGTGGAGGTACATGTAAGCCCATTGATGCGTAGGTGAGAGAGATGCTAGCAAGGCAGCCCAAACCTCCTCCAAGGCTTTCATATTGACCTCCTTACGGAGGTCGACTCATGAAGTTTTGGAAGCCATGCTTCCCAACCCTGCGAGCCATTTTCTTGCGGATGTTCTCCATGATGTGCCAAATGTACCAAAGGTGCTTGGTGCCCAACAACAGTGTTCGGACAACCTTGGCACAAGCAGGGTCAGCATCCGTCATCAAAACCTTGGGGGCACGGGGAGTGTGCCTTAACCATTGGGTCACTTGCCACTCGTAGTCACAGTCCCTTTTCCTGAGAACCAGTGCTTGGCCCACTAGCAACGATTTCCCATGCTCATTGATTGTGGTTAAACAACCAAGATGGAAAAACATGTTGCAATTGTATGTATTGTCATAGATAACAAGGTAATTGAACCTTGAGGCCGCCTCAACTTGACTGGGGGTCATCCAGAACAAGTGAGTCAAGCGGTTGGTACCACGTTCTTTTTCCACCTCAACAACCCAACGGGGGTCCTCCTTTTGCTTTTTGCGAAGGCGCCTCACCAATTCATGGCAATCGGTGGCAGCCTTATAGCCATGCTTATAGTACAAATTAGAGATGTCCCGCGGCTCAATTTTAGCATTGCGGAAAGCATCCCCAAAATGTTTTTCTAAAAGTTCCAGGCAGGTGGAGGGAGACAAACCCAACGCACCGTGGTCCTTTATCATTGCAACCCGATCGGGCTTGATACACCGCTCCTCCCGAGCTACTGCACGAGCGGAGGGTAGCTTGTGGCCTTTGTGGGTCAAGTCCAGCTTTTGCACATGCCACGATTCCTCTCGGAATTTTAGACCAATGCGACAGGGGCAGTGGAGTTTGGAACCCTTGGCCTTGGTGCTTTCATCCGGCAATTCTTCTACAATCTCAAGCTCTGTGTCGGCTGGCTTGTCTCCAGGCTTCCGACGTTTGGTCGTCTTGTTCCTCGACTTTTCCACATCACCTCCACCACTAGCTCTCCGGGTATCCGGACACCACTTTACCGCGTAAGGGCATTGTAGATATAGGTAATCCTTGGACGATGTACTAGTACTCAACGGGTAGCCCAGCCTACGGCGAACCTGGGGGAGGAATAATATGAACAATGGGGGCAACCCAAGGAAAAGGGTGACACATCAAAGAGATATTGCAGTAGGTAGCAATACCTCTGCTCTGACACTGTCCTTGGTGTTGCCCAAGATGTCCCCAACTTTGATCAATGGCTCAACCTTGTCCTGGTCACCACCACTACTCGGAGGGGTTTCTTCAATATCTTCTTCATCATCATCACCTATATCCCCAATGTCTTTACTACCATCGGCAACATCTTGAGCAAAATCCGACTCATCGGAGTCCGACAGCCCATTGTTATCATCCTGAGGCTCAACATCGCTCTCAACTTCGTCCACACCATCGTCCACCCTCACTTCTTCCACATCATCATCTGACTCTTCTTTAACTTTTGGCTTATAAGGTGAAGTGTCACTCAAGCAATCAACATGAATGATCTTTCTTCTAATGGGTGGCATAGTGACAATTCACCCCAAAACTGTGCAATTCAGAAACAGAATAAAATTTTTGTTCAGGCATGTCATCCAACAGGCAGTCACCAGTACAGACAGCTCTGATCTGGCATTTCCCCAAAAAATCTGCTCAATTTCGCTTTTTTGTGCCAGAAATCCGACCCCCGCAGACATTTCTGTGGATAAGCCCTTATCCGCAGAAAAACGCATTTCTGCGGATAACACTTGGCTTCGTTCATTCCTTATCTGCGACAGCGCGCTGGTAGATCGGGCGGCTGGGCGAGGGCCCCGGCCGCCACCGGAACCCCTGAACCTGAACTAGAAGTGAAGCAGGCCATCCCGAGCAAGTGGCATATTTTTTCGCATCTGAAAGAAAACTAAATTACGCCGTGAACTCGGAATTCAAATCCGCACAAACCGATGTGAATGGAAAATCGTCAAATGCAGTCAAAAAAATCGAGTTTTCAGCAGGAGGCAAATCCGACTGTTAGATGGCCACTGCGGTAGTTTTATTCCAACTGTCTGAAACTGAATCTCAGTGTCCTAATATAAGCATAATAATGCAACAGAAGCAAAAAGGAATTCCTTGCTCGTGTTTATTTCGGCGATAGACCTCATTGAATTGCAACTTACTACTTCCATTGTGGAAGAAGCGGAAAACTATCTCCAACAAAAGCTTTGAACAAGCGAGCATCGGGTACGGTAATACGCTAATGATATGAAATTTCTTGGTATTCATGGAATTAGCTTGTTATGTTCATTTTAGCCGAGTTGGTGTCAAATGCAGTGAGAACTTTGCAATGAAACAACAAATTCTTACAAAGTTTTGGAGTCCGTACCTTGCCGAAAGTACAAATTGTAAAAATGTTGCCACCTGTAGCAATGTCTTGCCACATGGAAATGTGCTACAAGTTTCGCAAACAACATTGTCTGAAAAGGGTTCCTTAGTGAGCAAGTTTTCTAACATTGCGTATTTATGCCCACAACATTTCTCTTTTTGTGCTCGAGTCTCGTATAGTGGTTTCGGAGGCGATGGCGAGTGTTTCGAGAATGCTAAGGCGCATAGACAAAGAACACGAAAAAGAAACAAAGACATGATATCATACTACACAACATTTATAACTTTTTTCACTTTTTTTTTTTTGCCGAAAAGCAGCATAAAACATAGGTCTTTCCTTGATTGTCGCCCTTGATGTTCCAGCGCGCGATGGCTGTCTACCCAACTAGCTTTGTAGAGCTTGGACCTAAATGCATGAATGAGAAATATTTGATTCCTTAACCTATGATTTTAAATCTCATTTTGTCACATAACTCAGTATCTGGGCATTTTTGCAAACAGCATGGAAATCTCTACGTGACTGCGAAGTCGATTTTTGAAAATTCGAATCTTTTGGAGAATGCATTTCTGATCTTGCATCGCACTCACTAAGGATTTCCCGTAATCGCAGATTCATTCGCGATTTAGCGGCAGCGACGCGAGCGTAAATGGGAATGGCTATGCAGGACTACGGCTTAGGACTACGCGTAGGACTAAAGGATCTGCCCACATTGCGCACGCGCATCCACATCAAGTTTTGACAGGACTGAAAACCTTTTTGTTTTATCACAGTACATTTCTGACAGGGGTGACAGATGCATCGCGTGCCAGGTTAAGGGATGTGCATTTCCTGGCGCTCTGTAGCTCTTAATTTCGCCAAACTATGTCTGCCAAAGTCACTGCCACTGCTGCTTGGGACTGGAAGGACCCCGAGGACGCAGACCAGGCTCCGGGTCCCCACCCAATCAGCGCACCCATGCAAGTACCCCCACCGCCGCCCCACGACCCTCATGTGCTGCCCCCCCAAGGATTTCAGCAGCCATGGAAGGGAAAAATTGGGAAGGCAGGCAAGGAAGTCGAGTTGCCGGACGAGGCGTACGAGGAGGATGCATGGACTCCCACGAAATATTGGTGGTCCCACCCGGATGGTATGTGGTTGCAAATATTTCGATTTCGTTGTGCGTTTCACGTCATTTCCATGCAAAATGCGTGCTTTCCCTATCCTACCTCCATCCCACCTATTCTTTGTGTGGCAGACGACGATGAGGTCGCCTTTGATGGGGCCCAGCCGTGGCATGTCAATTGGTATGACAGCCTTGGCGACCGACAACGTCACCAACTTCACGCGCAACGACCCCAACCAGACGACCCACACGCGCAATGGCAAGAAGAGATTGAGATTGAGCGCTTGGCTGACATTGCGCGTACTCCAAGTCCAAGTCCAAGTCCAACTCCGCCGGGCACGCCGAAGCACTCCCCGGAACCCCGAACCGAGGCGGAACGTGGTATGCACCGCTACGCACCATTGCACCATGGCACGTGTTACATGGTTCCGTTCCTTCACCGTCAACCCTTGTTTACAGCAACAATGGAGCAAAGGAAGAAGGACTGGGAGGGGAGACGCCGTTCGCCGGAGCCACGCGCCGAGGGTGCACCCAAGACGCCAAGCGAGCGAGGTATCCCCGTGGTGGCGTCACTTGTCTGCTTGTCCTTTTTGTGTTCATTGTGCATTTTTTCTTGTTTGCCCCTTTTTTCTCCCGCATATTGTACATTTGTTGGTTGGTTTGTTTAGGGAGAAAGGGTGCGGAGGAGCTTCTTCGGAGGATGAAGGAGCGCAAGGAAGCCAAGGACCGTGAGGAGGAAGCGAAACGTAAGGAGTCAGGTATGTGCCTTTTCCATCCTCTTTGCCGTGCCGTGACAATGGCCCATTACGGGCCCATATGTGCATAGAAGCGTGTTTGGTTTTTGTTTGGGTTAGGTGACACAAGCTTGGAGTGGGGTTTGGGAGCGCGCCTCTCGTCTTTGAGGCCTTAGCAATGGCCCATTACGGGCCCATATGTGCATAGAAGCGTGTTTGGTTTTTGTTTGGGTTAGGTGACACAAGCTTGGAGTGGGGTTTGGGAGCGCGCCTCTTGTCTTTGAGGCCTTAGCAATGGCCCATTACGGGCCCATATGTGCATAGAAGCGTGTTTGGTTTTTGTTTGGGTTAGGTGACACAAGCTTGGAGTGGGGTTTGGGAGCGCGCCTCTTGTCTTTGAGGCCTTAGCAATGGCCCATTACGGGCCCATATGTGTATAGAAGCGTGTTTGGGTTTTGTTTGGGTTAGGTGACACAAGCTTGGAGTGGGGTTTGGGAGCGCGCCTCTTGTCGTTGGCACACTTTACTGCATGTATCCTTTTTGCAGCATTGGTCAGCACCATGCAGAAGGACGAGGTGCTGGCCATCGCCGACCCCAAGGACCGCGAGCTCGTGCGGTTCAGTGTGGGGGAGACCTTCGACGCCAACGTCAAGGTCTTGCAGGCCGTGGTTCCCCGGCCCCAAAGCACAGGCCCGCGCGACACGTACATCGTGCGCCGGGTCTGCAAGGGACCCCCCTTCGCGAGGTGGGGCCGCGGGGTTCGCGAGGGTGGCGCATTGCCCCCCACATGGGACCCCCCGGCGGTGGTTGTGGGCGACGAGGAGGGCAATACCTTCATGGGGGAATGGTATTGCCCTCAAGTTACCATTAGTTCTTTTTGGGACGCCAAAAAGAACACCAAAAAGCGGCAGGAACATTCCGCAATGTTCCGGGGGTGGGAGAGGGGGGCCAACCCGAAACATTTTTTTTTCGGGATTTCTGACTTCGCGACTGTCAAGGTCGCGGAGGACAGAGAAGAGCGGGGTTTGCCCGCATGGGCAAACGAGGAGGTGGAGTGGGAGGTGCCCTGCGAGCTCCTCCTGCCCCTTGCGCACCCATTGGGCCGGGCGGTGCGCAAAATTTTTTGGGACAAGGGGGACTTGGGGGACGTGAGGGTGCCGGCGCACCAACACGCGGAGGAGGTGTACCAAAGGGGGGAACATCTCCGCCTCCGTGAGTGGTCGCCCGACGACGTCGCCGACTTTGAGGAGCGCCTACGGTATTTCCAGGGGGACCATGTTTTTGTGGGGGGGGAGGGGGTGGAGGGGGCCGAAGAGGAGGAGGGGGAGGAGGCCGAAGAGGAGGAGGGGGAGGAGGCCGAGGAGGAGGGGGGGGAGGAGACCGAAGAGGAGGAGGGGGGGGAGGAGAAAGAGGAGGAGCGGCAGGCCCCGGTGGACATTGAACCGGAGTTGAGTATTGAGGTGGAGGTCGACGCACCCCCCCAGCCCCCCGCCCCCCGGCCCAAACCAAGCCCCAAACCTCCCGCCAAGGGTGCCGTACGCCGGAAGCCTCAGCCGGCGTACAAGTATGGGGGGAAGAAGGAGTTGGTGGAGAGTGCGAGCCATGGCACGCTCCGAGAGGTCCCGGATGTGTATTACATCCCGGGCAGGTGGGTGGACCGGCGCCACCCCCTGACCCTCCGGCGGTTGGGTGCCCCCCGTGGCGCTCCGGGTGTGGGGCACCTGTATGCCCTGTTTTTTGAGGCCCACCCGGACGGCACGATGCGCACGCGCGTGTGTGAGACGGGTGGTGCGGGGTATGCCGAGGTGGAGTACATATGTGCCCACCTCGGCACTCTGTTTGAGGGGGTCCCGGGGTGCACCAAAATGCCCCCGGTCCACTTTTGGGTGTCCCCGCCTAAGCGGGAGACAAAGTTTTCAGTGCGGAGGGACGGGAATAGGGGGGTTGCGCGATGTGCGTTGCTTTTGGCACGCATTGTGGCGCATTGGATCAAGGGAGGACATTACGTCCCCCTTGAGGACCTCCCCGGAGTCGGCGCGGACGTGGAGTTCACGACCGTTGCCGAGATGTGGGGGGATGTTGCCATGTTGGCTGCATGGGGGGGGGACATGGCGCGTAGGCCGGGCCAGCGGCCCTCTGGCAAGCTGGGCGCCGTGTGCGACGAGGTGACGGCCATGGTGGAGGCCCGGACGGATGAGCCTCCCCTCGTGCCATTGTCTTGGGTGGGGTACCTTGCGTTGGCGCTTGCGGGTGAGGAGTCGTTGCGCGTGCCGTTTGGGTGTGTTGTGCCCTACTCTTGGGGGGGGCGTTTTGGAGAAATCCAAAAGTTTGTGTCCGAGGGGAGGTGGGAGAAGGTTAGGACGGAGGCCAAGCGCACCGGCAGGGTGCAACAAAGGGTGTGGTTGGCCCAGTGGGTGTCGGGGGGCGAGGGGCGTAAGGGGGTTGCACACAAGCAACCAAAGGCACGCGTGGGTAAGAAGAGGAAGTTGACGGTGGGATAAGGGGAATGGGTGCCACGTGCCCCTTGTCGTGGGCCCTCAAGCGGGGCCATATTCAATCCATTCCAGGGGGGGGAGGGGTGCAGTACGGGCCCCCATGTGCCCTCTAACCCCATGCATGACCCCAACAACCCACGTGCCAAGGGGAAGACGAACCGAGGGAGCGCGCCCCTTGTCATGGGCTCCCAAGCGGGGCCATATTCAATTCATTCCAGGGGGGGGAGGGGTGCAGTACGGGCCCCCATGTGCCCTCTAACCCCATGCATGACCCCGTTGCACCACGTGCCAAGGACACGACGAACCGAGGGAGCGCGCCCCTTGTCTTCGCACGACGTCACTCAGATTGCATTCCATTACTTCTTCGCCTTGCCTCTGCCCTTGCCCTTGCCTTTACCGCCCCCTTTCTTGGGCGCCGGTGCAGGGTTCAGAATTTGATCCAAGGGAAAGTATGCGGCATCCGTTGTTGGCACAAACCCAGGGTTGGGCCAACATTGCATGCCCATAGACAATGGGACTTGTGAGCCTTGCGTGTATAAGTATGGATGCGGGATGGGAATTTGACTACTTGGGGTGGCTTGAGAGTAGGGGAGGGTTGGGGGTTGCAATGATTGGGTGCTAGACGTAGCTTGGGAGGAGTGCACACCCTGAGACAAAAGGGCAATACTGCATTAGGCGCGGGGGTCACCATTCTGGGGGGGAGATCGTACTCCAAAAGATCCTCCACCCCCTTTGTGGAGTCAGGACAGTCGTCCAAGGTGGGGGGGGCCAGAGCCTCGTATGCGTGGTCCGGCAGCCTCTTCATGTCGTACCCAAAGGCAAGGACCATCTGATGGGCTGCCTCATCCCTTCCCCATGTGGTCAGCCGGTCCTTCATTGCCTCATACGGCATCGGAAAAATTTGCTGGGCCGTCTCATGCCGGGAGCGAAAGGAGCCCGTTGTCACGCGTGTGTCCAGACGCTCCCACTTCAAAATCAGATCCCCCACAATGACCATGAGTGCGTCAAAAACGTCATTCAGCTTTTTCCGCTTGGTTAGGCGGCCCTCCTTTGCCCACCTATGGATGCCCTCCACCCGTTGTGTGGACACGATCCCCCGTGTGAACACACCCACCTGAAAACAGCGTGCCCAGCGTCGCACCTTGTCCCCCCCCCACGTAGCACTCAAATATGTATGTCCACTTGAAAAGATTGGGTCCCCAAGAATTTCAACATTCCACATGTGCTCAAAGACAACAATGGAGACTTGGCGGTGTGCACGGGCCATGAGGCGGACCAATTTAGTGAAAGTGTCGTGGCCAAGAACGCCTTTCAGGTTCTTGGCCACGTTCTTGGCAATGTGCCAGTAACACCAGAAGTGCTTGGCGTTGGGGAAAACGGTGGCAACGGCCCCCGAAGCCTTCACACATGCATCCGTGAACATGACCACGGGCGCGATGCCCACGGCCGCCAACCAGTGGGTAAACTGGTACTCAAAGTCGCGAGTTTTTTCGCCCACGACAATGGCTTGGCCCAGGAGCACTGACTGCCCATAGTTATTGACCCCCACGAAGAGGCCAATGTTCAGGTTATACCTATTACTTTGATAGGTATTATCATGGAGGATTAGGTACGGGAAGCGCCGGGCAATAGCAATTTGCTCGACGCTCATCCAGAAGACATGGGATAGTTTCCCAATGTCATCCTTCACCACATGGGTGTACCACCCATGTTCGCCCTTTTCCTCAAGGCGGTTGACCAACTCATGGGCATCCAGCGCTGAGGAGTACCCTTTGGCATCATATATATTTTGAACTTGTTTTGCGGTGATCTCGACACCGCGGTTCCGCATGAAATGTACCACATTGCGGGGGGGCATGAAGGATTGTCCCAAGTTCATGATCATATCTGCATCCTCACGGGACAAATTCACCGGACCAAGGAATTTTTTCTGCTTGGCCGTTTGCGGTGGATGGTTATGGTCTAGGCGGAGTCCTTTGTGACTCACGGACCACACCTCGCGCATGCCATCCTTCCGGCGAGATATGTACACGTTGAAGGGACAGCAATCCCCCTTTGACTCCGGTGCATATGTTGGCACCGTCCTACTATTCTCGGGAAGGACCCCGGATTGGGCTGCGTTGCGATTATGCTGCTTTTGGCGGCCTACTTTGGCGCAATAAAAATAGGCTTGACCTTTCTCTTTGTCGCCACGCCGACTGAGAACATAGCCGTTCTCATCCGCCCATTCCTCCATGCGGTCACAAGCTGCTTGGTGACTTGAGCCGGCAAACGCATTTACAACGGGCTCCCAGGTGGCACCCATCTCCGGAAACTTCATGGTGTCATCTTCAGAATCGCTATCTTCCTCTTCGGAGCACGCTTCATATGGGTCTTCTTCGAAGACCTCCGATGGTGCCGGGGACAAGGGAAGGGGACTGTAGTTGATCTCGGATGATGTGTCTGACATGGTGTGACAATAATCTGTGTCTTCTGTGTCTGAAAAATAGTAGAACAGATGCGCTTGATGCTGGCATTTATAAAAATACGCTGTTCAGCCACAGCAATCAATTAAATCAGAAAATCAATTCCATTTTTTTTCCCATTTTCAGTTAATTCAAGCGCGTGCGCAATGTGGGCAGATCCTTTAGTCCTACGCGTAGTCCTAAGCCGTAGTCCTGCATAGCCATTCCCAGCGTAAATAGTTTGTTTGGTCGATTCGGGGCGTACCTTCCACGGCACGCAGGAACTGAGCATATAGGGTTGCGTAACTAAGCATACTCGACATCCTGAGCACATTTCTGGTCCCCTGCCCTCCCCAGCCGTAAAGTTATAGGCAATTTTCATCCTTTTCCCCCCCTTTTGACACTAAAAGCGGCTACAAACGGCCTTTGTGCGCTCCATAGAACCACGGCACCCATACAAGGGCAATGCTCTATTGTTAGATGGCCTTTGAAGAGGCATTGCATCCAAAAACAATGCTTGTAGCCCTCGTTGCCATCAAGTTATAACACGAATGTGGTTATGTAGAGAAAGGACCTGTTCGGAAGGTGACAATGTCATTTAGGAAGCATAGGGGGTAGTATGAACAAGCAAAACAATCAAAGGGCGACGTATGGTGATAGCACCATGATGGAACACACATTGTACCATGTTGAAAGCCTCTATGTTGCATTGCCGTGAGGATATGTATCTTTTGTGCGTGCATTTTGCTCGTATGCATGGACATTCTTGGTGCCTTTTGACACTAAAAACGGCTACAAACGGCCTTGGTGCGCTACATAGAACCACGGCACCCATACAAGGGCAATGCTCTATTGTTTGATGGCCTTTAAAGAGGCATTGCATCCAAAAAAAATGCTTGTAGCCCTTGTAGCCGTGAAATTATAACATGAATGTGGTTATGTGGAAAACGAACCTGTTTGCAAGGTGTAAATGCCATTTAGGAAGCGTAAGGAGTACTATGAACAAAACAAACAATCAAAGGGCGATGTATAGTGATAGGACCGTGATGGAACACACATTGTATCATGTTGAAAGCCTCTATGTTGCATTGCCATGAGGATATGTATCTTTTGTGCGTGCATTTTGCTCGTATGCATGGACATTCTTGGTGCCTTTTGACACTAAAAACGGCTACAAACGGCCTTGGTGCGCTACATAGAACCACGGCACCCATACAAGGGCAATGCTCTATTGCTAGATGGCCTTCAAAGAGGCATTGCATCCAAAAACAATGCTTGTAGCCCTTGTAGCCGTGAAATTATGAACGGTGTAACACGTCTTGACATTGTTTCAAGGGCAAAGTGTTGGGTCATGGCACCGTCAAAACAGGCGAAAAAGGAGGCTGCAAAGTTGGAACTCCCAGAAGATGAAGAAAGGTTTCCAAGACTGAATGACACCAATAGGTCAGAATATGAGATTGTGGCTGAGATTGACAATGACTTACAAGCGATGGTGGACCAGGGAGTGCTGGGGCCCGATGAACCGGTTGACGTAGCAAGGAATGTTTTCATACCCCATGGACAAGGGACTCACAAGACCACCGGTGATCGATTGATTCTGCTCTGGTACGGCTATTTGGCACCGCACAAAAAAGGACACATGCAACTAACACCCGAAGGACAAACAAAATTTCGAGTGCGCTTTAGAGATGGGTACGACTACATGTTCAAGGTGAAGAGATGATGTATAGCATCCCAGAAAACATCCCCTTCCGAATAAATGACGGGGTAGAGGTGCCATCCGATGGTACAAGTGACTATGGTGAGGAATGTGATGACGAGGATGAAGAAAGTTCCAACTCTGAGTATGACGAAAACGGGGATGCGATCCGGGGTGGATGCGTGCATGGAGGCACCATTGGACACTTGCAAAAGAAACCAACCTCTTACTCCATGGTGGCAACCCTCTAAGTCCGTTTTTAGCACCTCAAAGGCCGAAACACACCATGGATGACCTTAAAAGTGCTCACAAAGTGCCAAACCCGGGAATTTCAGGGCTGGATGGTGAGATTTTACCCACCCCCTCCATTTGGAGGGTGCTGGACTCCAAAAAAAGATGTTGCATGCCATTGAAATCATTGAACAAGTGTTTCAGGGGCGCGACGACCAAAAACACCATTTTTTACCCAAAAATGGCCCAAAATAGCTATATTTGCACTTTTGAACACATAAATGTTGATTAAAGTGATACCGTCACGTGTTCGTGTGATCTCAAGTTGTTCAAGTTTGTCCCTTGAGCTAGGTGAGGCTTGCCAAGCAACAAACTGTGACCCTACATGACCTTTACTCAAGATAATTATCCACAGGGTGCCAACAACCTCCCAAACATGTGTATTTGCACTTTTGAACCCACAATGGTTGATTTCATTGATGTCGTTGTGCTTTCGTGTGATTTGGCATTAATGAAAATTTTCCCTAGAGCTCGGTTAGGCTTGCCAAGCAACAAATTGTGACCCTACCCACCTTTTGCAAAAAGTGCCCCTAAATAGCCATATTTGCACTTTTGAAGCCACAAATGTGGATTAGAGTGATTTCGTTGTGATTTCGTCGTGATTACCAACATGAGTGATTTGTGGAACCCAACAAGACAACTCCATGCATGCACACACATTTGCATTTGCATATTGATGGTATTTTGGGTGAATTGTATGGGAATGCTTAAGTTCAACCCAATGGTGGAGGACAGAAGCAAGCGTTAGGGAGCTTGTAGGTCCATGCTTGAAATATCATACTTGAAATATCGGAGAGGAAATATCACAGTTGTGTCGGTCTTTTTTTGCCCGCCTGTCCCACTCTCCATTCAAGTGGTGGTTTGGCTTGCCGTTGTGGTGGTTGATGATTCTGCCGCGGTTGCAATGCATGATGCATGATGCATGATGCTCCACTTCTCTTCTCAAAGCAATGTCGTCTGTCCGGCAAATTGGCGGTACTCTTCCAGTGTTGGCAAGGGAGCCCCTGTGTATGTGGTTGCTGTGTTGGAGTTCCTGAGCGATGAGATGTTGGAGCTTGCGGGCAACTCATCAAGAGAGCAACGTATCACGCCTCGGCTCTTGATGGTATGCACCGTTTGCCCCGTGCACATTCCATGTTGCACGCACGCACCAACTGTGCACACTGCACGCACGCACTGTGCACACTGCACGCACGCATTGTGCACGCTGCACGCACGCATTGTGCACACTCCACGCACGCATTGTGTACACTGCACGCACGCATTGTGCACATTGTAGGCACGCATTGTGCACGCTGCACGCACGCACACACTGTGCACGGTGCCGTGACAGAGAGCGGAAAGGACGCGGTGGAGCGTAAATTCACCAACACTGACAATACGAGCAATAACAAAAGACTTGATCACATGCACGGCCCGAAAAAACATAGACACTCAGAAAGCGTATCCGAACATTGCTGCAGTGTGGAACGTCTGATTGTGGTTTCGAAAATTGAGGGTTTCACCCACACAACCACACACTGTGGCTGGGTTTCAGGGCACGAGCTGCAGTGCGTTGGCGGCACAGTGTCAATATGGGCATTAGCTAGCCGTGCGAGGGCGGCCTGGCTGCAAGGATTGGACAATGAACACATTTTGCATTTTCGTAGATGAATAGTTGTGAAGCATTTGGTCATAGCTCACATCCAGCACATGCTAACCGCACCCTCCACACTGCACGCACGCATTGTGCACACTGCACGCACGCGCTGTGCACGCTGCACGCTGCACGCACGCATTGTGCACACTGCACGCACGCACTGTGCACGCTGCACGCACGCACTGTGCACACTGCACGCACGCACTGTGCACACTGCGCGCACTCAGTGTGCACACTGCACGCACGCATTGTGCAAGCCGCACGCACCCATTGTGCAGCTGCACGAACGCACTGTGCACACTGCACGCCCCGATACCGCAGGGTGATGGAGCCACCTTTCATCCCCGCTTTGGCGACCCTGATGTGGCAGGGGTTATGCAATCACTCCCGTTGGACTGGCGGTATGAGCCCTACCATGGGCACAACATTTTGGAGGAGGAACAGCCTGAGGTTGATGAGGAAGATGATGGTTCCCATTTATGCCAAGTTTGCGGAAAGGTGGGGCATCATGTATTCCGGGGGCTTTGGACTACGGAAGTCGTTGCGGATGGGCTGGGATGGCGGTGTTGTGTGGCGCGCATCGATTGATGTTGGTGTGTCTTATTCTGTGAAGGTGCGCATGAAACTGTATGGGCGACGTGCAGATGTGGAGACCTTTCGAATGATGAAGGATCACAGAAATGGCCAGTACCGGTGTGTGTTTGGTGACTTTTTCTTGCCACGCCATCATTGCCTCACCGCTTCGCGTTTTGCATGAGTGGGGGGTTTTCGGTTGCACGGTTTCTCAAACGGATGTCCGTCGTTGTGATTGGTGGAGCCTGTGGATGTTTGTGCTTGTGCCAGCCTATCACCTTCTATCGGCTGAGGCTTGACATACAGGCATTTCTGCTACACCAGCTGCAGCAGTGCGATGAGGACTCCCTTCACGCACGCATTGTGCACACTGCATGCACGTATTGTGCACGCTGCACGCACGCATTGTGCACACTGCACGCACGCACTGTGCACGCTGCATGCACGCACTGTGCACACTGCACGCACGCACCGTGCACACTGCACGCATGCATTGTGCAAACTGCACGCACGCATTGTGCACGCTGCACGCACGCACTGTGCAGACTGCACGCACGCACCGTGCACACTGCACGCATGCATTGTGCACACTGCACGCACGCATTGTGCACGCTGCACGCACGCATTGTGCACGCTGCACGCACGCATTGTGCACGCTGCACGCGTGCATTGTGCACACTGCACGCATGCATTGTGCAAACTGCACGCACGCACTGTGCACACTGCACGCACGCATTGTGCAAACTGCACGCACGCATTGTGCACGCTGCACGCACGCACCGTGCACACTGCACGCATGCATTGTGCAAACTGCACGCACGCACTGTCCACACTGCACGCACGCACTGTGCATGCTGCACGCATGCATTGTGCACGCTGCACGCATGCAGTGGGCAAACTGCACGCACGCACTGTGCACGCTGCACGCACGCACTGTGCAGACTGCACGCACGCATTGTGCACACTGCACGCACGCACCGTGCACACTGCACGCATGCATTGTGCAAACTGCACGCACGCATTGTGCACACTGCACGCACGCACTGTGCAGACTGCACGCACGCACCGTGCACACTGCACGCATGCACTGTGCAGACTGCACGCACGCACTGTGCACACTGCACGCACGCACTGTGCACGCTGCACGCACGCACTGTGCACGCTGCACGCACGCATCGTGCACGCTGCACGCGTGCATTGTGCACACTGCACGCATGCATTGTGCAAACTGCACGCACGCACTGTGCACACTGCACGCTCGCATTGTGCAAACTGCACGCACGCACCGTGCACGCTGCACGCATGCATTGTGCAAACTGCACGCGCGCACTGTCCACACTGCACGCACGCACTGTGCATGCTGCACGCATGCATTGTGCACGCTGCACGCATGCATTATGCACACTGCACGCACGCAGTGGGCAAACTGCACGCACGCACTGTGCACGCTGCACGCACGCACTGTGCACGCTGCACGCACGCATTGTGCACGCTGCACGCACGCATGCATTGTGCACACTGCACACACGCATTGTGCACGCTGCACGCATGCATTGTGCACACTGCACGCACGCATTGTGCACGCTGCACGCAGGCATTGTACAAAATGCACGCACGCACTGTGTACACTGCACGCACGCACTGTGCATGCTGCACGCATGCATTGTGCACGCTGCACGCATGCAGTGGGCAAACTGCACGCACGCACTGTGCACGCTGCACGCACGCACTGTGCAGACTGCACGCACGCATTGTGCACACTGCACGCGCACCGTGCACACTGCACGCATGCATTGTGCAAACTGCACGCACGCATTGTGCACACTGCACGCACGCACTGTGCAGACTGCACGCACGCACCGTGCACACTGCACGCATGCACTGTGCAGACTGCACGCACGCACTGTGCACACTGCACGCACGCACTGTGCACGCTGCACGCACGCACTGTGCACGCTGCACGCACGCATCGTGCACGCTGCACGCGTGCATTGTGCACACTGCACGCATGCATTGTGCAAACTGCACGCACGCACTGTGCACACTGCACGCTCGCATTGTGCAAACTGCACGCACGCACCGTGCACGCTGCACGCATGCATTGTGCAAACTGCACGCGCGCACTGTGCATGCTGCACGCATGCATTGTGCACGCTGCACGCATGCATTATGCACACTGCACGCACGCAGTGGGCAAACTGCACGCACGCACTGTACACGCTGCACGCACGCACTGTGCACGCTGCACGCACGCATTGTGCACGCTGCACGCACGCATGCATTGTGCACACTGCACGCACGCATTGTGCACGCTGCACGCATGCATTGTGCACACTGCACGCACGCATTGTGCACGCTGCACGCAGGCATTGTACAAAATGCACGCACGCACTGTGTACACTGCACGCACGCACTGTGCACGCTGCACGCACGCATTGTGCAAACTGCACGCACGCACGCATTGTGCACGCTGCACGCATGCATTGTGCATGCTACACGCACACACTGTGCACGCTGCACGCACGCATTGTGCACACTGCACGCACCCACTGTGCAAACTGCACGCACGCACGCATTGTGCACACTGCACGCACACATTGTCCAAACTGCACTGCACGCATGCATTGTGCACACTGCACGCACGCATTGTGCAACCTGCACGCACGCATTGTGCACACTGCACGCATGCATGGTGCACACTGCACGCACGCCTTGTGCACACTGCACGCACGCATTGTGCACACTGCACGCAGGCATTGTGCACACTGCACGCACGCATTGTGCAAACTGCACGCACGCATTGTGCACACTGCACGCACGCACGCACGCATTGTGCACGCTGCATGATTGCATTTTGCACGCTGCACGCACGCATTGTGCACACTGCACGCACGCACGCACTGTGCACACTGCACGCAGGCATTGTGTACGCTGCAAGCACGCATTGTGCACACAGCACGCACGCACGCATTGTGCACGCTGCATGCATGCATTGTGCACGCTGCACGCACGCATTGTGCACACTGCACGCACGCACGCACTGTGCACACTGCACGCAGGCATTGTGCACGCTGCACGCACGCATTGTGCACACTGCACGCACGCACGCACTGTGCACACTGCACGCAGGCATTGTGCACGCTGCACGCACGCATTGTGCACACTGCACGCACGCATTGTGAAAACTGCACGCACCCACTGTGCACACTGCACGCACACATTGTGCGCACTACACTGCACGCATGTATTGTGCACGCTGCACGCATGCATTGTGCACACTGCACGCACGCACTGTGCAAGCTGCACGCAGGCATTGTGCACACTGCACGCACGCCTTGTGCACACTGCACGCAGGCATTGTGCACGCTGCACGCACTTCGCATTGCGTTTGCATTGTGCAAACTGCACGCACGCATTGTGCACACTGCACGCACCCACTGTGCACACTGCACGCACACATTGTGCATACTACACTGCACGCACGCACTGTGCACGCTGCACGCACGCATTGTGCACACTGCACACACGCACTGTGCACACTGCACGCACGCATTGTGCACACTGCACGCACGCGGCGTGCACACTGCACGCACGCGGCGTGCACACTGCACGCACGCATTGTGCACACTGCACGCAGGCACCCACTGTGCACACTGCACACACGCATTGTGCACATTGCACGCACACACTGTGAACATTTGCACTGTGCACACGGACGCATTGTGCATATTTCACACACGCACTGTGAACATGCGCACTGTGCACACCGTACGCATGCACTGTGCACACTGCACTGTCTTTTGGCAGGACCTCTGTATTTACTTAATTTTGTTGGCCATACCTGGGAACATTCTTTATGGGGCATGCGTTCTGGCCTGCTCCATGGAGGCCTCCTGGATCAGAAAACAAATCCCACTCCTATTGGGGAGCATGGAGACCGTGGTCTTTAATTTAATTCTGGTGTTTCAGATCATCTTGTTTGGCAAGCCGTCGAGCAAACCTCTGCTGGCCATTGCATACAGTCCAATGCAGTGTGAGTATTGCGCTTGGGTGCAGGAATGCTGTGCTCCTTGACGAAGGGAGGGACCCTTGTGGGACTTGGCAGGGGGGGGGGGGTTCTTATCAAAAATAGGGCAAGATTCATTGAGTTTTTTAGCCAAAAATTGAGTTTTTGGCCTGAGGCGAGCAGCTTGAGGGTGCGGGATGTGAAAAAGCAAGTTGTGTGGAAACACACATCAAGAAAACACAATTTACAGCATCCGTTTGGAAATAAATCGGATATATAACCATTTTCAAAAGGTTTTCATGAAGACCCCCCCTATTTTGGGGGCGCTGAATCCAAAAACAGTGTGTATGGGGCCGAGAGGACATATGGCAGGAGTCATTTCAAGTAAAAGTTGTATGCAGGTAGTTAGTGCCATGTCCGGTGAAATCTGGTAAAACGCCCCCCCCCCCCGGGGGGGGCATTTTTTGGAAAAAACGGGTAAATCAGCCTTTTGAAAATGTTTTCCTGAGGACCCCCCCTATTTCGGGGGCGCTGAATCCAGAAAACATGCTCTCGGAGTCCAAAAAATTGCTTTTTGGGTACGTTTTGAGTAAAGTTGTATGCAGGTAGTTAGTGCCACGTCTGGTGAAATCTGGTAAAACGCCCCCCCCCCCGGGGCCATTTTTTGGAAAAAACGGGTAAATGAGCCTTTCAATAATGTTTTCGTGAGGACCCCCCCGTTTAAATAGGGGGGCGCTGAATCCAAAAAACATGCTGCCGGAGTCCAAAAAATTGCTTTTTGGGTACGTTTTGAGCAAATTTGTATGCAGGTAGTTAGTGCCACATCTGGTGAAATCTGGTAAATGCCCCCCCCCCCCCCCCGGGGCCATTTTTTTAGAAAAAACGGGTAAATGAGCGTTTCAATAATGTTTTCATGAGGACCCCCCCTATTTTGGGGGCGCTGAATCCAAAAAACATGCTGCCGGAGTCCAAAAAATTGCTTTTTGGGTACGTTTTGAGTAAATTTGTGTGCAGGTAGTTAGTGCCACGTCTGGTGAAATCTGGTAAATGCCCCCCCCCCCCCGGGGCCATTTTTTGGAAAAAACGGGTAAATGAGCCCTTTGAAAATGTTTTCATGAGGACCTCCCCTATTTTGGGGGCGCTGAATCCACACAACATGCTGTCGTGGTCCAAAAAATTGCTCTTTGGGTACTTTTTGAGTAAAGTGACGTTTTGGCCTGTAAAATCATAGGTGTAGAGCGGAGCTTCCTCCTAGTTTTGGGCTTTCGCAACTTGGCGGTACAGAAAAAACCGTAAGTCTAACCTCCATTTCATGGACAATGGATAGGCGAAGTGCGCATATGGCAGGGATGGGAAGTAAGACTTAGCTCATCAACAATATCAACATGTCAGCGGAAGAGAATGCAAAGGCTTACTGGGTATTTTCAAATGTAACCTTGACGAAGGGCAGACCATCGGTGAAATTGAGAACTGTTTTTTTTGTAACTTCACCACCACAAACGTAGGTTTTCACCCAAGCTCCTATGCTTTGGGCTAAAAACCTTCCTAGGCTCCCAAGGGAGCATATTTCTATAGATGAGAAAAACAGGGCTGGCCGAGGAGGCCGTATAGTGCAATCCGTCCCTAGTTTCATATGCCAAGAGCAAATTCTTTGCAGTTTACGCAAACGAGGTTTGCTTTGCTACAATCTTTCATCTAAAGCATTGTGCTAAAACATCAAGTTTTCACAAAACCATCAAGTCCTTACAACACTAAAGTGAGCTTATCCAATCTCCAATTGTGCAAGACAGATCTTTGATCTTCACGTTTGCAAAAGTAAGGTTGAAGATTTTTGAAATCACAAAAAGCTAATTTTTCATTACTTATCGCTTTTGCACTTTTTGACCCTTTAGGGCAAGATGCATTTTCATCCTTTTTGTCTTGGACCAAATGAGGAAGAAATATGGTAGGCTTGCCTGGGAAGGTACGTAGCGCCCCAACAGCCAAGCCTAGCCATGTAACATACATCAAACTTGGATTTTTTTTGTGGTTTTGCTGAATTTTTTTTAGATAACCATGGCTAAACGAATGAAGGGAGTTCCCGTACTCCCATGCTGCCTTTACCTTGCCCACGGCCACATGCATTTTTTCATCCTTAGAGGTTGGTTTTACGCTTCAAACAATCTTGATAGCTAACTTCAGCTATGTACTTGGTTGGAAAATTTGCTTCTGCTTACGAAGGTTATGGTTGTGTAGGGTTTTCTTTCGAAACAATGCTTGGTTGCTAGGACTCAACTGTGAAGTATTTGCACGATCCGCTCTGCCTACCCTTAAGCATGCTATAATTCCTTCCAATCATGCTCCATGCTTTTTTAGCATCGGCTCTGTTTGCATGACTGTACCCCTAGTCTTATGCACAGCACCAAAGCCATGCAGTCTTTGGTCATTGCTCTCTCCAAAAGGATTCGCGCCTACTTTCCCCGCTCCGCCCTTCCTTGCTGTTCTCTCCAAAAGGATTTGCGCCTGCTTTGACGCCTCCGCCCTTCCTTGTTCTTCCATGACGAAATCCTCAATTCGGGCAGCATGCAACGCCGCGTCGAAGAGTCGCTGTGGCAGCCATATGCCCATATCTCAGGACCTATCTCAGGTCCACTGTGCCGGCGTGTTCAGGAGACGGGATGGGCTAAGTAGAAATTAGTGCTCAGGCCTACTGTTCACCTGGAGCCAGAACCCTTCAGAGGTGGACGAACCCCGACAGTAAATGGCACCTCTCTGAGAAGGTTCCTACCATTTCCAAAATGCGCGGGACGAAGGGAGCATAGAGTTTGAGTCTCGAACTGCTTCGGGGCGCTTGTCCCGTATGTTTTCAAGCCGATATGTTGGAGAACCAACGGGGAACTTTTGGGCTCTCGGGGACCAGTTTTGGGATGACAAACTGAGTGGATGGCTGCATAGGTGCAACTATAAACGGGACCCTCACACCCCCACCTCCTACGGCGGAAACCCTTGCAATTGAGCATAAAAGCAAAGCACAAAGTTGGCACATACCTTTCACTCGAACCATTGCTCTAGTTGGGTGACAAGTTGCTCCTTGTTCCCACCAAGGCGCAAAATATCTTCCAGAACAGGCAACTTGTGCTTCAACGCACGTGTTGCTTGCTTCAACACCTCCACTTTAAGGTTAGATGGGTTGCCTTCCAATAATCCGTGCTCCTGTAGGCGCCCTAACAAGCGGAGGGGGGCTCCACGAGATGGGGAAGGGCAGTGTGCGGGCTGTGATCCCCTCCGAAAGGTATCCCCTCGGACGAGGAATTCAGATTGCACGATATGCACGTGCATGATCACGTATTTATAACAAAGAAAGATGAGCATGTTGAGGAAATTTCAATGAAGCAATGATACATGATATGTTGCGGAGGGTGTGGAAAAGTAAGGTTAAATGAATCCTTCGTCTTTCGTGCTTGGTGTGGCTTTTCCTTTGCTGGTGCGAAGCACCATCAAAAGAAAAGCCTTATTAAGTTTTTAGCCATTTTTGGGTCACTTTTCTATGTCGGAAACGGAGCTGGGCGGTGACAAACAAACACAAAAAGACTCCTTTGCCTTATGTTTAAGCTAGCAGCGCAAGGACAAGGAGGGTGCATTGGGCAAGATTAGCGATACAGGGTGCAAATAGCATAAAATTGACATATTCATAACTCGGGCCTATTGTATCGGATTTTGACGAAATCAAGGGCAATTTTGGTCAACTTGGGGGTGTTCTTTCCATTTTTGAGCTTAAAATGGTGGCTGAGGGCGCTGAAAACCGTCAAATCGAAAAGCGGTGCTAAAACAAAACGACGGCGGTTTCTCGATTCAACAGCAACACGAGGCTTTTAGAATCATTTATACATCTGGTCTTAGATCGAAATTTAGTGCATTGTAGCCCGATTTCACTTTGGACAGTCAAAATGAAAGATCGCAAATGCCGGCGACTGCAAAATGCACGCGTGCACAGCAAATAAATAATATGTCAAATAGATTTCTTGAGATTTGGGGCCTGTGGTTTATATATAGTGTTGTTCGGCACCTCAACTTTGCTGGTGCACCTTTAAATCGCATCCCTAGCTTATATGGAATTAGTGGATGCTGGTAAAGAAGTTAAAACCTTGTAAAGGTCCTAACGTTGCAAAACAGCCATGATTGATCGAAACGAATATGACAGCGCGAATCAGCTCTTTGAGGCGGTCATTCAGAGGGGCTGCATCGTACACTTTTGAGGTATGTTTTGTTTCGGCGCGCGGATTGTATATAATGGCATAAGGACTGCTTTTAGAGGGGGGCGGGGCCCCATTCCCCGGCCCCCCAATTAAAAGCCCCCCATGGGGGGGGAGGTGAACAAGCGGAGGGGGGCTGCACGAGATGGGGAAGGGCAGTGTGCGGGCTGTGATCCCCTCCGAAGGGTATCTTCGGACGACGAATTCAGATTGCACGATATGCACGTGCATGATCACGTATTTATAACAAAGAAAGATGAGCATGTTGAGGAAATTTTAATGAAGCAATGATACATGATATGTTGCGGAGGGTGTGGAAAAGTAAGGTTAAATGAATCCTTCGTCTTTCGTGCTTGGTGTGGCTTTTCCTTTGCTGGTGCGAAGCACCATCAAAAGAAAAGCCTTATTACGTTTTTAGCCATTTTTGGGTCACTTTTCTATGTCGGAAACGGAGCTGGGCGGTGACAAACAAACGCAAAAACACTCCTTTGCCTTATGTTTAAGCTAGCAGCGCAAGGACAGGGAGGCTGCATTCGACAAGAGTAGCGATACAGGATGCAAATAGCATACAATTGACATATTCATAACTCGGGCCTATTGTATCGGATTTTGACGAAATCAAGGGCAATTTTGGTCAATTTGGGGCTGTTCTTTCCATTTTTGAGCTTAGAAAGGCGGCTGGGGGCACTGAAAACCGTCAAATCGAAAAGCGGTGCTAAAACAAAACGACGGCGGTTTCTCGATTCAACAGCAACACGAGGCTTTTGGAATCATTCAAAATGTGGTCTTAGATCGAAATTTAGTGCATTGTAGCCCGATTTCACTTTGGACAGTCAAAATGAAAGATCGCAAATGCCGGCGACTGCAAAATGCAGGCGTGCACAGCAAATTAATAATATTTCAAATAGATTTCTTGAGATTTGCGGCCTGTGGCTTATATATAGTGTTGTTCGGCACCTCAACGTTGCTGGTGCACCTTTAAATCGCATCCCTAGCTTATATGGAATTAGTGGATGCTGGTAAAGAAGTTAAAACCTTGTAAAGGTCCTAACTTTGCAAAACAGCCATGATCAATCGAAACAAATATGACGGCGCGAATCAGCCCTTTGAGGCGGTCATTTAGAGGGGCTGCATCGTACACTTTTGGGATACGTTTCGTTTCGGCGCGCGGATCGTATATAATGGCATAAGGACTGCTTTTAGAGGGGGGCGGGGCCCCATTCCCCGGCCCCCCAATTAAAAGCCCCCCATGGGGGGGGAGGTGAACAAGCGGGGGGAAATTGCACGAGATGGGGTCGCACGGGTGCTCAGATGAGAACGGGGAGGACAAGGAGCACAAAGGCAAAAAGACCATTCAAAGGCGGAGAAGGAGAAAACCATGAAAATCCGGGAGCAACGGCGCCAGCGCCGGCCGCTAGGCTCCGTTTTTGTGGGCCCAAGCCCCACAAAAACGTAGCCTAGCGGGAGCTGCCTCCTGCCTTTTGCACAACATGGTTGCCCTATTGGCAGAAAAGGCTTGCCAGATGGGCAGCAAGTATACATGCCAAATATGGCAAAAAACTGCCAAAAAACGCACAAAATTGACCGTAAATCATCAAAACGGCACCAGATTGGGCCAATGAGGTTGCTTTTCTGACGTTTTGGCCCGAGCTGGTCATTTTAAGGGGCTAAAACATGATGTAACTTCGCAAGCAAGATCCAATACGGAATTCAGCCCCATATTTCCGGAGACTGCCCGAAAAACTGCTTAAAACGGTCCTAATTCACCAAAACGACCATCGTCGGCCAAAAATAAGAAAAGTCGCGTTCTTACAATTCCATAGCGATCATTTTAAGGGGCTGCATTGCAGGGTTTTGAGAAGGGCTGTCTTCCAGGGGGGGGGGGTCGCGTAACGTAGTAGTTGGTCACTGCTTCTGGCGCGGGGTCAGGGGCCCCCAACACCCCGACCCCCACAGAAGCCAGCCCCCTGCGGGGGGGAATTGAACAAGCGGGGGGAAATTGCACGAGGTGGGGTCGCACGGGTGCTCAGATGAGAACGGGGAGGACAAGGAGCACAAAGGCAAAAAGACCATTCAAAGGCGGAGAAGGAGAAAACCATGAAAACACGGGAGCAACGGCGCCAGCGCCGGCCGCTAGGCTCCGTTTTTGTGGGCCAAGCCCCACAAAAAAGTAGCCTAGCGGGTGCTGCTTCGTGCCTCTTGCACAACATGGTTGCACCATTGGCAAAAAAGGCTTGCTAGATGGGCAGCAAGTATACATGCCAAATATGGCGGAAAAAATGGCAGAAAACTGCCAAAAAACGCTCAAAATTGACGGTAAATCATCAAAAAGGCACCTGATTTGGCCAATTAGGTTGCTTTTCTGACGTTTTGGCCCGAGCCGGTCATTTTAAGGGGCTACAACATGATGTAACTTCGCAAGCAAAAGCCAATACGGAATTCAGCCCCAAATTTTCGGAGACTGCCCGAAAAACTGCTTAAAACAGTCCTAATTCACCAAAACGACCATCGTCGGCCAAAGAGAAGAAAAGTCGCGTTCTTAGAATTCCATTGCGATCATTTTAAGGGGCTGCATTGCAGGGTTTTGAGAAGGGCTGTCTTCCAGGGGGGGGGGGTGGCGTAACGTAGTAGTTGGTCACTGCTTCTGGCGCGGGGTCAGGGGCCCCCAACACCCCGACCCCCACAGAAGCCAGCCCCCTGCGGGGGGGATTTGAACAAGCGGAGGGGGGCTCCACGAGATGGGGAAGGGGAGTGTGCGGGCTGTGATCGCCTCCGAAGGGTATCTGTCGGACGACGAATTCCGATTGCACGATATGCACATGCATGATCACGTTTTTATAACAAAGAAAGATGAGCATGTTGAGGAAATTTCAATGAAGCAATGATACATGATATGTTGCGGAGGGTGTGGAAAAGCACGGTTAAATGAATCCTTCGTCTTTCGTGCTTGGTGTGGCTTTTCCTTTGCTGGTGCGAAGCACCATCAAAAGAAAAGCCTTATTACGTTTTTAGCCATTTTTGGGTCACTTTTCTATGTCGGAAATGGAACCGGGCGGTGACAAACAAACGCAACAACACTCCTTTGCCTTATGTTTAAGCTAGCAGCGCAAGGACAGGGAGGGTGCATTGGGCAAGATTAGCGATACAGGGTGCAAATAGCATAAAATTGACATATTCATAACTCGGGCCTATTGTATTGGATTTTGACGAAATCAAGGGCAATTTTGGTCAATTCGGGGGTGTTCTTTCCATTTTTGAGCTTAAAAAGGCGGCTCAGGGCGCTGAAAACCGTCAAATCGAAAAGCGGTGCTAAAAGAAAACGACGGCGGTTTCTCGATTAAACATCAACACGAGGCTTTTAGAATCATTTATAAATCTCGTCTTAGATCGAAATTTAGTGCATTGTAGCCCGATTTCACTTTGGACAGTCAAAATGAAAGATTGCAAATGGGGAATGGCTATGCAAGACTACGGCTTAGGACTACGCGTAGGACTAAAGGATCTGCCCACATTGCGCACGCGCATCCACATCAAGTTTTGACAGAACTGAAAACCTTTTTGTTTTATCACAGTACATTTGTGACAGGGGGGACAGATGCATCGCGTGCCAGGTTAAGGGATGTGCATTTCCTGGCGCTCTGTAGCTCTTAATTTCGCCAAACTATGTCTGCCAAAGTCACTGCCACTGCTGCTTGGGACTGGAAGGACCCCGAGGACGCAGACCAGGCTCCGGGTCTCCACCCAATCAGCGCACCCACGCAAGTACCCCCATCGCCGCCCCACGACCCTCATGTGCAGCCCCCCCAAGGATTTCAGCAGCCATGGAAGGGAAAAGTTGGGAAGGGAGGCAAGGAAGTCGAGTTGCCGGGCGAGGCGTACGAGGAGGATGCATGGAGTCCGACGAAATATTGGTGGTCCCACCCGGATGGTATGTGGTTGCAAATATTTCGATTTCGTTGTGCGTTTCACGTCATTTCCATGCAAAATGCGTGCTTTCCCTATCCTACCTCCATCCTACCTATTCTTTGTGTGGCAGACGAAGATGAGGTCGCCTTTGACGGGGCCCAGCCGTGGCATGTCAATTGGTATGACAGCCTTGGCGACCGACAACGTCACCAACTTCACGCGCAACGACCCCAACTAGACGACCCTCAGGCGCAATGGCAAGAAGAGATTGAGATTGAGCGCTTGGCTGACATTGCGCGTACTCCAAGTCCAAGTCCAAGTCCAACTCCGCCGGGCACGCCGAAGCACTCCCCGGAACCCTGAACCGAGGCGGAACGTGGTATGCACCGCTACGCACCATTGCACCATGGCACGTGTTACATGGTTCCGTTCCTTCACCGTCAACCCTTGTTTACAGCAACAATGGAGCAAAGGAAGAAGGACTGGGAGGGGAGACGCCGTTCGCCGGAGCCACGCGCCGAGGGTGCACCCAAGACGCCAAGCGAGCGAGGTATCCCCGTGGTGGCGTCACTTGTCTGCTTGTCCTTTTTGTGTTCATTGTGCATTTTTTCTTGTTTGCCCCTTTTTTCTCCCGCATATTGTACATTTGTTGGTTGGTTTGTTTAGGGAGAAAGGGTGCGGAGGAGCTTCTTCGGAGGATGAAGGAGCGCAAGGAAGCCAAGGACCGTGAGGAGGAAGCGAAACGTAAGGAGTCAGGTATGTGCCTTTTCCATCCTCTTTGTCGTGCCGTGACAATGGCCCATTACGGGCCCATATGTGCATAGAAGCGTGTTTGGTTTTTGTTTGGGTTAGGTGACACAAGCTTGGAGTGGGGTTTGGGAGCGCGCCTCTCGTCTTTGAGGCCTTAGCAATGGCCCATTACGGGCCCATATGTGCATAGAAGCGTGTTTGGGTTTTGTTTGGGTTAGGTGACACAAGCTTGGAGTGGGGTTTGGGAGCGCGCCTCTCGTCTTTGAGGCCTTAGCAATGGCCCATTACGGGCCCATATGTGTATAGAAGCGTGTTTGGGTGTGGTTTGGGTTAGGTGACACAAGCTTGGAGTGGGGTTTGGGAGCGCGCCTCTTGTCTTTGAGGCCTTAGCAATTGCCCATTACGGGCCCATATGTGTATAGAAGCGCGTTTAGGTTTTGATTGGGTTAGGTGACACAAGCTTGGAGTGGGGTTTGGGAGCGCGCCTCTTGTCGTTGGCACACTTTACTGCATGTATCCTTTTTGCAGCATTGGTCAGCACCATGCAGAAGGACGAGGTGCTGGCCATCGCCGACCCCAAGGACCGCGAGCTCGTGCGGTTCAGTGTGGGGGAGACCTTCGACGCCAACGTCAAGGTCTTGCAGGCCGTGGTTCCCCGGCCCCAAAGCACAGGCCCGCGCGACACGTACATCGTGCGCCGGGTCTGCAAGGGACCCCCCTTCGCGAGCTGGCGCCGCGGGGTTCGCGAGGGTGGCGCATTGCCCCCCACATGGGACCCCCCGGCGGTGGTTGTGGGTGACGAGGAGGGCAATACCTTCATGGGGGAATGGTATTGCCCTCAAGTTACCATTAGTTCTTTTTGGGACGCCAAAAAGAACACCAAAAAGCGGCAGGAACATTCCGCAATGTTCCGGGGGTGGGAGAGGGGGGCCAACCCGAAACATTTTTTTTCGGGATTTCTGACTTCGCGACTGTCAAGGTCGCGGAGGACAGAGAAGAGCGGGGTTTGCCCGCATGGGCAAACGAGGAGGTGGAGTGGGAGGTGCCCTGCGAGCTCCTCCTGCCCCTTGCGCACCCATTGGGCCGGGCGGTGCGCAAAATTTTTTGGGACAAGGGGGACTTGGGGGACGTGAGGGTGCCGGCGCACCAACACGCGGAGGAGGTGTACCAAAGGGGGGAACATCTCCGCCTCCGTGAGTGGTCGCCCAACGACGTCGCCGACTACGAGGAGCGCCTACGGTATTTCCAGGGGGACCATGTTTTTGTGGGGGGGGAGGGGGTGGAGGGGGCCGAAGAGGAGGAGGGGGAGGAGGCCGAAGAGGAGGAGGGGGAGGAGGCCGAGGAGGAGGGGGGGGAGGAGACCGAAGAGGAGGAGGGGGGGGAGGAGAAAGAGGAGGAGCGGCAGGCCCCGGTGGACATTGAACCGGAGTTGAGTATTCAGGTGGACGTCGACGCACCCCCCCAGCCCCCCGCCCCCCGGCCCAAACCAAGCCCCAAACCTCCCGCCAAGGGTGCCGTACGCCGGAAGCCTCAGCCGGCGTACAAGTATGGGGGGAAGAAGGAGTTGGTGGAGAGTGCGAGCCATGGCACGCTCCGAGAGGTCCCGGATGTGTATTACATCCCGGGGAGGTGGGTGGACCGGCGCCACCCCCTGACCCTCCGGCGGTTGGGTGCCCCCCGTGGCGCTCCGGGTGTGGGGCACCTGTATGCCCTGTTTTTTGAGGCCCACCCGGACGGCACGATGCGCACGCGCGTGTGTGAGACGGGTGGTGCGGGGTATGCCGAGGTGGAGTACATATGTGCCCACCTCGGCACTCTGTTTGAGGGGGTCCCGGGGTGCACCAAAATGCCCCCGGTCCACTTTTGGGTGTCCCCGCCTAAGCGGGAGACAAAGTTTTCAGTGCGGAGGGACGGGAATAGGGGGGTCGCGCGATGTGCGTTGCTTTTGGCACGCATTGTGGCGCATTGGATCAAGGGAGGACATTACGTCCCCCTTGAGGACCTCCCCGGAGTCGGCGCGGGCGTGGAGTTCACGACCGTTGCCGAGATGTGGGAGGATGTTGCCATGTTGGCTGCATGGGGGGGGGACATGGCGCGTAGGCCGGGCCAGCGGCCCTCTGGCAAGCTGGGCGCCGTGTGCGACGAGGTGACGGCCACGGTGGAGGCCCGGACGGATGATCCTCCCCTCGTGCCATTGTCTTGGGTGGGGTACCTTGCGTTGGCGCTTGCGGGTGAGGGGTCGTTGCGCGTGCCGTTTGGGTGTGTTGTGCCCTACTCTTGGGGGGGGCGTTTTGGAGAAATCCAAAAGTTTGTGTCCGAGGGGAGGTGGGAGAAGGTTAGGACGGAGGCCAAGCGCACCAGCAGGGTGCAACAAAGGGTGTGGTTGGCCCAATGGGTGTCGGGGGGCGAGGGGCGTAAGTGGGTTGCACACAAGCAACCAAAGGCACGCGTGGGTAAAAAGAGGAAGTTGACGGTGGGAGAAGGGGAATGGGTGCCACGTGCCCCTTGTCATGGGCTCCCAAGCGGGGCCATATTCAATCCATTCCAGGGGGGGGAGGGGTGCAGTACGGGCCCCCATGTGCCCTCTAACCCCATGCATGACCCCAACAACCCACGTGCCAAGGGGGAAGACGCACGGTGGGAGCGCGCCCCTTGTCATGGGCTCTCAAGCGGGGCCATATTCAATCCATTCCAGGGGGGGGAGGGGTGCAGTACGGGCCCCCATGTGCCCTCTAACCCCATGCATGACCCCGTTGCACCACGTGCCAAGGACACGACGAACCGAGGGAGCGCGCCCCTTGTCATGGGCCCTCAAGCGGGGCCATATTCAATCCATTCCAGGGGGGGGAGGTGTGCAGTACGGGCCCCCATGTGCCCTCTAACCCCATGCATGACCCCGTTGCACCACGTGCCAAGGACACGACGAACCGAGGGAGCGCGCCCCTTGTCATGGGCCCTCAAGCGGGGCCATATTCAATCCATTCCAGGGGGGGGAGGGGTGCAGTACGGGCCCCCATGTGCCCTCTAACCCCATGCATGACCCCGTTGCACCACGTGCCAAGGACACGACGAACCGAGGGAGCGCGCCCCTTGTCTTCGCACGACGTCACTCAGATCGCATTCCATTACTTCTTCGCCTTGCCTCTGCCCTTGCCCTTGCCTTTACCGCCCCCTTTCTTGGGCGCCGGTGGTGCAGGGTTCAGAATTTGATCCAAGGGAAATTATGCGGCATCCGTTGTTGGCACAAACCCGGGGTCGGGCCAACATTGCATGCCCATAGACAATGGGACTTGTGAGCCTTGCGTGTATAAGTATGGATGCGGGATGGAAATTTGACTACTTGGGGTGGCTTGAGAGTAGGGGAGGGTTGGGGGTTGTAATGATTGGGTGCTAGACGTAGCTTGGGAGGAGCGCACACCCTGAGACAAAAGGGCAATACCGAAGGGTGGTGGAGCCGGAAGGGAGGGTGTGAATGGGGAAGGGGGGGGCACCCTGCGAAGCATAACTACATCATCACTCCCCTCTTGATGAATCGGTTGGTTAGCAAAAGGCATTGGGGGGTAAGCGGGGACGAAGGGGGGTACAAACGGGGGGGTGACGTACACTTGTGGTGGGGGTACGGAGGGGGGTGGGACGTCGGGCTCCGCGGTGTTTTTCTTTTTCTTCTTTCCGCCGGTAGCCATCTCCGATGCCTTTCGTTTTTGTGCTTTGGTGGGTGGCTTTGCTGGATTGTCCGCTTTAAGGTCACGCAATGGTTTCCTTTGCGTGTCAATCCACGTCCGCAAAGTAAATCTAGCATCTTCAAAGCGTTCTTGCGAAACAAGCGCCACATCCACAAACTCCCTAGCCAAGGCACTCAATTGGAACCGGTTCCTTATTCTTTGGACCTCCCCTTGGCGCACCAGTAGTGCCGCCTCACCCTCCCCCTCGGGAACGATGCCTTCCACACTCGGTGCCTCCACGGGACAAGGACCAACACGCTCATGGTTGTGGTAAAGCTTCCCAACCACGTTCCGGGACATAAGCTCCATCTCCTCATGCATGGGAGGGTCCTCCAAGAAATATTGGGAATGCACAAGGCCCAAGTGGAAAGCGGCGAATGCGTCGTCTCGCAATAGCCGCCAAAAATGCCTACAGGGCATCCCAAGCATGGTAGGAAATGCACAAGTGCACACCACGTCACGGTACAAGGTGTAGGTGATAGATCCAACGGAGGTCCGGACCGGCCCCGAGAGTTGAACATAGTGAGCTACATTGGTTCCCTGTCTGGAAGGTTCAAAGATGGCTGCATTAGGCGCGGGGGTCACCATTCTGGGGGGGAGATCGTACTCCAAAAGATCCTCCACCCCCTTTGTGGAGTCAGGACAGTCGTCCAAGGTGGGGGGGGCCAGAGCCTCGTATGCGTGGTCCGGCAGCCTCTTCATGTCGTACCCAAAGGCAAGGACCATCTGATGGGCTGCCTCATCCCTTCCCCATGTGGTCAGCCGGTCCTTCATTGCCTCATACGGCATCGGAAAAATTTGCTGGGCCGTCTCATGCCGGGAGCGAAAGGAGCCCGTTGTCACGTGTGTGTCCAGACGCTCCCACTTCAAAATCAGATCCCCCACAATGACCATGAGTGCGTCAAAAACGTCATTCAGCTTTTTCCGCTTGGTTGGGCGGCCCTCCTTTGCCCAATTATGGATGCCCTCCACCCGTTGTGTGGACACGATCCCCCGTGTGAACACACCCACCTGAAAACAGCGTGCCCAGCGTCGCACCTTGTCCCCCCCCCACGTA
Source organism: Eutreptiella sp. 'Long Island Sound 2002' (assembly GCA_964036045.1). Taxonomy (NCBI): domain Eukaryota; phylum Euglenozoa; class Euglenophyceae; order Eutreptiales; family Eutreptiaceae; genus Eutreptiella; species Eutreptiella sp. 'Long Island Sound 2002'. The sequence goes on along the minus strand of OZ038381.1, from coordinate 126,097,383 downwards.
GCACTCAAATATGTATGTCCACTTGAAAAGATTGGGTCCCCAAGAATTTCAACATTCCACATGTGCTCAAAGACAACAATGGAGACTTGGCGGTGTGCACGGGCCATGAGGCGGACCAATTTAGTGAAAGTGTCGTGGCCAAGAACGCCTTTCAGGTTCTTAGCCACGTTCTTGGCAATGTGCCAGTAACACCAGAAGTGCTTGGCGTTGGGGAAAACGGTGGCAACGGCCCCCGAAGCCTTCACACACGCATCCGTGAACATGACCACGGGCGCGATGCCCACGGCCGCCAACCAGTGGGTAAACTGGTACTCAAAGTCGCGAGTTTTTTCGCCCACGACAATGGCTTGGCCCAGGAGCACCGACTGCCCATAGTTGTTGACCCCCACGAAGAGGCCAATGTTCAGGCTATACCTATTACTTTGATAGGTATTATCATGGAGGATTAGAAACGGGAAGCGCCGGGCAATAGCAATTTGCTCGACGCTCATCCAGAAGACATGGGATAGTTTCCCAATGTCACCCTTCACCACATGGGTGTACCACCCATGTTCGCCCTTTTCCTCAAGGCGGTTGACCAACTCATGGGCATCCAGCGCTGAGGAGTACCCTTTGGCATCATATATATTTTGAACTTGTTTTGCGGTGATCTCGACACCGCGGTTCCGCATGAAATGTACCACATTGCGGGGGGGCATGAAGGATTGTCCCAAGTTCATGATCATATCTGCATCCTCACGGGACAAATTCACCGGACCAAGGAATTTTTTCTGCTTGGCCGTTTGCGGTGGATGGTTATGGTCTAGGCGGAGTCCTTTGTGACTCACGGACCACACCTCGCGCATGCCATCCTTCCGGCGAGATATGTACACGTTGAAGGGACAACAATCCCCCTTTGACTCCGGTGCATATGTTGGCACCGTCCTACTATACTCGGGAAGGACCCCGGATGGGGCTGCGTTGCGATTGTGTTGTTTCTGGCGGCCTACTTTGGCGCAATAAAAGTATGCTTGGCCTTTCTCTTTGTCGCCACGCCGACTGAGAACATAGCCGTTCTCATCCGCCCATTCCTCCATGCGGTCACAAGCTGCTTGGTGGCTTGAGCCGGCAAACGCATTTACAACGGGCTCCCAGGTGGCACCCATCTCCGGAAACTTCATGGTGTCATCTTCAGAATCGCTATCTTCCTCTTCGGAGCACGCTTCATATGGGTCTTCTTCGAAGACCTCCGATGGTGCCGGGGACAAGGGAAGGGGACTGTAGTTGATCTCGGATGATGTGTCTGACATGGTGTGACAATAATCTGTGTCTTCTGTGTCTGAAAAATAGTAGAACAGATGCGCTTGATGCTGGCATTTATAAAAATACGCTGTTCAGCCACAGCAATCAATTAAATCAGAAAATCAATTCCATTTTTTTTCCCATTTTCAGTTAATTCAAGCGCGTGCGCAATGTGGGCAGATCCTTTAGTCCTACGCGTAGTCCTAAGCCGTAGTCCTGCATAGCCATTCCCTTGCAAATGCCGGCGACTGCAAAATGCACGCGTGCACAGCAAATAAATAATGTGTCAAATAGATTTCTTGAGATTTGGGGCCTGTGGCTTATATATAGTGTTGTTCGGCACCTCAACTTTGCTGGTGCACCTTTAAATCGCATCCCTAGCTTATATGGAATTAGTGGATGCTGGTAAAGAAGTTAAAACCTTGTAAAGGTCCTAACTTTGCAAAACAGCCATGATCAATCGAAACAAATATGACGGCGCGAATCAGCTCTTGGAGGCGGTCATTTAGAGGGGCTGCATCATACACTTTTGGGATATGTTTCGTTTCGGCGCGCGGATTGTATATAATGGCATAAGGACTGCTTTTAGAGGGGGGCGGGGCCCCATTCCCCGGCCCCCCAATTAAAAGCCCCCCATGGGGGGGGAGGTGAACAAGACATCGAATGTTGCATTTGCTTGCTTTCGAGCCTCAGTTTGTTTTCCTTCCTCTAACAAGTTGTGAAACCGTTCAATGTAATTCCTCGTGGTTGTCATTTTCGGGTTATCGAGTCGCTTGCTAGCTCTGAGCATAGCCTCCCGCACTTCTATGAGGTTAGCAATCACATCTTGTCAGAAGGAGCTACGTTTGGCCACCACTGTAACGCATACGGGCTCATTTTTTCTACAAATCTCACAATTTTACCCCAAAGAACTTTTCGCATCAACAAAATAGTGAAACCATCAATGACCCACTTCGTGCTCTTTGTAATCATTGAAACCATTTTCATCACCACCATTGCCAAAATCTCCTTCTTGAACTTGACTATGTTGATCATTTTTTTCTTCACCCACCACGGACTCATGGTTTTTTTATGGGTAGATAGTTTTTCCAAAACAAGTCCAATCACCAAGATCCATTCCATGATATCATGTGTCACGATTGCATGCAAGACATTCTCACCACACCCAATCAAGGCGAAGACACCAATACACAATTAGATGAAGGTCACTAAAGGGAAGTGGTTCAACTTGTCCGGCATCACGTGGGTGCTCTTTCCAAGCGTAGAAAAGTTTATGGTGTTTTCAGCACTGTGTTTTTGCTTCTCCTGCTGCTTGCTGTTGCTGTAGGGTTTCCTGCTGCTTGTTTTGGATGAAGAAAACCTTTTGTTTGCAGAAATAGAGTCAATAGAGTCAATCCAGGATAACCCAAGCCAGAAGTATGCAAGGAGAAGAGAATTCAGGATCAAAGCATGAAGGGCTGCAGTGTAAACAGTGAAAGATGATTGGATATTCACAGAAACTGCAACTCAGGTCACAAATGAATGCATATTCACAAAGATAGCTGAAATGTTTTTGGAAAAGAGTAAGAAAACTGCCTCAGGGTCACTCTCTCTCCATAGTGCCATCTCAGGAGATGTGCACTCTTTGTTTTGGGTCCCATATGTGCTGAGGTGGCATGGTATGTGGCGATGAGGTCACTGCCATGTCACATGGGATCTTCCTACTTAGCTAGGCTGACCAGGAATTGAACCCAGGACCTCCCAAAAAGAGGTGCCCAGCCCCCTAGGGTGCATACCACTAGGATAGCTAAGAATTCATGGAAAAACATAGATAAATCCATAGGCTCTACTTTAGGTATGTCAGTGCTCAGTCAACTCAGGAAAAGATGTTTTACTTCTGATTGAAAGGGGATTAAGGGGTCCACTCCATATCCTGATTGGGTGTTTGGTTCCATAGGTCAAAATGTGTTATCACCAGTTTTGGTGGGACCAAATCTAAGATTAAAATGCATGGATGCTCAGTGCATCTCTAATACAACTAGAGTATGCCTCAAAGCAATGGAAAAGCACTTTTTCTTACTCCCCCCTTGTGCTGTGGTGGCCACCACTGTCGCATTTTAGGAAAAAGGGATTTTTTTCTTGGCCTTTCCTTGGTTTCCACATCTACCTTAAAATACCTATAGCTTCCCTCACACAGAAAAATGGGCGCTCACCATGGCTGGCGCTCTTTTGCTGCTTTGTTTGTAACATATCCTACAGAAGACTCAGCGCTCTTGGCGCTGCCGGGGCTCCTGTGGCTTGGTTGGGTTAGTATGGGAGCATGCCAAACATGTGCATATGCATCCCTCCCTCCAAGACGCAGCGTCGACACAAACCCAACGCAAGACACATTATACACACTCGCATGGGTTCTCGTAAACCTGCTGGCGAACTGTGACCTGTCTTAGGGCGAAGGGAGTCGAAGGAAAAATTTATTTGCCCCTTGGTGGGGTCTTGGTTCTGCTCAGTCTCTCCAGGCACCTGCGTTTCGGCCCGAACACGGCCTACTCAGCGAGGCTGCGCGTGGGTATCTGCAGAGGCAGGAATGGGAGAATTATGGACGAATCCACGCAAAAACGAAGCGACGACATCAAACTCCGTCAAATGACGGCGTAGAATTATTCTGAAACAACACACCTGAGCAGAATCCAATTGTGCATCAGAAGCACATTTTTATAGAAATTATAGTCATCTCTGGATTTTTTAAATCCAGAAATTCATACGCATAAAATGGCGGCGCGCAGGAGCGGCTCCTAGCGAAGCGCCGGAAAATGGAGAAATAATGGAATTATAAACGTATGTCTCACGTAGTCTTGAAAATGACGAGACACACATTAATAAATAAACATACAGATTCCACCCACACTAATAGAAGCTTCAAAAATTCAAGAATTCGAATATCAATCGAAAAGACTTCAATGAATCAGGTATAAACTACAGGCATGCTCGTGTCGTATGCCGCATACACATTGCTCGTCTCCTGTCTCCGTGAACGAGCCCTGTAGCAGCGCTAACAAAGATAGAACGCGATAGAGGGATTGATTAGAAAGACTGCAGATGATTAGCGGTCAGATCAGGGTGATTAGACATACACACAAGTGCATTGCAACGTTCTTCGCGTGCGCCCCTCTCTTGCTCTCACTCTCCAGCGGTAGGTAAGGTGAGTAAGCCCAGGCGGGGCCACCTCCTGGTGGAGTTCGTGATTGAGCGTCAGATGGGCAGGTTTGCCCAACATCGTTGCGCATACTCGTGCATGCACACACGCATTAAAGGGTAGGCCACGCGAAGTGCGCACGGTAAACCTTGTTTAGGCTACCCAGGGGCTCCTCGGTACGTTCTTTAAGAGAACCTGAGGAGTCCCTTAAAGCTTGCTTGCTTGACAAGGGTAGCTGGTCCTCCAGCGTGTTTGCGGACAGCGTATTATAGGTCACACTGAGAAGGGTATAATACCTGGAGTGTGGCTTGGTTCCTCCGCCGCAAACGCCCTTTCATTTGCCTTTGTTTTACAGGTTGGCAGGTAGGGTGATTGGTGCAGCAGCCTTTTTTTTATGCCCTGCTAAACAAGGGCGCAGATCACACAAACAAGTAACTCCGCTCCGCCTGTGGCAGAGCAGGGAGTCCGACTTCATCGACATCTGCGCCTTGCACGCGAGAGCACTCCTTCCCTCCAAGCCCTAGCAGGGGAAACGCGTTGTGACGTCCCCTGTTAGGCCACAGTTGCTTAGCAGCGCTGTGTTCTCTTGTCATTTCACAGGAGGGTTGCTAGGACCCACGACACCTTTGACTTCGCAACGCCCAGTAGAGTGTGCGTGTAGGAGTGGTAGTCCTGAGTGGGGGCTTGAGCCAGTTGCCCCAGTGCTCGCCCACCAGGATGGTGCCACTGTAGGGTGTGTAGGACCTGTAGTGCGTGTGTCACTGTCCCACCCGTTTCCTGCAATTTTAGCAGGGTTGGTGGGCTGTGGCAGTGGTTAGGTCAGTGTTTTGGCCACATAGCAAAACGGCGTTTTCATGCCTTCATAGCTTTTGGCCACCCCTCCCTGTAGTAGACAGATAGGTAGGGAAAACAATACCTGGATTAGCACGCTGGGTATTCCCCCAAGGTTTTGCGCCAGCACAGAAATTGGGCGCATAGGGGAGGGGAGAACCGGGGCGTACCCCGTGGCATCAATAAGCCAACCCTCCAGGTTTAGCAAGGGCGCAGACTTGGGTATAATTAGGACACCACTTCTGCGGCTTGCTCTCAGGACCTTAGGAATAGCACACTCACACATACGCTTTGGCAGGTAAGGGTAAGGTTCAGTCCCTAGCTTTAGTCTTGGAGGCAAGCGTCTCAGCGAGCCTCAGCAACTCACCAAGGTTGTTCTGGGACAAGTAGTCAACCAGAACTGAGTTTAGGCGTCCCTCAGGTAGAACAAATGCAGAGAAGGGCTCCCAGGTGGCCTCTTCGACTCCAAACCCTTTTCAGAGGGTGAGGAAGCGCCAACCCTGGCGATAGCGGTGGCGTAGGACAGACTTCACCAGGTAGAAGCCTTCCTTAGCCATCTCCTCGGCGTTCATGTCGGGGAGTTCACCTTCAACTTCCATAGGGCTGGCAGCCCCTTGTAGGTCCAGAGCGGCGATTTCCTCGTCGTTCAGCTCCCACTCCTCCCCACAGAGGTCTTCAGGATCATAGTAGCGCTTCAGGTGTTGTGCAGCGCACACCAGGGTCCCCCCTAGACGGGGAGAACACCGCACGGTGATACGGTGTCCATCCACAGATAGGATCTTGTACGGCCCGAAGTATGGGTCATCGCTGGTAGAGCGTGGCCAGGCGGGTAGTCGACTGTGGTGCACCAGCACCCAGTCCCCCTCTTGGTAGGTGGCCGGTACACGGTGCTTGTTCTTGTTGTTCCACTGACGCTCCCTCACTCTCTGGAGCATAGCCTTGGCCTTGTCCACCTTCGCTTGTTGCTCTTGGATCCATTCACCCACAGAAGAATGGGTGTCCTCTGGATAGGGGGCATGTAGGAACCATGCCGGGCGCCCCATGAATAGCTCATGTGGCGAGTAGCCAGTAGCTGAACTCTCTTGGGAATTCATCATCAAGGATATGACGGGGAGTAGTCTCACCCAGTCCCTGGTGCGTTCAGTTTTGCACCATATCCGTACGTTCTCCTTCAGGACGCGGATCTGTCGCTCACATAGGGGGTTGCTCGTGTGAGAGTAGGGAATCCCCGTAGACACCTGGACATTGAGGGATCTCAGGACCCTCTTGTACCAGCCAGTATCTGAGCGTACTCGTACGTCCTCATCGGAGTTGATCTCCTTGGGCGCCCCATAGACAAAAAACCACTCCTCCAGGAGTATCTTGATAGTCTCCTCCCCGGTAATGTGCTTGGTACATGGGAACACCCTGGTAAACCTGGTCAACCCACAGGTTACCACGAGGGCGAAGTCATAGCCCCCAAACTTCGGCATCTCCGTGTAGTCCACGTATAGAACACTGTTAGCACAGTGACAGATTGGCAGGGTCGAGTAGAGACCTCTGTCCCTGATATCCCCTGGATTACAGGACCTGCACGGGCACTTGTCCACGATAGGCTGGAGGGTTTTCCGCAGTTGGTCGTCAGTCCACGTAGTGTGGAACCACTGCTTGAACAGCCTCAGGGTACGGTCAGCACCCACATGACCACTGGACTCATGAGTCCACTTCAGCAGCGCTGGGACTCGGTCACTAGGCACCACGATGCGGTCCTCGTGCCAGAGGTAGCTCTTGTCCCTCTTCCACTGGTCCTGGTTGACCAGGAGGGGTTCAAGGCGTTTCTCCAGGCGCTTGTAGATATCCCCAAACTCCTTCAGGTACTCCGATTGTTGGAGTCCATCCAGGGGGCGTATCATGGTCATGTTCAGGTCCAGGTGTACGTCCATACGGCTGAACGCCTCCTTAGCCAGCGCTTCAGACAGGGCACCAATCAGGGCGTCGAAGTTGTTGCGGCTGATGTAGTCGGCGCACTCGTTCTTCACTCCCTGGATATGGTGTACCGTCAGCCGTAGTTGACTGAGGTAGGTCCACCAGCGACGTAGCTTGGCCTTCTCAGGTGGGGGACCCTTCTGGAAACTGCGGACCGGTTCTTGGTCGCATAGCCAGACCACAGGGTTACTCCCCAACAGTCGTGCTTGTGAGTCTAGCACCAGCATACCCGCGAGCAATTCCTGCTCATAGGTGGAGTAGTTCCCCCTGGCCTGGTTCCACTTCCAGTTCCAGTGGCCCAGAGGTACTAGGACCCACTTGTCGTCAGGGTAGCTGTGCTTGAGGGTTCCATCTCGGTTGAGACCTTCAGTCCCCCATTGGGAAATGGCCGAGTCGAACTCCTCCTTCTCTAGTGCTTGCCATTGGAACAACGTTCCACCACCGCCCACATTGCTGGCGTCGGTCACCAGGATAATCTCCCCTTGTGCCCTAGGCACGCCCAAGCACTTAGCGTTGGCTACGTTGTCTTTGAGCTCGTCAAACGCTTGTTGCTCTTGTGGGCCCCAGCGCCAAGTAGTACTCTTCTTGATCAAGTCCGTCAGAACGGCGCTGGTATAGGTGAAGTTCTTGATGTGGCGGCGATAGAAGTTGCACGCCCCAATGAAACTGCGTACATCATGAAGTCCTTTCTTGGGGTCTTCGTGTCGTACCTTGGCATCCATCAGGGGTTTGGCCTTAGAGGCCGCTGGGGTCCACCACCCATAGCCAACGTCAAACCCCAAGTACTGCATGGTCTCCTGCATGAACTCACACTTCTCCAGCTTGAGTCGTGTGTGGTTCTCCTGGCAGACCGCAAAGAACTCACCCAAGAGGATTAGGTGATCCTCCTGGGTATTGGTCCCGAGGCATACATCGTCGATGTAAGCCTCCATCTGGGCCCCACGGGATATGAGCTCCTGCACCTTAGGTCTCCTTCGTAGGATCCACAAGATCTTGTTCATCAGCTCTTGGAACAGAGCGGGTGCGTTAGCCACGCCAAATGGCATGACCTTCCACTTGAATACCCTCCCCTGAGGGGTGATGAAGGCCAGTAGTTCCTGCGCGTTGGGCGTCAGGTCCACTTGCCAGAATCCACTTCGCTTGTCCATCTTGGTCTTGTAGCGACAGGAGGCTATCTTCTCCAGGGTAGACTCCATATTGGGAATGGACCCTGAGTGGTTCAGCGTCTTCTTGTTCAGCTCTCCATAGTCCACTACCAGCCGTTTGGCTGTAGACCCAGGTTTAGCCACCAGGAAACAGGGGCTGCAGTGTAGGGGGTAGTCCCCGTCCTTGTACTCCAGGACTAGGCCAGCGTCGATACATTCTTGTATCTGTCGCTCGATCTCGTCGGCCTGCTCTTTAGGAGCTGGATAGGGTCTCCTCCGGATCTTGTGACCCACGAACTCGGGTTTCAGCTTGAGGTCCATCTGTACCAGCTTGTCGCATGAGGCTGGAGGGGGTAGTTCTCCGAACACCTCCAGATAGGTCCTTATAAGCTTCTGTACCCGCGGGTCCAATACCTTGATCTTGTCCTCCATGTCCTCGTCGGAGTGTAAGTTGCTTGCCCCTTGACCAGACGTCGGGAGGTGGTCCTCCACTGACTCTTCGCCCGCGGTAGCATCCTTCAGCCCTTGGTAGGCATATAGAAGGTCTTGCTCAACCATCTCCGGTGGACGATGGCAACATAGGCACGCCCGAGGGGGTTCACATACACATTCCTCCGAGAGTTCGTCCTCCTCTGGGGTCCTCACATGGGCGCCCCACACGCTCTTCATGAGCTTGAGATCTACCTCCCTTTGCCAGGTGGTGATCTTCTGTTCGAGGTCCTCCTTCAATTGGGATAGGTCTCCCATACGTCCTTGCTTCAGTGGCCATGAGCTGCGGGTAGGCTTCGCGTAGCATAGCTTTTTCGCCACCAGCTTCCTCTTGGAATCCACATACTCCCTGAGCCTGGATCGAGGGTCCAGCTCCTCGTCCACGGGGTCTTCCACCCTCATGGAGAGTAGGGGTTTTAGTGGGGCGACGTACTCGGCGTTCTCCACTTCCTCCACACAGGTCTGCACGAAGAAGGCGTCGTGCTCATTTTGGTCGTCTGAGTGGATGAAGCTAGGTAGCTCAGACAGTCCACACTCAGAGACTCCATCAGGAACAGGTACACGGCAGGGAGAGTTGGGGGCGTTGGTGTCAGTCACGACGTACTCATCTCCTCCGGGTGTAGTTTCAACAGCATCTTGAGGTCGTAGGCGATCCTTCAAGTCACCCAAGGCGAGTCCACCGCTTTCACGTTGTATGGCCTGGACCAGAGTCGGGTCCAGGTCCTCCCAGGGGATGGTGGTAAGACCTCCGTCCACCACGCTGAGCATACTCCCCCATCCGGGCTTCCCAATAGGCGTCTTGCGCCCCAGAGGCACGTAGATGGCCTCATCAGGCAAACCAACAGAGCTGATAGTCAGCCTGTCCAGGAGGTTTCGCCAGTACTCGTTGCCCCCATGGGCTCCCCAATCGGGGGAACACAGGACCATACGGGAACGTTCCAAGGCCACCTTGGTCAGCACCTTCCCCAGTTCACTGAATCTGGGGTTCCCGTACGCCATCCCGAAAGAGGGCCAGTAAAATTTGTAACTGCAGTTCTTCCCCTTGCTGCAGTAAAGGTCCAGTACATGTTGCTTGTCGCTGGCGAACAACTCCACACTCAGGTCTTCTCGAGAGTAACCCAACTCCTTCAGACCTTGGTCTAGGACTTCCCTAAATAGTTGATAGTCCTCAGTTTTGGAGGCCGCCATCATGTTCGAGGGCTCCTCCTTCGATAGTCTCAGGTAACTCGAGGTATGTTCCGACTGCTCCAGTGGCACAGACTCTCTGCCACTGCCGTGGTCCACGTAGAGGAGGTAGGGCGCTTGCAGCGTCAGGGATTGTATCTGGGAGTGCTGTACGAAGAAGTCAGTACCCAGTACAAAGTAGAAGGCCTCAGTGTCCATCACATAGAACCGATGGGCGATAGTCCTGGAGCCCATAGGTACCTCCACTTCACAGTCCCCGCAGCTGTGCACCACATGTCCATCCCCCATGCGTATAGCGGCTGTGGTCATGGTGTTCTTCAGGCTCCCACAAGGTAAAATTTTCTTGGCCACTATAGATATTGTGGCGCCAGCATCCAGTACCCCCAGGTATTCACGTCCCCCTAGTCGGATACGTACCCAAAACACCAGGTCTTGGGTGCCACCAGAGCGTCCCCGTCAGAACTCCGCGGGACAGGTCACCTCGAACCCCTTGTTCCGCAACTTGCGGGCCATCCTCATGAAACGGCTCCTCTTCTTAGCGTTGCCGTCGTCACCACCTTCATGCTCACGCTTGGCTCCTTGTTCTTGCTGGGCCTGCGTCTGTGAGCGTGTGGTCGGACCAGACTGCCCTCCAGAGGGCTCGGAGTTCCCACCTGGATTAGGGTTGGGGTTGCCTCCGTTCTTGTCCTTGTTCTTGTTGTCGGGCTGGCGGTTAGCGCCTCCTCCTCGTCCGCCTTGACCCTTGTCTTGGCCGCCTTGACCACGTCCTTTCGACTTGCCCTTGCCGGAGTCGTTGCCTTTGCCTTTGCCTCCACCTTTGCCTGAGCCTTTGCCAGGATCTTCCCCCTTAAGCTTCGCCGATAGGCGTTGCTTATGGTAGCACTCATCCTCGTAGTGCTTCCGCTTACCGCAGAATGCACACGTGATGGTGCAGCGGTAATGATCCGGCAGCTTCGCTTTGGCGCCGGTGTTCTTTTCCTGCTGCTTCCCCTGGACTACAAAGCAGTCTCGCTGCTCGCAGTCAGAGGCGTGCTGCAGGTGGCCCTGCTCGTCTCTGGCATCACACCAGAATAGCTCCTTCACGTTCTTCATTAGACCGGCGTGGGCGTGTTTGGGGGTAGTCCCCTGCCCAGGTCGGGACCCTTGGTACCCTTTGCCTCCAGAACCTCCACCACCAGGACGGTAGTTGTTCAAGTGCTGGTCGCTCTCCTTCTCCAGCGCCATCTCCAGGAGCTGCACGCATAGATCCTCGTAGCGGAGGGATCTAGCCTTGCGCTCAGCCGTCAGACGGCACTCGTCCCATAGCTCTGGGGGGAGCTTGGCGCACAACCAGAACAGCAGGTCGTCGCTGCTGTAGGAACCGGGCGTCAGTCGTCCAGCCCAGTGATCCAGGTCAGCCAACAGCTCGGAGACCCTGCCAGGTTTGGGGTTGTTGGGCAGCACGGGCAGGTTCTGGATCTCGGCCCTGATGGAGAGGTCGGTCTCGTAGGTCGGGTACTGCCTCTCCAGGGCAACCAACACATCGGCAAAGGTGGCGGAGTTAGTCACGATCTGCCTGACCTGCTTCTCCAGGTACTTGGTCTTGCAGCACTGCAGGAGCAGATCGCACTTCACTCGCCCACTCGCGTGGGTTTGGCCGGTCAGTCGTAGGAACCGGCCAAAGTTCTCAGCGAACTCGCTGAGGTCCTTGCCTGTGAACTCAGGCAGGTTGACCACTATCTTGGAGGTGGCAATAGCCTTCGCCTCCTGAGCTCGGCGTCCTTCAGGGCGTCGGGTCTTCTTCTTCTTCTTCTTCTTCTTCTTACCCTTGGGGTCCTCGGGGTCCTCAGGGTCATCGTCATCTGAGGGCGAAGAAGAATCCATCGACGGCGGCTCGTCATCGGAGGGGTCTCCGCCAAGATCACTAGAGCCATAAGGCTCTACGTCCACCATAGCCCTTAAGGCTGTCAGCCCCAGCTGGTCCAGCTCGGCCCTCGTCGAGTTCGTCACGTGGCTGTAGGGCGGCTGGGCCGTTCTCGGGACGAATGGACTTCTCGGTACTGCTGCAGGAGTCGGCATCGGTCGGCTCCTCAGGCTCCCCAGGGTATTTGTCAACCCTGCCGCCAGGTGGTTAGCCTGTACTCGGTGGGGTGACATTCCCACCGTCGTAGGTGACGCATGGGACGGGATCATCAGGGGCTCCAGTTTCTCCCTGATCTCTTGCGTGAGGTCGCCCACGATTTTTGAAGTGGCTCCTCGGAGCACCTCGTTGATCTCCGACCGCGTCAGGGACCTGTTGGAGGATCTTCCCGATCCTCTACTCCTGCCTCCAAGAGACTCTGGTCCTCTCCTCAACCCACTCAAGGGTGCATACCCAGGTGCATACCCAGGAGCATACCCAGGAACATCCATATAGGTTCCTGTAGCGTGTAGTGGATGGGGATAGTCAGCCGCATACCATCGCGGCGCAGAGCTGGAAGCCACCGGCTCACTGGCAGTAGTTGCCTCATGGAGCGCAGTGGTAGGTGGGCCCATACCATAGGCGGGGTAGAGAGGCATGCCAGTAAAGCCTGTGCCCTCTGCCATAGGCGGGTTGGTTGAGGAAGTGGATGTTGCAGCGACTGGGAGTGTGGTGGTCATAGGAGAGGGTGATGCGTGGAGGCCAGAAGCGCTTGGTGCGCCTTCGAAGGTAGGGACATTAGTCAGGTCTTGCCCTTGCTCCTCTCCTTCGTCTGCTCCTTCTCCAGCATCCTTCTCGCTCTCACTTCTCTTCCTCTTTACAGGCTGAGTGACCACGACCACCTCTTCGACGGACAGGGCCCCGAAGGCCGTCTGGAGCCCATCCATGTAAGGGCTCCGCCAAAGGTACAGCGCCAGGTGCCGGCCTTGCCGGTGCCTCAGGCGCTGGCGCCCTCTTCACGTCGGCGTCCTCCTTTCTTGGGTCCATCTTCTTTCACCCTTCAGCTTATATTTGCCCGTACTCGGCGCACTGGATGTACGGCACGGGGTTTGCTGTCGGTGCGCAGAGACAGGCTGCCTCTTGCTACCAGAAAAGTTTATAGTGTTTTCAGCACTGTGTTTTTGCTTCTCCTGCTGCTTGCTGTTGCTGTAGGGTTTCCTGCTGCTTGTTTTGGATGAAGAAAACCTTTTGTTTGCAGAAATAGAGTAAATAGAGTCAATCCAGGATAACCCAAGCCAGAAGTATGCAAGGAGAAGAGAATTCAGGATCAAAGCATGAAGGGCTGCAGTGTAAACAGTGAAAGATGATTGGATATTCACAGAAACTGCAACTCAGGTCACAAATGAATGCATATTCACAAAGATAGCTGAAATGTTTTTGGAAAAGAGTAAGAAAACTGCCTCACGGTCACTCTCTCTCCATAGTGCCATCTCAGGAGATGTGCACTCTTTGTTTTGGGTCCCATATGTGCTGAGGTGGCATGGTATGTGGCGATGAGGTCACTGCCATGTCACATGGGATCTTCCTACTTAGCTAGGCTGACCAGGAATGGAACCCAGGACCTCTCAAAAAAAGGTGCCCAGCCCCCTAGGGTGCATACCACTAGGATAGCTAAGAATTCATGGAAAAACATAGATAAATCCATAGGCTCTACTTTAGGTATGTCAGTGCTCAGTCAACTCAGGAAAAGATGTTTTACTTCTGATTGAAAGGGGATTAAGGGGTCCACTCCATATCCTGATTGGGTGTTTGGTTCCATAGGTCAAAATGTGTTATCACCAGTTTTGGTGGGACCAATACTAAGATTAAAATGCATGGATGCTCAGTGCATCTCTAATACAACTGGAGTATGCCTCAAAGCAATGGAAAAGCACTTTTTCTTACTAGCGTCATAGTCAATGCGGACAAGAGGGCGAACGGCACATCGAGGATAGGGATGAATCCCACGCTCCTCCATGTCCTAGTGGCTAGGTCGGTGGCGGGCTGAGCCCGGCCACCTCCCCAACCACTATCATGGTCAGACGGCCCTCTATCATGGGTTTTCGACATCGTCATGCCAAGTCAAACCTTGTGCAGAGAATAATATAGACTGCATACGATAAAGCTTAATCTCCCAATTCACAATATATCATGGCCAATATCGAACACAAATGGAAAACAAGAAAAGGCTTCTTCGAATTGTAGTCCTCGTCAAAAAAACCGGAGATGCGGCGGGAATTGGATGACTGGAGAGTGGCCCGCACGCCGCCAAGTATGCCGCAGACAGTTCACTCACACTCTCCGACCTCACTTGAACACACCTGTTCAACCCCAAACTACTGTAAAGAAAAATGAGCTGTTTGATATCAATAGTATAGGCAATCAAATCGCGAATCAGTGCAAATAGCAAGAGCAGAAATGCAACCTCTCAGTGTGCAAACTCCCCTGACATACAATATAACATCTGAAATTAACGAACCCCGTGACATCCGTGACTCAAACTTCACCATGTATGTACCCTACAATGCGAGCTGTCCCCTCAATGTGTAGGTCGATGGCTACCGAACTCACAAACCTCGGAAAACAATGGGATATAACCCTTACTCCACACAACACCACTCACGAATCAGTGTGCGGGATGAAACATACGCAGGAGAGAGGCAAAACTCCTGACAATCCAGCAAAATATCCCCACATGGTCGGAGGTACATAAAGAATTGCAGAGGGGCAAACAAACGATGCCGCATAGACTCCCTAACCCATGCATCGGCGCCAAAACTTCGGCAGCCCTAGAAAAGTCTGGAGACCAACACGATTCGTGGCAACAAGCACAGCACTGAATCGCGACTCACAACATGATAAATCAGAAACAGATAGGCCCGTGACCCCCTAATCAGCGCAGAGAAAAGGAAAACCATCCACGTTCAGGGCATAGGGCTTATGAGTTGACTGCCACTGATTTGAATCAAAATTGGTCAAAATCTCCCCTAGCCTCCAAGATCCTCAGGCCCTAGCTATCCACTGACTCCCTAAAACCGGACTGCTAACAGTCTGTAACATCCCAAACAGGAAAGTACAGGACCACACTGTCACCTAAACTGGAAACTATCACGAAAAATCGGCTATTGGGTTTTTTGGTGCATGGGGGTTTTTTGCAATAATTGTTCACTTTAAGGTCCAAACCGGACCCCTGGTGCATGGGGGTTGCCCCCCTGGCGAGCATAACACAAAAGCCGCCTAACCACGGGCAAGTGAGCGTTCATGGCGAGCCGAAGTTCATCGAAGGACAGCAGCCATATGTACAGTAACTCAGGGGGTGTGACCCTGCTCCAAAATGCACCAAAGGCCTGGTTACGGTGGGCTGTGGCTTCGCCATTGGCCTTGTGGTTGGTGTTATGACGCGAGAGGAATCGAAAATAAAAGGGACTCTATATAGATTTATATATATATATAGAAATCAGAAACAAACAAGTAACCCCGGCCAAAGATCTTCTGGGGTACCATAAAAGACCTCCAGTTAAGTGGCAACCACTGACTTCTCCATACGTCTGGGGAAAGTCCGGAAAGAATCTGAGAATCACGGAAACGTCCTCACACTTCCAAAATCATCATGGAGTCACCACGCTATATAGGATTCTGTACTCCAAAGTCCTGAATGGTGTACGAAAAGGAGCTGGAAGAGAACCTCAAAAATGCGCTGACACGAACGTGGTCCCATCTCGTCGATCTGTCAAATGGTATCAAGAAGTTGGGGGGGGGGGGGTGCAGATCGCAGGTGGTGTGTAAGTGCGGCTAGCCCCATCTGCTCAGATTTTCAGACATTCTGCCCAGATTGGCTACATTTTGGTCATTTTCTTTGCTTCGGCGGAATTGCCGCCTTGCAGCTCAGTCACAGGATATTTCCTATATATTTCTGATATGCCGGATTTGATTCCGCGGTCCATTTCCCGTAAATCCGCCGCGTTCCGCTATTTTAGCTGGAATCGCCATTTGCCGCTGACGCGCGCTCGCGGGCCAGATCGGCCAAACCTTTTTACATAAATGGATTATTTAAATTCTTTCAGACAGTTTTGGACACTCAGATGTATTTAGAATAATTCCCCTAAATTTTCTTCACAGACTGGGATTTTCTGCCGGACCACAATCAGCATGGACCTTGCTTCTGTTGTCGCTGCTCTCGCCTCCGTTGGTGTCCGTGTCTCTGGTTCTACCCCCAATAACAACATCCAGGAAGACTCCTCGCGTGCCTGCCCCACTGGTCTTGCCGGCCCCGAGCCCTCCGGCACCCACAACGACCCAGGGCAGCACTTTCATGGTAGCAGAGGCTACCTGAATGTTGTTCCTATGGTGTCCCAACCACAGCTAGCCCCTCAGTACGGCCCCGTAGACTCCGCCACCTCCGGAGACGTAACGATTACGCTGCCGTGGTGCTGTGCGAACGAGGCCTTGAGAGGAATGCCTTGCGCAAGCCCAAATTGCCCAAGAAGGGCACAAATCAGCAGCTGTGGAGGCCCAGATTACAATCAAGATCCCAGTCGAAATTGGCCATCAAGCAGCTGGAATCTCCCAGCTTACGCTAATGGCAACGCTCCGGTGGAGCTTACGGACCTGGCAGGTACTAATACTCCTTACCAATGTCCACATTTTGAGACCATCGACGCCGACATTGACGACATTGAGATGGGTGGTCCAGGTGAGGTACCTACCTATAATCGACCAGCCTCATGGGCACAATGGGACAACCATTTGTCTTCAGAAGTGACCCGTAACCTTGAGGCGCTTGAGGCCCTGTGTCTATTAGCCACGTCTAAGCTGATAGGTCAAGAAAGAATCGCCTCTGATTTTTTATTCGAATATTTTTTCCTCCTTCAAGAAGAAATTAATACCAGGATGTGGTGGTGTTCTCAAGAAGATGAATCTTTTGCCATTTTCTTGCAGATCTGGGAGGCAAGCCCCTTCCCGAAGGAGAAGACCAAGGCACCGGTTGCCGGGCCCTCCGCCCCTCATCCCTCTGTGTCCATCCGCGACGATCTAGCCGCCGCGGTTGAGGAAGGAATTTTAGAGGCAGCTAGGCAGGCAAGCCTGGAAATTAGGACTGAAGGAGCTCCCCAAGTGGACTCCTGGCTGCGAACCACTGAGATTAGCGGTCCGACAGCCTGCTCAGGCCCTTCAGGACACGGTATGTACTGTCCTGCCGACTGCTCTTGCAGATTACAGCGAGATACTGAGCTCCAATTGCTCAAAGATCAAATGCAACTCATCATTCAGACGCTGGGAATTAAAGATCTTTTCAAGACCCACATGAGGTCTGAGGGCGCATCATCGGTGGAACAAACAACAGAACCGTCGGAGGAGGCGACAGAAGTTTTTTCGATTGCTCCTTCGGTGGACTCTAAGACCACCGACGCAAGGATCAGCAGGACTAAGCTAAAGGAAAGGGTTACAATCTCTCGATCTCAGAGTAGATCGGTGAAGGCTAGGAATGAGGCTCAAAATGCCAAACGAACTGCCTCCCGTACTACCCTTCCTGCTGTTGATTCCAATGCAATTGCCCAGATGTTGCTCGCCCAGACCCTCGCCGGAGCTGGTGTGGCTAATGATGCCGCCAAGGTGTCTGCCATTACGGCCGGTGTTGGGCTGGATTCACTCCTAAATCCTACTTCATTGCGACTTCGTCAGGTTGCCAAGCAACCGAAGTATAATGGGAACCCCAGACGTTGGCCTCAGTTCCAACGGGAATTTAAACTGTGGGTTAAGACTCAAAAGCTCCAGGATGATCAGTTCCTGATGGCCCTCCTGGACTGCCTTGAGGGAGCGCCGGCCAACACTTGGCTCAGAACCTGGAGTGATCGTGAAGATTCAAGTTCCCCCCTTACCTTTGATGAGGTGTGGGAACAGTTGGAGGTACGTGGATCCCGGCTGCCTGAGGACCATTACCACCAGATGTTGAAGAATTTTCCTTCGTTTTCGCGATTGATCTTGCACGAAGTGCAAGACAAGAGACAGCGCTTCTGGAATCTCGTAGAAGAATCTGAACATTCAGGCGAAAAATTTTCTAGTGCCGAGCTGAAAAATCTGATTTTTGACAAGATCCCCTCTGAAACCGCCGCCACCCTTCGGAATAAACAATCCGAAGAAAAGGTCAAGACCTGGTGGGCGGAGATCGATGGCTTTGACGCCTCGGCCAACCGGTTTACCGTCAGGGAGGCACTTCAAAAGTGCTCCCCCACGTCGTTTACCAAGGTGGAATTCACTGAAAACACGTGGAAAATCAAGTTTAATGAACACGAGGATCGGGACTTGTTTGTCCAAGTCCTCAAAAGGGGAGTAAGTTTCCACGGCCATCGCCTGAAGGCCAGGAACTGGGTGTTTTCGTTTACCCCGCAGGAACTGTGGGAAGAGGTTGAGCGGCTCGCTGACGCCGCCAATCAAAATTTTCATGAGGGTCTTGGGGGAAACAAGAACACCCAGCAAAACACCCAAAATGGGGCCCAAAAGGGCAACAAAAAGGTGAATGACACCCGGAATGTTCAGGATCATTGTAGCATCTGCCTTCTTTTAGGTTCTACGAACCGAGCTAAGACGCATTCCACTGCTAATCACCGATGGTCTGCTTACGATCACAAGGTGATTGGTGAAAATGTCAGTAATTCGCAGAATTCAGACAGGAATGACAGACAGGTGCATGGTGCTAAGGGGGGAAAGGGTAATCCGACCCCCTCCGGTGGAAACAAAAATACCGGAGGCCCTGGCGGGTCCCAAGGCAAAGGAAATCGGACTCCATCCGGTTCCGGTGGGCAGCCAAACGGTCAGACAAGTCCCAATGGCAACGCCGGAGGCGGAAATCGAAATCCAGGCCAAACCCCTCAATCCGGTACAAACAAAGGAAATGCTCCAGGATCACAGGGTAAAGGTAAGGGAAATCCTTCGGGAACCCCCTTCTCTGGTAAGGGCAGAGGGCGTGGCGACGGTGGTGGCCCATCATCCGGCGGCCGTGGCCGTGGACGTGGAAAAGGAAACCATTGTGTGGATCAGGTCTCAGGTGCAGATCAGGTGTCCGATGCGGATCGAGATTATGTCGAAAATGCCCTGAATCCAGCGGATGATCCGTTCCAAGATGAGTGGATCGACGAATCAGGCTGTGTCCACAATGTTAACGCAGCCGCTGGAGGTCAGAACGCCTAGCGGAGCCACGAAAATCGCCCCTCCCCAGGCGATTTCAGGCATGATCCCCAAATTCCTGATCGACCATTACTTGATGTAGGGTCGCTTGTCTCCTCTCCCCTGGATCCGGCAGCGGATCCTTCTGTTGTAGTGGACGAGGTTGGTGTACAGTCCAAGCACAGGGCCCGTCAGTTTGTCACAAAGCTGTGGGTCTCTGATTGCAAGGGAAATTTCCACCTCGCCACTTGTTTGTGTGACAATGGATCAGAGGTAAATCTCCAATCCAATGCATTCTTACCCGACGACTGCGTGTTTGAATCGCCTCATCCTGTTACCCTCGAGGGAGTTTCTGGACATTCTCTCGCAGGTGGGCAACGCGGTTGTTATATATCAACTCATTTGGTCGCTCAAGACCTTTGGGAAGAGCAAAATGTGGAAGAAGTTGTCCTTAAGGATGACTACTTCTACCGTGCTGACATAAAGTATGACCTTTATTTGGGCCATCCTTGGCTTCGCAAGAACAGGGTAGCGCCCGTAGGTCATCGTCGTTGTTTTTTGCTGGAGTCAGGTCCTTTGGAGCGCCCTGAATTTCGTTTTTTGCACGCAGGGTTTAAAAGTGCAGAAGAATTTTTGAAGCAAAAGGTGACACCAAAATTTGGTGAAGATGTCACCATTGCAGAGGTGAATGGGAGTGCCGATTACTCCCAAGAGTTAGAATGTCTTCGTAGGGACTCCCAGCCACGACGCCCTTCGCGCTGGCACTCTTCATCCTACAGAGTTGTCGACAAATGGCGCGATGCAATTTGTGAATACTTTCATGAACATCATTCCTTTTGGCCACAGTATGATGCCTTTGCTAACCGTATGAACAAGCGCTTTGACAAGCACTTCAGCGACGCTTGGACCCACAAATGGGACAAGAAGTTGTGGATTAATCCTCCGTTTCACTTAATCCAGCAGGTCATCCACAAAATCAAGCAAGATAAAACCCAGGCAATTTTAGTTGTGCCCTTGTGGGACGACAAGCCTTGGTTTCAGGAATTACAAGACATTTGTGTAGATTACATCGAACTGCCCAGGAAGATTAAGCTGTATGCCAGGGACGACACAGGTCCCCTGCCACAGCGGTCCTGGAGTTCGCTTGCATTCCTGGTGGATGGAAAGCTTTCTGACTCTAATTCTGCTGATTCTAGTACAGATTCCTGTGTTGGGTCTGAATCTGAGGTTGAGCGTGGTACTGATGATGAATCTATTTTTTCTGATTTTTGTCCGTCAGATACCCAAGGTGATTCAACGTCCAATGGATCCGCCTCGTCTCCCTCTTCCCCAATACGGTCGACATCGAAAAGAATCTTCAGTGCACGGGCGAGGAAAAATCTCCAATCGCGCCGCAAATTCAGAGTTTTTTATGAAAAACCCCCTGTGGAAGCTTTCATGGATCCTTTCGAGGAGCTGGATCGCGAAGAGAATCTCTGGGATTTCGACACACGACCCACCTATCTTCAAGAGGCAGTTGATACGGACCTGTTTAGGGACATCCGTAAGAAGATTCTTCCTGCCAAAGCCGAAGAAGTCGCCAAAGTTTTTTCGACAGTAATTCCTGGCGATCAGGTGGACACCGAATTGTGTTCAAAGTCAAGAGAAAAGATTTTTGAGGAACGGAAGGATACAACCCTTTCAGGAAAGTTGATCAAGGACCCCCCTGTCCGTGGGCAGTTCGGTGAAGCCTTCATCGAGCTTCGTGAAGGGTACAAGGCAAAAAAACAGCGCCCTTATGAAAATCATGGACACAAACATGAGATTCTCAGAAAAATCATTGAGAGAAATCTCAGGGAATTTGGTTGGCTTGAGGGTTGTATGACCAGCGAATGGTGCTGTTCACCCTTCACAGTCCCGAAGCCACCGCCTGCAGACCAGAACACCATTGATGGTTGGCGAATGGTTGTTGATTTTCGTAATCCCAACGCCGAAACCAAGGCGGATTCACACCCCCTGCCCCTCATTGAGGAGGAAATCGCCAAGAGGGCGAGAGGTCGTTTGTTCTCCGTGCTGGATCTCCGTCACGGCTTTCACCAAATGCCGTTGAGGAAGGACAGCAGACCTCTCACCTGTATGTGCACGCCATGTGGCCCAGTCCAATGGACCGTCATGCCCATGGGGCTGAAGAACGCCCCCTCATTTTTTCAAAGAATGATGGAGGATGTGCTGTTCACAACCCATCCGGAGCTTCGTGCCTTCGTGAGTGTGTACATAGATGACATAATCATCGCGACGGAGGGGGAGGGACTGACCGAAGCCGAGCTGGTGGCCCTACATGAGAAGCAGCTGAACCAAGTTTTGGACATTCTTGATGCCAATCAGCTGATTTGTGGGCCAAAGAAGGGAAAATTATTTTTAAAATCAGTCGAATTTTGTGGTTCTCTGCTAGAGAATGGCACTCGACGACCCAGTCCAGGGAAGCTCGTCGCTATTCAGAAGTGGAAGCGCCCTGAGACGATCACGGAGTTGAGAGGATTCCTGGGTTGTTGCAATTTTTACCACACTTTTGTGCCGAATTATGCCAAATTTGCTGCCCCCCTGACTGAATTATTGAAGGTAGGGAGAGATGCGGGCAAGGCAGGTTCAAAGGTTCGTGTCAAGTGGACTGACGAGTGCGAGGAGGCCTTCCATCACTTGAAGGCAGCCCTCTGTGAAGTCGCCACGTTGCATGTGCCCCAATTTGACCGACCCTTCTACATTAGAACCGACGCATCTAGGTACGCGATCGGAGCTGTCCTTGAACAGGTTGATGAAGCCACCGGCGATCATTACCCTCTTGCATTTTGGTCTCGGAAGCTAGCCCCACGCCAAATGCAATGGTCGCCGCGTGAGCAAGAAACGTATGCCATCATCTGTGCTTTAAAAAAATACCAATCGTGGGTTGGCACCAATCGAGTCGAGGTCCTGACGGATCATCGATCTCTGGAGTATTGGGCCACCGAACACATTGATACTGTCGCGAGCCCAGCTGGTCGACGGGCCAGATGGCACGAATTTCTCAGTCTGTTTGACCTCCATGTGTCGTATTTGCCTGGTAAACATAACACGGTAGCGGATGCTCTGAGCCGATGGGCTTACCCCGCCTCAGAGGGGCTGCAAAGTACCAACATCCATGGTACGGAGCAGGACCGCCATGTCATCATCGGATGGGATCAGGAAGAAAAGAAACTCATTCGACGTGCATGCATGCAGTGCGCTGTTAAACAGCACGCATTGCCGTGTCACGACATCACGGCCATCACAGATCCGGCGCATGCTCACGAGATCTGCACCAAAACGCTGAAAGTCGTGGAAAAAGTCACCGATCCCTCCTCAGGGAGTGTGAAACGGTTTGACTATACCCGACAAGTAAGTCGATTTCGGTTGATCGAGGGCATTAAGCGTCGAGATCCGGCCAAAACTCCACCCCTGCCTAAAGATTCCCTGATAATCCGTGACTGGACGTCCGATTACCTGCAGGATCCCATGTTTAAAGAGGTCTTTGGAAATCTCCAATCCAAAGATGCTCACAAGGATGGGATTTTTGCTGAGTACTCGTTGGATGGGGGGAAGCTGTGGATGGAGGGTAAATTGTGTGTGCCAGACGCCCTAGCCCCCCGAGTGTTAAACTGGTGGCATAAATGGGAGTCCCCCCACGCACATGGCCGTCGACTGTGGTCGATGATTAAACATAGGTTGTTTGACTCACGGCTATATACTCACTGCATGAAAGTAGCCGCCGGATGCGCCCAATGTGCTGTCTCGACGCCCCCCAGCGCGAAGAAGCACGGCCATCTGAGGCCTCATCCTATTCCGGAGCGCCTCTTTAACAGAGTCACCAGTGATTTTTTCTATCTCGGTGAGCTCGATGACGAAGAGTGCCATTGGACTAATAAAAAAGTCAATGGTGTGCTCCTTATTCAGTGCCGTCATTCCGGCTACATTCAAGTGTTGCCTTGCAACATTGAGTCGACGACTGGCAAGGCTGCCGCCAAGTGGTGCGCGCAGACCTGGATGGGAGGCTGGGACGTCCCATCCGAGGTGATCACGGATTCAGGCAAAGAGTACACCTCCGAATGGTGGAGAGAACTGTGTGCTCGCCTTGGAATCCACCACCTCCGATGTGAAATCCACTCGCATCGAGCGCTGCCTGGCGAAAGAGCCGGCCGCTCTATAATTAATATGCTTCGTAAGGAGCTCGCGAGTGAAAAGGATTTCCATTGGATGGAAGTTCTCTTCGCATTGCTTCGCCGTTACCACAACACGCCTTTGTATCATGGCCTTTCTCCAAATGAAATTGTCTTTGGACGAAAGAAGTGTTGGTGGAACATGCCGTTGAATAATCCTCGCCCCTGTAAAGATGCTTCGCTGTTTTTGGATGAAGTCCAACGAGCAGATAAATCTGTGTCGAAATTAATCGAGAAGCATCAAGCTGACTGGCTTTGGGTTCAAAATCAAGGTCGAAAAAACCCCCACAATTTTGAAGTCGATGATCGAGTTTGGCTTCGAAAATCCGAAACCACCCTGGACGGAGATGACAAGCTTCTTCCCTTGTGGGAGGGGCCATTCGCTGTTACAGCGCGTCTTGGTGAGAACAGGTGGAGGATTCGTGTGGATGTCAGCAGGGAAATTGACGTTTCGGGTGATCGCCTCAAGAGAGAGATCCCCTCCCCCAAGGATCGGGTTAAACCCCTTTTTTGGACTGCAAAACACTTGTCCGATCGGGTAATCGAAGGGGGAAAGTACGAACTCAAGAGGATTGTTGAAGCAAGACGTGACGCCAAGGGCGAATGGGAATTTCTGTGTGAGTGGAGGGGCTTTGATTCCAGTCACAACAACTGGGAACCAGCCCAATCTTTTGTCCATGGGTACACCAAGGGGTTCATCGACTTCCTCAAGAAGCACCCCGAAATTGGAGTACTCCTGACAGATTGTTTGTCGAAACCAGACAGACAAGTGGAGAGCGACGGAAAACGACCTGTGGTGAATCGAGATCCAGCCTTTTACGGCCCTCAGCAGCCACATTCCAGGGCTGATCCGTCGATCCCCCCTCCTGCGGTCAGGCCAGCCCAGGAGCCAAATGAGGACCAAGCTTCAAGTTCGGCCGCTGATTTGCAGCGCCCAAGCCGTACGAGGGCCAGGCCAGACAGGTTGGTGGTCACATGTATTCGTGCTTGCCCGAATTGAGGAAGCCATCCTACCACATTCTGCCCAATCCACTGTTCATTCTTTCTGTTTATGTCATGATGTGGAGAACTGCGAATGTTTGATAATTTGACGTCAATCAACTTTTCTTTGGTCTCCGTTCGGCAGACAAGGCGTAGATACGCTGACGGAGTGTGCTGCCGTGTACAGAAACAACCAAACTCAGGCTTAATTCAGGCAGATTCGGGGTAATCTTGTCTCTGTTGGTCTGTGCATCTTTGGAATTTGGCTACTCGTGCAGATGGAAGCAAATGTACATAATCAAAACACCGGCCCGTGACATTCACCCCTACAGGCACCCCCTGTAGTACTGGCTGCACCAGATGCGACGCCAGGAACTCAGATCTCACCTTCATTTGCTGTGATGCTGACGCCAAAGTCCAGATTCAGATCCAGGATCCTCAAATTTACCTTGAATTTCTCAGGTTTGTCCATCATTCTGCCACTGTTGTACGAAACCCAGACGTCAATTGTTCAGACAACCTTTAGATAGGAGCTCTAGGGACTTCTAACAGCAACCTCTGAAGTCCGTAAGCTTCGTTGTATTTTTGGCACACGCCAATGTGAGCTCAATCCGACCTGAAACTGTCGAAAATGGTGAATCCAAGTGTCTTATGGGACTTCATTCGAAAGATTGGCCTTGTCCAAGTCGATTGACACCGCCGCCACTGTAAATTCGGTGTCTCTCAGTTATATACTGTCAGTAAAGCGCCTTCAGTGAACCTTCGGCGCGTTACATGCCAAGGATCCAGGGTCAGCATGTCCCATCATGATGCATCATCACATGATCCACATTTTGATGGAATCTGTTGGATGCTCGCTAACCAACGTGCCGGAAAGCACAATTGAGCTGAATAAACGACAATATATATTAACTTTAGTCTAAACGAAGGTGTTAGTAGTTTCAGTTGTACACATTCCGCTTCATTTCACCTTCATCTTGGGGAATGTGCTGACATTAGGACAATTTAGATTGATTTACTTGTCATCTCCTCTCATTCCTTGAAGATCTGTTTAGATCTAAGTGAACAGAAGAACATCTCTACCTTCGGTGGTTCACTTAGGGTCTGTAGACTACATGTGTATTTGTTTAACCGCACTGTGATTGCTTAATCCCCTTCATCTCTGCCCAAATTCATTCTCATTTTGCTGAATCTTGTGATCATCCGCCAGATGCGCCAAATCTGAGCCACATGCTGTACTTTTCAGAACGAGAAAAGCGGGATAACACGATGTAGAGTTCGGCGAGGACACCGTAGCGTGCCCGCGACAGCGAAACTGTGCCAGAGCGCTGAGATGTCACTCCAATTCTTGATCCCCCCACTCAATCCACCAATAATCTACCTCATTCTCAACCAATGCATGGTTTGGTATCGATTCTCGATACGTTTACATGCTTTTTAGCCCTTGACCTAATGTTTTACTGCACGGAGGACTGTTCGTCACTTCTCATTCTGTCTCATTTCAGGTTCATCCAGCCTGATTCAGTGCCAATTCAGCCCAAATCAGGTCAGATCAAGCAGATTTCGCCACATCGAGGCTACATTTCTATGTTTTTCTGGGACTTACCCGCACTACGTTCTTCGTTGACGTAGCGACACACCCCAGTGTGTTTTTGGAGGGGGAGTGTAAGTGCGGCTAGCCCCATCTGCTCAGATTTTCAGACATTCTGCCCAGATTGGCTACATTTTGGTCATTTTCTTTGCTTCGGCGGAATTGCCGCCTTGCAGCTCAGTCACAGGATATTTCCTATATATTTCTGATATGCCGGATTTGATTCCGCGGTCCATTTCCCGTAAATCCGCCGCGTTCCGCTATTTTAGCTGGAATCGCCATTTGCCGCTGACGCGCGCTCGCGGGCCAGATCGGCCAAACCTTTTTACATAAATGGATTATTTAAATTCTTTCAGACAGTTTTGGACACTCAGATGTATTTAGAATAATTCCCCTAAATTTTCTTCATAGACTGGGATTTTCTGCCGGACCACAATCAGCATGGACCTTGCTTCTGTTGTCGCTGCTCTCGCCTCCGTTGGTGTCCGTGTCTCTGGTTCTACCCCCAATAACAACATCCAGGAAGACTCCTCGCGTGCCTGCCCCACTGGTCTTGCCGGCCCCGAGCCCTCCGGCACCCACAACGACCCAGGGCAGCACTTTCATGGTGAAGATGAGGAGGACGGTGAAGAATGACAAATAGAAAAAAGAAAAAGAGGGGGGGAGAAACTCGTCACCCGGAGACCAAAGCGGGGCAGAAACCCCCCAGTCGCTTGCGGAGCTTAGTTTCTTTTCGCGATGGCTTTTTTAGGGTAACTTGTTTCTATGTGGGTAGTTACGCTAAATTAAGTAGTTGGGATTTGGTTTTTTTTGTTTTTGCTGTGAACGTGTCTGTGTTTGTGGGGGTGTTTATTGGCGACTTTTGTGTTTGTCCTTTTTGGGTAGGTCAACAAGGTGGGGTTGTGAGACGAAGTGCTGTAGATGGAGTATTGGTTGTTCCATGGGTTGTCTGCGGAATCTGGTTGGAGTAAGTGCAGATCGTTAATTGGGTTTTGTCTGAGCCAGGTTTGTGTCTCTTGTAGTGCTGTTTTGAGTCGTTTTCTTCTGTATTTAAAGGCTGTTTTTAGGTTTTGTAGGTGTTGGAAGTAGGGAGTGTCGGGTGGGATCTCTCTTAGTGCATTACTGAGTGAGTTGGGAATGAGCGTGCGGATGTAGTTTCTTCTTTCTCCTTTTGTTGCATGTAGCCACCAGTCGATGACTGTTTGTTTGAAGGGTTGTTGCCAGACCCCAAAAAAGAGGTCACGAACAGGTTTCGCTGTGCCGCATTCGGTCACCGTTGTTATGGGGTCGAGGGGGTGATGAGTGTGGCATTTGGGGCATTGATATGTGTTAAGTTTTTAATTGGGAAGAAAACCAGTGCAACAGTACAGTCCGTTTGTCCATTTAAAAGGTAGTCTGGAAAACCACGATGTGTGGGCGTAGAAGTCTCTGCTAGAAGGTAGGTGTATGTTGTTGTGTTTATGGTTTGGAAGTAGGTGTTTGACAGTTTTGCGTGTAATGCGTCCTGGCAGTGGTGTATGATTGTGGTATATGAAGTGAGAAGTGTCAGGGTTGTGGTGTTCTGGGTGTTGGTGGAGGTTGAGTGATACCCATTTAGAAATTTTGTCAGAGTGCTTATTGCCATCGAAATCAGCGTGTCCTTTGATCCAGGTGAAAATTATGTGAAGGTGGGTGTTGTGAAGAAATTCCCAAATATAGTTGTACCAAAGAGCAAAGCAATTAGCGTTAGAAGCGAAGGGTTTAGTTTTTAATTGTTGTATTTGGTGGAGTGTGGAGCAAACCGACAGGTTGTCAATGGCAGAAATGATTGGTTGGGAGAGAGTGTCGATGTGTTGGAGGTAGGTAAACAGTATAATGGCATAAATTTCTGCTGGGTAAGATCCTTTTATCGGTGATGTGTTGCAGATGGTTGTTGGCGGTGTAGTGTTGAAGGTGATGGCGGCGCCCGATGGCGTGTCCACTGTGGGGTCATCCGACCCGTCGGTGTAGGCAATCGTAGCGTTAGGGTAGGCGTCGAGTGCGTCTAAAAGATCGTGGCATCCCCAGTAGTGCAGGTGTTGAGGGTTTGGGGGAGAGAAATTTTTCTTCAGGGTAAATTGAATGAAATTTCGAGTGGTGGTGGTGCCAGTGAAAGAAAAAGGGAAGTTGGCCGTGTCGGGTAGTGAGAGAGGCTTGGTAGACTTGGAAATATCTTGGGATGTGGGGAGAGTAAGGAAGCGAAACTGGTGGTTGGGGGTGAGGATTGTAGACATGTCAGGGAAAGTAACTGTGGTTTTCTGAGGCATGGGGTGGTCGACTGTGCCTTGGAACCATAGGGTCGTTTTTGTGGTGTGGGTGGTGTTTTTCGTAGTGGAATATGTTGGTGGGTCGCTGTTGGATTGGTAGTAAATAAAGGCGACTTCGATTGTTGTGTGTGTAGGGATTTGAGAAGGGAGACATGGGTTGACTGTGGGTATGTTGTGAGTGTGGAAACCTAAAAAACTAGCAGAGTGACCAGTCATGAGTTGCATGGTGTTGGGGTTAGTCGACTTGTAGCGCAAGGTGTACTTGACTCTTTCGTTGGTGTGGGAAGGTCCGTCGTCGTGTGTTTAGCGCAGTATATGGTTGATGGCTTGGATGTGGGTTACGATAGAAATTTTCGTGATGTTTAGACCTAGTGTGTGTGGGGGGCAGTATTTGGTTTTATTGGGGGTGCGAAACGATAGTCTGCCTAATTTGGAGATATGACTCCAAATTGTGGTGTCCAGTTTGTCGAGGTCCTGTTGCGGGAGTGAGTTGTAGATTAATCGGTAGGTGAGGGTAGGTATCAGTTGTATGTTGGATAGTTTTATGATTTCGTTGTGTGTGAGAGGGAGGGTGGATATGTTGGCGAAAAAGGCGTGAATGGTGTTGAGTAGAAGTTGGAGCATGCTGGGGTTTTGTTGTTTGCTGAAAAAGTAGGTGCCCAGGTATTTAGAAAAAACCCTGGGGTTGCCGTCGTCGGTAAAAGTGCTGAAATGTTGGGTAGGACTAATACGAATGGTGATGTGGGTGGCGTTGTTGAGGGCGTGGAGTTCGGACTTTGTAGTGTTAAAAGAAAGGCCGTATCGAGGCCCTTGGACAAAGAGGAAGTGAAGCACTTTGTGTAGAGTGGCATGGGAGGTTGTTTGGAGGGCGATGTCGTCGATGAAGGAGAAAAGGTCGTTGAATTCGTGTTTAGGTAGGAGAGATTGTATGTGGTTAATGATGGGGTCGACAAAGAGGTTAAAGAGTATGGGGGACATGGAGCATCCTTGTATAAGTCCCCTTATGCAGTGGGCTGCAAAGAGGGCGAAGCCGTTGACGACGGGGAAGTCGTGGGGGCAGGCGTACAGGTTTTGGATGAGGTTGATGATGGAGTGAGGTATGTTGTAGTTGGAGAGTATTTGCCATAAGGCTCGGTGAGGAACGGAGTTAAATGCTTTATTTAAGTCAAGATACAAGTGATACATGTCGGGATGCAGTGATAGGCTGGCAATCATAGTGTATATGTGGTCTGTGGTTCTGTGGTTAGGAAACCCGCCGTATTGTGTGTTGTTGGTGAGGTGGTACGTTGTGGCGTAGTATGTGAGGGTGTGTGCACCGTAAGAAGCTATGATTTTGTAAAGTGTGTTAAGGAGTGCTATTGGTCTGTAATTTGTAGGATTATGGGGGTCGCCTTTTTTGTAAAGTAGAAAAATTTTTGCTTTAAGCCAGTGAAAAGGAATGTGGTCGGCGATAAGGAGGGAACACAGGCTGTAAATGTAGGTTTGGATATCGGGGGGGCAGATGGAGAAAAGGTAAAGAGAGGTGTCATCGAAACCAGGTGCGGTGTGTGGTTTAGCGTTTGACAAAAGAAGGTTGAAGAAGTCTCTGGTAAAGTGCGGTTGTGGAGCGTCGTTGGACATTTTTGGGGAGTTAGTCATGAGTGTGTCGATGAAGGCTGGGTCTGTGTCGAAATCTGGGGGGCCTCCCAGGGAGGAGAGGGCGTGTCCCATAGATTTGCACATTTGGTAAGGGTCGGTGGTGAGCTGACCAGTTTGGTCATAGAGAGAGATGGGGGTGGTGTTTCTGGGGTTGAGAATGTTGTTGATTGTCTTTTTTATGAGTTTGTGAGAAATGAGGGAGTGGTGGAGTTTCTTGTGCGCTTGTGCTTGTTTCTTTGAGGTCCAGTCATTGAGTAGTGTTTGAAGTGTTTTAGTTTTGTGTGCACTGGAGGCAGTAGAAGGTAAGTTATTTACAGCGTCAAGGAACTGTTTCTCCACGCTGGTTGGTTTGGGTTTTTTCTGTGCTTGATGAGTGACTTTTTTGTAGGTGGTGACTAGTTGGGTGAAAAGGAAGTCAGTCAGGGGAATAAGTTGTTCAATGGGCTGTTGGAAGAGAGTGTCGTGGTGCTTGGAGAGCCAGTCGTTAAGAGGTTTACTGAGGGACGTAAAGTGTGACTTTTCCTCTTTGCTCAGGGGGCGGTAGTGAATGGAATTGTGTGGGATGTTGTATATGTTAATCGGGTTGGTGGGGATGGCTATAGAAGTGGATACGGGTCCGTGGTCGGAGATGTCGTTGTGAATGTCAATGAGGGTGTTGAAAGGTTTGAAAATGGTGTTGGAAGAAGGAGAGGAGAGAATCAAGTCGATGCGTGTGTGAGACGCGAGCCTTTTTGTTTGCAGGGCGCGTCCACTGTTTTGTCTCTGGGTGGTCCTTACGATACAGGTCAATGAGGGTTGGTGTGGTGGTGGGATTGGTGGGGTGTACCTGGTTGTGGAGCCAAGGCCAATATTTATTGTGTTTGATATTAGCCGTGTCTAGAGAAGGTTGGAGATATGTGTTGAAGTCGCTGAGCATGATGTGGCACGGCTGGTCTTTTTGGAGGGCGGAGATTGTTTTCTCTAGCCTGTGTCGGAGATGAGCGTGATGTGATTTGTACACGTTAATGATACGGAGTGTGTGGTAGCCTGGTATAGTAAGGTCGATGGCAATAAGGCATCCATTGACCTTGTCGTGTTTGATTTGCGTGACGAAGGGAGATAGGGAAGAGTGAATGATGATCGCTGTGCCGTTGGATTTGTCAGAAGATATGTTTGTGAAAGTGTGTAGGTTTAGAAGTGAATGTAAGGAGGGGGCGGTAGGTATTTCCTGTAAACAAAGTATGTCGGTTCCTTGTTGTTGGTGTCGTAGTATAATGGCTTCTAGGTTGTCAATGTTTTTTGCAGTGTTATGAGTAGTGAGTGTTAAACGTGTTTTAGAGTGGATTAAGTTGTCTGTTGGTGTGGTAGGTTTAGGTGCTTTGCGAATGTTAGTATCGTAACTTGGTGGTTGGGGGACTCCCGGTGGGAGGGGGATATCAATTGACGGCGTCATGATGATGAGAGAGATGGGACCACGTGTCTAACACTGACCACTTCCGAGACATTCCTTGATCTTGACGAGTCCTCAAGTCTAACGTGAGGCCGTTTTGGCAGTTGTGGCCCGAATGGAGGCGTCCACCGAAGGGGTCAAGAAGGAAGCACTTGCAAAAAGATAAACCCTTCATCCGGTCATGACAGAGATCAGTCAGGCCACGTGATGGCGACTTAGAGGGCAGAGTGACACTGGGCGTGCAACTGAGTACCCGATCGTGGCTTGCATGAATCAAAATCTTGACACACCGAAGATGAGTGAACGAAATCCACACGGCATGCGGGAAGCATTGTGAGGAGAGTGTACGTTCCAGTGTGTTCGCATTGTTTTCGATGCGTGGCACAATGTCTTGCGAGGTGATGCTTCGCGAGCGGTTAGATGTAATCGCTTCGAGAACTAGCAGCCTGAAAAACAGATCATACCGTTGGTATTGAGAGGAGTGAGGACAAAGGGAATCCGCATCTCTGAGTAGTGACATAGTGAAGACATTGAGAACTGGATGAAGGAAAGAGTGTGGGTGGGTGGGGAGTCATTGGGGCTTGGCCACGATCAATCGCTCATTGATGGAGCGCAGTTGTTTCTCGGAGCCAAATTCTTTGGCGGCCAAGAGTGTGGCTTCCCATTTAGAAGTGGCATGGTCTTTCACAATTGAATCAATGATGCCTTGTTTTTTCAAGAGGTTGGGCGAGCCGGATGTAAAAGTGATGCCTTGAACTTTTTCTTGGTGTGCTAGGATACTGGATCCCAGGTTTTGGAAGAGCGCTTGAAAATATTGGTGTGATTTGGCACTTGGGTTGGATTCCAGCGGTTGGATGGAGGTGAAGGTACCAAAAAGTGAAGTTGCTTTGTTGATGTCTCTAAAACTTATGGAGCTTGGAGCACAAATGACCACCAATTTGGCGTCGGTTGGTGTGTAGGAGGGTTTAGCCCGGTAACTTAGTGGAGCGTCGGACAAAACTGCATATGTGTTATCGTGATTGAAAAAAGTGAGGCCGGCTTTCTTGCATTGTTCGTTCATCCATTTGAGCTTTGAAACTCGTGTTTCGGTGTTACTTGGAATGGAGTGGACATCCAGATGCACCAAAACCGAGTATTTGGTGCGTAGAATTGCGAATTGCAGGATAGAATTCATTTTTTCAAGAGAGGCCACTCGATTTAGAAGCTCCGTGGGTTCGAGCTTGGCTCCGTTTTTCGCGGAGCTTTTTGAGGCGGAGATCATGAAAGTATTTTCATGGGCGCAGAGGTTGTAGGGGAAAGCCATAATGAGTGGATTCCTGTCCAGTGGGTAATGCGATCGAACGGTTTTGGCAATTTGGGAGGAGAGGGCTGAGTTGGTTTCCATGTCGAAACGAGCATGGGTGCTTCCAATGGGCGGGCCCCCTTTTTTTATCTCACCGCGGTAGTGTGCGCAATTGGTGGAGGTAATGGATGAGGCATCTTGGAGGTCGGGTTTGATTAATGTGTTGAAAAATTGGAAAGCATCTTCCTCGGTGAGGACTTCGAGGTCTCGCAAAATGTCAATTCTGACATAATTAATGATTGGTGGTGTGTGACGGGCTTCTTGTTGCGGAGAGATAAAAGCCTCGGCTTGTGCAAGGTCATGGCCCGGCGAAATAGGAGAGAATTTGAGCGGTGTGTATTGGAACTCGGAAAGGTTATCCAAAGTAAGCATAATATATCCCTCCGGGTGTGGGGCGGAGCAAGTGTCAAAAGGTTTTTGATCATTCTTGAGGACCATATTCAACGGAACAAAGTTTTGGGAGATCTCTTTGCTTTGGCATAGGCTTGAGAGTAATCCCAAATCCCGGTCGTGGCTTCACACACTCTCGGGTCCGACACCAAAAGAATTAGCGTACCCCTTACATGTATTTTAGCACGCGCAAGCGACGCTAAAGCATTGAGCAACATGGACACGTGTGCGGATGTGTTGTGCGAGGCGTCCTTGTTGAAGTCGTAATTTGTGGTGGGAGTGAAGATGAAAGTTCTTGTTTGGGACTCGTAGAGGTTGGCCATGATGTTGAGGATCGTGATATTTTGGGGAGTGACCAATTTTGCGTTTTTGATGGCTCGTGCATGGTCTTCCGTTGGATACGGGGCGGAATACTCGTACTTCTTGTTGAAATAGTGTTGGTAGTCGGTGCCCCTGAAGCCGGTTCGGACCCCCGTGGCCATCTTGGGGTCACTTGGGGTGTGTATCTATGTGCCGGCAAGCCGCCATTGGCTGATATCATACTCTCCCATCCACCTGATCTAACCCGATGTGATAGTGTGATAGGTTTGGCCATTCAGGCTATGAGCGGCCATATTCAGAACCGAGGCGCCGCCAGCGGAGATTTATATATCAGAATATCAGGAATCAACAGGGTTTTATTATCATAACGTTTCCGTAATTTTTCAGCCTTTCGTTCTGATAGTCAATGTATCGGCGACTGTCAGTTGGCTCGCGATTTTGCGTTAACCGATTGGTTAACTGTTATTTCCAGATATTTTGGCGGATATTCCGTTGAAGGGTCAGATTTCATCAGCAAAGGGTTCGTTGCTTCCGCAATTCTCTAAATAAGCACTCGAAATTTTAATCAGAATTTTTCGCGATGTCGAAATCGGATTTTCGACTTCGACATCGCCGCACTTGATTTGGACTTCTTCGAGTGGTCATACTCCTTTCCCTATACCCGAATCAGGTTTCCCTTACACTTGCCCCCCATTTGACTTGGAGATATAAGGGAAACAAAAGTGAATCGTGGGACCACTTTGAAGGACCATATCTACGCGCGAGTGTGAGGAAAGAGAATAAGGAAGGTTGGGTTGCAAACGCCTTGGTCTCAACTTAATTTAGGAAGCATCAAACGCCTTTGGTGTGTACACATGCCCGATATAGCAAGGGATAATGGTCAAGAGGGTATAAAGTGATATATAACTCTTGGACCGTGCAACCGAACATTTTATTGTGACTTTCGAGTGTACCGCATGAGTGTTGGGGTTGCATAGCAACTTTCCTTGGGTTCCTACGTATTTTTAACGTGAAGTTATGTCAATGGAGGGACATGGCATATCATGGTGGGAGCCATATTTTGAGGGTATGTGTTGTATGCATGGTATATGTTTGATATGCTCACGCCCATGTTATATATCTTCGTGTGGCCGAAGAGATGGGGAGCCATACGTGACAAGGGCTTCGCCCATGTCCCAATTGTGGAATTCAAAGCGCTAGACCAAGTCTACCGCGTATGTATTGCTCATGGTATGTTTGACAAAGAGATCCATGGGTGCATTCCCATTTTCATGGGGCATGTAGATATTAGTGGCGAAGGTATCTCCATGCGCCCGATTGGGGATCCAAGTGGGGGAATTGTTCGCAAATGGTTCCAATCATTTGTGTATTGAACCATGAGCGGATATCATGGGTGAGCATAGAGATATACTATCATGACAACTTTGTATTTGGTCATATTTTCATGTTTTTGACCTCAATTTTTGCTCATTTTTGCGTTTTGTGTACTTACCTGGTCAGCAAACAGCAAGAAGCCTATGGAGAGTCGAACCATGGTATGTTGTTCATATGTTGGCATATGCTTTGGAGTTGAACACCACCATATGCCGGATCGCGTACTCCATTTGGCTTGGCGCACGAAGGATCACAAGAATTGGTCTCAAGATCATGGGCTGACTTGGGCAGTGCGTGGCGCCCATATCCGAAGGGGTTTCGAGGGTAAAGTGGGGATGTACATGGGCATTCGCCTTTGGTCTCTATTCTCCATGAATAGTAGACTTCGATTCCATGCATGCTTTGAGCCTTCGGATAGGTGGTAACTTCAATTTTGAGCATATATGTGATATATGGCCAATATGGTGTGAATTGGCAGTTTTTTGGCATGTTATGAGTTCAAACTCATAGGTCATTTCTCCAAGCCCATTCGACTCCAAGTCCAACCAAGGTTATGTCAGGGTAGGGCATGGTCCTGAGTGCCACTCTAGGCCATGACACGCCACCTCCCCTATTGGGCTAGGATTTAGAGGCTTGGGAGTGAACACACTTTTGGGGTTTATGTAATGGCTTTTGACATATGGCATTTAACCATCTTATTGGACTGGGTTCAGGGCATCATGTTGGTGAGTCAAGGGAAGGTCTTGAGTCCAGGGAATGAGGGGTCTATGGCTGTGATTGTATAAGTTTCCATCTTTCCCCAACTTTGCTTCATATGTGTTCATATGCCAATTTCAGGGCTTTCTTCCTTGGTGCAATTCTTGTACATGCCCGCCACCGTGGGAATACCGGTGTGTTGAACGGAAGCCCGCAGCCTGTTTCGAATTGTGAATTGGGTTATTGCTATACTTGTGGGATCTGGTTGCTGTTCAGGGTTGAAGGAGGATAACATTTTCTATATTTTTGGATTTGGACCCTGGATTTTGAGGATTTTGAGAAATGCAATCGTTGATCCGGAGCAAGTCAGCAGGGGTGACAGGCGGAAGGGGCACAGCGGGGGCCGGTCCTGGTAGGGACCTTCTTTATGGTAGCAGAGGCTTACCTGCTGCCCCTACCAACCGCCGACCCGGGGACTTGGGCCCTTATGAGCCCTGCCCAAGTACGCCCCGGGTGCGTATTGTGGACTCGGTGGAGACCACGCCGGAGATTGGAGCCATAGAAGGACCGAGACGTTCAAGAGCATGGCGAACTCCGGAAGTTGAAGCCCGAAGAGAAGAACGACACTCGGGAAAGGGAGGACGTGACATGGAGGACCTGGTCTCCATGTGCGAGCGTCGTTGCCGAAAGGCATGCAACCTCCGCTCCGCCGCGGAGGACTCTGATGAGGCCTGCCATTCAGGCAGCAGTGGAGGACGGGCCCGGCGCTACCGGAAGCGCGGGTGACCCAAGTCCGCTGCAAGGGACGCCGGGGCTATGGACACGGACCCCAGCCCGGTCAGGCTGTGGGAATCTGAGGGGCACTCCGAGGGCTATCGGACAGCCTACGAGCCACCTTCGGAGCCGGAGACGTCCGCGCCGATCGCCAGGGCGCATACAGCCCCCGAGCCCGCCCTGAAGCACGATGCCGAGGGCTTGGAGAGGCCAGCCAGGGCCCGGACGGCACCTGTGCCCCGGCACACGGGACCAGAGACGGACGCCATAGGCGATACGCCTATGGATGATGAGTCTGAGGTGCCGGGAACCGCGGGATGCGCTGAATCCGGCGGAAAGCACGCTGCGTGCCACTGTGAGCACGTGTCCTTCCTCATGGGCAAGTACCCGAAGATGGGGATGGACGCCATCGTGCGTCACCTTGACCGCCTGGACAACGCCAAGGACGCTCTAGAGGAGGACGTCGCGGGGATCCTGGACGATCAGTCGGCCGCGGAGAACCAAATGGAGGAGCTGCGAGCAGATCAGGCCCGGTACCGGGAGAATCTGGAGCTGGCCCTGCAGAAGCAGCAGCAAGTGGTGGACAGCCTCCTCCACTTAGTGGAGGACATGTCGGGACGCCTGAGAAGGCTAGAGGAGCGACAGCCCCTCGCCTCGGGTCCGGAGCTCCCGGCAAAGCCGGCCGCGGTAGAGCTGGTGGAGCGGGTTAAGACCCTCAGGAGCGCCATGGAGAAACCCATGGGCGGCCCTGCAGAGGCACCATACGCGCCTCCGCGTGTTGACCCGGGTGCGCTGCCGTATGTTCCCCTGTTCAGCGAATCCACAATGCTCGGGGAACACACGGCACCGGCTGGGTCCATGCGGGAAGGGCACGTGACCACGGACCCGGGGAGCCTGACGGTACAGATGTCCCATGCCGCCCAGGATGTACCGCTCACGACGAATATGGCAGTCTATGTGGAAGAGAAGATCGAGATCCAGAACCAGACCATGCAGGGGCGAACCATGGGAAGCGCCGACGGACATGGTCGAGGCCATCCAAGCGGAAACCTGTGGGCGAAGGATCCCAATACGGGGATATGGACGGCCGATGGGGCAAATCCTTCCCGCATTCCAAACCCCATGGGTTCAGGCCCAACTGGACCGCACTCCATGGAGGAGAGGGACGTACGGGGAGTGTACTCACACCCCCCGGCCACAGGTGGTATCCGTCTCGGTGGAGTGGTGGCTGGAGACGTCGGAGACGCCATCAGGATCGACGATCTCAGGGGAATCAAGATCCCCTATTACGACGGGAACCCGTCCAACCTGGATGACTTCATCCTGGACTGGGAGGACTTCGCCGAGGAGGTCGTCGGCAAGATGCGGGGAGCGCCGCGGGACAAGTGGGTATGCCGGACATTCCCACACCGGCTGGCGCAGGACCTCAAGGAGGAGCTGCGGGATCAGATCCCGGAAGGATTGATCCGCACGGAGCAGGCCTGCCTCCAGTGGCTGGAGGATGAGGAGCGGGTGGACGCTCCGAATCAGAAGCTGGAGGACCTGTGGTCCATTCCACTGCCGCTGGACCGCGGAGAGTTGCGGGTCCGGGAGTGGAACCGGTATCTGCGGAAGTACCGCAGATGCCTCAAGTTGGTGGAAGACTGGAACGAGGCCAGTGAGATCCGCCACTTGCTGAAGGACGTCCTCCCCGGCAACTGGAAGAGGAGAGTGGAGGACGAGGAGAAGAAGAGGGCGAAGAAGCGCGTGGCGGTGAGTATTTTGGCGGCGGAGGATACCCATGCGGGTATCATGGAGTTCTTCAGGAGGAACCTGGGCGAACCCAACCGGATGTTGGGCCTGAAGAACGCCGTGTACGTGGAGGTGTTTGGAGACTCCATGGGGCAAAGGTTGCTGCGCCTCAACAACGTGGAGTGGAGGCGCGGGGAGCCGCTGAGGATGCAGGTCATCTTCGCGCGCATGAGCCTGGACGAGATCGTGAAGTACATCACGGTGGAGTTGAAGCTCAATGCGAAGAACGAGGCCCACGTGCAGGATCGACACGGTCATGGACAACGAGGCCACCGAGAAGACCGCCAGCATCGGGAGATCCAGGAGGACATGGCCAACTCCGCGGAAGATGGTAGTGGAAGTGGCCAAGACCACTGGTCTCGGGGGGATCA
Source organism: Eutreptiella sp. 'Long Island Sound 2002' (assembly GCA_964036045.1). NCBI lineage: Eukaryota > Euglenozoa > Euglenophyceae > Eutreptiales > Eutreptiaceae > Eutreptiella > Eutreptiella sp. 'Long Island Sound 2002'. The sequence continues at coordinate 126,059,045 of OZ038381.1, read as the reverse complement.
CGAGGAGGCCCATTTCTTTGCCTTTGTGGCGCACAACGTGAAGAACAATGGGCAGGATCGGTCCAGATGGAGCCAGGTGGGACCCATGAAGGGCAAAGAGCCAAGGAGGATCTGGAACCCACCGCTCTCGTTCCGAGAGTACAGGTCTCAGCACGACGGGTGCTGGGTCTGTTATGGCAAGGGAAACAACCATGCACAGGACCACCATCAGTGCAAGGTGTATGAGGCGGACAAGAAGGCCTACTTCGCCGCCCACCCCGAGAAGAAGCCCAAGGAGCAGCGGATTTCCGATTGGAAGGCTAAGGGCGGAGACGGGGGAAAAGGCCAAGGCAAAGGCCAAGGAAAAGGCGGAGGAAGAGGCTATGGTGGTGGACCTGGCCAAGACCGACGAGTGAGGTCGATCGAGGAGGTTGCTGGGGACATGTTGAGGACGTTGGAGGAACTCAAAGCCCAGCAACGTGGTGGACAACGTCCTGGCGGATCGCAGCCGGAAATGGCTGCGGGAAGCCAAGTCTAGAGGAGCCCCCACGGGAGTGGGACCTCGGAGGTCTCTCCTCCGAAAATCAGTGGAATCCCAGAGAAAGCGAAGGCACATCAGGTGCCGAAGAAGGCTCCAGAAGAGCCAAGACCACTGAGCTTCGCCACTCCCAACCCCTGGAGCGCCCTGCCAAGGGAGGTACCTGTGGGTACGGGACATGGCAAGAAGGAAGGAGCGACCACGGAGAGCCCCGTGGACGGGCAGGACCAACCCAAGATCTACACCATCCGTGACCATACCCTGGAAGTCCTGATGCACCCAGACGTGCTAGAGTTGCATGCCGTGAGAGTCGTCCATACACCTCATGGCGACGAGCGGCAGTTGCACTTGAAAGTGCGAGTACGGTGCGGACGAGAGGAGAAGGTGGTGGATGTGTTAGTGGATACGGGTGCCCAGGTGAGCCTCATCCGGAGAGGGTTGTTCAAGGAGGAATTCCTGCAGCCCAGCCGGAGACCGGTCCGCCTGAAGGTCGCCAACGGAGAGATTATGGGTGGTGGCACCCATGAGGCCACTATCAGTATGGAATTCTGGGAGCATGAGCGCTTGAACCGCCCTGATCAGGCGAAAAGAAGCACTCTATCCGGGAACTTCTATGTGGCCGACATTACTGATTGGGATATGATCATGGGGTACGACTTCATGGTGGCCAACGCCATTGGAGCCCTTCCCCATCGCGCAACGCTGGTCCGGGAGGACGATGAATGCCTCACATGGCTGTCCACGGATTATGCGTGCGGGTCATCCCAATGGAATGCCGAGGAAGAGGATCGGATCGTCCGAGCGGTGCAAGCTGTGGGTGCCAAGTCCAGAGGAGACCGTGGAGTTCAGCTTACGGAGTATGGAATGGCGCCGCAAGTGTACGCCAGGATGATTCAGACGCTGGGAGCTGAAGTGCCCGAGACGGACGTCTTCGCTTCCCGGGATGCCCCACTTCTGCGGAAGTGTAGGAGGCATTTGCATCGAGGAGACTCAGCCTGGCACAGGCATTGGGGTTTGAAGGAGTGGGGGCCCATGTATTGGCATGGCTCCCTGGACAATACCAGACGTACGGTGGAGAAGATCATCGCGGATAGGGCGAAGGGGATCCTGGTCATAACCGGCATAGGATCCACCCCATGTCCGCTGGAGGGTCTCAAGCCGACGCTGGACTCCATCACCCTGAACGAGATGTCATTCGGGCCAGAGGAGGAGTTGTTCATCGACGCCAAGGGTGTATCAATGCCCTCCCCGGGTCAAGCGTGGGGTACCAAGGCTTTCCTGGTGGATGGGGCGCAAGCCCAGCCCACGGGTGATGAAGCATTCATCCGTAGGGTGGGGGCGGTGCCCATGAAGGTCATGTTTGAGCCCAAGGAGGGGACGGATCAGCCAATTGATGGCATTGACGTCCTATCCCACGCCGAGATCGACGACGTCGTCAACTACATGCGGATGGGGATTCACGACCGTGTGGCAGCCAAGAAGAGGCGGGCCATGGTCACATCTCCGCATTGGTGGAATGACAAGATGTTGGTCACCGGCAAGTACGAGAAGGATGAGTTCGTGGCGAGGGTCATGGATCACATCGGGGACCAATACGATGGTCCGGTTGGGTCGGACCCACCAACGTGGGGTTTTCCAAGAGAAGGTACCGGTAGCGACGAGCACCAGCCCGAGGCCGCAAATTTTCGAAGATTATCGGTGGGAATCGCGACCCACGACGATGAAGACGGCATATCGGACGAGGAGAAGTCGGACTCGGACCCAGAAGAGGCCTATACCGCAGTGCGGTCGGTTGTATCGATACCGAAGCAAGCGGCTGAAGAGGCCCAGGAGAACCCGAAGGTCGCCGAGCTGAAGGAGAGGCTGATCCATGCCTATCCGCGGCTATTCAGTGGCGTCGCCAACAAGAACCCTCCAGATCGTGGGAGGTTTGGTACAGCGAAGATCAAGCTGAAGCCGAACCCTAAGATCTATCGTCATCGGGAGTACCAACTTCAGGGCGATCGGGCCGAGGCCATGAAGAAGATGTTGGCCGAGTTCATTGAGCGGGGATGGATCGAACCCTCCGACAGTGAATGGGCCAGCCCAGCCTTCATCGTGCCCAAGAAGGAGAAGGGCGAATGGAGGTTGGTGGTTGATTACAGAGGGTTGAACGAGCAGACCGAGCACGACTCGTACTCGCTTCCCCTGATCGACTCCATCCTCCAAAAGCAACAGAAAAAGCGGATTTTCACGGTGTTGGACCTGAAACACGGTTACCACCAGATGCCGCTACACCCGGACTCCACGCCCTGCACAGCGATGTCGACGCCGCTGGGGCCCATGCAGTGGAAAGTGGTGCCTATGGGTGCCAAGAATGGCAACGCCGCTTTCCAGCGCATGATGGAGGACCTACTCGGTCCTGTCCAGGACTGTGCCGATCCCTTCGTGGATGACATCATCATCGGGTCCGGCACGGAGAACATGACTGAGGACGAGCTCATCGACGCGCATGAGAAGGATCTGCGCCGAGTGCTCAGTGAGTTGGACAAGCACAACATGGTGTGCAAGCCCACCAAAGCCTCACTCTTCGTGAAGGAAGTGGAGTTCGCGGGTCACGTGGTTGGTCACGGGCAACGCCGTCCCATGCCTGGGAAGCTGGCGTCCCTGCACCACTGGGAGAAGCCCCAGACCATCAGCGAACTCCGGTCCTTCATGGGGTTCTGCAACTACTATTCGGGCTATGTCCGGATGTATGCAGAACTGTCGGGGCCGCTGCACAAGATGCTGCAAGTGGGCAAGTTCGATGGCCGGAAGGGGAGCAAGAAGAAGCTTGCCTGGACCCCTGAGGCTGAGGATGCGTTCAACCGCCTGAAGGAGCGACTCCTGGGGCAGTTGGGGTTGTTCCTGGTGGACCCGGACAAGGGATTCGTGTTACGGACAGACGCCTCGGACTATGCCGTGGGGGCAGTCCTCGAGCAAGTCTGGGACGACGGGACTCATGTTCCCGTGGCGTTTTGGAGTAGGATCCTGGCCGAGGGCCTACGCCGAACATGGACCGCGAGGGAGAAGGAGACATACGCCATTGTATGTGCGCTCAGGAAGTGGTCTGGCCACATCGGACTGCAGCCGGTGGTGGTTTGCACGGACCACCAGTCCCTACAGAGCTGGCACAAGGAGCATGTCGACACCCCCTCAGGACCAGCGGCTAGGAGGGCCCGATGGCACGAGACGTTCGCCAAGTTCGACCTCAGCGTCGTATACGTCCCGGGGAAGGATAACACTGTGGCAGATTGCCTCAGTCGATGGGCCTACCCCGCGGGCAAGGCGTGGATGGACATATCCAGCCATGGCGACGCCGAGGAGACCGAGGAGGCCAAGCGCATCATCGAGATGGAGAAGGTCATGGAGCAAGAGGGGGTCAAGTGTTTTGTGGTGATGGCAAACTGTACAGACCTGGCCAAGTTCCGGGGCGCCCGAGTCCAGGCTATTTGAGAGGAAACCCTCGAGCAATGGATGGTGGCCCCTGTAGAGCTAGTCAGGTCGGTGCTCACAGAGGACTGGTCGGATGACTACGCGGCATCCGAGCACTGGAGCAAGTACTGGAATGCCGTGAGCGCCCCGTCGGACGACGAATGGCACCAGGGCTTGACCGAGGATGGCGACAAGTTGTTCCTCAAGGACAAGCTGCTGGTGCCCGAAAACCGCGTGGAGGAGTTCATTGACCATTGGCACAACGCCCAGCTCATGCACCCTGGTCGAGACAAGATGCAGCAGGACCTGGAGTGGCGTTTCAAGTTCCCTCCGGGGTACTATGCCATCCTGGATAGGTACTGCAGCGACTGTGCCGTGTGTCGGGCCACGAAGAGCACCAACCACTCCACAGCGGGCAACCCGGTGTATACGGCTATACCGGAAGCCCCTATACGGTCCGTGGCCATGGATGTGTTCGCCATGCCCGAGGTCACCGTGGAAGGAGAGACCTACGACTGTGTCATCCTAGCGGTGGACAGGCACAGCGGGTATATCGTGGCAGTCCCGGGCAAGAAGTCCAAGAAGAAGGACAAGAAGGACAAGCATGGAGTGGGGCTGCAGGCCAAGACCGTCGCTAATGCCATGATCAGGCATTGGCTGACGATTTTCGATGTCCCAGCTGTCATCTGCAGCGATCGAGGCAGTCAATTCGTGGGGACGTGGTTCAAGACGATGTGCAAGCATATGGGGATTCGGCATGCCAAGACCGTGGCATACCACAGCCGGTCGAATGGCCGGGCTGAGGTGGCCGGGCGGCAGATGTTCGAGAAGTTCTGCCAGGTACACATCGACGAACCGGGCCGGAATTGGTATAATTCGCTGTGGAGAGTACTCCAAGCGTATCACGACCTTCCGGGACCCACTGGACTGTCGCCCCATCGCATCCTGTTCCTACGGGATCGAGTGTCACGCACTCTCCCGTGGATGAACCATGGCAAAGTGGCCCGGGATGCGAATGCCATGATGGCTGAGGCGGACGACACGGCGGCCAAAGTGTGCAAGGCACTTCAGGACGAGCATGATAAGAGGGCCAAGTACTTCAAGCAAGGGAAGGTCCAGAAGTATGCTCTCCAAGACACCGTGTGGGTGGAGCGGCACCACAAAGATGTCCTGTCCAGGCATCGTCAGGCATCTTGGTATGTGCCGGGGGTAATCGTGCGGAAGTTCGGGCAGGATGTGTATGCGGTTCGTGTGGGGGATAACAAGATCCTGGACCGCGACCATACCCAGCTTCGTCCCCGAGCACCAGACCCCAGCGGAAGTCCCGTCACCTTCGAGTTCACGGCCGCCGATATGGACTCGGACGACGAGGGTGAGGACGACGACTTCACCGCTGAGAAGATCCTGGCGGACAAGCCGGACCCGGGGACGCCTGGGGGAAGGCTTTATAAAGTCCGTTGGAAGGGATTTGCCGCATCCAGGGACTCGTGGGAACCTCCGAGCAGTTTCGTGCCGAGGTATACCACGGTCTGGATGGACTACCTAAAGAAAAAGGGTATTTCTTTGGATGTCAAGGACGTGTTGGTCCATTTGGTTGCTGCTGTAGCACCGTAATGGATCCCCCCTTGGCATTTTGTTTGTTTCTGTGAATGAGGAGACGGGTGAGGGCGTTCATCCGGGGATTTTTCGGCCTTGATTGGCCATATACCCCCTTCACTCGATCTCCACGTATATATTTCATCGTGGTATACGTATTTAGATCGATCGACGACGTTTCTCTATCTTTGATCCCCTTGGTCCATGTTGTAGATCAAGAGGAGACCGGATATGGCGTAGGGCACCGATTATCAGTGTCCTCAGCCCTCCCTTGGGGCATGGGGGACGCCTGCGATGTCCGTGGGGCCTCCATGTGTCCTTGGGACATGGAGGGGGGGGTTGGAGCCCATTGGGGTCCTCCCGTCCTCTCTTTCAATGACTTCCGAGCGGTGACAACGCTCTGAGAAGGGGGGTGAAGCCGGTTCGGACCCCCGTGGCCATCTTGGGGTCACTTGGGGTGTGTATCTATGTGCCGGCAAGCCGCCATTGGCTGATATCATACTCTCCCATCCACCTGATCTAACCCGATGTGATAGTGTGATAGGTTTGGCCATTCCGGCTATGAGCGGCCATATTCAGAACCGAGGCGCCGCCAGCGGAGATTTCTATATCAGAATATCAGGAATCAACAGGGTTTTATTATCATAATGTTTCCGTAATTTTTCAGCCTTTCGTTCTGATAGTCAATGTATCGGCGACTGTCAGTTGGCTCGCGATTTTGCGTTAACCGATTGGTTAACTGTTATTTCCAGATATTTTGGCGGATATTCCGTTGAAGGGTCAGATTTCATCAGCAAAGGGTTCGTTGCTTCCGCAATTCTCTAAATAAGCACTCGAGATTTTAATCAGAATTTTTCGCGATGTCGAAATCGGATTTTCGACTTCGACATCGCCGCACTTGATTTGGACTTCTTCGAGTGGTCATACTCCTTTCCCTATGCCCGAATCAGGTTTCCCTTACACTTGCCCCCCATTTGACTTGGAGATATAAGGGAAACAAAAGTGAATCGTGGGACCACTTTGAAGGACCATATCTACGCGCGAGTGTGAGGAAAGTGAATAAGGAAGGTTGGGTTGCAAACGCCTTGGTCTCAACTTAATTTAGGAAGCATCAAACGCCTTTGGTGTGTACACATGCCCGATATAGAAAGGGATAATGGTCAAGAGGGTATAAAGTGATATATAACTCTTGGACCGTGCAACCGAACATTTTATTGTGACTTTCGAGTGTACCGCATGAGTGTTGGGGTTGCATAGCAACTTTCCTTGGGTTCCTACGTATTTTTAACGTGAAGTTATGTCAATGGAGGGACATGGCATATCATGGTGGGAGCCATATTTTGAGGGTATGTGTTGTATGCATGGTATATGTTTGATATGCTCACGCCCATGTTATATATCTTCGTGTGGCCGAAGAGATGGGGAGCCATACGTGACAAGGGCTTCGCCCATGTCCCAATTGTGGAATTCAAAGCGCTAGACCAAGTCTACCGCGTATGTATTGCTCATGGTATGTTTGACAAAGAGATCCATGGGTGCATTCCCATTTTCATGGGGCATGTAGATATTAGTGGCGAAGGTATCTCCATGCGCTCGATTGGGGATCCAAGTGGGGGAATTGTTCGCAAATGGTTCCAATCATTTGTGTATTGAACCATGAGCGGATATCATGGGTGAGCATAGAGATATACTATCATGACAACTTTGTATTTGGTCATATTTTCATGTTTTTGACCTCAATTTTTGCTCATTTTTGCGTTTTGTGTACTTACCTGGTCAGCAAACAGCAAGAAGCCTATGGAGAGTCGAACCATGGTATGTTGTTCATATGTTGGCATATGCTTTGGAGTTGAACACCACCATATGCCGGATCGCGTACTCCATTTGGCTTGGCGCACGAAGGATCACAAGAATTGGTCTCAAGATCATGGGCTGACTTGGGCAGTGCGTGGCGCCCATATCCGAAGGGGTTTCGAGGGTAAAGTGGGGATGTACATGGGCATTTGCCTTTGGTCTCTATCCTCCATGAATAGTAGACTTCGATTCCATGCATGCTTTGAGCCTTCGGATAAGTGGTAACTTCAATTTTGAGCATATATGTGATATATGGCCAATATGGTGTGAATTGGCAGTTTTTTGGCATGTTATGAGTTCAAACTCATAGGTCATTTCTCCAAGCCCATTCGACTCCAAGTCCAACCAAGGTTATGTCAGGGTAGGGCATGGTCCTGAGTGCCACTCTAGGCCATGACACGCCACCTCCCCTATTGGGCTAGGATTTAGAGGCTTGGGAGTGAACACATTTTTGGGGTTTATGTAATGGCTTTTGACATATGGCATTTAACCATCTTATTGGACTGGGTTCAGGGCATCATGTTGGTGAGTCAAGGGGAGGTCTTGAGTCCAGGGAATGAGGGGTCTATGGCTGTGATTGTATAAGTTTCCATCTTTCCCCAACTTTGCTTCATATGTGTTCATATGCCAATCTCAGGGCTTTCTTCCTTGGTGCAATTCTTGTACATGCCCGCCACCGTGGGAATACCGGTGTGCTGAACGGAAGCCCGCAGCCTGATTTGAATTGTGAATTGGGTTATTGCTATACTTGTGGGATCTGGTTGCTGTTCAGGGTTGAAGGAGGATAACATTTTCTATATTTTTGGATTTGGACCCTGGATTTTGAGGATTTTGAGAAATGCAATCGTTGATCCGGAGCAAGTCAGCAGGGGTGACAGGCGGAAGGGGCACAGCGGGGGCCGGTCCTGGTAGGGACCTTCTTTACCCCCAAAATGTATTTCATGAGGTTGTTTGTGAAATTGGGCGATGATGTCCTCGGTTGGTAACATGGTAATGTAGTCGGAGTATACACGGTTGTCTTGAGATTGGAATTGATAGACTTCCAGAACTTTTTCATCTTGAAGGTCTTGGTGAAGTTGGGATGGAGAGTTGCCGTTGGGGTCGTCCACAACAACGTTGGTGGTTTGGTGGGTTTCCAAGTCTTCCATAGGGATGAAAGTGAAACTCTTGTTGCGCTTTTCTGAAAGTCTGGCATAATCCACCGTTGGCTTTTCATTGTAATGAAGTTGGGTGTTGATGACGATGTCGTCGTTGACAGCCTCTTTCGTTTCACGGTTTGGTTGCGGGGTGGTTTTTTGAATCCATTTTGTCTTGTGGCGCTTGGATTTGCCGTTTGGGCTTGAACTGCGTCTGGAGTGTTTTTCTCGGCGTTTGTTTTCTGATTTGACTTGGGAGTTTGGGATCGTTGATCATTCTCCTTTCCTTTTTCATCTGTTCTGCTTTCCCGAAGAGCCGCGTTGCGTCTGTGATCCCTCAGCTGTTGGTCGCTTTTGTCGAATTGCGCAACGCGATTTGCGACAGACTTGCTCGGATCTGCGGCTTTTGGCACGGTGCGATCTTTGCCCATGATGGATTTTTTGAGCAGCTGTTGTTGGAATTATGATCAGCGTGTGCGCCAGGAAATTGCGGATCGAGTGATACCTAATATGTGGGCAGAAATCAGTGATATCGGAAAAATTCAGGAAAAGATTTTATTGTAGTCTGTCAACCTGAAATTAGGAATTTCCCACGGAGGACCTGTTGTCAAAAATCGGCTATTGGGTTGAACCCTTCCACCCAACCACCTGGAAACCCCTGAGGCAGTGGGTTGAAACCTACCACTCCAGTAGTCTTGCTCGAAAGAATGATTATCGTGATGACCAGATCACGGAACGGTTGGACAGTTCCACCTCTTGACAAGGTTGCAAGTAGCGCAACCCATAGAATCCCAAAGCCTTCTTCATGGTCTTGCCGTGGCCTTGGATGTAAATCCAGATACCCATACCTCTTGTATTGTGTGACTCCCATAGTCACAGAGGCGTACCCACTCGCACCTGGACTCAGAACAATCTCCCAGAGGTCTTCTGCTGCATGTCCCCCTTCAGGCTTCCAGTCGATCTTCCTTCGTGCTCGGCATTGATAGTTCCCAAAGGGTGTGAACAGTGAGACGAGAAATCCTCCCTCTCTACCGAGAATCCATGAGGCGTCTCACGACCCACAACGGAGGTTTAGTTGTGTACCCCCAACGCTCAGGGCGTTAACTTCCCGCTTTGCATCTTGTTCCTCTGTTTGAATAGTCTCAGTATCCTCTGCATTAATTTGCTTTGGTGTTTGTTCCTGCTCGATTTCAGGTACACAAAGATTTCGATGGAAAATAAAACCAGACCAAGAATCGAAGACGGGCGGTAATGGGATCAATAAAACCAATAAAGAACTTGATGGGGCTGCACAATAAACAGACAAACAACGGGTGACGTCTGGCCTTGCACTTGCGTGTATGCACGCATGTATGCTTCAGAACCACTCGGGATTTTTAAAGAGACTTCAGTTTGCACTCCGGAAATGGCTGCAATAGTGAATAGTGACTTCAAATCAGGGCAAAAACGGTAAACCTCAGAAATCAGGCCTTCTGCAAAGATAGCTAAACACACGCAAAAAAATGGATTCCCCATGATAAAAAATGATAGCAAAACACTTTGAATGTCTTCCAAGAATTTTCTGTAGCCCAGGAAAAAAAAATTCATGTCTGCAGAACTCAGTAGGAACTGCCCTGATGACCGCAGAACTCAGTAGGAATCGTCCATAGTGGACGCGGCGCGCTCACGGGCCAAAATAGGTGAAAAAATAGAAGTAGTCATATGACCACTCTATAGACGCGGAATTTCATGCTTAATCTGAAAATCACATTCATTTGCTGTGAAAGAACCATATGTGGGAGAAAAATGCACATTACTGAACAGCTCAATCTCAACGAGACTAGCAAAAAAAAAAGATAAAGCAAAGGCCAACACCCATGTTGAGCTATGTTACAAATAGTGTTCAAAGAAGAAACAATGGAATATCAAACAACAACTCATGGCACATAATACAATGGATAAACCCTCATTTGAATTAAAGTTAAGCCATTAGGTTCCTTTCAACCATATTGGAAATGATCAAGCCCCATGGATAAAATTTCCCCCAATGTCCCAACCGAACTCGAATAAAGATGAATACCATTGTTCCATATGAAACCAACGTTTTGAGAAATTGTTGCTCATTCATTGACTTAAAACACCCCTCCCAGCCTGAATGCACGCTGTGTGTGAAGGCGTCGTCCAAGAATGACTCCCACATTCCAAATGGCCAACAGATATCTCCTCGATCCGGCGTCAATGGAGTCCAATCTTACTAAAAATTCGGAGTTGTGGCAACCATAAATGACCAAGTGTAGACCAAGAACAGTCCTGCAAACGGTCTCTGGATATTCCAGTGTTGTTCTCGTACGCTCTCGTAGTCGTGAACAACGTTCCTGGTTGAAGTAGTCAGAAATCCACCTCTGATCCAGACACTTGACCCAATCAATGTCACCAAATCAGGTCAGGACGTTTACTACAACGCTGTTTATACAGCGATCGCCGTCCGCATTAGAGCGTTCGACTGTACCCTAGTGGGAAAGCATGTGTGCTCTAGGGAGGGACTCCTGGGTTCACACCCCACTACCCCCAGATTTTTGCCAAAAGCTTTCGCCGCACGCTGGCAACTTTTGAGGAATGCCCCATCGAAGGGATATCATTCAGGGTACATTACACTGTTTTTCAAGGGTACCTCAGGCTTCTATGCACTGATGAAAGTGTCTTTGGCTGGTTTAACGGATTTTTGTGAGGTAATTTTGGGGAAATTCAAGCCTTTTTTCTTGGTCCTACTAGCTTGATCAACTAGTACTCCAGGGGGGAGTAAGAAAAAGTCACTGCCATGTCTTTCTTGAGGGAGTTGATCCAGGCTGAGCCCCCCCTAAAAACCTTTTGTTCATGTTGACACTAACCTATTCATTTTGTTCTTTCTTTTGAAGGTAGGTAGGTAGGTCGACTCAGGACTGGGGTTGCCCCGCAGGGGGGACTTACCAAGGGGCTTTTGCTCACCCACCCACGGCCCTACTGCACATGCCCCCACAAAGCGGCTCCCCCACGTGGGGGAAGGGCGCGGTCGCTGCGAGCAGTACCCTACAGCGGGTTCTGCCCAGTGAGGTAACCCATGTTCGACCGAAGTCTCACATTCCTCTCCTTCGGGCGCTGGGCCCCAGAAGCCGAGTGGGGCAGGGCCCCGGGCGACCGCCGTGGGGCTGGGCCCCAGAAGCCGAGAGGGGCAGGGCCCCGTGCGACCGCCATGCGGCTGGGCCCCAGAAGCCAAGTGGGGCAGGGCCCCGTGAGACCGCCGAGGGGCTGGGCCCCAGAAGCCGAGTGGGGCAGGGCCCCGTGCGACCGCCGTGGGCAGGGCCCCAGAAGCCGAGTGGGGCAGGGCCCCGTGCGACCGCCTTGGGGCTGGGTCCCAGAAGCCGAGTGGGGCAGGGCCCCATGAGACCGCCGAGGGGGTGGGCCCCGGAAGCCGAGTGGGGCAAGGCCCCGTGCGAACGCCGTGGGGCTGGGCCCCAGAAGCCGAGAGGGGCAGGGCCCTGTGCGACCGCCTTGGGGCTGGGCCCCAGAAGCCGAGTGGGGCAGGGCCCCGTGCGACCGCCTTGGGGCTGGGCCCCAGAAGCCGAGAGGGGCAGGGCCCCGTGAGACCGCCAAGGGGCTGGGCCCCAGAAGCCGAGAGGGGCAGGGCCCTGTGCGAACGCCAATGGGCTGGGCCCCAGAAGCCGAGTGGGGCAGGGCCCCATGCGACCGCCGTGGGGCTGGGCCCCAGAAGCCGAGTGGGGCAGGGCCCTGTGCGACCGCCTTGGGGCTGGGCCCCAGAAGCCGAGAGGGGCAGGGCCCCGTGCGACCGCCGTGGGGCTGGGCTTCAGAAGCCGAGTGGGGCAAGGCCCCGTGCGAACGCCGTGGGGCTGGGCCCCAGAAGCCGAGAGGGGCAGGGCCTCATGCGACCGCCGTGGGGCTGGGCCCCAGAAGCCGAGTGGGGCAAGGCCCCGTGCGACCGCCGTGGGGCTGGGCCACGTGGGAACGCCGAGGGGCTGGGCCCCAGAAGCCGAGTGGGGCAGGGCCCCGGGCGACCGCCGTGGGGCTGGGCCCCAGAAACCGAGTGGGGCAGGGCCCCGTGCGACCGCCGTGGGGCTGGGCCCCAGAAGCCGAGTGGGGCAGGGCCCCGTGCGACCGCCTTGGGGCTGGGCCCCAGAAGCCGAGAGGGGCAGGGCCCCGTGCGACCGCCGTGGGGCTGGGCCCCAGAAGCCGAGAGGGGCAGGGCCCCGTGCGACCGCCGAGGGGCTGGGCCCCAGAAGCAGTTCCAAGTGCGGTGCAGTGGTCCTCGGAGGCGGAGTGTGCTGTGACTACTCCGATGACTGCGCCGCTCCCGGGGGACCCAAATTTTTCTACCTAGACGGGTCCGTCGCATTATTCAAGTCGGGAGAGTCTAACCCAACCCAATCCAACCACCCCCCCACGCCCCACCACCCTACATAGTGGCCCGTACATAGTGGCAGCCCGCCTGTTGACACTGCTGTGGACGGGCCCCCACACCCCCACCCAAAACTACCCCCACCTCACAGAGGAGGACATGCCCGGCATCCAGCGATGCTTCTTCCAGACCCTCGACGACCTCCAGCAAACACACCCGCACGTCCTGGAGCAGATATGGCCACCCCCCGGGTAACCCACGTGCCCGCGAAGCCGAGACAACGCCGCCACGCCAGCATCAGCACGCACGGGTCACCAGGGAAAACGCGCGCACACGCCCGATGCCCGAACCTGCACCCTCGTTCTCGCTACTTACAGGACCCAGCATCATACGCCCGCCCCCGAGGCCCAGGACCCTCCGCCGTCTCCCACAGACCTCTCCTCCGCCTCCGACTCCACAACCTCCACCACCACGACCACCTCATCCACCACCACCACCACGTCCTCATCCAGCACTCCACCCCCCAGGCCGCGGGGGACACCTCCCAAACGGGCCCCCAAACCCGCCCCCACCGCGAGCAGCCCCGCCGCCGCCAAGGCCCACGCCCCGACGAAGCCCACACCCACGACCCAGCCGAAGCCCAAGACCGCCGCCAAACGGGCACCCAAACCCAAGGGTCAACCCGCAGCCAAGCCCAAGCCCAAGCCCAAACCCGGCGCCACGACGGCAGCGCGAGCCCGGCCCCCCGAGGACGTCCTCTACGACATCCGGCCCCAGCCGTCCCAGGCCCGAAGGCAGCAGCGCCCAGCGCTGCGCCCCCCCACCGTCACCGACGCCACCGTCATCACCTTCATGGCGGAGCGCGCCGCGGCCGAAGCGCGACGCACCTCGTCCCGCCACCCCTCAAAGTCCGCACCCCAGGCCCACGGACCGCTCCCGACCAAGCCAGAACGAAGCCAGGGTCCACCAGCAGCGTCCCCGCCCCCCTACCGGCCCTGGATGACAGCCCACATGCAACGCATGCCCCACTACCCCCGCCGCCGCGAATCCCCGCCAAACCCCGAGGCGGAGACCGTACGCGCACACCCGCGGGTCCACATCCGCGTGCACCCCCACTCCCCACGCAACCCGACGGAACAGGACTACGAGGAATCCCCCAGGCCCGCCACCGCCGCCGGTCCCCACGACCCCGTCACACCCACCCACGCCCACTCCTCCGCCCAAGACCGCAGGCCCGCCCAGGAACAGTGGTGGCAGCGCTGGACCCACACGCAGCTCTGGGAGCTGCGGAAGTGGGCCCGGGGAGAGCCCTCCCTCAGGGGCCTGGTCCATCGGCCCCGCAGGGGGTCGGTGGAGAACTGCCGCCTCTGGCCGGCGGGGGGGGTGGATGCCGCAGGCCGCATGGGAAGCCATGCTGGCCGATGCGCTCCACCCCCTGGGAGTCCACCCCCGCAACCTCCCCGCGCCCCAGGACCACCCGTATGTCCTCAGGCGCCTGCGGGAGACCCTCCAGGAAACGCAGCGAGACGGCATCCGCCTGTGGGACATCACCCAAAGCCCAGCCCCGCACGCACACACCCCCTTACCACCCCACAAGCGTCGGCGCACCGACACTGGCGACACCCACAGCACCCCGAGAGCCCTGCGCGCCACACAACACGACGCGCCTAACCCCCTGGCCAGCGGCGCCGCCATCTAACCCCGTTACCCAGCAAACCACCACCACGGGGCGCCACGCCAGGCGCCGCCCAGAAGTCACCAAACGAACCGGACGCCGAAGGAAGCCAACACACACGACAACGAGCACCACTACGCCCAAAGACGCCGAACCCAGGCCCGCTACTGTGGGCTCCTCTCCACCCTCAGCACGACACACACGGCGCTGGCGTCACTCCTCCGCCGTGCCCCCTCCCACGCCACCGCCCCGCCCCCCCCCCCCTCCCGCCGCACGTCCCCACGCCGCCCAGCACCCAGCCCCACACACTGCGCCACAGCATCGCCCTAGTCCGGCTCCTCCACCATCGCGCAACTTGGCACCTCACAGTAGACCGCCGTCCTGTGGTCCCGCTCCCCCCGGCACCGCTCCCGGGGCCGCACCCGGCCCACGTCGTGTTCGCCCCCACGTCGCGGGCCGCGGACATCCTCCCGCTCCTCGCCGCCACCCCTCCCGGGCATCGCATACTGCTTGCCGCCAACCCCTCGGTCCTCAGTGAGGTTCTCATCGGGCACGCCGACGCCCTGCACGTGCGCCCGCTGCTGCCCAACCTGCACGCTGCGTACGCCCCCCGCACGCCCGTCGACCACCCCTCCCTGTGGGACTCCCAGTGAGGCCACCGGCCACCGGCCGGCCCGCACGCACCACCCCGCACTCGCCTGCCGAGGGAACACCGAAACCACAGCCCACACCCACAGCCCACACAGCCGCCTAACCAGCCAGCTCCAGAAGCAAAGAGACACCTCACCAAACCCACCCTGACCCAAGCCTGACCGAGCCGAAGCCCCAACACAAATCAAACCCGAGCCACACCCCGAAACCGTCAACCCCTCACTCCAAACCACGCCCGCTGAGGGAAATACGTAGACACAGCCCACAGCCACAGCCCACACAGCCGCCTAACCAGCCAGCACCAGAAGCAAAGAGACACCTAACCAAACCCACCCTGACCCATACCCGTGTACATCAGGACACGCGAGCCGCACCCCTGGGGCGCGACCGCCGCCACAGCACCGACGACACACGCCAGAGGACACAACGCTTTTGCACTGCCGCACCAGCTGCCCGTGCCTGTGCCTGCAGTGTACGCGCACCCCTGTTTTTCTCTTTTTGGTTTTTTCTTTTTTTTTTTCCCAAAAAAAAAAAAAACAAGAAAAAAAAACAAAAAAAAAACGAAAATTAGGGGGGGAGGAAGAGGGACACAACCACCCATGGCACACGCGCACCGCACACAGCACGCACATCGGTGAACAGGAGCCCAGTGGCCCAGGACACCGCACATGCAACACAACACACCGAGCGAGCACACCGGTGAACAGGAGCCAGCTGGCCCAGGACACCGCAGACGCACCATAGCAAACCGCGCGGGCACACCGGTGAACAGGAGCCCAGCGGCCCAGGACACTGCACACACGTAGGGCGGCCGAGGGACAGGAAAGAACCAATACCCCATGGGTCGGACGCACTGGGGCGACCCAGCCGACCCACCGGGCCAGTGGCAGGAGCGGTACTCCAAGGCCTCTGGTCTGAGCCCGGCCAGGCTGCATCGGGGACCATGGCAAACGTCACCCGGAGCCATGGAAGCAACCGGTGACAGGCGAGCCGGTACACAGTCCAGGAGGGGGTCACCTGCCAAGCAGAGTGGCCCCGCAACTCAGGCCACAAGGGTGAGGCGGTCGTACCGTAGACAAGCGGGAGCAATACCCCTTGTGGTGAGAGATACTCCACACGGCTGGGCAGCCCCCCAGAGCTGCCGCCCAAAGGAGGGGGCATGTGGCCCTACCCATGGACACATGTGGGGACACCCTCCCACCTGGGACACATGGACCGAGTGGCCGCGACAATGCCTTCCCAAGCACATGCGGGAGCGGCTCAAGAGGCACCTGACATAGGGCAGTGGGAGGGACAGGACGTCCCCTTGGTAAGGCCTTCTTCCTGCAATGTCAAAGGAGGCATCCCGAGCTCCCGAAGATACCTACCTACCTACCTACCTCATACCTTCTTTTTATGGAGCCGTTTACGCTTGCGCAAATCTTTTCTGGGAGTCCGCTCCTGTTGCGCTGGTCTGCGATTATAGGTTTTGGCCTAAGATTGACGATTTCTAACGTCTTTCCGGCAATTTTTAGCGATTTGACTTCTTAAATCGCTAACCCTTTCGCTAAACCACAGGATTCACTCCCTGTTGGTTCCATTTTCTATTTTTTTCAGCTCCTGGAGTTTTGTGCCCTCCATTGGGAGTATTGCTCCAGCCTGGCCTTTGGTCAGGACGTTTACTACAACGCTGTTTATACAGTGATCGCCGTCCGCATTAGAGCGTTCGACTGTACCCTAGTGGGCAAGCATGCGTGCTCTAGGGAGGGAGTCCTGGGTTCTAACCCCACTACCCCCAGATTTTTGCCAAAAGCTTTCGCCGCACGCTGGCGACTTTTGAGGAATGCCCCATCGAAGGGAAATTATTCACGGTACATTACACTGTTTTTC
The DNA here is from genome assembly GCA_964036045.1 of Eutreptiella sp. 'Long Island Sound 2002'. NCBI lineage: Eukaryota > Euglenozoa > Euglenophyceae > Eutreptiales > Eutreptiaceae > Eutreptiella > Eutreptiella sp. 'Long Island Sound 2002'. The sequence goes on along the minus strand of OZ038381.1, from coordinate 126,041,925 downwards.
AAGGGTACCTACAGTGTGATAGGCTTCTATGAACTGATGAGAGTGTCTTTGGCTGATTTAATGCATTTTCTGAGGTAGTTGTGGGGAAATGTAAGCCTTTTTCCTTGGTCCCACTAGCTTGATCAACTAGTACTCCAGGGGGAGTAAACAAAAGTTACTGCCATGTCCTCCTTGGGGGACTTGATGCAGGCTGAGCCCCCCCCAAAAAACCGTTTGTTGATGTTGAGACTAACTTAATCATTTTTGTCTTTCTTTTGAAGTTTGAAGTACACTTTCCCAAAGTAACTAGGGTTATAACCCTAGCCCCCCATGAAGGTCATCCCTACCACCCAACTGAGCGGAGGCATCTTCCTTCATGGAGGTTATACCAAAATAAAGTAGGCACTTCATGCCTATGGCCTTGTAGGTTAGGCCTAGTGGTCCCCCACCTCAAGACCCCTATACTCAATTGATTCTACCACTTATTGTGGTTCTACCTTGTAACTGTTTCTGAATTCAGTTACTTGGCCAGGCCATATCCTGTGTCTGGCCTAACTTCTATGCCCCAGATTCCTAACCTACTCCACTTCATCCAAAAGAGTGCACATAAGGTGCTTGGTGCTATCTTGGAGGCCTGAATCATGCCAGTTGTCACATAAAATCATCTCTTTTGTGTATAAACCTTTGGAGCTTTGTATTGAGATCTACATTTGTCTGTCTGCAGCCCCTCTTTGTTACACATGTTTTGATTGTGGAAGGACTTATCCTGATTTGATTGATCCGGTGCCTGGACTTGCTCTACGTTACCTCTGTGTGGACTTGATTTTGACTTGTGGAGAATTAGCAAGGTTTTCAAAAGCATATACAAGGAACAAACACAAATGAGAGCAAACCAGAAACCTTTTCTTCAACCTAGGCATGTGAACACAGTAATTGAGCCATGTAAACAGTGAAGTAGGCACCCTAGATATCAGGCCAGTACCTCAGCTGTCATGTGGTCGTAAGTGTCGGTGGGCACCCGCACTTGCAGCCATGAAACTCCAGCATATGAACTTGGGCTCCAGATCCCACATCATAAATGTACCAGGACGCCCCAATCCAGCCACATGAATCACCCTGTCATAACACAAATGCCAGGGCATGAGGACTCAGCTCGTCGCCGCACGTGTACAACGGCACGTCCAGACGCCTAACGCGTTGCTTTACGTGTTCACCTCAACATGTAGACCACTGGTTCAGTTCAGGTTTGTGCCCTGGGAATAACTCCCTCCAAAGCCCCTGCGCTCAACTTGTAGTTACTAAAACTTGGCTTCAAGTTGACCATAGGTGCTGCGAAGTAAAACCAGGACCAAGTAATATTCAAAGTACCTTCCAACCATGAATTAATCAAAAGATTTTGGGAACCTCAATAACCCCAGGTTCCTTGATACTTGGCTCCCTCCAACTCAACTGCCCCGAGAACTTGTAGTAACTGCAGAAATTGCTGCTATACCAGTCATTTTCGCCTTTTAAAACTGTTCAATATTTGACCCTGAAACTTCTTCAAACTCCCTTCTTTCTGGTCTCCACATTGTTCTGCTGACCTTGCTGGCGACGCGAGCGGCTCAGAGCGCAGAAAGCTGGCAGTCCGTTCGAAATATCCACGTGGACCGATAGAGACCAAATAAGGTGTGGAAGACTTTCCGTGCCTTATACTGTGCTTTTCTGAGTATTTTCTGAACTTCAATGATTGCCTTGCAGAATGAAGTGAAGTTCTGCAGGTTTTCAACTCGGTACGCCAGTGGAAGCACAAGGGCATGAACACAAACTTCAAGGTACTCTCTCCTCCTCAGTCTCTTGGAACTTAATCAGGGTAACCAGTCTTCTGCCATACCGCCAACTGTAGGTTCTTCTGTACATTGCCGTTTGCCTCCGCGCTGCTGTGAAACCTTCTCAGAAGTAACCTCTTCTTGTTCCTTGTTGTCTGTGGCAGTGTCTTCGTTTGGTCTCTCTGCGCTGGACCTCTTCTTCAAACTGCTGTTGATCCGCTGAGCCTGCCTTAGCGCTGTGTCAAAGTGAGGTACGTGTGCCAAACAGTAATCCACGAAAACATGACTCAGCTTTCCATCAGCATGCACGAATGCAAGAACTTGTTCCCAAGTGCTCTCGCTTCTGCCATAGCCTTCCCACTGCGTCAAAAAGCGCCAGCCTTGCCTATATTGCCCTCTCAGGACCAGTTCTCTCCATCTCAGTCTGATTGTAGAATGGTATATCCTGCTCAGCAGAGGCAGGCCCCCCCGAACCGCAGGGGACCCACCCCCCCACGCCCCACCACCCTACAGCTCTGCCCATACATGGTGTCAGCCCGCCTCATGGCGCTGCTGTGGCCGGGCCCAGACACCACCACCCGAAACTACCCCCACCTCACAGAGGAGGACATGCCCGGCATCCAGCGATGCTTCCTCCGCACCCTCGACTACCTCCAGCAAACACACCCGGACGTCCTGGAGCAGATATGGCCACCCCCCGGGTAACCCACGTGCCTGCGCAGCGGAGACAACGCCGCCACACCAGCATCAGCACGCACGGGTCACCAGGGAAAACGCGTGCACACGCCCGGTGCCCGAACCCGCACCCTCTTTCTCGCTACTTGCAGGACCCAGCATCCTACGCCCGCCCCCGAAGCCCAGGGCCCTCCGCCGTCTCCCACAGCTCTCTTCTCCGCCTCCGACTCCACAACCTCCACCACCACGACCACCTCATCCACCACCACCACCACGTCCTCATCCAGCACTCCACCCCCCAGCCCGCGGGGGACACCTCCCAAACGGGCCCCCAAGCCCGCCCCCACCGCGAGCAACCCCGCCGCCGCCAAGGCCCACGCCCCGACGAGGCCCACAACCGCCACCCAGCCGAAACCCAAGACGGCCGCCAAACAGCCACTCACACCGGTCAGCGCGCCACGAACGCAACCCGCAGCCAAGCCCAAACCCAAGTCCAAACCTGGCGCCACGACGGCAGCGCGAGCCCGACCCCCCGAGGACTTCCTCTATGACATTGGGCCCCAGCCGTCCCAGGCCCGGAGGCAGCAGCGCCCAGCACGGCGCCCCCCCACCGTCACCGACGCCGCCACCACCACCTTCATAGCGGAGCGCGCCGCGGCCGAAGCACGATGCACCCCGTCCCGTGACCTCTCAAAGCCCGCACCCCAGGCCCATGGACCGCTCCCAACCAGGCCAGAACGACGCCAGGGTCCGCCAGCAGCGTCCCCGCCCCCCTACCAACCCTCGATGACAGCCCACATACAGCGCATGCCCCGCTACCGCCGCCGCCGCGAGTCTCCACCCGACCCCGAGGCGGAGACCGTGCGTGCACACCCGCGGGTCCACATCCGCTCGCGCCCCCACTCCCCGCGCACCCCCACCGTACAGGACTACGAGGAATCCCCCGGGCCCGCCACCGCCACCGGTCCCCACGACCCCGTCACACCCACCCACGCCCACTCCTCCGCCCAAGAGCGCGGCCCCGCCGAGGAACAGTGGTGGCAGCGCTGGACCCACACGCAGCTCTGGGAGCTGCGAAAGTGGGCCCGGGGAGAGCCCTCCCTCGAGGGCCTGGTCCAGCGGCCCCGCAAGGGGTCGGTGGAGAACTGCCGCCTCCGGCCGGCGGGGGGCTGGATGCCGCGGGCCGCATGGGAAGCCATGCTGGCCAATGCGCTCCACCCCCTGGGAGTCCGCCCCCGCAACCTCCCTGCACCCCAGGACCACCCGCATGTCCTCAGGCGCCTGCGGGAGACCCTCCAGGAGACACAGCGAGACAACATCCGCCTGTGGGACATCACCCAAAGCCCAGCCCCGCACACGCACACCCCCTCACCACCCCACAAGCGTCGGCGCACCGACACCGGCGGCACCCACAGCACCCCAGGAGCCCTGCGCGCCACACAACACAACGCGCCTGACCCCCCGGCCAGCAGCGCCGCCACCTAACCCCGTTGCCCGGCAAACCACCACCACGGGGCGCAACGCCAGGCCCCGCCCAGAAGTCACCAAACGAACCGGACGCCGAAGGACGCCAACGCACACGACAACGGGCACCACTACGCCCACAGGCACCGAACCCAGGCCCGCTACCGTCGCAACTGCCTAACCGAGCCAAAACCCAACCACAAATCAAACCCGAGCAACACCTCAAAACCGCTAACCCTTGACTCCTAACCAGGACTGCCGAGGGAACATCGTAGCCACAGCCCACACCCACAGCCCACACAGCTGCCTAACCGGTCAGCTCCAGAAGCAAAGAGACACCCAATCAAACCCACCCTGGCCCATACCCGTGTACATCAGGACGCGCGGGCCGCACCCCTGGGGCGCGACCGCCGCCACAGCATCGACGACACACGCCAGAGGACACAACACTATTGCACCGCAGCACGAGCTGCCCGTGCCTGTACCTGCAGTGTATGCGCGCCCCTGTTTTTCTTTCCTTTTTTTTTCCATCAAAAAAAACGAAAATTAGGGGGGGGGGAAGAGGGCCACAACCACCAATGGCACACGCACACCGCACACAGCGCATACACCGGTGAACGGGCGCCACGAGGGCCAGGACACCGCACACGCGCGTGCACCGAGGGCAACAAAGGGACGAGACACCACGGCCTGGCACACCGCTGAACAAGAGCCAAGAGGCCCGGGACACCGCACATGCAAAGCAACACACCAAGCGAGCGCACCGGTGAACAGGAGCCAAGTGGCCCAGGACACCGCACACGCAACACAACACACCGGGCTGGCACACCGGTGAGCGGGGGCTAAGGGGCCCAGGACGCCACACACGCAACACAACACACCGAGCGGGCACACCGGTGAACAGGAGCCAAGTGGCCCAGGACACCGCAGACGCAACACAACAAACCGCGCGGGCACATCGGTGAACAGGAGCCAAGTGGCCCAGGACACCGCACAGACAAAACAACACACCGAGCGGGCACACTGGTGAACAGGAGCCAAGTGACCCAGGACACCGCGCACGCAAAGCAACACACCGAGCGGGCGCACCCATGAACAGGAGCCCAGTGGCCCCGGACACCGCACACGCAACACAACACACCCAGCGGGCGCACCGGTGGACGGGAGCCAAGTGGCCCAGGACACCGCAAACGCAACACAACACACCGAGCAAGCACACCAGTGAACAGGAGCCAAGTGGCCTAGGACGCCGCAGACACAACACAACAAACCGCGCGGGCACATCGGTGAACAGGAGCCAAGCGGCCCAGGACACTGCACACACGTAGGGCGGCCGAGGGACAGGAAAGAACCAACACCCCATGGGTCGGACGCACTGGGGCGACCCAGCCGACCCACCGGGCCAGTGGCAGGAGCGGTACTCCAAGGCCTCTGGTCCGAGCCCGGCCAGGCTGCATCGGGGACCATGGCAAACGTCAGCCGGAGCCATGGAAGCAACCGTTGACAGGCGAGCCGGTACACAGTCCAGGAGGGGGTCGCCTGCCAAGCAGAGTGGCCCCGCAACTCAAGCCACAAGGGTGAGGCGGTCGTACCGTAGACTAGCGGGAGCAATACCCCTTGTGGTGAGAGATACTCCACACAGCTGGGCAGCCCCCAGAGCTGCCGCCCAAAGGAGGGGGCATGTGGCCCTACCCATGGACACATGTGGGGACACCCTCCCACCTGGGACACATGGACCGGGTGGCCGCGACAATGCCTTCCCAAGCACATGCGGGAGCGGCTCAAGAGGCACCTGACATAGGGCAGTGGGAGGGACAGGACGTCCCCTTGGTAAGACCTTCTTCCTGCAATGTCAAAGGAGGCATCCCGAGCTCCCGAAGATACCTACCTACCTGTACCACTTATTGTGGGTCTACTTTGTAACTGTTTCTGAATTCAGTTACTTGGCCAGGCCATATCCTGTGTCTGGCCTAACTCCTATGCCCCAGATTCCTAACCAACTCCACTTCATCCAAAAGAGTGCACATAAGGTGCTTAGTGCTATCCTGGAGGCCTGAGTCATGCCAGCTTTCACATAAAATCAGCCATTTTGTGTATAAACCTTTGGAGCTTTGTATTGAGATCTACATTTGTCTGTCTGCAGCCCCTCTTTGTTACACATGTTTTGATTGTGGAAGGACTTATCCTGATTTGATTGATCCGGTGCCTGGACTTGCTCTACGTTACCTCTGTGTGGACTTGATTTTGAGTTGTGGAAAATCAGCAAGGCTTTCAAAAGCATATACAAGGAACAAACACAAGTGAGAGCAAACCAGAAACCTTTTCTTCAACCTAGGCATGTGAACACAGCAATTGAGCCACGTAAACAGTGAAGTAGGCACCCTAGATATCAGGCCAGTACCTCAGCTGACATGTGGTCGTAAGTGTCGGTGGGGGCCTGCACTTGCAGCCATGAAACTCCAGCATATGAACTTGGGCTACGAATCCCACATCATAAATGTACCAGGACGCCCCAATCCAGCCACATGAATCACCCTGTCATAACACAAATGCCAGGGCATGAGGACTCAGCTCGTCGCCGCACGTGTACAACGGCACGTCCAGACGTCTAACGCGTTGCTTTACGTGTTCACCTCAACATGTAGACCACTGGTTCAGTTCAGGTTTGTGCCCTGGGAATAACTCCCTCCAAAACCCCCGCACTCAACTTGTAGTTACTAAAACTTGGCTTCAAGTTGACCATAGGTGCTGCGAAGTGAAACCAGGACCAAGGAATATTCAAAGTACCTTCCAACCATGAATTAATCAAAAGATTTTGGGAACCTCAATAACCCCAGGTTCCTTGATACTTGGCTCCCTCCAACTCAACTGCCCCCAGAACTTGTAGTAACTGCAGAAATTGCTGCTATACCAGTCATTTTCGCCTTTTAAAACTGTTCAATATTTGACCCTGAAACTTCTTCAAACTCCCTTCTTTCTGGTCTCCACATTGTTTTGCTGAACTTGCTGTCGACGCGAGCGGCTCAGAGCGCAGAAAGCTGGCAGTCCGTTTGAAATATCCACGTGGACCGATAGGGACCAGATAAGGTGTGGAAGACTTTCCATGCCTTATACTGTGCTTTTCTGAGTACTTTCTGAACTTCAATGATTGCCTTGCAGAATGAAGTGAAGTTCTGCAGGTTTTCAACTTGGTACGCCAGCGGAAGCACAAGGGCATGAACACAAACTTCAAGGTACTCTCTCCTCCTCAGTCTCTTGGAACTTAATCAGGGTAACCAGTCCTCTGCCATACCGCCAACTGTAGGTTCTTCTGTACATTGCCGTTTGCCTCCGCGCTGCTGTGAAACCTTCTTAGAACTAACCTCTTCTTGTTCCTTGTTGTCTGTGGCAGTGTCTTCGTTTGGTTCCTCTGCGCTGGACCTCTTCTTCAAACTGCTGTTGATCCGCTGAGCCTGCCTTAGCGCTGTGTCAAAGTGAGGTACGTGTGCCAAACAGTAATCCACGAAAACATGATTCACCTTTCCATCATCATGCACGAATCCACGAACTTGTTCCCAAGTGCTCTCGCTTCTGCCATAGCCTTCCCGCTGCGTCAAAAAGCGCCAGCCTTGCCTATATTGCCCTCTCAGGATCTGTTCGACGTCACAAGCTCCAGTTCTCTACATCTCAGTCTGATTGTAGAATGGTATATCCTGCTCATTCGGCATGATGTCCTGTTCATGAGCGGACACTGCTCGCTCATCGTCATTCAGCATGTCTGTGTCTCCTTCTTCGATTGCGTCTTCGCAACAGTCATCCACCAGCTGAAATGGGAAGCGCTTCACGAACTCAAAGGCAAGAAGTACTTCAGCACCCAAAGTAGGACTACAACGCGCCGTAATACCGCCACTGCTGACTCCAGTAACAAGGTAAGGACCATACCACATAACATCCTTCGCGGCACCCTTAGGTACCTCCAATTGCTTGGACCTCTTTCTATCATCAGCACGTAGTCGCCAACGCTGAAAACTGCAGGTTTCCTCCTTCTATTGACGCGCTCAAACCGACTCGCTCTTCCTTTCCTGAAGTGGGCTTGCACAACTTGGGGAATTTTGTTTTGTTCTTTGACCCAGTCTTGCACTTGAACGTTCCCTTCATGTGGAAAGGGTAGGTCCAAACGTAGTGTAGGCCTCCCATGGAAAACGTCTCCTCGAGAATAGCCAGATTTTCCTCTCTGCTTGTGGTTCATACATATGACCACGTAGTCATTCAACTTGACCCAACGCTGGTTTTAATACTCTGCCTCAGGATACGGAGCTCTTTTTGGTACTCATCATTAATACGCTCGCATAGTTTGTTTGATTGAGGGCGGTAAGGTTGTGAGAAAGAAACTTCCACGCCTATTGCGGCAAATACGTTGCGGTACCAGCCATAGTCTCCCTTGAAGCGAATAGCCTTGTCACTGTGGATGCAAACAGGTTGGCCATAGAAAAGAATCCAATGGTGTTTGATGAGCTTCAGCACGCTTTCTCCATCAATAGTCTTTTTGCCCGGTACAACTTGACAGAAAGCGCTCAGAGCGTCCACAATCATCAAGGCATAGTCGTATTTTTAACACTTGGGTCTGTCAATGAAGTCCACATTCAGCAGTGCATTGAGCATGTGTGGAAGTGGCGAGACACCAAGTAAGCCCCGGTCGCTGGGTCGGTTCCGCTTGCTTGTGATGCATTCCTTGTATGTCTTGTGCATCTCCTCGATTTTCTGTGTCAACTCTGTGTCAGGTACGCCAGTGTGGAACATCTTCTCGAAGGCCCAGATCCAGCAGTCCGGTTCAGGATGACCGACGACATCGTGAGTCCACTGCAAAGCTGCGCACAACGCCTTCTTGGGTATGCAAGTTTGTACTTCTTTCCGCAAAATTTGACTTGAAGATAACGGCCATAGCTCCTTGTCAACCAGTGCATAGGATCCATCACCAAGGGCCTTCAAACTATCTCCATACTCCTCCAAATAGTCAGACTTCCGTAGAGAACTGAGCAATTCAGCCTCGCTCATGGTGAGGTCCAAATGGATATCCATCCTCTGAAAAACCTCTCGAGAGAGAGACTCGCAGCATACAGAAATTTTCTCATCAAAAGTCTCACGGGATAGACAAACACATAACTAATTTTCCAGACCCGGTACCCTGTAGATATTGAGCTTCAGCTGCGCGAGAAAAGTCCACCAACGCCTGAGCGTTCGGTTTTCAGGAGGCGCTCCCTTGAGAAACATCTCCGTGGTATCCTGATCATATAACCACACAACGGAATTGCTGCCAAACAGTCGGCTTTGTCCAGAAATAAGCAAAGTTCCTGAGAGCAGTTCACGCTCATACGTGCTGTACTTTCCCCGGGTCAAGGACCATTTCAGGTTCCAGTGACCAATGGGTACGAAATGAAATTCCTGCGGCTCATAGTTGTGTTTAATTGACCCGTCACGATTGACTCCGAATGTCCGCAATTCATCCGCTATTCTTTTTGCAGCTGTTCATGGAGTTCGTTGCCACTGCAGAAGAATCCCACCGCCTCCAACCAGATACGCATCAGTGATGACCACGAACTCACCGTCAGGTGCAGGTGTGCCCAACAACCTCAAAGAAATCAGTTTATCCTTGATTTCCTGAAACTGAGCTTCATGCTCTGGAGTCCACGTCCAAGGTACAGTCTTCCTGGTCAAGTCTGTGAGAAGGTGGCTGCTGTACGTGAAAGTCCGAATGTGTCTCCTGTAAAAATTACAGGATCCGAGGAAAGCTCTGATGTCTTTGCCGCCACGGGTCTTGTCATCGCGGATGGTCCCCTTCGAAATTCGGGCAACTTTATCATTCACAGGTGTCCACCCTCTCCAACCAACTTGAAAACCCAAATATTCAATTTCCTCCTGCATGAGCTCACATTTTTCCACCTTCACGCGGGTATTGCATTCCTCACAAGTGCGCAAAAACTCTTCCACCAAAAGTAAGCGACCAGCAGGGTCATCGGTCCCAAATAAGACATCGTCTATATAGACCTCAATGACAGCCCCCTTTTTCAGCAGTGCTTGCACCGTAGGTTTCAGCTTCATACGGGCCACGACCTGGTTCATGAGCTCCTGGAACGTTGCCGGAGTGTTCCTCAACCCAAACGGCATGACTTTCCGTTTGAACACTTGACCATTAAGGGCAATAAATGCTGGAAAATCCGGCGCTCGTTTTGTTAACTCACTTGCCAGAAACCACTGCGCTTATTCAATTTGAATTTGTAATGGCAATGAGCGGCTCTTTCCAGTGCTTGTTCCAAACTTGGTAGACTTCCAGAACGTTGCTTGGTGAGCTTGTTCAGCTTCCTGTAGTGGACAACCAACCTTTTGGCGTTGCTCCCTGGTTTGTCAACCAACAAACAGGGAGAGCAGTGCTTTGGATACTCTGCTTCCTCATTTTTTTCAGCGAGGTCGGCTGCAATGCATTCAGTGATCTGAAGCATTATTTCCTCACTGTTGGCCTTGCTAGCTGGAAATGGCTTTGAACGCACTGTGGTTTTGTTGGGTTCATCCAACAATTCCAAGTCCATGGTAACCAACTTCTCACACGAACCATGAGCCATGAGCGGTCCAAAGCAACCTTCCTCCGGCATAGCACTTCCTGAATTTTTGAGGGCACACTTTTGATCTTCTCCTCGAAATCATCTGTGGCTACTAAATTTCATTTCCCATACTCTTCCCTCGATACGGAGTAACACTCAATGAGTAGAGCCGTAACGTCCTGGTAAACATCATCGCCAGCGAAAATAAAGCGGTCGTCGTCCAGACATTGATAGAGCAAATGTGTTTCGTCCCCGTCAACGCTCCTGTCCATGAACTCGTTGTAATGGCTCTTCCATCTGTCCTTGAGCTGTAGCCTTTGTTGTTCCTCAGATATCTGGAAGATTCGGAGTTCAATGTCCTCCTTCAAAGACCGTAAGTCTTCCTTCGAGACCGGCCATCCACATGGGTTGGCAATTCTTGTCTTGTCCTCCTCAACTTGCATGGTTGCGCCATACTCTTGCATAGCATGTAGGGCGAGACATGACATGGTAAAGTTTTGTACACCTCCCATAACTGAATCTTCGAGATCGTCTTCACTCAGTAAATCCTCCATTCGGCCCCAATAATGTTCGCGGATGCTTGAGAATGGGTCGTACTTCAGGGGCTGAGCGAGATTGAGATCCGCCAGATAGCCGTCTCCACTGACTTTATCCCATTGCACTTCTGCAGGCTCCCCACTCACCTCTTCCCACTGAATGTCCACCTTGTCAACTTCAGCATCTCGTGCGCCAGCGTACTGTTCTTCATCTGATTCCGTCAGAGGCTGAATGTCTTGGACTTTAAACTCATCCTTTGGTGTTGCTGCAGGTGTATCGTGCCCGTATCGCTTTAGTAGATCAGATCGGGTTAAACCACGGTTCACTTGATGGAGAAACTTGACCACTTGGAGATTCAGTTCATTGAACAAAATATCACAATCATAGCCATCGATGAGAGATGCAATGCTTCACCAGCGTGGGGCTGGTAATGGGCTGGTTGCCACATCTGGGAGATAGAGGGGTACATCTGGACTAGGTAAACGTACCTTAGTCATGCGGTCCAAAAATGGTCGCCATGCAGCAGCTTCCCCGGTTTGGCCCCAGGCAGGACAAATAACCACGACTTGCGCTCCGTCGAGCACGGCAGAAAGTTAGAACAGGCTTTCACAGTTGATTGCTTTGATGTTGTTGTTTTGTTGTTGCCTCTGTCCGCTCCTGCTGCTTCTTGATGTAGTTCAGCGTTTCCAAACAAATAAGTTTTGATGAAATCAACCCAAATAAGTGGCCACAGTTGCAAGGCAAGGGACCACAGGATCAAATCCACAACATGAAGGGCTGCAGTCAAAGGAAATAATCGCGGGCTATCGCCGGGCTCCGATCGGGTACAAGGCGGAGCGAGCCCAGCGCCCCTGCCTCGGCGGGGGCCAGCGGCAGGCACAATGAGCCCGGTTCTCGGCCGGCCTCCGCGTGCCCCGCGCAGCCGCCCAGTAAATCCGGGGGCGAAAGCCCCCGGAATGCAGAAAGGCACCACGGTGTCGGGAAAGCCGACCGGAGCACCGAGAGCGACCGGACCGGTCGAGGCGCGGCGCACCACGCGGGGGCCACGAGGCACGCCAGAGAGGCACGCCGACGGCCACAACCACGGCACAAAGGTTAGGTGCCATGAAACAACGGCCACTGGGTGCAGCAAACCCGGACAGCGCGCGCCACAACCACACAACCACGGCTGAGGAGCGACACCGAAGGGGAGACAGGGCCAAGCAGCGCCAGAGAGACCGGACGCCCCGGACTGGATCGTCCGGGGCGGACCAAGCAGCAGGAGCCACCGCTCCCTGGACTGGAGCATCCAGGGACCAGTGGCGGTGGAAGCCCAGGACAGGATCAACTGGGGCGGAACAAGCAGCAGGTGCCACGGGGAGCCAGAGAAGCGGCCACGAGGACGAGGCCGTTGAGATGCAGCGAGGCGGAGAGGAGGACGAGGCCGGGGAGAAGCGGAGAAAACAAGAAGAGGACAAGGCCAAGGTGGCGCAGCGATGCACACAGGTGGACGAGGACGGGGTGATGAGATGGAGCAGCCAAGGGGACGAGGCCGAGGAGAAGCAGCAGAGCAGCGACGAGGAGGAGCCCCAGGAGATGCAGGGAAGGGGTCACCAAGACGAGGCCGTGCACAAGCAGCAAAGAGCAGACGAAGACATGGAATGCCCAGGACTGGATCATCCGGGGCAAAACAAGAAGGAGCGGCCGAAGCGAAACGACCACAAAATGCGGAGGAAGGAGTCACGACGCCCCGGACTGGAACATCCGGGGCGGAACAAGCAGCAGGGGCCGCCACCCCCCGGACTGGAACATCTGGGGACAAGTGGCGGTCGGACGCCCCAGACGGGCGCAATCGGGACTGAACAAGGAGCAGGGGCAGCCGCCCCCCGAACTGGAACAACCGAGGACAAGCGGCGGCCGATCGCCACGGACGGGATTGTTGGCCACGGAGAGCTAGAGTGGGGATGCAGCGAAGGGGAGTGGAGGACGAGGCCGGAGAGAAGCAGAAAAACCAAGTTGAGCACACGGCCCAGGAGATGCAGCGATGCACACAAGTGGACGAGGATGCGGGGATGAGGTGGAGCAGCCAGGGGGACGAGGCCGAGGAGAAGCAGTGGAGCAGCAAAGAGAAGGAGCCCCAGGAGATGCAGTGAGGAAGTGACCAGGACGAGGCCGTGGACAAGCAGCCAAGAACAGACGAAGACATGGAGTCCCCAAGACTGGATCATACGGGGCAACACAAGAAGGAGCGGCCGAAACAAAGCGACAACAAAAGGCGGAGGAAGGAGTCCCGACGCCCCGGACTGGAACATACCGTCTGGAACAAGCGCCCCGGACCGAAGCATCCGGGGACAAGCGGCGGCCGAGCGCCACGGCTTGGATCATCCAAGGTGGATCAAGCAGCACGAGCCGCCGCACCCCGGACTGGATCATCCGGGGACAAAGGGCGGCCAGACGCCCCGGACTGTCACATCCGGGGTGCAACAGGCAGCAGGAGCCACCGCACCCACAACACGAAAGTCGAGGGAGACGTGGTGGGCAGACGCCCCGGACTGGAGCATGTGGGCCAGAACAAGAAGGAGCAGCCACAACCACAGGGGCCGGGGAAAGATGGTTTGCCGCCCCGGGCAGGAATGCCCGGGGCGGATCAACCAGAAGGGGCCCCCAACCCCCGGGCTCGAGCGTCCAGGGGAAATTGGCGGCCAGAGGAGAAGGAAACAGGAGGCCGAGACCAAAGTGGTGCAGCGGAGGAGACAGGACCAAAAGCAACGCAAAGGACACGGCCGAGGAAATGCCGGGAGGCAGAGAAGTGGACGAGGCCGAGGAGGCGCAGGGCAGCAAAGCTGAGGACGAAGCCGTGGTGCAGCAGCAAAACAGACCTAAGGATGAGGCCGGGGTGATGCAGAGAAGCAGCCGTGAGGATAACGCCGGGGTACAACAAAGAAGCGGAGACCAGGACGAGGCCGCGGAGAGGTACTGCAACCATGGGGGGGGATAAGGCCGTGGTGATGCAGTGAGGTAAATAGGAGGCCCAGGCCGAGGTGAAGGGGAGCAGCAGCCAAGAGGGCGAGGCCATGGAGAAGCAGTGCGGCAGCCAAGAGGAGGAGCCCGTGGTGATGCAGTGATGCGAGGACTCGGACGAGGATATGGAAATGCAGCGAAGCGGAGACGAGGCCAAGAAGTCCCCAGGACTGGATCATCCGGGGCAAAACAAGAAGGAATGGCTGAAGCACGACGCGAGCATAAACCGGTGAAATAAGAGCAGACGCCCGGGACTGGATCATCCGGAGCGGGACAAGCAGCAGCAGCTGCCGTCCCACGGACTGGATCATCCAGAGACAAGTGGCGGCCTGGCGCCCCGGACTGGATCATCCGGGGCTGGCAGCCTGTCCGCACAAGAACTGGGCTTAACAGGCCGCGCTGAGGCGGGCCCTTGACCGGATATTGCAGGCCAGACCTGAGTCCTGGTAGCTGCGCCTCTCCACACCCCGACCATGCAAGAGTCACTCGTACCGCAGGTGAAGCAAGTAGGGTGAAGTGGTGCACCCGATGCCGCCCACCCAGCTAAACCAAGGGCGGAAACACATACACAACAAAAAGGGCATCAACATGGACACCACGACGCAGGCGGCGCACAACAGCGAAGCACTCGATCCATCCAAGCCCTAGCAGGGGTACGTGTGGTGGCGTCCCTGCTAGGCCACAGCCGCAAACAAAAAGAAACAACACGCGCTGTGTTCTTGTGTTCAAACACAGGTGGATCACATGGGCTGCCCACCCTGCATGACCCACGGCGCGAATCGCACACACAGCAGCACGCCCGAGCCAGGTATGGGGAGAACAGCAGAAAGAAGGACCCTCGTCCATGAGTGGCGGGGGACAAACATCAGAAGGGCAATCTACCATAGGAGGTATGCAAGACGTCGTCAAGGACGGCAAGACAGCAGGCGGTGCAAGCATACAGAACACAGAACACACCTCTCCTCCAAGCCCTAGTGGCGGTACGTGTAGTGGCGTCCCTGCTGGGCAACAGCCGCCTGGTCACGCTGTGTTCTCGTGCCAATACATAGGTGGGCCAAAGGGGCCATGACATTGGAAAAGTGGCCAGACGACCCGAGATGGAACTGGGAAGGAGAACCCGCCGAGTGCGCGGAAGAAGAGGAGTGGATAGGAGCGACCCGTGCAAGAAGCACGAAACGGTCCCCGGATGGATGAGGATCCTGTGGGCCCCCGCCACGGGGTTGCTGGCGGCCCGGTGGGGTATAAACACGGGATGGGGGATGGGATGGGGGCACGGGGCTAGGACAGGGGTGTGGCACGGGCCACACAACGGCCCCATGGGAGCTGGAAACCAGGTGTCCTTCAGTCGCTGCTCTCACGGTCTCAGCTCCTTACGGTCATCCATCGAAGGGTCCTCCTGCCTTCCCCCTCTAGCACAGCCTTTTGGGCACCTGCAGGCGGGTTTCCTGTGGATAGCCCTCGCCGACAGCGGAGTATTTCTCTCTGTCAACCACATTCCACCACTCCCCATCTCTCAGGGTTGGAGTACCCACTCGGCTCCCGGATGCACTTGGGTGTCGTCCATCCGCGGCTGGAGGCCAGGGGGCGACCCTTTCCACGTTCCCCCAGGTCCCGCTCACGCGTGAACCTACGTGTACTTAGGCCATTGACCCGGAGACCTCAGGTTCAACCCTCACCCCTGCGGACACCTCACGGCTGTCCCGGAGTTCAGGGCATTTTCCCGACTTCCCGTGGCCAGGCTCCCCATGGTTGGCCCATGGTAGACCACTCCATGGCGACTGGTTTCCCAATCCCACGGGGCTGTTGCTTGGCGCTTTCGGCCTCCCGTCCCATCCCATGTCCCGTTCCCGTTCGCCACATCCCGTCACCGTCCCTCTCCCCGCGTCCCGTGCCCCAAGGGAACCTGGTTGAAGTTCTCGGCCGTGAGGTGAGAAAGCGGTCGCCAGGGGAACTGATGGTGGAGAGCTCACCTTCCCGCCAGAGGCGGCCACCATGTAAAACAAGCAAGGAGATGTCAGATGAGGCTGCGGACGCGGCCGCCCTTACTTACTTACCTACTTACTCCGTCGGAGGGTGAATGTCTTGGACTTTAGACTCGTCCTCCGGTGTTGCTGCAGGTGTATCGTGCCCGTATCGCTTTAGTAGATCAGATCGGGTTAAACCACAATTCACTTGATGGGGAAACTTGACCACTTGGGGACTCAGTTCATCCAACAAAATATCACAATCATAGCCATCGATGAGAGATGCAATGCTTCCCCGGCGTGGGGCTGCCAATGGGCTGGTTGCCACATCTGGGAGATAGAGGGGTACATCTGGACTAGGTAAACGTACTTTAGTCATGCGGTCCAAAAATGGTCGCCATGCAGCAGCTTCCCCAGTTTGGCCCCGGTCAGGACAAATAACCACGACTTGCGCTCCGTCGAGCACGGCAGAAAGTTAGAACAGGCTTTCACAGTTGATTGCTTTGATGATATTGTTTTGTTGATGCCTCTGCTTGCTCCCGCTGCTTCTTGATGTAGTTCAGCGTTTCCAAACAAACAACGTTCGATGAAATCAACCCAAATAAGTGGCCAGAGTTGCAAGGCAAAGGACCAGAGGATCAAATCCACAACATGAAGGGCTGCAGTCAAAGGATATAATGTAGCAACAAAGAAAACTCACAATACCTACAGATTTATGAAAAGATAGTTAGAAGAAATCCTACAAACATGGAACAACTGCCCACATGGGCCTCCTCTCTTTTATAATGCCATCTAGAGATGTGCACTCTTTGTTTTGGGTCCCATCGGTGCTGAGGTGGCATGGCTTGTGGCGCTGAGGTCACTGCCATGTCACATGGGATATTCCTACTTAGCTAGACTGACTGGGTATTGAACCCAGGACCTCTCAAAAGGAGGTGCCACAGCCCCTTAGGGTGCAGACCACTAGGATAGCTAAGCACTCATGAGAAAACAAAGAAAAATGTATAGGCTCTGGATCAATGTCAGCGCCTCAGTCAGTCCAGGAAATCTCGGGCCCCGCGACCCACCTGCAGCAGGGAATGAGGCGGCGCCACGCCCGGACCAGTCCTCCCGCCTCACCCCCTCTCCCGCGAGCCGCATACACAAGGGGCCGGGCAAATGGCCCGGCCAAATACGCGGAACCCGCGGCCGGGCCGATAACCACAAGAACGTTAACGAACCACCCGCCAGAGTATTACCGTCAAGGGCGAGCATCCGCAGATAAGTGCACTGCAGGGACCAGCGCGCACCTCCGCCGGGGAGTTGAGCGCCTGGGACGCGTAAGGTTACGACACGTATAACCTGTGCGAATGGTACGAGGGGCGCACCCCCCGCAGACAGTTAACAGCGTCCATGAGAGGGAGGGGGGCTGCAACACTACCCGGTACTCCTGTCCTCCACAACCCTACCCGGGGCATGCGGGGGGCCACAAGCTCACCGCACGGGGCCGCGCCGACCCACCTGCCAACAGGCACGGGTGTGTTACGCCGAGCCCAACCCGCCACGTCGGACAGAACGTCCCGACACCACAGCACAAGCCGAACCACCCTAACCATCCTAGCCAGCACACCCGGCTCCGTGACACAGACACGCCACCCGAATGACCCGAAACGCACGACACGAGAAGGAGCACGACAGACAGACAGGCACGAGCACGAGCACAGCACCACC
The DNA here is from genome assembly GCA_964036045.1 of Eutreptiella sp. 'Long Island Sound 2002'. Lineage (NCBI taxonomy): Eukaryota > Euglenozoa > Euglenophyceae > Eutreptiales > Eutreptiaceae > Eutreptiella > Eutreptiella sp. 'Long Island Sound 2002'. The sequence goes on along the minus strand of OZ038381.1, from coordinate 126,024,213 downwards.
GAGCTGGAGCAACGCCCTGGGGCTCCCATGGGGAGCACAGGGACACACCGAGGGGGACCGGCGGGGCCTTGCCACCGACAGGAGTGTACATATGAGTGGCACAAGCGAAACTGGAAGTACGGCTACGGGGCACCACGAAGTACCGGATAATGGATTGTGCATGCAACACTGCCAGGGCGGGGCAGGGAACAGGGCACCGACAGGGGGAAAATTTTTTTTACAGCGGTCCAACCACTTGTCATGGCTCTTCTCTCCTGCGGCGGACGGGCGGCGCACAGTGAAAACATACCGTGCCGGCCCCACGCACCTGGCACCGACCAACATCGCAACAAGCGGCACACCTGCGCACAACAAATCCGACTGCGCGAACACCCGCTGCGACGACAAGGAACGAACGCCGAACAAACCAACCAAGAGGCGACTAACACGACCACACACCGCCAGAACCACTACAGCAGAAGCAACGTGACCGTGAACAGACCGCGCGCGCACCGACCAGCGCCCAGCTGGCCGGGCATGCATGGGCCGGTGCGAGAGCGACGACCAACGAGCTAGCGACACAGTAGCAAGCCGCGCCCCCCGACCACCATGGCCACAAGCAAAGAGGAACACTGTGACTCTACCGCTGCAGACGCGGCCCACGAACGTTCCCAAACTGCACTACACGACACTTGTACAAACCAAGACGCCACAAACCGACGCAGACACAAACGTGCTGGCTAAACGGGCAGGGTTCGACGATGAGACCACCGGCAGCAGCGCAACGGAACCCACACGAACCAGGCTGACCATGAGACGGCCACGACAACCGCGCACCAACCACACCACAGGTGCAGCCACCACTTGATGGTAAACAGACCACACGCAAGCCGGCCAACGCCGAACCAGCCAGGCATGCACGGGTCGAAACGGAAACAGCGCCCAACGGGTTGGCAACACCGTGGTGCGCCACGCCCGCCGACGACCATGCCCACGAGCACAGCAGAACACCACAACGATGCCAATGCAAACGCGACCAACCAACGGTAACAAACTACACGACACTACACTTGGACAGACCACGACGCCACTAACCAGCATCGACACGGACATGCCAGCTGCATAAACAATATGCGGTGGAACGACCACCGGCAGCAGCGCAATGGAACCCTCGCAAACCAAGCCGACCATAAGGCGGCCAAGACGACCGCGAACCAACAACACCGCAGCTGCAGCCGCCACTTGACCGTAAACAGACCACACGCAAGCCGGCCAACACCAAACCAGCCAGGCGTGCACGGGTCGAAACGGGAACGGCGTCCAAAGGGTTGGTGACACAGTGGTGCGCCACACCCGCCGACGACCACGCCCACGAACACAGCAGAACACCACAACGCTGCCAATACAAACGCGACCAACCAACGATAACAAACTACAAAACACTACACTTGGACAAACCACAACGCCACTGACCAACACCGACACGGACATGCCAGCTGCATAGACAACGTGCGGCGGAACGACCACCGGCAGCAGCGCAATGGAACCCACGCAAACCAAGCCGACCATGAGGCAGCCAAGACAACTGCGAACCAACAACACCGCAGCTGCAGCCACCACTTGACCGTAAACAGACCACACGCAAGCCGGCCAACACCAAACAAGCCAGGCGTGCACGGGTCGAAACAGGGACTGCGTCCAAAGGGTTGGTGACGCCGTGGTGCGCCGCGCCCGCCGACGACCATGCCCACGAACAAAACTTGACTCTACCATCACGCAACCGACCAACCTACATTACCAAACTACACCGCAACCGTACCATACGACCGACCAACCGGCCACAACGACCTACTTCGAACCCCCGGCCCCCCGGGAGAGGGCAAGCTCGACCGAGTCAGGAGGTGTGAGTGTGCGCCACGGCATGCGAGTCCCGTAGCACGTGCTTCTTCAAGTCGCCCCACACCTACTGAAAACCAACCCAGGTGGGGGTGCCTGCAGGACAGGGCCTATGGCCTGGCTCCGGGCCCCTGGGCCCCAGAATCCGGAGGTTGATGAGGATGTGCGCTGGGACCCTCCCCCACGTATCATCCGCCCGAAGGAGAGGAATGTGAGACTTCGGTCGAACATGGGTTACCTCTCTGGGCAGAACCCGCTGTAGGGTACTGCTCGCGGCGACCGTGCCCTTCCCCCATGTGGGGGAGCCGCTTTGTGGGGGCACGTGAAGTAGGGCCGCGGGTGGGTGAGCAAAAGCCCCTTGGTAAGTCCCCCCTGCGGGGCAGCCCCAGTCCCGAGTCGACCTACCTACCTACCTAGACTGACTGGGAATGGAACCCAGGACCTCTCAAAAAGAGCTGCCACAGCCCCCTAGGGTGCAGACCACTAGGATAGCTAAGCATTCATGAGAGAACAAAGAAAAATGTATAGGCTCTGGATCAATGTCAGCGCCTCAGTCAGTCCAGGAAATGGTGTATAAGATCAATCAGTTGGGGGCTCAGGGGTCCACACAACATCCATTGTTCAATGCTTGCTTTTTTAGGTCAAAATGTCCCATCACCCCTTTTTTGGATAGGCCAATACTAAGCCAAAAATGAGTTATGCCTTTAGGCCCCTTTATAACAACTAAAGCTAACCTTTTGGCAGGGAAATACACTTTTTCTTACTTCCCCCTTGTGCTGTGATGGCCGACCATGAGGCAGCCAAGACAACTGCGAACCAACAACACCGCAGCTGCAGCCACCACTTGACCGTAAACAGACCACACGCAAGCCGGCCAACACCAAACAAGCCAGGCGTGCACGGGTCGAAACAGGGACTGCGTCCAAAGGGTTGGTGACGCCGTGGTGCGCCGCGCCCGCCGACGACCATGCCCACGAACAAAACTTGACTCTACCATCACGCAACCGACCAACCTACATTACCAAACTACACCGCAACCGTACCATACGACCGACCAACCGGCCACAACGACCTACTTCGAACCCCCGGCCCCCCGGGAGAGGGCAAGCTCGACCGAGTCAGGAGGTGTGAGTGTGCGCCACGGCATGCGAGTCCCGTAGCACGTGCTTCTTCAAGTCGCCCCACACCTACTGAAAACCAACCCAGGTGGGGGTGCCTGCAGGACAGGGCCTATGGCCTGGCTCCGGGCCCCTGGGCCCCAGAATCCGGAGGTTGATGAGGATGTGCGCTGGGACCCTCCCCCACGTATCATCCGCCCGAAGGAGAGGAATGTGAGACTTCGGTCGAACATGGGTTACCTCTCTGGGCAGAACCCGCTGTAGGGTACTGCTCGCGGCGACCGTGCCCTTCCCCCATGTGGGGGAGCCGCTTTGTGGGGGCACGTGAAGTAGGGCCGCGGGTGGGTGAGCAAAAGCCCCTTGGTAAGTCCCCCCTGCGGGGCAGCCCCAGTCCCGAGTCGACCTACCTACCTACCTAGACTGACTGGGAATGGAACCCAGGACCTCTCAAAAAGAGCTGCCACAGCCCCCTAGGGTGCAGACCACTAGGATAGCTAAGCATTCATGAGAGAACAAAGAAAAATGTATAGGCTCTGGATCAATGTCAGCGCCTCAGTCAGTCCAGGAAATGGTGTATAAGATCAATCAGTTGGGGGCTCAGGGGTCCACACAACATCCATTGTTCAATGCTTGCTTTTTTAGGTCAAAATGTCCCATCACCCCTTTTTTGGATAGGCCAATACTAAGCCAAAAATGAGTTATGCCTTTAGGCCCCTTTATAACAACTAAAGCTAACCTTTTGGCAGGGAAATACACTTTTTCTTACTTCCCCCTTGTGCTGTGGTGGCCACCACTGTCGCATTTTAAAGGAAAAAGGGAATTTTTTTTGGCCTCCCCATGGCTTCAACATCTATGGAAAAATTTCCTATAACATCCCTAACATTGGAAAGAAGGCGCTGCATCAGGGCAGTCGCCAGGTTCTGTTGAGTCAGAAGAGACACCTACAGCTCCCACTGCGCTCATTGGCTTCGCTGGGGCAGCTGTGGCTTGGTAGGGGGTTAGAATGGGCATTCCGATTCATGTGTGCACAATCCTATCCCTCAAAATGGCAATACGCAGTGCAATACGCAAAACCCAACGCAGGATATGATCAGGGCACGCTGTCTGGGGTCTCGATGAACCTGCTGTCAGACCTGATCTGTCCTTAATGGCGTGGAAAATTAATTTACCCTCATGGGGGTTTGAGATTCAGGACAGTGGTCCAGGAGTCAGTTTTTCGCCCTGAACACGGCCTACTCCACTGTTGGCGCTCCAGGATATCTGCAGAGAAAGGACGAAGGGTTGAGGGACTGACAAACACGCAACGATCGACGCAAACACCAAAATCCGTCAAATGACGGCGTAGAATTTTTCTGACGGCACACACCTGTCCAGAATCTCCATGTGCATTAAATGCATATTTCTACAGAGTTTTATTTCATCACAGGAGTTTTAAATTCCAGGATTTACACGCAGAGAAAAGCGGCGCGCCGGAGCGCATCCTAATTGGGCGCCAGAAAAGACAGAAATAATAAGATTATAACATTATGTCATGTAATAATAAGAAAATGACGAGACACACAATAAGTAATAAACGTGAAAATTCCACGTTTTCTTCTAGGAGAAATCAAGAAGAAAGAATCCAAGAAACTCAATATGAATTCAAAGAACAAGGTAGAAACATACAGGTCTTGTTTGCATCGTATGCAGCATGCACATTGCTTGTCTCGTGTTACCGTGAACTCGCCGTGTAGCAACGCAAACATAGAGTAGAGGGACAGATTAGAAGTTTGCACGATGATTAGAGGTGAGATTAGGGCAAAAACGATGGCCTTCGGCCACATAGTGGTTGTCATGTGGGGCAAAATGTCCTGTCCTGCGATGCAATGCGGGGCAACCATGACAACTGCTCCTACACACCAACCTCCCTTTTCTGTAGCACTGATTAGAACATGCACACACGTGCATAAACGCTTGCTTTGCTTGTGTCTCGTTTTATTCTGCCCTTGCTTTGCTCTCCAGCGGTAGGTAAGGTAAGTAAGCCCAGAAGGGGCCACCCCCTGGTGGAGTACGTGATTGAGATGTGGATTGGTTGAAAAGAGTAATCGGAACCTTCGTGCATAAGTGTGCATGCATATGACGCATTAAAGGGTAGGCCACACGTGTTGCGCACGGTAAAACCCTTGTTTAGGTTACCCAAGGGGCTCGACCCTACCTTCTTTAAGAGAATGGGTGGAGTTCATTAAGCTTGCTTGTTTGCACTTGGGTTTGGGAACAGGGTATTATGGGGCAGCCTGAGAAGCGTATACTACTTGGAGGCTGTCTTGGTTCCTCCGTCTCAAACCCAAGTCATTTGCCTTTGCTTTACAGGTGGGCAGGTAGGGTGAATTGGTGCAGTCCCATGCCGTGCTAAAACATACGGCGCTGATCACACAATCAACAAACTGCCCCTTAGCCAGGAGTGGCGAGGGCAGTCCGACAGCTTCGACATCCACGCTGTGCACGCAACCTGAGCACCCAGTCCCTCCAAGCCCTAACAGGGAAACGCGTAGTGGCGTCCCTGTTAGGCCACAGTCGCTTAGTAGCGCTGTGTTCTCTTGTCCCTTTCACAGGTAGGCCACTAGGGCCTGTGACACCCTCATCATCAACACCCAGTAGCGTGTGTGTGTAGGAGTGGCACGCCAGGGTCAGGGCTTGGTCCTCAGAGCCCCCTCATCCTTCGATGGCTGGTGCCGCTGTAGTGAGTGTAGGACCTGTAGTGTGTGTGTCACTGTCCCGCCTGTTTCCTGAAATTTTATCAGGGTTTTGGTGGGCAGTGGCAGTGGTAGTCTAGGTTTTGGCCACATAGCAAACAGGCGTTTTCATGCCTAATAGCTTTTGGCTACCCCTCCCCTGTAGTAGGCAGGCAGGTAGGAAAACCAATACCTTGGCGTTGTCGCTGGGCATTCTTCCAAGAAAGTCTGGTGCCAGCACAGAAATTGGGCACCTAGGGGCGGAGAAACCCGGGGCGCACCCCGTGGCACCGGTAAGACATCCGCCGGGTTCAGCAAGGGTGCAGACTTGGGTATAATGGGGACACCATTTCTGCAGCTTGCTCAAAGGTCCTCAGGATCAGCACACTCACACACACATAGGCAGGTATAGGAATGGTTCAGTCCCTGGGTTTCTTCTGACAGGCAAGCGTTTCAGCGAGCCTCAGCAACTCTCCCAGGTTGTTCTGGGACACGTAGTCTACCAGAACAGAATTCAGGCGTCCCTCAGGAAGAACAAAGGTAGAGAAGGGTTCCCAGGTAGCTTCTTCAACTGCAAACCATTCCCAGAGGGTGAGGAAACGCCACCCTTGGCGATAGCGGTGCCGGATGACCAACTTCACCAGGTAGAAGCCTTCGTTAGCCATCTCCTCGGTATTCATGTCGGGGAGTACTCCTTCTACTTCCATTGGGCTGGCAGCGCCCTGTAGGTCCAGAGCGGCAATCTCCTCGTCATTTAGTTCCCATTCTTCCCCACAGAGGTCCTCCGGGTCGTAGTAGCGCTTGAGCTGTTGAGCAGCGCACACCAGGGTCCCCCCTAGTGGGGGAGAACACCGCACGGTGATACGGTGACCATCCAGAGATAGGATCTTGTAGGGCCCAAAGTAGGGGTCATCGCTGGTGGAGCATGGCCAGGCGGGTAGCGGACTATGGTGCACCAGCACCCAGTCTCCCTCTTGGTAGGAGGCTGGCACCCTGTGCTTGTTCTTCTTGTTCCACTGGCGCTGCCTCACTCTCCAGAGAATAGCCTTGGCCTTGTCCACCTTGTCTTGTTGCTCCTTCACCCACTTACCCACAGTGGAGTAGGAATCCTCAGGATAGGGAGCATATAGGAACCACGCCGGGCGTCCCATGAACAGCTCATGGGGCGTATAGCAAGTTACCGAACTCTCTTGGGAGATCATCATCAAGGATATGACCGGGAGTAGTCTCACCCAGTCTTTGGTGCGCTCAGTCTTGCACCATATCCTTACGTTCCCTTTGAGAACACGAATCTGTCGCTCACATAGGGGGTTACTGGTATGAGTATAGGGAATCCCCGTTGACACCTGGACATTGAGGGACCTCAGGACTCTCTTGTACGAGTCACTGTCGGAGCGTACTCGGACGTCCTCGTCTGAGTTCATCTCTTTGGGTGCCCCATAGACACAGAACCACTCCTCGAGGAGTATCTTCATGGTCTCCTTGCCGGTGATGTGTTTAGTACATCGGAACACCCTGGTAAACCTGGTCAACCCACAGGTTACCACTAGGGCAACGTCATAGTCCCTGAACTTAGGCATCCCCGTGTAGTCCACGTAGAGAACACTGTTGGCACAGTGGGGGATACGGAGAGTCGAATAGAGACCTCTGTCCCCAATATCCCCAGGTTTACAGGACCGACATGGGCACTTGTCCACGGTAGGCTGGACCGCTTTTCACAGCTCGTCATCCGTCCACGTAGAGGTTGAACCACTGCTCGTACAGCCTCAGGGTACGGTTGGCCCCCACATGACCACTGGACTCATGGGTCCACTTGAGGAGTGCTGGAATTTCGTCGCTAGGCACGACTTTCCGGTCCTCATGCCAGAGGTAGGTCCTGTCCCGCTTCCACTGTTCCTGGTTGACCAGGACGGGTTCGAGACGCCTCTCCAGGCGTTTGCAGATATCTTCAAACTCCTTCAGGTACTCCACTTGTCGCAGTCCATCTAGAGGTCTGATCATGGTCAGGTTCAGGTCCAGGTGTACATCCATACGGCTGCACGCCTCCTTGGCTAGCTCCTCAGACCTGGCACCAATCATGTCGTGGAAGTTGTTGCGGCTAATGTAGTCCGGACACTCGTTCTTGACGCCCTGGATATGAGGTACTGAGAGCCGTAGCTGGCTCAGGTAGGTCCACCAGCGCCTGAGCTTAGCCTTCTCAGGTGGGGGTCCCTTCTGGAAGGTACGGACCGGTTCTTGGTCGCACAGCCAAACCACTGGGTTACTCCCCAACAGTCGGGACTGAGAGGATAGCACCAGCATACCCGCGAGCAGTCGCTGCTCATAGGTGGAGTAGTTACCCCGGGCCTGGTTCCGTTTCCAATTCAAATGACCCAGGGGAACCAGGACCCATTTGTCGTCAGGGTAGCTGTGCTTGAGAGTACCGTGTCGGTTTAGTCCATCAGTACCCCATCGGGAAATGGCCGAGTCGAACTCCTCCTTCTCTAGTGCTTGCCACTGAAACAGCGTTCCACCTCCGCCCACATTGCTGGCGTCGGTCACCAGGATAATCTCCCTCTGTGCTTCAGGCACGCCCAGGCAGCTAGCGTTGGCCACTTTGTCCTTGAGCTTGTCAAACGCTTGTTGTTCTTGAGGGCTCCGGCGCCAGGTAGTACTCTTCTTGATGAGGTCCGTCAGGATGGCGCTGGTGTAGGTGAAATTCTTGATATGGGGGCGGTAGAAGTTGCAAGCGCCAATGAAACTGGGTACATCATGGAGTCCTTTCTTGGGGCCTTCATGTTGTACCTTAGCATCCATCAGGGGTTTGGCCTCAGAGGCCGCTGGGGTCCACCACCCATAGCCAATGTCGAACCCCAGGTACTGCATAGTCTCCTGCATGAACTCACACTTCTCCAGCTTGAGTCTGGTGTGGTTCTCCTGGCAGACCGCAAGGAACTCGCCCGAGAGGATTAGGTGGTCCTCTTGGATATTTTTTCCCAGGCATACATTGTGGATGTGAGCTTCCACCTGGGCGCCCTGGGATATGAGTTCTTGCACCACAGGTCTTCGACGTAGGATGGATAGGATCTTGTTCATCAGCTCTTGGAAAAGAGCGGGTGCGTTGGCCACGCCAAAGGGCATGACCTTCCACTTGAACACCCTCCCCTGAGGGGTGATGAAGGCTAGGAGTTCCTGGGCATTGGGCGTCAGGTCCACTTGCCAGAATCTACTTCCCTTGTCCATCTTCGTCTTGTAGCGGCAGGCGGCTATCTTCTCGAGGGTTGACTCCATATTAGGAATGGACTCTGAGTGGTTCAACGTCTTCTTGTTCAGCTCTCCATAGTCCACTACCAGTCGTTTGGCTGTAGACCCAGGCTTAGCCGGCAGGAAACAGGGAATGCAGTGTTCGGGGTGGTCCCAATCCTTGTACTCCAGGACCAGGCCAGCGTCGATACATTCTTGTATCTGTCGCTCTATCTCATCAGCCTGCTCTTTAGGAGCCGGATAGGGTCTCCTTCTTATCTTGTGACCCACGAACCCGGGCTTCAGCTTGAGGTCCATCCGTACCAGGCTGTCACAGGATGCTGGAGGGGGTAGTTGTGCGAATACCTCCAAGTAGGTGCTCATCAGCCTCTGTACTCTAGGGTCCAAGAGTTTGATCTTGTCCTCCATGTCCTCGTCAGAGTGTAGATTCCTTGCCCCTTGGGGTATAGAAGCAGGGAGGAGATCCTGGTTCGTATCCTTCAGTCCTTGATAGGCGTAGAGAAGGTCTCGTTCCACAGTCTCAGGTGGTCGGTGACAACATAGGCACACTAGAGGGGGTTTGCATACACAATCCTCTGACAGTTCATCCTCCTCTGGGGTCCTGACATGGGCACCCCATACACTCCTCATGAGCTTCAGATCCACCTCTCATTGCCAGGTGGTAATCTTCTGTTCTAGGTCCTCCTTCAGTTGGGAGATATCTCCAATAGACCCTTGCTTCAACGGCCATGAGCGGCGGGTAGGCCTAGCGTAGCATAGCTGTTTCGCCACCAATCTCCTCTTGGAGTCCAGGTACTCTCTCAGCCACGATCGGGGTCCAAATCCTCGTCCAGGAGCTCCTCTCCCCTCATGGAGAGCAGGGGTTTCAGTGGGGCAACGTACTCGGTGTTCTCCATTTCCTCCACGCACGTCTGCACGAAGAAGGCGTCATGCTCAGTCCCGTCATCAGAGTGTATAGAGCTGGCTAGCTCGGATAACCCACACTCTCAGACTACATCAGGATTAGATACACGGCAGGGGGAGTTGGGGGCAACAGTGTCAGACACGACGTACTGGTCTCCCCCAGGAGTAGTCTCCACGGTACTGGAGGTCGTAGTTGACTTTTCAGGACGTCCAGGGTGTAGCCGCTGCTCTCACGTTGAATTTCCTGGACCATAGCAGGGTCCAGATCTTCCCAGGGCACTGGAGCTAGGCTCCCGTCCACCACGCTTAGCATGCCCCCCCATCCAGGTTTCCCGATGGGCGTCTTGCGGCCCAGAGGCACGTACATGGCGTCATCCGGCAGCTGGATGGAGGTGAGCGTCAGCTTGTCCAATAGAGTATGCCAGTACTCATTTCCCACATGGACTCCCCAATCGGGAGAGCACAGGACCATACGGAAACGTTCCAGGGCCACCTTGGTCAGGACCTTCCCCAGTTCACTGAATCTTTGGTTCCCGTAGGCCATCCCGAAAGAGGGCCAGTAAAATTTGTAGCAGCAGCTTTTCCCCCTGCTGCAGTAGAGGTCCAGGACATGTTGCTTGCCGCTGGCGAATAGCTCCACGTTCCGGTCTTCCCGCAAGTATCCCAACTCCTTCAGACCTTGGTCTAAGACATCTCCCAGGAGCCGATAGTCCTCAGTTTTGGAGGAGTAAGAAAAACTGCTTTTCCAATGCTTTAGGGTATACGTTAGTTGTATTACAGGGGCTCTAAGCACTCTTGCATTTTTATCTTATTATTGGCCTAACCAAAATGGGTGATAACACATTTTGACCTAAAGACCCAAACACTAAATCAGGATGTTGTCTGGACCCCTGAATCCCGAAGCAATGTGCATTAAAACATCTTTTGCTGAGTTCACTGAGGCACTGATATACTGAGGCAGAGCCTATGAATTTATCTATGTTTTCTCATGAATTCTTATCTATCCTAGTGGTATGCACCCTAGGGGCAGGGGTACCTCTTCTTGAGAGGTCCTGGGTTCAATACCCAGTCAGTCTAGCTAAGTAGGAGGTTCCCATGTGACATGGCAGTGACCTCAGCGCCACAAGCCATGCCACCTCAGCACCTATGGGACCCAAAAACAAAGAGTGCACATTCAAGCCGGTTCGGACCCCCGTGGCCATCTTTTGGTCACTTGGGGTGTGTGTATCTATGGGCCGGCAAGCCGCCATTGGCTTATATCGTACTCTCCCATCCACCTGACCTAACCTGATGTGATGTTGTGATAGGCTTGGCCATTCCACCAATGAGCGGCCACATTCAATACCAAGGCGCCGCCGGCTGAGATTTATATATCAAAACATCAGGAATCAACAGGGTTTTTTTATCATAATGTTTCCGTAATTTTTCAGCGATCCGTTCTGATTGTCAATGTATCGGCGACTGGCAGTTGGCTCGCAATTTTGCGGTAACCGCTTGGTTAACTGTTATTTCCAGATATTTTAGCGAAAACCCCGATGAAGGGTCAACTTTCATCAGAAAAGGGTTCGTTGCTTCCGCAATTTTCATGTTATACACTCGCAAAATTGATCTGATTTTTTAAGAGATTCAAAATTGGATTTTCAATTTCGAGGTCGCCGCACTGGATATGATGAATTTCGATTGGTCTTACATTTTTCCCCGATCACGAATCAACCTTCCTTTTGTTGTCTCCTCCATTTTTCTTCGAGATATAGGTGAAGCAAAATTGATTCGTGAGACCACTTTGAAAGATCATTTCTCCCGCTCACTATGAGGAATTTCAATTTTGAGATATGGGCTAAAATCGCCTTGGTTTCAACTTAATTCAGGGATGATCAAACGCCCTTGGTGTGTACACATGCCTGGTGTAGCAAGGGATAATGGTCAAGAGGGTAGAAAGTTATATATAACTCTTGGACCATGCAACTGATATTTTAATGCGACTTTCGAGAGTACTGCATGAGTGTTGGTGTTGCATAGAAACGTTTCTTGGGTTCTTACGTATTTGTAACGTGACGTTATGGCCATGGAGGGTCATTGACATACCATGGTGGGAGCCATGTTTGAGGGTATGTGTTATATGCATGGTATGTGCTTCGCTATGCTCACGCCCATGTTATATATCTCCGTTTGTAGGAAGATATATGGAGTCCCACGTGGCAAAGGCTTTGCCCATGTTCTAATGGTGCGCTCCATAGCGCTAGACTAAGTCTACCGCACATATAGTGCATGTGGGAAGGCTTACGGAGCGACGGAGCAGCGCCATCTCCAATTTTCCCATTTTCATGGTGCGGGTCGTGAGGAGGTTCGAAGGTGTCCCTATGCGTCCATGTGGGGATTCAAAGGGGGGGGTTGTTTTTGAATGGTCCCAGGCAATTGTGTTTTGAACCATATGTTGATACCATGGGTGAGCCAAATTATATACTATTGTGACCATCTTGAATTTAGCAACATTTGCATGTTTTTGACCTCATTTTATGCTCATTTTTGTATTTTATGTGCTCAACTGGTCGGCTAACAGTAAAGTGCCTAGAGATCCGTGAACTATGGTATGTTGCTTTTATGTTGGCATTTGCTTTGGTGTTGTACCTCACCATATGCTGGATCACGTGGTCACTTTGGCGTGGCACACGAGGCCTCACAAAATTAGGTCTCAAATTCGTGAGTTGACTTGTGAAGCATGGCATGTGTATACCCGGAAGGGGTTGGGAGCCAATATTGGGATATTCTTGGGCATGGATCTTTGGTCCATATCACCCTTGTATATTACCCTCCGGTTTGACACATGCATGGAGCATTTGAATATTTGCCGTATGCATTTTTGAGTATCTAATTGAATTTTGGGCACTATGGTGTGATTTGCCTAATTTTGCTATGTTGTGAGGTCATCTGCATGGGGCAATTCTCCAAGCCCAATCGATTTCAAGTCCAACCAAAGTTATGTCAGGGTAGGGCATGGTCCTGAGTGCCACTCTGGGCCATGACACGCCACCTCCCCCATTGGACTAGGATTTAGAGGCTTGGGTGTGAACACATTTTTGGGGTTTATGTAGTGACTTTTGACACATGGCATTTAGCCATCTTATTTGACTTGGTTCAGGGCAGCATGTTGGCGAGTCAAGGGAAGCTCTTGAGTCCAGGGAATGAGGGTTCTATGGCTGTGATTGTGTATGTCTCCATCTTTCCCCAATGTTGCTTGATTTGTGTTCATATGCCAATTTCAGGGCTTCGTTATCCATTTTGGTGCAATTCTATGTACATGCCCAACGCCCGTGTCACCGTGTGCACCGTGAGATGACCGGCGTGTTAGAAGGAGTTGTTGAGTGTCAACACGGGACCTCAAACACCCTTGGAAGCCCTCAGTGTGGATTATTTGGATTTGAGCTATTGTACTTGGGAGTTGGTTATTGCAAGGGATCAGGATTTGTGTGAAGGAGCCATATTTTACTATTTCTTGTGGGAAGTTGTGCAGGATAGGGCAAGATCATGCAGAACCTGGTGAGAAGCAAGACCATAGGAGTGACAGGAAATGCTGGAAGGGGTACAGCAGGGCCCGGTCCTAGTAGGGACCTTCTTTATGGTAGCAGATGATTACCTGCCCCCTACCGCCGCACCGGGGACTTGGGCCCTCATGAGCCCTGCCCAAGGACGCCCCGGGTGCAGATCGTGGAGTCCGTGGAGTCGACGCCGGACTTCGAAGCCCGAGAAGAGCGAAGATGCTCAGGACGGAGAGCCCTTGTAGGAAATGGGCTAGACATGGAGGACCTGGCCTCCATGTGTGAAAGGCAATGCCGCAAGGCTTGCAATCTCCGCTCCGCTGCGGAGGAGTTGGAGGAGACTGGTAGCAATAGCAGGGCCCGGCGTTACCAGAAGCGCGGGTCCCCGAAACCCGCGGCGGAAGCCAGGGCGATGGAGACGGATCCCAGCCTGGTCAGGCTGTGGTCAGCTGCGGATTCCGAGGGGCATTCCGATGGCTATCGGACTGCTTTCCCTTCGGAGTCGGAAGAGATGGCCACACCGCCCACAAGGGCGCACACGGCCCCCGAACCCAGCCTGGAGCATGACGCCGAGGCGTTGGAGAGGCCTACCAGAGCCAGAACGGCGCCTGTGGCCTGGCACACGGAGCCAAAGCGGGATGACATGGGCGAGACACGCATGGCGGAGGAGTCTGAGGCGCCAGGAACCGTGGGATGCGTCGGATCAGGTGGAAAGCACGTTGAGGGCCACTGCGAGCACGTATCCTTCATCATCGGCAAGTACCCAAAGATGGGGATGGACGCCATCGTGCAGCACCTCGACCGCCTGGAGAACCAGAAGGACGGCCTAGAGGAGGATATCGCGGGGATCCTGGATGACCAGTCGGAAGCAGAGAGAGACATGGCGGAGCTGCGAGCGGAGCAGGACCGGTACCTGAAGAGGGTGGAGATGGCCCTGCAGAAGCAGTGGCGAGTGGTGAACAGCCTCCTCCACCTGGTGGAGGACATGTCGGGACGCCTGAAAAGGCTAGAGGAGTTACAACCCCTCGCCTCGGGTCCGGGGCTCCCGGCAAGGCCGGCAACGGCAGAGCTGTTGGACCGGGTGAAGACCCTCAGGAGCGCCATGGAGAAACCCATGGGCGGCCCTGCAGAGGCACCTTACGCGCCTCCGCGTGTTGACCCGGGTCCGCTGCCGTTTGTTCCGATTTTCAGCGAATCCATAATGCTCGGGGAGCATACGGCACCGGCTGGGTTCATGCGCGAAGAGCACGCAACCACGGACCTGAGGAGCCTCACGGTACAGATGTCCCATGCCGCCCAGGATACACCGACCGCTATGACTGCCCGTGCAGTTTATGCGGAAGAGGAGATCCAGACCATGCAGGGCCGAACCATGGGAAGGGTCGACGGACATGGTCGAGGCCATCCAGGCGGAAACCTGTGGGTGAAGGACCCCACCACGGGGATATGGACAGCCCGTGGAGCAAGTCCTTCCCGCATCCAAAACCCCATGGGTTCAGGCCCAACTGGACAACACTCCATGGAGAAGAGGGATGTACGGCGAGTGTACTCACACCCCCCTGCCACAGGTGGTATCCGTCTCGGTGGAGTGGTGGCTGCGGACGTCAGAGACGCCATCAGGATTGATGACCTCAGGGGAATCAAAATCCCCTGCTACGATGGCAACCCCTCCAACGTGGATGACTTCAACCTGGATTGGGAGGACTTCGTCGAGGAGATCGTCGGCGAGACGAAGGGAGCGCCAAGGGACAAGTGGGGATGTCGGACATTCCCAAACAGGCTGGCGCAGGACCTGAAGGAGGAGCTCAGGGATCAGATCCGCGAGGGATTGATCCAGACGGAGCAGGCCTGCCTCCAGTGGCTGGAGGACGAGGAGCAAGTGGACGCTGCCAACCAGAAGTTGGACGATTTGTGGTCCATTCCGCTGCTGCACGAGCGCGGGGAGTTGCGGGTCCGGGTATTGAATCGGTACATCCGCAAGTACCGAAGAAGCCTCAAGCTGGTGGAGAACTGGAATGAGTCCAGCGAGATCCGACACCTGCTCAAAGACGTCCTCCCCGGCCACTGGAAGAAGAGGGTGGGGGACGAGGAGAAGAAGAGAGCAAAGAAGCGCGTGGCCGTACGGATCATGGCATCGGAGGACACCCACGCCGGAATTATGGGTTTTTCTCTGGCGAAACCACGGCGAGCCCAGCCAAATGTTGGGGTTGAAGAACGCCGTCTAACTGGAGGTATTCGGCGACACCATGGGGCAAAGGCTGATGCGCCTCAACAACGCGGAGTGGAGGCGCGGAGAGCTGCTGAGGATGCAGGTCATCTTCGCCTGCACGAGCCTGGACGAGATCGTGAAGTACATCACGGTGGAGCTGAAGCTCAACGCCAAGAACGAGGCCCACGTGCAGGATTGACAGGGCCATGGACATCGAGGTCATCGGGAAGATCGCCAACACCGAGAGGTCAAGGAGGACACGGTCGGCACCGCGGAGGAAGGGTGTGGAAGCGGCCAAGATCTCTGGACCGCGACCACCCGAGAGGATCATGAATAAGCCCACTTCTTCGCGTTCTTGGCGCACAAACTGAAGGAGCATGGGCAGGACAGGTCCAGGTGGAACCGCCTGGACCCAAGGGTCAACAAGAACTGCAAGGAACCGCGGAGGATCGGGAACCCGCCGCTCTCGTTCAGCGAGTACAGATCACAGCACGACAGTTGCTGGGTCTGCTACGGCAAGGGGAACAACCATGCACATGACCACCGGCATTGCAAGGTATATGAGGCTGACAAGAAGGCCTACTTCGCCGCCATCCCGACAAGAAGCCCAAGGAGCAACGAATTGCCGATTGGAAGGCAAAGGGCGGAGCCGGTGGAAAAGGCGAAGGAAAGGGCCAAGGGAAAGGCTGAGGAAAAGGCTTTGGTGGAGGACCCGGCCCAGACCGACGCGTGAGGTCGATCGAGGAGGTTGCTGAGGACATGTTGAGGACGTTGGAGGAACTCAAAGCCCAGCAACTTGGTGGACAAAGTCTGGGCGGATCGCAGCAGGACTGAGCTGCGGCAGGCTACGTCTGGAGGAGCCCCTACGGGAGTGGGACCCCGGAGGCCTCTCCTCCGAAAATCAGTGGAATCCTAGAGAAAGCGAAGGCACATTGAGTGCCGAAGAAGGCTCCAGAAGAGCCAAAACCACTGAGTTTTGTCACTCCCAAACCGCTGGAGCGCCCTTCCAAGGGAAGTGTATGTGGGCAAGGGACGTGGCAAGAAAGAAGGAGCGACCACGGAGAGCCCCGTGGACGGGCAGGACCAGCCCAGGATCTAGACCATCCGTGATCATTCCCCCGAAGTCCTGATGCACCCGGATGTGCTGGAGTTGCATGCCGTGAGAGCCGTCCATACACCGCAGGGTGACGAGCGGCAGTTGCACTTGAGGGTGCGTGTATGGTGCGGACAAGAAGAGTTGGTGGTGGATGTTTTGGTGGATACGGGTGCCCAGGTGAGCCTGGTCCGCAGAGGGTTGTTCACTGAGGAATCCCTGCAGCCCAGCCGTAGACCGGTACGCCTGAAGGTGGCCAATGGAGAGATTATGGGTGGTGGGACCCATTAGACCACTATCAGTATGGAATTCTGGGAGCATGAGCGCTTGAACTGCCCTGATTTGGCGAAGAGAAGCACTCTATCCGGGAACTTCTATGTGGCCGACATTACAGATTGGGATATGATCATGGGGTATGACTTCATGGTGGGAAACGCCATTGGAGCCCTTCCCCACTGTGCAACGCTGGTCCGGGAGGATAATGAATGCCTTACATGGCTGTCCACGGACTATGCATGCGGATCATCCGAATGGAATGCTGAGGAAGAGGATCGGATCGTCCAAGCAGTGCAAGCTGTGGGTGCCAAGTCCAGAGGAGACCGCAGAGTTCAGCTCACGAAGTATGGAATGGCGCCGCAGGTGTATGCCAGGATGATTCAGAAGCTTGGAGCCGAAGCGCCCGAGACGGACGTCTTCCCTTCCCGGGATGCCCCACTTTTGAGGAAGTGTAGGAGGCATTGGCATCGAGGAGACTCAGCCTGGCACAGGCATTGGGGTTTGAAGGAGTGGGGGCCCATGTATTGGCATGGCTCCCTGGAAAATACCAGACGTACGGTGGAGAAGATCGTCGCGGATAGGGCGAAGCTGATCCTGGTCATAACCGGCATAGGGTCCACCCCATGTCCGCTGGAAGGTTTCAAGTCGACGCTGGATTCGATCACCCTGAACGAGATGTCATTCGGGCCAGAGGAGGAGTTGCTCTCCGACGCCAAGGGTTTATCAATGCCCTCCCCGGGTCAAGCGTGGGGTACCAAGGCTTTCCTGGTGGATGGGGCGCAAGCCAAGCCCACGGGTGATGAAGCATTCATCCGTAGGGTTGAGGCGGTGCCCATGCGGGCCATGTTTGAGCCCAAGGAGGGGACGGATCAGCCAATGGATGGCATTGACGTCCTGTCCCACGCCGAGATCGACCATGTCGTCAACTACATGCGGATGGGGATGCACGACCGTGTGGCAGCCAAGAAGGGGCGAGCAATGGTCACATCTCCGCATTGGTGGGATGACAAGATGTTGGTCACCGGCAGGTACGAGAAGGAAGAGTTCTTGGCGAGGGTCATGGATCACATTGCGGACCAATATGATGGTCCGGTTGGGTGTGACACGCCGACGTGGGATTTTCCAAGAATGGGGGCCGGTAGCGACAAGAACCAGGCCGCTGCCACAAATTTCGGAAGATTATTGGTGGGAAGCGCGCCCCACGACGATGAAGACGGCATATCGGACGAGGAGAAGTCAGACTCGGACCCGGAAGAGGCCTATACCGCAGTGCGGTCGGTTGTATCGATACTGAAGCAAGCAACTGAAGAGGCCCAGGAGAACCCGAAGGTCGCCGAGCTGAAGGAGAGGCTGATAAATGCCTATCCGCGGCTATTCAGTGGCGTTGCCAACAAGAACCCTCCAGATTGTGGGAGGTTTGGCGCAGCAAGGATCAAGCTGAAGCCGAACTCCAAGATCTATCGTCATCGGGAGTACCAACTTCAGGGCGATTGGGCCGAGGCCATGAAGAAGTTGTTGGCCGAGTTTTTTGAGCGGGGCTGGATCGAGCCCTCCGACAGTGAGTGGGCCAGCCCAGCTTTTATGGTGCCCAAGAAAGAGAAGGGTGAGTGGAGGTTGGTGGTTGATTACAGAGGTTTGAACATGCAAACCGAGCATGACTCGTACTCGCTTCCTCTGATCGACACCATCCTCCAAAAACAACAAAAAAAGCGGATCTTCACGGTGTTAGACCTGAAGCACGGTTATCACCAGATGCCGCTACACCCGGACTCCAGGCCCTGCACAGCGATGTCGACGCCGCTAGGGCCCGTGCAGTGGGAAGTGGTGCCTATGGGCGCCAAGAATGGCAACGCTGCTTTCGAGCGCATGATGGAGGACCTACTCGGTCCTGTCTGGGACTGTGCCGACCCATTTGTAGATGACATCATCATCGGGTCGGGCACGGAAGACATGACTGAGGACGAGCTCATCGAAGCGCATGCGAAGGATGTGCGCCGGGTGGTCAGCGAGCTGAACAAGCACAACATGGTGTGCAAGCCCACCAAAGCCTCACTTTTTGTGAGGGAAGTGGAGTTTGCGGGTCACGTGGTTGGTCATGGGCAACGCTGTCCCATGCCTGGGAAGCTGGCGTCCCTGCACCACTCGGAGAAGCCCCAGACCATCAGCGAACTCGGATCCTTCATGGGGTTCTGCAATTACTATTCGGGCTATGTCCGGATGTATGCGGAACTATCAGGGCCGCTGCACAGGATGCTGCAGGTGGGCAGGTTCGATGGCCGGAAGGGGAGCAAGAAGAAGCTTGCCTGAACCCCTGAGGCCGAAGATGCGTTCAGCCGCCTGAAGGAGCGACTCCTGGGGCAGCTGGGGTTATTCCTGGTGGACCCGAACAAGGGATTCGTGCTACGGACCGACGCCTCAGACTATGCTGTAGGGGCAGTCCTCGAGCAGGTCCGGGACGACAGGTCGCACGTACCCGTGGCTTTTTGGAGCCGGATCCTGGCCGAGGGCCAACGTCGAACGTGGACCGCGAGGGAGAAGGAGACGTACGCCATTGTTTGTGCGCTCAGGAAGTGGTCTGGCCACATCGGATTACAACCGGTGGTGGTTTGTACGGACCATCAGTCCTTACAGAGCTGGCACAAGGAGCACGTCGACACCCCCTCAGAACCGGCGTCGAGGAGGGCCCCATGGCATGAGACGTTCGCCAAGTTCGACCTCAGCGTCGTATATGTCCCGGGGAAGGACAACACTGTGGCAGATTGCCTCAGTCGATGGGCCTACCCCGCGGGCAGGGCATGTATGGACATATCCAGCCATGGGGACGCCGAGGAGACCGAGGAGGCCAAGCGCATCATTGAGATGGAGAAGGCCATGGAGCAAGAGGGGGTCAAGTGCTTTGTGGTGATGGCAAACCATACAGACCTGGCCAAGTTCCGGGGCGCCCGAGTCCAAGATATTCGACAGGAAACCCTCGAGCAATGGATGGTGGCCCCCGTAGTGCTACTCAGGTCGGTGCTGACAGAATACTGGTCGGATGACTATGCGGCATCCGAACACTGGAGCAGGTACTGGAAACCCGTGAGCGCCCCGTCGGACGACGAATGGCCTGAGGGCTTGACCGAGGATGGGGATAAATTCTTCCTCAAGGACAAGCTATTGGTCCCTGAGAACCGAATGGAGGAGCTCATTGACCACTGGCATAACGCCCAGCTCATTCATTTTGGTCGGGACAAGATGCAGCAGGACCTGGAGTGGCGCTTCAAGTTCCCACCGGGGTACTACACCATTCTGGACAAGTACTGCAGCGACTGCGCCGTGTGTCGGGCCACGAAGAGCCCCAACCACTCCACAGCTAGCAGCCCGGTGTATACGGCTATACCGGAGGCCCCTATGCGGTCTGTGGCCATGGATGTATTCGCCATGCCTGAGGTCACCGTGGAAGGAGAGACCTACGACTGTGTCATCCTGGCGGTGGATAGGCACAGGGGGTATATCGTGGCGGTCCCTGGCAAGAAGTCCAAGAAGAAGGACAAGAAGGACAAGCAGGGAGTGGGTCTGCAGGCCAAGACCGTCGCCAACGCCATGATCAGGCATTGGCTGACGATTTTTGATGTCCCAGCTATAATCTGCAGCAATCGGGGCAGTCAATTTGTGGGGACGTGGTTCAGGACGATGTGCAAGCACATGGGGATTCGGCACGCCAAGACCGTGGCGTACCACAGCCGGTCGAATGGCTGGGCGGAGGTGGCCGGCTGGCAGATGTTCGAGAAGTTCTGCCAGTTGCACATTGACGAACCGGGCCGGAATTGGTATAATTCGCTGTGGAGAGTTCTCCAGGCGTACCACGACCTTCCAGGGCCCAGTGGACTGTCGCCCCATCGTATCCTGTTCCTACGGGATCGAGTGTCACGCACTCTCCCGTGGTTGAACCATGGCAAAGTGGCCCGGGATGCGAGTGCTATGATGGCTGAGGCGGACAACACGGCGGCCAAGGTGTGCAAAGCATTTCAGGACGAGCATGAGAAGAGGGCCAAGTACTTCAAGCAGGGAAATGTCCAGAAATATGCTCTCAGAGACACCGTATGGCTGGAGCGGCACCACAAGGATGTGCTGTCCAGGCATCGGCAGGCGTCTTGGTATGTGCTAGGGGTAATCGTTCCGAAGGTCGGGCAAGATGTGTATGCCGTTAGTGTGGGGGATAACAAGATCCTTGACCGCGACCACACCCTGCTTCGTGCCCGAGCACGAGACCCCAGCGGACGTCCCGTCACCTTCGAGTTCACAGCCGGCAATGTGGACTCGGATGACGAGGGTGAGAACGACGACATCACCGCTGAGAAGATCCTGATGGACGCGCCAGACCCGGAGAGACCCGGGGGGAGGCTATATAAGGTCCTTTGGAAGGGATTTGCCGCATCCAGAGATTTCTGGGAGCCCCCGAGCAGTTTCGTTCCGAGGTATACTACGGGCTGGATGGATTATCTAAAGAAAAAGAACATTTCTTTGGATGTCAAGGACGTGTTGGTCCATTTGGTGGCTGCTAAAGCACCGTAATAGATCCCTCTTGGCATTTATGTTTGTCTTTGTGCTTGGGGGACCGATGAGGGCGTTCATCCGGGGAATTTTGGGCCTTGATTGGCCATATACCCCCTTCACTCGGTCTCCACATATATATCTCATTGTGGTATACGTATTTAGACTGGTCGACGACGTTTTCTCTATCTTTGATTCCCTTGGTCCATGTTGTAGAACAAGAGGAGACCGGATATGGCGTAGGGCACCGATTATGAGTGTCCTCACCCCTCCCTAGGGGCATGGGGGACGCCTACGCCGTATGTGGGGCCTCAATGTGTCCTTGGGACATGGGGGCGGGGGGTCGGAGCCCATTGGGGTCCTCCCGTCCTCTCTTCAATGACTTTCGAGCGGATACAACGCTCTGAGGAGGGGGGTGAAGCCGGTTCGGACCCCCGTGGCCATCTTTGGGTCACTTGGGGTGTGTGTATCTATGGGCCGGCAAGCCGCCATTGGCTGATATCATACTGTACCATCCACCTGACCTAACCTGATGGAATAGTGTGATAGGCTTGGCCATCACAGCTATAAGCGGCCACATTCAATACCGAGGCGCCGCCGGTTGAGATTTATATATCAAAATATCCGGAATCAGCAGGGCTTTTTTATCATAATGTTTCCGTAATTTTTCAGCCATCCGTTCTGATTGTCAATGTATCGGCGACTGGCAGTTGGCTCGCGATTTTGGGGTAACGGATTGGTTAACTGTTATCTCCAGATGTTTTAGCGAAAACCCCGATGAAGGGTCAAATTTCATCAGAAAAGGGTTCGTTGCTTCCGCAATTTTCATGTTATACACTCGCAAAATTAATCTGATTGTTTCAGACATTCAGAATCGGATTGTCGATTTTGAGGTCGCCGGACTGGATATGATGAGTTTCGAGTGGTCCTACTTCTTTCCCCGATCACGAATCAACCTTCCTTTTGTTGTCTCCTTCATTTTTCTTGGAGATATATGCGAAACGAAATTGATTTGTGAGACCACTTTGCAAAATCATATCTCTGGCTCACTGCAAGGAATTTTAATTTTAAGATATGGGCTGGAATCGCCTTGGCCTGAACCTAATTTGGAAAGCGTCAAACGCTCATGATGTGTACACATGCCCGGTGTAGCAGGGGATAACGGTCAAGAGGGTAGAAAGTGATATATAACTCTTGGACCATGCAACTGAATATTTTAATGCGACTTTCGAGTGTACCGAATGAGTGTTGGTGTTGCAAAGAAACGTTCATTGGGTTCCTACGTATTTTCAAGATGGCACTATGGAGAGTGTGAGCCCTTGGGGCAGTTTTCCATCAGTTTTTCTCAATCATGAAAAATGTTTCAACCTGAGTTGCATTGAATGTTTATTGCTGGGGTCTATTGTTGATATCTTTCTTTATCTAACTCTTTGTGACTGCAGCCCTTCATGCTTTTATCCTGTTTATCTTCTACTTGCTTATCTCTGGCTTGGGTTATCCTGAATTGGTTGCATTTCAACAACAAAACATTTTCATCATCAAAAAAAAGCAGCAGGAACCCTACACCAGTGTAGCAGGGCCAGACCCTCTGGCCCTTGTGGTTGGCTGATTGACCTTCGGCGGATCCCTTTTGACTGCTGGGGTCGGTCTTCGGTGGATCCCTTTTGGTTACGATGATGTGTTCTTAGCCGATCCTGGGTTGACTCGGCCGGTTTGACTGACTTTCTTGACGTTATCACACCTCCTGGGTTGAGCTCGATCGCTTTGCCGTTGTCACACCTCCTGGGTTGAATTCGTCTTGTATCAGTACCAACTTTGCCGCTGTCACACCCTATGATCCTGCCTGTTGCTTTCATCTCCGTCTCCAACGATTTGCTCCACAGTAAAAAATAATAATAAAATTTACCTCCGAACTACCAAACTTGCCCCTGCAATCAACGAAGCCCTGCACGTCGCCGAACACGATAAATACTGCAACTCAAGCATTGATTCTCGTGTTCCCACGTTCTTGGCAGTCCTCTGGATCTTCGAAGGCCTTGCCGGCCACGAATAATCTTACGACCCTTGCAGGGTCCTCCACAGGAGCTCACATGATAACACCTGCGAGCACAGCAATATACAAAGCTGGAGAACTTTATAATTAAAAAAATGGCAACCCAAAATTCGTAGAAAAAAAAGCCTCTTTATAAACTGTGCTGAGCTGTCATAATGCGCAGCGCGACTTGTTGCGCTCTGTCGCCTGCGAACGCGACGCACCTTTATCTGCTTTATATGACAGAAATAACTATCAAACGACAGCCGGGAGGAGTGTCCATACGGACCGGCTTCACCCCCCTTCCAGGAATGAACTCACAGTACATCCGACCCAACTTCCTCTGACTGACAAGTAACAAATAAACATAAAAAGATATAAGCGGCCGATCGACGACGCAAACAAACAACAAAAATGCTGGCGTGGTCCATACAACGGACCCGACACCGAAACAGTCAGAGCGGTGGATGTACAGTGACAGAAAGGTTGCTCTTGCACATGTTGGCCCAAGTTTAATATAAAATTAAACCAAAAAAATACATAGCCAACTCATGGCAGAAATGTCGGCTTCCAAGATCGCTGTCGAAACTACAATCGGTTCATGCCCGAGGACAGCACTTCCATTACGAAGGGAAACTGGTCGTCGCTGTCTTCCTCATCGTCAGTATAGGACGTGTAACCCCGCCACGCTGCCGATATTGGCTCACTTGCGGGAACCTGCGTTCTGGTGTTGTTCCCTCCGGCATAATGAGGGTAGCTGGACACGGCACGTCGATCTGCGTGGATCTTGGCTTCTCGGGATCCATTTGACGTGTCGCTGTCGTCGGAGTTCGTGGTCGTGGAATTCTCCGGCGTCGGTTCTTCGAGTCCCAATGGAGAGCCCTCCAGGAAAAACTCTGAACCCTCGGCTGAGTTCATCCACTCGCGGTACGACGAACTGCACGATACCTGGGACGCGGGTATGGAACGGTCTTCGGCTTCAAAATACTCTGCAGCTTCTTCCGACTCCATCCACGCCCGATATGACGATGTCGACCATCCCTGGGACTCAGCGTGAGTTGTCGGTGACACCGGTGTTCGATCTTCATCGTCGGAGCGCGGGGAGTCTTGATCGCTCATCAAATCTCTCCGCTCGTTGCTCGTCAGCGACCTACTCCTTCAACGCTGACGCTCCGGCTTCGCTCATAGGCTCCTGCTGAACACCCTGCAAGGTGGGCAGAGCCAAATAAGATTATTCTGTAGCAGGGCCAGACCCTCTGGCCCTTGTGGTTGGCTGATTGACCTTCGGCGGATCCCTTTTGACTGCTGGGGTCGGTCTTCGGTGGATCCCTTTTGGTTACGGTGATGTGTTCTTACCCGATCCTGGGTTGACTCGGCCGGTTTGACTGACTTTCTTGACGTTATCACACCTCCTGGGTTGAGCTCGATCGCTTTGCCGTTGTCACACCTCCTGGGTTGAATTCGTCTTGTATCAGTACCAACTTTGCCGCTGTCACACCCTATGATCCTGCCTGTTGCTTTCATCTCCGTCTCCAACGATTTGCTCGACAGTAAAAAATAATAATAAAATTTACCTCCGAACTACCAAACTTGCCCCTGCAATCAACGAAGCCCTGCACGTCGCCGAACACGATAAATACTGCAACTCAAGCATTGATTCTCGTGTTCCCACGTTCTTGGCAGTCCTCTGGATCTTCGAAGGCCTTGCCGGCCACGAATAATCTTACGACCCTTGCAGGGTCCTCCACAGGAGCTCACATGATAACACCTGCGAGCACAGCAATATACAAAGCTGGAGAACTTTATAATTAAAAAAATGGCAACCCAAAATTCGTAGAAAAAAAAGCCTCTTTATAAACTGTGCTGAGCTGTCATAATGCGCAGCGCGACTTGTTGCGCTCTGTCGCCTGCGAACGCGACGCACCTTTATCTGCTTTATATGACAGAAAAAACTATCAAACGACAGCCAGGAGGAGTGTCCATACGGACCGGCTTCACCAGCAGCAAGCAGCAGCAGAGGCACAACAAAAACACAGTGCTGCAAACACTATAAACCTTTCT
Organism: Eutreptiella sp. 'Long Island Sound 2002'; assembly: GCA_964036045.1. Lineage (NCBI taxonomy): Eukaryota > Euglenozoa > Euglenophyceae > Eutreptiales > Eutreptiaceae > Eutreptiella > Eutreptiella sp. 'Long Island Sound 2002'. The sequence goes on along the minus strand of OZ038381.1, from coordinate 125,998,623 downwards.
GGTAGCAAGAAGGGACAGTCTCTGCGTGCCAGCAGCAACCCCGTGCTGACATGCAGCGCGCCGAGGACTGTCCTAAGCAGGAAGGGCGAAGAAGAGTATGAACACAAAGAAGGAGGACACCGACGCGAGGACGGCGCCTGAGGGACCAGCAATGCCAGCGCCTGTGGAGCCTGGACCTCGACCTGACGCTGTACCTTCGGTGCCCTTACATGGGCCAGTAGATGTGGCTGATGACTTGCTGGAGGGACTGCGATCGGCCTTCAGGGCCCTGTCAGTCGAGGAGGTGAACACCAACCCATGTGAAGAGAAAGAGGGAGAGAGAGAAGGATGCAGGGGAAAGCATTGCAGACGAAGGAGTGGATCATGGGCACGACTCGATGAGCGAGTCAACTCTCGAGGGTGCACCAAGCGCCTCTGGCCTCCACGCATCACCCTCTCCCACAACCACCACACTCCCAACTCCAGACCGAGCTGCTGCAACATCCACACCCATATCCACCCCGCCTATGGCTGAGGGCACAGGCTTTACTGGCATGCCTACCTACCCTGCCTATGGTGTTGACCCATCCACCACTGCGCTTCCAGAGGCAACTACTGCCAGTGAGCCAGTGGCCTCCAGTTCTGCGCCGCGCTGGTATGCGGCGGATTATCACCATCCTCTACCCGCTACGGGAGCATATGTGGATGTACCTGGGTATGCAACCCTGAGTGGGCTGAAGAGAGGCCCTGAGTCATGGGGGAGCAGGAGTAGAGGATACAGAAGATCCTCCAACAGGTCCCTGCCGCGGTCGGAGATTAAAGGAGCCCTCCGAGGAGCCACCTCTGAACCTATCATCTTTGGAGTTTCACCCCACCGAGTACAAGCCAATCACTTGGTGGCGGGGTTGGCAAACACCCTGGGAGGCCTGAGGAGCCGACCGATGCCGACCCCTGCTGTGATACTGAGAAGCCCTTTCATACCAAGAACGGCCAAGCCTCCCTAGAGCCACGTGGAGATTTCCACGAGAGCCGAGCTAGACCGGCTGGGGCTGACAGCCCTGAGGGCAATGGTAGACGTGGAGCCCTACGGCTCTAGTGACCTAGGCGGAGACCCCTCTGACGATGAGCCGCCGTCCATGACTTCTGCTTGGCCCTCGGAGGACGACGACCCTGAGGACAGCGAGAACCCGAGTGGGCGGAAGAAGAAGAAGAAGAGGAAGACCAAGCGCCCTGAGGGACGCAGGTCTCAGGAGGCTAAGGCAATCACCACCTTCAAAGGTGTGGTGAACTTGCCTGGGTTCACAGGCAAGGATCTCAGCGAGTTCGCTGAGAATTTTGGCGGGTTCCTCCGAATGACCGGCCAAACCCATGCTAGTGCGCGAGTCAAGTCCGATCTGCTCCTGCAGTGCTGCAAGACCAAGTACCTAGAGAAGCAGGTCAAGCAGATCGTGACGACATCAGCCATCTTCGCCGACGTGTTGGTCACCTTGGAGAGGCAGTACCCTACCTAGGAAACCGACCTCTTCATCAGGGCCGAGATCCAGACCCTGGCCGTGCTACCCAACAACCCCAAACCAGCCAGGATATCCGAGCTACTGGCTGACTCGGACCACTTGGTGGGACGACTGACGCCTGGTTCCTACGGCAGCGACAAGCTGCTCTTCTGGTTGGTGGCTAAGCTCCCTCGGGAGCTTTGGGACGAGTGCCGGTCAACGGCAGAGCACAAGGCGAGAGCCCTCAACTACGAGGATTGATCTGTGCTACTTATGGAGCTGGCGCTGGAGAAAGAAAGCGAGCAGCACCCGAACGCCTACTGTCCTGGAGGAGGAGGCTCTGGGAGCCATGGCAAAGGGTATCAGGGACCCAGACCCGGATAGGGGACCACCCCCAAGCACGCCCGTATCATGGGCAATGTCCAGGAGATCTTCTGGTGTGACGGCAGAGATGAGCATGGTCACCTGCAGCACGCCCCCGACTGCGATGAGCGCGATTGCTTCTTGGTCTAGGGGAAGAAGAAGGAGACCAACACCGGCGCCAAGCCTAAGATGCCGGATCATTACAGGTGCACCATCACCTGTGCCTTCTGTTGCAAGAGGAAGCACTACGAGGATGAGTGCTACCACAAGCAGCACCTGTCGGCGAAGGTGAAGGGCGAAGATCCTGGCAAACACTCTGGCAAGGGCGGTGGCAAGGGCAACAGCAACGACTCCGGCAAGGGCAAGTCGAAAAGCCGTGGGAAAGGCCAAGACAAGAACCAAGGTGGACGAGGAGGAGGCGCTAATCGTCAGCCAGACAAGGACTACAAGAACCAGGACAAGAACGGAGGCAACCCCAACCCTACTCCAGGGGGGAACTCCGAGCCCTCTGGAGGGCAGTCTGGTCCTACCACACGCTCGCAGACACGGGCCCAGCCAGAGCAAGGGGCCAAGCGTGAGCATGAAGGTGGTGATGACCGCAACGCCAAGAAGAGAAGCCGTTTCATGAGGATGGGCCACAAATTGCGGAACAAGGGGTTCGAGGTGACCTGTCCCGTGGAGTTCTGACCGGGACGCTCCTCTGGGGTCCTGGACCTGGTGTTCTGGGTACGTATCCGGGTAGGGGGACGTGAATACCTAGGGGTACTGGATACTGGAGCCACCATATCTATAGTGGCCAAGAAAATTTTACCATGTGGGACACTGACGAACACCATGCCCACCGCGGCTATACGAACGGGGGATGGACATGTGGTGCACAGCTGCGGGGACTGTGAAGTGGAGGTACCAATGGGCTCCCGATCTATCGCCCATCGGTTCTATGTGATGGACACTGAGGCCTTCGATTTTGTATTGGGGACTGACTTCTTCGTGCAGCACTCCCAGATACAATCCCTGACGCTGCAAGCGCCCTACCTCCTCTACGTGGACCACGGCAATGGCAGAGAGTCAGTGCCACTGGAGGAGTCGGAGCACACCTCGAGCTACCTGAGAGTATCGAAGGAGGAGCCGTCAAACATGATGGCTGCCTCCAAAACTGAGGAGAATCAACTATTGGGGGAAGTCCTAGACCAAGCGCCGCACGCCCACTTGGTCCCTAGTTTCATCTTAAGAAATTTATCTTCTTAAGATGAAACATTCATCTTAAGATGAAAAGTAAGAAGAAAAATAAGAAGAATAATCTGCTGAACTATTTTTTTTGTTTTCCACCTTTTTGCCTACACCTTTTTGTAGTTTTACAGTTCTGGGGACTCTTTGCACCTTTGCAGTTGTAAACATTTACATTAATCATTGCAGCTATGAAGTTGATGGATTGCTGGATTAACCATTAGGATTTGGCCAAATCAAAAATCCACCCCCTATTGTTGGGCACATCCGCCTTTTGTTTGTCTGTTTTTTTCAGAGCGATGGAAACCGTAATTCAACAACTACAAACAGCAATCCAGAAGATAACACATCAATACGCAGCTTATGGTGACAATGCTGCCACGTTACTAGCGGCTTTCTTTGATGCTTCTACTCTTGGTCGCTCCCTATTCCACCAAATCTACAAGAAAATGCAACTTACCGCAAAAAATGTTGAGCTGCACGATTTCGCAAAACACTGGTGTAGTCCTATACAAGCTCTGTGCTTGATTGTGGCACTTGGCCTCCCCGGGGCAAAATACAGGCACCTCTTGTCCTTTGCAAGTGCCAAGCAGCAGGCCTACTTCAATGCCACCGGGGTTCGTGTTCCCAATTTGTTTCCGGGTCGACGGACTGTGGAGGACTCATGGAAAAGTCTCCAAAGCCTTTGTGCATTGGAGTCACCTACATGGTACAACAACACCGTCTCAATTTTCTGGCCACTCGAAGAATGGTTGGAATATGTGCAGTCCCAGGATGCTATCTGGGACACTGTTGCAGACCCGCAGGATGGTATCACATTGATTATGCGAGGCGATGGTTATCCGGTTGCGGGATGTAGTTGGAGGCAATTGATTGTGTCCCTCATGGACTATGGTCGCCATGCAAGGACAACCAGCCACATGTGGGTGATTTCACTGGCCCATGCAAGCAACAAGGACATGGAGGACCTGAAGATTCTGTGGAAAACGAATATGGAGGTGTGCTGCGCTGCATTCTTCTTAATGTTTCATCGTAAGATGAATTTTTCATCGTAAGATGAATGTTTCATCGTAAGAGGGAAATTGAAGAAGAAAAAATTCTCTCTTCCCTGCAGGCCATTCAGCAAATCTTGACGACTGGTTGCATTTCTCTGCGGTGTGGCATGGTGCCGGGTACCTGCAAGTTTGGTGGGGACCTACCGTTTCTCTGTGGTATCCTCGGACTCAGTACAACTTGGATGGTTCCTTCCCTATTCTCCGGTGGTATTTGGTCTGATGTGCACCAAGAATTCATTGGGATGGAAAGCAGAGAACACCTGAGGAGAACACACAATGCAGAGGCAAACTGCCTGTTGTACAGGCTGGAAGAGGAGTCAAATATGAACCCATGTTTGACACTGATAGATCATCATTTTTCCCTTGTATTCTACACATCATGATGATCTGTGGTAAGCTGATCTTATCCTTTACACGCAACGTTGCACTGGACTTGCCCAACAACAGGGTGCGGCTGCTGAAAGCGACGTTCAAGGCTGCCAACATCCAATGGAGAGGGTTGCACAAGGAGTCTGCACCAGATGGCCAGGAAGTCCAGCGTCTGCTTTGCGCTTGGGATACAGTGTCACACATGTTGAGGATTCACAGATCTGCAGCAGATGAGGCTGTGCGGCAGCTGGGTGAAGTACTGCGCGAAATGTATCACTCTGGGCCCCCGGTTGACGGCTTGGAAGATCGGATGGAGCTAGCGGCACGCAACTTCCAGTTGCATTGTGTTCCCCATTCCAAATCATCGTATCTGTACATCCTCATCCATGACATGAAAACCATCATCAGCGAATGTCGCAACTTGGGAGTCGGTGTGGCGATGTTCTCAAACGACCTGACAGAAACCATGAATGCAATTATGAAGGGAATATGCCTCCAGCACAGCAGCAGAGGGGCTGGTTCTGCAACATAATATGGATTGGGCGAAGCCTTTGCACTAAGACAGACCATTCTGCATATTTTTCCATTGAGTCATGCACATCTGGAAGCCCATGGCGTGCCACGACCCTGCACATCACGTCTGGCATCACTGGATCGCTCAATACAGATGCCAAATGGACCAAGATTTCAAAGAATTTCTGGAGTTCAAGAAGTGGAAAGAGGTATGCTGTGAAAATAATGATGATACTAACAATAATAATAAGAACAATAACTTTTTCAAAAAAAAGTTTCGAAATCTTTTTCGTTGGGAAAATTCATCTTAAAACTTCTTCTTAAGAAGAAAATATTCATCGTAAGAAGGAGAATTTGTCGTACGAAGAAAAAATTCAGAAAAAGCAGAAAAAGTTGCAAAACCGGAAAGAAAATGTATTTTTTTCAGACAACGCCATTTCTGCCACCTCAGGCTCAGAAACAAGCTCCGGGAGCCACGGTGACTCCAAGAAAGGAGCTGCCAGCTGCAGATCAATTGGTTCACACACCAACACAATTGGCTCAGGACCCTGTGCGACAACTTGACCTCAGTGCCACGGACCGCCCACGCAGTGCACTTAGCAGCCCCCTTTCTGAAATGTCTGGCTACAAGCTATCCAGCCATGAGAAGGTGGTCCTGGGGCAACGCCACGTGAACCCAATGTTATTGAAGTGCCTGGAGGATGATGTTGATATTCCTGGGCCCTCGACTCCCATTTGCACTGACCCTACCATGGTGCACGTGACACTCAATCATGTTTTTGGTCGTTGTCGAAACAAGCTTACGAGGCAGCACCAGAGCATGAGCCTGGATGCCTGGGTTACAGCAAATCAGCTGGCTGGCCAACAACCTTTTGGTGTCCCATTGACTGAAAAGCAGAGAAAAAATCCACCCCGTCAGCCTCCGGTGCCTCCAACCGCCCTGCTCGAATTTTTGGGAGTCATCTTGAAAGTGCATGGAGTTGTTGAGCTTCATGCTGAAGCGGGGGGATTGGATGCTATGGTTTTCCAGCACCCCCGCACCTGACGTTTGGAATATTCCTATCCCTGAGGGCAAGCAGAAAGGGAGACCTCCAGTATCATCTGCGCCACCACCTGCTACGAGATCGACATCTGCACCATTACAAGAACCAGGTGAGCCTCCATCACCAGTAGCAGCAGCACCAAATTGGAGCGCGACGCTGATGGCAGCCGTGACTGCTGGACTCCAGGACAATGCGACAAAGCAGCGCCAATATGAGGTAGGCACCCTTTGAAGAGGTGCGCGCGTAACGTGCGACGATTCATCTGAAAAATTCATCGTAAGACGAATAATTCATCGTAAGAAGAAAGCAATTCGTCGTACGATGAAGCGGTACGAAAAATGTCGTTCGTTCATTGCTCTTTCCTCAGGTTGAAGCAGTTGAGCGCTCAGCTGTAGGAGTTGGATTTGTTGTGGGCAATATTGGTACTGACCTTGGGGTTCAGCATGTTCTCACTGCAGGAGGCATCCTAAATTCACTGAGATGTGCACCCGCTCGAACATTGGGAATACTACAAGCATTGGAGACGGATGAGAATGCAGCAAGAGCAATGCAGCCTAGAGCCTAGAGGAACCTAGAGGAACGAAAGTATCTGACGAACTAGTGGCTGAAGCGGAGCGGACTAAGAGCACTATCTATTGGCTTCCGACGATGCAACCGACAAGAGCTGGAACGTGGAAGGTCAATACCTTGCTGCTCGCATCGCGTTTCGCACTCCCAAAGAAGCTGAGCTTTACTGCAAAGGCATGACACTGGCACTGAAGAAGCGCAAGATGAAGGAACAGCAGCAGAAGGAGCGCGAAGCCCGCAAGGCACACAAGGCAGAAGCTGCTGCAGAACCAGCTGCACCACCAGCACCAGCTGCAGATCAAGAAAAGCCCGAGAAACAAACAGATCAGGTGTCAGAAGGTGCAGGTGCGAGTGGTGCAGCGCCTGACGGTGCAGAGCCCAACTGAACGTATCTATTTTGATTGCCATTGACTGTTGGAAGCGACTGTTACGACTTTCACTGTTACTGTGTCAGATTTTGGTGCGGATTTTTGCATGCTGTTCTGTCACACTAAATTCATAGTAAAATTTCATCGTACGACGAATCTATTCTTCGTACGACGAATGTACTGTGAAAAAACATTCCGTGCAAAGAGTTACGGCGACAGGCGGAAACAGCGTCACACACGCGCACGGCATCTGCAGCAGGCACCCAAACACATATTTGGAACCAATATGACCGAAGAAATGAAGCCATGATGAATAAGATTTAATTTCAAGATTTTCATCTTAAACATGTTAAGATGAATATTGAGTTCTGGTAAGATGAAACTAGGGACCAAGTGGGCGCGCGGGGAGGGCTGAAGGAGTTGGGTTACTCCAGAGAAGATTTGAGCGTGGAGTTGTTCGCCAGCGACAAGCAACATGTCTTGGACCTCTAATGCAGCAGGGGGAAAAACTGCTGCTACAAATTTTACTGGCCCTCTTTCGGGATGGCCTACGGGAACCCCAGGTTCAGTGAACTGGTGAAGGTCTTGACCAGGGTGGCCCTGGAACGTTCCCGTATGGTCCTGTGTTCCCCCGATTGGGGAGCCCATGGGGGCAACGAGTACTGGCGAACCCTCCTGGACAGGCTGACTATCAGCTCTGTCCGGCTACCTGATGAGGCCATCTACGTGCCTCTGGGACGCAAGACGCCCATCGGGAAACCCAGATGGGGAAGTATGCACAGCGTGGTGGATGGGGGTCTTACCTCTATCCCCTGGGAGGACCTGGACTCAACTCTGGTCCAGGCTATACAGCGAGAGAGCGATGGACTCACCCTGGGTGACTTGAAGGATCGACTACGTCCTCAAGATGCCATTGAGACTATACCACGGGGAGATGAATACGTCGTGACTAAAACCAATGCCCCCAACTCTCCCTGCCATGTACCTAGTCCTGATGGAGTCTCAGAGTGTGGACTATCCGAGCTCCCCAGCTCTATCCACTCTGATGACGAAACTGAGCATGACGCCTTCTTCGTGCAGACATGCGTGGAGGAAGTGGAGAACGCCGAGTACGTCGCCCCACTGAAACCCCTACTCTCCACGAGGGTTGAAGAACCCTTCGACGAGGAGCTGGACCCCCGATCCAGGCTGAGGGAGTACGTGGACTCCAAGAGGAGGTTGGTGGCGGAAAAGCTATGCTAAGCTAAACCTACCCACAGCTCATGGCCACTGAAGCAAGGATGTAAGGGAGATCTCTCCCAACTGAAGGAGGACCTCGAACAAAAGATCATCACCTGGCAAAGGGAGGTGGATCTCAAGCTTATGAAGAGGGTGTGGGGGGCCCATGTGAGGATCCCGGAGGAGAACGACCTCTCGGAAGAATGTGTATGTGAACCCCCTCGAGCTTGCCTATGTTGCCATCGTCCACCGGAGATGGTTGAACGAGACCTACTATATGCCTACCAAGGGTTGAAGGATACTACCAAGGGCGAAGAGTCGGTGGAGGATCACCTCCTGGCATCTATTACTCAGGGGGCAAGCAAGTTACATTCTGACGAGGACATGGAGGACAAGATCAGGCTATTGGACCCGCGGGTGCAGAAGCTTATAAGGACCTATCTGCAGGTGTTCGGGGAACTACCAGCCCCAGCCTAATGTGACAAACTGGTACAGATGGACCTTAAGCTGAAACCCGAGTTCGTGGGCCATAAGATCCGAAGGAGACCCTACCCGGCTCCTAAAGAGCAGGCCGATGAGATTGAGCGACAGATACAAGAGTGTATCGACGCTGGCCTAGTCCTGGAGTACAAGGACGGGGACTACCCCGAACACTGCAGCCCCTGTTTCCTAGTGGCTAAGCCTTGGTCTACAGCCAAACGGCTGGTAGTGGACTACGTAGAGCTGAACAAAAAGACGTTGAACCACTCAGGGTCCATCCCTAACATGAACTCTGTCCTTGAGAAGATAGCCTCCTGTCGCTACAAGACCAAGATGGACAAGAGAAGTGGAGTGTGGCAGGTGGACCTGACGCCCAACGCCCAGGAGCTACTCCCCTTCATCACCCCTCAGAAGAGGGTGTTCAAGTGGAAGGTCATGCCCTTTGGCGTGGCCAAGGCACCCGCTCTCTTTCAAGAGCTGATGAACAGGATCCTGTCCATCCTACGACGAAGACCCAAGGTGCAAGAACTCATATCCCGTGGGGCCCAGATGGAAGCGCACATCGACGATGTATGCCTCGGGACCAATACCCAGGAGGACCACCTAATCCTCTTGGGTGAGTTCTTTGCAGTCTGCCAGGAGAACCACACACGACTCGAGCTGGAGAAGTGTGAGCTCATGCAGCAGACTATGCAGTACCTGGGGTTTGACGTTGGCTATGGGTGGTGGACCCCAGCGGCCTCTAAGGCCAAACCCCTGATGGATGCTAAGGTACGACATGAAGACCCCAAGAAAGGACTCCATGATGTACGCGGTCTCATTGGGGCGTGCAACTTCTACCGCCGCCATATCCAGAACTTCACCTACACCACCGCCGTTCTGACGGACTTAATCAAGAAGAGTACTACTTGGCGCTGGTGTCCACAAGAGCAACAAGCGTTTGATGAACTCAAGGACAAGGTGGCCAACGCTAGATGCTCGGGCCTGCCTAGAGCACAAGGTGAAATTGTCCTGGTGACCGACGCCAGCAATGTGGGCGGTGGTGGAACGTTGTTCCAATGGCAAGCACTGGAGAAGGAGGAGTTCGACTCGGCTATTTCCCAATCGGGGACGGAAGGTCTCAACCGAGATTGAACTCTAAAGCACAGCTACCCTGATGACAAATGGGTCCTAGTACCCCTGGGCCACTGGAACTGGAAATGGAACCAGGCCAGGGGGAACTACTCCACCTATGAGCAGGAGTTGCTCGCGTGTATGCTAGTGCTATCCTCTCAGGCACGACTGTTGGGGAGTAACCCTGTGGTCTGGCTGTGCGACCAAGAGCCGGTCCGCACTTTCCAGAAGGGTCCCCCACCTGAGAAGCCCAAGCTACGGCGCTGGTGGACCTACCTCAGCCAACTACGGCTGACGGTACACCATATCCAGGGAGTGAAGAACGAGTGTGCAGACTACATTAGCCGCAAAAACTTTGACGCCCTGATTGTTGCCCGGTCTGAAGCGCTGGCTAAGGAGGCGTTCAGCCGTATGGACGTACACTTGGACCTCAACATGACTATGATACGATGGACTCCTAGATGGACCCCTAGATGGACTCCAACAAGCGGAATACCTGAAGGAGTTTGGATATACCTATAAGCGCCTGGAGAAACGCCTTGAACCCCTCCTGGTCAAGCAAGAGCAGTGGAAGACGGACAAGAGCTACCGCTGGCACGAAGACCGCATCGTGGTACCCAGTGACAGAGTCCCAGCGCTTTTGGAGTGGACCCATGAGTCCAGCGGTCATGTGGGTGCTGACCGTACCCTGAGGCTATTCAAGCAGTGGTTCCACACTACGTGGACTGATGACCAACTGCGGAAGACCCTCCAACCTATCGTGAACAAGTGACCGTACAGGTCCTGGAAACCAGGGGATATCAGGGACAGGGGTCTCTACTCGACCCTGCCCATTCCCCACTGTGCTAACAGTGTCCTCTATGTGGACTACACGGAGATGCCGAAGTTTAGGGGCTACGACTTTGCCCTTGTGGTGACCTGTCGGCTGACCAGGTTTACCAGGGTGTTCCCAAGAACCAAGCACATTACCGGAGAGGAGACCATCAAAATACATCCGGAAGAGTGGTTTTTCATCTATGGGGCGCCCAAGGAGATCAACTCCGATGAGGACGTACGAGTACGCTCAGATACCGGCTGGTAAAAGAGAAGCCTGAGATCCCTCAATGTCCAGGTGTCCAGGGGGATCCCCTACTCTCACACGAGCAACCCCCTATGTGAGCGACAGATTCCTGTCCTCAAGGAGAATGTAAGGATATGGTGCAAAACTGAACGCACCAGAGACTGGGTGAGACTACTCCCCGTCATATCCTTGATGATGAACTCCCAAAAGAGTTCGGCGACTGGCTACTCGCCCCATGAGCTATTCCTAGGACGCCCGGCGTGGTTCCTACATGCTCCCTATCCAGAGGATACCCATTCTTCTGTGGGTAACTGGGTCCAGGAGCAACAAGCGAAGGTGGACAGGGCCAAGGCTATGCTCCAGAGAGTGACCGAGCGCCAGTGGAACAAGAAGAACAAGCACCGGGTGCCTGCTACCTACCAAGAGGGGGACTGGGTGCTGGTGCACCACAACCGACTACCCGCCTGGCCACGCTCTACCAGCGATGACCCCTACTTCGGGCCCTACAAGATTCTATCTGTGGATGGACACCGTATCACAATGCGGTGTTCTCCCCGACTAGGGGGGACCCTTGTGTGCGCTGCTCAGCACCTGAAGTGCTACTATGACCCTGAAGACCTATGTGGGGAGGAGTGGGAGCTGAACAACGAGGAGATCGCTGCTCTAGACCTACAGGGGGCTGCCAGCCCTATGGAAGTTGAAGGGGACCTCCCCGACATGAACGCCGAGGAGATGGCTAAGGAAGGCTTCTCCCTGGTGAAGTCTGTAGTACGCCACCGCTATCGCCAGGGTTGGCGCTTCCTCACCCTCTGGGAAGGGTTTGGAGTCGAAGAGGCCACCTGGGAGCCATTCTCAGCGTTTGTTCTACCTGAGGGACGCCTAAACTCAGTTCTGATAGACTACCTGTCCCAGAACAACCTTGGTGAGTTGCTGAGGCTCGCTGAGACGCTTGTCTCCAAGACCAAATCTAAGGACTGAACCTTACACTTACCTGCCTTAGCATATGTGTGAGTGTGCTATTCCTAAGGTTCTGAGAGCAAGCCGCAGAAGCGGTGTCCTAATTATACCCAAGTCTGCACGCTTGCTAAACCTGGCGGATGTCTTACCGGTGCCACAGGGTACGCACCGGGTCTCTCCGCCCCTAAGCGCCCAGTTTCTGTGCTGGCGCAAAGCCTTGGGGGAATACCCAGCATACGAGACCAGGTATTGTTTTTCCTACCTACCTGCCTACTGCAGGGGAGGGGTGGCCAAAAGCCATGAAGGCATAAAAAAGCCTGTTTGCTTTGAAGGCGAAAATCTACCCTAACCACTGCCACTGCCCACCAACCCCGCTAAAATTGCAGGACACGCGTGGGACAGTGACACAAACACTACAGGTCCTACACACTCTACAGTGGCACCATCCTGGTGGGCGAGCACTTGCTCAAATGGCTCAAGCCCCCACTCAGAACTACCACTCCTACACGCACGCTCTACTGGGTTGCGTTGGAGAAGAGGTCATGAGCCTTAATGGCTCACCTGTGAGATTGCAAGAGAACGCAGAGCTACTAAGCGTCTGTGGCCTAACAGGGACGCCACAACGCGTTTCTGTGCTAGGGCTTGGAGGGAAGGAGTGCTATTTTGGCGTGCACAGCGCATATGTCGATGGAGTCGGACTCCCTGCTCTGCCACAGGCAGAGGCGGAGTTACTTGTTTGGTGTGATCAAACCCTTGTTTAGCAGGGCAGAAAAAAACAATCCTTTCTGCACCAATCACCCTGATCTTCCGACCTGTAGAACAGAGGCAAATGACTTGGGTTTGAAACTGAGGAACCGAGACTACCTCCACGTATTATACGCTTCTCAGGTAGCCCTATAATACACTGTTCCCAAACCCAAGTACAAGCAAGCAAGCTTAAGGAACTCTACCCGTTCTCTTATAGAACGTGGGGTGGGGCCCCTGGGTAACCTAAACAAGGGTTTTACCGTGCGCACCACGCATGGCCTACCCTTTAATGCGTGAGTGAATGCAAGAGCATGCACGAGTTTCTTCAAGTTTTTTCCTGATCATACCTAATCGTACCCCACAATCACGAACTCCACCAGGGGGTGGCCCCACCTGGGGTTACCTACCTTACTCACCGCTAGAAAGCAAAAGCAAGTGTGGAGGAGCAAAACACGACGTTATGCATATGTGTGTATGTCTAATCACCCTGAACCTACCTCTCATCATCTGCAGTCTTCTAATCTTTCCCTCTATCGTTTGTCAGCGCTGCTACAAGACTCGTTCACGGAGACACGAGACGAGCAATGTGCATGCTGCATACGAGAGGAGCAGATCTGTGGTTTATACCTGATTCATTGAGGTCTTTTCATTCATTCTTGAATTCCTGGATCTTGGACTCTTGGTGTCAGCATGGGTGGAATGCCTATGTTTAATTATTTATGTGTGTCTCGTCATTTTCGTCATTATACGTGACATACATTTATAATATTATTAATTATTTGTTTTCCGGCGCTTCGTTAGGACCCGCTCCGGCGCGCCGTCTTCTTCTGCGTGGGAATTTCCTGATTTAAAAAATCAGGAGATGACCGGAAATTTTATAGAAATGTGCATCTGATGCACAATTGGATTCTGGTCAGGTATGTGCTTTCAGAAAAATTCTAGGCCGTCATTTGACGGATTTAGGTGTTGTCGCTTCGCGTTTGCGTGGATTCGTCCCTCATCCTTCCATTCCTCTGTTGTACAGATATCCTCGCTAAGCGTCGCTGAGTAGGCCGCTATTCAGGCCACAAAGCAGCGACAGGAGACTGAACCAGAACCCAAGACCCCACCAATGGGGAATTTTAATTTAATCGTCGCCCTCTCGCCCCCGTACCAGGACAGGTTTCTCCATCAGGTTCCAGGGGACTCAGATCGAGCTTCCTATGAGAGTCTGGCGTTGGGTTGTGTTACGCTGCAGCTTGGAGGGAGGGATGCATATGCATATGGTCTTTGCATGCCCAATTCTAACCCCACCAAGCCACAGGAACCCCTGCAGCGCAAAGAGCGCCCAGTTTTCTGTTGGAAATTGTCATGAACAATGCAGCAAGAGTTGCTGGCGGTGGTAAAGCGCTCTTTTCGAGGGTTAGGGAAGCTCTAGGTATTTTAAAGTAGGTGTGGAAACCAAGGAAAGGCCAAGAAGAAATCCCTTTTTCCTGAACATGCGACAGTGGTGGCCACGACAGCACAAGCGGGGAGTACCAGTTGGTCCCTCAAATAGGTGCACATTTGTACGAAATTGCACTAAGCGTTATGCATGAAAACAAAATGAACCTCACCCATGGGGGTGTTTATTGAACCTTGTGCTCCTGTGGGGCCCCTGCAACATTCTTTGCTATCTACCTCAACACATACATAGCAGATTTTGCCAAGAACGCAAACTGGTTTTTGGTCCTAAAAATAACCCCTTTCCTGCAAATAGAACACATTGTACAGAAATTTGTTTTTTGACCGATTCGGGGACTATTTGACTACTCCGGCAATGGTCACTGCAATGTCATGTGCTTTGGATGCAGTTTTCACTCACTGAAATCATATCCCTGCAGCTGTGCATCATTGTGATTCCAAAAATGTTTTGTGCCATAGAAATCCGAAACACATGCACAAACGTTTGAGCACTGCAAAAAAGCGGAATACATCCACAGTTGATGTGCGAAGCGGCAGTGCATAGTGCATGAACTGTTCGACTCGTTGAAATGCCCGTGGCAGAAACTGTGACGGGCTGCAAAAGAAAAGTATATCAACACAAACAGAGATGACAAAGACATTCAAACTGCATTCAAACAGTGACAGGCTGTTGCACATCAGACCATTTCTTCAGTGGGGGCCACTGCTTGCATTCCTGCTGGTATTGCATGATCAATGGTCGATTGCCAGATTTTCCCAGGGAGCTGTGTGGCTCCCACGTATCATGTGCAGGCCCAGATGGATAAAACCCTATTTTGACACTCCAACTTGCTTGCCCTAACTGTCAATGAGCCTGCAGCCTGCACTGAACTTGCCCTTGAGGTTGCAAAAGGCGAAAGAACAGGAAACCAAATTGTTGCTGGCAGTGCCTCAGACTTACAGCCTCTCACAAAGCAAGAAACCAAAACTACGTCCATGGTTGCTACCTGCAACTTACAGACTCGTTGTGGTCTGCCAACAGCTTCTGCTTCTTCATCATCACTCAGTTCCATGAGCGCAGGCATGATGTCTGAACTGTTCTGTGAACTCTCCTGTGGCACGCAGGGGAGCATATACATGACTGATCATGGCATTCCCTGTCTGCAGCTCACCTTGCGCATCATGTCATACCAGTGTGGGCATGGGTGTACTTGGCTGAGGCCCTTCTTGTGAGGCTCCACTTCCTTCTTGCAGCGCCTCTCCTCTGTGTTGCTGAGAGAAACATACGAGAGGCAGAGGTACAAGAGGCAGTCCTTGCAAATGCAACATCGCTGGTGCAGCAGCCCTGCTGTGTCCAAACCTGTTGCGCGTCGCGTGTTTCTGGTGCTTCATCATTCCTGTCGTCGCGTGAATTTGGCGCTTCCTCATTCCTGTCGTCGCGTGAATTTGGCGCTTCCTCAGTCCTCTCATCGCGTGCCTTTGGCGCACTCTCACTCCTGTCGTTGCGTGCCTTTGGCGCTTCCTCATTCCTGTCGTCGCGTGCCTTTGGCGCTCTCTCACTCCTGTCGTTGCGTGACCTTGGCGCTTCCTCACTCCTGTGCTCCTGTGCCTTTGGCGCTTCCTCACTCCTGTCGTCGCGTGACTTTGGCGCCTCCTCATTCATGTCGTCGCCTGACTTCGGCGCTTCCTCCATCGTGGCGTCGCCTCCTGGTTGCTATGCAACACACAAAGAAAGGTGATTATTTGGTCACAGGCAAGTGGAAGCGTTCGCGTTCTGCTGATCATACCTTCAGAAGCTTGTCACCACGCTTCAGCACCGCTCCGGCGGCCTCTCCACACACCACCATCCTTGAAAGCAGGCAAGAGGCAAGGCGTTCAACAAATAGTCATGGGCGGCGTCTAATTGGAGGACACTGCAATTTTACCGTATCACGTGCTGTGCGTCATGATTCCTTGTTTAGCCGACGAAAACATACCTTCGGCAAACTGCGACACATAGTAAGACTACTTGGCAGCAGGAGAAACCGTCACTTAGCGCCAATTTTGTACGACCAGCGGGAAGCGCACTAACTATAACAGCGGTGATTTTTTGGGTATTTTCATTGATTTAGATGATTGAAATATTGATTTTGCTTTCGGAACAGGAACAGGACACATTTTCCTTTACGGCCCTTGCGGCAGCGCTTCTGTGCATCAGCGATGCGCGCGCCAGGGCCTGTTCTGTACGATCACGTCAATTTGCGGTGCGGCGTCAGATTGCGGGACCAACTGGTAAGACAAAGTGCTTTTCCAATGCTTTACAGTATACTTTAGTTGTATTAGAGGTGCTCTAAGCACTCTTGCATTTTTATCTTACTATTTGCCTAACCAAAATGGATGATAACACATTTTGACCTATAGAATCAAACACTAAATCAGGATGTTGTGTGGACCTATGAATGAAGAGCCTATGAATTTATCTATGTTTTCTCATGAATTCCTACCCATCCTAGTGGTATGCACCCTAGGGGCAGGGGTACCTCTTCTTGAGAGGTCCTGGGTTCAATACCCAGTCAGCCTAGCTAAGTAGGAAGTTCCCATGTGACATGGCAGTGACCTTAGCGCCACAAGCCATGCCACCTCAGCACCTATGGGACCCAAAACCAAAGAGTGCAAATCTCAAGATGGCACTATGGAGAGTGTGAGCCCTTGGGGCAGTTTGCCATCAGTTTTTCTCAGTCATGGAAAATGTTTCAACCTGAGTTGCATTGAATGTTTATTGCTGTGGTCTATTGTTGATATCTTTCTTTATATAACTCTTTGTGACTCCAGCCCTTCATGCTTTTATCCTGCTTATCTTCTACTTGCTTACCTCTGGCTTGGGGTATCCTGAATTGGTTGTATTTCAACAACAAAACATTTTCATCATCAAAAACAAGCAGCAGGAACCCTACACCAGCAGCAAGCAGCAGGAGAGGCACAACAAAAACACAGTGCTGAAAACACTATGAAACCTTCTTGAGGCGACCATCATGGTTGAGGGCTCCCTCTTGCATACCCTCAGGTAGCTGGACGTGTGCTCAGACTGCTCCACATGTACAGATTCCCAGCCGTCACCTTGGTCCACTTGGAAGATGTTGGGTGCTTGCAGGGTGAGGGATGGAATCTAGGAGTGCTCGACGAAGAAGTCGGTCCCCAGTACAAAGTCGAAGGCTTCAGTGTCCATCACGTAGAACTCATTGGCAATGCTTCTAGAACCCATAGGCACTTCGACCTCACAGTCCCCACAACTGTGCACCACATGCCCATCTCCCATGCGGATGGCTGCGGTGGGCAAGATGTTCTTCAGGTCCCCGCAAGGTAAAGTTTTCTAGGCCACAATAGATATCGTGGCGCCAGTATCCAGTACCCCGAGGTATTCACGTCCCCGAAGACGGATACTTACCCAGAACACCAGGTCCGTAGGACCCCTGGAGCGTCTCTGTCACAACTCCGCGGGGCAGGTCACTTCGAACTCCTTCTTCTGAAGTTTCCGCGCCATGCGCATGAAACAGGAGCGCTTGCGGGCATTGGACTGGTCCCCATCTTCGTTAGCACGCTTGGTCCCTTGTTCTTGTTGGCCTTGCGTCTCGGGACGAGTCGTAGGTCCCGTGTTGGGTTGCCCACCAGAGGGCTCAGGGTTCCCCCCTGGCGTAGGATTAGGGTTCCCTCCGGACAGGTTCGCGTTCTTGTCCTTCTGAGGCTTGCGGTCACCCCCCCCTCGTCCACCTTTGCCTTTGCCACCTTGGCCTTTGCCGTTGCCCTTGGACTTGCCTTGGCCATTGTCCTTGTTGGCGTTGCCCTTGCCACTGGCATTCTCGGTCTTAAGCTTCGCCGATAGGCGTTGCTTATGGTAGCACTCGTCTTCTTAGTGCTTCCTCTTCCCGCAGAGCGCACAGGTGATGGTACACCTGTAGTGGTCCGGCAGCTTCGCTTTGCCGCCGGTGTTGGTCTCATGCTTTTTCCCCTGAACCACGAAGCAGTCCCGCTGGTCGCAGTCAGGGGCGTGAAGCAGGGAACCCTGCTCGTCTCTGGCATCACACCAGAAGAGATCTTGGACATTGCTCATGATACGAGCATTTTTGTAGGTAGTCCCCAGTCCGGGTCCGTGTTCTTGGTACCCACGGCCTTGGCTCCCAGAGCCGCCTCCTCCAGGACGATGGGCATCCAGATGCTGGTCGCTTTCCTTTTCCAGCGCTAGCTCCAGAAGTAGCACTGACAGATCCTCGTAATTGAGGGCTCTTGCCTTGCACTCTGCCGTGGACCGGCACTCATCCCACAGCTCCTGAGTGAGCTTGGCCACCAACAAGAAGAGCAGCTCGTCGCTGCCGTAGGAACCGGGCTTCAGTCACTCTACCCAGTGGTCCAGGTCGGCCAGCAGCTCGGAGATCCTGGCAGGCTTGGCGTTGTTGAGCAGCATACCAAGGTTCTGGTTCTCGGCCCTGATGGAGAGGTCGGTTTCGTAGGTAGGGTACTGCCTCTCCAAGGCAACCAACACATCGGCGAAGGTGGCGGACTTTGTCACGATCTGCTTGACCTGCTCCTCCAGGTACTTGGTCTTGCAGCATTGCAGGAGCAGATCGCACTTTACTCGCCCACTGGCACGGGTTTGGCCGGTCATCCTCAAGAACCGGCCAAAGATCTCAGCGAACTCGCTGAGATCCTTCCCCGTGCACTCTGGCAAGTTCACCACAATTTTGGAGGTGGCTATTGCCTTAGCATCCTGGAGCCTGCGTCCCTCAGGGCGCTTGATGTTCCTCTTCTTCTCCTTCTTCCTCCTGCTCGGGTATTCGGGGTCCTCAGTGTCATCGTCCTCCAAGGGCGAGGCAGAAGTCATAGACGGCGGCTCATCGTCAGAGGGATCTTCGCCGAGGTCACTAGAGCCGTAGGGCTCCACATCGACCATAGCCCTTAGGGCTGTCAGCCCCGACCGGTCCAGCTCAGCTCTCGTGGAGTTCTCCACGTGGCTGTAGGGGGGACTGGCCCTTCTTGGTATGAATGAGCTTCTTGGCATCACAGCGGGGGTCGGCATCAGTCGGCTCCTCAGGCTTCCCAGGGTGTTCGTGAGCCCCGCCACCAGGTGATTGGCTTGTACTTGATCAGGTGAAACTCCGGCATTGCTAGGTGACGCTTGGAGAGGGAACAGGGGCTCCCGTTTAGCCCAAATTTCTTAAGTGAGATCCGTCTTGTCGCTCTCAACAACGGTGTGTCGCGTGCGATCGCAGCAGAAGAAAAGAAAAAACCAAGAAAAAGCCGCACAGTGAGAAAACTTAAAGGGAAAAATCGTCTTTTCCGACCTCAGAAACCCGCCAAAAATTTTACGCCGCTGTTCGGCGAGGTCACAAAATTTAGGACACACACAGAAACAGAAAGACAACAGAGTCACGACAGCGACAAAGTTGAGCGTTGCTTGCCCGTAAAAAAACAAGCAATGTGCGTGTCCTAGGCGCTAGGCACTTGTGCGCGCCCCGGCCACAAAGGAGGAAAAAGAAAGGGAACACAGGCACAAAGAAGAGCAAAAGAAAACAAGAAAATATAAATCACACACCAACAACAACGTCAACACCGGCCGCCCAGACGCAAGTATGTTACATGCTATGCAAAGCTACACTACCCCGCCAAGTAAAGCAAGGCGATAACCGCACCGACAAGGAAAATGAACAAGAGGTGTAACCGAGTGAGTGACCATGCCCACCCCCGCACGCCGCACACATAGGGAACGAAAGGTATGCCCGTACATGCATGCCGCCGCAAGGACAACAAGGCCACCACCACCGCAGAAAACCAATGAATTGTATGAAGGGACAAAAAGCAGGAAAAACAAAAAGGGAATGAAGAACGCACGGAGGGAGCCACACACAACCAAGGGGAAGTACAACACACACAAAAAGAACAACAAAAACCAAACATGCACAAGCAACACAACCGCACCGGCCGCTGAGACACAAGGACAAGTATGTTACATGCCGCGCTACGCTACGCTACAAAACCGAGAAAAGCACAACGAAAACCACACCAACAAAGGTGATCAAGAGGTGTAGCGGACAAAACGTGCCCACCCCCGCACGCCCGCTTGCATAGGGAGCACAAGGTATGCCACCCGTATTCATGCGTGTATTCCGCCGCCAAGTAAAACATGACGATCGCCGCACCGATGAGTACCAAGAGACGATTGACCATGCCCACCCCCACACGCCGCACTCAAAGGGAGCGAAAGGTATGCCCGTACATACATGCCGCAACAAGCACAACGAGGCCACCAACGCCGCTGAAAAGCAAAATGGTATGGAGGGACACGAAGGGTGAAGGATTGAACCGAGGGACGCACGAAGGGAACCACACAAAACCAAGAGGAAGAACAACACACGCAAACACAAAAACGCAAAAACAAAAAACCCAAGCGAAAAAAGCAGAAACGAAACACAAATGAAACAAGCACAAGCAACAACAACCACACCGGCCACCGAGACACAGGACCAAGTATGTTACGTGCCGCGATACGAGAAAAGCACAACAATAACCATGCCAACAAAGGTAACCAAGAGGTGATGCCGGGAGCACATGTACATCCCCGCATGCCCGTTTGCATAGGGAGCAAAAGGTATGCCGCCGCACACAAAGGCAAGGAGGGAGCCACACACCAAGACCAAGAGCACCCGAGCACCAACACAAGCGCAAGTATGTTACATGCAACGCACGAAGGTAACCAAAGGGGTGCAGTTGAGAACCATGCCCAACCGCACACGCCAGCAAAGGGAGAGAAAGGTATGCCCACACACACACGGCCAAACCGTTGCACGCAAAACAAGCGCACAGAGACGCCGCGACCACGAGTGACCATGCCCACCCCCGCACGCCGCACACATAGGGAACGAAGGGTATGCCGGTACAAGCAAGCTGCCGCAAGCACAACAGGAACACCACCACCGCGGACAAGCACCATGGTATGAAGGGACAAGAAGGGTGAGGAACCTGCACACACACATATACAACAGTGCAAGTATGTTACATGCCGCGCTATGCCACACAACGAAAAGAACAACGATAACCGCGTCAACAAAGGTGTGTAACCAACCAAGGGGTGTGGCCGAGAAAACAAGCCCACCGCCGCACGCCCGCTTGCATAGGGAGCAAAAGGGAGCAAAAGGTATGCTGGCGCCGCAGCAAGCAAAACAAGATATAGGCAAGGAGGGAGCCACACACCACCACTAAGAGCGCCCACGCGCCAACACAAGTACAAGTATGTTACATGCGACCCCGCGGCACACAAACGGGAAAGGCACAACGAAAACCGCGCCAACGAGCGAAGGTAACCACAGAGGTGTGTAGAGCCGTGCCCACCCCCACACGCCCGCATAAGAAGACACCACGTACCGTCGCCTGTGTACCGTACCGTGCTGCCGCCCAAACGCCCACACCCTCATCCTTCCTCTGTCTCACAGGACCCAGCAAGAGAGAAAAAAGAGGACCCGGGAACCGAGACCAAGGAAGTAGGCAAGGAAAAAGACCGAGACAGACACAAGGGCGGAGGCAGGGAAGAAAGTGCACGCAAGGGAGGAGGGCGGACGAACGGAGAGTAGAGGAAAGGGTAAAGAGCGCCGGAACAACAAAAGGAAAAGGAGGGTAGCCAGCAGCCGAGCAAGAGAGGCCCGCGGGGGAGGGGGCACGGCAAGCACACGGCGAGCACCAGAGAGGGGGGCACCAGGGCGGCAGACGAAAGGAGGCAGCACCACGCAAAACGGCACACACCGCACCGCCACGCATCTGCCAGCACACAAGCACCGCACAGGCACCACACACACTGCACACACCCACGTCCGCGCCAACAGCACGTCGACAGCGGACCCCCGCAGCCCGCCCAGAGGGCGGGCAGCTGGGGGAGGGAGAGCGCCTCAACCCAGACACCCCTCACGGCGGCGCGAGGCACCCCCCCCGGGGACGCCCTCCTGCCACCCCCACAGCGCGCAACAACGGCTCGCAAGAGCGCCCGCTGTTGGGCAGGTGCTGGGCCCCGACACCCACACCAACCGCGTCCGGGACACACGGGTCGCGGAACCCCGGCTGCCGGCCCCAAAGGACGGGCGGCCGGGGGAGGGACAGCACCTGACACCAGACGCCCCTCGCAACGATGGAAGGCCACCCCCCCCGGGGACGGCCCCCCTCAACCCCGCGGCACGCAGCCCCCCACAGGGCATTCAGGCCAAGGGGACAGTGCTGGGCCCCCACACCCGCACACCGGCGCCCACAGCACGTGGGTAGCGGACCCCGACAGCCCGTGCAGGGGATGGGCAGCCGAGGGAGGGGGAGCGCCTGCCCTCAGACGCCCCTCACAACGGCGAAAGGCAGCCCACACGGCAACGCCCCTCTGCCAGCCCCACAGCGCGCAACGACGGCTCGCAAGGGCGCATGCTGTAGGGCCGGTGCTGGGTCCCCACGCCCACACCACCCGCACCCGGGACACATGGGTCGCGGAACCCCGGCTGCCCGCCCCAAAGGACGGGCGGCCGTGGGAGGGACAGCGCCTGACACCACACCCCCCTCACAACTGGGAAGGCCACCCCCCCCCGGGGACGGCCCCCCACCACCCCCGCGGCACGCAGCCCTCCTCAGGGCCTGCACGCCAAGGGGACAGTGCCGGGCCCCCACACCCGCACACCCGCACCTACAGCACGTGGGTAGCGGACCCCAACGGCCCGCCCAGAGGACCGGCAGTCGGGGGAGGGAGAGCGCCTGAACTCAGATGCCCCTCACAACAGCGAAAGGCAGCCCCCCCGGGGACGCCGTTCCGCCACCCCCACAGCGCGCAACGACGGCTCACAAGAGCGCACGCTGTGGGGCTGGTGCTGGGTCCCCACGCCCACACCAACGGCACCCGGGACACACGGCCGGCGGAACCCCGGCTGCCTGTCTCAGAGGATGGGCGGCCGGGGAGCGACTGACACCAGACCCCCCTCGCAACGGTCGAAGGCCACCCCCCTCGGGGACGGCCCTCCACCATCCCCGCGGCACGCATCGCCCCACAGAGCATGCAAGCCAAGGGGACATTGCTGGGCCCCCACATCTGCACACCCGCACCCACAGCAAGTGCGTAGCGGACCCCGACAGCCCGCCCAGAAGACGGGCAGCCGGGGATGGAGAGCGCCTGAACCCAGACGCCCCTCGCAGCGGCGAAAGGCACCCCCCCCGGGGACGCCCTCCCGCCACCCCCACAGCACGCAACAACGGCTCACAAGAGCGCACGCTGCGGGACCCGTGATGGGTCCCCGCGCCCACACCAACTGCACCCGGGACACACGGGTCGCAGAACCCTGGCTGCCAGCCCCAAAGAACGGGCAGCCGGGGGAGGGACAGCGCCTGACACCAGACGCCCCGCACAACGGTGGGAGGCCACCCCCTCGGGGACAGCCCCCCACCACCTCCGTGGGACGCAACCCCGAGAAGAGCATGCAAGCCAAGGGCACAAAGCTGGGTTCCCACAACCGCACACCCGCGCCCACAGCACGTGGGTAGCGGACCCCAACGGCCCGCCCAGAGGACGGGCAGTTTGGGGAGGGAGAGCGCCTGAACTCAGACGCCTCTCACAACGGCGAAAGGCAATCCCCCCCGGGGACGCCTCTCCGCGACCTCCACAGCGCGCACCAACGGCTCGCAGGGGCACACGCTGTAGGGCTGGTGCTGGGTCCCCACGCCCACACCAGCTGCGCTCGGGATACACGGATCGCGGAACCCTGACCGCCCGCCCCAGAGGACGGGCGGCCGGGGGAGGGACAGCGCGTGACACCAGACGCCCCTCGCAACAGTGGAAGGCCATCCCCCCCGGGGACGGCCCCTCACCACCTCCGCGGCAAGCAGCCCCCAACAGGGCATGCAGGCCAAGGGGGCAGTGCTGGGCCCCCACAGCCCGCACACCCGCGCCCACAGCACATGGGTAGCGGACCCGGGCGGCCCGCCCAGAGGACTGGCAGCCAGGGGAGGGGGAGCGCCTGCATTCAGACGCCTCTCACAACGGCGAAAGGCACCCCACCTGGGGACGCCCTTCCACCACCCCGACAGCGCACAACGACGGCTCGACAGGACACACGCTGTAGGTCCGGTGACCGGCCCTGCGTGGAGGTCCGGAACGTCCGTGGCCCTGATGGCGTCTCCTTGCCATGCGGCTCGTAGATGCTCCTCCTGGTCGGGGCTCCAGACCAGCTTGGGGGGGTTGGCCCACCCCGGTTCCTGCTTCTTGTCTTGGGCGCTGATGGTGCGTAGAAGGACGGCCAGCGGCCAGGGGTCCGCCGTCATATAGTAGGCCTGGGTGGGCTCCTGCTGCCAGTTGACATGGGGCGGGAATGCCCCCTGTCTGGCGGTGCCATGCCAGATGGTTGAGCGGCCCCCGGCCAGGATGTGCGACCGGTACCCTCAGGCGTGGCCGTGCAGGATGGCCTGGTAGCCCGCCGCCTGCAGTACCAGTGCTTCCCCCTGCTGCGGCCTGGGAGGGGGTGTGCCGCCACCTGCGTTCCTGACGCGGGTGCGCTCGCGGAGTGTGGCGTGCCAGGGGTGGGGCGCGTCGCGCTGCGGCCCTTGTATGCTCCCCGCGATCTGCGCCGGGCCGTTGTGGCGGACAAACCTCTCCCCACTGTCTGCCAGTAGCGCCGCCGCGACGACCTACAGTGGCTCCGCCGTGAGGGGTGCCTTCGGCGTGTGCATTGCGGCCGGCTGGCGGGGCCGCGTGTCCCAGCAGGGGACGTGGGGCAGCAGGTGCGCTGGCCACGCCGCCACGGATCCCATGGTGACGGCCGCAACCGTGGACGCCAGTGCCGTGCGGTCCGCTGGCCTGTACTGCCTAATTCCCGCGGTGTCCCGGGCAAGGTGCCTGCAGGCCGCCGTCCAGGCCACCACCCCGCAGTTTGTGCGGTCCGGCTCGGCTCTGTCCGCTTTGCTGCTTCCCCTTTGCTGCACCGTGGTGCCCGTGTCACGCGGGGGGCCCTGCTGCAGCGCCTCCGGGCCCTGCCCCGGCGGGAGGGCGGGCGGGGCCGGCTGCGGGAAGCTCTGCGCGCCCAGGCGCTCCAGGTGCGTTTGGTACGGGTTCTGCCGGCGGTGCTCCGGGGCCATCGGGGGGAGGTAGAGGAGTTGGTGCAGATACCAGTGGCCATGCGCGGTGGACAGATTGTGGAGTGTCAACCACTGATCCACCACGCCTCCCGGGTGTGCGGCCTCGACGCGGCGCTGCAGCCCCAGGCGGCCCAGGCGGTTTGACGTGCCTGCAGGCGGGATGTGGGTCTGCGGGTAGAGCACCCACAGGGGTTTCAGCGCCAGGTCCAGCACCTCGCCGTGAGCTGTTCCGTAACTGCCGACGCCTTGTGCAGGACGTGGCAGACCCCGGGTGTGGTGGCCGTGAGCTGCTCGAGCACCGGCCCTGGCGGGTACGGTGCACCCGGTTTCATCATCCACTCCCTGGGGTGGCTCAGCATGGCCCCCCACACTTCTCGTGTGAGGACGTGGCGGGGGGCCAAGGGGTGGACCGCCCGTAGAAGGCAGTGGCATCCCGGTGGCGATCGCATGGGTTCCAGGGCGGCTGCAGTGATCCACCTGCATGCCGTGACGGGTACATTCGCCCCCCACTCCACGGTCCCCATGTCTTCGGCGTGAAGTAGCGCCTGGCCCTGCACCAGGGGGAAATACCGGCTCAGGCGCCCATCCTCTTCTTGCCACCGAATCCATTCCGCCCTCGCCTGCAGGCTGCTGAGCAGGGCCATGCTGGGAGGTTGTGGCGGTGGGAAGGCCCCCTTGACGGCTTTGGGGGCATGGGCCAGGGTGCCCGGGGGCAAGTACCACATCGGGAGGATCCAGGGGTCTGGCAGCGGTTGTGCCCTCCCCGCCTCCCACCGCCACTCGGAGTCTGCCGGGGCAGCCGGAAACGTGCCTGTCTGCAGGAAGTGGCAGGCCCTCTTGTCGGGGTGCCGCTGGAGGGTTGCCGCGAGGCTGAACCCCTCTGTCGCGGGTGCCACTGGTAGGCCGCCCTGGGGCCTGCGCCAGGGGAAATCCTGGTCGGCCGACCAGGCGTGGAGGTCCTGGGCGATTTCCTCCGCGGTGCCTGTGGGGGCGTCCTCAGGTGCCAGGTGCCACATGACGGCGAGCACCGCCCATGTGGAGAAGGGCCACGCCCGTGGAGGGGTGTACACCTGGATGGTTCACTGCGTGCACGCGCGCCGCATGCGAGATGCGTGGTGCACCCCCCGGACCATGTCTGCTGCTAGGACCAGCACCATTCCCGTGGGTTCCACGACGATCCCCTCCGCCGGTCCGCCGTGGCGGCCCCGGATGTGCAGGGCCACCTCCATTTGGCCCGTGTGGGCGACCTGGTTGACAGCCTCCTGGATGTTCACGCTGCCGCGCGTGGTCTCATCAAGGATGCAGCCCTGCGCCACCCCGTAGCGCAGGGCGGCGCGTGCGGCTGCGTGCCCCACCGCGGGCAGCGCTCCGACATCGGGGCCGGGTCGGGGGTGTTGCTCGGGGCGCCAGTCTTCTCTGGTGCAGTGGCCCCATTTCCACGCGGGCCAGAGGGCAGGCACACTGCCCAACGGCGGCGTGGGTTCCGCGGACGCGCTGCCCGCGGGGGTCCCTGGGATCATCTCCAGGTCGGAGTCCGCATCCGCGTCCTCCTGGGAGGGTTCCCCATCTCCGCCTCTGAGTCTCAGGGCCCTGATGACCTCGTGTGCTGCGTCCAGCGTCCGAGACCGGGGGCGCGCTTTGCGTGGAGCCGCGGGCTCCGCCATTGTTGTGTACCTGTGCCTAAGAGCAGGGGTTCGGGTGCGGTTCTCTTGCGGCTGGTGCACGTGCTGTGGGTGCGGTGGGGCGTGGATGGAGGAGTTCGAATGCTGGCTCCACGAGCCGGCACCGAGCGTCGCTCCCCGGGTTCTGCCGGGCGTTTGCGTGCTCCTGGGGGCGTTAGGCGCTCCCCCTGTTGCCCGTGCGGTACAGGTGGTAAGCCGTGAGGGTCTCCCCGGGGGTCGCCCTGCGCCGTTGCGAGGGGCGTCTGAGGTCAGGCGCTCTCCCTCTTCCTGCTGCCCTTCCTCTGGGCGGGCTGTCTGGGTCGGCCATCCGTGTGCTATGGGCGCGGGTGCGCGGGCGTGGTGGCCCAGCACTGTCCCCTTGGCTTGCCTGCCCTCTGGGGGGCTGCGTGCCGCGGGGGTGGTGGGAGGCCGTCCCCGTGGGGAGTGGCCGTCCACTGTTGTGAGGGGCGTCTGGTGTCAGGCGCTGTCCCTCCCCCGGCTGCCAGTCCCTTAAGGCGGGCAGCCGGGGTTCCGCGCCCCGTGTTTCCCGGGCGCGGTTGGTGTGGGCTTGGGGACCCAGCACCGGCCCCACAGCGTGCGCTCTTGCGAGCCGTCCTTGCGTGCTGTGGAGGTGGCGGGAGGGCGTCCCCGGGGGGGTTGCCTTGCGCTGTTGCAAGGGGCGTCTGGATTAAGGCGCTGTCCCTCTCCCGGCCGTCCGTCCTTTTGGGTGGGCAGTCGGGGTTCCACGACCCGTGTGTCCGGGGCGCGGCTGGTGTGGGCGTGGGGACCCAGCACCCCGGTCCGACGGCGCGCGCTCTTGCGAGCTGCCGTGGCGCGCTGTGGGGGTGGTGGGAGGGTGTCCCTGGGGGGGTTGCCTTTTGCCGTTGTGAGGGAGGTCTGAATTCAGGTACTCTCCCTCCCGCGGCGGCCCACGTGCTGCCGGCGCGGGTGTGCGGGTGTGGGGGCCAGGCACTGTCCCCTTGGCTTGCACCCCCTGTGGGGGGCTGCGTGCCGCGGGGATGGTGGGGGGCCGTCCCCGGGGGGGTGGCCTTCCACTGTTGCGAGGGGCGTCTGGTGTCAGGCGCTGTCCCTCCCCCGGCTGGGCGCCCAGGGTTCCGCGACCCGTGTACCCCGGGCCCGGCTGGTGTGGGCGTGGGAACCCATCATGCACGCCGGGGCCGGAGGCCGTAATCTGCGTGCCAGACTGCGCTCGCATGATCATCAATCCTCTGCGAGAGGGCGAACACGACGCCCTCCTGCTCCAAGTCCGCCTGAAGGACAACACTAAGGCAGCAAAGCCGGGGGTGTGGCCGGCAGCGGCGCGCCCCGCCGACCTACAGTTCCAGCTGGAGGTCCTGACCACAGTATGTCACTGGCTACAGGCCTTCCACGACCTGTGATCGAGGGGCAAGCCCGACCGCCAGATCGGCGCGATGCACTGGCAAGAGTGGCTGCAGGCAGACGCGCAGCGCGCCGCCGTCCAGGGTTCCGGACCTGCGCCCCGGACACGGGCCCTCGATGGGACGGCCCCGGGCTGCGCGCTGGCGCCACACACGGTTCCGCTGGCCAACCTGCCCTTCGACCCGGAGCCGGAGGGCGGCATCCGAAAGTCGGTGCCGCCCCCCCGGCATGGGGGGCCACGGAGCCAAGGAAATGCCCCCTATGTGCAGACAAGTAGGACACAAGTGGGGAGATGCTGGAACACCCTGCGTGGCACGCCGTGCACGCCGCCGCCCCAGTGGAAGACAAGGAGGCGGCCTCCCACATCCTCCACGAGAGGGCACGGAGATCTCTGTGGCATGCCCCGTACGCCCAGGGCCCCCTACCCCAGGCGGCCGGCCACCCGGCGGCCCCAGAGGACGAGGAGAAGGCGGCCAGAGCGGCCCCAGGGGCTAGCGGTGCAGCCCAACAAGGGTCCATCCCCGCGGGACTGGCCCCCCTGGCCCCCCTGTGGGCCCCACTGGGAGCGGGCTCCCCACACCCCATGGCCCCAGCACACCAGGAGACCTGGCTGCTCCAGTGGACCCCGCGGCGATGCGGACACGGGACAGCTGACTCCAGGAGGACGCGGCGGACGACGCCCTCTGGCTCCTCTCCTGGAACCTGCGCAACGGCCTCGTCCCGTCGGACCGGTCCCTCCGGGACACACTCCGACGGCGCCGGGGGCCGGCGGCCTGTACCGGTAAGGAGCACCTCATCACCGGCATGCTACCCCGGGAGGGGGGCTTTGCCATCATGCTCCAGGAAGCAGAAATCGCCATCCGGGTGCAGGAGATGCACGTGGCCGCGGCGCTCCGGGACAAGGGGTACACCCTGTTCTTCAGCAGCCGGCTGGCGGAGACAGGGGCCAACTTCACCTCGAGAGGGAGAGGCCTCCTCACCGCCGTCAGCAGCAAGTACGTGGCCGAGCACGAGGTGCTCAGTTTCACGGAAATCGTCCCCGGGAGGGCCGCGGCCCTGGAGATCCGACCTGATGGGGGTGGCCTCACCCTCATCAACGTCCACGGACCGCCGGCAGGCTGCTCCCCATGGGCGGGGCGGGCGGCCTTCTGGGCCGACTTACAAATGTATGCCACGGCGCGCAGCCTTGGTGGGAGACACCCGGTGGTCATCGCTGGCGACACCAACATCTACATGGATGCCACCACCAACCCGGCCACGGAGCACTTCCGAGCGGGCTGGGAGGCCTGTGGTTTCCGGAGGGCCACGGCAGGTGGCGTGGAGGACATGACCCCCACGCTCCACCCGTCCCGGCACAGGGTGGACACCTTCCGGGTCAACGAGCCCCTCCTGCCGTGGTCCCTGCGGGAGAGCGTCTGGGCCCGCGGCATGGCACAACCCCAGGTGATTGGGTCGGACCACCTCCCGG
This sequence comes from Eutreptiella sp. 'Long Island Sound 2002', assembly GCA_964036045.1. Taxonomy (NCBI): domain Eukaryota; phylum Euglenozoa; class Euglenophyceae; order Eutreptiales; family Eutreptiaceae; genus Eutreptiella; species Eutreptiella sp. 'Long Island Sound 2002'. Next base: position 125,969,004 of record OZ038381.1, on the reverse strand, counting down.
TCCGCCTGGCCCTGCCGGGCCTCCTCAACGCGGCAGGGCAAGCGGCGATGCCCGCCCCCTACAGCTACACGGAGGGCCGCCTCCCCCCGTAAAACGCCGAGGCCGCGCCCGTCCAACGCTGCCTGTGGGCAGCAGTCACCGCCGCGCAGGGCGAGCCCTCCCTGGCACCTTGGCTGGGCCCCGCTGAGCAGCACGCTTACGGGTTCATGCCCGCGCCCGCTGTGGACAAGGTGTTTGAACACATCCACGCGGCGCAGGACGCCCTGGCGCACGTGGTGGGACGCCGGCAGCCGTCCCTGGCGGGGTCCGACCCGGCGGGAGGGGAGCCCCCTGAGAGCGGGAAACGGCTCCAGGCGGCAATTCTCCGCTACGACGCCCTGGCGACGTGCGCGCTGGCGGCATACCAGGCGAACGCAGCACGGCATGGCATCCAATCTGAGGCAGTGCTCCTACTCATGGAGGAACTGCGATGTGCATCGCCCGGATTCCGCCCGGCCACACAGGGCCAGCTGCAGGAGGAGCTGGAGAGGCAAGCAGCCACCCTCGAGGAGGACATCCGCCACTTGCGCGCACTCCTGGCGGCGGACCGCAAGTGCGCCATCAAAGATTTCTGGCGCCGCCATGCCCAGGACATCGCCCAGCGGTGGAAAGCCGTGCGAGGGGCCATATAGGTAGACGCCCCAGGCCTGTCGGGCCTCTGGAACGTGCGGGTCCCGAACACCCAAACGCTCATTATAGAGGCCCACAACGTGATGTTCGCGGTTCGCGCCTTCTAGCGGGAACTGTACAACAAACGCCCGGTGAACCTCCCCGGTCTCCAGGCGGTCCTCGGCCGCGACCTGCCCCAGGTCCCTGAGGGGGCCTGGGCCCAGGTCCAGCAGTACTCCATGCAGGACCTGCAGTCTGCGCTGGACAAGGCCGATGCCAAGGCCCCGGGCCCCAACCACGTGGAGGCCCGCTTCATCAAGGCCCTCCCAGCACCCGTCCAGTGGCTCCTGGTCCACTCCTACCGGGCCATCCTCTGCGGCGCCCAACCGCCAATGCACTGGAGGGACGCGCACATCTGGCTCAGCCCCAAGGTGCCGGGCTCCGCAAAACTGGACAACTACAGGCCCATAGCTCTGGTCCAACTGGACACGAAGCTGCTCACGGGCCCCCTCACCCAGCGCATCACGGAGGTGCTCACACGGCACGGAGTGGTCAGCGACTGGCAGCAGGGGGCCCTCCCCGGCTCCAATACCGGCCCTCCCCTGATTATGGTGCAGCAGCAGCTTTAGCGGGAAGGGCCCAACTACGTCTTCTCCTTCGACGCCCGCAAGGCCTTCAACACCGCCCCGCACGGCGCTCTCCACCTCATCCTGCGCCACCTCTCCGTGCCGCAAGAGTTCATCGACCTCCTGCTCTTCTCCCACACATGCGCCAGGCTGCGCATCATCACCGCGCACTAGCTGACGCAGCCAGTCCACATGCTGCGCGGCGCCCGGCAGGGCAACCCTGAAAGCCCTCTGCTGTATGCGATCCTCCTGGAGCCCCTGCTCAGGGCCCAGGGGCACCGCCTGCGTCCGCCCGGGGAGGCCGAAAGGGGCCTTATCCAGGCCTACATTGACGACCTGCTGGTAGTTGCCCACACGCTGCAGCACTTCGTCGAGGGCGTGGAGGCGGTGGCCGCGTACCTAGGCTTGATGGGCATGGAGCTCAACCCCCGCAAGTGCGCCATGGCCACCATCGAGGGGGTCCCGAGCCTGCAGCTGCGCCTCTGCCCCCACCTGGAAAACCCACGGCACTGGGTTCCGGCGTCGGACTCCGTCCCCTACCTGGGACTCCAGCTGCAGCCGGACGGGGACTTCTCCCTGCAGCGCAAACACCATCTGCGCCTCACGGCGGTGCACCACTGGTGCCTCAACACCCTCGCGCCGCCGAAAGTGGTGCAGGATGTCATCCTGGTGATCCTGGGGGGGGTGACGCAATATGTCGCTTCCTTCATCGCCGACGACTCCGACACCACGCGCCACCTGGACCACATCACGGTCGAGGTCGCGAAGGACAGGGCGCGGTACGCCTTCGACGCCTCGCGTGACAGCCTGCAGGATGACCGGACCCTGGGACTCACGCGGGTGCCAACGCGGTGCCAGCAGGCAGCGGTGGCCCTCGTGGGCACGCTCGTCCACCACCGCTCAGCCTCCGTGCGCGGCGAGGTCACCGGGATGTTCTGGTAAATCGCCGGTGCGCACGGCATATGCTCCAAGGTACACTACCCTGTCCCGGAGTTCGCAACCCTGGCAGGGGGCAACTGGGTCCACCGCATACCCCAGGCCCTGGCCGCCCTGGGAGTGGGGCTCTACAACCCCATCGCATGCCCCAGAGCAGTCCACGTCCAACTGTAGTCGCCCCCGGGCAACATCGTCACGCTGCGCACCGCCAAGCTGCGGCACCGCGACGCGTGCCGCCTGACGGTGCAACACACGACGCCGTGGCATGGGCACCACGGGGCGCAACACCCCTTCCCCAACAAAGACGACCCGTGGCCGTCAGCGGTGCGGGAATGCCTCCACCAGTGCGCTGATGAGCACCTCCACTACTGCTGCCGCGAACAGGAGCCCACCGACCACCCTGGGTGGCGCTACGCTCTGGTCCACCTTTTCGACAGCACCGGCACGCGGGACCCCCACCTGAGGCTCGTCCACCCCACGAGGGCTACGCAGGACGCCCACACTGGCCCACGGGTGACCCCGGGCGGCCTGCACCTTCACGTCGGGGGCTACTGCCGTCAGGGCAGTCTGTCCCCCCCCACGCAGGGGGCCGCATACCACCCACTGGCGGCCCTCCTGTACATCCTCCGAGACGTACTCGCGGACGGTGAGCACCAGGAACCTAACGCGGATGTCGTGTCGCCCGAGACTCTGTGCCCACGGCCCCACGCGCCGACGCCGGTATGGTTGGTGACCACGGATGACCAATGCACCAGGGCGGCGGAACAAGCGCAGCTCCAGGCCGAGTGAGTGATAGTGCAGGTGGGGGCGGGGCAGCCAAGGCCCCTGTGGACTCCCCCGCGGCACCGCCCTGCTGGTGGCTACGGAAGTGCCGCACGACCCACACATGGCGGTGCACACGCTGGAGGACCAACTGGAAGACACGGGACACCTGGTTGTGCACCAGCGCGGAGGCCCGGCGTGGCTCAGAGAGCATGTGACAGTGCTCGGGTCCTGGGCAAGCACGATTGCCGGGGCTGAGGTCCAACTCCACGACCACCCGGCGGTCCGCCCCGACGACACCAGGGCGCTGAGCGTAGACCAACTGACCGCCGGCAACCCCGACGTCGGATGGCAATCCGCCGACATCAATGCAGGGTGGCTCAGCCCCACTGGATACTACTGGATCCCGGAGGCCTGGGGCCACACCTCCTCTGATGCGTCGGGGGGCGGGCCCTGCAGGCACGCCGACAGCGTCGCCCTCGCCGCCGACCTCACCCACACGTGGGCAGTGCCCATCTCGGGCACGGTGCCCGACGGGGAGGGGGTGGCTGCCTCCCTCCCCCTGCAATATGGCGTCCACAAGGCCATGGATCCATACGGTGGACGCCGAGGTCATCCTCCATCTTCTGCGACACGCAGATCGCGAGCGGGCCACGGGGGTCCCCGCGGGCGCGGCGAAGGTGGTCAACCAGATGCTCCTACGATGGCTTTGGGACGGCTTGCATGCGCGAGGGCAACACACCGAGCACCCATTTTGGTTTACCCCAGCCACCTCCCACCACAGCGACGCCTTACTGCACAAGGCGGACTGGGCGGCGTCCCAGGACACCGTCCTACAGAACACGCCCCCGGGCCCCAGCCACGCCCAGCTCATTGTCGCTGGTCATGACGGCCACCTTGACCTGCGGCCCCCCACAATGCAGACACTCAGCACAGACGCGCAACGGGCACAAATGGACCATGCGCTGACGCACCGAGGGCACACACCCCTGGGCGCGGCCCACGCGGCAGCCTATGTCCATGCCCGGGACCTAACCGCAACGGCCACCAACCACCGAGCGCTGCGGGCCAGGGACGGCCACACGCCGGTGCAGCGCAGGCTCCGCATCCGAAAGGAGCGGCTCTCCGGCGTCGCCATCTCCCCGCAACCGTGCGTCCTCTGTGGCGGCCCGGAGGAGACCTCGCTGCACATGCACGTACGATGCGCCCACTCGCGGCTCTTCTGGCCCCACTACCGCCAGGCGGTGCAAGAGGCGGCTGCTACCTCAGGCCCGGTGACAAGGCTCTATGGGTGGCCTCGTGGCGCTCCGCGGGCGCCGCATGGACGGAAGTCTTCTGCTCTGGGCTGGTGTCCGAGGCAGCAGAAGCGCAGCTCCGCGCCATAGCCCGCTACGACCTGCCGGGAGGGACCTCCGTAGACAATTTCCTCCACCACATGCTCCGACTGGGAGATTTCCTGTGGGAGCTCCGCAATCACCGGCTGCAGCAACTCCTCCAAGAGCCCCTAAGCGCGGCGGCCTGGGTGCACCGATGGCTCACCGCGACCAACGGCAACAGCCCCCCCCTTCCGCGCGCCCTGGCAGGGACTTCGTGGGCTCCCTCTGTGCCGTGAACGGCACCCTGGAGTGCCCACCGCAAGAGGACCGCCACCCGTACCGGAACCTGCCGGGGGGTTTCTGGAAGCACCTACAAGACGCCCTCTTCCCGCCGTGGATCATTGGGCGCGGCTCCATGACCGCGTGGCATGCCCGTATAGTGGGCGCGGAGTGGCTGCGCAAATGGGGCCGGTGGTTCGCCGCCACGCGCGCACCTGGGGCCCCCGCACAGCAGTACGCCGCCATCCCGCTCGAGGGGTGGGGGCCGCACACCGGGCCACGCCCCACCATGATCGGCAGGGGGGGGTACCGACCACCCGTGGGACGCAGCGGCAGAGGGATGGCCACGGGCGGAGCCTCACGTGGGGTGGAGTGGGGACGTGTCACCGCTCATCTGAGCGCCCTTCACCCTCCCCATCGTCCTCAACACCGCCAACGTGCTCCGAGCCACGGAGATACACACATCGGGACGCGACGCGGCCACCGTCCGGTGGCTCCCCTTAGAGGGCGGGGCCGCCTGGCTCACCGTGGCGCACCTCAAAAATGGGGGACCTGTGTACGACGACGCCCTGTCCCGGCAGGGCGACATTCCGGGGCCCCTGCTCCTCATGCTCTGTTCCCACCTTGCAGCCGCGCTACGCCGGGAGCTAGACAGCTGTGAAGGACTACGGGTAGAGTGGGAGGCGATTGCGGACGGCAGCCTTGTGGCAGTCCTCCACCAGGGCGCCGCGGATGAGTGCCGATGGAGCGCTCTGGTGCCCCACCTCGCAGGCATAGGATGACCTGATCGCCGCCTTCCACGACCACGGGATCCTCCCCGACAACACGTGGCAGGAGGTCCAGCAGAAGACGCTCGGCAGGGACTACCGGCGCGGCGTCCGCGCCCGCCTGCTAGAGCGCCGGGACCCCCGTAGCCAACGGTGGGACGACCTCTGGCTCCGCCGTCTCGGCACCTGGTTGCCGTCCTCCCACCTCCCACACGCCTGCCACCTCTGCGAGGGGTGTAACATTGTATCCTCCGCAGCGCCGGCGGGCGCCAACAGGGGCGCGCGGTGCTCCGAGGTGGCCCTGTGCCCCTGGCCCGAACCACCCGCGGGCCCGCGCAGACGCACAGAAGAGAAGGCATTGCAACAGCGCATCGGGGGGGCGCACGCCCCTTCACATGGCCGCGCGGGCCCCGCAGGTGCCGCCCCCCTGTGGATCCACGTGCACTTGCTGGACCCCACGTCCGTCGCGCACCTGTCGCACGTGTTCGCGCCCTGACCCCAGCCCGCCGCCGCGCCTTGCAGAGCCCGCAGCACCATGCCTCGCCGAAGGGGGAACAGGCCGAATCACATCAGTGCCTGCCGCTGAGCGCAGGAGGCGGCCCTCCGGGGCCTGGTGGCGGACGCGTTGACGGAGGCGCACGAGGCGCACGCTGCTGCCCAGCACAACCCAGCGGGCAGCGCGAGGGCTTTCCTCAGCGAGGCCGCCCTCCCAGCCGTCCGCGCCCTGAACGGAGCGGGGGCCCCTACGCTGCTCCCGGCGATGCACCGGATTGTGAACGCTGTCCGGCCGGGGCTCATAAGCCCTGAGGGAGCCCTCTACGGGCAGTGGGTGGAGTAGCGCACGTTCATACGGTCAGGCCGGCCCCCGTCCATGGGGGACACCCTACGGCTGACGGGCGCAGGGTCCGCCATGGCCCTCCACAGCAGCGCCCCAGCCCTGCTGCGCGCCCTCAGGACGCGCTGCCCCGGGGACGCGGCCCCGAACCTGAACCAGGCGCGGGTCACGTACCGGGGCCAAGTGTCTGAATGGATGCGGCACTCCACCCTCTACATCCGCCGGACGAGGCGTTGGAGGTGGGCAAAATCACGGTATTTGTGGAAGGCGCGGGCGAGGCGCTCACCCGCCCCCGCCTGACCGACCCGGTATACGACGGCACCGGGCTGACCCCCCTGTACGCTGTCATGTGCGAGGCGTTCCCCAGGGAGCCCATCTGGTGCCCTGCCCTCCCGCCAGCGACGCACGCACCCCGCGGCTGGGCCAGCTCCCATCTGTCCCCCCCCCTCTCCAGGACCAGGGGTGCCCACCACAGGGGGGAGGTCCCCTGGCAAGAGCGCCTGGTTTCCAGCCTGCTCCTCCTCGTCCTCACAATCCGCGGGGACCCAGAGCGGGTCCTGGAGATCACCCCCATACACCTATACGGGGCAGCGCCCGAGCCCCGCCCCCCCCTCCCGGCGCCCGCGGCACGGGACGGGGTGCACGCCTTCCTGCGAACACAGGAGGTCACCGCCGTTACGGGGGTCCGCCTAGTGCGGCTCCACTCGGCGTCACCCGACGACCCCCGGTGGGCCGCGTTGCTCACCCGCCTCGCGCCCCAGTGCCGATGGATGACCACTGGCCCCTGCCCGCACGGGCCCAACACCACCGCCGCCCCCCCCTCCCCCCCCCCCCTCCCCCCCGCGCAGAACTGCACGGCACTGCCCACGGCACACCACTGAAGCACTAGGAGGTAGTGGAGCGGACACGTCTGCTGCCACGCATGCCGACCAGGATAAAAGTAAAGTCGGACTCCGATGGCTCCACCCAGCGGGACGACCGCCGCCACGGCCGGTCCCGCTCCTGCGCCCCCGTCTCCCCGGGATGCGCGGGGGAGACCCTCGCGGAGCGCGAGAAGCAGCGGCTGGAGGAGGCAGCGATGCCGGTTGGGCCGCCGGCCGGGCTGCCCCCGGCGGCCCCTCACGACCCCGAGCCGTCGACCCAGGAGCCCGCGCCGACCAAGGAGACCGCCCCCGCCGCCCAGGCCACAAACCCTGCCGCCCCGCCCCTGGAGGGGGCCCCGGGCGCACAGGGAGCTGAGACCACAGCCCCAGCAGGCCGCGCCTTGTCCCCGACCGACCACGCCGCGGCCTGCGACACGCCGCCAGCGCAAGGGGTGGCCCCAGCGCGGGCCCCGAGCGCCTTGCCGGGGGCCGCCGCAGCCGCAGCGGGGGGCAGGGAGGGCGCAAAGTACCGCGCCCACACCAACCCCAGCCACACCCACTCCAGCCCCCCGAAGCCGTACCCCCCTAAGGCGGCCTTCTCTGAGAGAGGCCGTGGCCCGTCCGCCCCCCAGCGCCACGGGCGTCACGCTGCCGCACCTGCGGCGCCAACAGGACGCCCGGCGCGTGATCCGGGAGGGGGGGAAGGGCGCGAAGGAGGGGCAGGGTGCCGGCCACGGGAGCGCGGAGCGGGGGACGGGAGGCGACAGGGGGAGTGCCCAAGGACGAGCGCAGGGGACAGGCCTGGACACACGCGGCAAGGAGCGAGGGCGAGGGCGCGGGCAAGGCGCCAAGGCCAGCGGCAGCGGGAGGGGGCAGAGCACGAGCAGCGGACAGCACGACGCGGGACACAGTGCAGGGAAGGGGCAAGGGCACGGGAAGGACACGGGCGCGGGCGGCAGCACCCGGGGACGGACGCAGGGACGCAAGGAGGGCGCCAAGGCGGGCGGCCACGGAGCGCATGGAGCGGAGCGGAGTGCGGTCGGCGAACTGGGGTGCAGCCAAGGACAAGGCACGGACGCGGGAAGGATACGGGCATCGGCGGTGCAGTTAAGGGCGCAGGTGAGGGAGGACGGGACCCGCGACGTGGGCAGGAGGTCACAGGCTTAGGAGCCGGAAGAGGGGCCCAAGTGCAAGGGAGGGAAGGGCGACGTAGCCCCCCGGGGGCAGGCAGGGCAGGGCACGGGAGCCGCAGGGGGTGGGCAGAGCGAAAGGAGGGGGACAGGGAGCGGGGCGCCCCCGCAGCCGGGCGTCCAGCAGGTGCGGTGCATCCCCCCCAGCATCTAACAAATGCCGGCGCACCACAGCCACCACGAACACCACCACCACGCCCACCTCAACATCAACCCCGACGCAGGGGACCTCATCCCCCCCGAGCCTCCCCGACCCCAGCATCAGCCGGGCCCCCCTGCCGGAGCCAGAGCCGAGGGCGGAGCCGGCACGGATGGCCGCTGCCCCGGCAGCGGGGGGACAGGGCGCGGCGCTGGCGCCGCAGGCACGGGGGCCGCAAGAGGAGCTGGCGCGGGGGGCAGAGGGGGCCCGGCCCTGGGACGGGCACTGGAACGCGGTCCACGACCCCCTGGGGGGCCAGACCCTCCCCCTGGTGGTGGAGGTGTATGGGTGGCTGAGCTGCGCCTCCTCAGGGGCCCACCAGGGGGATGAGGAAATGGCCCTTCAATGCCGTGCTCCTCTGGAGGGATGGGGGGAACTTGGAGGTGCCCCCGGGGTGGTCGGCGACCCCGGAGGTCCAGGAGAGGGTCCTCCGGGCTGTGATTTGGGCGGGGTGGCCCGGCAGGGAGCCGACTTGGCCGGCTTTCCTGGAGCCGGGGGCGGTGCTCCGCATCACGGATGCGGAGGCCAACAACTGGCTCCCCCCGGCCCAGCGCACCGCCCTCACCCACTGGCGCTACCGCCGGCGGAACCCACCGCTGCCGCAGCCCAGCCCCCAGACAAGCGGCGACGCAGGTGACGGCCGCGCCCCGCCGTTCCGGGCGATGCGCACGAGGGGGTTGGGAAGGACCAGTGACTTGGGACATTCCCCTGGCAGGACCGGGCCCCCCGACCCAGAGCGCACCCCCCACCCCCCCACCGTATGGCGCGGCAGAGGGGCGCGCGCCGCCTCCAGTAGGGGGGAGGGCGGGGACAAAGAGCGCGGAGGGGGGCCCACTGCCCCGCAGCCCGCTAACCGCTAACCACTGACCCGAACCAACACCCCCAGCACCCGCCGACCCTCCCCCCCACCCCCGCCAACCAACACCACGCGGTGAGGCGGCGACAGCGAGGAGAGCGGGGGGCCCATGGTTGAGGGCCCGCGCGACGGCCTAGCGCCCGAAGGGTGGAGGGGGGCAGGAGGAGAGTGCGCCCCCCCCGTCGACGGCTAGCCCCCCGGGACTGGGACCACCAGGCCGCCCACCTGCAGCCGCTCAGGAGCGGCGCCGGGGGACCGGGGAGGGACTGCAGGGGAGCCCCCCCCTCCCCCCCCCCCTTCTCCCCCCTCTCTCCCCCCCACGGTCCGCGGACAGCCGGAGGCGGGCCAGGGGGGCGGCGGCCCCAGCCCCCCCCCCGCCGGGCCCTGGGGGGGACCCCCCCCCCGGAGGGCCGCGACACCCAGGGGGGAACGCTGAGTGTACGCCGAGTGCCTCCAGTCAGCCGCCCGCCCACTCCCGCAGTGCCTGCGGCAGGCCAGCAGCCCTGCGCCGGCGCTCAAGGGCGCCCTGTGGGACGCAACGGGACGGCGGCACCGGGACATGAACCAATGCGGTCTGGGGGGTGGGGCACAGACGAAACGACCTGCTTTGGTGCCCACCCGGGGAGGGCGGAGACACAGATTGCGGCAAGGAGACCTTCCCGCCCCGCGCCCCGCGGGGCAAGCCAGCTGAGCCGCCGAGGGGGGACGGCGCACCGACCCCCCCCCCCCCCGTCAGGCTGACCCAGCGGCGGCCGGCCAGGCCTCGCCCGGCACCCGGGGCTGCCAAACAACCCCAGCCGAACAAGTATACCTCGGGAGGATGCGCCGGCGAAGAAAGGGGGTCTGCGCCGGGGGCCACAGGCCGGCCCCCCTGGAGGAGGGAGGTGGGGAACCACGGCGTGATTCCGCCTCCCCTCTCCCCCCAATCTCCCCCTCTGGCCCGCGGGCCACGGCAGCACCGGCCCTCCACCCTCCCCAAGGCAGAGGGGACGTCCCACCTCGCCCCGAAAGGGCCGCGGCGCCCGGGGGGGGGGGGGGGGGCGCAGCTGAGCCCGTACGCCACGCTCCCCCATGCCCCAACCTGCCTGCTCTCACGGGGCCGCGACAGGCAAGCAAAGCCGCGCCAGCGCACAAGAACGCCACACGGAGCACGCCCTGGGACAACACGCGCACACCAACCGGAGCAGTATGGGGGCCACGCCCTCCATGACCAGAGCAACGCCAATGACACACGCTTTGTTGCCTGCCCATGGAAGGCAGAGGGACGGACCGAGGAAGGGGGACCCCCCTCCCCTCGGGGCCCCCTGACCGTGCCTCCAGGGAGGACTGCACACAGGCAGCCCCCCCCCCCGGCGCCGGAACGCCCCTGGACGCGCGGGCCCGCCCAAAGGGGGGCACAGAACCACAGGCCAGGCAGGGGGGGAACGGGACCGGACCGCCCCCCCCCCCCCTAGCAAACCAAACGGAGCACGGGACCGAGGCAGGACACGCGGAGGGGCACGGACCGTGTCGAACGGCCCTACAAGCGCCCGGCACTGGGAACGCGCGAGGTGCGCGCGCCACTCCGACCCAGGAAGGGGGAGGGGGGCGCGGACGCCGCGAGGGCACGAGCGCACGCACACGCAAAGGACGCGCGGGGAATACCAGAAGGGCAACCAGACCGAGCCTGCGGAAGGCACAGACCGCATGGAATGGCGTACCAGCGAGCGAGGATAAGGGAAACCCGGATGGGACGCCCCCCCAGACAAAGCGCGGGAAACGCGGGGCGGGAAGGAAGAAACGGGGAAGACACGAAACCCGGCACCGGCCCGGACCCCCCCGGACGGGCTGCGAGCGCCGCGCACACACGACCAGGGCACTGCGACCGCCAAGCCAGTAGTGGCGCAACGCGCCACGCACCAGCCCCACGGCTGGGCAGCCTCCGCGCCAGCCCAAGGGGGTCCCACTGGCAACAAGCCAGTAGCACGGGCCCGGCGGCGCCGGCACCCCGGGCGACCATGCATTAAGGGGGCGACACGGTGGGTAAGCGCCTGCGGCTACGGCTGCTAAGTGATGCACTGACCGGGAAGTGGCGGAAACGGGAAGCCGGGGAGGGACAGGGCTCCGAGCCCCGTGAACCCGGAGGACTCCGCCACCAGGCAGGAGGTGTGTCATGAAGCGCCCCCCACTAGGACCCGGTGGGGAGGATATCACCTGGCCCGACCAGGTGGCCCCCCGGGGCCGAAAGGCGTCTAGTAACCGCGAAATCAAACCTCAAACCTCAAACCTTAAGTTAGATCACCAACAATTTCAGAGGTGGCTCCTCTGAGAACCTATCGTATCTCCGACCGCGTCAGGGTTCTGTTTGGGGGATCTTCCGGATCCCCTACTCCTTCCACCCAGAGACTCAGTGACACGTAGGCCACTCAGAGAAGTGAAACCCTGTGCTGGCATAGTATAGCCAGGTTCAGGTGCCGCTTAGCCAGGTATCCCAGTCATGTACACGCCTGCAGCTAGTCTGTGATAGCCATCTTCATAGCGGCACGGCATAGGCTCAGGAACACCGGTGTAGGTGGAGCTGGATGCCACCGGTTCGCTGACTGCAGTTGCCATAGGTGGCACAGTCGTGGCTGGTGTCACACCATACGGTGGGGTAAGGCATCCCAGTAAAGCCTAGACCCTCAGCCATAGGTGGAGTGGTTGTGGGTGAGGATGTAGCTGGATTTGTGGCTCGGAGTGTAGTTGTGGTTGGAGAGGGTACTGCAGGGAAATCAGAGGCGCTCGACGCGCTCTCCACAGGTGTGTCCTCGAAGGGCGCCTCGTCGGATGGTCCGTATCCATCTCCAGGGTATACCTCTTCGGCTCCCATGTCCACTGCTTGCTTCTCCTTCTCCTTCTCCTTGCCTTCAGGTCCTCGCAAGGATAGACCACCGAAGGCAGCTCTCAGACCCTCCAGAGAATCATCCCCGAGCCCACTTAAGGACACTGAATGTACAGGCTCCTCAGGTTCAGGTTCACCAGCAGGTTGGGGCGCTGGCCCTGGCTTGGCTGGTGCCACTTAGGGCGCTGTCGTCTCGACAGTGTCCTTGGTGTCCATATCGTATTTTTTCGCCCCTCAGTGGAGTCAGTCTCGACGTACTGGTTGTACTGCACGGGGTTGCAGGTACGCAAAGCCTGAAAATCTCTGCTACCAGAACGTTAGAACAGGCTTTCACTGCTGATTGCTTTGATGATATTGTTTTGTTGATGCCCCTGCTTGCTCTTGCTGCTAGTAAGAAAAAGTCACTGCCATGTCTCTCTTGGAGGGCTTGATCCAGGCTAAGCCCCCCTTAAAACCCTTTGTTGATGCTGAGACAAACTTAAGTGTTTTTATCTCTCTTTTGTAGCCTAAAGTACACTTTCTCAAAGTAACTAGGGTTGTGACCCTAGCCCCCCCATGAAGTTCACCCCTACCACTCAACTGAGCGGAGGTACTTTCCTTCATGGAGGTCATACCAAAATAAATCAGGCATTCCATGCTTGTGGGCCTTGGAGGTTAAGCCTAAGTGGTCTCCCACCCCAAGACCCCTATACTCAATTGATACTACCACTTATTGTGGTCCCACTTTGTAACTGTTTCTGAATTCAGTTGCTTGGCCAAATCATTTTCTGTGTGGTCCTGACATCTATGCCCCTCAGTCCTAACCAGCACCATTTCACCCAAAAGAGTGCACATGAAGTGCCTATTGCAACCTCTGAGGCTAGAGTCTGACCAATTTTCATATAAAACCTTTTGCTTTATCCATTTGTGATTGAATCTATCTACATATACCTGCTTTGTCTATCTGCAGCCCTTCTGTGTTACACTGGATTCCAAAACCAACGATTGATTTCATTGATTCAATCCATATTCAGTCCTTGCTCTACTTGCTGTTTTGGTTTGGGGTTTTCAACTACAAAACCAACTTGCAGGAATACATCAAAAGACCTAGGGCATAATCCAAGGACATATTTCCGGTAGCAGAGACAGTCCCTTGAGACCTTTTGAACCGACCCTGAGAAGTGCAGAACAAAAGCTCAACAACAAGTCCATAATGTCCACACCAAGTGTAAGGACCTGGCCTATCCGAACTGTCCAAGTACAAATGGGCAGTGTGGTCCATCCAATGAGTGAACCACCACACCGAGCACCACATCACCTCAGTGGCGCATCTGGGTCCCAAGGAGATCCAGAACGCAGAAGGGCGGAGAAGAATAAAGGCCTTACCACCGAGGCCTTAGCAGCACACGGTGGAGACAGCTTCAGTCACCTCCACAGACGTGTGGCTGCTTCAGTATCACGATCCAATTGCCCAGCTTCATCCTCAACTGCCATTGAAGGACCTGAGGAATATGAGAAGCTGAAGATGAAGATGGATGAGTACATCATGCACGATGAGTACTACAAATCCATCCGTGGGGAAGATGGAGAGGAACCACTGGCTGTACATGGGTCCAGACCACGTACGGATCTAGGGTCCTACTCACACGCAGGCCCTCCGTCTACTGCATCCCTGCCAAGACGACTACGACCTGAGTACCCAACCCCAAGGGCTCCCGAAGTGGGCCCAACACGAGTCGAAGAACATCATCCAAGGCCAACCTACGGTGCCCTGGATCAAACGGCCGAGCTGCTGGCCAAATTCCTGTCTGGATCCGAAGATCCAGATGTGACGGCCTTATCAGAGGCCATTAAGGCTAAACTGGGTATTGCAGAACCCTTACCCAAGCCTGAGTTCCTCTCTCTCTCTCCAGGGCTGAGTACCCCGGCCGAGAGATCTCAAGAGATCGAGGGTCTCAAGGCTGTTGCCTAAGGTTACCTGCCCCAGCCCCTTTCACCCCCGTTCCAGGACTGTGCCTATGGCGGACCTACAGGACGTGCCTGTCACAGAGAGTGAGAGAAGAGGGCTGTCAGCCCTGGCCCCACTTGCCGGCGTGTCGCCTTCAGGCCTAACTCCGGGGGGTGGGAAGATGGGCAGACCAATTGCCCAGGCGAACATCCAGCTCGAACTGCCGGAGTTCGACCCTAAAAATTTGCCTGAATGGGCAGAAGAATTTGCGGAGTTCCTTTTGTTGACTGGCCAATCCCATGTGGATGTGGCCACCAAATGTTCACTGCTAAAACGCTCATGCAAAAAGAAATTTTTGCAAAAACAGGTCAAACAGATTGTGAAAACCTGTTCTACTTGGGCGGAGGTACTCCTGAGGTTAGAGAAAACATTCCCAGTCTATGAGACTGACCTCAGCGTACGCACACAAATCGAGGAGCTACCTATGCTCCCGGAGTTTCCATCCGCTGCGCGAATTTCTGAGTATGTGTGCGACATGGAGTACTTATTTTCGAGGATGAATGTGGGCTCCTACGGAGCCACTGAGCCCCACCTGTGGCTCATGAGTAAGATCCCCCAGCGTACGTGGGATGATTGCCGCTCAACCTCTGAGAGGAAGAGCAGGACCCACTCGTATGATACACTGGTGGATCTCTTGATTGAGCTAGCTCTTGAGAGAGAGAACGACTCCCACATGGAGAAGTTCCTCAAGAAGCATTTGGGACGAGGTGGTACCCCTACCCCTGAACGTGGCGAAGGGAAGGGGCATAAAAATCCCACTAACACCAACCAGGGAGGCGGTAAAGGGAGGGGCAACCTACGTGCCATGAACGAGGTTCCAACTGATGCAGGCACCCCCCCCCTGTTTTACTGCCGACCTGTCAATGACAAGGGGGGACCTTGTCATGCCTCTGACTGTGATCTCCGCAGTGGCTGTATGCTGCAGATGAAACGTCAGCAGCATACTAAAGATGGGAAAACTGTGACCCATCAGGACCACTTCAGGTGTACCATCACCTGTGGTTACTGTGGCAAGCGTCGTCACTATGAGGACGAATGCCACATCAAGAAACGCGAGAGTGACAAACTCAAGCGTCAGGAGGCGGAGCGCCAGAAGAACCCGACGCCTGCCAGAAATCCCCCGAATGGGGATAAAGGTAAAGGAGGTGGCAAGGGGGGTGGTAAGACTGGACCCCCTAACCCCCAGAGGCGCTCATCAGCGCCCGTTGCTACGCCTACTCCTGCTGCTACACCCGCTCCTGCCGCAGGTGTCCCCCAGAAGCGGCGCCAAGGGGATAACGCTACCCCTGAGGGGAATAATTCTAAGAAGAGGCGCTTGGCCTGGATGGCCAAGTCCCTCATGGCTGCAGGAGTCGATGTGAAATTCCCTGATGAGGAATAGGGGGGCGGCTCCGAAGAGGAGGACTTGGTTTTCTGGATCCTCGTGAAAATTGGGGATCAGGTTTTTCGAGCAGTGCTTGACACCGGTGCAACACTTTCCATAGTGGCCCGGCGCCTGCTTAAAACTTTCAGGAAGACCAAGACTGTGGCCATAAGAGTAGGGGATGGGCGTACCATCCATTCCTTGGGGGGGGTCGATGTGACCATATGTCTGGGCGACGAAACCGTGACCCAACACTGCAGAGTGTTGGACACTGACGCCTTTGACATTGTCATTGGCACTGACTTTCTAAGAAGAAACCCCCAGGTTAAAATGCTGTCCCTACAGCGTCCTTACTCTTTGCACTGCGACTTTGGCAGTGGGCTATTCTCCGTTCCTTTGGAGCTGTCAGGACGAAAAGAGTCTGGGCTGCGCTACGCAGCCAAGACGAACTATCGTACTGAAAACTACCAACTGGCCCGCCATGTTCTCGAAAATGGACTGGCGGCCCTTCAGGTAAACCTGGACGAGATCCAGGTGGAATTGTTTGCGAGCCAACAACAGCACATCATGCAGTTGTACTGCTCGAAACAAATGAACAATGCTTTCCGATTCTTCTGGAAAGCAATGGGCCTAGCGTATGCTAACCCTCCCTTCTCCCTGCTCGCGAAGGTTCTAACCAAGATCGCTTATGAGGGAGGAAGGGTTGTTATGTGCACCCCTGACTGGGGTTGCTCTGGTGAACATGCTTACTGGCGCCGTATGCTTGACCGAATGACCGTGGGAAGAGTGCAACCCCCCGACGGCCCCATCTATGTGCCTGAGGACTCAGACACAGCTATGCAGGCCCCTGAGTGGGCCAGTTTCCTGTCCATCATCGATGGATCTCTCAATCCTGTACCCCTGTGTGACCTGGACCAGGTGCTACTAAAAGAGGTCATGGCCCAAAATCGTGGCCTGACCCTTTATGATCTCAAAAATCGATCTCCTGAGCACCTATCTGCCACACTTACAGGGTGTGAGTCTCCTGATGACTATCTGGAACCTGCAGCTGTAAAAGAGGATGCTGACGACCAACTGTCTGAGATCGCCAGCACTATTCCCTCTGTTGATCCCAGCTGTGTTGACCTAAAACATAGTGCTTTCCTGGCCCAGCTGTTGCTAGAGGAGGTAGATCTAGAGTCAACCTCTGAACCCGCTTCCTCTGTTGGGAAACCAGTGCTACACATGCAGCCTGTGCACACAGGTGAACCCGTGGCCCGGAGTACTGATGCTCTGGCACGGCCTGCTGCTAATAACATGCCCTTGTCTGAGCATGACACGCAAGAACTCCAACGGCTGCTGTACCTGAAGGCCGAAGGTATTGAGCGCCAAGAGCGGCTGCAATACCTCAGACAGACCTGGAAATACTCCATCTGGTCTGAGGAGGACGATGAGTCCTATACGCTGCCTGATCCTGAGATACCTCTAGTGTACTCTCTACACTATGGGCAGCAATGTCCCCCTGAGTGGGACGATGGTACTGGACCTGCCGAAACTGCTGATCGGCATAAAAAGAAAGAACATGGAAAAAGCAACCTCCATGCTGAGGAGGATTTCCTTCAGAAAGTCGAGAGTCTTAACCTTGACCCCCGCCTGAAGAAACTGCTTATAACCTATGAGGAGGTGTTCGGCGCCTTGCCGCCTCCCCTATCTTGCAAAAAATTGGTCCAGATGGACCTGAAATTGAAACCAGAATTTGAAAAGACGCGAGTGAGGCGTCGTCCCTATCCCGCTCCACAGGAACAGGTTGAAGAAATCGAGCGCCAGATCCAAGAATGCATTGATGCTGGCCTCGTTGAAGAGTACAAACATGGGGACTATCCCCATCACTGCAGCCCCTGTTTCCTTGTTGCTAAACCAGGGTCGACTGCTCTACGTCTTGTTGTAGACTATGGTGAGGTCAACAAGAAAACCCAGAACCACTCAGGGAGTATTCCTAACATGGAAAACACCCTGGAGCGTATTGCCAAATGCAGGTATAAGACCAAAATGGACAAACGCTCTGGTTTCTGGCAAGTTGACCTAACCGCCGCAGCTCAGGAGCTGCTTGCCTTTATAACCCCTAAGGGTCGTATCTTCAAGTGGAAGATTATGCCTTCCGGGGTGGCTAACGCCCCAGCGCTCTTCCAGGAGCTTATGAACAAAATTTTGTACATACTGAGGCGCAGGCCTCTAGTACAAGAGTTGATTTCTCGGGGTGCAGAAATGGAGGCTCACATCGACGACGTGAGTTTGGGTACTAATACCAAAGAGGACCATGTCCTTCTCCTCCGTGAATTCTTCACTGTCTGTCAAGAAAACCATCTCCGAATCAAACTCGAAAAATGCGAGTTTATGAAAGAGGAGATGGAGTATTTGGGTTTCGACGTGGGGTATGGCTGGTGGAAACCAGCCGCGTCTAAGATGCAGCCCCTACAGGACATGCAGATTCGCGATGACCCTAAGAAGGGTCTACACGATGTGAGGAGTTTTGTGGGCGCCTGTAATTTCTATCGGCGTCACATCCACAATTTTACTTACTCCTCTGCACCCCTCACTGACCTAATCAAGAAAACTACTCCCTGGAGGTGGACCTCCAGAGAGGAAGAGTGTTTCCAGGAGTTGAAGAAGAAGATTGCCTCCTCCAACTGCCTGGGAGTTCCCCGCCCTGAGGGCGAGATAGTCCTGATCACTGATGCCAGTGATGTAGGGGGGGGGGGTACGATCTACCAATGGCAGGAGCTTAACCCCGCTGAGCTAACCCACTGCCATTATCGTACTACTGGACTGAACCGTGATGGTTCGTTGAAACATGACTATCCTACCAGTGAGTGGCGACTGGTGCCACTGGGACACTGGAATTGGAAGTGGAACCAAGCGCGTTCCAACTACAGCACCTATGACCAGGAACTCCTGGCCGGTATGTTGGTGCTATCGTCACAATCCCGACTCCTGGGGTCTAACCCTATTGTCTGGCTGTGTGACCAGGAGCCTGTGAAGTCTTTTCAGAAGGGCCCACCACCAGAAAAAGCGAAGCTAAAACGGTGGTGGACTTACCTGAGCCAGTTCAGGCTGACAGTGCATCATATCCCCGGGATTAAGAATGAACTGTCTGACTATATATCGCGCAACAACTTCGATGCGCTTATTGGTGAGAGCTCTGAGGCACTCGCCAAAGAGGCTTTCCAGCGTATGGATGTCCAGCTTGACCTGTCCATGCGCACTGCTGGAATCCTGGAGGGTTGGAGTCTAACCGACTATCAGTCAGAGTATGAAGAAATTCTCCAAACCCTCAACACTGGTCTCGAACCCCGTGTCATTGACGGGCACCAGTGGTATAAAAACAATCAGTACTTCTTCTACGAGGACCGAATTGTTGTGCCTGAGGCACGACTGGATGGGTGCCTACAGTGGTCCCATCTCAGTTCTGGTCACACTGGCGCTAATCGCTCAGTGGACTTCTTCCGTGAGTCTTTCTACTCTAGTCTAACCCTGACTGAATTGAGGTCGCGTATGCAGACCATTGTGGATGCTTGTGGCTGTCATGCCAGCAAGCAAAGTGACAGTAGGGATAGGGGTCTGATCTCCAGCTTACCCATACCCTATTGTGCTAACTCTCTTCTCTACGTGGATTACATCCAAGGCTTACCACGCTTTGGCGGCTATGATAGTTGCCTCGTGGTCACCTGTGGTCTATCTCGCTTCACCCGTGTGTTCCCTTGCAATAAGAAAATCACAGGTGAGCAGACTGTAAAAATGTTGGTCGAACAATGGTTCGAACCCTATGGAGCACCTAAACAGGTGCACTCTGATGAAGATGTACGCATCCGCAGTGACACTGGGTGGTACAAACGAGTGCTAAATGCCCTCAACGTGGAGGTAACCACAGGTGTGCCCTACACTCACACGTCTAACCCTCTCTGTGAGAGACAGAACCGTGTGGTGGAGCAAAACTTAAGAATCCTGATGAAACAGGAGCGCACCAAGGACTGGGTACGCCTAGTGCCCTGGGCAGTTCTGTCCATGAACTCACAGCGGAGCTCTTCTACGGGTTTCACCCCCCACGAACTGTTCCATGGAGGACGACCTGCTTGGTTCTTCAAAACCCCCTTTCCTGAGGACTTCAGGAGCCCTGTGGGAGATTGGCTAGAACACAAGCAGTATCTGGCTAACCAGGCTGGTACTAACCTGAGGCACATTCGTGACCGTGAACAGAGCCGACGGAACCGCCTACGGCGACCTGCCAGCTTCAAGATTGGTGACCTTGTTTTGGTACACCATTCACGCCTAACCTCCTGGCCACGTAACTGCCTACAGGACCCTTACTTTGGACCCTATCGTATCATCAGGATAGATGGATCCAGGATCCATGTCAGGTGCAGTCCACGTCTAGGTGGTGAACTGCTATGTGCTCCTAAGCAGTTGAGGCACTATCACTCCCCTGACGACTTGTCTTGGGATGAGTGGCGCCTCAGCGACAGTGAGATTGAACGTATAGACCTAGAGAACGCTGCCAGTCCAGAGGAGGCAGACGAACTCGAAGAGATGACTGCCGATGAGATGGCAGTCGATGGTTACTACGTGGTTGCAGGTATTGCTCGCCACGAGTATAAACAGGGCTGGAAATTCCTTACCCTGTGGGATGGCTATGGGTTGTCCGAGGCGACCTGGGAACCTATGTCAGCCTTCATACAACCAGATGGGAGTATCAACCCCATCTTCCGCACTTACCTCGTTGAGAACAACGTGGGGCAGCTCCTAACCCGTGCTGAGACTATGTCCCAGCGTAAGAAGCGAAACTAATTACCCTGTGTCAGTCTACTGACCCTGTCTGTGCCCTGCAGACCCATGCCTATGGTTTCCAGCGTGAGCCAGGTGGCCGCTTATCAAAATTGCAGCCACCCAGCGAGTGTTTGCCTTGTTGACCATGTGTTGCATGGGTACTGCCCTAATGTAATGACCTTGGTGAGCCAACGAAGAACGGTGGCTTTCTACACCAGGGGGGAATGACAAGCAAGGTGTTATGAGGCAAGGTGTGTCTTCCCTCCTTGGGGACAAGCGAGCCCACAGTTAGGACCCCTGACTGGTCCAGACCCATGGGGTTCTACCCTTCCTTACAGGGTTTACCTTACCCTCACCTGCCATAACGTATGTGTGAGTGTGCTAGTCCTAAGGTCCTGAGAGCAAGCCGCAGAAGTGGTGTCCTAATTATACCCAAGTCTGCGCCCTTGCTAAACCTGGAGGGTTGGCTTATTGATGCCACGGGGTACGCCCCGGGTCTCCTCTCCCCTATGCGCCCAATTTCTGTGCTGGCGCAAAACCTTGGGGGAATACCCAGAGTGTTAGTCCAGGTATTGTTTTCCCTACCTATCTGTCTACTACAGGGAGGGGTGGCCAAAAGCTATGAAGGCATGCAAAACGCCTGTTTGCTATGTGGCCAAAAACACTAACCTAACCACTGTCACAGCCCACCAGCCCAGCTAAAATTGCAGGAAAAGGGTGGGACAGTGACACGCCCCCTACAGGTCCTACACACCGTACAGTGGCACCATCCTGGTGGGCGAGCACTGGGCAACTGGCTCTAGCCCCCACTCAGGACTACCACTCCTACACGCACACTCTACCTGGCGTTGCGGAGGTGAAGTTCTCATGGGTCCTAACGACCCTCCTGTGAAAAGGACGAGAGAACACAGCGCTCCCAAGCAGCTGTGGCCTAACAGGGGACGCCACAACGCGTTTCCCCTGCTAGGGCTTGGAGGGAAGGGGTGCTCTCGTTGCGTTCACAGCGCAGATGTCTTTGAAGTCGAACTGTCCTCGCCAGTCCTGGCTGAGGCACAGTGATTTGATTTGTGATCAGCGCCCCTGTTTTGCTGGGGCAGAAAAATGGTAGCCGCCGAAGGCAGCTGCTGCGTGCACCAATCACCCTAACCTCTCCCACCTGTACAAAAGAGGCAGATGAAGGGGCGTTTGCGACTGTGGAACCAAGCCACACTCCAGGTATTATACCCTTCTCAGTGTGACCTATAATACGCTGTTCGCAAACACGCTGCAGATGCAGCTACCCCTGTCAAGCAAGCAAGCTTTAAGAAACTCCTCGGGTTCTCTTAAAGAACGTACCGAGGAGCCTCTGGGTAAGCTAAACAAGGTTTACCGTGCGCAATTCGCGTGGCCTACCCTTTAATGCATGATGTGCACGCAGGGAAGGGAGGCGTAACCACGGACTCAACCAGGAGGTGAGCTCCTCCTGGGCTAACCTACCTTACTCACCATGCATCGTGCGAATGCCGCATTGAAACGAACACAAAACAAACCTAAGCGTTTTAAGCAACTCAACTTGAACGCTACGGCCGCACACGTACAAACGCTTACCTGTGAAGAAGGAAACAAGGGTGGATTAGGGATACAGGCGAAGCGATACAGCGTGTGGATGCCTAGATTAGGCACATGCATCGCGAGCACAGCGCATATTCTAACCCTACGTGCGCGCTGCGCGCTCCATTCGCATCACATACCTTTCATTCCTGCTTTCGCCTGTGCAGAGCACGTGAGATGAACACCTGACCCCCCAACGAGCACAGCGTTGACAACCCTAACGTTTTGACGGAACAACCAACACGAACGCAATGCGTGAGTGTGAAGTGACACAGAAATACCTGAGAGACGGGTTGTTGAACTGCTCTGTGGTGTGGGCTGATTTTGAATTCTTTACTCTGAAGTTTATAAAAATTTTGATGCAACTGTGCAAAAATTTTCTTTAAAACTTTAAAAACTACGGCTCATACCTTCTTTTCCAAAAGCCGTTTTCGCTTGCGCAACCCTTTTCTTGGCGTCCGCTTCGTTTGCTCTTGTCTGCGACTTTAAGTTATGTGTAAAAATGACGATTTCCCGCGTGGTTTCGTCGATTTTCAACGATTTCACTTGCTAAATAGCAACCCCTTCCGCAAAACCGCAGGAATCACTCCCTGCTGGTTCCACTTTCTATTTTTTTCAGCTCCTGGGGGTTTGTGTCCTCCATTGGGAGTATTGCTCCGCCCTGGCCCTTGGTCAGGACGTTCACTAAAACGTTG
Source organism: Eutreptiella sp. 'Long Island Sound 2002' (assembly GCA_964036045.1). Taxonomy (NCBI): domain Eukaryota; phylum Euglenozoa; class Euglenophyceae; order Eutreptiales; family Eutreptiaceae; genus Eutreptiella; species Eutreptiella sp. 'Long Island Sound 2002'. The sequence goes on along the minus strand of OZ038381.1, from coordinate 125,946,432 downwards.
TTTATACGGCGATAACCGTCCGCATTAGAGCGTTCGACTGTACCCTAGTGGACAGACACATGTGCTCTGGACAGGGAGTCCTGGGTTCAATTACCACTGCACCCACACTTTTTTTTTTTCCAAAAGTTTTCGCCTCACGCCGGCGAATTTTGAGGAATGCCCCTTCGAAGGGACATCATTCACGGTACATTACACTGTTCTTCAAGGGTCCCTACAGTGTGATAGGCTTCTATGAAGTGATGAGAATGTTTTTGGTAAGTTTAATGCCTTTTTCTGAGGTAATTTTGGGAATATTTGAGCCTTTTTCCTTTGTCCTACTAGCTTGATCAACTAGTACTCCAGGGGGGAGTAAGAAAAAGTCACTGCCATGTCCTTCTTGGAGGGCTTGATCCAGGCTAAGCCCCCCTTAAAACCCTTTTTTGATGCTGAGACAAACTTAAGTGTTTTTATCTCTCTTTTGTAGCCTAAAGTACACTTTCTCAAAGTAACTAGGGTTGTGACCCTAGCCCCCCCATGAAGTTCACCCCTACCACTCAACTGAGCGGAGGTACCTTCCTTCATGGAGGTCATACCAAAATAAATCAGGCATTCCATGCTTGTGGGCCTTGGAGGTTAAGCCTAAGTGGTCTCCCACCCCAAGACCCCTATACTCAATTGATACTACCACTTATTGTGGTCCTACTTTGTAACTGTTTCTGAATTCAGTTGCTTGGCCAAGTCATTTTCTGTGTGGTCCTGACATCTATGCCCCTCAGTCCTAACCAGCACCATTTCACCCAAAAGAGTGCACATGAAGTGCCTATTGCAACCTCTGAGGCTAGAGTCTGACCAATTTTCATATAAAACCTTTTGCTTTATCCATTTGTGATTGAATCTATGTACATATACCTGCTTTGTCTATCTGCAGCCCTTCTGTGTTACACTGGATTCCAAAACCAATCATTGATTTCATTGATTCGATCCATATTCAGTCCTTGCTCTACTTGCTGTTTTGGTTTGCGGTTTTCAACTACAAAACCAACTTGCAGGAGTACATCAAAAGACCTAGGGCATAATCCAAGGACATCTTTCTCTGCTTCTTGATGTAGTTCAGGTTTTCCAAAAAAATAGGTTTTGATGAAATCAACCCAATTAAGTACCCACAGTTGCAAAGCAAAGGACCACAGGATCAAATCCACAACATGAAGGGCTGCAGTCAAAGGAGATAACGTAGCAACAAAGGAAACTCACAATAACTACAGATTTATGAGAAGATAGTTGGAAAGTATCCTACAAACATGGAAAAACTGCCCACATGGGCATCCTCTCTTTTCTGGTGCCATCTAGAGATGTGCACTCTTTGTTTTGGGTCCCGTAGGTGCTGAGGTGGCATGGCTTGTGGCGCTGAGGTCACTACCATGTCACATGGGAACTTCGTACTTAGCTAGGCTGACTGGGTATTGAACGCAGGACCTCACAAAAGGAGGTGCCACAGCCCCCTAAGGTGCAGACCACTAGCATAGCTAAGCACTCATGAGAAAACAAATGGAGAATGTATAGGCTCATGATCAATGTCAGCGCCTCAGTCAGTCCAGGAAATGGTGTATTAGATCAATCAGTTGGGTGGTCAGGGGTCCACACAACATCCATTGTTCAATGCTCGGTTTTATAGGTCAAGGTGTCTTATCACCCCTTTTAGGATAGGCCAATACTAAGATAAAAAGGAGTTATGCCTTTAGGCCTCTTTATAACAACTAAAGCTAACCTTTTGGCAGGGGAATACAATTTTTCTTACTACGGCCTTGGTAACCATCTTATGGAGGTGTGACCACGGGGGGTTGGCCCAGCATAACTGAAAGTCGTGCCTATTGTAGGCATAATAGGATTTGAGGGGAGTGCAATACAACCGTTCGGTGTGATTTTTGGGGTTGACGTCCAAGTCCACGGCCGGTCTCAAACTGCCAAGGTCGATGAGGACTTGCTCCCTCAGTGAAGGTAACAAACTGTAGGCTTCTCTCCGGGAGATCGTCAAAGATGCTTGAGCAGGTGGCAATCCGTTTCCTCCTTCCTTCTGACAAGACGTTTGAGATAGCAATACCAAGGATAATTCATCAGTCTCTGGATCTTTGACAATGAGTCTTGATGCAGCGAAGATCAAACCAAGAATTATCTTGGGCATTTGACAGATGAAATTCATGCCTAGGCATACCTGAAAACCCGAAGTCTCCATAAGGATACAAACGTGAGGAAGTGTGGAAATTGCCCATGCACACATCCTCGGATTTCTCTCCTTCACTGTACCTGTAGTGCCCATCTCCCACCTTGACTGCACAATAACCGCTGTGACTCGGATCTGACACCAATAATGAAGCCACAATGGAATTGGTTGCACCATTATCCAAAACACCGTTACACATCTCCTCCTCCACAACTACGGGTAGTCAGAAAGTAAGACCGTCCTTGACAGCTGCTCGAAGCAGGTCCACAATCTTCTCAACTTCTGAAAATGCCAGATCTCTCTTCCTTTTCTTGGCTTTGTTCTCAGCGTCCTCCTGAATCCGGCTGGTCTCTGATGAGGGGGCTCCAGCACCAGCACTTGCTGCGGCGGGGCCAGAGGCATTTTTATTTCTTGCGCCAGCTTTTGGTCCCTTTTGCTTCTGGTCCTCTCATTTCTTCTCGGCGTCTTCCACCGCCATTTGCGCTGCCTCCTCACTGAGACCGGATTGGATCAGGAAGGTCTTGAGTCTTTCCTCTTTCTGTTTTCGTTGGATCTCAAAGCAGTGATCGCTGTAGTGGTTCGTCGTACCACAATGCTTACACTGAATGTGTGCCTTGAATTCGGCGATCAACGCGTTGGGGTCCAGCTGTCCTTTGCCTCCTCCGCCTCCTTGGCCTTTTCCTCTTCCTCGACCTTTTCCTTTGCGAGAGACTTTTCCTCCTTTGTCGCGCTTGCCTTCTTTCTCAGAGATTCTCAGCTCGGCAATCATCGAGTGGCATTGGGAAAGGAGTGCGGTGATGTCCGGCTTGTGGGAAGAACTTCCAGACGATGGTCCACCAGAGGAAGAGGTGTCCCTTTCCTTATCCCTCTTCCTTTCTTTGTATCGACTCAAAGCAGTGTCCCCGAAAGCAGAACCACGCGAAGCTGCAAGATGTTTGAAACCAACAGAAAGCTGTGTGTGCTCCTTCATGAGATCCTTCAATGAACCCTAAGAGTTCGTCCTTGCAAAAAGGTTGTCGTCCTTGGTGCACTCAACAAATGGTTTATCATTGATCTTCGAAGAAAGCTCCATAAGTTTGCGCTCCTCAGTCATAAACCCTGGGTTCAACTTGTCAAACAGCCGTTCCAGTGTTTCCAATAATTTGAACACCTGCTCTGGTTTTGGGTCATAAGGTAAATGCCGCACCTGCGAAATCTCACCCAAGATTGAGAGGTCCGTCTCTAGTGTAGGATAGAGTTCTTGAGGTTTGCTCAGAAATTCCTCAAAGCTTGTGGCCCTCTTCAGCAATTTGGAGACTCCTTCTTGGAATTCAGGACCTTTGATGCCCTGAACAATCAGGTTAGCTTTCACTTGATCCTTGGCTTTAGCCTTGCCAGTCAGCACCAGGTATCTTTCAAATTATTCTGCATACTTCTCAACGTTGCGCCGATTGAACGGTGGAATTTCCATCTTCAGAGCATGAGTTGTATCTTTCTCACTGTCATCCAAACACTTATGTTTATTCATACCTCCATACACTTCTGTAAGTGTGGCAAAAGCCGATGATTCTCGCGTAACAAATGGACTTTTCTTAGTAGGTGGTGAACGACTGGAGGTTGGCATACGCTGAATGTCCTCGGACGTCTTGGAGATCTTCTCGTTCATCCAATCAATACGCTGGAGCAACTTCGAGAGAGATGGGTCAGCTGTCTCCAGGATTTCATCTTCAGAACTGTCACAGAGAGTCTTGGGGAACTCAACTTTGGATTTTCCCTTAAGCGTCTTACGCGTACGTTTCTCTCGTACTTTGGTAGCTTTGTGCTTCATGCGGCAACCAGAGATCAAAGAAGCAGTGCTCAGGGGAGCGGCGCCACTCCAGCTCTACAGGGTCATCGCCAACCACGCCCCAGAACCCAAAGCCACAGTACGTCACGTTTCTAGCAGCCCAGTGGTAACGCGGGGATGCACAGTGCAAAGAAACACAGGACGTCACATGCAACTCACCGCCTTCAAGAGAGCGAACGCACAGCTACAGCACCGCGTCCAGGTGTACGCACAGGAAGAACAACACACCTCCCACGACCGCCGTATGTATTACAAAGCCACAGAGCCCCCGAGAAGAACATGCATCCAAACGGGCGGCAAAACAACACCAGCTACAACACCACACAGCCACAGCGGTCCGAGACTACCGGGCGTCACCTGCGGGGAGGGGGGCCGTGCCCAGCCCCAAGAATACGGCGGCAGTAGGCACCCGACCCGAGCAACTCCTTAACACCGCACACCCGCAAATGGTCCCAGCACGGGGCCCCATAGGCGACCCAGCTCACAGTCCCAAACACCACCCGACGCGTGCACACGCAGCCGCTAGCCAGCAGCCCGCCAGGCAGCGGCAACACAGGCCCACCTGGAGCCCCGCCAACACCACGGCACACCGATCCGGCCGACGGAGAGCCCCACACACGCGCCACCCGAAGGCGACCCCACAGAAACACGTACCGGTACCCCGACCGACACCACCAACGCACGGCCCCTCGGCACTGTACGCCCCCACGCCCACAACCCAACCGAGAGCCCCAGTCCCCAGGCTCCGGCAACACCCAGCGCATCGGCCCCAGGGGGGCCATCCGCCGGCCCCGGCATAAGCCGAGCCGGCATCCCAACGACATCAGGAACCACCAGCCGGGCCGGCAGTACGGCCCACAGAAATGCCATCCCGCAGTCGCCCGGTCCTCAATCCGGGCCCAGACCTAGACCCGGACCCGCACCACCGTCCCGGCTGACACCCCGCGGTCCACTGATCCGAGAGGCTAGCCCGGGCTGACGCCCGTGCCAGAAGGCCACACCTGAGAGGCGGCGCAACCGGCGGGCGGCGCAGCCACGCCGCCCGCACCGCCCGCCCAGCCATAACGCGAGGACCCCACGGTGGACACCACGGAGGAAATGGGGGGACCCCCGCAGCGGACAGAAGCGCCACCGCCAGCGGCGGACCTACCCGCCCGGGGACCACCCCACACGGAGATACTTAGCGGGGGGGCGGACCAGCCGGAAAAATTAGCGTGCCAGCCCGCCGGACAGGGCAACAAGCGGAAGCATTGAGGCAGCGAACGCTGGCCATCATGGTACGGGACCTGACGAACCAGCGCCGGACGCCGAGCATGCCGCCGGCCTTCCCCCACTAGACGCCCACGGGGCGCAACCAATGGGTCGGGCGGACCCCGCCCCCTTCGCGACCCCGGCGCATCACGTCGACGCAAGCGCGCCGGGGGAGGCGCCACCACGGGGCCCACCTGGAGCCCGCGCGAAGTCCCAAGCCCGGGAAACCACCCCCGACACCCCCCAGCGCGCAGCCGACACGGAAACGTCGCCCGGCGGGCACAACCGCGACGAAGACTCTTTCGATGCCTTCATGGAGTCCTGCAGGAGTAACCTTCATGCGCACCAAGCACCTGCTGCCCCGCGCGTCAGCCCAGAGCCACGACGCGACCATACAGAGGGCACACCCCTCACGATGTCACGCCCGGCACACCTCTAGCGCAATTACACCGCCCTGGGGAAAACTGAGCATGCTACCGCCGCGGATGACGGGCCCGCGACCGCGAGCAGGGCAGCGGACCAAGCCGGGGACGAGCGCAGCGCCCCAGGGAGCGGGACGTGCGTGGAGGCGGGCACGAACACTGTTAGCGAGCCTACCAGCCAGCCACTGGGGACCACCCCGTCCTCGGGGCGGGGGCATCTGGACTACGCGCGCTCAGAAGGCCCACCACCCCAGCGCCCAAGCGGAACAGGCGGCGGCCCAATACCTGGGCCTATGGATCAACACGCTCACCACAGGGGAGCAGCTCGCCCTGGCGGTCAGCATCGGATGGCTGCTCACTCCGCGGTTCCGCCACCTCAAGGAGGGAACCCGCACCATGGCAGACATCACCTTCGGCCATCGGACGGGACACACGCCCCCAGCCACCATGGACCACCCCGGCGGGTGGCACTATGTGGCCACCGGGCTCATGCCGCATATGGAGGCCTATAGCCCGGACGAAATGAACGGGCTACACTAGCAGTGGCACCAACGCACAGCCCTGCGCATCCGTGCAGCCATGCAAAGTCACAACATCTGGGACATCGACGGATCCCCGGGCTACCAGGGGCACGCCTCAGGCCACCGGCGCCGACACTCCCAAGAGGTCCCGGAGCCTCCTAGGCAGGCGGCACGCCGTAACTCCCCAGGACGCCACCAGGGGCCACCACCCGGGGTGGGTTCCCGCTCTGGCACGTACAGAAGCCCCCTCCGACCGTTCGCGCCGCGGAGGGACAAAGGCAGTCCTCAAACCTCAGGGGTGCAATGCGGCACACCGGAGCGGCGGCAGGGGACAAGGAACCCTGGCCGCTCCCAGCGCCGCAGCCGCACGCTGCCTCCCACGGCACGGCGAGTTGTCTTCCACGAGGATATGGACAGAGGCCATGGAGGTCCCAGGGACCTCAACGCCCAACAGACATCATCTGCCACTGATCCCCGACGCCGGTTCAAGAAGCCTCGCACCAAACGGGTGCACATCCCCACCATTCCCACGCCAGCCGAGCGAGAGCGACAGGCCGCGCTTCACACAGACCCCCACCGGGCAGCAGACAGAAAGTGCAGCTCGTTGCCCGCCTCCCTCCGAGGGTCGGCGGCTGGCCTGCGGCCGGGGGGACAGCACGCTGCGGACACACGGCCAAGGGGACCCGTGGCCAACCAACGGCCTGCACAAGAGGTTGGGGGAAAAACCCCCTCAACGCCCCCCCCCCCGCGAGCGGGGCGCGGTGACACCGGTCCCGGACACGGGCACCGGCCACCTGGCATACTGGGCTCGTACACCACGGGGTTCCCAATCCTAGCTGCAACACGGCCAAACCGCCTGGGCGCGGAGGACGTACCGCGACAACGGGAGCACGACGCGAGCGGCCCAGGAGCAGAAGAAGAAATGACAGAGACCTCCGGCCCTCAGGAGTCCGGTGACTCACTGCCCACCGCCGCGGCCTGTTCGATGCTCTAGTCACGGGAGCCCTCCACGAGGAACGTGCCTGGGGGACACCTTGGCACCACCCCAGGGCACCCCTCCCTGGCTGGCGCCACACCGCACCAGGACCGGGAGACCATACCCCCACCAGCCCCCAGACCACCGCAACGGAGGTACACGGACCCCTTTGACGACGCGGAACTGAGGGCGCTCTTTACTGCATCCACGCCACCGCACCCTCGAGCGGGCTGGTGGCAGCCCTCCGGGAACACCAGCAGCACGTCAACCCGAAGAGGCTCTTCGCCGTGGTCCCCCTGCCGCACGTCGCAACAACGGACATCTTTGTGCGGCAGCTCCAGGCGCTCGTCAGCCCAGGGACACAGATCACGGACAACCTTGTTGACGCGTGGATCTGGTGGTTCAACACCCACCAGCCAAACCAGGGAGGCATATGGGTCCCACACCTGGGCTGGGCACACACGCTCATAGCGCCACTGACGGACCCCAGGACAGCGCCCTGCACCAGGGGCCGGGAACGGGCCGCCCTGCCACCGAGAGCCGAAGTCCTCAACATCCCACCGTACAAAGACCTGGCGGAATGGGAAAGCAGGACAGCCGGCAATAGGGGCTGCAACCTCAAGAGCATGGTGGAGCGGTACCCGGTGACGGCACGTGCAGCGCCCCCACCACGCGAGGGGTGACCCCAGCACCAACGCCATGATTGTGTTGGAAAGTGGCCACTACTACCAAATGCGGATCACCCCGCACCCGCAGGAGCGCCACTCGAGCCTGATAGCCGTGGACTCCAAGCTCCTGGCGAGCGCAGCCCAGCCGGACATCCCCACCCGCCTGCCCAACGACCAGCCCCCGGACCCGCTAACGGCCATTGTGTCGGGGGCAGCCGGCACCTGGCACCCAGGCCATGCCCTATATTGCCTCTGGCAGTGAGCGGAGCGCCGCTGGTTGCACACCAGGGACTGGACGGCGACGTGGAAATTCCATCTGGACGGCCGGCAGCAGCTGGAGGCCATTTCCCAGCACAAGCGGACGGCGGAGACCCCGGCAGCGACCAACCTGTGCCCCGTCTTCGCGATCCACCAGATCCGGGCGCTGGCGATGGGCGGGCAACTGCAGCCCGCCATCCGCACTGAGATGAAAGCCCAGGCGGCACACGCGGCCCTTGTGCACGAGATTCTCAGCGCCCTCTGCAGCGCCCTCGTACAGCGCGTGGGAAACCCCCCAGTGCCCTGAACCACTGCGAGCTAAAACTGGAAACACACCCCCATGAATACGCGGTGCAAAACCATCGGGACTGCCCCGCCCCGCCTGACGGGGCACACGCGTGCCCTGCCCACCTCGGCCGGTCACCGGCAGTGCAACGACGACACACCGACGTGCACACGCGGCACAAATCCCACCGCGGCCAGGCCGCAGATGAGGAGACGACACGGCAACCCCGGGCTCACCTTGTCTCACCAGAGGCGCGGACGATGGACGTCAAACCAGCGGCTGCAGGACCGGCCGTAAAAGGCGACGACCCCAGGCAAGCTAACCTTGCCCAGGAGGACCCCCTAGTACAACCCGTCATCACGCGACCGCACAACACACTCCATCAACGCCTGTCGGTCGGGCATGCCGGCGAGAAAGGCGTCAAACTGCCCGGCTCATGCAGCAGACACCCAACAAATTCGGGCTGGCCTTGGCAGCCTCTACGGCCCATGATGTCGAGCAGGAACACTGACGCAACGAACCCGCCGAACCCCAACGAATTCCTCCCACATCGTCCGGGCGGGAGCCACGCTCCCTAGACCCCCGGAATCCATCCACGTCAGAGAAGAGGACGAGGCCCGACACGGACCTGTCCTTCCGCCCAAACTTCCTCTCCCACAAGCCAGGCACACCATGGGCCGGGCCAAGGGGGCAGCCAAACACGCGGGACCCAGGGGCTCGCCGATGACCACGGGAGTGTTATCAAGAAGTCGTCAAGAACGTTACTTTCCAGGGCGAGGGTCAAGGGGTACGTGCGCCACTGGAGCCAACGCGCACCTCCTCTGAGAAGGTTAAACGCCTCAGGCGCTTGGGCGCCTTCGGCACATGTAACCTGCGCGAATGGTGCGAGGAACACGTTCCCCGCAGGCCAGAGGGGTAACAGCGTCAAGGAGCGAGAGGGGGGCCTCGACACTGACCAGCATTCCTTTTTCCTCCTGACCCATACCAGGAACACGCAAGGGGCCAAGAGCTCGCCGCGAGGGACCCACAAGCCCGCCAGCTCCTGCCGACGAATACGTGAGTGTTGCGCCGAGCCCAGCCCGCCGCGCCGGACGCGACGCCCCGACACCAGAGCACCAGCCAGGCCACCCTAACCTCCGGAGACTGCACTGAGGCATTGACACGCACACCACCGGACCCGCAAGACACTGCACGATACAGCACACGACAGGCCGGCAAACACAAGCACGAGGACCGCATCGATGAGCTGACGCAGATTCGGTATGCCTCCCTGCTGGCCACCATGTGGCTTATTGAGAGGCTCGGCAACAGACAGGCAAGCCGCGCGCAAGCGCCGCAAAAGGGGACGCGCAATCCCCGTGCCAGCGTCAGAGCAGAAGAAAAAAGGGACGCGCCAATACCGCCTGTTGACATTGCAGTGTAAATACCTTGTGTGTTTTTATGCATTTTATTATTACATTCTGTCCTCCCTGTATTTTGCAGCTCAGAATGTGTCAGGGTGGACAAGGCCCGTACAAGAATTTGTGCAACACTGAGCCAAAGCTGCGTAACAAGGTGTTTCTGCTTCGTATCTTGTGCTAAGGGAGGACGGCATTGGAAGATTTTCGAGAAACCGGACTGAGTCGGCAGGATTTTCAAGAAACCGGACTGAGTCCGCAGTTTTGGAGAAAGTCAAAAGGAGTTTCGAAACACGAAAGTCAACAACGCAAAACAGTGGGTTTGCCAGTGGTATGATTCAATGCAGCTAAGTTCGGGCAAAAGGCCACGAGGCCGGCGGTATCAGAGCGGGAGTCTAGCGGATCTCTCCAAACCCGCTTCAAAATTCCTGTACGCCAGCGTCCATTCATTCCAGCCCATACGTCGAGATATGCCGAGACGAACAGTGTCAACGTACGTACCAGGGTTGACGGCAGATCGCGGCAGCGCCAGCGAAGGCAAACCTCGGCGAGGCGCCATCACTGACAACGGCGGGGCCGACCCAGTAAGTTCGACAGCGTACGAGCGTCGAGTTCGACGCGGCACATTCGTTCCTAGCTCGGCTGTACCAAATTGTTGGAGCCGCGTCAAGGCACAGGGGAAGACTGCACGCGTGGGGATACAGTTGAAGGCCACGGAGCGTGCGGGCAATGTCAAGACCTGGGGAAGTTGATCTCTACGGTGAGATGCAGGCCCAAGACACAGAGGAAGGACCAGCGTATCAGGGCGCTGGATGAGACCTGCACGGAGACTGGGTTGGGAGATAAGATCTGTTAAGGTTTTTTTTTGCATCCGTGCGGGTATGGCCCTGATGGCCATATATATAGCAGGGATAGTTTCAACAACGTTCCAGCGACCAGGTGATGGCTTGAGTGACACCCTGGTTCTGCACTGTGCCGCTGGATTTCTGTACCCGTGCCTGGTGTACACTGGGCATGGTGGTTAACCGTGTACCTTTGGTTCACGGGGTATCCAGTCGAATTTTTCTTTTCCAGATAGATCCGTGGCGAGCCTCGCCTCTCCTCGGAGCAGTGTGTGTCGTGTCGGCAAGTGGCCACACACCGCTTCTAAGGAGGGGGGTGACGCAGATTCGGTATGCCTCCCTGCTCGCCACCATGTCGCTTATTGAGAGGCTCGGCAACAGACAGGCAAGCCGCGCGCAAGCGCCGCAAAAGGGGACGCGCAATCCCCGTGCCAGCGTCAGAGCAGAAGAAAAAAGGGACGCGCCAATACCGCCTGTTGACAGTGCAGTGTAAATACCTTGTGTGTTTTTATGCATTTTATTATTACATTCTGTCCTCCCTGTATTTTGCTGCTCAGAATGTGTCAGGGTGGACAAGGCCCGTACAAGAATTTGTGCAACACTGAGTCAAAGCTGCGTAACAAGGTGTTTCTGCTCCGTATCTTGTGCTAAGGGGGGACGGCATTGGAGGATTTTCGAGAAACCGGACTGAGTCGGCAGGATTTTCGAGAAACCGAACTGAGTCGGCAGTTTTGGAGAAAGTCAAAAGGAGTTTCGAAACACGAAAATCAACGACGCAAAACAGTGGGTTTGCCAGTGGTATGATTCAATGCAGCTAAGTTCGGGCAAAAGGCCACGAGGCCGGCGGTATCAGAGCGGGAGTCTAGCGGATCTCCCCGAACCCGCTTCAGAGCAAGCGCAGCACCCTTGGCTCCCATGGGGAGCACGGGGATGCACCGCAGGGGGCAGAAGGGGTCTTGCCACCGACGGGGGTGTACATATGATTGGCACAAGCGAAACTGAAAGGAGTAGGAAAAAGTGCTTTTCCAATGCTTTAGGGTGTACTCTAGTTGTACTAGAGGTGCACTAAGCACTCGTGCACTTTTATCTTAGTATTGGCCTAACCAAAATGGGTGATAACACATTCTGACCTATGGAACCAAACACTAAATCAGGATGTTGTGTGGACCCCTTAATGCCCAAGCTATATGCAGTAAAACATCTTTTCCTGGGTGACTGAGGCACTGATATACTGAAGGCAGGGCCTATGAATTTATCTATGTTTTCTCATGAACTCTTAGCTATCCTAGTGGTATGCACCCTAGGGGGCTGGGGCACCTCTTTTTGAGAGGTCCTGGGTTCAATACCCAGTCAGCCTAGCTAAGTAGGAGTATTCCATGTGACACGGCAGTGACCTCAGCGCCACAAGCCATGCCACCTCAGCACCTATGGGACCCAAAAACAAAGAGTGCACATCTCAAGATGGCACTATGGAGAGTGTGAGCCCTTGGGGCAGCTTTCCAATCGGTGTTTCTCAAACATGTAAAATATTTCATCCTGAGTTGCAATGTATGTTAATTGCTGTACTCTTTTGTTGATAGTTGTCTTTTTCTAACTCTTTGTGAATGCAGCCCTTCATGCTTTGATCCTTTTCATCTTCTACTTGCTTATCTCTGGCTTGGGTTATCCTGGATTGGTTTTATTTGAACAATAAAACATTTTCTCCATCAGGAACAAGCAGCAGGAACCCTACACCAGCAGGAAGCAGCAGGAGAGGTACAACAAAAACACAGTGCTGAAAACACTATAAAACGTTCTGATAGCAAGAGGCAGATAGTCTCTGCGTACGGGCAGCAACCCCGTGCCGTACATCCAGTGCGCCGAGTACTGTCGTAAGCAAGAAGGGCGAATATGGACACAAAGAAGGAGGACACCGACGTGAAGACGGTGCCTGAGGCACCAGCAATGCCAGCACCGGGTGAACCTGGACCTGGACCTAGCGCTGTACCTTCGGTGCCCTTACATGGGCCATTGGACGTGGTTGATGACTCGCTGGAGGGACTTCAGTCGGCCTTCCGGGCCCTCTCAGTCGAGGAGGTGGACACAAACCCTGTGAAGACAAAGAGGAAGAGAGAGAAGGATGCAGGAGAAAGCATGGCAGACGAAGGGTTAGACCATGAGCAGGACCCGACGAGTGAGTCCACCTTCGAGGGCGCACCAAGCGCCTCTGGCCTCCACGCATCAGCCTCTCCTACAACCACCACACTCCCAACTCCAGACCCAGCCGCTGCAACATCCACACCCATAACCACCCCGCCTATGGCTGAGGGCACAGGCCTTACTGGTATGCCTACCTACCCTGCCCATGGTGTGGACCCATATACCACTGCGTTTCCAGAGGCATCTACCGCCAGTGAGCCAGTGGCCTCCAGTTCTGCGCCGCGATGGTATGCGGCTGACTAACACCATCCTCTACCAGCTACGGGTGCCTATGTGGATGTTCCTGGGTATGCAACCCTGAGTGGGCTGTAGAGAGGCCCTGAGTCATGCGGGAGCAGAAGTAGAGGATCGGGGAGATCCTCCAACAGGTCCCTGACGCGGTCGGAGATCAACAAGGCGCTTAGAGGAGGCACCTCTAAAATTGTGGGTGATCTCACTCAAGAGATTCGGGCTAAGCTGGAGCCCCTGATTCCACTCCAAGCGTCACCTACCATCGTGGGAGTTTAACCCCACCGAGTACAAGCCAACCATCTGGTGGCGGGGTCAACAAACACCCTGGGGAGCTTGAGGAGCCGACCAATGCCGACCCCTGCTGTGATACCGAGAAGCCCTTTCATACCAAGAACAGCCCAGCCTCTCTACAGCCACGTGGGGAACTCCACGAGAGCCGAGCTGGACCGGCTGTGGCTGACAGCCCTAAGGGCAATGGTTGACGTGGAGCCCTATGGCTCTAGTGACCTGGGTGGAGACCCCTCTGACGATGAGCCGCTGTCCATGACTTCTGCTTCGCCCTCGGAGGACGACGGCCCTGAGGACCCCGGGAACCCAAGTGGGCGGAAGAAGAAGAAGAAGAGGAAGACCAGGCGCCCTGTGGGACGCAGTCTTCAGGAGGCTAAGGCCATTGCCACCTCCAAGATCGTGGTGAACTTGCCTGAGTTCACAGGCAAGGATCTCAGCGAGTTCGCTGAGATTTTTGGCCGGTTCCTCCGAATGACCAGCCAAACCCATGCTAGTGGGCGAGTCAAGTGTGATCTGCTCCTGCAGTGCTGCAAGACCAAGTATCTGGAGAAGCAGGTCAAGCAGATTGTGACTAAGTCCACCACCTTTGCCGACGTGTTGGTTGCCTTGGAGAGGCAGTACCCTACCTACGAAACCGACCTCTCCATCAGGGCCGAGATCCAGAACCTGGCCGTGCTGCCCCACAACCCCAAACCTGCCAGGGTCTCTGAGCTACTGGCTGACCTGGATCACTGGGCTGGACGATTGACGCCCGGTTCCTACAGCAGCGACGACCTGCTTTTCTGTTTAGTGGCTAAGCTCCCTTGGGACCTGTGGGATGAGTGCCGGTCAACGGCAGAGCGCAAGGCTAGAGCCCTCAACTACGAGGACTTGTCCGTGCTACTCTTGGAGCTGACGCTTGAGAAAGAAAGCAACCAGCACCTGAACGCCTCCCGTCCTGGAGGAAGAGGCTCTGGAAGCCATGGCAAAGGGTACCAAGGACCCAGACCTGGACAGGGGACTACCCCCAAGCACACCCGTATCATGGACAATGTCGAGGAGCTCTTCTGGTGTGACGCGAGACGAGCATGGCCACCTGCAGCACGCCCCTGACTGCGAGCAGCAAGACTGCTTCGTAGTCCAAGGGAAGAAGCAGGAGAGCAACACCGGCGCCAAGGCTAAGATGCTGGATCACTACAGGTGTACTATCACCTGTGCCCTCTGTGGGAAGAGGAAGCACTACGAGGATGAATGCTACCACAAGCAGCGCCTGTCGGCGAAGATGAAGGGCGAGGATCCTGGCAAGGGCTCTGGCAAGGGTGGTGGCAAGGGCAAAGGCAACGACTCGGGCAATGGCAAGTCGAAAGGACGTGAGAAAGGACAAGACAAGAACCAAGTTGGACGAGGAGGAGGCGCTAACCGCGGGCCAGACAAAGACAACAAGAACCCGGACAAGAGCGGAGGCAGCCCCAACCCTAATCCAGGGGGGGACTCCGAGCCCTCTGGAGGGCAGTCTGATTGTACCACAAGCTTGCAAACTCAGGCCCAGCGAGAACAAGGGGCCAAGCGTGAGCATGAAGGTGGTGATGACGGCAAGCTTAAGTAGAGAAACTGTTTCATGAGGATGGCCCGCAAATTGCAGAACAATGGGTTCGAGGTGACCTGTCCCGCGGAGTTCTGACGGGGACGCTCCGGTGGGGCCCTGGACCTGGTGTTCTGGGTACGTATCCGACCAGGGGGACGTGAATACCTGGGGGTATTGGATACTGGAGCCGGCACATCTATAGTGGCCAAGAAAACTTTACCTTATGGGAGCCTGAAGAACACCATGACCACCGCGGCTATACAAATGGGGGATGGACATGTGGTGCACAGCTGCGGGGACTGTGAAGTGGAGGTACCTATGGGCTCCCGAACTATCGCCCATCGGTTCTTTGTGATGGACACTGAGGCCTTCGACTTTGTATTGGGGACTGACTTCTTTGTGCAGCTCTGCCAGATACAATCCCTGACGCTGCAAGCGCCCTATCTCCTCTATGTGGACCACGGCAATGGCAGAGAGTCTGTGCCACTGGAGCAGTTGGAGTACCCCTCGAGCTACCTGAGGGTATCGAAGGAGGAGCCCTCGAACATGATGGCGGCCCCGAAAACTGAGGACTATCAACTATTGGGGGAAGTCCTAGATCAAGGTCTGAAGGCTTCGGGTTACTCCGGAGAAGATCTGAGTGTGGAGTTGTTTGCCAGCGACAAGCAACATGTCTTGGACCTATACTGCAGCAAGCAGAAAGACTGCAGCTACAAATTTTACTGGCCCCTTTTCGGGATGGCGTACGGGAACCCCAGGTTCAGTGAACTGGGGAAGGTCTTGACCAAGGTGGCCCTGGAACGTTCCCGTATGGTCCTGTGCTCCCCCGATTGGGGAGCCCATGGGGGCAACATCTACTGGCCAAGCATTCTGGACAGGCTGACTATCGGCTCTGTTCGGTAAATACGTGCCTCTGGGGCGTAAGACGCCCATCGGGAAACCCAGATGGGGAAGTATGCTCAGCGTGGTGGACGGGGGTCTGACCTCCATCCCCTGGGAGGACCTGGACTCGACCAGGCTGTACAACGAGAAAGCGATGGACTTACCCTGGGCGACTTGAAAGATCGACTACGACCTCAAGAGGCCATTGAGACTATACCCGGGGGAGATGAATACGTCGTGACAAACACCAATGCTCCCCACTCTCCTTCCGTGTACCTGTTCTCGATGGAATCTCTGAGTGTGGACTATCCGAGCTCCCCAGCTCTTCCCATTCAGATGACGAAACTAAGCATGACGCCTTCTTCGTGCAGACATGTGTGGAGGAAGTGGAGAACGCCGAGTACGTCTCCCCACTGAAACCCCTACTCTCCATTAGGGTGGAAGACCCCGTGGACGAGGAGCTGGATCCCCGATCCAGGCTAAGAGAGTACGTGGACTCGAAGAGGAGGTTGGTGGCGAAAGAGCTATGCTACGCTCAGCCTACCCGCAGCTCATGGCCACTGAAGCAAGGACGTATGGGGGATCTATCCCGATTGAAAGAGGACCTTGAACAGAAGATCAGCACCTGGCAAAGCGAGGTAGATCTTAAGCTCATGAAGAGCGTGTGGGGTGCCCATGTGAGGAGCCCAGAGGAGGACGACCTCTCGGAAGAATGTGTATGTGAACCCCCTCGAGCGTGCCTATGTTGCCATCGTCCACCGGAGATGGTTGAACGAGACCTACTTTATGCCTACCAAAGGTTGAAGGATACTACCAAGGTCGAAGAGTCGGTCCAGGATCACCTCCCGGGATCTATTACTCAGGGGGCAAGCAACTTACACTCTGACGAGGACATGGAGGACAAGATCAAGCTATTGGACCCGTGGGTGCAGAAGCTTATAAGGACCTCTCTGGAGGTGTTCGGGGGACTACCACCCCTAGCCTCATGTGACAAGCTGGTACAGATGGACCCTAAGCTGAAACCCGAGTTCGTGGGTCACAAGATCCGGAGGAGACCCTATCGGGCTCCTAAAGAGCAGGCGGACGAGATTGAGCGACGTATACAAGAATGTATTGACGCTGGCCTAGTTCTGAAGTACAAGGACGGGGACTATCCCCAACACTGCAGCCCCCGTTTCCTGGTGGCTAAACCTGGGTCTACAGGCAAACGGCTGGTAGTGGACTACGGAGAGCTGAACAAGGAAACGCTGAACCACTCAGGGTCCATTCCTAATATGGAGTCTACCCTTGAGAAGATAGCCTCCTGTCGCTACAAGACCAAGATGGACAAGGGGGGCGGATTCTGACAGGTGGACCTGACGCCCAACGCTCAGGAGCTACTAGCCTTCATCACCCCTCAGTGGAGGGTGTTCAAATGGAAGGTCATGCCGTTGGGCGTGACCAACGCATCCGCTCTATTCCAAGAGCTGATGAACAAGATCTTGTCCATCCTACGACGAAGACCCAAGGTGCAAGAACTCATATCCGGTGGGGCCAAGATGGAGGCGCACATCGACGATGTATGCCTCTGGACCAATACCCAGGAGGATCACCTAATCCTCCTGGGTGAGTTCTTTGGGGTCTGCCAGGAGAACCACACACGACTCAAGCTGGAGAAGTGTGAGGTCATGCAGGAGACCATGCAGTACCTCGGGTTGGACGTTGGCTATGCCTGGTGGACTGCAGCGGCCTGTAAGGCCAAACCCCAACATGAAGACCCCAAGAAAGGACTTCATGATGTACGCAGTTTCATTTGGGCGTGCAACTTCTATCGCCGCCATGTCAAGAACTTCACTTACACCAGCGCCATTCTGACGTACCTGATCAAGAAGAGTACTACTTGGCGCTGGGGCCCACAAGAGCAACAAGCGTTTGACGAGGTCGGAGGCGAGGTGGCCAACGCTAAGTGCTTGGGCGTGCCTAGAGCACAAGGGGAGATTATCCTGGTGACCGACGCCAGCAATGTGGGCGGTGGTGGAACGATGTTCCGATGGCAAGCACTACCCTACGTGCTCATTTGGATCAGGTACCCTTCAATACCTCAAGTGAAACCGTGGTTCAACCGAGTTCCACCGCGCACTTTCATTACGGCTTCCCCACGGCTGAACCCCTATCGTGGTACAGCAACAAATTGTGAAACAGAAACCTGAAAACCGCTATTTTTCAGCCCTCCAAGAGATGCCACGGCCCCTAAAAAGAATGCTTTTGAAAGCCTTCTTACCTCATTGGTGCAAAACACTCGAGACCTATTTCTCCTGGATCATATTTCACGGCGGTGGTGGTGTAGGTACCAGTGGCGGCGGCTGTATTGATGAAACCGCACAGCTTCACAATCCACTTTTCGTTAGGCGTGGTGACATACACCCCTGTGCCTTGTTTGGATTTCCTTTTAGGACTTTGGACCCTTTTTTTTGAACAACAATTACATGCAAGCCTACACTTGATTGTCAGAAGCTTGTTTCCTCATGGAGTGCACCAAAATGGAACCGGCTTTCGAGGTGGTTCAACCGCTGGACAGGCGCCCGGTTGCACTGGATTCACCAGTTCAACCACTGTTGCACGAAGCGCTACACAAAAAACACATCTTCACCTTGGGAAGCCAAACGTGACCAGTTCATTCTGCATCGCCACAGGCAGACGTCCCCAGGCAATGCCTGTGTACGCTACGAGCACAATGCGCTGTCCAGACCACGCCAGAGGCACGTGGGGCCTGAGAGCGTTAAACATGACCCCATATCGATGATCCACAATGTGTCCCCATAATAAATCACGCCCCCAACGTATCCATGCAGGACGAGAAAGCCCATTTGCACAAAGTAGGGCACTGGTAAACCCACTAAATCACCCAGGGCTTTTTCCCCCGTAAGGGGACTGTCTTCCTTTGGATGCGTATGTACAAGCATGGGATGATCGCCCACCCCATGGACCACTGCGAGCGCAGTGTAGGTTAGTTGGGGGAGTAAACTTTGAATGTGTGCGTTCACGCGCCGGACCAGGTCGGGATCTCTCCTCGTTTGCACTGAAACTTGCACACGGTGATGCCCCTGCACCATTACGGCTTCCCACAACTGCCTACGGTACCGTGCTCCATGTCGCTCCCGCCACTGCCACCCCCTCATTCTCTTGAGGCACGTGAAAAGTCAGTCGTTTGGGAGTGGCTCTTCCTTGGCGTGAGGCACTGGTGCACCAGCCTCTGGGGCTGCCTCTTCGTTATCTTCCTGCTTACATGCAGGCATTTCCTCGTCGTTCGGCGCTCCACCAACCTCCTCAATCTCCTCTTGACCAATCAGGGCTGCAGGCGAGTCCTCCCCATTCTCCTGGTGCTCCTGCACCCCTGGACCAGCAGACTCCACCTTTTCCTCTCTGACCACCTGTTCTTCACTCTCCCTTGGCTCTGGCACCTCCGGCGGACTAGGCACAGGAATGTGCTTCTCAGTGTCCTTTGGCTCTGGAATCACCGGCGGCGTCAGCACAGGAGCCCCGTTGTCACTGTCCTTTTCCGCTTCAGCTTCCGGCGCGGGACTGACCTCCTTCTCCTCAAGTGGACTGAACGAGGGGGAGTCCTCCATTGTCTTCTTGTCCTTCTCATTGTTTTCTTCCTGTTTCTGGGCGCGGCGCTCCTTCAACGCCTCCTCGGCAGCGTGGGGGTTACTGAAGCTTGTGCTGTCCTTGACTGCAATAACTGGCCACGTTGTCCTGGCTGCATTGCCCTCCTCCTCCCACTGTGGGGGAAGGAAGACCAATTCTTCCCCCTCTTTCGGCCGGGGGGTCCCCTTCGTGGCTTTCCCTGGGGTACCCACGACCAGACGTGGTTTGCCATCAGGACCGTTCACAATGACCCATCGAATCGGCGTGTTGGCCGCCCATCCGAACCGCTGTCGCAGCTGTTTGCGCGTGTCCTCAACCGCCAGTCGTCGTTGTTGGGCTTGATCCAGGCTCTGCAAAAAGGAAAAAATAGTGAAACCGCGGTTCAGGCGGTTCAAGCGTGCGGTTGAACTACACTTCAACGGTTCAACCGTGCACACCTTTAGAGCTGACACATGCGCCGATTCTGCCCTGATCGCTTTCTCCTCGTCGCCATCCTTCGATCCCGCAGCCAACTCAGTTGCCAGGGCCTTCACATCCTGCACCGTGTCGGTGGGGAGCCTGCTGGAGTCACTCCCGGAGCTGGGGGCCAGAACTACCTTCTTGTTCTTCTTCTTCTTTGGGATATGCTTTGCGGCTGGGACCCATTCGTGCTCTTCAAGGAGGGGGTCTGACTCGTCCGTCTCACTGCTGTCCGAGGCGATTTTCCGCTTTTTTGAGGAAGCACCGCTGCCAGTTTTGGCTTTCTTTTTCGGCTTCTTGTCGCCAGAGACTTGGGTTTTCGTGGGCGGTGCTTCAGCCTTTGCACTTGTCCCCTTCGGTGGGAGGAGCTCCTTCCGGGCGGACTGAAACAGGGACTTCGGAACCACTTTGCTGCCGGGGGTGCTCGTCTCTTGTGGTGGCGGTGGTGCTGGAAGATGTGGAGGCTTGGGGGCCTTTCCACTGCTCTCAGGTGCTCCACCTGCTCCAAGTGGGCGGTCCCACACACTCTTGAAGAACTCCTCAAAACTCTCTGCCACAGGACTTGGTTGGGGCGCGGTGGTGACTGCTGGACTGGACTCCAGGGGCGTTGAGCTCTGCCGTTCTCTCTGCTGCCCGGCATTGCTCAGTTCCCGCAAGCCCCGCTGCACGCCACGACTCATGCGGTCGACCACTTGAGCGGCGCCAGGGATCTGCGGATACCACAGGTCCCACCACTCCACGATGGGCATGGGTGGCCATCGCCTGCAGACGACAATGCCAGCGCCACGCCGATCCACCACGAACATGTGCTCAGGCACATCACTGGCGGTCAACTGCAGCGAAAGCAAGGAGGCAGGTGAACCGCAGAAGTGGGGGAACACGATTCAGTGTGTAGGAAGGTGACGCTCAACTGTGCACGGTTGAAGACGGTGAAGGAGGTTCAGCCGCACGGTTTAAATTGCTGAAACAACGGTTGAACTACTGCACACCTGTTGCACCCCTTGGATCGCTTGAACCACACTTGGCTGCACGAATGGCGATGGTGCCATTGCCGTTGGCGCCGCTGCTGCCGTCACGGCGCTTGCCTTGACCTTCTTGTGCTTTCCCCCAAATGACATGGTGGCGCCCATAGCCAGCATGCTGCTCGGAGTCGCCCTGTACCGCTGGACCTCCACCGGGGCCTTGAAGAAGAAGCGTGGACCGTGTCCTGCGCTGTGACCACTGCCCTGTCCCACGGAATCCGCGCCAAACCAGGACGCGCTCCTGGCAACACGGCACCCGCAGTGGCCCATATCCTGAACAGGGCATCCAGACCTGGTTCATCCAGGGACATGTGTCCTTGCGGGTCGCTCGACAGGCCCACACGCAGCACCTTCCACTCCGAAAACTCCCCGGCGCTCAGGCACTTCGTCTCCCAGGGGTAGGACAGGACCCCATCCTTGTCTTCTTGGCGGTGCTTTCTCATCCAGAGCGTCATGGCACGGCGGAACACGCAACTCGGCGTCACATCAGCCAGCCACCGCCACTCAAGGGTCTCGGGCGCAGGGGTGGTGTCGGGGCTGCAGGTGTTGTGGACCACCACTTCTTTCTTCAGCGGGAACTTGTCAGCCAGGTGGGGAGCCGGAGGCGCTGCCGCTGCTTGTGGCGCTGGCACGGCTGGTGGATCGGCGCCTTGTCCCGTACTCAGTGCCCGCAGGCAGTCCTGCAGAGCCTTCCCCAAAGACTCCTTGTCCATGGCGCAAAGGCACCTGAGAGAAGCACGGGTGAAACCGTGGGGAAGCTGGTTCAACCGCACAGGTGAACCTCCTGAACCAAGGTTGAACCGCACACACACCTCCTAGTTGCCAACTTCCAATTGAGCGTGCACTATGTGCTCATCGTGCTGTGGTGTTAGACGCACACTCTTTGCAATGTGCAACCAATTGGCAAACAAGTGCCATGTCTCTTCCCCATCAGGGAAGGACAGGCCTTTCAAAGAAATATTCGTCTTGGCATCCCTTAGGAGGCTTTGAACCTTGGATCATTGTGGAAATGTCAACATTGTGGCTCGTGTGCGCACAAACGTTTTTAAGTATTCACCACAATGTATCACAAGATGAAGAACACACATGATGACACACCCTATACGGTCATCCAATTTCAATAGTGTACTTTCGATGAACCCTTTTGCACCAACACAACTAACTCCTTGTTTCCTATAATTTAGGAATTTCGCTTCAAGTCTTGTACTTTGTCGCCATTCACACCCTACCCATCTTTCTTTCTCCCTACACCTTGTTGGAAAAGGATAAATTGAACCAATTTCATAAAATGTTGATAGACCAAGTATATGACAAAGTGAAGGGCTATCGCCTCCAATAATGATAACCGTTCGCACCCAAAACCCTCAGAGCAACATGTAGCCACGGTCAATAATTTGTTGTATTTTTTTTAGTGTCTCTCCAAAGAGGACACGCACAAGATCCGTTTCATGCTCACTTACGAGAGCAAGGTCAAGGGTCCAATTGTAGAGCAAGGTTCGTGCTTTTTGCATGTGGTTTGCAAAACCACATGCAATTTGGCACCATGAACTTGCTCGACATGGAAACCAATCACCACGCACTATAAGTACATAAGGGTGATCATCCCTAAATCTTAGGAAGTGCATTTCTTCTAGCACATCCCTTTGATCACCTATATATTGTATCCAATCATCGACATCCCAACGAACCCCAACTCTCCCATCCTTTATGGTCGTTTTTAGTACTTGTCTCTCACTTAACGTGGACCAAACCTTATCCATCGTTGCATACGACTGAAAGCAATGTGTCCATGGGACGGTGCTTGCATCGGCCCACGAAAAAAGCTTCTTGTACCTACGGACGGTTGAACCAAGAAATTGGGATAAAGTGCGCGGTTGAACCTGCAGTTGAATGGGTTGCCGTCATGGCACCAAAAAGCGTCCAATGGTACAAACCACAAAGTATTCACATTTGTGACGCGGGCAACACGTTGCAACTGATATGTTCATGCTTTGGGCAACATTAAGCGATAATTTTGCCGTTGAAACGTTGTCATGAAGCAGAATAACAATTGTTCATTTGTGATAAGGGTTCAACCGCACCGGTGAACCACGTTGAACCACTTGTAGGCATGTGTGCATTGTGCCACATACCTTTGCTTCGGCATCTCAAGGTCCAAAATGAGGCACACAGCGTCGGATCCTGTGAAAGCCTTTTTTGCAGCCCTTTTTGTCTGTTTGGAAGCCCTCGGTGTGTTACCAATTTGGTCAGCAAGTTGTTTCCTTGGTTGTTTTGTCGTGCCGTTTGTGCAAAAAAAGGTGAACAAGTCGTCCATCAGCTGTTGGTCCCCCCATCCACTGTAGTGGTCGTTCACCACTTGCAGCCAGTGCTGGGACATTTTTTAAAAAAGGTTTGTCACGCGTCAGTTTCAGGTGATTATGCAAATATTTTGTTCAGAAAAGCGTGCGCCGCTGGCGCAGCCGCCGCCGCCAGCGCTGGCGGTGGTTCAAGTAGGTAGGTAGGTATCTTCAGGAGCTCGGGATGCCTCCTTTGACATTGCAGGACGAAGGTTCTTACCAAGAGGACGTCCTGTCCCTCCCACTGCCCTATGTCACGTGCCTCTTGCGCCGCTCCCGCATGTGCTTGGGAAGGCATTGTCGCGGCCACCCGGTCCATGTGTCCCGGGTGGGAGGGTGTCCCCACATGTGTCCATGGGTAGGGCCACATGCCCCCTCCTTTTCGCGGCAGCTCTGTGGGCTGCCCAGCCGTGTGGGGTATCTCTCACCACAAGGGGTATTGCTCCTGCTAGTCTACGGTACGACCGCCTCACTCTTGTGGCTTGATTTGCGGGGCCAGTCTGCTTGGCAGGCGACCCCCTCCTGGACTGTGTACCAGCTCGCCTGTCACCGGTAGCTTCCATCGCTCCGGTTGACGTTTGCCATGGTCCCCGATGCAGCCTGGCCGGGCTCGGACCAGTGGCCTTGGAGTACCGTTTCTGCCACTGGCCCGGTGGGTCGGCTGGGTCGCCCCAGTGCGTCCGACCCATGGGGTGTTGGTTCTTTCCTGTCCTCCGGCCGCCCTACGTGTGTGCAGTGTCCTGGGCAGCTTGGCTCCTGTTCACTGGTGTACCCGCGCGGTTTGTTGTGTTGCGTCTGCGGTGTCATGGGCCACTTGGCTCCTCTTCACCGGTGTGCTCGCTCGGTGTGTTGTGTTGCCCGTGCGGTGTCCGGGGGCACTTGGCTCCTGTTCACCGGTGCGCCCGCTCGGTGTGTTGCTTTGCGTGTGCGGTGTCCTGGGCCACTTGGCTTCTGTTCACCGGTGTGCCCGCTCGGTGTGTTGTTTTGCGTGTGCGGTGTCCTGGGCCACTTGGCTCCTGTTCACCGGTGTGCCCGCTCGGTGTGTTGTGTTGCGTGTGCGGTGTCCTGGGCCACTTGGCTCCTGTTCTCCGGTGCGCCTGCTGGGTGTGTTGTAGTGTGTGCGGAGTCCTGGGCCACTTGGCTCCTGTTCACCGGTGTGCCCACTCCTTGGGTTGTGTTGCGTGTGCGGTGTCCTGGGCCACTTGGCTTCTGTTCACCGGTGTGCCCGCTCGGTGTGTTGTGTTGTGCATGCGGTGTCCTGGGCCACCTGGCTCCTGTTCACTGGTGCGCCCGCTCGGTGCGTTGTGTTACGTGTGCGGTGTCCTGGGCCACTCGGCTCCTGTTAACCGCTGCCCCCGCCCCGTCCTTTGCTTTGCTCGTGCGGTGTCTGGGGCCACTTGGCTCCCTTTCACCGGTGTGCCCGCTCGGTGTGTTGTAGTGTGTGCGGAGTCCTGGGCCACTTGGCTCCTGTTCACCGGTGCGCCTGCTCGGTGTGTTGCTTTGCTTGTGCGGTGTCCTGGGCCACTTGGCTTCCTGCTCACCGGTGTGCCCGCTCCGTGGGTTGTGTTGCGTGTGCGTTGTGCTGGGCCACTTGGCTCCTGTTCACCGGTGTGCCCGCTCGGTGTGTTGTGTTGTGCATGCGGTGTCCTCGACCACCTGGCTCCTGTTCACCGGTGCGCCCGCTCGGTGCGTTGTGTTGTGTGTGCGGTGTCCTGGGCCACTTGGCTCCTGTTCAGCTGTGCGCCCGCTCGGTGTGTTGCTTCGCGTGTGGGGGGTCCTGGGCTCCTTGGCTCCTGTTCACCCGTGTGCCCACTCCGTGTGTTGTTTTGCGTGTGCGGTGTCCTCGGCCTCGTGGCTCCTGTTCACCGGTGTGCCCGCTCGGTGTGTTGTGTTACGTGTGCGGTGTCCTGGGCCACTTGGCTCCTGTTCACCGCTGCGCCCGCTCCGTCCTTTGCCTTGCTCGTGCGGTGTCTGGGACCACTTGGCTCCCGTTCACCCATGTGCCTGCTCGGTGTGTTGCTTTGCGTGTGCGGTGTCCTGGGCCACCTGGCTCCTGTTCACCGGTGTGCCCGTTCGAGGTGTTGTGTTGCGTGTACGGTGTCCAGGGCCAATCGGCTCCTTTTCACCGGTGCGCCCGCTCTGTCCTTTGCTTTGCTTGTGCGGTGTCCCGGGCCACTTGGCTCCTGTTCACCGGTGTGCCCGCTCGGTGTGTTGTTTTGCGTGTGCGGTGTCCTGGGCCACCTGGCTCCTGTTCACCGGTGTGCCCGCTCGGTGTGTTGTGTTGCGTGTGCAGTGACCTGGGCCACTTGGCTTTTGTTCACCCGTGCGCCCGCTCGGTGGGTTGTGTTGCGTGTACGGTGTCCTGGGCCGCTTGGCTCTTGTACACAGGTGTGCTCGCTCTGTGTGCTGTGCTTTGGGTTGCGCGTGTGGTGTTGCATGGGCGGGGCGTCGCTGAGGGGCGCTCACTCGTCCATCTGGACGGCGGCTGTTCGTAGCCGGTAGGGGCTGGGTACCCTCCGGGCGCGCACTTGTCTTTCCAGACGGCGGCTGGTGTTGCTTGGCACCTGTTTCTGTGCCGTGGTTCGGTGCGTGTTGTGCGCGCTCTCCGGGTTTGCGGCCCCCGGCAGCCGTTGTTGCTTGGCACCTGTCCGTGTGCCTTCGTTGTGGCCGGCAGTGTGCCTCTGTGGCGTGCCTCGTGGCCCCGCGTGGTGCGCCGTGCCTCGTCCGGTCCGGTCGCTCTCGGTGCTCCAATCGGCTTTCCCGACGCTGTGGTGCCTTTCCCCACCCCGGGGGCTTGGGCCCCCGGCTTTACTGGGCGGCTGCGCGGGGCACGCGGAGGCCGGCAGAGAACTGGGCTCATTGTACCTGCCGCTGGCCCCCGCCGAGGCAGGGACGATTGGCTCGCTCCGCGTCGTACCCGTTCGAGGCCCCGCGATGGGGACTGTCCCTGGCGGGTCCCTCCGGCGCCGGTCTTGGGCTGCGTGCGCTGCGGTGGTTGGCGTGTGTGGACCTGGTCACTGACGCGTCCGGTTTCCTGTACCGTCCGTCGTTCGACGGGGCACTCGGCCGGTGCACCGGGGCTGTTTCATGTTGACTCCGACACCTCCCCTTGCGGGTCGGAGGACGCCACGCCCGGGTCCCGTGCATGTGTGCGTGTGCTCGTCCTTCCTGGCCGGGTCGGGCAGGCCGGCCTACCGGGCGCGTTCTGGTGCGCCTCACCTTTTCCTTTGGCCGCTTTGTCTTTCCGCTTTGCTTGGCCGCCTCCGGGCTGGGGTTGCCCCTGTCTGGTCCTTTGTTTGCCCTCACCTCCCCGCTTTTGCTTTTGTTTTGTTGTTGTTTTTTGTTTGTCCGTTCTTTTTTGCCTTGATCCCACGCTGTCTCTTGCTTTTCTTGGTTTCCTGCCCCAGATGCCCTGGGCCTTGGCGCTTTGCGTTGTTTGTTTTGCTGGCCTCGTGCTTCTTGGCCCTCCGTGCGCTCTCCCCTTCTTTGTGTTGCCCTGCCGTGGGCCGCTCTCTGGTGGTTGCCCCCTCCCCCCCTCTCCCTCTCTTGCCGTTGTTGCCGTTCCTAGTTGCCTCGCGCTTGTTTTTTTTTCTTTCCCTTTTTCTCCTCTCGTCCGCGCCCTGCTTGTCTCCGGCTTTCTGTGTTTTCTGGCCCCGCTGCCCTGGGCGTTGGCGCTGGTTTGTGTCTGCCGTGCCCTGCTTTCCGTGCTCTTTGTTTTTTTTTTGCCTCCTGCCTCTGGGTTCTTCGTGCGCTCTCGCCTGTTTTGTGTCTCCTGGTTGGCCGGTGGTTGTTCCCCGCTGGTTGTTGCCCCCCCCCCCTCGCCTTCTGTGTCTCGCGGCTTTTGTCGTTCCCGCTCGGCCCCTTGGTTTTTTCTTTCTCCTCTTTTGTGCGCCCCTGTTGTCTCTGGCTTTTTCTGGTTTGCGGCCCGTGGTGCCCTCAGCCTTGGCGCTGTGTTTTGTTTGTTTTTCTCGGCCTCCCGCTGCCCGGCTCTCCGTGCGCTCCTGCCTCGTGTATTTTGTTCGAAAAAGCGTGCGCCGCTGGCGCAGCCGCCGCCGCCAGCGCTGGCGGTGGTTCAACCGCGGTTCAACCGCCGTTCAGCGGTTCAACCGCGCCCCTTCCGAGTTCAACCGGGTTAAACCGGGGAAAACCACTGTGTGAAGTACCTGATCCAAATGAGCACGCAGGGTAGAGAAGGAGGAGTTCGACTCGGCTATTTCCCAATGGGGGACTGAAGGTCTCAACCGAGATCGAACTCTCAAGCACAGCTACCCTGACGACAAGTGGGTCGTAGTACCCCTGGGCCATCGGAACTGGAAATGGAATCAGGCCAGGGGGAACTACTCCACCTATGAGCAGGAATTGCTCGCGGGTATGCTGGTGCTATCCTCCCAGGCACGACTGTTGGGGAGTAAATTTGTGGTCTGGCTGTGCGACCAAGAGCCGGTCCGCACTTTCAAGAAGGGCCCCCCACCTGAGAAGGCCAAGATTCGGCGCTGGTGGACCTACCTGAGCCAACTACGGCTGACGGTACACCATATCCAGGGGGTGAGGAACGAGTGTGCAGACTACATCAGCCGCAACAACTTTGACGCCCTGACTGGTATTCGGTCTGAAGCGCTGGCTAAGGAGGCGTTCAGCCGTATGGACGTGCACTTGGACCTCAGGTGGGTAGGTAGGTGCACTCGGTCTTGGAGAGGCGCCCCATGGTTCCCCCCCGCGTCGACCCTGTGAAGAACAGGAAGAGGCTCCGCGCGTGAAGAGGGGAGGCGGCTTACATCCCACTGGACCTGACTGTTGGCCCCCAACAATGCGGCCCCGGGTAACACCGGGAGAGCTGATCGCCGCCGGCGTGACGTGCTTGTCTCGGCTGGAGGGTGTGCCCCCTTGCGCACGTCCCCTCTTTTGGGCGGAACCCTAGAGGTTCACCAGACTTCCTGGCGTATCCCGTTCCCAAGGCATGCATGCACATTCTTGGTACTAGGGTTTGGAGGCGCTTGGGTGTCGCACGCTCCGCCTCGAGTCCCAAAGCAGCGCAGGCCTTAGGATGCACCCTTACCCCCAGTCTCCGGATCTTGATTGGCCAGGTCAACTGCAAGGCACGAGCTGCCTCAGTGTCCGGGCTGTGGGCACTTGGTTTCCCACTGTTGTGCGGCGTTTGTGTTTCGGTCCGGGTTGCGGTTGGGTGTGGGTTTTGTTAACCCCGCCAGTCCTGGTTGGGGTCTTGGATGGGTGTGTTTGGGCACGGTTTGTGGTGTTGTCCCTCTTTTGCCGGCTGTTTGTGGTGTTCGTGGTTGGGCTTAGGTTTCGGCCTGTCTATGGGAGGTGTGTGATTGCGTGCGCACTCCGCTTGCCCCCCGCCGTTTCCGGTTCCGGTGTGCGGTGTGGGCGTGCGTGCTGGGCCCGGGTCTTGGCTGTGCCCCGCCCTTCTTTGCTGGGTTCTCGGGGTGTGTTTGTTGCGCCTTTTTCTTTTGGTTTGGCCTTGTGGTGTCGGTTGCTGGGTGTCCCTGTCCCGGGCCTTGTGGCCCCTGTCCCCCCCTCCCCTTTCTTTCGGGCCGGGCTGCTCGCTCTTTTTTTTTTCTCGTGGTGTGTGTCTGCATGTTTTGGTGTCCCTTTTCCCGGTGGGCCGCTGTTCCTGGCTTGGTGTTGCCGGCTTCGGCTGGGTGGTGCCCCTGTGCCTCTTTGGGGGTCCTGTCTTCGTTGCCTTCTGGCCGGGGGGTTTGGCCGCCTCTTGTGGTGCTGGCGGGCGGTTTGGTGGCTGTGGGCTGTTTTCGCCCCCCCCCCCTCCCCCCCCTTTTTTTTTCGGGGGGGGGGCCTGCCTGTTCCTCCCTCTGCCTTCCCTCGGCTGGCGCACGCAGTGGCCCGCATTCAGTGTGGTCTTGCGGGCTGCTGTTGGCGGTTGCGTTCTGTTTGGCCGTGTTCTGGCCCCATGGGTCGGGTGGGCTATGTACACGTTGGGCTCGGTGCCCCTTCCTGCCGGGTTAGGTCCTGGCTCTGCCGGCTTGGCGGCTGCGCCAGGCGGCTGCGTGTGGCTCTGGGTTGGGGGGCTGGGGTTGTTCTTGTCCATTTTCCTCTGCGGTGCCGGTTTTAACCTTCTTGGTGGTCCGCCACCGTTGTTGCTGGGCGCGCGGTGGCCCTGTGTGTGGCCTGCGGTGCCGGTGTGTGGCGTGCTGGTACGGCGCCTTCCGGGGTGTGCGGTGGCTTGCTTCGGTTAGTCCTTCAGGTTAGGGTCAGTCGGGCCGTGTTGTTCCGCTCCGTGCCGCGTCGCGTCGCGTCGTGCTGTGGCGCGCTGCATTGGGGCGCGCTGTGGTGCGGTGTGCCGTGGTCTCGCGTTGTGCTGTGGTGGGTCAGTGGAGGTCAGCCTAGCCTGTGTCGTGGTGCGGAGTGCGGGCCGGAGTGTGGCTGGCTGGTGGCTAGGGTGTGCGGTTAGGTGTGGGTGTCTTGCCGGGTCGTGCTGTGGGGGCCTGGGCGTGCCGCTCGGGCTGGTGGGTCGCGTAGGCGTCCGTTGGGTTGTCCTCCCTGGGGGCCTGTGCCTTGGTCCCGTGTCCTCTGGGGGTCCCGGTCCCTAGCCCTGGTCGCTGTGGTTGTACCTTTGTCCTCTTCTGCTGCCTGTGAGGTGGCCCTTGTGGCGGCCGGGGTCGTCGCCTGGCGGTGAGGGCGTGGTGGTGCACCGTGCAGCGGCGTTCCCTGCGGCTTCCTCTGTGGGTGTGGCCCGTTCTCCCCGTGTAGGTGTGCCCTCCATCCCCCGTGTGGTCTCCGGTGGCTGGTGGGTGTGCGCTGGTGTGATCCGTACGGTGTCTGATGCTTGCTTCGGCGGTGCGTGTTGGGGGCTGCGCCCCCGGGAGTTGTGCGGCGCTCGGTGGGGGTGGGGCGGCACTGGTCCCCCCGTCGTGGTATGCCCTTCCTGGGTGTGGGTCGTGGCGTTTGCCGTGGTGCCTTTTTCCTCTGTGCCTCGGTCCCCGCTCATGCCCCTTTCTGGTTCTTTGGTGGTTTCCTGCCCCCATGTGGTGTCTCTTCCGGCGCCCTGTCCCTATTGGTGCCTGCCCTCACTTGGGGCCCCTTAGTGCCCTCATCCCTGAGTGCCCCTTGGTGTCCCTTGCCCTCCCCTTGCCCTTGTCCTTCCCCTTCGTGGTGTGGTGGTGGCGGGTTGGGGACGGGGCGCCGATGGCCCAGGCCTGGGGGTGGGTGGCCTGGAGCCATTGGCCGAGGGCTTGGGGGGTGTAGGGGGGGCGGAGGCCCTGGACCGCATCGCGGAGGAGGGCCTCCCATGCCGCTTGCGGCATGATGGCCTCCGGGGCGGCCTTGTCGGTGTCAGCGGGGTTGCGGGTGCGCATCTCCTCGAAGGTATGCACCATGTGCACCCCATCTTGCCTTCCCGCTCCCCCGGCCCACTTCACCCAGCGGCGGAGCTCCTGCAAAGCGGGGGGAGACCAAGAGGCGAGGTGGGCGGGGGCCTTGGGGGGGAAGGGGTCCGTGTCCGGGGTCCTGGAGCGGCAGAAGGAGGACATGGACCTGTGGTGGTGGTGGGGGTGGCGGTGCCTGGGGGAGCGAGAGCGGCGGTGGCGGGGGCTGGGGATGGAGGACGGGTACGGGCAGAGAGGGGAACGGGAGGGGGAGATGGACATGGGGCGGTGGTGGCGCGCTTGGTGGCATGTGGGGGAGCGGGAGTGGTGCTGGCGGGGGCTGGGGGTGGTGGATGGGTATGGGCGGCGGGGGGAACGGGGAGCCTGGCAGGGCCTGTGGGGGGAGGGGGAGGTGGACGTTTGGCGGCGGTGGCGTGCCTGGCGGCGCCGGCGAGAGTCGGGTCGGGGTCGTGTACGGCCGGAGGGGGGAGGGGGAGGTGGACATGGGGCGGGTGTGGCGCTCGTGGTGGCGCCCGGGGGAGCGGGAGCGGCGGAAGCGGGGTCCCGGGGGGTGGTGGTGGCACCTGGGGGAGCAGGAGCGGCGCGAGTTGGCTGTTGAGGCGCGGTGGCGGTGTGGGGATTGTGGGCGCCGGGAACGAGTGTGCTGTGCGGGGGGGGGGGGGGGGGGCGGGAGCGCCGCCGTTTGCGGGACCAGGCCTCATCGCTCGAGTCGGGCCGGTCAGGAGGCGTCGGCGGGTCCTGGGGGGCCTCACTTGGTGCCGCCTGGTACTGAGGGGGGGGGGGGGTCCCCCGTCGTCCATGGATCCGCCACGTAGGGGTGTGGTGGCGGCAGCGGCTGATGGTATGGGTCGAGTGACTGTCCCTGGCGGGTTGGGCCCGGGGGGCCCCTACGGCGTGGACGTGGTGGCCGGGGGGATACAGTTCCTGGTACGGGGGGGGTTGCTGGTACGGGGGGGGTGGCCCCTGGGGGTAGGTCGGGTATGCGGGTGGAGCGCCCGGTGGCTGCCATCCCATTTGCTGGTGCTGTTCGTGCACGGGGGGTTGTGGCCTGGTGGGGTAGGGTGGTGGGCAGTGGTAGTGGTGGAGGTGGTGTTGGTGGTGGTGGTGGTGGGGCCGCTGTTGGTGGTGGCGTTGGTAGTGGTGGGGTTGGTGTTGCGGGTATGGCCCTTGGAACCCTTGTGGGTATCCCGGTCCCCCTTGTGGGGGTGGGGGGTCGGGCATCGTGCGCAGCCCCTGGGGCTGCACTATGTGGTGGGCAGGGGGGGCGGGTCTGGGGCCGGGCTTGACGGTGACGGTGGTCGAGGGGTCCCACGTCCCTGGGTCGGTTTGGCCGGCGGTCGTGGTGGTTTGTGGGGGATGGATGACGGGGTGCTTGGTGACGGGGATGTTGACGAGGGTTTGGACGGGGTCGTGTTGGGTGGCCGCCTCTGCGTCGGTGGTGGCAGCCGGTGGGAGGGGGGCGTGGGTTGTGGTGGGTGGGGGGTCCTGGCTTGGGTTAGGGTTTGGGATAGGGCGGTGTCGGTTTGGTTTGTGTCGTTGCGTTTGTGGTGTTGTGTGTGCTCGCTTGGGCGCCGGTTTGGGTTTGGGGTCGGGTTTGGGGTTGGGGTCCGGTTCCAGGTTGAGGAAGACCTCTGTCCGGAGGTGTGAGGGTGCCGATGCCGGGTCGGGGGTCTTCTCGGTGCGTTGCTGGGATGAGGTGGAGGGGGTGGATGAGGCTGAGGACGAGGAGGAGGTGGTGGAGGCGGGTTGGGCTGTGATGCAGGCGGGCTTGTGGGCGACGGCTTCTGCTGCGGCCATGGCGGGGTGGATGGAGGGCATGGTCTCGGGCTGTAGGTTGGGGGCCGGCGGCAGGGGGGGCCCGGTCGTGACCTGGCGGCCCGGCGGGCCGATCTGGTTGGCAGCGGCGGGGGAGGGAGGCGCGGGGCTGTGGCCTTCGCCGTCCAGGCTTGGCTTGGCCGGGGTCCTGCAATTTGTGAGGTTGTGTGGGTTGGCGTCCACGGGGGGGAACAGTTCACGTGGGCTGCATTCAGGGGCCGGGGGGGCGGGCCTGGGTCTTCTGGGGTGTGTGCGGGGGGCGTGGGCGGGCCACTGGGTGGGGTGGGCGTGCCACGGGGCGCGGGGCTCCTCTCGGCGGGTGTGTGCGGGTTGTCGAGTGTGGGGGGTGGTGAGGGGTGTCCGGCGGGTGGGTGTGTGGCGGGCGTGTGCTGGTGTTCGGGCGGGTGGGAGAGGCCCGTGTCGCAGGGCCTGGGGGTGCGCGCGATTGTGGGCGTGTTTGGGTCTCCGGATGAGCAGCGAGAGGGGAGGGGCATGGGCGGGGATGGTGCGGTGGGGTGTGTTGTGTCGGTGTATGTGTCCGCTCGCCGCGGCGCGCTTGCGTGGCCAGTTGTAGGCCGGGCGGTTTGGAGGAGAAGCTTGCTGTCGTCTGCTGCCGCGGCAAGGATTTTGCAGACGAGCTTGCGTATCTGGTGGACCTCTTGGTGAGTGGTGGGAAGGGGGTATGCTAGCTTTGGGCTAAGACCCAGGCGGCTGAGGACCCTGTGGATGGCCTGGTACCCGCCGGTGAAAAATTACTGCGGTCTGGGGGGGGGTTTTGGCCCCGTGTCCGGGCCCGCCTCGATTTGTGTGTGGGAGGTGGGGATGGCCCAAATCCAGGGCACGGTCCCCGTGGGTGGCCAGCGGCGCTGGAACCAGTGGGTCAGGCAGAGCATGGCAAGTCCCAGGTGGTAGCCAGCCTTCCCTGAGGTGATTTGGGCCAGGGCGCGGGCTGGGGGCTTGTCCCCTGCCTGATGACGCCCCTGAGGACCCTGTGCTGCGTGGTGGGGTCCCCTACTGCCGCTGGTGGGGCGGTCCGTGGAGCGAGCATGGTGTCTGTCCCTTTGACGAGCCATTGCGGGCCGGGGGACGTAGCCGTAGCGGCTATCACGTAGTAGTGCCCGCGCACGAGGACTGTAACCCAGACCTCCTGCGGGGGGTGGTCACTGTCTGCAGGTGCGGGGGGGAGGTCGTTGTCTGGGGTGCGGAGGCCGGCGGCGCGGAGGGCGGTGTCTCGGGTTGGTGCGGTGGCCTGTTCCCACTGCTCCGGACTGTTCGGGTCCGCTGGGTGGTCCTTCTCCGCTGGGGCCCGTCGTAGGCCTACGGTCCCTCGACGCGTGACGTCGATGTCGGTGTCGTGTGTCAGGGCCTGGCCCCACTAGATTCAGACGTGCTGGCGCTGGGTGTGTTTGCGTGCTCGCCAGAGTACGAGGCTTAGATGGCCTCGTGGAGGCCGTTGCCTGGGGTGGTCAGGTCCCGGAGGGCTTTGACGGTGAGCTTGGTCCAGTCCTCCTGTAGGCAGTACCAGCCCAGGGGGGTGGTCGGGGCCCTGCCTTGGAGGGTTGCTCGGAGGAGGTTGGGGTCGCGGATGGTGGCCGCTGTGGGGGGGGGGTGCCCCGGGTCTGGGGGGGGTGGGCTGGATGGGTTGTCGGGGTCCTGCGTGTCTACGTCTACGTATTGTTGGCCCTGGTTGGGCTCGGCCGGGCTGGGTGGTGCCGGGTGGCTTCTTGGGTGGGGGATGGGCTTCAGGGCGCTGTGGTGGTGTCTTGGAGGCCTGCAAATGGAGATGGGGGGCGCGTGCGGGGAGCGGAGTGGGTTAGTGGACGTCTGGGTCATGCACGGCATGGTAATGGATGAGACGCTGCATGTGTTCCCTGGCGGTGGGGTCGGTGAGTTGCTCCGTGTGTGTTAACAGGAGGTGTTTGCGGTGTACCATTTGGGCCGCTGCTCTGCAGACTGCTTCTAGCTGGAGGTGCGCTGCTGCCTCCATGGGGCTTTCCGTGTGTTTGGTGAGGTGTCGGTGCAGGGCCTGTGTCACCGCCCCTCTCATGGTGGCTTCTTTGACCAGGGGAACTGAGAAGATGTGTTCGGTAGCCTGGTGTGCGTGGCTGTGGGTTGGCCATCATTCGTGTTGTCGTAGGGCTTCCGCCGGGGACCAGCCCACTAGCGTGTCCCTGCCTGAATGGTGGGGGCATTTCTTGGAGTGTTCCCAGTTCTGTGGGGTGGTGTGGTCGCACCGGCAACGGGTTTGTTCTTCGGGACATGGATGTGCTTGCGGGCGAGCCATCTGGCGACCCTGGTGAGGAATGGTAGTTGCTCCCTGAGGAGCTGGATGTGTCGTTTTTGGAGGTTGGCTGGGATGTTTGCTGGGCGCAGTGCTGAGTGGTAGAGGGCGACTTGCAGTCTGTCCTGGAGCTCCTGGATGTGCGCCCGGCTGTCTGCGTCGCCTAGCACGCAGGCGAGATGTTGGATGGGGTTGGGGTAGTGGTATGCTCTGTCGTGGGAGGAATAGGGGGCGTCCTCTGGTACCCAGTCCGGGGTCTGATGGGGCTCGGGTACGGGGGGTATGTGTTGGAGGTGTGTGTGGTTTCGGCCGAGGTCAGGGATCTGGAGGGTTTGGAGGTGCGTTGTTCCGTATTGGTGCCTGTTGGATTCTTGTTTCACGATGTGGTGTTGCACGTAGGGGGGAAGGCTGCGAAGGGCTTTCCAGAGCAGCAGTGCCTGGGTGCCAAGGCTCGTCGCGGTGGCTTTGTGAAGTGGTTGCCTTGCTATGCGGAGGAGCAGGTGTGTGTGGACAGTAGCGTCTACCACAAACCAGACCCCGACGATGTGCAGGAGGTGTGCGGGTAGGTGGGCCGCGATCTCGGCGATGGCGTCGGCCATGGCCCCTAGCTCCCCGTTGGAGGAGGCCCCGTAGGTGGTGTGGCCCGTGTGGTGGTCCATGTGGTAGTGTCCCCCGGTCTGGGTTAGCTGCAGGGTGGCCCCCCCGGTGATGGGCGTGAGGGCGGATTCGCCTGAGGCGTCAGTGAAGAAGAGCCAGTCCACCGGTGATGGTTGTGGGAGGCGGCATCCGTTCATGGGCAGGTAGGCGTATATGGCGAGGCCCGTGGCACATTTGTGATGCGGGCAACACGTTCGAACTCATATGTTCATGCTTTGGACAACATTAAGCGATTATTTTGCCGTTGAAACGTTGTCATGAAGCAGAATCACAATTGTTCATTTGTGATGAGGGTTCCACCGCACCGTTGAACCACGTTGAACCACTTGTAGGCATGTGTGCATTATGCCACATACCTTCGCCTCGGCATCCCAAGGTCCAAAATGAGGCGCGCAGCGTGGGATCCTGTGAAAGCTTTTTTTGTAGCCCTTTTTGTCTGTTTGGAAGCCCTCAGTGTGTTACCAATTTGGTCTGCAAGTTGTCTCCATAGGCGTTTTGTCGTGCCGTTTGTGCAAAAAAAGGTGAACAAGTCGTCCACCAGCTGTTGGTCCCCCCATCCACTGTAGTGGTCGTTCACCACTTGCAGCCAGTGCTGGGACATTTTTTAAAAAAAGTTCGTCACACGTCAGTTTCAGGTGGTTATGCAAATATTTTGTTCAGAAAAGCCTGCGCCGCTGGCGCAGCCGCCGCCGCCAGCGCTGGCGGTGGTTCAACCACGGTTCAACCGCGGTTCGGTGGTTCAACCACGCCCCTTCCGAGTTCAACCGGGTTAAACCGGGGAAAACCACTGTGTGAAGTACCTGATCCAAATGAGCACGCAGGGTAGAGAAGGAGGAGTTCGACTGGGCTTTTTCCCAATGGGGGACTGAAGGTCTCAACCGAGATGGAACTCTCAAGCACAGCTACCCTGACGACAAGTGGGTCGTAGTACCCCTGGGCCATTGGAACTGGAAATGGAATCAGGCCAGGGGGAACTACTCAACCTATGAGCAGGAATTGCTCGCGGGTATGCTGGTGCTATCCTCTCAGGCACGACTGTTGGGGAGTAAACCTGTGGTCTCGCTGTGCGACCAAGAGCCGGTCCGCACTTTCAAGAAGGGCACCCCACCTGAGAAGGCCAAGCTACGGCGCTGGTGGACCTACCTGAGCCAACTACGGCTGATAGTACACCATATCCAGGGGTTGAAGAACGAGTGTGCAGACTACATCAGCCGCAACAACTTCGACGCCCTGATTGGTGCCCTGTCTGAAGCGCTGGCTAAGGAGGCCTTCAGCCGAATGGACGTGCACTTGGACCTCAACATGACTATGATACGCCCCCTAGATGGACTCCAACAGGCGGAGTACCTGAAGGAGTTTGAGGATATCTACAAGCGCCTGGAGAAACGCCTTGAACCCCTCCTGGTCAACCAAGAAAAGTGGAAGAGGGACAAGAGCTACCTCTGGCACGAGGACCGCATCGTGGTACCCATTGACAGGGTCCCAGCGCTGCTTAAGTGGACCCACGAGTCCAGGGGTCATGTGGGTGCTGACCGTACCCTGAGGCTATTCAAGCAGTGGTTCCACACTACGTGGACTGATGACCAACTGCAGAAGACCCTCCAGCCTATCGTGAACAAGTGTCCGTGTAGGTCCTGCCTACCAGGGGATATCAGAGACAGGGGTTCCACTCGACCCTGCCCATCCCTCACTGTGCTAACAGTGTTCTCTACGTGGACTACACAGAGATGCCGAAGTTCGGAGGCTATGACTTCGCCCTCGTGGTAACCTGTGGGTTGACCAGGTTTACCAGGGTGTTCCCCTGTACCAAGCACATTACCGGAGAGAAGACTATCAAGATACTCCTGGAGGAGTGATTTTGTGTATATCGGGCCCCCAAAGAGATCAACTCCGATGAGGATGTACAAGTATGCTCAGATACCGGCTGGTACAAGAGGGTCCTGAGGTCCCTCAATGTCCAGGTGTCTACGGGGATCCCTTACTCTCACACGAGCAACCCCCTATGTGAGCGACAGATTCGTGTCCTCAAGGAGAATGTAAGGACATGGTGCAAAGCTGAACGCACCAGAGACTGGGTGAGACTACTCCCCGTCATATCCTTGATGAAGAACTCCCAAGAGAGTTCGGCGGCTGGCTATCCGCGCCATGAGCTATTCCCAGGGCGCCCGGCGTGGTACCTACATGCTCCATATCAAGAAGACACCCATTCTTCTGTGGGTGAGTGGGTCAATTAGCAACAAGCGAAGGTGAACAAGGCCAAGGCTATGCTCCAGAGAGTGAGGGAGCGTCAGTGGAACAAGAAGAACAAGCACCGAGTACCTGCCACCTACCAAGAAGGGGACTGGGTGCTGGTGCACCACAACCGACTACCCGCCTGGCCACGCTCTACCAGCGATGACCCATACTTCGGGCCCTACAAGATTCTATCCGTGAATGGACACCGTATAACAGTGCGATGTTCTTCCCGTCTAGGGGGGACCCTGGTGTGCGCTGCTCAACACCTGAAGCGCTACTACGATCCTGAAGACCTCTGTGGGGAGGAGTGGGAGCTGAACGACGAGAAAACCGCCGCCCTAGACCTACAAGGGGCTGCCAACCCTATGAAAGTAGAAGGGGACCCCCCGACATGAACGGTGAGGAGATGGCTAAGGAGGGCTTCTACCTGGTGAAGTCGGTCCTACGCCACCGCTCTTGTCAGGGGTGGCGCTTCCTCACCCTTTGGGAGGGGTTTGGAGTCGGAGAGGCCACCTGGGAGCCCTTCTCACCGTTTGTTCTACCTGAGGGACGCCTAAGCTCAGTTCCGGTAGCCTACTTGTCCGAGAACAACCTTGGAGAGTTGCTGAGGCTCGCGGAGACGCTTGCCTCCAAGACTAAAGCTGGGGACGGAACCTTACGCTTACCTGCCTTAGCATATGTGTGAGTGTGCCCCTCCTAAGGTCCTGAGAGCAAGCTGCCGAAATGGTGTCCTAATTATACCCAGGTCTCCACGTTTACTAAACCTGGAGGATGTCTTACCGGTGCCACGGGGTACGCCCCGGGTCTCTCCTCCCCTAAGCGCCCAATTTCTGTGCTGGCGCAAAACCCTGGGGGAATACCCAGCATATTAATCCAGGTATTGTTTTCCCTACCTATCTGCCTACTACAGGGGAGGGGTGGCCGAAAGCTATGAAGGCTTGAAAACGCCTATTCACTACGATGGCCAAAATCTAGCCTGACCACTGCGACTGCCCACCAACCCCGCTAAAATTGCAGGAAAGGGGTGGGACAGTGACACACGCACTATAGGTCCTACACACCCTACAGTGGCACCATCCTGGTGGGCGAGCACTTCAGCAACAGGCTCAAGCCCCCACTCAGGACTACCACTCCTACACGCACCCTCTACTTGGTGGCGTTGAAGGACAAGTCACGAGCCCTAGCTGCTCACCTGTGAGATTGCAAGAAAACACAGAGCTAGTAAGTATCTGTGGCCTAACAGGGACGCCACAACACGTTTCCTTGCTAGGGCTTGGAGGGAAGGACACTTTCTGAGTGTCTATTTTTTTCGACTGGGATTTTTCTCTGGGTCCCATGAGCATGGACTTGTCTAGTGTTCTTGCTGCCCTCTCCTCCCATGGGGTCCTGTTGGTCACCGGAACAAACATCCAGGTTGCATCCCTGCAAGCCTGCACCCCTGGCCTAGGTGGCCCTGAGCCCTCTGGCACGTTCATTCAGCCGGGACACCACTTACATGGTAGCAGAGACTACCTGAATGTTGTTCGTGCGTGTTCCAGTCCTCCGCTAGGCCCTCAGGGTCACCCAAATGGACGCTGTAGCAACGCCGGAAATGACATTTCGCTCCCTCTGTGTCTCAAAGGCGTGCGGCAAGAGTGCAAAACGAATGATTGAATGGAAGATGAGAATGGTGGCAAATTGCAGGCGTAGGAGTAGGAGCTTGTGTGCGTGCCCCAAACAAACAAAAGAGGAGAGGACAAGAGGTAGGCAAAGGCAACACAAAGTGCATGCGACAAGGGACGGGACGAACGGAGGAACAATGCACAAGAACAAAGGCAGGAAAGGGAGAAGAAGAATGAAAGTGTGTGCCCGCCCCAAAACATAGCAACATGCGCGCGTAGACACTAGGAGCTTGAGTGCGTGCCCCAGCAAAGCCACCACAAAGGGAGGGAAAGGGAGCAGGGGAAGAGAGGACCGGGGGCGGAGAGGGAGGGGAAGCGGCGGGGAAAGCAAAGCGGAGCGTGGAGAGCGAGGGAGGAGCAACGACGATGGGCGCGCGAAAAAAAAAGAATAGGCAAACAAAACACCGAAGCACCGCGCACGCAAACACCGAAGTCAGCAAGGAGAGAAAGAAACATGACGCCCCGGATTGGAGCATCCGGGGCAAGTGGGAGCACGGCCCGAGCCCCCAGACTGGATCTTCCGGGGGTGAACCCGGTGCCACGGACTGGAGCGTCCGAGGCAACAGAGAGAATACGACAAAAGGGCGCCCCGGAATGGAGCTGCTGGGGCGGAATGAAGCACAGCATTAACCCCCGGACTGGATCGTCCGGGGGTGAACCCGGCGCCACTGACTGGAGCGTCCGAGGCGGCGGAGAGAGGACGACAAAAAGACCCCCCGGATTGGAGCAACCAGGGAGGAATGAAGCAAGGCGCAAGCCCCCGGACTGGATCGTCCGGGGGTGAACCCGGTGCCGAGGACTGGAGCGTCCGAGGCAACGGAGAGAATACGAGAAAAAGACGCCCCGGGTTGGATCCGCCGGGGCAGGAAGAAGCACGGCACTAGCCCCAGGACTGGATTGTCGGGGGGTGAACTCGGTGCCACGGACTGGAGCGTCCGGGGCAGCGGAGGGAATATGACAAAACAACGCCCATGATTGGAGCATCCGGGGCGGAATGAGGCGCGGCGCTAGCCCCCGGACTGGATCGTCCGAGGTGAACCCGGTGCCACGGACTGGAGCGTCCGGGGCAACAGAGAGAATACGATGAAAAGACGACCCGGACTGGAGCGTCCGAGGCAACGGAGAGAATACGATAAAACGACGGCCTGGTTGGAGCATCCGGGGCGGAAAGAAGCACGGCGCCAGCCCCCGGACTGGATCATCCGGGGGTGAACCCAGTGCCCCAGACTGGAGCGTCCGAGGCAACGGAGGGAATACGATAAGAAGACGGCCAGAATTGGGGCACCCAGGGCGGTATGAAGCACGGTGTCACGGACTGGAGCGTCCGGGGCAACGGAGAGAATAGGATAAAAAGAAGCCCCAGATTGGAGCATCAGGGGCGGCATGGAGCACGGCAATAGCCCCCGGACTGGACTGTCCGGCGGTGAACCCGATGCCACGGACTGGAGCGTCCGAGGCAACAGAGAGAATACGATAAAAAGACGGCCCGGAAGGGAGCATCCGGGGCGGAAAGATGCACGGCACAAGCCCCCGGACTCGATCGTCCGGGGGTGAACCCGGCGCCACGGACTGGAGCGTCCGAGGCAACGGAGAGAATAGGAAAAAAAGACGCCCAGGAGCGGAGCATCCGGGGCAGAGTGGAGCACAGCCTGGGCCCCCGGACTGGATCGTCCAGGGGAGAACCCAGTACTACAGACTGGAGCGTCCAAGGCAAAGGAGAGAATACGATTAAACTGCGCTCCGGAATGGAGCATCCGAGACGGAAGGAAGCAAGGCAGTAGCCCCCGGACTGAATCGTCCAGGGGAGAACCCGCTGCCATGGAAAGGAGCGTCCGAGGCAACGGAAAGAATAAGACAAAAAGACGCCGCGGATTGGAGCATCCGGGGCGGAATGAAGCGCGGCCCGAGCCCCCGGACTGGATCGTCCGGGGGTGAACCCGGTGCCATGGACTGGAGCATCCGGGGCAGCAGAGGGAATACGGCAAAAAGTCCGGGGGTGCTCCCGGTGCAGCGAACTGGAACACCCGGGGTAGCAATGCGCCCGGACTGGGACGACCGGGGACGAAGCGGCCCGGGAATGGAAGGTCCGGGGTAGCAAACAAGGAGAAGGAGACGGCGGCAGAGCGACACAGAGAGGAGAACAAGAACAAGAGCAAGGAACAGAAGGGGGAGGACAAGAAGGAGAGAAGACGCGAAGCGGGAGGAGAAAGAGCAAGAGGGGAGAACGAGAACACGGGGAGGCGGATGGGCACATGGAGCCCGGACCGGAAGGACCAGAGCGGAGGGGACACAATGCCGGAAAGGGGAGGCAAGAGCAAGGAGAGCCGGGGAGGGTGGACAAGGAGGACACGAGCCAGGGGAAAGAGGAGAAGGGGAGGCCGAAAGAGCAGACTAACACAGACGGAGACTCGAATGCGAACGCCAGGGGCACCACGAGGACAAGAAGACGGCGACAGGAAAAAGCAGGAGGGCAGTCACGGAGAGCATGCACAAGAACAGGCGAGGATGAGGGAGGGGGATAGGAAGCATGCGAGGAGCACACAGTGAGCACGCGCACCGGTGAACAGGAGCCAGGAGGCCCAGGACGCCTCACATACAGCACCACACACAACGCGTGCACACCGGTGAACGGGAGCCAAGGGGCCCACGGTGCACACGACACAGGGCACCGAGGCAGAGGAAACCATAGGCTAGGCAGTAGACTGTAAAAATCCAGTAGCCTTCGGCCAGGGAGTGGTTGTCACGGGGGGCTACCGGTCCTGTCCTGCGATGCAATGCGGGGCAACTGTGACAACTGCTCTTACACCCAAACACAGAATACAGAACACAGACAGGCACACCGGTGAACAGGAGCCAGGCGGCTCAGGACAACGCACATGCAACAACACACGGAGAGCGTACACGCCGGTGAACAGGAACCAAACGGCACAGGACACCGCACCCGCAACACCACACACAGAGCGTGCACGCCGGTGAGCAGGAGCCAGGAAGCCGTGCACGCAACACCGCACACAGGGCGTGCACGGCGGTGAACAGGAGCCAGGAGGCCCGGGACACCGTACACGCAACACCACACACAGAGCTTGCTCACCGGCGGCCCAGAACACCGCCCAGGAGGAGCAGGGCCGGGACAACGGGGAAAACACACACATCCAGGACAGAAGCATGAGGCAGGAACGCCAAGAGAAGGTATGGAGCTTGCGGAGCAGCATCAAGGGGAGGAGGCGGCGACGGCAGGAGGAAAAGGCGAACGCAGGGGCCGGGAAGGGGCTACGGCAGGGGGAATTGAAGGAGGGAGGGGGGGAGGGAGAGGGGCAGCACACAGGGGTGCCAAGACATAGAGGGGGAGACCCAGGGGACAACAAAGAGGGGGCGAAAGGAAGGGAGGCGAAGCAGTGGGGAAAGGATTCAGCCGGGGAGTACCAGCGGCCAGTACAGAAAGGGCGCTCGAAGGACACACTTGACGACAAGCGTCGTGCTTGGGTTGGGGCGGTAGAACGTGCTTGAGGCCCTGGAGGGGCCATTGAAGAACGCAAACACCCCCGGACACCGGGGATGCCTTTACGCCTGAAGCGAGGTGTGCAAGAGGGGAGGGTGGAAGGGACGAGGAAGGTAGCCAAGAGGGGCTGTGGAGGAGAGGCATACACTGTGTACACAGGAGACACACAATGTACGCGACCGAAGAGGAGGCCAGCAAAAGGAGCCGGGAGTCAATGGAGAGCGCGAGGGGTGAGACACGAAAGAGAAGAGCAGCATGCACATGGACCGGGAGTGAAAGAACGTTCGAAGGGGAACAGGACCGAATCCATGCGGGAGTGGTGACACAGGGTATGGAGGGTGACGGAGTGGACTCCTTGTGGAGAGCTATGAGTGTTATCGAAGGAGGCCAAGGCACAAATGAGGAAGCGAAGGAAGTACGAGCAAGGGTAGTCGCTGCAGTCGAGGAGAGGTTACAGACAGGGGTGATGCAGGAGCCCCTGCCGCAGGGGGAGACGGGATGGAAGGAGTACGTACGGAAGCTGGTGCAAGGGAGAATGATGGGAGGACCGCCGGAGGTTGAGGCGTGGGCTGCGAAGAATGGATACAGAGTGAAAGTGTACCGGGAGACGAAGGATGGAGAGGGCTACAGGAAGATACAGGAGTATGGAGGGGAGAAAGGGGATGACGGCAGGAATCCTGTGGAGGAAGACGAGGGTGTATGAGGTGGTGTGCAAGCACGAGGAGACAGGGGAAGGCAGTACAACAGGAGAGGCGGGAAGAGCAGGCACGGGCGGGGGGGCACAGGTTAGGGTGGGCATGGGAGGCGAACGAGGACACTGTGTTGCGTCAGGCGAGAGTCGGCCGTCGACGTGTAGAACGGGGACTGTGGGGAGTGCGGCGGGGAACGAAGAGGAACAGCAACGCAAGGCGGCATGGGCGTGGAAGAGGCGGGAGGGTGCATTGGAGGGGGCGAGGGAGAGAGCAGAGGAAGGGGTGCTTGTAAAGCACATGTACGGGAAGGATGTCAACACATTGTGGGAGGTGTTGTGTGCGCTGGAGGGCAGACTGAACAGTGAGGAAGAGGTACAGCGGATAAGGCAAGGAGTGGCTACCAGGGTGGAGGGTAGACACAATATGGGAGAAATGGAGGAGTGCCTGCCACAGGAGGAAGTAT
This sequence comes from Eutreptiella sp. 'Long Island Sound 2002', assembly GCA_964036045.1. NCBI lineage: Eukaryota > Euglenozoa > Euglenophyceae > Eutreptiales > Eutreptiaceae > Eutreptiella > Eutreptiella sp. 'Long Island Sound 2002'. The sequence continues at coordinate 125,902,517 of OZ038381.1, read as the reverse complement.
CGTGGCAGAGGTACATACAGCGGACTAGGCAGGGGAGGAGGATGGGCCGGCCACCGGAGGTTGAGGCATGGGCAGTGGAGGGGGGGTACAAGGTGGCGGTCTACAGGGAGACAAAAAGCGGAAACGGATACAGAAATTTGGTGGAGTATGGGGAAGGAACTCCGCTGGATGCGGGAATCCTGTGGACCAAGCGAAGAACCTATGCGGTTCTGTGGGGTGTCAGAGGACGAAGGAGTGACGGGGCAGACGTGGCGGCGGCGGTGCAAAGAGTGCTGGACAGCGCACAAGGGGGGCAGGGATGGCCGGAAGAAATGCTGGGGGGGGCGAGGCGACAGGTCATACCAGGGGATGGCAAGTGCCTGTATTGGGCACTCAGCACGGTGGACAGAGCGGGGGGCGGGCAGCAGCAGAAGAGGTGCGCGGAGGCGGAGATGGCGCGGCCCCCAGAGTCAGGCTGGGCGCGGAGAGTCATGAGGGACGCGGGAGCGCGCACGTGGGATCAGTACCTGGACAAAGTGCACAGAGGAGAGATATGGGGAGGGGCATGTGAAGTTTGGAGGTGGGCGCAGAGCAAGGGATGCAGAGTGGCAATGTACCAGGAGTGGGGACCGCAGGGGGTGTATCGGAAGATGGCAGAAGTGGGAGGACGAAAGCGAACGGCAGCAGCGCTGCTGTGGAGCAGACAAGGAGGGGGACACTACGAGCTGCTGTGTCCCCCGGGGGAAGAAGACGCGGAGGCAGTGGCGGGGGCGGACACAGAAGAAGGGACAGTATCGGAAGGCACGCAGAAGTGACAATGGAGGAGGTGTTGGCAGAAGAAGGACAGCAGAAGGGGGGGGGGGGAAAGGTGGAGGTACCAGGGACAGGAGGGCCCCGGGAGGGAGAGGGGGGGAGTGGGAGGGGGTACAGCGCGAGACAGAAAACTACGGGCGGGATTGGAAGGGGTGCTAGGAGTGCAAGTACAGGAGATGGAGTATATGCAAGTGCCAGAGGGTACGGGGAAAGGCGAGTGGCACAGGAGGCAGGCACGGGGGGTGGACGTGTGGGTCACAGGGGGAGGGGAGGCGGTGTTGCAGCTGCAGCACAGGGAGGATGTGAGGACCGGGTGGGGGGCAGAGAGAGCGGTCCAGATACGGCCGGACAGGGCGGTGTGGCTGGAGCCGGGATGGAAGGGGAGGTACAGAGTGGCGGCGGAGGGACGCCGGTGGTGGGGTCAGCATATGACGTGGCGAGCGGACCAGGGGGAGGGGGTCCCAGTCAGGAATGAGTGGGGAGGAGAGCTGCCTAGAGGAGGACAGGAGGCGAGTAGCGTGCGCGCACAGTTCACTAGGGCGGCATTGACCGCGGCACGCACGACACAGGGACACAGAGGGCAGGGGTTGGTGTATACGTTCGGAGAGGAGATGATGCTGAAGGCGGCCGAGGCCATCAAAATGTTGCTGGATGAAGGGACGGCGTGCATGGCCAACCGCACGTACCATGTGCACCCACACACGGGGGACACGTGGCAATACGCATTCCCGGGGGACGACGGCATGGAGAGTATAGCGCCACTGCCGGAGTGTGAGAGGCAGGGTGCAGAGATATCAGCCCTTGCCAGGGTGGCAGAAGAATGGGTGCGGGAAGCGGGAGAAGTGGAGCACGAGAAGTGGGCAGTGGGGGTCATTCGGCGTGCGAGGTTCCGCAGGGGAGAATGGATGACACGGGAGGACACAAAGGCGATATTCCCTGTGGCGACGAAGGGGCGGGCGGCGGCACAGTCGAGGGGACAGGCAGTCCACATCATCCTCCCGGATGACAGGGTGGGAAGCAGGGGGATGGTGGAAGTCGAGGTACGCCACGGACATGGGGCCAGGTACCAGTACGATGTGCTGATCCCAAACGTGGTGGTCACCACAGCAGCGGCGGCGGGTATGGAGGTCCGGATTGGACTCGGCCGGGAGGGACAGGCGGTACAGGTGTACACCATGGGACACTGGGAGGGGCAGCCGGCAATCCAATGGATGGCGGATCCCGCGTGGAGGGAGCCGCTGCATCCCGAGGGCCAGGTGGGGAGGGGAAAGGCGGCTGGGGCGGACACTGCTGAGCTGGACAGAGCGGAGAAAGAAAAGGAGAAGCGCCAGAAGGAGGCGGCGACGGAAGGGTTGGACATGCTGGGGGACGGCAGGGACAGGAAGGACATGCTGCAGAAGTGGGCGCAGAGGCTGAGGGGCAAGGCGAAGGCAGGTCAGAATGTCTTGATAGAGAATGGAGAGGTGCAGCCAGGGCTGGAAGACCGCATCAAAGGATGTAGGGGTGAAGAGGTACGGCAGATGGTGAGCAAGGCTAGGTACCACCTGAAGGCCAGAGCTGAGGCGGGGGAGGACAAGTGCAGGCCAGAGTGTACGCAGGCCAGGTGCCTTTGCAGGCTGGACGGACCACAGGAGCCCAAGGGAGGATACCATCGGATCAGAGTAAGGCAGCCCAGGAGACAGGGGCCTATGTGGCTGCAGATGGGGGAAGGGGAAGGGGCGCCGCTGGTGTACTTCCACCAAGTCAAGCACATGTGGGTGGGATATGCTGATGGTCGGAGCGGAACAGTGGGGGACGAGGAGGAAGGGGTCGAGAGGCAAGCAAAGGCGCAGATCCTGACGGCAAAGAAGGTAGAGCCAAAACAGGCGGTGCTGTGGATGCAGATGCAGCGGGATGCGCAGGTAGCGGCGTGTGGGGACAGCACGAGCAGAACAGTAGAGGTGTGGGGGCCCACGAGGCAGGTCTTGGCCATGGCGCTGTACGTTGGGGAGACAGTGCGGCGCAGCAGAGGCATGGCCGGAGAGTGGGACCCAGACACAGAAATGCACCGGATGCGCAAGGTTATGACCATGGTTGACTATGACGAGGTGGCGGGGAGGAGTGTCAAAGGGCACACAATACAAGTAGTGTCACCACAGGCGAATACCACGGGGGCTGCAGACCAAGGGGTCACGGACCTGGTGCAGGACAGATACACGCGGTGGGTCGTGGAACCAAGGGGGGGTAGGCGCCAAGCGGTGGTGTATACGGCGGCGCCGTTGAAAAGGGTGGAGCACCCGCTCATGCAGTGGGTCGGGGAGATGGAAGAGGTGACAATTGAAAGAAAGGGGAAGGTACGAGAGATGGCCGTCCTATGGGCGTTGGAGTCGCAAATGGATAGGTGTGCGGAGGCGGAAGAAGCGGAAGAACCCAGGGAACAGATTCGGTTGGCATTGGAGTGGGTGGCCAGCAGCGGGGGAGGGGAGCGGCCGAGGTGGATCGTGGCACCCGGAACGGAGGATGGGCACAGGAAAGAGGCATTGGAGAGAGCGAGAAGGCTCACGGAGGAGGCCAGGAAGCCGGGCCTGGAGGTGGAAGACGATCAGGGGGGGGGGGGGGCAAGTAGGTGGAGGGGGATGCGGAGGGGGAGAGGGGGACAAATGCGGTTCAAAGTGGGGAATGGAGATGGTGAGGAGGAACGAGACGAAAGGGGGCAGGACCAAGCGCGGGGAGAGGAAGGCCGGAAGCCGGGACTGGCAGCGGGCGGGCGGGAAGACAGAGAGGAGGGAGAAGAAAGGGTGGAAGAGGGAGAAGTGGGAGGAGGAGGGCAGGAGAGTGCTGTTGGAGACAGGGTGGAGGGGGGGAGCAAGGAGGAGGGGACAAGAGAGGGAAGTGAGAGGGAGGGCGGCAAGCGGGGGAGAGAGGCGGACGAGCAGGATCTGCAAGCAGAGCAGCAGCAGGAGGGGGAAGGGGAAGGGACGCCAAGAAGGAAACGGGCGAGGGGAGTCAGGTACAGGGAGGAGCAGCGGGGCTGTGAAGAGCAGGGGACGGTGCGGGAAGGGATGACAGTGTATGGTCCGCACAAAGTGAGTGGGAAGTGGAGGAGGTATGTGGGAACAGTGGAGGAGATGATCGAACAACAAGATCGCAAGGGACATGTGACGAGGGCAGCCATCGTGCAGTGGGAGGAGCAGGGGGAGGGGGATGAGGAGAGACTGCCGTACGCGGTGGAAAGGTTGCAGGTATGCCCGCAAGGTAGGGAGATGGAAATACACGGGCAGCTGGTTCCGGAGCAGGAGGCGAGAGAATTGGAAGGAGAAGAGGTGTCGGCGGGGGGGAAGAACAAGAAGATGAAGTGACAATTAATGGAGCGGGGGGCGGCCGGGAAGAAGAGGAAAGAAGCCAGACAAAGACAGGGGGGAAGGAACAAAGGGGAGGACAAAGGCACGACGGACAAGGGGGATCTACGAGTGGATGGGGAGGGCAGGTGGCAACGCATGAAGTTGTACACCCACAATGACCCCGCGGCACTGTATCGGGCGGACAAGGCAGCGTGGCAGCAGATGAAGCTGCATGAGGCGGACCCCGATGTGGTGGCGTACCAGGAGATAAGGTTGAAGGGGAAGGACAACGTAGTGTGCGCGCAGATGTACGGCAAGGAGGGAAGAGAGTACCAGCGGGAGTGGACGCAGGGGGTGCCGCTGTTGGTGCCCAGAGGGCTCAGCGTTGTGCAGGACAAGAAGGTGGGAGCGAGGGGACGAAGGGTGGTGTATGATGTGGCGACGGAGCATGGCCAGGTAGTCATCATCAACTGCCATGTCCCACATGGGAAGAGGGTCAAGGAGTATGTGGCGCAGCTGAGGATGGAGTACGTCAGGGCGCTGGAGAGGGGGCCAGTCATCGTAGTTGGAGACTTCAACTACGATCCCCGGAGGAGGGGCGCAGAGACGGAGGTGGACCGCGAGGTGCGGAAGTTTGTGGAGGAAATGAGGCTGCAGGACGTGTCGTACAGTAGAGCGCCAGGCCCCTCACGCTACCCGGCACCAGAAGGCAGCGCGCCATCGCGGATAGACGCGGTGTACGCGGACCCCAGCTGGGTCAAGGGGGTGACGGCGGGATACATGGTGGGGCCGGAAGAAATGCAGGACAGGAAGGGGCATTGCCCCATGATGGTGACTGTGGACGTGAAGGTGGGGGAGCCCGGGGACGAACAGGAGGATGAGCAGGGGTCGGACGAGGAAGGCGTCAGCCTGCTGCCAATGGTGAAGTGGCCGGAGGAGGGGGACGAGAGGTGGCAACAGTGGGGGCAGCGGGTACACGCCGAAATGAGGCAGGGGAAACAAGTACATCAAGCCATGAGGAGGGCAGCGCGGATATGCGGGGTTACCAAGCAAGTGGGGGAGTCGCAGGCACAGCCCAAGCTGCAAAGGCTTCTGGCCACACTGAGGAAACAGCAGCAAGAGGAGGTCGAGGCACGGGCGCGAGAAGAGGGGACGGAGTGGCAAACGGAGGTGACACAGGCGAAGAAGAGGGTGCGAACAGCGAGGAGGGCTGTGGTGGAGGAACACGAGAGGATATACCAGAAGGTGGTGGCGGAGCATGAGAGATACATGGAAAGGGCGGTGCCGTACAAGTCGCTACGGTACATCAGAGAGCTCGCTGAGGCTGGAAAACCAAAGGAAATCAGGGCGGTGAGACAGCAGTCTGGCAGGGTCACTGGAAACAAAAAGGAAGTGCTGGAGGAGGTGGCGCAGAGTTTCAGGAGGCAGCACAACCAGAGGCAGCAGGAGCTAAGCAGGATCACAAGGAGAATGGTAAGGGTGTTACCGCGGGTGTTCACAGCGGAGCAGAGCGAGGATATACACCGCAGCAGGGTGACGCTAGGGGAAATTAAAGAGGCAGTGAAAGCTCTCCAGGGGAAAAAGAGCCCGGGAGTGGACCAGCTGGTGGCGGAGGCGTACCAGCACCTGGAGACGCCGGAGCTGGATGGTCTAGCGGGGAGGGTCACGGAGGTGTTGCGGGCAGGCGAGCCCCCAAAGGAATGGGGGGGCATAGTGCGGCCCCTGTACAAGAGGGGGGATCACCTCAGGCCGGGGAGCTGGAGACCAATATGCCGTGCCGTCACAGAGGCCAAGCTGGTCTTGATGGCGATCTTCGGGAGGATACAGCAGCAGCTGTATGCAGCGGGGGTCATACTGGACAATATGTGGGGGTCAGTGCTGGGTAGGTCCACACAGGAAGCAAGCTTCCTGTACAATATGTACCTCGATGATGAGGACCTAGAGGCGTTCATGGCGTCTGTGGACGTGAAGAGGGCGTTTCCCAACACGCCGCGTAGGCTCATAGAGGAGGTGTGGCGACAGCTAGGACTCCCATATGGTGACTTCGTGGAAAAGTACCTGCGCTCAAGGAGGTACACGGTCACCAGGGGGAAGGGGTGTACCGAGTGGGTAACCCCAGGCAGCGGGATGCCACAAGGCGGGGTGGAGGGCCCGTTCCTGTACTTGCTGGCCATGCTCCCCCTGATGAGTTGGATAGCGCGGGAATATCCACAACTGGCGCGGGCGCCACACACGTTGCCGGCGCAGGCATATGTGGATGATGCGGTACCCATGGCGCGGGATGAAAAGGCCCAACAGGTGGTACAGGACCTGATGCAGAGGTACGGGAGGGATAACCACCTTGTCTGCAGCGCGGAGAAGTCGGCGGTTCTGAGGAGGGGTGGAGAGGAAGGCATGGCGCTTGATGTAGGAGACGGACTGGCATGGCTGGAGAGGGCAGAGGAAGCGGTGGTGCTGGGACATGTGCAGGCCATGGAGGCGAGGGGGGTCAGGCTACCTGACAAGTTAGTCAGGGAGTTCAGGGCGAAGCTGGTGGTCCTGCGGCATCACCCCCCGTCAGTGCAGGCGACCCTGTACTACCTGCGGGCGGTGCTCAATGGGGCGGTAGGGTACCAGGGGATGCACCTCCCGTACTGGAGGGATCAGCTGGAGGAGGTGGAGGGAGAAGTGCGGAGGCTCATCAGAGGGTATGACGGGATACCCACAGAGGTGCTGTGGTGCGTGTTGCGGTCGTCGACGGCCTACTATGGAGAAGGGATGCCCACGGCGGGGGAGGCGTACAGGGCACACACGGCGAGGACGCGGAGCAGGATGTGCCACAATCAGGAAGAGGTGCTGAGACGGGTGTGCTATCACGCGGTCGCAGAGGTTCAGAAGGAAGAGAACATGTGCCCGCGCTATGTGTGGCACCGGCGCAGGCGGTTGGCGGCGGGGAAGAAGGAGCGCATGTGGCGCGCCCTACAGGCAGTGTTGCCGGGGGAATAACACATGCTGGCAACCAACAGGACGTGCGGTAGGCGGGGACCAATCCTGGTCCTGGACACGGACTTCGGGGGGGCGGCACATGGGACGGTGCGTTGGATCAGGAAGGAAGAAGTGAACATGGAGGTGCTGCACGTGCGCAGGAAGGATATGAAGGAATACAAGAAGGCGGGGCTGCACCATGCGGAGTTCTATCGGGACACCATGGTGGTGGAATGGGGTGTATACAGGAGGATGATGAGGAGAGCAAGAGGACGGGAGGACCACGCAAGCTGAAGCAGGAGGATGCGCGCGATGTGGAACGAGTGGGTGACGCTGTGGGGGATCCGGCAGAGGAAGCCAAGAGGCGGGAGAGGAGAGGGGGCGCAGCAAGAGAGACTGGTGCTGGACAGGGGGGAGAGGGACAAGGCCAGACCGGGCATACTGTTCTGTGCGCCGCTGGGACTCAAAGGACCGAGGGGGAAGGTACAGAGTGCGGCCGGGCAGTGGTATGATGTCCATGCAGATATGTTCCGGAAAGACAACATCCCGGAAGAGGCAGGACAGGGGGACCAGTGCTGGAGGTGCACCAAGGAGGCAGGGCAAATCCCGTGGCCAGTCCTACGAATGACGGCGTTGGCGTTCCCGAACGTGACCATGCGCACTACGGACGCCAGGGAGCAGTGGTGGGGGCTGGTGCTGCGGCTGCCCAAGGAGGTGCGGGAGGATGAGGAGGCCCAGGGGGACGTGGAGGTCTGGTGGGGAGAGGAAGAGGAGAGGAGAAGAACAGGGGTCCAGTTTGGATGGGACACAGTGCGGGGACTACAAGAAGAGGATGATGGGGTGGCGGTGAGTTTCCGGATGACGGACACGGGGAGGCCCGACGAGGAGGCGCCCATAGTGCCCGTGAGCCACAAGTGTGCAGGGAGTGCGAGGAGGATCAGGCTGACGGTCCACGGGTTGCCAGCAGACAGGGTATGGTACCAGGTTCTGGTACAGGCATACCTAGACCAGGGCAGGGCGAAAGGGGACAGGGCATGGTGCCACGGAGTGGTGGTGACGAAGGGATGGAAGGCCAGGACGGACAATAAGTGGGCGGTGTACAGAGGGGTAAGAGAGCTAAGCATCAGGGATGGGGTACGAGAGTATGGCATTGAGAAGCACAAAGTGTACTGCCACTACCCGAGGGAGGTGGTGCGCATACGGGAGCCCACGAGGGAGAGGGTGGTGCTATTTCTGGACGGGTCCGGGGTGGAAGGACAGCCGCCCATGGCGGGGGCAGCGGCGGTAAGGGTCAAGGGGGTGGGACAGGTGACGCAGAGTGTGGGGAAAAGATGGTGTACGGAGCAGCGTCCCATGGAGAGGTGCAGGCGGTGGCGGACGTGGTTGGGGAGATAGGGGAGGACGTACGGGAAGTGTGGATGGTGGTGGACGCAGAGGCGGACAGGGCGTCCCTGGGGAGACTGGCCAGCAGGCCACTGCATGAGGCCCTGGGCGGGGGACTGTCGTCACAGGTGTACGCAATATGGCACGGGCTGGAGATGAAGAAAGTGCCCCTGGTCATACACCTGGTGAAACAGGAGTCACACAGGGCGGGAGTGGGGAATCATCAGGCGGATGGGGCGGCGCAAGCGGTGGATAAGGAGCAGGAACCAGAGTGGAAGTCCGCCAGAGAGCAAGGGGCACCTCCACTTGGTGCATATACCTCCAAGGGTCGGGGAAGAGGAGAAGGCCAGTTCGGTGGTGGAGGAGGACAGAGACAAGCAGGAACTAAGGGTGTATCCACAGCCGGTGCACATGCTAGCCCAAGTACGAGGGGGGCCGGAGGTGGTAGAGCTGAACGAGTACTTGGAGGGCAGGGTGGGACAGCGGGTCCACTACCCCAATGTGCTGAGGCCGGATTTGCTGCCGAAAAGGCTGCAAACCAGAAGGCTGCAGGCGATCACGGGGCAGGTGCCGGTGCGTGAAACGATCATGAGGTGGTACAGACATAAGGGTATGGACCTCCTGGATGAGTACATGAGATGCCACTGTGGCCGAGGGCAAGAAACATACGAACACTTCATGCGGTGTGCACAGTATAAGGGGATCGAGGAACCACTGGTTCGGGATGGGACGTCCCGTTACTCAAGAAGGGTGCGAGAGGCAGAAGCGCGGTGGAGAGAGAGCTGGGGAAAGAAGGGCACCGCAAAGGACTATGGCACATGGTGATAGTGAAACCGCTGTGGTGCGCGCTCCAGGAGCATACAGTGGCACCGGAGGCCATGGCGCACAGGCTCATGCGGCGTATGGTGGAACATCTCCAGGAACGCATGGCGTGCAGAGAGACGCAGTTGGAGGCGCGGGCGGAAGACATGCGTGATCCAGTCACCAAGCGGGTGGGGATGGTGTTGATCAGGTACAACCCAAAAATCACGGAGAGGGGGACGTCGGGAAGGGGACCGGAGGGAAAGGGACAGCGGAAGCGCCCGTAGCATGGACTGGAGCGTCCGGGACTGGGCACACAGAGTCGTAGGGCAGAGCAAGAAGCGGGGAAAGTGAAGCGGGGACGAGGACGGCGACAGTGCAGACTGCGGCAAGGAGAGTGCGACAAAATGACGCCCCGGATGGGAGCATCCGGGGAGGAATGAAGCACGGCGCTAGCCCCTGGCCGAGCCCGGTGCCACGGACTGGAGCGTCCGAGGCAACTGAGAGAATACAAGAAAAAAAAGGCGCCCTGGGTTGGAGCATCCGGGGCAGAAAGAAGCACGGCATTAGCCCCAGGACTGAACCGTCCGGGGGTGAACCCAGTGCCACGGACTGGAGCGTCCGAGGCAACAGGGACAATATGACAGAGCACCCCACACGTGGGGCGCGCGAACAGCGGGGATAACGGGCGGGGGAGGTGGGGGGAAACGGCGACAGGGCGCAGGGCTCAAGCGTGATCCCATGTGCAGCGCAATGTCACAAATGCCTGACCCACAGCCCAGCCAGCCGCTGACGGTGCGGGCAGCAGTGGCCCGCATGCAGGTGGGCGCAGCCCCGCGGCCTCCCTCGCTGGCGTCCTCGGCGACGTCTGCAGGGGTGTCGTCGCCCTCGTCTCCGGAGAGCCCGGAGACGGTCAGGGAGGAAGGGCCGGGGGCTACAGGGCGACAAAGGGGGGAAGGAGCCGTGGTTGGGAAGGGAGAGGGGAAGGAAAAGGGAGGACAGGCAGAGGCGGGGAAGGGCGGGGCAGAGAGGGTGGCGGCAGGGGCAGAAGGGCAGGGGGAGGGGCAGGGGCGGACCCGTTCAATGTGGTGGATTTGAGGGCGGGCGTGGATGTGAGGAGGAAGGAGTCAGTAATCGCCGACATCCTCGAGGTGTCGGAGGATAAGGGGGAAGGGGCGGGCTGGATGGCGGTGGAGGGAGGCCCAGGACAGCCGTCGGCGCCCCATGTGCCGGCGGCTGCCATGAAGTCCATCCTCCTGGAGGTGCGGAGGCAGGAGGAAGGCAAGGGCGGACGAGGGCAGCTAGAGGCGGGAGCGGCAGCGAGCGGAGACAGCAGCGTGAGCTGAAGCCGGTTCAGACCCCCGTCGCCATCTTTGGGTTACTTGGGGTGTGTATATATGTGCCGACAAGCCGCCATTGGCTGATATCATACTCTCCCATCCACCTGAGCTAAGCCGATGTGATAGTGTGATAGGTTTGGCCATTCCGGCTACGAGCGGCCATATTCAGTACCGAGGCACCGCCAGCGGAGATTTATATATCGGAATATCAGGAATCAACAGGGTTTTATTATCATAAGGTTTCCGTAATTTTTCAGCCTTCTGTTCTGATGGTCAATGTATCGGCGACTGTCAGTTGGCTCGCGATTTTGCGGTAACCGTTTGGTTAACTGTTATTTCCAGATATTTTGGCGGAAACTCTGATGAAGGGTCGGATTTCATCAGTAAAGGGTTCGTTGCTTCCGCAATTTTCTAAATATGCACTCGAAATTTTATTCTGAATTTTTCGCGATGTCGAAATCGGATTTTCGACTTCGACATCGCCGCACTTGATTTGGTCTTCTTCGAGTGGTCAGACTCTTTTCCCTATGCCCGAACCAGGTTTCCCTTGCACTTGCCACCCATTGGACTTGGAGATATAAGGGAAACAAAAGTGAATCGTGGGACCACTTTGAAGAGCCATATCTACGCGCGAGTGTGAGGAAAGAGAGGAAGGAAGGTTGCGTTGCAAGCGCCTTGGTCTCAACTTAATTTAGGGAGCATGAAACCCCTTTTTGGTGTGTACACATGCCCGGTGTATCAAGAGATAATGGCCAAGGGGTAGAAAGTGATATATAACTCTTGGTCCGTGCAACCGAATATTTTGTTGCGACTTTCGAGTGTACCGCATGAGTGTAGGGGTTGCATAGCAACTTTTCTTTGGGTTCCTACGTATTTGTAACGTGAAGTTATGTCCACGGAGGGACATGGCATACCATGGTGGCAGCCACTTTTTGAGGGTATGTGTTATATGCATGGTATGTGCTTCGATATGCTCACGCCCATGTTATATATCTTTGTGTGGCCGAAGACATGGGGAGCCACACGTGACAAGGGCCTTGCCCATGTTCCAATTGTGGAATTCAAAGCGCTAGACTAAGTCTACCGCGTATGTATTGCTCATGGTATGTTTGGCAAAGAGATCCATGAGTGCACTCCCATTTTCATGGGGCATGTAGATATGGGTGGCGAAGGTATCTCCATGCGCTCGATTGGGGATCCAAGTGGGGGAATTGTTTGTAAGTGGTTCCAATCATTTGTGTATTGAACCATGAGCGGATATCATGGGTGAGCATAGAGATATAATATCATAACAACTTTGTATGTGGACATATTTTCATGTTTTTGACCTCAATTTATGCACATTTTTGTGTTTTATGTGCTCAACTGGTCGGCTAACAGTAATGTGCCTAGAGATCCAGGAACTATGGTATGTTGCTTATCTGTTGCCATATGCTTCGGTGTTGTACCTCACCATATGCCTGATCACGTGGTCACTTTGGCTCGGCACACGAGGCCTCACAAAATTAGGTCTCAAACTCATGAGCTGACTTGTGAAGCATGTCATGTATATAAACGGAGGGCTTTCAGAGCCAATGATGAAATATTCTTGGGCATGAATCTTCGGTCTATATCACCCTTGTATACTACTTTCCGGTTTGACATATGCATGGAGCATTTGAATATTTGCCGTATGCATTTTTGAGTATATAATTGAATTTTGGGCATAATGGTGTGATTTGCCTGATTTTGCCGTGTTGTGAGGTCAACATCATGGGGCAGTTCTCCAAGCCCAATCGACTCCAAGTCCAACCAAGGTTATGTCAGGGTAGGGCATGGTCCTGAGTGCCACTCTAGGCCATGACATGCCACCTCCCCCATTGGGCTAGGATTTAGAGGCTTGGGAGTGAACACATTTTTGGGGTATGTGTAGTGACTTGTGACACATGGCATTCAGCCATCTCATTTGACCTAGTTCAGGGCAACATGTTGGTGAGTCAAGGGAAGGTCTTGAGTCCAGGGAATGAGGGGCTTATGGCTGTGAATGTGTATGTTTACCTCTTTCCCCAACTTTGCTTTATTTGTGTTCATATGCCAATTTCAGGGCTTTCTTCCTTGGTGCAATTCTTGTACATGCCCGCCACCGTGAGACGACCGGTGTGCTGAACGGAAGCCCGCAGTGTGTATTGGATTGTGGATCGGGTTTTTGCTGTATTTGTGGGATCTGGTTGCTGTTCAGGGTTGAAGGAGGATTTTATTTTCTATATTTTTGGATTGGACCCTGGAATTTGAGGAATGCAAGCATTGATCCGGAGCAAGTCAGCAGGGATTACAGGCGGAAGGGGCACAGCGGGGGCCGGTCCTGGTAGGGACCTTCTTTATGGTAGCAGAGGCGTACCTGCTGCCCCTACCTACCGCCGACTCGGGGACTTGGGCCCTTATGAGCCCTGCCCAAGTACGCCCCGGGTGCGTATTGTGGACTCGGTGGAGACCACGCCGGAGATTGGAGCCATAGAAGAGCCAAGACGTTCAAGAGTATGGCGAACTCCGGAAGGTGAAGCCCGAAGAGAAGTACGACATTCGGGAAGAGGAGGACTTGACATGGAGGATCTGGCCTCCATGTGTGAGCGTCGCTGCCGAAAGGCATGCAACCTCCGCTCCGCCGCGGAGGACTCTGAGGAGGCCTGCCATTCAGGCAGCAGTGGAGGACGGGCCCGGCGCTACCGGAAGCGCGGGTCACCCAAGTCCGCGGCAAGGGACGCCGGGGCTATGGACACGGACCCCAGCCTGCTCAGGCTGTGGGAATACGAGGGGCACTCCGAGGGCTATCAGACAGCCTACGAGCCACCTTCGGAGTCGGAGTTGTCCGCGCTGATCGCCAGGGCGCATACGGCCCCCGAGCCCGCCCTGAAGCACGACGCCGAGGGCTTGGAGAGGCCAGCCAGGGCCCAGACGGCACCTGTGCTCCGGCACACGGGACCAGAGACGGACGCCATAGGCGATACGCCCATGGGCGACGAGTCTGAGGTGCCGGGAACCGCGGGATGCGCCAGATCAGGCAGAAAGCAGGCTGAGTGCCACTGCGAGCACGTGTCCTTCCTCATGGGCAAGTACCCAAAGATGGGGATGGACGCCATCGTGCACCTCCTACACCGCCTGGACAACGCGAAGGACGGTCTAGAGGAGGACGTCGCCGGGATCCTGGATGACCAGTCGGCCGCGGAGAAAGACATGGAGGAGCTGCGAGCGGAACGGGACCGGTACCGGGAGAATCTGGAGCTGGCCCTGGAGAAGCAGCAGCGAGTGGTGGACAGCCTCCTCCACCTGGTGGAGGACATGTCGGGACGCCTGGAAAGGCTAGAGGAGCTACAGCCCTCGCCTCGGGTCCGGAGCTCCCGGCAGAGCCGGCCGCAGCAGAGCTGGTGGAGCGGGTTAAGACCCTCAGGAGCGCCATGGATAAACCCATGGGCGGCCCTGCAGAGGCACCCTACGCGCCCCCGCGTGTTGACCCGGGCGCGCTGCCGTTTGTTCCCATGTTCGGCGAGTCCACAATGCTCGGGGAACACACGGCACCGGCTGGGTCCATGCGGGAAGGGCACGTAACCACGGACCCGAGGAGCCTGACGGTACAGATGTCCCATGCCGCCCAGGATCTACCGGTCACGACGAACATGGTAGTCTATACGGAAGAGGAGATCCAGATCCAGAACCAGACCATGCAGGGGCGAAGCATGGGAAGCGCTGACGGACATGGTCGAGGCCATCGAGGCGGAAACCTGTGGGCGAAGGACCCCAATACGGGGATATGGACGGCCGACAGAGCAAGTCCTTCCCGCATTCCAAACCCCATGGGTTCAGGCCCAACTGGACCTCACTCCATGGAGGAGAGGGATGTACGGGGAGTCTACTCACACCCTCCGGCCACAGGTGGTATCCGCCTCGGTGGAGTGGTGGCTGGGGACGTCGGAGACGCCATCAGGATTGACGACCTCAGGGGAATCAAAATCCCCTACTACGATGGCAATCCCTCCAACCTGGATGACTTCATCCTGGATTGGGAGGACTTCGCCGAGGAGGTCGTCGGTGAGATGCGGGGAGCGCCGCGGGACAAGTGGGTATGTCGGATATTCCCACACCGGCTGGCGCAGGACCTGAAGGAGGAGCTGCGGGATCAGATCCGGGAAGGACTGATCCGTACGGAGCAGGCCTGCCTCCAGTGGTTGGAGGATGAGGAGCGGGTGGACGCTCCGAACCAGAAGCTGGAGGACTTGTGGTCCATCCCGCTGCCGCTGGACCGCGGTGAGTTGCGGGTCCGGGAGTGGAACCGGTATCTGCGGAAGTACCGCAGATGCCTCAAGCTGGTGGAGGACTGGAACGAGGCCAGTGAGATCCGCCACTTGCTGAAGGACGTCCTCCCCGGCAACTGGAAGAGGAGAGTGGAGGACGAGGAGAAGAAGCGGGCCAAGAAGCGGGTGGCGGTGAGGATCATTGCGGCGGAGGATACCCATGCGGGTATCATGGAGTTCTTCAGGAGGAACCTGGGCGAGCCCAACCGGATGTTGGGACTGAAGAACGCCGTGTACGTGGAGGTATTTGGAGACTCCATGGGGCAAAGGTTGCTGCGCCTCAACAACGTGGAGTGGAGGCGCGGGGAGCCGCTGAGGATGCAGGTCATCTTCGCCCGCATGAGCCTTGACGAGATCGTGAAGTACATCACGGTGGAGCTGAGGCTCAATGCGAAGAACGAGGCCCACGTGCAGGATCGACATGGTCATGGACAACGAGGCCAGCGAGAAGACCGCCATCATCGGGAGATCCAGGAGGACACGGCCAACTCTGCGGAGGATGGTAGTGGAAGTGGCCAGGACCACTGGACCCGGGAGGATCACGAGGAGGCCCATTTCTCCGCGTTTGTGGCGCACAACGCGAGGGATCATGGGCCGGATCGGTCCAGATGGGGCCGGGTGGGACCCAAGAAGGGCAACGCGCCAAGGAGGATCGGGAACCCACCGCTCTTTTTCCGGGAGTACAGGTCGCAGCACGACGGGTGCTGGGTCTGTTATGGCAAGGGAAACGACCATGCACACGACCACCGTCAGTGCAAGGTGTATGAGGCGGACAAGAAGGCCTACTTCGCCGCCCACCCAGAGAAGAAGCCCAAGGAGCAGCGGATTTCCGATTGCAAGGCGAAGGGCGGAGACGGGGGAAAAGGCCAAGGCAAAGGCCAAGGAAAAGGCTCACTTTCTGAGTGTCTATTTTTTTTCGATTTCAGAAATTTTCTAATGCAGGGACCTGGGCAAGTACAGAAAAACTGCATCCGCTGATCCCAATTCACCAGCTGTCTGAACGAAACTTCCAGCCTCAGTACTTACCAGTGCAGAATATCGCAAGCGGCAAATGGTGCTGCTACACGAAGCCGCAGCTGCGCAACTTTCTGTGACCTGTCAAACGCTACTGCAAGCAATACAGCAACTGCAACTGTATCTCAAGCAAGAACAAACCACAGCAACGCTTTTGAAGAACATATCGCGTTTTCCCAGAGTGCCTGTTCAACGTCTCCAACGACTGTCAGTGTCTACTATAACTGCTCCGCACTGTCACACCGCTGCTGTAGCCTCTTCAGTCAAGAATGAGTCTCCAGATGACCGCTCCCAGGACAAGAGCTTGGCGGCAACTGTTACAGAAACGCCGTCAACACAAAAGGAGCACCCCGACACTAAACAAGCAGTGCCGAGCACAAGGACGCGCAAATCATTTTCCACTTCGTCGCCACGGTTTACTTCCTGTCCTTCACTCAGTATCAAAGCAAATCACGACAAGGAGTCCAACACTTTCGCGCCAGTGAGCACAACAAAGCAACAAAATACTCGAATCACGGAATCCACTTTCGCAACAGCAAACCCGTTTTCTGTGCTGAACACTCAAAGCGCCATACGGTTGACATCGTCGGCATGGGACACACGGACAGCAAACAAGACAATTCGGAGTGGTAAACATCGTATTGCAGCGAAAGAAGGAGAAGCTACGACCACACAAGTGGGTACACACTGCGTTCAAAGAATACAGCGAGTCCAACGCAGTAACAAGTACGCTCGGAAGTTCGGTGCTAGAAAAGGAGCTCCAATTTGCACGACGCGCGCCGAAATTGGTCCGACAATTCATCAACACAGCCTAGTAGGCCCTCCCTTGAACGTCTGGGACGCTAGCGCAGCCATTTTGAGCGCGCCTCAACTCGCCACACCGACTAACAACAAGTCGCGGCCAGCACTCAATACTCTGAAACAGCCCAAGGCCTCTCACTCGACGCCAACCACAAAACCACACGAAGGAGACACTAAAGTATCCGATCTCGGTGACGAACGCACATCAGTGAGTTGGTTTAAGGACGACTTAGGAGACTCCCATCTCTGCAGCGAAGCGGAGGGGGACACCTTCACCTTATTTCATCGAAGTCTAACGGATGCAGAAGTCGAGGAGAGTCCAATCAAGGAAGAGACCGACCTTCTGATTCAACTCAGATATATGAAACCATGTAACACCGGTAACTGTTATTACTGGTCAGAAGACCTCTCCACATCATGAATAATCTCTCATTTACTGATGTAAATTTTGGCTCAGTCAGCAACGGCCTATTAATGCAAAAGGGCCTCGCAGCATGCCTTCTCTAGGTGCAAGTACAACTACCTCTGTGTCAGATTATGTATGCTGTGGCTTGAGTTGCCAATTTGCCGCGGTGAATTTTCTTACCACACACACCAGCTCACACAAGTATGTTGGTTATCTATCTAATACTCCATGTTGTGAAATGACTTTGTCTTCTGCAACTCAATCACAGTGAGACTGATTATATAATGAATTTCTCATCTTCTGTCAGTTTGCTTTGCCCTCTGTATTTCATTTGCAAACCATGGTGTGGCTTTTCCCCTAGGGGTGAAACTACAGGTGGTCTTCAAAAACAGAGTGGAGATGCAGTCCACAGGGGTACTTCCATGATCACTTCACATTATGTCTTTTCACACTCAAATCCTATACCTCACAACTGACGAACTCGCACCAGGTCTACGCCGGTGGTACATCGGGTACGCAACGGCTGCACGCCAGGTGTACACCAGGTACATAAAGTACACACCACGTACACTGGTACACACCACGTCCACAACATACACACCAGGTACACACCAGATGCACATCAGGTACACACCAAGTACACACCTTGTTCAGAAAAAAACTATCAACCCATCAATCAATTTTACCACGCCACCATCGTTTGTCATTAACTCAAGTTTCTGCAGCTACGCTGCTTATCCTGGGTGCACCCTGGTGGCCCAGTGGCCTTAAGAAAGCCAAGCACTCCCCATTTTCTATTCCAACTACTATGCTATTCGCCACATATCTCTCCACATCCACACTCGGGCCTCCAAAGCCCATCAGTTACTTCAGTACATTGTACATACTATTTCAGTGTGTATCTTATTCTCTGTACTGTTCCGCACTGATAAATTTTGTGACGTCTTAAAAAAGGCCAAGGAAAAGGCGAAGGAAGAGGCTATGGTTGTGGACCTGGCCAAGACCGGCGAGTGAGGTCGATCGAGGAAGTTGCTGAGGACATGTTGAGGACGTTGGAGGAACTCGAAGCCCAGCAACGTGGTGGACAAAGTCCTGGCGGATCGCAGCCGGAAGGGGCTGCGGGAAGTCAAGTCTAGAGGAGCCCCCACGGGAGTGGGACCTCGGAGGTCTCTCCTCCGAAAATCAGTGGAATCCCAGAGAAGGTGAAGGCACATCGGGTGCCAAAGAAGGCTCCAGACGAGCCAAAACCACTGAGTTTCGCCACTCCTAACCCCTGGAGCGCCCTGCCAAGGTAAGTTTACATGGGTAAGGGACGTGGCAAGAAGGAAGGAGCGACCACGGAGAGCCCCGTGGACGGGCAGGACCAACCCAAGATCTACACCATCCGTGATCATACCGACGAAGTCCTGATGCACCCGGACGTGCTAGAGTTGCATGTCGTGAGAGTCGTCCATACACCGCATGGCGACGAGCGGCAGTTGCACTTGAAGGTGCGTGTACGGTGCGGACAAGAGGAATTGGTGGTGGATGTTCTGGTGGATACGGGTGCCCAGGTGAGCCTGGTCCGGAGAGGGTTGCTCAAGGAGGAATCCCTGCAGCCCAGCCGTAGACCGGTGCGCCTGAAGGTGGCCAATGGAGAGATCATGGGTGTTGGTACCCATGAGGCCACTATCAGTATGGAGTTCTGGGAACATGAGCGCTTGAACCGCCCTGATCTGGCGAAGAGAAGCACTCTATCCGAGAACTTCTATGTGGCCGACATTACAGATTGGGATATGATCATGGGGTATGACTTCATGGTGGCAAATGCCATCGGAGCCCTTCCCCATCGTGCAACACTGGTCCGGGAGGATGATGAATGCCTCACATGGCTGTCCACGGACTATGCATGCGGATCATCCCAATGGAATACTGAGGAAGAGGATCGGATCGTCCAAGCGGTGCAAGCTGTGAGGGCCAAGTTAAGAGGAGACCGTGGAGTTCAGCTCACGGAGTATGGAATGGCGACGCAGGTGTATGCCAGGATGATCCAGACGCTGGGAGCCGAAGCGCCCGAGACGGACGTCTTCGCTTCCCGGGATGCCCCACTTTTGCGGAAGTGTAGGAGGCATTGGCATCGAGGAGACTCAGCCTGGCACAGGCAATGGGGTTTGAAGGAGTGGGGACCCATGTATTGGCATGGATCCCTGGACAATACCAGACGTACGGTGGAGAAGATCATCGCGGATAGGGCGAAGAGGATCCTGGTCATAACCGGCATAGGATCCACCCCATGTCCGCTGGAGGGTCTCAAGTCGACGCTGGACTCCATCACCCTGAACGAGATGTCATTCGGGCCAGAAGAGGAGTTGTTCATCGACGCCAAGGGTGTATCAATGCCCTCCCCGGGTCAAGCGTGGGGTACCAAGGCTTTCCTGGTGGATGGGGCGCAAGCCCAGCCCACGGGTGATGAAGCATTCATCCGTAGGGTGGAGGCGGTGCCCATGAAGGTCATGTTTGAGCCCAAGGAGGGGACGGATCAGCCAATTGATGGCATTGACGTCCTGTCCCATGCCGAGATCGACGACGTCGTCAACTACATGCAAACTACATGCGGACCGGGATGCACCACCGTGTGGCAGCCAAGAAGAGGCGGGCCACGGTCACATCCCCGCATTGGTGGGATGACAAGATGTTGGTCACCGGCAAGTACGAGAAGGACGAGTTCGTGGCGAGGGTCATGGATCACATCGCGGACCAATACGATGGTCCGGTTGGGTCGGACCCACCGACATGGGATTTTCCAAGAATGGGTGCCGATAGCGACAGTCACCAGCCCGATGCCGCAAATTTCCGAAGATAATCGGTGGGAAGAGCTCCCCACGACAATGAAGACGGCATATCGGACGAGGAGAAGTCGGAATCGGACCCAGAAGAGGCCTATACCGCAGTGCGGTCGGTTGTATCTATACCGAAGCAAGCAGCTGAAGAGGCCCAGCAGAACCCGAAGGTCGCTGAGCTGAAGGAGAGGCTGATCAATGCCTATCCGCGGCTATTCAGTGGCATCGCCAACAAGAACCCTCCAGATCGAGGGGGGTTTGGTACAGCGAAGATCAAGCTGAAGCCGAACCCGAAGATCTATCGTCATCGGGAGTACCAACTTCACGGCGATCGGGCCGAGGCCATGAAGAAGCTGTTGGCCGAGTTCATTGAGCGGGTCTGGATCGAACCCTCCGACAGTGAGTGGGCCAGCCCAGCCTTCATCGTGCCCAAGAGGGAGAAGGGGCGAGTGGAGGTTGGTGGTGGATTACAGGGGTTTGAACGAGCAGACCGAGCACGACTCGTACTCGCTTCCCCTGATCGACTCCATCCTCCAAAATCAACAGAAAAAGCGGATTTTCACGGTGTTAGACCTCAAACACGGCTATCACCAGATGCCGCTACACCCGGACTCCAGGCCCTGCACAGCGATGTCGACGCCGCTGGGGCCCATGCAGTTGAAAGTGGTGCCTATGGGCGCCAAGAATGGCAACGCCGCTTTCCAGCGCATGATGGAGGACCTACTCGGTCCTGTCCGGGACTGTGCCGACGCCCTCGTGGATGACATCATCATCGGGTCCGGCACGGAGAACATGACTGAGGACGAGCTCATCGACGCGCATGAGAAGGATCTGCGCCGAGTGCTCAGCGAGTTGGACAAGCACAACATGGTGTGCAAGCCCAGCAAAGCCTCACTCTTCGTGAACGAAGTGGAGTTCGCGGGTCACGTGGTTGGTCACGGGCAACGCCATCACATGCCTGGGAAACTGGCGTCCCTGCACCACTGGGAGAAGCCCCAGACCATCAGCGAACTCCGGTCCTTCATGGGGTTCTGCAACTACTATTCGGGCTATGTCCGGATGTATGCAGAACTGTCGGGGCCGCTGCACAAGATGCTGCAAGTGGGCAAGTTCGATGGCCGGAAGGGGAGCAGGAAGAAGCTTGCATGGACCCCTGAGGCTGAGGATGCATTCAACAGCCTGAAGGAGCGACTCCTGGGGCAGTTGGGGCTATTCTTGGTGGACCCGGACAAGTGATTCGTGCTACGGACGGACGCCTCGGACTATGCTGTAGGGGCAGTCCTCGAGCAGATCCGGGACGACGGGTCACACGTACCCGTGGCGTTCTGGAGTCGGATCCTGGCCGAGGGCCAACGTCGAACCTGGACCGCGAGGGAGAAGGAGACGTACGCCATTGTTTGTGCGCTCAGGAAGTGGTCTGGCCACATCGGACTGCAACCGGTGGTGGTATGTACGGACCATCAGTCCCTGCAGAGCTGGCACAAGGAGCACGTCGACACCCCCTCGGGACAGGCGGCAAGGAGGGCCCGATGGCATGAGACGTTCGCCAAGTTCGACCTTAGTGTCGTATACGTCCCGGGGAAGGACAACACTGTGGCAGATTGCCTCAGTCGCTGGGCCTACCCCGCGGGCAAGGCTTGGATGGACATATCCAGCCATGGAGACGCCGAGGAAACCGAGGAGGCCAAGCGCATCATCGAGATGGAGAAGGCCATGGAGCAAGAGGGGGTCAGGTGCTTTGTGGTGATGGCAAACCGTACGGACCTGGCCAAGTTCCGGGGTGCCCGCGTCCAAGCTATTCAAGAGGAAACCCTCGAGCAATGGATGGTGGCCCCTGTAGAGCTAGTCAGGTCGGTGCTCACAGAGGACTGGTCGGATGACTACGCAGCATCCGAGCACTGGAGCAAGTACTGGAATGCCGTGAGCGCCCCGTCGGACGACGAGTGGCCTGAGGGCTTGACCGAGGATGGGGACAAATCGTTCCTCAAGGACAAGCTACTGGTCCCTGAGAACCGAGTGGAGGAGCTCATTGACCATTGGCACAACGCCCAGCTCATGCACCCTGGCCGAGACAAGATGCAGCAGGACCTGGAGTGGCGTTTCAAATTCCCTCCGGGGTATTACGCCATCCTGGATAGGTACTGCAGCGACTGTGCCGTGTGTCTGGCCACGAAGAGCCCCAACCACTCCACAGCGGGCAACCCGGTGTATACGGCTATACCGGAGGCCCCTATGCGGTCCGTGGCCATGGATGTGTTCGCCATGCCGGAGGTCACCGTGGAAGGAGAGACATATGATTGTGTCTTCCTAGCGGTGCACAGGCACAGCGGGTATATCGTGGCAGTCCCGGGAAAGAAGTCCAAGAAGAAGGACAAGAAGGACAAGCATGGAGTGGGTCTGCAGGCCAAGACCGTCGCCAACGCCATGATCAGGCATTGGCTGACGATTTTCGATGTCCCAGCTGTCACCTGCAGCGATCGGGGCAGTGAATTCGTGGGGACCTGGTCCAAGACGATGTGCAAGCACATGGGTATTCGGCACGCCAAGACCGTGGCGTACCACAGCCGGTCGAATGGCCGGGCTGAGGTGGCCGGGCGGCAGATGTTCGAGAAGTTCCGCCAGCTGCACATTGACGAATCAGGCCGGAACTGGTACAACTCGCTGTGGAGATTACTCCAGGCGTATCACGACCTTCCGGGACCCACTGGACTGTCGCCCCATCGTATCCTGTTCCTGCGGGATCGAGTGTCACGCACTCTCCCGTGGTTGAACCATGGCACAGTGGCCCGGGATGCGAACGCCATGATGGCTGAGGCGGACGACACGGCGGCCAAGGTGTGCAAGGCACTTCAGGATGAGCATGACAAGAGGGCCAAGTACTTCAAGCAGGGAAAGGTCCAGAAGTATGCTCTCCAAGACACCGTGTGGGTGGAGCGGCACCACAAGGATGTCCTGTCCAGGCATCGGCAGGCATCTTGGTATGTGCCGGCGGTAATCGTGCGGAAGGTCGGGCAGGATGTGTATGCGGTTCGTGTGGGGGATAACAAGATCCTGGACCGCGACCATACCCAGCTTCGTCCCCGAGCACCGGACCCCAGCGGACGTCCCGTCACCTTCGAGTTCACGGCCGGCGATGTGGACTCGGATGACAAGGGTGAGGACGACGACTTCACCGCTGAGAAGATCCTGGCGGACAAGCCGGACCCGGGGACGCCTGGGGGTAGGCTTTATAAAGTCCGTTGGAAGGGATTCGCCGCATCCAGGGATTCGTGGGAGCCTCCAAGCAGTTTCGTGCCGAGGTACACCACGGTCTGGATGGACTACCTGAAGAAAAAGAATATTTCTTTGGATGTCAAGGACGTGTTGGTCCATTTGGTTGCTGCTGTAGCACCGTAATGAATCCCCTTTGGCATTTTGTTTGTATCTGTGCTTGGGGAGACGGGTGAGGGCGTTCATCCGGGGATTTTTCGGCCTTGATTGGCCATCTACCCCCTTCACTCGATCTCCACATATATATTTCATTGTGGTATACTTATTTAGGTCGACCGACGACGTTTTTCTATCTTTGATCCCCGTGGTCCATGTTGTAGATCAAGAGGAGACCGGATATGGCGTAGGGCACTGATTATCAGTGTCCTCACCCCTCCCTTGGGGCGTGGGGGACGCCTACGACGTGTGTGGGGCCTCCATGTGTCCTTGAGACATGGGGGGGGGGTTGGGGCCCATTGGGGTCCTCCTGTCCTCTCTTCAATGACTTCCGAGCGGTAACAACGCTGTGAGAAGGGGAGTGAAGCCGGTTCGGACCCCCGTGGCCATCTTTGGGTCACTTGGGGTGTGTATCTATGTGCCGGCAAGCCGCCATTGGCTGATATCATACTCTCCCATCCACCTGAACTAACCCGATGTGATAGTGTGATAGGTTTGGCCATTCTGGCTACGAGCGGCCATATTCAGTACCGAGGCACCGCCAGCGGAGATTTATATATCGGAATATCAGGAATCAACAGGGTTTCATTATCATAAGGTTTCCGTAATTTTTCAGCCTTCTGTTCTGATGGTCAATGTATCGGCGACTGTCAGTTGGCTCGCGATTTTGCGGTAACCGATTGGTTAACTGTTATTTCCAGATATTTTGGCGGAAACTCGGATGAAGGGTCAGATTTCATCAGTAAAGGGTTCGTTGCCTCCGCAATTTTGTAAATATGCACTCGAAATTTTATTCTGAATTTTTCGCGATGTCGAAATCAGATTTTCGACTTCGACATCGCCGCACTTGATTTGGTCTTCTTCGAGTGGTCAGACTCTTTTCCCTATGCCCGAATCAGGTTCCCCTTGCACTTACCACCCATTTGACTTGTAGATATAAGGGAAACAAAAGTGAATCGTGGGACCACTTTGAAGAGCCATATCTACGCGCGAGTGTGAGGAAAGAGAATAAGAAAGGTTGCGTTGCAAGCGCCTTGGTCTCAACTGAATTTGGGAAGCATCAGACCCCTTTTTGGTGTGTACACATGCCCGGTGTATCAAGAGATAATGGTCAAGGGGTAGAAAGTGATATATAACTCTTGGTCCGTGCAACCGAATAATTTCTTGCGACTTTCGAGTGTACCGCATGAGTGTTGGGGTTGCATAGCAACTTTTCTTTGAAGTTATGTCCACGGAGGGACATGGCATACCATGGTGGGAGCCATTTTTTTGAGGGTATGTGTTATATGCATGGTATGTGCTTCGATATGCTCACGCCCGTGTTATATATCTTCGTGTGCCCGAAGAGATGGGGAACCACACGTGACAAGGGCTTTGCCCATGTTCCAATTGTGGGATTCAAAGCGCTAGACTAAGTCTACCGCGTATGTATTGCTCATGGTATGTTTGGCAAAGAGATCCATGAGTGCACTCCCATTTTCATGGGGCATGTAGATATGGGTGGCGAAGGTATCTCCATGCGCCCGATTGGGGATCCAAGTGGGGGAATTGTTGGTAAATGGTTCC
This sequence comes from Eutreptiella sp. 'Long Island Sound 2002', assembly GCA_964036045.1. NCBI lineage: Eukaryota > Euglenozoa > Euglenophyceae > Eutreptiales > Eutreptiaceae > Eutreptiella > Eutreptiella sp. 'Long Island Sound 2002'. Next base: position 125,877,560 of record OZ038381.1, on the reverse strand, counting down.
AATCATTTCTGTATTGAACCATGAGCGGATATCATGGGTGAGCATAGAGATATAATATCATGACAACTTTGTATTTGGACATATTTTCATGTTTTTGACCTCAATTTCTGCTCATTTTTGTGTTTTATGTGCTCAACTGGTCGGCTAACAGTAAAGTGCCTAGAGATCTGGGAACTATGGTATGTTGCTTATATGTTGCCATATGCTTCGGTGTTGTACCTCAGCATATGCAGGATCATGTGGTCACTTTGGCTTGGCACAAGAGGCCTCACAAAATTAGGTCTCAAACTCATGAGCTGACTTGTGAAGCATGTCATGTATATAACCGGAGGCCTTTCGGAGCCAATGATGGGATATTCTTGGGCATGGACGGGAGGGAGAGGGCAGACGGGCAAGGGAGGGAAATGGGCGGGCAGGGACGACGGGGGCTGTACACGCGAAGGGACACCTGGCAGGAAAGGGGGGAAAAGGGAGTGGACGGGGGCGACAGTGGCCGCAGCCCCAACGCTCGTTCAGGCAGCCGCCGCCGAGGTCGCCCCGAGGGGTCAGTGCGGCGGTAAGGGCAGAAGATGAGTGGGAGGCGCGCCGCCAGGAGGCGGCGCGGTACGAGGCGCTGTCGCACGTGGAGCACCAGCGCCGCCGCCGCCAGCCCCCAGCGCAAGGGCCGGACACCATCTACCAGTTAAAAATGGAGCCGGGGAGGACGGGGATGAGAGGGGGGGAAGGCAGAGCAGAGTAGCGCAGCGGTGCAGGGCAGTGGTGCGGAACAGGTAGAGGCCGGCAGGGGCAAGCAGGGGATAGGGGCGGGGCAACAAGGGCTACAGGGGAAGGGACAGGGGAGGGCGGGACTCCACGGAGTACGCGGCAAGGGACGCGGGGCGATGGGGCGACAAGGCAAGGGGCAGGGGAAGGGGGGTGGCCTTGGGTACATGGGCTCGCCGGTGTTCCCAGGGACGGGATGGGGATGGTGGGGAGGTGTAGTCCCGCCGGCCGTCCCACCAATCGTCCCACCATTCCCGCCGCCGCCAAACCCGGCGTTCGGGATGATGTACCTGCCCCTGCCAACGGGCCAACGGGCATTCAGCCACAGACGCACATGCAGCAGCACCTGCAGGCCGGTGGGACAGCGTGGGGAGCGCAGGAAGGGAAGAGAGAGGAGCACGAGAGGGCGTGGGAGAGGTTCGGGGAGGCGGAGAGGAGCCTGCGGGAGAGGGAGGCCAGAGAAAAGGGTGAGGTGGGCGGAACGGAGGAGAAGAGGACCGAGGGGACCGACAGGCCGCAGCGAGGGGAGGCCAGGCAGTGGAGGAGCCGCAGAGGGCGTGGGCGGACCTTCGGAGGAGCCAGGAGGGGGAGGAGAGGGCGACACGGAAGGGAGGACGACAAGAGGAGGGTAGGGGGCGGGAGGGTACCCCGCTGGTGCCGTTCCGACAGCCGGCTATCCCACCGGAGCAAGAAGGAGAGATGCAGGAGAGGGTATGGAGGCGGATCAGGGGGGAGGCGGCGAGGCTGGCGGACAGGGACAGGGCGGTGGCAGCGCGGGAGCGCAGGGTGCGGGAGGAGGAGGAGGCGGTGGCCCGGGGGGCCTGCTGGGTCCTCCCGGATCCGGAAGGGGACACCCCCTCCACGGATGTGGAGGGGCGGTCGCCGTCAGGGAAAAGGACCGGGGAGGAGGGCGAGGAGGCAGGGCAGGATAGGGCGAAGCGGCGCAGGGGGGAGGAGCGAGGGGCAGGGGGGGGCGGAGGGAGCACCGCGGCCGGCCAGCCCCAGTCCAGAGCCGACGCCGACGGACTGAGACTCGGAGTCCCCGCCGCCGCGGCAGTATGCGCCGCCGCCGGTGCGGAGGAGACCCTGGTCGGTCGCTGGGTGGACAGAGGGGGACGTGGCAGAGCTGGCCCGCTACGTGAAGTGGGCGGGGAAGACGAGGGGAAGGCGGGATAAGAGGGGGCAGCGCCCCTTCAGTGACCTGGTCGGCAGGGCGGGCAGGCCCAGGGGAAAGGAGGCTGGAGATGGAAGAGTTGCGGTGGAGGAGGATGCTGGGGGCGGCGCTCCCAGGGGTGCGCCTGGACTATCCCCAGGAGAGGGGGAAGAAGCCCAGGGTTCAGATGCTGCGAGAGCTGTTGCAGCGGGAGGGACGGTACGGTGGCGACGCGTAGGGCCGGGCAGGGGCAGGAATGGGGAGCGCTAGGGGCAGGGGGCCAGGGGCGTGCGGAGGGACGGGCAGATGGGATGCGGGGAGGCGGACACAGGGGGTCGGCGGAGGTGGAGGAGGGTGAGGAGGGGATGTGACGGACAAGAGGAGAGGTGGAGGGGAGCAGAGAGGTGCAGGTGCGCAGAGGATGACAGGGACACAGCTGAAAGTGGAGGGGGATGTGGTGATGGAGGACGCGGACGAGAGCCCCAGACGGAGTGCACAGGACCGGCGGCGGAGGAGAGGGGAGAAGGGGCGGCGGAGTACGGGGGCGCAGGAGAGTGCGGACGAAGCAACCGGGCAGTGGGACGCGCGACGTATCGTGGGTACGGCGAGCAGAGTGGGGCAGAAAGGGCAGCAGACGGGAAGCAGTATCGGAATGTGGTACAGTGACGGAGCGGAGCGCGAGGTCGTGACTGGCGTGAAAGGCCTGCGAAGGCGTGGAGCAGCGCTGTGCCCCTCGGGGGCAGCACGGCGCCAGGGCTCGGGCTTGCAGCTCTCTGCGTGGCAGGAAGGTGCTGCATTGAAAACATTGAGCTTTCGTGCGCCATGTTTCAGACGTCCGCCGGATAGTCCACTGTGGTTGACATCTTTGTACAGAAGCAGGCAATGGACGCCAGACTCTCTTGTACCACTACCCCTATTTGGTCGGTGAACACTTGGTCCGGCAGGTCGGGAATGAACGCATCACAGCTGTCTGGGAACAAACGGCGGCAGAACACACCCGGTGGTTGGACAGACAGGTTAGCCGCAAAACATTGGGTTGAAATTCCTTCCGAGGTGCATGTACATATTTTGTGGTTCCGAATGTTTGCCTATTCTGGAAACCTAACTCTATGATTTGGTAACATAACCACAAGCCTAAGACTGTTATTGGCTGCTTCGGATGCATGGGGTATATTCAGTATCTTCACACCACAGTGGGGGGGAGGGACCGCGTCTCCCGTATCATATTGTAAAAAAAGTAAAGAACGTGTCCCGTAATCGACAAATATTGCTCGATGACCAGACGACAAGTGCAGAGAATCAAGCACCCCTGGCGTGGGTGCTAGCACTGGGACAACAAGTGGGGAGCGCACTGCCGCTGGCACCTCAACTACTGGCGCAACTGCAGCACAATGACCAGCCTTCCGTACCTCAACTCCCTGCTGTGATGAAGCGCAGGGGGGGTACAGGGCCACAGTCCAGACCACAGATACACCCACCCCCCCTCCCCCCCACAAAGGGCGCCAGGCAGCCAGGATGGGGTGAGAGGCGGGGACCGGGGGGGCACCCAGGGGAAAGGGTAGGGGCAAAGGGGAGGAGCAGGGGTAGGGCACGCGAGTGGCACACGCGAGTGACAGCGCTGCACGGACAGGGAGGGCAGACGTGCAGGCGGGGTCGACAGCGAGAAGGAGAATGGGAGGGGAGACAGGCGAGAGAGGGAGCGCAGGGCAGCGGGAAAGGGTAACACGAAGAAGAGCAGAGGGCACGCGCAGGGCGCGCGGGAGCAGCAAGGAGCGCGAGCACAGAAACAAAAAAAAAACGGCAGGACGGGCGGACACACAGGAAGGGCACATAGAGGTGGCAGGGCGCGGGAGGTTGGGGGAACAGGGGGCCAACGAGGGCGCAAGGGAACACGAGAACACTCACAGAGAAGCACCATGCCGATGACCCGCAAAGAGCCGTACCGGCCGCCTCGCCCGACCATCAGAAAACTGATGGAGGGGCGGCCGGCCGGAGAGGAGGACAGGTCTGCCAACAGGTCCGAAGACAGGGGGGAGGCCCTGAGGCACGTGAGGGCGCGCGAGATGCAACCATGGCGCGGAGACGACCAGCGGCGAGCACACGGAGCAGGGGGACAACACTAAGAGGGCGGGCAGGAGACAGAGGGGAGGGGAGGGTAGAGAGGAGAGAGAGCGGATACATGTACAGCAACGCGGGCTGAATGGCTGGGATGCCCGGCATGGCCGGGGACCGCCAGGGGAAACGCCACAGGATGGGGGAGGGACTGGATGTGAGCACCGAACAGAACCGACACAGATGGCGATGCAGTGTTGTTGTGCGTGCATGCAGGGAGGAGGGAGCCAAGCGGAAAAAAGCAACGAAAAAAAAAAGGGAAACAAACACGGACAACACCCCGCAGCACCACAAGGAGGCGGGACAGAAAAGGACGGGTGGCTAGGGCCACGCGACGGCCCGAGGTGACTAGGACAGCTGGGGAGACGGCACAGGAGAGAGGGGCGGGGGAGGGAAGGGAGCGACCCGTGCTAGGCGCACAAAACGGTCCCCGGATGGATGAGGATCCAGTGGGCCCGCGTCACAGGGTTGCTGGCTGCCCGGTCGGGTATAAACACGGGAAGAGGGATGGGATGGGGCCGCACGACAACCCGGGGGAATAGGCCGGGGCCGCGGCACGGGGGAAGGGGGCGGGAAGGGAGCGACCCGTCCTAGGCGCACGAAACGGTCCCGGGATGGATGAGGATCCATTGGGCCCGCGCCACGGGGTTGCTGGCGGCCCGGTGGGGTATAAACACGGGATGAGGGATGGGATGGGGCCGCAAGACAGCCCAGGGGATTAGGCCAGAGCCGCGGCACAGGTGAAAGGGACGGGGGCGGGAAGGGAGCGACCCGTGCTAGGCGCACGAAACGGTCCCTGGATGGAAGAGGCCCCAATTGGCCAGCGCGACAGGGTAGCAGGCGACCCGGTGGGGTATAAACACGGGATGATGGGACAAGAGGACGGGCCGGGGAAGGGCGTGTGGCTAGGGCCGCACAACAGCCCGAAAGGGTAGGGAGTCCATGGGACGCTGGGAACGGGCCGGTGCGGGGATGAGGCAAAGGAGAATGGGACATGGAAAGGGCAGGGAGGCCGAAGGCGCCAAGCAACAGCCCCGTGGGATTGGGAAACCAGTCGCCATGGAGTGGTGAACCATGGGCCAACCATGGGGAACCTGGCCACGGGAATTCGGGAAAATGCCCTGAACTCCGGGCCTCCAGGCGTGCATGGATGACAACCAAGTGCATCCGGGAGCCGAGTGGGTACTCCAGCCCGTGAGGGATGGGGAGAGGTGGAATGTGGTTGACAGAGAGAAATGCTCCGCTGTCGGCAAGGGCTATCCACAGGAAACCCGCCTGCAGGCGCCCAATAGGCTGTGCCAGGGGGGGAAGGCCGGGGGATCCTTCAAAGGGTGACCGGAAGGAGCTCAACCCGTGAGGGCAGCGACTGAAGGGAGCCTACCACCGGTCATGCCCCAAGGTAACCTGGTTGAAGTTCTCGGCAGTGAGGTGAGACAGGGGTCGCCAGGGGAACTGGTGGTGGAGAGCACTCCTTACCGCCAGAGGCGGCCACCATGTAAAACAAACAAGGAGGAGTCAGATGAGGCTGCGGACGCGGCCGCCCTTACTTGCTTACTTACTTGGAGGGAAGGAGTGACCTTTGGCGTGCACAGCGCATATGTTGATGGAGTCGGACTCCCTGTTCTGCCACAGGCAGAGGCGGAGTTTTTTCTTTGTGTGATCAGCGCCCTTGTTTAGCAGGGCATGAAAAAAATCAATCGCTGCTGCACCAATCGGCCTGACATTCCTGGCTGTAAAGCAAAGGCAAATGACTGAGGTTTGCGGCTGAGGAACCAAGAGTACCTCCACGTATTATACGCTGCTCAGGTAGCCCTATAATACACTGTCCTCAAACCTCAGTACAAGCAAGCAAGCTTAAAGAACTCCACCCGTTCTCTTATAGAATGTGGGCTGAATCTGATTGGGCGCCGTGACTCAGTTCTTGTGAAGGCAGACTACCCTGGCAAACAAATGAAAAAAGCAGACCACATCGCACAGGGCATTCACGATGCTTTGGACGTGGTTCGTCAGTTGCAGTTGCCCTGTCCCACCTCAACAGTGCCGGCGGATAATGCAGCTGTGATGCAGGCTGCCCTAAAAGCGTTGGATCAGTCTGAGACATTCGAGGTTGATCATTTTTTGACAAAGATTGGATGTACCATTCATGGCTACAATCTGCTGTTCAAGGATCTCTGTGCACTCCCCACTGTTAAGGATGTCATCATTAAGTGCTCGACAGTTCTCAATTTTTTCTGAAACAGATACAGAGCCTCTGGGATTCTGAAGGAAGAGCCGAGGAAACACAAGGAAAAAGATGCACAGCAGGGTATGACGGAGCCTCCACTGCCTGGCGACACACGATTTGCAACCAATTACCCATGTCTTAAGTTCATGGTGAAGAACAAGGGGCCACTTCAGAGTTCGGCTGTCTCACCAGACTGGTCCAACACCAAGTGGTCGTACGCCACCAGCAACAGCACCAAAGCCGAAGTCATCGCTGAGATCATCCTCTCCACAACCTTCTGGAAGCTGTTGTCGAGTTTTCGAACATTGCTGCAGCCAGTGGCGCGTATGATCAGGAAAGCTGACACAGAAGGGTCCACTTATAATAGTCTGGTGTACTACGAGATGCTTTTGTTCCAACAGCACGTTGCTGAGCATCAGGGACTTCCCAAACCTGAACACAAACAGGCACAGAGTCTGGTACTCAAAAGGTGGAAGTTATTGCACCACCCTGTGCATTCAGCCAGCTATCTGCTTAATCCTGCATTGATGACTCGTGAGGAAGACCCACTGAAGGACAGGGAGATCAGGAATGATGTTGCTCAGGTTTTTGAATCCTTTGGTGGCAAGGAGCATGCTCACACAGCCAAACTGCAACTGCAACAGTTCCTTATGAGGTGTGGAGAGTTCGCAGATGAACGTCTTTGGACCAAAGAAAGTCTTGCCCTTGGCGGCCTCAATTGGTTCCAAGCTTTCTGCTATGAGAACTCAGTTCTGAGGGACATTGCGCTGCGCGTACATTCAACCCCTACAGTGGCCTCTGCTGCAGGGGGCAACTGGAGTGTGTTCGGCTTTGTGCACTCAAAAAGTAGGAACCGTCTGTATGGCCACAAGGTGGAGAAGCTTGTTTATATTTATCAGAACATGAGGCTACTGCGAACGATTAAAGACCCAGCTTTCAGAGAGCCCTGTGTGTTGCCTGAACATATGTTTGACGAAAATGAGGAGGAGGAGGAATAGGAACTCAAACCTGTTCAGGCGCACTGTTTTTCCTGCTCTGTGATCCACCAGTTCTTCAGCCCCTGCTCGCTATCCGAGAGCATCTTCAGTCGCGACCAGTCGGCGTAGGACATGGGCTGCCGGCTCTCTCTTTCTTGTCTCCAACAATACGACTCGTACTGGTGTCTCTGCCATTGCTCTGCAAACACGTGGTCACATTCATCCCATTCATCGCACTCATCAGAACCCGTCTCATCTGCGTCGGCATTCTGAGCGGGACAGTTTGCTTTCCTGTGGTTTGTTTGGATACCTTCTGACTCTTGTATGCTGCTCGTAGCGTTTCCTTCACTGCACGCAGATGTTGTTTGTGGTATTCTACATCTCTGCACGCAAAGTTCGCGACGGCTTTCTGTCGGCGCGCAAGTGTTTTCAAACGACGACAAGCATACCGCAGGATGCGCAATGGCAGTGGGGACACAGCGGTGTTATTGGTTCTGAAGAATACGTCCTAAATTGCAACTCGGTTTTTATGTCACAACTACTTTAAAGCAATATGTCGGGGATCAACAGTTAACATTTTGGTGCATGCAAAATGCCGACAGCCTGCAGAAACATGAAAATCTCGCGTTTTGTTAGTTTTTAACCTCATTTTCTGCGGCTGCACGCGCGTCTGGCGCCAGTCGGTGGCCCCCCCAGCAGACGCGTACTGTATTGTATTCTCGTGATACAGTACGCGTATATATACACCGTCTTTTCCAACCCTGGTGGAGCCCCGCGGTAACCTAAACAAGGGTTGTACAGAGCGCACCACGTGTGGCCTACCCTTTAATGCGTGTGTGAATGCACGAGCATGCACCAGTTTTCCAACCTGACAACCTTGATCAATCTTTCCTCCTAATCTTACCCACAATCACGAACTCCACCAGGGGATGGCCTCACCTGGGCTTACCTACCTTACCTACCCCTGGAGAGTGAGATGCATAAGTGAGTATGTTCTAATCAGTGCAACAAAAAGGGTGGTTGTGCTGTAAGAGCAGTTGTCACGGTTGCCCCGCATTGCACCGCAGGGCAGGACCGTTAGCCCCTCGTGACAACCACTCCCTGGCAGAAGGCCATCTGTTTTTTCCCTAATCTCACCTCTAATCACCTGCAAGCTTTCTAATCTAGCCCTCTATCGTTTGTTAGCGCTGCAAAAAGGCACGTTCACGGAGACACGAGGCGAGCAATGTGCATGCTGCATACGAGACGAGCACACCTGTGGTTTATACCTGATTGATTGAAGTCTTTTCTTTGATTTTCGAATTCATTCAATTCTGATTCTTTCTGTCAGTGTGGGTGAGATCTTTCTGTTTGGTTTTTAATGTACGTCTCGTCATTGTCGTCATTATACGTAACATACGTTTATAATCTTATTAATTCCTTATTCTCCGGCGCTTCGCTAAGACCCGCTCCTGCGCGCCGCCTTTTTCTGCGTGGGAATTTCTTGATTTAAATAACCAAGAGATGACTACAACTTTTATAAAAATGTGCATCTGATGCACAATTGGATTCTGTTCAGGTATGTGCTTTCAGAAAAACTCTAGGCTGTCATTTGACGGATTTAGGTGTTGTCGCTTCTCGTTTGCGTGGATTCGCCCCTCATCCTTTCATTCCTCTGTTGTACAGATATCCTCGCAAAGTCTCGCTGAGTAGGCCGCTGTTCGGGCCGAAAAGCAGCAGCAGGAGACTGAACAAGAACCAAGACCCCTCCAAGGGGCCATTCTAATTTCATCATTGAGTCCTCGCCCATGTACCAGGACAGGTGTCTCTATGAGGTTCCATGAGACTTAGATTGAGCGTTCTTTGAGCGTCTGGCGTTCGGTTGTGTTACGCTGCAGCTTGGAGGGAGGGATGCATATCCATATGGTCTTTGCATGCCCTATGCTAACCCCACCAAGCCACAGGAACCCCTGCAGAACAGAGAGCGCTCAGTTTTCTGTTGGAAATTGTCATGAACATTGCAGCAAGAGACGCTGGCCATGGTAAAGCGCTCTTTTCTAGTGTTAGGGAAGCTCTAGGTATTTCAAAGTAGGTGTGGAAACCAGGGAAAAGCCAAGAAGAAATCCCTTTTTCCTGAAAATGTGACAGTGGTGGCCACCACAGCACAAGGCAGGAGTAAAAGAAAGTGCTTTTCCAATGCTTTAGGGTGTACATTAGTTGTATTAGAGGTGCTCTAAGCACTCTTGCATTTTGATCTTAGTATTGGGGTAACCAAAAGGGGTGATAACACATGTTGACCTATGGAACCAAACACTAAATCAGGATGTTGTCTGGACCCCTTAATCCCCAAGCTATATGCACCAAAACATCTTTTCCTGGGTGACTGAGGCACTGATATACTGAAGGCAGAGCTTATGAATTTATGTATGTTTTCTCATGAATTCTTAGCTATCCTGATGGTATGCACCCTAGGGGGCTGGGGCACCTCTTTTTGAGAGGTCCTGGGTTCAATACCCAATCAGCCTAGCTAAGTAGGAATATACCATGTGACATGGCAGTGACCTCAGCGCCACAAGCAATGCCACCTCAGCACCCATGGGACCCAAAAACAAAGACTGCACATCTCAAGATGGCACTAGGGAAGAATGTGAGCCCATGGGGCATTTCTTCAATCAATTGTTTCTCAAACATGTAAAATATTTCATCCTGAGTTGCAATGTATGTTGATTGCTGTACTCTATTGTTGAAGGTTGCCTTTATCTAACTCTTTGTGACTGCAGCCCTTCATGGTTTGATCCTGTTTATCTTCTACTTGCTTATCTCTGGCTTGAGTTATCCTCGATTGGTTGTATTTCAACAATGAAACATTTTCTCCATCAAAAACAAGCAGCAGAACCCTACACCAGCAGCAAGCAGCAGGCGAGGCACAACAAAAACACAGTGCTGAAAACACTATAAAACTTTTTAAAGGACAGCGGAAGGGCACTGCAAAATACCAGATGATGAGTTGTGCGTGTAACGATGCCTCCAGGGCGAGACAGGGCATGTGGTACCGAATTTCAAAACGTTTCTCAGCGGTTGTACCAATTGTCGCTACTTTTCTCCCCCTGAGGACACGCCCCCCCCTGAGGGGGCAACGCGCCGTCAAAACGTACCATACTGGCCCAACGCAACTGGGACAACTGGAATCGACCCTAAACGGCCACTTCGGCCCAACGCATCCGACGGCAGGACAAGCCGACCATTGAGCGGCGAAGACAACGGCGTACCAACCAAAGTACTGGCAACAACACAACAACGGGCCAGTCCGTGCGCCAGCCCAGGGAAGGCAGAGGGAGGAACAGGCAGACCCCCCCCCAGAAAGAGAAAACAGGGGGGGGAGGGGGGGGGGGCGAGGGAACAGCCCACAGCCACCAAACCGCCCGCCAACACCACAAGAGGCGGCCAAACCCCCCACCAAGAAGGCACCGAAGACAGAACCCCGGAAGAGGCACAGGGAGACCACCCAGCCAAAACCGGCAACACCAAACCAGGAACAGCGGCCCAGCAGGAAAAGGGACACCGTAACATGCAGACATACACCACGCTGGAAAAGAAAAGAGCCAGCAACCGAGCCCGAAAGAAAGGGGATGGGGAGACAGGGACAGCCAGCAACTGACACCACAAAGCCAAACAAAGACACACCCCCCTTAAGAAAAAGCTCAAAAAACACACCCCGACAACCCAACAAAAAAGGACGGGGCACCGCCCAGACCCGGGCCCAACACGCACGCACACACAGCGCACCCCAGCCAGGAAAGGCAGGGAACAAGCGGGGCACGCGCACAAACACGCACCCCCGCACAGCACCCCCAACCAGGAGGTGCAGGGGACCACGCGGGACGGGCGCACGAGCACATACACACCCCAACACCCCCCCAACGAGAGGCGGGGCGCAGCCGAAACCCAAACCCCAGCACGCACGCCCACACCGCACACCAGAACCGGAAGCGGCGGGGGGCAGGCGGAGCACGCACGCAACCACACACGTCCCATAAGCAGGCCGAAACCTAAGCCCAACTACGAACACCACACACTTTCTGAGTGTCTATTTTTTTTCGATTGACCCTCAGAATCCTTTTGATGGATCCCCCAATAGCCCTAGTGACCCCTTTTGCACACCTTTGGGCGTAGCGGTTGAACAGCGGTTGAACCCAGTTGAACAGCATGTTGCTGTTCAACCCCCCAGTCGAGCTCGGTTGAACGCGGTTGAACAGTTCAACTGGCCTATCGCGCCAATCGGTGGGGCGTGCTCGCGCGATCACGCGTTCAACAGTGGTTAATTGGTAAATGTAGCCTGTCCCACAATTTTGGTTTTGAGCTGTTCCCTAAAACCCAGTTAAAACCTGGAACCTACTACCAATGGGCAGGTGGCGGTGTGGTGACCACATACATGAAAACTGGAGCCGGCACGTGGTGGCCAACACGTGGCGGTAAAGGGAATGCACATGGTGTGTAGTAGTTGCCACCTGCTCGCTTTTTACTATATACATGACGCATTGAATTGAAGAATATTTAATTTCACCTTTGTGCAATATGGTAGTGTCACCAAAAATAAAGTAACAATAAGAACAAATTAGAGCACCAAGAGATTCCCCATTGTGGTTGTATGCAAGGATCCCTCTCATTTTACAATCAAAAATGCCAACGTCAAACTTGAAGCAATGTATTGCAGATCACTACACTGGATTACAATCGGATGAATTGATGAGTGATTTGGTCAACTTGTTCACCGCATCCAAGGGTGGTCGTACACTATGGGAACGCCTCAAGACTAGAATGGGTAGTGGGCGGCGTAGTCGACGCAATGACTGGAAGGTCATGGAAAGGGTGTTTACACCCAAGGATGCCGTCCGGTTGATCCTTGACTTGGAAATGCCGAAAAATAGGTGCTCTACATGTCCTACATGCATACCATGGTGCGTTGCATGTATGCAAGGAGTGTTCAACCGTATGCGAGATGCGTTCAAGTGTGCGGTTGAACACATATGAAACAAATGCGACTCATGTTTGTGCAACATAGAGTGCCTACCCAGGTTTCATAGAACTATCATGTATATGTCTTCTTCCACATGCAATTGTGGCCCCATTTACATGCTACCATCAAGTGTTTTTGCATGAAAACAACAAATTGAACATTTGTTAAAGTCATGTTCAACTGCCCGGTTGAACAAGTTGAACGATTTCAACCAAAGCTCACGTTGTGCACCAACGTTCACGTTGTGCGCGTCACTTTGTTCGAATTAACATGCCTCAAATTTAGGTACAAGAATCTAATATCTTGGGCCAACCGGCGAACAAAAGCTGCCCAAGAAAAGTTGGATGTTCATTGGGTGCACCCATTTCCATCTTTCAAGTGTATGCACCGTGAATGGCAACGATTGGGTAAGGCGCAAAAATTGGAAACCACTCTTCACAATGGCAAAGTTGGTGTACGATGGGACTTACCGCATTTCTTTAATTATGTCGCAACACAAAGGGAGCTCATGGAGTCCATGGACTTTCCAATGATCGATGGCGAGCAATTATTCGTCATCATAATTAGAGGCGACGGGTTCCCATGTGGCTCACGCCCATGGGTGCAAATTGCGATTGGCTTTGCCAATCACATGGAAAAGGCCCGCACTCTTCAATATAATTGGATATTGGATGTCGCATTGACATCTGAACATGACGACGAAGCAATGCGTGTCTTATTTTGTGCCACGTTGCAACACATCCAAACTATCATTGATAGTGGATACATCCAAATGAATAATGTTTATTATCGTGCACGAATCATGTTGGGTGGAGACTCTCCATGGTTGCGTCTACTTTTAGGATTGTCGCCTTACTATGCCATTGGAAGCATCTACTCTTTTTCCACATGGTGTAGTAGGCGTGAACGATGGATGAACACTAAGGTGCGGCGCACAACGCACCTTGATGGAAAATTCCGCGCTTTGTACGATAAAGGTTTGGATTGCACTACGGCCAAAGGGTGCACTTCAAAACCAATGCTCCGCGTGGATGACCGCACACGGTTCATTGTGATGTGCATTTTGCACTTGGTGATCCGACTTGGCGACTACCTTACACACTTCATTCGCGCGTTTTGCAAACGTTTGCCGCCTCTTGTCCGTGCACGCGTGCAAACCGTGTTGAATGAATCTAAGACTAATATTAGTCTCAAAGGTAAGGCAAGCCCGGACGGTGAGGAGACATGGCGTCTCCTCGCTAACTGGACAATAATAGGTAAGACCATGAAGTTGCCTCCAAAGTATATATCTGTTGTACAAGAAATGGCAAACCTTTTGACGGCCATGCAATCATGGTGCTACGAGGCCGCGGCCCTTTCAAAGTGTAAACGTGTGGCACGTCGATTTCAGAAATTAATTTGTCCGCATAAGCGGTCACCTTACCTTTTGTGGCTTAGAAGAGAGGCTACGGAGGTTCTGAAAAATATTTACCCATGGGGGGCGGGAATGTTTAGTGGGGATATAGTAGAATCACTAAACTATATATTAAAAGACCACTTCTTATGCTCAGGTGGGCGTGGCGGTGGCCCCGGTGGGCGTGTAGCTCGTGATAAGCGCATGCTAAAACAAGCGCACGAAAGGATCTTTCTGGCAAAAGAGCTACCACGGTGGGAACGTATGAGTGCGGGTGGAGAATGATCAAACTCTAGGTGTGGGCTATGTGGTTTGTCGTTGGTGCTTCATACTTTATGCTCCGTGTTCCGTGTGCAACCGTGTTCAGCGGCACTTCAAGTTGTTCAACCGGTCGGTTGAGGTGTGCAAGCATGTTCAACCGCGCGAGTGTCCATTTTTCTTTGTCTTTAGGGGGGCGTCATGGAAGGACAACAAGCGTCGGCGCAACAAGCGATTGGGCTCGCACTCATGCAGTTCTTACAAGCCGCACAAGGGGTACAAGGACCGCAAGCACCACAAGGTGCCCAAGTGCCGCAATTGGGACCACCGCAATCGGCCGCGCCGCAATTGCCACACCCAAATGTAATTGCGCCGACCCAAAGTGGGCCTACGGGATCAACGGGGCTGATAGGCGGGGGTACAACAGGAGGAGCATGCTTGCCTTTGCCACAAGTGGTCCCAGCGTTGGATGCTTTGTTCCCAGCGAAGGAGGAGTTGACCCAATTTGGGGTGTGCCACGACTCATCGTCGCTGGCGGATGACTCCCCTCAATGGAGATGGCTCCGGGACATCACACCCCGGTTCATGTACCGGAGGAGTGTCGGGGTGTGGATGAAAAAAAACGCCCAGTATGACCTCCATGGTCACCGGAGCCACCCGTGGACAACGAAAGCACTCACAGCCCAGAATTGGGCCGAGTGGAAACTTTTGAGGATTGGTTTGAGCACGCGCCCCGGAATTGCCATGACGTTGTCGGAGACCGCCCTCCATGCCCTCTTTAGGGTATGGGAATCCTACGGGCTGGGGACTGCAGTGGCACCCCAATGGACCGGCCCTGGGTGTGCTGGCCGAAGTGGCGGCCATGGCAAGGGCCATGGGCCGCAATTCTTTTTCAAAAACGTGGAGACGTGCCGCACAATTGGTATGACGCCTCCGACGCCACCAACTACAACGCGTCACCGCCATCCATGGTCGAGGTCGGGGGAACCATATCAAGTGGCGGGCGCAGCAAGAAGTCCAGCATGGAGGAGGCACCTGCAGCAGTTGCACCACCAACCACACTACCCAATGCGGCCACAAGCACTTCGTCAATGATGCGAGGCGTGGAGAAGGTGTGTGCAACAAGTGTTCAACTGGTGTTCAACCGTGTTCAACAGGGCAGTTGAAGCAAAGCGAACGGAGAGAGTATGGATACAGTCCGTGTGTGACACGTTCGGAGTGGATGTTTTGGGCAATTGGTGGCTAGGACATTGAGACCTGCATGTCTGGGATGCATACATGGTTCAATAATTGAATACCCTGTGTTAGTGCGCTGAGGGTGCCGTGCATATGAAGTGCTGGCCACATGTGTTCAACCGGTGTTCAACCGGTCGGTTTCGCACCTCAACCCCATTCAACTGCTCATCTCTCTTAGTTGTCGGCCGCAGACGTCCCACCCCACATGTTCGTCATTGACAAACGCGGACCGGCGGTCATGCTCCATGGAGCATGGCCGCCATTACCCATCGATGAATGGTTGCATGGGCCAGGTGCACGGGTTTCCGATCGCGACGCCCTCGTGAAGAAATGGACCCGAGGACTCCATCGCGCACTCCAAGAGCTTGCACATGGCGGGTCCCCACATGCGATTGACACACATGCGATTGGCACACCCATGGAGTCCACCCCAAAGCATCGGAGTCAGTCGGGCAAGGCGAAGCAATTCCCCCAACCAATGTTTGGCGTGAAGGCAAGTACTCAAAAGGGTCAAGTGCAAGCCAATTGTCGGACAATGATGAGGGGTGGACACCTCCCAAGAAAAAGGAGGCTCCCAAGGCAAACAAGAAGAAGAAGATCTAAGCAAAACCAAAGAAGGACAAAAAGGACAAGGACAAGAAGGAGAAGGCATCGCTGCGGCCCAAAGACGCCAACAACGCAAATGTGGGAGCAAAGGAAGGACAACGGTCAACACCGAACGTGACGGAGGCAAGTGGCACAGCGAAGGCAAGTGGCGCGACGAAGGCAAGTAGCGCGATGAAGGCAAGTGGCGCGACGGAGGCAAGTGCCGCGACAGAGGCAAGTGGCGCGATGGAGGCAAGTGGCGCAATGGAGACAAGTGCAAGCACCAGTACCACGGTGCAAGCAAGCGCACCAGCGGAAGAGGTGATGTCCCCATGTTCCTGCGTATGCATATGCCTCTACATTTGGTTGCAATGCGCCTTTACAACGTCGAAGCATGCCAGTGCTATAGTGTGTGGCGGTACGTCGTGAAACACGGTTGAACACGGTTGAACACTTCAACCGGTCGGTTGAACACGGTTGAACGCGGTTGAACTCGGTTGGGCGCCGTGGCAAAGCCAACGAAGGACGACCCCAAGCCACGGAAGGGGGAGGAGATGGTGAAACTCCCCCCCCAATGGCCCGGAGAGCAGAGTGAGGCCAACGTCACGTGGCCAGTCATTGTGCGCCTCCGCCACACAGCGTTCACGAGCGAGGATGAGGCAAAGGCCATGTTGGCGAAGTGGGAGGAGAACATGGAGAAAGCGACCAAGGAAACCGAGAGCGGAGATGCAAGACATGGAGGCCACGACAAGGAAACCGAGAGCGGAGATGCAAAACATGGAGGCCAAGACGCGGCAACCGAGAGCGGAGATACAAAAGATGGAGGTCAAGATGGGGCAAGCACGGAAGCAATCACAAGCACGGAAGCAATCGCGGGAAGTACCACCAATGCGTCGGACAATGGCACCAAGGAGGACTCCGAGGATCCCATGAAGGAGAGCACTTCAAATGACAAGGGAGAAGGAGTGTGCCGATGATGGGAAGGAGGAGGTCGGACCCGAGACGCAAGCGCTATGGGCCGTGGACTCAAAGTGACTAGCCGACAAGGTCCATGAAGCCTTACAAGGCTTGAAGGGATGGCTCCACAAGAAGAAACATATAGGAGAGTACCGCCGGATCCTATGGGGAGCAACAAGGAAGTTTCCGACGTTTACACACGTGGGCATGTCTAAGAGGACACATGATGATGCACATGTTGTGCGCCTTGTGAATAATTTCCTCACGGTTTGTTTACCGTCCCTCAGTTACACCGCAATTTCCATCGTGTGGGGCAACGGATGTGCACCCATGGATGTACACAAACATCCAAGGGGGAAGCTCCACAAGAAGAAACATATAGGAGAGTACCGCCGGATCCTATGGGGAGCAACAAGGAAGTTTCCGACTTTTACACACGTAGGCATGTCTAAGAGGACACATGATGATGCACATGTTGTGCGCCTTGTAAATAATTTCCTCACGGTTTGTTTACCGTCCTTCAGTTACACCGCAATTTCCATCGTGTGGGGCAACGGATGTGCACCCATGGATGTACACAAACATCCAAGGGATGACTCCGCGTTGAGTGGGGTGGTGGCGGTGGGTGATTTCCGTGGTGGTGGTTTCTTTACTACGGCGTGGATGGGTGGTGGGGGGGAGGGGGGGGCGCAGCGTCAAGCATGGATGCAATGTGGGCGTCAAATTGTGCAAGGGGTTGTTGTGGATGCACGAAAGGGGGTGATTTTCAATGCGTGGCGTACGCATGGGCCGGAGCGATGGGAGGGTGAAAGGTATGCCATCGTGGCGTATACATCTATCGCGTGGCACCGCCTTCCCGCTCCGATGCGCACTGAACTCCTGGACCTGGGGTTCCCATGGTGACAGGCACTGGGATTGTTCATCCAATTTGACGTGAATTGTTGGTGCCATTGTTGTGTGATTGCGATTACGTGCGGCATTTCTCCTAACGCGCTCCAGTGTGTGTTCAACCGTGTTCAACCGTGTTCAACCGTGTTCAACCGCGCGGTTGAACACGCAGTTGAACATGGCCGAACGCGTATGGGCGGCAATATGAAAGTAGCAGAAAATCCATGGTTTTGTGGTTATAGTTGATTTGGATAAGGCAGGTGCACACTGCAAAAACCTCTGAACACCATCCACGATAGAATGGAAGTCAAAGGACCACAATGAAGGTCAAAGCTTAGGGGAATGTGTCAAGTGGGGTGTTCAAGCGCATGGTAGAACACCAAGGCGGCGTTGACGCTACTCTTGGACATGATAGAAAGGGAGTGGCAATGTGAGGGGTATGGCATGGAATAGTGCATTGGGCATTAGTATGTTGTTAAAAGCATGGTACATCGTCATGGATGTTTTGGAATGGCATGGTGATACGTCAAAAGTTTAATTTTTGGTAAAAATGCACTACGCGCAGTGGGGGTGTTCAACCGCTGTTCAGGGGTGGTTCAAGGGCCCAGGTGAAGTCAGTTGAACACCGGTTGAACATAGGACATGGCACCATGGTGTGCAAAAGGGGTCACTAGGGAGTCCAGGCTATTCGGTGATTTGCAAAAATCCCGGGCTGTTCAAGTTCTGGGCTGCTTTTCAAATCTCTTCGAATCTACTGTCATTTCCTTTGAGGTTACCGTCATCTCCGCCATCTTTATATTGGACAAACTCCGTGTTTACCGTCATTTCCTACGCTTTGGCATCCCATTCCCGAACTTTGAGCATTCACCGTTCACCGCACAAGATGTCGTTCCTTGGTCTCGGTTCAAAAAACAAAGTGCCAAACATCCCTCCGCCGTCTCCTTTTCCAATCCCAAAAGGCCTCACTTATGGTGCCGCTCAACACTTTGCTACGCAAAAAACATCCTGGGAAAATGACTACGTCAGATTCGGCACTTACGAAGAAGGTACTCGCATGTTTGACTCAAAACTCTTCATTACACACTCCAACATACGCCAATTCCTCTACAATAGACATCCGTCTCACCGAGATCTAAGAGGCATCGACTTCGCCAACGCCTTCATCAACATCGACATCAACAAACAAACCGAACACACCTACCTATCGCTCGCCCATGACTTGTTCATGCACAAAGATGAGCACATGCCTAAGGTTGCGTTCTACCTTGCACCTCCCATGGACAAAGCGGGGTTGCCACCGATGGTGAAAACTTCCAAACACTACGTAGAATTTTTGAAAAGCCGCTTTGCTTCGCCAAGCACTCCAACCCGGGGATTGTTCATTACTACGAGCTACGATAGGGAGGTCACATCCAAGTCCTACCTCCCCACAATGAATGGTTCTGTCGTTCAAATAAAAGATTCCATTGGCGAGATTCAAGTTTTCAAGGAGACCAAAAACATATTTCCTTTGGTAAGGAACAACACACGCAATTTGGTCGAAACAAACGGACAATCTCTCCCCGTTGTGGCCTTATGGCTTGATAGCCGAAAAAGCAAAACGGATGAAGTTCAGTTCTTTCATGTCAACCTCTACGAACCATTCCTCTCTGAAGCCTTCCAACACGCCCGCATCAACAAACCACCAAACACGGTCAACTCCAAGGTTCGGATTGACGTTTCCATCAAGACCCTACGCGCTTTCTATGAAGAATCCAAGCTGCTCAACCAAAAGATCCGGGGGAAACTTCTCGCCCACGGACAATAGAATCATGCAAACGGGTTTCAATCGAGCCTTCGGCGGTTTGGGTGACGCGGCTAGCATCAACTCGTCCAACGCTTTCTACCCACTAGGAGGAATCAGCAACTTCCGCTCTCCTCTTGAAGGTTTTGTGAGGTATGATTGGGATCTCCCACCACCCTACGACACCTACCTTCGCAACGCGGTGGTCGACTCCCCGGCGTTTGCCAAAGGAGACTTTTTCATCATGCGCATCGAAGATCTCCAGAGCCTACGAACAATCCAGGTTGTACCCTCTCGTGATTGCAAATCTTGCAACCCCGATGACAAAGCGGGCGATATTTGGTCCATCACAAGGCGGAATTATGCGGCCCACCCACGCTACTGCATGTACGAAGGAGCTCTCATAAAAGACCCAACGAGTCTGCTAGTTACTCTAGACTACTCCGCGGTGCCATGCGAACCTCAAAAAACCCTGCTTCAAACTCTGGCAACGAGATTGTTCCGTGACGATGAATTCTTGTTATTCAAAGGACTGGCGGGCGCCATGGTTCCCTCTTGGAATGAAAAACATCAAGCAGCCTCCCTTGCGTCTACGGCTCTTCCTCAAGACAAATGGCCTCTTCCAAAAGACCCAGTCCGCACGCCAAGTGACCCATGTTTAGTTGAACTTGCAGCACCAATGACGGAATCTCTTCATTTTGTCAAAATTGTTATCAGCTTGCTAGGTCCCTTTCACTCAATTGACAAGGTGATCACGTCATCTAACGTGCCACTCTATACCAACTCAAACCCCAAAAGAGGGACTCGGCTCTATTGGCACATGGCTTCAGCTACCGGGGAATATCCGCACGTTGCCTCGAACCGGACCATGTCTCTCGGGAAACAATCCTCAAACCGCACACCGACGAAAAACACCCCAACGACCTCATCACCATTTTCCAATGTGGAGGAACCCTTGGAGCCGGAGCCTTTGTCACCCAACTGATGGAACTCCAAGACAAACTCGACGCACCACCTCCGACCCCGCGTGACAAAATATCCCAATGGAACACGGAAGACAACACGCCTGAGACACCAACATTCGCTGACACCTCCGTGGCCTCCCCTCCCTAACCACCCCTCTTCCCTCCTTCAGGAGCTAAGGCACCCGACAACTCCGAGTCAACATCAAGCACTCTCCGTCCAACCACATCCGGTCCGCCACCGCCAAGCAACGACCACCCATGGCCTTCTCCAGGGATTACATCCTCAGACCCAAGGGGACAGGGATGGCCAACAACTCCTCACTCCCATACTCTAAGCACACACCCACAACCCATAGAGCCCAAACACAAAATAAGAAATTCGGAACAAAGCGATGTCAGACTCCCAAAAAGACCGCAATTTCGCCGAAGTTATCAATATAGATCAAGACCCCTCACCGGAAGAGAAAACCGAGTAAACCGACACCATCGTGGTCGACCATGATCCTGCGCCCGAGGTGAACCCCGTCTCCGAAGCTATCAATATAGATCAAGACCCCCCGCCAGAAGAGAAAGCCGAGAAAATTGACACCATCCAAGTCGACCACAACCCACCCCCTGAAGTGAAACCCCAAGCTCCCTACAAAATGCCCCCTGCACATTTCGCCTCTAGCAAAGCCCCCGACGGCCTCGACTACTTTCCAGAACTCCTCAGCGCTGAGGAGGAAGACAGCCTCATTAATATATTTGATCACCTCCAACCGAATTGGGACCCCTCTATGCATCAACATCTGAAGCACTTTGGCTATGGAATGGGAGCTAATGGCACCGATGTCACACAGTTGGAAGACCTACCACCCGAGTTCGAACCTTACATTGAAAAAATTCTGCTTCAACTGTCCTCCCACGGCATTCCTATCAATGCCCCAACCAACTGACTGTAGCCCGTTACGAGCCTGGCTCAGGCATAGGAGATCATGTGGATGCCGAAGCGTTGGGCAAATATGTGCTAGACTTGAACCTCAGATGTCCTGTCCCCATGCACCTTCGCCATGTGAAAGGGGGACATCACTACGTCCACTGGATGGACTCCGGTTCGCTTACATGTTTGCGAGGGGAAGCCCGCTGGTCATACTTGCATGCAATTCCCAAAACTACGATGGATGAAAGAAATGGCCAATACACGCAACAAGTTCTCCAATACGCCATGATATTGCGCCATTGCGAATGCCATGGTTCAAAGTCTGAAGGACGTGCTCATTAGGGCTGGCATAGCAGCCCCGTCTGCCTCGACCCTTGTCGAGTCCCACATGAACACCGTGCCTGTTTTCCCTTCTCCTCCCTCACCCCCAGATCTCACACACCCCACGGCGACCGACCTTGAACCTACCACCCCCTCGAGGGTTGCCGCACGTCCAACACATACTTCAAACACTTCTCGAATCGAGCCACCCTCAAACCCAAGAACCCCCCCCCCCTGTGACAACCAAAATGAGAAAAAGGCTATGCCTCGGCAAAGTAATCACCAAAAAGCCTAATCCACACCATCCGTGCCGTCATCCACACTACAGAAAAGAAGCCTCCGACCCCCCTTCTTTTGCAACACTTCAAGCAAGGCGTCGACATTTGTTTCCTTCAAGAACTCAGCAAAAAAGTCCTCCTGCCCCACATCTACAACCAAAAAGGTCACAGAGCTGTGATTTTCTCAAACTTATCCCCCCACCACGAACACGGGTCCAGTTTAGTCAGTTCGTCACTGCTTGCGATAATCCAGACAAAGATGGACTCATTACAGCTGCCCTCCTCACCCTGCCTCGTGCACCACCTCTCCTAGTTGCCTCTGTGTACGCGCCTGCAGGCGAGGTATGGAGAAGGAAAGTGGAAACCAGCTTACGCCCTTTCCTCAAGCAATTCCCAAGCTTCCTGTTGGGAGGTGACTTCAACTGTCTGATTCATCCCGCTCTGGACAGCCAGGGGCTCCTGTCTGACAATCATTGGCCATGGATCAGACAACTCAGCCACTGCCACCCCACCCCTACTAGGCGACACTTACCGCCTGGC
This sequence comes from Eutreptiella sp. 'Long Island Sound 2002', assembly GCA_964036045.1. Lineage (NCBI taxonomy): Eukaryota > Euglenozoa > Euglenophyceae > Eutreptiales > Eutreptiaceae > Eutreptiella > Eutreptiella sp. 'Long Island Sound 2002'. Next base: position 125,855,213 of record OZ038381.1, on the reverse strand, counting down.
TAACCCTACAACACGCGAGTTCACCAGGTATCCACAAGGACACCGCACCAGTTCGTCCAGACTAGACTACATTTTCATTTCCCCGGCCTCACTAGAGAAGATGTCCCTTTTGGATGCAAGTATTCACTCAGAGAACCGAGCTACTGATCACCATCCCTCCTCGTGCACCCTTTCTGTCCCCCCCACCCCCTTCCACTCATCTACAATTACCAAACGTGTTTTCAGAAAGCTCAACAAGTCTGAGATCAGCACGTTCAACGATGCACTGCAAGAAATCGTCCGATTGGTGCCACTCATTTACCCCCCTCATCAAAAATACCCCCCTTGGTACGGTCAAAAAATAAACCTAAGCGCTCAATACCACAACACCACAGCCTCCCGCATCAAGCCGGACTCCCGAGCCGTGAAATTCAAAGAGATGCTGTCTTTCTACGACTCCAAGGGTCGAGCATGGGGCCTAGACATCAACCTAAGCAAAACAGAACTCCACAGCATGGGAAAGGCCCCTCAAACGACGATCACAGCACCCTCTGGAAAAAGGTTGTCAACCATCGACCCAAAAACCCTCGCCCCCCGGAAGGTATACAAATACCTCGGTGTCTATCTGTTTACGGATCGCGACCCCACCCTCACATATGAACTGGCTAAATCCGAAATCACGTCTTTTTTCACTTTCTTACATCCACTCAACTTCAACCGTTCTGAATATATCCGACTGGTGAACCTCCAGCTCATCCCCACCCTGCAACATCGCCTCATGGCACACCCACTCGATCAATCACAGCTTCGCTCCCTGCAAAACATCATTTGAAAAAACGTTACCATTGACCGTGATCCAGAGAAGCGCAACCGCATCTCCAGGCTGGTGTCTAACAAAGACAAATACACTTCCAGACCCCACGGAGGACTGGACTTGCGCCACTTCCAACACTGCCTAAACATCTCTACCGTCAATGCGGCCATCCGTTACTTGAACAACGAGGGCCCGGACGAAACCAACCAACTTTTTCGGCAAGAAGCACTCAACGAGGAAAGTTCGATGGTCCTTAAGCTGATCAGCGACGCCTGTCACAGTCTCCACCTAAGATTCAACGCCACAAGTTCTGAAATCAACACCCCACCCCACCCACTCGAGAAAACGCGAACAGGCCTATGTTTGTGTCACCACTTACTCCAACAACAGAGTTACTAAGTGGGGGAACAAACAACGCCACCAAAACACAGACCTTGGCATCCACAGAGGCATCGTGACTGATACCTCCTGCGACCAAGCATCCATCTACTTCCCAGGGGATGACACAACCTTCAACCTCGGGGGTTCCGAAAAAGTCTACACCATCCACCCCCCGGTCATAGCTGCACCCACCAACATTCTCGGGAACCACTTTCTCTTAATCCCGCCCTACAATGTATGCCCTCCCTTACGTGACAACCCCCCCCCCCTTGAACGGGGTTCTGCTCCAAGCTTCGCCAATGGGATACATGTACCAAGTCCACAGTTTACCCCCCCACTTCCTACGATGTGAAGACCTCAAAGCGTGGAACTGCAACAGAGCATCCCAACTTCTGCAAGAGGCCTCCTCCGAAACAATCTTGGTGTACCTGGATGGTTCAGCAGGGCAAGGGGGTTTCGGCTCTGCTGCCACCATCTACAAACCCAACGGTACAATCCTAGTTCTGTGCCTCCCATCTCCCTATCATTCCTCTGAGGGATCTGAGTACTGGGCCGGCATTATGTTTCTTCGATGGGTATCCTCCCTAAACCAACCCATGCAGTGCATTATTCTTGGAGATAACGAACAAGTGATTTGCACATACATGATGGCATCAAGCTCATCGCATGGCACATGGGTTAAGGCTTTACAAGTTGATGCAGTTAAGAACATTCAAAAATGGGTTAAGGCTTACTCCTCTCTCCAAGCTCAAATGCCCATATTTCTAACAACGCAATTTGCATGGATCAAAGGACATGCAGGATTTGAGGGGAATGAATGTTCGGATCTCTTCTCCAAGTGGATTGCATACAGCTCATCATCCTCTCCTGAGTTTCTACCTCCACCCCCCCTGGGAACTGTATGCTTCGGTAGGTTGCCCGTCTGCCATCGCCTGACCACCTCAGTATCGAGGGCCCTCATCCCCCGTCACCACCACTACAACATCCACGTGCCGTCCAGTTTCTTCTTCTACAATCACTCATCGTGGTTCTCCGGACTCTGCTTCAAATGGTCATCAGGCAACATGAATTTTCTTACATATGCATTCCACAACGATCTGACTCCCCGAATTTGCCACAAATGCTCACAGTCACACCCCCTCGATGCAGCCTTCTTGGTGTCTCATTGCCCCAGCGCTGACCACATTGTGCAAAGCCTGATACATGCGTGGCCTCCCCCCTTCAACCAGGTAGGCAGCATCTGGTGGGCCCAGTGCTCCCACCAAGGGGACAAACGAAATTTCGTCAAATTGTTGGTGCCCTCAATCCTGTACGAAGCCATGGTTACACCCACCAATGGCGAAACAAAACCCCAACGCGTTTTGGCTTTCAAAAATGCACTCCCCCAGCGCCAGCGACAGCTGAAAGACGCTCTGTCCAAAGCACTCACTTGCCTAGCCGAAGATCCCCCCCCCCTTCCGCCCCCCCCCCCCCAAGGTGCCAACACCTGGGGCAAACCACACAGCACCTACAGCACGTCACACACCCCACAGGCTCACGGCGAGTACACCTATCTCCTGCCATCAGACCGCCTGCCAGACTCAGTCCAACTCCCCCCCTCAAAAAAACCACGCACCCACAAAAGCAAAACGCCTATGCGTCCCAAACAACCACCCACAAAAAGCAGCCGGGACACCGAAGACCCTCCAGCACGCAAAACTCGTAGTGACACCTACGCCCCTAAACCGGTGGCACCCCCCCAACCCCCCGGTGCTGACAGCTCCAACCGACGATTACTGATTTCTTCCGAGCTCCAGCCCCCCCCCTGCCTCTGGGCGAGCCGCCCCTATCCGTGAGTTCAACGCCAGAGTCTATTTCGCCCCCCCGCCATCGCTTGCCCCATCCCCCCACAGCATTCGGTTTATTCTCGGCCAAACACACAGTGAATCCCGTCCAAAATAGCGAGGCCCCTGCCCCTTCCAGTCAATCATCCAATTCACAGCCTTTCTCCCCGTCCATTGCTGTCATGTGGTACCTCGGCATTCACTGTTGGTATGAACTTGAAGGTTTTGGTTACTACTATTTCTGGTGCTGGATACCGGAACCCCGCGAGCCGTCCCTGGAAATCCTGTGGTACCTAGACCAAACGTATGCAGCACTCAGGTGCACCGAGCCCACTCACAAACAGCGTTTGTCCTAACGCTGCATGCCGACAGATTGATCATGTACCCTGAGGGCCTCGTTCCAGTCCCTTGAATGCTGAAGTTGGCTTGCCAGTCCCTAACCCATCAAGTAGTCCCCACCGCCGGGCACTTGGTCATCTCTGCAGGCTCCTGCCTTCTGCGAATTACACACGTCTCCCGCCGGTCAATCATGGAGGCGGCGACCGCTCCATTGCTACGGTAAGGCCACCACAGGCATCACTCAGTTCTCAGAGCCACATCCAGACCCCCCCCCCGTCCCCCCTCTTCCTGCACACCTCTCAGCACTTCCGATTTGTTCCAACACTTGAGTAAGCCTCGGCTGATTTCGTCCACGTTTCACGTCTCACCACGTTTCACACCATAACTCCTCCATCCCCCCTTGATCCTCATTTCATTCTGTCAAGCCGCCAGCTCTATGTGCAACCAACCAGGCACCCACACAGGCGCATGCCAGGGCAACCTAGTTCTCTACATTCCTACCCATCCATGACAGAGCGAGTTCCAAGGTTCCTCCATGGCTACAACCCTCACATAGTGCTAGGGAGAGCCAAGCACTTTTGTCTATACACATCACTTAGATTGAGGGCTGTGTCCCTGTCCGGACATTAAAGTGGCTGTACAATTCAAAAACAAAAAACTACGAACACCACAAACACCCGGCAAAAGAGAGACAACACCACAAACCGTACCCAAACACATCCGCCCAAGACCCCAACCAGGCCTGGCGGGGTCAACTAAACCGACAGCCAACCGCAACCCGGACCCAAACACAAACGCCGCACAACAGTAGGAAAACCAGTGTCCACAGCCCGGGCATCCAGGCAGCCCGTGCCATGCAGCTGACCCGGCCAAACGAGATCCAGAGACCGGCTATAAGGCTGCATCCTAAGGCCTGCGCTGCTGTGGGACTCGGGGCGGAGTGTGCGACGGCCAAGCGCATCTGAACCCTAGTACCAAGAACGTGCATGCATGCATTGGGAACAGGATACACCAGGAAGTCCGGTGAACCTCTAGGGTTCCGCCGAAAGGAGGGGACGTGCGCAAGCACGCGGGCACACCCTCCCGGCGAGACAAGCACGGCATGCTGGCGGCGATCAGCTCTCCCGGTGTTGCCCGAGGCCGCTTTGTTGGGGACCAACAGTCAGGTCTAGCGGGAAGTAAGCCGCCTCCCCTCTTCAAGCGCGGAGCCTCTTCTGTTCGTCACAGCGGTAACGCCAGCGGGAACCATGGGGCGCCTCTCCACGACCGAGTGCACCTACCTAACTACCTACTGGGACAACTGGAATCGACCCTAGAAGGCCACCTCTGCCCAACGCATCCGACGGCAGGACAAGCCGACCATTGGGCGGCAAAGACGACGGCGTACCAACCAAAGTACTGGCAACAACACAACAACCACACGCGCGGACGTTCCGAAACCGGGCAAACCACGAAAAAAAAGACACACCCGACGGGGAACACATGACGTAGGGGACAGCTACAGCGACTATACACGGCCAGCCGGGCCCATACGGACCACCACACAATCCCAGACGGGCCAACCACTGGTGGCCACGACACCAGCGAACCAACACCACGCACCGGGCGCGCCCTGGTTGCAACACATCCACCACACCAGACAGGCCGGCCACCGCAAACCTCAGAACAAACCGAGAAGACAACAAAGACAACATCCGGCTACACTGGCGCGGGCTGCAGCGCAATCAACCCCACGACGCACAGGCCGACCATAAGGCGGATGACACAACCGGGTACCGACCAAACTGCTGCAGAAAAACGACCGGACGGTGAACAGACTGCACGCAAACCAGCCAACACCCAACATGCCAGGCATGCAAGGGTCGAAACGGGAACGCCGTCCCATGGGTTGGCGACAACATGCTGGGCCACGCCTGCCGGCGACCATACCCACGAACGCAGCACAACGCCGAGATTCCACCATTCGACAACCAACCAACCAACCAAAATGACCTACTTCGAACCCCTGACCCCAAGGCCAAAAAGATTCATCATAACGTGCTACGCACACGCGGACCTTCGCACGAAAGAGCCCACTGTGCACACGTCGGCTACACGACAGTCTAGGACGCGACAGCGCCGGCAGCAGCAGAAAAAACCCAAGGATGAACAAGCTAACCATAAGGCGGCTGACACACCCAAGCACCAACCAAACATATGCGGCAACAACGACGCGACCATTAACAGACCACACGCAAGCCGGCCAACATCGAACCAGCCAGACATGCAAGGGTCAATACAGAAACGGCTTCCCACGGGCTGGCGACACCACGGGGCGCCAGGCCCGCCGACGACCATACCCACGGACACCACAGCACATCGCAACTCTACGGTTACAAAACTGAAGAACCTACGGCAACGGACTACTCCAAACCCCCGGCCCCCCGGGAGAGCGCAAGCTCGACCGAGTCAGGAGGCGTGAGTTTGCGCCACGGCATGCGAGTCCCGTAGCACATGCTTCTTCAAGTCGCCTCACGCCTACTGAAAACCAACCCAGGTGGGGGTGCCTGCTGAAGCCGGTTCGGACCCCCGTGGCAGACGTTGGGTCACTTGGGGTGTGTATCTATGTGCCGGCAAGCCGCCATTGGCTGATATCATACTCTCCCATCCACCTGACCTAACCCGATGTGATAGTGTGATGGGTTGGCCATTCCGGCTATGAGCGGCCATATTCAGTACCGAGGCGCCGCCAGCTGAGATTTATATATCAGAATATCAGGAATCAACAGGGGTTTTTTATCATAATGTTTCCGTAATTTTTCCGCCTTCCGTTCTGATGGTCAATGTATCGGCGACTGTCAGTTGGCTCGCGATGTTGCGGTAACCGATTGGTTAACTGTTATTTCCAGATATTTTGGCGGAAACCCCGATGAAGGGTCAGATTTCATCAGTAAAGGGTTCGTTGCTTCCGCAATTTTCTAAATATGCACTCGAAATTTTAATCTGAATTTTCCGCGATGTCGAAATCTGATTTTCGACTTCGACATCGCCGCACTTGATTTGGTCTTCTTCGAGTGGTCATACTCCTTTCCCTATGCCCAAATCAGGTTTCCCTCATACTTGCCACCCATTTGACTTGGAAATATAAGGGAAACAAAAGTGAATCGTGGGACCACTTTGAAGGGCCATATCTACGCGCGAGTGTGAGGAAAGAGAATAAGAAAGGTTGTGTTGCAAGCGCCTTAGTCTCCACATATCCTTGGTAGGGTCCAACACCTTAGGTCGTCATACACACCCGTTGTATCATAGGATCATGATCAACATGGTAGAAACTTGTCCCAAACTTTTTGACCATGTGTCTGGACTCGATATTATGACTTTAGAGTGTAGCGCATAAGTCTCCCGGTTGCATAGCATCTTTTCTTAGGTTCCCACGTCCATTTAATCCAAAGTTATGACCATGGAGGGGCATGGCATACCATGGTGGGAGCCAATTTTAAGGGCTATATATGATATTGGTAGTATATGTCTTGATATGCTCACGCCAATGTTATATATCTTCGTGTGGCCGAAGAGATGGGGAGCCACACGTGACGGGGGTCTTGCCCATGTCCGGGTTGTGGAATTCAAAGCGCTAGACTAAGTCTACCGCGTATGTATTGCTCATGGTATGTTTGGCAAAGAGATCCATGAGTGCACTCCCATTTTCATGGGGCATGTAGATATGAGTGGCGAAGGCATCTTCATGCGCCTGATTGGGGATCCAAGTGGGGGAATTGTTGGCAAATGGTTCCAATCATTTGTGTATTGAAATATGAGCGGATATCATGGGTGAGCATAGAGATATACTATCATGACAACTTTGTATTTGGACATATTTTCATTTTTTTGACCTCAATTGTTGCTCATTTTTGCGTTTTGTGTACTTACCTGGTCGGCAAACAGCAAGAAGCCTATTGAGAGTCGAGCCATGGTATGTTGTTCATATGTTGGCATATGCCTTGGAGTTGAACACCACCATAGCCGGATCGCGTACTCCATTTGGCTTGGCGCACGAAGGATTACAAGATTTGGTCTCAAGATCATGGGTTGACTTGGGCAGTGCGTGGCGCCCATATCCGAAGGGATTTTGAGGGTAAGGTGGGAATGTACATGGGCATTGACCCTTGGTCTCTATCCTCCATGAATACTAGACTTCGATTCCATGCATACTTTGAGCCTTCGGATAAGTGGTAACTTCAGTTTTGAGCGTATGTTTGATATACGGCTAATATGGTGTGAATTGGCAGTTTTTTGGCATGTTATGAGTTCAAACGCATGGGGCATATCTCTAAGCCCATTCGACTCCAAGTCCAACCAAGGTTTTGTCAGGGTAGGGCATGGTCCTGAGTGCCACCCTATGCCATGACACGCCACCTCCCTTATTGGGCTAGGATTTAGAGGCTTGGGAGTGGACACATATTTGGGGTTTGTGTAGTGACTTGTGACACATGGCATTCAGCAATCTCATTTGACTTGGTTCAGGGCAATATGTTGGTGAGTCAAGGGAAGGTCCTGAGTCCAGGGAATGAGGGGTTACTGGCTGTGAATGTGTATGTTTACCTCTTTTCCCAACTTTGCTTTATTTGTGTTCATATGCCAATTTCAGGGCTTTCCTCTTTAGTGCAATTCTTCTACATGCCCGCCACCGTGAGACGACCGGTGTGCTGAACGGAAGCCCGCAGTGTGGATTGGATTGTGAATCGGGTTATTGCTGAATTTGTGGGATCTGGTTGCTGTTCAGGGTTGAAGGAGGATTACGTTTTCTATATTTTTGGATTTTGGACTCTGGACTATGAGGGATGGTTTCGTTGATCAGGAGCAAGTCAGCAGGGGTAACAAGTGGAAGGGGCACAGCGGGGGCCGGTCCTGGTAGGGACCTTCTTTATGGTAGCAGAGGCGTACTTGCTGCCCCTACCAACCCCCGACCCGGGGACTTGGGCCCCTATGAGCCCTGCCCAAGTACGCCCCGTATTGTGGACTCGGTGGAGACCACGCCGGAAGTGGAAGCCCGAAGAGAAGTACGACGTTCGGGAAGAGGAGGACTTCACATGCAGGACCTGGTCTCCATGTGTGAGCGTCGCTGCCAAAAGGCATGCAACCTCCGCTCCGCCGCGGAGGACTCTGAGGAGGTCTGCCATTCAGGCAGCAGTGGAGGACGGGCCCGGCGCTACCTGAAACGCGGGTCACCCAAGCCCGCGGCAGGGGACGCTGGGGCTATTGACGAGGACCCCAGCCCGGTCAGGCTGTGGAAATCCGAGGGGCACTCCGATGGCTATCGGACTTGCTTCCCCTCGGAGTCGGAGGAGATACCCGCGCCGACCGCCAGGGCGCATACGGCCCCCGAGCCCGCCCTGAAGCACGATGCCGAGGGCTTGGAGAGGCCAGCCAGGGCCAGGACGGCACCTGTGCCCCGGCACACGGGACCAGAGATGGACGCCATAGGCGATACGCCCATGGGCGATGAGTCTGAGGCGCCGGGAACCGCGGGATGCGCTGGATCAGGTGGAAAGCACGCTGAGTGCCACCGCGAGCACGTGTCCTTCCTCATGGGCAAGTACCCAATGATGGGGATGGACGCCATCGTGCATCGCCTCGACAGCCTGGACAACGCGAAGGACGGCCTAGAGGAGGACGTCGCCGGGATCCTGGATGACCAGTCGGCCGTGGAGAGAGACATGGCGGAGCTGAGAGCGGATCAGGCCCGGTAGCGGGAGAATCTGGAGCTGGCCCTGCAGAAGCAGCAGCGAGTGGTGGACAGCCTCCTCCACCTGGTGGAGGACATGTCGGGGCGCCTGAAAAGGCTAGAGGAGCTACAGCCCCTCGCCTCGGGTCCGGAGCTCCCGGCAAAGCCGGCCGCGGCAGAGCTCGTAGAGCGGGTTAAGACTCTCAGCGGCGCCATGGAAAAACCCATTGGCGGCCCTGCAGAGGCACCCTACGCGCCTCCGCGTGTTGACCCGGGTGCGCTGCCGTTTGTTACCATGTTCAGCGAATCCACAATGCTCGGGGAAAATACGGCACCGGCTGGGTCCATGCGGGAAGGGCACGTAACAACGGACCTCAGGAGCCTGAAGGTACAGATGTCCCATGCCGCCCAGGATCTACCGATCACTACGACTGCCCATGCAGTTTATGCGGAGGAGGAGATCCAGAGCCAGACCATGCAGGGGCGAACCATGGGAAGCGCGGACGGACATGGTCCAGGTCATCCAGGCGGAAACCTGTGGGCGAAGGACCCCAATACGGGGATATGGACGGCCGGTGGAGCAAGTCCTTCCCGCATTCCAAACCCCATGGGTTCAGGCCCAACTGGACCGCACTCCATGGAGGGTAGGGATGTACGGGGAGTGTACTCACACCCCCCGGCCACAGGTGGTATCCGTCTCGGTGGAGTGGTGGCTGGTGACGTTGGAGACGCCATCAGGATCGACGACCTCAGGGGAATCAAAATCCCCTACTATGATGGCAACCCCTCCAACCTGGACGACTTCATCCTGGATTGGGAGGACTTCGCCGAGGAGGTGGTCGGCGAGATGCGGGGAGCGCCGCGGGACAAGTGGCTATGCCGGACATTCCCTCACCGGCTGGCGCAGGACCTGAAGGAGGAGCTGCGGGATCAGATCCGGGAAGGATTGATCCATACAAAGCAGGCCTGCCTCCAGTGGTTCGGGGATGAGGAGCGGGTGGACGCTCCGAACCAGAAGCTGGAGGACCTGTGATCCATCCTGCTGCAGCTGGACCGCGATGAGTTGCGGGTCCGGGAGTGGAACCGGTACCTGCGGAAGTACCGACGGAGGCTCAAGCTGGTTGAGGACTGGAACAAGTCCAGTGAGATCCGCCACCTGCTGAAGGACGTCCTCCCCGGCCAATGGAAGAGGCGAGTGGAGGACGAGGAGAAGAAAGGAGCCAAGAAGCGGGTGGCGGTGAGGATCATGGCGGCCGAGGATACCCATGCGGGTATCATGAAGTTCTTCAGGAGGAACCTGGGCGAGCCCAACCGGATGTTGGGACTGAAGAATGCCGTGTACGTGGAGGTATTTGGAGACACCATGGGGCAAAGGTTGCTGCGCCTCAACAACGTGGAGTGGAGGCGCGGGGAGCCGCTGAGGATGCAGGTCATCTTCGCCCGCATGAGCCTGGACGAGATCGTGAAGTACATCACGGTGGAGTTGAAGCTCAATGCGAAGAACGAGGCCCACGTGCAGGATCAACATGGTCATGGACAACGAGGCCACGGAGAAGACCGCCATCATCGGGAGATCCAGGAGGACACGGCCAACCCCGCGGAGAATGGTAGTGGAAGTGGCCAAGACCACTGGACCTGGTCCCGGGAGGATCACGAGGAGGCCCATTTCTTCGCGTTTGTGGCGCACAACGTGAGGGACCATGGGCAGGATCAGTTCAGATGGGGCTGGGTGGGACCCAAGAAGGGCAATGAGCCAAGGAGGATCGGGAACCCACCGCTCTCGTTCCGGGAGTACAGGTCTCAGCACGACGGGTGCTGGGTCTGTTATGGCAAGGGAAACAACCATGCACACGACCACCGTCAGTGCAAGGTGTATGAGGCGGACAAGAAGGCCTACTTCGCCGCCCACCCCGAGAAGAAGCCCAAGGAGCAGCGGATTGCCGAATGGAAGGCGAAGGGCGGAGACGGGGGAAAAGGCCAAGGCAAAGGCCAAGGGAAAGGCGGTGGACCTAGGTGGTGGACCTGGCCAAGACCGACGAGTGAGGTCGATCGAGGAGGTTGCTGAGGACATGTTGAGGACGTTGGAGGAACTCAAAGCCCAGCAACGTGGTGGACAAAGTCCTGGCGGATGGCAGCCGGAAGGGGCTGCGAGAGGTCAAGTCTAGAAGAGCCCTCACGGGAGTGGGACCTCGGAGGTCTCTCCTCCGAAAATCAGTGGAATCCCTGAGGAATCAGAGGCACATCGGGTGCCAACGAAGGCTCTGGAAGAGCCAAAACCACTGATCCTCGCCACTCCCAACCCCTGGAGCGCCCTGCCAAGGGAAGTACATGTTGGTACGGGGCATGGCAAGAAGGAAGGAGCGACCACGGAGAGCCCCGTGGATGGGCAGGACCAGCCAAAGATCTACACCATCCATGACCATACCCTTGAAGTCCTGATGCACCCGGACGTGCTAGAGTTGCATGCCGTGAGAGTCGTCCATACGCCTGATGGTGACGAGCGGCAGTTGCACTTGAAAGTGCGAGTACGGTGCGGACGAGAGGAGAAGGTGGTGGATGTGTTGGTGGATACGGGTGCCCAGGTGAGCCTGGTCCGGAGAGGGTTGTTCAAGGAGGCACTCCTGCAGCCCAGCTGGAGACCGGTCCGCCTGAAGGTCGCCAACGGAGAGATCATGGGTGGGGGCACCCATGAGGCCACCATCAGTATGGAGTTCTGGGAACATGAGCAATTGAACCGCCCTGATCAGGTGAAGAGAATCACTCTATCCGGGAACTTCTATGTGGCCGACATTACAGATTTGGATATGATCATGGGTTATGACTTCATGGTGGCAAACGCCATTGCAGCCCTTCCCCATCGTGCAACGCTGGTCCGGGAGGATGATGATTGCCTCACATGGCTGTCCACGGACTATGCATGCGGATCATCCCAATGGAATGCTGAGGAAGAGGATCAGATGATTCCAAGCGGTGCAAGCTGTGGGTGCCAAGTCCAGAGGAGACCGTGGAGTTCAGCTCACGGAGTATGGAATGGCGCCGCAGGTGTATGCCAGGATGATCCAGACGCTGGGAGCCGAAGCGCCCGAGACGGACGTCTTCGCTTCCCGGGATGCCCCACTTTTGCGGAAGTGTAGGAGGCATTGGCATCGAGGAGACTCAGCCTGGCACAGGCATTGGGGTCTGAAGGAGTGGGGGCCAATGTATTCGCATGGCTCCCTGGACAATACCAGACGTACGGTGGAAAAGATCGTCGCGGATAGGGCGAAGGGGATCCTGGTCATAAACGGCAGAGGATCCACCCCATGTCCGCTGGAGGGTCTCAAGTCGGCGCTGGACTCCGTCACCCTGAACGAGATGTCATTCGGGCCAGAGGAGGAGTTGTTCATCGACGCCAAGGGTGTATCAATGCCCTCCCCGGGTCAAGCGTGGGGTACCAAGGCTTTCCCGGTGGATGGGGCGCAAGCCCAGCCCACGGGTGATGAAGCATTCATCCGTAGGGTGGAGGGGGTGCCCATGAAGGTTATGTTTGAGCCCAAGGAGGGGACGGATCAGCCAATCGATGGCATTGACGTCCTGTCCCACGCCGAGATCGACAACGTCGTCAACTACATGCAAATGGGGATGCACGACCGTGTGGCAGCCAAGAAGAGGCGGGCCATGGTCACATCTCCGCATTGGTGGGATGACAAGATGTTGGTCACCGGCAAGTACGAGAAGGATGAGTTCGTGGCGAGGGTCATGGATCACATCGCGGACCAATACGATGGTCCGGTTCGGTCGACCCGCCGACATGGGATTTTCCAAGAATGGGTGCCGAGAGCGACAAGAACCAGCCCGATGCCGCAAATTTTCGAAGATGATCGGTGGGAAGCATGCCCCACGACGATGACGACGGCAATTCAGACGAGGAGAAGTCGGATTCGGACCCAGAAGAGGCCTACACCGCAGTGCGGTCGGTTGTATGGATACCGAAGCAAGCGGCTGAAGAGGCCGAGGAGAACCCGAAGGTCGCCGAGCTGAAGGAGAGGCTGATCAATGCCTATCCGCAACTATTCAGTGGCGTCGCCAACGAGAACCCTCCAGATCGTGGGAGGTTTGGCACAGCGAGGATCAAGCTGAAGCCGAACCCCAAGATCTATCGTCATCGGGAGTGCCAACTTCAGGGCGATCGGGCCGAGGCCATGAAGAAGTTGTTGGCCGAGTTCATTGAGCGAGGATGGATCGAACCCTCTGACAGTGAGTGGGCCAGCCCAGCCCCCATCGTGCCCAAGAAAGAGAGAAGGGCGAGTGGAGGTTGGTGGTGGATTACAGGGGTTTGAACGAGCAGACCGAGCACGACTCGTACTCGCTTCCCCTGATCGACTCCATCCTCCGAAAACAACAGAAAAAGCGGATCTTCACGGTGTTGGACCTGAAATACGGTTATCACCAGATGCCGCTACACCCGGACTCCAGGCCTTGCACAGCGATGTGGACGCCGCTGGGGCCCATGCAGTGGAAAGTGGTGCCTATGGGCGCCAAGAATGGCAACGCTGCTTTCCAGCGCATGACGGAGGACCTACTCGGTTCTGTCCGGGACTGTGCCGATCCCTTCGTGGATGACATCATCATCGGGTCCCGCACGGAGAACATGACTGGGGACAAGCTCATCGACTGGCATGAGAAGGATCTGCGCCGAGGGCTCAGCGAGTTGGACAAGCACAACATGGTGTGCAAGCCCACCAAAGCCTCACTCTTCGTGAAGGAAGTGGAGTTCGCGGGTCACGTGGTTGGTCACGGGCAACGCCGTCCCATGCCTGGGAACCTGGCGTCCCTGTACCACTGGGAAAAGCCCCAGACCATCTGCGAACTCCTTCATGGGGTTCTGCAACTACTATTCAGGCTATGTCCGAATGTACGCAGAACTGTCGGGGCCGCTGCACAAGATGCTGCAAGTGGGCAAGTTCGATGGCCGGAAGGGGAGCAAGAAGAAGCTTGCCTGGACCCCTGAGGCCGAAGATGCGTTCAGCCGCCTGAAGGAGCGACTCCTGGGGCAGCTGGGACCTTTCTTGGTGGACCCGGACAAGTGATTCGTGCTACGGACGGATGCCTCGGACTATGCTGTACGGGCAGTCATCGAGCAGATCCGGGACGACAGGTCACACGTACCCGTGGCGTTTTGGAGTCGAATCCTGGCCGAGGGCCAACGCCGCACCTGGACCGCGAGGGAGAAGGAGACGTACGCCATTGTTTGTGCGCTCAGGAAGTGGTCCGGCCACATCGGATTGCAACGGGTGGCGGTTTGCACGGACCATCAGTCCTTGCAGAGCTGGCACAAGGAGCACGTCGACACCCCCTCGGGACCGGCGGCAAGGAGGGCCCGATGGCATGAGACGTTCGCCAAGTTTGACCTCAGCGTCGTATACGTCCCGGGGAAGGACAACACTGTGGCAGATTGCCTCAGTCGATGGGCCTACCCCGCGGGCAAGGCGTGGATGGACATATCCAGCCATGGGGACGCCGAGGAGACCGAGGAGGCCAAGCGCATCATCGAGATGGAGAAGGCCATGGAGCAAGAGGGGGTCAAGTGCTTTGTGGTGATGGCAAACCGTACGGACCTGGCCAAGTTCCAGGGCGCCCGCGTCCAAGCTATTCGAGAGGAAACCCTCGAGCAATGGATGTTGGCCCCTGTAGAGCTAGTCAGGTCGGTGCTCACAGAGGACTGGTCGGATGACTATGCGGCATCCGAGCACTGGAGCAAGTACTGGAATGCCTTGAGCGCCCCGTCAGACGACGAATGGCCCGAGGGCTTGACCGAGGATGGGGACAAGCTGTTCCTCAAGGACAAGCTATTGGTCCCTGAGAACCGAGTGGAGGAGCTCATTGACCACTGGCACAACGCCCAGCTCTTGCATCCTGGTCGGGACAAGATGCAGCAGGACCTGGAGTGGCGCTTCAAGTTCCCACCGGGGTACTACGCCATCCTGGACAAGTACTGCAGCGACTGCGCCGTGTGTCGGGCCACGAAGAGCCCCAACCACTCCACAGCGGGCAACCCGGTGTACACGGCTATACCGGAGGCCCCTATGCGGTCCGTGGCCATGGATGTATTCGCCATGCCTGAGGTCACTTCGGAAGGAGAGACCTACGACTGTGTCATCCTGGCGGTGGATAGGCACAGTGGGTATATCGTGGCGGTCCCTGGCAAGAAGTTCAAGAAGAAGGACAAGAAGGACAAGCATGGAGTGCCGCTGCAGGCCAAGACCGTCGCTAATGCCATGATCAGGCATTGGCTGACGATTTTTGATGTGCCCCGGCTGTCATCTGCAGCGATCGGGGCAGTCAGTTTGTGGGGACGTGGTTCAAGACCATGTGCAAGCACATGGGTATTCGGCACGCCAAGACCGTGGCGTACCACAGCCAATCGGATGGCCGGGCTGAGGTGGCCGGGCGGGAGATGTTCGAGAAGTTCCGCCAGCTGCACATCGACGAACCGGGCCGGAATAGGTATAATTCGCTGTGGAGAGTACTCCAAGCGTATCACGACCTTCCGGGACCCACTGGACTGTCGCCCCATCGTATCCTGTTCCTACGGATCGAGTGTCACGCACTCTCCCGTGGTTGAACCGTGGCAAAGTGGCCCGGGATGCGAACGCTATGATGGCTGAGGCGGACGACACGGCAGCCAAAGTGTGCAAGGCACTTCAGGACGAGCATGACAAGAGGGCCAAGTATTTCAAACAGGGAAAGGTCCAGAAGTATGCTCTCCAAGACACCGTGGGGGTGGAGCGGCACCACAAGGATGTCCTGTCCAGGCATCGGCAGGCATCTCGGTATGTGCCGGGGGTAGTCGTGCGGAAGGTCGGGCAGGATGTGTTTGCGGTTCGTGTGGGGGATAACAGGATCCTGGACCGCGACCATACCCAGCTTCGTCTCCGAGCACCGGACCCCAGCGGACGTCCCGTCACCTTCGAGTTCACGGCCGGCGATGTGGACTCGGACGACAAGGGTGAGGACGACGACTTCACCGCTGAGAAGATCCTGGCAGACAAGCCGGACCCGGGGACGCCTGGGGGTAGGCTTTATAAAGTCCGTTGGAAGGGATTCGCCGCATCCAGGGATTCGTGGGAGCCTCCGAGCAGTTTCGTGCCGAGGTATACCACGGTCTGGATGGACTATGTGAAGAAAAAGAATATTCTCTTGCATGTCAAGGACGTGTTGGTCCATTTGGTTGCTGCTGTAGCACCGTAATGGATCCCCCTTGGCATTTTTGTTTGTTTTTGTGCTTGGGGAGACGGGTGAGGGCGTTCATCCGGGGATTTTTGGGCCTTGATTGGCCATCTACCCCCTTCACTCGATCTCCACATATATATTTCATTGTGGTATACTTATTTAGGTCGACCGACGACGTTTTTCTATCTTTGATCCCCTTGGTCCATGTTGTAGATCAAGAGGAGACCGGATATGGCGTAGGGCACCGATTATCAGTGTCCTCACCCCTCTCTTGGGGCATGGGGGACGCTTACGACGTGTGTGGGGCCTCCATGTGTCCTTGGGACATGGGGGAGGGGGTTTGGAGCCCATTGGGGTCCTCCCGTCCTCTCTTCAATGACTTCCGGGCGGTAACAACGCTCTGAGAAGGGGGGTGAAGCCGGTTCGGACCCCCGTGGCCATTTTTGGGTCACTTGGGGTGTGTATCTATGTGCCGGCAAGCCGCCATTTGCTGATATCATACTCCCCCATCCACCTCACCTAACCCGATGTGATAGTGTGATAGGTTGGCCATTCCGGCTATGAGCGGCGATATTCAGTACCGAGGCACCGCCAGCGGAGATTTATATATCAGAATATCAGGAATCAACAGGGTTTTTTTATCATAATGTTTCCGTAACTTTTCCGCCTTCCGTTCTGATGGTCAATGTATCGGCGACTGTCACTTGGCTCGCGATGTTGCGGTAACCGATTGGTTAACTGTTATTTCCAGATATTTTGGCAGAAACCCTGACGAAGGGTCAGATTTCATCATTAAAGGGTTCGTTGCTTCCGCAATTTTCTAAATATGCACTCGAAATTTTAATCTGAATTTTGCGCGATGTCGAAATCGGATTTTCGACTTCGACATTGCCGCACTTGATTTGGTCTTCTTCGAGTGGTCATACTCCTTTCCCTATGCCCAAATCAGGTTTCCCTCATACTTGCCACCCATTTGACTTGGAGATATAAGGGAAACAAAAGTGAATCGTGGGACCACTTTGAAGGGCCATATCTACGCGCGAGTGTGAGGAAAGAGAATAATGAAGGTTCTGTTGCAAGCGCCTTAGTCTCAACTTATTTTATGTAGGGTCCCACACCTTAGATTGTCATACACACTCCTTGTATCATAAGATCATGGTCAACATGGTAGAAACTTGTTTATAACTTGTTGACCATCTATCTGGACTTGATATTATGACTTCGAGTGTGGCGCATGAGTCTTGCGGTTGCATAGCATCTTCCGTTAGGTTCCCACGTCCATTTAACCCAAAGTTATGACCATGGGGGGGCATGGCGTACCATGGTGGGAGCCAATTTTAAGGGCTATGTGTGATATTGGTAGTATATGTCTTGATATGCTCACGCCCATGTTATATATCTTCGTGTGGCCGAATAGATGGGGAGCCACACGTGACAAGGGCCTTGCCCATGTCCCTATTGTGGAATTCAAATCGCTAGACTAAGTCTACCGCGTATGTATTGCTCATGGTATGTTTGGCAAAGAGATCCATGAGTGCACTCCGAATTTTCATGGGTCATGTAGATATGAGTGGCGAAGGCATCTCCATGTGCCTGATTGGGGATCTGAGTGGAAGAATTTTTCGCAAATGTTTTCAATCATTTGTGTATGGAACCGTGAGCGGATATCATGGGTGAGCACAGAGATATACTATCATGACAACTTTGTATTTGGACATATTTTCATGTTTTTGAGCTCAATTTTTGCTCATTTTTGCGTTTTGTGTACTTATCTGGTCGGCAAACAGCAAGAAGCCTTTCGGGATTCGAATCATGGTATGTTGTTCATCTGTTGGCATATGCTTTGGAGTTGAACACCACCATATGCCGGATCGCGTACTCCATTTGGCTTGGCGCACGAAGGATTACAAGATTTGGTTTCAAGATCATGGGTTGACTTGGGCAGTGCGTGGCGCCCATATCCGAAGGGGTTTCGAGGTTAGAGTGGGGATGTACATGGGCATTGACCTTTGATTTCTATCCTCCATGAAGACTAGACTCCGATACCATGCATACTCTGAGCCTTCGGATAAGTGGTAACTTCAGTTTTGAGCGTATATTTGATATATGGCCAATATGGTGTGAATTGGCAGTTTTTTGGCATGTTATGAGTTCAAACGCATGGGGCATATCTCTAAGCCAATTCGACTCCAAGTCCAACCAAGTTTATGTGAGGGTAGGGCATGGTCCTGAGTGCCACTCTAGGCCATGACACGGCACCCCCCTTTTTTGGGCTAGGATTTAGAGTCTTGGGAGTGGACACATTTTTGGGGTTTGTCTAGTGACCTGTGACACATGGCATTCAGCCATCTCATTTGACTTGGGTCAGGGCAATATGTTGGTGAGTCAAGGGAAGGTCTTGAGTCCAGGGAATGAGGGGTTCATGGCTGTGAATGTGTATGGTTACCTCTTTCCCCAACTTTGCTTTATTTGTGTTCATATGCCAATTTCAGGGCTTTCCTCTTTGGTGCAATTCTTGTACATGCCCGCCACCGTGAGACGACCGGTGTGCTGAAGGGAAGCCCGCAGTGTGGATTGGATTGTGAATCGGGTTATTGCTGTATTTGTGGGATCTGGTTGCTGTTCAGGGTTGAAGGAGGATTACATTTTCTATATTTTTGGATTTTGGACCCTGGACTTTGAGGGATGCAATCGTTGATCAGGAGCAAGTCAGCAGGGGTAACAGGTGGAAGGGGCACAGCGGGGGCCGGTCCTATGGCCTGGCTCCGGGCCCCTGGGCCCCGGAATCCGGAGGTTGATGAGGATGTGCGATGGGACCCTCTCCCACGTATCCTCCGCCCAAAGGAGAGGAATCTGAGACTTCGGTCGAACATGGGTTACCTCTCCGGGCAGAACCCGCCGTAGGGTACTACTCGCGGCGACCGCGCCCTTACCCCATGTGGGGAAGCTGCTTTGTGGGGGCACGTGCAGTAGGGCCGTGGGTGGGTGAGCAGAAGCCCCTTGGTAAGACCCCCCTGCGGGGCAACCCCAGTCCCGAGATGACCTACCTACCTACCTACCCTTGTGCTTCACCTTCACCTTGAGATCCGTCAATAAATAGTCTTCCAGCCAACCGCTCATCTCTTCGTGCTCTTCTTCCGTCAACTCGCCAATTTCATCTTGAAGCTCCTTTGCAAAATTTGTCTCAGGTAATTCATAAGACCCTTCGGAGACATCGTGACCAACTTCGGAACTCGACGTCGAAACAGGTACTCTGTGATCGTCTCCTGAACAGTGACCCTTTGGTGACGACATAGGTTCCAGTATAATGGTCGGTGGACTGAAAGGAACAGGTGTCATAATAGATCCTGATGTGAAACTCGATGAAGGCATATCTGGAAATGAACTGGTCAAGCATCCGCGCGGTTCGCGCTCTTGAATTGAAGCTGCCGTCTGGTTGAAAACCAGCGTATCTTGAAGATAAAAGAAATTCTGCATGTTCTCTTGTTCGACGCGTAAAACACGCTCGTGTTCTTCCAAACAAGCCGGTAACAAAGCATAAGGGTCACCAATAGAATCCAATTCTTGTTTTCCCATGGGTTGATAACTTTCACATGATTGAAATATTGGTTGTGTCTCTTGATTCACCCCATTGTCTTCTTGTGCGCCGTGAACAAAAGACCCCAGTGACGCTGGATGATCGTCGACGTTGCTAGAACTAGCGATGTCGACGATTAGACGTGTGGAATCGATATCGTGCACAGTCGCATCCACACCTCTGCCACAACTGTTAAATTACCGCTTTGCATCTTGTTCCTCTGTTTGAATAGTTTCAGTATCCTCTGGATGAACTTGCTTTGGTGTTTGTTCCTGCTCCAATTCAGGTACAAAAAGATTGCGATGGAAAATAAAACCAGACCAAGAATCCAAGACGAGCAGAAATGGGATCAATAAAACCAATAAAGAAGTTGATGGGGCTGCACAATAAACAGACAAACAATGGGTGATGTTTGGCCTTGCACCTGCGTGTATGCATGCATGTATGCTTCAGAACTACTCAGAAAGTTTAGAAAGACTTCAGTCTGCACTCTGGAAATGACTGCAACAGTGAATAGTGACTTCAGATCAGGGCAAAAATGGTAAACCTCAGAAATCAGGCCTCCTGCAAGGATAGCCAAACACACGGAACAAAAATGGATTCTTCTTTATAAAGGAATGATAGAAAAACACTTTAAATGTCTTCCAGGAATTTCCTGTTGCTCAGGAAACAATGAATTCATGTCTGCAGAACTCAGTAGGAACTGCCCTGATGACCTCAGAACTCAGTAGGAACAGCCCATAGTGGAGGCGGCGCGCTCACGGGCCAAAATAGGTCAAAAGTTTGAAGTAGTCATATGACGACTCTATAGATGCGGAATTTTATGCTGAATCTGAAAAGTGCATTCATCTGCTGTGAAAAACCATATGTTGGAGAAAACTGCAGATTACTGAACAGCTCAATGCCAATCAGCCTAGCCAAAAAAAATAGATAAAGCAAAGGCCAACACCGGTGTTGAGCTATGTTACAAATAGTGTTCAAAGAAGAAAGAATGGAATATCAAACAACATAAAATGCAATAGATAAACCCTCATTTGAAATAAAGGTAAGCCATTAAGCGCCTTTCAACCTTATTGGAAGTGATCAAGCTCCATGGATAAAATTTCCCTTAATGTCCCAACCAAACTCCAATAAAGATTAATACCATTGCTCCATATGAAACCAATGTTTTGACAAATCGTTGCTCATTCATGGACTTTTAACACAGGGATGCCTTCTCAAAACATTTTACTGCCAATGGAATCGAGTATACCGTGTCGGTGGTGCTTACGGTGGTCCCAGACGCGACTGTTGTGTCGCGGGCGCATCTTCGTCGGCACTCCTTCCTTCATCCGTGATCACCCTTCGTGTCTCCGTGACTTCACCACCTGAGCCACCGCCTGAGTGTAGCTTCCTTGAGGCGGACTTTCTGGCATGCCCCCTGGGCGATCTTGTCCACCTTTGGCTTCACTCCATTGAACAACCAGGCCCATATTCGAACAAATCGCATCAGTGCTTGACCTGACTGCTGTCGACTTTGTGAACGTCTCCCTGTTATTGATGGTGTCGATGACTGCCTGCTTCACTTTCCGCTCGGTATCCTTCTTGTTATTCTCGGACGACCTGAGCTTATTAGAATGTTCCTCATCTCCAATCCCTAGGTACTGGTAATATTGGTATTTCTGCCTGAATTCCTTGTGTGTTGGCAACCAGTTCCTCTTCAATTTCAGTATTTGCTGCAGTTTGGCACTGGTATTGTGGTAACTCCATCAAAGCGTGCTCTACTCTGCGAGGTACCAGGGATTGCACCCGCTGATGTTGTCCAAATTCAAGGCTCGGGCATTCAGTTCAGGATGCTGTGCATTCAACCGGAAAAGCTCTTCATCTTCATGTCTCCCTTTGTGTCCTACAATCAATGAATCTTTGCAGGAATGGTTCCAATCTTTCCGAACAGACAGCAGGAAGTTCACCAGTGCTTCATCTGATTCTCTGGCATTCTCTTCTGGTCTGCCTGGTGCGGTATCGAATGTTTCCCGAGTGATGCCGGTCATCTTGAATCCTCGTACTTGAAAGGTTTATTGCTTCTGTTGGCTGAGGTGATGCCATGGAACTGGGGGCTTCACATGCCACCAACTTTCTATTCCTGTACAAGAGGATGCGTAGCACTCTCCGTGATATTGTTCACCATCATGTGCTACCTCTTCTTCATCGAGGATGACCATAACCTTTGTCGAAAGGCTCCTCTCAAAACTGTTCATTCCGTCCTCCGACCTCCCGTACTGATCCCACTCCAAAAGAGGCTTTTTCCCTGCGTTTGACTCGTCCGGACACATTTTGTCCTCGAGGGTCTCACTGGCGTAGACCGCTCCACCATCTTCTTCCTCCCTGTACTTCTCCATGATGCTCTTCATGTCATGTGGCTGTAGGTTCCTCACCTTACACCATGCCGGTGTTCCACCTTCACCCCAAGACGGTGTCGTCATGTATATCCAGGATCGTGCCGTCGTCTGTGGTCGCTGAGCCACACACAGTGTTTGACGGGAAGGTTCACCAGACGAGGGCTGGGCCTCTCGTCGTGGTGACACCTTCGCCTGTTCTTGCTGTTGTTGTTCCTGTTGTTCTTTCACTTGGTCATCCTTGGATTGCCAAGGTGGATCTCGATATCTCCACGGGTCTCGACGAGTGACTGTTTGAAACCCTTCGCCATCCTTCTGGAACTGCTGTAGTTCACGTTGTTCTCGACCCGGTTCTTGACGTGGTACATCTCGTGGTCCAGGGCGTGATTTTTAACCCTGATGTTCAGGTCCAGGAAAATCATCCTGCCTGCTTTGCCTCGGAAATCGTCATGTAGGTTTAACGGCTCGCCATTGTAGCCTTCAAAATACCTCCGTCGCTCATCGTAGTAACTACCACGATCATCTGGAGTGTCTCCATGAGATGCTATGTACAAGCCTGTTTCTTGACCTCTGCCTTGCAGCCTGTAATAATCTGGATCATCTTGATCCAATCCCTTGTATGGGTCTTTTCCGTTTCCATAGCCTTTGCCTTGTGTTCCGTAGTAATCATCTAGGCTTCGGCTGCTGCTCAAATCTCTCCATAGGTTGCCTTCTCTGCGTTTCGGATCTGGCCATCGATCTTCGTCTGAACGTCTCACGTCTCCTCTGTCCATTAGGGTTGGACATCTGCTGTCTGGGGGTCCTTTTCCTTGTTGCGATAAGGCTTGCTGTTCCAGCTGCCTTACCCGCTCCTTGATATCCAGCTTGTGGTTGAATCAAGTCATCCTAAAGCCTAGAAACCAAAAGGCAGTAACATGCATTAGTAAAATGGTGCATGGGGGGCATAGTAACACAGAGATGGTCTCTGTGTTACTGCCTTGCCTCATTGACTCAATATGAAGATCTCTCACGGTTATTACTGTCACGTTACCCGGATGATCCTGGGTTGTAAGATGTGACTTCATGAACATACGACACATGTGTAGCCGAAGAAATTGTGCCCGGTGAGATAACGTCCCTAGTGCGCCTGCAAGAAACAAATGCATATGCATTGACAAATATATGTGCACTCCCTCTCTGACCTAAACAAAACACGGCACGGAAAGGCAATCACGCACAATCTATCTTGATTTTGACACTCTGCCGCTGATTCGATATTGGTAGCGTTCTTGCTCAAATAGCGAAAGTAGTCCTCTGTAAGAAAACTAGACAATGGCTTCCACGAATTCTGCGACGCCTCGCACTGCTTCCAATCGACCAAGAACTCCTTGCGGTTCAGCGCGTTGTTGTGCTGGGCATCCACGATATGCTCTACAATTCCAGAGGACGGGTTGTCTTCGTCAAGGTCGTCAGGCCCACAGCTCTTGGGTTGAACATACTGCAATGGTAGAGAGTCTCCAGGGAGCGTGACATCGTCGCAGGGGCGCACAAAAGGCCGCAGACAAGAGTTGCAATGCTTACCGCCTCGCGAACGCTCACCCACATGGACCTGTTACATCTTTTCTGGCTCTTGACCAGACACGGTCCATACCAGCGAACATCGAACTCCTCACGGTCTCCTGCCAGACCCAGTGCCGTGGTCGGTGAAGGTACCCAGACCTTGTTTCCTGGCCTGAAAGGCGTTCTGGAGACTCTCCCGGCATTCACTTCCCACTGACACTGCAACTGCACAGGTTTCCATACCTGGTGGACAGTCTCCTCCACATATTGTTGCCGCTCGATAAAAGCGCTGGCTGCAACAAACTCGCGACTCGTTGCATAGGGGATGCTCCCCATCGGGCGGTCACGGCCTGTCACTATGCGGTACAGGCTGAGCCCATCTGCTCGTGGCGTATCCATCATGATACGCAAGGCCTTGCGAAAAGCCTCCACCCAGTTGATACCTTGTTGGCTGTGAAGTTCCTTCAGACAGCGCTGCAGCGCCTGACCCCGCGTTCTGCACTGCTGTTGGCCTGGTGGTTGTATGACTCTGCCATTGTATGCCGCACTCCCATTTGCCCACAAATGGTACTCCACCACAGGGAAATGAACTGGGGCACGCTATCAGAAGTGACTTCAGAAGGGATTCCCATCACCTCCCAACCACCGGAATGAAACATCTTCTGCGCTACCTGCTGGCCGCCAAGGCGCTTAAGCCCGGTCGGGTAGCCCACCATCCAGCCGCTGTGACGATGAGTAGAGAGGACAACGGCGTCATATGTCTGTCCCTCCAACTTTGTAGGTGGCAATTGGAACACATCAACAGCCACACTGATGCAAACAGATCGCGGAACCAAGGCCCCGCGGATAGATTCTCACCGAAGATGACCCGCCTTGAACTTATCACACGTCACACATTACCTGTGAGCCTTACGGATCTCCCGCTGAGCCTTAAAATAGTGCCCCCACTTAAAACGTGAATTCAACTACCGCCGCAATCGTGGTCTTTTTAGACGTCCACAAGCCTCCTGGGCCATTCGGATGACATAAGGCGTCACATCGGCAGGTACACACAGTATACCCTGCCGATAGTGTTTACCTGCAGGGAGCTGTCTTCCTTCTGGCCAGTCCCAAGCGCCTGGCTCTTCACGGATACGGTTGTATGTATCACAGAACTTAGGGCATGCCTCATAGTGTGGTGTCCAATTCCAATTCATAACACCTATGAATTAATCACGCGCGCCAGAATCTCAACCTGGAAATCCAGAAATTGTTTTTCGGGGCAGTTCTCCGATCACCGGGGTCTGGAAGTGGCACAGGCATCTTGCAAAATTTCTGAACAGTGTTTTTTTTGGCCGGGGTGGTGAGTTGTAGGGTCCCACACCCTAGTTTGAGGGTGTCCAACCCATTGAAATGTGTTTGGAATTGTATTGGAGCAACCTGTTGGTGTTGCAGGGACGCCAGCACAAAAAAAATCAGTTTTCGCCCAAAAATGGCCAAAAAAGCCAATTTTCGGCCGAAAACAGTGTTTCTTTTGGCCGGAGTGGTCAGTTTCAGGGCCCCTTACTCTCTTTTGAGGGCCGCTGAACCACCAAAGCGTGTTTGGAATCGTATTGGAGCAGCCTATCGGGTATTGCAGAGCCGCCAACACCAAAAGAAAAAACAGTTTTCCCCCAAAAATGGCCAAAAAAAGGCATTAATTTTCGGCCAAAAACAATCTTTTTTGGGCCGGGGTGGTCAGTTGTAGGGCCCCATACCCTTTTTTGAGGGTGTCCGACCCACTGAAACGTGTTTGAAATCGTATTGGAGCAACGTCTCGGGTGTTTCAGAGCCTCCAGCACCAAAAAAAAAACACTGTTTGCCCAAAATGATCAAAAAATGAGCCTCAAACAGTGTTTTTTCGGGCTCAAAAAGACCCTCAGACGGGGAAATATTCGGCTATTTTGGCTGATTTCAGGTCCCAACCCCGTGCAAAGAAACAGGCGTTAACAGCCAATCACATCACATTCTAAGTGATTCACACATTAATTGTGGTTTTTGCCATTTTTTCATTTCTTTTCTAGAACAGAACAAAAACCCGAAACAGAGGCCCAAACGGGTAAACTTGTCATATATTTGGCCTGATTTGGGTCAGGCGAGCCCCCCCCTCCTATTTTGAGTATGCCAATGTCAAATAAATAGAATCTAACAGCTTTTTGGCTGACATTGTGATTGTTTTGCACATTTTTGTTATTTTTTTGGCATTTTTTCATTTTTTCCAGAAGAGATTTTTCGGGGGTCAATTAAATCGTAGGTGATATGACCAATTGACTGGTCTGTGGCTATCAACCCAAGGATAGAGATGGAAGATACCGCTTGCAGTGGACGTTCCAGGATGCGCAACGACAGTGCAGTAGGAAAAAAGGGCGGGCGCGACTCCGCTTGATGTGATACTGTTGCGGACTCCTCCACATGGGCCTCCTGGTGGCTGGTACCTCTAGGACAAAAAAAAACGGTGGTACACCTCCTCTCAGCCATACCCAGCGACATTCCCGTTCTTGCTCCCGTTCCTGGCGGATGATATCCCTCATGGCCGCATCGTCCTAGGGTGATGCGTGGACGCTGACGTCCATGAGGCCTGCCGGGTATGCATACCTCGACAGTGCATCCGGAAACTCATTGTGTTTGCCCGGGACATACTCGACATGCACGTCAAAGTGCTCCAAAAGTTGATGCCAACGAGCCTGACGGCCAGTAGGTCCCGTTGGCGTGGCAAATACCTCCGAGGTCCATTTTGCCAGGCTACTGTCGTCAGTGATCACAATAACAGCCTGTCGACCAATCCAGCCGGCGTACTTCCTCAGGGCACAAATGATAGCGTAGGTCTCCTTCTCGTGAATTCCTCACTTTGCCGCCTGGGCTGGCGTCAACTCAGGACTCATGTAGGCAACAGGCTGGGTCTTCTTCCCCGATATCTCAGCTGTCGTCGGGGTGGAACCTCCGGAGGGCATCTGTTCGAGACTCGCCCCAATGGCATGCTTGCTGGCGTCACACCTCAGAACAAGCGGTCTAGCTGGGTCGACGGTTTGCTGAGAAGTGACTGAGAGCAGCTTGAGCTTTAATTGTTCGAAGAGACGCCGTTCCTCTACCGTGAATTGCACGGCCAGCCTGCTCCCCTTCTTGCCCACATCTTTGCCGACCTTCAGTTTGTCCTGGAGTGGCCCCGTATACTGGGCGAAATACTTGACGTATTCATTGTAATAGTTGCAGAACCCCAGGAAACCTGGAAGCGCCATGATAGTCCTTGGCAATGGCCACTTCTCCAATGGCATTAGCTTGCCTGGCTGTGGCTCTCGTACTCCCTGCCGTAACCGATGACCACAGAACTCCACAGTCTCTACAAACCGACTCGTCTTGTCCCAGTCGGCGACAAGCTTAAATTCCTCCAATCTTGTAAGGATCTCACGGATATCCGCATCACATTTTTGTATCAATTCTTCCGAGGTCATGCCATCCTTCAGCTCTGTCCCAATTATCAGATCATCGATGTACGGGTCACAGATGTCCGGCATGTTCCCAAGGACCCACTCGATCATGCGCTGCCAGACAGCTGGGCTGTTCTTCAGGCCTTGTGGCACGCAATTGGGTCGTAGCACCCCAAGGGGTGTATATGTTGCTGCGAAATCTCGGCTGTCCCTGTGTAACGGGATCTGACTGAAGGCATCTTTCAAATCAATAATACTCCACAAGTGTCGTCTCTCTTGACGCTCCAGGATGTCACTGATATTTGGCAGGGGGTATGTGTCAACAAGAGTCTCCTCATTAACCCCGCGGTAATTAAAGACACCTCTATACTCCCCAGGGATTTTCTTTGGCACTGGAAAGGCTGCCAAAAGCCAATCCGTTGCCCCACACAGCTCAAACCTGTTCTGCCTAACCCATTTCTTGGCTAGCTCCGTCATCGCTCGAGGTCCCTCACCACCAAACCGCACAGGTTAGCAGTGGCGTACGCAGTACCCCGGTCGCAGAGAGAGACAGACTTCTCCAAATGGCCCCCTGGTTGGTTGCTCTGGCCATATTGTCCCCCGATAAGAAGTCTCTTCATAGCGGTCGTGGATGTTCCTCCGCCGCGGATCAATCTCCTCCCCCTGCAATCGGTCGCTGACCTCTACCACCTGATGAAAGGCACACAGCCCACCGGTCGTTCGGGGAAAAGAGATTCTTATCCGCAAACTCTTCTGCATCGTCACTGAAGGTGTAGCCCTTCAACAACTGTGGGCAAAGGATACGCCTGTCCACCTCATGGTCCCAATCGGACACATCCCCTTGTACCCATGAGATCGGACAGCCACAAGCAGTGGCGTGCCAAGGGGGGCCACTTGGGCAGTTGGGGGAACGCAGCCGGGCTGAAGCACAACGCGTTCATCTTGGTCCAGATCAAACGGCAGACATGTATGTGATTGTTCAATTTTGTGGAGTGCGGGTGTTGTGCCTTTTGATGCCTCCCACGTAGATGCCGTTTGTTTTGCCTTTTTGTTTCCGCTTCTGGGGCCGTGCCACACATTTCCTCACAGCCTGCCGGTACACTGCCTCGGTGTACGGCAGGAAGGTTGGCAGCAAGGATCGCCGAGAGGATGAGATGTTCCTCGCCAACGTGACTGCATATCCCATTGCCTACAGAGGGGACGCTTATGTCCGGAAGCGCTCTGCCTGGCACAATACGTGCTGCGCGTGTTGTTTCATTACACCAGCAAGCGTAGCACGTGCATAACGCAAAAAACACACGCATAACGCGCAGAACGCGCAAAACGCGCAGCACGGCGTTCTAGAGGCAGACTGAGAAGCCGATTTCCAGCACCCGGGAATCACGTAGCACGCTGAGCACTTCACTTTTGCACACACGCGCACTTCTGGGTGGTCACGTCCTCAAAATTGGGGTATCCAGCCTAATCAGTTGTGCCCCAGGGTTCACACTGGTCCCATGGGTAGGGATGGCAGAAGCTTGGCAGCCATGAAGTCCACGATTCCACCACGCCCGCCCTCCACCACCCTCTCCTTCCTAATCTTCGTCATCCTCCATGTCCTCGTCTTCTTCTCCGTCACTTCCCTCATCCTCCTCACTATCTTCCTCCTCATCCTCCGCCCCCTCCTTGTCACTCTCCTCCTCCGTGTCATCCTCACTCTCCCCCCTCCTGCTTCCATCCTCCTCGCCCTCTCTGCTCTCCTCCTCCACATCCGCCTCTACCACCTTAGTCAGCCCATGTGCCACGACAAAGCAGCCCACATGGTACCACTTGCCGCACCTACAACAAACATCGTGAGTCATGCCTGGGTTGCAATGGATCCACACCCATTCCCGCTGCGGCGATGCACTTGTGGGAAGTGGACGTTCGTGAGCATTGGCACTACGCGGGGCGGGTTGTGACCCACCCTTGGGTTCTTGAAGACCACTATGGCCCCCTGGTGTCGTCCACAGTGCACGTGGCGGTTTGCCCTTTTGCTAGAAGTTCTTCTGCCTTGTCCACCCCGTACGTGGAGCGCTTCGTCATCATCAAGAAGGCGTCCTTCGCCGCAGCGAGGTGACGCGCTAGTTCGTGCGATCCAAAAAAGGAACCCGCGCAGAGGATAGTCCCAGAAGGGAGGAGACCTGCGCACCCGAAGTGCCCGGCATGTGGTGAAGCCGGTTCGGACCCCCGTGGCCATCTTTGGGTCACTTAAGGTGTGTATCTGTGTGCCGGCAAGCCGCCATTGGCTGATATCATGCTCTCTCATCCACCTGACCTAACCTGATGTGATAGTGTGATAGGCTTGGCCATTCCAGCTATGAGCAGCTATATTCAATACCGAGGCGCCGCCGGCTGAGATTTATGCTATGAGCAGCCATATTCAATACCGAGGCGCCGCCGGCTGAGATTTATATACCAAAATATCAGGAATCAACAGGGTTTTTTTATCATAATGTTTCCGTAATTTTTCAGCTATCCGTTCTGATTGTCAATGTATCAGCGACTGTCAGTTGGTGTAATGGGCAGCAGGGGCAACTAGGACAGGGCTGCGGGAGCCCTACCGCGATCGCGTGTTGCGCATCGCGCATTGCGCATCGCGCAAATGCCAGCGTGGAATCAGAACAGAGAAATAAAGAGAGAAGCTCTGTGTTACGTTATTTTGTGGTCGTTTATTTATTATTCATTCTGTGCTTGGCATTCTTTTGGTTGTTGTAGATATGTTGCATGGAGGGGTGCCAAAGTCCCCAAACTGCCCGCGCTCGTGGCGCCGGCAGTGACCGCTCAGGCAAGCAAGGGACTCCGCGCTGAACAACGACAATGGAGATCAAAACTGCTTGGTGCTTATGAAGGTGCACGGTTTGCGTGCGGGATTTGTAGATCAGTGCATGCAAAGCGCAAAATACAAGGAGTGCAGAACAAGTAGGATCCACGGAGTGCAGAACAAGCATGGAAAAGCAGCAACCACTAAGGGGAAGAAACGTCAAAGGTTTTGAGAGTTTGAAAAAGAGGTTACAAGAGTTCGAAAAAACAAGTAGAACGGGTTTTGGAGAAATCGCAAGAGTTTTGGGTTACCTCCGCCGAATGCCTTACAGTTGGCTCGCGATTTTACCTCTTATTTCCAGATATTTTAGCAGAAACCCTGATGAAGGGTCAATTCTCATCAGAAAAGGGTTCGTTGCTTCCGCAATTTTCATGTTATACACTCACAAAACTAATCTGATTTTTTCAGACATTCAGAATCGGAATTCTCGACTTCCAGGTCGCCGTACTTGATATGATGCATTTCGAGTGGTCCTACATCCTTCCCCGATCACGAATCAACCTTCTTTTTGTTGTCTCCTTCATTTTTCTTGGAGATATAGGCGAAACAAAATTGATTCGTGAGGCCACTTTGAAAGATCATGTCTCCGGCTCACTGCGAGGTATATCAATTTTGAGATATGGGCTGGAATCGCATTGGTCTCAACTTAATTGGTAAAGCGTCAAACGCCTGTGACGTAGCAAGGGATGACGGTCAAGAGGGTAGAAAGAGATTTATAACTCTTGGACCATGCAACTGAACATTTTAATGCGACTTCGGAGTGTACTGCATGGGTGTTGGTGTTGCATAGAAACTTTCCTCTGGTTCCTACGTATTTTTAACGTGAAGTTCTGTCCATGGAGGGGCATGGCATACCATGGTGGGAGCCATTTTTAAGGGTGTGTGTTGTATGGATGGTATGTGCTTCGCTATGCTCACGCCCATATTATATATCTCTGTTTGTAGGAAGATATGTGGAGTCATACGTGGCAAGGACTTCGCCCATGTCGCAATGTGGAGCTCCATAGCGCTGAAGTAAGTCTACCGCACATATAGTGCATGTGGGAGGGCTTACAGCGCGACCCACAAGCGCCACTATCAATTTTCCCATTTTCATGATGCGTATCGTGAGGAGGTTCGAAGGTGTCCCTATGCGTCCATGTGGGGATCCAAGTAGGGGGATTGTTGGCAAATGGTCCCAAGCAATTGTGTTTCGAACCATATGTTGAAACCATGGGTGAGCGAAGTCATATACTATTGTGATTATTTTGAATTTAGCAACATTTGCATGTTTTTGACCTCATTTTATGCTCATTTTTGTATTTTATGTGCTCAACTGGTCGGCTAACAGTAAAGTGCCTAGAGATTCGTGAACTTAGGTATGTTGCTTATATGTTGGCAGATGCTTTGGTGTTGCATCTCACCATATGCCGGATCACGTGGTCACTTTGGCCTGGCACACGAGGCCTCACAAAATTAGGTCTGAAGTTCGTGAGTTGACTTTTGAAGCATGGCATGTTTATGTCCGGAGGGGTTTGGGAGCCAATGTTTGGATGTTCTTGGGCGTGGACGTTTGATCTATATCACCCTTGTATTTACTGTTCCGGTCTGACACATGCATGGAGCATTTGAATACTTGCTGTATGCATTTTTGAGTATATAATTGAACTTTGGGCACTATGGTGATTTGCCTAAGTTTGCTATGTTGTGAGGTCATCTTCATGGGGTAATTCTCCAGGGCCAATCAACTCCAAGTCCAACCAGGGTCATGTCAGGGGGGGGCATAGTCCTGAGTGCCACTCTAGGCCATGACACGACACCACTCCTTTTTGGCTAGGATTTGGAGGCTTGAGAGTGAACACATTTCTGGGGTTTGTGTAGTGACTTTTGACACAATGCATTTAGCCATCTTTTTGGACTTGGTTCAGGGCATCATGTTGGCGAGTCAAGGGAAGGTCCTGAGTCAAGGGAATGAGTGGTCTATGGCTGTGATTGTGTATGTTTCCATCTTTCCCCAATTTTGCTTGATTTGTGTTCATAAGCCAATTTCAGGGCTTCTTTTTCCATTATTCTATTGGTGCAATTCTATGTACATGCCCAACGCCCGTGTCTCCGTGTGCACCGTGAGACGACCGGCGCGTTGAAAGGAGCTGTTGAGTGTCAACGCCGGACTTCAAACACTCTTGGAAGCCCTCAGTGTGGATCATTCGATTGGAGCTATTGTACTTGGGAGTTGGTTATTGCAAGGGATCAGGATTTGTGTGAAGGAGCCATATTTTACTATTTTTTGTGGGAAATTGTGCAGGATAAGGCAAAATCATGCAGAACTTGGTGAGAAGCAAGACCATAGGAGTGACAGGAAATGGTGGAAGGGGTACAGCAGGGACCGGTCCTGGTAGGGACTTTCTTCATGGTAGCAGAGGATTACCTGCCCCCTAACGCCGCACCGGGGACTTGGGCCCTCATGAGCCCTGCCCGAGGACGCTCGGGTGCAGATCATGGAGTCTGTGGAGTGGACGCCGGACTTGGAAGCCCGAGAAGAGCGAAGATGCTGAGGACGGAGAGCCCTTGCAGGACATGGGCTAGACATGGAGGACCTGGCCTCCATGTGTGAAAGGAAATGCCGCAAGGCTTGCAATCTCCGCTCCGCTGTGGAGGAGTTGGAGGAGACTGGCAGCAACGGCAGAGCCCGGCGTTACCGGAAGCGCGGGTCCCCAAAACCCACAGCGGAAGCCAGGGCGATGGAGACGGATCCCAGCCCGGTCAGGCTGTTGTCAGCTGCAGATTCTGAGGGGCATTCCGATGGCTATTCGACCACTTTCTGTTCGGAGTCAGAGAAGATGGCCAGACCGCCCACAAGGGCGCACATGGCCCCGGAACCCAGCCTGGAGCATGACACCGAGGCGTTAGAGAGGCTTACCAGAGCCAGACGGCGCCAGTGGCCCCGCACACGCAGCCAAATCGGGATAGCATGGGCGACACACCCATGGCAGAGGAGTCCGAGACACCGAGAACCGTCGGATGCGCCGGATCAGGTTGAAAGCACGTTGAGTGCTACTGCGAGCACGTATCCTTCCTCATCAGCAAGTGCCCAAAGATGGGGATGGACGCCATCGTGCAGCACCTCGACCGCTTCGACAACCAGAAAGACGGCCTAGAGGAGGACATCGCAGGGATCCTGGATGACCAGTCGGAAGCGGAGAGAGACATGGCGGAGCTGCGAGCGGAGCAGGACCGGTACCGGGAGAAGCTGGAGATGGCCCTGCAGAAGCAGCAGCGAGTGGTTGACAGCCTCCTCCACCTGGTGGAGGATATGTCGGGACGCCTGAAAAGGCTAGAGGAGTTACAACCCCTCGCCTCGGGTCCGGAGCTCCCGGTAATGCGGGCAACGGCAGAGCTGTTGGAGCGGGTTAAGACCCCCAGGAGCACCGTGCAGAACCCCATGGGCGGCCCTGCAGAGGCACCTTACGCGCCTCCGCGTGTTGACCCGGGTACGCTGCCGTTTGTTCCCATGTTCAGCGAATCCATAATACTCACGGAGCATACGGCACCGGCTGGGTCCATGCGGGAAGAGCACGCAACCACGGATCTGAGGAGCCTGACGGTACAGATGTCCCATGCCGCCCAGGATCAACAAATCGCTACGACTGCCCATGCAGCTTATGCGGAAGAGGAGATCCAGACCATGCAGGGGCGAACCATGGGAAGAGCCGACGGACATGGTCGAGGCCATCCAGGCGGAAACCTGTGGGTGAAGGACCCCAATACGGGGATATGGACAGCCGGTGGAGCAAGTCCTTCCCGCATCCCAAACCCCATGGGTTCAGGCCCAACTGGACCGCACTCCATGGAGGAGAGGGATGTACGAGGAGTGTACTCACACCCCCCGGCCACAGGTGGTATCCGTCTCGGTGGAGTGGTGGCTGCGGACGTTGGAGACGCCATCAGGATTGAAGACGTCAGGGGAATCAAAATCCCCTACTACGATGGCAACCCCTCCAACCTGGATGACTTCATCCTGGATTGGGAGGACTTCGGCGAAGAGGTTGTCGGCGAGATGAAAGGAGCGCCAAGGGACAAGTGGGCATGCCGGACATTCCCACACAGGCTGGCGCAGGACCTGAAGGAGGAGCTCAGGGATCAGATCCGCGAGGGATTGATCCAGACGGAGCAGGCCTGCCTCCAGTGGCTGGAGGACGAGGAGCGAGCGGATGGCCCCAACCAGAAGTTGGAGGATTTATGGTCCATTCCGCTGCTGCTGGAGCGCGGGGTGTTGAGGGTCCGGGAGTGGAATCGGTACATCCGCAAGTACCGAAGAAGCCTCAAGCTGGTGGAGGACTGGGACGAGTCCAGTGAGATCCGACACTTGCTCAAGGTCGTCCTCCCCGGCCACTGGAAGGGGAGAGTGGAGGACGAGGAAAAGAAGAGAGCAAGGAAGCGTCGATGGCCGTACGGATCATGGCATCAGAGGACACCCACGCCAGAATAATGGAGTTCTACCGGCGAAACCTCGGCGAGCCCAGCTGAATGTTGGGCTTGAAGAACGCCGTCTACGTGGAGGTATTCGGCGACACCATGGGGCAAAGGCTGATGCGCCCCAACAACGCGGAGTGGAGGCGCGGAGAGCCGCTGAAGATGCAGGTCATCTTCGCCCGCATGAGCCTGGGCGAGATCGTGAAGTACATCACGGTGGAGCTGAAGCTCAACGCCAAGAACGAGGCCCACGTGCAGGATCGACAGGGCCATGGACATCAAGGCTGTCGGGAAGATCGCCAACACCGAGAAGTCAAGGAGGACACGGTCGGCACCGCGGAGGAAGGGAGTGCAAGCGGCCAAAAACTCTTGATCGCGACCACCCCAGAAGATCAGGAAGAAGCCCACTTCTTCGCGTTCGTACCACACAATATGAAGGATCATGGGCAGGACAGGTGCAGGTGGAACCCCCTGGACTCAAGGACCCGCGGAGGACCGGGAACCCACCGCTCTCGTTCCGCGAGTACAGATCACAGCACGACGGTTGCTGGGTCTGCTACGGCAAGGGGAACAACCATGCACATGACCACCGGCATTGCAAGGTATATGAGGAAGACAAGAAGACCTACTTTGCCGCCCATCTGACAAGAGGCCCAAGGACCAACGAATTGCCGATTGGAAGGCAAAGGGTGGAGACGGTGGAAAAGGCCAAGGAAAGGGCCAAGGGAAAGGCGGAAGAAAAGGCTTTGGCGGAGGACCCGGCCCAGACAGACGCGTGAAGTCGATCGAGGAGGTTGCTGACGACATGTTGAGGACGTTGGAGGAAATCAAAGCCCAGCAACGTGGTGGACAAAATCTGAGCGGATTGCAGCGGGTCACGTCTAGAAGAGCCCCCACGGGAGTGGGACCTCGGAGGTCTCACCTCCGAAAATCAGTAGAATTCTAGAGAAAGCGAAGGCACATCGGGTGCCAAAGAAGGCTCCAGAAGAGCCAAAACCACTGAGTTTCGTCAATCCCAACCCCTGAAGCGCCCTGCCAAGGAAATTGTATGTGGGCAAGGGACGTGGCAAGAAAGAAGGAGCGACCACGGAGAGCCCCGTGGACGGGCAGGACCAGCCCAGGATCTACACCATCCGTGACCATACCCTCGAAGTCCTGATGCACCAGGATGTGCTAGAGTTGCATGCCGTGAGAGACGTCCATACACCGCAGGGTGACGAGCGGCAGTTGCACTTGAAGGTGCGTATACGGTGCGGAGAAGAAGAGTTGGTGGTGGATGCTTTGGTGGATACGGGTGCCCAGGTGAGCCTGGTTCGAGGAGGGTTGTTCAAGGAGGTAGGTAGGTAGGTATCTTCGGGAGCTCGGGATGCCTCCTTTGACATTGCAGGAAGAAGGTCTTACCAAGGGGACGTCCTGTCCCTCCCACTGCCCTATGTCAGGTGCCTCTTGAGCCGCTCCCGCATGTGCTTGGGAAGGCATTGTCGAGGCCACCCGGTCCATGTGTCCGAGGTGGGAGGGTGTCCCCACATGTGTCCATGGGTAGGGCCACATGCCCCCTCCTTTGGGCGGCAGCTCTGGGGGGCTGCCCAGCCATGTGGAGTATCTCTCACGACAAGGGGTATTGCTCCTGCTTGTCTACGGTACGACCGCCTCACCCTTGTGGCTTGAGTTGCGGGGCCGCTCTGCTTG
This sequence comes from Eutreptiella sp. 'Long Island Sound 2002', assembly GCA_964036045.1. Classification (NCBI taxonomy): domain Eukaryota; phylum Euglenozoa; class Euglenophyceae; order Eutreptiales; family Eutreptiaceae; genus Eutreptiella; species Eutreptiella sp. 'Long Island Sound 2002'. The sequence continues at coordinate 125,819,044 of OZ038381.1, read as the reverse complement.
GCAGGTGACCCCCTTCTGGACTGTGTACCGGCTCGCCTGTCACCCGTTGCTTCCATGGCTCCGGGTGACGTTTGCCATGGTCCCCGATGCAGCCTGGCCGGGCTCGGACCAGTGGCCTTGGAGTACCGCTCAAAGAGGAACCGTTCAAAGAGGAATCCCTGCAGCCGGGCCGTAGACCGGTACGCCTGAAGGTGGCCAATGGAGAGATTATGGGTGGCGGCACCCATGAGGCCACTATCAGTATGGAATTCTGGGAGCATGAGCGCTTGAACCGCCCTGATTTGGCGAAGAGAAGCACTCTATCCGGGAACTTCTATGTGGCCGACATTACAGATTTGGATATGATCATGGGGTATGACTTCATGGTGGGAAACACCATTGGAGCCCTTCCCCATCGTGCAACGCTGGTCCGGGAGGATAATGAATGCCTTACATGGCTGTCCATGGACTATGCATGCGGATCATCCCAATTGAATGCTGAGGAAGAGGATCGGATTGTCCAAGCGGTGCAAGCGGTGGGTGCCAAGTCCAGAGGAGACCGCGTTGCTCAGCTCACGGAGTATGGAATGGCGCCGCAGGTGTATGCCAGGATGATCCAGACGCTGGGAGCGGAAGCGCCCGAGACGGACGTCTTCGCTTCCCGGGATGCCCCACTTTTGAGGAAGTGTAGGAGGCATTGGCATCAAGGAGACTCAGCCTGGTTTGAACGAGTGGGGGCCCATGTTTTGGCATGGCTCCCTGGAAAAAACCAGACGTACGGTGGAGAAGATCGTCGCGTATAGGGCGAAGGGGATCCTGGTCATAACCGGCATATAATCCACCCAATGTCCGCTGGAAGGTCTCAAGTCGACGCTTGATTCCATCACCCTGAACGAGATGTCATTCGGGCCAGAGGAGGAGTTGTTCATCGATGCCAAGGGTTTATCAATGCCCTCCCCGGGTCAAGCGTGGGGTACCAAGGCTTTCCTGGTGGATGGGGCGCAAGTCCAGCCCACAAGTGATGAAGCATTCATCCGTAGGGTTGAGGCGGTGCCCATGCGGGTCATGTTTGTGCCCAAAGAGAGGACGGATCAGCCAATCGATGGCATTGACGTCCTGTCTCACGCCGAGATCAGACACATCGTCAACTACATGCGGATGGGGATGCACGACCGTGTGGCAGCCAAGAAGAGGCGGGCCATGGTCACATCTCCGCATTGGTGGGATGACAAGATGTTGGTCACCGGCAAGTACCAGAAGGATGAGTTCGTGGCGAGGGTCATGGATCACATCGCGGACCAATATGATTATCCGGTTGGGTTGGACCCGCCGACGTGGGATTTTCTAAGAATGGGGGCCGGTAGCGACAAGAACTTAGCTGATGCTGCAAATTTCCGAAGATTATCGGTGGGAAGCATGCCCCACGACGAGGAAGACGGCATCTCGGACGAGGAGAAGTCTGACTCGGACCTGGAAGAGGCCTATACCGCAGTGCAGTTGGTTGTATCGATACCGAAGCAAGCGGCTGAAGAGGCCCAGGAGAACCCGAAGGTCGCCCAGCTGAAGGAGAGGCTGATAAATGCCTATCCGCGGCTATTTAGTGGCGTCGCCAACAAAAACCCTCCAGATCGTGGGAGGTTTGGCACAGCGAGGATCAAGCTGAAGCTGAACCCCAAGATCTGTCGTCATCAGGAGTACCAACTTCAGGGCGATCGGGCCAAGGCCATGAAGAAGTTGTTGGCCGAGTTTATTAAGCAGGGCTGGATCGAGCGCTCCGACAGTGAGTGGGTCAGCCCAGCCTTTATCGTGCCTAAGAAGGAGAAGGGGGAGTGGATGTTGGTGGTTGATTACAGGAGTTTTAAACGAGCAAACAGAGCACGACTCGTACTCGCTTCCGCTGATCAACGCCATCTTCCAAAAACAACAAAAAAAGCGATCTTCACGGTGTTAGACCTGAAACACGGCTATCACCAGATGCCGCTACACCCGGACTCCAGGCCCTGCACAGCGATGTTGACGCCCCTGGGGCCCATGCAGTGGAAATTGGTGCCTATGGGCGCGTGGATTGGCAACGCCGCTTTCCAGTGCATGATGGAGGACCTACTCGGTCTTGTCCGGGACTGTGCCGACCCCTTTGTGGATGACATCATCATCGGGTCCGGCACGGAAGACATGACTGAGGACGAGCTCCTCGGGCGCATGAGAAGGATCGCGCCGAGTGCTCAGCGAGCTGGACAAGCACAACATGGTGTGCAAGCCCACCAAAGCCTCACTCTTCGTGAGGGAAGTGGAGTTCGCGGGTCACGTGGTTGGTCACAGGCAACGCCGTCCCATGCCTGGGAAGCTGGCGTCCCCGAACCACTGGGAGAAGTCCCAGACCATCAACGAACTCCGATCCTTCATGGGGTTCTGCAATTACTATTCGGGCTATGTCCAGATGTATGCAGAACTATCGGGGCCGCTGCACAAAATGCTGCAGGTGGGCAAGTTCGATGGCCGGAAGGGGAGCAAGAAGAAGCTTGCCTGGACCCCTGAGGCTGAAGATGCGTTCAGCCGCCTGAAGGAGCGACTCCTGGGGCAGCTGGGGCCATTCCTGGTGGGCCCAGACAGGGGATTCGTGCTACGGACGGACGCCTCGGACTATGCTGTAGGGGCAGGTCCGGGACAACGGGTCGCACGTACCCGTGGCGTTTTGGAGCCGGATCCTGGCCGAGGGCCAACGCCGAACCTGGACCACGAGGGAGAAGGAGACGTACGCCATTGTTTGTGCGCTCAGGAAGTGGTCTGGCCACATCGGATTACAACCGGTGGTGGTTTGCACAGACCATCAGTCCTTGCAGAGCTGGCACAAGGAGCACGTCGACACCCCCTCGGAACCGGGGGCAAGGAGGGCCCGATGCCATGAGACGTTCGCCAAGTTCGACCTCAGCGTCGTATATGTCCCGGGGAAGGACAAAACTGTGGCAGATTTCCTCAGTGGATGGGCCCACCCCGTGGGCAAGGCATTGATGGACATATCCAGCCATGGGGACGCCGAGGAGACAGAGGAGGCCAAGCGCATCATCCAGATGGACAAGGCCATGGTGCAAGAGGGGGTCAAGTGCTTTGTGGTGATGGCAAACCGTACAGACTTGGCCGAGTTCCGGGGCGCCCGAGTCCAAGCTTTTCGAGAGGAAACCCTAGAGCAATGGATGGTGGCCCCCGTAGAGCTAGTCAGGTCGGTGCTCACAGAGGACTGGTGGGATGACTATGCGGCATCCGACCACTTGAGCAGGTACTGGAATGCCGTGAGCGCCCCGTCGGACAACGAATGGCCTGAGGGCTTGACCGAGGATTAGGATAAATTATTCCTCAAGGACAAGTTATTGGTCCCTGAGAACCGAATGGAGGAGCTCATTGACCACTGGCATGACGCCCAGCTCAGGCATCCTGGTTGGGACAAGATGCAGCAGGACCTGGAGTGGCGCTTGAAGTTCCCACCGGGGTACTACGCCATCCTGGACAAGTACTGCAGCGACTGCGCCATGTGTCGGACCATGAAAAGCCCCAACCAATCCCCGGCTGGCAACCCGGTGTATACGGCTATACCGGAAGCCCCTATGCGGTCCGTGGCCATGGATGTATTCGCCATGCCTGAGGTCACCGTGGAAGGAGAGACCTACGACTGTGTCACCCTGGCGGTGGATAGGCACAGCGGATATATCGTGGCGGTCCCTGGCAAGAAGTCCAAGAAGAAGGACAAGAAGGACAGGCATGGAGTGGGTGTGCAGGCCAAGACCGTCGCTAATGTGAGGATCAGGCCTTGGCCGACAATTTTTGATGTCCCAGCTGTCATCTGCAGCGATCGGGGCAGTCAATTTATGGGGACGTGGTTCGAGACGATGGAAATGCCGCACGCCAAGACCGTGGCGTACCACAGCCGGTCTAATGGCCGGGCTGAGGTGGCCGGGCAGCAGATGTTCGAAACGTTCCGCCAGCTGCACATTGACGAACCCGGCCGGAATCGGTATAATTCGCTGTGGAGAGTACTCCAGGCGTACCACGACCTTCCGGGGCCCACTGGAATGTCGCTCCATCGTATCCTGTTCCTACAGGATCGAGTGTCACACACTCTCCCGTGGTTGAACCATGGCAAAGTGGCCCGGGATGCGAGTGCTATGATGGCTGAGGCGGACGACACGGCGGCCAAGGTGTGCAAAGCACTTCGGGACGAGCATGAGAAGAGGGGCAAGTACTTCAAGCAGGGAAAAGTCCGGAAATATGCTCTCAGAGACACTGTAGTGGTGGAGCGGCACCACAAGGATGTCCTGTCCAGGCATCGGCAGGCGTCTTGGTATGTGCCGGGGGTAATCGTTCGGAAGGTCGGGCAGGATGTGTATGCGGTTTGTGTGGGGGATAACAAGATCCTGGACCGCCACCATACCCAGCTTCGTCCCCGAGCACGAGTCCCCGGCGGACGTCCCGTCACCTTCGAGTTCACAGCCGGCAATTAGGACTCGGATGACGAGGGTGAGGACGACGACTTCACCGCCGAGAGGATCCTGACGGACAAACCAGACCCGGAGACGCCTGGGGGGAGGCGTTATAAAGTGTGTTGGAAGAGATTTGCCGCATCCAGAGATTCTTGGGAGCCTCCGAGCAGTTTTGTGCCGAGGTATACTACGATCTGGATGGATTATCTAAGGAAAAAGAACATTTCCTTGGATGTCAAGGACGTGTTGGTCCATTTGGTGGCTGCACCAGCACCGTAATGGATCCCCATTGGCATTTTTCTTTTCTTCTGTGCTTGGGAGACAGGTGAGGGCGTTCATCTGGTAATTTTGGGCCTTGATTGGCCATATACCCCCTTCACTCGGTCCCGCAATATATATATATATATATCATTGTTGTATACGTATTTAGATCGATCGACGACGTTTCTCTATCTTTGATCCCCTTGGTCCATGTTGTAGATCAAGAGGAGACCGGATATGGCGGAGGGCACCGATTATGAGTGTTCTCAGCCCTCCCTTGGGGCATGCGGGACGCCTACGCCGTATGTGGGGCCTCCATGTGTCCTTGGGACATGGGGGGGGGGGGTTGGAGCCCATTGGGGTCCTCCCGTCCTCTCTCCAATGGCTTCCGAGCGGATACAACGCTCTGAGGAGGGGGGTGAAGCCGGTTCGGACCCCCGTGGCCATCTTTGGGTCACTTGGGGTGTGTATCTATGTGCCGGCAAGCCGCCATTGGCTGATATCATACTCTCTCATCCACCTGACCTAACCTGTTGTTATAGTGTGATAGGCTTGGCCATTCCAGCTATGAGCGGCCATATTCATTACCGACGCGCCGCCAGCTGAGACTTATATACCAAAATATCAGGAATCAACAGGGTTTTTTATCATAATGTTTCCATAATTTTTTAAGCTATCCGTTCTGATTGTCAATGTATCGGCGACTGTTAGTTGGCTCGCGGTTTTGCAGTAACCGATTGGTTAACTGTTATTTCCAGACATTTTAGCGGAAACCGCGATGAAGGGTCAATTCTCATCAGAAAAGGGTTCGTTGCTTCCGCAATTTTCATGTTATACACTCGCAAAATTAATCCAATTTTTCAGGCATTCAGAATCGGATTTTCGACTTTGAGGTCGCCGCACTTGATATGATGCATTTCAAGTGGTCCTGACTTTTTCCCCGATCACAAATCAACCTTCCTTTTGTTGTCTCCTTCATTTTTCTTGGAGATATAGGCGAAACAAAATGGATTCATGACGCCACTTTGAAAGATCATGTCTCCGGCTCACTGCGAGGTATATCAATTTTGAGATATGGGCTCATATTGCCTTGGTCTCAACTTAATTTGGAAAGCGTCAAACGCATTTTCTGTGTACACATGCCTGGTGTAGCAAGGGATGATGGTCAAGAGGGTAGAAAGTGACTTATAACTCTTGGACCATGCAACTGAACATTTTAATGCGACTTTCGAGTGTACCGCATGAGTGTTGGTGTTGCATAGAAACCTTTCTTGGGTTCCTACGTATTTGTAACGTGGTGTTATGTCCATGGAGGGGCATGGCATACTATGGTGGGAGCCATTTTTTAAGGGTATGTGTTATATGGATGGTATGTGCTTCGCTATGCTCACGCCCCTATTATATATCTCCCTTTGTAGGAAGATATGTGGAGTCAAACGTGGCAAGGGCTTCGCCCATCCCTTAATGGTGAGCTCCATAGCGCTAGACTACGTTTACCGCACATATAGTGCATCCGGGAGATCTTACGAAGCGACCCACAAGCGCCACTATCAATTTTCCAATTACATGGTGCGTATCGTGAGGAGGTTCGAAGGTGTCCCTATGCGTCCATGTGGGGATCCAAGTGGGGGCTTTGTTCGCAAATGGTCCCAAGCAATTGTGTTTTGAACCATATGTTGATACGGGTGAGCGAAGTCATATGCTATTGTGATTATTTTGAATTTAGCAACATTTGCATGTTTTTGACCTCATTTTATCCTCATTTTTGTATTTTATGTGCTCAACTGGTCGGCTAACAGTAAAATGCCTAGGGATTTGTGAACTATGGTATGTTGCCTATATGTTGGCATATGCCTTGGTTTTGCATCTGGCCATATGCCGGATCACGTGGTCACGTTGGCGTGGCACACGAGGCCTCACAAAATTAGGTCTCAAGTTCTTGAGTTGACTTGTGAAGCATGGCATGTATATGTCCAGCTTTGGGAGCCAATGTTGGGATATTCTTTGGCATGGACCTTTGGTCTACATCACCCTTGTATATTACCTTCCGGTTTGACACAAGCATGGAGCATTTGAATACTTTCCGTATTCATTTTTGGGTATATAATTGAATTTTCGGCACTATGGTGAGATTTGCCTAATTTTGCTATGTTGTGAGGTCATGTTCATGGGGCAATTCGCCAAGGTCAATCGACTCCAAGTCCAACCAAGATTAAGTCGAGGTAGGGCATGGTCCTGAGTGCCACTCTAGGCCATGACACGCCACCTCCCCTATTGGGCCAGGATTGAGAGGCTTGGGAGTGAACACATTTTTGGGGTTTGTGTAGTGACTTTTGACACATGGCATTTAGCAATCTTATTTGACTTGGTTCAGGGCATCATGTTGGCGAGTCAAGGGAAGGTCCTGAGTCCAGGGAAGTAGGGGTCTATGGCTGTGATTGGGTATGTTTCCATCTTTCCCAAAATTTGCTTGATTTGTGTTCATATGCCAATTTCAGGGCTTCTTTTTCCATTATTCTATTGGTGCAATTCTATGTACATGCCCAACGCCCGTGTCTCTGTGTGCATAGCCGTGAGGATTGTTGGGTGCAAAACATGGGGCATAGCCATGTCAGAATCAATGTTCGTTGCGCATTTCTCCTTTGCACACTCCTGTTGCTTCTCGTGAGCCATTTCAGGTGTAAATTATTATGCCATCTCAGCATTTGATTCCAATCTGAGATTTCGATTCCAGAAATTAATTCCGACTGCAGATTTTAGTTCGGTCTTTGCATTTATGATGTTGCATTGAGTTTTTTCAATTCTGCGGTTGGTCAGCATTTGTTCTAACATTTTTTGGTTTTCCGATTTGTCGATTGGCTGTTGCTGTGTGTGCATGCGCCCCGTTTTTGGTCGCGCCATAATGCAGGCCAGCCAATCGAATACCCTTCTACTTTGGTGCTAATAGTGTTAGCTCTATCCTGTTACCAAAATGGATACTGATCGGAAGCTAGGGCGGCTCCAGTGGAAGATAGAAGGCCCAGAAATGCGATCTGGCTAAACCCTGCTGTGGTGCCTCCGCCCACACCGGCTGTCGCCCTTGGGTGCATCACTGCACTTGAGAGCAGAATGGTACATGCTAATGGCCGCATCTGCTTCGGCACTGCCACACCTAAGTGTATGGGGGATCACGAGTACCTGGAAGCTGCAGGAGTCCTAGTGCAAGAGGAGTGGAAGTGGAAGTGGCTGAGGTAGGCTCACCGCTGGTCGTGGGATACATTGGTTGATGCCTTGCAATTGGATTCCATTGGGGTGCCACACGATATTTGGTTTTGAGGTCTCATGCATTCATTCTAAGAGTTGACATTGCATTTGTCATTCAAGAATGGTTCATTCATGGTGTGACTCAAACTTGGTGGTGTCCACAATTCCATGGTCCAGGTGAACATATAGTGTCTCTTCTCCCACAGGTGGATTGGTAGAGGCAACGGCACGATACGCTTCTCACATGGAAAACGGTGGGAATGAACGAAATGGATGCTTCCACAACGTCCGGCACGTTCGAAAACCCCCCGGAACAACAAAACGTTATGGATTCATTTTTGATGAACAAGGAATGTTGATTCCGTTCTGTGCGTGGTAGACAAAGGAACATCCAGTTTTGCCGCCCCTTGATTGCACCAGGACGCCTGCACCTCACAATCTTGGTAACGTCCGACCTTGCACTGGATGGAACAAGAAGAAAAGCGCCAGCAAAAGGTCCCCGTGCATGCTGTGTCAGGAAGAACTGCTGTGCCGGAGCTGCTTCGAGGCTTGTACAGTTTGTGGGGCGTGCTACACCAACCCAGGTCGGCACTTGGGATTCAAGGCAAAGACGTGTCGGTGCTACCCAGTATGGCAAGCTTCTTCATGTTGTGCGACGAGAATACCCACTTGTTCCTCACGGTGGTTGGTATGCCTCAGGCAGTCACTGAACTGCGGAGCATGGGGGACGCTGCCCCAAGGCCTGAGCATTGTCCGTTGCGTCAGTTATGCCATGGCAACTCCATCATTTCCTCGGGTTCCGACACCGTCCTCGCCACCGTTCACTTCCCGAGGTGTAGGTATCATTCTTCGCAACGTACAGTTTGGGGGGCTTCGTTGTTCGGTCTTTGCCTGATCCCCAGTTCTCAGCCACACGCCGTCGTGTTTTGCGGTGCACGCTTGTTTCCCCGCAAGCGCCTCTCTTGGATTATCGAATGGCGCGGTACTACGGCTGGATCACCACACTGGACAACCAAGTCTCAAGGGTTTCGAAGGTTGCAACACCAAAGTAAGGGAACAAGGCCCAGTCTGGTAGCGATGACAGCGACACGGAGGATGCAGTGCACTGGACTTGTGCCTGTCAGCAGGTGCACTACCTAGAAAACTCCCGTGCTGCTCACGACGCGCATTTGCTGATTTCGCTTGCGATCCGCGTGTTGCGACCGCTGCCAGCGACAGGCATCAAGACAGCCCCCTGTCCTGCGACAGCCCACCACGACAGCCCTACCGACAGCCGCCCTGTACGAAGAAAGAACCTGTCCTGTGCCCTGTCACATGCCCTGTCCCACGACGGCCCCCCTGTCTGGTACCCTTTCCGAAGTCCCTGTCGTATGACAGGTGCCTGTCGCAGTCCAAGTGGCGCCCCCCTGTCCTTACCTGCTGTTTCACTTCAGGCCTCAGTGGATGTTTCTCTGGCCATGGACATGTCAACCCCTGTCACCCCCAGAGTTCACTGTTTCCCGCCGTTCGCCAGCAACAAGGATGAAGGGGATAAAGACGCGCGGCCAAAGGATGTGAGCCAGAACCTTGGAGCGCCGCAAGCCGCCCCCTCGCGGCAATTCGGGCTCACGTCAGGGGAGGAGACCAAGGACCCGGTTCCGTGTGGCAGTGCAGTGGTCGGGACAACGTCGGATGCCGCGTGGGAATCGAAGGCAGCATCCGTGTACTACAGGAGAGCCGTCAGAAACTTGTGAGAGAGCGAGGGCCATCTCAAGCCGCGCGACTTGAAGATGCCCATTGCATCCAATAGCTCTGCCTGGGACGGAAGTGGTATGCTCGGTGCAGTGGTGCGGTGCACACCTCAGCCTCGCGGAGGGGGTAAGACGCAGATCAAGGGGTGATTCCTGGTGCAGGCCCCTTTGAACTACACATGGAACCACATTCGTTGGACCAGCTTGTCAAAGTTCACGACCATTGGGGGAGAGCTAGTCGCGGACCACGTGCGCACGTCGTTGGGGAATGAGTTCCGGTCACGGGGATGAGAGGCGGTGCAGGTCAAGTCTGAGGAGTCCGAGGCCCAAGACACAGGGATTCGGACCGGGACGTACACCCGAGAAAGAAGCGAAAAACCACCAGGGGCCTCTTGGAGGAGGTGGTGTTGTCAACAAGGAGCGACCCAAGGGCGGAGCAATCACCACGCCCCACAAAGGGGGCTGCGTCCACGGAGATCACGGCGCTCAAGGACGCACACGGCAGGGAGGTCCGTGCACTCAAGAAGGAGAAGCAGACTGCCCTCAAGGAGGCACTTTTTGAGGGGCACCGGAAGCATCAGGACAAGCAGCAGGAGGTTGTAGTCCCTTTGAAAGAAGCGCTCCAGCAGGCCAAGAAAAAAGCTGTAGAAGCCCAGGTGGAAGTCTCGGACCTCAGGGTGCAAGTCAACCAGCAGAAGGCTCTCCGGGTGGAGCTCGAAGGCCGGCTGGCCCAAGGACAGAGCCTGGCGGAGACCCTCAAGAGCAATTTGATGCACAGAGAGAGATGACAGCACAATGGCCGGAACTGTAACAGTCCCCGGAAGCAAAGGGGTGTTCCAGCCAGTCACAGTCCCGATAAGGCTGATCCACTCTGATGGTTGTTCCCTTTCGGGTTTTTCACCATTGGCACTGCCCCCTTCCCCCCCGGAACGCTTTGCCGTCACCCCCTGGCGGGGGGTCCTGGTAGGCTCTGTATGATACAGGGAGTTGACCAACCCTCTCCCTGCAACTGCGGGGGGGTCGTCAATGCATCAATCGCAGTTTACATGATTCGCACCGAGTGTGCAAGCAACACTTTTTAATGTGTGCCCCTGATTTCCATCTTGAATTGTGTCACTTGGCCGTCACGTGGCTCCCCTGTCTGAGCCTGATATACATTTTTTTCTCTTTGTTGCAGCGCTGGCCTGACTGTCGGCCGAGAGCCGGATTCATTGTGCCACGGTGCTCAGTTTCTTTCGAAGACCATAGGAGCAATATGAATTGAACTCGAGTTGCATGGCGCCATCGGTTGGACAAAGTCTGACTACGTGCCGAATGAAGCTTGGCCACACTAGAGCACAGGCTGTCAAGAATGTCAGACAGGCTGCCAGAGGCCATTTTCCTGTCAACAAACAATGTAAAACCATGCACCAGGCAACGAAACGCATCACTGTCTCACGCAATGTGTTCAAGACAGGTTAATAAGACACGCGTCATGACAGGGGTCTGTCCCAAGACAGGTTGCCAAGACGGGTGCTAAGACAGGGGGTCTGTCACTGGACAGCCCCCCTGTCATAGTACCTGTCTTGGCCACCTGTCTTGCGACGTACCCCGGTCCTGACCGCTATCTCGGTGTGTTGTCGTGGTATCCCATCACCCTCATTCTCGGTGCATGTAGAGGAACCAAACTTCAATCCCCCCCCGGTGCAGTACGGTGGCATACACCCTTCCTGCATTGTGATCACGGCAAGCATCGGTGCTGCGGACATTCGACTGCATGGCGCATCGATTGGAATTCCCTGCTTCACTACCACTGGAGAAAGCCGCCACCGCAATTCTGCGGGAACCCACCAAGATCGCGGACACTAAAGGGCATCACACTCTGCAGCTAGAGGGGCAGTTTGGGGACTGCGACGAGAGTGATGAGGTGGCAGTTTTGTTGGTGGGCCAGTTCCGAAGGATGAAAATTTCCGTCCGCAATTGGACAAACCCCCGAGGACATATAGGAGGGCCACCTTACGACGGGTGTGCCAAGCCCTCATCCCCTAGGTAGGTGAGTAGGTAGGTATCTTCGGGAGCTCGGGATGCCTTCTTTGACAATGCTGGAAGAAGGTCTTGGCAAGGGGACATCCTGTCCCTCCCACTGCCCTAGGTCAGGTGCCTCTTGAGCCGCTCCCGCATGTGCTTGGGAAGGCAGTGTTGGGGCCACCCCGTCCAGGTGTCCCAGGTGGGAGGGTGTCCCCACGTGTGTCCATGGGTAGGGCCACATGCCCCCTTCTTTGGGCGGCAGCTCTGGGGGCTGCCCAGCCGTTCGGAGTATCTCTCACCACAAGGGGTTTCTGCTCCCGCTTGTCTACGGTACCACCGCCTCACCCTTCTGGCTTGAGTTGCGGGGCCGCTCTGCTTCGTAGGCGACCCCCTCCTGGACCGTGTACCGGCTCGCCTGTCACCGGTTGCGTCCATGGCTCCAGGTGACGTTTGCCATGGTGCCCGATGAAGCCTGGTCAAGCTCGGACCAGTGGCCTTGGAGTACCGCTCCTGACACTGGTCCGGTGGGTCGGCTGGGTCGCCCCACCGTGTCCGACCCATGGGGTGTTGGTTCTTTCCTGTCCCTCGGCCGCCCTACGTGTGTGCGGTGTCCTGGGCCACTTGGCTCCTGTTCACCGGTGTGCCCGCTCGGTGCGTTCCGGTGCGTGTGCGGTGTCCTGGGCCACTTGGCTCCTGTTCACCGGTGCGCCCCCTCGGTGCGTTGCTTTGCTTGTGCGGTGTCCTGGGTCACTTGGCTCCTGTTCACCGGTGTGCCCGCGTGGTTTGTCGCGTTGCGTGTGCGGTGTCCTGGGCCACTTGGCTCCTGTTCACCGGTGCGCCCGCTCGATGTGTTGTGTTGTGTGCGGGGTGTCCTGGGCCACTTGGCTCCTGTTCACAGGTGTGTCCGCTCGGTGTGTTGCTTTGTGTGTGCGGTGTCCTGGGCCATTTGGCTCCTGTTCACCGGTGTGCCTGGCCGTGGTGTCCCGCCCCTTTGTTGTCCTCGGTACCTTTGCGTGTGCGGTGTCCTGGCCCAGGTGGAGCCTGTTCACCGGCGTGCGCGCTGTGTGCAGTGCGTGTGTGCCGTTGGTGGTTCTGTCTCTCTTGCTACCCCCCTAATTTTTTTTTGTGCCTTCTCGTTTTTTTTTTTGAAAAATAAATAAAAAATTGAAAAAGAAGAGGGCGCGCGTACACTGCAGGCACAGGCATGGGCAACTGGTGCAGTGGTGCAGTAGTGTCGTGTTCTCTGGCTTGTGTTGTCGGTGCTTTGGTGGCGGCCGCGCCCCAGGTGTGCGGCTCGCGCGTTCTGATGTACACGGGTATGGGTCAGGGTGGGTTTGGTAAGGTGCCTCTTTGCTTTAGGTGCTGGCTGGTTAGGTGGCCGTGTTGGCTGTGGGTGTGGGCTGTGGCAACGTTGGTCCCTCGAGGGCCTGGTTAGGAATCAAGGGTTAGCGGTTTTTGGGGTGTGGCTCGGTTTGGATTCGTGTTAGGGCTTTGGCTGGGTTAGGCGGTTGTGACGGTTGCGGGCTTGGCCTCGGTGGCTTTGGGCATAGCGGTGCCTGTTGGCGTCCTTCGACTTCCGGTTTGTTTGGTGTCCTCCGGGCAGGGCCTGGTGTGGCGCCCCGCGGCGGTGGCTGGCTGGGTAACGGGGTCAGTTGGTGACGCTGCTGGCAGGGGGGCAGGCGCGTCGTGCTGTGTGGCGGGCACGGCTCCTGGGGTGCTGTGGATGCCGCCGGCGTCGGTGCGCTGACGCTTGTGGGGTGGTGAGGGTGTGTGTGTGTGCGGGGTTGGGCTTTGGGTGATGTCCGACAGGCGGATGCCTTCTTGCTGCGTCTCCTGGAGGGTTTCCCGCAGGCGCCTGAGGACATACGGGTGGTCCTGGGGGGCGGGGAGGTTGCGGGGGTGGACTCCCAGGGGGTGGAGCGCATCGGCCAGCATGGCTTCTCATGCGGCCTGCGGCATCCACCTTCCCCCCGGCCGGAGGCGGCAGATCTCCGCCGACCCCTTGCGGGGCCGGTGGACCAGGCCTCTGAGGGAGGGCTCTGCCCGGGCCCACTTTCGCGCCTCCCAGAACTGCCTGTGGGTCCAGGGCCGCCACCACTGTCCCTGGGCGGGGCCGCGGTCTTGGTGGAGGAGTGGGCGCGGGCTGGTCTGATGGGGTCGTGGGGACTGGTGGCGGTGGCGGGCCCAGGGGGATTCCTCATAGTCCTGTGCCGTGGGGGTGCGCGGGAAGTGGGGGCGCGGGCAGATGTTGACTCGCAGGTGTGCGCGCACGGTCTCTGACTCAGGGTTGGGTTGGGACTCGCCGTGGCGGCGGTAGCGGGGCATGTGCTGTATGTGGGCTGACATCGAGGGTTGGTAGGGGGGTGGGGACACTGCTGGTGGCCCCTGGCGTCGATCTGGTTCGGTCAGGGGCGGTCCGTGGGCCTGGGGTGCGGGCTTTCAGAGGTGGCGGGACGAGGTGCGTGGTGCATCAGCTGCGGCGCGCTCCGCCATGAAGGTGGTGGCAGCGGCGTCGGTGACAAAGGGGGGGCGCTGTGCTGGATGCTGCTGCCTCCAGGCCTGGGACCGCTGGGGCCGAATGTCATAGAGGACGTCCTTGGGGGGTCGGGCTCGCGCTGCTGTCGTGGCGCTGGGCTTGGGCTTGGGCTTGGGTTTTGCTGCGGGTTGCGGTCGTGGCGCGCTGACGGGTTCGGGTGGCTGTTTGGCGGCGGTCTTGGGTTTCGGCCGGGTTGCGGGTGCCGGCCTCGTCCGGGCGTGGGCCTTGGCGGCGGCGGGGTTGCTCGCGGTTGGGACGGGTTTGGGGGCCAATTTAGGAGGTTTCCCCCGCGGCTTGGGCGGTGGAGTGCTGGATCAGGACGTGGTGCTGGTGGTGGATGAGGTGGTTGTGCTGGTGGAGGTTGTGGAGTCCGAGGGGGAGGAGAGGGCTGTGGGGGACGGCGGAGGGCCCTCGGCTTCGGGGGCAGGCCTAGGATGCTTGGTCCTGCGAGTAGTGAGAACGAGGGTGCGGGTTCGGGCACCAGGTGTGTGCGCGCGCGTTTCCTGGTGACCTATGCATGCTGGTGCTGGTGTGGTGGCGTTGTCTGGGCTGTGCCGGCACGTGGGTTAGCTGGGGGCTGTCCATATCTGCTCCAGGACTCGCGGGTGCGTTTGCTGGAGGTAGTCGAGGGTGCGGAATAAGCATCGCTGGATACCGGGCATGTCTTCCTCCGTGAGGTGGGGGTAGTTTTGGGTGGGGGAGTGGAGGCCCGGCCAAAGCAGCGCCATGAGGCGGGCTGCCACCATATACGGGCAGAGCTGTAGGGTGGTGGGGCGTGGGGAGGTTCGTCCCCTGCGGTTCGGGGGGGCCTGCCTCTGCTGGGGGCGCAGCGTGACCTTCCACAGCCACCGGTCCGTGAAGATCCCCCAGGTCCGTTGGGTCCACTTGGCAAGGCAATACATCGACCTACGAAGGCCCTGGTTGCCGCTGCGGATGGAGAGCAGGGTGTCCAGGGACTTTCGTTCCCACGTGCCCGAGATGTGGGGGTCCTCGGGCTCGTCCTCCCTGGCGTACGTGTCGAGGCCTGGGTTGTGTGGGGGGGGGGCGTAGTCGGCGGGGAGGAGGGAGTTGGTGCCGTGCACCACCCAGTGGCCAGTTGGTGCATGGTAGTGGGTGGCGGAGAGGATGTAGTGCAGATTGTACATGAGGGTCATGTACGTGGAGGGGGCTGGCTGCCAGTCGTCGGGGGCCGGGATGTCCCCCGGGACGTGGTGCCTGAAGTTGCTCAGGGAGGCCATCCGGGCTACCCATGTTTCCCGTTCCCACTCTTTGGTGTTGCTGGGGGTGGCGCTGGGTCGGGGGTGGGCCATGTTGGGCTGGCGGTAGCGGGTGCGGCCATGGGTGACCTCCTGCTCCGGCACGGGGTGTCCGACTAGGTGTCGCCCCCAGTCGATGGGGGGCACCCAGATTCGGCCCCCCCTGGGGGGCAGGCTCTCGCCATCTGGGGTGGCGAGTGGGGGGCGGTCGTGTCGGGCGACGTGGATGAAGGCGTCGAAGAGGAAGTCTTGGACACCTTCCCCTAGGGTGGCCACCTGGACCAGGGTGGTCGCCCGGATGCGCTGGGTGGTGCCAGAGGTGTGGGGGCGCAACACTCCCTGGTCCCGGAGTCCCCGGAGGTGCTGCCGTACCGCTGCGGGGTTGTGCAGGGCGTAGGATTCAGCCGGTTTGGCGGCTGGTGGTGCGGGGGGTGATGAGGGGGGGTGGTGTGGGTTGAGGGGGGCGGTCGTCGTTGTCGCCTGTGGGGTCTGGTGATGGCATTTCTTGTGGCGGCCGCCGGAGGGGGGATTCGCGGTGGTGTGTGTCGGCGGGGGCATCGACATCAATCAGCTGGTGGGGGCTGCCGCGTGTTGCGTCTGTGGCCTGGTTCTTGGGGGGGGGGGGGGCGGGGGGGGGGGGGGGGTGTGGGGGTGCCACTGTTGGTGTTGGGGGGGCCCGGGATGGGTGTTGTGCTGGCTGGGGGTCTGGGCGTCCCTGTGGGTCGTGTGGGTGTTGCGTGTCTGCGCCGTGCGATCCTTGCGGTCCCTGGCTGGTTGCGGTGCCGAGGTGTGGGTGGGAGGTGGCCGCATGGGCGTCCGGTTGGGGCTGCGGTCCGTATGTAATGGGTGGCTGCCCCGAGATGGTGCTCGCTGGTATGGGGTGTGGGTGGTGGGGCGCTCCTACTAGGCCCTGGTGTTGCTGGTGTGCGTGCGCGGCTCCCCGCGGGTCCATGGGGGTGTACCGTGGCCCGTGTGTCCTCGGCCCGTGTAGTGGGGGTGATCGGTGGTGCTGGACCGCGTGGTAGTGGTGTTGAGGGTGTGCTGGTTGTGTGTGGTACCCCAGCTTTGGTGGGTGTGGTTGTAGGGGCTGGTGGTGGTGGTATACGTGATGGTGTGGTGCGGTGATGTGTGCCGTGTGGGGTGGTGGTTCGTGGGGCCCGGTTGTGCTGGGGCGTGGTGGGGATGTAGCTGGTGGGGGTCGCTGTAGTATTGGGGCATCAGGGGGTAGGGGTTGGGAGGGACAGGGGCGTGGTGGTGGTGTTGGTGCTGCCATGTCCCCTGGCTCTGCGCGTATGGTGGTCCTGGCATGATGTGAACTTGTGCGGGCAGTGGTGGCTGGCTGGGCTGCAGGGTTTTGGGTGCTGCCGTACGGTGCTGGTGGTCGGCGCTGGTGGGGGCGGTGCTGTTTGTGTGCCCCGGGGGTCTGGGCGTGGAGTGGCGCGGTGTCGCTGGACCCGGGCCCTGCTCGAGGAGTCGCACCCTGCTGGCGGGCGCGCTGGCGAGCCCCCTGACCTGTCTTGGTCTTCCTGGCCTGGGGGGTGTCGGGGGCGGGTGAACTCCCCCCGTCCCCGTGGGGGCGACGGGGAGCGGGCGTGCCAGCGGTGCGCCTCTCGGAGGCGCGCCTCAAGGCCTCTGACGTAGGTGCGCTTGTCCGTGAGGCCCATCCGCGTGGCGGTGGCCTCGTCAGGGGCGGCCAGGTGGGCGTCCTGAAAGGACGCCCAGCCCTCCGGGGGCCTCAACTGCGTGGGGTGGGGGTGGTGTGCCGGGTAGAGGAGTGCGCTGAGTGGGTAAGGTGTTCCTTTCCGTCGGCCGAGGGCGGTGTTGAACCGGCGGCAAGTGATTCGGAGGTAGGCTGCTATCTCTTCTGGTGCCGTGTCTGCCCACGCTTCTGGCGTCAGGGCTGCTGCTTGGGGGGCCGGGAGCTGTGGGTCTGGAAGGTGTAGGTCACGGTGGTGGAGGTATAGGGCGAGGAGGACGTGGCGGGCCGCCACGTTCAGGCCGCCCCCGCTGTGGCGTAAAGGTGGGCTGTGGGGGGGCAGGGGTGTGCTGCCCTGGGCCACGGCTATGGTCCATGCGTGGTCCGCCGCCTCCGCCACGTAGTACCCTCCCAGGTGGTCCCAGAGGGTGTTGGTGAGTGGCCCGAAGAAGCTGGGGTGGCTGGGGGGGGGGGGGGTGCGGCTGGGGCTGCGGGCCGCTCGCGGTGGTGGGGGTTGAGGTCCCCGCAGTGTGGGCAGTGGGTGAGGCGGTGCGCGGCTCCCTGGCAGACCCAGTGTTCTGGGTTCCAGGGCAGGGCCGTCTGTGGTAGCCACTGGCGTACGCAGAGGGGGCATGAGGTGGCTGGCGGCTGGTGGTACCTGTGGACGGAGGTTCATTCCCTACTGGTTGAAGCCCGTGGTGTTCAAGCCCAGTGTGGGACGGGCTCGTCGCGGGGCCCTCTTCAACCTCCGGGACATCGTGGAGCAACGCGTTAAGTTGCACTACATGCAACAACCCCAGGGCTGTGTACCCACGAAGTTTTGTATTGTCATTTGTGTGGACGCCACCCCTTTTTGGATGGTAAGTGCCACACGTGGGGACGTGTAAGTCGACTTAGCAGATAGTACATGCAGCTTGAAACGGCCTAGTTTGTGGTCCACGTCGTTTACGTTTGATGGATCAGATGATGCCGACCCCTTGCGTCTAGCCAACAAATTGGGGCAACTAGATGCCCAGAAGGGTGTGCTACAACGCAATGGGATGGCCACCCCCACCTTGACTGTTGAGCCAGAACGTTTCATAACGGGAGATGGGAAATGTTTTAGTACCTAAACGTCATGGGATGTGAGGGGGTATGGCGGTGAAATACACCACTTTGGGGGTGGGGTGTCAGCCACATTCTGTCTGGCTGCACCTCAGAATGCCTGTCACCCCCGTCCGCACCCGCCAGTGCCCGCTCACCGGCCGGTAGGCAAACTTGCCCACCGGTTCCTGGCCCGCAGGCAAGTTGGAACCCCCCTGATCACAAGAGGGCAGAGAAAGGGGATGCGGGGGTCGGCCTGCACCCCTTTGGCCTCCACGGCCACCTGCCGCACAGGACAAAGATGTCGCTGCCGCCCGTCGGGCCCGGGGGGGGCCCCCTGCTGCCATGCAGGCTTTGGCTGCCTGGCGGCCAGAGTAACCCCGGCCCGGGGGGCGGGTTGACTCGGGCGGTGCCCAAATCGTCACGCAACGGCATGGGGATCACCTCCTCGCTCCCGGCCCGTGCCCACGCCCCTCAACGGCGAGGTTGCATGACAGCGGTCCTGGCAGTGCGTCCCGAGCGCGCCAACCCATCGCTTTGCTCACTTCAGGCCTGTGCTGTACCGGAGGTGGAACGTACGCCGCGCCAAGTCCAGGACACCGCAACCACCAAGGCAGGCCAGTCACGATACCGCTACCAACGCGGGGTGACATGTATGACAATTGATGTTTTTTGTGCGTGCCGGCAGGGAGGGAAAGGGCACCACAGCACACAAACGCCACCACCGGGCAAAAAACAGCACAGACAACCTACAGCACAACACAGCACAGCATGGCGCCGCACGATAGGCCACAGGAGGGCAAAGCAAACAGAAACAGCACCGCAAAACGACAGCAGAGCATGACAGCACAGCACCACACGACAGCACAGCGCCACAGCACACGACACAGGGAAGCAGGGCACGACAGCCAGCACAACAAGGCACCGCAGCGCACAGAGCGGAGAAGACAGGGAAGCACAGCACGAGGGAAGGAGCGCTACAGCACGCAGACACCACCACCGGGCAAAGAAAAAACAGCACAGCCAACCAACGGCACAACATAGCACAGCACGACAGGCCACAGGAGGGCAAAACAAGCCCCAACAGCAAAGCAACACGACAGCAGAACACAACAGCACAGCACCGGGCGACAGCACAGCACCACAGCACACGATACAGGGAAGCAGGGCACCACAGCACACCACACCAACCACAGGGAAGCAGACCACACGGTCAGACAGGGACACCGACACCGAAACACGCCACCAGCAGACAACCACGGGCCACCAGACCCGGCACCGCACCACAGCACACCAAAGGAAACAGCACAACACACAGCAGCGCACCACAGCACCAGGCGCCAGCAACAGCACACACCACACGAACAGCACAACGCAAGCGCACCAGCACAGCGAAGCACAGCACTGCACAGAGCGGAGAGGACAGGGAACGCACAGTACAGCACCCCGGGACACACACAGCACAAAGCAGAGCGGCAAACAACAGCACGCACCAGAACGCCACGACAAAACACACACAGCACAGAGCACACAGCACGGGGGAACACCGCAAAACACAGCGCCGCAAAGCGCAGGGCCCCAGGGCGACAGGCAGCGCCAGAGGGCACGGCGCAACAAGCAGCGGCACCAAACGGGCGCAACAAAGCAACACAACACACGAGAGCACAACACCGGGCGGCACAAAGCGCAGCAGCGCGGCGCAGCACCGCACCGAGGGACACACAGCACAGCACAGCACACAGCACACAGCACCGAGCGGCAGCCACGAAAACCGCAGCAACCACCACGGAGCAGCCAACGGCCAGGCGGAAAGCACGAAAGAGGCGAGAGCGCACAGAGAGCCGAGGAGCGGAAGGCCAACAAAGCAAACAAAACACAGCGCCGAGCCCCAGGGCACTCGAGGCCAGAAACCAGAGAAAGCCGGAGACAACGGGGGCGCACAAAAGAAGAGGAGGGAAAAAAAAAAAACCAAGGCACCGAGCGAAAACAACGAAAACCGCAGAAGGGGGGGGGGGGCAGCAACCAGCGGCCAACCGGGAGACACAAAAAAAGCGGGAGCACAGGAAGAACTGAGGAGCGAAAGGACAAAGACCAGGGCAAACCCAGCCCAGAGGGGGCCAAGCAAAGCAGAAAGACAAAGCGAGCAAAGGAGAAGGTGAGTCGCACAAGAACGCGCCCGGCAGGCCGGCCCGCCCGACCCAGCCAAGCAACACCAGCCGCCGTCCGGATGGACGAGTGCGCGCCCGGAGGGTACCCAGCCCCTACCGGCTACGAACAGCCGCCGTCCGGATGGACGAGTGCGCGCCCGGAGGGTACCCAACCCCTACCGGCTTCGAACAGCCGCCGTCCGGATGCACGAGTGAGCGCCCCGCAGCAACACCCCACACACGCAACACAGCACGCGCAACCCACAGCACAGCACACCGAGCGAGCACACCGGTGAACAAGAGCCAAGCGGCCCAGGACACCGCACACGCAACACAACACACCGAGAGGGCGCACCGGTGAACAGGAGCCAAGTGGCCCAGGACACCGCACACGCAAAGCAACACACCGAGCGGGCGCACCGGTGAACAGGAGCCACGAGGCCCAGGACACGGCACACGCAACACAACACACCCAGCGGGCGCACCGGTGAACAGGAGCCAAGAGGCCCAGGACACCGCACACGCAAAGCAACACACCGAGCGGGGGCACCGTTGAACAGGAGCCAGGTGGCCCAGGATACCGTCCACGCAACACAACACACCCAGCGGACGCAGCGGTGAACAGGAGTCAAGAGGCCAAGGACACCGCACACGCAAAGCAACACACCCAGCGGGCGCTAGGTGATCAGGAGCCAAGTGGCCGGGGACACCGCACACGCAACACAACACAACGAGCGGGCGCACCGGTGAACACGAGCCAAGTGGCCAAGGACACAGCACACGCAACACAACACACCGAGCGAGCACACCGGTGAACAGGAGCCAGGTGGCCCAGGACACCGCACACGCAAAGCAACACACCGAGGAGGTGCACCGGTGAACAGGAGCCAAGTGTCCGAGGACACAGCACACGCAAAGCAACACACCGAGCAGGCGCACCGGTGAACAGGAGCCAAGTGGCCCAGGACACGGCACACGCAAAACAACACACTGAGCGGGCGCACCGGTGAATAGGAGCCAAGTGGCCAAGGACACCGCACACGCAACACAATACACCGGGCGGGCGCACCGGTGAACAGGAGCCAAGTGGCCCAGGACACCGCAAACGCAACACAACACACTGAGCGAGCAAACCGGTGAACAGGAGCCAAGAGGCCCAGGACACCGCAGACGCAAAGCAACACACGGAGCGGGCGAACCGGTGAACAGGAGCCAAGTGGCCCAGAACACCGCACACGCAACACAACACACCCAGCGGGCGCACCGGTGAACAGGAGCCAAGTGGCCCAGGACACCGCCCACGCAACACAACACACCCAGCGGGCGCAACGGTGAACAGGAGCCGAGTGGCCCAGGGCACCGCACACGCAACACAACACACCGAGCAGGCACACCGGTGAACAGGAGCCACGAGGCCCAGGACACCGCCCACGCAACACAACACACCCAGCGGGCGCAACGGTGAACAGGAGCCAAGTGGCCCAGGACACTGCACACCCAACACAACACGACGAGCAGGGGCACCGGTGAACAGGAGCCAAGTGGCCCAGGACACCGCACACGCAACACAACACGACCAGCGGGCGCACCGGTGAACAGGAGCCAAGAGGCCCAGGACACCGCACACGCAAAGCAACACACCGAGCGGACGCACCAGTGAACAGAAGCCAAGTGGCCCAGGACACCGCACAAGCAACACAACACACCCAGCGGGCGCACCGGGGAACGGAAGCCAAGTGGCCCAGGACACTGCACACACGTAGGGCGACCGAGGGACAGGAAGGAACCAACACCCCATGGGTCGGACACACTGGGGCGACCCAGCTGACCCACCGGGCCAGTGGCAGGAGCGGTACTCCAAGGCCACTGGTCCGAGCCCGACCAGGCTGCATCGGGGACCATGGCAAACGTCTCCCGGAGCCATGGAAGCAACGGGTGACAGGCGAGCCGGTACACAGTCCAGGAGGGGGTCGCCTGCCAAGCAGAGTGGCTCGCAACTCAAGCCACAAGAGTGAGGCCGTCGTACCGTAGACTAGCGGGAGCAATACCCCTTGTGGTGAGAGATACTCCACACGGCCCGGCAGCCCCCAGAGCTGCCGCCCAAAGGAGGGGGCATGTGGCCCTACCCATGGACACATGTGGGGACACCCTCCCACCTGGGACACATGGACCGGGTGGCCGCGACAATGCCTTCTCAAGCACATGCGGGAGCGGCTCAAGAGGCACCTGACATAGGGCAGTGGGAGGGACAGGACGTCCCCTTGGTAAGCCCTTCTTCCTGCATCGTCAACGGAGGCATCCCGAGCTCCCGAAGATACCTACCTACCTACCTCACTTCAGGCCTCGCTTGGGGCCCGTCCAATCTCTGATCACTTGCCCCGCTCGCTGCCCTCGCCACTCGCCGGCACGCAATGATGCGGGTTGAACCGCTTGCGCCCGTGGTGGCGCACCACCGGGGACCAAGCGTGGAAGGGCACCTGCACACAATGCGAAGTATTTGGGGTACCATTTCAGGAAGAGGGAGCATCCGTGCAACGACCATTTGCCGAACGGACCGCAAGCAGTACATAAACTGGACGGAATTTGCACAAATTTGTACAAATTTCGTACCGACTTTGTACAAATTACACAAAAACTTGTGTATTCACACACCTGCACAGACACATGTTGGTACGAAATTCATCCCCATTTTGTGCGAATTTCATCCAATTTCTCAAAAGAGCAAGCAAGCACACAGAAATGCACAAGGGGCACAGCTTGCAATCAAACGGGAAGCTGATGGACCAGGCCCCGTTGGGCGTGCATTGGGGCTGCGTCACGCTGGGGCGGTGTTCCCCAGGTGCCACAACGTGATCGGCCCAACGGGGAGGGCAACGCCGGAGATGGTGAAGTGGATATCCTGTCCCACATCGACGTTGTCCCCCTAGATGACCTCGAGCTGCTGCGCAAGCCCGATAAAAAAGAGCACCGAGTGCTCAGCCACCTCAATCACGGCCGGGACGGCGGCCGGCGCAGAGCAGGAGAAGAGGGTGGGGTGGTAGGCGCAGGTAGGGGGGCCTGAAAGAGGCCACCTCGGGGGCTTCGGCGAAGAGGGCCTAGGCAGCATCGCCCTCCCACAACCCCACCCTCCTAACCGGCCCCCTCCCCAACAACAACAGGTGGTCCACCCTGGGGCAGTCCCACCTGGATAGATGCCCCAACAACCGGCAGGGCCTCGAGGGGGGGAGTGGGGTCCAGGTGGGTGGTGTTGGCGGTGCTTGGTTGCCGGGGTCCACAAGTTAAAGAGGGCCCCTCAGCCTATCCTTGGCGCCCGGGAGGGCAGGCATCCCATGGTGGCGCCCGGTTGCCACAATCAGCAGCATGCCCCCCCTGTGCAGCTAAAATATCCCCCAATGCACCTCCGCCTCCTCTCCCAGGGACGTTCCAGCCTGCACCCGCATCTGGTACTCCTCTGGAAGGTAGAGGAACCTACTCAAGTAACACCCCGAGATGTCCATGTTGTAAGGGGGAAGCACCTTAGGATGTGTGGATACATTGGTGTGAGGAAGCTGGGTTGCACACCCCATAATGCTGGCCTCGATGATACTGCGCGGCGTTGTTGGGTGCAAGTTGCCAACCTCAGGGACATTTCATACAAAGGGGGTGTGGACCTTCTTGAAAATTGCCCCCCCGGCTTTTGCTTTGCCAACGCCGGGGGACTTCAGGATCCCTTGCCTGCTCCTCACTCACGCCGGCGTTGAACAGCAACTCGAAATTGTTCCCTACAACTTTCTCATCACCACTGCCCTATGCCCTCATCACCTTGTTCCACCCCAAGTCGCAATCCTGTACTTCTACAACACCGCGAGTACCCTGAAAACCATTGCAGAGAAGTGGAGCTGTCTGAAGTGGAGCCAGTGATGTCCGGGATACGAACCTTTGGTTGGATGGTGGGATGGAAAGGGGCCATGCCCAAATCCTCCCACCACCGGAGATTGGCAAGTTGCTAGTTGAAGGGAAAAAGGGAATGGTCGGGTGGTGAGAGTGCAGCAAGATGCTGAAGGCACACCATGTTGCCATGGGGGGGGAGTATGTACCAGATTAGTGCTGGGGTAACTGGGTAAGCCTGGACGTGGGTGTCCTTGGACTTCCCCACCGTGTTAGTACGCATGGCATGCAACAATTGGTTTATGGTGGTGGGTTGGGGGAGAAGATGCAAAAGCTGAACCGCGGGAACCTAGAAGCGGAGTTCCCTCCACTAATTCGTGGACCAAGCCCTGAGCAGAAGAGAGAAGTTGCGGCAGAGACTGTGCAAATCAATGTGAATAACCTCAGGGATTGGATCCAGGGATGCTGCCGGAGCAACTATGTACCGTTCGTGAAGCCGCTGTTTGAATGGGACATTCAGGAAGGCCGAATTTTGAGAACTTTTGCTGTGTTTTGCTCGTAACTTGGCACCATTGTGTGCGTTTCTCGTGCTATCTTTTCCAAAACATGGTCGCTAGAAATGTCTTGCAATTTGATGTTTTACCTCGTTTGCAGGGTGCGAATATTTGGCTCACTTACTGTGAATGCAACATGAATTTACGAAATTCACACATGCATGAATTTCACGCGAATTCGAGTGCTCGTTTGCTGAAATTTGTCTTTTTGGAAATTTGTACAAATTTCATACAAATCTTTGTATTTCGGTCGAATTTGCAGGCGCGCGACATTGGAACAAATCCTGTACAAATCCGGCTAACTTGCACGAATTTGGTACCAAATTCGTACGAATTTCCAAATTCAGGTCCAAAGGTACCGTAAAATGCTGCGGGGTTTTTCTTTGGGCGCCGTGTTTGGGCGTTATGAGTCCGTTTGGGGCGAAGTTTCACTGAAACATGGGGACTGAAAATGGGGCCTGTGGTTTACCAAATCCCTTTTGTTAGGGGCAATATGCTAGGGTAGGGTTGTGACCTGCTTCAGCTCACAAGGAGAAGGAGTGGGAGATGGCGCGGAAGAAGGAGGAGTGGGAGAAGTGCTTCGGCCACCAGTTCCCCGATGGCGGGCGTGAGCCATGCGCCAAGGGAGCACCCAAGCCACAGGCGGAGGGTGCTCCTGCACCTACTAGCGCGCGAGGTATCTAGCTGTAGACATCACTTGAGCTGTTTGTTCGCTCCCTTTTTATTTGTAAATGGTACATATGTTTGTGTTTTTTCTAGCGCAAAAAGGTGCGGAAGAGCTCCCTCGTAGAACGACGGAGCGACGCGAATTCAAAGAGTGCTAGGAACGGAGGAAAAGACAATAAGTAGGTATGTGCCTCACCCTACCCCTTCACCGTGCCTTGAAAATGGCGCATTACGGGTCCAAATATGTATACGAGTGTGTTTGAGTGTCCTTGGGCTTATGTGAGACAACCTTGGGGTGGGGTTCGGGAGCGCGCCCTTTGTCTTTGACCCCTCAACAATGACCCATTACAGGCCATATATGTATAGGGGTGGCTTTGCGCGTCGCCCGGGTTATTTGAAACAACTTTGGAGTGGAGCTTGGGAGCGCACCTCTTGTCTTTGAACTTTCAACAATGGCCCATTAGGGCCCCACATATGTATGGGATGGGGTTTGCGTGTCCTTTGGGTTATGTGAGAAAACCTTGGGTTGGGCTTCGGCAACGCGCTCCTTGTCTTTGACCTCTCAAAGAATGGCACATTACGGGCCCATATATGTATAGGCGTGGGTTTGCGTGTGGGTTGGGTAGGTGAGACAACCTTGGAGTGGGGTTCGGCTGCGCGCCTGTTGTCTTTGATACCTCAACAATGGCTCATTGCGGGCCCATATATGTATCTGCGTGTGGTTCCGGGTTCTTTTGGTTATGTGAGACAACCTTGGGGTGGGGATGAGGAACGCGCCCCTTGTCTTTGACTTCTCAATAATGCCCCATAACGGGCCCATATATTCCATTGTCTACAGAGGGGACGTTTCTGTCCAGAAGCGCTCCTCGCGGCAGAATACCTGCTGCGCATGTTCCTTCATTACACGCACCACACGTAGCACGTGCACAACGCAAAAAACACACACATAACACGCAAAGCGCGCAGCACGGCGACCTAGATGCAGACTTAGAAGCAGACTTCCCGCTGGTGGAAAACGCGTAGCAAGCGGAGCACATCACTATTGCACAGGCGCGCACTTTTGGGGGGCGGCGTCAGCACAGTTTGGGCAACCAGCCTACGCGGTTGTCATCTAGGGTTCCCACTGGTCCCATGGGTAGGGATGGCAGAGGCTTGGCGGCAATGAAGTCCACCACTCCACCACCCCCATCTCCCACCACCTTCTCCTTCCTAATGTCCATGTCCTCGTCTTCTTCCCCGTCACTCTCCTCCTCCTCCTTACTTTCTTCCTCCTCATCCTCTGCCGTGTCATCCTCACTCTCCTCCCTCTCGCTTCCCTCCTCCTCGGCCTCTTCGCTTTCCTGCTCCACATCCGCCTCTACCAACCCGATCACCCCATGTGCCACGGTAAAGCACCCCACATGGTACCACTTGCCGCACCCGCAACAAACGTAGTGGGTCTTGCCCTGGTTGCAATGGGTGCACACCCGGCAGCCCGGCATCCGCACCGGCACGTAAATGGGCTTGGCCACTGCCCCTTTACAAAAGCGGCGCCGGATAAGGTCCCAATGCCAATCAAACATGGTACCCGTTTGGGCCCCCGTGAGGAATGGGCAAGTCGTGTATGCGCTGACCACGGCGTACTGGAGGGTAAACGCATGCATCGCATGCAACCAGGTCATCTGACCTCCCATCTGGCACATCTGGAGGGCCATCTGTCTGACGCCATCCACCCTACGCGATAACTGGCGGTTGCTGGCGACCACCGAGTTCACCTCATTCCCGCTGCGGCGATCCACTGGTCCGGCTTGTAGGGAGTGGACGTTTGTGAGCATTGGCACTACGCAGGGTAGCTTGTGACCCAGCTTTGGCTTCTTGAAGACCACCATGGCCCCCTCGTGTCGTCCACAGTGCACGTGGCGGTTTGCCCTTTTGCTAGAAGTTCTCCTGCCCTGTCAACCCCATAAATGGAGCGCTTGGTAATCATCAAGAAGGTGTGCCTCTCTGCTGCGAGGTCACACGCTAGTTTGTGCGATCCCAAAAAAGAATTCCGCACAGAGGATGGTCCCGGAAGGGAGGAGACCTGCCCACATGGCCATGATCTGCTGGGCATTGAAGTTGCCTGCACTGTTGCCAAACCGCCGCAGGTGCCCGCGTCTACCCGTGTACAGGTACATGTCAGCCACGTATCCACTAGTGGCATCGGCAAGGCAATAGAGCTTGATGCTGGTCGAGTGGGGCTTGCGGGCGATGAACATCAGTAGTGGGTCTGCACGTATGTCTTTTTGCGGCACCACGGCCTCATTTCCACAAGATGCGCCACCCGACCGCTAGGCACCTGTATTGTGCTTGTACTTAGGGTGCACATAAAACCCTTTTGTCTTTGTCTTGCACTTCAAAATCAAATTGTTCTAAATGAATTTCTCCATTCCAAATGATTCCTTTGGCAAGCACAAAGTGGGCAACAGCAAGAAGAAGAAGTCGTGAACAAACATTGAGCTGGACCAACTGGCTGGTTCAGTAGTACGGCTTCACATGCCTAAATAACACAAAAATTGATATAGGAATGAATTCTCATTAAAAAGGTAATAAAACCTATATTGTAACAACTTTCTGAGTAGTCTATCTTATCACAGGCACTGTCAAGGTTACGTAAATCACTGTCGGCGACAGAAGACGGCGACAGTCGCAACAGGCCATCCGAAGCTCCGAAATAGCTTCCGAATAGCTTCTAATATATTAGAACCTTCTAACATAGCATAAAACATGATTAAATCACATTATAAGCATATGGAATGTGATTATTCATGTATGGCTACTAATGTATCCTAGATCTCTGCTCTCTGTAGTGTACCTAAGGGTAGTAGACTCTAGCAGTAAGCTATAGGCTTGGAATATAAGCGAAATATGAGCAAATATGTTAGTGTTCTACGATCTTGAAGCTTGGAGAGGTCTACTCCAGATCTTCCAGAAAGCTTCTGAGAGGCCCCAATGCCCCAACTTATTACACCCCCTTCCTAAGCTTCATGCACATTCGCTAAGAATGTTCATGACAAGCTGATAATCCAACATAAGGAGGGGTATGGGCATAGAGCACGCTCACATCGAATGTTCTGAGTGGCTAATGTAGTGTCTTACTACCCCCTTCCTAGAGATAATGATGTATCTCCACCTAAGAGGGTAAAGTTCCTGTGTCTTTCTTACGTATGGTAGGGCTCAAAATGGAACATGAGAAACACTAAGCAAAAAGCTAGCATACAAAGTATGAACAATGATAACCTAAGTCTTCAGGCAGAATTTGAGGGTAAGTGTAATGCATCTGGATGTAGACGTAAAAATTACAATGAGCTATACGGAAAATCAATACCAATTGCGAATGAAATGCAACATGTGCGGTTAAGCTGCAAATTCAACCTTTGCCCAAGCTGTCTATTGACATTACTTGTCTTCGTCATCGAAAGAGAGGATCTACCACCTTACTCAATGGACACGTTACATGTGGCTACCTAATGCAATGGATGCATTGTGGTACCCCTTTGATGCAATGGGTTTCTTGGCCTGCATTACATGGACAGAGAAAGCGAGGCAGCATCAGTAATGACTAACTGTTGATTAGTTTGGCGGGTAGGGATAACTCATAGTGTGTGTGTGTGGGGGGGTGGCAGTCACAATGAGGGCATCAACTCATCTGACCCGGATCTGCTCTCTCTTATCCCGGCCATGGGGATTGATCCGTCTGGGGGTACGGGGATTTATACTAATACTTCAACCCAAAAAAAGTTGAAAGATAGGTTTGTCGCTACCAACCTTTTACTCATACTTTCTGGCTATCTCTAAAACAAAGCTGAAACGTCAGTCACCTAACAAGCCTAAAAATCATGTACAGAAGAATCAATATTCCTTCACGGCAGCATAAAGCAATATGCATCGCGATCCTATTGGGCTACATACAGCATTATGTACCATGATCCTCAATCGGACATAGCCGACAGGACTCTAATGAGATGTGAAGCTAGCGGGAATACCGATTTGTTTAGAAATGTCCCAGATGACTTAGATCACCAATGCAAACAATTCCCACGAAGGAGTGAAAATATAGAAGTGTGTTCATCATGTCAATTCAGAGAAGGAAGATGTATTGGTTGTGGCAAAGTGCTAAAGATGACAAAAACCGATGAATGATATGTGAATGTAGGGGTTGGATTCACGGGTAGGGATGGGTTGGTCCCCTGGGGTTGGTTGAAAACGAAGTAGGTAAGTGATAAGTGAAAAAAGTTGAAAGGGCGGATCTTTCGTGGAACGCCGTTCAGCTCTAATGCGAGCCAACGGATATCCTACACGACTGAAGGGTCGTCACTGCCTCATACGCGAAATGTATCATTGTCAGGTTGTCTCAGACAAGTAGAAGTAGTAAATCTCCGAAAAATGCTATCGCAGTTAAAGTGTGTTCTGTACCTTACCGGAAGACCAATCACGGCGAGCCCCTTGCCCAGCAGATGGTTGTACAAAGCCATCCGTGCAGGGGCCTGTCTTCCTAAATGAAGAGTGAGTTCTGCTCAAATGAATTGCAGGATTCAGGCTATCCTGGTGGAGCTTAATTCCGTCATCTATCTCTACCGCAAGAGAAGGGGTCTATCCCACTGCAGGGAAAGTACTTATCTACCCGCGCGAGGGTAGAAGCCAATTACTGTAGGCTTTTGATACCTTTCAATAATCCTTTCCAATGAGCCGACCGTAGTGCACTGCTGGTCTCAGTGGCTACCGGCGTAGGGCTCTTCACTAACACATCGCGGAATGCATTAGCCAAGCCACAGGCTAGGTGACCAAGCTTAAACCTGTTCACTTGTGTTACAAAACAACGTTGTGGCGGGGTGAGACCAATACCGGCTCCTGTAAGCGGACACTGACTATCGACACGAAGGAAATGACTTAGAAATGGGCTTGTAGGCAGAAATTTGATGGATGTGGTACTACGGCAATTCCAGAGTGTGATATCGATAGAAATAAATGGAATAATCCAATGACTCATCCTGTGTGTTTGTGTGTGTGTTGTATGTGTAGTGTGATGAGGGAGGGAATGTGTGAAAAAAATCCAATCAGGTCTGTCATGAATCTAATGGTCTAGTCGGAGGGGTAGAGAATGTAATGCGGTAGACTGTGGACACTCAATTGAGCACTCTCAAACCAGGTAATTGAGGCTGTACCAGGCGATCCAGCAAAAGTTAACGAAGCGGAACGTACCCGTAGTTGTTCGGTAGCAAATTTCAGGATGAACTAGCTCTTTAGACCAAATGACCCAGGTCAAAGATCGCGAGGTATGGAAAGGAGATTCATTCCTCACGACGTGCAGTGAATCAACAAAATTTGAGTGGATACGAATTGATTGTTCGTCGCTGCGATCCAAAACTCGGGGTCTATTGAGCAAAAGGTGCTTATAGAACTACATAGGGCAGATCAATTATGGACCATATTGCATGTTGAGAGTTATGTGCAAGCCCCTGCAATAAGGAAGTAATGCAATAAGTATGAAATGTAAGATTTGCAAAGTGAAATGCAATGAATGAGTGACATTTCTGAACGAAATGAATGAAATGCAATCCGAATGGAGAGTGGAATATGTCACTAGTCAAACGCTTGCCTTGACGGCCATGCGGTGAAGGCTGAGATGCATGGTAGAGTCAAATGAGGACAAGTCACTTCCCAGCTCAAATTCAATTGTGCTCAAATGAAGTACCTTGACAAATTCAGGCTTCTGGAAAGGGTCTCAGCACACAGTAATGTGGCAGACCGTGACCAGAAGTCATGTAGTCTCTGCAGAGTCTCAGCAACCCAAGAAAGGGCACGGACCGTGCTCAGAACTACATTGAACTATGTTGGGTGGTACAGTAAAGATATGAAAATCAGTTATATGGCATTGCAGGCTAACATTCTGGCCTGTACCTACTGGAATGGTTACAACTATTATAGTACCAGCGCCTTGCGGCACTTCTCCTCACCACCCTGCCCTACAGGGGGAGGACCAGAGACATAAAGTTGCATACGCAACCGTTAGCATTAGGGTAATACCATAAAATCAATGCATCTCGGACACAAGCTAGTTAGCTAGCTAGCTAGCTAGAGTAAGTAAGTAAGAGTAAGTAAGTGTTGCAAGCTTCTTCCGCGGCCATGTACCATCAACAACCTCTCTCATTGAAGGATGGTCACAAGGACTCAGAGAGAGGTGAATGCAAATGGTTAGGTCGAATGCGGTCTTTTAATGTTTCACTTGGGTGCTCCTGCATTTGAGTCTTGTCTTCCGCCTTCCGCTCCCGCCCGTCTTTCTCCACCTTCGTCCTCGGTGCCCCATTTCACCGCAACGGCCCAAACTCCGTCTGTGTGGCTACCGGGACAATGTGCAAATCGTGGGCCCCACACACCATCGGGTACCCTGTAATCAGGGCCCTAGGTTCAGAGGAGTCTCCGAGCGGATAGGATGGTGAATGTGGCGGTCGCAAGCGGTCTGTTAATGGTTCTGGTCAAGTTAGTTTTGTGGCTGAAAAAAGACAACAAAAATGTTTCACTATTTACTGTGTGTCTAAGTAATTCCTAAGGTATCTACCTTTCTGCCTAGGCTAAGCCTAGTCAGAATGCATCAAAACTGATGCAAACAATCACAAACTGCAACACGTTCTGAGTGTCAACTTTTTTTTCGATTGAACCTCAGAAATTTATTGATGGATCTACCAGCAGTCCAGGCTGCTCGGTGATTATCGAAAAGTCCTGGGCTGTTCAAGTTCTGGGCTGATCCCGTTGAGCCGTGGATTACCATCAAAAGTCCCAAGGCCGCAATTTGGAGCCGAGGCAAGCGAAACAACCTTGCTGTCATCTTTTTTTGCCTAGCGCACAGCGGCAATCGTCAGCGCCGTCCTAGTTGCCTAGCTTCACAATGCTGCTTCCTTGGCAATGTCGCAACTTGGGCCCAAGGAGCGTTCTGCAACGCTCAAGACCGAAAGCAAACAGCTAAAGTCCTTGAAAAACTTCATTGCTCAAACTCAGGCTAAATTGGACGCCAACCTGACTCAAAGTCGGCTTCTCCCTACGCTTTCACCCTCAAAGCACAAGAACGACCCATTTCACCCTTCACTCGACCTTTCCGCGTCACGTTAAGAAGGCACGTCATTCAATGTCATTTCAGACGATGAACAACACGAAGATGTCGCAAAAGAACTCTTCCCACTCGCCGAGACAACGGCTCACACCGCCAAAGGAAAAGGAGCCCAAGAACCACAACATCAAGTCCAAGCACCCGCACCGCCAACCAGCTCCGGGAAGGTGTAAGACTCCGTGCTCAAAGGCACACACGAGAACACCAAAGGAAGCCATCCACGTGATGCCGAAGAGTTGAAACAACAAGAAAAATGTCACGAGGACCCGTGTGGAGATTCGGCAATGGACCACAACGCCGCTCTCAACGACAACGTAAGAAGAACCAATGAGGTTGAGCCCGAAAACTCCCTCTCAACGCCACGTGAGGAGCAGTCTACGCCAAGCGCTATTTCTGTCTCCCGAAGGAACACACGAAAAAGCCCGAAGAAGGGGAAGACCCTACTCCCGATGACGGGGATGGTAATGCCGGAAAGCCCTTCTTCAACCCTTCCCTTGCCCCGGATGGTGTCTTTGCAAAGTTTTTGGTTAAACATAATGGTGGGATCAACACACACGATCAACAAGCACTATGGGGAGAAACGCATGCCCATGATACCTTAGGAGTTGATACAAATCAACTCGTGTTGGAGAAATACCACAAGCAAATCATCCATGACCAAGTACACCCAACAATAGACCTTTTCGCGAGCGACAGGTGCACATTTTTCCATGACATTGATTGCTCCGGCAACAATGCCTATCCCACAATCGGACATGACAATTTTAGGTACTTCAAAGACATCCTTCATCACCACCCAAAATTCTACATTTTTCGACACCCACAAGATTACTACAACTCCAAATACAAATACGGCAACACGTGGACCGACCGGGCCCATGCCATCAACGAAGCCTTGCAAGAAAGCCTTTGATTCCGGTGTTGTGTACGAAGGTTCTCTCATTCTGCCGGGAATGGAAGACAACCTTTCGGCGGAGACCCTCTACATGAACCCCTTGAATCCCGGCATGATCTCCCTTGCCCCTTGGGTATGTGGAGTAGACCGGCTTTCGGATGCCAACACGTACAACCCCTCACCTGATCCCGATGGCTCCGTGCATCTCAACTTACTTGACTCTCCTCAACACCCATATTTTCCCAGTGCGCACAACGCTACAATTTGAAGTTGCACGGCATTTGCTTCCGAACTTCACCGTCAGGAGCCAAGTGGCCAAGGACACCGCACACCCAACACAACACACCGGGCGGGCGCACCAGTGAACAGGAGCCAAGTCGCCCAGGACACCACACACACAACACAACACACCGAGCGAGCACACTGGTGAACAGGAGCGAAGAGGCCCAGGACACCGCACACGCAAAGCAACACACCCAGCAAGCACACCGGTGAACAGGAGCCAAGGGGCCCAGGACACCGCACACGCAACACAACACACCCAGCGGGCGCACCGGTGAACGGGAGCCAAGTGACCCAGGACACCGCACACGCAACACAACACACCGAGCGAGCACAACGGTGAACAGGAGCAAAGTGGCCCAGGACACCGCAGACGCAACACAACAAACGGCCCCGGCACATCGGTGAACAGGAGCCAAGTGGCCAAGGACACTGCACACACGTAGGGCGGCCGAGGGACAGGAAAGAACCAACACCCCATGCGTCGGAGACACTGGGGCGACCCAGTCGACCCACCGGGCCAATGGCAGGAGCGGTACTCCAAGGCCACTGGTCCGAGCCCGACCAGCCTGCATCGGGGACCATGGCAAACTTCACCCGGAGCCACGGAAGCAACTGGCGAGAGGAGAGCCGGTACACAGTCCAAGAGGGGGTCGCCTGCCAAGCAGAGTGGCCCCGCAACTCAAGCCACAAGGGTGAGGCGGTTGTACCGTAGACTAGCGGGAGCAATACCCCTTGTGGTGAGAGATACCCCACACGGCTGGGCAGCCCCCAGAGCTGCCGCCCAAAGGAGAGGGCATGTGGCCCTACCCATGGACACATGTGGGGACACCCTCCCACCTTGGACACATGGACCGGGTGGCCGCGACAATGCTTTCCCAAGCACATGCGGGAGCGGCTCAAGAGGCACCTGACATAGGGCAGTGGGAGGGACAGGACGTCCCGTTGGTAAGACCATCTTCCTGCATCGTCAAAGGAGGTATTCCAAGCTCCCAAAGATAATTACCTACCTACCTTCACCGTCCCTCCTCCAAAAGAGCTCTCCCAAAAATCCAAGCGGGAACGAGCGGAGTATATGCGGCGCCGTGGTAACGCCCGGGACTTTTTTGTCCTCGTCAACCGCCTTTTCCATTTCAAAAACGACCACATTTTGGTCAACTCCCAAAATGCTTTCTTTCCAGAGGAACGCATACAGCCTCTACAGTCATCCTCCGAACATATGTTCCGCTTCGACTACACAATTTGAACCCCCCTCGCCGAGAAGGTTCTCTCCACCATCTTACAACACCCCTTGTGGACGCTTGGCAAAGTCTTTTGCATCCGTGGTTCCGATCTAGGGAAGGACAAAACTTTCAAAGTTGTCCCTTCTAAAGCATACAAACAGGCCACGTCGGACTTCAAACAAATTGACGTGTGGAAATCCCTCCTTACTAGCGAAGCTGCGCGACGGTGCGGTATCCTAGGGGCCATTCCCAGAACACACCACGGGTTTTACGTGTGCATGAACCATCACAACATCCTCTTGCTCCCCGAACGAGATTCTCTCACTTCCATGAGTTACATGCTCTTCCAAGAGAATAACCTGGTCACGTATCGGGGCACTACGGGAGCCATGATCTCTTGGGGAGGATACTCCTCGTGGCGCCCCAAACACCCGGGACACAAAACGGACCTATTCGCTCCCCCCCGAAATGTGCACAAAGATGTCCCTCCCCCACCCTCCCCAGTGAAGGCTTGCTTCAACCCCCTCCCCGAGCCTCCTGATCCAGAACTTGTAGAGGTTCACGCCCAGTCATCCATGCCGGACGTTGATGTAATGTTCGGGGTCTCCCTGCTTGGGAAAATTCGGCACATTTCCCTGTTCAGCGCCCCCATGGCTAAGGTGCGAGTCTACCGAGTAAAATATGTTCATCACGAATCGGCGCTCCTTGCGGAAGGCTTCACTGTATCACAACTCTTATTTCACCCCGAGTTCCCCGACACGGCGGCGCGCAACAACCTTTTGGGTCCCGCCAACCCCCTAGTTTCGGAAGCCCAGGATTTCCTATAACGTGTCATCGAGGCGGCGACTGCCTACGGCAGCACGGAACAACTAAGTCGCGCCAGGGACCATTACTTGTCCACAAGCAAACCCCTCTCCCTCACAGAAAAGGTCGCACAGCTCCACCTCCAAACATGGAAGATTTTTAACCCGATTCCGGAAATAGCAGAAGCTTTCTTATCCAATGAATGTTTCTCAGAAGAAGAAGAAGCCCTGGTAATGTCCTTCAGCGCAGATGAAAATCACCAATGGCTGTCCGAGGTGCACCGCACAATGCTTCATTTCAGATTCAGGTACAATGCAAAATCAAAAGAATTTGAACCTTTTGAACCAAACCCTCCTATTCAAGCGATTGGGCTACAGGCATTCTCTGCCTGCGCCCAGGTCCTGCCTTCCCCTTTTCTATGCCCCAATATGTGGTCAGTAGCTCGATACAAGCCCGGCAGTGGCCTGAGGAGCCACGTAGACGTCCCTCAGCTAGGACCTTGTGTCCTGGATCGCTCCTTTGGGTCAGGTGCGGAAATGGTTTTTGAACCGCGTCCCCTCCCCGGATCCACCCTCTTTGCGAAAAGGCAAAAAGTCTTCCTACAGCGCCGCAGCCTCCTCCTAATTTTTGGGGAAGCCCGCGACAAGTGGAAGCACCAAATCCCAGCCTGGACTCTGACACAGTGGAGAAGCGGCACATTCCCTGAGACTCCAGGGTATCCCTTGTCTTCCGTCACACTGGTGTAGGAACGGACCTCCATACGACATCCTCAGAGTTGCCTGACCCAGGGCAACATGAGACGACTTGATTAATCTGCGCTCGGCGTCACCCTTCTGTGCACACGAGACGTGGTCTGCGCTTCAAGACAGCGAATACCCCCCATCACGATTCTTGCATGTTCTCAGGCATGGCAAGGCCATCGCTCTACCACTCTCCCTGTGCTTAACATGAAATCCCTAACCCCTGTGACCGCCAGGTATGCCCTGACCGGGCTGATCTGCGCTCACTGTGTGCCGGACAAAAAAGTTCTGTGGTTCCCCTTGTCGTGAGCTCTGATGAGTTTACTGAATGCTACCCGTCCCCATATTCTTTCTGCCCCCCTCCCACCCGTCAGTGCCACCACAGGAGATGTAACATGAGACGGTGTCAAGAGGTCCTTGCCCGTTGGGCGTGCACGGTGCCTCTCTCACCGCAGCCGTCTCTCGCACCGCGGAGATTCTCCCTGTGGAGCAAGCACACATCAACCCAAGAGTATTGGTCCCAGACACAAGTGTCTCTACAGACCTGACTCTACACCCCTCTCTTCGCACTGCCTGTTACACAGCCCTACACCACTCGCCCAGAGCATAGGCACAAGCACTTCACTCACGGATTTTTGCACTAGAACAGTGCAACCCCAACCCCTCAATACAGAATGAGGACCCTGCCCACATACCAGCGCTCCTGACACAGGACTCCCCCCTGGATGCCCGCTATTCCTCCATTCGGACACCCTCCTTCCCACACCCACCCCAAGTGCACAAGCCCTTCAAGCGTAGACACTTGCGCCGCCCCCCCCCTTCTCTTCCCTCCGTCCCGGCCATCTGTGTCGTGTCCTTCAACACGGCAAAGAGCCAAAACCCGCCCGCATCAACTTTGCATTTCCTAAACGAGGGATATGACATTATACTCCTTCAAGGACTAAACTCTCCACCTCCCCTCTGACAGCGGTACGCCTTCGGCTATGACCGCGCTACAGTCTTCTCGAATGTCTGCGGCCACAAACACGGGGTGTCGGTCATTGCAGGTCCGCGCATCGCGAGATATACCAGCTGTGTCCGCCCAGAGACAGCGACGGCCTTATCTGTGTTGACAAAATATCCCTTCCGGAAACAACCCCCCTGCACGTCTTCTCAGTTTACTCCCCCCCGGTGCGTACGGGGACCCCAGCTCCGTACCGTGAGACCATACAACGAGTTCCTGCTTCTTATTTCAACGATCATCCCAATCACATCCTAGGGGGTGACTTTAACTGCGTCCTGGATCCCGCACTTGACCAGCACAGCTTGGTCCATCTGCATGAGTGGCACTGGCTCACCGGGGAAAGTGGAATACCTCCCATCTAGGTTGGTGGACACTTTCAGGTCAGAGCACCCCTCCCTCAAGCAGTATACCCGCTACGCAAGCGACCGCTGGGACAGCGAAGCAAGACTAGACTACATCTTTGCGTCCCTCGCCTGGTGTCGCACTTTCCCCTCCTGGATGCGTCGGTCCTCACGGACTACACCATCTCTGACCACCACCCAGTGGTTGCGGTTTTCCAGTGCCCCTCCCCAATCCTTCTGTCTCAGCCCCCACTCCCCCCTTGCATTTTTCGGAAGCTTTCTAGTGACAAAAATCACAATTCTCCAAAAGCGTACAGCTCATCTCAGACTGGTGCCGGGACCTCCAGGACGCCCCTGCCAGGGCCCCATTGGAAGAGATCATTGCCGCCACTGATTCTCTCCCTATGCAGGTTGGGTCTGCGTACCACAAAATCACACGTCCGAAACCGCAGCGCAAGGACCAGGAGGGCTACGGCAAGCTCAGAAAATTATTACGCTCACCCCCGCCTCCTTCTTCCCCGGCATTTCCGGAGCACATTGCGGAAGTTCAGTCCGCGGTAAACACCTTACGCTCCTCGGACGAAACCAAAGCGAAGAGAAAGCTTTGCAGTAGCCTGGTCCGGGGGTTCCAGATGAAAAGCACTGTTGCTCGCACCCTCTGCCCTAAAGACCTAGAGCCTCTCGTTGTCAGAGATCCAGCTACCAAAGAGCTCCTGAGTGACCCGGCAGATGTAGCTAAAGTTTACGGGGACACCCTGCTTCATCTTGGAGGGCATCCAGATTACGCCCCCCCCCGAGGACTTTGTCGAAGAGGTCCTGTCCCACTCGCCCACATGCCCTGTTTCTGCCAAGAACAACCACATACCACCTGTGACCTGGCAGGAGTTCCTGAACCACTTAAAACACAGTAAGCCGTCAAAAGCCGGGGGACCGGACAAAACAAACAACTACATCCTGGCCCTCTGTCCGGAACCCATCCAGCGTTCTTTCCACTCCATTTTAAATCGCTTCCTCCATTCACCGCTGCTGCCGCACTGGCTATGCGCGAAAATCTGTTTACTTTATAAAAAAGGCGATCCTTTCTCCCCCTCAAACTACCGTCCTATTGCCCTCTTAAACTGTATTTACAAACTCTTGGCCACTTTTGCCTGCAAACACCTGCGCGCTCAGGCTTTTGCACACGACATCCTTTCAGAAATCCAGCACGGTGGCCTTCCCGGCAACCAATGCGCTGATCATCTGTATCATCCCAAGGCCCTTTATGCGAAATCGAAGAAGAGCACCCCGCTGTTCATCGATTTCAATAAAGCCCTTAATTCGGTGCCCCATGGCACACTCTGGACCGTCCTCGAACGGACAAATTTTTCTACTTCCACAATTTCTCTCATAAAGCAACTATACTCCTTCCCTCAGGACAGCCCCATCATCAATGGCCGCACTCCCCATGCTTACCTCCAAACCAGAGGCCTCCGACAAGGATGTCCCCTCTCCCCCCTACTCTTCATTCTCTATCACAACTCCCTCTTCCACAATTTTTTTGCCACTCTGCCCCCCCCCCCCGGGCAAATGCCCGCACTAGCCACCACGCTTACATCGACGACATCCTGATCAAACGTGAGGACGTCATCTACATTCAAAACAGTCTCAACTACTTCGATGGGCCAGCCAGGGACTGGGGTCTGGACATGAATGTGTCTAAAACCGAAGTCCACGCCAATGGCACAGCCCCCCAAAAAGAGTTTCTGACACCCAGAGGCTCAGAATTCCTCACGTACAAGAACAAAACGGGTTGCCCGCACACATGATATAAATACCTTGGGGTTTATCTTTCTACTTGCCACCAAGCAAGGGGCCTGTTTCACATGCTCAAGGCGGAGATCCAGAGTTATTTTGCCCGACTCTCTCCCTTGCCTCTTACACTTAGTGAGAAGGTCCGCCTGACGAACTCTCAGCTGGTCCCAGCGCTCGCCTACCGCTTAATCACCCACTCTCTTTCCCCTAACCAGCTCGGAAAGCTTCAGTCACTCATCTGGGCGGGAGTTGCGTCTCGAAGCATCACACGTCTAGTCTCCCCCAAAGACCACTTCCCGGCTCGCCCAAAGGGAGGGTTGGGTATGAAATTTCTACCGCACAGCGTCCACGTTGCCACTGTGAACTATGGATTACGGGCCCTTTGCGGCCTCGCCCCAAACGTCAGTTGGCCCCCTGTACGTCCAGTCTTTACTCAGCCCGACCGAGAGGGCTTCGGATCCGGTGCAGAACTCTTTTATGGACTCCATCCATGCTCTAGGCATATCTTTCCACAGCATAGGCCCGTGGAGACCCAATGCTTTTCGGGATCTAACGCCTGGTACCCAGCTAACCGTTAAGGTCAAATCAGGACAGGCCACAGGAAGAGTGACCCAGGCCACCTCCAAATGGGCCAACGTCCCGTTCCACGACGGGGTCTACTCGGTGGATACGCACATGTCCTACACCATGCACATGCCATGCCACGCCGTCATGGATTACTCCCGCCCCTCTCACTTCCAGCTAGTCCCTGAACCTTTGCGCCCTCATTAGACCATCCCCGAACCCCCAGCGCCACCACACAACGCGCACGCACTGGGGATTAGCCAACACGGCCTTCTCTTTGCTCTGCAGGCACAAAACTACCTAGAGAAGAAGTCTCTCGACGAATGGAGATGCCACGATGCCTGGCAGGCACTAACCAGGCCGCCAGCCCCCGGCCTACAGCGGGTGTGGCTCTATTCCGATGGTTCCTCCGGTGAGTCCGGCCATGCGGCCGCCGTCACGGCCTTTCTGCCCGATGGCACAACCAGAGTCCTGTGCCCATCCTCACCGCATCCCTCTTCTCTGGGTTTGGAGTTCTGGGGGGCGGTAGCAGCCATTCGCTGGATCCACAGGGAGCTTTCCCGATACGAAGTATATTTGTTGATTGACAACGAACAGGTGGTGTCCACCCTTCAGAAATGCCAAGTCTATAGGCCCAGCCCGTTCCAAGACAACACATGGACCGTCGCCGTACACAGCGCCCTACTTCTCATCACCAACCTCCTCCACATGATGTGGATTAAAGTCCACGCCAAATTTACTGGCAACGAAATCTGCGACCATTTCTCTAAATGGGCAGCTCACAGCCTGATTTTTAGGCCAGACCTCCTCCCCCCCCCCCCTCTGCGTTCAGTGGCGGTACACCACCTGCCTGTCCTCCACAAGTTTAAGGCGCAGCATTTCTGCCACCTACTGCCGCAGCATTCTCATAACAACATAGCGGTCGGCCCCAGCTTCAGCCTGTACAATAAAGCTTCCTGGTTTTCGTCCTTGTTTTTCAAACTGGCGTCCAGGTGCTACCATGTGCACGCGTACCAGTGGAGCAATATGCTTCACGACTACCACTGTTCCAGGTGCGGACAGCATCATCCCTTCGACCCTCTATCCTGCCTGGCCTTCTGCGAAGCGTTAGACCAGCACGTCCAGGCATACGTCTCCTCCTGGGGGCCCCTTTTCAGCCCCATTGTCCTCCACTGTTGGCTCTTTGGACCCTCAAAGGCTGACCGCAGGAACTTCATGAGAACTCTGGTGCCTAAGTCCCTATGGTCCTGCCTCTCCAAGCCAATCCCGGTCACCACTCGCGCCGAGCACAAGGCCATGCTTGGCCTAGCCCTAGAGGAACGTGCAAAGGACCTGGACAAGGCTGTCCACCAAGCACATGACTGGCTGTGTTTGAATCCCCCCCCTTCGGACCGAATACTTTGGGCGCACCCCCCCGACCCTCTCAACCCCTTCTCGGTTTCGCACGGTGCGTTCAGTACCTCCGTCCACATGCCCTCTCGGACCCGCCCCGCATACCAGCACCCCCCACCTCTCCCCAAACACGCCTAAAAAAAGACCGTCAAAGCCAGCATCAGCCAAAGCACAACCAGCCAATCGTTTCGCGCCTAAAAACTCCAAACGCCCATCCAGCCGCGCATCCGCACCACGCCCCCCCCCCCTCGGCCATTCCCCGCCCTCCTCAGCACTCACGCCCACGGCAACCACAAAAACGCCATCGATCATCGCAAACCCATCAGACCACAATCGTTTGGGCGCCCCCAAAGCGCGCCAAGACCACTCCCCCTCTCCCACCCCCACACTCCAAGGCACGCTACTGTCAAACACGCCTACCCCTCCCCTCTAGGCCCACCGCTACTAGGTGCCCAGGTCCGTCTGCCCCTGCCCCCCCCCACACCAGCGCCTCCCGGGACATCTGAAATTTCTTCCGCCCATCCAGCGACTTTCTGTCCCCTCCTCTCGACCCCTTCAGCCCTCTGCCCCTTCCTGAACCCCCCACTCCCCCCCAGGGTAACTCAGCATTCATCTAACCTTACCATCAGAGCAACCGTGTACATATCATAATATGTTGTTGTAAATACTTTCGTTGGGGGACATCAGCCCCAGAACAAGTTGATGCGGCTAAGAACATTCAAAAACGATCACAAACTGTAATATCATACAATGATTCAAGGTTAGAAGACCAAAGATTTGCGAATGGCTTAGCAAAAAAACCTCTTTTTTGTTGAAAATGCCCAACTTCTGTACCACCTTTCTGTACTATTTTGCTGGGATGTCAGAAGAGAACATCTGCACTGTGTAGGGCATGTCTTCAGGGTTTGGACACATGTTTCATGTTGCCCCAACTCAGGATAGGTTCAGAGAAACAGAACTTGGGGGGAAACATATGAATCTCACTCGTAAATCATGCTGAAAAACCATCCAAAAAGCATAAGAAGATCGAGCTTTTTCACTGTCATTCCATTTTCAATAAAGTCCAATGAATAAATATCTGCAAACTAGACACCATCACCTTTCCAAGCTCACCATAGGCTCTGAGAAAGGTCTTTTTCATTTAGCATCATGACCCAAAAGTGTGAAAACATGCTTTCATAAACTAAGTCAACCACCATGGGAAAAATCCATTCTTGAGCACAGAAATTCGAAGTAAATATGTTCTCATAACTCCATGCTCCAGTGTTTGTAAAACACCTGGGTTCAGGCTCGGACTCACCATGGTCCCAGAGTAATGATTAAACCTGCAACATCATTTTTCATAATTTTTCACCAAGTGGTTTGTGTGGTAACGTGTTGCAATTCCACCATACCGATTCGCAATTTTCCAAAATGAAAGTGACTCGGGGGTAGAAAGCACGTACTTCAGTGTTCTTTAGAACAATAATGTCAAACCTCAAACCTCTTTTCTCTGGGAGATATGAAGGAAGCACAAAGGGGACTTTTTGGGGGTTATCAAAGGGTTTTCCATGGGTGAAGTTGTTGAATATACTGGAAATGGTAAACAAAATTGGTTTCAAGAGAGTGAAGTTTGCAATATACGTGTATCACTGTGTACTTTCGAAGAATGCTTGGTTCATATTCTTTTGGTGCAGTGGCGCGAAGATATGCGTAAAACACCAAATGTCAATTCGGGGTGTTTTTGAGGGTTGGGCAAAAGGTGATTCATGGAACATCTTGGAAAAATCACAGAGAAAAGCCCCTGATGATTTGAAACAAAGTGGAAGTTGCATTTGAAAGCTAGCGCTCTCTACTTCACAATGGCGACTTTGTTAGCGCGATTCCACGCACTGGCGCGTAGTGATGCGTCAAATGGGTTTGGCCATTTTCGACATTTTTGGCCTTTTGATACACCAATGAATGAGAAGAAATGTGAAAGAGTTCAAAGCTCTTGGACTTCACCGAAGGTGAACTGTGACTGGTGTGGGGAATTAGAGTCACGGATCCTCCCTTCAGTCCCTTCCCTTGACATAGGGTCAACTAGCAGGACCGTAAGCAAAGAGAAGTAAAGCTTTGAGAAGCAAAATAATAAGCATGCAAAATGTAGCAAACAAAAGGCAAACCATCTATGGCTCTAGGCTTCAAAGCGCCTCAACAGAGCCTGCAGAAGCTCGCTGGCAGCGCTCTCGCAACACGTCGTCATCGTAGAAGTCGTCGTAGTCCTCGCTGAAGCTCTGGCAAGTCGCCCTGAGTTGTCCAAGTTCACCATATTCTTGAAACTTGTTTTTAAGTTGAAATCCCTCAAAATC
The DNA here is from genome assembly GCA_964036045.1 of Eutreptiella sp. 'Long Island Sound 2002'. NCBI lineage: Eukaryota > Euglenozoa > Euglenophyceae > Eutreptiales > Eutreptiaceae > Eutreptiella > Eutreptiella sp. 'Long Island Sound 2002'. Next base: position 125,775,059 of record OZ038381.1, on the reverse strand, counting down.
CTCTCCAAACTCATTGGAATAAATCCCCTGGTGCCTTTCTGAACTCTTCTGAAGTCTCTTCCGTCGTTGTATTTGTGTAACGGTCGCTTCACGCTACGCTCTTCCAGTTTTCGAAGTTATTTGAAGGTACTTTTGGAGGTACAAGGAAGTCTACCTTCAAGTTGATAACGTTTCTTCAACTTCATGTCACATTCAAGCAAGGAACTCACTTTACTGGAACAGCGTATGCTGGCCCAGCTGCTGCTCGTCGTCCTCGTTGTCATCGTCCTGCTGGAACTGAACTCAGATTACTGGACTGTATTGTGCTTGTACTTAGGGTGCACATAAAAGCCTTTTGTCCTTGTCTTGCACTTCAAAATCAAATTGTTTTAAATAGATTTCTCGATTCCAATTGAATCCCTTGGCAAGCACAAAGTAGGCAACAGCAGAAAGACGAAGTCGTGAACGAATACGGGTTCGCATGCCTAAATAACAAGAAAATTGATATAACAATAAATTCTCATTCAAACGGCAATAAAACCTATATTTTAACAACTTTCTCAGTAATCTATCTGATCACAGGCACTGTCAAGGTTATGTATCTCACTGTCGGCGACAAATAACGGCGACAGTCACAACAGGCCATCTGAAGCTTCGAAATAGCTTCAAAAAAGCTTCCAATACATTAGAACCTTCTACAATAGCATAAAATATGATTAAATCACATGATAAGAATGTGATTATTCATGTATGGCTACTAATGTATTCTAGATCTCTGCTCTCTCTAGCACATAGGATTTTATGACGTCCAAAAATCCCAAACACGTGTACCTAAGAGTAGTAGACTCTAGCACTAAGCTATAGGCTTGGAATATAAGCCAAATATGACCAAATATCGTAGTGCTCTGGGATCTTGAAGCTTGGAGAGGTCTAGTACAGATCCCGCAGAAAGCTTCTGAGAGGCCCCAATGCCCCAACTTATTACAGCACCAGCCCACTGCCCGTTGCACTCCTCCAGTAGCTCAACACCGTCGGGCCGGATGCTACAGCGCAAGATGTAGTACTCCTTGCGGCTTAGCAATCGTGCCATGACGGGGTTGTATAGTAACCCGTCCCTTTCCCAGATGCCATCTACTTGCATGGGTCGTACCATGCCTAGTAGGAGGATGAAGGCGTTGTGCCTACGGAAATGAGAGCCACCGCTAGAATCGATTGGGGCAAATACTACATTCCATTGGGCCAAACGCTAGAATCAAGTGGGACACATCTTGGTACTAGGGGGTTCAAGTGCGAGAGATTTGCCTTTCAGAAGGATCCCCGATGTAATTCCTGGATGGGAGCCAACATGTGGTCTCACACCTCATTCTCGGTGTACCCGACTAGTTCAGTTTGGCCTGGACGGACTCCATGCAGGATATTTGCTGCACAAGCCTCCAGGGGGAGTGCACCCGCATAAAGATTCGTGGGAAATGGCATTTTCGAAGAGTGGTGTGTCTGCATTTCACGGAAGACGTACGTTCAGACTCCAGAGGCAGTACCAGAGGCAACGCGAAGAATGCGCAACACGCGCAGAACACGCCACAGCCAGTCCAGAGGCACAGTTAGAGGCAACAGGCAGCACACGTAGCAGGAGCAGTGTGTGTGTCTCTTTCTTTGGGCGGGTTTGAGCCTCAATTCCCCTACCACACATGCAGCAATCTGCAGTGGAGCGGGGGGGGCTTCAACCTCAAATCCCCGGCCACAGAGCAATTGGCAACATATGTGGTATCTTTTTTTGCGGGACACCACGAGTTCAGTGTGCTGGGTGCAGACCGCGCACTACATGTCCGATCGCCAAAATACTTCTTTTTTGTACAGCCGAGAAAGCGGTATTTCTACAACATATTGCGACGCCACCAGTCCGGCTCCTGTTGAGGAAAAAGACCCTGTCTGCGCTGAAACTTCCCAGAGAGGAACCTGTGAAGCGGGCTGCAAACTCTGACGCCCCCGGGACTCGTCGGTGTCCGGGCCTTCTGGTCTCGGCTCCGCAAGCGGGGAGAAAATACCCTCTGACCCCTCCCACCCGTCCACCCCCTCCCAGCCCTCCCACCCCTGTCCAATTTTTGGATGTCGCTGTCCGTCAACTTGGCCTCGCCAGCCATCTTCGTATCTGGAGCCCCCTCTGGTTCGGAACGGCGTTCCGGGGAGCCCGGGGGGTCTTCCTCTACTCAGACAGGCGCCTGCAGAACATAGAAATCAGGGTGCTGTCCTCCAAAGGGGGGCCGAAAGAGAGACACATGTAACGCGTAACACGCGCAGAACACGCAACACACGCCAGGGCGGATTTCAGAGGCACAACAGAACCATACAGGCGCGACGCGCAAACAGCAGTGGCACCACAACGCACACTTGCTTACCTGTTGGACCACCAACGCCCCCTGCGGAGACCTCGGCACCGGCTGCGGCGTCTTCTGCGGCGCCTTCTGCGGCCTCCTGGTGCCCTTGTTTGGCCTGCTCAGCTTTGGTCTCCGGGGGAAGTCTCTGCAGAACGCAAACAACGTGACGTCTCTCCTCCAAAGGCAACGCGGAGGCACGACATGCAGGACACGCAAAAAAACAACACGCGCAACACAGAGCGCAGTGGCCTCTAGAGGTTGCAGAGAAGCACACGTGGAGAACACCCAGCACAACAACCTGCTGCTCCTCCATGGCACAGGCGCTAGATCCCTCTGTTTATCGAGGGGCCGATCGTCCCGCGTCTCGCCGGTCTTCTGCGGATCCCGTGGAAACACAAGGGGGACCACCGAGGTGCAAAACATTTGGCAGACAAGACCGGGGGTCCACATACATGTGACTCACGGCTCTGGACAAACCATGCATTGAAACTCACAGCCGAGGACGTACCATCGGGTTGGTTCCGCAGCCGCCCATGCACCTTCTTGATCTGTGCCACATTAGTGAACAGGCCAAGCAGCGGGTTCGGTTGAAGCTCAGGTGGCTCTGACGTTGCGAAGGAGGGCGCGTAATAGGGCAGAGAAGGCAGACGGCCCCGCGCCGGCGCGGGGGGGGGGGGGCTGCGGCAGATAGGGGTGCCATTGCGGGTCTGGCTGGTACGAGTGCCGGGGCTGACAGTGGGCATGGCGTGGCGCGTACTGTGTTGGTGGGGAGGGGGGGAGATGCGGGTAACGGCTCATGTTAGGAAGCTCCCAATCCCAAGCGGCAGTCCGCACAACGCGTAACACGGAAAGTCCTCCCCCAGAAGCGAACGTGGAATCACAGGTACAACACGCGTAAAACGCGCAGCACGCTACCATGGGCCTCCAGAGGCGCGGCGGAGGCAATAGCACACACACCAGCACCACCAGTAAGCACACAAATACCCGCGGATTCTTCGATGCCAGCCCACTAATCGCTGACCGCTGATCCGAACCGCCGCCCCGAGCACTCACCGGCCCACCCCCCCCCCCCCGGCCAGCCGGCACCGCGCGGCGACAGCGAGGGGAGCAGAAGGGCCCGAGCGAGGGCCTGCACGAGGGTCCGGCACCCAAAGGGTAGAGAGAGGCAGGGGAAGAGTGCGCCCCCCCAGTCGGCAGCTGGCCCCCCAGGGCCAGAACCACCGGGCTGCCCCCGGCGTCAGTGGACCAGGGGACCCCCGCCCCCCCCTCCCCCAGCCCATGGGCGGACGGAGTCCGGCCGGAGAGATGGCGGCCCCGCATCCCACTTGGGGGGCCGCTGCACCCAGGGGGGGGACACCACAGCCGTGGCAAGCGCAGCCGCGCGCCAAGCGCCCCCGGTAGACCACCTGCTCACTCCCGCATTACCCGCTGCCGACCAGCAACAAAACGGCGGCACCCAGGAATGCGCAAACGAAGCGGCCCACTCTGGTGCCAGCCTGGGGAAGGCGGGGGAGCAGACCGGGGCGGGGAGACCCTTCCCCACCCCCTCCCCCGCCACACTGACCCACCGGCAGCCGACCGGGCCGCGCTCGGCGCCCACGGCTGCCTGGCAACCCCGACTGCACGTGTATACCCGAGGGGGGCGCGCCGGAGACAAAAGGTGACAGCGCCGGGGGCCAAGGGCCACCCCTCGGGGCAGGGGGGGCGGGGAGCAGCGGCGCGCCCCCCCCTCCCCTCCCCTCTCCCCCCCGTTCCCCCCGGGGCCTGCGGGCCGCGGGGGCGCCGGCCCTCCGCACCCCCCGGGGCCTACGGGACGCCCCCCCCCAGAAGGGACACTGACGCCCCGGGGGGGATGCAGCTCGATCCGCACGCCGCTCGCCCCCGCGCCCCCCACCGCCTGCTCTCGCGGGGGTCTTGACCGGCGGGCGAGCCCGCACCAGCGCGCGGGAATGACGCACGGGCCACGCCCGGGGACGGCACGCGATGACAAACCGGAGCAGTATGGGGGCCGCGCCCCCCGTGACCAGAGCATCGCCAATGACGCCGGCAATGCTGCCCGCTCAGGGAGGGCAGAGGGACGGACCGGGTCTGTTGGACCCTCCGGGGGGGCGGTTCACGGGCCGCCCCTCCCCCCCCCCCCTGCCCTCCTCCTCCACGCCACGACCCCCACTCCAGCCGCCACCGTCACGGGGGACGGACACCTACTCGACAATCAAGGGCGGCCGGTACTGAGCTGTACGTGGGACTCACACTTCACGTCAGAGGACGCCGGCATGGGTGACGTCCTCACTCTCTCCGGCCTATGGTACGCTTCCCCCGATGGGGGTGGGGCCTTCCTCACCGCAGCCACTCGGCGCCGCATAACGGAGGACGTAGTAAGTGCCCTGGCCCAGCCAGTCCTGACCCCCTCTGACCTCCTAGCCCTCTGGGCCACACTCCCGTATCCTCACCGCACGCCGGACCAGCCCCCGCCGCAACCTCCCACGGTCTCCGTGCTGGATCACCAGAGCTACCTACCGTGGGACTACTCCCTGGTCACGGCTTACCTGGTGCGGGGTCTGCCGTCCTGGCAAGTGCGCTGTGCAGCACAGCTAAATATTTCCCTGCCTGTAGAGCCCCAGTGGCACCATGGAGCCCCAGTGCTCCTCATCGTCGCGCCGCCGGCGGCTTTATATTGGGCCCTTGCCCTGCTTGCCCAGGCTGGTGTACCTCCCCTGTGGGCTGGCGTAGCCTTGCTCACGGCTGTGCCCCCAGGAGACAGCACCCTGGCGCTGCCCCAGCTCATGACTCCGTATGCCTGTGGCACGCTGTGGGTGTACACCACAGCAGGTGTGTCCCATCGGTGGGCCCTCGCGCCCGCCGCCGCGACTCAGTGACGAGCCGCCGAAACGCCGTGACGTCCCCGTGTTGTGCCAGTGTAGGGCAGGCAGAGGTAAGTCAGAGCCCCCCCCCCCCCCCAGAGCCCAGAGCAAGGGGTTGAGCCCAGCCCAGGGACCCCCCCCTGCGTGACTGACTGGTCCGGGGCCGGACCAGGCGCGGCACTGCCGTGTGACCCGACGTGCCTCGCAGACCAGCCAGTCCACGCCCCACACCCACCGGCAGCGCGCGCGCCCCATACACACAGGTACGGCGGCATCTCCCTCCCGCGTGTGCCACCGCGGGGTACGGGGGCGGTCATCAGTCCGGTAGGCCTTGAGACCGGACAACCGAGCACCCACCGGACCAGTTGTGACGCGCAGGGAAGGGCGACGTCCGTGGTCCCGGCGGTCCGGATGAGGCCTTGACCCAACCGAACCCAACCCAACCCCCCCCCCTGCCAGGCTGGCCTGCTGGCGGCAGGCGGCACCCAGCGCACGGGGCGCCGGTGACGAAAGGGGGGCTGGGTAGGGAGCTGCAGGCCGCCCCCCCCAGAGAGAGAGCAGGGGGGCCACGGCGCGACCCCCCCCCTGTCCTCCCACCCCCGAACCCGGGCCGCAAGCCACGGGGGCGCCAGCCCCCAACCCCCCCGAGGCAGGGGGGATGATCCCCTCCCCCCCCTGCAGGACCGCGGCGCCCGAGAGGGAGGCCGGGGCAGGGCCTGCCCCCACGCCCCAGCCGCTTGCTCCCGCAGGAACAACAAAGAACAAGCGAACCCGCGTCAACACGACAGGGCGCCACACGGACCGCGCCCGAGGACAGCAAGCGAGCACGAACCAGAGCAGTATGGGGGCCACGCCCTCCATGGCCAGAGCGACGCCAAGGACACCCGCTTTGTTGCCTACCCAGGGGAGGCAGAGGGACGGACCGAGGCAAGGCGACCCCGAGCCCAACTGGCCCCCCCCGGCCGCACAGTCGGGGGGCACGGCGCACAGGCCGCCCGCCCCCCCCCCCCACCCCACCCCCCAGGCGCGCAGACCCACCCCACAGGGAGCACACAGCCCCAAGCCAGGTAGGGGGGAAACAGGACCGGGCCGCCCCCCCCCCCAAGCAAGCCAAACGGAGCACGGAACCGGGGCAGGACATGGGGAGGGGCAAGGACCGTGTGTAACGGCCCTACCAGCGCCCAGCACCGGGACCACGCGAGGTGCGCGCGCCACACCAACCAGGGGAGTGGGGGGGGGGCGGAAGCCGGGGGAGCGCAAGCGCACACACACACAGAGGACACGCGGGGAATACCAGAAGGGCAACCAGACCGAGCCCGCGGAACGCACAGATCGCATGGAATGCCGTACCAGCGAGCGAGGGTAAAAGACACCCGGACAGGACGGCCCGCCACACACAGCGCACGACATGCGGGGCGGGAAGGGGAAAACGGGGAAGACACGACACCAGGTACGGGCCCGAGCCCCCTGAACCGGCCGCGAGCGCCGCGCACACACGACCAGGTCACTGCACCCGCCAATGCAGTAGTGGCGCACCGCGCCACGCACCAGCCTGAAAGCTAGGCAGCCTCCGCGCCAGCCCACGGGGGTCCCACTGGCAACAAGCCGGTAGCACTGGCCCGGCGGCGCCGGCGCCCCGGGCGACCACGCATCAGGGGGGCGACGCGGTGGGTAAGCGCCTGCAGCTACCGCTGCTAAGTGATGCACTGACCGGGGAGTGGCGAAATGGGGAAGCCGGGGAGGGACAGGGCTCCGAGCCCCGTGAACCCGGGGGACTCTGCCACCAGGCAGGAGGTGTATCATGAAGGGCCCTTCACTAGGTCCCGGTGAAGAGGATATCACCTGGCCTGACCAGGTGGCCCCCCGGAGCCGAATGGCGTCTAGTACCCGCAAAATCAAACCTCAAAGCTCAAACCTCAATCTGCCCACAGTCGCATTGAAGTCCGTCTCCAAGATTCTCTGCCTCTTGTGCAGATCACGGTCGTACCCGCCTTCATGCTGGAACCTCTCTGTTCTTGACGGTGCGGCGCTGATGCTCCTCTGCAGGCCCTTCCCCCCAATCGCAGAGGACACGTGACCACGGGCCGGCTTGTCCTTGTCTTTTGTTTTATTGGGCATCTCGGCCTCGGACTTCTTTGGTGGCACCTTGGGCGGGCTCTGCTCCTCTTACTTCCGCTCCTTCTTCTCTGCCATTGTCTGCGGCTCCTCCTTGACCTCCAGCATGGTGAACGCTGCTGCCTTCGCGGAAGAAGAAGAGTGTTTCTCCGGCACAACGGGGTACTCTGGCTGGTCCTCAGAATGCTCCCTCTTCGGTGCGCCTCAGGCTTGCTTGTTGCCTTGGGCTACGTCGTCCTCGTCTTCCTCCTCGGTCTCCTCTTCCTCCTCCTCGTCTCCGTCGTGCGCTAATGCCTCCTCCCCCTCTTCCTCCTTGCTCTCTTCTTCTTTGCCCTCCAACCAGGTCCACAACCAATTCTGTTGGATCTGCAGAACGCGCAGCAAGTGTAGCACGATGGCGGCCTTCCCATAGGCGCAACGAGAGGGACATCACCAGAACGCGCAGAACGTGCAACACGCGCAACACGCGTATGACACGGGGCAGAATCACTTACACATGCAACACGCAGCAAGCACAGTACAACCTTTGTGTACTCGAACCATCCATCAGGCTTCGCGCGGCAATCTTGGACTTTCGCGGGATCGCGCGGCTTTTCTTTTCTTCATCTTCATCTGCAGGCAGCTGGTGGAATAAGCAGCTTATTGAAAATGGGCACCGGGGACTGTCAAGATGCGACCATACAAAACAACATGGCACGTGTCATGCATGCATACGTGATTACTCCAGAAGCATGTGCGGAAGCACCAGAGCGGATCGCGGAAAGCGCGGCCGACAGGCGGCACCTGTACAAGGCTGAGAACGATGGAAGCAGAGGCGGAGGCAACATGCAAAGTGCCCCTCTCCTTGAAAATGGATGAAACGCATGAAAAACTCATGCGGGAGTGTGTCGGGCAACCTCAAAAACCTCTGGAAGCGTCGTAAAAGCAAGGGTGTTTCTGCCGTCCCTTAGAAGCGCCCAATTCGTCATCTGGGTCGTAGACAAAGGAATATGTGGTCACGTTGGTGAGGAACATCTCATCCTCTCTGCGATCCTTGCTGCCAACCTTCTTGCGGTTCACCCAGGCTGCTTGCCACCCGGCTGTGAAGAAACGTGTGGCACGGCCCTAGAAGCAGAAACAAAAAGGCGAAACAAACGGCATCGATGTGTGAGACATCAAATAGCACAACACCCGTACTCCGACCCATTGAACAATCACATACATGTCTGCTGTTTGATCTGGAACACGATGAACGGGTTGTGCTATGGCAGGGCCGCACTCTCCTAACCACCCAGGTAAGACCCCTCCGCAAGCCACTGCTTGTGGCTGTCCTGGAAAAGGGGTGCGGGCATAAAGAAAGGGCTGAGGTACAGGAGGACACGTAGCTCGCGCAAAATGTGGGTTCCGGCCTCCAGAAGCATGGTGTTCGTTACGCGCGGCACACAGATGATGCCCTGCACGGATATGCAACACCTGTTATTCGGTTTCCAGAGGGACACCTAGCATCGAACGCTTAGAACACGTAACACGCGTAACAGGCCCGGCACACAGAGCACGTAAGCCAAGGTAGAGGCAACAGTACGATACGCTTCTCACATGGAAAACGGTGGAAATGAACAAAACAGATGCTTCCACGACGCCCAGTAAGTTCGAAAAACCCCCGGAACAACAGAACTTTATGGATTCATTTTTGACGGACGAAAAACGTTGATTCCGTTCTGCGCGTGGAAGACAAAGGAATATGTATAGCAATTGGTTTGAGTGTGGTTTGTGTTAGGTGAGACAACCTTGGAGTGGGGTTTGGGAGCGCACCTCTTGTCTTTGAACTTTCAACAATGGCCCATTACGGGCCCAGAAATTTATATTAATGGGTTTGCATTTTCTTTGGGTTACGTGAGAAAAGCTTGGGTTGGGCTTTGGCAGCGCGCTCCTTGTCTTTGAACTCTCAAAAACCGGCCCATGACGGGCCCATATATGTATAGGAGTGGGTTTGCGTGTGGTTTGGGTAGGTGAGACAACCTCGGAGTGGGGTTTGGGAGCGCACCTCTTGTCCTTGACCTCTCAACAATGGCCCATTAAGTAAGAAGAAGTCACTGCCATGTCTTTCTTGGAGGGCTTGATCCGGGCTAAGCCCCCCTTAGAACCCTTTGTTGATGCTGAGACAAAATTAAGTATTTTTATCTCCCTTTTGTTGCCTAAAGTACACTTTCTCAAAGTAACTAGGGTTGTGACCCTAGCCCCCCCATGAAGTTCACCCCTACCACTCAACTGAGTGGAGGTACCTTCCTTCATGGAGGACATACCAAAATAAATCAGGCATTACATGCTTGTTGGCCTTGGAGGTTAAGCCTAAGTGGTCTCCCACCCCAAGACCCCTATACTCAATTGTTTCTTCCACTTATTGTGGTCCTACTTTGTAACTGTTTCTGAATTCAGTTGCTGGGCCAAGTCATTTTCTGTGTGGTCCTGACATCTATGCCCCTCAGTCCTAACCAGCACCATTTCACCCAAAAGAGTGCACATGAAGTGCCTATTGCAACCTCTGAGGCTAGAGTCTGACCAATTTTCATATAAAACCTTTTGTATTATCCATTTGTGATTGAATCTATGTGCATATACCTGCTTTGTCTATCTACAGCCCTTCTGTGTTACACTGGATTCCAAAACCAATCATTGATTCGATCCATATTCAGTCCTTGCTCTACTTGCTGCTTTGGTTTGGGGTTTTCAACTACAAAACCTGCAGGAATACATGAAAAGACCTAGGGCATAATTCAAGGACATCTTTCCGGTAGCAGAGACAGTCCCTTGTGACCTTTTGAACCGACCCTGAGAAGAAGTGCAAAACAAAAGCTCAACAACAAGTCCAACATGTCCACGCCAAGCGTCAGGACCTGGCCTATCCGAACTGTCCAAGTACAAATGGGCAGTGTGGTCCACCCAATGAGTGAACCACCACACCGAGCACCACGTCACCTCAGTGGCGCATCTGGGTTCCAAGGAGATCCATAACGCAGAAGGGCGGAAGAGAATAAAGGCCTTACCACCGAGGCCTTAGCAGCACACCGTTGAGACAGCTTCAATCACCTCCACAGACGTGTGGCTGCTTCAGTATCAAGATCCAATTGTCCAGCTTCATCCTCAACTGCCATTGAAGGACCTGAGAAATAAGAGAAGCTGGAGATGAAGATGGATGAGTACATCATGCATGGGGAGTACTATAAATCCATCCGTGGGGAAGATGGAGAGGAGCCCTTGGCTGTACATGGATCAGGACCACGTACAGATCTAGGGTCCTACGCACACTCTGGTCCTCCGTCCACAGCATCCCTGCCAAGACGACTACGACCTGAGTACCCAACCCCAAGGGCTCCCGAAGTGGGCCCAACACGAGTCGAAGAACATCATCCAAGGCCAACCTACGGTGCCCTGGATCAAACGGCCGAGCTGCTGGCCAAATTCCTGTCTGGATCAGAAGATCCAGATGTGACGGCCTTATCAGAGGCCATTAAGGCTAAACTGGGTATTGCAGAACCCTTACCCAAGCCTGAGTCCCTCTCCCTCTCTCCAGGGCTGAGTACCCTGGCCGAAGATCTCAAGAGATCGAGGGTCTCAAGGCTGTTGCCTAAGGTTACCTGCCCCAGCCCCTTTCACCCCCGTGCCAGGACTGTGCCTATGGCGGATCTACAGGACGTGCCTGTCACAGAGAGTGAGAGAAGAGGGCTGTCAGCCCTGGCCCCTCCTGCCGGCGTGTCGCCTACAGGCCTAACTCCGGGGGGTGGGAAGACGGGCAGACCAATTGCCCAGGCGAACATCCAGCTGGAACTGCCGGAGTTCGACCCCAAAAATCTGCCTGAATGGGCAGAAGAATTTGCGGAGTTCCTTTTGTTGACTGGCCAATCCCATGTGGATGTGGCCACCAAATGTTCACTGCTAAAACGCTCTTGCAAAAAGAAATTTTTGCAAAAACAGGTCAAACAGATTGTGAAAACCTGTTCTACCTGGGCAGAGGTACTCCTGAGGTTTGAGAAAACATTTCCAGTCTATGAGACTGACCTCAGCGTACGCACACAGATCGAGGAGCTACCTATGCTCCCGGAGTTTCCATCCGCTGCGCGAATTTCTGAGTATGTGTGCGACTTGGAGTACTTATTTTCGAGGATGAATGTGGGCTCCTACGGAGCCACTGAGCCCCACCTGTGGCTCATGAGTAAGATCCCCCAGCGTACGTGGGATGATTGCCGCTCCACCTCTGAGAGGAAGAGCAGGACCCACTCGTATGATACACTGGTGGATCTCTTGATTGAGCTAGCTCTTGAGAGAGAGAACGACTCCCACATGGAGAAGTTCCTCAAGAAGCATTTGGGACGAGGTGGTACCCCTACCCCCGAACGTGGCGAAGGGAAGGGGCATAAAAATCCCACTAACACCAACCAGGGAGGCGGTAAAGGGAGGGGCAACCTACGTGCCATGAACGAGGTTCCAACTGATGCAGGCACACCCCCCCTGTTTTACTGCCGACCTGTCAATGACAAGAAGGGACCTTGTCATGCCTCTGACTGCGATCTCCGCAGTGGCTGTATGCTGCAGATGAAACGTCAGCAGCATACTAAAGATGGGAAAACAGTGACCCATCAGGACCACTTCAGGTGTACCATCACCTGTGGTTACCGTGGCAAACGTCGTCACTATGAGGACGAATGCCGCATCAAGAAACGCGAGAGTGACAAACTCAAGCGCCAGGAGGCGGAGCGCCAGAAGACCCCGACGCCCGCCAGAAATCCCCCGAATGGGGATAAAGGTAAAGGAGGTGGCAAGGGGGGTGGCAAAACTGGACCCCCTAACCCCCAGAGGCGCCCATCAGCGCCCGTTGCTACACCTACTCCTGCTGCTACACCCGCTCCTGCCGCAGGTGTCCCCCAGAAGCGCCCCCAAGGGGATAACGCTACCCCTGAGGGGAATAATTCTAAGGAGAGGCGCTTGGCCTGGATGGCCAAGTCCCTCATGGCTGCAGGAGTGGATGTGAAATTCCCTGATGAGGAATACGGGGGCGGCTCCGAAGAGGAGGACTTGGTTTTCTGGATCCTCGTGAAAATCGGGGATCAGGTTTTTCGAGCAGTGCTTGATACCGGAGCAACACGTTCCATAGTGGCCCGGCGCCTGCTTAAAGCTTTCAGGAAAACTAAGACCGTGGCCATAAGAGTAGGGGATGGGCGTACCATCCATTCCTTGGGGGGGGTCGATGTGACCATATGTCTGGGCGACGAAACCGTGACCCAACACTGCAGAGTGTTGGACACTGACGCCTTTGACATTGTCATTGGCACTGACTTTCTAAGAAGAAACCCCCAGGTTAAAATGCTGTCCCTACAGCGTCCTTACTCTTTGCACTGCGACTTTGGCAGTGGGCTATTCTCCGTTCCTTTGGAGCTGTCAGGACGAAAAGAGTCTGGGCTGCGCTACGCAGCCAAGACGAACTATCGTACTGAAAACTACCAACTGGCCCGTCATGTTCTCGAAAATGGACTGGCGGCCCTTCAGGTAAACCTCGATGAGATCCAGGTGGAATTGTTTGCGAGCCAACAACAGCACATCATGCAGTTGTACTGCTCGAAACAAATGAACAATGCTTTCCGTTTCTTCTGGAAAGCAATGGCCCTAGCGTATGCTAACCCTCCCTTCTCCCTGCTCGCGAAGGTTCTAACCAAGATCGCTTATGAGGGAGGAAGGGTTGTTATGTGCACCCCTGACTGGGGTTGCTCTGGTGAACATGCTTACTGGCGCCGTATGCTTGACCGAATGACTGTGGGGAGAGTGCAACTCCCCGACGGCCCCATCTATGTGCCTGAGGACTCAGACACAGCTATGCAGGCCCCTGAGTGGGCCAGTTTCCTGTCCATCATCGATGGATCTCTCAATCCTGTACCCCTGTGTGACCTGGACCAGGTGCTACTAAAAGAGGTCTTGGCCGAAAATCGTGGCTTGACCCTTTATGATCTCAAAAATCGATCTCCTGAGCACCTATCTGCCACACTTACAGGGTGTGAGTCTCCTGATGACTATCTGGAACCTGCAGCTGTAAAAGAGGATGCTGACGACCAACTGTCTGAGATCGCCAGCACTATTCCCTCTGTTGATCCCAGTTGTGTTGACTTAAAACATAGTGCTTTCCTGGCCCAGCTGTTGCTAGAGGAGGTAGATCTAGAGTCAACCTCTGAACCCGCTTCCTCTGTTGGGAAACCAGTGCTACACATGCAGCCTGTGCACACAGGTGAACCCGTGGCCCGGAGTACTGATGCTCTGGCACGGCCTGCTGCTAATAACATGCCATTGTCTGAGCATGACACTCAAGAACTCCGACGGCTGTTGTACCTGAAGGCCGAAGGTATTGAGCGCCAAGAGCGGCTGCAATACCTCAGACAGACCTGGAAATACTCCATCTGGTCTGAGGAGGACGATGAGTCCTATACGCTGCCTGATCCTGAGATACCTCTAGTGTATTCTCTACACTATGGGCAGCAATGTCCCCCTGAGTGGGACGATGGTACTGTACCTGCCGAAACTGCTGATCGGCATAAAAAGAAAGAACATGGAAAAAGCAACCTCCATGCTGAGGAGGATTTCCTTCAGAAAATCGAGAGTCTTAACCTTGACCCCCGCCTGAAGAAACTGCTTATAACCTATGAGGAGGTGTTCGGCGCCTTGCCGCCTCCCCTATCTTGTAAAAAACTTGTCCAGATGGACCTGAAATTGAAACCCGAATTTGAAAACACGCGAGTGAGGCGTCGTCCCTATCCCGCTCCACAGAAACAGGTTGAAGAAATCGAGCGCCAGATCCAAGAATGCATTGATGCTGGCCTCGTTGAAGAGTATAAACATGGGGACTATCCCCATCACTGCAGCCCCTGTTTCCTTGTTGCTAAACCAGGGTCGACTGCTCTACGTCTTGTTGTAGACTATGGTGAGGTCAACAAGAAAACCCAGAACCACTCAGGGAGTATTCCTAACATGGAAAACACCCTGGAGCGTATTGCCAAATGCAGGTATAATACCAAAATGGACAAACGCTCTGGTTTCTGGCAGGTTGACCTAACCGCCGCAGCTCAGGAGCTGCTTGCCTTTATAACCCCTAAGGGTCGTGTCTTCAAGTGGAAGGTTATGCCTTTCGGGGTGGCTAACGCCCCAGCGCTCTTCCAGGAGCTTATGAACAAAATTTTGTACATACTGAGGCGCAGGCCTCTAGTACAAGAGTTGATTTCTCGGGGTGCAGAAATGGAGGCTCACATCGACGACGTGAGTTTGGGTACTAATACCAAAGAGGACCATGTCCTTCTCCTCCCTGAATTCTTCACTGTCTGTCAAGAAAACCATCTCCGAATCAAACTCGAAAAATGTGAGTTCATGAAAGAGGAGATGGAGTATTTGGGTTTCGACGTGGGGTATGGCTGGTGGAAACCAGCCGCGTCTAAGATGCAGCCCCTACAGGACATGCAGATTCGCGATGACCCTAAGAAGGGTCTACACGATGTGAGGAGTTTTGTGGGCGCCTGTAATTTCTATCGGCGTCACATCCACAATTTTACTTCCTCCTCTGCACCCCTCACTGACCTGATCAGGAAAACTACTCCCTGGAGATTGACCTCCAGAGAGGAAGAGTGTTTCCAGGAGTTGATGAAGAAGATTGCCTCCTCCAACTGCCTGGGAGTGCCCCGCCCTGAGGGCGAGATAGTCCTGATCACGGATGCCAGTGATGTAGGGGGGGGAGGTACAATCTACCAATGGCAGGAGCTTAACCCCGCTGAACTAACCCACTGCCATTATCGTACTACTGGACTGAACCGTGATGGTTCGTTGAAACATGACTATCCTAC
The DNA here is from genome assembly GCA_964036045.1 of Eutreptiella sp. 'Long Island Sound 2002'. Classification (NCBI taxonomy): domain Eukaryota; phylum Euglenozoa; class Euglenophyceae; order Eutreptiales; family Eutreptiaceae; genus Eutreptiella; species Eutreptiella sp. 'Long Island Sound 2002'. The sequence continues at coordinate 125,759,879 of OZ038381.1, read as the reverse complement.
CAGTGAGTGGCGACTGGTGCCACTGGGACACTGGAATTGGAAATGGAACCAAGCGCGTTCCAACTACAGCACCTATGACCAGGAACTCCTGGCCGGTATGTTGGTGCTATCTTCACAATCCCGACTCCTGGGGTCTAACCCTATTGTCTGGCTGTGTGACCAGGAGCCTGTGAAGTCTTTTCAGAAGGGCCCACCACCAGGAAAAGCGAAGTTAAAACGGTGGTGGACTTACCTGAGCCAGTTCAGGCTGACAGTGCATCATATCCCCGGGATTAAGAATGAACTGTCTGACTATATATCGCGCAACAACTTCGATGTGCTTATTGGTGAGAGCTCTGAGGCGCTCGCCAAAGAGGCTTTCAAGCGTATGGATGTCCAGCTTGACCTATCCATGCGCACTGCTGGAATCCTAGAGGGTTGGAGTCTAACCGACTATCAGTCATAGTATGAAGAAATTCTCCAAACCCTCAGCACTGGTCTCGAACCCCGTGTCATTGACGGGCACCAGTGGTATAAAAACAATCAGTACTTCTTCTACGAGGACCGAATTGTTGTGCCTGAGGCACGACTGGATGGGTGCCTACAGTGGTCCCATCTCAGTTCTGGTCACACTGGCGCTAATTCCTCAGCGGACTTCTTCCGTGAGTGTTTCTACTCTAGTCTAACCCTGACTGAACTTAGGTCGCGTATGCAGACCATTGTGGATGCTTGTGGCTGTCATGCCAGCAAGCAGAGCTACAGTAGGGATAGGGGCCTGATCTCCAGCTTACCCATACCCTATTGTGCTAACTCTCTTCTCTACGTGGACTACATCCACGGCCTACCACGCTTTGGCGGCTATGATAATTGCCTCGTGGTCACCTGTGGTCTATCTCGCTTCACACGTGTGTTCCCTTGCAATAAGAAAATCACAGGTGAGCAGACTGTAAAAATGTTGGTCGAACAATGGTTCGAACCCTATGGAGCACCTAAACAGGTGCACTCTGATGAGGATGTACGCATCGGCAGTGACACTGGGTGGTACAAACGAGTGCTAAATGCCCTCAACGTGGAGGTAACCACAGGTGTGCCCTACACTCACACGTCTAACCCTCTCTGTGAGAGACAGAACCGTGTGGTGGAGCAAAACTTAAGAATCCTGATGAAACAGGAGCGCACCAAGGACTGGGTACGCCTAGTGCCCTGGGCAGTACTGTCCATGAACTCACAGCGGAGCTCTTCTACGGGTTTTACCCCCCACGAACTGTTCCATGGAGGACGACCTGCTTGGTTCTTCAAAACCCCCCTTCCTGAGGACTTCAAGAGTCCTGTGGGAGATTGGCTGGAACACGAGCAGTCTCTGGCTAACCAGGCTGGTACTAACCTGAGGCACATTCGTGACCGTGAACAGAGCCGACGGAACCGCCTACGGCGACCTGCCACCTTCAAAGTTGGTGACCTTGTTTTGGTACACCATTCACGCCTACCCTCCTGGCCACGTAACTGCCTACAGGACCCTTACTTTGGACCCTATCGTATCATCAGGATAGATGGATCCAGGATCCATGTCAGGTGCAGTCCACGTCTAGGTGGTGAACTGCTATGTGCTCCTAAGCAGTTGAGGCACTATCACTCCCCTGACGACTTGTCTTGGGATGAGTGGCGCCTCAGCGACAGTGAGATTGAACGTATAGACCTAGAGAACGCTGCCAGTCCAGAGGAGGCAGACGAACTCGAAGAGATGACTGCCGATGAGATGGCAGTCGATGGTTACTACGTGGTTGCAGGTATTGCTCGCCACGAGTATAAACAGGGCTGGAAATTCCTTATCCTGTGGGATGGCTATGGGTTGTCCGAGGCGACCTGGGAACCTATGTCAGCCTTCATACAACCAGATGGGAGTATCAACCCCATCTTCCGCACTTACCGCGTTGAGAACAACGAGGGGCAGCTCCTAACCCGTGCTGAGACTATGTCCCAGCGTAAGAAGCGAAACTAATTATCCTGTGTCAGTCTACTGACCCTGTCTGTGCCCTGCAGACCCACACCTATGGTTTCCAGCGTGAGCCAGGTGGCCGCTTATCAAGATTGCAGCCACCCAGCGAGTGTTTGCCTTGTTGACCATGTGTTGCATGGGTACTGCCCTAATGTAATGACGTTGGTGAGCCAACGAAGAACGGTGGCTTTCTACACCAGGGGGGATGACAAGCAAGGTGTTATGAGGCAAGGTGTGTCTTCCCTCCTTGGGGACAAGCGAGCCCACAGTTAGGACCCCTGACTGGTCCAGACCCATAGGGTTCTACCCTTCCTTACAGGGTTTACCATACCCCTAAGTGTGCTACGTATGTCTGTATGTGTCTCACTTCTCTCCCCAGCGTGGCTCCCGGAGACCGGGCTTCGCTGACGTCGGACCGAAGGTCCTAATCAGGTACTATTACCACTCCTATGGCGCCCAATTTCTGTGCTGGCGCCTAACCTTGGGGTAGACGGCAAGAGCCCTACCTACTAAGAGGGGAGGGGTGGCCAAGTGTGCTAAGGGCATACAAAACGCCCATTTTTGCTACAGGCCAAAAGCTAACGCACTCCCCTGCCCACGAGGGAAAGCACGCGGGACAGGAGACACCACTACACTACACTCACTAACGCCAGCACCGGCCTTCGAAGGCAGGGTGAGCACTCATCACTTGCACTCACCTCCTGCCAGGCCTGCTGACCCTAACCCCTACACACGCTACTGGGTGATGCTGTGGAACATCACTCAGGCCCTAGTGGCCCTCCTGTGAAAAGGACGAGAGAACACAGCGCTCTTAAGCAGCTGTGGCCTAACAGGGGACGCCACAACGCGTTTCCCCTGCTAGGGCTTGGAGGGAAGGAGTGCTCTCGTTGCGTGCACAGCGCAGATGTCGTTGAGGTGGAACTGTCCTCGCCAGTACTGGCTGAGGCACAGTGATTTGATTTGTGATCAGCGCCCCTGTTTTGCTGGGCCAGAAAAATGGTAGCCGCCGAAGGCAGCTGCTGCGTGCACCAATCACCCTTAACCCCTCCCACCTGTACAAAAGAGGCAGATGAAGGGGCGTTTGCGACTGAGGAACCAAGCCACACTCCAGGTATTATACCCTTCTCAGTGTGACCTATAATACACTGTTCGCAAACACGCTGCAGATGCAGCTACCCCTGTCAAGCAAGCAAGCTTTAAGAAACTCCTCGGGTTCTCTTGAAGAACGTACCAAGGAGCCTCTGGGTAACCTAAACATAGTTTACCGTGCGCAATTCGCGTGGCCTACCCTTTAATGCATCATGTGCACGCAGGGAAGGGAGGCTTAACCACAGACTCCACCAGGAGGTGAGCTCCTCCTGGGCTAACCTACCTTACTCACCATGCATCGTGTGAATGCCGCATTGAAACGAACACAAAACAAACCTAAGCGTTTTAAGCAACTCAACTTGAACGCCACGGCCGCACACGAACAAACGCTAACCTGTGAAGAAGGAAACAAGGGTGAATTAGGGATACAGGTGAAGCGATACAGCGTCTGGATGCCTAGATTAGGCACATGCATCGCGAGGACAGCGCATATTCTAACCCTACGTGCGCGCTGCGCGCTCCATTCGCATCACATACCTTTCATTCCTGCTTTCACCTGTGCAGAGCACGAGAGATGAACACCCGACCCCCCAACGAGCACAGCGTTGACAACCCTAACGTTTTGACGAAACAACCAACACGAACGCAATGCGTGAGTGTGAGGTGACACAGACATACCTGAGAGACGGGTTGTTGAACTGCTCTGTGGTGTGGGCTGATTTTGAATGCTTTACTCTGAAGTTAATAAAAATTTTGATGCAACTGTGCAAAAATTTTCTTTAAAACTTTAAAAACTACGGCTCATACCTTCTTTTCCAAAAGCTGTTTTCGCTTGCGCAACCCTTTCCTTGGCGTCCGCTTCCTTTGCGCTTGTCTGCGACTTTAAGTTATGTGTAAAAAAGACGATTTCCCGCGTGGTTTCGTCGATTTTCAACGATTTCACTTGCTAAATCGCAACCCCTTCCGCAAAACGGCAGGAATCACTCCCTGCTGGTTCAATTTTCTATTTTTTCCAGCTCCTGGGGGTTTGTGTCCTCCATTGGGAGTATTGCTCCGCCCTGGCCCTTGGTCAGGACGTATACTAAAACGCTGTTTATACGGCGATAACTGTCCGCATTAGAGCGTTCGACTGTACCCTAGTGGACAGACACATGTGCTCTGGACAGGGAGTCCTGGGTTCAATTCCCACTACCCCCACACTTTTTCCAAAAGTTTTCGCCGTACGCCGGCGACTTTTGAGGAATGCCCCTTCGAAGGGACATCATTCACGGTACATTACACTGTTTTTCAAGGGTCCCTACAGTGTGATAGGCTTCTCTGAAGTGATGAGAATGTTTTTGGTAAGTTTAATGCATTTTTTTGAGGTAATTTTGGGAATATTTGAGCCTTTTTCCTTGGTCCTATTAGCTTAGCTAACTAGTACTCCAGGGGGGAGTAAGAAAAAGTCACTGCCATTTCTTTCTTGGAGGGCTTGATCCAGGCTAAGCACCCCTTAGAACCCTTTGTTGATGCTGAGACAAACTTAAGTATTTTATCTCTCTTTTGTTGCCTAAAGTACACTTTCTCAAAGTAACTAGGGTTGTGACCCTAGCCCCCCCATGAAGTTCACCCCTACCACTCAACTGAGCGGAGGTACCTTCCTTCATGGAGGACATACCAAAATAAATCAGGCATTACATGCTTGTTGGCCTTGGAGGTTAAGCCTAAGTGGTCTCCCACCCCACGACCCCTATACTCAATTGTTTCTTCCACTTATTGTGGTCCTACTTTGTAACTGTTTCTGAATTCAGTTGCTGGGCCAAGTCATTTTCTGGGTGGTCCTGACATCTATGCCCCTCAGTCCTAACCAGCACCATTTCACCCAAAATAGTGCACATGAAGTGCCTATTGCAACCTCTGAGGCTAGAGTCTGACCAAATTTCATATAAAACCTTTTGTATTATCCATTTGTGATTGAATCTATGTGCATATACCTGCTTTGTCTATCTACAGCCCTTCTGTGTTACACTGGATTCCAAAACCAATCATTGATTCGATCCATATTCAGTCCTTGCTCTACTTGCTGCTTTGGTTTGGGGTTTTCAACTACAAAACCTGCAGGAATACATCAAAAGACCTAGGGCATAATTCAAGGACATCCTTCTCATTACGGGCCCATATATGTATAGGAGTGGGTTTGCGTGTTCTTTCGGTCAGGTGAGACAATGTTTGAGTGGGGTCTGGGAGCGCGCGTTTTGTTTTTTCCCACTTAGCAATAGCCCATTACGGGCCAATATATATGTATAGCAGTGGGTTTGTGTCTGGTTTGATTTAGGGGAGAAAACCTTGGCGGGGGGTTTGGGAGCGCGCCTCTTTTCTTTGACCTCTTAACAATGGCCCGTTAGGGGCTCCTCTTTGTATAGGAGTGAATTTGTGTGTCGTTCGGGTTAGGTCAGACAACCTTGAAGTGAGGTTTTGGAGGGATGGTTGTGGTCAAGTAGGAGAGCGGATTCCCTCACAACCCGATTCTCACTTCTTACCGCGATCCTTTTGGATAGTTGAAGACTAAAAGGTAATTTGTTCGCTTTCCCTTGGGACCACGGGGGGGACGAGGAACCTGCCCTTTGATGCCTCCGGAGGGACGGGGGGAACCAGGAGGTACCCCCAGGGGGATGGGCGGCGCCAGACGAGAGGGTCCTCCTGGCGGTGATTCGAGCAGCGTGGCCCGACAGAGAGCCGACTTGGCCGGCCTTCCTTGAGGGGGGGGCGGTGCTCCGCATCAGAGATGCGGAGGCCAACAGCTGGCTACCCCGGGCTTTGCGCAACGCTCTCACCCACTGGCGCTACCGCCGGCGGCACCTGCCGCCGCCGCAGACCCAGCCCCCACACAAGCAACGACGCAGGTGACGGCCACCCCCGTCGGCCAAGGCGATGGGCGCGAGGGGGTTGGAAGGCGACAGTGCCGCGGCAAGCCCCCCCCGGCGAAGCCAGGCCCCTGGACCAACGCCCCCCCCATTATACAGCGCGACGGAGGGGCGCGCGCCACCTCCTGTGGGAGAGAGGACGGGGGCAGCGAGCGCAAGGGGAGGCCCATTGCCCCGCAGCCCACTAACAGCTGACCGCTGACCCAAACAGCCGCCCCGAGCACTCAGCGGCCCACCCCCCCCCCTTTGGCCAGCCGGCACCGTTAGGAAGCTCCCAATCTCAAGCGGCAGTCCGCACAACGCGTAACACGGAAAGTCCTCCTCCAGAAGCGAACGTGGAATCATACGTGCAACACGCGTAAAACGCGCAGCACGCTACCATGGGCCTCCAGAGGCGCGGCAGAGGCAACGCCACACACACCAGCAACACCAGTAAGCACACAAATACCCGCGGATTCTTCGATGCCAGCCCACTAACCGCTGACCGCTGACCCGAACCGCCGCCCCCAGCACTCACCGGCCCACCGCCCCCCCCCCCCCCCGGCCAGCCGGCACCGCGCGGCAACAGCGAGGGGAGCAGGGGGCCCGAGCGAGGGCCTGCACGAGGGTCCGGCACCTAAAGGGTAGAGGGAGGCAGGGGAAGAGTGCGCCCCCCAGGTCGGCGGCTGGCCCCTGAGGGCCAGAACCACCAGGCTGCCCCCCCGTGGATGTCGGGGGGCGGTGTCAGTGGACCAGGGGACCCCCGCCCCCCCCTCCCCCAGCCCATGGGCGGACGGAGGCCGGCCGGAGAGATGGCGGCCCCACATCCCCCCGGGGGGGCCGCTGCACCCAGGGGGGGGACACCACAGCCGCGGCAAGCGCAGCTGCGCGCCAAGCGCCCCCGGTAGACCACCCGCTCACTCCCGCATTACCCGCTGCCGACCTGCAACAAACGGCGGCACCAAGGAATGCGCAAACGAAGCGGCCCACTCTGGTGCCAGCCTGGGGAAGGCGGGGGAGCGGACCGGGGCGAGGAGACCTCTGCCTCCCCCCCCCCCGCCACACTGACCCACCGGCAGCCAATCGGGCCGCGCCCGGCGTCCACCGGCCGCCTGGCAACCCCGACTGCACATGTATACCCCAAGGGGGCGCGCCGGAGACAAAGGGTGACAGCGCCGGGGGCCAAGGGCGACTCCTCGGGGCAGGGCTGGCGGGGAGCAGCGGCGCGGCCCCCCCTCCCCCCCCCCTCTCACCCCCGCTCCCCCCCCGGCCTGCGGGCCGCGGGGGCGCCGGCTCTCCGCACCCCCCGGGGGCGAGGGGACGCCCCCCCCCCCCAGAAGGGACAGTGACGCCCCGAGGGGGTTGCAGCTTGATCCGCACGCCGCGCGCCCCCGCGCCCCCCACCGCCCGCTCTCGCCGGGGTCGTGACTGGCGGGCGAGCCCGCACCAGCGCGCCAGAACGACGCACGGGCCACGCGCGGGAGCGGCACGCGACGACGAACCGGAGCAGTATGGGGGCCGCGCCCCCCGTGACCAAAGCATCGCCAATGACGCCTGCAATGCTGCCCGCTCAGGGAGGGCAGAGGGACGGACCGGGTCTGTTGGAGCCTCCCGGGGGGCGGTTCACGGGCCGCCCCCCCCCCCCCCCCCCTGCCAGGCTGGCCTGCTGGCGGCAGGCGGCACCCGGCGCACGGGGCTGCCCCGCGACCCCGACCGAACGCGTACGCCAGGGGGGAATGCGCCGGTGACGAAAGGGGGGCTGCGTTGGGAGCCGCAGGCCGCCCCCCCCAGAGAAGGAGCAGGGGGGCCACGGCGCGACCGCCCCCCCTGTCCCCCCAGCCCCCAAAACCGGGCCGCAAGCCACGGGGGCGCCAGCCCCCACCCCCGCCGAGGCGGAGTGGATGATCCCCTCACTCCCCGGCAGGACCGCGGCGCCCGAGAGGGAAGCCGGGGCAGGGCCTGCCCTGACGCCCCAGCCGCCTGCTCCCGCAGGAACCACAAAGAACAAGCGAACCCGCGTCAACACGCCAGGGCGCCACACGGACCGCGCCCGGGGAAAGCAAGCGAGCACGAACCAGAGCGGTATGGGGGCCACGCCCTCCATGGCCAGAGCAACGCCAAGGACACCCGCTTTCTTGCCTACCTGGGGAAGGCAGAGGGACGGACCGAGGCAAGGCGACCCCCAGCCCCACTGGCCCCCCCGGCCGCACAGTCGGGGGGCACGGCGCACAGGCCGCCCGCCCCCCCCCCCACCCCACCCCCCAGCGCTGGAACGCCCCAGACGCGCAGACCCACCCCACAGGGAGCGCACAGCCCCAAGCCAGGTAGGGGGGAAACGGGACCTGGCCGCCCCTACCCCAAGCAAGCCAAACGGAGCACGGGACCGGGGCAGGACATGAGGAGGGGCACGGACCGTGTGGAACGGCCCTACAAGCGCCCAGCACCGGGACCACGCGAGGTGCGCGCGCCACACCAACCAGGGGAGGGGGGGGGGGACGGAAGCCGGGGGAGCGCAAGCGCACACACACACAGAGGACACGCGGGGAATACCAGAAGGGCAACCGGACCGAGCCCGCGGAACGCACAGCTAGCATGGAATGGTGTACCAGCGAGCAAGGGTAAGGGACACCCGGACAGGACCGCCCGCCACACACAGCGCACGACACGCGGGGCGGGAAGGGGAAAACGGGGAAGACACGACACCAGATACCGGCCCAAGCCCCCCGAACCAGCCGCGAGCGCGGCGCACACACGACGAGGGCACTGCACCCGCCAATGCAGTAGTGGCGCACCGCGCCACGCACCAGCCCCAAAGCTAGGCAGCCTCCGCGCCAGCCCACGGGGGTCCCACTGGCAACAAGCCGGTAGCACTGGCCCGGCGGCGCCGGCGCCCCGGGCGACCGCGCATCAGGGGGGCGACGCGGTGGGTAAGCGCCTGGAGCTACGGCTGCTAAGTGATGCACTGACCGGGGAGTGGCGAAATGGGGAAGCCGGGGAGGGACAGGGCTCCGAGCCCCGTGAACCCGGGGGACTCTGCCACCAGGCAGGAAGTGTGTCATGAAGGGCCCTTCACTAGGTCCCGGTGGAGAGGATATCACCTGGCCCGACCAGGTGGGACCCCGGAGCCGAATGGCGTCCAGTACCCGCGAAATCAAACCTCAAAGCTCAAACCTCAATCTGCCCACAGTCGCATTGAAGTCCGTCTCCAAGATTCTCTGCCTTTTGTGCAGATCACGGTCGTACCCGCCTTCATGCTGGAACCTCTCTGCTCTTGACGTTGCGGCGCTGATGCTCCTCTGCAGACCCTTCCCCCCAATCGCAGAGGACACGTGACCACGGGCTGGCTTGTCCTTGTCTTTCGTTTTATTGGGCATCTCAGCCTCGGACTTCTTTGGTGGCACCTTGGGCGGGCCCTGCTCTTTTGATATCTGCTTCTTCTTCTCTGCCATTGTCTGCGGCTCCTCCTTGACCTCCAGCATGCGGGAAGAGTGTTTCTCCGGCACAACGGGGTACTTCGGCTGGTCCTCAGAATGCTCCCTCTTTGGTGCGCCTCGGGCTTGCTTGTTGCCTTGGGCTACGTCGTCCTCGTCTTCCTCCTCGGTCTCCTCTTCCTCCTCCTCGTCTCTGTCGTCCGTTGATGCCTCCTCCTCCTCTTCCTCCTTGCTCTCTTCTTCTTTGCCCTCCAACCAGGTCCACAACCAATTCTGTTGGATCTGCAGAACGGGCAGCACGTGTAGCACGATTGCGGCCTTCCCATAGGCGGAACGAGAGGCACATCACCAGAACGCGCAGAACGTGCAACACGCGCAACACGTGTATGACACGGGGCAGAATCACTTACACATGCAACACGCAGCACGCACAGTACAACCTTTGTGTACTCGAACCATCCATCAGGCTTCGCGCGGCAATCTTGGACTTTCACGGGATCGCGCGGCTTTCCTCTCTTCATCTTCATCTGCAGGCAGCTGGTGGAATAAGCAGCTTATTGAAAATGGGCACCGGGGACTGTTAAGATGCGACCATACAAAACAACATGGCACGTGTCATGCATGCATACGTGATTACTCCAGAAGCATGTCCGGAAGCACCAGAGCGGATCGCGGAAAGCGCGGCCGACAGGCGGCACCTGTACAACGCTGCGAACGATGGAAGCAGAGGTGGAGGCAACATGCAAAGTGTCCCTCTCCTTGAAAATGGATGAACCGCAGGAAAACTCATGCGGGAGTGTGTCGGGCCACCTCAAAAACCTCCGGAAGCGTCAAAAAAGCAAGGGTGTTTCTGCCGTCTCTTAGAAGCGCCCAATTCGTCATCTACGTCGTAGACAAAGGAATATGTGGTCACCTTGGTGAGGAACATCTCATCCTCTCTGCGATCCTTGCTGCCAACCTTCTTGCGGTTCACCCAGGCTGCTTGCCACCCGGCTGTGGAGAAACGTGTGGCACGGCCCTAGAAGCAGAAACAAAAAGGCGAAACAAGCAGCATCGATGTGTGAGACATCAAATGGCACAACACCTGTACTCCGATCCATTGAACAATCACATACGTGTCTGCTGTTTGATCTGGAACACGATGAACGGGTTGTGCTATGGCAGGGCCGCACTCTCCTAACTACCCAGGTAACACCCCTCCGCAAGCCACTGCTTGTGGCTGTCCTGGAAAAGGGGTGCCGGCATAAAGAAAGGGCTGAGGTACAGGAGGACACGTAGCTCGGGCAAAATGTGGGTTCCGGCCTCCAGAAGCATGGTGTTCGTTACGCGCGGCACACAGATGATGCCCTGCACGGATATGCAACACCTGTTATTCGGTTTCCAGAGGGACACCTAGCATCGAACGCTTAGAACACGTAACACGCGTAACAGGCCCGGCACACAGAGCACGTAAGCCAAGGTAGAGGCAACAGCACGATACGCTTCTCACATGGAAAACGGTGGAAATGAACAAAACAGATGCTTCGACGACGCCCAGTAAGTTCGAAAAGCCCCCGGAACAACAGAACTTTATGGATTCATTTTTGACGGACGAAAAACGTTGATTCCGTTCTGCGCGTGGAAGACAAAGGAATATGTATAGGAATTGGTTTGAGTGTGGTTTGTGTTAGGTGAGACAACCTTGGAGTGGGGTTTGGGAGCGCACCTCTTGTCTTTGAACTTTCAACAATGGCCCATTACGGGCCCAGATATTTATATCAATGGGTTTACATTCTCTTTGGGTTACGTGAGAAAAGCTTCGGTTAAGCTTTGGCAGCGCGCTCCTTGTCTTTGAACTCTCAAAAACCGGCCCATGATGGGCCCATATATGTATAGGAGTGGGTTTGCGTGTGGTTTGGGTAGGTGAGACAACCTCGAAGTGGGGTTTGGGAGCGCACCTCTTGTCTTTGACCTCTCAACAATGCCCCATTACGGGCCTATATATGTATAGGAGTGGGTTTGCGTGTTCTTTTGGTCAGGTGAGACAATGTTTGAGTGGGGTTTGGGAGCGTGCTTTTTGTTTTTTCCCACTTAGCAATAGCCCATTACGGGCAAATATATATGTATAGCAGTGGGTTTGTGTCTGGTTCGAGTTAGGGGAGACAACCTTGGCGGGGGATTTGGGAGCGCGCCTCTTGTCTTTGACCTCTTAACAATGGCCCGTTAGGCAGGAGTGTAGGTGCGTGTCGTTTGGGTTAGGTCAGACAACCTTGAAGTGAGGTTTCGGAGGGATGGTTGTGGTCAAGTCGGAGAGCGGATTCCGTCACAACCCGACTCTCAATTCTTCCGGCGATCCCTTTGGATAGTTGAAGACTAAAAGGTAATTTGTTCGCTTTCCCTTGCGCTGCTGTGGTTGCGCATATGATGCTTTGTTTGGGGTCAATCCCTCTTTCCGCGTGTGATTTCTTTTTTGGGCCACCCGCCCAGCATCTTTACAATAAAGGTATTTTTGGGTTGAGGAGCTTCGACGGCTAACAACAAGACCATTATCATCAGCTCATTGAAGTATAGTCACAAAGGCTGTATCCTGATGGTAGCCAACGATGACACCGGGGACCGGTACGTAATCTCCTTTTTTGGGGATACCAGTCAAGTCCTCATCTTGATCATCAGATTCTTGGTATTGCACATCCGACTCACCCGAGGATGTATTGTCGACAACGTCGTAGTCATCTGCAGCAGATGGTTCATGGAGGTATGAAGGGACCACCAGATTGTCTACTGACTCATCTGCCGCAGATGGTGTTGGAATGGCTCGTAGTCAGGAGAGTGGTTGGACTCAGATGAGGAGTCAGAGGTAGGTAGGTACGTAGGTGCACTCGGTCGTGCAGAGGCGCCCCATGGTTCCCCCCGGCGTCGCCCCTGTGACGAACAGGAAGAGGCTCCGTGCTTGAAGAGGGGAGGCGGCTTACATCCCGCTTGACCTGTCTGGTGGTCCCCACAAAGCGGCCCCGGGCAACACCAGGAGGGCTGATCGCCGCCAGCCTCACATGCTTGTCTCGCCAGGAAGGTGTGCCCCCGTGCTTGCGCACGTCCCCTCGTTTGGGCGGAACCCTGAACGTTCACCGGACTTCATGGCGTATCCCGTTCCCAAGGCATACATGCATGTTCTTGGTACTGGGGTTTCGAGGTGCTTGGGTGTCACACGCTCTGCCTCGAGTCCCAAAGCAGCGCAGGCCTTAGGATGCAGCCTTACCCCCTGTCTCCGGATCTCGTTTGGCTGGGTCACCTGCATGGCACGGGCTGCCTCAGTGCCTGGGCTATGGACACTGGGGTTCCTACCGTTGTTTGGCGCTTGTGTTTGGGTCTGGGTTGCTATTGGGCTCGGGTTTCGGCTGCACCCCGCCACTCCTGGCTGGGGTGATGGGGTGAGTGTGTGTTGGCGTGTGCGCTCCGCTTGTACCCCGCCGATCCTGGCTGGGGTGTGCGGTGTGGGTGTGTGTGCTTGGGCTCGGGTTTTGGCTGCGCCCCGCCACTCCTGGCCGGGGTGTTTGGGTGTGTGTGGGTTTTTGTGCGCGCTCCCTGCTTGTACACCGCCATTCCTGGCTGGGGTGTGCGGTGTGTATGTGTGTGTGGTTGGGCTCGGGTTTGAGCTGCGCCCCACCACTCCTGGCTGGGGTGTTGGGGTTCGCGTGTGTTTTGTGCCTGCGCTCCGCTTGTACCCCGCCACTCCTGGCTGGGGTGTGCTGCGTGGGTGTGTATGCTTGGGCCCGGGTTTCGGCTTCGCCCCGCAACTTCTAGCTGGGGTGTTGGAATGTGCGTGTTTGTGTGCGCGCTCCGCTTGTACACCGCCACTCCTGGCTGGGGTGTGCGATGTGGGCGTGTGTGCTTGGACTCAGGTTTTGGCTGCGCCCCGCCACTCCTGGCCGGGGTGTGCGGTGTCGGTATGTGTGGTTGGGCTCGGGTTTCGGCTGCGCCCCGCCAGCCCTGGCTCGGTTGTTGGAGTGTGTGTGTGCTTGTGTGTGCGCTCCGCTTGCACCTCACCATTCCTGGCTGGGGTGTGCGGTGTGGCTGTGTGTGCTTGGGCTCGGGTTTTGGCTGCGCCCCGCCACCCCTGGCTGGCGTTTTGGTGTGTGCGTGTTTGTGTGCGCGCTCAGCTTGTACCCGGCCACTCCTGCCTGGGATGTGCGGTTTGGGCGTGTGTGCTTGGGCTCGGGTTTCGGCTGCCTCCGGCCACTCCTTGATGGGGTGTGCGGTGTCGGTGTGTGTGCTTGGGCTCGGGTTTGGGCTGCGCCCCGGCACCAGTGGCCGGGGTGTTGGGGTGTGTGTGTGCTTGTGTGTGCGCTCTGCTTGTACCCCGCCACTCCTGGCTGGGGTGTGCGGTGTGGGTGTGTGTGCTTGGGCTCCGGTTTCGGCTGCGCCCTGCACATCCTGGCTGGGGTGTGGGGGTTCTGTGTGTGCTTGTGTGTGCGCTCTGCCTGTACCCCGCCACTCCTGGCTGGGGTGTGCGGTGTGGGCGTGTGTGCTTGGGCTCGGGTTTTGGCTAGGCCCCTCCTCTCCTGGCTGGGGTGTTGGGGTGTGCGTGTTTGTGTGCGCGCTCCGCTTATACCCCACTACTCCTGGCTGGGGTGTGCGGTGTGGGCGTATGTGGTCAGCCTCGGGTTTCGGCTGCGCCCCGCCACTCCTGGCTGGGGTGTTGGGGTTTGTGTGTGTTTGTGTCCGCGCTCCGCTTGTACCCCGCCACTCCTGGCTGGGGTGTGCGATGAGGGTGTGTGTGCTTGGGCTCGGGTTTCAGCTGCGCCCCGCTACTCCTGGCTGGGGTGTCGGGGTGTGTGTGTGCCTGTGTGCGCGCCCCGCTTGTACCCCGACACTCCTTGCTGGGGTGTGCGGTGTGTGTGTGTGTGCTTGGGCTTGGGTTTTGGCTGTGTCCAGCCACTCCTGGCTGGGGTGTTGGGGTTTGGTTTTTGTGTGCATGCTCCGCTTGCACCCCACCACTCCTGGCTGGGGTGTGCGGTGTCGCTGTGTGTGCTTGGGCTCGGGTTTTGGCTGCGCTCCACCACTCTTGGCTGGCGTGTTGGGGTTTGTGTGTGTTTGTGTGCGCGCTACGCTTGTACCCCGCCACTACTGGCTTGGGTGTGCGGTGTGGGTTCGTGTGCTTAGGCTCGGGTTTCGGCTGCGCCCCGCCACTCCTGGCTGGAGTGTTTGGGTGTGTGTGTGCCTGTGTGTGCGCCCCGCTTGTAGCCCGCCAGTCCTGGCTGGGGTTTGTGGTGTGAGGGTTTGGTGTGGCCTGGCACCTGTTCCAGTGCCGTGGCTCGTTGCGTGGCACCTGGTGGCCGTTGTTGCTTGGCACCTGTCCGTGTGCCTTGGTTTTGGCCGACAGCATGCCTCTCTGGCGTGCTTGGTGGCCTAGCGTGGTGCGCCGCGCCTCGTCCAGTCCGGTCGCTTTCGGTGCTTTGGTCGGCTTTCCTGACGCCGTGCTGCCTTTCCCCATCCCGGGGGCCTGCGCCCCCGGCTTTACTGGGTGGCTGCGCGGGGCACGCGGAGGCCGGCCGAGAACAGGGCTCATTGTGCCTGCCACTGGCCCCCGCCGAGGCAGGGGCGCTAGGCTCGCCCCGCGTCGTACCCGTTCGGGTCCCCGTGATGCGGTTGTCCCTGGCACGTCCCTCCGTCGTCGGTCTTCGGCTGCGTGCGCTGCGGTGATTTGCGTGTCTGGACCCGGTCACTGACGCGTCCGGTTTCCCGTACCCTCCGTTGTTTGACGGGGGACTCGGCCGGTGCACCAGGGCTGTTTTGTGCGGACGTCGTCACCTCCCCTTGCGGGTCGGGGGACGCCACGCCCGGGTCTCGTGCGTGTGTGCGTGTGCTCGTCCGTCCTGGCCGAGTCGGGCGGGCCGGCCTCCTGGGCGCGTTTTGCTGCGCCTCACCTTTTCCTCTGGCCGTTTTGTCTTTCTGCTTTCGTCGGCCCCCTCCGGGCTGGGGTTGCCCCTTTTGTGGTTCCTTGGTTGCCTCCCCCCCCCCCCTTTTTTTTCTTCCTGTTGTGCCGTCTTATGCGTGCCCCCCTTGTCTCTTTCTTTCTTTGGTTTCCGACCCTGGGTGCGTTGGGCCTTGGCGCCTTGTTTTTCTTTCCTCCTCCCCCCCCGGCTTGTGTTTCTTTTTTCGTCGTGCGCCCCCGTTGTCTCCTGCTTTCGCTGTTTTCCAGCCCCGGGTGCCCTGGGCCTTGGCGCTGTGTGCTGTTTGTTTTCTTTGCCTCCCACCCCTCGGCTCTCCGTGCTCTCTCGCCTCTTTTGTGGTTCCCGCCTGGGCGTTGACTGCTCCCTAGTGGTTGTTGCCCCCCCCCCCCCTCTCTTCTGTGTCTCGCTGTTTTTCTCGCTGCTGCTTTGTGCTCCGTTTTTTTTTCCTTCTCGTTGCGCGCCCCCGTTGTCTCTGGCTTTCTCTGGGTTCAGGCCCCGGGTGCCCTGGGCCTTGGCTCTGTGTGCTGTTTGTTCTGTTGGCCTCCCGCTCCTCCGCTCTCCGTGCGCTCTCGCCTCTTTTGTGGTTCCCGCCTGGCCGTTGGCTGCTCCCTGGTGGTTGTTGCCCCCCCCCCCCCCCTCTTTTGTCGGCCCAAATTTCAGCCACCACAAAGCGAGGGTGCAGGCCGTGGGCTGGTTCCTCTTGGGGACCAGGAAACAGGGGAGCAGACCTTTTGCTGCCCCCACCCCCCCCAACAGAAATGGGGCCGGACCGAAAGCAGGCCCAGCACCCCCCCCCCCCCGCATGCCCTCGCACCCTCACTGCAGGCCGTCACATGGTGATCGAGGTCCCTCAGGGAGCGGACTCCGAGCGACAAGTATGTTGGGATCTGGGACCCGCATGGTAACCGAGCAGGTGGTCCTCCTCTCCCACACAAGTGAACAGGTAGACCCATCCACCACCCTACCCCCCCCCCCCAGCCTGCGCCCCCGACGGGAGGGGTGCACGGAGTCGGCGCCCTCAGGGCCTAAAAGTGGAGGCTGTGAAGGGCTCACAGCTTGACTGCTGTGGGTATCCCTTGAGCGGCCTGCCCAGGGAACCTCCAGGTGTGCACGTGCCCCTCCAACTTCATCACAGACGCCTAGGCCAGCACAGCCCCGTGCACTCCAGTGCAGTTGTGGGTGACCCCTGGAGGCCAGACAGCCACCAGCCGACCCCTGCCCCCCCCCCCCCCCTTCCTCAACGGAGAGGCCATTCGGGTGGGGTGCCCTCTGGGCCCCCTCGTCTACGCGGGCTGTAGCGCCGCAGCCAGTGCAGCCAGCACCCGTGGCACCCAGGGCAGGGAAGCACACTCTGTGCCCTGGTGCCCCTCCATCTGCCCAGGGTACGCCCTCGGCCGTGGGAGCCGGACCCAGCCCGCGAGGCAGCACCACCTGTGCCTAAGGCAGTCAAGGAGTGCGGGTCTCACCCCAGTCGTGCCACGTACCACCGCCTTCCCGTGCCAATAGGCAGTCGTGGAGTGGTTGGGTAGCATGTCCTTGTGACGTGGAGGTTGCGAGCCCAGGCCCACATCTCCCCCGGCGGGCTCAGCGTCAGGCTCTCCAGCCTCCCTGCCGGGGCCTGGAGCACCAGGCACACACTTCCCCGCGCCAACGCCGAACAACAATGGAGCAAGCAGGTGTGCCACAGCCCTCCCCTCCCCCCCTCAGACACACAAGGGCACATACACACAGGCACGGCGGCATCTCCCGCCCGCGAGCGCCACCGCGGGGTCTGGGGGCGGTCAACAGTCCGGTAGGCCTTGTGACCGGACACCCGGGTACGGCCGCCCAGTCGGGTCCCGCAGGGAAGGCGGCGCAGACCGTGGGTAGGCAACCAGGCGAGGCCTTGACCCGACCCGACCCGACCCGACCCCCCTCTTTTGTGCCTCACTGTTTCTCTCGCTGCTGCTTTGTGCTCCGTTTTTTTTTCTCTCTTGTTGCGCGCCCCCGTTGTCTCTGGCTTTCTCTGGTTTCCGGCACCGGGTGCCCTGGGCCTTGGCTCTGTGTGCTGTTTGTTCTGTTGGGCTCCCGCTCCTCGGCTCTCTGTGCGCTCTCGCCTCTTTTGTGGTTCCTTACTGGCCGTTGGCTGCTCCCTGGTGGTTGTTGCCCCCCCCCACCTCTTTTGTACCTCACTGTTTTTCTCGCTGCCGCTTTGTGCTCCGTTTTTTTTTCTCTCTTGTTGCGCGCCCCCGTTGTCTCTGGCTTTCTCTGGTTTCCGGCCCTGGCTGCCCTGGGCCTTGGCGCTGTGTGCTGTTTTTTTTTGGCCTTCTGCTCCTGGGCTCTCCGTGCGCTCCCGCCTCTTTTGTGGTTCCCGCCTGGTCGTTCGCTGCTCCCTGGTGGTTGCTGCCTCCCCCCCCCCCTTTGTGTCTCGCGGTTTTTGTCGCTGCTGCCCGCTGCTCTGTTTTTTTTTTTTGCTCGTTGGCGGTTCTCACCGCCTGCCCCCCCCCCCCCTGATGGGTGTGTGGTGCCTTGTGCTGCCGCGCTGTGCTGCCCTTCCGTGTTGCGTGCTGTGCTGTGGTGCCTCACCTTGCTTTGTTGTGGGCTGCTGCGCGCTGTGCGGTGTTTGTTTGGGTGTTTGGGTCTGTGTTGTGCTGCGCTGCTGGTGGCTGCTGCGTGTTGTGCTGTGCCTTTGGTCGTGCCGTCCGGTTGGGTTGTTCGCGGTGTGCCGTGCTGTGCTGTGTGTCCCTGGGTGCGGTGCTGTGCCGCGCTGCTGCGCGTCGTGCCTCCCGGTGTTGTGTTGTTGTGTACTGTGTTGTTTTGTTGCACTTGTTTGGTGTCGCTGATTGCTGTGCCGTGTCCTCAGGCGCTGCCCGTCGCCCTGGGGGCCTGTGCTTTGCGGCGCTGTGTTTTGTGGTGTTCCCCAACGCTGTGTGCGGTGTGCTGTGTGTGTTTTGTTGTGGCGCGCTGGTGCGCGCTGTTGTTCGCAGTGTTTAGCAGTGGGTTGGTGTGTGGTTTGAGTTAGGGGAGACAACGTTGGCGGGGGGTTGGGGAGCGCGCCTTTTTTCTTTGACCTCTTAACAATGGCCCATTACGGGCTCCTCTCTGTATAGGAGTGTAGTTCTGTGTCGTTTGGGTTAGGTCAGACGACCTTGAAGTGAGGTTTTGGAGGGATGGTTGTGGTCAAGCAGGAGAGCGGATTCGCTCACAACCCGATTCTCACTTCTTCCCGTGATCCTTTTGGATAGTTGAAGACTAAAAGGTAATTTCTTCCCTTTCCCTTGGGCTGCTGTCGTTGCGCATATGATGCTTTGTTTGAGGGCAACCCCTTTTTCCGCGTGTAATTTCTCTTTTTGGCCACCCGCCCAGCATCTTTACAATAAGAGTGTCTTTGGTTTGAGGAGCTTCGACGGCTAATAACAAGGCCATTATCATCGGCTCATTGAAGTATCGTCGCAATGGCTGTATCCTGATCGTAGCCAACGATGACACCGGGGACCGGTACCTAGTCTCCTTTTTTGGGGATATCGTTCAAGCCCTCATCTTGATCATCAGATTCTTGGTCTTGCACATCTGACTCACCCGAGGATGGTTCATGGAGGTATGAAGGGACCACCAGTTTGTGTACTGACTCATCTGCCGCAGATGGTTCTTGGAATGGCTCGTAGTCAGGAGAGTGGTTGGACTCAGATGAGGAGTCAGATATTTTGCCGCTGAAAAGCGATGCAAACGATGCTCCCGATGCCCGCGGTTACAAACATTTCTGCAGATGCAACATTGCATGTTTCGACCTTTCTTCAAAGCAGTTGGAAAATGGTGCGTGTTCGTGTGTATTTCTATGTGTATGTCTATGCGCTATGTCTACTTAACTGTTCCCAAATGATGGGTCTGCTTGCCACTCGAGTCAACAGACTGGGACTTCCTAATAGATTCCATTTCAATTACCGCTGGTGCGCGCTACATACGGTATATAGCAGTATCTAGATTGTATAGGGTTACTACAGCCCTCGTGTCCGCGTCTTTGAACTCATTTCTACAGTATTTCATCTGAAACCAAATGCCACGGTTGGCCTACTTAACCGAATTATTTAGATGCTTTAAAGAAAGAGATACTTTTTCCGGCGCTAACAGTTGAGGTATGGAATAGAACCGTGTAGGGAGGAAATTTTTTATAGAAAAAAACCGTGTACGTGCACCGGTGTAAAGGTGAGGACAAGCCTGAAATCCTGTGTTTGCTCTAGGATTCGGTTCGTTATGTTTATTGCTATTTTTTCATTAAGGTATGGTGCTAAGTACTTGGCTGTACTGACACTTGTATGTTACATAACCCCATATATGATGCTGTTTGGCGTTGCGGTGCAGATGCCCGCTTTTGGGCACTGCAGTGCATGCGTGCGCACTGATTTGTGCAGTGTTTTCTGTCGGAGTCGCAGTGATTTTTTAACTATAGAAGAAGCTGATTTTGTAGGAATTTAGTATGTGGTTGCGTGCATCAATTCTGGTTGTCATTTATTGTGCATTGTTTTAGTGTGCAAAGGTATCGTTAAGATCTCAGCATTATTTACAATCTCCGCTGAGAATTAAGTTTAGATTGATTGTTTTTGGAGTTCTTGCACGTTGAGGATGTGTTGAAGGAGTTTTATTTGATAGATTCAACAATACAACCCGAAATCAAGCACGTGAAATACAAAACTGGGTGTTGTAATGAATGATCTCAACATTACAAAACCCAGTTTTGTTTTTGGCGTGCTTGATTTTGGGTCGTATTGTTGAATCTTTCAAATGAAACTCCTTCAACCCGTCCTCAACGTGCAAGAACTCCCAAAACAATGAATCTGAACTTAATTCTCAGCAGACATTGTAAATAATGCTGAGATCTTAACGATCCCTTTGCACACTAAAACAATGCACAATAAATGACAACCAGAATTGATGCATTCAACCACATACCAAGTTCCTACAAAATCAGCTTCTTTTATAGTTATGAAATCACTGCTATTCCGACAGAAAACACTGCCCAAATCAGTGCGCACGCGTGCACTGCAGTGCCCAAAAGGCGGCATCTGCACCGCAACGCCAAACAGCATCATATATGGGGTTATGTAACATATAAGTGTCAGTACAGCCAAGTACTGAGCACCATACCTTAATGAAAAAATAGCAAAAAACATAACAAACCGAATCCTAGAGCTAACACAGGATTTCAGGCTTGTCCTCACCTTTACACTCCCCCCCGGAGCCCACACAGGGCCTGACCCAGGGTGGCTGAACCATAACAACCCAAAGGTGAGGCAAGATTGTTTGGGTGGGTCAAAAAGCAATGCTTTGGGTTGGTGGAAAACCGTTTTGCCTCCAAAATGAGCCTGCAAGGTTTTACACTCCCCCCTCAGGATCAGAACTACCCTCCCAAGGGTGGTTCTGACCGGACAGAAATAATGAAACCTGCAGGCTATAAACCTACAATAGTATACACATGTAGATGCCTGTGATCTGGCTCCTTCTACTCATTCCAGGTCAAAAGGCTACTATCTAACCAGTGGAATACCATGGTGTCATAGATAGTTAAACCCCTACAAAGGGTTTTCTGTCACCGCAAAATGTGCCCCTACATTCAGCATTGGGGTGGTGGTCTTCAAGACCTTTATACCTATACCCATATCCTGAACTGGGGTATTCAACTGTCAGGTGCGAGGGCACAAGACTAGCAGTGCCATGGCTACTGCCCAAAAAGTTGGTATTAAAATACTAAAACAAAAAACAAACTCCTCTGCTTTTCTTCCTAAAACAAAAGCAGGTTAAAAACAAGAAAAACACTCTGCTCACAAGCAGGCAGGTGCAACGCAAAACAAAATGGAAAAAGTGAGTAAACCAGAGTTCACTCAAATTGTCAAGCAGGGTGTACCCCACTACTGCTCATTGGAGATCCAAAATAGTATCCACAACGAAAGAGAAAGTAAAGGCACTTGTCTGTGCCAGCACACAACGCGCTTGGCGCCCAAGAGGAGGCCAAAAAAGACCTTGTTGACATACTGAAAATGTACATGCCAGGGAATCTAAGTCAGATTCCTGCATATATGCAGCCAAACAGGCTTCACACTGTGCAAGGCACAGTGGTTGGCAAAACAAAGCGCTCGCAGGGTGCGAATGAGCACATACAGCGCCTACACTTGTAGCAGCGCTCACGACAGTTAGTTAACACAGAGCGCTCTGAGCGCTCTGACAGCACAGAAAACAAAGCGCTCGTCCAGCGCTGTACACTTGACAACTAGAAACAAAAGCACAAGGCTTATACCAAGAACGGGTTCGTCGCGTCCTCCTTGGCTTTGTTCCTTACAACCTGACCCCAGGACTCACGCGTGGGGCACATCAGTGTCGTCTCTCTAACATTGTGCCCTCTTCGAAGCTTGTATGAGGCTGTCATGGCCTCCAAAAGCTCCCAGAACCCTGATGCTGCTTGCCGACGTGGTACAGCTTGGCCACTCTGTTTCCCTCGCTTCTGAGAACGCGTTGGCACATACCCTTCCTCGCCTGGTTGTTGCACGCTTTCTTGAATTCGTTTCGACTCTTCCCTTTGACCTCGTTTCAGGCAACTCCACTGCGCTGGTCTAGGCAAATCCCCAGTCTGGGAGTGCTTCGGCAAGTTCCACTGGGCCTTTTTCGGCGAGTCCTCACTCTGAATGTGCTTTGGCCCGTTCCACTGGGCTTGTTTCGGCGAAATCTCACTCTGCACGTGCTTCGGCAAGTTCGACTGGGCCTTTTTCGGCGAGTCCTCACTCTGCGCGTGCTTCGGCAAGTCCCATTGGGCTTGTTTTGGCGAATCCTCACTCTGCGCGTGCTTCGGCAACCTTGATCTTCTTGGTCTGAACAGCGCAAACAGATTTGTGCCACAATCTGCACGTTGTCGAAGTGCAGTCACCATGTCCTTCAGCTCACGCAGTGGCTTTTCCAAACCCTCGTACAAACCTGACATACGCTGCTCGTAGCACCTGTGCTCCATTTGGCCGTGTACCTTTGGTTCCTTCGATTGAATTTTCTCTTGGTCTTTTGGCTTCGTCGACTCCAACGAAAGGTTTTGACCACACTGAAAAATTTGGCGATAGAGTTGTTGAAATTCATACCCGATGGAGGTCTGTGCTGTACCTGAGTGAGTGCCGTTCATTGGACTCCAACTGCTCCAACTTCTTCATTTTCTTTGAGAACTCTGTTCGTTGTTCCTGCACTGGCGGTGAAGGTGCAGGCCTCTTTGGCGGCAGCAACTCTACCGTAGCGGCGGAGCTACCATGGCTTACCTGGTGACAGAAGGGAGTTGTGGACGTCGGACTGGAACTTTGGCACGCGGCGGTGGTTGTTGCCACTCTCAGGCTTGAAATGGCGGCGTTCTCCGTGGCGTAGGGGTTATTGATCTGCAGCGGAGTCTTGCGGGCGTTAAGATCTTTCATTACAAAACCGAGTTTTGTATTTCGCCTGCTTGATTTCGGGTCGTATTGTCGAATCTTTCGAATAAAACTCCTTCAACCCGTCCCCAACGTGCAAGAACTCCAAAACCAAAGAATCTGAACTTAATTCTCAGCAGACATTGTAAATAATGCTGAGATCTCAACGATCCCTTTGCACACTAAACCAATGCACAAAAAATGACAACCAGAATTGATGCATGCAACCACATACTACATTCCTACAAAATCAGCTTCTTTTATAGTTAAAAAATCACTGCTATTCCGACAGAAAACACTGCACAAATCAGTGCGCACGCGTGCACTGCAGTGCCCAAAAGGCTGCATCTGCACCGCAACGCCAAACAGCAACATATATGGGGTTATGTAACATACAAGTGTCAGTACAGCCAAGTACTGAGCACCATACCTTAATGAAAAAATAGCAATAAACATAACGAACCGAATCCTAGAGCAAACACAGGAATTCAGACTTGTCCTCACCTTTACATGGACCCAAAAAACCGTGTACGTACACAGGTTTTTCTGGGAAAACCGTGTACGTACATGGCTTTCGACATCAGGGAATTTTTTTTGGGCAGAACTTGGGAGGTGTGATCCTTAAATAGCGTGCACATCCGAGGAGGGAGAAAGGGAGAGAGAGAGAGAGAGAGAGAGGAAGAGAGAGAGAGAGAGAGAGAGAGATGGAGAGAGAGAGAGAGAGAGAGAGGGGTGGGGGGGGGTTGGAGGGAGGGAGGTAGAAAGGGGGAGAGAGCATGATAGAGAGGCATACGAGTATAGAGAGAGAGAGAGAGGCAGAGAGAGATGGACAAACGCAGAAAGGGCGAGAGATACAAACAAAGACAGAAAAAAGAGAGAGAGAGAGAGAGAGATAGACAAACAAAGAGAGCCTTCAAGGACGTGACCCAACAACGCGGAGATGGGCGCGGGGTAACACAGGGTCATAATCAATGTTTTTGTGCGTGCCGGCAGGGAGGAACAGGGCACCACAGCACACAAACACCACCACCGGTCACAAGACAGCACGGACAACCAACAGGGGAACACAGCAATGCACGACAGGCCACAGGAGGGCAAAGCAAGGACAAACAGCACCGCAAAACGACAGCAGAAAACAATAGCACAGCACCACGAAACAGCGCAACACCACGAAACACGACACAGGGAAGCAGGGCACCACAGCAAACCACACCAGCCACAGGTAACCAGACCACGCGGCCAGACAGGGACACCAACGGCGACACACGGCCAGCAGACGACGGAGGGCCGCCAGACCCGGCACCGCACCACACAACACCAGAGGAAACAGCACAACACACAGCAGCGCACCACAGCACCAGGCGCCAGCAACAGCACGCACCACACGAACAGCACGACGCAAGCGCACCAGCACAACGGAACACAGCACCGCACAGAGCGGAGAGGACAGGGAACGCCCAGAGCAACACCCCAGGACACCCACAGCACGCAGCACAGCGGCGAACAACAGCGCGCACCAGAACGCCACGACAAAACACACACAGCACAGAGCACACAGCGCGGGAGAACACCGCAAAACACAGTGCCGCAAAGCACAGGGCCCCAGGGCGACAGGCAGCGCCAGAGGACACGGCACAACAAGCAGCGACACCAAACAAGCGCAACAAAACAACACAGCACACAACAACACAACACCGGGAGGCACGACCCGCAGCAGCGCGGCGCAGCACCGCACCCAGGGACACACAGCACAGCACGGCACACCGCAACACAGACCAACACCAAGTAGCAGGCCACACCGCGAACAACCCAACCGGACGGCACGACCAAAGACACGGCACAACACACAGCAGCAACCAACTGCGCAGCACAACACAAAAACAAACACCCCAACAAACACCGCACAGCGCGCAGCATCCCACAACACAGCAAGGCGAGGCACCACAGCACAGCACGCAACACGGAAGGGCAGCGCAACGGGGCAACACCAGACACCACAAGGCACCACGAACGCACCAGGGGGGGGAGGGGGAGCAGGCGGCGAGAACCGCCGACGAGCAGAGAAAAAAAAAAAGAGCACGGAGCAGCAGCGATAAAAACCGCGACACACAAAAGGGGGGGGGGGGGCAGCAAACACCAGGAAGCAGCCAACGGCCAGGCGGGCAACACAAAAGAGGCGAGAGCGCACGGAGAGCCGAGAAGGAGGAAGCCGACGAAAACAAACAGCACACAGTGCCAAGGCCCCGGGCACCCCGGGTCAGAAAGCAGAGAAAGCCAGAGACAACGGGGCGCGCAAAAAAAAAAGAGCACAAAGCGGCAGCGAGAAAAACAGCGAGACACAAAAGGGGGGTGGGGCAGCAACCACCAGGAAGCGGCCAACGGCCAGGCTGGAGCCACAAAAGAGGCGAGAGCGCACAGAGAGCCGAGAAGCGGGAAGCCAACGAAAACAAACGGCACACAGCGCCAAGGCCCAGGGCAACCGGGGCCGGAAACCAGAGAAGGCCAGAGACAACGGGGGCGAGCAAAAAGAAAGAGGAGCACAAAGCGGCAGCGAGAAAAACACCGAGGCACACAGGGGGGGGGGGGGGCAGCAACCACCAGGAAGCAGCCAACGGCCAGGCGGGAGCCACAAAGGAGGCGAGCGCACACAGAGTGCCAAAGAGCGGGAGGCAACCAAAACAAACAGCACACAGCGCCAAGGCCCAGGACACCCGGGGCCTAAAAGAATGAGAAAGCCAGAGACAACGGGGGCGCGCAACGAGAAAAAAAAACAGAGCACAAAGCGGCAGCGGGAAAAACAGCGAGACACAAAAGAGGGGGGGGGGGGGGCAACAACCACAAGGGAGCAGCCAACGGCCAGGCGGGAACCACAAAAAAGGCGAGAGCGCACGGAGATCCGAGGAGCGGGAGGCCAACAAAACAAACAGCACACAGCACCAAGGCCCAGGGCACCTGGGGCCGGAAACAAGGGAAAGCCAGAGACAACTGGGGCGCGCAGCCAGCAGAAAAGAAGGGAGCACCAAGCGGCAGCAAGAAGAACAGCGAGACACAAGAGAGGGGGGGGGCGACAACCACCAGGGAGCAGCTAACGGCCAGGCGGGAGCCACAAAAGAGGCGAGAGTGCACGGAGAGCCGAGGAGCGGGAGGCCAATAAAACAAACAGCACACAGCGCCAAGGCCCAGGGCACCCGGGGCCAGAAAGCAGAGAAAGCCAGAAACAACGGGGGCGCGCAACGAGAAAAAAAAACGGAGCACCAAGCGGCAGCGAGTAAAAACAGCGAGACACAAAAGGGGGAGGGGGGCAGCAACCACCAGGGAGCAGCCCACGGCCAGGCAGGAACCACAAAAGAGGCGAGAGCGCACGGAGAGCCGAGGAGCGGGAGGCCAACAAAAAAAACAGCACACAGCGCCAAGGCCCAGGGCAACCGGGGCCGGAAAGCAGAGAAAGCCAGAGACAACAGGGGCGCGCAACGGGAAAGAAGAAAGAAAGGAGCACAAGGCTGCAGCGAGAAAGACGACGAGACACAAAAGAGTGGGGGGGGGGCAGCAACCACCAAAGAGCAGCCAATGGCCAGGCAGGAACCACGAAAGAGGCGAGACCGCACA
Source organism: Eutreptiella sp. 'Long Island Sound 2002' (assembly GCA_964036045.1). NCBI lineage: Eukaryota > Euglenozoa > Euglenophyceae > Eutreptiales > Eutreptiaceae > Eutreptiella > Eutreptiella sp. 'Long Island Sound 2002'. The sequence goes on along the minus strand of OZ038381.1, from coordinate 125,733,557 downwards.
GAGAGCCGAGGAGTGGGAGGCCAACAAAACAAACAGCACACAGCGCCAAGGCCCAGGGCACCCGGGGCCGGAAAGCAGAGAAAGCCAGAAACAACGGGGGCGCGCAACGAGAAAAAGAACAGAGGCCAAAGCAGCAGCGAGAAAAACAGCAAGACACGAAAAGGGGGAGGGGGGCAGCAACTACCAAGTAGCAGCCAACGGCCAGGCAGGAGCCACAAAAGAGGCGAGAGCGCATGGAGAGCCGAGGAGCAGGAGGCCAACAAAACAAACAGCACACAGCGCCAAGGCCCAGGGCACTTGGGGCTGGAAAGCAGAGAAAGCCAGGGACAACAGGGGCGTGCAACGAGAAAGAAGAAAAAAAGGAGCACAAATCGGCAGCGAGAAAGACAGCGAGACACAAAAGAGTGGGGGGGGGGCAGCAACCACCAAAGAGCAGCCAATGGCCAGGCAGGAACCACGAAAGAGGCGAGACCGCACAGAGAGCCGAGGAGTGGGAGGCCAACAAAACAAACAGCACACAGCGCCAAGGCCCAGGGCACCCGGGGCCGGAAAGCAGAGAAAGCCAGAAACAACGTGGGCGCGCAACGAGAAAAAGAAAGGAGGCCAAAGCAGCAGGGAAAAACAGCGAGACACAAAAAGGGGGAGGGGGGCAGCAACCACCAAGTAGCAGCCAACGGCCAGGCAGGAACCACAAAAGAGGCGAGAGCGCATGGTGAGCCGGGGAGCGGGAGGCCAACAAAGCAAAAAGCACACAGCCCGAAGGCCCAGGGGAACCCGGGGCAGGAAAGCAGAGAAAGCCAGAAACAACGGAGGCGTGCAACAAGAAAAAAAAAAAAAGGAGCACAAAGCGGCAGCGAGAAAAACAGCGAGACACAAAAGGAGGGGCTGGGGGCAGCAACCACCAAAGAGCAGCCAACGGCAAGACAGGAACCACAAAAGAGGCGAGAGCGCACGGAGAGCCCAGGAGCGGGAGGCCAACAAAACAAACAGCACACAGCGCCAAGGCCCAGGGCACCCGGGGCCCGAGAGCAGAGAAAGCCAGAGACAACGGGGGCGCGCAACGAGAAAGAAAAAAAACAGAGCACAATGCGGCAGCAAGAAAAACAGCCAGACACAAAAGGCGGGGGGGGGGAGCAACCACCAAGAAGCAGCCAACTGCCAGGCAGGAACCACAAAAGAGACGAGCGTGCATGGTAAGCCGAGGAGCGGGAGGCGAACAAAACAAACAGCACAAAGCGCCAAGGCCCAGGGCACCCGGGGCCGGAAACCAGAGAAAGCCAGAGACAGTGGGGGCGCGCAACGAGCAAGAAAAAAAAACAGAGCACAAAGCGGCAGCAAAAAAAACAGCGAGACACAAAAGAGTGGGGGGGGGCAGGACGAAAAATATGAAAAAAACACAAGCCAGGGGGGCAGGAGGAAAGAAAAACTAGGCGCCAAGGCCCAAGGCACCAAGGGTCGGAAACCAAAGAAAGAAAGAGACAAGGAAGGCACGCGGAGAAGGGAACAGCAGGAAGAAGAAAAAAAAAAGGGGGGGAGGCAACCAAATAACCACAAAACGGGCAATCCCAGCGCGGAGGGGGGCGAAGCAAAGCAGAAAGACAAAGCAGGCAGAGGAAAAGGTGAGGAGCACCAAAACGCGCCCCAGAGGCCGGCCTGCCCGACCCGGCCAAGAAGCACCAGCACACGCACACACGCACGGGACCCGGGCGTGGCGTCGTCCGACCCGCAAGGAGAGGTGACGACGTCCACACGACACAGCCCCGGTGCACCGGCCAAGTCCCCCGTCGAACGACGGACGGTACGGTAAACCGGAGGTGTCAGTGACCATGTCCACACACGCAAACCACCGCAGCGCACGCAGCTCAAGACCGACGCCGGAGGGACCCGCCAGGGACAACCCCATCGCGGGGCCCCGAACTGGTACGATGCGGAGCGAGCCCAGCGCCCCTGCCTCGGCGGGGGCCAGCAGCAGGCACAATGAGCCCGGTTCCCAGCCGGCCTCCGCGTGCCCCGCGCAGCCACCCAGTAAAGCCGGGGGCGCAAGCCCCCGGGGTGGGGAAAGGCACCACGGCGTTGTGAAAGCCGACCGGAGCACCCAGAGCGAACGGACCGGACGAGGCGCGGCGCACCGCGCGGGGCCAACAGGCACGCCAGAGAGGCACGCCGCCGGCCACAACCAACCCAAACAGACAGGTGCCAAGCAACAACGGCCACCGGGTGCCAGAAACCCGGGCAGCGACCACAACACGCAACGAACCACGGCACCGGAACAGGTACCAGGCAACACGAAACCCGCACACCACAAACCTGGGCCAGGAGTGGTGGGGTACCAGCGGGGCGCGCACACAGGCACACACACACCCTGACACCCCAGCCAGGAGTGGCGGGGCGCAGCCAAAATCCGAACCCCAGCACACATACCCACACCGCAGACCCCAGACAGGAGTGGCGGGGTACAAGCGGAGCGCGCACACAAACACGCACACCCCAACACCCCAGCCAGGAGAGGCGGGGCCTGGCCAAAACCCGAACCCTAGCACACACGCTAACACCGCACACCCGGGCCAGAATTGGCGTGGTACAAGCAGAGCGCGCACACAAGCACACACAGAACCCCAACAGCCAAGCCAGGAGTGGCGGGGCGCGGCCGAAACCCGAGCCCAAGCACAAACACCCAAACCGCACACCCAAGCCAGGAGTGGCGGGGTACAACCGGAGCGCGCACACAACCACACACACACCCCAACACCCGAGCCAGGAGTGGCGGGGCGCAGCCGAAACTGAGCCCAAGCACACACGCCCACACCGCACACCCAAGCCAGGAGTGGCGGGGTAAAAGCGCAGCGCGCACACAAACACGCACACCCTAGCACCCCAGCAAGGAGTGGCGGGGCGCACCAGAAACCCGAGCCCAAGCGCACACACCAACACCGCACACGCCAGCCAGGAGTGGCGGGGTACAAGCGGAGCGCACACACAAGCACACACACACCCCAACGCCCCAGCCAGGAGTGGCGGGGCGCAAACGAAACCCGAACCCGAGCACACACACCCACACCGCACACCCCAGCGAGGAGTGGCGGGGTACAGGCGGAGCGCTCACACAAACACGCACACCCCAACACCCCAGCCAGGAGTGGCGGAGCGCAGCCAAAACCCGAGCCCATGCACGCACAACCCAGCCAGGACTGGTGGGGTACAAGCGGAGCGGACACACCAACACACACACCCCAACACCCGAGCCAGGAGTGGCGGGGCGCAGCCGAAACCAGAGCCCAAGCATACACACCCAAACCGCACACCCCAGCCAGGAGTGGCGGGGTACCAGCAGAGCGCACACACAAGCACACACACACCCCAGGACCCCAGCCGGGAGTGGCCGGGCGCAGCCAAAACCCGAGCCCAAGCACACACACCCACAACGCAGAGCACAACCAGGAGTGGCGGGGTACAAGCGTGATGCGCACACAAGCACACACACACCCCAACACCCCAGCCAGGAATGGCACAATGCAGCCGAAAACCGAGCCAGGACACACACATGAACATCGCACACCCCAGCTAGGAGTGGCGGGGCCCAAAGCGGAGAGGGTACACAAGCACACACAGGCCCCAACACCTCAGCCAGGAGTGGTGGGGCGCAGCCAAAACCCGAGCCCAAGCACACACACCCACACCTCACACCCCAGCCAGGAGTGGCGGGGTACAAGCGGAGCACGCACACAAACACACACACAGACCCATCACCCCTGCCAGGAGTGGCAAGGCGCAGCTGAAACCCAAACCCAAGCACAACCCAGACCCAAACACAAGCGCCACACCACAGTACGGACCCCAGTGTCCATAGCCCGGGCACTGAGGCAGCCCATGCCATGCAGGTGACCCGGCCAAACGAGATCGGGAGCCTGGGGGTAGGGCTGCATCCTAAGGCCTGCGCTGCTTTGGGACTCGACGCGGAGTGTGCGACACCCAAGCGCCTCGGAACCCCAGTACCAAGAACATGCATTCATGCCTTGGGAACGGGATACGCCAGGAAGTCTGGTGAATCTCTAGGGTTCCGCCCAAAGGAGGGGACGTGCGCAAGCACGGGGGCACGGGGCACGGGGGCGAGAAAAGCACGTCAAGCTGGCGGTGATCAGCCCTCCCGGTGTTGCCCGGGGCCGCTTTGTTTGGGGCCACCAGTCAGGTCTAGCGGGATGTAAGCCGCCTCCCCTCTCCAAGCGCGGGGCCTCTTCCTGTCCGTCACAGCAGCAAACCCAGCGGGAACCATGGGGCGCCTCTCCACGACCGAGTGCACCTACCTACCTACCTACCTGTGTCTGTGAGAGAGAGAGAGTGAGAGACAGACAGAGAGAGAGAGAGAGAGAGAGAGAGGAAGAGAGAGAGAGAGAGAGAGGAGAGGGAAATGAGGAGAGAGAAAAGAGAGAGACAAAGCGAGAGAATAAGAGAGAGAGAAAGAGACAGTGAAAGAGGAAGACAAACACCTTGTCAAAAGGCCCAACCAAAGAGTAGCGAAGGGCAACTGTGCCGTGTTCCCTGTACACGGTTTTTTTCTATAAAACTTTCCCTCCAACTACCCGGCCAGAAAACAGTGCGCGTACATGGTTTTCCCAGGAAAAAGCCGTGTATGAACACATTTTTTGTAACAGTGAATCAATAATGCAATACAATGCGGTTCTGTTGATGTAATTTCCGTATCTGTCGCTTCATTAGTACCCTTCGTTGTTTTTCATTATAGAAAGAAGTGTTGCATGATGTCGTTTTATTTTGTATCATCCTGTGTCGCTTTCAAACTCTCGATGCATGGAGGCTAATATTCACCTTTGACAAAAAAGGTTTGGTGTCCTCTTGTATGTCGCTCCCTTCTTAGCATTTGCCTCATGAATCACCATGCAAGGTTCCTTTTTTGGCAATGTTGGGCATGGCAAATCAGAAGGCTTCTGTGTGGTATGTTTCGTGAAGTACCTCATCGAATGCCGTCTCGATTTGGATGTCCAATTTTGAATTTGTCAAGTTCGAATTCGTTGTCGGCAGTTAGCATCTTCACTAAATCTTGCTTGCCTCAGGTGTTGAAGAACCCAAAAGCCAAGAATTCGTCGTATTGGGCACAACCCAAGCCAGAGCTTGAACACCAGGATCGTGCTCACAATTGTGCCTACACTTGTGGGAAAAAGTGTTGGGTCCTTGTTGCTTTCGGTTTGGGTGATGAACAACCTCTCGCTTCTCGCAACAAGAGGCTGAAGCCAACGCCACCTACAGCACCTCAAACACCAAACAGTCAAGTCTCTGCGGATGAACCACTGTGCGACCTCTGTGACAAGAACAAGGTGTATAATGTTTTCAGGCCAGGGGACATTGGGTTTGCTGCAGCAAATATGGTTCCTTTTAGAGTGATGGAAAAGCAGTATTGTGTGAGAAAGGTGGCTTGTGGTCGAGGTTGCATTAGAGACTTGGGCACACTTGGTGAGTGATGCACTGGCCAACATTGCCATAAGAAGTGATAGAGTGCTTCCAATGAAAGAAACATTGTGGCCTACCCCGTCACGAACTGCGCAAACGGGGCACCACTTCATTGTCACAGCTGTCACGTGGAGACCCCCTCGCAAAATATCGCACAGATGCCTGCATTGCAATTTCTAACACTATGCAAGCGATGCTGCATCCTGTCAAGAGCGATGAAGGGACCCCATAAAATCCTAGGTGATAGAACCAAGGGATCACTTAACGACTCAAAGGCTTGCTGTGTCTCTGTGGAGAATGCTCTTCATATCATCCTTTCAGTGAAGAACCCCGGTTGCCGTGACTCCAAAGGTGCAAAAGCGGTTGAAACTGCCCTTCACACCATTGAGTGTGTGCCCCTGGATCTGAAAACGCCCATGTGTTCTCTTATGCCCTTCCCGCCCGGCCCTCCATGTAGAAGCGAGAAACCACAACAACGTGGTGCGAGGAGGGTTGTGAGACACTTTCTCTGAATTCAAGGACTTGCAATTCAAAGGTTGCGACCACCATATTATGGGATTGGTGTATAGTGCTTTCAATGGGGTCTTGTTAAAAACGCAGCGATCAAACCACGTGCTAGACGCATTCCAACCCAGTGCTATGGATATCTCTTTAGAACGTTCCTTGCACAACCGACGGAAGCATGCCTCCAAGAAACCACACAAAGCCCTGAGAGGTGTCGACTTCCCCAAAGTTGGAACCGAGGCACCACCACAAAGCAACTCGTATGCATCTGCATTTGCACGGGCCAATACATGAGCCTCTGCTTGCAGTTGCGCCAATTGGCACAAAAAATGTGCATCCGTTGTGGGACTACGGTCACCAAGTGTGAGGGTATCAGTCCCTTCCTCGCTCTTGACAGGATGCACCATCGCTTGCATAGTGTTAGAATTTGCAATGCAGGCATCTGTGCGATATTTTGCGAGGGGGTCTCCACGTGACAGCTGTGACAATGAAGTGGTGCCCTGTTTGCGCAGTTCGTGACGGGGTAGGCAACAATGTTTCTCTCATTGGAAGCACTCTATCACTTCTTATGGCAATGTTGGCCAGTGCATCACTCACCCAGTGTGCCCAAGTCCCTAATGCAACCTCGACCACAAGCCACCTTTCTCACACAATACTGCTTCCCCATCACCCTAAAAGGAACGATTTTTGCTGCAGCAAACCCAATGTCCCCTGGCCTGAAAACATGGTACACCTTGTTCTTGTCACAGAGGTCGCACAGTGGTTCATCCGCAGAGCCTTGACTGTTTGGTGTTTGTGGTGCTGTGGGTGGTGTTGGCTTCAGCCTCTTGTTGCGAGAAGCGAGAGGTTGTTCATCACCCAAACCGAAAGCAACAAGGACCCAACACTTTTTGCCACAAGTGTAGGCACGATTGTGAGCACGATCCTGGTGTTCAAGCTCTGGCTTGAGTGGTGCCCAATACGACAGATTCTTGGCTTTTGGGTTCTTCGACACCTGAGGCAAGCAAGATTTAGTGAAGATGCTAAATGCCGACAACAAATTCGAACTTGACGAATCCAAAATTGGACATCCAAGTCGAGACGGCATTCGATGAGGTACTTTACGAAACATACCACACAGAAGCCTTCTGATTCACCATGCCCAACATTGCCAAAAAAGGAACCTTGCATGGTGATTCATGAGGCAAATGCTAAGAAGGGAGCGACATACAAGAGGACACCAAACCTTTCTTGTCAAAGGTGAATATTAGCCTCCATGCATCGGGAGTTTCAAAGCGACACAGGATGATACAAAACAAAACAACATCATGCAACACTTCTTTCTACTATGAAAAACAACGAAGGGTACTAATGAAGCGACAGATACAAAAATTACATCAACAGAACCGCATTGTATTGCATTATTGATTCACTATTACAAAAAATCTGTTCATGTACAGTTTCTTCCTGGGAAAACCATGTACGCGCACTGTTTTCTGGCCGGGTAGTTGGAGGGAAAGTTTTATAGAAAAAACCGTGTACAGGGAACACGGCCCGCTTGCCCTTTCCTAATCTTTGGGTCGGCCTTTAGACAATGTGTTTGTCTTCCTCTTTCACTCTCTCTTTCTCTCTCTCTTATTCTCTCGCTTTGTCTCTCTCTTTTCTCTCTCCTCATTTCCCTCTCCTCTCTCTCTCTCTCTCTCTCTCTCTCTCTCTCTCTCTCCCTCTCTCTCTGTCTGTCTCTCACTCTCTCTCTCTCTCTCTCTCACAGGTAGGTAGGTAGGTAGGTGCACTCGGTCGTGGAGAGGCGCCCCAGGGTTCCCGCTGGCGTTGCTGCTGTGACGAACAGGAAGAGGCTCCGCGCTTGAGGAGGGGAGGCGGCTTACATCCCGCTAGACCTGACAGGTGGCGCCCAACAAAGCGGCCCCGGGCAACACCGGGAGGGCTGATCACCGCCAGCGTGACGTGCTTGTCTCGCCAGGAGGGTGTGCCCCCGTGCTTGCGCACGTCTCCTCCTTTGGGCGGAACCCTAGAGGTTCACCGGACTTCCTGACGTATCCCGTTCCGCAGGCATGCATGCATGTTCTTGGTACTGGGGTTCCGACGCGCTTGGGTGTCGCACACTCCGCCTCGAGTCCCAAAACAGCGCAGGCCTTAGGATGCAGCCTTACCCCCGGGCTCCGGATCTCGTTTGGCCGGGTCACCTGCATGGTACGGGCTGCCTCAGTGCCCGGGCTATGGACACTGGGTTTCCTACTGTTGTGTGGCGCTTGTGTTTGGGTCTGGGTTGTGCTTGGGTTTGGGTTTCAGCTGCGCCCTGCCACTCCTGGCAGGGGTGATGGGTCTGTGTGTGTCTTTGCGGGCGCGCTCCGCTTGTACCCCGCCACTCCTGGCTGGGGTGAGCTCTGTGGGTGTGTGTGCTTGGGCTCGGGTTTTGGCTGCGCCCCGCCACTCCTGGCTGGGGTGTTGGGGCCTGTGTGTGCTTGTGTGCCCGCTCTGCTTGTACCCCGCCACTCCTGGCCCGGGTGTGCGGTGTGCATGTGTGTGTCCCGGCTCGGTTTTCGGCTGCATTGCGCCACTCCTGGCTGGGGTGTTGGGGTGTGTGTGTGCTTGTGTGCGCATCACGCTTGTACCCCGTTACTCCTGGTTGGGCTGTGCGTTGTGGGTGTGCGTGCTTGAGCTCGGGTTTTGGCTGCGCCCCGCCACTCCCGCCTGGGTTGTTCGGGTGTGCGTGTGCTTGTGTGTGCGCTCCGCTTGTACCCCGCCACTCCTGGCTGGGGTGTGCGGTTTGGGTGTGTGTGCTTGGGCTCTGGTTTTGGCTGCGCCCCGCCACTCCTGGCTCTGGTGTTGGGGTCGGCGTGTTGGTGTGTGCGCTCCGCTTGTACCCCGCCACTCCTGGCTGGGGTGTGCGTGCTTGGGCTCGGGTTTTGGGTGCGCCCCACCACTCCTGGCTGGGGTGTGCGGTGTGCTTGTGTGCGCTTGGGCTCGGGTTTCGGCTGCGCCCCGCTACTCCTTGCTAGGGTGCTGGGGTGTGCGTGTTTGTGTGCGGGATCCGCTTGTACCCCGCCACTCCAGGCTGGGGTGTGCGGTGTGGGTGTGTGTGATTTGGCTCGGGTTTCGGCTGCGCCCTGCCACTCCCGGCTGGGGTGTGCGCTGTGGGTCTGTGTGCTTGGGCTCAGTTTCGGCTGCGCCTCGCCACTCCTGGCTCGGTTGTTGGGGTGTGTGTGTGCTTGTGACTGCCCCCTCCGGTTGTACCCCGCCACTCCTCGCTTGGGTGTGCGGTTTGGGTGTTTGTGCTTGGGCTCGTGTTTCGGCTGCGCCCCGCCACTCCTGGCTTGGCTGTTGGGGTTCTGTGTGTGCTTGTGTGTGTGTGCTGGGGCTCGGGTTTTGGCTGGGCCCCGCCTCTCCTGGCTGGGGTGTTGGGGTGTGCGTGTATGTGTGCGCGCTCCGCCTGTACCCCGCCACTCCTGGCTGGGGTGTGCTCGCTTGGGCTCGGGTTTTGGCTGCGACCCGCCACTCCTGGCTGGGGTTTGGGTGTGCGTGTTTGTGTGCGCGCTCCGCTTGTACCCCGCCACTCCTGTCTGGGGTGTGCGGTGTAGGTGTGTGTGCTCGGGCTCGGATTTTGGCTGCGCCCCGCCACTCCTGGCTGGAGTGTTGGGGTTTCTGTGTGTTTGTGTCCGCTCTCTGCTTGTACCCCGCCACTCCTGGCTGGGGTGTGCGGTGTGGTTGTGTGTGCTTGGGCTCAGGGTCTGGGTGCGCGCCCTGCCACTCTTGGCTGGGGTGTCGGGGTGTGTGCCTGTGTGCGCGCCCCGCTGGTACCCCACCACTCCTGGCTCAGGTTTGTGGTGTGCGGGTTTGGTGTTGCCTGGTACCTGTTCCGGTGCCGTGGTTCGTTGCGTGCTGTGGTCGCTGCCCGGGTTTCCGGCACCCGGTGGCCGTTGTTGCTTGGCACCTCTCCTTATGCCTTGGTTGTGGCCGGCGGCGTGCCTCTCTGACGTGCCTGTTGGACCCTCGTGGTGCGCCGCGCCTCGTCCGCCCTGGTCGCTCTGGGTGCTTCGGTCGGCTTTCACAACGCCGTGGTGCCTTTCCCCACCCCGAGGGCTTGCGCCCCCGCCTTTACTGGGTGGCCCCGCGGGGCACGTGGAGGCCGGCCGAGAACCTGGCTCATTGTTCCTGCTGCTGGCCCCCGCCGAGGCTGGGGCGCTGGGCTCGCTCCGCGTCGTACCCGTTCGGGGCCCCGCGATGGGGTTGTCCCTGGCAGGTCCCTTCTGGCGTCAGTCTTGGGCTGCGTGCGCTGCGGTGGTTTGCGTGTGCGGACCCTGTCACTGACGCGTCCGGTTTCCCGTACCGTCTGTCGTTCGACGAAGGACTCGGCCGGTGCTCTGGGGCTGTTTCGTGTGGACGTCGTCTCCTCCCCTTGCGGGTCGGAGGACGCCACGCCAGGGTCCCGTGCGTGTGTGCATGTGCTGGTCCTTCTTGGCCGGGTCGGGCGGGCCGGCCTCTCGGGCGCGTTTTGGTGCGCCTCACCTTTTCCTCCGCCCGCTTTGTCCTTCTGCTTTGCTTGGCCCCCCTCCGGGCTGGGGTTGCCTGTTTTGTGGTTCTTTGGTTGCCCCCCCCCTTTTTTTTTCTTTCTCCTGCTGTTCCGTTTTCCGCGTGCCCCCCTTGTCTCTTTCTTTCTTATGTTTCCAACTATTTGTGCCTTGGGCCTTGGCGCATAGTTTTTCTTTCCTCCTCCCCCCCTGGCTTGTTTTTTTTTTATTTTTTCCTCCTGCCCCCCCCCCCTCTTTTGTGTCTCGCTGTTTTTCTTGCTGCCGCTTTGTGCTCTGTTTTTTTTTTCTTGCTCGTTGCGCACCCCCGCTGTCTCTGGATTTCTCTGGTTTCCGGCCCCAGGTGCCCTGGGCCTTGGCGCTGTGTGCTGTTTGTTTTGTTGGCCTCCTGCTCCTCGGCTCTCTATGCACTCTTTGGTGGTTGCTCCCCCCCCCCCTTCTGTGTCTGGCTGTTTTTCTTGCTGCCGCATTGTGCTCCGTTTTTTTTTCTTTCTCGTTGCGCGCCCCCGTTGTCCCTGGCTTTCTCTGCTCTCCGGCCGCGGGTGCCCTGGGCCTTGGCGCTGTGTGCTTTTTGTTCTGCTGGCCTCCCGCTCCTGGGCTCTCCGTGTGCTCTCGCCTCTTTTGTGGTTCCTGTCTGGTCGTTGGCTGCTCTTTGGTGGTTGCTGCCCCCCGCCCCCCCTTTTGTGTCTCGCTGTTTTTGTCGCTGCCGCTTTGTGCTCCGTTCTTTTTCCTTTCTTGTTGCGCGCCCCCGTTGTTTCTGGCTTTCTCTGCTTTCCTGCCCCGGGTTCCTCTGGGCCTTGGCACTGTGTGCTATTACCTTTGTTGGCCTCCCGCTCCTCGGCTCTCCGTGCGCTCTCGCCTCTTTTGTGGTTCCTGCCTGACCGTTGGCTGCTACTTGGTGGTTGCTGCCCCCCCCCCCCTTTTTGTGTCTCGCTGTTTTTCTCGCTGCTGCTTTGGCCTCCGTTTTTTTTCTTTTTGCGCGCCCCCGTTGTTTCTGGCTTTCTCTGCTTACTGGCCCCGGGTGCCCTGGGCCTTGGCGCTGTGTGCTGTTTGTTTTGTTGGCCTCCCGCTCCTCAGCTCTCTGTGCGCTCCTGCCTCTTTCGTGGTTCCTGCCTGGCCGTTGGCTGCTCTTTGGTGGTTGCTGCCCCCCCCCCCCTCTTCTGTGTCTCGCTGCCTTTCTCGCTGCCGCCTTGTCCTCCTTTCTTTCTTCCTTCTCGTTGCGCGCCCCTGTTGTCTCTGGCTTTCTCTGCTTTCCGGCCCCGGGTGCCTTGGGCCTTGGCGCTGTGTGATGTTTGCCTTGTTGGCCTCCCGCTCCTCGGCTCTCTGTGCGCTCTCGCCTCTTTTGTGGTTCCTGCCTGGCCGTTGGCTGCTACTTGGTGGTTGCTGCCCCCCCCCCCCTTTTTGTGTCTTGCTGTTCTTCTCGCTGCCGCCTTGTGCTCCGTTTTTTTCTCTCGTTGCGCGCCCCCGTTGTTTCTGGCTCTCTCTGCTTTCCGGCCCCGGGTGCCCTGGGCCTTGGCGCTGTGTGCTGTTTGTTTTGTTGGCCTCCCGCTCCTCGGCTCTCCGTGCGCTCTCGCCTCTTTTGTGGCTCCAGCCTGGCCGTTGGCTGCTCCCTGGTGGTTGTCCCCCCCCCCCTCTCTTGTGTCTCGCTGTTTTTCTTGCTGCTGCTTTGCGCGCCCCTGTCGTCCCTGGCTTTCCCTTGTTTCCGGCCCCAGGTGCCCTGGGCTCTGGTGCTGTGTGCTGTTTGTTTTGTTGGCCTTTCGCTCCTTGGATCTCCGTGCGCTCTCGCCTCTTTTGTGGTTCCCGCCTGGCCGTTGGCTGATCCCTGGTGGTTGTTGCCCCCCCCCCCGCTCTTTTGTGTCTCGCTGTTTTTCCCGCTGCCGCTTAATGCTCCGTTTTTTTTTCTCGTTGCGCGCCCTCGTTGTCTCTGGCTTTCTATTGTTTTCGGCCCCGGGTGTCCTGGGCCTTGGCGCTGTGTGCTGTTTGATTTGTTGGCCTTTCGCTCCTCGGCTCTCCGTGCGCTCTCGCCTCTCTTGTGGCTCCCGCATGGGCGTTAACTGCTTCCTGGTGGTTGCTGCCCCCCCCCCCCCTTTTGAGTCTCGCTGTTTTTCTCGCTGCCGCTTTGTGCTCCGTTTTTTCTTTGCGCGCCCCCGTTGTATCTGGCTTTCTCTGCTTTCTGGCCCCGGGTGCCCTGGGCCTTGGCGCTGTGTGCTGTTTGGTTTCGTCGGCTTCCTGCTTCTCGGCTCTCCGTGCGCTCTCGCCTCTTTTGTGTTGCCCGCCTGGCCGTTGGCTGCTTCCTGGTGTTTGCTGCCTCCCCCCCCCCCTTTGTGTCTCGCGGTTTTCGTCGCTGCTGCTCGGTGCTCCGTTTTTTTTTTCTCTGCTCGTCGGCGGTTCTCGTTGCCTGCTCCCCCTTCCCCCCCTGGTGCGTTCGTGGTGCCTTGTGGTGTCTGGTGTTGCCGCGCTGCGCTGCCCTTCCGTGTTGCGTGCTGTGCTGTGGTGCCTCGCCTTGCTGTGTTGTGGGCTGCTGCGCACTGTGCGGTGTTTGTTGGAGTGTTTGTTTCTGTGTTGTGCTGCGCAGTTGGTTGCTGCTGTGTGTTGTGCCGTGTCTTTGGTCGTGCTGTCCGGTTGGGTTGTTCGCGTTGTGGCCTGCTACCTGGTGTTGGTCTGTGCTGCCGTGTGCCGTGCTGTGCTGTGTGTCCCTGGGTGCGGTGCTGCGCCGCGATGCTGCGTGTCGTGCCTCCCGGTGTTGTGTTGTTGTGTGATGTGTTGTTTTGTTGCGCTTGTTTGGTGTCGCTGCTTGTTGTGCCCTGTCCCCTGGCGCTGCCTGTCGCCCCGGGGCCCTGTGCTTTGCAGCACTCCGTTTTGCGGTGTTCTCCCGCGCTGTGTGCTATGTGCTGTGTGTGTTTTGTCGTGGCTTTCTGGTGCGCGCTGTTGTTCGCCGCTGTGCTGCGTGCTGTTGGTGTCCTTGGGTGTCGCTCTGGGCGTTCCCTGTCCTCTCCGCTCTGTGCGGTGCTGTGTTCTGTTGTGCTGCTGCGCTTGCGTCGTGCTGTTCGTGTGGTGCGTGCTGTTGCTGGCGCCTGGTGCTGTGGTGCGCCGCTGTGTGTTGTGCTGTTTCCTTTGGTGTTCTGTGGTGCGGTGCCGGGTCTGGCAGCCCTCGGTCGTCTGCTGGCTGTGCGCTTCGGTGTCGGTGTCCCTGTCTGGCCCCGTGGTCTGGTTCCCTGTGGCTGGTGTGGTTTGCTGTGGTGCCCCGCTTCCCTGTGTCGTGTTTCGTGGTGTTGCGCTGTCTCGTGGTGCTGTGCTGTTTTGTTCTGCTGTCCTTTTGCGGTGCTGTTTGTCCTTGCTTTGCCCCCCTGTGGCCTGTCGTGCATTGCTGTGTTGTGCTGTTGGTTGTCCGTGCTGTTTTGCCACCGGTGGTAGTGTCTGTGTGCTGTCGTGCCCTGTTCCTCTCTGCCGACACGCACAAAAACATTGATTATGACCCTGTGTTACCCAGCGCCCATCTCCGCGTTGTAGAGTCACGTCGTTGAAGGCTCTCTCTCCCACACACACACACTCTCTCTCCCCTTTCACCCGCCCTGCTATCTCTCTCTTTGTTGCTTTCCCTGTCGGTCTCTCTCTCTCTCTTTGTATCTCTCTCTCTCTCTCTCTCTCTCTTTATTTGTTTTTGTGATTGTATGTCTGGTTGTCTCTCCCTTTCTCTCCCTCTCTCTATCAATCACCACAAAACACTCGCGCGCCGGACCCGAAAAAAAGGAAAACCCCCGGCAGACGGTATAAAGCACTGACAATGCGCAGCACATCCATCCATCCATCCATCCATCCGTCCATCCTCTTTCTCGCTCTCTCTCTCTCTCTCTCTCTTTCTCTCTCTCTGTCCCTCTCGCCCTCTCTGTCTCTCTCTCTCTCTTTGTTCGTCTATCTCTCCCTCTCTCCCTTTCTCCCTTTGTTTGCCTATCTCTCTCTCTCTCCCTCTCTATTTTTTCTGTCTTTGTTTGTATCTCTCGCCCTCTCTGTGTTTGTCTATCTCTCTCTGTCCCTCTCTCTCTCTATATTCGTATGCCTCTCTATCATGCTCTCTCTCCCTTTCTCTCTCCCTCCCTCCCCCCCCCCCACCCGTCTCTCTCTCTCTCTCTCTCTCTATCTCTCTCTCTATCTCTCTCTCTCTCTCTCTCTCTCTTCCTCTCTCTCTCTCTCTCTCTCCCTCTCTCTCTCCTGGGATGTGCACAATACTTAAGGAATACACCTCCCAAGTTCTGCCCCACAAAAATTCCCTGATGTCGAAAACCATGTACGTACACTGTTTTCCCAGAAAGACCTGTGTACATACACGGTTTTTTGGGTCCATGTAAAGGTGAGAACAAGTCTGAATTCCTGTGTTTGCTCTAGGATTCGGTTGGTTATGTTTATTGCTATTGTTTCATTCAGGTATGGTGCTCAGTAGTTGGCTGTACTGACACTTGTATGTTACACAACCCCATATATGATGCTGTTTGGCGTTGCGGTGCAGATGCGGCCTTTTGGGCACTGCAGAGCACGCGTGCGCACTGATTTGTGCAGTGTTTTCTGTCGGAATAGCTGTGATTTTTTAACTATAAAAGAAGCTGATTTTGTAGGAATTTAGTATGTGGTTGCATGCATCAATTCTGGTTGTCATTTCCTGTGCATTGCTTTAGTGTGCAAAGGGATCGTTGAGATCTCAGCATTATTTACAATGTCTGCTGAGAATTAAGTTCAGATTCGTTGGTTCTGGACTTCTTGCACGTTGAGGACGGGTTGAAGGAGTTTTATTCAAAAGATTCGACAATACGACCCGAAATCAAGCACGCGAAATACAAAACTAGGTTTTGTAATGAAAGATCTTAACGCCCGCAAGACTCCGCTGCAGATCAATAACCCCTACGCCACGGAAGACGCCGCCATTTCAGGCCTGAGAGTGGCGCCAACCACCGCCGTGTGCCAAAGTTCCAGTCCGACGTCTACAACTCCCTTCTGTCACCAGGTAAGCCATGGTAGCCCCGCCGCTACAGTAGAGTTGCTGCAGCAAAAGAGGCCTGCACCTTCACCGCCAGTGCAGGAACAACGAACAGAGTTCTCAAAGAAAATGAAGAAGTTGGAGCAGTTGGAGTCCAATGAATGGCGATCACTCAGGTACAGCACAGACCTCCATCGGGCCAAGAGTTTCGCAAATTTCGGGTATGAATTTCAACAACTCCATTGCCGAATTTTTCAGTGTGGTCAAGACCTTTCGTTGGAGTCGACGAAGCCAAAAGACCAAGAGAAAATTCAATCGAAGGAACCAAAGGTACACGGCCGAATGGAGCACAGCTGCTACGAACAGCGTATGTCAGGTTTGTACGAGGGTTTGAGAAAAGTCACTGTGTGAGCTGAAGGACATGGTGACTGCACTTCGACAACGTGCAGAGTGTGGCACAAATCTGTTTGCGCTGTTCAGACCGAGAAGATCAAGGTTGCCGAAGAACTCGCATAGTGAGGATTCGCCAAAACAAGCCCAATGGAACTTGCCGAAGCACGGGCAGAGTGAGGACTCGCCGAGAAAGGCCCAGTGGAACTTGCCGAAGCACGTGCAGAGTGAGATTTCGCCGAAACAAGCCCAGTGGAACGGGCCGAAGCACATTCAGAGTGAGGACTCGCCGAAAAAGGCCCAGTGGAACTTGCCGAAGCACTCCCAGACTGGGGATTTGCCTAGACCAGCGCAGTCGAGTTGGCTGAAACGAGGTCAAAGGGAAGAGTCGAAACGAATTCAAGAAAGCGTGCAACAACCAGGCGAGGAAGGGTATGTGCCAACGCGTTCTCAGAAGCGAGGGAAACGGAGTGGCCAAGCTGTACCAGGTGGGCAAGCAGCATCAAGGTTCTGGGAGCTTTTGGAGGCCATGACAGCCTCATACAAGCTTCGAAGAGGGCACAATGTTAGAAAGACGACACTGATGTGCCCTACGCGTGAGTCCTGGGGTCAGGTTGTAAGGAACAAAGACAAGGAGGACGCGACAAACCCGTTCTTGGTATAAGCCTTGTGCTTTTGTTTCTAGTTGTCAACTGTACAGCGCTGGACGAGCGCTTTGCTTTCTGTGCTGTCAGAGCGCTCAGAGGCCTCTGTGTTAAATAACTGTCGTGAGCGCTGCTACAAGTGTAGGCGCTGTATGTGCTCATTCGCGCCCTGCGAGCGCTTTGTTTTGCCAACCACTGTGCCTTGCACAGTGTGAAGCCTGTTTGGCTGCATATATGCAGGAATCTGATTTAGATTCCCTGGCATGTACATTTTCAGTATGTCAACGAGGTCTTTTTTGGCCTCTTCTTGGGCGCCGAGCGCCTTGTGTGCTGGCACAGACAAGTGCCCTTGCTTTCTCTTTCGTTGTGGATACTATTTTGGATCTCCAATGAGCAGTAGTGGGGTACACCCAGCTTGACACTTTGAGTGAACTCTGGTTTACTCAGTTTTTCAGTTTTGTTTTGCGTTGCACCTACCTGCTTGTGAGCAGAGTGTCTTTTTTGTTTTTCACCTGCTTTTGTTTTAAGAAAAAAAGCAGAGGAGTTTGTTTTTTGTTTTAGTATTTTAATACCAACTTTTTGGGCAGTAGCCATGGCACTGCTAGTCTTGTGCCCTCGCACCTGACAGTTGAATACCCCAGTTCAGGATATGGGTATAGGTATAAAGGTCTTGAAGACCACCGCCCCAATGCTGAATGTAGGGGCACGTTTTGCGGTGACAGAAAACCCTTTGTAGGGGTTTAACTATCTATGACACCATGGTATTCCACTGGTTAGATAGTAGCCTTTTGACCTGGAATGAGTAGAAGGAGCCAGATCACAGGCATCTACATGTGTATACTATTGTGGGTTTATGGCCTGCAGGTTTCATTATTTCTGTCCGGTCAGAACCACCCTTGGGAGGGTAGTTCTGAGCCTGGGGGGGGAGTGTAAAACCTTGCAGGCTCATTTTGGAGGCAAAACGGTTTTCCACCCACCCAAAGCAGTGCTTTCTGACCCACCCAAACCATTCTGCCTCACGTTTGGGTTGTTATGGTTCAGCCACCCTGGGTCAGGCCCTGTGTTGGCTTAGGGGGGGAGTGTAAAGGTGAGGACAAGCCTGAAATCCTGTGTTAGCTCTAGGATTCGGTTCGTTATGTTTGCTGCTATTTTTTCATTAAGGTATGGTGCTCAGTAGTTGGCTGTACTGACACTTGTATGTTACGTAACCCCATATATGATGCTGTTTGGCGTTACCGTGCAGATGCCGCCTTTTGGGCACTGCAGTGCACACGTGCGCACTGATTTGTGCAGTGTTTTCTGTCGGAATAGCAGTGATTTTATAACTATAAAAGAAACTGATTTTGTAGGACATTGGTATGTGGTTGCATGCATCAATTCTGGTTGTCATTTATTGTGCATTGTTTTAGTGTGCAAAGGGATCCTTAAGATCTCAGCATTATTTACAATGTCTGCTGTGAACTAAGTTCAGATAATTTTTTTTTTGGTGTTCTTGCACGTTGAGGACGGGTTGAAGGAGTTTTTTTTGAGGGATTCAACAATACGACCCGAAATCAAGCACACCAAAAACAAAACTGGGTTTTGTAATATTGAGATCATTCATTACAAAACCCAGTTTTGTATTTCACGTGCTTGATTTCGGGTTGTATTGTTGAATCTTCCAAACAAACTCCTTCAACACGTCCTCAACGTGCAAGAACTCAAAAACCAACGAATCTGAACTTCATTCTCAGCGGAGATTGTAAATAATGCTGAGATCTTAACGATCCCTTTGCACACCAAAACAATGCACAATAAATGACAACCAGAATTTATGCATGCAACCACATACTAAATTCCTACAAAATCAGCTTAATTTATAGTTAAAAAATCACTGCTACTCGGACAGAAAACACTGCACAAATCAGTGCGCACGCGTGCTCTGCGTTGCTCAAAAGGAGGCATCTGCACCGCAACGCCAAACAGCATCATATATGGGGTTATGTAACATACAAGTGTCAGTTCAGCCAAGTACTGAGCACCATACCTTAATGAAACAATAGCCATAAACATAACGAACCGAATTCTAGAGCAAACACAGGATTTCAGGCTTGTCCTCACCCTTACACCGGTGCACGTACACGGTTTTCTTGTATAAAAATTTTCCTCCCTACACGGTTCTATTCCAAACCTCAACTGTTAGCGCCGGAAAAAGTATCTCTTTCCTGAAAGCCGCTAAATAATTCGGTTAAGTAGGCCGACCGCGGCAGTTGGCTCCAGATGAAATACTGTAGAAATGGGTTCAAAGACGCGGACACGAGGGCTGTAGTAACCCTATATCATCTAGATACTGCTATATACCGTATGTAGCGCGCACCAGCGGTAACCGAAATGAAATCTTTAAGGAAGTCCCAGTCTGTTGACTTGAGTGGCAAGCAGACCCATCATTTGGGAACGGTTAAGTAGACATAGCGCATAGACATACACATAGAAATACACACGAACGCGCACCATTTTCCAACTGCTCTGAAGAAAGGTCGAAACACGCAATGTTGCATCTGCATAAATGTTTGTAACCGCCAGCATCGGGAGCATCGTTTGCATCGCTTTTCAGCGGCAAAATATCTGACTCCTCATCTGAGTCCAACCACTCTCCTGACTACGAGCCATTCCAAGAACCATCTGCGGCAGATGAGTCAGTATACAAACTGGTGGTCCCTTCATACCTCCATGAACCATCTGCCGCAGATGACTACGAGGGCGTCGACAATGCATCCTCGGGTGAGTCGGATGTGCAAGACCAAGAATCTGATGATCAAGATGAGGACTTGAACGATATCCCCCAAAAAGGAGATTAGGTACCGGGCCCCGGTGTCATCGTCGGCTACGATCAGGATACAGCCATTGCGACTATACTTCAATGAGCCGATGATAATGGCCTTGTTATTACTTGTCGAAGCTCCTCAAACCAAAAACACTCTTATTGTAAAGATGCTGGGCGGGTGGCCAAAAAAAGAAATTACACGCTGAAAAGGGGATTGCCCTCAAACAAAGCATCATATGCGCAACCACAGCAGCGCAAGGGAAAGCGAACAAATTCACTTTAAGTATTCAACTATCCAAAAGGATCGCGGGAAGAAGTGAGAATCAGGTTGTGAGCCAATCAGCTCTCCTACTTGACCACAACCATCCCTCCCAAAACCTCACTTCAAGGTTGTCTGACCTAACCCAAACGACACGGAACTACACTCTTATACAGAGAGGAGCCCGTAATGGGCCATTGATAAGAGGTCAAAGAAAAAAGGCGCGCTCCCCAACCCCCCGCCAACGTTGTCTCCCCTAGCTCAAACCACACACCAACCCACTGCTAAACACTGCGAACAACAGCCCGCACCAGCGCGCCACAACAAGACACACACAACACAGAGCACACAGCGCAGGGGAACACCACAAAACACAGCGCCGCAGGGCACAGGCCGCCAGGGCGATGCCCAGCGCCAGAGGACACGGCACAACAAGCAGCGACACCAAACAAGCCAAACAAAACAACACAGTACACAACAACACAACACCGGGAGGCACGACACGCAGCAGCGCGGGGCAGCACTGCACCCAGGGACACACAGCACAGCACGGCACACGGCAACGCAGACCATAACCAGGCAGCAAGCCACACCGCGAACAACCCAACTGGACGGCACGACCAAAGGCACGGCACAACACGCAGCAGCAACCAGCAGCGCAGCACAACACAGAACCAAACACCCCAACAAACACCGCACAGCGCGCAGCAGCCCACAACAAAGCAAGGTGAGGCACGCAACACGGAAGGGCAGCACAGCGCGGCAACACCATACAGCACAAGGCACCACACACACATCAGGGGGGGGGGGGCAGGCGATGAGAGGCGCCGGCGAGCAAAAAAAAAACAGAGCACCGAGCAGCAGCGACAAAAACCGCGAGAAACAAAGGGGCAGGGGGGGGGCAGCAACCACGAGGTAGCAGCAAAAGACCAGGCGGGAACCACAAAAGAGGCGAGAGCGCACGGAGAGCGGAGGAGCGGGAGGCCAACAGAACAAACAGCACACAGCGCCAAGGCCCAAGGTTGGTGGGGTCTGGTTGGATGCGCCGGGTGCGGTCTCTGGCCCTGTGATATTGGGACCAGGCATGCTTGTCATGCAGTGGGGGCATCTTCAGGGGGGGTGGTAGGCCTTGGTCCGCATCCTTTGGGGGGCTGGGGGGAAGTTCGGGGAGGGTGAGGCGGATGTGCAGGGGGCTATGGCCTGTGGGTCCCAGCGGGAGGGGTCCATATCGGGCCTCCACCCAGATGAGGGTGGTGGGATCGCCATAGCATACGTCGATGCGGGATTGGGCGGGATCTGTTTGGTGGGGGAAGTGGGATGGTTGGCCTTCGAGGTTGACGGTCAGGTCCACGAGCCCCAGCATTTCGATGGTGTCGCGGACTGCTTGGTCCTGGCATGCCGCCTGTCCCCCTCGGTCCGCCGGGGTGGCAGGGGCGTTCATGTCGCCGATGATGACTGTGGGGGCGAGCATGGCCATCTGGCGGTATGCCTCGGCCAGGGCTTGGAGGAAGGGTTCCGTGGCGTCGCCAAAAGGGACGTGGGCGTTGATGACGTTGAGTTGCCATCCGTCCCTGACGACCTCATAGACACCTAGCCTCGCTGGGAGGCTGAGGTGGTTGACGAGGTGGACATGGCTGCCGGTTTGGGCGTATTGGAGGGGTCCCCGTGTGCCAGTAGCATTTGTACGCAGCACAGCACAGAGCACACAGCGCAGGGGAACACCACAAAACACAGCGCCGCAGGGCACAGGCCGCCAGGGAGATGCCCAGCGCCAGAGGACACGGCACAACAAGCAGCGACACCAAACAAGCGCAACAAAACAACACAGTACACAACAACACAACACCGGGAGGCACGACACGCAGCAGCGCGGCGCAGCACTGCACCCAGGGACACACAGCACAGCACGGCACACGGCAACGCAGACCAAAACCAGGCAGCAAGCCACACCGCGAACAACCCAACCGGACGGCACGACCAAAGGCACGGCACAACACGCAGCAGCAACCAGCAGCGCAGCACAACACAGAATCAAACACCCCAAAAAACACCGCACAGCGCGCAGCAGCCCACAACAAAGCAAGGTGAGGCACCACAGCACAGCACGCAACACGGAAGGGCAGCACAGCGCGGCAACACCATACAGCACAAGGCACCACACATGCATCAGGGGGGGGGGGGGCAGGCGATGAGAAGCGCCGACGAGCAAAAAAAAAAACAGAGCACCGAGCAGCAGCGACAAAAACCGTGAGAAACAAAGCGGGGGGGGGGGGGGGGCAGCAACCACCAGGTAGCAGCAAAAGGCCAGGCGGGAACCACAAAAGAGGCGAGAGCGCACGGAGAGCGGAGGAGCGGGAGGCCAACAGAACAAACAGCACACAGCGCCAAGGCCCAGGGTTGGTGAGGTCTGGTTGGATGCGCCGGGCGCGGTCTATGGCCCTGTGATATTGGGACCAGGCATGCTTCTCATGCAGTCGGGGCATCTTCAGGGGGGGTGGTAGGCCTTGGTCCGCATCCTCTAGGGGGCTGGGGGGAAGTTTGGGGATGGTGAGGCGGATGTGCAGGGGGCTATATCGGGCCTCTGCCCGGATGAGGGTGGTGGGGTCGCCATAGCATACGTCGATGCGGGATGGGGCGGGATCTGTTTGGTGGGGGAAGTGGGATGGTTGGCCTTCGAGGTTGACGGTCAGGTCCACGAGCCCCAGCATTTCGATGGTGTTGCGGACTGCTTGGTCCTGGGGTGCTGCCTGTCCCCCTCGGTCCGCCGGGGTGGGGGCGGCGTTCATGTCGCCGATGATGACTGTGGGGGCGAGCATGGCCATCTGGCGGTATGCCTCGGCCAGGGCTTGGAGGAAGGGTTCCGTGGCGTCGCCAAAGGGGACGTGGGCGTTGATGACGTTGAGTTGCCATCCGTTGCGCACGGTCTCCCAGGGATATGATGGCCATGGCAGTGCGGCCGGGCTGTCGTTGGAGGGGTGGTGAAGGTGATAGTTCCTCATGGCCTTGGCCTGCATGACCCAGGCCTCTGTGGGTTCCGGTGTGTCTGGGCCATTGGGGGAGCCTTGAGCCCAGTAGAGTGCTGTGTGAAGGGCCTCCCAGGGGGCGCCTTCGCGGCCTGTGAGGATGGTGGCCTGGAGGAGTCGGTGCCGGCCCCGTGGGGGGTCTTCTGGGTCTATTTCCGGGGTATAGGCCTGGGCTGCCATGAGGACTCCGTGTGCCCAGTGGAGGACCCACCATTGGGCGTCCGCTTTGAGGAATTGGATGGCGGGTCGTTTGGGGGGCGTGTCCAGGGTGTCCCACGATGGGATGGCTAGTTCTATCCTGGAGGGATGGAGGTTTCGGGTGGCCCTGCGGCTTAGGAGTTGGTCGATGTGGAAGGGAGTGACAGGATCTTTGGGGCCCTGTGGTGGTGGGGGCATCGCTGGGATGGTTGTGGCGTCCCAGTGGCGTTCGTGGGCGGCGAGGGTGTACAGGGCGGCGGTGATGATGTGGTGGGCTTGCCCCTCCAGGACGATGTGGCGCTCCGTGCCGAAGTCCTTTGGTAGGTGGGCTGCGGGGTGGACAGTGATGTGGGCTAGGGCGTGTTGGTGGGCCTTTTTTCCCCCGTCTGGCGCCTGTGTCCGTTTGTTTCCCCGGATGTGCTGCTGTTGGTGTTTTGCTGGGGGCGGTCCCAGGCCGAGCGATTCTACACCGTGGAGGGGGATGGCGTGTTCCCTGGACCTGTTGGGCAGGATGTATATGCTCGGGTCTCCCGGTACAGTGTTCAGGTACATGTTGCCCGTGATGGTGGGGGCCGGCAGCGGTTGGCGCAGGGGCGAGGTGCATTAGGTGGAGCAGGGCGGGTCATGGTGCTCACACCGGGAGTGGTCGATGCCGTACGGGGTGACGTGTACGGCGGAGGGTCCGACGGCGCGCTGGAGTTTGTGGGGTTGGATGTTGTTGAGGCGCGCCACCGCCCGTGTGTGGGAGCGCCCTTCGCTGATCCACACGGCGTCTGCCCGCGACGCCGCTGGGTTCAGGCAGTCCGTGGTGATGCCTGTGATTGTGCGATTGTGGGTTGCATCTGACACTCTGGCAGGGGGCGCTGATGGGGGGGATGGTGTGGTCGTCGTGGAGGGTGCGGGCCTTGCGCCCCGCATCGTGTCGGTGCTGGGCCTCCTGGGCGGGGGTGTGCATACCTGTGTGTTTGTGCTTCTTGTTCGGGCGGTCTGCTTTGTGGAAGGGGTTGGGCCAGGAGGGCGCGTGGTGGAGGGTGGGGTGTTGGAGGTCCCCCCGTGTTGCCCATGTGTACAGGGTGGTCGCGGCGGCCCCTTCCGCCTGTATGGTGTATCGCTCGTCGTGTCGGCGACGAGTGACGAGGAAGTTGGGGGCGGTCAGCTCATACACCTGTGTGGTGTGGGGGAGGTGGCGGGTGACGGTGATCTTAGCGGCGTCATTCTTGCGGGTGGTGGTGTGGGGGATGATGTAGTGGGTTGCCCATAGCTCCCCGGGGATGTGTTCAGTCGGGTCTAGTTTGAGCGGGGGGTGGAGCGGTTTTGGTGTTGGGGGCTTGTCTTGGGCCTTTGCGTGGGGCGCCACTTTGGTTTTGACCAGGTATTGTGGGCCCCAGGTTTCCGGGGCCCCTACCTGTGTGGCTGCCGCTGCTGCGGCTTGGAGGAGGGCGGCTGTGTTGGTGTCTAGAGGGGGGGCTCCCGGTTGGGGGCTGAGGGTGTCGTGGTCTTGGTATGCCCACCAAATGGTGTAGCCTCGTTGGGTGTTGCGGTGCGGGGTTTGGGTCTCGGCTTGCTGGATGGATAGGGCGGTCTTGATGTCCTCCGCTGCTTGTGGGTCTATGGGTGTGGCGTACGCCCATACTCCCGGGCCGTGTATGCCGTGTGGTGCTTGGCCTACTCCTCGTATCGGGTGTAGGGTGTGGTAGGTGCGCGTGAGCCCTAGGTGTTCTTGGAGGAGGTCCCCCTGGATGTCCTCCCACGCCGTCCACATACCCCCGCAAGCATCGTCGGCACCCATGACGGTACATCCCGGCCCCAGCCCATGGCAAGCCATCGTCATCACCTACCCCGCCCCAAACGACCACACACACACCTGGCAGCAACGGCGGGAGGACATCCGGGGGGACCTCCTCCAAGGACACCTAGGGCTCACGCGCACCCACCACACCCTACACCCGATACGAGGAGTAGGCCAAGCACCACACGGCATACACACCCCAGGAGTATGAGCGTACGCCACACCCATAAACCCACAAGCAGCGGAGGACATCAAGACCGCCCTATCCATCCAGCAAGCCCAGACCCAAACCCCGCACCGCAACAACCAACGAGGCTACACCATTTGGTGGGCATACCAAGACCACGACACCCTCACCCCCAAACCGGGCCCCCCCCCTCTAGATACCAACACAACCGCCCTCCTCGAAGCCGCAGCTGCGGCAGCCACACAGGTAGGGGCCCCGGAAACCTGGGGCCCACGATACCTGGTCGTAAACCAAAGTGGCGCCCCACGCGAAGGCCCAAGACAAGCCCCCAACACCGAAGCCGCTCCACCCCCGACTCAAGCTAGACCTGACGAAACACACCCCCCAGGAGGAATGGGCGACCCACTACATCATCCCCCACACCACGACCCGCAAGAACGACGCCGCTAAGATCACCGTCACCCGCCACCTCCCCCACACCACACAGGTGTATGAGCTGACGGCCCCCAACTTCCTCGTCACCCGTCGCCGACACGACGAGCGATACACCATACAGGCGGAAGGGGCCGCCACGACCACCCTGTACACATGGGCAACACCGGGGGACCTCCCACACCCCACCCTCCACCACACCCCTCTCCTGGCCCACCCCCTTCCACACAGCAGACCGCCCGAACAAGAAGCCCAAACACACAGGTATGCACACCCCCGGCCAGGAGGCCCAGCACCGATACGATGCGAGGCGCAAGGCCCGCACCCTCCACGACGACAACACCAACCCCTCGCATCAGCGCCCCCCCTGCCAGAGTGTCAGATGCCACCCACAACCGCAGGATCACAGGCATCACCACGGACTCCCTGAACCCAGCAGCGTCGCGGGCAGACGCCGTGTGGATCAGCGAAGGGCGCTCCCACACACGGGCAGTGGCGCGCCTCCACAACATCCAACCCCACAAACTCCAGCGCGCCGTCGGACCCTTCGCCGTACACGTCACCCTGTACGGCATCGACCACCCCCGGTGTGAGCGCCATGACCCGCCCTGCTCCACCCCATGCACCTCGCCCCTACGCCACCCGCTGCCGGCCCCCACCATCACGGGCAACATGTACCTGGGCACCGTACCGGGAGACCCGGGCATATACATCCTGCCCAACAGGTCCAGGGAACACGCCATCCCCCTCCACGGTGTAGAATCCCTCGCCCTGGGACCGCCCCCACCAAAACACCAACAGCAGCACATCCCGGGGGACAAACGGACACAGGCGCCAGACGGGGGAAAAAAGGCCCACCAACGCACCCTAGCCCACATCACTGTCCACCCCGCAGTCCACCTACCAAAGGACTTCGGCACGGAGCGCCACATCGTCCTGGAGGGGCAAGCCCACCACATCATCACCGCCGCCCTGTACACCCTCGCCGCCCACGAACGCCACTGGGACGCCACAACCATCCCAGCGATGCCCCCACCACCATAGGGCCCCAAAGATCCCGTCACCCCGTTCCACATCGATCAACTCCTAAGCCGCAGGGCCACCCCACACCTCCACCCTTCCAGGATAGAACTAGCCATCGCATCCTGGGACACCCTGGACACGCCCCCCCAACAACCCGCCATCCACATCCTCAAAGCGGACGCCCAATGGTGGGTCCTCCACTGGGCACACGGAGTCCTCATGGCGGCCCAGGCCTATACCCCGGAAGGAGACCCGGAAGACCCCCCACGGGGCTGGCACTGACTCCTCCAGGCCACCACCCTCACAGGCCGCGGAGGCGCCCCCTGGGAAGCCCCCCACACAGCACTCTACTGGGCTCAAGGCTCCCCCAACGGCCCAGACACACCAGAACAGCGCCTGTGGCCCGGCACACGGAGCCAACGCGGCATAGCATGGGCGACACACCCATGGTGGAGGAATCCGAGGCGCCGGGAACCGTGGGATGCGCCGGATCTGGTGGAAAGCACGTTGAGTGCCACTGCGAGCACGTATCCTTCCTCATCGGCAAGAACCCGAAGATGGGGATGGACGCCATCGTGCAGCACCTCGACCGCCTGGACAACGCGAAGGACGGTCTAGAGGAGGACGTCGCGGGGATCCTGGATGACCAGTCGGCCGCGGAGAGAGACATGGCGGAGCTGCGAGCGGAACAGGACCGGTACCGGGAGAATATGGAGCTGGCGGTGCAGAAGCAGCAGCGAGTGGTCGACAGCCTCCTCCACCTGGTGGAGGACATGTCGGGACGCCTGAAAAGGCTAGAGGAGTTACAACGCCTCGCCTCGGGTCCGGAGCTCCCGGCAAAGCCGGCAGCGGCAGAGCTGGTGGAGCGGGTCAAGACCCTCAGGAGCGCCATGGAGAAACCCATGGGCGGCCCTGCAGAGGCACCCTACGCGCCTCCGCGTGTTGACCCGGGTGCGCTGCTGTTTGTTCCCATGTTCAGCGAATCCACAATGCTCGGGGAACACACGGCACCGGCTGGGTCCATGCGGGAAGGGCACGTAACCACGGACCCGAGGAGCCTGACGGTACAGATGTCCCATGCTGCCCAGGATCCACCCACCACTACGGCTGCCCATGCAGTTTATGCGGAGGAGGAGATCCAGAGCCAAACCATGCAGGGGCGAACCATGGGAAGCGCCGACGGTCATGGTCGTGGTCACCCAGGCGGAAACCTGTGGGCGAAGGACCCCAATACGGGGATATGGATGGCCGGTGGAGCAACTCCTTCCCGCATTCCAAACCCCATGGGTTCAGGCCCAACTGGACCGCACTCCATGGAGGAGAGGGATGTACGGGGAGTGTACTCACACCCCCCGGCCACAGGTGGTATCTGTCTCGAAGAAGTGGTGGCTGCTGACGTCGCAGACGCCATCAGGATTGACGACCTCAGGGGAACCAAAATCCCCTACTATGATGGCAACCCCTCCAACCTGGACGACTTCATCCTGGATTGGGAGGACTTCGCTGAGGAGGTCGTTGGCGAGATGAGGGGAGCGCCAAGGGACAAGTGGGTATGTCGGACATTCCCACACAGGCTGGCGCAGGACCTGAAGGAGGAGCTCAGGGATCAGATCCGCGAGGAATTGATCCAGACGGAGCAGGCTTGCCTCCAGTGGCTGGAGGACGAAGAGCGAGTGGACGCCCTCAGCCAGAAGTTGGAGGATTTGTGGTCAATTCGGCTGCCGCTGGAGCGCGGAGAATTGAGGGTCGAGAGTGAAATCGGTACATCCGCAAGTACCGAAGAAGCCTCAAGCTGGTGGAGGACTGGAATTAGGCCAGCGAAATCCGCCACCTGCTGAAGAACGTCCTCCCCGGCCACTGGAAGAGGCGAGTGGAGGACGAGGAGAAGAAGCGAGCCAAGAAGCGGGTGGCGGTGAGGATCATGGCGGCAGAGGATACCCATGCGGGTATCATGGAGTTCTTCAGGAGGAACCTGGGCGAGCCCAGCCGAATGTTCGGACTGAAGAACGCCGTCTACGTGGAGGTATTCGGCGACAACATGGGGCAAAGGCTGATGCGCCTCAACAACGTGGAGTCGAGGCGCGGAGAGCAGCTGAGGATGCAGGTCATCTTCGCCCGCATGAGCCTGGACGAGATCGTGAAGTACATCACGGTGGAGCTGAAGCTCAACGCCAAGAACGGGGCCCACGTGCAAGATCGACAAGGCCATGGACAACGAGGCCACCGAGAAGTCCGCCATCATCGGGAGATCCAGGAGGACACGACCAACTCCGCGGAGGATGGTAGTCGAAGTGGCCAATACCACTGGACCGGGTCTCGGGAGGATCACGAGGAGGCTCATTTCTTCGCGTTTGTGGCGCACAACGTGAGGGATCATGGGCAGGATCGGTCCAGATGGAGCCGGGAGGGACCCAAGAAGGGCAAAGAGCCAAGGAGGATCGGAAACCCGCCGCTCTCGTTCCGGGAGTACAGGTCTCAGCACAACGGCTGCTGGGTCTGTTATGGCAAGGGAAACAACCATGCACACGACCACTGTCAGTGCAAGGTGTATGAGGCGGACAAGAGGGCCTACTTCGCCGCCCACCCCGAGAAGAAGCCCAAGGAGCAGCGGATTGCCGATTGGAAGGCGAAGGGCGGAGACGGGGGAA
This sequence comes from Eutreptiella sp. 'Long Island Sound 2002', assembly GCA_964036045.1. Lineage (NCBI taxonomy): Eukaryota > Euglenozoa > Euglenophyceae > Eutreptiales > Eutreptiaceae > Eutreptiella > Eutreptiella sp. 'Long Island Sound 2002'. Next base: position 125,704,702 of record OZ038381.1, on the reverse strand, counting down.
AAGGCCAAGGCAAAGGCCAAGGGAAAGGCGGAGGAAGAGGCTATGGTGGTGGACCTGGCCAAGACCGACGAGTGTGGTCGATCGAGGAGGTTGCCGAGGACATGGTGGGGACGTTGGAGGAACTCAAAGCCCTGGCCGATCGCATCCGGAAGGGGCTGCGGGAAGTCAAGTCTAGAGGAGCCCCAACGGGGGTGAAACCTCGGAGGTCTCTCCTCCGAAAATCAGTGGAATCCCTGAGGAATCCGAGGCACATCGGGTGCCAAAGAAGGCTCCGGAAGAGCCAAAACCACTGAGTTTCGCCACTCCCAACCCCTGGAGCGCCCTGCCAAGGGAAGTACATGTGGGTACGGGACATGGCAAGAAGGAAGGAGCGACCACGGAGAGCCCCGTGGATGGGCAGGACCAGCCCAGGATCTACATCATCCGTGACCATACCCTTGAACTGAAGAGTTGCATGCCGTGAGAGTCGTCCATACGCCTCATGGTGATGAGCGGCAGTTGCACTTGAAAGTGCGAGTACGGTGCGGACGAGAGGAGAAGGTGGTGGATGTGTTGGTGGATACGGGTGCCCAGGTGAGCCTGGTCCGGAGAGGGTTGTTCAAGGAGGAATCCCTGCAGCCCAGCCGTAGACCGGTACGCCTGAAGGTGGCCAATGGAGAGATTATGGGTGGTCGCACCCATGAGGCCACTATCAGTATGGAATTCCGGGAGCATGAGCGCTTGAACCGCCCTGATTTGGCGAAGAGAAGCACTCTATCCGGGAACTTCTATGTGGCCGACATTACTGATTGGGATATGATCATGGGGTATGACTTCATGGTGGCAAACGCCATTGGAGCCCTTCCCCATCGTGCAACGCTGGTCCGGGAGGATAATGAATGCCTTACATGGCTGTCCACGGACTATGCATGCGGATCATCCCAATGGAATGCTGAGGAAGAGGATCGGATCGTCCGAGCGGTGCAAGCTGTGGGTGCCAAGTCCAGAGGGGACCGAGGAGTTCAGCTCACGGAGTATGGAATGGCGCCGCAGGTGTATGACAGAATGATCCAGACGTTGGGAGCCGAAGCGCCCGAGACGGATGTCTTCACTTCCCGGGATGCCCCACTTTTGCGGAAGTGTAGGAGGCATTGGTATCGAGGAGACTCAGCCTGGCATAGGCATTGGGGTTTGAAGGAGTGGGGGCCCATGTATTGGCATGGCTCCCTGGACAACACCAGACGTACGGTGGAGAAGATCCTCGCGGATAGGGCGAGGGGGATCCTGGTCATAACCGGCATAGGATCCACCCCATGTCCGCTGGAAGATCTCAAGTCGACGCTGGAAATCATCACCCCGAACGAGATGTCATTCGGGCCAGAGGAGGAGTTGTTCATCGACGCCAAGGGTGTATCAATGCCCTCCCCGGGTCAAGTGTGGGGTACCAAGGCTTTCCTGGTGGATGGGGCGGAAACCCAGCCCACGGGTGAAGAAGCATTCATCCGTAGGGTGGAGGCGGTGCCCATGAAGGTCATGTTTGAGCCCAAGGAGGGGACGGATCAGCCTATTGATGGCATTGACGTCCTGTCCCACGCCGAGATCAACGACGTCGTCAACTACATGCGGATGGGGATGCACGACCGTGTGGCAGCCAAGAAGAGGCGGGCCATGGTCACATCTCCGCATTGGTGGGATGACAAGATGTTGGTCACCGGCACGTACGTGAAGGATGTGTTCGTGGCGAGGGTCATGGATCACATCACGGACCAATACGATGGTCCGGTTGGGTTGGACCTGCCGACGTGGGATTTTCCAAGAATGGGGGCCGATAGCGACAAGAACCAGCCTGACGCTGCAATTTTCTGAAGATTATCGGTGGGAAGTGCACCACGATGAAGACGGCATATCGGACGAGAAGAAGTCGGATTCGCACCCGGAAGAGGCCTATACCGCAGTGCGGTCGGTTGTATCGATACCGAAGCAAGCGGCTGAAGAGGGACAGGAGAACCCGAAGGTCGCCGAGCTAAAGGAGAGGCTGATCAATGCCTATCCGCGGCTATTCAGTGGTGTCTCCAACAAGAACCCTCCAGATCGCGGGAGGTTTGGTACAGCGAGGATCAAGCTGAAGCCGAACCCCAAGATTTATCGTCATCGGGCGTACCAACTTCAGGGCGATCGGGCCAAGGCCATGAAGAAGATGTTGGCCGAGTTCATTGAGCGAGGATGTATCGAACCCTCCGACAGTGAGTGGGCCAGCCCAGCCCTTATCGTGCCCAAGAAGGAGAAGGGCGAGTGGAGGTTGGTGGTGGACTACAGGGGTTCGAACGAGCAAACCGAGCACGACTCGTACTCGCTTCCTCTGATCGACACCATCCTCCAAAAACAGCAGAAAAAGCGGATCTTCGTGGTGTTAGACCTGAAACACGGCTATCACCAAATGCCGCTGCACCCGGACTCCAGGCCCTGCACAGCGATGTGGACACCGCTGGGGCCCATGCAGTGGAAAGTGGTGCCTATGGGCGCCAAGAATGGCAACGCCGCTTTCCAGCGCATGATGGAGGACCTACCCGGTCCTGTCCGGGACTGTGCTGAATCTTTTTGTGGATGACATCATCATCGGGTCGGGCACGGAGAACATGACTGAGGACGAGCTCATCGAGGCGCATGAGAAGGATCTGCGCCGAGTGCTCAGCGAGTTGGACAAGCACAACATGGTGTGCAAGCCCACCAAAGCCTCACTCTTCGTGAAGGAAGTGGAGTTCGCGGGTCACGTGGTTGGTCACGGACAACGCCGTCCCATGCCTGGGAAGGTGGCGTCTTTGCACCACTGGGAGAAGCCCTAGACCATCAGCGAACTCCGGTCCTTCATGGGGTTCTGCGATTACTTTTCGGGCTATGTCCGGATGTATGCGGAACTCTCGGGGCCGTTGCACAAGAGGCTGCAGGTGGGGAAGTTTGATGGCTGGAAGGGGAGCAAGAAGAAGCTTGCCTGGACCCCAGAGGCCGAGGATGCGTTCAGCTGCCTGAAGGAGCGACTCCTGGGGCAGCTGGGGCTATTCCTGGTGGACCCGGACAAGGGATTCGTGCTACGGACAGACGCCTCGGACTATGCTGTGGGGGCAGTCCTCGAGCAGATCCGGGACGACGGGTCACACGTACCCGTAGCGTTTTGGAGCCGGATCCTGGCCGAGGGCAAACGCCGAACCTGGACCGCGAGGGAGAAGGAGACGTACGCCATTGTTTGTGCGCTCAGGAAGTGGTGTGGCCACATTGGATTGCAACCGGTGGTGGTTTGCACGGACCATCAGTCCTTGCAGAGCTGGCACAAAGAGCATGTCGACACCCCCTTCGGGACCGGCGGCAAGGAGGGCCCGATGCCATGAGACGTTCGCCAAGTTCGACCTCAGGGTCGTATATGTCCTGGGGAAGGACAACACTGTGGCAGATTGCCTCAGTCGATGGGCCTACCCCGCGGGCAAGGCTTGGATGGACATATCCAGCCATGGGGACGCCGAGGAGACGGAGGAGGCCAAGCGCATCATCAAGATGGAGAAGGCCATGGAGCAAGAAGGGGTCAAGTGCTTTGTGGTGATCGCAAACTGTACGGACCTGGCCAAGTTCCGGGGCGCCCGCGTCCGAGCTATTCGAGAGAAACCCCTCGAGCAATGGATGGTGGCCCCTGTAGAGCTAGTCAGGTCGGTGCTCACAGAGGACTGGTGGGATGACTATGCGGTATCCGATCACTGGGGCAAGTACTGGAATGCCGTGAGTGCCCCGTCGGACGACCAATGGCCCGAGGGCTTGACTGAGGATGGGGATAAGCTATTCCTCAAGGACAAGCTATTGGTCCCTGAGAACCGAATGGAGGACCTCATTGACCACTGGCATAACGCCCAGCTCATGCATCCTGGTCGGGACAAGATGCAGCAGGACCTGCAGTGGCACTTCAATTTCCCACCAGGGTACTACGCCCTCCTGGACAAGTACTGCAGCGACTGCGCCGTGTGTCGGGCCACGAAGAGCCTTAACCACTCCACAGCTGGCAACCCGGTGTACACGGCTATACCGGAAGCCCCTATGCAGTCCGTGGCCATGGATGTGTTCGCCATGCCTGAGGTCACCGTGGACGGAGAGACCTACGACTGTGTCATCCTGGTGGTGAACAGGCACAGCGGGTACATCGTGGCGGTCCAGAGCAAAAGGTCCAAGACGAAGGACAAGGAGGACAAGCATGGAGTGGGTTTGCAGGCCAAGACCGTCGCTAATGCCATGATCAGGCATTGCCCGACGATTTTCGATGTCCCAGCCGTCATCTGCAGCGATCGGGGCAGTCAATTTGTGGGGCCGTGGTTCAAGATGATGTGCAAGCACATGGGCATTTGGCACGCCAAGACCGTGGCGTACCACAGGCGGTCGAATGGACGTGCTGAGGTGGCCAGGGGGCAGATGTTCGAAAAGTTCCGCCAGCTGCACATCGACGAACCGGGTCGGAATTGGTATAATTCGCGACCGAGTACCCAGTACGGTACCGAGTACCGAGGCGCCGCCAGCTGAGATTTATATATCAGAATATCAGGAATCAACAGGGTTTTTTTATCATAATGGTTCCGTAATTTTTCAGTCTTTCGTTCTGATTGTCAATGTATCGGCGACTGTCAGTTGGCTTGCGATTTTGCGGTAACCGATTGGTTAACTATTTTTTACAGATATTTTGGCTGAAACCCCGATGAAGGGTCAGATTTCATCAGTAAAGGGTTCGTTGCTTCCGCAATTTTCATATTATACACTCGCAAAATTAATTTGATTTTTTCAGACTTTCAGAATCTGATTTTCGACTTCGACATTGCCCCACGCGATATGATGAATCTCGAGTGGTCATAAATTTTTCCCCGTTCACGAATCAACCTTCATTTTGTTGTGCCCTTCATTTTGCTTGGAGTTATAGTCGAAACAAAAATGATTCGTGAGACCACTTTGAAGAATCATATCTCTGGCTCACGGCGAGGAATATCAATATCGAGAATCGGGTTGGAACTTGGTCTCAACTTAATTTAGGAAGCATTAAGAGCGTTTGGTGTGTACACATTTCCGGTATAGCAAGGGAGAATGGTCAAGAGGGTAGAAAGTGATATATAACTCTTGGACCGTGCAACCGAATATTTTGGTGCGACCTTCGAGTGTACTGCATGAGTGTTGGGGTTGCATAGCAATTTTCCTTGGGTTTCTACGTACTTTTAACGTGAAGTTATGTCCATGGAGGGGCATGGTATATCATGGTGGGAGCCACCTTTTGAGGGTATGTGATATATGCATGGTATGTGCTTCGATATGCTCACACCCATGTTATATATCTCCGTTTGTAGGAGGATATATGGAGTCATACGTGGCAAGGGCTCTGTCCATGTCACAATGATGAACTCCATAGCGCTAGACTAAGTCTACCGTTCATATAGTGCATGTGGAAGGGCTTACGGAGCGACCCACAAGCGCCAATATCAATTTTCCCATTTTCATGGTGCGTGTTGGGAGGAGGTTCGAAGATGTCCCTATGTGTTCATGTGGGGATCCAAGTGGGGGGATTGTTTGCAAATGGTCCTAAGCGATTCTGTTTTGAATCATATGTTGATACCATGGGTGAGCGAAGTTATATACAATTGTAATTATCTTGGATTTGGCATTATTTGCATGTTTTTGACCTCATTTTATGCTCATTTTTGTGTTCTATGTGCTCAGCTGGTCGGCTAACAGTAAAGTGCTTAGAGATTCGCGACCTATGGTATGTTGTTTATATGTTGGCATATGCTTCGGTGTTGCACCTCACCATATGCCAGATCACGTGGTCACTTTGGCTTGGCACACGGGGCCTCACAAAATTAGGTCTCAAGTTCATGGGCTGACTTGTGAAGCATGTCATGTACATAACCGGAGGAGTTTCGGAGCTAATGATGGGATATTCATGGGCATGGATTTTTGGTCTACATCACCTCTGTATACTACTTTCCGGTTTGACACATGCATGGAGCATTTGAATACTTGCCGTATGCATTTTTGAGTATCTAATTGAATATTGGGCACAATGGTGTGATTTGCCTGATTTTGCCATGTTGTGAGGTCATCTTCATGGGGCAGTTCTCCAAGTCCAATCAGCTCCAAGTCCAACCAAGGTTATGTCAGGGTAGGGCATGGTCCTGAGTGCTACTCTAGGCCATGACACGCCACCTCCCTTATTGGGCTAGGATTTAGAAGCTTGGGAGGGAACACATTTTTGGGGTTTATGTAGTGACTTTTAACACATGGAATTTAGCCATCTTATTTGACTGGGTTCAGGGCATCATGTTGGCGAGTCAAGGGAAGGTCTTGAGTCCAGGGAATGAGGGGTCTATGGCTGTGAATGTGTACATTTGCATCTTTCCCCAACCTTGCTTTATTTGTGTTCATATGCCAATTTCAGGGCTTTCCTCTTTGGTGCAATTCTTGCACATGCCCGCCACCGGGAGACAAGCGGTGTGCTGAACGGAAGCCCGCAGTGTGGATTGGGTTATTGCTGTATTTGTGGGATCTGATTGCTGTTCAGGGTTGAAGGAGGATTGGATTTTCTATATTTTTGGATTTTGGACCCTGGACGTTGAGAAATGCAATCGCTGATCAGCAGCAAGTCAGCAGGGGTGACAGGCGGAAGGGGCACAGCGGGGGCCGGTCCTGGTAGGGACCTTCTTTACTATGAGGTCGTCGGGGACGGATGGCAACTGAACGTCATCAACGCCCACGTCCCCTTCGGCGACGCCGCGGAACCCTTCCTTCAAGCCCTGGCCGAGGCATACCGCCAGATGGCCATGCTCGCCCCCACAGTCATCATCGGCGACATGAACCCCCACCCTGGCGGACCGAGGGGGACAGGCCACACCCAAGGACCAAGCAGTCTGCGACACCAGCGAAATGCTGGGGCTCGTGGACCTGACCGCCAACTTCGAAGGCCAACCATCCCACTTCCCCCACCAAACAGATGCCGCCCCATCCCGCATCGATGTATGCTATGGCGACCCCACCACCATCAGCCGGGCGGAGGCCTGATATGGACCCCTCCCGCTGGGACCCACAGGCCATAGCCCCCTGCACATCCGCCTCACCATCCCCAACCTTCCCCCCAGCCCCCCAGAGGATGCGGACCAAGGCCTACCACCCCCCCTGAAGATGCCCCCACTGCATGACAAGCATACCTGGTCCCAATATCACAGGGCCATAGACCGCGCCCGGCGCATCCAACCGGACCCCACCGACCTACTCACAGCCATGTGCACGGCCGCCGTCGCCTGCGGCTTCCAGCAACATCCCCACACAGACAACGACCAACCACCCACGGCCCTAGGGGACATGTTCCATGACCTCTGGCATGCGAAGCAACAACTGGCGACCCTCCTCCACACCGACACCCCCCAAACCCACCGCCACATACACCACTGCAGGACACAGATAGCCCACATCAGGGCAGACCTGCAGCGGTGGCACATCCACAGGCAACAGCGCATCGCCCAGGAACACGAACTGTATGCGCAACATGAACTCCCCTACAAGGCCATCCGCCACCTCAACGACGCCATGACCGACACCGGCCACCGCACAATCACCACGGTCCGGCAGGAGGACGGCTCCTTCGCTAACAACCGAGCCACAGTGCTCTGAGCCAGCCAAGACAGCTTCTTCCGGCAACACACCCCCACCCAAGACACACTGGACCCAGACACCAAGGCCAAAATCGACCGCCTCCCTCGGGTCTTCAACCACGCCCAGAGGGGGCAACTGCAAAAATGCCCCTGCACCATCCACGAAGTCCGGAAGGCCATCCACAGTCTTCGGCAACACAAAACCCCAGGCTACGACGGCCTCCCTGCGGAGGCATACTACCACCTCCCCGCCCACATCCTCCGCATCCCCGCCCACCGCCTCTGGGACATCGTCATGGGGCAGACCCCCCTGCCACCAGACTGGGCAAATGTTGTCCCCCTCCTCTACAAAAAAGGGGACTGGGCAAACCCAGACAACTGGCGCCCCATAGTCTGTGCGGTCACGGAGGTCAAAATCGTTTGGACCATCCTCCTATGCCGCATCCGCCCCCACCTGGACCCCCACATACCAGCCAGCCTCTGGGGGGCCATCCCAGGCCGGTCTCCACACGAGGCCATCTTCCTCCAGGACACCATCGCAGACATGGACCCGGTGGACCTCATCATCGCCTCCCTCGACGTCAAAGGAGCCTTCCTGAACACCCCCTGGCTCCTTCTAGAAGCAGTGTGGAAACGCCTGGGCCTCCCCATCTACAACTTCGCCTCCAGCTACATCTACACCCGCAAATACACGGTCCGCACTGGAGCAGGCCTCACCCCCTTCCTGGAGCCAGGCAGCGGGGTCCCCCAAGGGGGAGCAGAGGGCCCCTTCCTGTACCTTCTAGTGACGCTCCCCCTGGCCCTTGCAATCGAGCAGGATTACCCGGCCTACACACCCTACCCCCTCCCCTCCCCCCTGCTGGGCTTCGCGGACGACACCAACCTCACGGTCGCGCACACCCCACACGAACCCCATGCCCCGGACCCCGGGCGTACGGTCACCCAACAGGCCAATGACTTACTGGACGTGACAGTCTCCTACCTCTCCCACAACAACCTAATTGTCCACCCCAAAAGGTCAGTGGCCATGATCAAGGGGTCTACCACACCCCCCACCCTAGGGCCACAAGGGCCCCCCATGCAAGTCGTGACAACCACCACCCACCCGGGGGTAATCCAGGTCGCCAACCCTGAGGACGCCACCCTCCCTCCCAAGTTGCAGCCACACCTTGCCCATCTCCCCAGATATGCGTCCCCGACCACCAAGGCCCTCTCCCTGTCCCACCAGAGCCTGGCCTACTACCTCACCGGGGTCTTGAACGCCTCCAAAGGCTTCCAAGCACTCCACCTGACATACCCCACCACCGCCCTCCAGCCAGCCACACGCGCCGTGACCAAGGCATGGGCAGCACACGGGGGCTGGCCCACCTCCATACCAACCCCCGCCATCCGGGCGGCATGGTCCCACTATGGGGACGCCATAGGGGACGAGGTCAAAGCGGCCTACACCAGACACACCGCCCTCTTCCTTCACCGCATGACCCACAACCACTCACTGGAGGTCCGCGAGGTCACCACAATCTGCCTCCAAGCCGCACAACAGGCCCGCAACACATGCCCGCGCTGGGTACTCCGCCAGACGGGCATGCCCACCAACATGAACACGCGCCTGTGGAACCACCTGCAGCTTCTCCTCCCATCCCCACACCACGCCATACTCACCAACCACACGTGCCCAGAGGAAGGGCCTCTAGCGGTCCTCTGCGGGGACCTCCACCATCACCCCAAGGGCACCATCCACACCATAGACCTTGTCGGGGCCTCGATCACCGTAGTATATGTCACCCTCCCCCAAATGCGGGTCCTGCACCACAGCGGGGCACACCACACCCCCTTTCTACAGCTTCCGGAATGGCCTCAATACCGCCTCTTCCACCAGTACCTCACGCAGACGGCACGAGCAGCGGGACACACTCTGCCGGGAAGCAAAGACATGCAAACAGCCTACTGAGAATTCACAAAGCAACACCCCCGACCCATTCCAGCGACACCGCCCTACGCACCCACCGGCTCGGAACATGAACCCGTCCCCCCGGTGATGGGCCCAGTCCCACCACTAACCCTACTACTGGCCCCGAATGAAGCCAAACCCATGCAGACCACCGTCATCCACCACGGGGCAAAATGGCGCATACCGAAACACCACATGACCGCGCGAGACCTACAACGGGTCCCCCATGACTCCCAGAGCATGCCACGCACATGTTGGGCCTGTGACCCCGAGGCACCAACCACACCATGGCCCGTACTACACCTCAAAGCACGCCACCACACCCACCCCACAACCCACCTACCACCACAGGCCTACGCATGGGTAGCCCCATGGTTCCACCGCACCGACACTAACCCCACGGTAGCATGGAACCCCGACCACGCGCCTAAATGGCTCTTCACCACTACACCCACATGGCCCCGCCCCGACCCGGCAGGGGTCGCGATCCGTTACAGCATGTACGAGCCAGGCAGAACGGGCAAGCACGAGCACTCCTACTATCCGCTCCACCACTCCTGCCACACACTCGAGCACCGAACACAAACCCTCACATGCCACGACCCAAACCCAGACACAGGCTACATCCTCCACTACATCTACTCCTACCTCACACAAGGACAGCCGGAGCAGGGACTCATAGCCCTGTCCCCCCAAGCGAAACACATCTTCTTCAAAGGAATAGGGGTGTACGCCACCCCCATCCTGCAGCCCACAACCCCAGTAGCCCACCTCGCCACGGGCCTCGCCATATACGCCTACCTGCCCATGAACCCATGCCGCCTCCCACAACCATCACCAGCGGACCGGCTCTTCTTCACCGACGCCTCAGGCGAATCCGCCCTCACGCCAATCAACGGGGGGGCCACCCTGCAGCTAACCCACACCGGGGGACACTGCCACATGGACCACCACACGGGCCACACCACCCTTGGGGCCTCCCCCCACGGGGAGCCAGGGGCCATGGCCGACACCATCACTGAGATCGCGGCCCACCTACCCGCCAATCCCCCGCAGATCGTTCGGGTCTGGCTCGTGGTAGACGCCACTGTCGACACACACCTGCTCCTCCGCATAGCAAGGCAACCACTTCACAAAGCCACCGCCACGAGCCTCGGCACCCAGGCACTGCTGCTCTGGAAAGCCCTTCGCAGCCTTCCCCCCTACGTCCAACTCCACATCGTGAAACAAGAGTCCCACAGACACCAATACGGAAATGGTATGGTCGACAACCAGGCAGTACACCAGCGCACAACGCACCTACCAGCCGTCCAGATCCCTGACCTCGGCAGATACCACACACACCTCCAACACATACCCCCCGTACCCGAGCCCCATCAGACCCCGGACTGGGTACCAGAGGACGCCCCCTGTTCCTCCCAGGACAGTGCATACCACTACCCCAACCCCATCCAACATCTCGCCCGCGTGCTCGGCGACGCAGACAGCCGGGCGCTCATCCAGGAGCTCCAGGACAGACTGCAAATCCCCATCTACCACTCAGCGCTGCGCCCAGCAAACGTCCCAGCCCACCTTCAAAAACGACGCATCGAGCTCCTCAGAGAGCAACTACCATTCCTCACCAGGGTCGCCAGATGGCTCGCCCGCAAACACATCCACGTCCTCGAAGAACACACCCGTTGCCCGTGCGACCACACCACCCCGGAGGACTGGGAACACTTCAAGAAATGCCCCCTCCATACAGGCAGGGACACGCTAGTGGGCTGGTCCCCGGCGGAAGCCCTACGACAACACGAAGGATGGCCAGCCCACAGCCACGCACACCAGGCCACCGAACACCTCCCCCAGGATCCCCTGGTCAAAGAAGCCACCATGAGAGGGGCGGTGACACAGGCCCTGCACCGACACCTCACCAAACACACGGAAAGCCCCATGGAGGCAGCAGCGCACCTCCAGCTAGAAGCAGTCTGCAGAGCAGCGGCCCAAATGGTACACAGCAAACACCTCCTGTTAACACACACGGAGCAACTCACCGACCCCACCGCCAGGGAAGACATGCAGCGTCTCATCCATTACCATGCCGTGCATGACCCAGACGTCCACTAACCCACTCCGCGCCCCGCACGCACCCCCCATCTCCATCCAGAGGCCTCCAAGACACCACCAAAGCGCCCCGAGGCCCATCTCTCACCGAAGAAGCCACCCGGCACCGCCCAGCCCGGCCGAGCCCAACCATGGCCAATCATACGTCAACGTAGACGCGCAAGACCCCGGCAGCCCATCCACCCCACCCCCCCCGGACCCGGGGCACCCCCCCCTCACACCGGCCAGCATCCGTGACCCCGACCTCCTCCGAGCAACCCTCCAAGACAGGGCCCCGACCACCCCCCTGGGCTGGTACCGCCTACAAGACGACTGGACCAAGCTCACCGTCAAAGCCCTTCGGGACCTGACCACCCCAGGCAGCGGCCTCCACGAGGCCATCGTAGACCTCGTACTCTGGCGAGCCCGCAAACACACCCAGGGCCAGCACGTACGGATCCCCCCCATCGAGTGGGGCCAGGCCCTGACGCACGACACCTGCATCAACGTCACGCGTCGAGGGACCGTACGCCTACGACGGCCCCACGCGGAGAAGGACCACAAAGCGGACCCGAACCGCCCGGAGCAGTGGGAACAGGCCACCGCACCAACCCGCGACACCGCCCTCCGCGCCGCCGGCCTCCGCATGCCAGACGACGACCTCCCCCCCCAACCTACAGACAGTGACCACCCCCCGCCGGAGGTCTGGGTTACAGTCCTCGAGCGCGGGCACTACTACGTGATAGCCGCTACGGCCACGTCCCCCGGCCCGCATTGGCTCGTCAAAGGGACAGATACCATGCTTGCCCCAGGGACTGCCCCACCAGGGGCAGTAGGGGACCCCACCACCAAGCACAGGGTCCTCAGGGGCGTCCTCCAGCCAGGGGACAAGCCCCCAGTCCGCGCCCTGGCCCAAATCACCTCAGGGAGTGCGGGCTACCACCTGGGATTGGCCATGCTCTGCCTGACCCACTGGATCCAGCGCCGCTGGCCACCCACGGGGACCGTGCCCTGGGTTTGGGCCATCCCCACTGCCGACACACAAGTCAGGGCGGGCCAAGACACGCGACCAAACCCCCCCCCCAGACCGCAGCAATCCCTCACCTGCGGGTACCACGCCATCCAAAAGGTCCTCAACCGCGTGGGTCTTAGCCCAAAGCTAGCATATCCCCTTCCCACCACTGACCAAGAGGTCCACCAGATACGCAAGCTCGTCTGCGAAATCCTTGCCGCGGCAGCAGAAGACGGCAAGCTTCTCCTCCAAACCGCCCGGCCTACAACTGGCCACGCAAGTGCGCCGCGGCGAGCGGACACATACACCGACACAGCACACCCCACCGCACAATCCCTGCCCATGCCCCTCCCCTCTCGCTGCTCAACCGGAGACCCACACACGCCCACCAGCGCGCGCACCCCCGGGCCCCACGACACGGGCCTCCCCCACCCGCCTGAACACCAGCACACGCCCGCCACACACCCATCTGCCCGACACCCCTCACCACCCCCCACACTCGACAACCCACACACACCCAATGAGAGGAGCCTCGCGCCCCGCGGCACGCCCACCCTACCTAGTGGCCCGCCCACGCCCCCCGCACGCACCCCAGAAGACCCAGGCCCACCCCCCCCGGCCCCTGAATGCAGCCCACGCGAACTGTTCCCCCCCGCGGACGCCAACCCACACAACCTCGCACATTGCAGGACCCGGGCCCAGCCAGCCGGGAAGGAGAAGGCCACAGCCCCGTGCCTCCCTTCCCCGCCGCTGCTGACCAGATCGGCCTGCCGGGCCGCCAGGTCGCAACCGGGCCCCCCGAGCCGCCCGCCCCCAACCTACAGCCCGAGGACATGCCCTCCATCCTCCCCGCCGTGGCCGCAGCAGAAGCCGCCACCCGCAAGCCCGCCCGCATCACAGCCCAACCCGCGTCCACCACCTCCCCCTCATCCTCAGCCTCGTCCATCTCCTCCACCTCATCCTCTGACCCCCCCCTCCCCGCCGCCCTCATCCTCAAGGCCACGGCAAAAGCCAAAGCAGCGGCCGCACCCACGGACCCCAAGACCCCCACACAGGCGACTCAGGCACCTCGGCAACGCACCGGGAAGACCCCCGCCCCGACATCGGCGCCCTCACACCTCCAGACAGAGGTCCTCCTCAACCTGGAACCGGGCCTCAGCCCCAAACACCACCCCAAACCCAAGCCGGCGCCCACGCGAGCACACACAACACCCAACCGACACCACCCCAACCCGAACCCTCACCCAAGCCAGGACCCCCCACCCACCACAACCCACGCCCCCCTCCCACCGGCACCCACAACCACCGCAGAGGCGGCCACCCAACACGACCCCGTCCAAGCCCTCATCTGCATACCCGTCACCAAGCGCCCCGTCATCCATCCCCCGCAAACCTCCACCACCGCCTGCCAAACCAACCCAGGGACGTGGGACCCCTCGACCACCGTCACCGTCAAGCCCGGCGGCCAAACCCCCCCCCTGCCCACCACATAGTGCAGCCCCAGGGGCTGCCGACGATGCCCAACCCCCCAGCCCCACAAGGGGGACTGGAAAACCCACAAGGGGTCCATGGGCCATACCCGCAACACCAACCCCACCACTACCAACACCACCACCACCAGCGGCCCCACCACCACCACTACAAACACCACCCCCACCACTACCACTGCCCGGCACCCTACCCCACCGGGCCACAACCCCCCGTACACGTGGGATGGCAGCCACCGAGCGCTCCACCCGCATACCCCACCTACCGCCAGGGGCCACCCTCCCCGCACCAGCCACCCCCCCCATACCATGCAGGAACCGTATCCGTATCCCCCCGGCCAGCACGTCCACGCGGAAGGGGCCCCTTGGGCCCAAGCCCGCCAAGGACAGTCACTCGACCCATACCACCAGCCGCTGCCGCCACCACACCCCTATGTGGCGGATCCATGGACGACGGGGGACCTCCCCCCCCCCCCCCAGTACCAGGCGGCACCACGTGAAGCCCCCCAGGACCCAGCGACGCCTCCTGACTGGCCCGACTTGAGCGATGAGGCCCGGTCCCGCGAACGGCGGCGCTCCCGCCCCCCCCCGCACGGCACACTCGCCCACGGCGCCCACACTCCCCACACGGCCACCGCGCCTCAACCACCCACTCGCGCCGCTCCTGCTCCCCGAGGTGCCACCACGACCCCCTGAGACCCCGCTCCCGCTACCCCGGGCACCACCAAGAGCGCCCCCGCCGCCCCATGTCCACCTCCCCCTCCCCCCTCCGGCCATACAAGACCCCCATACCCAGCCCCCGCCACCACCGCTCCCGCTCCCCCCTGACGCCGCCAGGCACGCCACCGCCGCCCGGCGTCCACCTCCCCTCCCCCCAAAGGCCCCGCCGGGCTCCCCGTTCCCCCCGCCGCCCATACCCATTCACCACCCCCAGCCCCCACCACCACCACTCCCGCTCCCCCGGACGCCACCAAGCGCGCCACCGCCGCCCCATGTCCACCTCCCCCTCCCGTTCCCCCCTCCGCCCGTACCCGTCCTCCACCCCGAACCCCCGCCACCGCCGCTCCCGCTCCCCCAGGCACCGCCACTCCCGCCACCACCGCAGGTCGATGACCTCCCCCCGCCGCTCCAGGAACCCGGGCAAGGACCCCTCCCCCCTTCAGGCCCCTGCCCACCTCGCCTGGTGGTCTGCCCCCGCTTTGCAGGAGCTCCGCCGCTGGGTGAAGTGGGCCGGCGGAGCGGGAAGGTACGATGGGGTGCACATGCTGCATACCTTCGAGGAAGTGCGCACTCGCACCCCCGCCGACCCCAACGAGGCCGCCCCGGAGGCCATCATGCCACAAGCGGCATGAGAGGCCCTCCTCCGCGATGCTGTCCAGGGCCTCTGCCCCCCCTACACCCCCAAAGCCCTCCGCCAGTGGCTCAAGGCCACCCGACCCCCGGCCTGGGCCGTCGGCGCCCCCTCCCCACCCCGCCCCTCCCGCCACCACCACACCAGGAAGGGGGAGGACAAGGGCAAGGGGAGGGCAAGGAGAACCAAGGGGCACTCAGGCAAGAGGACACGGAGGGGCCCCAAGGAGGCCAGGCGCTCACAGGGACAGGACGCCGGAAGAGACATTACATGGGGGCGGGAAACCACCCAAGAACCAGGAAGTGGCGGGAGCGGGGACCAAGGCACGGAGGAAAAGGGCACCACGGCAAACGCCACGACCCACGCCCAGGAAGGGCATACCACGACGGGGGGACCGACGCCGCCCCACCCCCACCGAACGCCGCACGACTCCCGGGGACGCACCCACCAACACACACCGCCGAAGCAAGCATGAGACGCCGTACGGATCACACCAGTGCACACCCACCAGCCACTCGAAACCACACGGGGACTGGGGTGCACACCTAGACGGGGAGAACGGGGCACACCCACAGAGGAAGCCGCAGGGAACGCCGCCGCACGGCGCACCATCACGCCCTCACCGCCAGGCGACGAACCCGGCCGCCACAAGAGCCACCTCACAGGCACCGGAAGAGGACAAAGGCACGGCCACAGCGACCAGGACTAGCGACCGAAACCCCCAGAGGACACGGGACCAAGGCACAGGCCCCCAGGGAGGGCAACCCCACGGACCGTCACGCGATCGACCTACCCGACCCACCAGCCCGAGCGGCACGCCCAAGCCCCCACAGCACGGACCCAGCGAGACACCCACACCTAACCGCCCCCCCCAGCCACCAGCCAGCAACACTCCGGCCCGCACTCCGCACCGCGACACAGGCCAGGCTGACCTCCACTGACCGACCGCGGCACAACGCGAGACCACGGCACACCACACCACAGCGCGCCACATTGCAACGCGCCACAGCACGACGCGACGCAATGCGGCACAGAGCGGCATAACACGACACAGCTGACCCTAACCTGAAGGACTAACCGAAGCAAGCCACCGCACAGCCCGGAAGGCACCGCACCAGCACGCCACACACCAGCACCGCAGGCCACACACGAGGCCACAGCGCGCCCGGTAACAACGGTGGCGGACCACCCAGAAGGTTAAAACCGGCACGACAGAGGGGAAAGGACACAAACAACCCCAGCCCCCTAACCCAGAGCCACAGGCAGCCGCCTGGCGCAGCCGCCCAGCCGGCAGAGCCAGGACCTAACCCGGCAGGAAGGGGCGCCGAGCCCACCGTGTACATAGCCCACCCGACCCATGGGGCCCGAACACGGCCAAACAGAACGCAACCGCCAAGAGCAGCCCGGAAGACAACACTGAATGCGGGCCAGTGCGTGCGCCAGCCTAGGGAAGGCAGAGGGAGAAACAGGCAACCCCCCCCCCCCAAAAAAAAGAACAGATGGTGGAGGGGGGGGGGCGCGAAAACAGCCCACAGCAACCAAACCGCCCGCCAACACCACCAGAGGCGGCCAAACCCCCCCCCAGAAGGCACCGGAGACAGGACCCCAAAGAGGCACAGGGGGACCACCCAGCCAAAACCGGCAACACCAAGCCAGGAACAGCGGCCCACCGGGAAAAGGGACACCGAAACATGCAGACACACGCCACGAAAAAAAAAGAGCCAGCAGCCCAGCCTGAAAGAAAGGGGATGGGGGGACAGGGACGACAAGGCCCGGGACAGGGACACCCAGCAAAGAAAGAAAAAAGCGCAAAAAACACACCCCGACAACCCAGCCAAGAAAGACTTGGCACAGCCGAGACCCAGGCCCAGCACGCACGCCCACACCGCACACCAGAACCGGAAACGGCGGGGGGCAAGCGGAGCGCGCACGAAACCACACACGTCCCATAAGCAGGCAGAAACCGAACCCCAACCACGAACACCACAAACAGCCGACACTAGAGGGACAACACCACAAGCGGTGCCCAAACACACCCACCCAAGACCCCATCCAGGACTGGCTGGGTTAACAAAACCCACACCCAAACGCAAACCGGACCCAAACACAAACGCCGCACAACAGTAGGAACCCCAGTGCCCACAGCCCGGGCACTGAGGCAGCCCGTGCCATGCAGGTGACCCGGCCAAACGAGATCCAGAGACCGGGGGTAAGGCTGCATCCTAAGGCCTGCGCTGCTTTGGGACTCGAGGCGGAGCGTGCGACACCCAAGCGCCTCAGAACCCTAGTACCAAGAACGTGCATCCATGCCTCGGGAACGGGATACGCCAGGAGGTCCGGTGAACCCCTAGGGTTCTGCCCAAAGGAGGGGACGTGCGCAAGCACGGGGGCACGCCCTCCCGGCGAGACAAGCACGTCACACTGGCGGCGATCAGCCCTCCCGATGTTGCCCGGGGCCGCTTTGTTGGGGGCCAACAGACAGGTCTAGCGGGATGTAAGCCGCCTCCCTTCTTCACGCGCGGAGCCTCTTCCTGTTCGTCACAGGGGCGACGCCAGGGGGAACCATGGGGCGCCTCTCCGCGACCGAGAGCACCTACGTACCTACCTCCGACGCTGGACGCAGCACACGAGGTCATCAGGGCGCTGGGACTCAGAGGCGGCGAAGGAGACCCCCCACAAGAGGACGCGGGCACGGACTCCGCCCTGGAGGAAATACCGGAGCCCTCCATGGGAAGCACGCCCGCGGAACCTGCGCCGGCGGCGGGCAGCGTGCCCACCCTCTGCCCAGCGTGGAAACGGGGCCAGTGCACCGGCGAAGGCTGGTGCCCCAAACAGCACCCCCAGCCCAGCCCCGATAACGGAGCGCTGCCCGAGGTGGGACGCGCGGCCGCACGCGCCGCCCTACGCTACGTGGTGGCGCACAGCTGGATCCTGGATGAGACCGCACGCGGCAGCGTGAACATCCAGGAGGCTGTCGACCGAGTCACCCACGCGGGACAGGCGGCAGTGGCCTTGCACACCCGTGGCCGCCACGGTGGACCCGCAGAGGGGATCATTGTAGAGCCTTCGGGAATGGTGCTGGTCCTGGCGGCGGACATGGTCCGAGGGGTGCTCCCCGCTTCCCGCGTGCGGCAGGCGCGCCCACAGTGCACCATCCAGGTGTACACCCCCCCACGGGCGTGGCCCTTCTCCACGTGGGCGGTGCTCGCCGTCATGTGGCACCTGGCACCGGAGGACGCCCCCACAGGGACCGCGGAGGAAATCGCCCGGGACCTCCAGACCTGGCCGGCCGGCCAGGATTACCCCTGGCGCAGGCCCCGGGGCGGCCTGCCAGTGGCACCCGCGGCAGAGGAGATCAGCCTCGCGGTAACCCTCCAACGGCACCCCGACAAGAAGGCACGCCACTTCCTGCAGACCGACACGGTCCCGGCGGCCCCGCAGGACTCCGAGTGGCGATGGGACGCAGGGGAGGCGCAACCCCTGCCGGGCCCCTGGGTCCTCCCGTTGTGGTATTTGCCCATGGGCACCCTGACCCACAACACTCAAGCCGTCAAGGGGGCTTTCCCGCAGCCGCTCCCCCCCGGCGTGGCCCTGCTCCGCAGCCTGCAAGCGGGGGCGGCCTGGTTACAGTAAAGGGAAGAGGGCGGGCGCCCGAGCCCCTATTTCCCCTTGGTCGGGGGCCAGGCGCTACTCCACGCCGAGGGCATGGGGACCGTAGAATGGGGGGCGATCGTGTCCGGCACGGCGTGCAGCTGGATCACTGCAGCCGTCCCACAGCCCATTCGTACGCCGCCGGCATGCCACCGCCTCCTACGGGTGGTCCCCTCCTTGGCCCCCCAACACGCCCTTACGAGGGACGTATCGAGGGCCATACTGAGCCACACCAGGGAGTGGCTAACGAACCCGGGTGCACGGTACCCGCCGGGGCCGGTGCTCGAACAGCTCACGGCCCCCACACCCGGGGTCTGCCACGCCCTGCACAGGGCGTCGGCCCTCACGGAGCAGCTCAACGACGAGGTGCTAGACCTGGCGCTGGAGCCGCTGCGGGTGCCTGAACCGCAGACCCACATCCCACCCGCGGGCACGTCCACCCGCCTGGGCTGCCTGCATTTGCAGCGCCGCGTCGAGGCTGCGCACCCTGGAGGGGTGGTGGAACAGTGGCTAACGCTCCGCAACCCGTCCGCTGCGCATGGCCACTGGTACCTACACCAACTCCTCTTCCTATCCCGGGCGGCCCCGGAGCACCGCCGGCAAAACCAGTACCACACGCACCCGGAGCGCCGAGGCGCGCAGAGCTTCCCGCAGCCCCCGGCCAGGACGTGCGACCGGTACCCTCTGACGTGGCCGTGCAGGAGGCCTGGTAGCCTGCCGTCTGCAGCACCAGTGCCTCCCCCTGCTGAGGCCCGGGAGGGGGTGTGCTGCCGCCAGCATCCCCGACGCGGGTGCGCCCGCGGAGTGTGGCGTGCGACGGGTGGGGTGCATCGCGCTGCGGCCCTTGTATGCCTCCCGCAATCTGCGCCGGGCGGTGGTGGTGGACGAAGCTCTCCCCACCGCGACGATGTATAGCTGCTCCGCCGTGAGGGGTGCCGTCGGCGCATGTGTTGCGGTTGTCTGGCGGCGCTGCGTGTCGCAGCAGGGGACGCGGGGCAGCAGTTGCGCCAGCCACGCCGCCACGCGACCCATGGTGAAGACCGCGACCGCGGACGCCAGCGCCGTGCGGTCTGCTGGCCTGTACTGCCTGAGCCCCGTGGTATCTCGGGCGAGGTGCCTGCAGGCCGCTGTCCAGGCCACCGCTCCGCAGTTCGTGCAGTCTCGTTCGGCACCATCAGCGCCTTTGCTTCCCCTTTGCTGTACCGTGCAGTGGCTGCAGGCAGACGCGCAGCGCGATGCCGTCAGGAGTCTCGGGCCTGCGCCCGCAACAGGAGCCCTCGCTGCGGCGCCCCCGGGCCGCGCGTTGGCGCCACACACGGTTCCACTGGCCAACCTGCCCTTCAAACCAGGGACGGAGGGCGCCATCCGGAAGTCGGTGCCCCTCCCTTTGGCGCGAGGGCCACGGAACGAACGGAATGCCCCCTGTGTGCCCCCGGGGACCGGCGGTGCGGCCCAAAAAGGGTCCATCCCCGCGGGGCTGGCCCCCCTGGCCCCCCTGTGGGCCCCGCTGGGAACAGGCTCTCCGCACCCCATGGCCCCGGCGCACCCGGGAGCCCTGGCTGCACCAGCGGACCCAGCGGCGATGCCGATGCGGGATGGCTGACTCCAAGAGGACACGGCAGATGACGCCCTATGGCTCCTCTCGTGGAACTTGCGCAACGCCCTCGTACCGCCGGACCGGTCCCTCCAGGACACGCTCCGGCGGAGCCAGGGGCCGGCGGCCTGTACCAACAAGGGGCACCTCAGCACCGGCATGCTACCCCAGGAGGGGGGCTTTGCCACATGCTCGAGGAAACAGGGATCGCCACCCGGGCGCAGGAGATGCACGTGGCCGCGGCGCTCTGGGACAGGGGGTACACCCCCTTCTTCAGCAGCCGGCTGGCAGAGACGGGAGCGACTTCCACCTCGAGAGGGGGGGGCCTCCTCACCGCGGTCAGCAGCAAGTAAGTTGCGGAGCCCGAGGTGCTTAGTTCTACGGAAATCGTCCCCGGGAATGCCGCGGCCCTGGAGATCCGCACGGACGGGGGATACCTCACCCTCATCAACGTCCACGGGCTGCAAGCAGGCTGCTCCCCGTTGGCGGGACGGGCGGCGTTCTGGGGCGACATACAAATGTATGCCACGGCACGCAGCCTCGGTGGGAGACACCCGGTGGTCATCGCAGGTGACACCAACGTCTACATGGATGCCACCTCCGACCCGGCCACGGAGCACTTCTGCGCGGGCTGGGGGGCCCGCGGTCTTCGGGGTGCCATGGCAGGTGGCGAGGAGGACATGACCCCCACGCTCCACCCGTCCCGGCACAGGGTGGACACCTTCCTGGTCAACGAACCCCTCCTGCCGTGGTCCTTGCGGGAAAGCGTCTGGGCTCGCGGCATGCCAGGTGATCGACCCGGACCACCTCCCGGTCCGCCTGGCCTTGCCGGGCCTCCTCAACGCAGCGGGGGGCGTGGCGATGCCCACCCCCTACAGCAACACGGAGGGCCGCCTCCTCCCGTACGACGCCGAGGTCACGCCCGTCCAACACTGCCTGTCGGCGGCGGTCACCGCCGCGCAGGATGAACCCTCCCTGGCGCCCTGGCTGGGTCCCGCAGAGCAGCACGCCTACGGGTCCATGCCCGCGGCCGCGGTGGACAAGGTGTTCGTACACCTCCACGCGGCGCATGACGCCCTAGCGCGTGTGGTGGGACGCCGGCAGACGTCCCCAGCTGGGACGTACCTGGCGGAGGGGGACCCCCCGGGGAGCGGAGAGCGGCTCCAGGCGGCGGTCCTCCGCTATGACACCATGGCAGCGTGCACGCCGGCGGCGTACCAGGCGGACGCGGCACGGCATGGCGTCCGGTCCGAGGCGGCGATCTGGCTCGCGAAGGAGCTGCCGGGTGCGTCGCCCGGGTGCCGCCCGACCACACAGGGCCAACTACAGGAGGAGCTGGAGAGGCAAGCAGCCGCCCTGGGAGAGGACATTCGCCAACTCCGCGCATTCCTGGCGGGAGACCGCAAGCGCGCCATCAAGGACTTCTGGCGCCGCCACGCCCCCGACATCGCCCAGCGGTGGAAAGCTGTGCGGGGAGCCATAGAGGTAGAGGCCCCGGGCCAGTCAGGCCTCTGGAACGTGCGGGTCCCCAACACCCAAACGCTCCTCACGGAGGCCCACGACGTGATGTTCGCAGTTCGCGCCTTCTGGCGGGAACTGTATGACAAACGCCCGGTGGACCTCCCAGGCTTCCAGGCAGTCCTCGGCCGCCATGTCCTCCGGGTCCCTGACGAGGCCTGGACACAGGTCCTGCAGTACACCATGCAGGACCTGCAGTCCGCCCTGGACAAGGCCGATGTGGGAGCCCGTTTCATCAAGGCCCTCCCGGCACCCGTCCAGTGGCTCCTGGTCCACTCCTACCGGGCCATCCCCCGCGGCGCCCCGCCACTGATGCACTGGAGGGACGTGCACATCTGGCTCAGCCTCAAGGTACCGGGCTCCGCCGGACTGGACAACTACAGGCCCAAAGCCCTGCGCCAGCTGGCCATGAAGCTGCTCACGGCCCCCCTCACCCAGGGCATCACAGAAGTGCTCACACGGCACGGAGTGGTCAGCGACTGGCAGCAAGGGGCCCTCCCTGGCTCCAACACAGGCCCCCGACTGTTCATGGCGCAGCAGCAGCTCCAGCCGGGAAAGGCCCAACTAAGTTTTCTCCTTCGACGCCCGCAAGGCCTTCGACACTGCCCCGCACGGCGCCCTCCACCTCATCCTGCGCCACCTCTCC
Source organism: Eutreptiella sp. 'Long Island Sound 2002' (assembly GCA_964036045.1). Classification (NCBI taxonomy): domain Eukaryota; phylum Euglenozoa; class Euglenophyceae; order Eutreptiales; family Eutreptiaceae; genus Eutreptiella; species Eutreptiella sp. 'Long Island Sound 2002'. The sequence continues at coordinate 125,681,770 of OZ038381.1, read as the reverse complement.
GTGCCGCCGGAGGTCATCGACCTCCTGCTCTTTCTCCACACGTGCGCCAGGCTGCGCATCGTCACCGCACACGGGCCAACGCAGCCGGTCCACATGCTGCGCGGCGTCCGGCAGAGCAACCCCGAGAGCCCCCTGCTGTGCGCGCTCGTCCTGCAGCTGCTGCTCAGGGCGCAGCGGCACCACCTGCGCCTGCCGGGAGAAGCCGAGCAAGGCCTCATCCATGCCTACATCAACGACCTGCCCGTATTGGCCCACACGCTGCAGCATTCTGTCGAGGGCGTGGAGGCGGTGACCGCTCACCTGGGGATGATGGGCATGGAGCTTTACCCCCGCAAGTGCGCCATGGCCACCACGGCGGGGGTTCCGGGCCTGCAGCTGCGCCTCTGTCCCCACCTGTAAAACCCATGGCACTGGGTACCAGCGGCGGACTCCGTCCCCTACCTGGGACTCCAGCTGCAGCCAGATGGGGAGTTCTATCTGCAACGCAAGCACCGGCTGCGCCACTGCTGCCTAAACACCCTCGTGCCACCGAAAGTGGTGCAGGACGTCATCCTGGCGATCCTCGGGGGGGTGACACAGTACGTCGCCCCTTTCATCGCCGACGACTCCAACACCGCGCGCCACCTGGACCACATCACGGTCCGTGTCACGAAAGACAGGGCGCGTTACGCCTTCGACACCTCGCGGGACAGCCTGCAGAATGACCGGACCCTGGGGCTCACATTGGTACCAACACGGTGCCAGCAGGCAGCGGTGGCCCTCGTGGGTACACTCGTCCACCACCGCTCAACCTTCGTGCGCGCCGAGGTCACCAAGATGTTCTGGGAAATAGCCGGCGCGCACAGAATATGTCCCAAGGTGCACTACCCCGTCCCGAAGTTCGCAACTCTAGCGGGAGGTGACTGGGTCCACCGCATACCCCGGGCCCTGGCCGCCCTAGGAGTGGGGCTCTACAACCCCATCACTTGCCCCAGGGCGCCCCATGTCCAACTACAGTCCACACCGGGCAACATCGTCACGCTGCGCACCGTCAAGCTGCGACACTGCGACACGTGCTGCCTGACGATGCCGCCCCTGCCCCGACAACGACGACCCGTGGCTGACGGCGGTGCGGGAATGCCTCAACCAATGCGCCGATGAACGCCTCCACTATTGCTGCTGCGAGCAGGAGCCCACCAACCACCCCGGGTGGTGCAACGCCTTGGTCTACCTCTTCCACACCACCGGCACACGGGACCCCCGCCTGAGACTCGTCCACCCCATGAGGGCTAAGCAAGACGCCCACACCGGCCCACGGGTGACCCCTGACGGCCTGCACCTCCACATCGGGGGCTACCGCCGCCGGGGCGGCCTATCCCCCATCACGCGGAGGGCGGCGTACCACCCACCGGCGTCCCTCATGTACATCTTCCAAGACATACTCGCGGAAAGCGAGTACCGAGAGCCTAACGCGGATGTGGCGTGGCCCGAGCCCCTGCGCCTCCGGCCCGACGCGCCAACGCTGGTGTGGTTGGTGACCACGGACGACCAATGCACCCGAGCGGTGCAGCAAGCGCAGCTCCAGGCCGAATGGGTAATGGTGCAGGTTGGGGCAGGCCAGCCCAGGCCCCGTGGACTCCCCCGTGGCACCCCCCTGCTGGTAGCTGCGGGGGTGCCGCACGACCCACACATGGCAGTGCATGTGCTGGAGGACCAGCCGGAGGACACGGGACACCTGGTGGTGCACCAGCGCCGAGGCCCGGCCTGGCTCAAGGAACATGTGATGGCACTCCGGTCCTGGGCAAGCACGATCGCCGGAGCGGATATCCGGCTGCACGACCACCCGGCGATCAGCCCCGGCGACACCAGGGCACTGAGCGTGGACCAACTGACCCCCACGCACCCCGACGTCGGGTGGGACTCCGCCGACCTCAACGCGAGGTGGCTCAGCCCCACCGGGTACTACTGGATCGCGGAGGCCTGGGGCCACACCTCTTCCGACGCGTCGGGGGGCGGACCCTGCAAACACGCAATCAGCGTCGCTCTCGCCGCCGACCTCACCAACACGTGGGCGGTGGCCATCTCGGGCACGATGGCCGACAGGGAGGGGGTGGCCGCCTCCCTCCCCCTGCAATACGGCGCCCACCGACCGTGGGTCCACACGGTGGACGCCGAAGTCATCCTCCACCTCCTGCGACACGCGGATCGCGAGCATACTACGGGGGTCCCCGCGGTGGGGGCAGGCCAGCCCAGGCCCCGTGGACTCCCCTGTGGCACCGCCCTGCTGGTAGCTGCGGGGGTGCCGCACGACCCACACATGGCAGTACACGCGCTGGAGGACCAGCCGGAGGACACGGGACACCTGCTGGTGCACCTGCGCGGAGGCCCGGTGTGGCTCAAGGAACATGTGATGCCACTCTGGTCCTGGGCAAGCACGATCGCCGGAGCGCATATCCGGCTGCACGACCACCCGGCGATCAGCCCCGGCGACACCAGGGCACTGAGCGTGGACCAACTGACCCCCACGCACCCCGACGTCGGGTGGCACTCCGCCGACCTCAACGCGAGGTGGCTCAGCCCCACCGGGTACTACTGGATCCCGGAGGCCTGGGGCCACACTTCTTCCGATGCGTGGGGCGGCGGACCCTGCAAACACGCAATCAGCGTCGCTCTCGCCGCCGACCTCACCCACACGTGGGCGGTGGCCATCTCGGGCACGGTGCCCGACAGGGAGGGGGTGGCCGCCTCCCTCCCCCTGCAATACGGCGCCCACTGACTGTGGGTCCACACAGTGGACGCCGAGGTCGTCCTCCACCTCCTGCGACACGCGGATCGCGAGCGGACTACGGGGGTCCCCGCGGGCGCGGCGAAGGTGGTCAACCAGATGCCCCTACACTGGCTCCGGGATGGCCTGTGCGCGCGAGGGCGACACGGCGGGCACCCATTCTGGTACGTCTGAGCCACCTCGCACCACAGTGCAGCCCTACTGCACAATGTGGACTGGGTGGCGTCCCTGGACACCGTCCTGCAGAACACGCCCCCGGACCCTGGCCACGCCAAACTCATTTTCGCCGGTCATGACGGCCACCTCGATCTACGGCCCCCCACGATGTGGACACTCGGCGAGGTCACGCAGCGGGCGCAGACAAACCATGCGCTGACGCACCGAGGACACACACCTCTCGGCGCCGCCAGCGCCACAGCCTATGTCCACGCCCAGGACCTCACCGCCAGGGCCACCAACCGCCGGGCACTGCGGGCCAGAGACGGCCACACGCCGGTGCAGCGCAGGCTCCGCGTCCGTAAGGTGCGGCTCTCTGGCGTTGCCGTCCTCCCACAACCGTGCCTCCTATGCGCGGCCCGGAGGAGACCCCGGTGCACATGCACCTGGGTTGCGCCCACTCACGGCTCCTCTGGCCCCACTACCGCCTGGCGGTACACGAGGCGGCCCGCCACCTCCCACCCGGGGACAAAGCCCTGTTGGTGGCCTCGTGGCACTCCGCAGGCGCCACATGGACGGAAGTCTTCTGCTCTCGGCTGGTGCCCGAGGAGGCAGGGGCGCAGCTCCGCGCCATAGCCCGCTACGACCAGCAGGCAGGGACCTCTGTGGACGATTTCCTCCACCACATGCTCCGGCTGGGGGACTTCGCATGGGAACTTCGGGACCACCGGCTGGAGCAACTTCTCCGCGAGCCCCTGAGCGCGGTGGACCGGGGGCACCGATGGCTCACCGCGGCAGAGGGCGACCACCCCCCCCTCCCCCGCGCCCTGACAAGGACTTCTTAGCCTCCCTCCGTGTCGTGAATGGCACTCTGGAGTGCCCGCCACAAGAGGGCCCCCACCCGTACCAGGACCTGCCGGGGGATTTCTCGAAGCACCTACAAGACGCCCTCTTCCCACCGTGGATCATCGGGCGCGGCTCCATGACCGCGTGGGAGGCACGCATAGTGGGTGAGGAGTGAGCGCGCGAGTAGGGCCGGTGGTGCGCCGCCACGCGCGCCCCGGAGACCCCTGCGCAACGATACGCCGCCATCCTGCTCGAGGGATGGGGGCCGGACACCCGGCCGAGACCCACCGTGATCTGCTGGGCAGGACCTGACCACCCGTGGCACGTGGCGACGGGGGAATGGCTGCAAGCGGCCCCAGGGGCGCAAACAGGATGGAATGGGGACGTGTCCTCACTCGTCAGGACGCCCGTCCCCCCCGGCATCGTCCTTCATGCCGCCAACGTACTTTGGGCTACGGAGATACGTAAAATGGGGACATGACACTGCCACTGTCCGATGGCACCCCCCAGAGGACGGGGCCGCCCAGCTCACAGTGGCGCACTTCAAAACTAGGGGGCCAGTATACGACGACGCCCTGTCCCGGCTGGGAGACACCCAGGGGGCCTTGCTCCTCATGCTCCCGACCGACCTTGCAGCCGCGCTGCGCCAGGAGCTGGACGGCTGCGAAGGGCTGCGAGTAGGGGCCAGAGGCAGTCGCGGACGGCACCCACCTGGCCCCCCTCCACCAGGACGCCACAAACGGGTGCCAATTGGATACGCTGGCACCCCACCTCACCGGGCGCCACGTGTACATGGCAACCCCCCCCCAGGGGCACTCCGCCGGCGTGGGACAGCCTCACCGCTGCCTTCCACGACCACAGGATTCTCCCCGACGACACGTGGCGGGAGGTCCAGCGAAAGACGCTCGGCAGGGACTACCGGCGCCGCGTCCTCGCCCGCCTGCTGGAGATCTGGGACCCCCACCGACAGAGGTGGGACGACCTCTGGCTACGCCATCTGGACCCTTGGTCGCCGCCCTCCCACCTCCCACACACCTGCCGACTCTGCGGGGAATGCGACACAGTGTCCTCCGCAGCGTCGACAGGCGCCAACAGGTGCGCGTGGTGCGCCCAGGTGGCCGCGTGCCCCTGGCCGGAACCTCCCGCGGGCCCGCGCAGGCGCACGTAGGGGGAGGCCTTGCACCGGCGCATCGAGGGGGCACACACCCCCTCTCACGAACGCGCGGGCCCCGCGGGCGCTGCCCTTCTGTGGATCCACGTGCAGCTGCTGGAGCCCACATCAGTTGCACACCGCGGAGGCGGCCCTCTACGGGCACTGGATGGAGTGGCGCGAGTCCAAGCGGTCAGGCCGGCCCCTGTCCATGGGGGACACCCTGCAGCTGACGGGAGCGGGGTCTGCCATGTCCCTCCGCAGCAGCGCCCCAGCCCTGCTGCACGACCTCAGGACGCACTACCCCGGGGACACGGCCCCGTACCTGAACCAGGCGCGGGCCACATACCCGGGGGGAGTGTGCGAGCCGGATGCGGCGCTCGACCTTCTACACCCATTAGACGAGGATCTGGAGGTGGGTGAAATCACGGTGTTCGTGGAAGGCGCGGACGAGGCGCCTGCCCGCCCCCGGCCGACCAACCCGGTGTACGATGGCGCCAGGCCGACCCACCCGTACGCCATCGTGTGCGAGGCGTTCCCCAGGGATCCCACCTGGTGCCCTGCCCTCCCGCCGGCGACGCACGCGCCCCGCGGCTGGGCCAACCCAGACCTGTCCTCCCCTCTCTCGAGAACCAGGAGTGCCCACCACAGGGGGTACGTCCTCTGGCAAGAGCGCCCTGGCACCCCCCTGCTCCTCCTCGTCGACGCGACCCGCGGGGACCCAGAACGGGTCCTGGGGATCACCCTCACCCACCTCAATGGGGCAGCACCCGTACCCCGCCCCCCCCTCCAGGCGCCCGCGGCGCGGGACGGGGTACACACCTTCCTGCTAACACAGGAGGTCACCGCCGTTACGGGGGTCCACCTAGTGTGGCTCCCCCCGGCACCACCTGACGACCCCCGGGGGCCCAGCGCCCTGAGCCCCGCCCTAGACTTGGAGCTGTGGCGCGACGCGTGGGCCGCGTGGCTCCCCCGCCTCCCCTCCCAATGCCGATGGATGGCCGCCGGCCCCCGCCCGTACGAGGCTGAAGCCACAGCCAGCCCCCCACCCCCCCCCCCTCCCCCCCGCAGAGCACTGCACAGCACTGCTGACGGCACGACACTGATGCACCGGGAGGTAGTGGGATGGGTGCACCTGCCACCACGCATGCCTACAAGGATACCAGTGATGTCAGACTCCGATGGCTCCCCCCAGCGGGTCGACCGCCACCACCGCCAGTCCCGCTCCCGCTCCCCCGTCTTCCTGGAAGGGGCGGGGGGGAAACCCCCCGCGGAGCGCGAGGAGGGGTGGCTGGCGGAGGGGGCGGTGCCGGTCGGGCCGCCGGCTGGACAGCCCTGAGCGGCCTCTGCTGACACCGGGCCGTCGACCCAGGAGCCTGAGCTGGCCGAGGTGACCGCCCCCGCCGCCCCAACAGCAAGCCCTGCCGCCCCGCCCCGAGAGCGGAGACCGCAGCCCCAGCGAGCCACGCCGCGGCCCCAACCGCGGCCCCCGGCACGCCGCTGACACGGGGGGTAGCCCTGGCGCAGAAAATGGGCACATCCCCGAGGGCTGCCGCAGCCGCAGAGGGGAGCGGTGAGGGTGCACGCGGGGTTGCGACTGCAGCCCCGGCGAGCCACGCCACCGCCTCGGCCGGCCACGCCGCGGCTCCCAGCACGCCACGGAAGCGGGGGACGGACCCCGCACGGGCCACGGGCGCCTCGCCGGCGGCCGCCGCAGCAGCAGCAGTGGGAAGGGAGGGTGCCAAACACCGCGCCCACACCAACCCCACCCACACCCACACCAGCCCCCCCAAGCCGTTCCCCCCCAAGCCCTTCCCCCCAGGTTGGACGCGGCACGTCCGCCCCCCGGCGCCCGAGCGCTCGCCGCCGGGCGTCACGCTGCCGCAGCTGCAAAGGCAGCGGGACGTCAGGCGCTTGATCGAGGAAGGAGGGAACGGCGCGCAGGCCGAGCTGCGTGCCAGCCACGGGATCGCGGAGCGGGGGACAGGAGGCGACAGGGGAAGTGCCCAGGGGCACGCGCAGGGAGCGGGCCAGGGCACGCACGGCAAGGAGCCAGGGCGCAAACACGGACGGGGCACCGAGGCCAGCAGCAGCAGACGGGGACACAGCGCGGGCAGCGGTCGGCGCGACACAGGGCAGGGAGCGGGGAAGGGGCCAGGGCACAGGAAGGGCGCGCAGGAGCGCGAGCAGGGCGCCCAGGTGCATGGAGCGGAGCGAGGGATGGTGGGCGAGCAGGCAGGCCAGGGCGTTGGTGACATGGGGCGGGACCCACGGCACAGGCAGGGGGACAGAGGCGTGGGGGACGGAAGGGAGCCCAAGGGCAGAGGCAAGGGCACCACGGGCCCTCAAGGGACAGGCGGGACGGGGCACGGGAGCCCGGGGGGGAGGGGGGCGGGGGGCGGGGCGCGCCTGCAGCCGGACGTGCAGCCGGTGAGGTGGATCCCCCCCAGATGCCGGCGCACCACATAACACCACCACCACCACCACCACCACCTCTACAACATCGGCCCTGACGCCCAAGAGCTCATCCCCCCCCAACCCCCACGACCCCAGCACCAGCCAGCCCCCCCCGCACCGAGAGCGGAGCCGGCGCGGATGGCTGCGGCGGGGGGGGGGGGCAGGGCGCGGCACCCGCTCCGCAAGAAGGGGGGCAGCAGGGGGGGCCGGCGCGAGGGGCAGAGGGGGCCCGGGCCTCGGACCGGGACTGGGGCACAGTCCCGGACCTCCTAGGGGATGAGGCCGTCCCATTGGTGGGGGAGGTGAACGGATGGTTGAGCTGGGCCAACCAGGGGACCACCAGGGGGATGAGGGACCGGCTCTTCGATGCCATGCTCCTCCGCAGAGACGGAGGAAACCGGGAGGTACCCCCGGGGGGATGGGCAGCCCCAGAGGACCACGAGGGGGTCCTCAGGTCAGTGATCTGGGCGGCTTGGCCCGACAGGGGGCCGACGTGGCCGGCCTTCCTGGAAGGGGGGGCCGTGCTCCGCATCACGGACGCGGACTCCAACAACTGGCTCCCCGGGGCCTGGCGCAGCGCCCTCGCCCACTGGCGCTACCGCCAGCGCAACCCGCCACCGCCACAGCCCCAGCCCCCACACAAGCGGCGGCGCAGGTGACGGCCCAGACGGCGACGCGAGAGAATGGGGGGGAAAGTTGGGCCCCCCGACCCACGCCCCCCCCACTGTTACGGCGTGACAGAGGAGCGCGCGCCACCTCCCGCGCGAGGCAGGGCGGAGACAACGAGCGTGGGTAGGAACCTACTGCCCCGCAGCCCCCTAACCGCTGACCGCTGCCCCCGGCCGGCCAGTGACGGGCGGGACAAGGGGCCCCAGTGAGGGCCTGCACGAGGGTCCGGCTCTAGGTGGAGGGGGGCGGGGGAAGAGTGCGACCTCCCAGCCGACGGCTCGCCCCCGGGGCCGGGACCGCCATGCCGTCCCCCCTCGGCCGTCAGGGGCGGCGCCAGGGGACCAGAGGCCCCCCCCAACCCCCCCCCCCTCCCCCTCAGGCCGGAAAGCGGACCGAGGCAGACCGAAGAGTTGGCGGCCCCGCACTGCCCCCAAAGAGGCTGCTGCACCCAGGGCGAGGGCGCACCGCGGCCGCGACAAGCGCCCCCGGTGAACCGCCCGCACGCTCTCGCCCTGCCCGCTGCCGACCGACGGCGGACCGCGGGGAACAAGTGAGCCCCCGCCAACGCACCAGGAAGCCGCACAGATCGCGCCCAGAGAAGGCGGGCGAGCAAGAACCGGAGTGGTATGGGGACCACGCCCCCCATGACCAGAACGACGCCAGTGACATCCCCTTTGTTGCCTGCCCAGGTAAGGCAGAGGGACGGAACGAGACAGAGCGACCCCCCGCCCTACTGGCCCCCTTGGCCGCACAAACGGGGGGCACTGCGCACGGGCCGCCCCCCCCCCCCCCCAAACCCGCCCCTCGGCACACGAACGCCACGGACCCACCGCACGGGGTGCGCACAGCCCCAACCCAGGTAGGGGGGAACCGGGACCGGACCGCCCCCCCCCAAAGCACGCCAGACGGAGCAAGAGAACGGGGCAGGACACGCGGAGGGGCACGGACCACGTGGAATGGCCCTACCAGCGCCCAGTGCCGGGACCGCGCGAGGTGCGCACGCCACACCACCCAGGGGAGGGGGGAGGGGACGCCGCGGGAGCGCGAACGCACACACACGCAAAGGGCACGCGGGGACTACCAGAAGGGCAACCGGACCGAGCTCGCGGAATGCACAGACCGCGTGGAATGGCGTACCAGCGAGCGAGGGTAAGGGACACCCGGACAGGACAACCCGCCACACGCAGCGCGGAACACGCGGGGCGGGAAGGGGGAAACGGGAGAAACACAACACCAGGTACCGGCCCGAGCCCCCCGAACCAGCCGCGACCGCCGCACACACACGGAGGAGGCACTGCAGCCGCCAAGGCAGTAGTGGCGCACTGCGCCACGCCCGAACCCCTAGGCTAGGCAGTCTCCGCGCCAGCCCAAGGAGGTCTCACTGGCAGCAAGCTAGTAGCACGGGCCCGGCGGCACCGGCGCCCGGGGCGACCACGCATTAGGGGGGCGACGCGGTGGGTAAGTGCCCGCAGCCACAGCTGCGAATCAATGCACTGACCGGGGAGTGGCGAAACGGGGAAGCCGGGGGACTCCGCCACCAGGCAGGAGGTGCATCTTAGAGGGCCCCCCACTGGGACCCGGTGGGGAGGATATCACCTGGCCCGACCAGGTGGCCCCCCGGGGCCGAAAGGCGTCTAGTACCAGCAAAATCAAACCACAAACCACAAACCTGTTATGGTGACCACGGAGGCGATTCAATCCTCTGTAGCCAATATACCCAAGCCAGAGGTTACTGCACCAGCGGCTGCGACTCCAGTTCAAACCGACTACAGGGTGACGCCAGCCATAGCGAGGACAACGTCATCCACCAACAACATCTAGAGCCAGCTCTTACAGCGGTCATTGTCTGCAGCAAGAGGTGGTGTTGCACCAGCAGTGGATGAGAGTGTGGATACACTCAGGATTGCACCAGTTGCTTTGGGAGAAGGACTCGGATCCTTAAGTTTGAATCCTACGACCAAGTCACTCTTGCAAGGACTACAACGCCCACAGCTACCAATTACTGATCGCGAGCCTCATTGGCGGTATTTTGCTGTTCGGTTTCCGATGTTTCACCAAGATATCAAGAACATTACGGAAACTGCCATGTCAGACGCTGTACGATTACAATATCTGGAGCAGTCGTTGGATCCAACCAACCGGGCCAGGATCTGGGACAAGGGTGAGAGAGGGATCGGGGTAAGCTTCAATGACGAGTGACTCAGACTGGAGGAGAGCATGGGCATGACGAGGTTGCAGGCACTTACAAGAGCTTGGGATTTATTGACATGTTCCCGAAGCAACAAGCTGACACACGATAAGTTTGACGTATTTGAGGTGTACTTCAGGCGCCTCCAGTCTAAGCTTGACACGGTGACCGAGGATCAGGCGTATGAAAAGTTGATGGCCATTCTACCAGTCAGAAATGTCACGGCACTACATTGCAAACAAGCCAAAATTTCCAGAGACAAGAGTTTTTTTAGGATGTCAAGAGTTAACCAGGAGGTCACGTTGGATTCATTGGTGGCGATGATCACAAATGCAGGATGAACGGCACCGAGAAGTCTTGTGAAGGAGAGGGCTACGGCCGTGTTAAGAGTGGACCGGGACATGGAACAGTTATGACCACCCTGCAGGGCACTCAATTATGGTTATCACTATCAGTTGAGGCCTACAAGATGTCGGTTGACGAGGTGCTGGATTTGGTCCGTTCAGACGTTGCAGCATACACTCGGGCACAGGCAGGTTGTCGCAGTACGTCGGTGAAGAAGCCGACCAAGTGGACGCGACAGTTTGATGAGGAATGGATGGACACCCCAGTCGAGGATGCGACAGTCACGGGAGACATGCCTGCGACTAATGTTGTTTCCAACCTCCTACCACCTCTAAGACTGCTGATTATGACCCCACCTGAAGCCTGGAGCGTCAACGCGGTCAATGCAAATGCACAATGGAGACACACAAGCCAAATCATTTGCTTCAACTGTGGTAACAGGGACCACTACTCAACCAGATGTCCAGACCCGAGGAGGAATGGCAAAGGAGGAGGCAAAGGAGGCAAAGGAGTGGGCAAGGGGGAAGGAGGAAAGCGGAAGAGCAAAGGCAAGGGTACACCTGAAGGGAAGGGCAACAGCCCAATCTGGGTCACCCCTGAGTGAGAAGGAAGTGGGTCGCCTTGAGGGAGCTGAAGCGCCAATGGGGGAGTTGGCGCTTGCAACCCAGAATCACCCCGTCGCGAGCACCATGAAAGGTTCGTTTCATTGAAGCCTTGAGCCATCATGAACCCCATGACAGTTATGAGGAGTATGATATTAGCGATGTTGAGTCATCATGCGGTGACGAGGACCTACAACAAGATTGAAAGGGCAAAGTTACTGTACTTGAACGACAACTTTATCCACATGTCTCGGACTGGTACAAGGAATGCCAATGCAACACGATCTCACGCAAGGGGGACGAGCTGCAGCTCGTAATGCGACTCTACATGCGCCTGGGTGACTCTGTGCGGGTATTCAGGGTATTAATCGATACGGGGGCACAGGCACATCTGGTGCGTACAGGTCCTTTCCCACAACAGCAATGGGAACCGGCAGCCAAACCAATCTGTCTGACGACTGTCACAGCAGGGGCAATGCCTGGTGGTATGCTGAGTGGAAAGATTGAGATGTGTTTCATGGCGACGAGGCAGTCCTCTATGACGAGGGAAGCAGAGTTTTACGAGGCAGACATTCATTCCGACGGGATTTGGGGATTCCCATTCCTCTTCAAGGAAGGATGGCTGGTTGATGCCAGGAGACAGTGTCTCCTGAAGCGCGGTCCCGACCAGCTCCTCACATAGCTTCAGGGTTTGGAGTACAACCGCCCTGATAGCCTGTCACCTGATGCAGGCAATCAACCGCAATCCCTAGGCCAAGAGGATTTGACCGGGGGGGTTTCTTTTTTTTGACAGCTCGGTTGACTGAGCACCCCGAATGAGCCGTCACTGAGCCGTCACCGAGCCTGCTTACTGAGCGCGCCAAATAAGTCATTTAGCGCTAACTGAGAGCCAATTGGGGGCTCACTCAGGGCTCACTCAGAGGTTTCTCCCCTTTTCCGCCCTCTCTTCCCACCCTTGCTGGCCCACACCTCACCCTTTTCACACCAACATTGGTCCGCAGTTCTCACCAAGTCTTTTCTCCAAGAACTTGAGTCCGCATGCACACATACATACTTGCATACATGTACCCGTGGCGACAAACACCCAAACATCAAAACACACACACTTCGTCACGGACACAAATATCGAAACACATACACACAAATACACCATACACACGTCCACACACACATGCACATGCACAAATTGACAACCACATTCATTCTTGTGTGCAATTATCTTGCGTGTACATAAACACATGGCCACATTGAACCATATGAAGTGAAGGGCTAGGGAGAGATGGTTACGGGGTTGGGGTTCGGGGATATGAACGTAACCATTTGCGAGGGTGTTCCTTGTTGCCTCATGAAAATGGCACCCACCCACCCCATACACACACACACACACCATGAAGCACAACCAGGGCACAAAGGACATTGCTCGCTTTTGTGAGGTTGATCATACAACCATCTTGACCTACACCATGACACATTGATCCCCCTCCCTCCTTATCCCCTCCTGTCCCCTTTCGCTATGCTGCAATCCCCCGCTTCTCTCATGCGTAGCCTTTCCGTTCTCTTGCCTGTCCCGTCTCCTTTGTCCTACATGGCCTATTTTTTTGCCATGGCATCACATGCATGTTGGTGGCGGCAAGGACAATGACCTTTGCAAGTATGTTGTGCTATCATGTGTGTGGGTGTGTGTGTGCGTGCTTGCATGCGTGTGTAGTTGTGCCCATGCGCTTGTGCGCAGCTGTAGATGGTTTGTTCGTTCTTGGTTTCTCTAATTGGGTGTGTTTGTATGTCTGCTTGTGTGTGTGGGGGGGGGTTGCATGGATTGATGTGTGAGTGAAGGTGTCTTTGTGCGTGAGTGGTTGTGAGTGTGTGACTGCGTTCTTTGTTTCTAGTTGCCTAGGTCTGGATTCCTGAATGTGTGTACGTGCAGGTATGTGTGTGTGTGTGTGTGTGTTGCAGCTGTTGTTTTGGATGTTGTTGTTGGTTTTGGTGATGTGTGGCATAGGCTTTGCTTGTGTGTACATAACATTGTGTTTGCGGCTGCAGACGCAGGTATGCCTGTATTTGTGGTTGTGGCTGCGGTTCTGGGCTTGCGTACGGTTGTTGCCATGGTGGTTGTGGTAGCTGTGTTCTTGGTGTGGTTATGGTAGTTGCTGTGGCTGCGGCTTTAGTTGTGGGTGTGGGTGTGGGTGTGGGTGTGGGTGTCGATATGGGTGTGGGTGTGTGTGTGTCTTTGCAAGCTGTGTTGTGTGTTGATCTGGTTGCTGTTGTGTCAGTGTGTGTGGCCCTGGCTGTGGCGAAAGCTGCAGTTGCAGCTTTCACTGTGGCTTGAGGACGTGCACTTCCGCGGTGGTCAGTGGTGCCTCCATTGCATTGGAAGCGATGGGTCGGATTGGGCGAACTACTGGGTGGCCTTTCAGGGTTGCCCGCATGTTGAGGACGTCGTGGACATCCTCCGTGGTGGGCACAGGGCCCCGCGGTCATGTGCGGCTTAGGCTTGGGTCGGAGAGGGGCGGTTCTCTCAGAGGCCGGCGTTGGCCTCCGTAGTGCACATGGCCACCACCAGGACGTGTTCCATCAGCCCTCCCACCACAATGTGGTTTTCCCCCTCCAAGTCCTCCCGCACACTAGGGCAGACACCCTTCAAAGGCACTTCCGGGGCCTCCACGCCAACAGGCCCTTCGTTGTGACCCCTGTGCCGCATGGTGCCACCAACACCCACGTGAGGCAGTCGAGACGCTTCTCACCCTCGAAAAACGTATCCCGGACGACCTCAACGAGTGAAAAACACCACTTAGCCCCAAATGAGCCATTTTTTCCCCGACTGAGCCCTAACTTCACATTTCCAACCGAGCCGCAGGTACATTGGGGGTGTGGCCTGGGCATGGCCTGCGGTGTGGCGGCCTTGTTGGGGTCGCAGGCTTTCGTGCTTTGTGTGTCGCGTGTCTGCGCGCCTTACGCGCTCTAAGCGTTTGATTCCAGGTGCGCCTCTGGAAACCAACGAGCAGGAGTTGCATATCCATGCAGGGCGTGTTCTGCGTGCCGCGCGTAACGAACACAATACTTCTGGAGGCCAGAACCCACGTTTTGCGCGAGCTACGCGTTCCCTTATGCCTCAGCCTCTTCTGTATGCCCGCATTCCTTTTCGAGTCAACCGTGGGTTCGTTGAGGATGTTGATGCGGGGTTGGGCTTCTGTGGGCGGTGGCGGTTTGGGGCCGGTCGCCCTGGTGGTGGACTGTCTCTGGTCCGGACACCGTCAGGCTTTGAGAAGGTCCATGACGCCTTGGGCGGCCAGTGCCTTGCCACGTCGCTTTGGTGGCTTCGGTAGGGGCCAGGCGGCGTGGATTTGGCCCGTGTAGGCGGTGCCGGCAAGGTGCTCCGTGTCCGGGGTGCATAGCTGCAGGGCGACCATTTCCTGCTCGGTGTTCTCCTGCCAAAGTTCGATGGTGTGCCCCTCCGCCTTGTCCGTCGGGGTGGCTGGGTCCCAGAGGACGCGGATTTTGAAACCTTGGTGGTCCCTGGGGGTGCGGTACCTGTGGGGGAACTCGCACGCTCCCCATATCCACGTGAAGGGGCCTGCGGCGACTCCGAACTCCAAGGGCAGTTGTGCCCGCAGTCCTATGGTGAACTCGGGCTACAGTGCGGCGCCTTCCTCCTTGGTCTACTCGTTGGGCTTGAGTCAGGGCGGGGGTTTGGGCTTTGCAGCCGCTTTCTCTTTCTATGAGCCCCGGCGCCGTCGGGCTTCCGGCCGTCCGTTCTGGGGTGCCAATCCTTGGGTTTGCTGGATGGGCACATGGCCTGTTCCGAACACGGGGTGTTACCGGGTGGCTGGGCTGTCAGGCTTCCACGTGGGGACGGCGTCCGTTAGCTGGACTGCCTGTTCGGTCGTGTGGCTGAGCGTCCCCTCGGATGTGTGCATGACGTCGGGTGGGTCCGTAGGCCAGGTGAGCAGCCACTGCCCGGCGTGCACCCCGTGCCGGCGCATGTGGTTGGCGAGGCGGGTGGCGTGCCGCGTCCATGCGGGGGTGCATTCCGGAGGGAGGGGGCTTTCCGGTGCCGCTTCCGCCCAGTAGAGGGCGGTGTGCAACGCCTTTCATGCCGCCTCAGGGGTATCAGAGACGCGGGTGACAAGCCGCGGGCGGTCTCCGCCCCTGGGTAGGGGTGGTATCTCTTCGCTCGGGGCGTGCGCCGTTTCCCGTCAGACCTTGCCATTATCGTCCCATTTCACCGTCCACCAGGTATCGCTTGGGGTGGATAGCGTCAACCAGATGGCCCTCCAGATGCGCCAGATTGGAGGTCGGATGACCTGGTTGCATGCAGTGTGTGCGTTCGCCCTCCAATACGCCGTGGTCAATGCATACGCGACCTCCCGTTCCCTCGGCGCGGCCTGAACGGGTACCATGTTTGATTGGCAGTGGTGATGCATATGTGGCCATGTGCTCATATGCAGGTTCATCTTTGTAGGTAAAAGTATCTCCATGGAGGCCAGGAAAGCTCCAGGAGTACGGTGACACTCCGGTGCGGATGTCAGCTAGTTTGTAGTATCAGGAAATAGCTCCAGCTCGGCCTGGAAATAGCTATTTTAGTAGTTTTTCCAGGTTTTGGAAGGTTCTAAAACATTTGAAGATTCATTGAACCCTCAAAGTAATTAGAACCAACGGCGCGGCAGCGGGCGCCAGTCAACGCCGTCATTTTTACGACATTATTTTCTTGACAGAAAATGTCGTGAATGTGCGTAAAACCTCCAGAAAAGCTGGTTTTATATCAATTTTCAATGATTTATGATGGATGTTTAGTGTATTGTATGGCATTTTTCATGAAAATGCACTATCCTGCCACCTTTCCACAGACGCCTGCTGCGACAGCCGTTCCCTCCCCTATGGGGGATATTAAGTATAGGTCCATAGGTTCTCAGAGGAAATATCATATGGCGCCAGAATGCCCTAAGGCCTCTGAGCTGGCTCATGGGGGGAGACCCATGTTTCACGTTTTAACCATTTTTTCAACATGTTTATGACATTGTTTGACTTGTTTGAACTTGGTTTGACCCAGAACTGACTTAGACATGTTGACCACAACACAGTTCCTGTGGATGACAGTCGTTGACAACCTGAATCTCAGGTCACAGGGGCTGTGGTGCCCTGATTTACTGTGATATTTCCTAAACCTTTAACCTTGGCACATGGTTTGGTACTCAGGTATGTTTACATGTGTATTCACCAAAGTTATAGCCTTGTTTGCCCTCTCTTCCTCTTTCAGGACACCAGATGGTGTCATGGGGCGAGCAAAGCTCCTAGAACAATTTGTATTTGCGTGGTATTATGGAATATCTTGTGCCTACTTGCTCTTCTAATGTCTCTTAAAGAGTGCTCCCATAGCCTCAAAAATGAGTGCTCCATATGCCTCAAAAAAGGGTATAAAAATTGGTTTGAAAGACCTCAAGCTCTTCACCATGGAGCAGATTTCAGTACCAAAGATCCAAGGGCATACCAATACACGTCAAAATTGTTCTAGAGCCGATGCAGCTCTGAAGGAGAACTTGGAGTTCTTTGTGTTCTTTAAGGTTTGTGGACCCTTGGCACAAGCAAGAAGAAGGAGCCAATCCAAGGAGCTCAAGTTCTTCACCAAGGCCAAGATTGGACTGCAGCTCAACCAGTCGACAGCTAGTCTGGCCTGGGAAGGCCTGGAACGACAATAC
Source organism: Eutreptiella sp. 'Long Island Sound 2002' (assembly GCA_964036045.1). NCBI lineage: Eukaryota > Euglenozoa > Euglenophyceae > Eutreptiales > Eutreptiaceae > Eutreptiella > Eutreptiella sp. 'Long Island Sound 2002'. Next base: position 125,664,900 of record OZ038381.1, on the reverse strand, counting down.
ATCCAGGGATGTCCTCCACAACCTCCGCCTACTCTTCAAGTACTTTGACTGAGGAGCAACATCAAGAACTTCAAGAAAATCAAGAAATTGAGCAAAACCAAGATAGTGAGCCTTGGTGGGCCACTTACTCTGGCTCAGAAGCGCGGGGCGATCGCCGAAACGTTTACGGAAACTTGATCAGCGACGTCCAGCGACGACAATGAGCCAGAAACCAGCGCAATATAATGGTATGACCATGCTCCCCATGAGTTCCAGCAAGCAATTGATTTTTGTGAAGCCCAACAGCAAGGGCACCAAGAATTTGACATGTGGGACAGCTCCAGCGAGGGTAGCTGTCACCAGACGACGACGTCAAGGCAAAAAGACCGTCGTCCCCTCACAGCCAAGGAGCCAGAGATCTTTGACAAGGAGATGGAGACGTTCTTCAAGAATTATAAGAGCCCCATTGGCTCTGAGAGTGGCTAACCCTCTCTAATCCTATTCATCTGATTTTTCCAAGCCCTTTGTCATGTCTTGCCAGTCCTGCCAGAATCCCGGTGATATATATTCAGGAGTATATGTTGTAAATACTTCTGTTTTCTGGCGATTCTTGCCATTGTTTGGTTGTGCTATACTTTCTTTTATAGTTGTTTGAACCATACATTTTACTTGCACCACAGTTTTTGATAATTGTTTCTTTTGCTTATGTCTCCTTGCCCAAGGACTCTGTGTGATGCGTGGTTTTCGAAACACTGAAGCTGGAAAATCATATAGGGCAAAGCATGAGTTACTTTTACCCCTTTGATAGGTAGGTAGGTATCTTCGGGAGCTCGGGATGCCTCCTTTGATATTGCAGGAAGAAGGTCTTACCAAGGGGACGTCCTGTCCCTCCCATTTCCCTCATGTCAGGTGCCTCTTGAGCCGCACCCGCATGTGCTTGGAGAGGCATTGTCGCGGCTACCCGGTCCATGTGTCCCAGGTGGGAGGGTGTCCCCACATGTGTCCATGGGTAGGGCCACATGCCCCCTCCTTTGGGCGGCAGCTCTGGGGGGCTGCCCAGCCGTTTGGAGTATCTCTCACCACAAGGGGTATTGCTCCCGCTTGTCTACGGTACGATCGCCTCACCCTTGTGGCTTGAGGTGCGGGGCCACTCTGTTTGGCAGGTGACCCCCTCCTGGACTGTGTACCGGCTCGCCTGTCACCGGTTGCTTCCATGGCTCCGGGTGACGTTTGCCACGGTCCCTGATGCAGCCTTGCCGGGCTCGGACCAGTGGCCTTGGAGTACCGCTCCTGCCACTGGCCCGGTGGGTCGGCTGGGTCGCCCCAGTGCGTCCGACCCATGGGGTATTGGTTCTTTCCTGTCCCTCGGCCGCCCTACGTGTTTGCAGTGTCCTGGGCCGCTGGGCTCCTGTTCACCGTCACTGTGGGTGTCGCCGGTGTCGGTGCGCCGACGCTTGTGGGGTGGTGAGGGGGTGTGTGCGTGCGGGGCTGGGCTTTGGGTGATGTCCCAAAGGCGGATGCCGTCTCGCTGCGTTTCCTGGACGGTCTCCCGCAGGCCCCTGAGGACATACGGGTGGTCCTGGGGCGCGGGGAGGTTGCGGGGGTGGACTCCCAGGGGGTGGAGCGCATCGGCCAGCATGGCTTCCCATGCGGCCTGCGGCATCCACCCCCCCGCCGGCCGGAGGCGGCAGTTCTCCGGCGACCCCTTGCGGGGCCGATGGACCAGGCCCTCGAGGGAGGGCTCTCCCCGGGCCCACTTCCGCAGCTCCCAGAGCTGCGTGTGGGTCCAGCGCTGCCACCACTGTTCCTGGGCGGGCCTGCGGTCTTGGGCGGAGGAGTGGGCGTGGGTGGGTGTGACGTGGTCGTGGGGACCGGCGGCGGTGGCGGGCCTGGGGGATTCCTCGTAGTCCTGTTCCGTGGGGGTGCGTGGGGAGTGGGGGTGCACGCGGATGTGGACCCGCGGGTGTGCGCGCACGGTCTCCGCCTCGGGGTTGGGCGGGGATTCGCGGCGGCGGCGGTAGTGGGGCATTCGTTGCTTGTGGGCTGTCATCGAGGGCCGGTAGGGGGGCGGGGACGCTGCTGGTGGACCCCGGCGTTGTTCTGGCTTGGTCGGGAGCGGTCCGTGGGCCTGGGGTGCGGGCTTTGAGAGGTGGCGGGACGTGGTGCGTCGCGCTTCGGCCGCGGCGCGCTCCGCCATGAAGGTGGTGGCGGTGGCGTCGGTGACGGTGGGGGGGCGCCGCGCTGGGCGCTGCTGCCTCCTGGCCTGGGACGGCTGGGCCCGGATGTCGTAGAGGACGTCCTCGGGGGGCCGGGCTCGCGCTGCCGTCGTGGCACCGGGTTTGGGCTTGGGTTTGGGCTTGGCTGCGGGTTGACCCTTGGGTTTGGGTGGCCGTTTGGCGGCGGTCTTGGGCGTCGGCTGGGTCGTGGGTGTGGGCTTCGTCGGGGCGTGGGCCTTGGCGGCGGCGAGGCTGCTCGCGGTGGGGGCGGGTTTGGAGGCCCGTTTGGGAGGTGTCCCCCGCGGCCTGGGGGGTGGAGTGCTGGATGAGGACGTGGTGGTGGTGGTGGATGAGGTGGTCGTGGTGGTGGAGGTTGTGGAGTCGGAGGCGGAGGAGAGGGCTGTGGGAGACGGCGGACGGTCCTGGGCCTCGGGCGCGGGCGTATGATTCTGGGTCCTGTAAGTAGCGAGAACGAGGGTGCAGGTTCGGGCATCGGGCGTGTGCGCGCGTTTTCCCTGGTGATCCGTGCGTGCTGGTGCTGGCGTGGCGGCGTTGTCTCGGCTGCGCGGGCACGTGGGTTACCCGGGGGGTGGCCATATCTGCTCCAGGACGTGCGGGTGTGTTTGCTGGAGGTAGTCGAGGGTCTGGAAGAAGCATCGCTGGATGCCGGGCATGTCCTCCTCTGTGAGGTCCGGGTAGTTGTGGTGGGTCCCCTGCGGTTTGGGGGGGCTTCCCTCTGCTGGGGGCGCAGCGTGACCACCCACACCCATCGGTCCGTGGTGATCCCCCAGGTCCGTTGGGTCCACTTGGCGAGGCAATACATCGCCCTACCAAGGCCCTGGTAGCCGCTGCGGATGGAGAGCAGCGTGTCCAGGGATTTGGGTTCCAACGTGCCCCAGATGTGGGGGTCGTCCGAGTCGTCCTCCCTGGCGTACATGTTACCCCTTTGAGGTTTCTCTAAACAAAGCTCATAGAAACCCTTTAAAGAGGGGGGTGATGCATATGTGGCCATGTGCTCATATGCAGGTTCATTTTTATAGATAAAATTATCTCCATGGAGGCCAGGAAAGCTCCAGGAGTACGCTGACACTCCAGTGCAGATGTCAGCCATTTTGTAGTATCAGGAAATAGCTCCAGTGTGGCCTGGAAATAGCTATTTTAGTCGTTGTTTTTAAGGTTTTAAAAGTTTCTAAAACATTTGAAGGTGCATTGAACCTTCAAAGTAATTAGAACCAACGGCGCGGCAGCGGGCACCAGTTGTCGCCGTCATTTTTATGAAATTATCTTCTTGACGGAAAATGTCGTGAATGTGCGTAAAAGCTCCAGAAAAGCTGTTTTTATATCAATTTCTAATGAATTATGATGGACTTTCAGTCTATTCTATGGCATTTGTCATGAAAATGCACTATCTTGCCAATTCTCCACAGACGGCCTGCTGCGACAGCCGTTCCCTCCCCCATGGGGGATATTAAGTAAAGGTCCATACGTGTTCAGAAAAAATCTCATATCGCGCCAGAATGCCCTAAGGCCTCCGGGCTGGCTCATGGGGGGGGAACCATGTTTCAAGTTTAAACCATGCTTTCAACATGTTTATGACATTGTTTGACTTGTTTGACCTTGGTTTGACCCGAAACTGACTTGGACATGTTGACCACAACACAGTTCCTGTCGACGACAGTCGTTGACGAACTGAATCTCAGGTCACAGGGCCTGTGGTGCCCTGATTTACTGTGATTTCTCCTAAACATTTAACCTTAGCACATGGTTTGGTACTTAGGTATGTTTACATGTGTATTGACCAACGTTATTGGCTTGTTTGGCCTCTCTTCCTCTTGCAGGACACCAGATTGTGTCATGGGGCGAGCAAAGCTCCTAGAACAATTTGTATTTGCGTGGTATTACGGAATCTCTTGTGCCTACTTGCTCTTCTAATGTCTCTTAGAGACTGCTCCCATAGCCTCAAAAATGAGTGCTCCATATGCCTCAAAAAAGAGTATAAGAATTGGTTTGAAAGACGTCAAGCTCTTCACCATGGAGCACATTTTAGTACCCAAGATCCAAGGGCGTACCAATACGCGTCAGTGAGACCTTATCTGGCGCCACTTTTGTAAAGGGGCAGTGGCCAATCCCATCCACGTGCCGGTGCGGATGCCGGGCCGCCGGCTCACTCTCCCGCTCTCTCTCAATACATCATACTCCTCAAGAGGTAAATTGAGCATTTAATGCCATGTGACCGTTGTCTTTGATTCTTTGAGACTCTTGGGCCCAGGAGGAGCTGGGCCGGAACAACAGGGAAGCGACACACCCAAGGTGGAAAGTCCAGGACAGGAGCTTGAGGCAGGAACGCCAGGAGAAGGTATGGAGTGTGCGGGGCAGCATCAAGGGGAGGAGACGGCGGCGGCAGGAGGAAAAGGCGACCGGGTGCCACAGACTGGAGCGTCTCAGGCAACGGAGAGAAAACGACAAAGAGACGCCCCTGATTAGAGCAGCCGGGGCGGAGTGGGGCACGGCACAAGCCCCCAGACTGGATCGTCCGGGGGGGGACCCGGGGCCGCGGACTGGATCATCCGGGGACGCAACGCACACGGACTACAACGTCCGGGGACGAAGCGGCCTGGGAATGGAATGTCCGGGGCAACAAACAAGGAGAAGGAGACGGCGGCGGGGAGACACAGAGAGGAGAACAAGGACGAGAGCAAGGAACGGATGGAGGAGGACAAGAAGGAGAGAATACGCGAAGCGAGAGGAGAAAGAGAAGAAGGAGAAGCAGCCAAACACATGGAGCCGGATGTGAACAACCGGGTCAGCAACGCAACCAGTTAGGATCAACTGGGAGCGAGGTGGCACAGGAGATCGTCAAGCGAGAGCGGCCGAGGCTCCGTGAGGAAGGAGCAGCGGCGGCGGCAAGAACCGAAAAGGAGTGGTTGAACAGGAGTCAGGAAAGGTGGAGAGAGAGGACGAGAAAAAAACGAGAGACGGGAAGGGGGAGGAGAAGAGGAGGCAGGCGCACGGAAACGGGACTGGAACATCCGGGGAAGCAATGCGCCCGGACTGGAACATCCGGGGGGCGGAAGCCCTGCACTGGAACGTTCGGGGAGGCAACGGCCCGGGAGTGGAATGTCCGGGACCTCAGAAGGAGGAGGAAATGGCGGCGGAGAGAAGCGACAAGGAGCACGTGAACAGCATGGACCAGCATTGACCAGATGGGGAAGGACAAGACGGACGAGAGAAGGGAAGTGAAGTGGGAGGAGAAGGAGCAAAATGAAAGGGGGCCAACCACGTCGAACCCGGACGAGGACAACCGGGGGAGCAGCCAACCAGGGCAGGTACATCCGGGGGCGAGGCAGCCATGGAAAGGAGCGTCCAGAGCTCCGGGAGGAAGAAGAGGCTGTGGCGGCAAGAATAGACAAGGGGTAAGGGGTGCATGCACGAGAGTCAGGGTCGGTGGAGAGAGAGGAAGAGAAGAGCAAGAGAAGGGAAGAGGGAGGAGAAGGAGAAGCAAACGCGTGGAACCCGGACTGGAACATCCGGGGAAGCAAAACAGCCGGACTGGAACATCCGGGGGGCGGAGGCCCGGGACTGGAGCGTCTGGGGAAGCAGCAGCCTGGGATTGGAACGTCCGGGGCTGCAAAAAAGGGGGGATACGATAGCGGAGAACAACGGCGAGGAGCACATGAACAAGGACAAGGACCAGATGAGGAAGGATACGACGAAAGAGAGTCAGGAAGCGGGAGGGGAAGGAGCAGATGGAAAAGCGGCCAAACACGTGGAACCCGGACGGAAACAACCAGGGAAGCAGCGCACCAGGACTGGATCATCCGGGGGCGAGGCAGCCCTGGATGGGAGCGTCCGGGGCTCCAGGAGGAAGATGAAGCAGCGGCGGCAAGAAACGGCAAGGAGAGCAAGTACAAGAACCGGGGAAGGGGGAGAACGAGGACAAGAAGAGCAAGAGTTGGGAAGCGAGAGGAGAAGGAGAAGGATGATAGACGGATGGGCACATGGAACCCGGACCCGTGTGACTAGGGCCACGCGACGGCCCCAGGGGACTAGGACAGCATGGGAGGCGGCACAGGAGAGAGGGGCGGGGGCGGGAGGGGAGCGACCCGTGCTAGGCGCACAAAACAGTCCTCAAATGGATGACAATCCAGTGGGCCCGCGCCACAGGGTTGCGTCGCGGCCCGGTGGGGTATGAACACGGGATGAGGGATGGGACGGGGCCGCACAACAGCCAAGGGGATTAAGCCGGGGCCGCGGCACAGGAGAGAAGGGCGGGAAGTGAGCGACCCCTGCTAGGCGAACGGAACGGTTCCCAGATGGATGAGAATCCAGTGGGCCCGCCTCACAGGGTTGCTGGCGGCCCGGTGGGGTATAAACACGGGATGAGGGATGGGATGGGGCCGGACAACAGCCCAAGGGGATTAGGCCGGGGCTGCTGCACAGGGGAAAGGGACGGGTGCGGGAAGGGAGCGACCCGTGCTAGGCGCACGAAGCGGTCCCTGGATGGAAGAGGATCCAGTGGGCCTGCGCCAAAGGGTTCCTGGCCACCCGGTGGGGTATAAACAAGGGATGATGGTACAAGGAGACGGGGCGCAGAAGGGCGTGGGGCTGGGGCCGCACAACCGCCCGACGGGGTAGGGAGTCCATGGGACGCTGGGAACGGGCCGGTGCCAGGATGAGGCAAAAGGGGAATAGGACATGGGATCGGCAGGGAGACCGAAAGCGCCAAGCAACAGCCCCGTGGGATTGGGAAACCAGTCGCCATGGAGTGGTGAACCATGGGCCAACCATGGGGAACCTGACCACGGGAAGTCAAGAAAATGCTCTGAAATCCGGGACAGCCGTGAGGTGTCTGCTGGGGTGAGGGTTGACCTTGAGATCCTCGGGTCAATGGCTTGAGTACACGTAGGTTCACGCGTGAGCGGGACCAGGGGAACGTGGAAAGGGTCGCCCCCTGGCCTCCAGCCGTGGATGGACAACACCCAAGTGCATCCGGGAGCCGAGTGGGTACTCCAACCTGTGAGGGATGGGGAGTGGTGAAATGTAGTTGACAGAGAGAAATGCTCTGCTGTCGGCGAGGGCTATCCACGGGGAACCCGCCTGCAGGCGCCCAATAGGCTGTGCTAGGGGGGGAAGGCCGGAGAATCTTTCAAAGGGTGACCGGAAGGAGCTGCAACCGTGAGGGCAGCGACTGAAGAGAGCCTACCGCCAATCATGCCCCAAGGGAACCTGGTTGAAGTTCTCGGCCGTGAGGTGAGACAGGGGTCGCCAGGGGAACTGATGGTGGAGAGCTCTCCTTCCCGCCAGAGGCGGCCACCATGTAAAACAAACAAGGGGATGTCAGATGAGGCTGCGGACGCGGCCGCACATACTTACTTACTTACTTGGGCTCTTTCTTTTTTTTTAAGTGCCCGTGGTTTCAGAGTTTTCCAATTAAGACATGCCTTGGTTTTGCCGTCTGGTGTTTGCACTCAAGGATAGGCATTGGTTGAGCTTTCGCCACTCTCTCTCAAAGTGCATGCATGCTCTCTTGGGTCAAGGCTAGGCGAAACTCTCTCCCCATGCATGCCTTCTCTCATGGTGGATAGGTAAATCTCTCTCAAGGGATTCGGTTGGGGAATATCTCTTTCCGGGCCTGGTTAGGGGATGCATGTACTCTCCCCAGCTCTCCGGGATGCGACCAACTCTCCATGCACGTGCTCTCGTCAGACGGGATCATCTCACCATGCACGTTCTCTCTTTGGTTGGAGTTTAGGTCCCAGGAGTAACCCGGGAGGCCATTGGCCTATTGTGTGCTTCTTTGCTGAAACAGTGGATCTCATTGTCAATGATGTATTGCTCATTTGCGGATTTGGTTTCGATTAGTTGTTGATCCTAAGAGCTAACCGGGTCATTGTTTCGTGCCTTTGTTGGTGCGTTTACATGCCCCATGTGACCATGTATGTGCATGTGCACTTCCTTCCCTCATTTTGGTGTAGTCAAGACGTCCAGAGATTCAGGGGTGACTCATCTGCTCTTTGAAGTCGGCCCGACGGCGGTGTCGTTCATTTCTCCCCACTCCTCCACCCCCGGTCAGACCATTCATGTCGACGGGTAGAAGTAGTATGAATTTTGGTTTACACTTATGCATGCAAGACCTTAAGTCCATAGGATGATGCCCCTGATTATGAACTCTCCATTCTTGCATTTCATGTGGTCCGACCGGAAGAGTAGGTTGGGTCTTACTCCCGCTTGTGAACTATTTTCTTTTTCTCAAGGGTGGGCCTTTGCCCCTGCTCGTCCCGTGTGGACTAGTGGAGCCGTCTTGGACCCGCATGGGCTAATTTGTGAACCAATGTTTGGACCGTGGCTCATTTGTGGGTTTTTGTGGACCATTGGTGAATTTTGGGTTCGATCATTGTTGGACCGTATTGGAATGTTGGGTCATTTTGTCATTGGGTTTTCAGTTGGAATTGTTTGTGTCATTGCCATGCTCTGAGGGACTTGAGTGGGTTGTGAGCTTGGAAATCTCTGCTGGCTTTATTAGTTGGAGATTTGGTGCGTTGCAAATTGGGAAAAATGGAAGATTTACTCGGTTCAAGTCACCTCAAGGGAAAATTGTTGGTAGCGGAGGCGTACCCGGGTGGGGATGTAGCTTGCGGCTCTGATACGGGCAGCGGGGGGACTCTCAGAGAGGTTACGGCCATGATCGAATTGATCACAGCACGGCCAGAGGAATCGGGTTCCGACTATGCGACAGGGCATGTTTCGACGGTTGGGTCTCCTTTAGACTTGGCAGTTGGGCTTAGGCAGGGCCATCCAGCGTACCCAGTTGCGGAAGACACCAACATGGAATACGCACCATGGGGATACCGATCCTTTGAGAGGATTCGGATGGTGAATCAATTCAGTGAAGCAGCCGAAAGGATTCTGATTCATGAGTGGACACCGGATACTCATGACTTAGCAACCTTGCCGGCGCAGGTTGAGCAGCTAACGGGTGCGTTGAACTATCTCCAAGCCTTTAATTTCGAGGCGGTTTCCGCAATTTCTGAAATTCGCCAGGTCATCCAAGCCCTCTCTCGAGAGCTTGGACTCCATGCAGCGGGTGTACAAGTAGATGTGTCAGCTTTAACGGCGCGAGTAGAGGCTTTGGGACAATTGTTGAACGAGGTAAATCACGAAGTGCAGGACCAGAAGTCCCAGTTGGACTCCAAGAGAGCGGAAATACAATCACCTTAGAACAAGCGACTACAGCCGCTTTGGAATATCGGCAAGTAGCTGAAGCTCTTAAGGCGAAGGTGGACAATTCTCGCCAAGGGTCGGAGCAAGCCGACAATGAGTTGAAACCGCAATTCGAGAAAGTATTGAATGAAGTGTTCAATTGTGACCGGGTCACCACCAACATGGCCGAGGAAATCCGGCGGATAGGTCTCAACTTTGAGGATGCCGAAGAACGGGTGCATGGTGTGGAAGCAATGGCAGAAATCCACAAGGCATCTCTTTCTCAGCTTATCAATCTGGTACACAATTTGGTGCAACCTGCTGTTTCGTCAACATATACAGGGGAAGCTGGAGAGGCGAAGGTGCCCGCAACGGAGGTGAGACGCATAGTGGCGAACCTGGAGATCACCAGTGCACAAGTGGCCACGCTCGGGGGCCAAATGCACCATTGCAAGACTATGCCCAACCTGGGATGGGCCAAGGTTGAGGCCTTGGAATTACAGGTGCGATTGCTCATGACGCGGTTGGAACAAAGTGAGCATGAGGTACATGCGCTCAGGGAGGAGATCCGGACCCGACCGCATGGCGGTCCACCCAAAGGAATGCGGCCAGATTCTCATGTCATTGGTGAATTACAAGGAAAATTGAAGTCTTTGGAGAACAGTTATCAATTGTTGAGCATGCGGGTACGCCATCAGTGAGTCGAATTGGGATCCCGACACCGGAGCCGGAAACACGAGTCCGAGTTTTTGGAGTGGCAGCGCGGGAAGAACGGGTTGTGCGTAGCCTACAGGGTTTTGGATTCCCCCCAGCCGAGGATGACTGGTCATCCATGCGGTCCGATGACCGGGATTTCCAGGGTAGAGCCCCACGTGGTGGAAGGAGTGACCACGAGGGACACACCCCGCCTGGCATGGGGGGTGATTGGCGGCATTGCGCCAGGTTGGACCTCCGGTACCTCGAGGCGGACGGTGATGATTGGTGTATGCCGTGGATGGTGTTTCAGTTGTTCAACCGAGAACAATCTCTCAAGGATGGGATTGTGCTTCCGAAACAAAAGCCGTCCGGAATTCTACAGGCAATGGCTTTTGATGAAGTTTGCCCTCAACAACTTTTGGACGCACCGTTCGATTAGGAAGACCCACAACTTGAAGGATCGGATCCGCCGTTAATTCTTCCTGGGGTCCATGGAAGGCTGGCAACCCCGGTGATGGACCCGCGAACTTTGGGGGACGTTCAAGTAATGTCCGTGGCCCCACGGTGGGATGGAACTGGGACCACGGCCATTAAGTGGATTTCTGATTTTCGTGCTTGGGAGCGCGATTGGATGTACGGGTCGACAGATGCCATGAGAAGAGCTGTCTTGCTTTCTCTTATTCCCGCTTCCCAATCCAACCCACTGAAGAAATTGGTGAATCGATACCAATTCCGGTACCAAGATTTGTTGAGAGAAAGGGACGGAGGAAGTCTTCACGGAGGCGAACGACGACGTGATCTTGGAGGCCTTCCACACGGTCACACCGTCTTCACTAACTCCAACTCCACCTGAGTTTCTTAATTTTGTTGAACAATTTTTAACCTTGGGCCGCCACGTTCGCGATGGAATCCTGCAACAGCAGGTGAAGGATCGGCTACTGGACGTAATCGCGACCATGAAGGTGGATGAGTTGCTCAGGGAAATCATCAAGGAGGAGACCAAAGTTTGGCTAGAATTCAACTACCTCGAGACAATCGCCTACGTGATGAACGCCCTCATGTGACGCCACAAATTGGCGATCAGGAAGGGGCACATCATGCGGCGGCTTGGGTATGCCATCCCAGAAGCTCCGCCACCCAAGCCCCAAGTGCCTTCTCAATGCACGGAGAACAAGTATGGATCGGGCCGGGTGAGAGGCATCATAGGAGTCGAAGACATGGACAAAACCGAGGATCCCCAAGGTCACCAAGATCAAGAACAAGCGGACCCGGAGTTGAGCATTGCGGAGATTCAAGAGATTTGTGAAGCTGAAGTGCTGGCTATGTCAGGACGAGCAGGCGCAGGTGCGAGCTCCATCCCGAAGTGTCCAGCATGTGGCAAGAAAGACATAGCCGTGAGGATTATTGCGTCTTGCATCCTCACAAAGCACCCGAGTGGCTCCAAGACAAACTCACATCCAAGAAAATTGGAAAGGGCGGCCAAGCGAAGCCCGCTGCGAAAGGATGTGGCACAAGAAAAAGGACCACACAAAGGTGGCAGGTTCCCGCCTTGCAAGGGCTGTGGGAGCACGCTGCATCCGCCGGAGGACTGTTGGACGCTCCATCTGGAGTTGCGGGAGAAAGCCAGGGCAAAAGGGGCGGCTCGTAAAGCGACACAACTGAGAAAGTCGCCGGCAACGCTGGAAATCCAAGAAGATTGACCAGGCTGGTAGGGATATGGGCCCCTCACCAGCGACTGTATGCCCCAAGATGGGACTAAACAAAGCCCAGGCATGGGATGACGGACATTGTACGCATCCGGTTCGGCGAATCAGCGGGGCCGAGGAGGAAATTCTGCGGGTGCCTTGACCTGGGCACACCAAGAAGCTTCCGAAGGGCGTCATTGTTCCGGGGATATATATCCCTCACAAAGGGACCTCGGAACGAATAGAGGCACTATCGCTTGGGGACACCGGCAATGAGGTAATTGTGGTTGCTGTTTGGAAATTATTCCCAGAACAATTTCGGGAGGAGGCCGCCCAACCGTTCCGACTACTCCAAGTTGGTGAGAAGGAGTCCGAAGGTGGGAAATACGTGGTCCGGAGCGATATCATTGTGCCCGTGCAAAGAGGTTCCCGTGTCGTGATGGCGCGCTGCGCCCATTGCTTGATTTAATTGGCCTCGGTTGGCCCGCGAGCCATTCTTGGTTTGCCTTTTTTTGCCCGTTATGGACTTGTTGTCCTACTGGATCCGGGATGCTTTGCTTTCGTGGAGGACCTTCGTCAAGGCGGCCCATGGGATGAATTTGATTATAAATGTCCTCCTCCGGAGGCAGAGACATCATCACACATGGCGGGCAGCCGGCAGCTTGAGCGGGATTTCAATGAGGTGGAGCATGACGGGCAGTTGTGCCGCCCCATTCAAGGCTCGGCTGCAATGTCTTGCGTGGACGACAAGAAGTTGAACGCCACTGAGGTGCATCAAGGGTCGGTGACCATTAATATTTCGGATAGTTTGTTGCAACTATAGGAGTTGCATGAATCCTCAACTTTGCATGACCCCCTTTTGAGTGTTTCTTCTCATGAAATGGCAACTTGTGAAGGTGCGGAGATGGATATTTTTGAGCGAGGACAAAATAATCTCCTCGTGGTTTGCCCGAGCGTTGTGCAGTCTTCAATACCACAGGTTATGGGTTTCATAGGAATAATGCTGGTTGGGTCACTGACGGCATTGAACAAAAGTGTTGTCCTCCCAGTGAAGAAATCACGTGGAGGTACCCCCTCCCGATGGCTTTCTGTTAAGGTCATTGGACATGTGGATGGTCCTTTGCTCTCTCCCATTTTCTTATTTGCCATTTCTGGAATGTCAGCCATTGTGTTGCATGCTCATTTTCAGAAGTTGGGCCCTGGTGAGTGGCCTGACATACCAGAATAGGATACGCCTCCTTTAAGGGCAGAACATAGCTGTAGGGCAACTCAAGGAACGAGCATTGAGTCCCTAATAGACCGGATACTGTCAGTTCCAGAAATATTGCCTCCTGATGAATGTCCCAAGGATCTTGAGATCTCGGAGACTGTAATAGAGAGATGGGTTCAGCAACTAGCTGATCCCAACCCGGACTGTGCTGAATTCAACTCACAATGTGAGTCGAGCCCCTCATCCGACGAGGGCTCGGTTGGCCCTGACGTGCCACACGACGAGTTTATGGGTCGGTATGGCTTTCTTAGGGATGAGGAAGGTTTGGAGACAGTGGAAACCCTGCAGGTGCTTCGTAAGCAAGTTGAAACGTCGTCTTCCATTTCGAGTTCTGATATTTTTGAACAAGGTTTCGATTCCGAGGATTCCGGGAAATGCATGGAGTTGCGCCCAAGGAAGAATCCGAACGATCGCAAGGAGAGGCGTCGACTTTATTGGCGTAAGGTAGCAGCCCTGACGGGAACGTCGAGGCTGCCAACCAAGGGGGGAGATCCATGCATCCAAAAGTGTATAAGGAAGGACGATTCTCTTTGGATTCGCATTTTGGATTGGGCTGGTGATAAACTTCAACCCCAGCGCTACCCATTTGCAGATCCGCGCTCCACTACCAAAGTCCAGCGCCCCTGAAAGCGCACCGGGGAATGGGTCAACACTCCGAAAGGTGGGGCTGCAGTCACGCAAGGTTGTAACAAGCCTTGGCATGATGGCACCATATTTGTTATGTGCCCGCCTCAATTTCTGCAACAAGTTGCAGAAGAAGTGATATGGGAAGGAAGTCGAGGGATCATGATTGTTCCCCACCATCAAAAAAAAGAACGGTTTTGGGGTCGATGAAGTGACGGTTGATTGATGGGATTTGCCGCATGATGCATTGTGTTTCTGTGATGAGGGAGGTACGCCTCGTTCTCCTGGGAAATTAGGTGCAAGATTTATTATTTTTCATGCCTTGGGGGATGATCGAGAAGGGCTGGGACAGACTGATTTCAGGAAATCACATGTTGATCCCACTCCTCAAGACCATCGGAACCGGCCGGGTCGTTGCTCGACGGCTTGGTCCAAACATTTTGGGGGAGCCTCAACGGAAACCAAATCACATGCACCCCCACGTGTCACCTCCCCTCGCAGACCCGTAGGGATGAGTCGCAAAGCGTGGAGGGTCCTCCGAGTCTCAGCTGCGGCTAGAGGGCTTATACACTTGCCGCCTGGTGCCATTCTAAATTCCATTCTCCCTCGCTCGGCAGTCATGTCTCAAGAACATGATTCCATTCCTGATTCCACTCTTCCCTGCCCAACAGTCATGTCTCAGGAAAATGATTGGATGACCGAGTTAAAAGCTCAGGAACAACAGCCATCTCTGGAATGTATGACAAAGAAAAAAAGGGCCGCGCGTGCGCCAGCGATGAAAAACAACAGAAGGCCTGAATTTGACGTCAACTCGGAAATGAACAGGTTCATAGTAAATTACCGACAACACAATTGCATTCAGAGCAACACCAATGCCCGCTGCAAGGCGCGGCCTGCCCACACTCTTCTGCAGACACAGAAGCATCAGCAGCAGAGCAATCGCTGCTGTAGACCATCGTTGACTATCTAAGTACATTGTCAAGACGACTAGAAGTCCTAGAAACGGAAAGCGCCGTCCAGACCAGTCCGGAGGGGAAAACAAGATCATATTCAAGCTCAACACCATGCACAGGATCGTTACGGCAACTGCAAAGGTATCAAGGCACTGACTGCAAATACAACGCTGCCAACATGTGCCGCTATGGTGAGAACTGCTGGTTCCGACACTCCAAGGTAAATCTAAATGTAAGGCCTGATGTGCAAAAAGGATCACCGCCTCAATCAACCATATCACTTTCGTCGCAACAGTCAAACAGGCCGACAGCTTCAAACCTCGAGACGTTGACCAACGCACATCGTGAACAAAACACTTTTGCTTCTGATCACGAGCTGCAGCAGGGTAATTCTGACGCCAGATTGATGTCACGTACCACCGCCACAATCAACCGTATCACTTCTGACGCAGCTTGACGACAAGCCGAAATCTGGAAACCCCGAGCCGTCCACCAACGTGCACCGTGAACAACATCCTTGTGCTGCGAATCTCGCTGAGGCACCTTGCCACGCGACCAGCTTCAAGTCTTCGGCGAGGATTCAAGACTGGTGCCAAGCAACGATACTGTACCACTACCAACCAGGCAAATCACCTGACAGTACAGTACTGCATTCAACTTGTCACTCTCTCGCAGACCAATCAACTAAATGTGAAGGCGATGTTCATTCAGCTCAATGTTCAACAGATGAGTATCAACCAAACTACAAGGTGCCCACTCGAGTAACAGGTCAATCCACTCAGAATGGTACGATTGAGAACTTTCACTCATTTGGGGATTCTCATCAGACACACCCCTCGCTCCAAACACACCTCAAACAGTCGAACACAAAGAAATCCGCAGGACAAACACAACATGATTTGAGATATCTTCTACTGGCCTTTTTGGCAGGCATATGTCTCATCTCACTTCAGGTTATGACCAAATATACCCCACACTATCAAATGTTGTCAGTTCAACATAGTATCATTCTCTTCGGCATGGTGCAACTCCCCACACTCATCTGGTTTTACCATGCTGTTATTCTGCCCTGGTGTCAGGTCACACACAAACACTCAGCTCAAAGGCTGAGTTGCTGTCTACATGAATCATCGAAAAGGGTTAAAATTCAAGCCAGGCAAGCCAGATGGCACCAGCTGATTGGCCCACAGGCAACTTTCATACACCTACCGTCCAAAGAGCGCGAGACTAGGGCTGCCACTCAGCGCGAGGCGAATACTTTCCTCTCCGAGGTGAAACACCATTTGCAGTTTTCTCTTGCCCAACACATGTCAACATCTTCAGGGGACTTGTGGGTCTGTTCTATGCTACAATCTGAAGGTGTCGGGGGTGTCAGTGGCTCAATGCGACTACGCAAGGCCTCAACTTCCCTCATATGGGTTTTTAGGCCCACCTGCGGGTTGCTGTGGCTATGTGTGGCAAATCACTGAGTTCCTGTCCTCCCGGGTATTCAGTATGTACAGAGACCATATACCACCTGAGCCTGGGTCTGAAGTCTGTACCGCGATCGACAGACTACTGTCCGTTGGCCTCTGTCACTCCCCTGGGCCGTGTTGGGCAGCACGGTGCTGGTGAGTGTGACGTAATACCTTATGCTAATTTATCTGGAGAACAAACTTTCATAACCAGCTGGTACTGTGCGTATGCACAGTTTTGATGTGAATCTACAAATTGTTTCCATCTCCAAAAATAGAAAGGTGTAATGGGAAAGAGAATAGTCAGATGATACTGCTGGGTTGAAAGACAGTAGAACTGTTGGCTGGTTGAAAACAACGAAAATCTGCAGCCGAGGTAAAAAGTGGTACAGCAAACGAGAGCATGTGTAGAGCACAGAGCATGAAGAGGGTGAGTGGTTGTTCTTACCCGAAGGCAGACATTTCACTGTTCCCATGTAGCTACCCTGGCAAAGCACAGTGCTGCTCAGACGGTGCTGACAAGCCCAGTGAGTTTTTTGCAGAAGATCGTGACAACATTTGTTGTCTTGACCACGTGAAGTGCCTGATGCAAGAGCTTAGCGAGAAGCAGAAGTACCGCAGTGGCTGGCAGGTGTAAGGACCACTGAGTGTGTGCTTGTGTTCTGTGCGTGTGCGTGTTTCAGTGTGTGTGTTTTTGGACGTGTGTTTGCTTGTGATGGTGTGAGCTTGTTGTGTGTGGTCGCAGTGTACCTGCGCCGTGCAAGAGCCTACTTGTGCTCCGTTACTTCAGACTAGCTCATCATACATCAAGATATGGTATATAATAAAGGGATCTTAGGACCACCGCAGATCGACTTCAGACTCGTTCTGAGACCGTGGAATGATCAAAGCAGAGAAATGGAAAATTCGTTGCTTCTCTAGCAGGCTTGCAATCTCGTAACCGGCAGCTAGATAGAACATGTGGTGCATTTCAAGTGTCTCAGAGAATCCTAGCCATTGCTTAGGAACTCCCATCTCGAGGGGGTCGAGGGTGTAAGATTGTTCCCACATGTGTCGGACCTGGCTCGTAGCTTTAGATCTCATGGTGTCGTGAGAGTCGTCAAGGAGGGGTGTTTAAGCACTTGTGTCATCTTCCATTTGGCATTTACCAAGTAGAGTATGGATGAGTGCCATTTTCTGATTGCTCTTTGGCTTGCTGGGGGTCAACTTTAGAGCAGTCAGAGGGATTGTTTTGCCCATCGCCAGGCTCAGCTGTTGGAATCTTGTGAGTCGTTGTGGCCCACTGCTGCTTTGATGAAGATGAGGATAGGTTGTACGCGTAGGCATCGCGCAGCACTCCAATGAAGCGAAGGTACCTGTGCAGACTGTCAGGCGTGTGTGTAAAAGGGTTGAGGTGTTGAACCGCAAATTTCTTCCAACGCTCTTTTTGTTGCCCATGTGAGTGGGCTTTCGCGGTCCAGGCCAGTACTCTTGTGTGGTATTGTAGGTGTTCTTGACCTAGAAGACGCCGGCGTTCCTCTGCTTGCGAGGTGATGATGCTACGGTGCAGTATCTGTTCTCGCTGAAGTTGTGTGACTAGGTTGTCATATGCCATAGCACGTTGCGTGAGTTCCTTTCTGGAGCTCTCTTCCATCCACTCGAGTTGTGACCGCAGTACGGCGCCTGTGTCGTATATTTCGTCGCACAACAGCCGTGTTCGACTGGCGCACTCGTCAGACTGGGCTTTAATTTTGACAATGGTCATCCAAGAGCACATCTCAGCGCTCAACAGCTCGTTCCTGGCTGTAGCATATTCTAAGCAGATAATTTCCACCACGTTCTCCGGTAACGCGTTGGTGGAGTAGTCCTCTTGTACTTCATCTCCCAATTCTTCCGCCAAATCGAACCTCAATTTCCCAAGAGATTGGTGCTTCAGACCTGAGAAGAGGTTTCTGCGAGCGCCGCAATGTTCACGTTCATTGAACTCATAGTACGACTTCGGCGATTCGGTATAGCCAGGCGAGGGGGTGATGCTGTTGTCATCAGCGTCGACCTTCAGAGAAACCTGTGGCGTGTAGTTTAGGTTAGCTGTCTGAGCGTAAGGGCTGTGGACCTGCGTAACGCCATATTGATTGATATCGCCGTGATCCGCGAACTCAGGAGTATGTGGTTGCTGTTGCTGTGTTTCATGCAGCGGGGCGGCACAGTATCTTGGAGAGGCGTAGTGAGGCGGCGGAGAGAGTGCTTCTGTCAGTTCCGGACCGCCGGTAGTTGCTCCTGCTGTCGGCGCATGGCCTGTTGACCAGGCCCCCGGATACCCATGGCTGTCCTGGGTGAACGGATAGGGTTGAGGGTAGATGAACTGTCCGGCAAACAGGGAAGCGCAGGAGTGAGCGATTTCATTTCCAGTTGCGATAGTCTGCAGGAGCGAAGCTAGGACCGTCAGCTGCACGTAAAGCTGGGACATGGCGGTATAGTTGACACTTTCTGAGTGCCTGTGGGCGGCAGCAGTCACTGATCGTGCTGCTAAGTCGTCTCAGGCGGATAGATTGGTGGATACAGCTGCGCGGCCAGATCTGGATCTGCCATCTGGCGATTGGTGTTAAGAATACCCCATTCAGGGGATTTCCATGGCGATGTATAAAAGATTCGAAAAAACATAGACACTCAGAAAGTGAGTTTTCTCTTGCCTCACATGTCAGCCTTTGAACAAAGAGAGAGACTTGGATAGAGTATGTGTGCTCCGATGGGTTTCATATGTACCACTCAGAGGTCCATACATCCTCTGTCATAGCAGGATTCCTGAGCTCACGCACACAAACACGTCCACAAGCAAATGTCTTCAGGCCACTGTCAGGAAACAATTGCTCTTCTGATTGCTTAACCACTGCCTGAGCCTGACGTACTACCCTTTTCGCTTCGGTAGGCACCAAAAAGGACCGCACAGAAGTCTTGGGTTGAAGGTCAAGGAGTAAAACAACGGGGACCATGGACCTGAGTTGAACCTCTATGAGTCAAACTCAAGCGACGCTGAGCAACTCTTGCCCTGCAATTTTCCCATGCCTGCCACTGCATACCTTTTTGCTTTTTAAAGTCGTGTTTGTTATCTTGAGACCAAAGCACTGTGAGACCATCCTATCTATTTTTTCTCTTTTTTGTCTCCTTTTTTCTATATAAACGTTCCACAGCTGTAGACTTCAGTCCAGCCAAGCAGGCAGCCCCCGGTCCCAGGCAAAACAACCTGGTTCAACTCAAGTGACCCCTTTGTCAGGCAGGGTCCTGGGTTTATAAAACCCAGTCAAGGCGAGGGACACAAACTAACCCTCACAGATTGAAACAATGCTTTCATTTCACGAACAGACCAAGCAACAACAATAAGGGGCCACACATCACCATGAATGCATAGTTGTCAAGGATCAAGACAAAATACAACTTTGAGATCCAACCACAAAACAGCCAAAATACCACACCAATATCTTTTACTGACCCAATCTGCAGCCAAAGTGTTGTACATACTATGTGCCTGTATGATGGATAAGAACTGATATTCAGTCCCCTAAACACATGTAAGCCACCAAAGACGGAGCCCCCTAGCACCCCAGGGGTAACACGGGGATGCACAGTGCAAAAAAACCATCTCTGGATCAACTGGTTGAAAGGGTATGCATTGAACAAAATTGTGGTAATCCTCTCCCTTCCTCTGATCTTCCTGAAGTGTGTGGGCGTGGTATTTCAGAGGTCTCGTTTGTGCATCCGCGAACATAAAAGGTCTCACTTCAAGACAGGATCTCTGATTGGAGTAAAGGTTTACAAAATGCCTCTCCCAGCGAGGTTACTTCAAAGGAGTCTCAAACTCTGTCTCTCAAGGCAAATAGTCACCCTCTGCCTTTTTCAGGTATATCAGGTGATCCAGTTACCATTTTGTGTGATTGAGGCGGATGCTGAACATTCACATTGCCAGGATTATAGAAATTGGATTTACAACCTTTTCAAAGGTACCGACTTCAAGAAAGGAGGTAATCATTGGTCGGAGATTGAAAAAAACATGGACAAACGGGGTCCCAATGGGATTCGTGTCTTGGAGCCAATTCCGGATGCTAAGCCGAAGGCTGACAAGCCCATTCGTGCAGTTGGCCTTAGGGAAGAGGCCATGCGTGCAAAAATAAGAGTGTTTCAAGAGAAGGGCTGGATTGTGCCGAGCCGATCCCATTGGGTCAACCGGGGGTTTCTTGTGCCAGAGACTGGCAGAACTAAACGGCGACTCGTCATTGATTATCGGTATGTGAACACGCAACTCCGCGGCTGTGAGTTCCCGTTGCCGGTAATAGAGGACTTGTTTGTCGAACAGGCTGGAAACCAGCTCTGGACCATCCTCGACTTGGAGGATGGGTTCCACCAAATGCCTCTAAGTGAGTGCAGTAGGCATTACACTGCCTTCTGTAGTCCTTTTTGGGTATTTGAGTGGAGGATCCTACCCATTCGGGTGGAGGTAGGACCCCAAGCGTTTTAGAGAATGGTGAGGGATTGTTTGAAGTCGCTACAGCTGCACACACACATCTACGTGATTGATGTACTCACGGGGACACGAACCAAGCTTTGTGGTAAGGGCAAAATACTTTATTCAAAGGCATACCTCGAAGACCACTTTCATAACCTGCTTAAATTATTCGAGAAGTTAGAGGAATGCCATCTCAAAGTCCGCTTTGAGGAATGTCATCTTTTTATGGAGAGAATCAAGTATTGTGGGCATGTTTTGCATGGGGCAATGCGTAGTCCCGCTCGTTCCAAGGTGGTTGCGGTACGCATTTGGCCGAGGCCTAAAACCCCAAAGCAAACGACGGGATTCTTGGGGGTTGTAAATTGGTATTCAATTTACATAAGAAAATCTTCCAATATTTCAACCCCGTTGATGACGTCGCCGCAAGGTAAGTATGAGTGTGTCCCTGGTGTAGATGGTCGCAATCGACGTTGAAGGGTACCAAGGGAGCGTAATTATAACCAGTAGACGCCCGAGATGGAGTCTGCCTTTGTTCAGTTGAAAGAAAGCACTCAGTGCTGAGTGTGAACTGTACATACAATCACCTGACGGTCAATATTGCAACAATGTGGATGCATGTGCCCATGGAGTCGGTGCTGTCGGGGAACAACAAAACCCCGAAGGGGAGTGGAAGCCTTGCAGCTTTTTTAGCCGCAAGCTTGAAGGCAAGGATGGAAAGGGACAAAAAGCTTGGAGCACCCGCGAGCAAGAGACTTATACATTAGTCTCTTGCTTGCGAAAATTGGAAAGTTCAATCGGGGGACGAAAAGTGGCCGTGTACAGCGACCACAAGTCCTTGGAGAGTTGGTACAAAGAACATCTTCGTACCCACTCAGGGCTCTTGGGAAGGCGTCGTCCGTGGCATGAATTTTTAAGCCGGTACCACATTGAAGTGGTGTACAAACCCGGCAGGGACAAGACCGTCGCCGTTGGGTTGTTCTGGTGGGCGTATCTGGCAGAATTGGTGAATGAAGCCGATTTTCACGGCAGTGTTGCCGATCAAAAGGGGGTCATGAAGCAGGAACGTGATCTCAAGGAGAGAGAAAAGAAAATTGTGGCCCACCGGGCTAGAGACAGGCAAGTCCAGTCGGTTTGAGGTGTTCTGAAAAGCATCACTGCCGTGGCGCTGTCTTAACTCTCCAATGGCTTGGATATGCCACAGTGCGGGCTCTAAGTGCTCATCAAGCTTTGGTACAGCCTTGCCCCTCCTTTGTACAGTGTGTACATGACAGGTCTCAGGACATTCAGGACACACAGGACAAGGAGGTAGGTAGGTGGGTGCACACAGTCGTGGAGAAGCGCCCCATCGTTCCCGCTGGCGTTGCCGCCGTGACGAACTGGAAGAGGCTCCGCGCGTGAAGAGGGGAGGCGACTTACATCCCCCTAGACCTGACTGGTGGCGCCCATCAAAGCGGCCCTGGGCAACACTGGGAGGGCTGATCGCCGCCAGCGTGACGTCTTTGTCATGCCCGAATGGTGTGCCCCCGTGCTTGCCCACGCCCCCTCCTTTGGGCAGAACCCTGGGGGTTCACCAGACTTCCTGGTGTATCCCCTTCCCAAGGCATGCATGCATGTTCTTGGTACTGGGGTTCCGAGGCGCTTGGGTGTCGCACGCTCCGCCTCGAGTCCCAAGGTACCGCAGGCCTTAGGATGCACCCTTACCCCGGGCTCCGGATGTCGCTGGGCCGGGTCACCAGCATGGCACGGGCTGCCTCAGTGCCCGGGCTATGGAAACTGATTTTCTTACTGATTTTTGTGGCGCTTGTGTTTTTGTCTGGGTTGTGCTTGGGCTCGGGTGTCGTCTGCGCCCCGCCACTCATGGCTGGGGTTTTGGGGTGTTTGTGTGCTTGTGTGCGCGCTCCGCTTGTACCCCGCATCTCCTGGCTGGGGTGTGCGGTGTGGGTGTGTGTGCTTGGGCTCGGGTTTCGGCTGCGCCCCGCCACTCTTGGCTAGGGTTGTAGGGTGTGTGTGTGCTTGTGTGCACGCTCCGCTGGTACCCTGCCACTCCTGGCTGGGTTGTGCGGTGTGGGTGTGTGTGCCTGGGGCCTGGCTTCGGCTGCATTGCGCCAATCCTGACTCGGGTTTTGGGGTGTGTGTGTGCTTGCGTGCACGCTCCGCTGGTACCCAGCCCCTCCTGGCTGGGGTGTGCCGTGTGTGCTTATGTGCTTGGGCTCCAGTTTCGGCTGCGCTCCGCCACTCCTGGCTCGGGTGTTGGGGTATGTGTGTGCTTGTGTGCGCGCTCTGCTGGTACCACGCCATTCCTGGCTGGGGTGTCCAATATGGATGTGTGTGCTTGGGCTCGGGTTTCGGCTGCGCCCCGCCACTCCTAGCTGGGGCAGCACACGGCACGACGGACGCTACAACAGACCAACAGGGCACCGCACCCCAGGACCACACACAACAACGGGCCACGACAAGGGACCAGGCAACGGCGACAGGGGGGAGCAGCAGGGGGGAGGAGGGGGGGGAGACACGAAAACCCTACACAACGCGGCGGGTCTGACGTCCAGACGACACCGCCCAGCAGGACAACACACAGCACAACACACCAGACAACAACGCGCGACGGCACCACGCATGACGAAACACCGCACAAGACAGCACGGCACACCAAGGCACCGCACGACACCAACAAAAAAGGGGGAAGCAGCGCCGACGGCTGACCGTCAGCGACGACACACAGCACAAACCACCACACAACAACGCGGGACGGCACAACGCACGACAAGACACCGCACAACACAGCACGACAACACAGCACACAGCACGACACCAACACAACAAGGCACCGAAAAACACCGCAAAACGCCACGAACCACACAAGACAGCCCACAACAGACTGAGGCACCACACAACAAGACACGAGACACAGCAAACCACGAGCAGCCGCCAGGGAGGGGGGGGGGGGGGCAGCCCTAGCACACAGCGCACACTCCACACGCAAGGCCGCACAAGGGGGAGGAAAAAGAGACCCAGCCAGGCGGAGCAGAGGCCAAGAGCAGCAAGAGCGCCCGGAACCAGGGGAAAGCAAAACGAAAAATAAGAGACAGAGAGAGAGGGACGGCGGGTGGCGTGGGTGGAGAAGAAGCGCCGAGGCTTAGGGCCCCCAGGGCGGGAAACAACGGAAAAGCCGAGACAAGAGAGGCGCGGAGAGGGGGGAAAATAAAGGGAAAAAAAGAAAAGATAAAAGGGGGGGGGGAAGTGGTCGGGGGGGGGGTGTGGGCAAACCAAAGAGCGACAAGGCCCGGGGCAGGGACAGCAGCAGCACGACAGACCGCGGGGAGGGTGCAGAAAAGGGAAAAACAAAACGAAAATGAAAACGGCAAAACTGGACGGGGGACGGGGGTTGGGAGTTTGGGGGGGAAGCGGGGCAAAAACAAAAAAAAGGGGACAAGGGGCCACAAGCAGGCAGAAAACGCAGGACAACAAAACAAAACCGGGAAAGAAAAGGGGGTGGGGTAGGAGCAGATGAAGAGCGCCAAGGCCCAGGGCACCCAGGGCCGGGAAGCACAAAACGCCGAAGACAGCGGGGGCGCCGGAGGGGAGTTTGGAAGAAGGGGGAGTGACCAAAGAAAAAACACCCAAAGCGCGGGCAACCCCAGCCCAGAGGGGGCTGAACAAAGAAGAAAGACGATACAGCCACAGGAAAGGTGAGGCGCACCAAAAAGCGCCCAGGAGGCCGGCCCCCCCGACCCTGCCAAGAAGAACACGCACACACACACGCGCGCGACCCGGGCGTGGCGTGCTCCGACCCGAAAGGGGAGGTGCCGGCGTCCACACGAAACTGCCCCGGTGCACTGGCCAAGTCCCCCGTCGAAATACGGACGGTACGGGAAACCGGACACGTCAGTGACCCGGATCCACATACGCCAAACCACCACAGCGCACGCAGGCTGAGACAGAAGCCGGAGAGACCCGCCAGGGACAATCCCATTGCAGGGCCCCGATCGGGTACGACGCCGAGCGCGCGCAGCGCTTTTGCCTCGGGTTCTTGGCTGCACCCCGCCACTCCTGGCTGGGGTAGCACACGGCACGACGGACGGTACAACAGACCAACACGGCACCGCACCCGAGGACAACACACATCAACGGGCCACCACAAGGGACCAGGAAACGGCAACAGGGGGCAGCAGCAGGGGGGAGGCGGAACTGAAGACACGAAAACCCGACACAACGCGGCGGGCCTGACGACCAGACAACACCAAGCACAAGGACAACACATAGCACAACACACCACAAAACAACGCGCCACGGCACCACGCACGACAAAACACCAAACAAAACAGCACCGCACACCAAGGCACCGCACGACACCAACAAAAGGGTGCGCGCTCCGCTTGTACCTCGCATCTCCTGGCTGGGGTGTGCGGTGTGGCTGTGTGTGCTTGGGCTCGGGTTTCGCCTGCGCCCCGCCACTCCTGGCTGGGGTTTTGGGGCCTGTGTGTGCTTGTATGCGCACCCCGCTTGTACCCCGCAACTCCTGGCTGGGGTGTGCGGTGTGGGTGTGTGTGCCTGGGGCCTGGCTTTGGCTGCGCCCCGCCACTCCTGGCTGGGGTTTTGGGGTGTGTGTGTGCTTCTGTGCACGCCCCGCTGGTACCCTGCCACTCCTGGCTGGGGTGTGCGGTGTGGGTGTGTGTGCCTGGGGCTTGGCGTCGGCTGCGCCCCGCCACTCCTGGCCGGGGTTTTGGGGTGTGTGTGTGCTTGTTTGCATGCTCTGCTGGTACCCAGCCACTCCTGGCTGGGGTGTGCGGTGTGTGTGTGTGTGCTTGGGCTCCGGTTTCGGCTGCGCCCCGCCACTCCTGGCTGGGGTGTTGGGGTATGTGTGTGCTTGTGTGCGCGCTCCGCTGGTACCACGCCATTCCTGGCTGGGGTGTGTGATATGGATGTGTGTGCTTGGGCTCGGGTCTCGGCTGCGCCCCGCCACTCCTAGCTGGGGCAGCACACAGCACGACGTACGGTACAACAGACCAACACGGCACCGCACCCCAGGACAACACAAAACAACGGGCAACGACAAGAGACCAGGCAACGGCGACAGGGGGCAGCAGCAGGGGGCAGGAGGGGGGAAAGACACGAAAACCCCGGACAACGCGGCGGGCCTGACGTCCAGACGACACCGCCCAGCAGGACAACACACAGCACAACACACCAGACAACAACGCGCGACGGCACCACGCATGACAAAACACCGCACAAAACAGCACGGCTCACCAAGGCACCGCACGAGACCAACAAAAAAAGGGGAAACAGCGCCGACGGCTGACCGCCAGCGACAACACACAGCACAACACACCACACAACAACGCGGGACGGCACCACGCACGACAAGACACCGCACATCACAGCACAACAACACAGCACAAAGCACGACACCAACACCACAAGGCACCGAAAAACACCGCAAAACGCCACGAACCACACAAGACAGCCCACAACGGACCGAGGCACCGCACAACAAGACACGAGACACAGCAAACCACGAGCAGCCGCCGGGGAGGGGGGGGGGGGAAGCCCTAGCACACGGCGTACACACCGCACGCAAGGCCGCAGAAGGGGGAGGAAAGAGAGACCAAGCCAGGCGGGGCAGAGGCCAAGAGCAGCAGGAGCGCCCGGAACCAGGGGAAAGCGGGAACGCAAAACGAAAAAAGAGAGAGAGAGAGAGAGAGGGACGGCGGGTGGTGTGGGTTGAGAAGAAGCGCCGAGGCCTAGGGCCCCCAGGGCGGGAAACAACGAAAAAGCCGAGACAAGAGAGGCGCGGAGAGGGGGAAAAATAAAGGGAAAAAAGAGAAAGGAAAAAGGTGGGGGGAGGGGAAGTGGCGGGGGGGGTGTGTGGGGAAACCAAAAAGCGACAAGGCCCGGGGCACCGACAGCAGCAGCACGACAGACTGCGGGGAGGGTGCAGAGGAGGGAAAAACAAAACGAAAAGGAAAACGGCAAAACTGGACGGGGGACGGGGGTTGGGGGGGGGGGAGCGGGGCAAAAACCAAAACGGGGGACAAGGGGCCGCAAGCAGGCAGAAAACGCAGGACAACAAAACAAAACCGGGAAGAAAAAGGGGGTGGGGGTAGGAGTAGACGAAGAGCGCCAAGGCCCAGGGCACCCAGGGCCGGGAAGCACAAAACGCCGGAGACAGCGGGGGCGCCAGAGGGGAGGTGGGAAGAAGGGGGAAGGAACAGAAAAACACCCGAAGCGCGGGCAACCCCAGCCCAGAGGGGGCTGAACAAAGAAGAAGGACGAAACAGCCACAGGAAAGGTGAGGCGCACCAAAACGCGCCCAGGAGGCCGGCCCCCCGACCCGGCCAGGAAGAACACGCACACACACACACGCGCGACCCGGGCGTGGCGTGCTCCGACCCGAAGAGGGAGGTGTCGGCGTCCACACGAAACTGCCCCGGTGCACCGGCCGAGTCCCTCGTCAAAAGACGGACGGTACGGGATACCGGACGCGTCAGTGACCCGGATCCACATACGCCAAACCACCACAGCGCAGGCAGGCCGAGACAGAAGCCAGAGGGACCTGCCAGGGACAATCCCATTGCAGGGCCCCGAAGGGGTACGACGCGGAGCGCGCCCAGCGCCCCTGCCTAGGCAGGGGCCAGCAGCAGGCACAATGAGCCAATCATTAAAGCCGGGGGCTATCGGGGGAAGGCACCGCGGTGACAGGAAAGCCGACCGCAGCACGGAGACCGGCCGGACCGGGCGAGGCGCGGCGCACCAACGCGGGGCCACGAGGCACGCCAGAGAGACACGCTGCCGGCCACAACCGCGGCACCAGGACAGGTGCCAAGCCACAACGGCCACCGGGTGCCGCAAACCCGGGAAGCGCGCACATCACACGACGAACCGCGGCACGGGAGAAGGTGCCAAGGACACCCAGGCCCCAACGCCCGCACATCGCACCAACAGGCAGTGGGTAGCGGGCCCCAGCTGCACGCCCCAAGGACAGGGGGTGGGGCGTTGGAGAGCGCCCCACCCCGGACACCCCACACACAGGCAAGAGACGCCCCCTCCCGGCCTCCTCGTGCCCTCCCACAGCGCGCGCAGCCAGCTCGCAAGAGCGCGCGCTGTGGGGTTGGTTATGGGTCCCCAAGCCCACACCCCACACACCCAAAACCAGAGGGTAGTGGGCCCCGGCTGCACGCCCGAAGGAAGGGTGGTAGGGCGTGGCAGAGCCCCCAACCCTGGAGGCCCCACACACAGGCAAGGGGCGCCCCCCCCCGGCGCCCTCGTGCCGCCTCCACAGCGCGCAACGCCAGCTCGCAAGAGCGCGCACTGTGGGGTTGGTGACGGGTCAAGAAACCCACACACCCCGCACCCACAGCTGGTGGGTAGGGGATCCTAGCTGCACGCCCCAAGGACAGGCGGCCGGGCGTCGGAGAGTGCCCCACTCCGGACGCCCCACAAACAGGCAAGAGGCGCCCCACCCGGGTGCCCTCTTGCCGCCACCACAGCACGCAAAGCCAGCTCACAAGAGCACGCACTGTGGGGTTGGTGACGGGTCCCCACACCTAGACCCCCCGCACCCACAGCCAGTGGCTAGTGGGCCCCGGCCGCACGCCCCAAGGACGGGCCGTCGGACGTGGGAGAGCGCTCGACCCCGGACGTCTCACACACAGGCAAAGAGCGCCCCCCCCAGGCGCCCTCAAGCCGCCCCCACACCGGGCACAGCCAGCTCGAGGGGGTGGGGGTGTAATTTTCCCCACAAGCCAGCAGTTTGTTCTGTCAGGTCTGGTCATAGGGTTGTGGTCTTTGTATGCAATGCTATTATTTTAGTTGATGGTGTGAATCGAGGGTTGTGGTACTGATGAGGTAAAGCCGCGCAAATCACGCGCGCGCATTGGCCAGAGCACAGGAATTATACATCTCGATCGAGTCCCCGCCAGATGTTGCGTTTTTCTGAGATTAGATTCGTACCACTGAAGTGTCCAATCATTGATTTTAAACTGTGCATCATCAGCATCATTTGTGTTGTTTAGGCCGCAATGGGTTACGTCTGAACTCCCTCTGATGGCGAGTTCTTCTGGAACGATTTTGACCTGTGGATCTGTGCACCTCATGTTTACTGTTGTGCCTCTGTTTGAGAAGGGTCATCATCGAGAAGTCCAGAGGAGTAAAAATATGAGGCTGAAAAAAATTTGATTTAAACAAAATCAAGATGTGTTCTGTGGTTTTGAGGAGTGAGCGGAGTTTTGCAAGGATGGAGGAGTCAAAATATTTACAAGTTTTCAAAACTTTAACAAGTTCAGAAGTCCTACACGTCGTCGCTTTCGCCGCCGTGCATCTCGCTTGACCGCAGCTCAGCAGCCCAAGGGTGTTGGCCCAGCCACTTTTGTTCTTTTCCTTTCCAGTTCGCTGCGTATTGCCGTGAACACCGTCAAGTTTGGAAATTTGTCGTGAGTGCTGTTTAGACCTTCCTCCTTGATGCCGCCAAGCTAAATTCGTCGCGCCAAGGTTCCTCGTGGACGCCGCCTAGCTAAATTCGTCACACCAAGGTTCCTCGTGGATGCTGTCAGGCTAAATTCATCGCGCCAAAGTTCCTCGTGGACGCCGCCAAGCTAAATTCGTCGCGCCAAGGTTCCTCGTGGACGCCGCCAAGCTGAATTCGTCGCACCAAACTTCCTCGTGGACGCCGCCAAGCTAAATTCGTCGCGCCAAGATTCTTTTCCAACGCCGCCAAGCTAAATTTGTCGCGCCAAAGTTCCTTTCCAATGCCGCCTAGCCAGCTTTTTTGCTGACACGTGCTAGGTCTGTGGACTAGCATTGTTTTTCACTTGGTCTCCGTATGTCCTTTTGGGCATTGCTGCTAAAGGCACTGTTGGCCCCGCTGTTGTATGGCTTTTAATTTATTTGACGCTGTGCTACTGAGAGTACTGTCGTAGTTCCTGCCATTGTGTGTGTAGTTCCTGCGTCCCTATCCGCAGGAACGTAGGCTAAATTTCATGTGAATGTGAAAATGACTTTGGTACAGTCAGTAGTTTTTGCGATAAAAAGTAGATCAGTTGGTCTGTTTTTTAATAGTGATATATGGGCTTGCCTTGTTTTTTTGAATCAAGTTTGTTTTTTATGTTTTCTGTGTGGGTAGTCAATTGTGTACAGGTTTGTGGGGAAAAGACAGTTACGGATGTTTGGGTTACCACAAAAGTGAAAGAGTGACCCACACATTAAAGATAACACTTTAAACCACCTTTGGAGTACCAATGATGCATTGACCTTTTAGTAAAACGACACTTTTTGCATACATTTCCTTGTTTTCTTGTACGGCCTAGTGTACCCCTGTCCCCCTGTTCTAGTATCCAGGTGGTGTAAAAGGCGACGGCACCTGGGGGTGTTGGGTTATGGTGACAGTGACACCCGGTATATGTGGGAGTGTGTGAGTAGAGTGCCAAACTGGGCCGTGCGTCAATCCCTCCCCGTGGGAATTTCCATTGCCCACATGTTAACTTCTACCCCCGAAACGAAGTCCAGGGTGTTTGTTTGCCCTTGGGATGTTTGTTTGCCACAGTTTACCGACACACCACCATTGGCGAAGGGGTGAGGTATCTCCTGAGGACCACCACCAGCACTTTTGGGGTATGCTGAGTGGTTATGGGGGTCGTTAGGAAACTGGTTGGTGGGATAGTGCATGGGCTATAGCCGGATGGCACCCCAGAGCACGCCACACTGTATTTTACAGTTACCCGCCCCATAGCTACAGTTGCAGGGTCCATAGACCAATGGGTGCCCGAGGGTGTGGGTTGGTCCCCCAGCCCCAAAAAAGCCAGGCCAAGGCGAACACCTTGACCTGGACGCTGAGGTAGTTGGTATGCTGAATTATGTATTCATTCTCTATGCAGTCCCCTGTTGTATTGCAGGGAATGTGTGGCGAGGCCACCATGGTGGGTTGTGTGGGGTGTTTGTGTGTGTATGGCAGCCATGGTGTGCAGTGCATAGTGACTAGATATAGAAGGTCACAGAGATATTCTGAGATACAGGTTGAGGTATGTATATTATCTGTTGTTTATCTATGGGCGCAGTGAGTCTGGATGACTCAAATCTGTGGTGCACTACTAACGATTTCCTTGTTATTGCTATGAATTTCCATCATTCATCATATGGTAATGGGACAACAATGAAATTGTCCCAGATAATCCCATGCCATTTGCGTTGGCAGGGCACTGCAGAGCCCAGACCCGCCACTGGTGTGGGCCTTTTGGGGACAACGGGGCATTTTCCAGATGCCCCTGACCTTCTGGATGCAACATGCAACCCTGAGGGGCTGGCACTGTTTGTGGGGGGGTGCTAAAGTGTCTTGTTTTGTTTTGTTTCCACTCCATTGGTTGGATGGTTGGTGAACTGCAGGCCAGTGTGTCAAATTGTCATTATTTTCGGCAAAAAACCCACCTGCAGCACGGCTGGGTGTTTTGAGCTGGGGGTGGGGGTGTAATTTTCCCCACAAGCCAGCAGTTTGTTCTGTCAGGTCTGGTCATAGGGTTGTGGTCTTTGTATGCAATGCTATTATTTTAGTTGATGGTGTGAATCGACGGTTGTGGTACTGATAAGTGTAAGCCGCGAAAATCACGCGCGCGCATTGGCCAGAGCACAGGAGTTGTACATCTCGATCGAGTGCTTGCCAGATGTTGCGTTTTTCTGAGATTAAAATTGGTACCACTGAAGTGTCCAATCATTGATTTTAAACTGTGCATCATCAGCATCATTTGTGTTGTTTAGGCCGCAATGGGTTACTTCTGAACTCGCTCTGATGGCGAGTTCCTCTGGGACGATTTGGACGTGTGGATCTGTGGACCTCATGTTTACTGTTGTGCCTGCGTTTGAGAAGGGTCATCGTCGAGAAGTCGAGAGGAGTGAAAATATGGGGCCCTGGCCGGTGGGTAGAGGGCCCCGGCCGCACGCCCCAAGGACGAGCAGTCGGGCTTGGGGGAGCGCCCCACCCCGGAAACCCCACACACAGGCACGAGGCGCCCCCGCCGGGCGCCCTGGTGCCGGCCCCACAGCGCGCAAAGCCAGCTCGCAAGAGCGCGCGCTGTGGGGTTGGTAACGGGTTTCCATGCCCACACCCCCCACACCGACAGCCAGTGGGTAGTGGGCCCCAGGCATGCCCGAAGTACGGGCGGTGGGGCGTCGGAGAGCGCCCTACCGCGGGCGCCCCCCACCCAGGCGAAAGGCGCCCCCCCCCCCAGGGCGCCCACCTGCCGCCGACAAAGCGCGCAAAGCCAGCTCACAGGAGAACGCGCTGTGGGGTTGGTGGCCGGTCCCCACGCCCACACCCCCCGCACCCACAGCCTGTGGGTAGCGCACCCCGGCAGCACGCCCCAAGGAAGGGCGGTCGGGCGAGGGAGAGCGCCCAACACCGGACGCACCACACCCAAGGCAACGGGCGCCGCCCCCCTGGGCAAAGCCAGCTCGCAAGAGCGCGCGCTGACGGGTTGGTGACGGGTCCCCACACCCACACCCCCCGCACCCACAGCTAGTGGGTAGATGGCCCCGGCCACACGCCCCAAGGACGGGCGGTCGGGCGGGAGGGAGCGCCCAACAACGGACGCCCCTCATCCAGGCAAGAGACACCCCCCCCCCGGGCGCCCTCGTGCCGCCCCCACAGCGCGCAAAGCCAGCTCGCAAGAGCGCGCCGACAGCCCCCCACACCAACAGCCAGTCGGTAGCGGGCCCCGGCCGCACGCCCCAAGGACGGACAGCCGGGCGCGGGGGAGCGCCCTACCCCGGGAGCCCCACGCCCAGGCGAGAGGCGGCCCCCCCCTGGCGCCCTTGTGCCGCCCCCACAGCGCGCAAAGCCACCTCGCAAAAGCAGGCCTGCCAGCAGGGGGGCACGTGACCCCAAGCAAGGCAAGGGGAAGAAGGGACCGGGCCAGCCCCCCAAGAGGTGAATAGCCGGAACACGGGACCGGGGCAGGAAACGCGGAAGGGCACGAACCGCCTGGAACGGCCCCAGCAGTGCCCTGCACCGCCCCCGCGCGTAGTGCGCGCGCCACACCGACCCGGAGGGGGGGAGGGGGGCGTAGGCCGCGGGAGCACGAGCGCACACAGCCGCAACGGACACGCGGCGCGGACCCGAAGGGCAACCGGACCGAGCTCGCGGAACGCACAGACCGCATGGAAGGGCGTACGAGCAGGCGAAGGGAGGGAACACCGAGGCGGGACAACCCGCAAAAAGAACAGCAAGGGACGCGTGGACAGGGAGCAGCCCAAGGAGAGAAGCAAGAACCCGCACTGGCCCCGTCCCCCAGGCTACCCGCGAGCGCCGCGCACACATGAACAAGGCACTGCACCCGCCAAGGCAGTAGTAGCACACAGTGCTGCGCACCAGCCCCGCGGCTAGGCAGCCTCCGCGCCAGCCCATGAGGGTCCCACTGGCGACAAGCCAGTAGCAGGGGCCTGGCGGCGCCGGCATCGCCGGCGACCACGCATCAGGGGGGCGGCGTAGTGGGTAAGCGCCTGCAACCACGGTTGCTCAGTGACGCACTGACCGGGGAGCGGAGAAATGCCTAAGCCGGGCGGGGACAGGGCTCCGAGCCCCGTGAACCCAGGGGACTCCGCCACCAGGCAGGAGGTGTGTCATGAAGGGCCCCCCACTAGGTCCCGGGTTGGGAGGATATCACCTGGCTCAACCAGGTGCCCCCCCGTGGCCAAAGAACGTCTACTACCCGAAACCTCAAACCTCAAACCTCAAACCACTCCTGGCTGGGGTGTCAGGGTGTGTGTTTGCTTGTGTGCGCGCTCCGCTGGTACCCGCCACTCCTGGCTGGGGTGTGCGGTGTGGGTCTGTATGCTTGAATTCGTGTTTCGGCTGCGCCCCGCCACTCCTAACTGGGGTGTCGGGGTGTGTGTGTGCTTGTGTGCGCGCTCCGCTGGTACCCCGCCACTCCTGGCTGGGGTGTGCGGTGTGGGTGTGTGTGCTTGGGCTCGGGTTTCCGCTGCGCCCCGCCACTCCTGGCAGGGGTGTGGGGGTTTGTGTGTGCCTGTGTGCGCGCTCTGCGGGTACCCCGCCACTCCTGGCTTGGGCGTGCGGTGTGGGTGTGCGTGCTTGGGCTCGGGTTTCGCTTGAGCCCCGCCACTCCTGGCTGGGGTGTCGGGGTGTGTACAGCACACCCCAGCCAGGAAAGGCGGGGAACAAGCGGAGCGCGCGCACAAACACGCACCCCCGCACAGCGACCCCAACCAGGAGGTGCAGGAGACCACGCGGGACAGGCGCACGAGCACACACACACCCCAACAGCCCTTCAAGGAGTGGCGGGGCGCAGCCGAAACTCAAAACCCAGCACGCACGCCAACACTGCACACTGGAACCAGAAACAGCTGGCGGAGTGCGCACGCAACCACGCACATCCCATATGCAGGCCGAAACCTAGGCCCAACCACGAACACCACAAACACCAGCCAGCAAAAGAGGGACAACACCACAAACCGTACCCAAACACACCCGCCCAAGACCCCAGCCAGGACTGGCGGGGTTACCTAAACCCACACCCAACCGCAACCCAGATCCAAACACAAACGCCACACAACAGTAGGAAACCCAGTGTCCACAGCCCGGGCACTGAGGCAGCCCGTGCCATGCAGCTGACCCGGCCAAAAGAGATCCGGAGACCGGGGGTAAGGCTGCATGCCAAGGCCTGCGCTGCTTTGGGACTCGAGGCAGAGCGTGCGACACCCACGCACCTCGGAAACCTAGTACCAAGAACGTGCATGCATGCCTCGGGACCGGGATACGCCAGGAAGTCCGGTGAACCTGTAGGGTTCCGCCCAAAGGAGGGGACGTGCGCAAGCGCGGGGGCACACCCTCCTCGCGAGACAAGCTCGTCACGCCAGCGGCGATCAGCCCTCCCGGTGTTGCCCGGGGCCGCTCTGTAGGGGGCCAACAGTCAGGTCTAGCGGGATGTAAGCCGCCTCTTCCTGTTGGTCACAAGGGCGACGCCAGGGGGAACCATGGGGCGCCTCTCCACGACCGAGTGCACCTACCTACCTACCTACCCGGGCTGTATGTGCTTGTGTGCGCGCTCCGCTTGTACCCCGCCACTCCTGGCTAGGATGTGCGGTGTGGGTATGTGTGCTTGGGCTCGAGCTTCGGGTGCGTCCAGCCACTCCTGGCTTGGGTGTTGGGGCCTGTATGTGCTTGTGTGCGCGCTCCCCTTGTACCCCGCCACTGCTGGCTGGGGTGTGCGGCGTGAGTGTGTGCGCTTGCGTTCGGGTTTCGGCTGCACCCCGCCTCTCCTGGCTGGGGTGTTCTGGGGTGTGTCTGCTTGTGTGCGCGCTCCGCTTGTACCCCGCCACACCGCTTGGGGTGTGTGCTGTGGGTGTGTGTGCCTCGGCTCGGGTTTCGGCTGCACCCCGCCACTCCTGGCTGGGGTGTGGGGGTTTGTGTGTGCCTGTGTGCGCGCTCCGCTTGTACCCCGCCAGTCCTGGTTGGGGTGTGCGATGTGGGTGTGTGTACTTGGGCTCGGGTTCCGGCTGCGCCCCGCCACTCCTGGCTGGGGTGTTGGCATGTGTGTGTGCTTGTGTGCGCGCTCCGCTGGTACCCTGCCACTCCTGGCTGGGGTCTGCGGCGTGGGTGTGTGTGCTTGGGCTCGGGTTTCGGCTGCGCCCGGCTACTCCTGGCTGGGGTGATGGGGTGTCTGTGTGCTTGTGTGCGCGCTCCACTGGTACCCCGCCACTCCTGGCTGGGGCGTGTCGCGTGGGTGTGTGTGCTCCGGTCCGGGTTTCGGCTGTGCCCTGCCACTCCTGGCTGGGGTTTGGGGGTGTGTGGGTGTTTGTGTGCGCGCTCCGCTTGTACCCCGCTACTGCTGGCTGTGGCGTGCGGTGAGGAGGTGTGTGTTTCGGCTCGGGTTTCAGCTGCGCTCCGCCTCTCCTGGCTTGAATGTTGGTTTGTTTGTGTGCTTGTGTGCGCGCTCCGCTTGTACCCCGCCACTCCCGGCTGGGCGGTGTGGCGTGGGTGTGTGTCCTTGGGCTCGGGTCTCGGCTGCGCCCCGCCTCTCTTGGCTCAGGTGTCGGGGTGTGTGTGTGTTTGTGTGCGTGCCCAGCTTGTACCCCGCCACTCCTGGCTGGGGTGTGCGCTGTGGGTGTGTGTTCTTGGGCTCGGGGTTCGGCTGCGCCCCGCCACTCCGGGCTGGGGTGTTGGGGTGTGTGTCTTTGTGTGCGCGCTCCGCTTGTACCCCGCCACTCCTGGCTTCGGTGTGCGGTGTGGGTGTGTGTGTTTGGGCTCGGGTTTGGACTGCGCCCCACCACTCCTGGCTGGGGTGTTGGGGTGTGTGTGTCTTGTGTGCGCGCTCAGCTTGTACCCCGCCACTCCTGGCTGCAGTTTCTGCTGTGTGGGTTGGGTGTTGCCTCGCACCTGTTCCTGTGGCGTGGTTCTTGCGTATTGTGCGAGCTGCCCGGGTTTGCGGCACCCGATGGCCCTTGTTGCTTGGTACCTGTCCATGTGCCTTGGTTGTGGCCGGCGGCGTGCCCCTCCGGCAAGCCTCGGGCCCCGTGCTGGTGCGCCGCGCCTCGTCCGGTCCGGTCGCTCTCGGTGCTCTGTTTGGCTTTCCCGACGCTGTGGTGCCTTTCCCCATCCCGGAGGCTTGCGCCCCCGGATTTACTGGGCGGCTGCGTTGGGCACGTGGAGGCCGGCCGAGAACCCGGCTCTTTGTGGTTGCCGCTGGCCCCCACCAACATCTCGCCCGCGTGCTCGGCGACAGAGACAGCCGAGCACACATCCAAGAGCTCCAGGAGAAATTGCAAGTCCCCCTTTACCACACGGCACTGCGCCCAGCAAACGTTGTAGCCCACCTCCAGAAACGACTCATTCAGCTCCTCAGGGAGCAACTGCCATTCCTCACCAGGGCCGCAAGATGGCTCGCCCGCAAGCACATCCACAACCCGGAGGAACACATTGGCTGCCTGTGCGACCACACCACCCCAGAGGACTGGGAACACTTCAGGAAATGCCCCCTCCGTACGGGCAGGGACACATTAGTGGGCTGGTCACCGGCAGAAACCCTACGGCAACACGAAGGCTGGCAAACCCACAGCCACGCACACCAGGCCACCGAACTTCTCTTCAGAGATCCCCTGGTCAAGGAAGCCACCATGAGAGGAGCAGTGACACAGGCCTTACACCGACACCTCGCCAAACACACGGAAAACCCGATGGAGGCAGCAGCACAGCCCCAGCTAGAAGCAGTCCGCAGAGCAGCGGCCAAAACGGTACACCGCAAACACCTCCTGTCGACACACACGGAACAACTCACCGACCCCACCGCCAGGGAACACATGCAGCGTCTCATCCATTACCATGCCGTGCATGACCCTGAAGTCCACTGACCAACTTTGCACTCCACACACACACCCCCCTCTCCATCCACAGGCCTCCAAGACACCACCAGACCGCCCCTGAGCCCACCTCTCACCCACGAAGGCACCCGGCACCGCACAGCCCAGCCGAGCCCAACCAGGGCCACTCGTACGTCAACGTGGATGCGCAGGACCCCGGCAACCCACCCAGCCCGCCCCCCCCAGACCCAGAGCAGCCCCCCCTCACACTGACCAACATCCGCGACCCCGACCTCCTCCAACCAACCCCCAAGGCAGGGCCCTGGGCACTCCCCTGGGCTGGTACCGCCTACAAGAGAGCTGGACCAAGCTCACCGTCAAGGCCCTCCGGGACCTGACGACCCCAGGCAATGGCCTCCACGAGACCATCGTGGACCTCGTACCCTGGCGAGCCCGCCAACACGCCCAAGGCCAGCACGTCTGGAGCCCCCCAGTGGAGTGGGGCCAAGCCCTGACACACAACACCGACACCAACGTCACACTTCGAGGGACCATACGCCTACGACGAGCCCCAGCGGAGGACGACCTACCAGCAGACCCTAACCACCCGGAACAATGGGAACAGGCCACCGCACCAACCCGCGACACCGTCCTCCGCGTGACGACGACCTCCCTCCCCCACCTACGGACAGCAACCAGCCCCCGCCGGAGGTCTGGGTTACAGTCGTGGAGCGCGGGAACTACTACGTAGTGGCCGCTACAGCAACGTCCCCCGGCCCACAATGGCTCGTCAAAGGGACAGACACCATGCTCGCCCCAGGGGCTCCCCACCAGGGGCAGTAGGGGACCCCATCACCCCACACAGAGTCCTCAGGGGCGTCCTCCAGCCGGTAGACAGACCCCCGGCCCGCGCCTTGGCCCAGATAACCTCAGGGCGGGCGGGCTACCACCTGGGACTGGCCATGCTCTGCCTGGCCGAATGGATCCAGCACTGTTGGCCATCCACGGGGACCGTGCCCTGGATTTGGGCCATTGCAACCGCCCACACACAAATCGAGGCAGGCCAAGACACGCGGAAGGACCCAGCCCAAGGCCACATCACTCCCTCACCTGCGGGTACCACACCATCCAAAGGATCCTCCGCCGCGTGGGCCTTAGCCCGGAGCTAGCATACCCTCTTCCCACCACTGACCAGGAGGTGCACCACATACGCATGCTCGTCTGCGAAATCCTTGCCGCGGCCGCGGGAGACGGCAAGCTTCTCCTCCAAACCGCGCGGCCTACATCTGACCATACAAGCGCGCCGCTGCAAGCGGACACATACACCGACACAACACACACCCCCGCGCAATCCCCGCCCATGGCCCTTCCCCCCCGCCTCCGACCCGGCATCCCACACACACCGACGAACGCGCGCATCCCCCCGCCCAAACAACAGCAGACGCCCGCCACGGACCATCCCGCCAGACACCCCTCACCACCCCCCAGACACAACAACACGCACACACCCACCGCGGAGAGCCCGACGCCCCACGGCACGCCCACTCCGCCCAGTGGCCCGCACACGCCCCCCGCACACACCTCAGAAAACACAGGCACAACCCCCCGGCACCCGAATGCAGCCCACACGAACTGTTTCCCCCCTGCGGACGCCAACCCACACAACCCGGCACATTGCAGGACCCCGGCCCAGCCAAGCCCAAAAGGCGAAGACCGCAGCCCCGCGCCTCCCTCCCCCACCGCTGCCGACCAGATCGGCCCGCCGGGCTGCCAGGTTACGGCCGGGCCTCCCCAGCAACCCGACCCCAACCTGCACCCCGAGGACATGCCCTCATTCCTCCCCGCTGTGGCCGCAGCAGAAGCCGCCGCCCACAGACCTGCAACCGCCCGCATCACAGCGCAACCCGCGTCCCCCAAAACCACCACTTCCTCCTCGTCCTCATCCTCATCGACGTCCCCCGCCTCATCCTCGTCCCCCCCCTCCCCGCCGACCTCATCCACAAGGCCACGGCCAAAGCCAAAGCTGCGGCCGCGCGCCAGGCAACCAGGGCCCCCCCGACCCCCACACAGGCGACCCAGGCACCCCGGCAGCACACCGGGAAACCCCCCCCCCAGCACCGGCGCCCTCACACCTCCGGACCGAGGTCCTCCTCAACCTCGAACCGGACCCAAACCCAAAACCCGACCTTAAACCCAAGCCGGGGCCCAAACGATCACACCACCAGCAACAGCACCACCAACAACACCAATGCACGCAGCCCCCAACACCACAAACCCAACGAAGGCAACCCAAGGGACACCGCCCTAACCCAAACCCTAACCAAAACCAGGACCCCCCACCCACCACACCCAAGCCCCCCTCCCCCGAGC
The DNA here is from genome assembly GCA_964036045.1 of Eutreptiella sp. 'Long Island Sound 2002'. Taxonomy (NCBI): domain Eukaryota; phylum Euglenozoa; class Euglenophyceae; order Eutreptiales; family Eutreptiaceae; genus Eutreptiella; species Eutreptiella sp. 'Long Island Sound 2002'. The sequence goes on along the minus strand of OZ038381.1, from coordinate 125,625,677 downwards.
GGCCGCCGCCACCACAGGGGCGGCCACCCAACACGACCCCGTCCGAACCCTCGTCAACATCCCCATCTCCAAGCGCCCCGTCATCCACCCCCAACAAATCACCACCGCTGCCGGCCAGACCGACCCAGTGATGTGGGACCCCTCGACCTCAGTCACCAGTAAGCCCGGCCCCCGACCCGCCCCCGCTACCACCAAACCGTACGGCCCCAGTAATTGCGCACGATGCCCGACCCCCCACCCTCACCAGAGGGACCAGAATATCCACAAGGAGTCCCAGGGCTTTTTCCGCAGCACCATCCGCACCACTACCAGCGCCACGACCACCATAGGCCCCACCACCACCAACACCACCACCAACACCACACCTATGATTTTAGCAGCTGTTTTTTCCAAAAATTCAAAAAGTCAGCAAAAAGGGGTTTTTTGCGAGAAATGACTTTTTGTTTTTGGTTTCTGCGGCCCCAAAAAAGGGGGGGTGTCCTCCTACCCAAATTACAGTCCACAAATATCAGAAACCCTGAAATTTGGCCTATTTTGGGGTATTTTTGGCTGCTCTGGGCTGGTCCTGCAGAACAGTGCGGCACACCAGTGTACCTGCCTATAGAGGATTTTCGACAGAAATTCCAATTTTCTTTGGATTCTCTGGCCCCAAAATAGGGATGGGGGGGTTCCTCCCACCCGAGCTTTCTCCCAAACGATCAAAAACCCTGGGATTCGGCCTATTTTGGAGCATTTTTGTCTGCACTGGGGTGGTGCAGCAGAACAGTGCTGCACACCAGTGTACCTGTATAGTATAATATAGGCACGAAAAAACATGAAAATAGGATTTGTACCCAAAAAGACCAAAAGTAACCTTTTGTTTTAATTATACCCCAAAAAGCAGGGGGGGGGGTTCCTCCTACCCCATTGTTCCCCAAAAATAACAACTTAAGCCCCAAACATGTGTGTGTACGGTGGTAGGCACCCACTACTACCACCCCCACCCCCACCACTACGACTGCCCGCCCCCCCCCCCCTGCACGAGCAGCACCCGCGTATGGGATGGCAGCAACCGGGCGCTCGACTCCCATATCTCGCCTACCACCAGGGTCCACCCCCCCGTACCAGGAACGGTATCCCCCCGGCCACCACCTCCATGCCCAAGGAACCCCCCGGGCCCAACCCCACTGGTGACAGTCACTCGACCCGTACCACCAGCTGCCGCCGCCGCCGCACCCCTACGCGGCAAATCCATGGAGGGCGGGGCACCCCCCCCCCCTCCCAGTGCCAGGCGGCGCCACACGAGGCCCCCCAAGACCCGCTGACACCTCCTGACTGGCCCAACTCGCCCCGCGACGAGGCCCGGTCCCGCAAACGGCGGCGCTTCCAGCTTCCACCCCCCCCCCCGCACGGCACATTCACCCCGGCGCTCACGCTCCCCACAACGCCACCACGCCTCAGCCGCTCACTCGCGCCTTTCCCGCTCCCCAAGGCGCCACCAAGACCCCCCAGGGCCCCGCTCTCGCCGCTCCCGCTCGCCCGAGCGCCACCACGCGCGACACTGCCGCCCCATGTCCACCGGGCCCCCCACCAGCCCCACCAGGCTTCCCGTTCCCCCCGCCACCCGTACACGTCCTCCATCCCCAGCCCCCGCCACCGCCGCTCCCGCTCCCCCAGGCGCCGCCACGCACGCCACTGCTGCCCAGTGTCCACTTCTCCCTCCCCCCACGAGCCCCACAGGGCTTTCCGTTCCCCCTGCCGCCCGTACCAGTCCTCCATCTGCAGCCCCCGCCGCCGCTGCTCCCGCTCCCCCGAGCGCTGCCACGCCCGCGACCGGCGTATGTCCACGTCCTCCTCCCGCCACTCCAGGACCTCGAGCTCGGACCCCCCCACCCCCCAGGCCCCCGCCCACCTTGCCTGGCGGTCTGCCCCCGCCTTGCAGGAGCTCCGGTGCTGGGTGAAGTTGGCCGAAGGAGCGGGAAGCCGCGAAGGGGTGCACATGGTGCACACCTTCAAGGAGATCCGCGCCCGCACCCCCGGAAACCCCAACGAGGCCGCCCGGGACGCCACCATGCCGCAGGCGGCATGGGGGGCCCTCCTTGCGACGCGGTCCAGGGCCTCCGCCCCCCCTACACCCCCGGAACCCTCCGCCAGTGGCTCCAGGCCACCCACCCCGAGGCGTGGGCCATCGGCGCCCCACAGTCCCCCCGCCCAACCCGGCACCGCCACACCGGGTAGGGAAAGGGCACGGGCAAGGGGAGGGCAGGGGACTAAAAGGGACACTCCCACAAGGGGGCAAGGAGGGGCCCAAAGTGACGGGCATGCGCCCACAGGGACAGGGCACTGGGAGTGACACAACATGGGAACAGGACACCACCCATGGGCGCGGAAGGGGAAGGAACACAGACCGAGGCGCAGAGAAAGAGGACACAACGACGGGCACCAGAGCCCACACGCAGGAAGGGCATGCCACGATGGAGAGACCAACAGCGCCCCACCCCCAGCGGACACCGCACAACCCCCGGAGGCGCACGCCCCCAACATACGCCGCCAAAACACGAATCTGACGCCGAACAGACCACACCAGCTCACGCCCACCTGCCACGAGAAACCAGACAGGGGAAAGAGGGCACACCTGCACGGGGACAAAGGGCTACACCCACAGCGGAAGCCACCGAGAACACCGCCAAGCAGCCCACCACCACGCCCTCACCGCCAGGCAAAGACCCCGGCCACAGCAAGGGCCACCTCACAGGCAGCGGAAGAGGAAGAAGGCGCGGCCACAGCACCCAGGAGTAGAGAGCAGGACCCCAAGAGGACACGGGACCACAGCACAGGCCCCCAGGGAGGGAAACCCCGCGGACACCTAACCGACCCACCAGCCCGAGCGGCGCACCAAGACCCCCACATCACAGACCAAACGAGCGACCCCGCACCTAACCGCACCCCCCGGCCACCAGCCACTCCGACCCGCACTCCGCACCACGACACGGGCCGGACTGACCTCCACGAACCCACCAGGGCACAACACGGGGAAGCACGGCACACCGCACCGCAGCGCACCACTGTACAACACACCAGGACAAGGCATTCCAAGGCACAGCATGCCACAGCATGACGCGATGCGACGCGGCACAGAGGGGCACACCACGGCACGACACAGCGCAACACGACGCAGCCGGGCAGGGCGCACCGCAATACAGCACGGATCAGCGCGACGCAGCACGGCAAAACACGGCACGACGCAGCACGGCATACCACAGCACACCACAACAACAAAGGAAGGGACGCTGACGGAGGGTCTCACCAAAACAAGCCAATGCACACCGCCAGAAGGCGCCGCAGCAGCCCGCCAGACGCCAGCAAGGGGCCACCCCGCGCCCGACAACAACAGTGGCGTTCCGCCCACACAAACTGCCGCCAGAAGGTTAACACCGGCACCGCCGAGGCGACCGGACACGAAAATCCCCACCACCCCTAACCGGGAGCCTCACAAAGCCGCCTGGCGCAACCGCCCAGCCCGCAGAGCGAGAACCTAACCCAGCAGGAAGGGCCGGCAAGCCCAACGTGTACATAATACACCCGACCCATGGGGCCGGGGCAAGGCCTGGCAAGACCCAAACACCAACAGCGACCCGGAAGACCAGACCGAATGCCGACCAGTGCGTGCACCAGCCCAGGGAAGGCAGATGAAGGAACATGCAATCCCACCCCCGTAAAAAAATGCAGGGAGGGGGGGGGGGCACGACAAAGGCCCACAGCCACAAAACCGCCCACCCACACCACAAAAGACGGCCAAACCCCCCAGCCAGACAGCACTGAGGTCGGGACCCCCCAAAGGGGCACCGGAGGACCACCCAGCCAAAAACCAGCAACACCAAACCAGGAGCAGTGGCCCACAGGAAGAAGCAACACCCCGAACACACCGACACACACCACGCTGGGGCAAAAACAAAAAAAACAAAAAACACACGAAAGCGCAGCCCGAAAGAGAGGGGAAGGGGGGACAGACGTCACGAGTCCCAGGACCAGGACAGCCAGCAACTGACAGCACAAAGCCACGACACGACACGCCACCGCGCCCCCCCCGGAAGGAAAACACCAAAGGGGAGGGGGGGGGGCAAACCACACCCACAGTAACACCTGCACACCCCGACGCCACAGGCGGCCCCCCAGGAAGAACGGGGTGCAAGCAGGGCACACGCACGAACACACACACACCCCAACAACCAAACCAAGAGGGGCGGAACACAGCCGAAACCCGAGCCCAGCACGCAGGCCCACACCGCACATCCCAGCCAGGAATGGCGGGGTACAAGCGGGCCGCCCACGACGACACACACACGCCCCAACAGCCCAGCCAGAAGGGGCAGGGTGCGGCAGCAACCCAGGCCCAAGCACACATCCCCAGACCGCACCCCGAGCCAGGAGGTGCAGGGGACCACGCGGGAAGAGCACACAAACACACACAGACCCCCACACCTCCCCTGGGAGTGGCGGGGCGCAGCCTAAACCCGAACCCAAGCACACACGCCCACACCGCGCACCCGAACCGGGAACGGCGGGGTACAGGCGGAGCGCGCACACAGCCACACACGCCCGGAAAACCCAACCAAGGAAGGTGGGATGCAGGCCGAAACTCAAGCCCAACCGCAAACACCGCAAACCCAAACCAGGAAAAGAAGGGCGCAACCTCAACCCGTACCAAAACACACCCAACAAAGACCCCAGCGAGGGCTGGCGGGCTTACCGAAACCGAAACCGAAGCACAACCCGGACCCATACACAAACACCACACAAAAATGGGAAACCCAGTGTCCATAGCCCGGGCACTGAGGCAGCTCGTGCCATGCAGGTGCCCCGGCCAAGCGAGATCCGGAGCCCGGGGGTAAGGCTGCCTCCTAAGGCCAGCGCTGCTTTGGGACTCGAGACGGAGCGTGTAACACCCAAGCGCCTCGGAACCCCAATACCAAGAACATGCATGCATGCCTTGGGAACAGGATATGCCAGGAAGTCCGGTGAACCTCTAGGGTTCCGCCCAAAGGAGGGGACGTGCGCAAGCACGGGGGCACACCCCCCCTGCGAGACAAACACGTCACGCTGGCGGCGATCAGCCCTCCCGCAGTTGCCTGAGGCCGCTTTGTTGGGGGCCACCAGTCAGCCGCCTCCCCTCTTCATGCCCGGAGCCCCTTCCTGTCCGTCACAGCGGCGACGCCAGGGGGAACCACGGGGCGCGTCTGCACGACCGAGTGCACCTACCTACCTACCTAGCTGGCCCCCGCCCAGGGAGCGGCAAGTATGAGCGTGTCCCTGGTGTAGATGGTCGCAAGCGACGTTGTAGGGTACCAAGGGAGCGTAATTGTATCCAGTGGACGCCCGTGATGGAGTCTGGTTTTGTTCAGTTGAAGGATGCACTCAGTGCTGAGTGTGAATTGTACATACCATCACCTGACGGTGAATATCGCATCAATGTGGATGCATGGGACCATGGAGTCGCTGCTGTCCTGGAACAACAAAACCCTGATGGGGAGTGGAAGCCTTGCGTTTTCTTCAGCTGCAAGCTTGAAGGCATAGATGGGAAGGGTCTAAGAGCTTGGAGCACCCGCCAGCAAGAGACTTATGCATTAGTCGCTTGCTTGCGGAAATTGAAAAGTTTCATTGGGGGACGAAAAGTCACCGTGTACAGCGACCACAAGTCCTTGGTGAGTTGGTACAAAGAAGATCTTTGTACCCTCTCAGGGCCTTTGGGAAGGCGTGGTTGGTGGCATGAACTTTTAAGCCGGTACCACATTAGAATGGTGTACAAACCCGGCAAGGACAACACCGTCGCCGATGGGTTGTTCCAGTAGGCGTATCTGACAGAATTGGCGGATGACGCCAATTTTCACGGCAGTGATGCCGATCAAAAGGGAGTCATGAAGCAGGAATGTGATCTCAAGGAAGGAGAAGAAAAGATTGTGGCCCACCGGGCTAGAGACACGCAAGTCCAGTTGGATTTAGGTGTTCTCAAAAGCATCACTGCCGTGGGGGTGTCTTAACTCTCCAATGGCTTGGTTATGCCACGATGCAGGCTCTAAGTGCTCATCAAGCTTGGGTACAACCTTGCCCCTCCATTCGACAGTGTGTACATGACAGTTCTCAGGACATTCAGGACAGACAGGACAAGAAGAGATCGATGAGCTTGCTGCATCTTTTGCTTCTGTAAGGGGATGTGGAGCCACTCGGTCCACCAAAACTATTTCTGGCTATGCAGCCCATCTTCAAGCTCGGATGAGTCGCTTGTCGTATTGGCCTGAGTGGGAAGGACTCATTTGTGCCGTGTCCAAGGTGAACTTACCACCTCAGTCCGAAAATCTCTATGAGGATTGGACTAAGCATTATCGGGATGAGTTTCCTGACTGGGACTTTCAGTCTGATCCAGTCATTGCAAACCCAAATTACTGGGATTACGGTATGAGGTGGGACGAGGACGAAAAAGAAATTCAGTTCAATGGAAAGATTGTGTGCCCTACAGGTCTTTTTGAAGACGCTGTGGTCGCAATACATTCTCATAGCCACCCTCAGGTCGAGTAGACTGTGGAGGTGTTTGATAGAAGGCTTTGGTGCCATGCCTACGATTTGCCAAGAGATAGGCGTAATCTGTCACCAGACATTGCTAAAATTCTTGGGCGATGTCATGACTGTCAAACTACAAAGGCAAGTCGTGGTAAGCAACCCCACACATGTGAATTTGCTCCCGTCCCGCAATGTCCCTTCACATCCCTTGCAATTGACTTCTGGAAAGTGCCTGAGTGTTTGCAGAAGTCCACTGGAAAAAAGTGGACTATCTTATGGTCATCGTCTGCCGTCAAACCAGGTATGTATTAGTAAGAAAAAGTGTGTTTCCCTGGCAAAAGGTAAGCTTTAGTTGTTTGAGAGATGCTTAAAGGCGTACTACATTTTCATCTTAGTATTGGCCTATCCAAAAAGGGGTGACAAAGCATTTTGACCTACAAACTGGAGCATTGAACTTTGGATGTTGTGTGGACCCCTGGCCCTCAGCTGATCGGACTTAAGCACTATTTCCTGGACTGACTGAGGCCCTGACATTGATTCAGAGCCTATACACCTTCCTATGTTTTCTCATGAATGCTCAGCTATTCTAGTGGTCTGCACCCTAGAGGGCTGGGGCACCTCTGTTTGAGATGTCCTGGGTTCATTTTGCAGTGAGCCTAGCTAAGTAGGAAGATCTAATGTGACATGGCAGTGACCTCAGCGCCACAAGTCATGCCACCTCAGCACCTATGGGACATAAGACAAAGAGTGCCCATGTCTAGATGGCACTCTAAAACGGAGAGTGCCCATGTTGGCAGTTTTCACATGATTGTAGGATATGTTCTAACTATCTCTTCATAAATCTGTAGTTTTTATGAGTTTCTTTGTGGATACACTCACTCATTTGAATGCAGCCCTTCATGATGTGGCCTTGATCCTGTGGCTCCTTGCTTGCACTGTGGGTACCTGGAGTTCTGGTTGATTTCATCAAAACACTTTTCTTATTGGAAAACCTGAGCTACACCAAGAAGCAGCAGGAACAAGCAGAGGCACAAACAAAACAATATCAAAGACAATCATCAATGAAAGCCTGTTTTAACTTTCTGGTAGCAGAGATTTTCGGTCTTTGCGTATCTGCAACCCCGTGCAGTACAACCGGTACGTTGAGACTGACTACACTTCTGAAGGGGGGAAGAAATACAAGATGCACACCAAGGACACTGCCGGGAAGACAGCGCCCTCAGTGGCACGAGCCAAGCAGGCTCAAGCGCCCGAAACTGCTGGTGAACCTGAACCTGAGGAGCCTGTACCTCCCCCGCCCTTAGGTGGGCTTGGCGACGATTCCTTGGAGGGCTTGGGAGCAGCCTTTAGTGGACCTTCCGTTGGAGGACCCGAAGGCAAAGAGGAGGAGAAGAAGAAGGAGTCAGTGGATATGGGAATCGGAGAGGAGAATCCTGGAGATGGACACGAACCATCCGATGAGATACCCCTCGATAACAGACCTGTTGAGAGCGCGCCGAGCGCCTCTTATCACCCTGCAGTTCCCTCTCCAACAACCAGTACACTCCAAGCCACACATCCAGCGACATCCTCACCCATAACGACTCCACATATGGCTGAGCGTCTAGGCTTTACTGGTATGCCTTACTCCACCTATGGTCTGACTCCAGCCGCGACTGCGCCATTTATGGTGACTGCAGTCAGCAACCAGTGGCATCCAGCTCCATCTACACCGGTATTCATGTGTCTATGCCACAACGCTACGATGATGACTATCACAGACCTGCTACGGGTGTATACATGACTGGTATACCTCGCTATGCAGTGCGTGAGACTGGCTATATCATGCCAGCACCTGTCTTCACCTCTCTGAGTGGCCTACGTGGCCCGGAGTCGTGTTGGGGAAGGAGCAGAGGATCAGAAAGATCCTCAGACAAGTCCATGACGCAGTGGGAGATACCAGAAGCTCTTCGAGGAGCCACAGCAGACATAGTGGGCGATCTAACTCAAGAAATTCCCCTGATTCCTCCCCAAGGGTCAGCTACCACCATGCAAGCTTCACCACATTGTCTACAAGCAAATCATCTGGTGGCGGGACTGAAGAACACCCTGGGAGGCTTGAGGAGCCGACCTATGCCGGCCCCTGCTGTGATACCAAGGAGCCCTTTCGTACAAAGAACGGCCCAGCCGTCCTACAGCCACATGGAGAACTCCACGCGTGCCGAGCCGGACTTGTTGGGATTTACAGCCCTAAGGGCTATGGTCGATGGCTCTAGTGACTTGGGCGGTGATCCTTCTGATGATGAGCCGCCATGTATGACGTCTGCTTCCCCCTCTGAGGACGATGACCCTGAGAACACCGAGAACGCGAGTGGCAAAAAGAAGAAGAAAAAAAGGAAGACCAAGTGCAGGTCTCAGGAGGTTAAGGCTATCGCCACCTCCAACATTGTGGTGAGGTTGGCAGAGTTCACGGGAAAGGACCTCAGCGAGTTCCCTCAGAACCTTGGCCGGTTCCTGAGGATGACGGGCCAAAACGGCGCTAGTCGGCGAATGAAGTGCGATTTGCTCCTGCAGTGGTGCAAGACCAAGTACCTGGAGAAGCAGGTCAAGCAGATCGTGACGAAGTCCGCCACCTTCCCCGACGTGTTTGTTGCCTTAGAGAGGCAGTACCCTTCCTACGAGACGGACCCCTCCTTTCAGGGTGAGATCCAGAACCTGGCTGTGTTGCCCAACAACCCCAAGCCAGCCAGGATTTCCGAGCTGCTGGCCGTCTTGGACCACTGGGTAGGGCGACTGACGCCCGGTTCCTAGGGCAGCGACGAGCTGCTATTCTGGTTGGTGGCCAAGCTCCCACGAGAAGTGTGGGATGAATGCCGGGCAACGGCTGAGCGCAAGGCAAGGGCCCTCAACTATGAGCACCTGTCTTCTATTTTTACGTAGACCAGTTCAAACAAAGTTCTGGGCCGGGGCACCACCCCATGCTAAGTACATTGGTTGGGGGTATAACATACAAGAGGGGAGGTAAGGTCGCGGGTCATGGGTCATGAATGGCTGTTGTGTGTAAGGTTAGCCCTTTCCCTTCTCAATTGGCTTTTTGGGTGGTGCTGAGGAAGGTTTGGGTAGAGGCCTTGACCTGGATTGCGGCGAAGGTGGTGTGGGGGAGGGTCGTGCTAGTGGTGGAGGTGCTGTGCGCTGCGGGAATGATTGAGGTCTAGTTGACTGTGACCTGGAGCTGGGCTGTGACCACTTTCTCACCTTCAGTGGTATGGGTGGCGGTGGAGTGTACCCCTGTGGTGCGCGCCATTCTTTGTGCTCTGGAAGGAAAGAAGTGCTGTAGATGGAGTTTGTAGTGCAGAAGTGGTTGATTCCTGAGCGAACGGTTGGAAGTGACGGAGGGGGGTGGTCCTGCAGCCACTGGTGTGGACCGCTGTGGTAATGGTTGGAGGTCTGTGAACCAGAAATGCAGAGAGCTGCTCTGGCGTCATTCCCATCGAGGTCTTAAGCTTGGTATGCAGTGAAGCTGGCACAAGTGTGCGAATAAGGTTTCGTCTTTCGCCAGGACGTGCGAACGACCACCAGGAGATCACAAATTGCCAGGTACCCGAAGGCCAGGCTCTCAGGAAAAGGTCTTGCAGGAACCAAAGCGAAGTGCAGTGACTCAGCATAGATAGTGGGTCCAAAGGGTGAAGTGCATGGCACAAGTGACATCGGTAGGAGAACATGTCCTGGTGAGACGGGAAACCTTCAACCCACAAGGTCGCGGATGTCCAGAGAAATGGCAGATTGTCGAGCTTGGATGAGTGACGATACAAGTCATAGCTAGAGAGGTGATGGAGTGCAGAGTGAACATGCATTGGGGAGACATGCGACAGATCTTTTTTTTTTAGTTTGTTCGTGAGTGGAATCCCATTGAGAGATATGCAACCTTTGGGGGGAAGTGGGATCAGGTTAGGGTGTGGGGGCAGCTGTAGTAGATCCACTTTGCAAGCGCATCAGCGACTTCATTTCTCAAAAAACCCACATGGGGCCTTATCCAGGCGACTTCTACTACTGCCTGGATATTGGGTAATTCGTTTTTGAACGCTACCAACCAGTTGTAACGATGTGTCTCTGACTTAGGATGAGTCGGGCACTGTGAAGGCTGATCGTTTGCTGCTTTACCGAACACAGATACTACCTCAGAGTTATCTGAGAGGACGCGGATGTGCTTGGCTGGGAGGTGAAGCCTGATGAAGCGCAAACAGGAAAGAAGTGCCCAAAACTCTGCATCACCCGACCTGCGAAAGGGGGAAGGGATGGCGATGGCGAACGTAGGGCCATTGCGCGGGAAAAAAACTGCCGCTGCGCCAGTGAGTGACTTTTTTTCCGAACCATCAATGTAAACTCATAATGCTTGAGGGGGTGCGCGGACAAGCATCTGGTATGCTTTGGAACATTTCGATTCATGCAGATCGCTGGAAAACAGGCGGTGTTGGAAGGCCGGGAGAGTGACGTGCACACCCAGCTTGCAGGAGGGGCCCAGGGTCCCCCCGTGGGGGATAGGCAGTGCGGAGTGTGGCTTCGGTAAGTCCTGAATGAACGGTAGGAGTTGCCCTGGCGTCATGAGATGTGTCGGTATGGGAAGGTCCGTCAGTGGCTGAAAGGAAAAAGAATGCGAGTTTTTTAGTGTGAAGTTGCCGTGTGGTGAAGAAGTTTGCGCTGACTTGGCCGAGGTTGATTAAACTGTTGCTGTGACCCATCCATCCGATAACTCAACAAACAGCTTGCTGTCTGTCGGCAAGTGTTGGGTGAGAGCTGGATTCCAGACTCCAAAACCGTGGATGTCAACTTGGAGGGCATGGGCTGTATCTACCAACCTGTCTTGCAATGGATTTGGGTTGAACTGGAAGTAGGCCGAAAGGACTGCCTGATGTACTGATGGTGGACTGTCCAGCATTTGTGCACAAAACGCGGCAGGTTCCATAGTCCCAAGCCCCCACGTACAAAGGATGAGTGGTTGTCCTTAGGAGACGTGGCCAGCGAAAGTCTGGATTTGCAGGCGAGCGATTTCCAGATGCGATGTTGCAGGGAGCAAAGTTGCGCTGGAGGTAGGTCATGGGCGAGGAGTCTGTAGTTTAACGTGGAAACAAGTAACAGGTTCGTGATTGTTACATGTTCATGAATAGACAGATATATGTGCGACAGGCTGTTGAAGAATGAAATTATTTCTTTGTTCAGCAACTCGTACAACAGAAGGGGGTTTGGGTCAATGAAGAGAAATACATCCAAGTACTTCTCATATGTGTGGGGAGTGCTGTTGGGGGAATGTGTGGAGAGTGATGCTTTGGAAGGCGTACAAATTGTAACTGGTGAAGCGCCGTGCATGGCGTGGAGCTCCGTCTTTGATATGTTCATATCAAGCCCTAACTGTCTTTCTTCCTGATCAGAAAAGTTAAAAACTGCCGCTGCGGTTGTGGGAGAGGTGGTCCTGAAGAGGAAGCCGTCAATAAATGTGTGAGTGGTGTCAGAATGTGACCTGGCTACATGCTGGAAGAGTGCCCATAGAATTATGTTAATGTACAAGTTGAGAAGAAGAGGTGAGAGGGGGCAGCCTTGTTTAACCCCCCTTAGCAAGGTGAAGTGGTGGTGTGTTTCACCATTAATTAATGGTATCTCTTTCGGATAATGATACAGTATTTGTAGTGCTGTGATGAGCTGGGATGGTAAATTGTAATGAATTAGCGTAGACCAGAGCGCTGAGCGGGGGATGCTGTTAAACACTTTATTAAAGTCTATATATAGGTGATAGGAAGGCGTGTTACGTGATTGAAGTGCTGTAATGTGGTGTATGTGGTCCGCTGTACGGTGGCTGGGAAGACCCCCATGTTGTGACGGGTGTAACAGTTTGTGCGTGAGTGTGTGGCTGGATAACTGGTCGACGAGATGCGTGGATACCAGTTTGTAGAGGGAATTGAGTAAGGAAATAGGTCCGTAGTTACTTGTCAACCGTGTTTTCCCTTTTTTTATAAAGCAAGAATACTTGCCATTCAGTGAATTTTGGTGGCATTGTGTGAGTTAAGCTGAAATTGGTAGCGAATAAGAACCATTTGCGTACATGCTCAGGGGCGAGGAAGATCATGTATAGGTTCAACCCATCCGTGCCTCCTCGTTTGGACAGCTTGGACCTTTTCAGGATCTCAATGAATCTCTGTTCCACTAAAGGCGGCAGTTGGGAGCTGCGGACATGATCAGGGCAAGTAGGGAGCTGCTGTAACAGAGAGGTCAGTAATTTTTGGTCCGGTTCAAAAGACGGGTCGCCCCCCAAATGCTGAAGCGTATTACAAAATGCTTTGGAAATGGAAGCCGGTGAAGTGTGTATGGTGTTGTTGGTTGGTTCTGTGACGGCGGTGAACGTGGACGGCTGTGGCTGTAGTGTCTCGGCCAATGTCCTTTTTATGGAAGTTCCTGCCAGTAATGCCCTATGCAGTTTGTTGCGCTGGGTTTTCTGAATGTCTGCACTCCACTCAGAGACCAGCTTTTCAAGCTCACGCATAGACTTGGCGAAATTGGGGTGGTCCGGCGAGGGAATGGAACGTGCTGATTTACTGAATTTCTTTTCCTCTTTCGTGGTGCGGTGCACAGGAATTCTGTTGATGTGGTGGTAGGCCATGCAGATCTCTGAAGTGATGAATGTGGTAAGCGAAAAAACCTCATCTTGAGAAAGGTGTCCAATTGACGGCTGAATGGCCTTGAGCCATTTATTCAAAGGAGAAAGGACATTTTCGAACTGGTGAATTTCATCTTGGCTGAGCCGCCGAAAATTAGGTGCTGGTTGTGACTGTGTAGCAAGTGAGGGTATGACTGGTGCTGAACATGTAATGAATGCTGGGTGGTGGGCTGAAAGAAAATTTGAGGTCTCGATGTCGGCGTCCAGAATGCGGTGGGTTGATGTAAATTGGGAAGAGGCGAAAATGTAGTCAAGTCTGGCTTGATTCTGGTGGTTTGTGGACCAGTATCTGGAACGTTTTTTGAAATGGGGGTGTTTGTCACGAAACGTGTCATGTAATGCTGGTGGCTGTTTGTTGACTTTGTTTGAAAGCCATGGCCAGGCATTTGATAATGTGCTTTTTTCTGTGTCCAGAGAAAAGTTAATGGACGTATTAAAGTCCCCGCCAATAATGTGAGATGGGTATTTAGAAAGCAGGACATCGAGAGCTTCTGAGATGATTTGGCGTAAGCGTGTGTCGTGTGGTGGACAGTAGAGTGAAATGAGCAGTGTGGGGGGAGATCCTGGCAGCGACAGGAGTAGGAGTGTCATGAGGCCTTCTCGGTCTATGTGTTTGATGGGTGTGCAAAAAGGAGCTATGCGATCAGACACATAGATTGCTGTGCCTTTGCTTTTGTCTCCTGTCTTTGGTAAGTTGTACCATGTTTTTGCAAGCGAGGAGTGGCAATATGGTGGCGGCAGCGAAGAGGGTTTGAGTAGCTCTTGTCGGAAGAGGACGTCTGTTTTTTGGTAGAGGGGGGAAAAGACTTGCGGTGCCGGTGATTTTTTTTGGAAATTGTGTTTGGTGAACTTGAGTTGTGTGGGTGGTGGTTGTGCTGTGAAGATCTTAGGTTTAGCTTTGGGCGGGGAGTAATGTACTTGAGCTTTGTTTGTGGGAGGTGAAACCCGTGACGGGAGGCTGCCTCCTGAGCTGGCTGGTTCAGTTAAGAAGTTACTCGCGGTGAGGACGTGAAGTCGAACTGCACAGGGAGTGCGGTAGTCAAAACTACTGTGAGGGCCAGCGTGGGCTGTGTGTTACAATATGGGAGCAAAAATCCGAGCTCGTGTAAAAAGCAGCCAACTGTCAATAGGACAAGCGGATGAACCATGGGCTCATGGCCCTGAGGTGGTGGCATGGGTTTGCTGCTGGCGGTAATGTTGAATGTCTCATGGAGACACTGCGGGTCCAGATGCCTGAGTTTGTCCTCTTGCCAACGGAAGTTGGCTGATGATGTTGAGGAACTAGTGGGTGGCCTACGGCTCCCGATCTTGACCTCTTGCAAACGAAGGCAGGTTCGTGGTATTATGCAGATATACAATGGGCCATGGTGCCAGAGATTGACCTCTTGCCACCGAAGGCGGGCACATGGTGTACGAAGGGGGTCACATACAAATGATCCGCTGTGTGTTGAGCTGGTGCATGTTGGTAATGAGTGTGCAGGGATTTGGTTATCTGGTGACCACCCCTGTGGAATTCGGGTGACCACAGGCACTGTGTCTTGAAGGCTTGTGATTTCAGAAACGCCCAAGTGTAGGCGCGGCTTGGTGTTTCGCGAGCGCCCAAGCGGAAGCGCGTAGCCAGTAGTAGGGTGGCGCAATTCAGGTGCCAGACAAACTGCAGTGAACTCAGCATAGCTCTGCGGTGGTGACGTCCATTGTAGAGCAGTGGAATGCCAAAATTCAGATGATGCCCAAGCAGTCGGTAATATTTGTCTTCGGTTCGGGCGCAAGGGAATGGAACATATCAAAACGGGTGGTAACAGAGACCTGGTGCACGCCTGCTGCAGCTCTGGTCCAGGTTGCGATGACGCTGAAAAAGGCTGTCGCTGATACAGCCTCGAGCTCACTGTAAGAAAGCTGCAAGTTGTGGTTGCCGCAAACAGCAAGTTGGCACCTGTCAATGGAGCTGGTCGGAGCTCGGCGCAGCTGCACAACGTGAACTCTTTTGTGGGGGTAGCGTGTCGGGGCACGTCTATAGCACCCCGCGCTGTCACAATACCCCTAAGCACAGACCCCGTGGGGAGCACCGCAGCAAACTCGCCACTGGTACTCCAGCCACTAGGCGTCCGGCTTGGGGCACATGGCCGCATGGTCGGGATTTGGCATGGGCCTGCGGATTGGAAGCAGCATAGACCCCATTTTTGAAAGTCCACTGACGTGCGCGAAAGAGATCTAAGCAGCGATGCAGGGTTTTTATGTAGGCGGGTGAAATTCGTGTGAAAGAACGATGACGCAGAGATAGGCTGTCGCTGATACATCCTCGAGCGCACCGTAAGAGAGCTGCAAGTGGTGGTTGCCGCAAACAGCAAATTGGCACATGTCAATGGAGCTGGTCGGAGCTCGGCGCAGCGGCAAAACGTGAACCCTTTCGCGGTGTTGGCGTGTCTGGACACATGTGGGATTTGGCATGGGTCTGTAGACTCGGAGTAGCAGAGACCCCATTTTTGAAGATCCACTGACGTGCACAAAAGAGATCGGAGCAGCCAAACAGGGTTTTTATGCAGGCGGGTGAAATTTGTGTGAAAGCACATGACATATTCGCGGTTGGTTGCTAACCAAGGTTGATAGGTTACACTGTAGACAGGGTGAGGACCTGGTGTCAGGCACCTCAGTGATGGGAGATAAAAAAATGCAAGCCCAGTGAGCCGCAAAGATGGTACTGTGGACGTAAGTGGCGGGGGAAAGACCCCCTGCGGTGCAAGAAAAGGTTCTATGAATTGGCTTTTTTCCCGTGTCGCCTTTTGGGTATGCCTGACGATTCTTTTGACGGTTCGATTGAGATGGCGGATTCCACGTGTTGCACAATGGAGCTGTAAACGTTGGCATTGGGCGGGAGTACCAATTTGGTTTGCTTTGTTTCTCTGTTTGCGGTTGCTTTGTTTCTTTTTTGCTCGTTTTGACTAGGCGAAGCGTGGGCACGTGTGCGGTGCGCAGAGGGGGCTCCGCGAGGAGTTGTAGGGAGTGAGCGAGGAGAGTGGGTTGGGTCAGGGTCTGGAAGACTGCTAGGGACGGGGGATTCTGGGATTGAGGTGACCTCATTGTGAGGTATAGCAAGCACGTTGGTGTTCTGAGGCGGCGCTAGCGGTGTTTCTGGAATCTGGAGATTAACGGGATCGTCCGAGAGCACTGGTTGTGATTGCTGTTGGCAAGAGTGTGGCGACGTCCCCGCTGCTTGCGCAGCGAGGTGAGAGGCTTGGTCCAGATCCATTTGGAGAGATTTTGCTGTGTCGGTAGGAAGCGATTGTTGTGGTTTGTCCCCAGGTTCTTGGGGCGAAGGTGTGGCGGCTGTGGATGGAGGTGTGCTTTTGCTATGGCGGCCTCGGCGCACCAGGCTTGAGGTTCTTTTACTAAGACTGGAAGAGGGAGTTGGAGTGTCCAGTGTCATCACCCCAGGGAGTAATCGCGAAGAGGATCCTTCCTCATGAGCTACAGCGTGGGGGTCGGTGTCACCAACGGAGTTGCGCGGTGATATGGAGATGGAACAGGGGGAAGAGGCGGATGTGCACTCATTTTGTGATCGCTTGGGGTGGTATAGGGTTGGTGCATGAAGGATGGGTCAGAGGACTGTTTGTCAAACTTCGGTAAAGGTCAGTTGGTGGAAGCGGGTTTGGGTAACGAGGAGGATGAGGGGGATGAAACAGGAGTTTCTTTCAGGGGTGACGCATCAAAAGGAATGGCGAGTGACGAAGTGGCGTAATTCAAGGCTTCAACTGGACCCATGGTTTTTGCAAGCAAAAGTTTTGCGTGCCACGTGTCCTGAGGTGGGGAAGCGTTAAGTGCATTCTGAAGTGCCATGGTGTTGACATTGGGAGTGATGAATTTTATTGAATCAATGACTTCATCGTGCGCCAGCCATGCAGACATCTCGTTTTTGAACTTTCCATGCATGCCCCGTGCTAAATGGGAATTTAGTTGGAATTTCCGACGGGGAGGCTGCTTTGATAGAAGATACTGTGCCCAAGAGGGCGGCGCCTTGGACGACATGTCTGAAAGCAACGCAGAGTGGGGCAAAGGCGAAGGTGACGTTGGACGGTATAGTTTGTGTACGGTTGGGAGTGAGAATTTCATTCAGTTCCTTCTTGGGAGAAGTGGTGGCAAGATGAGGTTCGGTCTCCGTGGGTGTGAAAAGGAAGGTTGCATGAAGAAATTGAAGTTTTTGCTTTTGGAGAGACTTGAAAACTTGGTATGCTTTGGAAACAACTGTTGGGTTGATAGGCAGTGTCTCAAGTTCAATGACCACGATGAGGCTGAACGCGTCGCGCCAAGTGATAGCGCGAGCGGCTTTCTTCATGTTGGGAGAGCTGATGAAAAGTTCATACAATTCCGAAAGAGACACCTCTTTTTGAAAAGAGCGGTCCGTGGAAATAGAGAAGCTGTTGTGTTGTGTGGACTATGACATGAGGAGAGCGAGGACTTTTGGGGCGGGAGATGTAAAAGGGTATTCTTTGGTGACGGAAGTCATGAAATCAAACACATCGTCCTCCGAAAGCTCGATATCAATGCAAACATACTTGGGGTGGACTCGGAAATCGTGCAAAAAAATTTCCTCTCTTTGAATGAGGCAATATTGAGAAGAAATGGAAACATCATGGAGAGCTTGTTAACCAAAATAAAAATTTCATTTGGGGAGGCTTCGGGAAGAAGGTCATGATGTTGTTGGCAAGTAGAATATTGCGAATTGATCTTTTGGCGTGACTAGACACACGTATGGAGGCAAGACCGATGTCCATGTGAACGGGATCCATGGAGAGTGAGTTGTGGGAGTTGTTGGAGATGCGAAACATATGTACACTGTCGAAGAATTTGACATCCTTTGCAAACGTGAGCAAGTTGCGTACAATTCCTCTAGGGTCCCATGTGACAAAGCCATTAGGTTTGGTAATAGCGTCAAGTCTTGGTAAGACAATGACGCCTTCCAATGGCTCGTTGTTGTCTTCGTTCATTGCAAGCATGTCAATGAGTAATTGGACTTGCGTTGTGAGGTTGATGGGGCTTGTTTTAGTGAAGATGAGCAAAGTCGGCGTTGCAAAATTTTTTTTGCTCTGTGTAGAAGTAATGGGGCGGTAGATGCTTGACGCGTTTGGAGAGTTGCAAACAGACATATAGCGCGCGCTTTGCAAAAGTGTTTTTCGAGAGTCTTCGCTCAAGTTATATTCCTCAAGGTAAGGCGGCAAATAAGCGTGTTGTGACCCCGTCGTGAAGATGTGTGTGGTGAAATAATTAGGGTCTTTGAAGCCCTCGTTTGAGAGAGAAGGTGGAACGCTTGGATTTCTAGGATCATGAACTTTAGATGAATTCGTGGAGAGCATACGAACGGTAGAAGGTAACTTTTTTTTCAAGGATGTCAAGTTCATTGTCTTCCATTCCGCTTTGGTATCTTGGACTTCAAAATAATCGGGAGTCTTAATGTCGGTGTTCTCCATTTTTAGTAGTAACTGTAGAAGAAAGGGGGCGTCGTGCAAGATAGTGACCAATAGAGCGAAGCTATGCCAGTGAAGGTCTTGGTGATTGGAAACCCAAGTTTCTAGACAGTAAAGAGGTATGAACCGGATAGTCTGGCGAACTTGCGGAAATCATTGGACAGCGTGTACCTTGTGGTAATGTTGTTTCGAGGATTCGTGAAATCCATGATTCTGTTGTGGATCTGTGTCAACACATTGATTTTCTTTCTTGTCCAGCTCGAAATCGAAAAGCACGCGACTACTTTGCACTGCTGTCTGTGCTGCTTTTGGAGCTGGCACTGGAGAAAGAAAGCGACCAGCAATTGAACGCCTACCGCCCTGGAGGAGGTGGCCCTGGGAGCCATGGTCGGGCCAACCACGGACCTCAACCTGGACAGGGGACTACCCCCAAAAAATGCTCGCTTCATGAGCAATTTCCAGGATCTCTTCTGGTCTGATGCCAGAAATGAGCAGGGATGCCTGCTTCATGCCCCAGATTGCGACCAGCGGAACTGTTTGGTGGTCCAGGGGAAGAAGCAGGAGACCAACACCGGCGGCAAAGCCAAGCTGCCGGACCACTACGGTGCACACCCACCTGTGCGTTCTGTGGGAAGAGGAAGCACTACGAGCACGAGTGCTACCACAAGCAACGCCTCTCAGCGAAGCTCAAGTCCGAGAACGGCAGTGGCAAGGGCAGCGCCAAGGGCAACGCCGACCAGAACAGTGACAAGGGCAAGTCCGAGGGTCAGGGCAAGGGCCAAGAGAGGGGCAAAGGTGGACGAGGAGGCTCTTAGCGCAAGCCGGACAAGGACAATAACGTGGCCAAGTCCAGAGGTAACCCCAATCCTACACCAGGGGGGAACTCTGAGCCCTCTGGTGGGCAGCCAAACACGGGGCCTACGACCCGTTTCCAGACACAAGCCCAACAAGAACAAGGTACTAAGCGTGCCAACAAAGATGGGGACCAGTCAAACTCCCGCAAACGTTCCTGTTTCATGCGCATGGCGCGGAAACTGCAGAAGAAGGGGTTTGGAGTGACCTGCCCCGCGGATTTCTGACAGGGACGCTCCCGGGCACCCACAGATCTGGTGTTCTGCGTACGTATCTGTCTTGGGGGAAACCTGGAGGTACTGGATACTGGGGCCACTATATCTATTGTGGCCAAGAATTTTTTACCTTGTGGGGAGATGAAGAACATCATGCCTATTGCAGCCATCCGCGTGGGAGATGGGCATGTGGTGCACAGTTGTGGGGACTGTGAGGTTGACGTGCCTATGGGATCAAGGAGCATTGCCCATCGGTTCTACGTGATGGACACTGAAGCCTTCGACTTCGTACTGGAAACCGACTTTT
This sequence comes from Eutreptiella sp. 'Long Island Sound 2002', assembly GCA_964036045.1. Classification (NCBI taxonomy): domain Eukaryota; phylum Euglenozoa; class Euglenophyceae; order Eutreptiales; family Eutreptiaceae; genus Eutreptiella; species Eutreptiella sp. 'Long Island Sound 2002'. The sequence continues at coordinate 125,605,625 of OZ038381.1, read as the reverse complement.
TCGTCGAGCACTCCCAGATTCCATCCCTCACACTGCAAGCACCCTACATCCTCCAAGTGGATCATGGTGACGGAGGAAAATCTGTACCTCTGGAGCAGTCTGAACACACTTCAAGCCACCTTAGGGTATGCAAGAAGGAGCCCTCTACCATGATGGTCGCCTCCAAAACTGAGGACTATCAGCTCCTTGGGGCTGTCCTAGACCAAGGTCTGAAGAAGTTGGGATACTCCCGGGAAGACCTGAACGTGGAGCTATTCGCCAGCGACAAGCACCATGTCTTGGACTCCTACTGTGCAAGGGGAAAAATTGCTGCTACAAATCTTACTGGTCCTCTTTCGAGATGGCCTACGGGAACCCCAGGTTCAGTGAACTGGGGAAGATCCTTATGGAGGTGGCCCTGGAACGTTCCCGTATGGTCCTGTGTTCCACCGATTGGGTAGCCCATGGGGGAAATGAGTACTGGCGTACTCTATTGGAGAAGCTGACGCTCACCTCCATCCAGCTGCCAAACGACGCCATCTGGGTGCCTCTGGGTTGCAAGGAGCCCATCAGGAAACCAGGATCGGGGAGCATGCTAAGCGGGGTGCACGGGGGCCTTGCCCCAGTACCCTGTGAAGATCTGGACCCTGCTTGGGTCCGAGAAATTCAACCTGAGAGCAGCGGCTACACCCTGGATGTCCTGAAAAACCAACCACGGCCCCAAGACGCTGTAGAAACTACTCCTGGCGGAGACAAGTACTTTGTGTCTGACACTGCTGCCCCCAACTTTGCCTGCCGTGTACCTAATCCTGATGTAGTCTCAGAGTGTGGGCTATCCGAGCTACGTAGCTCAATACACTCTGATGACAAAACTGAGCATGACGCCTTCTTTGTGCAGACTTGCGTGGGGGAAGTGGAGATCGCCGAGTACGCCGCCCCACAGAAGCCCCTACTCTCCATGAGGGGAGAAGAGCCTTTGGACGAGGAGTTGGAACCCCTGAGCCAGGCTGAGAGAGTACGTGGACACCAAGAGGAGATTGGTGGCAAAAGCGCTATGCTACGCTAGGCCTACCCGCCGCTCATGGCTGTTGAAGCAAGGGTCTATGGGAGATATCTTCGAACTGAAGGAGGACCTTGAGCAGCAGAAGGTTACCACCTGGCAACGAGAGGTGCATCTAAAGCTCATGAAGAGCCTGTGGGGTTCCCATGTGAGAACCCGAGAGGAGGATGAACTCTCAGAGGAATACGTATGCGAACCCCCTGGAGCTTGCCTATGTTATCACCGACCACCTGAGACTGTGGAACGGGACCTTCTATACGACTACCAAGGGCTGAAGGATACTACCAGGGACGCTGAGCCGTATCAGTACCACCACCCTGCTTCTATACACCAAGGGGCAAGCAATCTAAACTTTGACGAGGCCATGGAGGACAAGATCAAGCTCTTGGACCCTAGAGTACAGAAGCTGATCAGGACCTACCTGGAGGTATTCGGAGAACTACCCCCTCCAGCTTCCTGTGACAAGCTGGTACAGATGGACCTCAAGCTGAAGCCCAAGTTCATAGGTCACGAGATACGTAGGAGACCCTACCCGGCTCCTAAAGAGCAGGCCGATGAGATTGAGCGACGGATACAAGGATGTATGGGAGCTGGCCTGTTCCTGGAGTACAAGGATGGGGACTACCCCAAACATTGCAGCCCCTGTTTCGTGGTGGCTAAGCCTGAGTCTACAGCTAAACGGCTGGTAGTGGACTATGGAGAGCTGGACAAGAACAAACTGAACCACTCAGGGTCCATTCCGAACCTGAAGTCAACCCTCGAGAAGATAGAATCCTGCCGCTACAAGACGAAGATGGACAAGCGGAGTGTATTCTGGCAAATGGACCTGACGCCCAATGCTCAGGAGCTCCTAGCCTTCATGACCCCTGAGGAGAGGGTGTTCAAGGGGAAGGTCATGCCCTTTGGTGTGGCCAACACAGGGCTCTTTTTCAAAAGCTGATGAACATGATCCTATCCATCCTACGGACCTGTGGTGCAAGAACTCATATCCGGAGGCGCCCAGATGGAAGGACACACCGACAACTTATGCCGGGGAACGAATACTTAGGATGACCACCTAATCCTCCTGGGTGAGTTCTTTGCGGTCTGCCAGGAGAACCACACCAGACTCAAGCTGGGGAAGTGTGAGTTCATGCAGGAGACTATGCAGTACCTGGGGTTCGACATTGGCTATCGGTGGTGGACCCCTGCGGCCTCTAAGGCCAAACCCCTGATGGATGCTAAGGTATGACATGAAGAGGCCCAAGAAAAGGCTCCATGATCGACACAAGTTTCATTGGGGCCTGAAGTTTCTACCGCCGCCACATCAAGAATGTCACCTACACCAGGGCAATCCTGATGGACGTCATCAAGAAGAGTACTACCTGGCGCTGGGGCCCTCAAGAACTACAAGTGTTCGAGGAGCTGAAGGACAAAGTAGCTAACGCTAAATGCCTGGGCGTGCCTAGAGCACAGGGAGGTATTATCTTGGTGACTGACGCCAGCAACGTGGGCGGAGGTGGAAGGTTGTTCCAGTGGCAAGCACTAGAGAAAGAGGAGTTGGAATCGGCGATTTCCCAGTGGGGCACTGATGGACTGAACCGAGACGGCACCCTCAAGCACAGCTACCCTGACATCAAAGGGGTCTTGGTCCCGGTGGGCCATTGGAACTGGAAATTGAAGCAGGCCCGGGGTAACTACTCTACCTATGAGCAGGAATTGCTCGCGGGTATGCTTGTGCTATCCTCTCAAGCCCGATTCTCGAGGAGCAATCAAGTGGTTTGCCAGTGTGACCAAGAACTGGTCCGCACCTTCCAGAAGGAACCCCGACCTGTGAAGGCTAAGCTCAGACGCTGGCGGACCTACCTGAGCAAGCTACGACTCTGAGTACAGAATAAGCAGGGCGTCAAGTACGAGTGTGTGTATTACATCAGCCGCAACAGCTTTGACGACATGATTGGTGCCAGGTCTGAGGAGCTGGCCAAGGAGGCGTGCAGCCGTATGGACGTACACCTAGATCTCAACATGGCCATGATTACACCTCTAGATGGACTCCAACAAGTGGAGTGCCTGAAGGACTTTGGAGATATCTACAAATGCCTGGAGAAACGTATCGAACCCGTCCTGGTCAACCAGGAGCAGTGCAAGCGGGAGAAGACCTACCTCTGGCATGAGGACTTGATAGTCGTGCCTAGCGACCGTTTTCCGGCACTCCTCAAGTTGACCCATGAGTCTAGTGGTCATGTTGGAACGGACCGTACCCTGAAGCTGTTCAAGCAGTGGTTCCACTCTACATGGAGTGACGATCAGGTGCGGAAAACCCTCCAGCCCATCGTGGACAAGTGCCGGTGTCGGTCCTGCAAACCTGGGGACATCAGGGACAGAGGTCTCTGTTCGACCCTTCCTAATCCACACTGTGCCAACAGTGTACTCTATGTGGACTACACGGAGATGCCTAAGGTCGGGGGCTATGAGTTCGCCCTAGTGGTAACCTGTGGGCTGACCAGGTTTACCAGAGTGTTTTTCATGCACTAAACACATCACCGGCGAGGAGACCATTAAGATACCCCTGGAAGGGTGGTTCTGTGTCTATGGGGCACACCAAAGAAATTAACTCAGACGAGAATGTTCGAGTACGCTCCGACACTGGCTGGTACAGGAGAGTCCTGAGGTCCCCCAATGTCCAGGTGTCAACAGGAACTCCCTATACTCATACGAGTAACCCCCTATGTGACCGACAGATTTGAGTCCTCAAGGAGAATGTGAGGATATGGTGCAAGACTGAGCGCACCAAAGACTGCGTGAGACTACTCCCCGTCATATCCTTGATAACGAACTCCCAAGAGAGTTCGGCCACTGGCTATTCACCCGATGAGCTGTTCATGGGACGCCCGGCATGGTTCCTACACACTCCCTATCCTGAGGATTCCTACTCCACTGTGGGTAAGTGGGTGAAGGAACAGCAAGACAAGGTGGACAAGGCCAAGGTTATGCTCCAGAGAGTGAGGGAGCACCAGTGGAACATGAAGAACAAGCAACGGGTGCCTGCCTGCTATCAAGAGGGAGACTGGGTGCTGGTGCACAACGGTTGGCTACCCGCCTGGCCTCGCTCCACCAGCAGTGACCCCTACTTTGGGCCCTGAAAAATCCTGTTTGTGGATGGCCACGGCATCACAGTGTGGTGTTCTCGCCCACCAGGGGGGTTCCTGGTTGTGCGCTGCTCGACAGTTCAAGCGCTACTATGACCCAGAGGACCTCTGTGGAGAAGAATGGGAAATAAACGACGACGAGATCGCCGCTCTGGACCTACAGGGCGCTGCCACCCCTATGGAAGTTGAAGGAGAACTCCCCGACATGAATGCCGAGGAGATGGCTAAAAAGGCCTCTGCCTGATGAGATCGGGTATCCGACGGCGCTACCGCCAAGGGTGGCGTTTCCTCACCGTCTGGGAAGGGTTTGGAGTTGAAGAAGCTACCTGGGAACCCTTTTCTGCCTTCCTGCTTCCTGAGGGACGCCTGAATTCTGTTCTGGTAGACTACTTGTCTCAGAACCCCCTAGGAGAGTTGCTGAGGCTTGCTGAAACGCTTGCCTCGCAGAAGAAACCTAGGGGCTGAACGCTTCCTATACCTGCCTATGTTTGTTTGAGTGTGCTGAGCCTGAGGACCTATGAGCTGAAGCCGGTTCGGACCCCCGTGGCCATCTTGGGGTCACTTGGGGTGTGTATCTATGTGCCGGCATGCCGCCATTGGCTGATATCATACTCTCCCATCCACCTGATCTAACCCGATGTGATAGTGTGATAGATTTGGCCATTCCGGCTATGAGCGGCCATATTCAGAACCGAGGCGCACGCCAGCGGAGATTTATATATCGGAATATCAGGAATCAACAGGGTTTTATTATCATAATGTTTCCGTAATTTTTCCGGCCTTTCATTCTGATAGTCAATGTATCGGCGACTGTCAGTTGGCTCGCGATTTTGCGTTAACCGATTGGTTAACTGTTATTTCCAGATTATTTGGCGGATATTCCGTTGAAGGGTCAGATTTCATCAGCAAAGGCTTCGTTGCTTCCGCAATTCTCTAAAAAAGCACTCGGAATTTTAATCAGAATTTTTCGCGATGTCGAAATCCGATTTTCGACTTCGACATCGCCGCACTTGATTTGGACTTCTTCGAGTGGTCATACTCCTTTCCCTATGCTCGAATCAGGTTTCCCTTATACTTGCCACCCATTTGACTTGGAGATATAAGGGAAACAAAAGTGAATCGTGGGACCACTTGGAAGGACCATATCTACGCGCGAGTGTGAGGAAAGAGAATAGGGAAGGATGGGTCGCAAGCGCCTCAGTCTCAAGTTAATTTAGAAAGCATCAAACGCCTTTGGTGCGCACACATGCCGGGTGTAGCAAGGGAAAAGGGTCAAGAGGGTATAGAGTGATATACAACTCTTGGACCGTGCAACCGAATATTTTAATGCGACTTTCGATTGTGCTGCATGAGTGTTGGGGTTGCATAGCCATTTACTTTGGGTTCCTACGTATTTTTAACGTGAAGTTATGCCAATGGAGGGACATGGCATATCATGGTGGGAGCCACTTTTGACGGTATGTTTTATATGCATGGTATATGTCTTGATATGCTCACGCCCATGTTATATATCTTCGTGTGGCCGGAGAGATGGGGAGCCATACGTGACAAGGGTTTTGCCCATGTCCCAATTGTGGAATTCAAAGCGCTAGACCAAGTCTACCGCGTATGTATTGCTCATGGTATGTTTGACAAAGAGATCCATGGGTGCACTCCCATTTTCATGGGGCATGTAGATATTAGTGGCGAAGGTATCTCCATGCGCCTGATTGGGGATCCAAGTGGGGGAATTGTTCATTTGTGTATTGAATCATGAGCGGATATCATGGGTGAGCATAGAGATATACTATCATGACAACTTTGTATTTGGTCATATTTCCATGTTTGTGACCTCAATTTTTGCTCATTTTTGCGTTTTGTGTACTCACCTGGTCAGCTAACAGCAAGAAGCCTATGGAGAGTCGAACCATGGTATGTTCTTCATATGTTGGCATATGCTTTGGAGTTGAACACCACCATATGCCGGATCGCGTACTCCATTTGGTTTGGCGCACGAAGGATCACAAGAATTTGTCTCAAAATCATGGGCTGACTTGGGCAGTACGTGGCGCCCATATCCGAAGGGGTTTCGAGGGTAAATTGGGGATGTACATGGGCATTGGTCTTTGGTCTCTATCCTCCATGAATACTAGACTTCGATTCCATGCATGCTTTGAGCCTTCAGATAAGTAGTAACTTCAATTTTGAGCATATTTTTGATATATGGCCAATATGGTGTGAATTGGCAGTTTTTTGACGTGTTATGAGTTCAAACTCATAGGTCATTTCTCTAAGCCCATTCGACTCCAAGTCCAATCAAGGTTATGTCAGGGTAGGGCATGGTCCTGAGTGCCACCCTAGGCCATGACACGCCACCCCCCCTATTGGACTAGGATTTAGAGGCTTGGGAGTGAACACATTTTTGGGGTTTGTGTATTGGCTTGTGACACATGGCATTCAGCCATCTCATTTGACCTGGTTCAGGGCAATATGTTGGTGAGTCAAGGGAAGGTCTTGAGTCCAGGGAATGAGGGGTTTATGGCTGTGAATGTGTATGTTTACCTCTTTCCCCAACTTTGCTTTATTTGTGTTCACATGCCAATTTCAGGGCTTTCTTCCTTGGTGCAATTCTTGTACATGCCCGCCATTGTGAGACAATCGATGTGCTGAACGAAAGCCCGCAGCCTGATTTGGATTGTGAATTGGGTTATTGCTGTACTTGTGGGATCTGGTTGCCATTCAGGGTTGAAGGAGGATTTTACTTTCTATACTTTTGGATTTGGACCCTGGAAATTCAGGAATGCAATCGTTGATCCGGAGTAAATCAGCAGGGGTTTCAGGCGGAAGGGGCACAGCGGGGGCCGGTCCTGGTAGGGACCTTCTTTATTGTAGCAGAGGCTTACCTGCTGCCCCTACCTACCGCCGACCCGGGGACTTGGGCCCTTATGAGCCCTGCCAAAGTACGCCCCGGGTGCGTATTGTAGACTCAGTGGAGACCACGCCGGAGATCGGAGCCATAGAAGAACCGAGACGTTCGAGAGCATGGCGAACTCCGGAAGTTGAAGCCCGAAGAGAAGTACGACAGTCGGGAAGAGGAGGACGTGACATGGAGGACCTGGTCTCCATGTGTGAGCGTCGCTGCCGAAAGGCATGCAACCTCCGCTCCGCCGCGGAGGACTCTGACGAGGCCTGCCATTCGGGCAACAGTGGAGGACGGGCCCGGCGCTACCGGAAGCGCGGGTCACCCAAGTCCGCGGCAAGGGACGCCGGGCCTATGGACACGGACCCCAGCCCGGTCAGGCTGTGGGAATCCGAGGGGCACTCCGAGGGCTATCGGACAGCCCACGAGCCACTTTCGGAGCCGGAGATGTCCGCGCTGATCGCCAGGGCGCATACAGCCCCCGAGCCCGCCCTGCAGCACAACGCCGAGGGCTTGGAGAGGCCAGCCAGGGCCCGGACGGCACCTGTGCCCCGGCACACGGGACCAGAGACGGACGCCATAGGCGATACGCCCATGGGCGAGGAGTCTGAGGTGCCGGGAACCGCGGGTTGCGCTGAATCCGGCAGAAAGCACGCTGCGTGCCACTGCGAGCACGTGTCCTTCCTCATGGGCAAGTACCCGAAGATGGGGATGGACGCCATCGTGCATCACCTTGAATGCCTGGACAACGCCAAGGACGCTCTAGAGGAGGACGTCGCGGGGATCCTGGACGACCAGTCGGCCGCGGAGAACCACATGGAGGAGCTGCGAGCGGATCAGGCCCGGTACCGGGAGAATCTGGAGCTGGCCCTGCAGAAGCAGCAGCAAGTGGTGGACAGCCCCCTCCACTTAGTGGAGGACATGTCGGGACGCCTGAGAAGGCTAGAGGAGCGACAGCCCCTCGCCTCGGGTCCGGAGCTCCCGGCAAAGCCGGCCGCGGTAGAGCTGGTGGAGCGGGTCAAGACCCTCAGGAGCGCCATGGAGAAACCCATGGGCGGCCCTGCAGAGGCACCATACGCGCCTCCGCGTGTTGACCCGGGTGCGTTGCCGTTTGTTCCCCTATTCAGCGAATCCACAATGCTCGGGGAACACACGGCACCGGCTGGGTCCATGCGGGAAGGGCACGTAACCACGGACCCGAGGAGCCTGACGGTACAGATGTCCCATGCCGCCCAGGATCTACCGATGACTACGACTGCCCATGCAGTTTATGCGGAAGAGAAGATCGAGATCCAGAACCAGACCATGCAGGGGCGAACCATGGGAAGCGCCGACGGACATGGTCGAGGCCATCCAAGCGGAAACATGTGGGCGAAGGACCCCAATACAGGGATATGGACGGTCGATGGAGCAAGTCCTTCCCGCATTCCAAACCCCATGGGTTCAGGCCCAACTGGACCGCACTCCATGGAGGAGAGGGATTTACGGGGAGTGTACTCACACCCCCCGGCCACAGGTGGTATCCGTCTCGGTGGAGTGGTGGCTGGAGACGTCGGAGACGCCATCAGGATCGACGACCTCAGGGGAATCAAAATCCCCTATTACGACGGGAACCCGTCCAACCTGGATGACTTCATCCTGGACTGGGAGGACTTCGCCGAGTAGGTCGTCGGCGAGATGCGGGGAGCGCCGCGGGACAAGTGGGTATGCCGGACATTCCCACACCGGCTGGCGCAGGACCTCAAGGAGGAGCTGCGGGATCAGATCCGGGAAGGATTGATCTGTACGGAGCAGGCCTGCCTCCAGTGGTTGGAGGACGAGGAGCGGGTGGACGCTCCGAACCAGAAGCTGGAGGACCTGTGGTCCATTCCACTGCCGCTGGACCGCGGTGAGTTGCGGGTCCGGGAGTGGAACCGGTATCTGCGGAAGTACCGCAGATGCCTCAAGCTGGTGGAAGACTGGAACGAGGCCAGTGAGATCCGCCACTTGCTGAAGGACGTCCTCCCCGGCAACTGGAAGAGGAGAGTGGAGGACGAGGAGAAGAAGCGCGCCAAGAAGCGGGTGGCGGTAAGGATCATGGCGGCGGAGGATACCCATGCGGGTATCATGGATTTCTTCAGGAGGAACCTGGGCGAACCCAACCAGATGTTGGGCCTGAAGAACGCCGTGTACGTGGAGGTATTCGGGGACTCCATGGGGCAAAGGTTGCTGCGCCTCAACAACATGGAGTGGAGGCGCGGGGAGCCGCTGAGGATGCAAGTCATCTTCGCCCGCATGAGCCTTGACGAAATCGTGAAGTACATTACGGTGGAGTTGAAGCTCAATGCGAAGAACGAGGCCCACGTGCAGGATCGACATGGTCATGGACAACGAGGCCATCGAGAAGACCGCCATCATCGGGAGATCCAGGAGGACACGGCCAACTCCGCGAAGGATGGTAGTGGAAGTGGCCAAGACCACTGGTCCCGGGAGGATCACGAGGAGGCCCATTTCTTCGCGTTTGTGGCGCACAACGTGAAGAACAATGGGCAGGATCGGTCCAGATGGAGGCAGGTGGGACCCAAGAAGGGCAAAGAGCCACGGAGGATCGGGAACCCACCGCTCTCGTTCCGAGAGTACAGGTCTCAGCACGACGGGTGCTGGGTCTGTTATGGCAAGGGAAATAACCATGCAGACGACCACCGTCAGTGCAAGGTGTATGAGGCGGACAAGAAGGCCTACTTCGCCGCTCACCCCGAGAAGAAGCCCAAGGAGCAGCGGATTTCCGATTGGAAGGCGAAGGGCGGAGACGGGGGAAAAGGCCAAGGCAAAGGCCAAGGAAAAGGCGGAGGAAGTGGCTATGGTGATGGACCTGGCCAAGACCGACGAGTGAGGTCGATCGAGGAGGTTGCTGAGGACATGTTGAGGACGCTGGAGGAACTCAAAGCCCAGCAACGTGGTGGACAAAGTCCTCGCGGATCACAGCCAGAAGGGGCTGCGGGAAGCCAAGTCTAGAGGAGCCCCCACGGGAGTGGGACCTCGGAGGTCTCTCCTCCAAAAATCAGTGGAATCCCTGAGAAAGCAAAGGCACATCGGGTGCCGAAGAAGGCTCCAGAAGAGCCAAAACCACTGAGTTTCGCCACTCCCAACCCCTGGAGCGCCCTGGTGCGGGACATGGCAAGAAGGAAGGAGCGACCACGGAGAGCCCCGTGGACGGGCAGGACCAACCCAAGATCCACACCATCCGTGACCATACCCTTGAAGTCCTGATGCACCCGGACGTGCTAGAGTTGCATGCCGTGTAAGTCGTCCATACACCTCATGGTGACGAGCGGCAGTTGCACTTGAAGGTGCGAGTACGGTGCGGACGAGAGGAGAAGGTGGTGGATGTGTTGGTGGATACGGGCGCCCAGGTGAGCCTGGTCCGGAGAGGGTTGTTCAAGGAGGAACTCCTGCAGCCCAGCCGGAGACCGGTACGCCTGAAGGTCGCCAACGGAGAGATCATGGGTGGGGGCACCCATGAGGCCACCATCAGTATGGAATTCTGGGAGCATGAGCGCTTGAACCGCCCTGATCAGGCGAAGAGAAGCACTCTATCCGGGAACTTCTACGTGGCCGACATTACTGATTGGGATATGATCATGGGGCACGACTTCATGCTGGCAAACGCCATTGGAGCCCTTCCCCATCGCGCAACGCTGGTCCGGGAGGACGATGAATGCCTCACATGGCTGTCCACGGATTATGCGTGCGGGTCATCCCAATGGAATGCTGAGGAAGAGGATCGGATCGTCCAAGCAGTGCAAGCTGTGGGTGCCAAGTCCAGAGGAGACCGTGGAGTTCAGCTCACGGAGTATGGAATGGCGCCACAGGTGTATGCCAGGATGATCCAGACGCTAGGAGCCCAAACGCCCGAGACGGACGTCTTTGCTTCCCGGGATGCCCCACTTCTGAGGAAGTGTAGGCGGCACTGGCATCGAGGAGACTCAGCCTGGCATCGGCATTGGGGTTTGAAGGAGTGGGGACCCATGTACTGGCATGGCTCCCTGGACAATACCAGACGTATGGTGGAGAAGATCATCGCGGATAGGGCGAAGGGGATCCTGGTCATAACCGGCATAGGATCCACCCCATGTCCGCTGGAGGGTCTCAAGTCGACGCTGGACTCCATCACCCTGAACGAGATGTCATTCGGGCCAGAGGAGGAACTGTTCATCGACGCCAAGGGTGTATCAATGCCCTCCCCGGGTCAAGCGTGGGGTACCAAGGCTTTCCTGGTGGATGGGGCGCAAGCCCAGCCCACGGGTGATGAAGCATTCATCCGTAGGGTGGAGGCGGTGCCCATGAAGGTCATGTTTGAGCCCAAGGAGGGGACGGATCAGCCAATCGAAGGTATCGACGTCCTGTCCCACGCCGAGATCGACGACGTCGTCAACTACATGCGGATGGGGATGCATGACCGTGTGGCAGCCAAGAAGAGGCGGGCCATGGTCACATCTCCGCATTGGTGGGATGACAGGATGTTGGTCACCGGCAAGTACGAGAATGATGAGTTCGTGGCGAGGGTCATGGATCACATCGCGGACCAATACGATGGTGCGGTTGGGTCGGACCCACCAACGTGGGGTTTTCCAAGAGTGGGAACCGGTAGCGACGAACACCAGCCCGAGGCCGCAAATTTTCGAAGATTATCGGTGGGAATCGCGACCCACGACGATGAAGACGGCATATCGGACGAGGAGAAGTCAGACTCGGACCCAGAAGAGGCCTATACCGCTGTGCGGTCGGTTGTATCTATACCGAAGCAAGCGGCTGAAGAGGCCCAGGAGAACCCGAAGGTCGCCGAGCTGAAGGAGAGGCTGATCAAGGCCTATCCGCGGCTATTCAGTGGCGTCGCCAACAAGAACCCTCCAGATCGTGGGAGGTTTGGTACAGCGAAGATCAAGCTGAAGCCGAACCCGAAGATCTATCGTCATCGGGAGTACCAACTTGAGGGCGATCGGGCCGAGGCCATGAAGAAGCTGTTGGCCGAGTTCATTGAGCGGGGATTGATCGAACCCTCCGACAGTGAGTGGGCCAGCCCAGCCTTCATCGTGCCCAAGAAGGAGAAGGGCGAGTGGAGGTTGGTGGTTGATTACAGAGGTTTGAACGAGCAGACCGAGCACGACTCGTACTCGCTTCCCCTGATTGACTCCATCCTCCAAAAGCAACAGAAAAAGCGGATTTTCACGGTGTTGGACCTGAAACACGGTTACCACCAGATGCCGCTACACCCGGACTCCAGGCCCTGCACAGCGATGTCGACGCCGCTGGGGCCCATGCAGTGGAAAGTGGTGCCTATGGGTGCCAAGAACGGCAACGCCGCTTTCCAGCGCATGATGGAGGACCTACTCGGTCCTGTCCGGGACTGTGCCGATCCCTTCGTGTATGACATCATCATCGGGTCCGGCACGGAGAACATGACTGAGGACGAGCTCATCGAGGCGCATGAGAAGGATCTGCGCCGAGTGCTCAGCGAGTTGGACAAGCACAACATGGTGTGCAAGCCCACCAAAGCCTCACTCTTTGTGAAGGAAGTGGAGTTCGCGGGTCACGTGGTTGGTCACGGGCAACGCCGTCCCATGCCTGGGAAGCTGGCGTCCCTGCACCACTGGGTAAAGGCCCAAGCCATCAGCGAACTCCGGTCCTTCATGGGGTTCTGCAATTACTATTCGGGCTATGTCCGGATGTATGCAGAACTGTCGGGGCCGCTGCACAAGATGCTGCAAGTGGGCAAGTTCGATGGCCGGAAGGGGAGCAAGAAGAAGCTTGCCTGGACCCCTGAGGCTGAAGATGCGTTCAGCCGCCTGAAGGAGCGACTCCTGGGGCAACTGGGGCTATTCCTGGTGGACCCGGACAAGGGATTAGTGCTACGGACGGACGCCTCGGACTATGCTGTGGGGGCAGTCCTCGAGCAGATCCGAGACGACGGGTCACATGTACCCGTGGCGTTCTGGAGCCGGATCCTGGCCGAGGGCCAACGCCGCACCTGGACCGCGAGGGAGAAGGAGACGTATTGTTTGTGCGCTCAGGAAGTGGTCCGGCCACATCGGATTGCAACCGGTAGTGGTTTGCACGGACCATCAGTCCTTGCAGAGCTCGCACAAGGAGCACGTCGACACCCCCTCGAGACTGGCGGCAAGGAGGGCCCGGTGGCACGAGACGTTCGCCAATTTCGACCCCAGCGTCGTATACGTCCCGGGGAAAGACAACACTGTGGCAGATTGCCTCAGTCGGTGGGCCTACCCCGCGGGCAAGGCTTGGATGGACATATCCAGCCATGGAGACGCCGAGGAGACCGAGGAGGCCAAGCCCATCATCGAGATGGAGAAGGTCATGGAGCAAGAGGGGGTCAAGTGCTTTGTGGTGATGGCAAACCGTACGGACCTGGCCAATTTCCGGGGCGCCGGGGTCCAAGCTATTCGAGAGGAAACCCTCGAGCAATGGATGGTGGCCCCTGTAGAGCTAGTCAGGTCGGTGCTCACAGAGGACTGGTCGGATGACTACGCGGCATCCGAGCACTGGAGCAAGTACTGGAATGCCGTGAGCGCCCCGTCGGATGACGAGTGGCCCGAGGGCTTGACCGAGGATGGCGACAAGTTGTTCATCAAGGACAAGCTGCTGGTGCCCGAGAACCGAGTGGAGGAGCTCATTGACCATTGGCACAACGCCCAGCTCATGCACCCTGGCCGAGACAAGATGCAGCAGGACCTGGAGTGGCGTTTCAAGTTCCCTCCGGGGTACTACGCCATCATGGATAGGTACTGCAGCGACTGTGCCGTGTGTCGGGCCACGAAGAGCCCCAACCATTCCACAGCGGGCAACCCGGTGTATACGGCTATACCGGAGGCCCCTATGCGGTCCGTGGCCATGGATGTGTTCGCCATGCCTGAGGTCACCGTGGACGGAGAGACCTACGACTGTGTCATCCTGGCGGTGGACAGGCACAGCGGGTATATCGTGGCAGTCCCGGGCAAGAAGTCCAAGAAGAAGGACAAGAAGGACAAGCATGGAGTGGGGCTGCAGGCCAAGACCGTCGCTAATGCCATGATCAGGCATTGGCTGACGATTTTCGATGTCCCAGCTGTCATCTGCAGCGATCGGGGCAGTCAATTCGTGGGGACGTGGTTCAAGACGATGTGCAAGCACATGGGGATTCGGCACGCCAAGACCGTGGCGTACCACAGCTGGTCCAATGGCCGTGCTGAGGTGGCCGGGCGGCAGATGTTCGAGAAGTTCCGCCAGCTGCACATTGACGAACCGGGCCGGAACTGGTATAACTCGCTGTGGAGAGTGCTCCAAGCGTATCACGACCTTCCGGGACCCACTGGACTGTCGCCCCATCGCATCCTGTTCCTGCGGGATCCAGTGTCACGCACTCTCCCGTGGATGAACCATGGCAAAGTGGCCCGGGATGCGAATGCCATGATGGCTGAGGCGGACGACACGGCGGCCAAAGTGTGCAAGGCACTTCAGGACGAGCACGACAAGAGGGCCAAGTACTTTAAGCAGGGAAAGTTCCAGAAGTATGCTCTCCAAGACACCGTGTGGGTGGAGCGGCACCACAAGGATGTCCTGTCCAGGCATCGGCAGGCGTCTTGGTATATGCCGGGGGTAATCGTGCGGAAGGTCGGGCAGGATGTGTATGCGGTTCGTGTGGGGGATAACAAGATCCTGGACCGCGACCATACCCAGCTTCGTCCCCGAGCACCAGACCCAGGCGGACGTCCCGTCACCTTCGAGTTCACGGCCGGCGATGTGGACTCGGACGACGAGGGTGAGGACGACGACTTCACCGCTGAGAAGATCCTGGCGGACAAGCCGGACCCGGGGACGCCTGGGCGTAGGCTTTATAAAGTCCGTTGGAAGGGATTCACCGCATCCAGGGACTCGTGGGAACCTCCGAGCAGTTTTGTGCCGAGGTACACCACGGTCTGGATGGACTACCTAAAGAAAAAGAGTATTTCTTTGGATGTCAAGGACGTATTGGTCCATTTGGTTGCTGCTGTAGCACCGTAATGGATCCCCCTTGGCATTTTGTTTGTTTCTGTGAATGGGGAGACAAGTGAGGGCGTTCATCCGGGGATTTTTCGGCCTTGATCAGCCATATACCCCCTTCACTCGATCTCC
Organism: Eutreptiella sp. 'Long Island Sound 2002'; assembly: GCA_964036045.1. NCBI lineage: Eukaryota > Euglenozoa > Euglenophyceae > Eutreptiales > Eutreptiaceae > Eutreptiella > Eutreptiella sp. 'Long Island Sound 2002'. The sequence goes on along the minus strand of OZ038381.1, from coordinate 125,590,411 downwards.
ACATATATATTGCATTGTGGTATACTTATTTAGGTCGGCCGACGACGTTTTTCTATCTTTGATCCCCTTGGTCCATGTTGTAGATCAAGAGGAGACCGGATATAGCGTAGGGCGCTGATTATCAGTGTCCTCACCCCTCCCTTGGGGCATGGGGGACGCCTACGCCGTGTGTGGGGCCTCCATGTGTCCTTGGGACATGGAGGGGGGGGTTGGAGCCCATTGGGGTCCTCCCGTCCTCTCTTCATTGGTTTCCGAGCGGATACAACGCTCTGAGAAGGGGGGTGAAGCCGGTTCGGACCCCCGTGGCCATCTTGGGGTCACTTGGGGTGTGTATCTATGTGCCGGCATGCCGCCATTGGCTGATATCATACTCTCCCATCCACCTGATCTAACCCGATGTGATAGTGTGATAGGTTTGGCCATTCCGGCTATGAGCGGCCATATTCAGTACCGAGGCGCCGCTAGCAGAGATTTATATATCGGAATATCAGGAATCAACAGGGTTTTATTATCATAATGTTTCCGTAATTTTTCAGCCTTTCGTTCTGATAGTCAATGTACCGGCGACTGTCAGTTGGCTCGCGATTTTGCGTTAACCGATTGGTTAACTGTTATTTCCAGATATTTTGGCGGATATTCCGTTGAAGGGTCAGATTTCATCAGCAAAGGCTTCGTTGCTTCCGCAATTCTCTAAATAAGCACTCGAAATTTTAATCAGAATTTTTCGCGATGTCGAAATCGGATTTTCGACTTTGACATCGCCGCACTTGATTTGGACTTCTTCGAGTGGTCATACTCCTTTCCCTATGCTCGAATCAGGTTTCCCTTATACTCGCCACCCATTTGACTTGGGGATATAAGAGAAACAAAAGTGAATCGTGGGACCACTTGGAAGGACCATATCTACGCGCGAGTGTGAGGAAAGAGAATAGGGAAGGATGGGTTGCAAGCGCCTTAGTCTCAAGTTAATTTAGGAAGCATCAAACGCCTTTGGTGCGCACACATGCCCGGTGTAGCAAGGGAAAAGGGTCAAGAGGGTATAGAGTGATATATAACTCTTGGACCGTGCAACCGAATGTTTTAATGCAACTTTCGAGTGTGCCGCATGAGTGTTGGGGTTGCATAGCCATTTTTTTTGGGTTCCTACGTATTTTTAACGTGAAGTTATGCCAATGGAGGGACATGGCATATCATGGTGGGAGCCACTTTTGAGGGTATGTTTTATATGCATGGTATATGTCTTGATATGCTCACGCCCATGTTATATATCTTCGTGTGGCCGAAGAGATGGGGAGCCATACGTGACAAGGGTTTTGCCCATGTCCCAATTGTGGAATTCAAAGCGCTAGACCAAGTTTACCGCGTATGTATTGCTCATGGTATGTTTGACAAAGAGATCCATGGGTGCACTCCCATTTTCATGGGGCATGTAGATATTAGTGGCGAAGGTATCTCCATGCGCCTGATTGGGGATCCAAGTGGAGGAATTGTTCGCAAATGGTTGCAATCATTTGTGTATTGAATCATGAGCGGATATCATAGGTGAGCATAGAGATATACTATCATGACAACTTTGTATTTGGTCATATTTTCTTGTTTTTGACCTCAATTTTTGCTCATTTTTGCGTTTTGTGTACTCACCTGGTCAGCTAACAGCAAGAAGCCTTTGGAGAGTCGAACCATGGTATGTTCTTCATATGTTGGCATATGCTTTGGAGTTGAACACCACCATATGCCGGATCGCGTACTCCATTTGGTTTGGCGCACGAAGGATCACAAGAATTGGTCTCAAAATCATGGGCTGACTTGGGCAGTACGTGGCGCCCATATCCGAAGGGGTTTCGAGGGTAATGTGGGGATGTACATGGGCATTGGTCTTTGGTCTCTATCCTCCATGAATACTAGACTTCGATTCCATGCATGTCTTGAGCCTTCGGATAAGTAGTAACTTCAATTTTGAGCATATTTTTGATATATGGCCAATATGGTGTGAATTGGCAGTTTTTTGACGTGTTATGAGTTCAAACTCATAGGTCATTTCTCTAAGCCCATTCGACTCCAAGTCCAACCAAGGTTATGTCAGGGTAGGGCATGGTCCTGAGTGCCACTCTAGGCCATGACACGCCACCTCCCCCATTGGGCTAGGATCCGCAGGCTTGGGGGTGAACACATTTTTGGGGTTTGTGTATTGGCTTGTGACACATGGCATTCAGCCATCTCATTTGACCTGGTTCAGGGCAATATGTTGGTGAGTCAAGGGAAGGTCTTGAGTCCAGGGAATGAGGGGTTTATGGCTGTGAATGTGTATGTTTACCTCTTTCCCCAACTTTACTTTTTTTGTGTTCATATGCCAATTTCAGGGCTTTCTTCCTTGGTGCAATTCTTGTACATGCCCGCCATCGTGAGACAATCGATGTGCTGAACGAAAGCCCGCAGCCTGATTTGGATTGTGAATTGGGTTATTGCTGTACTTGTGGGATCTGGTTGCCATTCAGGGTTGAAGGAGGATTTTATTTTCTATATTTTTGGATTTGGACCCTGGAAATTGAGGAATGCAATCGTTGATCCGGAGTAAATCAGCAGGGGTTACAAGCGGAAGGGGCACAGCGGGGGCCGGTCCTGGTAGGGACCTTCTTTAGAGCAAGCTGCAGAAATGGTGTCCTAATTATACCCAAGTCTGCACCCTTGCTAAACCCGGCGGATGTCTTTACACAGTGCCATGGGGTATGGCCCAGGTCTCTCCGCCCCTACATGCCCAATATCTGTGCTGCCACCAGACTTTCTTGTGGGAATACCCAGCGCTAACGCCAAGGTATTGGTTTGCCTACCTACCTGGCTACTACAGGGGAGGGGTGGCCAAAAGCTACGAGGCATGAAAACGCCTGTTTGCTAAACGGCCAAAACTTAGACTGCCACTGCCACTGCCCACCAAATAAGACCCTGATAAAATTTCAGGAAACAGGCGGGACAGTGACACACTCACTACAGGTGCTACACTCACTACAGTGGCACCAGCCTTTGAAGGGGGAGCGAGCGCTGTGCTCAAGCCCTCACCCAGGCCTACCACTCCTACACTTACACGCTACTCGCTGTTGTTCGCAAAGAGGTCCCAGGCCCTGGTGGCCCACCTGTGAAAGTACAAGAAAACGCAGCGCTACTAAGCGACTGTGGCCTAACAGGGACATCACTACACGTTTCCCCGTCAGGGCTTGGAGGGAAGGAGTGCTCTATCTACGTGCACAGCGTGGATGATGGTGAAGTCCGACTGTCCCCGCCACTTCTGGCTGAGGTACAGTTCGTTGTTTGTGGGAGCAGCGCCCTGTTCAGCTGGGCGAGGAACTGCGCCAATCACCCTGACCTTTCCCATCTGAGAAAAGAGGCAAATGCAGGACAGCTTTTAACTGACGAACCTGACCAGCCTCCCCAAAGTGTACGGATCTCCGGCTGGAAAATGATACACTGTCTAAAAGCCGCCCTATGAAGCAGGCAAGCGTAAGGAACCCGGGCTGTTCTCTTATAGAACGTAGGGCTGAGACCCTGGGTAAACCAAACAAGTGTTATACCGTGCGCAACTCGTGTGGCCTACCCTTTAATGCGTCATATGTATGCAGGGGAATGCACCGCTTCGGCGATCAACTTTTTATAACAATCCAGTCACAATCAATCCATACCCAACTGTGACCACAATCACTGACTCAACAAGGGGGTGGCCCCTCCTGGGCTTACTCACCTTACCTACCGCTGGAGAACGTGAACAAGTGGGAGTGGGGAACGAAACACAAGCAAGGCGGAGCGTGCTTTACCCCAATCTAACCTCTAATCAATGTGCAACCCTCTACTCAATCCCTGTACTCTATGTTTGCGCTGCTACACGGCTAATCCTCGGCAACACTAGACAAGCAATGTGAATGCTGCATACGAAGCAACAAAAACATGTATGATTATACCGTGTTCTGCGAATCTTTTTTCGAATTCTTGAATTCTTTCTTCTGGAATTTTCCTAGAAGCATGCGTGGAATCTCTACGTTTATTGTTTATTGTGTGTTTTGTCATTTCTTCATTATTACGTGACATACTGTTATAGTCTTATTTTCACTGTCGTTTCCAGCTCCCAATTAAGATGCGCTCCGGCGCGCCACTTTTCTCTGTGTGTGAATCCAGGAATTTAACCATTCCTGTGATGCAAGAAAAATGCACATGGAGATTCAGGACAGGGGTGTAGCCTCCAAAAAGTTCTAGGCCGTTAGTTGACGGATTTTGGTGTTTCGTCGATCGTTGCGTGTAAATAAAGCCCTCAACCCTTGCATCCATTCTCTGCAGATGTCCCGGAGCGGAAACAGCGAAGTAGGCCGCGCTCCGGCCGATACGCTGACTCCTGGACCACTGTCCAGAATCCCGAGACCCCATTGAGGGGTAAAATACATTTCAATGCCACCCCATCGCCATTAGGACAGGTCAGGTCAGCCAGCAGTTTCCACGATACCCCAGACAGCGTGCCCTGACCGTATCCTGCGTTGGGTTTTGCGCTTTGCGTTGCGTTTTGCTTTTGGGGGGAGGGGTGCATGCAAAAATGAATTGGTATGCCCATTCTAACCCCCTACCAAGCCACAGCTGATCCAGCGACGCCATTCATTTGGATCAGGTACTTCACACAGTGGTTTTACCCGGTTTACCCCGGTTGAACTCGGAAGGGGCGCGGTTGAACTGCTGAACCGCGGTTGAACCGCGGTTGAACCACCGCCAGCGCTGGCGGCGGCGGCTGCGCCAGCGGCGCGCGCTTTTCTGAACAACATATTTGCATAACCAGCTGAAACTGATGCGTGACAAACCTTTTTTAAAAAATGTCCCACCGCTGGCTGCAAGTGGTGAACGACCACTACAGCGGGTGGGGGGACCAACAGCTGGTGGACGACTTGTTCACCTTTTTTTGCACATACGGCACGACAAAACGCCTATGGAAACAACTTGCTGACCAAATTGGTAACACACAGAGGGCTTCCAAACAGACAAAAAGGGCTACAAAAAAAGCTTTCACAGGATCCGACGCTGTGCGCCTCATTTTGGATCTTGGGATGCCAAAGCGAAGGTATGTGGCATAATGCACACATGCCTACAAGTGGTTCAACGTGGTTCAACGGTGCGGTTGAACCCTTATCACAAATGAACAATTGTGATTGTGCTTCATGACAAAGTTTGCACGGCAAATTCATCGCTTAATGTTGCCCAAAGCATGAACATATGAGTTGCAACGTGTTGCCCGCGTCATAAATGTAAGTACTTTGTGGTTTGTACCATTGGACGCTTTTTGGTGCCATGACGGCAACCCATTCAACCGCAGGTTCAAACGCGCACTTTATCCCGATTTCTTGGTTCAACCGTCCCTAGGTACAAGAAGCTTATTTCGTGGGCCGATGCCAAAGGGAAGAAAACCCGTGCAAGCACCGTCCCATGGACACATTGCTTTCCGACGTATGCAACGAAGGATCAAGCTTGGTCCACGTTAAGTGAGAGACAAGTACTAAAAACGACCATAAAGGATGGAAGAGTTGGGGTTCGTTGGGATGTGGATAATTGGATACAATATATAGGTGATCAAAGGGATGTGCTAGAAGAAATGCACTTCCCAGGATTTAGAGATGATCACCCCTATGTACTTATAGTGCGTGGTGATGGGTTTCCATGCGGAGCAAGGTCATGGTGCCAAATTGCATGTAGTTTTGCAAACCGCATGCAAAAAGCACGAACCTTGCTCTACAATTGGACCCTTGACCTTGCTCTCGTAAGTGAGCATGAAACGGATCTTGTGCTTGTCATCTTTGGAGAGACACTAAAAAAAATACAACAAATTATTGACCATGGCTACATGTTGCTCCGAGGGTTTTGGGTGCAAACGGTTGTCATTATCGGGGGCGATAGCCCTTGGCATCGTCATATACTTGGTCTATCAACATTTTATGACTCTGGTTCAATTTATTCCTTTGTGACATGGTCTAGGGAGAAAGAAAGATGGGTAGGGTGTGAATGGCGACGAAGTACAAGACTTGAAGCAAAATTCCTAAAGTATAGGAAACAAGGAGTTAGTTGTGTTGGTGCAAAAGGGTGCATCGAAAGTCCACTATTGACAGTGGATGACCATATAGTGAAGCGGTACCCAGAACCCCATGGCTAGGTTAGGGCATACAACCGGCCTCCGGTCCACTAACCCCATGTACGAAAGGGAAGACCGGTATCCGGTCCACTAACCCCATGTACGGAAGCCGCTCGTCGACGCCCGGTGCGAGCCCGCGCGGGAGCGTGTTCCGTGCCGTAAAGCCCCGCATCGGCAACCGATGCACCGCCAGCGGAGATTTGTGTATCAGAATATCAGGAATCAACAGGGTTTTATTTTCATATTGTTTCCGTCAATTTTTACGCTTCCGTTCTGATATTCACTGTTTTGACTGCTGGCGGTTGGATCGCGACTTTACCGTAACCGCCAGTTTAACTGTTTATAATGGAAATTTTAACGCAATCCGTCACGAAGGCTCCAAAGTCTTCAGCAACTGCATGGATGCTTCCGCAATTTTCACATCTTACACTCGCAACCTTAATCCGAATTTTTCAGGATGTCGAAATCGGATTTCTGACTTCGACATCCCCGCACTTGGTTTGACCTCTTTCGAGTGGACCTACGTGCTTCCCTATGCACGAATCAACTTTCCTTTTATCTTGCCCTCCATTTGACTCAGAGATATGGGCAAAACAAAGTTGATTCGTGAGGCCACTTGTAAGGGTCATATCTCGTGCCGCTTGCGAGGAATGACAATAAAGAAACGTGGGATGTATTCACAATACTCCCGACGTAATTTAGGAAGCTTTATATGCCTTGCGTTTCCACACGTGCGCGCTAGTGTAATGGATCATGGTCAAGAGGGTAGAGTTTGCGTTATAACTCTTTGGCCATGACATTGCGTGCGTTAAGATAACTTTCGAGTGTAGCGCGCAAGTGTTGGTGTTGCATAAGAACTCTCTTTGAGTTCCTATGAGCGATTGACACAAAGTTATGCCCTTGGAGGGGCATGACATATCGTGGGGGGGGCTACCTTTTTGGGCAATATGGAGTATGTGCCTTGTGTTGTGTTGCGTGCCCATTTGGCGGGTCCATCGCTCCAAGCCAAGCCCGCCAATGGACCTCATATTGTGCAAGCCCCTTCTCCATACTCCCTACGATCAATTGCGAGCCTAACCTCCGTGAAGGAAAGCTTGTGTGGCAATCCCGAAGCGATGCGTTGGGAGCAAGGTGTGTGTTTTGCAATTTTCCATATTTTCATGTGCCCATTTGGGAAGCGGCGCTCGTAACCTTTCAAAGCGCCCCAAGTGGAGCACATATGTGGAATCGAAGGTCATTAGTGTCAAGTCATTGTGTTTAGAAGGATTAGTCGATTGCACGATCCAAGCCGAAGATATTACAATATAATTGTGCACCTCTCAATGCACTTTTGTGTGTCTTTGTGCCAATTTTGCCATTTTTGGCCCGTCATGATGTCAAGTGGCGACCGTGTATCTCAACGTTGCGTTCAATTGACATCATGTCCCAAGTAGGTTATGAGGGTACATACTTCGGTGCCCAACATATCTTGAACCCGGCGAATAACTCCTCTTAGGCTTGGCATACCGTGGCCGCCATGTTGGCGATTTGGGACTATCTCAAATCATGGGCTCACTTGGCGACCCTGCCATTCCCAATACCGGAGGAGTTGGGCGAGGCCCAAAAGATATGTTGGACACATATGACTTGATACCAACCCTATGGCACACTCCGGTCCGAGTCGGGCATGTGCCTCATTTGCCCCAACCATGAGTGTGGGCATTTTTGGCCATTTTGAGCAATTTTCCACTTTTGCTGCCCGCCGTGCACCATGTTCTAACCTTCGTGCACGCCAGACGCTTGGACCAATGGACCATATATGACATGGGTGATATGGACATTGGTCCCCATGGTTCACACACCACGTGGGCGAAGCGGAGCAACCTTCGTTAAGGCGCTAGCCCAAAGTGAGTGTGGGCAATTTTGCCATTTTGGCATTTGTGGACCCAATTGGGGTCGTCACCACGCCAAGTGGCATTGAGATCACAGGGAGCCAAGGGCATGGGAGTCTCCGATTCACTCCTGGGGGATCGCGTATGGAATGGCGGATCCGATCTCTAAGCCGGCGTGGAGATATACTATTGGGAGCTCACCAAATTTTGGCTCATTTCAAGCAGCCAAAATGACCCAATTTTGGGACCCCAATTTCCCCCTTCCGTGTGGGGTCAATTGGCGGCCCCATTTCTCTAAGCCCATAAGGAGCCCGGACCCAAATGCAAGTTGTACACTCAGATGAAAGTCCTAGGTCCTGCCTCCTACCCTGTGAGTCATTGGCCTTACCTTGGCCGGGCGAGCCACGCGGGGGAATGACGCCAATTGTGGTGATTTTGGCATCATGACCCCACTTGACTCATCCGTGTTGCCCTGATGCCGGAACCTCAGAGGGAACCAGGTTGGGTGAGGGCTCCAAAAGGTTCGTACTCGAGGGGCATAGGGTCAGTTGCCTCGTCTCTACCTCTGGCGGGTCCGGACGAGGGTCAATTTTGGGAATTTTGGAGCTAATATCAGTTTGTGCTGAAACAGCCCATTTTCAGCTACCAACTCCTGAGGGATTATGGCGGGGCCATCTCTCTGGCCCAGAGAGCAGTTGGAACCTGCCGTTTAGGGAGCATAGGGAGCCAGTGTCGGTTGGCCTTGGAGCCCTCTTGGTTCCCGGGAACTCGCCTGTGGCTGGGCGGAACACCTCTCCCATTGACAGGGTTTCAGGGTCCGGACTGAGCAGGGCATGGGTTGTGTTTGAGCCCCCGCCCCCACCAGCCACTGGAAGGGTCGGACCTGTGATTGGGATACAAGTTAGGATAGAGTGTCTATTGTCCTTTGATGACTTTACCCCAGTCCAGTCTCAACCCCATGTGTACATATCCTGATGTGTTGCTGTACATACTTTCGTTCCCATGTTGCAGAGTGGCAAGGATCCTGAAACGCTTTGTCACATGACATGAGCGCATTGATGCCCCTGTGAGCGTAGTGCTTTGCCTGCCTGCTCACTTGCGCGTGTCCACCGCAGCGTCCCGTGGCCGGCCCCCCACGGGAACGCGTCAAAAGTGTTTCACCGCCGCGGGGTTACCCAACCCTCGCGTGCTACTCGGGGCCACCAACCCCGAGCAGCGCGTCGCAGCAGCTCGCAGCTCGCAGCTCGCAGCGCAGCGCAGCAGCTCGCAGCGCAGCGCAGCGGCTCGCAGCGCCGCCCAGCGACAGCGCCGAGTTCGTCACGGAGCCCGCAGCGCCGTCCAGAGCATTGCCCTGACCGTGCAGCGACCGTGAAAGAGGTGCACAGACCGGGACTCCTGCATCAGCCCCATCGGCCGATCCGGAGTCCCATCGGCCGACCAGCAAGGCCGCGTCAACCACCTCCACAACCACCGGCTGACCAGCACCAGCCGCACTCCCAATCCAGTGCTGCACCACCCGCCTCAACAACCACAACCAGTTCGTTGAGTTGAACGAGTGCACACCAAGGACCTCAAGACCAACTACGCCCCCGCTGCCATGGTGAATTGGCAAGAAGCGGGTAGGACGTGGCCGCGGCCCCACTCCCATGCAGCGCAACTGCTGCGTGGGTTGGTATGGGACCAGCACTACCGCCACAGCCACCCCCAGTGCGAAGGCGGCATGCCCAGGAGCTTCGAGCTCCGCACGGACATCGCCCCCGACCGCCTGCAGGCCGTGGAGGACTGGCCGCGGGCGGAAGGGTACGAGTACCGCCCCTAGCAGAGGCGCTGGAGGACCTGGACCCGGCCGGACAGGCCCGGCGAAGGGCTGCGCCCCGACGGGATTGAGGAGGACGAGGACCCCAACGCCTACCCGTCGGGCGCCTCGATCAATGTCTCCTTGTGGGACATGATCGAGAAGAAATTCCCGGAACCGGGGAGCGAGCGCAGGCTGCAGGGCAGCAGCAGCGCGTCTCCGGGGAAGGAGAAGCGGTCTGCCGGGGACAAGAAGCAGGACCGGAAGTGGCGGGAGTACCAGGAGTCCCTGGCCACCGAAGCCGCGCAAGCCGCCAAGGGCAGAACCCCAGCCCCCAGTCCCCAACGGGCCAATGGTGGTCATCGGCCCGGCTCCACCACCCTTGGCGACAACATCCGAGTCGCCAGGCAGACCAAGGCCAAGCCCCGTCCGCTGCTCCTGAGGCCCCAGCAGGCCCCAGCAGGCCCCAGCAGCGACGTGGAGTCGGCCCAACGCGGGAGGATGCCGGCCGACCAGGCCAGCTCCAGCAGCAGCGTCGCTCCCGAAAGGGACGTGGCGCGCGCCTGTGAGCGCGTCTGTGGGGTGCCCTGCAACCTCCGGGTTGCCCGGCAACGGTCCAGGCAGCACAGCGCTGCTGTGGAGGGCGCCGTCGGCATCGCCCAGGAGGAGGCTGCGGAGTGGGCGCATGGCATGGCCATCCACTCCCGGACCGTGGCGGCCATTGCGGCCGGACTCACGGCCGAAGCCGCCCATGGGGCAGCGACTGCCCAGGTCAACGGTGAGTTGGCGGCAGCCGATGAGGAAGCCCGCCTGACGCAGGAGGCCATTGCCTGCAAGGAGGCCGAGGTGAAGGCGCTGGAAGAGGCGCTTGCCCAAGAGAGGGCAAAGAAAGAGGCGGGGGAAAGGGCCCACGCCGAAGCGACGGCCAAGGCCCAGGCGGACGCCGCCAAGAAGGAAGCCATCGAGGCCGCGCGACGGAAGGTCGCTGAGGAGAAGGCCAAGACGGAGGCGGAGCTGGCAGCGTTGGAAGCGCAGAAGGCGCAGCTGCAGCAGGCCCGGGAAGCCGAGGCGGCTCGTGCTCGGGAGGAAGCCGAAGTGCGAGCTGCGGCAGCCACCGCCGCCGCAATGGAGGAGGCAGAGGCCAAACTCTGCCGCAAGACTCCCCCGGGAGGATCACGTGTGGAGACCCTTCGAAAGCTTTTCGAAGGGGACGCCTCCTCCAGGATGACGCTGGACGAGGCCGACACGGGCAGCAGTGGGAGCAGTGGCCCCACCGCCCGTCGACGGAGGAAGGGCAAGGGGAAGACCCCCGAGAGGCCGCGGAGGCCAGCCGGTGGACACCCCCACGACAGTGACCCCCTCTTCACAGCCAGTGACGGGGATGAACGAGGCCGCCGACATCGCCAAGTGGTGGCTTGGACGGGCGGAGGAGGCGGAGACGTCCCCATGGAACCGGAAGGTGAGGATGAGGATCTCCCTCCTCCCTACCGGAGCTCGGAGCCTTCCTAGACCGAGAGGCCCAGGTGGGCCGACATGGACGAGGATGACGACATGGACTTCGGCATCACGAGGAAGCGCCCATCCTCGGACCCACCGAGGCGACCCGGCGGAGACCCACCGGGACCCCCTGGCGGAGGACCATCAGGACCCCCTGGAGGACGCCCACCGAGTGGACCCCCTGGAGGCGGACCACCGGGCAGGGGAGGACCCCCTGGACCGGGCGGACCCGGCATAGGCCCTCCTGGAGGACCCCCTGGGGACCCTGACGACCCACCAGGGAATGGCGACCCGGATACCACCTGGCGGTGGATTGTCTACCTCCGCAGGAGAGTCCAGTTGCTCGAGCTGGAGGTAGACACGGGCAAGGGCGAGATGGCTCGCATCTCCAGAGTCGCCGCGCGCGCGCAGAAGGAGCTGGACATCGCCAGGGCCGAGACCAAGTCGCTGACCAACGTCGTCAGCCGCCTGCAGCAGAGGCTGGACGCGCTGGAAGCCCGTGGGAGCGTCGGCAGCGACCACCCACCCCTGGAGTCTGGCTCGTCGGACGACGGCTGGTGACCCGGACCAGGTCCAGGCAGACCCCACGCCCCCGGCGGAGCCCCCAGGAGTCGCACCAGCGCCAGTGCCCCCTCTCTCACCGCCCCCTCTCACCACAGCGCGGGCCGCCGCAACGAGCGCGTGCCGCCCGGCAGTGGCAGTGAGGATTGGCGTGATGAGTGGCTCAGCGCGGAGCACCGCAACCGCCGTGCTCCACCGCGGGCACCGGTACGCCCCCGACGCCCCGCACCAGCCCTGGAGCCAATCCCCATCGCTGGTGGACGTTATGGTGGACTCGGGGATGAGGTCCCCAGAGGAGACGTGGAATGGAATGTCGGTGAAGGTGAGGACCTGGATCTGGACCTGGAGGAGTTCGACATCAGCCCGCCGCGTGGTGTACGAGGGGAGGCCGCTGAACGCAGCCGCCAGCGCCGTGATGAGGATGCGTACATGGAAGCACTACGGACCAGGTTAGGGTACATGGAGGAACCGCGGCGTAGCCACAGGGATTCCATGGAGGAGATGGACGTGGCGGCCGTGGGAGTCCGTGGGCGAGGCCGATGGGAACCTCGGTCGACCTCGCGGCCGGCGTTCATGGTCTCTAAGGCCGCGGACGCCGCCGTGTGGGAAGACTTGAAGGACATCAAGCCCCCCATGTACGACGGCAACCCCCTCGACCTCGACCGCTGCTTGGAGAAGCTGGACGATTGGGGGCTGACCGTCACTGAAGACATGCCTCACGCGGATGCGGAGAGACATGTCTTCAGACGGTTCAGGTACCGCCTGCCGGAAGTGCTCGGAGAGCTATACTTCCTGGCGACCAAGGAGGGGAAAATCAAGACCCTCAAGGAAGCCAAGAAGTGGCTCAACGAGCAGGAGCGGGTGGACGCTCCGCAGGTGGCTGCCAAGCGGTGGAAGTCCATCAAGCTTGAGCATGATGGACGGGAGATCCGCCTGCGGGATTGGCGGGACTTCCGAGGGAAATAGACCCTCCACCGCCGCAACGTGGAGGATTGGAACGAGGGTGACGAGCAGGCTCGCCTGCTCTCCATGCTGCCGGAAGCATGGATCAAGAGGGTCACCAAGGAGGAATCCAAGCGGGCCAAGTCCAACCACACGGTCAAGATGATGCTCCCCAAGGAGTATCATACGAACGTGGTGGCTTGGGCGAAGAAGAACGTGGCCCGGGATGTCAAACGGCACTCCCTGCGCAACGCTCTTCTCATCACTGTCTCGGGCGATCGCGAGAAGACCGCGATGTGGCGCCTTGACGAGTGTGAGTTGAGCGGCCAGACCATCCGTCTGCAGGCCATCCCGGCGCGGATGAGCTGCGACGAGATCCTGGAGTGGGTTGGCGAGGAAGTACTCAAGGAGTACCGAAACCTCCACCACACCCGCGGGTTGAGGCCCGGCGACCGCGACGTCAACTACGTTGGCGAGGGACCTGGCGGGGAAGCTGCCATGGACCCAGCGGGAGCCGGCGGCGATGAGACTCTCGTCGACGATGACAACGAAGATGAGCCCGCCGAGGTGGCCATCTGTGCCTTCGTGGCCAAGAACCTGAGCGCGGGGAGCAAACCGGGAAACTGGAAGCCCCTGCAGCAGGGTTGGAGGAAGCAGGAGAAGAGGGACCCTCGCCGCATTGGCGACCCTCCGCTGTCCTTTGGGGAGTTCATACGAGCTCACCCTCAGGGCTGTTTCGTGTGTTATGGGAGGAAGCGAGGCTTCAACCATGACCACCGAACATGCCCCGTCCACAAGGCCGACACGGAGGCTTACAAGGAGGCGCACGGGTCGAAGAAGCGTGCGCCCGCGGGTATCCGGGAAGCCAAGGTGGAGGTGGACAAGGACGAGCTGGCCAAGTTGATGTCGTCGGTGGGGACCGAGTTGGCCAAGGAGATCTAGGAGATCAAGCGGAACTGGGTCCCCAGGTCGGACAACAAGAACAAGGAGAACAACCAGAACAACCAGAACAAGGACAAGGACAAGAAGCCTACTCGTAGTGAGAGTAGGAAGAAGGGCGTCAACGACGTTGAGGCCGAGGAGAACACCCCCTACTCCACAACCGACGCCCCCTAGCGGAGCCCCTGCAGCCAAGGGCCCCAGCTAGGGCGGTCGCAGGATGGTGACGTGGGAAGCGCCGAACCATCCCAGTCGGGAGTCGATAAGCACAAGGGGACTGCCGCGGGCGGAAGGCCCGGTCCGGCGCCCAGTCGCGGAGGCGGGGTGAGGGCAAGTGAAGGCACGAACCCTTGCACCCGTACGTCCTTCGCGACCAAGAATGTGTTTGATGTACTACAGGATCTATCTGAGAGTATCGGAGGATCACCCGGACCGCAGCTGGATGCTGCAGATGGGCAGCCTGAGCCCATTGTCCACGACCTGCACCAGTCGCTGGTTGAGCTTCTGGAACGGCCGGAGATCCTGAGTTTGCACGCCGTGCGCCGTGTCGGTCCCGAGCGGCAGTTGCATCTTAAGGTCCGTGCCTTATGCGGGGAAGTGGAAAAGGTTTTCGACGTGTTGGTCGACACGGGAGCTCAGGTCAGCTTGGTCAAGGCTGGCCTACTGCCACCAGAGTGTCTGACCGACAGTCGGAAACCTGTCAGGCTGAGGGTGGCGAACGGCCAGTACATGGTGGGAGGCACGAAGGAAGCGGCCATTGGGCTGCAGTTCGTGAGCCATCGTGAGCTGAGCTGCCCAGACCTCGGCAAGGAAATCCTCCTGCACGGTCGCTTCTACGAGGCCGAGATGGACTGGGACATGATCGTCGGATACGACTTCATGATGGAGACGGACTCCGGCGTCCTCCCAGCCCAGGCCTACATGACCCTGTACCAGGACGACCAACTCTCGTGGCTTTCGTCACCTGAGCACCATGTGGAATGCCAATGGATCCACCCCGAACGCAATCAGCTCGAAGTGGCCGCGCTGGACACTGAGCCAACTGGTCCTGCAAACCAGGAGTACGGCGTAAGGCCGGAAGTGGCGAGCCGAGTTGTCGCGGACTTGGGAGCGTCGGATCTGGCCCTGGATGCGTTCTCTTCAGGAACCTCCGCCCATCTTCGGGTGTGTGAGAAGTACTGGAGCGCACAGGACTCCGCGTGGAAGAAGCACTGGGGTCCGCATCAGGGATTGATGTGGATCCATCGCCCCCGCTGGGACATTCCAAGAGCGATAGCGAAGATTCGCAAGGACCGCTCCAAGGCAGTGCTGGTTGTTCCTATGGGATGCACCGAGGAGGAAAGTACCCGACATTGGGTAGCCTCATTGACCAACATGACCTTAAACAAGGTCCTCCTACCGGCTGGAGAGAGTGTCTATCAGGACGCTAAGGGACAGCCCATGCCACCCCAGAGATGGCCAACAGAATTCCACTATGTGGATGGGGGCCTTGATCAGGCCGACACCACGGACTTCGTGTGTGTCAACCGCATCATGGCGGAGCCTTGGAGGCAATGCTTTGCGGTTCCCCCTGTTGACATCGAGGAATCGGAATCGGAAGAGCCCCTCACTGAAGCGGAGTGGGATCTGGTTCAGGGGTATATGGATCAGCCCTTTCACGACTGGGGAAACCAGCGTGAGGGCAAAGGCCAGGACAGAGCCTGGTGGGAAGTGGACTCGATCGTCTCTGGTTCCTATGACGGGAACACCTTCGTACAGAGGGTGCTGGACCACCTGTCCAGCCAGGAGGAGCCAATCGGGGGTAACCCACCCACCTACGGCGATCTCTTCCGAGGCAAGACCAGAGATGGCCCTTTGGGCCACCTGGGAAGACCACCTGAGCCGAAAGCGAGCGGGGTCGCTACCCCTCAAGTAAGCTCCGTGGTTCAAGTGCCCGGAAAAGCCAAGGCGGAGTCCGATGACTGCCCCAAGATCCAGGCGTTGAGGGCCAGGCTGAAGCAGAAGTATGGCGAGACCTTCTTCAGCGGAAAACCTGTGTTCCCCCCACCCGTGCGTGGACTGTATGGCGAGGCCAAGATACGACTGAAGCAGGACCCCCGTGTGTATCGGCACCGGGAGTTTGCCCTGAGGGGCGAGAGGAAAGAGGCCATGGAGAAGATCCTCCGTGACTTCATCCAGAGAGGCCGGCCCGAGCCGTGCCACTCCGAATGGGCCTCTCCGTGCTTCGTCGTCCCCAAGAAGGTGGCCGGTGAGTGGCGGCTCGTGGTCGACTACCGCGGCCTGAACGCCCAAACGCAGCACGACAGCTATACGCTGCCCCTCATTGAGGACATGCTGCAAAAGCAACACCGGCGGAGGATCTTCACGGTGATTGACCTGAAACATGGTTATCATCTGATGCCTCTCGCCGAGGAGTCCCGTGCCTGCACAGCCATGAGCACCCCACTTGGACCTCTCCAGTGGAAGGTGATGCCTATGGGCGTTACTAACGGCAATGCGGCTTTTCAGCGGATGCTGGAGAACCTGCTTGAGCCGGTGCGCGACTGTGCGGACCCCTTCGTGGACAACGTGATCATCGCGTCCGGGGACCCCAGCATGAGCTACGAGGAGCTCCTGGAGGCACATGAGAGGGACGTCACTCGAGTGCTGGACCTTCTGGTTCGGCACAAACTCACGGGCAGCAGTGACAAGGCCACCATTGCGGTAAGCGAGGTGGTCTTCGCTGGCCACGTAGTCGGGAACGGGCAGCGAAAGCCCATACCTGGCAAGGTGGCTGCGATTGAGCACTGGGAAAAGCCCAAGACGGTCTCTGAGCTACGGGCGTATCTGGGGTTCTGCAATTACTACTCGGGGTATATCAAAATGTATGCCGAGTATGCAGCCCCCATGACGACCATGCTCAAGGGCAACCGAGAGGAGACCAAGAAGGGGTCCAAGAAGGCTCTGGTCTGGACAGCTGAGTCCGACCGTGCCTTTGAGGGGATGAAGCAGGCGCTGCTATCTGCAGTGGGTCTGCACCTCGTGGATCCCGACCGAGGGTTCGTCCTGCGCACCGACGCTTCCGACTACGCCATTGGCGCTTTGTTGGAGCAAGTGCTTGACGACGGGAGGCACGTGCCCGTTGCCTTCTGGAGCCGAGTCCTGGCGGAAGGCCAGAGACGGACGTGGACGCCCCGTGAAAAGGAGGCGTATGCCATCGTCATGGCTCTCAGGAAATGGGCTGGGTACATAGCCCTCCATCCCGTCACCGTCTGCACCGACCATCAGAGTCTGCAGTCGTGGCACAAGGAGCACGTGGACACCCCCTCAGGTCCCGCCTCCCGACGGGCAAGATGGCATGAGACCTTGGCCAAGTTCGACCTTACAGTTGTCTACATTCCTGGAAAGGATAACACCGTGGTGGACTGTCTCAGTAGGTGGGTCTATCCCGCCAGCAAGGGCATGCAGGATATCTCTGCCCATGGCGATGAGGCTGAGACCGCTGAAGCCAAGAGGATCATCGAAATGGAGCGCCTGATGGAGGAGGAGGGTGCTAAATGCTTCGTCGTCATGGCTGCGGATGCCCCCCTCGCGTCGAGGGTGAGCAGAACGGTCAGAGTACTCGCCCCTCAGGGAGCTGAGTCTGACAAGCACCTCTTCCCGGAGTCTTGCCTCCAGGACGACTGGACCGACGATTATGCCAAGTCTGAGGCCTTTGCGGCCGAGTATAGGGCTGTGACCGACCCTGACGACGGGCAGAAGTGGCCAAAGGGGCTGACCGAGGAAGATGGCAAGCTCTACCGGAATGGTAAGCTGCTAGTACCGGAGTCCCGGGTGCTCGAGCTTTGTGAAGCTTGGCACCACCACATGCTGCACCCAGGGGTCAAGAAGCAAGCTCTTGACATGCAGCGTCGGTTCGAGATCGACCATATCGTTCTCTACACTGCCATCAAGAAGGTCAGGAAGGGTTGTTCGGTCTGTCAGGCCTGCAATCCCGATAACCGGAACGTCAAGGGGGAACCCCAATGAACGCCGGTTCCTGACCAGCCCATGGAGAGCGTGGCCATGGACGTCTTCTCCATGCCCGAAGTGCACATTGGCAAGGAGATCTTTGACTGTGTGGTTCTCTGTGTGGACCGCCACAGCGGCTACCTTGTAGACGTTCCGGCGGGCAAAAAGGGGTTGCTTGCCAAGGAAGTGGCAGTCATGATGATTCGTCATTGGCTGACCGTCTTTGACATCCCCCGCACCATTTGCAGTGACCGAGGGCCCCAGTTTACTGGTGGCTGGTTCAAGGCTATGTGTTCCCTCATGGGAATACGTCATGCCAAGAGCGTCGCCTATCTCAGCCGGTCCAACGGCCGTGCTGAGGTGGCTGGACGGCAGCTGTTCGAGAAGCTGCGCAAGATCCACATCACCAATCCACGTCGGAACTGGTTTGAGGAGATGTGGCATGCTTTGAAGGCCCATCATGACACCCCCACTCTGGGCGGTTTGTCCACTCACCAGATTCTGTTCGGCAGGGACCCCCTGGGTAGGGGACTTCCCTTGTCGGGTGATGGCATGGCTATGGATGCCAAGGAATTCTTCGCGCGGCAAGAGCAAACGGCGCGGGACATCCGCCAGTAGCTTGAGAAGGGGCATGCTGAGCGTCAGAAGTCCGCCCCGAGCTCGACAGCGCAGAAGTTCAGGGTGGGAGACCCGGTGTGGGTGATCAGACCCCGCCCCATGGGCACCCACCGCACCAAGACCTGGTTCACACCCGGCGAGGTGGTACGCAGAATTGGTGAGGACACCTACCGCATCAAGGTGGGTCACGGACAGTTCCGGGAGCGCCACGAGAGTCAACTCCGTGTGCGGGAACGCGACCTCCGTGGCCAACATGTGTCCCTGAGCTATGCCGCACATGAGGCTGACTCGGATGATGACTATGCTGAGCAGGACGACTATACAGTCGAGAAGATCCTGGCTCAGCGTCCAAAAGCCTCGGCACCCGGAGGTCTGGAGTTCAAGGTTCGTTGGCGAGGCTATGGGCCGTCCCACGACACCTGGGAACCCGTCTCCTCGTTCGTGCCGCGGGTCAATACTCCCTTCATGGAGTACATCCGCAAGCACAAGACAAAGATCCACGTTTCAGACTTGGCAGCACTCACCCGGGCGATTGCAGCCAGCGGCGCCTGATCAGTGCCCTGAGCTCTCCCCTGATGTGCTTTGAGGCGCTTGTGAGGCCGACGGATCGTCCCTCACTTGCTTGCTCTCTCTCATCTTCCGGTGACCTGCCATCAGAGTGGCCATATACCCCCCCCTGCTGAATCCAGAGGAGGATGGCCCCTCTCTTAAAATTCTATTCGTCACTCTCCACCTGCTGAATCCTTGGGAAACCAGGTAGGGCGACTGACCTTCACACTTTTTGAGCTCTTGGGGCGTTGAAGCCCATACGACGTTGCGCAACGGATGCCGCTGTCATCGGCATTGCGAATTTTTGGTGTGTGGTCTGGTTCCATGGCACTTGCGGAATCCAGATCAGTCGACGTGTGTCTCGAGACTATATATGGCCTGAACTCAGGCGTTTTCCTGTCCACCCTCCTGCATTGCCTTATCCTGACCGTGGCGTGGTTTGGCGCTCTGTCCAGAGCGTGTTTACACGCCTACTTACCCAGATTATTGCTTGTTTTTCTGCCCTCCAGGATATGTGCATCTGTATGTTAAGTGTCATCAGCCCATCGCTGAGGGATGGACTGTTTTTCACCACGAATCGGGATACAGAGGCGCCTTGAGTCGCCGTGTACATGTACTTACAGCCTGGTCCAGCCTGGACCAGTACTTGATTACAGATTCTACTGTTTGAGTGCTCGTGATACCGTGTTGCCCTATTCGCTGTGATGTGGAGATCCTGATGGCGCCTGGCGGGAAGCCCAGTTGCCTGACTACACTCCCAGCGGTCCGCCACTGTCAGTCCCAGTGTGAGCCTACCGATTCGCAGACGCACTTGCATTCGGATGGCGGCCTCTGGTGCTCCTGACCTCGGTCAGTCTGCCTGGGAAACTGGTGGTTTGAGGAGTCGACGCCTCCGCCCACACTGCATGAGGACTCCCTCATGTATGGCCTTCGTGGTGATAGGGCGAGGGAAAAGACGGCCTTGATGCCCGATCCCTTAAGGAGGAGTTCCCTTAAGATCTCTTAAGGAGTTCGGCTGTGGCACTCTGGACTCGCGTCGTATGGATATGGAAATGGTGCGCCCGAGGAAGGACCCGTGGGGACTCTCCCCAGTCGGCGGGCCTTGGGAAGCTTGGGGTAGCCTGATGGATCTTTGTGGTCGCTCTCGACCTGTGGGACCACCTCGGTCGTCGTGTGTCGCCTATGTTGGCCGTGTATGCCACTGCCACTGTGGTGGTGACCGTAGCAGCCGGCACCCGGTGCGCCTGGTATGGGTTAACGGGTCCTTTGGATGCCGAACAATCGCCGCCAGGACCCGGGACTTGATACTTGATACTATACATGTGCTACGAGCGTATTGATGCCCTTGTGAGCGTAGTGCCTTGCCTGCCTGCTCACCTGTGCGTGTCACCGCAGCGTCCCCTGGCCGGCCCCCCACGGGAACGCGTCAAGCTTTTACAGCATCATACCTATCTTACTGTGGAGTTTGGAGCCCAGCCTGCGAATCAGCCTGAAGTGAGGATCTGACACCCCCCCTTCAGGATGTGGTCCTGGGTACCCGCTGCCATGCTTGGGTGTTATCGAGCCCCCCCCAGGGTTTGCTCTAAGGAGGGGGGTGAAGCGGTACCCAGAACCCCATGGCTAGGTTAGGGCATACAACCGGCCTCCGGTCCACTAACCCCATGTACGAAAGGGAAGACCGGTCTCCGGTCCACTAACCCCATGTACGGAAGGCGCCCGTTGACGCCCGGTGCGAGCCCGGCGGGAGCGTGTTCCGTGCCGTAAAGCCCCGTATCGGCAACCGATGCACCACCAGCGGAGATTTGTGTATCAGAATATCAGGAAACAACAGGGTTTTATTTTCATATTGTTTCCGTCAATTTTTACGCTTCCGTTCTGATATTCACTGTTTTGACTGCTGGCGGTTGGATCGCGACTTTACCGTAACCGCCAGTTTAACTGTTTATAATGGAAATTTTAACGCAATCCGTCACGAAGGCTCCAAAGTATTCAGCAACTGCATGGATGCTTCCGCAATTTTCACATCTTACACTGGCAACCTTAATCCGAATTTTTCAGGATGTCGAAATCTGATTTCCGACTTCGACATCCCCGCACTTGGTTTGACCTCTTTCGAGTGGACCTACGTGCTTCCCTATGCACGAATCAACTTTCCTTTTATCTTGCCCTCCATTTGACTCAGAGATATGGGCAAAACAAAGTTGATTCGTGAGGCCACTTGTAAGGGTCATATCTCGTGCCGCTTGCGAGGAATGACAATAAAGAAACGTGGGATGTATTCACAATACTCCCGACGTAATTTAGGAAGCTTTATATGCCTTGCGTTTCCACACGTGCGCGCTAGTGTAATGGATCATGGTGAAGAGGGTAGAGTTTGCGTTATAACTCTTTGGCCATGACATTGCGTGCGTTAAGATAACTTTCGAGTGTAGCGCGCAAGTGTTGGTGTTGCATACGAACTCTCTTTGAGTTCCTATGAGCGATTGACACAAAGTTATGCCCTTGGAGGGGCATGACATATCGTGGGGGGGGCTACCTTTTTGGGCAATATGGAGTATGTGCCTTGTGTTGTGTTGCGTGCCCATTTGGCGGGTCCATCGCTCCAAGCCAAGCCCGCCAATGGACCTCATATTGTGCAAGCCCCTTCTCCATACTCCTTACAATCAGTTGCAAGCCTAACCTTCGTGAAGGGAGGCTTGTGTGGCGATCCCGAAGCGATGCGTTGGGAGCAAGGTGTGTGTTTTGCAATTTTCCATATTTTCATGTGCCCACCTGGGAAGCGGCGCTCGTAACCTTTCAAAGCGCCTCAAGTGGAGCACATATGTGGAATCGTAGGTCATTAGTGTCAAGTCATTGTGTTTAGAAGGATTAGTCGATTGCACGATCCAAGCCGAAGATATTACAATATAATTGTGCACCTTTCAATGCACTTTTGTGTGTCTTTGTGCCAATTTTGCCATTTTTGGCCCGTCATGATGTCAAGTGGCGACCGTGTATCTCAACGTTGCGTTCAATTGACATCATGACCCAAGTGGGTTATGGGGGTTCATACTTTGGTGCCCAACATATCTTGAACCCGGCGAATAACTCCTCTTAGGCTTGGCATACCGTGGCCGCCATGTTGGCGATTTGGGACTATCCCAAATCATGGGCTCACTTGGCGACCCTGCTATTCCCAATACCGGAGGAGTTGGGCGACGCCCAAAAGATATGTTGGACACATATGACTTGATACCAACCCTATGGCACACTCCGGTCCGAGTCGGGCATGTGCCCCATTTGCCCCAACCATGAGTGTGCGCATTTTTGGCCATTTTGAGCAATTTTCCACTTTTGCTGCCCGCCGTGCACCATGTTCTAACCTTCGTGCACGCCGGACGCTTGAACCAATGGACCATATATGACATGGGTGATATGGACATTGGTCCCCATGGTTCACACACCTCGTGGGCGAAGCGGAGCAACCTTCGTTAAGGCGCTAGCCCAAAGTGAGTGTGGGCAATTTTGCCATTTTGGCATTTGTGGACCCAATTGGGATCGTCACCACGCCAAGTGGCATTGAGATCTGTGGGAGCCAAGGACATGGGAGTCTCCGGTGGACTCCTGGAGGATCGCGTATGGAATGGCGGATCCGATCTCTAAGCCGGCGTGGAGATATACTATTGGGAGCACACCAAATTTTGGCTCATTTCAAGCAGCCAAAATGACCCAATTTTGGGACCCCAATTTCCCCCTTCCGTGTGGGGTCAATTGGCGGCCCCATTTCTCTAAGCCCATATGGAGCCGGGACCCAAATTTAAGTTGTACACTCAGATATAAGTTCTAGGTCCTGCCTCCTTCCCTGTGAGTCATTGGCCTTACCTTGGCCGGGCGAGCCACGCGTGGGAATCACGCCAATTTTGGTGATTTTGGCATCATGACCCCACTTGACTCATCCGTGTTGCCCTGAGGCCGGAACCTCAGAGGGAACCAGGTTGGGTGAGGGCTCCAAGGAGTTTGTACTCGAGGGGCATAGGGTCAGTTGCCTCGTCCCTACCTCTGGCGGGTCCGGACGAGGGGTCAATTTTGGGAATTTTGGAGCTAATATCAGTTTCGCTGAAACAGCCCATTTTCAGCTACCAACTCCTGAGGGATTATGGCGGGGCCATATCTCTGGCTCAGAAGGGAGGTGGGACCTGCCGTTGATGGAGCATAGGGAGCCATTGTCGGTTGTTGGTTCCGAGGAACTCGCGTGTGGCTGGGCGGGACACCTCTCCCATTGGCAGGGTTTCAGGGTCCGGACTGAGCAGGGCATGGGTTGTGTTTGAGCCCCCGCCCCCACCAGCCACTGAGAGGGTCGGACCTGTGATTGGGATACAAGTTAGGATAGAGTGTCTATTGTCCTGTGATGCACTTACCCCAGTCCAGTCTCAACCCCATGTGTACATATCCTGATGTGTTGCTGTACATACTTTCGTTCCCTTGTTGCAGAGTGGCAAGGATCCTGAAACGCTTTGTCACATGACATGAGCGCATTGATGCCCCTGTGAGCGTAGTGCTTTGCCTGCCTGCTCACTTGCGCGTGTCCACCGCAGCGTCCCGTGGCCGGCCCTCCACGGGAACGCGTCAATAGGGTGTGTCATCATGTGTGTTCTTCATCTTGCGATACTTAACAACAATTGTGCGGACACGAGCCACAATGTTGATGGTACGACAACGATCCAAGGTTCAAAGCCTCCTGAAGGACGCTAAGACCAATATTTCCTTGAAAGGCCGGTCCTTCCCTGATGGGGAAGAGACATGGCACTTGTTTGCCAATCGGTTGCCCATTGCAAAGAGTTTGCGTCTAACACCACATGTCACCACTACCGTTGAGGACATGGGGGAATTGCTAACCGCTACCTATCGGTGGACATATGATCCATTCGTCCAAGGGTGTGCACAAATTGCAAAGAGGTTTCAAAACACTATATGTCGCCAATGGACCTCATATTGTGCAAGCCCCTTCTCCATACTCCTTACAATCAGTTGCAAGCCTAACCTTCGTGAAGGGAAGCTTGTGTGGCGATCCCGAAGCGATGCGTTGGGAGCAAGGTGTGTGTTTTGCAATTTTCCATATTTTCATGTGCCCACCTGGGAAGCGGCGCTCGTAACCTTTCAAAGCGCCTCAAGTGGAGCACATATGTGGAATCGTAGGTCATTAGTGTCAAGTCATTGTGTTTAGAAGGATTAGTCGATTGCACGATCCAAGCCGAAGATATTACAATATAATTGTGCACCTTTCAATGCACTTTTGTGTGTCTTTGTGCCAATTTCGCCATTTTTGGCCCGTCATGATGTCAAGTGGCGACCGTGTATCTCAACGTTGCGTTCAATTGACATCATGACCCAAGTGGGTTATGGGGGTACATACTTTGGTGCGCAACATATCTTGAACCCGGCGAATAACTCCTCTTAGGCTTGGCATACCGTGGCCGCCATGTTGGCGATTTGGGACTATCCCAAATCATGGGCTCACTTGGCGACCCTGCTATTCCCAATACCGGAGGAGTTGGGCGACGCCCAAAAGATATGTTGGACACATATGACTTGATACCAACCCAATGGCACACTCCGGTCCGAGTCGGGCATGTGCCCCATTTGCCCCAACCATGAGTGTGCGCATTTTTGGCCATTTTGAGCAATTTTCCACTTTTGCTGCCCGCCGTGCACCATGTTCTAACCTTCGTGCACGCCGGACGCTTGAACCAATGGACCATATATGACATGGGTGATATGGACATTGGTCCGCATGGTTCACACACCACGTGGGCGAAGCGGAGCAACCTTCGTTAAGGCGCTAGCCCAAAGTGAGTGTGGGCAATTTTGCCATTTTGGCATTTGTGGACCCAATTGGGATCGTCACCACGCCAAGTGGCATTGAGATCTGTGGGAGCCAAGGGCATGGGAGTCTCCGGTGGACTCCTGGAGGATCGCGTATGGAATGGCGGATCCGATCTCTAAGCCGGCGTGGAGATATACTATTGGGAGCACACCAAATTTTGGCTCATTTCAAGCAGCCAAAATGACCCAATTTTGGGACCCCAATTTCCCCCTTCCGTGTGGGGTCAATTGGCGGCCCCATTTCTCTAAGCCCATATGGAGCCGGGACCCAAATTTAAGTTGTACACTCAGATATAAGTTCTAGGTCCTGCCTCCTTCCCTGTGAGTCATTGGCCTTACCTTGGCCGGGCGAGCCACGCGTGGGAATCACGCCAATTTTGGTGATTTTGGCATCATGACCCCACTTGACTCATCCGTGTTGCCCTGAGGCCGGAACCTCAGAGGGAACCAGGTTGGGTGAGGGCTCCAAGGAGTTTGTACTCGAGGGGCATAGGGTCAGTTGCCTCGTCCCTACCTCTGGCGGGTCCGGACGAGGGGTCAATTTTGGGAATTTTGGAGCTAATATCAGTTTCGCTGAAACAGCCCATTTTCAGCTACCAACTCCTGAGGGATTATGGCGGGGCCATATCTCTGGCTCAGAAGGGAGGTGGGACCTGCCGTTGATGGAGCATAGGGAGCCATTGTCGGTTGTTGGTTCCGAGGAACTCGCGTGTGGCTGGGCGGGACACCTCTCCCATTGGCAGGGTTTCAGGGTCCGGACTGAGCAGGGCATGGGTTGTGTTTGAGCCCCCGCCCCCACCAGCCACTGAGAGGGTCGGACCTGTGATTGGGATACAAGTTAGGATAGAGTGTCTATTGTCCTGTGATGCACTTACCCCAGTCCAGTCTCAACCCCATGTGTACATATCCTGATGTGTTGCTGTACATACTTTCGTTCCCTTGTTGCAGAGTGGCAAGGATCCTGAAACGCTTTGTCACATGACATGAGCGCATTGATGCCCCTGTGAGCGTAGTGCTTTGCCTGCCTGCTCACTTGCGCGTGTCCACCGCAGCGTCCCGTGGCCGGCCCCCCACGGGAACGCGTCAATAGGGTGTGTCATCATGTGTGTTCTTCATCTTGCGATACTTAACAACAATTGTGCGGACACGAGCCACAATGTTGATGGTACGACAACGATCCAAGGTTCAAAGCCTCCTGAAGGACGCTAAGACCAATATTTCCTTGAAAGGCCGGTCCTTCCCTGATGGGGAAGAGACATGGCACTTGTTTGCCAATCGGTTGCCCATTGCAAAGAGTTTGCGTCTAACACCACATGTCACCACTACCGTTGAGGACATGGGGGAATTGCTAACCGCTAACTATCGGTGGACATATGATCCATTCGTCCAAGGGTGTGCACAAATTGCAAAGAGGTTTCAAAACACTATATGTCGCCATAAACGATCACACTACTTGCTTTGACTCCGCAATGAGGGGGCCATCGTATTGGGTAATTTGCAACCTTGGAGGGGGGCCATGTTTTGAGGCGACATTGTTGAGTCGCTTAACTATGTCTTTAAAGACAACTTTCTAACCACAAGTTCCCGGGGTGGTGGTCGTAAGGCTACCAAGGAGGAAAAGGATGAGGCAAGGCTCCGACATGGGCACAAGCGCACCTTCCTCTACGGCGGCGACGGGAGGATGGGCACGTAGTGCACGCTAAATTGGAAGTTGGCAACTAGGAGGTATGTACGTGGTTCAACCGTGGTTCAGGAGGTTCACCCGTGCGGTTGAACCGGCTTCCCCACGGTTTCTGCCCTGCTTCTCTCAGGTGCCTTTGCGCCATGGACCCCGAGTCTTTGGGGAAGGCCTTGCAGGACTGCCTGCGGGCACTGGGTACGAGACAAGGCGCCGATCCACCTGCCGCGCCAGCGCCACAAGCAGCGGCAGCGCCTCCAGCTGCCCACCTGGCCGACGAGTTCCCGCTGAGGGAAGAAGTGGTGGTACACAACACCTGCAACCCGGACACCACCCTGGCGCCCGAGACGCCTGAGTGGCGGTGGCTGGCTGACGTGACGCCGAAGTACGTGTTCTGCCGTGCCATGACGCTCTGGATGAAGAAGCATCGCCAAGAAGACAAGGATGGGGTCCAGTCCTACCCCTGGGAGATGAAGTGCCTGAGCGCCGGGCAGTTTTCGGAGTGGAAGGTGCTGCGTGTGGGCCTGTCGAGCGACCTCCAAGGCCACATGTCCCTGGAAGAACCAGGTCTGGATGCCCTGTTCAGGATATGGGCCACTGCGGGGTGCAGTGTTGCCAGGAGCGCGTCCTGGTTTGGCGCGGATTCCTTGGGCCGGGGCGGTGGTCACCAACGGCACACGCGCACCGCACACAGCGCGCACGCCGGTCAACAGGCGCCACCTGGGCCAGGACACCGCACACGCACAAGCACCGAGGACAACAAAGGGACGGGACACCACGGCCAAGCACACCGCCGAACAGCAGCCAAATGGCACAGGACACCGCACACACAAAGCAGCACACCGAGCGGACACACCGATGAACAGGAGCCAAGTGGCCAAGGACACCCCACACACAACACAACACACCGAGCGGGCGCACGGGTGAACAGGAGCCAAGTGGCCTAGGACACCGCACACGCAACGCGACAAACCACGCGGGCACACTCGTGAACAGGAGCCAAGTGGCCCAGGACACCGCACAAGCAAAGCAACGCACCGAGCGGGCGCACCGGTGAACAGGAGCCAAGTGGCCCAGGACACCGCAGACGCCACGCAACGCACCGAGCGGGCACACCGGTGAACAGGAGCCAAGTGGCCCAGGACACCGCACACACATAGGGCGGCCGAGGGACAGGAAAGAACCATCACCACATCGGTCAGACAGGCTGGGGCGACCCAGCCAAACCACCAAGCCAGTGGCAAGAGCGTTTTGAGGTTTGAGGTTTGATTTTGCGGGTACTAGACGCCTTTCGGCCCCGGGGGGCCACCTGGTCGGGCCAGGTGATATCCTGCCCACCAGGGCCTAGTGGGGGGCCCTCCAAGACGCACCTCCTGCCTGGTGGCGGAGTCCGCCGGGTTCACAGGGCTCGGAGCCCCGTCCCTCCCCGGCTTCCCCGTTTCGCCACTCCCCGGTCAGTGCATCAATTCGCAGCCGTGGCTGCGGGCGCTTACCCACCGTGTCGCCCCCCTAATGCGTGGTCGCCCGGGGCGTCGGCGCAGCCGGGCCCGTGCTACTGGCTTGTCGCCAGTGGGACCCCCTTTGGCGGGCGCGGAGGCTGCCTAGCCTAGGGGTTGGGGCGTGGCGCAATGCGCCACTACTGCCTTGGCGGGTGCAGTGCCCTGTCCGTGTGTGCGTGGCGCTCGCGGCCGGTTCAGGGGGGCTCGGGCCGGTACCTCGTGTTGTGTCTCTCCCAATTCCCCCATCCCGCCCCGCGTGTCCCGCGCTGCGTGTGGCGGGCCGTCCCGTCCGGGTGTCCCTTACCCTCGCTCGCTGGTACGCCATTCCACGCGGTCTGTGCGTTCTGCGAGCTCGGTCCGGTTGCCCTTCTGGTGGTCCCCGCGTGCCCTTTGCGTGTGTGTGCGCTCGCGCTCCCGCGGTGTCTGCTCCCCCCCCCCCTGGGTGGTGTGGCGTGCGCACCTCGCGCGGTCCCGGTTCTGGGCGCTGGTAGGGCCGTTCCACGTTGTCCGTGCCCCTTCTGCGTGTCCTGCCCCGGTCCCTTGCTCCGTCTGGCGTGCTTTGGGGGGGGGCGGTCCTGTCCCGGTTCCCCCTACCTGACTGTTGTTGCGGGGGGCGTCTGAGGTCAGGCGCTCCCCCTCCCCCAACTGCCCGCCCACTGGGCGGGCTGTTGGGGTCTGCTACCCATGTGCTGTGGGCGCGGGTGTGTGGGTGTGGGGGCCCAACACTGTCCCCTTGGCCTGCATGCCCTGCCGGGGTGGTGTGGTGGGGGGCCGTCCCCGGGGGGGGTGTCCTGCCACTGTTGTGAGGGGCGTCTGGTGTCAGGCGCTGTCCCTCCCCCGACCGCCCGTCCTCTGAGGCGGGCAGCCGGGGTACCGCGACCCGTGTGTTCTGGGTGCGGTCGGTGCGGGCGTGGGGACCCAGCACCGGTTCCACAGCGTGCGCCCTTGCGGGCCGGCTTTGCTCGCTGTGGGGGTGGCGGAAGGGCGTCCCCGGGGGGAATGCCTTCCACTGTTGTGAGGGGCGTCTGAGGTCAGGCGCTCCCCCTCCCCCAACTGCCCGCCCACTGGGCGGGCCGTTGGGGTCCGCCACCCACGTGTTGTGGGCGCGGGTGTGTGGGTGTAGGGGCCCAACACTGTCCCCCTGGCCTGCATGCCCTGCGGGGGGTGCGTGCCGTGGGGGTGGTGGGGGCCCGTCCCCGGGGGGGGTGGCCTGCCATCTTTGTGAGGGGCGTCTGGTGTCAGGCGCTATCCCTCCCCCGGGCGCCCGTCCTCTGGGGCGGGCAGCCGGGGTTCTGCGACCCGTGTGTCCCGGGTGCGGTCGGTGCCGGTGTGGGGACCCAGCACCGGCCCCACGGCGCGCGCCCTTGCGGGCCGGCGTTGCGCGCCGTGGGGGTGGCGGAAGGGCGTCCCCGGGGGGGGTGCCTTCTGCCGTTGTGCCCTCCCGCGACTGCCCGCCCTCTGGGGGGGCTGCCGGGGCCCACCACCCACTGGCTGTGGGTGCGGGGGTGTGCGGGCGTGGGGACCCATCACCAACCACACAGCGCGCGCTCTTGCGAGCTGGTTTTGCGCGCTGTGGGGGCGGCACGAGGGCGCCCGGAGGGGGCGCCTCCTGCCTGGGTGTGGGGCGTCTGGGGTTGGGCGCTCACCCACCCCTGACTGCCCGCCCTCTGGGCGGGCTGCCGGGGCCCACTGCCCACTGCCTGTGGGTGCGGGGGGGTGCGGGCGTGGCGACCCGTCACCAACCCCACAGCGCGCGCTCTTGCGTGCTGTGGGGGCGGCATGAGGGTGCCCGGGGGGGGCGCCTCTTGCCTTGATGTGGGGCGTCCAAGGTCGGGCACTACCCCACCCCCAACTGCCCGCCCTCTGAGCGGGCTGCCGGGGCCCACTACCCACTGGCTGTGGGTCCGGGGGGTTGCGGGCGTGGGGACCCGTCACCAACCCCACAGCGCGCGCTCTTGCGAGCTGGCTTTGCGCGCTGTGGGGGCGGCACGAGGGCGCCCGGGGGGGGCGCATCCTGCCTGGGTGTGGGGCGTCCGGGGTCGGGCGCTCTCCCACCCCCGACCGCCCGCCCTCTGGGCGGGCTGCCGGGGCCCACTACCCACTGGCTGTGGGTGCCGGGGGGTGCGGGGGTGGGGACCCGTCACCAGCCCCACAGCGCGCGCTCTTGCGTGCTGCGGGGGCGGCATGAGGGTGCCCGCGGGGGGCGCCTCTTGCCTGGGTGTGGGGCGTCCGGGGTCGGGCGCTCTCCCACCCCCGACTGCCCGCCCTCTGGGCGGGCTGCCGGGGCCCACTACCCGCTGGATGTGGGTTTTGGGGGGGTGCGGGTGTCAGGACCCGTCACCAACCCCACAGCGCACTCTCTTGCGTGCTGTGGGGGCGGCATGAGGGTGCCGGGGGGGGGCGCCTCTTGCCTGGGTGGCAAGAGCGGTACTCCAAGGCTACTGGTCCGAGCCCGGCCAGGCTGCATCGGGGACCATGGCAAACGTCACCCGGAGCCATTGAAGCAACCGGTGACAGGCGAGCCGGTACACAGTCCAAGAAGGGGTCGCCTGCCAACTGGAGCGGCCCCGCAACTCAAGCCACAAAGGTGAGGCGGTCGTACCGTAGACAAGCGGGAGCAATACCCCTTGTGGTGAGAGATACTGCACACGGCTGGGCCGCCCCCAGAGCTGCAGCCCAAAGGAGGGGGCATGTGGCCCTACCCATGGACACATGTGGGGACCCCCTCCCACGTGGGACACCTGGACCGGGTGGCCGCGACACTGCCTTCCCAAGCACCTGCAGGAGCGGCTTAAGAGGCACCTGACCTAGGGCAGAGGGAGGGACAGGACGTCCCCTTGGTAAGACCTTCCTCCCGCACTGTCAAAGGGGGCACCCTGAGCTCCCGAAGATACCTACCTACCTACTTGTTCTCTGCTGTGTGTGCTTGCTGTATTCTGTTTGTGGTGTCCTTTGCGCCTTGGCTATTTTGTGTGCGCGGCTTTTGCGTTGTCTGGTTGTGTGGTGCGCTTTTGTGTTTCGGCTGCGGTTCCTCTGTGCACCCAGCGTGCTCCCGCGCCTCCCGCGTTTGTGGTGTGCCGTGTGCTCCCTGGGCTGGGCCCTGTTTTTGGCACCTGGTCCTGTGCCTTGGTTGCGGCCCGCAGGGTTCCTCTCGGGCGTGCCTCGTGGACAAGCTTTGGTGCGCCGTAACTCGTCTGTTCCTGTCGCTCTCGGTGCGCCTGTCCGCTTTCCAGTCGCCGTGGTGCCTTCCCCTACCAGAGGCTCACGTTCCTGGATTTGCTGGGCGGCTGCAAGGGGCACATGGAGGCTGGCCGGGAACGGAGCTCATGATGCTCGCCGCTGGCCCCTGCCGCGGCGGGGGCGCTGGGCTTGCTCCGCGTCGTAACCGTTCGAGGTCCGGCTGTGGGGTTGTCCCTGGCTGCTCCCTCCGGCGTCGGTCTTGGGCTGAGTGCGCTGCGGTGGTTTTGCGCGTCTTGACCCGGTCACACACGCGTCCGGTTTTGCGTACCATCCGCTTCTTGACGGGGGAGTCGGCTGGTGCACCGGGGCTGTTTTGTCTGGACGCAGTCGCCTCCCATTTGGAGTCGGAGGACGCCACAACCGGGTCCGGAAGTGTGTGTTTGTTGTTGTGTTCTCCCGTGTGTGTGTGGTTGCACTCGCCCGTCCGGGCGGCGTCCTGGTCGGGTCGGGCGGGCCGGCATCCCATGTGTGTGTGGTTGCACTCGCCTGTCCGGGGGGCGTCCTGGCCGGGTCGGACAGGCCGCCCTCCCGGGCGCGTCCTGGTGCGCCTCACCGTTCGTGTTGCCATTTTGTTTTCTTTTCGCCCCCCCCCCCAGGCTTGGTGTGCCCCTGTGTTTTCTTTTCTCTTTTTTTTTCTTTTATCTTCTCGCGCCTCCCTTGTTTCCGCCTTTCTGTTGTTTCAGGCCCTGGGTGCCCTGAGGCTGGGCCCTTTTTTGTTGCCCCGCCCCCCTTGCTCCTTTCCTTTTTTTTCTGCGCCCCCGTCATCTCCGCCTTTCCGTTGTGTCCGGCCCTTGGTGCGCTGGGCCTCGGCGCTTTGTGGTTGCCCCCCCCCCTTTTTTTGCTGTTTTTCGTGCGCCCACACTGGTTGCGTGCATGCAAGGTAATGTGCATCTAATATTTTTAGAAGTTTTAGATACTCACTTTGTCAGGTTTCAGGGGGGGGTTTTTTGTTTTCAACGGCTCATTGACTGAGCGCCCAGCTTAGCCATCACTGAGCCCTCAGTGAGCCGGGTCACTTAGCTCTGACTTAGCTCTCGCTTACCTCTCACTCAGCACACCAAATGGCTAACTGAGCACTCACTGAGAGCTGATTAGGGGCTCACTCAGGGCTCACTCAGGATTTTCTCCCCCTTTCTGCCCTCTCTTCCCACCCTTGCCGGCTCACACTTCACCCTTTTCACACCAACATTGGTCCGCATCTTTCACCATGTCTTTTCACCAAGAACTTGAGCGTGCATTCACACATACATAATTGCATACATGTACTGACCGCGACAAACACATAAACATCCAAGCACACCTACTTTGTGTGGGACACAAATATCCAAACACAAACACACAAATTCCCCCATACACACGTCATCACACTCATGGATATGCACAAATTGACAACCACATTCCCTCTTGTGTGCAATTATTTTGCATGTACATAAACACATGGCCACATGGAGGCATGCGCAGTGAAGAGCTACGGTGAGATGGTTACGGGATGAGAAAGTTTTATGGTGTTTTCAGCACTGTGTTTTTGATGTGCCTCCCCTGCTGCTTGCTGCTGGTGTCAGGTTCCTGCTGCTTGTTTTTGATGATGAAAATGTTTTGTTGTTGAAATACAAACAATTCAGGATAACCCAAGCCAGAGATAAGCAAGTAGAAGATAAACAGGATCAAAGCATGAACAGCTGCAGTCACAAAGAGTTAGATAAAGAGAACTATCAACAAGAGACCACATCAAATAACATTCAAAGCAACTCAGGATGAAATATTTTACATGTTTGAGAAACACTGATTGAAAAAATGCCCCAAGGGCTCACACTCTTCCATAGTGCCATCTTGAGATGTGCACTTTGTTTGGGTCCCATAGGTGCTGAGGTGGCATGGCTTGTGGCGCTGAGGTCACTGCAATGTCACATGGGATGTTCCTACTTAGCTAGGCTGACTGGGAATTGAACCCAGGACCTCTCGAAAAGAGGTGCCCCAGCCCCCTAGGGTGCATACCACTAGGATAGCTAAGAATTCATGAGAAAACATAGAGAAGTTCATAGGCTCTGACTCAGTATATCAGTGCCTCAGTCACTCAGGAAAATATGCTTTAGTGCACATTGTTTTGGGATTAAGGGGTGCACACAACATCCTGACTTAGTGTTTGGTTCTATAGGTCAAGATGTGTTATCACCCATTTTGGTTAGGCCAATACTAAGATAAAAATGCAACAGTGCTTAGAGCACCTCTAATACAACTAGAGTATACCTTAAAGCATTGGAAAAGCACTTTTTCTTACTCTCCCCTTGTGTTCTGGTGGCCGGCACTGTCGCATTTTCAGGAAAAAGGGGTTTTTTCTTGGCCTTTCCTTGGTTTCCACACCTACTTTAAAATACCTAAAGCTTCCCCTAGACTGGAAAAGAGCGCTTTACCATGGCCAGCGACTCTTGCTGCATTGTTCATGACAATTTCCAACAGAATGCTCAGCGCTCTTGGCGCTGCGGGGGTTTCTGCCGCTTGGTGGGGTTAGAATAGGGCATGCAAAGACCATATGCATATGCATCCCTCCCTCCAAGCTGCAGCATAACACAAACCAACGCCAGACTTTCATAGGACGCTCGATCGAAGTCTCATGGAACCTGATGGAGACACCTGTCCTGGTACTGGGGCGAGGGGGCGACAATTAAATTGAAATTGCCACTTGGTGGGGTCTTGGTTCTGGTTAAGTCTCCTGCTGCTGCTTTTTGGCCCGAACAGCGGCCTACTCAGCGACGCTTTGCGAGGATATCTGTACAACACAGGAATGGAAGGATGAGGGACGAATCCACGCAAACGCGAAGCGACAACACCTAAATCCGTCAAATGACGGCCTAGAATTCTTCTGAAAGCACATACCTGACCAGAATCCAATTGTGCATCAGATGCACATTTTTATAAAATTTGTGGTCATCTCCAGATTTTTTAATTCAGGAAATTCCCACACAGAAAGAGACGGCGCGCAGGAGCGTGTCTTAGCGAAGCGCCGGAAAACAAAGAATTAATGCGATTATAAACGTATGTTACGTATAATGACGAAAATGACGAAACACACAGAAATAAAAAAACATAAAGATTCCATGCTTACTGACAGAAAGAGTCAAAAGTTCAAGAATTCAAAAATGAACGAGAAGACTTCGATGAATCAGGTATAAACCACAGGTGTGCTCGTCTCGTATGCAGCATGCACATTGCTCGTCTCGTGTCTCCGTGAAAGTGCCTTGTAACAACGCTAACAAACGATAGAGGGCTAGATTAGAAAGATTGCAGGTTGTTAGAGGTAAGATTAGGGAAAAAACAGATGGCCTTCGGCCAGGGAGTGGTTGTCTCGGGGGGCTACCGGTCCTGCCCTGCGGTGCAATGCGGGGCAACTGTGACAACTGCTCTTACAGCACAACCCCCCTTTTTGTTGTACTGATTAGAACACACACACCTATGCATAGCGTCGTGTCTCGCTTGTGTTTCGCTTTTTCCCTCACCTCGCTTCACTCTCCAGCGGTAGGTAAGGTAGGTAAGCCCAGGTGGGGCCACCCCCTGGTGCTTAGGCGGCTCAGGTTGCATGGTATAAAACGACAGAAAGTGCCCAAAATACAGGGCCTAAAAAAACATCAAAAGAACCATTCTTTGGCTTGCAAAAGATCAAGCCGTTTTTGAAACACCAAATGAACTCTTATGTAAGGAATTTTGGCCTTTTCTTGGTCCTCATGGGTCCACAAAATGCTTTTCAGGGGGCAATGGACTGTTCCTTGCGCGAGGCCTCGCGCAAGGAGCGTTCCATTGCCCCTCCAAAGTCAGGTAATGATGGTAGAATTGAGGAATCAAGCAGGCGCCCACACTGGAGTGACATTACAGGCACCCTTGACTTGGTCACATTGTACAATATGTTTACGCGGGCGGACATTCAGCGCTCTAAACAAGCCTTGCAAATCTAATTGATGACTCAAGAAATCATTTCTAATGTTTTTGCATTCCTAACAAAAGGGGCACATACGTTGGAGGTGTTGCACAGGGTGCATCCTCCAGCATTGCTCATGATGCACACCTGCCACAAGTTATTGGGAGTGTCAAGCAAAAAAAAGAGTATTACTGGTAGCAGATGAAGCATGTCCACTCAACAGATGATGCTGAGCTGGACAGGGACCCCATTGGTGGTTTGGCTGAAGGAAAACTTGATCCTTCCGTTGTTGACTATACATGAAAGTGAAATGTGCAAAGAAAATATGAATTTGTCATGCATGGCACTTTTTTGAGCGTTTTTTTGGCCCCAAAAAAATGGATTTTTTGGAGAGTAAAATGCAATGTAGTGCAAACGACACCAATTATCAAGATGATGTTCGATACCTGGGAAAAGAAAGTGCCCTGGGGGAAGCAGTCTGCCAAGCGCAGCAGCTGACCAAGCCAAAAAATGGATTTTCCGCCTCCGAGGGGGGCAAGCTTCTGGTAAATTTCAATGACTCAACGACAATTTAGGTACTCATTGCTTCAGTGAAGGTTGTGCACAAGCGCTATCAGATGAGAACCCATCACAATGGTACAAAGAATATATTCTCTGGGCCTTTTTTTGCGCGAGGTCCCGCGCAATGAGGACTGCAATGCAGTCCCAGAACTTGAAAATCACAACCTATACATCTTTCTTCAAGCAGTGCAAATCAAAGAACAAACCGTGGGGTGGCTAGTGAGACCACTCGACCCTGATGCCGTCTTTCCAAAGGAAAATGAATCAGGTGAGGTTTTTGGTTTAGTAAGTTATGCGCGAGGTCTCGCGCATGGGGCAGCCCTTGTACCACATGTTGCATATGCTTTGCATTGATATTTACTCCGCCATGCTTCTGTTTTCATGATCCTAAACAGGATCAAAGCATGAACGGCTGCAGTCACAAAGAGTTAGATAAAGAGAACTATCAACAAGAGACCACGTCAAATAACATTCAAAGCAACTCAGGATGAAATATTTTACATGTTTGAGAAACACTGATTGAAAAACTGCCCCAAGGGCTCACACTCTTCCATAGTGCCATCTTGAGATGTGCACTTTGTTTGGGTCCCATAGGTGCTGAGGTGGCATGGCTTGTGGCGCTGAGGTCACTGCAATGTCACATGGGATGTTCCTACTTAGCTAGGCTGACTGGGAATTGAACCCAGGACCTCTCGAAAAAAGGTGACCCAGCCCCCTAGGGTGCATACCACTAGGATAGCTAAGAATTCATGAGAAAACATAGAGAAATTCATAGGCTCTGACTCAGTATATCAGTGCCTCAGTCACTCAGGAAAATATGCTTTAGTGCACATTGTTTTGGGATTAAGGGGTGCACACAACATCCTGACTTAGTGTTTGGTTCTATAGGTCAAGATGTGTTATCACCCATTTTGGTTAGGCCAATACTAAGATAAAAATGCAACAGTGCTTAGAGCACCTCTAATACAACTAGAGTATACCCTAAAGCATTGGAAAAGCACTTTTTCTTACTCTCCCCTTGTGTTCTGGTGGCCGGCACTGTCCCATTTTCAGGAAAAAGGGGTTTTTTCTTGGCCTTTCCTTGGTTTCCACACCTACTTTAAAATACCTAAAGCTTCCCCTAGACTGGAAAGGAGCGCTTTACCATGGCCAGCGACTCTTGCTGCATTGTTCATGACAATTTCCAACAGAAAGCTCAGCGCTCTTGGCGCTGCGGGGGTTTCTGTGGCTTGGTGGGGTTAGAATAGGGCATGCAAAGACCATATGCATATGCATCCCTCCCTCCAAGCTGCAGCGTAACACAACCCAACGCCAGACTTTCATAGGACGCTCGATCGAAGTCTCATGGAACCTGATGGAGACACCTGTCCTGGTACTGGGGCGAGGGGGCGACAATTAAACTGAAATTGCCACTTGGTGGGGTCTTGGTTCTGGTTAAGTCTCCTGCTGCTGCTTTTTGGCCCGAACAGCGGCCTACTCAGCGACGCTTTGCGAGGATATCTGTACAACAGAGGAATGGAAGGATGAGGGACGAATCCACGCAAACGCGAAGCGACAACACCTAAATCCGTCAAATGACGGCCTAGAATTTTTCTGAAAGCACATACCTGACCAGAATCCAATTGTGCATCAGATGCACATTTTTATAAAATTTGTGGTCATCTCCAGATTCTTTAATTCCGGAAATTCCCACACAGAAGAAGAGGGCGCGCAGGAGCGTGTTCTAGCGAAGCGCTGGAAAACAAAGAATTAATGCGATTATAAACGTATGTTACGTATAATGACGAGAATGACGAAACACACAGAAATAAATAAACATAAAGAGTCCATGCTTACTGACAGAAAGAGTCTAAAGTCCAAGAATTCAAAAATGAACGAGAAGACTTCGATGAATCAGGTATAAACCACAGGTGTGCTCGTCTCGTATGCAGCATGCACATTGCTCGTCTCGTGTCTCCGTGAAAGTGCCTTGTAGCAACGCTAACAAACGATAGAGGGCTAGATTAGAAAGATTGCAGGTTGTTAGAGGTAAGATTAGGGAAAAAACAGATGGCCTTCGGCCAGGGAGTGGTTGTCTCGGGGGGCTACCGGTCCTGCCCTGCGGTGCAATGCGGGGCAACCGTGACAACTGCTCTTACAGCACAACCACCCTTTTTGTTGTACTGATTAGAACATACACACCTATGCATAGCGTCGTGTCTCGCTTGTGTTTCGCTTTTTCCCTCACCTCGCATCACTCTCCAGCGGTAGGTAAGGTAGGTAAGCCCAGGTGGGGCGACCACCTGGTGCTTAGGCGGCTCAGGTTGCATGGTTTAAAACGACAGAAAGTGCCCAAAATACAGGGCCTCAAAAAACATCAAAAGAACCATTCTTTGGCTTGCAAAAGATCAAGCCGTTTTTGAAACACCAAATGTACTCTTATGTAAGGAATTTTGGCCTTTTCTTGGTCCTCATGGGTCCACAAAATGCTTTTTAGGGGGCAATGGACTGTTCCTTGCGCGAGGCCTCGCGCAAGGAGCAGTCCATTGCCCCTCCAAAGTCAGGTAATGATGGTAGAATTGAGGAATCAAGCAGGCGCCCACACTGGAGTGACATTACAGGCACCCTTGACTTGGTCACATTGTACAATATGTTTACGCGGGCGGACATTCAGCGCTCTAAACAAGCCTTGCAAATCTAATTGATGACTCAAGAAATTATTTCTAATGTTGTTGCATTCCTAACAAAAGGAGCACATACGTTGGAGGTGTTGCACAGGGTGCATCCTCCAGCATTGCTCATGATGCACACCTGCCACAAGTTATTGGGAGTGTCAAGCAAAAAAAAGAGTATTACTGGTAACAGATGAAGCATGTCCACTCAACAGATGATGCTGAGCTGGACAGGGACCCCATTGGTGGTTTGGCTGAAGAAAAACTTGATCCACCCCGGTCACGGCACACTGAAACCCACGCCAGACAGGCCGCCCTCAACAAGACCCAAACAACAACCACTCAACGCAACTCGCTGCCCACGCGCGGGCCTTCCCACGGTGCACCTACCTCAGCACACGGCGTCTACACGGCGTGAGATGACAGCGGGCAACGTAACACGACGCGTCGTACAAAGGCCGACCCGGGCACGACTAACCAACACTGAAACGAGCAGGACAACTACACGAACAACATCCGCCTGCGCAAGCGCCCGCTGCAGCGCCAAGGAACCAACGCCGAACAAGCCGACCATGAGCCGGCCAACACAACCGTGCACCAACTAAACCACTGCAGCGGCCACGACAAAACCATAAACAGACCAGACGCAAGCCGGCCGCCACCAAACTAGCCAGGCATGCAGGGGTCCAAACGGGAACGGCGTCCGACAGGTTGGCGACACTGTGGTGCGCCACGCGCGCCGACGATTATACCGGCGAACACAACAGAACACCGCAACTCTATAATTACGAACGTCACCCACCAACAGTAACAAACTACACTACACTACACCTGGACAAACAAAGACGCAACTAACCAGCACTGACACGGACTTGCCGGCTACACAAACAACATGCGGCGATACGACCACCAGCAGCAGCGCGACGGAACACACGCAAACCAAGCCGACCATGAGGCGGCCAAGACAACCGCGCACCAGCCACACCGCAGCTGCAGCCGCCACTTGACGGTAAACAGACCACACGCAAGCCGGCCAACACCAAACCAGCCAGGCGTGCACGGGTCGAAACGGGAACGGCGTCCAACGGGTCGGCGACACTGTAGTGCGCCACGCCCGCCGACCACCATACCTACGAACAAAACAGAATCTGCAACTCTACCATTACAAACGCGACCAACCAACGTTAACAAACTACACTATACACACTTGGACAAACCAGGATGCAACTAACCAGCACCAACAGGGGCGTGCCGGCTACACAAACAACATTCGGCGATACGACCACCGGCGGCAGCGCGACGGAACCCACGCAAACCAAGCCGACCATGAGGCGGCAAAGACAACCGCGCACCAACCACACCGCAGCTGCAGCCGCCACTTGACCGTTAACAGACCACAAGCAAGCCGGCCAACACCAAACCAGCCAGACGTGCACGGGTCGAGACGGGAACGGCGTCCAACAGGTTGGAGACAACGTGGTGCGCCACGCCCGCCAACGACCATACCCACGAACAAAATCGTGGACACTACCTTCACGCAACCGACCAACCAACATTAACAAACGACGCCGAACCATTAAACGACCGACCAACCAACCGCCGACTTGGTACATGGCGGCAAAGCTCTCTGCATTGGACTTACGTGCGCCCTGCTCTGAGGGTTTGACCAAGCCAGGCCTTGGTGGCCACCGGCGCCATGGGACACCTGCGAGGTGCAACGGAACCTTTGTCTATGCGGCTGGGCTCCACAGTGCAAAAGCAGCGACGGGAATTCGACAAGCGTCTCCCTGACGTCCTCTCTGTGTTCCTTCGGCACATGCGGTGGCTCATGGTGCGTAGGAAACCAACGGCCATGCCAGTCCTCGGGCAGGGCCACAGTCCAGTCCGCAGATACACCCCCCCCTCCCACACAGGGCACCAGGCAACCAGGATGGGGTGAGAGGCGGGGACCGAGGGAGCACTAGGGTGGGGGAGACCCCAGGGGAAAGGGTAGGGGCGAGGGGGAGGGGCAGGAGTAGAGCACGCGGGTGGCACACACGAGTGACAGCGCGGCTCAGACAGGGAGGGCAGACGTACAGGCAGGGTCGACAGCGAGAAGGAGAATTGGAGGGGAGACAGGCGAAAGAGGGGGCGCAAGGCAGCGGGACAGGGGTAGCACGTAGAAGAGCAGGGGGTACACGCAGGGCGCGCGGGAGCAGCAGGGGACCGCCAACACGGAACAAAACCAAAAAAAAAAAACAGCAGGACAGGCGGACACACAGGAATGGCACATAGAGGAGGCAGTGCGCGGGATGTGGGGGGATCAGGGGGCCAACAGGGGCGCAAAGGAACACAATGTCTCTCACAGAGAGACACCATGCCGATGACCCGCATAGAGCCGTACCGGCCGCCCCGCCCGACCATCAGGGAACTGATGGAGGGGGGGCCGGCGGGAGAGGACGACGAGGGAGTTTCCCCGAAGGGGTGTCTGGGGAGGCCGCCCAGGTCGGCTTAAAGGTCCGAAGACAGGGCAGAAGCCCGGAGGCGCGTGAGGGCGCGCGAGATACAACCATGGCGCGGGGACGACGAGCGGCGAGCACACGGAGCAGGAGAACAACACTAAGAGGGCGAGCAGGAGACAGAGGGGAGGGGAGAGTAGAGAGGATAGAGAGAAGATACATGTACAACAACGCGGGCTAAAGGACTTGGTCGCCTGGCATGGCCGGGGACCGCCAAGGGCCGCGCCACAGGATGGCGGTGGGACTGGACCCGAGCACCGAACAGAACCGAGACAGATGGCGATGCAGTGTTGTTGTGCGTGCATGCAGGGAGGAGGGAACCACGCGGAAAAAAGCGCGGCAAAAAAAAACCCGCGGACAACACCACGCAGCACCACAAGGAGACGGGACAGAAAAGGACGTGTGGCTAGGGCGACGCAACGGCCCCAGGAGACTAGGACGGCATGGGAGGCGGCACAGGAGTGAGGGGCGGGGGCGGGAGGGGAGCGACCCGTGCTAGGCGCACAAAACGGTCCCCGGATGGATGAGGATCCAGTGGGCCCGCGCCACAGGGTTGCTGGCGGCCCGGTGGGGTATAGTCACTGGATGAACGATGGGATGGGGCCGCACAACAACCCAGGGGATGAGGCCTGGGCCGCGACACAGGGGAAAAGGGCGGGAAGGGAGCGACCAGTGCTAGGCGCACGAAACAGCCCCCTGATGGATGAGGATCCAGTGGGCCCGCGCCACAGGGTTGCTGACGGCCCGGTGGGGTATAAACACGGGATGAGGGATGGGATAGGGCCGCACGACAGCCCAGGGGATTAGGCCGGGGCCGCGGCACAGCTGAAAGGGACGGGGGCGGGAAGGAAGCGACACGTGCTAAGCGCACGAAGCGGTCCCCGGAAGGAAAAGATCCCAGTGGGCCCGCGCCACAGGGTTGCAGGAGACCCGGTGGGGTATAAACACGGGATGAAGGGACAAGGGGACGGGGCGGGGAAGGGCGTGTGGCTAGAGCCACACAACAGCCCGACGGGGTAGGGAGTCCATGGGACACTGGGAACGGGCCGGTGCCGGGATGAGGCAAAGAAGAATGGGACATGGGATGGGCAGGGAGGCCGAAAGCGCCAAGCAACAGCCCCATGGGATTGGGAAACCAGTCGCCATGAAGTGGTGAACTATGGGCCAACCGTGGGGAACCTGACCACGGGAAGTCGGAACTCCGGGACGGCCGTGAGGTGTCCGCAGGGGTGAGGGTTGACCTTGAGATCCCCGGGTCAATGGCCTGAGTACACGTAGGTTCACGCGTGAGCAGGACCAGGGGGAACGTGGAAAGGGTCGCCCCCTGGCCTCCAGCCGTGGATGGACGACAACCAAGTGCATCCAGGAGCCGAGTCGGTAGTCCAACCCGTGAGGGATGGGGAGTGGTGGAATGTGGTTGACAGAGAGAAATGCTCCGCTGTCGGCGAGGGCCATCCACAGGAAACCCGCCTGCAGGCGCCCAATAGGCTGTGCTAGGGGGGGAAGGCCGGGAGATCCTTCAAAGGGTGACCAGAAGGAGCTGAAACCGTGAGGGCAGCAACTGGAGGGAGCCTACCGCCAGTCATGCCCCAAGGGAACCTGGTTGAAGTTCTCGGCCGTGAGGTGAGACGGGGGTCGCCAGGGGAACTGATGGTGGAGAGCTCTCCTTCCCGCCAGAGGCGGCCACCATGTAAAACAAACAAGGAGAAGTCAGATGAGGCTGCGGACGCGGCCGCCCCTACTTACTTACTTACTTACTTACACTATACACACTTGGACAAACCAAGACGCAACTAACCAGCACCAACACAGACGTGCCGGCTACAGAAACAACATTCGGCGATACGACCACCGGCGGCAGCGCGACGGAACCCACGCAAACCAAGCTGACCATGAGGCGGCAAAGACAACCGCGCACCAACCACACGGCAGCTGCAGCCGCCACTTGACCGTTAACAGACCACACGCAAGCCGGCCAACCCCAAACCAGCCAGACGTGCAGGGGTCGAAACGGGAACGGCGTCCAACAGGTTGGAGACATCGCGGTGCGCCACGCCCGCCGACGACCATACCCGCGAACAAAATTGTGGACTGTACCATCACGCAACCAACCAACGCACATTAACAAACTACGCCGAACCATTGAACGACCGACCAACCAACCACAACGACCTACTTCGAACCTCCGGCCCCCCGGGAGAGCGCAAGCTCAACTGAGTCAGGAGGCGTGAGTGTGCATGCCAGTCCCGTAGCACGTGCTTCTTCAAGTCACCTCACGCCTACTGAAAACCAACCCAGGTGGGAGTGCCTGCAGGACAGGGCCTTTGGCCTGGCTCCCGGCCCGTGGGCCCCAGAGGCCGGAGGTTGATGAGGATGTGCGATTGGACCCTCCCCCACGTATCATCTGCCCGAAGGAGAGGAATGTGAGACTTTTGTCGAACATGGGTTACCTCTCTGGGCAGAACCCGCTGTAGGGCCTGCTCGCGGCAACCGCGCCCTTCCCCCATGTGGGGGAGCAGCTTTGTGGGGGCACGTGCAGTAGGGCCGTGAATCGGTGAGCAAAAGCCACTTGGTAAGATCCCCCTGCGGGGCAATGCCAGTTCGAGTCGACCTACCTACCTACTCAACGGGACTAACCTCCACCCAAAGAGAGCATGTGCATGGAGAGAAATTAACCTAACCATGCTTAAAGAGAGATAAGCGGCGAAGGTAGTCAACCAGATGCCCCTGTGATGGCGCCCAGACGGCCTGCGCGCGCGAGGGCAACACGCCGGGCACCCGTTTTGGTATACCCCAGCCACCTCCCACCACAGCGACACCCTACTGCACAAGGCGGACTGGGCGGCGTGCCAGGACACCGTCTTACAGAACACGCCCCGGGGCCCCAGCCACGCCAAACTCATCGTCGCCGGTCATGATGACCACCTCGACCTACAGCCCCCCATGACGCGACACTCGGCGAGATCGCGCAGCGAGCACAGGCAGACCATGCGCTGACGCAGCGAGGACACACACCTCTGGGCGCGGCCAACGCCACAGCCTATGTCCACGCCCGGGACCTCACCGCGGCGGCCACCAACCACCGGGCGCTGCGGGCCAGGGACGGCCACACGCTGATGCAACGCAGGCTCCGCGTCAGAAAGGAGAGGCTCTCCGGCGTCGCCATCCTCCATGAGCCGTGCCTCCCCTGCGGCGGCCCGGAGGAGACCCTGGTGCACAGGAACCTGGGGTGCGCCCACTCGTGGCTCCTCTGGCCCGACTACCGCCTGGCGGTACAATAGGCGGCAAGCCACCTCCCGCCCTTTGGGTGGACTTGTGGTGCTCCGCGGGCG
Organism: Eutreptiella sp. 'Long Island Sound 2002'; assembly: GCA_964036045.1. Taxonomy (NCBI): domain Eukaryota; phylum Euglenozoa; class Euglenophyceae; order Eutreptiales; family Eutreptiaceae; genus Eutreptiella; species Eutreptiella sp. 'Long Island Sound 2002'. Next base: position 125,546,270 of record OZ038381.1, on the reverse strand, counting down.
CCGCCCGGACGGAAGTCTTCTGCTCTGACTGGTGCCCGAGGAGGCGGAGGCGCAGCTCCGCGCCATAGCCCGCTACGACCCGCCGGGAGGGACCTCCGTGGACAATTTCCTCCACCACATGCTCCAATGGGGGATTTCGCACGGGAGCTTCGCAACCACCGGCTGGAGCAACTCCCCCGCGAGCCCCTAAGCGCAGCGGCCCGGGTGCACCGATGGCTCACTGTGGCAGAGGGCAACTGCTCCCCCGCGCCCTGACAAGGACTTCGTAGCCTCCCTCCGTGTTGGGAATGGCAGTCTGGAGTGCCCGCCCCAACAGGACCCCCACCCGTACCAGGACCTGCCAGGGGGTTTCTCGAAACACCTCCAAGACGCCCTCTTCCCACAGTGGATCATCGGGCGCGGCTCCATGACCGCATGGAAGGCACGTATAGTTGGCGAGGAGTGGGCGCGCGGGTGGGGCTGGTGGTGCGTCGCCACGCGCGCCCTGGAGACCCCCGCACAACGGTACGCCGCCATCCCGCTCGAGGGGTGGGGGCCGCACACCCGGCCGAGGCCCACCATGATCCGCGGGCCCCGACCACCCGTGGGACGCGGCGGCGAAGGAATGGCTGCAAGCAGCCCCGGACCCACAAGCAGGGTGGAATGGGGACGTGTCCTCGCTCATCAGGATGCCCGTCCCCCCCCGCATTGTCCTGCACACCGCCAACGTGCTCCAAGCCACGGAGATACACACATGGGGACGCCACGCAGCCACAATCTGATGGCACCCCCCAGGAAGACGGTGCCGCCTGGCTCGCCGTGGCGCACTTCAAAACTGGGGGGCCTTTGTACGACGACGCCCTGTCCCGGCTGGACGACACTCCGGGGCCCTTACTCCTCATGCTCCCCACAGACCTTGGAGCCGCGCTGCACCAGGAGCTAGACAGCTGCGACAGGCTGCAAGTAGGGTGGGAGGCAGTCGCGGATGGCAACCTACTGGCTCTCCTCCACCGAGACACCGCAGACGAGTGCCAGTGGGGCATGCTGGCGCCCGACCTCACCGGGCGCCACGTGTATATGGCAACCCCCCCCCAGGGGCAGCCCCGCCCGGGGTGGGATGACCTCATCGCCGCCTTCCACGACCACGGGATTCTCCCCGACGACACGTGGCGGGGAGTCCGGCAGAAAACCTTCGGCAGGGACTACCGGCGCCGCGTCCGCGCTGGCCTGCTGGAGATCCAGAACCCCCTCTGCCAGAGTCGGGACGACCTCTGGCTCCGCCGTCACGGCCCCTGGTCGCCGCCCTCCCACCTCCCACACACCTGCCACCTCTGCGGGGAATGCGACACGGTGTCCTCCTTAGCGCCGACAGGCGCCAACAGGTGCGTGCAGTGCTCCAAGGTAACCGCGTGCCCCTGACCCGAGCCTCCCGCGGGCCTGCACGAGCGTACGGAGGAGGAGACTTTGCACCGGCGCATCCGGGGAGCACACGCCCCGTCATACGAACGCGCGGGCCCCGCGGGCGCCGCCTTCCTGTGGATCCACGTGCACCTGCGGGACCCCAAGTCCGTCGCGCACCTGTAGCACGTGTTGGCGCCCTGACCTCCACCCGCCGCCACACTTTGCAGAGCCCGCAGCACCATGCCTTGCAGACAGGGGGACGGGCCGGGGCACGCCAGAGCCCGCCGCCGAGCGCAGGAGGCGGCAGTCCGGGGCCTAGTAGCGGACGCGGTAACAGAGGCGCACGAGGCGCACGCTGCCGCATGGCACGACCTGGCGGGCAGTGCGAGTGCTTTCCTCAGCGAGGCCGCCCTCCCTGCCGTCCGCGCCCTGAACGGAGCGGAGACCCCTGCGCTGCTCCCGGCGATGCACCGGATCGTGAACGCTGTCCAGCCAGGGCTCATCAGCCCGGTGGCGGCCCTCTACGGGCACTGGATGCAGTGGCGCAAGTCCAACCGGTCAGGCCGGCCCCTGTCCATGGTGGACACCCTGCCACTGACGGGCGCGGGGTCTGCCATGTCCCTCTGCAGCAGCGCCCCAGCCCCGCTGGACGCCCTCAGGAAGCGCTGCCCCGGGGACACGGCCCCGTACCTGAACCAGGCGCGGGCCACATACCCAGGGGGAGTGTCCGCGTTGGACGCGGCGCTCCACCTTCTACACCCAGCGGACGAGGACCTGGGGGTGGGCGAAGTCACAGTATTCGTGGAAGGCGCGGACGAGGCGCCCACCCGCTCCCGGCCGACCAACCCGGTGTACGACAGCGCCAGGCCGACCCCCCCGTACGTCGTCATGTGCGAGGCGTTCCCCAGGGATCCCACCTGGTGCCGCGCCCTCCCGCCAGCGACGCACGCACCCTGCAGCTGGGCCAACCCGAACCTATCCCCCCCCCTCTCCAGGACCAGGGGTGCCCACCACAGGGGGCAGGTCCTCTGGAAAGAGCGCCCGGGCACCCCCCTGCTCCTCCTCGTCGTCGCGACCCGGGGGGACCCGGAGCGGGTCTTGGGGATCACCCCCACCCACCTGTACGGGGCAGCGCCCGTACCCCGCCCCCCCCTCCCGGCGCCCGCGGCGCGGGACGGGGTACACACCTTCCTGCGCACACAGGAGGTCACTGCCGTTACGGGGGTCAACCTAGTGCGGCTCCCCCCGGCACCACCCGACGACCCCCGGGGGCCCAGGGCCCTGAGCCCCGCCCCGGACTGGGAGCTGTGGCGCGACGTGTGGGCCGCGTGGCTCCCCCGCCTCCCCACCCAGTGCCGATGGATGGCCACCGGCCCCCGCCCACACGGGGCTAACGCCACCGCCGGCCCCCCATCCCCTCCTCCCCTCCCCCCCGCGGAGCACTGCACAGCACTGCCCACGGCACAACACAGATACACCGGGAGGTAGTGGGAAGGGCACACTTGCCACCACGCTTGCCAACCAGGATAACAGTGATGTCGAAATCTGATGGCTCCCCCCAGCGGGACGACCGCCACCACCGCCGGTCCCGATCCCGCTCCCCCGTCTCCCCGGGATATGCGGGGGAGACCCTCGCGGAGCGCGAGGAGCGGAGGCTGGCAGAGGCAGCGGTGCCGGTCGGGCCACCGGCTGGGCAGCCTAGGGCAGCCTCTGCCGACACCGGGCCGTCCACCCGGGGGCCTGCGCCAGCCTAGGAGACCGCCTCCGCCGCCCAGGCTGCAAGCCCTGCCGCCCCGCCCCGGGAGGGGGCCCCAGGCGCACAGGGGGCTGAGACCGCAGCCCCAACAAGCCGCGCCGCGGCCCCAACTGCGGCCCCCTGGCGCGCGGCCAGTGCAGGGTGGGCCCCGGCGCAGGCCACACGCGCCTCGCCGGGGGCTACCACGGCCGCAGAGGGGGGCGGGGAGAGTGGACGTGGAGTTGAGACCGCGGCCCCGGCGAGCCGCGCCACCGCCCCGGCCGGCCATGCTGCGGCCCCCGGCATGCCGCGGGCGCTAGGGACGGACCCCGCGCGGGCCCCGGGCGCCTCTCTGGGGGCCGCCGCAGCCGCAGCGAGTGGCAGGGAGGGCGCGAAGTACCGTGCCCACACCAACCCCAGCAACACCCACTCCAGCCCCCCCAAGCCGTTCGCCCCCAATGCCGCCTTCCCCACGGGCCGGACGCGGCACGTCCGCCCCCTGGCGCCCGAGCGTTCGCCGCCGGGCGTCAGGCTGCCGTAGCTGCCGCGGCAGCAGGACGCCCGGCGCGTGATCCAAGAGGGGGGGGACGGCGCACAGGCGGGGCAGGGTGCCGGCCACGGGAGCGCGGAGCAGGGGACAGGACCCAACAGGCGGAGTGCCCAGGGACACACGCAGGGGGCAAGCCAGGGCACACGCGGCAAGGAGCGAGGGCGAAAACGCGGGAAAGGCGCCGATGCCAGCGGCAGCGGAAGGGCAGCGGGCGGCGCGAGGCGGGACAGGGAGCAGGGAATGGGCAAAGGCACGGGAAGGACACGCAGGGGCGCGAGCAGGGCGCCAAGGCGGGCGGCCACAAAGCGCAAGGAGCGGAGAGGGGCGCGGTCGGCGTGCGTGGGCGCAGCCAAGGGTATGGGCACGGGCACGGGAAGGGCACAGGCGCCGGCAGTGCAGGCCAAGGTGCGGGTGACAGGGAGCGGGTCCCACGGCACGGACAGGGGGACAGAGGCGTGAGGGCGGGGAAGGGACCCAAGGGCAAGGGCAAGGGCGCCGTGGGCCCCCGGGGACAGACAGGATGGGGCATGGGAGCCATGGGGGGAGGGCGGAGCGAAGGGTGGGGGACGTGCAGCCGGTGCGGTGCATCCCCCCCGGCATCCAACAAATGCCGGCGCACCACACCCAACACCACCACCAACACCAAGCCCAGCTCTACAACATCGACCCCGAGGCTGGAGACCTCATCCCCCCACTACCCCCCCGACCCCAGCACCAGCCAGCCCCCCCCGCGCCGAGGGCAGAGCCGGCGCGGATCGCCGCTGCCTCGGCGGCGGGGGGGCGGGGCGCGGCGCCAGCGCCGCAGGCACAGGGGCCACAGGGGGAGCCGGCGCGAGGGGCAGGGGGGGCCCGGCCCCTGGACCGGGACTGGGACACCTGGACCCTCTGGGGGGTGAGGCCCTCCCTCTGCTGGTGGAGGTGTACGGGTGGCTGAGCTGGGCCTGCTCGGGGACCACCAGGGGATGAGGAACCAGCGATTCGATGCCGTGCTCCTCCGGAAGGACGGGGGGAACCGGGAGGTACCCCCGGGGGGGCTGGGCTGCCCCAGAGGACCACGAGGGGGTCCTCTGGATGGTGATTCTGGCAGCGTGGCCCGACAGAGAGCCGACATGGCCGGCCTTCCTGGAGGGGGACGTCAACAACTGGCTCCCCCAGGCTTTGCGCATCGCCCTCACCCACTGGCGCTACCGCCGGCGGCACGATCCACCGCCGCAGCTCCAGCCCCAACACAAGCGACGACGCAGGTGACGGCCGCGCTCCGTTGGCCCAGGCGATGGGCGCGAGGGGGTGCGAGGGGGACAGTGCCGCGGGACGCCCCCCCCAGCAGAGCCGGGCCCCCCGACCCACGCCCCCCCCACCGTACAGCGCGACGGGGGGGCGCGCGCCACCTCCTGTGGGAGGGAGGACAGGGGCAGCGAGCGCAGGGGGAGGGCCACTGCCCCGCAGTCCTTTACCCGCTGACCGCTGACCCGAACCGCCACCCCCAGCACTCACCCCCCCCCCCTGCCAGCCAGCACCGCGCCGCGACGGCGAGGGGAGAAGGGGGCCCGAGCGAGGGCCTGCACGAGGGTCCGGCACCCAAAGGGTAGAGGGAGGCAGGGGAAGAGTGCGCCCCCCCAGTCGGCGGCTGACCCCTCAGGGCCAGAACCACCAGGCCGCCCCCCCCACGGCGATCGGGGGGCGGCGTCAGGGGACCAGGGGACCCCCCCCTCTCCCCCTCCCCCCACAGCCAATGGGCGGACGGAGGCCGGCTGCAGAGACGGCGGCCTCGCACCCCCCCCGGGGTGGCCGCTGCACCCGGGGGGGGGGGGGCACCACAGCCGCGGCAAGCGCAGCTGCGCGCCAAGCGCCCCCGGTAGACCGCCCGCTCACTCCCGCATTACCCGCTGCCGACCGGCAACGGAACAGCGGCACCCAGGAAGGCGCAAACGAAGCAGCCCACTCTGGTGCCAGCCTGGGGAAGGCGGGGGAGCGGAGCGGGGCGAGGAGACCTCTCCCTTCCCCCCCACCACACTGACCCACCGGCGGCCGACCGGGCCGCGCCCGGCGCCGATGGCCCCCCGGCAACCCCTGACTGCACGTGTATACCCCAGGGGGGCGCGCCGGAGACGGAGGCTGACAGGGACGGGGGCCACCCCATGGGGCATGGGGGGCGGGGAGCAGCGGCGCGCCCCCCCCCCCCTCTCCCCCCTGCTCCCCCCCGGCCTGCGGGCCGCGGGGGCGCCGGCCCTCCGCCCCCCCCGGGGCCGAGGGGACGTCCCCCCTCCCCCAGAAGGAACCGTAACGCCGGGGGAGGGGCGCGGCTGGATCCGCACGCCGCGTGCCCCCGCGCCCCCCACCGCCTGCTCCGGCGGGGGTCGCGACCGGCGGGCGAGCCCGCACCAGCGCGCCAGAACAACGCACGGGCCACGCCCGGAGGCGGCACCCGACGACAAACCCAAGCAGTATGGGGGCCGTGCCCCCCGTGACCAGAGGTAGGTAGGTAGGTAGGTAGGTAGGTAGGTAGGTAGGTAGGTAGGTAGGTAGGTAGGTAGGTAGGTAGGTAGGTATCTTCGGGAGCTCGGGATGCCTCCTTTGACGATGCAGGAAGAAGGGCTGACCAAGGAGACATCCTGTCCCTCCCACTGCCCTATGTCAGGTGCCTCTTGAGCGGCTCCCGCATGTGCTTGGGAATGCATCGTCGCGGCCACCAGATCCATGTGTCCGAGGTGGGAGGGTGTCCCCACATGTGTCCATGGTTAGGGCCACGTGCCCCCTCCTTTGGGCGGCAGCTCTGGGGGCTGCCCAGCCGTGACCAGTGCATCGCCAATGACGCCCGCAATGTTGACCGCTCAGGGAGGGCAGAGGGATGGACTGGGTCTGTTGGAGCCTCCGGGGGGGCAGTTCCGGGCCGCCCCCCCCCCCCCCAGCCAGGCTGGCCCGCTGGCGGCAGGCCGCACCAAGCGCACGGGGCTGCCCCGCGACTCCAACCGAACGCGTACACCAGGGGGGAATGCGCCGGTGACGAGAGGGGGGCTGGGTAGGGAGCGGCACGCCGCCCGCCCCAGAGACAGAGCAGGTGGGCCACGGCGCGACCCCCCCCCTGTCCCCCCACCCCCCCACCGGCCCGCAAGCCACGGGGGCGCCGGCCCCCACCCCCCCCCGAGGCAGAGGAGATCATCCCCCCTCCCCCCGGCAGGACCGCGGCGCCCGAGAGATAGGCCGGGGCAGGGCCTACCCCCACGCCCCAACCGCCTGCTCCCGCAGGAACCACGAAGATCAAGCGCGCCCGCGCCAACACGCCAGGGTGCCACACGGACCACGCTTGGGGACAGTAAGCGAGCACGAACCGGAGCGGTATGGGGGCTACGCCCTCCATGGCCAGAGCGGAGCCAAGGACACCCGCTTTGTTGCCTGCCCAGGGAAGGCAGAGGGACGGACCGAGGCAAGGCAACCCCCCGCCCCACTGGCCCCCCCGGCCGCACAGTCGGGGGGCAGGGCGCACAGGCCGCCCCCCCCCCCCCAACCCCCACCCCACCCCCCGGCGCTGGAACGCCCCAGACGCGCAGACCCACCCCACGGGGAGCGCACATCCCCAAGCCAGGTAGGGGGGAAACGGGACCGGGCCGCCCCCCCCCCAAGCAAGCGAAACGGAGCACGGGACCGAGGCAGGACACGCAGAGGGGCACAGACCGCGTGGAAGGGCCCTACCAGCGCCAAACACCGGGACTGCGCGAGGTGCGCGCGCCACACCAACCAGGGGAGGGGGGTGGGGGGGAACGGACGCCGTGGGAGCGCGAGTTCACACACACATAAGAGACACGCGGGGAATACCAGAAGGGCAACCAAACCGAGCCCGCGGAACGCACAGACCGCATGGAATGGTGTACCAGCGAGCGCGGGTAAGGGACACCCGGACGGGACGGCCAGCCACACACAGCGCAGGACACGCGGGGCGGGAAGGGGCAAACGGGGAAGACACGACACCAGGTACGGGCCTGAGCCCCCCGAACCGGCCGCGAGCGCCGCGCACACACCACCAGGGCACTGCACACGCCAAGGCAGTAGTGGCGCGCCGCGCAACGCACCAGTCCCAAGGCTAGGCAGCCTGGGCGCCAGCCCACGGGGGTCCCACTGGCGACAAGCCAGTAGCACGGGCCTGGCGGCGCCGGCGCCCCGGGCGACCACGCATCAGGGGGGCGACGCGGTGGGTAAGCGCCTGCAGCTACGGCTGCTAAGTGATGCACTGACCGGGGAGTGGCAAAATGGGGAAGCCGGGGAGGGACAGGGCTCCGAGCCCCGTGAACCCGGGGGACTCCGCCACCAGGCAGGAGGTGTGTCATGCAGGGCCCCCAACTAGGTCCCCGTGGCAGGGATATCACCTGGCCCAAACAGGTGGCCCCCCGGACCCGAATGGCGTCTAGTATCCGCAAAATCAAACCTCAAGCCTCAAAGCCCACAGAGAGATATTCCCCAAGCAAATCCCTTGAGAGAGATTGACCTATCCGCCACGAGAGAGGGCATGCATGGGGAGAGAGTTTTGCCTAGCCATGACCCAAGAGAGCATGCATATGGAGAGAGTTTCGCCTAACCTTGACCCAGGAGAGCATGCATGCACTTGGAGAGAGAGTGGCGAAAGCTCAACCAATGCCTATCCTTGAGTTTAAGCATAGGACGGCAAAACCACGGCATGTCTTAATTGGACAATTTCCAAGCCACGGGCACTTGAACAAACTGAGAGAGCCCAAGAGTCTCAAAGGATCAAGGGGGACGGTCCATTGGCACAATAAATGCTTCATTTACCTCTTGCGGAGAATGACGAATTTGGAGAGAGAGGGAGAGTGAGGGAAGGCACCAAATCCACCTTTGGGACAGGAGACACCATATGTTCACCTTGACCATGGAGTTATGGGCACGACCTAGTTTGAGTCACGCCATGAAGACACAAATGAACCATGCATGAATGACAAATGCAATGTCAACTGTTAGAATGAATGCATGAGACCTCAAAACCAAATATGGTGTGGCACCCCAATAGAATCCAACTGCAAGGCAACAACCAATGTATCCCACAACCAGCGGTGCGCCTACCTATGCTCCCCTCGGTCTCACCTCTCGTACCCTTCGGAAGACCCCCCATGTGACTGGTAGGTTTTGCCGTGACTACTAATGCCACCATAGCAGAGATAAGGACGCTCTTGGTTTCCCCGGCGGTAGTCCCTCAATACTGCCCACAGAAGCGATCAATGTACGTACTATGGCTATCACATAGTCTTCTTCTGGTTGGATAAGTGATTCCAAATTCCACATGACCAAAGACGGCGCGCGCACACACACAGCAGCAGCCAATCGACAAATGGGAAACCAAAACAATGTTAGAAGAAATGCTGGCCGCCCACAGAATTGAAATAAAATCAATGCAACATCATAAATGCAAAAAAAAACTGAAATCTGCAGTCAGAATGAATTTGTGTGATCGAAATCTGCGACTGGAATCAAATGCTGAGATCGCATAAGAATTTACACCTGAAATGGCACACAAGAAGCAACATGAGTGTGCAAAGGAGAAACGGGCAACAAACTTGGATTCTGACATGGCTATGCCCTAAGTTTCACAGCGCATAGTCGCAGCATTTGGTTGGGCTGGTTTCTGGCACATGTTCATCACTGGACGTCGCTGACAAACTTGTTGGAAAAGATTTGGCGATCTCCGGCGCTTCTGAACCAGAGTAAGAGGCCCACCAAGCCTCATTATCTTTCTCATGATTAATTTCCTGATTCTCTTGAAGTTCTTGACGATGCTCCTCAGTCCACGTACTTGAGGTGGAGATGGAGGTTGTGGAGGATACACCCGGTTGTAATGCCGCTCCTGGCCTACCCAGGCCACGCCAGGCCGTCAACTGGTTGATCTGCAGTCCAATCTTGGGCTTGATGAAGGACTTGATCTCCTTGGATTACCTCCTTCTAATCGCGTGTGCCAAGGGTCGACATACCTTGAAGAACACAAAGAACACCAAGTCCTCCTTCAGAGCTGCATCGGCCCTAGAATAATTTTGACGCATATTGGTACGCCCTTGTATCTTGGATATCCAGCCTGCCTCTCTATGTGGGTGAAGAGCTTGTTTTTGGACTCCATTTTTGTCGTCAAAATTTGTCTTTCACAGCCATTCGTTGGGGTGCAGCCCAGAGAACAAGAGAGCAACAATGCACCACATTCACCCCAGAACAACCCCAACAAACACCAGTGACAGGTCAGTTTTTAGACTTGGAGACACGTGCGAAAGTGCCGCGTGCCCCTAGTACCACGCAGCCGCAAGTGAGACAACCCGACAGCCACAAAAGGATGCAGGGAGCGACATGCTGCCCCCCCCGGCGCTGCACACCAGCAGCAGTGAGGGTGCCAGCAGAAAAAAAAAGAGCCCAAAATTGGGAGGAACGCAGACAGCAAAGCAAGTGGGCCCAGTGCCACCCCACACACGGCAGTGAGACGAGCCCAAACAGGACACACAACCATACGCAAGGGAACCATGAGGTGCGAGCTCTGCAGCAACCACCAAATGCGGGGCACGCTGGGCGAGCCATCAGCAAACCCCCCCCCCTCCCTCTACAAGGTGCCAACATACTCCATAAGGGTGGAAGCTGTACCCCGCGCGCCGGGAGGTGCCCACGACGGGGGTGGCAGCAGGGCCCTGACCAGCCAACCGCACGGGACAGTCCACGGCGTACGGAGATGTGAATTCCTTGTACAGGGGGGGCAGGCGGGTGGGATAGGAGGGGGTGTGAAGTTGCTCCGGGAGGTCACGCGTTGGACCCACGTCCTTCTTTCCCATGCCATGGTGTCTGCTCGGGAGGGCCGGGCGGCGGCTGGGCCATGTCGGGCTTGCGGTAGTTCGTGCGGCTCGTGGAGGTCAGCCGCTGCGGCCTGGGGTCTCGGACAAGCTGCCAGCCCCAGTCGACAGGGAGCAGCCAGACGCGGTCTCCTCGGGGGGAGCGGGAATTCGCCGTCGGGGATGGCGAGCTGGGGGAGCTCGTGTTGGGCAACATGGAGGAAGGCGTCGAAAGGCAAGTCTCAGACGCCTTGGCCCAGGGTGGCCGCCTTGACAAGGGTGGCCACCCGCATGGGCTGGGTGGTGCCCCAGATGCGGAGCAGCAGCACCTCCAAGTGTCTCTCCACAGACTCGAGGCGCTGCTGTACCGCGGGGAGGGTTCCGAAGTACCCTCCCGTTTGGTTAAAAGTGTGATTTCACTTTCCTTTGGTTTCAATTCTCAATACGCTTACCAATATTACCTGCTGGACCCCAGAATGCCATTTGCGACATGCGGGGAACTGACTGTGCGCAATTCTGCCAACTATTCATTGCCGGTCTGCGGGACTCTGCTGTTGGTTTTAACGAGTTTGACGGTGGACTGATTCCCGCCGATAACGGTTACTTCAGCGTCCGTGCGGCTGACGCGCAGATCATCAGCGTAGGTTCGAATGCTACAATGATAGATCAGATGACATGCGAGCATTTGATGCACTTTGTAGTTTTGTGACCCCTACGTCCCTCTTGGGCATGTACTTCCTGGCCGTGGCACTCGTTTTAAGTCGGGGCGTGAAGCAGGTCACCACCCTACCCGAGCATATTGCCCCTAAGAAATCATTATATGACCCTATATATATGGGTTCATTGTATATTCCGTTCCACTTCTTTATTAAGAACATAGGATGTGAGATAGATAAGTCAATCTTGGATCCTTTGTATCTACAAAAATTAGTGGCTGCTAGGGTGGATTTCTCGTATGGGCATATCATGTGTTTCAACGGCTTTTTGCATCCTATCTGTTTGCAGGATACTACCACCCTTTCATCCATTGCTATGTCTTCTTTGCCAAGCTCTGTTGCCGCCGAGACCATTGCGACCTCTGCTTCGGACTCTTTGGTCCGGTTTCAAAAACTACAATATGCAGTGGACTGAGAACTTGATTCCCCGCCAAATGACATGAATGGAAAATCGTCAAATGCAATCGAAACAATGATTTCTTCAGCAGCAAGCAACTCCGACTGTCAGATGGCAGATGCGGTCATTGTTTTCCAACTCTCGGAAACCTAGTTTCACCATCGTAATCTTAGCATAATAATGCAACATAAGGACAAATGAATTCCTTGTTCAGATCCTAATCAAGGATGAGCAACATGTGTGGTCCCTTTGCCCGATAGAGCACAGTGAAATGCAACTCATTACCTTTAATGTGGAAGAAGCCGAAAGATGTATCCAGGAACAGCTTTGAACAAGTGATTTTGGGGAATGGTACGTTGATAATATGAAATTTCTTGGTATTTAAGAAAATGGTTTGTGGTGTTCAGTCCGGCAGATTTGATGTCGGATGCAATGAGGAATTTGCAATCAAACAACTAACTTTCAGACAGTTTTGGAGTCTGTACGCTGCCCACAGTACAAATTGTCAAAATGTTGCTACCTGAAGCGGATAAGGTTTCTGGTTTGCCCACACTTGTTCATTCATTCATTCATTCTGTGGCGGCTTATACCCCCGCCTAGGCAAGTCCGCATGTGTCCGAAAGAATAGTGTGGAGAGATATGGTGAAGCGGTAACCTGCCCACACTCGTGCTTGTTTGTTGTTTTGATCAAAGAAAACCGTGATGATTTTCCTCAATGCAAAATGAAGTCCACAAAGAGATAAAGTACAGCAAATCCAGGCACCAGATGAATGCAATCAGGATAGGTCCTTCAACAATCAAAACGTGTGTAACAAAGAGGTGCTGCACAAAGGCAATGCAAGCTCAAACACAATGCTTCAGTCAAATATGAACAAAGCAAATGCTTTCAGAATGAAGACTGACATCAGTCTGGCCACCAAGATAGTCCCCAGTGCACCCTTTGACATGCAATGGAGTTGGTTAGGAATCTGGGGCAAAGTAGGTTGAGCCTAACACAGGATATGGCTTGGCCAGCATGGCCAAGCAACTGAATTCAGAATCAGTTAAAGAATAGGCCCACATTAAGTAGGAAAAACAACTGAGTATAGGGGTCCTGAGGTGGGAGAGCAGTAGGCGTAACCAACAGGGCCCAAGGCATGAAATGCCTATTTTATTTAGGTATTACCTCCGTGAAGGAAGATACCTCCGCTCACTTGAGTGGTAGGGGTGAACTTCATGGGGGGCGAGGGTTATAACCCTACTTACTTTGAAAAATGTACTTGAAGCTTAAAAAGAGTGAGAAAAATGATTAAGTGTAAGTCTTCATAACTTCCCAAGGTTTAGGGGGGGGTTGGCCTGGATCAAGTACCCCAAGAAAGACATGGGGGTGACTTTTTCTTACTCCCCGCTGGAATACTAGTTGATCGAGTTGGTCGGACCAAGGAAAAAGGCTCAAACACCCTGATGTTACTTCAGAAAATGCTTCAAACCAGCAAATGACACTCTCATCAGTTCATAGAAGCTTACCACGCTGGAGGTGGCCGTCAAAATCAGTGTAGTGTACCGCGAATGATGTCTCTAGGAAGGGGCATTCCTCAAAAGTCGCCAGTCTGCGGCAAATGCGTTTGGCACAGATTTTGGGGGTAGAGGGCTTTGAACCAAGGACCTCCTCCCTAGGGTGTACATGGTTACCCACTAGGGTATGGTGGAACGCTCTAATGCGGACAGCCATTGCTGTATAAACAGTGTTTTAGTAGACGTCCTGATCAAGGGCTAGGGCGGGGCAATACTTCTGATGGCGAGCACACAACTCCACGAGCTTAGAAAAATAGAAAATGTAACCAACAGGGCGTGAATCCTGTGGTTCAGCAAAAAGGTTAGCGATTTAAGAAGTCCAATCGCTAAAAGTTGACGAAGACACGTTGGAAATCATCATCTTCCGTCTAAATATCACAGTTGAACACAAGCGCAACTGAGCCGCATTCAGCAAGAGAGGCTCGGAAATTCAAACAGCTCCAGGAAAGGAAGGTACGAGCCGTGGTTTTCAAAGCTTTCCAAAGAAATCTTTGCACAGTTGCATCAAGCATTTTATAAAATGTAGGAAAAAGAGTGAACCAAACAGCAACACAACAGAGCAGGCGGACAACCCGCCTGTCAGGTATGTTACTGTGACGACAGATGTATGCATTGTGTTCATGTTGTTAGTTTCATCAAAACGCTAGGGTTGCTACCGCTGCGTTTGTTGCGGGTTCGGGTCCTCACCATTCTTGCTCTGGGCAAAGAAAACCAGGAATCAAAGGTATGCCAAACGAATGGAGCAAGCAGCACGCACGCAGCGTTAGAGTATGCGCTGTGCCCGCGATGCATTTGCCCAATTCGGGCGCTCACACGTTGTGGCGCTTTCCCTGTGCATTCATCCACTCTCTCCTTCTCTTCACAGGTGAAAAAGAAAGGGCTTCTGCGTGTCTGCTCTCGGTCTGTGTCTCCATGGTCATCGCCTTCCAGAAGTGCGTGTAGGGGTTAAATTCAGCAAGCCTGGTAGGGATCGAGTGTCGTTGTGCTCACCCTACCTTCGAAGGCTGGTGCTGGCAATAGTGAGTGTAGTGTCGTGGTGTCTCCTGCTCCGCGTGCTTTTCCTCACTGGTAGGGGAGTGTGTTAGCTTTTGGCCTTTAGAACAATTGGCGTTTTGTATGCCCTTAGCACATTTGGTCACCCCCTCCCTCTCTAGTAGGTAGGGCGTTTGCGGTTCACCGAAATGATACGCGCCAGCACACAAATTGGGCGCCATTAGAACGGTACCAGTAGCTGACCAGCACCTTTGGTCTGACATCAGTGAAGGCAGATGATGGCAGCGGCGCTCGGGACAGAAGTGAGACACACACAGACATACATAGCACACTTAGGGGTATGCCCACAACGCCAAGACTGGTGGAACGCCATGGGTCTGGACCAGTAAGGGGTCCTAACGTTGGGCACGCTTGGCCCCAGGGTGGGTGGACACACCTTGCCTTTCATCACCGTGCTTGCCATTCCCCCCTGGTCTAGGAAGCCACCGCTTCTCGCTGACGCCTCAAAGGTCATCTAATCAGGGCATATCCGATGCAAAATGCGGTCAACAAGGGACTCACTGACGCTGGTAACCACAGGCATGGGACTGCAGGGCACAACAAAGGCAGGGGCAGGGCTTGAAAAGCAGCGGATGTGCAGCGGATTGGAGGGCCGAACCCCATTGAAGGCGGGCGTTAGTAGACTCACCGAAACTGGAGCTCCACCGGAGTCCTGAACGTGTCGTCGCACACACTGAGTAGGCCTACCTGTCTGCAAAAGATTGCTCAGCGCCCCTGGGGTTAGAAAACAGAGGGGGCTGTGAGTAAAGGGCCTCAACTGTGAGTTCTCAAGGGACGGAATCTGTCGACATAGGCCAGCGTGTTCAGCTGACCACCAGTTGGGGTGGTCATATGGAGCAGGAAACCTTGGACTGATCCGATCCCATGGGTACCTAGTCCAGCGCGTAGGCGTGTTCTTGGTACTACACTGTGCAGGATGATGGCACGCTGGGAGGCTGGGGCAGTAGGACTTACCAACCATTGGACTGCAAACAGGACAGACCGCCTGGTGGTATTTCAATGATCCCCAGTGTTGCTTCCCTCGGTGAGGGAGAAGTGTACCTCTGGGGGGATGTCTGGGAAGTACCACGGCCTCCTGAAGCTTGCAACCTCCTCAATTTGGTTTGGAACAATAAATAGATAGGCACACAGAGATTAGCTTTTTTTCTTATGCTGGGACAGGGTCTGGCGCGGGTTAGTAGCTGTCCCTCGTGGTCCTCAACGGGGTAGGAACAAAAGATGGGCTTCATACTCCGATCTGGCTGTATAAAGGCTGAGATGGGCTCCCAGGTCGCATCAGATAGCCCATAGCCCCCCCAGAGGGTAAAAAACTTCCAACCCTGTTTATACTGGTGGCGTGCAATACCTGCAACCACGTAGTAGCCATCAATTGCCATCTCATCAGCAGTCATTTCTTCGAGTTCGTCTGCCTCCTCAGGGTTGGCAGTGTTCCCCAGGTTGATGCACTCGTCCTCTCTGTAAGAAGACGCCACTCATCCCAGGACACCTCGTCAGGAGAGTGGTAATGTCTCAGCCGCTTAGGTGCACACAGCAGCTCTCCACCTAGGTGCGGGCTGCCCCTCACATGGATCGTAGATCCATTTCTCTTTATAATGCGATATGGCCTAAAGAAAGGGTCTTGCACACAGTTGCGGGGCCTAGTGGGCAACTGCGAGTGGTGTACCAGCAACAAGTCTCCTACCTTGAAACTGGCAGGACGTCTCAAGCGGTTACGCCTGCTTAGCTCACGATCTCGAACGTGTTTCAGGTTAGCTCTAGCTAGGTTGGCCAGGTCCTGCCTGTGTTCCAGCGAATCCCCCACGGGATTCCTGCAGTCCTCAGGGAAGGGAGCTTTGAAAAACCATGCAGAATGCCCCCCACGAAAGATTTTGGCGGGGGTATAACCAGTTGAGGAACCCTCCTGAGATTTCATGGTTAGGACAGCCTAGGGTACCAAGCGTACCCAATCCTTAGTTCGTTCTTGTTTCATCAGAATCCTCAGGTTCTGCTCCACTACACAGTTCTGTCTCTCACATAGAGGGTTGGTAGTGTGAGTGTAGGGCACACCTGTCGTTACATGAATGTTCAGGGCGTGCAGTACTGGCTTGTATGATCCGGTGTCACTCCAGATGCGTACATCGTCTTTTGAGTGCACCTCCTTACGTGCCCCATAGTGTTCGAACCATTGTTCAACCAAAGTTTTCACTGTCTGTTCCTTTATGATCTCTTTGTTGCAGGGGAACGCATGGGTGAACCGGGTCAGACCACAGGTGACAACTAGACAACTGTCATAACCACCAAACTTAGGCAGACCGCGGATGAAATCCACGTACAACAGAGAGTTAGCACAGTACGGGACAGGCAGACTGGACACCCGTCCACGGCCACGTGAGTCGATCTCTTTGCTGGCGTGACAGCCACAGGAGTCCACTATGGGCTGCATAGGAGCGTGTAGTTCAACGCAAGTTAGTCGGGAGTGAAAACGCTCCCCGAAAATCTCAACAGAGCGGTTGCACCCTGTGTGCCCTGAACTGAGACGGGGCCACTGTAGGCAACCGTCCAGTCGTGCCTCAGGCACCACTATACAGTCCTTATGGTACAGATACTGGTAATCCTTATACCAGCGGTTGCCGTCTGTTAGGCGCGCCCCAAGGGCATGACTGAGGGAGTCGAGTACACATTGGTACTCCGACTGGTAGTCTTTCAGATTCCAACCCTGCAGTACACTTGCAGTGCGCATGTACAGGTACAGGTGGACATCCATGCGCTGAAACGCCTCTTTGGCCAACGCTTCCGAGCTCTCACCTAAGAGGGCATCGAAGCTATTACGAGATATACAGTCAGTCATTTCATCTTTTATACCCTGTATATGGTGGACGGTCAACCTGAACTGACTGGGGTAGATCCACCACCGTTTTAGTTTCGCTTTTTCAGGAGGGAGACCGACCTCAAATATTTTCACAGGCTCTTGGTCACAGAGCCACACAATAGGGTTAGTGCCAAGTAGGCGGGACTGCAAAGAGAGCACGAGCATCACAGCCAGGAGTTTCTGGTCGTAGGTAATTTAGTTGGATCTTGCTTGATTCCACTTCCAGTTCCAGTGCCCAAGGGGCACCAGACACCATTGATTGGCAGGGTAGTCATGCTTAAGGGTACCATTGCCGTTCAAACCTGAAGTGTGAAGCTGGCAGTGAGACAACTCGGCGGGGTTAACCTCCTGCCACTGGTATAGGGTAACATCCGCCCCTACATCACAGGCATCAGTGACGAGTATTATCTCGCCCTTAGGGCGGGGTACGCCCAGGCAGGTGGTAGACCAGATATTCGTCTTCAAGTCCTGGAAACAGGCATCCTCCTTGTCGGTCCATGGCCAAGGGCTGGTCTTTCTTGGAACGTCAGTCAGCGGGGCTGAAGAATATGTAAAATGGTGCATCTCAGCTCCGCAGGAAACCAGTTGCTGAACAAAGGGTCTGCGTTTTTGTGGTTTGACTGCGGAACTGTCCTGTTTCTCGAAATTCCCAGAATACGATGAACCCTCGCGCAGGATCTTTAGGCGGAGCATGAAATCGTACTCAATCCACAATTCGAAGACAAAAACCCTGTTCAAAGATATCGAAATATCAAACACATTTCGTTCACAGCAACTGGCATCTGGATGTTTCATATGTATTCGCAGACTGCAGTGCGTGACGGCTCGTTTGCGCGCTCGCTGTGCTGCTCATGCTGTAAACTATAGCACTACCCCCCCCTGAGACCTCAAATAGGTCTGACTCATCCCAGTGGGCGCCGCACTGTCGAAGACTGGACGAAAAATCGACAGAAAGAAAACAGTTTCTGGACTTCGACATGTGCTGGATTCCTGAAGCATAATAGTGGTCGAGACCCACAGACTTGGGCCCAGTGCAGAGAACACCTGTCATTATCACCTATGCACACGCTGTGTTCGACGTTGCCACCATGTCCTGGTCGAAGCTGCAGAAGCCTCGCCGGGGTACGGCGCTACCCACAGCAAGGCTGTGAGCTCGTAGAGATACCATAAAACAGAGACACAGCCATCGAGGCTAGTGTCCTGCAAACAAACAACCAACAGGACTGTACATCTGTCGGATCGACAGGGCATATTCAGTCAGTCGACGCCATTATCTGGCTTCCTGATTGTCAAATCAGCAGTCCCTCTTCCACAGGAGCGTGGACGATTCCTTCACGCGAAGTCGACAAACTTCGTGCACTTCCTTCAGCGTGTCAACGCTAGCCATGAACTTCAAGGCATCATGCCCGGTGTAATGTCGACGGATATTGCTTTCGAAGGCGTGTTTCTGAATCAGGACCCCAGATCGATGATTGATTCATCGAAGATTGGGATCACCAGGCCGGCTGTGGACAAGGCACTTGTACTGGAATACAAAGACATGCTCACGGACAAAAGGTAGGTAGGTACGTATCTTCGGGAGCTCAAGATGCCACCTTTGACAATGCAGCAAAATGGTCTTACCAAGGGGACATCCTGTCCCTCCCACTGCCCCAGTTCAGGTGTCCCTTAAGCCGCTCCCAAAGGTGCCTGGGAAGGCAGTGTTGCGGCGACCCAGTCCAGGTGTCCCGGGTGGGAGGCTGTCCCCACATGTGTCAATGGGTAGGGCCACATGCCCCCTCCTTTCGCCGGCATCTCTTGGGGGCTGCCCAGCCGTTTGGGGTATCTCTCACCACAGGGGGTATTGCTCCCGCGAGTCTACTGTTCGATCGCCTCCCCCCTGTGGCTTGAGTTGCGGGGCCTCTCTGCTTGGCAGGCGACCCTTTTCTGGACTGTGTACCAGCTCATCTGTCACTGGTTGCTTCCATGGCTCCGGCTGACGTTTGCCATGCTCCCCGATGCAGCCTGGCGGGGCTCGGAACAGCGGCCATGGGGTACCGCCATCGCTGCTGGTCCATTGGGTCGGCTAGGTTGCCCCAGGGCGTCCCACTCTTGGGATGCGCTTTGTTGTTACATGTCCCTGCGCGGCCCTAGGCGCGGACCTGGGTGCGGTGTCCTCGGCCCCTTGCAATTGTTCACCGGTGTGGATGCTTGGAGTGTTCTGTGTGCGGTGTCCACTGCCTCCTGAACCTTGCAACCTCCTCAATTCAGTTTGGAACAATAAATAGATAGGCACACGGAGATTAGATTTTCTTCTTATGCTGGGATAGGGTCTGGCGCAGGTTAGTAGCTGCCCCTCGTGGTTCTCAACGGGGTAGGAACGAAAGATGGGGTTGATACTCCGATCTCGCTGTGTAAAGGCTGAGATGGGCTCCCAGGTCCCATCAGATAGCCCATAGCCCCGCCAGAGGGTGAGGAATTTCCAACCCTGTTTATACTGGTGGCGTGCAATACCTGCAACCACGTAGTAGCCATCAATTGCCATCTCATCAGCAGTCATTTCTTCGAGTTCGTCTGCCTCCTCAGGGTTGGCAGTGTTCTCCAGGTTGATGCACTCGTCCTCTCTGTAAGAAGACGCCACTCATCCCATGACACCTCGTCAGGAGAGTGGTAATGTCTCAGCCGCTTAGGTGCACACAGCAGCTCTTCACCTAGGCGCGGGCTGCCCCTTACATGGATCGTAGATCCATTTCTCTTTATAATGCGATATGGCAGAAAGAAAGGGTCTTGCACACAGTTGCGGGGCCTAGTGGGCAACTGCGAGTGGTGTACCAGCAGCAAGTCTCCTACTTTGAAACTGGCAGGACGTCTCAAGCGGTTACGCCTGCTTAGCTCACGTTCTCGAACGTGTTTCAGGTTAGCTGTAGCTAGGTTAGCCAGGTCCTGCTTGTGTTCCAGCGAAACCCCAACGGGACTCCTGCAGTCCTCAGGGAAGGGAGCTTTGAAAAACCATGCAGGTTGCCCCCCACGAAAGAGTTCGGCGGGGGTATAGCCAGTTGAGGAACCCTCCTGAGATTTCATGGTTAGGAAAGCCTAGGGTACCAAGCGTACCCAATCCTTAGTTCGTTCTTGTTTCATCAGAATCCTCAGGTTCTGCTCCACTACACAGTTCTGTCTCTCACATAGAGGGTTAGTAGTGTGGGTGTAGGGCACACCTGTCGTTACATGAATGTTCACGGCGTCCAGTACTGGCTTGTATGATCCGGTGTCACTCCAGATGCGTACATCGTCTTCTGAGTGCACCTCTATAGGTGCCCCATAGTGTTCGAACCATTGTTCAACCAAAATTTTCACTGTCTGTTCCTTTATGATCTCTTTGTTGCAGGGGAACGCATGGGTGAACCAGGTCAGACCACAGGTGACAACTAGGCAACTGTCATAACCACCAAACTTAGGCAGAACGCGGATGAAATCCACGTACAACAGGGAGAGTTAGCACAGTAGGGGACAGGCAGACTGGGGACCCGTCCACGGCCACGTGAGTCGATCTCCTTGCTGGCGTGACAGCCACAGGAGTCCACTATGGGCTGCATACGAGCGTGTAGTTAAACGCAAGTTAGTCGGGAGTAAAAACGCTCCCCGAAAATCTCAACAGAGCGGTTGCACCCTGTGTGCCCTAAACTGAGACGGGGCCACTGTAGGCAACCGTCCAGGCGTGCCTCAGGCACCACTATGCAGTCCTTATGGTACAGATACTGGTAATCCTTATACCAGCGGTTGCCGTCTATTAGGCGCGCCCCCAGGGCATGACTGAGGGAGTCGAGTACACATTGGTACTCCGACTGGTAGTCTTTCAGACTCCAACCCTGCAGTACACTTGCAGTGCCATGGACAGGTACAGGTGGACATCCATGCGCTGAAACGCCTCTTTGGGCAACGCTTCCGAGCTCTCACCTAAGAGGGCTTCGAAGCTATTACGAGATATACAGTCAGTCATTTCATCTTTTATACCCTGTATATGGTGGACGGTCAACCTGAAATGACTGGGATAGATCCACCACCGTTTTAGTTTCGCTTTTTCAGGAGGGAGACCGACCTCAAATGTTTTCACAGGCTCTTGGTCACAGAGCCACACAATAGGGTTAGTGCCAAGTAGGCTGGACTGCAAAGAGAGCACGAGCATCACAGCCAGGAGTTCCTGGTCGTAGGTACTTTAGTTGGATCGTGCTTGATTCCACTTCCATTTCCAGTGCCCAAGGGGCACCAGACACCATTGATTGGCAGGGTAGTCATGCTTAAGGGTACCATTGCCGTTCAAACCTGAAGTGTGAAGCTGGCAGTGAGACAACTCAGCGGGGTTAACCTCCTGGCACTGGTATAGGGTAACACCCGCCCCTACATCACAGGCATCAGTGATGAGTATCATCTCGCCCTTAGGGCGGGGTACGCCCAGGCAGGTGGTAGACGAGATTTTTGTCTTCGAGTCCTGGAAACAGGCCTCCTCCTTGTTCGTCCATCGCAAAGGGTTGGTCTTTCTTATAACGTCAGTCAGCGGGGCTGAATGATATGTAAAATGGTGCATCTCAGCTCCGCGGGAAACCAGTTGCTGAACAACGGGTCTGCGTTGTTGTGGTTTGACTGCAGAACTGTTCTGATTTTCGAAATTCCCAAAATACGACGAACCCTCGCGCAGGATCTTTAGGCAGAGCACCAAATCGTACCCAATCGACAATTCGAAGACAAAAACCCCGTTCAAAGATATCGAAATATCAAACACATTTCGTTCACAGCAACTGGCATCTGGATGTTTCATATGTATTCGCAGACTGCAGTGCGCGATCGCTGGTTCGCGCGCTCGCTGTGCTGCTCCTGCCTTAAACAATAGCACTACCCCCCCCTGAGACCTCAAAGAGGTCTGACTAATCCTGGTGGGCGCCGCACTGTCGAAGACTGGACGAACAATCGACAGAAAGAAAACAGTTTCTGGACCTCGACATGTGCTGGATTCCTGAAGCATAATAGTGGTCGAGACACACAGACTTGGGCCCAGTGCAGAGAACACCTGTCATCATCACCTATGCACACGCTGTGTTCGACGTTGCCATCGTGTCCTGGTCGAAGCTGCAGAAGCCTCGCCGGGGTACGGCGCTACCCACAGCAAGGCTGTGAGCTCATAGAGATACCATAAAACAGAGACCTAGCCATCGAGGCTAGTGTCCTGCAAACAAACAACCAACAGGACTGTACATCTGTCGGATCGACAGGGCATATTCAGTCAGTCGACGACGTTACCTGGCTTCCTGATTGTCAAATCAGCAGTCCCTATTCCACAGGAGCGTGGACGATTCCTTCACGCGAAGTCGACAAACTTCGTGCACTTCCTTCAGCGTGTCAACGCTAGCCATGAACTTGAAGGCATCATGGCCGGTGTAATGTCGACAAATATTGCTTTCGAAGGGGTGTTTCTGAATCAGGACCCCAGATCGATGATTGATTCATCGAAAATTGGGATCACCAGGCCGGCTGTCGACAAGGCACTTGTACTGGAATACGAAGACATGCTCACGGACAAAAGGTAGGTAGGTACGTATCTTCGGGAGCTCAAGATGCCACCTTTGACAATGCAGCAAAAAAGTCCCAACCAAGGGGACATCCTGTCCCTCCCACTGCCCCAGTTCAGGTGTCCCTTGAGCCGCTCCGAAAGGTGCCTGGGAAGGCAGTGTTGCAGCCACCCAGTCACGGTGTCCTGGGTGGGAGGCTGTCCCCACATTTGTCCATGGGTAGGGCCACATGCCCCCTCCTTTCGCCGGCAGCTCTGAGGGGCTGCCCAGCCGTTTGGGGTATCTCTCACCACAGGGGGTATTGCTCCTGCGAGTCTACTGTTCGATCGCCTCCCCCCTGTGGCTTGAGTTGCGGGGCCTCTCTGCTTGGCAGGCGACCCCCTTCTGGACTGTGTACCAGCTCATCTGTCACCAGTTGCTTCCATGGCTCCGGGTGACGTTTGCCATGGTCCCCGATGCAGCCTGGGGGGGCTCGGAACAGCGGCCATGGGGTACCGCCATCGCTGCTCGTCCGCTGGGTCGGCTAGGTCGCCCCAGGGCGTCCCACCCTTGGGATGCGCTTTGTTGTTACCTGTCCCTGCGCGGCCCTAGGCGCGCACGTGGGTGCGGTGTCCTCGGCCCCTTTGCGCTTGTTCACCGGTGTGGGTGCTTGGAGTGTTCTTTGTGCGGTGTCCTGGGCCACTTGGCTCCTGTTCACCGGTGTGTACCCTCAGGGTGTTGCGCTGTGCATGTCGTGTCCTGGGCCACGTGGCTCCTGTTCACCAGTGTGCACGCTCGGCCTGCTGTGTTGTGTGTGCGCTGTTCTGGGCCACTTGGCTCCTGTTCACCGATGTGTACGCTCGGCGTGATGGTGTTGCGTGTGCGGTGTCCTGGGCCTAGTTTGTTCCTGCTAACAGGTGTGTACGCTCGGCGTGTCGTGTTGCGTGTGCGGTGTTCTTGGTTACTTTGCTCCTGTTCACTGGTGTGCATGCTCCGCGTGTTGTGTTGGGTGTGCGGTGTCCTGGGCCACTTGGCTCCTGTTCACTGGTGTGCACGCGGGGGGTGTTTTGCTGTGTGTGCGGCTTCCTGGGCCAGTTGGCTCCTGTTCACCGGTGTGCACACACAGTGTATTGTGCTGTGTCTGCGGTGTTCTGGGCCACCTGGCTCCTTTTCACCGGTGTGTACGCTCTGCGTGTTGTGTTGTATGTGCGCCGCACTGCGCCACTTGGCTCCTCTTCACCTGTGTGCCCACTCGTTGTGTTGTGGTGTATGTGCGGTGTCCTGGGCCGCTTGGCTCCTGTTCACCACTGTGCCCGCTCGGTGTGTTGTGCTGTGTGTGTGGTGTCCTGGGCGACCTAGCTCCTGTTCACCGGTGTGTACGCTCGGCGTGTTGTGCTGTATTTGCGGCGTTCAGGGCCGCTTGGTTCCTGTTCAGCGGTGTGCCTGCTCGGCGTGTTGTGCTGTTTGTGTGGTGTCCTGAGCCACTTGGCTCCTGTTCACCGGTATGCCCGCTCCATGTGTTGTGCTGTGTGTGTGGTATCCTGGGCTACTTGGCTCCTGTTCAGCGGTGTGTACGCTCGGCGTGTTGTGTTGCGTGTGTGGTGTTCTGGGCCAATTGGCCCCTGTTCACTGGTGTGCCCACTCAGTGTGTTGTGCTGTGTGTGTGGTGTCCTGGGCCACTTGGCTCCTTTTCACCGGTGTGTACGCTCGGCGTATTGTGTTGTATGTGCGGTGCACTGCGTCATTTGGCTCCTGTTCACCGGTGTGCCCACTCGGTGTGTTGTGCTGTATGAGCGGTGTCCTGGGCCGCTTGGCTCCTGTTCACCCGTGTGCCCGCTCGGTGTGTTGTGCTGTGTGTGTGGTATCCTGGGCCACTTGGCTCCTGTTCACCGGTGTGTACGCTCAGCGTGTTGTGTTGTGTGTGCCGTGTCCTGGGCCACTTGGCTCCTGTTCACCAGTGTGCCCGCTCAGTGTGTTGTGCTGTGTGTGTGGTGTCCTGGGCCGCCTGGCTCCTGTTCACCGGTGTGCCCGCCCGGTGTGTTGTGCTGTGTGTGTGGTGTCCTCGGCCACTTGGATCCTGTTCACCAGTATGTACGCTCGGCGTGTTGTGTTGTCTGGGCGGTGTCCTGGGCCACTTGGCTCCTGTTCACCGGTGTGTACGCTCGGCGTGTTGTGTTGTGTGTGTGGTGTCCTGGGCTGTTTCGCTCCTGTTCACCAGTCTGCCCGCTCGGTGTGTTGTGCTTTGTGCGTGGTGTCCTCGGCCACTTGTCTGCTGTTCACCGGTGTGTACGCTCGGTGTGCCGTGCTGTGTGTGCGGTTTCCTGGGCAGCTTGACTCCTGTTCACTGGTGTGTCGGCTCGCCGGGCTCTGCTGTGTGTGTGGTGTCCTGGGCCACAGGGCTCCTGTTCACCAATGTGCGCGCGCTGTGTGTTGTGCTGTGTGTGTGGTGTCCTGAGCCTCTTGGCTCCTGCTCACCGGTGTGTACGCTTGGCGTGTTGTGTTGTGTGTTCGGTGTCCTGGGCTGCTTAGCTCCTGTTCACCAGTCTGTCCGCTCGGTGTGTTGTGCTGTGTGTGTGGTGTGCTGGGCCACTTGGTTCCTGTTCACCGGTGTGTACGCTCGGCGTGTTGTGTTGTGTGTGCGGTGCCCTGGGCCACTTGGCTCCTGAGCACCGGTGTGTACGCTCGGCGTGTTGTTTTGTGTGTGTGGTGTCCTGGGCCACTTAGCCCCTTTCTACCAGTCTGCCTGCTCGGTGTGTTGTGCTGTGTGCATGGTGTCCTCGGCCACTTGGCTCCTGTTCACCGATGTGTACGCTCGGTGTGTTGTGCTGTGTGTGTGAAATCCTGGGCCGATTGGCTCCTGTTCACCGGGTGTACGCTCGGCGTGTTGTGCTGTGTGTGTGGTGTCCTGAGCCACTTCGCTCCTGTTCACCGGTGTCTACGCTCGGCTTGTTGTGCTGCGTGTGTGGTGTCCTGAGCCACTTGGCTCCTGTTCACCGGTGTGCCCGCTTTGTGTGTTGTGCTGTATGTGCAGTACCCTGGGCCATTGTGCTCCTGTTCACCCGTGTGCTCGCTCGGTGTGTTGTGCTGTATGTGCGGTTTCCTGGGCCGCTTGACTCCTGTTCACTGGTGTGTCCGCTCGGTGTGTTCTGCTGTGTGTGTGGTGCCCTGGGCCACTAGGCTCCTGTTCACCGGTGTGCACGCGCTGTGTGTTGTGCTGTGTGTGTGGTGTCCTGGGCCACTTGGCTCCTGTTCACCGGTGTGCCCGCTCCGTGTGTTGTGCTGTTTGTGTGGTGTCCTGAGCCACTTGGCTCCTGTTCACCAGTGTGTACGATTGGCGTGCTGTGTTGCGTGTGCGGTGTCCTGGGTTACTTGGCTCCTGTTCACCAATGTGCCCTTTCGGTGTGTTGTGTTGTGTCTGCGGTGTCCTGGGCCACTTGGCTCCTGTTCACCAGTGTGCACGCGCTGTGTGTTGTGCTGTGTGTGCAGTGTCATGGGTCACGTGGCCCCTGTTCACCGGTGTGTCTGCTCGGTGTATTGTGCTGTGTGTGTGGTGTCCTGGGCCACTTGGTTCCTGTTCACTGATGTGTATGCCCGGCGTGTTGTGTTGTGTGTGCGGTGTCCTGGGACACATGGCTCTTGTTCACCGGTGTGTACGCTGGGCGTGTTGTGGTGTGTGTGTGCTGTCCTGGGCCGCTTAGCTCCTGTTCACCAGTCTGCGCGCTCGGTGTGTTCTGCTGTGTGTGTGGTGTCTTGGGCCACTTGGCTCCTGTTCATCGGTGTGCCCGCTCTGTGTGTTGTGCTGTATTTGCAGTGTCCTGGGCAACTTGGCTCCTGTTCATCGGTGTGCCCGCTCGGTGTGTTTTGCTGTATGTGCGGTGTCATGGGCCACTTGGCCCCTGTTCACCGGTGTGCCCGCTACGTGTTTTTTGCTGTGTGTGTGGTGTCCTGAGCCACTTGGCTCCTGTTTTCCCGCTGTGTACGCTCGGCGTGTTGTGTTGCGTGTGCGGTGTCCTGGGCCACTTGGCTCCTGTCCATCGGTGTGTATTCTCGGTGTGTTCTGCTGTGTGTATTGTGTCCTGGGCCACTTGGCTTCTGTTCACCAGTGTGCCCGCTCGGTGTCTTGTGCTGTGTGTGTGGTGTCCTGGGCCACTTGGCCCCTGTTCAGCGGTGTGTATGCTTGGCCTGTTGTGTTGCGTGTGCGGTGTCCTGGGCAACTTGGCTCCTGTTCATCGGTGTGCCCGCTCGGTGTGTTTTGCTGTATGTGCGGTGTCATGGGCCACTTGGCCCCTGTTCACCGGTGTGCCCGCTACGTGTTTTTTGCTGTGTGTGTGGTGTCCTGAGCCACTTGGCTCCTGTTCTCCCGCTGTGTA
Source organism: Eutreptiella sp. 'Long Island Sound 2002' (assembly GCA_964036045.1). Classification (NCBI taxonomy): domain Eukaryota; phylum Euglenozoa; class Euglenophyceae; order Eutreptiales; family Eutreptiaceae; genus Eutreptiella; species Eutreptiella sp. 'Long Island Sound 2002'. Next base: position 125,519,342 of record OZ038381.1, on the reverse strand, counting down.
CCCTCGGCGAGTTGTGTTGCGTGTGCGGTGTCCTGGGCCACTTGGCTCCTGTCCATCGGTGTGTATTCTCGGTGTGTTCTGCTGTGTGTATGGTGTCCTGGGCCACTTGGCTTCTGTTCACCAGTGTGCCCGCTCGGTGTCTTGTGCTGTGTGTGTGGTGTCCTGGGCCACTTGGCCCCTGTTCAGCGGTGTGTATGCTTGGCCTGTTGTGTTGTGTGTGCGGTGTCCGGAGCTGTTTGGCTCCTGTTGACCAGTGTGCCCGCTCGGTGTGTCGTGCTATGTGTGTGGTGTTCTGGGCCACTTGGCCTCTGTTCATCGGTGTGTACGCTCGGCGTGTTGTGTTGCGTGTGCAGTGTCCTGGGCAAATTGGCTCCTGTTCAGCGGTGTGTACGCTCGGCGTGTTGTGCTGCGTGTGCGGGGTCCTGGGCAACTTGGCTCCTGTTCACCAGTGTGTACGCTCGGCGAGTTTTGTTGCTTGTGCGGTGCCCTGGATTACTTGGCTCCTGTTCACTTCTGTGCCCGCTCGGTGTCTTGTGCTGTGTGTGGGGTGTCCTGGGCCACTTGGCTCCTGTTGACCCGTGTGTACGCTCGGCGTGGTGTGTTGCTTGTGCGGTGTCCTGGCCCACTTGGCTTCTGTTCAACTTTGTGCACGCTAAACGTGTTGTGTTGCATGTGCAGTGTCCTGGGCCACTTGGCTCCTGTTCACCGGTGTGCACGCTCAGTGAGTTGTGCTGTGTGCGGTGTCCTGGGCCGCTTGAGTGGTGTCACCGGTGTGCCCGCTTGGTGTGTTGTGTTGTATGTGCAGTGTCCTGGGCAACTTCCCTTCTGTTCACCAGTGTGCCCGCTGACTGTGTCGTGCTGTATGCGCGGTGTCCTGGGCCACTTGGCTCCTGTTCAGCAGTGTGGAGGCTCGGTGTGTTGTGCGGTGTGTGCGGTGTCCTGGGCCGCTTGGCTGCTGTTCACCAGTGTGCGCGGTCGGTGTGTTGTGTTGTATGTGCGGTGTCCTGGGCAACTTGGCTTCTTTTCATCAGTGGGCCCGCTGGCTGTGTTGTGCTTTATGTGCGGTGTCCTGGCCCACTTGGCTCCTCTTCACTGAGGTGTCCGCTCGGTGTGTTGTGCTGTGTGTGCGGTGTCCTGGGCCACTTGGCTCCTGTTCATTGGTTCGTACGCACGGCGTGTTGTGTTGCGAGAGCGGTGTCCTGGGCCACTTGGCTTCTTCTCACCGCTGTGCACGCTCTGTGTGTTGTATTGTGTGTGCCGTGCCCTGGACCACTTGGTTTCTGTCTACCAGTGTGCCCGCTCCGTGTGTTGTGCTGTTTGAGTTTGTACGCTCGGCGTGTTCTGTTGCGTGTGCGGTGTCGTGCGCCAGTTGGCTCCTTTGCACCGGTGTGTACACGCGGCGTGTTGTGCTGCACGTGCGGTGTCCCCAGCCACGTCGCTCCTGTTCACCGGTGTGCCCGCTCGGTGTGTTTTCCTGTGTGTCTGCTGTCCTGGGCCACTTGGCTCCTGTTCACCGGTGTGTACGCTCGGCGTGTTGTGTTGCCTGTGCGGTGTCCTTGGCCACTTGTCTCCTGTTCACCGGTGTGCACGCTCGGTGTGTTGTGCTGTGTGTGTGGTCTCCTCGGGCGCCTGGCTCCTGTTCACTGGTGTGCCCGCTCTGTTTGTTGTGTTGTTTATGGTGTTCTGGGTCACTTGGCTCCTGTTCACCGGTGTGTACGCTCAGGGTGTTGTGCTGTATGTGCGGTGTACTCGGCAACTTGGCCCCTGTTCACCGGTGTGACTGCTCGGTGTGTTGTGCTGTATGTGCGGTGTCCTGGGCAACTTGGCTCCTGTTCACTGGTGTGCCCGCTCGGTGTGTTGTGTGGTGTGTGCGGTCTCCTGGGCCGTTTGCTTCCTGATGACCGGTGAGCACGCTCGGCGTGTTGTGTTGCGTGTGCGTTGACCTGGGCCACTTGGCTCCTGTTCACCGGTGTGTATGCTAGGCGTGTTGTGTTGCTTGTGCGGTCTCCTGGGGCACTTGGCTCCTGTTCAGCAGTGTGCACTCTCAGCGTCTTGTGTTGCCTGTGCAGTGTCCTGGGCCACTTGGCTCTTGTTGACCGGTTTGCACGCTCGCGGTGTTGTGCTGTGTGTGGGGTGTCCGGGGCCACTTGGCTCCTGTTTACCGGTGTGCACGCTCGGCGTGTTGTGTTGCATGTGCGTTGACCTGGGCCACTTGGCTCCTGTTCACCGGTGTGCCCGCTGGATGTGTTGTGCTGTATGTGCGGTGTCCTGGGCCACTTGGCTCCTGTTCACCGATGTGTACGCACGGCCTGTTGTGCTGCATGTGTGGCGTCCTGGGCCACGTGGCTCCTGTTCACCAGTGTTTACACTCGGCGTGTTGTGTTGTGTATGGGCCATCTTGGGCCACTTGGCTTCTGTTCACTGTTGGGCCCGCCAGGTGTGTTATGCTGTATGTGCGGTGTCCTGGGCCGCTTGGCTCCTGTTCACCGGTGTACCCGCTCGGTGCATTGTGCTGTATGCGCGGTATCCTGGGACGCTTGGCTCCTGTTCACTGGTGTGTCCGCTCGGTGTGTTGTGTTGCGTGTGCGGTATCCTGCGCCACTTGGCTCCTGTTCACCGGTGTGTACGCTCGGCGTGTAGTGTTGCCTGTGCAGTTTCCTGGGCCACTTGGCTCCTGTTCACCGGTGTGCACGCTCGGCGTGTTGTGTTGCGCGTGCGCCCTGTCCTGAGCCACTTGGCTCTTGTTCGCCGGTGTGTATGCTCTGTGTTTTGTGCTATCTGTGCGCTGTCCTGGGCCGGTTGGCTCCTGTTTGCCGGTGTGCCTGCTCGGTGTGTTGTGCTCTGTGTGCGGTGTCCTGCGCCACTTGGCTCCTGTTCACCGGTGTGTACGCTCGGCCTGTTGTGTTGGGTGTGCGTTCTCCTGCGCCACTTGGCTCCTGTGCACCGTTGTGCACACGCGGCATGTTGTGTTTGGTGTGCGGTGTCCTGGGCAACTTGGCCCCAGTTCACCAATGCTTACCCTCGGCGTGTTGCGTTGCGTGTGCGGCGTCATGGGCCACTTGGCTCCTGTTCACCGCTGTGCACGCGCCGTGTGTTGTGCTGTGTGTGCGGTCTCCTGGGCCACTTGGCACCTGTTCACCGGTGTGCACGCTCGGGTGTTGTGCGGTGTGTGCGGTGTTCTGGGCCACTTGGCTTCTTTTCACTGGTGTGCCTGCTCGGTGTGTTGTTTTGTATGTGCGGTGTCCTGGAAAATTTGGCTCCTGTTCAGGAGTGTGCCTGCTCGCTGTATTGTGCTGTATGTGCGGTGTTCTGGGCCACTTGGCTTCTGGTCACTGGTGTGCCCGCTCGGTGTGATGTGCTGTGTGTGTGCTGTCCAGGGCCACTTGGATCCTTATCAACGGTGTGTACGCTCGGCGTGTTGTGTGGCGTGTGCGGTGTCCTGGGTCACTTGGCTCCTGTTCACCGGTGTGCCTGCGCGGTGTTTTGTGTTGTATGTGCGGTGTCCTCCGCCGCTGAGCTCCTGTTCACCGGTGTGTGCGTTCGCCATGTTGTGTTTTGCCTGCGGTGTCCTGGGCCGCTTAGCTCCTGTGCAGCTGTGTGTACGCGCGGGCGTGTTGAGTTGCATCTGCGGTGTCTTGGGCCACTTGGCCCCTGTTCACCGGTGTGTACGCACGGCCTGTTGTGCTGCATGTGCGGCGTCCTGGGCCACATGGCTCCTGCTCACCAGTGTTTAGGCTCGGCGTGTTGTGTTGCGTATGGGGCGTCCTGGGCCACTTGGCTCCTGTTCACCGTTGGGCCCGGTCGGTGTGTTGTGCTGTATGTGCGGTGTCCTGGGCCACTTGGCTCCTGTTCAACTTTGTGCCCGCTCGGTGTGTTGTCCTGTATTTGCGGTTTCCTGGGCCGCATGACTCCGGTTCACTGGTGTGCCCGCTCGGTGTGTTGTGCTGTGTGTGTGGTGTTCTGGGCAACTTGGTTCCTGTTCACCGGTGTGTATGCTGGGCATGTTGTGTTGCGTGTCCGCGGACCTGGGCCACTTGGCTCCTGTTCAGCGGTGGGTATGCTCGGCGTGTGGTGTTGCGTGTGCGCTGACCTGGGCTTCTTGGCTCCTGTTCACCGGTGTGCCTTCTCGCTGTGTACTGCTGTATGTGGGGTGTCCTTGGCCACTTGACTACTGTTCATCAGTGTGTATGCTCGGCGTGTTGTGTTGTGTGTGCAGTGTCCTCAGCCACCTGGCTCCTGTTCACTGGCTTGTACGCTCGGCGTGTAGTGTTGCGTGTGCAGTGTCCTGGACCACTTGGCTCCTGTTCAGCGGTGTGCACGATCGGTGTGTTGAGTTGCGTGTGCGGTGTCCTGGGCAACTTGGCTCCTGTTCATCGATGTGTACGCACCGCGTGTTGTGCTGCATCAGCGGTGGCCTGGGCAACTTGGCTCCTGTTCACTGGTGTGCACGCTCAGGGTGTTTTGCTGTGTGTGCGGTGTTCTGGGCAACTTGGCTCCTGTTCACCGGCGTGCCTGCTCGGTGTGGTGTGCTGTATGTGCAGTATCCTGGGCAATTTGGCTCCTGTTCGGCAGTGTGCCCGCTCGCTGTGTTGTGCTGTATGTGCGGTGTCCTGGGCCACTTGGCTCCTGTTCACTGGTGTCCCCGCTCGGTGTGTTGTGCCCTGTGTGTGGTGTCCAGGGCCGCTCGGCTCATGTCCACCGGTGTGTATGCTCGGCCTGTTGTGTGGCGTGTGCGGTGTCCTTGGTCACTTGGCTCCTCTTCACCGGTGTGCCTGCTCAGTGTTTTGTGCTGTATGTGCGGTACCTGGGGCCGCTTAGCTCCTTTTCACCGGTGCGTACGTTCGTCGTGTTGTGTTGCGTGTGCGCTGTCCTGAGCCACTTGGCTCCTGTTCACGGCTGTGTACGCTCGTTGTGTTGTGTGGCATGTGCGGTGTTCCGGGCCACTTGGCTCCTGTTCAGAGGTCTGTCCGTTCGGTGTGATGTGCTGTATGTGCGGTGTCCTGGGCCATCTGGCCCCTATTTGAATTTGTACGCTTGGCGTGTTGTGTTGCGTGTGCGGTGTCCTGCACCACTTGGCTCCTGTTCACCGGTGTGTACGCACGGCCTGTTGTGCTGCATGTACGTTGGGCATGTTGTGTTTTGCGTGCGGTGTCCTGGGCCGCTTAGCTCCTGTTTACTGGTGCATACGCCTGGCGTGTTGTGTTGCGTGTGCGGTGTCCTGGGGCACTTGGTTCCTATTGACCAGTGTGCACGCTGTGTGTGTTGTTATGTGTGTGCCGTGTCCTGCGCCACTTGGCTCCTGTGCACCAGTGTGTAAGGACGGCGTGTTGAGTTGCATATGCAGTGTCCTGGGCCACTTGGCTCCTGATCACCGGTGTGCACGCACTGTGTGTTGTGCTGCATGTGCGGCGTCCTGGGCCACTTGGCTCCTGTTCACCGTTGTGCCCGCTCGGTGTGTTGTGCTGTAAGTGCGGTGTCGTAGGCTGCTTAACTCTGGTTCACTGGTGTGTCCGCTTGGTGTGTTGTACTGTGTGTGTGGTGTCCTTGGCAACTTGGTTCCTGATCACCGGTGTGTATGCTGGGCATGTTGTGTTGCATGTGCGCTGACCTGGGCAACTTGGCACTTGTTCACCGTTCGGCCCGCTCCGTGTGTTGGGCTGTATGTGCGGTGTCCTGGGCCGCTTAGCTCCTGTTCACCAGTGTGTCCGCTCGGTGTGTTGTGCTGTGTGTGTGGTGTCTGGAACCACTCGGCTCGTGTTCACCGGTCTGTACGCTCGGCGTGTTGTGTTGCGTGTGCGGTTCTCTGGGCCTCTTGGCTCCTGTTCACCGGTGTGCCCGCTCGCAGTGTACTGCTGTATGTGCGGTGTTCTGGGCCACTTGGCTCCTCTTCATCAGTGTGTACGCTCGGCGTGTTGTGTTGCGTGTGCGGTGTCCTGCGCCACTTGGCTCCTGTTCACCGGTGTGTACGCTCTGTGTGTTGTGCTGTGTCTGCGGTGTCCTGGGCCACTTGGCTCCTGTTCACCGGTGTGCCCACTCGGTGTGTCGTGCTCTGTGTGCGGTGTCGTGGGCCATTTGGCTCCTGTACACCGGTGTGTACGCTCGGCCTGTTGTGTTGCGTGTGCGGTCTCCTGCGCCACTTGGCTCCTGTGCACTGTTGTGTACGCGCGGCGTGTTGTGTTTGGTGTGCGGTGTCCTGGGCCACTTGGCTCCTGTTCATCGGTGTGTACGCACCGCGTGTTGTGCTTCATGAGCGGTGTACTGGGCAACTTGGCTCCAGTTCACTAATGTTTACCCTCGGTATTTTGGGTTGCATGTGCGGCGTCCTGGGCCACTTGGCTCCTGTTCACTGGTGTGCACGCGCCGTGTGTTGTGCTGTGTGTGCGGTGTCCCGGGCCACTTGGCTCCTGTTCACCGGTGTATACCGTCAGCGTGCTGTGTTGCGTTTGCAGCATCCTTGAGCACTTGGCTCCTGTTCACCGGTGTGCTCGCTTGGTGTGCTGTGTTGCGTGTGCGGGGCGTCGCTGCTGGGCGCGCACTCGACCATCCGAACGACCGCTGTTTCGTAGCCGCCAGGCGCTGGGTACCCTCTTGGCGCGCACACCTCCATCCTGACGGTGGCTGTTATGTAGCCGGCAGGGGCCAGGTTTGCTGCCGAGCGCGCACGCGTCCCTCCGGACGGCGGCTGGTGGCTTGTTTGTCGTGCCCGGGTCGATCGTGCGGGCCTATTGGGCGCGTTCTGGTGCGCCTCCCCATTCCTGTTGCCGTTCCGCTTCTCTTCTGGACCCCTTCGGGCTGCCTGTGCCCTTGGTGTGTGTGTGTGTGTTTTGTTTTTCTGTTGCGCTGCCTTGCATTTGTTCTTCCGTTGTTTCCGGCCCTGGCTGTCATGGGCCTTTGCGCCTTGTGGTTGCTCCCCCCCGCACTCTCTTATTTTTTGTTTCTTTTGCGCCCCCTTAGTCTCCGCTTTTCCGTTGTTTTCGGCCTGGGATGACTGGGGCCTGGGCGCTTTCCGGCTGCCCGCCCCCCCCTCTTCTTATTCTTTCCTTTCTCGTGTTTTGCGGGGCCTTGCTTCGCCGTGTTGTTGTGTGGGGTGTTTCGTCGTGTGTGGTGTCGTCGTGCATTGTTTAGTGTTGTGGTGTTTTCTTTGGTGTTGTGTGGTGTCGTGGTGCGCTGTGTCGTCCGGTGGTCTTGTCCACTGCGTTGTGCTGCGTTGCGTTGGTTGTGTCGGCTTGTCCTGCTCTGCCGCCCCGCCCCCCTCCTGCTGCCTTTTTTGTTGGGTCTGTTGCTACTGCTTGGTCCGGTTTTGTGCTCTCTCCTGGGGTGCTGTGCTGTTCTGCTGCGCCGCCTGTCCTGCGTTGTGCTGTTGTGTGCGTTGTCTCTTGCTGTGTGGCGCTCCGTTGGCTCGTTTGCGCTAGCTGGTGCCGTGTGCTGTTGCCTGTTGTTTCTGGCTGTTGGTTGCTGTCCGTCGTTGTCTTTTAATGGTTTATTTTGTCGCTAGTGTCCCTACCTCACGGCGTGGCCTGCTGCCCTGTCGCGTGCTGTGGCTTGTTGTGGTGCCCTACTCCCTGTGCTGTGTCCTGTGGTACTGTGTTTCCGCGTGGTGCTGTGCCGTGGTGCCCTGCTGTCTGTTTTGCTGTGCTGGTGGTGTTTGTTTGTTCTCTGCCCTCTTCTGTGGTGCGGTGCCGCGCAGTCTTGCAGTGTGTCGCTTGTTCTTCCCCGTGCTGTGTTTTGCGGTGCCTTCCGTGTGGCGCTGTGCTGTGCTCTGCTGGCACGCCTGTGTTGCTTCCCAGTGCTGTGCTCTGTTGCTTTTGTTTTGTTGATCGGTGACCTGTGGTGCTGCCTGTGGTTTCTGGTTGTTCGTAGCGTCCCTGGTGTTGCCCTGTCGTGTGCTGCGGTGTGTCGTGGTGCCCTGCTGCCCCGTGCTGTGTCCTGTGGTGCTGTGCTGCCTTGTGGTGCTGTGTTGTCAGGCTCTGCTGGTGCTTGGTGGTGTCCTTCTGTGTGTTCTGCCTTGCTGGTGGTGTTTGTTTGTTTCTTCTTCCTTTAAAAACCTCTGCAAAACCTGTAAAGATGGTTTTCCATTTTTGAAGATTCTAATTAACGTTATACGCAACGCTACACACGCGGCAACACCAGCCACATATTTTTGTCTTACGTCATACCCGTCGACCTCCATGACGCTGCCGTTGGCCGTTGCTCCACGTCGGTCGTGTTCATCGCCTTGTTGCTGTTCCTGGTGTCTGCAGTCTTACCAACCTTGGCTCCTTGTTCTCTGTTGCTACAGCCTGCAGTGCGACAGTGGGCAAACGGTGAGAGAAGAGCGCAAACAGGAAGGAAGAGGTACATGGAGACTAAAAGAATGCGAGAGGCAGCGAGTGTAGAGGCACGGCCTCTTAGACAATTATTTTTCGAGTCTTACGCGCTGCTCGCGACGCGTTTTTTTTGTGTAAACGGCTCATTTGGCGACGAGGAGCACGGCGTTATGCTCCTCTTTGCATTACGGTACTTACGGCGTTATAGTTTCGACTATTTAAAGCGTAACAATTTTTGATCGCAGTTGAACGCGTTTCGCAGCGCGCCTTTTTGCCTAACCGTTTTCTGTGCTAATTAGCTGTATTTTCAGGTATTTAGAAAGGTTTTTCGTCTTATTTTGCCTGTCTCTTTATTTCTTTCACGTGTTCCCACAAAGCGGCTCCTCGATGTGGGAGAAGGGCGCGGTCGCCGCGAGAAGTACCATACAGTGGGGTCTGCCCAGAGAGGTAACCCATGTTCAACCAAGGTCTTAAATTCCTCTGCTTTTGGGCGGATGATACGTCTGGGAGGGCAACCCCGGAGAGCGCGCACAACGCGCACCGAACCACGGCACAGGAACAGGTGCTAAGCAACACCAGCCGCCGTTCGGATGGACGAGTGCGCGCCCGGAGGGTACCCAGCCCCTACCGGCTACAAACAGCCGCCGTCCGGATGGACGAGTGCGCGTCCGGAGGGTACCCAGCCCCTGCCGGCTACGAACAGCCGCCGTCCGGATGGACGAGTGAGCGCCCCGCAGCGACCCCCGCCCACGCAACACCACACGCGCAACCCAAAGCACAGCACACAGAGCGAGCACACTGGGGAACAGGAGCCAAGCAGCCCGGGACACCGTACACGCAACAGAACCCACCGAGCGGGCACACCGGTGAACAGCAGCCAACGGGCCCAGGACACCGCACGCGCAACACAACCCACTGAGCAGGCACACCGATGAACGGGAGCCAAGTGGCCCAGGACACCGCGCACGCAAAGCAACACACCGAGCGGGCACACCGGTGAACGGGAGCCAAGTGGCCCAGGACACCGCACACACAACACAACACACCGAGCGAGCACACCGGTGAACAGGAGCCAGGAAGCCCAGGACACCGCACACGCCAAACAACACACCGAGCGGGCACACCGGTGAACAGGAGCCAAGTGGCCCAGGACACCGCACACGCAACACAACACACCGAGCAGGCACACCGGTGAACAGGAGCCAGGAGGTCCAGGACACCGCACACACAAAACAACACACCGAGCGGGCACACCGGTGAACGGGAGCCAAGTGGCCCAGGACACCGCACAAGCAAAGCAAAGGACGGAGCGGGCACACCGGTGAACAGGAGCCAAGTGGCCCAGGACACGGCAGGCACAACACAGCACACCGAGCGGGCACACCGGTGAAGAGGAGCCAGGTGGCCCAGGACACCGCACACGCAAAAAAACACACCGAGCGGACACACTGGTGAACAGGAGCCAAATGGCCCAGGACACCACACGAGCAAAGCAGAGGACGGAGCGGGCGCACCGGTGAACAGGAGCCAAGTGGCCCAGGACACCGAACTCGCAACACAACACACTGAGCGGGCACACCGGTGAACAGGAGCCAAGTGGCCCAGGACACCGCACACGCAAAACAACACACCAAGTGGGCACACCGGTGAACAGGAGCGCAAGAAAACACACCGAGCGGACACACTGGTGAACAGGAGCCAAATGGCCCAAAACACTGCACATGCAAAACAACCGACCGAGCGGGCACACCGGTGAACAGGAGCCAAGTGGCCCAGGACACCGCACGAGCAAAGCAAGGGACGGAGCGGGCGCACCCTCGAGCAGGAAGCAGGCGTCCCAGGACACCGCACGGGCGAAGGAACACACCGAGCGGGCGCACAGGTGAACAGGATTCAAGTGGCCCAGGACACCGCACACGCAACACAACGCACCAAGCGGGCACACCGGTGAACAGGAGCCAAGTAGCCCAGGACACCGCACGCACAACACAACACACCGAACGGGCACACCGGTGAACAGAAGCCAAGTGGCCCAGGACACCGCACACACAACACAGCAAACCACGCCGGCACACCGGTGAACAAGAGCCAAGTGGCCCAGGACGACGCACACGCAACACAACACACCGAGCGGACACACCGGTGAACAGGAGCCAAGTGGCCCAGGACACCGCACACGCAAAGCAACACACCGAGCGGGCGCACCGGTGAACAGGAGCCAAGTGGCCCAGGACACGGCACACGCAACATAACACACCCAGCGGGCGCAGCGGTGAACGGGAGCCAAGTGGCCCAGGACACCGCACACGCAACATAACACACCGAGCAGGCACACCGGTGAAAAGGAGCCAAGTGGCCCAGGACACCGCACACGCAACACCACAAACCACGCGGACACACCGGTGAACAGGAGCCAAGTGGTCCAGGACACTGCACACACGTAGGGCGGCGGAAGGACAGGAAAGAACCAACACCCCATGGGTCGGACGCACTGGGGCGACCCAGCCGACCCACCGGGCCAGTGGCAGGAGCGGTACTCCAGGGCCACTGGTCCGAGCCCGGCCAGGCTGCATCGGGGACCATGGCAAACGTCACCCGGAGCCATGGACGCAACTGGTGACAGGCGAGCCGGTACACAGTCCAGGAGGGGGTCGCCTGCCAAGCAGAGTGGCCCCGCAACTGAAGCCACGAGGTTGAGGCGGTCGTACCGTAGACTAGCGGGAGCAATACCCCTTGTGGTGAGAGATACTCCACACGGCTGGGCAGCCCCCAGAGCTGCCGCCCAACAGAGGGGGCATGTGGCCCTACCCATGAACACATGTGGGGACAGCCTCCCACCTGGGACACATGGACCGGGTGGCCGCGACAATGCCTTCCCAAGCACATGAGGGAGCGGCTCAAGAGGCACCTGACATAGGGCAGTGGGAGGGACAGGATGTCCCCCTGGTAAGACCTTCTTCCTGCAATGTCAAAGAAGGCATCCCGAGCTCCCGAAGATACCCACCCACCCCCACCACCCCCTCTATTCGACTATTTAAAGCGTAAAATTTTTCGATCGCGGTTGAACGCGTTTCGCAGCGCGCTTTTTTGCCTAGCCGTTTTCTGTGCTAATTAGCTTTATTTACAGGTATTTAGAAAGGTTTTTCGTCTTATTTTGCCTATCTTTTTATTTCTTTCACGTGTTCCCACAAAGCGGCTCCTCGATGTAGGGGAAGGGCGCGGTCGCCGCGAGCAGTACCATACAGTGGGTTCTTCCCAGAGAGGTAACCCATGTTCAACCAAGGTCTTAAATTACTCTGCTTTTGGGCAGATGATACGTCTGGGAGGGTCCCATCGCACCTCCTAATCAACCTCCGGATTCCGGAACCCAGGGGCCGGGGGCCTTTGTGGTGGCAATCCCCCCCTTGGTTAATTTTCAGTAGGTGTGAGACGACCTGAAGAAGCACGTGCTACCAGACTCGCATAACATGACGCATGCTCACGCCTCCTGACTCGGTCCAGCTTGTGACCTCCTTGTGGGGTGGGGGCTCGAAGTAGTTTGTTGCCGTTCATTGGTCGGTCGTAGAATGATAGAGTTGCAGTGTTTCGTTGTGTCCCTGGGTATGTTTGTCGGCGGGCGCGGCGCACCGTGGTGTCGCCTATCGGCGGGGCGCCCTTCCCATTTCAACCCTTGCATGCCCGGCTGGTTTGGTTTTTGCCGGTATGTGTGTGGTCTGTTTGTTGTTGGGTCATGGTTTCTGCCCCGGTTTTGTTGGTGCATGGTTGCGTTAGCCGCCTTATGGTCAGCTTGTTTGTCGTCCGGCCTGTCGCGCTGCAGCTGGCACCGATGCAGCAGGATTTTGTCCATGTTGTCGTCTCAGTGGTTTCTGGCGTTCGTTGCAGCCGGCCTGTCGCATTTTGTGTTCATTGTGTTGCGACAGGGCCGTGCCCTGCGCGTTGTGTTGGTTCTCCATCGTCGTAGCCGCAGCTGGTTGGCTTGTCTGGGGTTGTGCTATGGCTTGCATGGGAGTAGCCGGGCGCGTTGGGTCGCTGGGGCCGTGGCCTACGCTGTTTATTTCCCGCCGGCTGTGTTTTGCTGTGGCTCGCCAGAGTTTGGCGTGTTTGGGTGTGAGGTTGTTATGTTGTCACCAGCAGTATGCTTGGCTGGTTTTGTTGGTTGGTCGTTGTCTTCGCTGCCTAATGGTCGGCTTGTCCTGCCATTGGATGTGTTGAGCCGTTGTGGCCGGTTGGGGCCAGTCTCCGTTGTTGTCCTTGCCTTTGGCCGGGACAGACAGTCCGGCCTCCCAAGCGCGTGTCGTGCGCTACCCATTTGTGCTCCTGCGTCTGGTGTCTCTGCCATGCTGGCTGCTTTGGTCGGGCTCGAAGCTGTCCCAGGTCCCCATGTTTGCGACTTGGTGGTATACAAATCCTAAAGGGTCGACTGCCACCAGATAGTAGGGTCCCACAGATCTGTTTGACGAGTGGTCTTGAAGGACTGTGCGTCATGGCAGCCAGTAGTCCAACAGTACTTCTGACTCGAGCCAGAACCGGCGGCATCGCTGTAGTAATACTGACCAGTTCTCGTGTCAACTCGCCACCATGGGGTGTCGGCGATCGGGAGCCTCCTGGCAACGATGATCACGCTGAAGTCGTGGTCACCAGGATCGAGGGCTTATCTATCAATGATCTCGAAAGTGTCCATTCGAGAATCGGCTTGGAGGCGACGGAGATGTCGATGCATGTACTGCCCGTCGGCGGGAGTATTCTACAGGGCAATTTGAACCGCCTCCGCAGTCACAAGGGGAGAGGCCATGTCCACAATCACAGTGTCGCAGACTTGGTCTCGACAGTGTACATTCCGTCGATGGGCAGCTTGGAAGTAGGAGTTAATCGCCGAGAGGAACTTGGACATCGGCATATCCAAGTGATGCTGATAAGCGTTCGAATCTGCCAGCAAGAACCGTAGGTCGACAGGATCGCGATTAAATGGGTCGCTCGCGGCCGAACCGCCGGACGCGACCTCCTCGCGTTCCTCGACGGAGAGATCCCTTCGATAAGGAAACTCTGGACGCCAGTGCTGTGCTCCGTCATATCAACTTTCCCTGGGGGACATGAGGTACTTCGAAGTTCCCAGGCGTCGAGTCAGATGTGTGCAACCTTGGAAAGCAAAAAGGTTGATGAACCTTTCGTTGGTCGGTGGAAGACGTGCAACCTTCTGGATTTCCTTTTTGGAAGTCGTGGTATCTGACGTGCCAAAAGCTAGCCTGGTAGACCGTCGCCAGCTTGACCAAATCGATTGGAGCTCCAGGTGCGAGCACATTGTAGGGGTACGGACCAGTCAACCGTCCCAGTAGATGAAATTCTTCCAGCCGGACCATGAGGTCCTGGGCCCAAACCAGGGCAGATTCTTAGGCGGCCGAAACAGGTACACTTTTGTACTGCTTTTTTTTAAAAAAAATGCGAGAAATGATGTGGGTTATTTGAGTGATTTACCCTCTTTTTTTGGCCCTGATGTTTTTTTGAGACCTTGCAACAATATGGGCTCTGCTGTATTACTGCGTAGTAAGGTGTCTCCATGAAGAAGGATATTGCACTACAGGTCCCGCTAAGTGAAGGTTAATACGCCTTTTTCTGCAACGCATTGCGACGCCTCGCAATACCAGGATTTGATGTTTGGTGTTTCTGCTCAAATTGAACGCATGCAGAATTCGCATCTTGGTAAATACGCCAAATAACATGGTCCATCGAATGCGAGGCCGCGCATTCCGGTTCAAGATACTCGAAAAGGTGTCACTTTGGCAAATCAAAATGCTGGGCCTTGCAATAATGTGGCATGGAACAATAAAATGGACAGATCCACCAACTACACGTCATGTACATTCCCTTTGATGCGGCGCTACTGTATGGCCGGCAATACGGGTCCCGTCGGCATCTCTAGTTTTCATGCTGCGGTCACCGCTGACTTCACTGCCCAACGGCAATGGTCGCGCGCTGCAACTGGGTACAGCAGTTAGGAGTAAGAAGAGAAATGTGGGACCAGTTGACCGTTACAAGTAACCGAGAATGTGCACCCCCGACGCAGTTGCACGCAAAGAGCGATATGCGCGTGTCGTGTGTGCAGCGCTGTGCTGGCAAGAATTTTTATTTACCTGTACCGTTCTAACTGCCTTTTTTCTTTAATTGTTCAATTGTAATACACTTCTCAAATTTTTGAGATGATACTTCATGCCCCGCAACATTGCGCATCGCGCGCAGAGGGAGTTGCAACGAACCATCAGGCAATCGCGAGCTTTCTGTGTTACGGAACATGGATATACCACTGCAAAATCCCTATCGGCTGCTGTTTAAAAGAACAAGAGCGGAGCTGTTTTCTTTTTTCATTTTGCGCGCTTGTTGCGACTGAACCTGAACACACGGCACTCACTTCGGAGAGTGAAAGGCAGACCAGAGCGTCGAGCGGCAAATCACTTCAAGGAGTAGTTCTTTAACCTATACAAAATCTTGCGCGGGCTGTGCACACCCCAACACAAGCACGAGGACGCCTCCGGTTTTGCCTCTATTGGGCGGCAGAACAGGCGCTGGCTGCGCAGGGCAGGGCTGCGTCGCGTGCGAGATGAAACTATGAAGCAACCGCCCACGGCAAAGATGCTTTAAACATGCCGTTGGATGGGGAACCAGCAGGTTTGCGTCTGGATCCACAATTGCTACATTAAGCAGTATGGAACGCATCAAATGTTCCATGTTCAGTCGCAACATTGCACAGCGCTTTACGTCGTTGTCTTTCCGTGCAGGTTGCTGTACTTCAGAGGACACCCTTCCATAGATGTGCTCATTGGCAGCATCGGCAACGTGGTTGCAGCGCTGGTCAGAATGAAACGGAG
Source organism: Eutreptiella sp. 'Long Island Sound 2002' (assembly GCA_964036045.1). Lineage (NCBI taxonomy): Eukaryota > Euglenozoa > Euglenophyceae > Eutreptiales > Eutreptiaceae > Eutreptiella > Eutreptiella sp. 'Long Island Sound 2002'. Next base: position 125,504,176 of record OZ038381.1, on the reverse strand, counting down.
CTTCCGTGGGATGGTAACAGATCTGGGCCTGCTTGCGGACAGACCAGCGCCAATACCGAGCATTAGGGCGCCGCTTGACATAGTGCGAGATCCAATACTGAATCCTGGTTGGAAACCACTGTTGCGGACTACACATCAGGTATCCTCGTAAAAGGGCCTCGTTGTGGTTTTGGACTACATTCCATCCCTGTCGAACCACGCGCACCTGATTGTGCCCATGCTCGTTGATGAGAACATACACAAAAGATGCCTCAAAATATTGTACTGCAACAAAACACAGCGCTGGAACCTGCACGAAAAACTCAAGAGAACTCCCATCTTGTACGGCTGTTGGCATCCCCATAAATTCCTTCTGACAAACATGTTAGTGAGCTTTCATTCTCTGTTTTTGTACTTCCGCTTTGGCCGTTTAGGAGTGGGGAAAACAATAGGGTCGTACCTGAAGATGAGAGACATGGAGAGAACCATTGCTGGAATCCTGAAGTGTGCGCCGCATTTCTTGCGGCAGTTGCGGTGGAAATTGAACAGGTTACAGGCTGATGCCAATCACCGTGGGACGGCGCTGGATTGACTGAAGAGTGTGATATGTAAAGCTATGGTGAACGGTCTGCAAAACTGGTGTCCGATTGTCTTTCCACTGTGGGTTTCCTGTAGGGCAATAGAAGCTGGTCCGGACGACACCCAGGATCAGCCATCAACGCCCGTCATGTTCTCCGACTGGTGTTTGTGCTTTCGACAGAGCTTGGCAGGGCTGCAGCTGACCCACTTGTGTATGTGAGGACCATCGGTGTGGCCTGAATGCATTGCAAGGCTTTCAACAGCGCCCTGCCCGGATTGTGCCATGGTTAAGAGTTGTGCGAAGTTATGCTCCGTCGACTGGGGTCGAGAGAAAAACAGACACACCTGAGCCGCCACACTGAGCGACATAGAAGATTTGTTCTCCCAAATCTGTGGTGCTAGAATTAACAGACGCGGTTTGTCGTGCAACATTGAAACACAGATCCGACAGCGCTTTCACTCGTATGTTACTAACGACCGCCTGAGAATTTGTCACTGTCCCTGGCAATCGGGTAGCTCGACTATGGAGAGGCACTGGGAGGCTGTTCCAGATTTTCCATCCGACCCTTGCGGCGAGCCGGACGTGGACACATACAGTAGTTTGCTGACCGATGTTTTGCGTACATTTCTGCGGCAGCCCAGAAACTTCTCACCTTGTGTGCTACGGTTGATGGAAAACAAGGTTCCTCTGCGGTCTGATGCGCGCAGAACGAACATTCTGGACACAATCTGGGCACTTACCGATTCATAGAATCACTTTTAGGTTGATTCCCAGCTCTGTTGTTGTTATTGCGCGAACAACGGTGCTTTTGCTTCCTGCTTTGTGACTGGAATGCGAGCCCTCACTATCGCCTCCTGCAAAAGTAAGTTTTTGAGGGAATGTTCTTGCCTGAATGCGAGGCCTCGCAATACAAAGTACGTAATTGGAAACAAATACCTGTTTTTTCGATTGCGAGCCCTCGCAATCAAAACATAAATACATGCTGAACGACACAGTTTCTTCCCTCTTTACAGGCCTATTTCATCATGGCAGAGGGCATGGCGCCACAAAAAGCGGGCAGAGCATCACAGGCACCTCGCAAGTACCGTCCACACAGGACAGGGTGCCAGAGGAGTTTTCTGAGGTTCTACAAGAAGCCTACCCTTGAAATCGACCAGCAGAAGAAGTACGGTCAGATCCGCAAGTATCCAAAGAAGCAAGTGAACGAGGTTAAAAGATGTCTCATGGCAAACCCTCCTGAGGAGCCTGTGACCATGACTGCATGGCAATCACCAGGTAAGTCGCCGGGTCGCAGCAGCGATGTTTCGTGTCCATGCTCTCAAGACCCTCTCCTGGTCATCAGCTGATGATTGGATTGTCATTGCAAAGCAGCATTGCATCTGTGCGCTCCAAGAGCTCCGAAACGAACGTCTTGAGAAGGGCCTCGACCCACCGCAATGGATGCAAATTGTTAAGGTCAACCTACTGAGGACGGAGACCACTTGCGCTACTCGGGTAGCAATCGCAGGTTGCAAGCAGGCCATCGATCTTGATTTCCCTGTTGTGCCACCGTCAGAAGCAGCTGACAACTTTCTTATGCATTTGCGGGATTCGCCGGCTGGGCCTGTCGAGTCCGCCAGGGATCAAATTCACCGAACCATTCCAAAGCCTGCCAGCGGAAGTGCATGGATTCCTCCACAGGATTCAGATGATGAACTCCAAGTATGTTGCTGTTTGGAATGCGAGGCCTCCCAATCTGCAATCTGACAATGTACCCTCCACATGTGCAGTCTTATGCCGTTGAGACCTTTGGACCCTTCTTCACGTGGGTATACCACGCGGAGGACGCAGCGGTGCTGTCCCTGATCAATTTTGAGAACATGAACACACCAGTGACAATGAACCAGCTGAGGCTTCTGCAGAGGTTGTACGAGCCAGCCCTCCTACAACGGATTGCCGCCGACACGTCGAGACCAAGGGTGAACATCAAGGAAATCCAGGACCGGGCCTCAACTTACCAGAAGCAGCAGTGGATCCATTGGCATTGGGGAGCCGCTCCGGACAGCGTCATCCATCCCTGTCGAAGTACTTTCCCCTGACAGGCAAGTAGGCAAAAACGCCAACACGACGCCAAATTAGTCAATTCAAAACTTTCCGCACCTGTGCAGAGGCCAGTCCGGCAGAGAGGGTACCGCTAAATGACTGGGGTGTCAATTGGTTTCGGATCCCTTTGAGGGCCTTGCAGTTATAATCTGAGGCTCAGTCGCCAAAATGGGAAACACTGAGCAAGTCGAGGTTCTGGACGGCAAAAGGGACACATTTTTCCAAAGCGTGGGGCGTCACTGGACCTTGGCTGCCTGCGTGCACGACTGGCATCGCCCTTGATGGAGGTCAGGTTTACGGAGTCTGGAAAAGTATATGTCCTGAACATTGAGGCCAGTGGAAAGATTTTCAAAATGTTGTGCGCCCCCTACAAACATCCGCAAGATCCCCTTAAGTTTTTTCGAGGCGCTAGAAACGGATATGATTCTTCTGAATGCAATTCTGACAATGGTGGGGAATCTGTGAGTCCAGTTGTGATGGCAAAGTTGATCGAAAACCCCGAAATGGTGCTGGTCAGGTTGGCTGGTGCAGGTTCGGGCGTTCCAGGCAGGCGATGCAGATGAAGATGAGCCGGAGGCAGGCCAAGCGCCGAAGCCGAAAAAGCCAAAGAGCAAGGCGGCAGCAGAGCCGAAGCAGACGACCCTGACGCAGCCGGAGGGGGTGGGGAGGACGCTGAGCCTTTCGAATCCGGGAACAGCAGTGGGCTCCGCGGCGAGGAGCAAGATTTTGGCAGCGGGATTGATGAGGAAGAAAAGACCCTCCACGTAAAGGCGTTGGTAGGGCTGCAGCCCTTTTCTACGAGATATGTTGTCTCGCATTTCGAGGCCTCGCATTCCCAGATTGGGCAGCTCGCCATTTCTGCTCCTTTTTTCAGAAGCATCATCTGGAGATGATGATTATACTGACCCTAAGGCAGCAGGCAGTATTGTGACGCCTCGCATTCTTAACGCCTCACGTGTCAACGCACACAATGTATTTACAGTCTGTATGCTTTTTTTGCTTGTTTCTGTGTGATCCAAAGCTGTGTGTAATTGCAAGGGATTACCTTGATACATGTCTCATATTGTGAGGCATCGCAATACGAATAGGAAAATGTTATATTTTCACATCATTTCGGCGACCTTCGGCGTAAAACGTGGCTTTCTAAGGGTCCTGATAAAAAAGAGGGAGAGGATAAAACCAAAAAACAAGGTTTTATAGTCGAGAAACCCCCCAAATATCGTGCATTTTACAGAAAAGTGGTTAGAATTGCAAACATTGTGAGGGCTTTTGTGGTGGAAAAACATGCATTTTTGTGGGTAATAGGGCCAAAGAACTGGGTAGTCAAATTTTGTGGTTGAAACAAGTAGGTAAATCGGGCAAGTTACCTGTACCAAATTTGCAGACATCCCAGTACAAAAGTGTACCTGTTTCAGCCGCCTAAGACTTTGGTACCTCTTGTATCCGAGTCGAACGGTACATCGAAGGCCTCGAAGTTGATGTCGTCGAAGGAGCAAATCAATCTGATACGCAAGAAACGGTGCTCCGTGTTGGAATAGCCAATCATTCCTTTGGCAGACCTTTGTGAGGTCTCGAATGAGCCCTAGAATCGGGATAGCTGATGGAGTCGATCGATGCATGTGTGCTACTGTCCAGAAACGTCGGTATTTGAAGAGCAGGTCGAATCCATCGCCGACATGGATCAGATCGTCGATCCCGCGAATCTCTCGATGCATGCGATTCAGACGTGCGATTTGGCTGGGCAGGTTCTCCCCCACCAGGTCATTTCTGAACCCCCGATCGAGATCCTCGGCGCATTTTCGCGAGTCGACGAGAGCTGATCGAACGGTTTGACAGGCCACCTTGATCTTGGCGTACCACTGGTTGCTTGCTGCGCTGCCAGGGGTTTTGCTTTCGTCGAAGGATGTGTCAGGCGCGTTTTACATCAACTCATAGGGAAATGGTGCTGTCCTGCGCCAGCTGTCTATGTCGACCTCCTCACACAGCTTATAGATGCAGGCAGTTGTCCTCGACACGACATTTGCGTGTTGCTTACTCAAGAAGCGATGATCGTCCGTGGAGTTTGATGCGATGACAAGCACATTCGGGTCGAGTTCTGTATAGTTTCGAGCAAGTGGATCCTCATCGTACATCCAAAATCAATAGGGAGGCTTCATTCCGAATTTGCCCAGATGCTGGAGTTCATCGACGGTTTCCAACTCGTTCTTGTAGGCTTTCATGTAGTACGGTTGCCACCGAGATTCCAGTCGATGGACTTGATCTAGCTGGGTGGTGGTTTGGAATAAGACCAGTCCTTCATATCGTACCAATCGTTCTCCCTTGTACCATTGTCGTAGGGGTCTTCTTCGGTGTAGGTGGTGGATTGATTGGTTCCAGTGGAAGCTTGCGTCTTGAGGGCGTTCGACTCTCCCATCCATGATTGTTCGACCCAGGATTCGTTCCTGGGGACGTTGGGCTCTCCCCTCCATGATTCGTTCCATCCGGGCACTTTGAGGTAGCTCAAAGCTCATTTGCCTCCTGCCGATGGAGACTTGTCTCCTTTGCCCTTCCAGCTGCCCACGTAGGCTGATGGACTGTAGCTCGGCTGTGCTGGGAACGGTGCCAGTGATGGGCTTGGCCAGGCTGGCGCCGACGCAACTGATTGACAGCGGTGAGCTCAGGTCGATGGAACTGAAGATGGTGCGGCATCGCCATCGTCGTCGCCATCGTCGTTCACCTTGTCAACGTCGATGACATTCGACGGTGATGCTCGGGACGGTGGAGTTCGAGAGGAAGTTCGGGAGGCCCGGGCGGCAGAACCATAGGTTGAACATGTCTCTGAGGCTCCAGCGGTCGATCTGGACCCACGCATGAGTTTTCAAAAATTTGCGCTGTAAAGAGCTGAAGTTACTCAGGCTGGAGTCGAAGGAACTCGAGGTACACTGGATCCTCCTCTAGAGCTTTATAGGAGTCCTATCATCATCCCATTCACAGAGATACAGGAATGTGAGGCGCTTTTGGGATCCCACTCAACGTCTAGCCAGAATCTTAACGAGTCGGGGGCCGCTCCAGTCTTGACTGGTGGCATCGGAAATTCCCATACTGGTTGTCCCTCCGGATGGACTTAGGGCTTTACGCTGTCGCCATTGAAAACGCGCAACCAGTCGAAGGGGGCAGGGATCTCCAATTTAACGTTCTTGCCCTTGTTGAGCACCTCAAAGACTTTGTATGGACCACACCAAACAACATCGATTTTTCCTTTGTGTCAATATTGTGGTACTAACACCCACCATTGTACAGCCACCTCAGGCACTCGAACATGTCGGTCCATTTGCAGCACCACATGCATTTGGCGTCGGTGTTCCTCAGCAAGCATGGCGCGTACAGAATCGAATAGGGTCATGTAATCATTCAAGGTTGGAGGTTCGTGTGCATGGGATGTCATTCGGGGAAAATCCGACAGAAAAGGGGGTGTGCGTCCCTCATCTATCTCGAAGGGTGACAGTCGAAGACTGTTGGATGTCAGGTGGTTAAACTGAATCTTGGCGAACAGAAGGTCGACCTCCCCCTCGTTGTTACCGAACATGCCGTGTGTCCGCAAACGTTGAAGGATTGACTGGTTGCTTCATTCCGCAATGCCGTTGCCTTGAGGGCGGTTGGCGACCGTCCGGTGCATCTCAATCCTGAAGCGGTGTGCCAATTCTTTCCACGCTTGGGACTCAAACAGCTTATTTCGGTCGGAAACAACTTGTCGAGGGCATCCTTTGAGTCGAATCACATCGCGTAAGAACAAGTGGACGGGTTCATCGGCCGTCATGTCCTTGTGGCATGGGATGAACATTCCACGTTTCGAAAACCAGTCAACCACATTCCTGATGGCATCTTGGCCCCATGTGGTCGGAGGCAGTCCTGAAACCCAATCGACGGACACATTACGTCATTTGATGTCAGGCACCAATAGGGCTCTCGGCTGCCTGGCAGTGTTGACATGTCGTGACTTAGCCGCTTGAAACACATCGCAACTCAAGATGTAACGCTCCGCGTAGTGTCGAACATGGGAACAGAAAAAATCACAATATATCAATGCCATGGTGCGGAGTACTCCTGAATGGCCGTAAAACTCGGACTCATAGTACATGGCTATGACGGAAGTTAGGAGCGTTCGAGGTACAAGAACACGTTTACCACTGTCGACAGGTGGAAGAACATACCGTCGTCAAAGGACAGCTTGGCGTCTCTTAGTTGGTGTCGTGCCATGAGGCTTCGGATGGCGATCTGGTACATATGCCTGGTGCGTGGGTATTCTCGATATGCCGCTGCCCACAACTGCTGTGGAAGTCAAATCCTTGCATTGGTAATGTCGGTGTACTTGGCGGTGGGTGCCTCTAAGGCTCGGGGGGAAAGGCGTATTCAGGCAAACTGTAATAAGCTTTTTGTTGGGCCTGGGTGCTCAAATGGTTGCTTATTAATCTCTGTTTCTGAATCCCTTGCTGGTTCCATTTTAGCTAGTGGTTCTTCCCGGACCTTTTCAGATTTTGAAAGTTTTTGTGAAGATGAAAATCACAAGTCCCTACTGACAGCAAAACAGCAACAAGCAAGACAAGTCTGGAGGCACATGTACTAGGTTGATCCCAGTCCAAGTCCGTGTTACTCCTTAACAATACCCGTAGCCTCGGAATCCAGGTCAACGTTGATATATGAGTTTGTAGATTGGACGAAATGAAAGAAGTCCTGAATGAGGAATCCAACACTGTAACCAGACAAGCGCGCGCGTTGGCATTGCGGATACATAAATGCATTGATTGTTGCATATTTGTCACTACTTGTAAATATCCATTACTTCATTTTGTGTACATTTAGATTCCATAATGATCATGACTGCCCTTGTGCCTGTGCCTCTTTCATGGTGCAGAGGCCACCCGAAATTTGTTTTGCTGATGACGGTCCTACTGCTGCGCTACTCTGCAGGAGGCTGGCGAGGGCCATGGCCATTACGGCCTGATTTCCATTTTGGGGCTACTGGTGCCCCTACCTGCAGCTTGGGGGTTTATTGGGGTATTTGGGGTTTTTGACCTTTTGTTTGCCCTTTCCCAGACAAGTGCAGCCGTCGGGGCTGCATTATTAGCAAAATCGCCGTCCTTGCCAAGCTTGGCCCCACATCTGGGCTTGGGGCCCTTTGATCCTCAGCTCCGAGGCCTCCATCGTCAACTAACTACCTGCTGAGCACCCTGGTGATTATGATGGTGACTGAGACATCTCTGGTTTGGCTGCTGCCCAAAGCACTTCCCTCCCGTACTTCGCGGGTCTGTTGGGGCAAGAGTCGACTTCCTCGTCCCTTGTTGGTGTGGGTTGCCCTCCCAGCGTTGAGTGGCAAGGGTACAATAATAAGGAGGCAACATGATCTTGTGTTTGTGTTACACTTGTTTGCATTTTTGCTGCATAGCATACCATGGCCCTTCAGTGGCCTTTTTTGTGCATCATTGTCTCCATGGCTCACGAGTGGCCCTTGCAGCTGCCCCATAGCAGATAAAGGGGCTAGTCTACCTTTTGTTGGCGCTCCTGTGGCCTTTTTAGGCCTTGAATTTGAGTGGTGGCCCTGGCGGGCCTTGTTTTGAATTATCTGAGGTTTTTGCCCCAAATCAGATAGAGGGGCTAGATCCGGTGCCCGGAGAGGCCAGGCGTGCCTCCTGGGCGTTGTCTCTGTCGCCGGCGGCTGTGCTTGTCCACAGGGGGACAGCCAAGCCCCCTGGAGTGACGCTCGTTTGCGCATCTCTGTCTTTTTTTTTTGGTTGCAAGGTGAGGTAGGGCATAAGGTAAGTGTGGCCTACGATTAGTGTAGGATCAGTGCGGTTTCGGTTTCTTCGTTCGTTGTCGTCGTCGAGTTTCCTCGAGTTTCGGCGACTTTCGTTGCGTGTTGCGTGTTTTTTTAGTCATCCTGGGCCCTACTGCATTCATTCGGCAGTTTGGGTGTTGGCCTCCACGGTGGCTGGGGGGCAGGTGCGTGGGCTTGTTGGGTGGTATAAAGTCGGTTGTTTTTTTGTTGAGTCGGCGTTTGTCGAGTCGCTTTGGCTCTCTTCGCTTCGAGTTGGTTCGAATTGTGCTCCCTTCGGAGCTTCAGATCACTTTTGTGTGAGAAACTGGGTCATTGGTTGTCATTGCTTTGAGGTGTTTTTTTGGGTACCCCCCAACCCAGCAAGGAACACATCTTTGGCTTGTTTGCGCTTGGTGGTGTTTGTTTGTACTTGCCATGGTTGTTTGGAAGCACCGGGAGTAAGGCAGTGACAACTAATTACCTTTTCTTTTAGGTGGGGGGCGGGGGGGCTGGGGAACCCTCCTCAAACCAACATCCAGCATAAGTTGCACTAGAGCAACTATGATCGCAATGACCCTCAGAGATAATAAGAGAAGCCTTCAGCCTACAGCTGAGGCTCAGAATTTAACTGATATAGCCTTATGCCAACTGCTGAGGTTCCTGTTGGGACTCCTCCCAGGGAGCAAACAGGTTATTATTGCTTTGATCACCGCCACACAGTTTGCAGCCTGGGTAGCCGATTCTGCGGGGTGTAAAAAACTGTGTTCAACAAACTTCCCTAGAAAAGAGGGAGGTGGGGAGAGGCAAGACCAACTAATAGCCTCCAGAGAAAGGCACCACTGATGTTCCAGCACTGTAGGTGGCAGTGCACCCTGTGAGAATTGGGTTGGGTGCAGACGTGTACGAGGCACTTGGACTTAAACCCCAAGTCCAAACCTCATCTAATCGTTTTTGTGGGAAGTTCGGTCTAGTAGGTTAGGGTGTTGTGAAGGAACCCTCCCAGCTTGTGGGTATAACAGGAACCCTCCCAGCTTGTGAATAGACACCATCCTAGCCGAGGCAGATGTTTATTGGGAACCCTCCCAGGCTTGTGGGTTATAGAAACCCTCCTAGACTTGTGGGTAGAGACTAAGTTAGTTCCTAGGCTCCGGTACCTAACGTTAACCCTCTGATGGTCCTCATTTTTGGGAGCAGTGTGCTGAAGCCACTTTTCCTTCTGCAATGCACCGAGTTCTGGGCACTGGCAATGCTCGATTGCAAAAGGTGAGAGAAAGAAAGAGAGGGAGAAAGAGAGAGAGTCATTGTGTGGGGCTGTGGGAAAATCAGTTTGCCCTGCCCTTGTTTGTTTGTTTTGCTGTCAGTCAGTCACAATGTCAGCACAGCACTGCACATCTTTGATCCACTGCACTGTCTGTGTAGTCAGCACTGACGCCGTCCACACTTCTCTGTGCGTTCCTTGACAGTGGCCATTTCTCAGTACAGGTCTGCCACTTGGCGTCGCCACTGCCATCTCAGGTCTTTTCTAACTGTTTGTACAGTAAAGGCCTTCGTCAGGGGCATCTGGGGCCCGCAGAGCCCTGCTGCCACTCACAGCCCCACCCCCAGTTAAAAATCGAAATATTTTAGAACCAGGGACTTCAGTTTAGTGCCCCTTGGGGTTCTTTCTTGGAGTTCCCCCTTGGGGTTGCTCTTAACCCACATTTTCTTTTTTTTTGGTACTCGCTTGTCTTGTTGTGGTTTTTCGGTCACAGCCCCATGGTGTGCCCCCCTGGGTTGTGTCCTAGTGGGGGGCTGTAACCAGACAAGCGCGCGCGTCCGCATCGCGGATACGTAAATGCATTAATTATTGCATATCTGTCACTATTTGTACACATCCATTACTTCATTTTGTGTACATTTGGAGTCCATACTGCTCATGACTGCCCTTGTGCCTGTGCCTGTTTCGACACAATAGCTATCATCAAGTTGAGACATTGAGAACTGTTGAGCGGGCAAGAGAAAGAGAGAGATGTTGAGGGAGGGAGGGAGAGACATTGGATTGGATCGATTGGACATGTGAATTGCACTTATGCATACATGTCACCCGCGTGAGTTGATGTTGGGGGGAGATCAATGATAATGTCATATCATGCCCTAGGCACCCGAGCATGGAAGTCCTAAAATACCTCCAACATCAATTGCCCCAACCATAACTCCGAGAAGTGGGGAGCGAAGGAGATGCGCCTTTTGCCTAGAGAGCCGGAGATAAAAAACCATCCCTTCTCGTAGAGATTGAGAGAGATAGGGAAAGAGAGATCCCCACCCGAGTATGGGAATTCTTGAAGTCCGTCTCACCCTTTGACCTATTGAATGAAAAAGAAAACAAATTGGTCATTCATTTGTATTGGATTATGCATAGGCACACATACACATACATGCATGCATACATGCATGGACACCTTGACCTCCTTCACATACCATGCATCAAGCTTGTCTGAACCAACGCGTCATGACACTTGACCCCCTCACTCCTAGTTCACCTCTGACGGTTGAAATCGGGATTAATTGAAGCGATTCATGAATGCAAACTTTTAACCTAAATGCACTCACACTCATGTCATGACATTCCAGAACAAATATTCAAATCAACTCGTCATTAGCAACACACATGTGGCACACAAGAATGCATCATTGTGAGGCATTCCAAAGGGAGTCATGTTGCAGAGCAACGACCGACCTACTTACATTTCTTTTGGTGTGCCTACCTCAGTCACTTCTAATTCAACTCCTCATCTACTGGGGCTCCTCCAGCTTCAAGGGACTTGTGAACCCCCATACACGTAAGCGTGGCACTGCTGAAGCAGATGCGCCCATTAACATGTACCAGTCCCCTCAAGTGCGACAGTCGGTGTGGGCGGAAGCACAACACCAGGGTTTAGGCACGTCGCATTTTCGTGCCTTCTATCATCCACCGGCGTCGCCCTTGCTTCCAATTCGTATCCTCTTCAGTGACAGGATAGATCTAACAGTATTAGCACCGCCTGGAGGAGTTTTTGATCGGCCAGCCTCCATTACAGCGCGGCCTGACAGGCACGCGCGCGCACACAGGCTTCTGGCGATCGTCCATTCCAGCAGTACATTACAATATGTCCTGTCAAATCGGAATTTCTGATTTTTGATTTAATTCCGACATCTAAATCTGAATTCTGCCTGCTGCTATGTGCAACGGTCACTGAATTCTGTCTGCTGGTGTGTGCGACAATCACCTAGTATCCCCACCCCTTACACCCCCGTTCCAAGCTTCTAAGTATCCACTTACGGGCTGGTAACTCCTATGGTTGGATACCTGTGGCACTTGGATTCAAGAAGAGCTGGTGCATATTTTGACACAACATTCCCACATGGCTCTGAGGTGTAGACCATGTCCGTTCGGCACAAACATATGGCAAAGAATCATGAGATTGCCAAGAAACTTGAGTTTGGTTCTGAAATTGCAAAAGTGCCAAGAGGGGGCCACAGGGGTGAGATGGTGACAAACGTACCTCATCAGTGTGTCCGGCAAGCCCAAAATAGGTTGGGGCTGTGCAGAAAATATGAAAAAAAAATATTTTTTTTTTCATCTCAGGAACCAGTTTCCTGATCCCTGAGAGTTTCTGCCTTGCGGTAATCACTGGGCTGATGTAGCCATCAATTCACCTGAATGTAGTATGACCATCGCATTCGGCATCCTCAAATTTGGGGGGGGCGGCCGGCGGACACCACTGGCCTTATTTGCTCGCTTAATGGGCACAAAAACGGCACAACTGAACCTTAATTCGATGCCTAAGTGATTTTTGGGCACAAAAAGTGCAATTCTGTGCTGCCCCAGCGTCCCGTCATCAGTAACAGGTGTGTCCAGTGACTTCAGCACCCTCGAGTTCGGGGGGGTACCCGTCAGAATTGCCCATAAAGAGTAAAAATTGCAAAAGTCCCATTTTTGGCTCCAATTTTGGTTCGGGCTCTGGAAAATGAAAAATTTGTGCATCTGTACATTTTCTGCAGCCCAAAGTGGCTTGCAGGCGTCAATTGACAGAAAACAGAGGTTGCCAACGCGTCAGGCACCCTGAAGATAGGGGGGGTAGTACCTTTTTGAGCCAAGCGGGGTCCATCATGCTGATAACCCCATTTTCAGCACCTTCTGGGGGGGCAGGCTGCAGAAACCAGAATTGCAACATTCTGCACTCCCAGTGAGAATTCAGGTGAATGAGACCTCATGATTGCGTCCAGCACCCTCAAATTGGGGTAGGGGGGGGTTCCTCAGGTCCGTTCTGGACAATTACCGCAAAAGGACCATGTTTGGCTCCAAAAATTGTGCAAAGATGACAATATGTCACAATTTCCACAATCTGGATGCTTTCTACAGCCACCAGTGTTCTATGGACGCAGGATGGTGCTCAGCGGACCTTGCCATTGAATTTGGCCACTCCAAAATAGGGGGGTTAAAAACTTCAATCGCCCATGTCGGACATAAAATGCAAAAACCCCAGTTTTGGCATCGAAAATTGGTGTTCCTTCTGATGAAGTGAAAAACTGTCAATCTGCACCTAATCTGTACCTGACAGTGCCGCTTAGGTGTCAATGGGTGGGAAAAGAATGCTACAATTGCACTCGGCATCCCTAAAATAGGGGGTAGTGTACCCTATATCACCCGCCCGGGTCCCGGAGGTGAAAAAACATACTTTCCCCCCGGAGGGGGGGGGGGGCTGTCAGAATTCTGGCTGATAGCTGGCTGATATCGACCAGAAATTGCGCGAAAAATTGAAAACGGGTGGGAAAATGTTTTCCCAAAATTCTAAGAGTCCTCCGGGACCTCATTGAGGTGTGCAAAAAGATTTCAGGCTCACTGTGACTGCCTGTTGCCCATGTGATCCTCACAAGGTGACCCTGTCGGGCTGTAAAAATTCTGCAGCCTGAATTATGGGTTGTGAGGGGAGGGGGGGGGGGGTCAGACATCTATGGCATCCATGGGGAAATTGCAAAGGACTAAAGTGGATCGGCCTGGACGGATTGTTCACCGTGCGGAGCCCGCGTTCTCGGCGTAGTAAACGTAGTCGGTGCACGCACCACAATCTAAATTTATGTACACCCATGTCAAGTAGGGGAGGGAGGACACATGGTTTTTACCATTCACTGCTCTCCGAGGGAAGGGAAGGGAAGGGAAGGCGCTGGTTGATTTGGATGGGGTTGAGTATACTGGTGTCCTTGGTTATCCGATGCACTCCTTCAGGGCCCTCAATCGTTGCGGAGGGGCCTAGTCTTGTGCTGCAGCCCATGGCTAAGACCTCCGACTCGAGAAGACGAGGTGGTCTAGGCGAGGGGGATGCCGGTGCATACCTCACGCCATGCAACCCGTGATTAGTGACGGAAGGAAGGAAGGGGAGGGAAAATCTGTGATTGTTTGGTATGCTTGTTGTCCCTGGATCCCGCGGCGCATTGTCAGGTCCCTCGATCCCGTAGGAGGGGCCTAGACGGCGGCCGTACCCGACCGCTAGGACCTCCGACTTGCTTGGCAATTTGGTCTAGGCGGCGGCGTGCGTTGCATATCTCAACTACAAAGCGTTGGCTGAAGGGAGAGCTGAGATGTCATGATTTTGCTTGTATTCACCTAAGAAGGTACAAAACGACAAAGAAACAACAACACAATGGCAATGGGAGAAGGGAAGTGGGAGGGAAGGCGCAAGGATGTCCGCCAGACCCAAAATCCCGAAGAGGGAGGGGGGGTAGAAATGTGAGCTGTGAAACCCACTTTTCTAAATACCCTACCCTAGAGGAGGTGTTCTTACCTACATACGCTACACATCCCTAAAGAAGGTCCCTACCAGGACCGGCCCCTGCTGTACCCCTTCCACCATTTCCTGTCACTCCTATGGTCTTGCTTCTCACCAGGTTCTGCATGATCTTGCCCTATCCTGCACAATCTCCCACAAAAAAAAGTAAAATATGGCTCCTTTACACAAATCCTGGTCCCTTGCAATAACCAACTCCCAAGTACAATAGCCCAATCCAAATAATCCACACTGAGGGCTTCCAAGGGTCTTTGAGGTCCCGCGTTTACACTCAACAACTCCTCTCAACACGCCGGTCGTCTCACGGTGCACACGGAGACACGGGCGTTGGGCATGTACATAGAATTGCACCAATAGAATAATGGAAAAAGAAGCCCTGAAATTGGCATATGAACACCAATCCAGCAACATTGGGGAAAGATGGAGACGTACACAATCACAGCCATAGACCCCTCATTCCCTGGACTCAGGACCTTCCCTTGACTCGCCAACATGATGCCCTGAACCAAGTCAAATAAGATGGCTAAATGCCATGTGTCAAAAGTCACTACACAAACCCCAAAAGTGTGTTCACCCCCAAGCCTCTAAATCCTAGCCCAATAGGGGAGGTGGCCTTTCATGGCCTAGAGTGGCCCTCAGGACCATGCTCTACCCTGACATAAATTTGGTTGGACTTGGAGTTGATTGGGCTTGGAGGATTGCCCCATGCAGATGACCTCACAACATAGCAAAATTAGGCAAATCACACCCTAGTCCCCAAAATTCAATTATATACTCAAAAATGCATACGGCAAGTATTCAAATGCTTCAAGCGTGTGTCAAACCGGAGAGTAATATACAAGGGTGATATAAACCAAAAGTCCATGCCCAAGAATATTCTAACATTGGCTCCCAAATCCCCCCCGATATACACATGCCATGCTTCACCAGTCAACTCACGAATTTGAGACCTAATTTTGTGAGGCCTCATGTCCCACGCCAAAGTGACCCCGTGATCCGGCATATGGTGAGGTGCAACACCGAAGCATATGCCAACATATAAGCAACATACCATAGTTCACGGATCTCTAGGTACTTTACTGTTAGCCGACCAGGGGAGCACATAAAATACAAAAATGAGCATAAAATAAGGTCAAAAAAATGCAAATGTTGCTAAATTCAAGATAATCACAATAGTATATAACTTCGCTCGCCCATGGTATCAACATATGGTTCAAGACACAATTGCTTGGGACCATTTGCAAACAATCCCCCCACTTGGATCCCCACATGAACGCAAAAGGGACACCTTCGAACCTCCTCACGATACGCACCATGAAAATGGGAATATTGATAATGGCGCTTGTGGATCGCTCAGTAAGCCTTCCCACACGCACTACATCTGCGGTAGACTTAGTCTAGCGCTATGGAGCTCACCATTCAATCATCGGCAAGACCCTTGCGACGTATGACTCCACATATCTTCCTACAAATGGAGATATATAACATGGGCGTGAGCATAGCGAAGCACATACAATCCATATAACACATACCCTGCCATGCCCCTCCATGGACATAACTTCACGTTAAATATACGTAGGAACCCAAAGAAAAATGTGAATGCAACAACAACACTCATGCGGTACACTCGAAAGTCGCATAAAAATATTCGGTTGCATGGTCCAAGAGTTATAAATCACTTTCTGGCCTCTTGACCATTATCCCTTGCTACACCGATCATGTGTACACATTAAAGACGTTTGATGCTCCATAAATTAGGTTCAGACCAATGCGATACCAGCCCATATCTCAAAATTGAAATTTCTCGCAATGATCCAGAGATATGATTCTTCAAAGTGGTCCCACGAATCAATTTTGTTTCGCCTATATCTCCAAGAAAAATGAAGGAGACAACAAAAGGAAGGTTGATTCGTGATCGGGGAAAAATGTAAGACCACTCGAAAGTCATCATATCTAGTGAGGCGACCTCGAAGTCGAAAATCGGATTCTGAATGTCTGAAAAAATCAGATCAATTTTGCGAGTGTATAACATGAAAATTGCGGAAGCAACGAACCCTTTTCTGATGAAATTTAACCCTTCATCAGGGTTTCCGCTAAAATATCTGGAAATAACAGTTAACCAATCGGTTAGAGCAAAATCGCGAGCCAACTGACAGTCGCCAATACATTGACAATCAGAATTGATAGCTGAAAAGTTACGGAAACATTATGATAAAAAAAAACCCTGTTGATTCCTGATATTTTGATATATATTGAATATGGCCGCTCATAGCTGGAATGGCCAAGCCTATCACACTATCACATCAGGTTAGGTCAGGCAGATGGGAGAGTATGATATCAGCCAATGGCGGCTTGCCGGCCCATAGATACACCACCCAAGTGACCCAGAGATGGCCACAGGGGTCCGAACCGGCTTCACCCCCCTTCTCAGAGCGTTGTATCCGCTCGGAAGTCATTGAAGAGAGGACGGGAGAACCCCAATGGGCTCCAAACCCCCCCCCCCATGTCCCAAGGACACATGAAGGCCCCACATACGGTGTAGGTGTCCCCCATGCCCCAATGGACTGGTGAGGACACTCATAATCGGTGCCCTCCGCCATATCCCGTCTCCTTTTGATCTACAACATGGACCAAGGGGATCAAGGATAAAGAAACGTCGTCGGTTAACCTAAATACGGATACCACAATGAAATATATATGTGGAGACCGAGTGAAGGAGGTATATGGCCAATCAAGGCCCTCACCCATCTTCTAAGCAGAAAAACAAAAACAAAAATGCCAAGAGGGATCCATCACGGTGCTGCTGCAGCCACCAAATGGACCAACACGTCCTTGACATCCAGAGACATGTTTTTCCTCCTTAGATAATCTATCCAGACCGTGGCATACCTCGGCACAAAACTGCACGGAGGTTCCCATGAATCTCTGGATGCGGCAAATCCCTTCCAACAGACTTTGTAAAGCCTCCCCCCAGGCGTCCCCGGGTCTGGCTTGTCCGTCAGGATCCTCTCGGCGGTGAAGTCGTCGTCCTCACCCTCGTTATCCGATTCCACATCGCCGGCTGTGAACTCGAAGGTGACGGGACGCCCGCTAGGGTCTGGTTCTCGGGGACAAAGCTCGGTATGGTCGCGGTCCAGGATCTTGTTATCCCCCACACGAACCGCATACACATCCTGCCCGACCTTCCGAACGATTACCCCCGGCACCTACCAAGACGCCTGCCGATGC
The DNA here is from genome assembly GCA_964036045.1 of Eutreptiella sp. 'Long Island Sound 2002'. Taxonomy (NCBI): domain Eukaryota; phylum Euglenozoa; class Euglenophyceae; order Eutreptiales; family Eutreptiaceae; genus Eutreptiella; species Eutreptiella sp. 'Long Island Sound 2002'. The sequence goes on along the minus strand of OZ038381.1, from coordinate 125,486,712 downwards.
CTGGACAGGACAACCTTGTGGTGCCGCTCCACCCATACGGTATCTCTGAGAGCATATTTCTGGACTTTTCCCTGCTTGAAGTACTTCGCCCTCTTCTCATGCTCGTCCTGAAGTGCTTTGCACACCTTGGCTGCCGTGTCGTCCGCCTCAGCCATCATAGCGCTCGCATCCCGGGCCACTTTGCCATGGTTCAACCACGGGAGAGTGTGTGACATTCGATCCCGTAGGAACAGGATACGATGGGGCGACAGTCCAGTGGGCCCCGGAAGGTTGTGATACGCCTGGAGAACTCTCCACTGCAAATTATACCAATTCTGGCCCGGTTCGTCAATGTGCAACTGGCTGAACCTTTCGAACATCTGCCACCCAGCCACCTCAGCCGAGCCATTCGACCGGCTGTGGTACGCCACGGTCTTGGCGTGCCGAATCCCCATGTGCTTGCACATCGTCTTGAACCACGTCCCCACAAACTTACTGCCCCGATCGCTGCAGATAACAGCTGGGACATCAAAAATTGTCAGCCAATGCCTGATCATGGCATTAGCGACGGTCTTGGCCTGCAGACCCACTCCATGCTTGTCCTTTTCGTCCTTCTTCTTGGACTTCTTGGCAGGGACCGCCACGAGATACCCGCTGTGCCGATCCACCGCCAGGATGACACAGTCGTAGGTCTCTCCTTCCACGGTGACCTCAGGCATGGCGAATACATCCATGACCACGGACCGCATAGGGGCCTCCCGTATAGCCGTATACACCGGGTTGCCAGGCGTGGAGTGGTTGGGGCTCTTTGTGGCCCGACACACGGCGCAGTCGCTGCATTACTTGTCCAGGATGGCGTAGTACCCCGGTGGGAACTTGAAACGCCACTCCAGGTCCTGCTGCATCTTGTCCCGGCCAGTATGCATGAGCTGGGCGTTCTGCCAGTCGTCAATGAGCGCTTCGATTTGGTTCTCAGGGACCAATAGGTTGTCCTTGAGGAAAAATTTATCCCCATCCTCAGGCCATTCGTCGTCCGACGAGGTGCTCACGGCATTCCAGTACCTGCTCCAGTGGTCGGATGCCGCATAGTCATCCGACAAGTCCTCCGTCAGCACAGACCTGACTAGCTCTACAGGGGCCACCATCCATTGCTCAAGGGTTTCCTCACGAATAGCTTGGACTCGGGCGCCCCGGAACTTGGCCAGGTCTGTACCGTTTGCCATCACCACAAAGGACTTGACCCCCTCTTGCTTCATGGCCTTCTCCATCCCGATGATGCGCTTGGCCTCCTCGGTCTCCTCGGCGTCCCCATGGCTGGATATGTCCATCCATCCCTTGCCCGCGGGGTAGGCTCATCGACTGAGGAAATTCGCCACAGTGTTGTCCTTCCCCGGGACGTATACGACGCTGAGGTCAAACTTGGCGAATGTCTCATGCCATCAGGCCCTCCTTGCCGCCAGTCCCGAGGGAGTGTCGTCGTGCTCCTTGTGCCAGCTCTGTAGTGACTGATGGTCCGTGCAAACCACCACCGGTTGCAGTCCGATGTGGCCAGACCACTTCCTGAGCTCACAAACAATGGCGTACGTCTCCTTCTCCCTCGCGGTCCAGGTTCGATGCTCGCCCTCGGCCAGGATCCGACTCCAAAACGCCACGGGTACGTGCGACCCGTCATCCCGGACCTGCTCGAGGACTGCCCCCACAGCATAGTCCGAGGCGTCGTCCGTAGCACGAATCCCTTGTCTGGGTCCACCAGAAATAGCTGCAGCTGCCCCAGGAGTCGCTCCTTCAGGCGGCTGAACGCATCTTCGGCCTCAGGGGTCCAGGCAAGCTTCTTCTTGCTCCCCTTCCGGTCATCGAACTTCCCCACTTGCAGCATCTTGTGCAGCGGCCCCGATAGTTCTGCATACATCCGGACATAGCCCGAATAGTAATTGCAGAACCCCATGAAGGATCGGAGTTCGCTGATGGTCTGGGGCTTCTCCCAGTTGTGCAGGGACGCCAGCTTCCGAGGCATGGGACGGCGTTGCCCGTGACCAACCACGTGACCCGCGAACTCCACTTCCTTCACGAAGAGCGAGGCTTTGGTGGGCTTGCACACCATGTTGTACTTGTCCAGCTCGCTGAGCACTCGGCGCAGATCCTTCTCATGCGCTTCGATGAGCTCGTCTTCAGTCATGTCCTCCGTGCCGGAACCGATGATGATGTCATCCATAAAGGGGTCGGCACAGTCCCGGACAGGACCGAGTAGGTCCTCCATCATGCGCTGGAAGGCGGTGTTGCCATTCTTGGCGCCCATAGGCACCACTTTCCACTGCATGGGCCCCAGCGGCGTCGACATCGCTGTGCAGGGCCTGGAGTCCGGGTGTAGCGGCATCTGGTGACAGCCGTATTTCAGGTCTAACACCGTGGAGATCCCCTTTTTCTGTTGTTTTTGGAGGATGGTGTCGATCAGAGGGAGCGAGTATCAGTCGTGCTCGGTTTGCTCGTTCAAGCCTCTGTAATCAACCACCAACCTCCACTCGCCCTTCTCTTTTTTGAGGACGATAAAGGCTGGGCTGGCCCACTCACTGTCAGAGGCTTCGATCCAGCCCCGCTCAATAAGCTCAGCCAACAACTTCTTCATGGCCTCGGCCCGATCGGCCTGAAGTTGGTACTCCTGATGACGATAGATCTTGGGGTACGGCTTCAGCTTGATTCTCGCTGTGCCAAGCCTCTCACGATCTGGAGGGTTCTTGTTGGCGACGCCACTGAATAGCCGCGGATAGGCATTGATCAGCCTCTCCTTCAGCTCGGCAAAACTTCGGGTTCTCCTGAACCTCTTCAGCTGCTTGCTTCGGTATCGATACAACCGACCGCACTGCAGTGTAGGCCTCTTCTGCCTCCGAGTCCGACTTCTCCTCGTCTGATATGTCGTCTTCATCGTTGTGGGGCGCGCTTCCCACCGATAATCTTCGGAAATTTGCGGCATCGGCCTGGTTCTTGTCGCTACCGGCCCCCATTCTTGAAAAATCCCACGTCGGCGGGTCCGACCTAACCGGACCATCATATTGGTCCGCGATGTGATCCATGACCCTCGCCAGGAACTCATCCTTCTCATACTTGCCGGTGACCAACATCTTGTCATCCCACCAATGCGGAGATGTGACCATGGCCCGCCCCTTCTTGGCTGCCACACGGTCGTGCATCCCCATCCGCATGTAGTTGACGACATGGTCGATCTTGGCGTGGGACAGGACGTCAATGCCATCCATTGGCTGATTCGTCCCTTCCTTGGGCTCAAACATGACCTGCATGGGCACCGCTTCAACCCTACGGATGAATGCTTCGTCACCCGTGGGCTGGGCTTGCGTTCCATCCACCAGGAAAGCCTTGGTACCCCACGCTTGACCCGGGGAGGGCATTGATAAACCCTTGGTGTCGATGAACAACTCCTCCTCTGGCCTGAATGACATCTCGTTCAGGGTGATGGAATCCAGCGTCGACTTGAGATCTTCCAGCGGATATGGGCTGGATCCTATGCCGGTTATGACCAGGATCCCCTTCGCCCTATCCGCGACGATCTTCTCCACCGTACGTCTGGTATTTTCCAGGGAGCCATGCCAATACATGGGCCCCCACAAAAACTGCGTGTGGAGATTCCTAGCGAAGGTGTGCGGGTAGCCTTCTGCTCAGAATTACAAAAAGCCACTTTCTATAAATTCCCAAAATTTGCTTTCACCTTCATCATTTCCTGCATGAACTGCTGACCACGCTGATCACCGATTTATCATCTGTTGATTTCGCCGAGATCCGAATTCCACAGTCATATACCAGACGACGCGTTTCAAGTCATCTGTGAATCCCGATATCACCAGTGATCATATTCAATCAGCACGGGCAAGGGGAAAGAACGAGCAGGACCTAAAGCGAGCGGCCATGTTCAAGACCGCATTGACCGCATCGGGAATGAGGTGAAAACAAGCAACGAAATTGGTCAAGTCCGACGCAATCAACAATTAAACGAAAGGCGACGAACCCAAGGTCAATTTCAAAATGAAATGGAACGTGCCAATGAACAACAACCCTCCAAAGAAGATGAACGAGATCAACAAAGCCCCAAAAAAACAAAGAAGTCACAAGAACATGAGGGAAACCCGACGACTCCGAACAAACATCGAACTCCCCAACGTGCTGGAAGATCATCTCCAAATGGGAAGCAAAAGACTCCAAGTAATAGTGGGCCTCCAAACCCTCAGGATATTCCTTCAAGCTCAACCCAATCCAAACCTTCTCACTCATCGCCCTCATCCAGTTCTTCTCTTGTTCCCACCCTTAACCCACCTAAAGATTCAACACCCAAAGGTAAATACTCCACTCCCTCATCCAAAATCCCCACCGACAAAACCTCACGTCGCAAACTACTAGACTCCAACAACGCTCCACAAATTTTCCGACTTTTCACCACAAGGCAACACACAAGCCTTTTCTTCTCGCCAACACTCCCTTCCCCCGGAAATCATAGCCGAAGAGTGGAACTCTTCCGAAGGCTTTGAAGTCGGCATTTTTATGACCGACACACAACACATTTTTGGAGATTCCTACACCCCCCTCCTCTCCACTTCGACCACAAAACAAAAAGAGGCTCTCCAACACGCCAAATATATCTCTTGCAGAGATGGTTTTGACCAAGACAACCTCTCCTTTGTCCTATCCACATCCGCCACACGCACTTTTCTCGCCTACCCACTTTGCACCGACATTTTTGATCAAGACGCCGAACACAACACCTACAACCACGTCCTCACCCTCTTTGAATCCGTCCACGACCTCGCATCTAAACAAATTTTCTTGAAAGGAAAAATCTTTCTTTCGGTACTCGACGCAAGCCTCTCCCCCGCCGACACCATCATATGGGACTACCGCCCAATTTTGCAAAAGTTCATAAGATACCTAGACAACATTTCCTACATTGACGGTTACAAACCTTTCATTCATGACAACAACAACGTCTTTTCATCAACTCCCATCAAACAAGCTACATTCAACAACACCCATGGGATGATGATCATAACCATCGACACATCCAAAACATACTCTTACCAACCACCACCACGCTCCCCAAAGGACCCCGCCACCACCCGATTAAGAGTTGACATCCTGAAAAAGCAACTCAACGATGGTAGCCGGGAAAGTGCCTACGACTTCATCAATAGGTCGCTCCAAGGCAAAATGCATGAAAAGGCTTCAATTGCCTCCTCAACGGCTGATTTTCAACGAGCGGCTTTCCAAAAGCGCCCTTCCCCCATCTCCAAACACCCTCAAGGTGACCAAGACCACGAGTACTTCCGTTTCGACATAGATTGTCACACAGAAGAGGTCGAAGAACTAGCAACCACACTCCAACAACAAAACCCTCTCACATCTCAATCACCAACAATCATTGCATTCCTCTTTGATCCTGCCACCCAGCCCGACACCTTTGTTGCCACGCTTTGTAGAGGACACCCTGCCGCTCCACCACTTGAACTCCTCAACCAACTAACGAGCAGCCCAAAAATTGATGAATTTTTGAAATTCGCGATAGTCCGAACCAAATATTCCATTGTCTTCCACGTAGACTCCGAATGCATCCCTTCTCCCACCAACTCAGAAATAGGCCGACTCCATTGGTTGAAGCAATTGCTTCCGGATGCGGGTCTTGTCTTGCTATACCCCAATGGGAAATACACTCCCAACCCCCGCATTCAGCAAGCCAACTCTCAACCCAAAAAGCACGTCCTCACCTCTTCCAAGGCGGTGGTCGCCGAGGCACCAGCCGCAACCACCCACATTTCCCTCGCCAAAGCAGCGGCTATCTTCGGCGAAATTCAAAAAATCATTCCACTCCATTTCTCGTCCTTGTCAATTGGAACATCACTCCATTACGAGATCACCTATACCAACGACGACTGTCCAATCATTGCACATGGTCAAGAAATCACAGGGATCAATTTTTCTCAAGGTCAGAACATCAATCTCCAAAAACAACAATCTCTAATTCACAACAAGCGCCTCACCACCGACCAAGAGCACATCCATGAATAGTCTGTCATCGAACAGCTCGGAGCTGACTTAGGTGCCAAGAGTCATAAAAATCAACTTCTCACCAATAAACCTCCCAATGGTAAATACACGAAGCGAAAGTGAGACCCCGCGTCTCCTTCCCTCCAGGCATCTCTCTCTCTACCTTCTCAAAGGTTATCATGTCAATCCCAGAACCCATTCGCAAATCTCTACTTCAACCCAGGTTCTCCCCTCCCATACTCCCTCACACCCATGCTTTCTCTCATCATTTAATTGCGATATCGGCTTCGAGCTCTCCACTTCCACCAACTCTAATCGAATCTCTTATCCACATAAATGCGTTTATTGTGTATTGATCCAAGCGTCCCCTTCACTGCTCTCATTCCAGTTTCTGCAATTCTCGGTATGTTTCACAACATCCGTCATTTAAATTTTGCACTTGTTTCCTTTGTTCTACCCCCAACTACTTCAACGCTCGCCACGACTCGCTTTTTGCCCTCATCGCGCCTCCAACCTTTCTCACAGCTACTCCCGCCACTCTCTTTCCCCACCAACCTCTCAATCCGCATGTTCAGTTTCCAAGAATAAATCAATCAAAGAAGCTCTCTAAGGAACGACAAGGTTCTCCTTCACTCGCACTTGCACATCACCACCACACAAACACTAACACACCACCTTGCACCCTGCACCACATTCACACGACACAAATCATCACTCCACCTTATTCTACACTCATCGATCACCACTCCGCCATCACCGCTCCACTTTTCGCCTGGATTACGATGACATCATCGAGTACTTCATCATCACTGAGCTTGCCTGTTCCCATGCCTCCTCTCCCAATCACGAGCGCTTCGACAACAAGGAGACTCTCACACGTTCACACAATTTGGATTTGTGACCCTCGTGATTTGGTCCATAATGATTTGATCTCAAAAACCCGAGAACCTCCTATTCCCATGCCTCCCCTCCCGAGCACAAGCCCTTCGACATCATGGAGACTATCACACGTTAACGGGAATTTGATTTGTGTCCCTCACGATTTGCGCCCAACACACCGCGGTTCTATTATTCTCATGCCTCCCCCCCCGGGTACGAACGCTTTGACATCATGGAGACTCTTACACTTTAACGGATTTTGGATTTATGTCCCCCACATTGATATTTCTTTCCCTTTTGTGTTCACCAACAACCCGACCTCACACCACGAACACACCCACGCACACATTCACATCACTACCACTCCCACTACCCCACCACCACCCCCCCGACCCAATCGCCGGCGATCCCATCACCGAGCTTAATGGTGACAACAACAACACCACCAAACCCCCCTTCATTTTTCTTCCTCACCATCCAAACACCACCAAACACCATCACCCAGTACTCTGTAAAACCACATTACAGATAACTCCTCATAACACTGCCAAAAACATGCACGACATCCAAGCCACCACCCTCCACCACTTTAACAAAAAGAAAAAACGTCAATCCCAAAAACCTCTCCATCACTCTCTCATTAAAGGACGGAAAATAAAAAGATCTCTCAATAACATCTTAACCCCCCGCTCCACCACACCCATGGCCCTATACGACACCAACAACAATCTCACCTCCGACCACTACTCCCTCTGCGAATCCATGGGCCAGTGCCTCACCGCTTTAGGAGGACCCCGGGACTTCCAGATAGATCCCCAACTTATCAACTCCCTTATGGAGCTCTCCCCTTCCATCCTTCAGGTTGCTCCTCACCCCGAATTCACTGAAACCTTCTTCAACAACTTGCTCTCTAATTCAAACCCAGTCAAAGCCCCTGGCTTTGACAACAGCAACCTATACCTCTTCCACCTTGCTGCCAAATTTATAAAGTCTCTCCTCTTTCACATATGCTCCCACTTCATCACCAACCCCATTCCCAAACAATGGCTCACCGCTCGAATCTTCCACCTCTACAAAAAACACGACCCCCACAACCCTATCAATTATCGACCCATAGATCTTCTCCAAACAATTTATAAAATACCCGCGGCTGTCCTTCGGAGAACTTCGGCTCACCATGAACGCTCATTTTGCCCATGGTTAGGCCGCTTTGGTGCAATGCTTTGGGCGGGGGACCGCCATGCCTAAAAAAATACATGGGCCCCCACTCCTTCAAACCCCAATGCCTGTGCCAGGCTGAGTCTCCTTGATGCCAATGCCTCCTACACTTCCTCAAAAGTGAGGCATCCCGGGAAGGGAAGACGTTCGTCTCGGGCGCTTCTGCTCCCAGCGTCTGAATCATCCTGGCATACACCTGCGGCGCCATTCCATACTTCGTGAGCTGAACTCCGCGGTCTCCTCTGGACTTGGCACCCACAGTTTGCACGGCTTGAACGATCCGATCCTCTTCCTCAGCATTCCATTGGGACGATTCGCATGCATAGTCCGCGGACAGCCATGTAAGACATTCATTATCCTCCCGGACCAGCGTTGCACCATGGGGAAAGGCTCCAATGGCGTTTCCCACCATGAAGTCATACCCCATGATCATATCCCAATCTGTAATGTCGGCCACATAGAAGTTCCCGGATAGAGTGCTTCTCTTCGCCAAATTAGGGCAGTTCAAGCGCTCATGCTCCCAGAATTCCATACTGATAGTGGCCTCATGGGTGCCACCACCCATAATCTCTCCATTGGCCACCTTCAGGCGTACCGGTCTACGGCTGGGCTGCAGGGATTCCTCCTTGAACAATCCTCTCCGGACCAGGCTCACCTGGGCACCCGTATCCACCAAAACATCCACCACCAACTCCTCTTGTCCGCACCGTACACGCACCTTCAAGTGCAACTGCCGCTCGTCACCATGCGGTGTATGGACGACTCTCACGGCATGCAACTCTAGCACATCCGGGTGCATCAGGACTTCGAGGGTATGATCACGGATGGTGTAGATCCTGAGCTGGTCCTGCCCGCCCACGGGGCTCTCCGTGGTCGCTCCTTCTTTCTTGCCACGTCCCTTGCCCACATACACTTCCCTTGGCAGGGCGCTCCAGGGCTTCGGAGTGGCAAAACTCAGTGGTTTTGGCTCTTCTGGAGCCTTCCTTGGCACCCAATGTGCCTTCGTTTTCTCTGGGATTCAACTGATTTTCAGAGGAGAGACCTCCGAGGTCCCACTCCCGTGGGGGCTCCTCTAGACGTGGCCTGCCGCAGCTCCCTCCTGCTGCGATCCGCTCAGACTTTGTCCACCACGTTGCTGGGCTTTGAGTTCCTCCAACGTCCTCAACATGTCCTCAGCAACCTCCTCCATCGACCTCACGCGTCGGTCTGGGCCGGGTCCTCCACCATAGCCTTTTCCTCCGCCTTTCCCTTGGCCCTTTCCTTGGCCTTTTCCACCCTCTCCGCCCTTTGCCTTCCAATCGTCAATTCGTTGCTCCTTGGGCTTCTTGTCGGGATGGGTTGCGAAGTAGGTCTTCTTGTCCTCCTCATATACCTTGCAATTCCGGTGGTCATGTGCATGGTTGTTCCCCTTGCCGTAGCAGACCCAGCAACCGTCGTGCTGTGATCTGTACTCGCGGAACGAGAGCGGCGGGTTCCCGATCCTCCGCGGTTCCTTGCGGTTCTTGGTCCTTGGGTCCAGGCGGTTCCACCTGGACCTGTCCTGCCCATGCTCCTTCATATCGTGCGCTACGAACGCGAAGAAGTGGGCTTCCACATGATCCTCTCGGGTTGTCACGGTCCAGAGATCTTGGCCGTTTCCACTCCCTTCCTCCGCGGTGCCGACCGTGTCCTCCTTGACTTCTCGGTGGTGGCGATCTTCTCAATGACCTCGATGTCCATGGCCCTGTCCATCCTGCACGTGCGCCTCTTTCTTTGCGTTGACCTTCAGCTCCACCGTGATGTACTTCACGATCTCGTCAAGGCTCCTGCGGGCGAAGATGACCTGCATCCTCAACAGCTCTCCGCCTCTCCACTCTGCGTTGTTGAGGCGCATCAGCCTTTGCCCCATGGTGTCGCCGAATACCTCCACGTAGACGGCGTTCTTCAACCCCAACATTCGGCTGGGCTCGCCGAGGTTTCGCCAGAAAAACTCCATTATTCCGGCGTGGGTGTGCCCCGAAATCCATGATCCGTACGGCCACGCGCTTCTTTGCTCTCTTCTTCTCCTCATCCTCGACCCTTCTCTTCCAGTGGCCGGGGAGGAGGTCCTTCAGCAGGTGTCGGATCTCGCTTGCCTCATTCCACTCCTCCACCAGCTTGAGGCTTCTTCGGTACTTGCGGATGTACCGATTCCATTCCCGGACCCTCAATTCCCCGCGCTCCAGCGGCAGCAGAATGGACCACAAACCCTCCAACTTCTGGTTGGGGGCGTCCACTCGCTCCTCCTCCCCCAGCGACTGGAGGCAGGCCTGCTCCGTCTGGATCAATCCCTCGCGGATCTGATCCCTGAGCTCCTCCTTCAGGTCCTGCATCAGCCTGTGTGGGAATGTCCGACATACCCACTTGTCCCTTGGCGCTCCCTTCATCTTGCCGGCGACCTCCTCGGCGAAGTCGTCCCAATCCAGGACGAAGTCATCCAGGTTGGAGGTGTTGCGATCGTAGTAAGGGAATTTTGATTCCCCTGAGGTCGTCAATCCTGATGGCGTCTCCGACGTCTTCAGCCACCAATCCACCGAGACGGATACCACCTGTGGCCGGGGGGTGTGAGTACACTCCTTGTACATCCCTCTCCTCCATGGAGTGCGGTCCAGTTGGGCCTGAACCCATGGGGTTACGGATGCGGGAAGGGCTTGCTCCACCGGCTGTCCATATCCCCGTAGTGGGGTCCTTCACCGACAGGTTTCCGCCTGGATGGCCTCGACAATGTCCGTCGGCCCTTCCCATGGTTCGCCCCTGCATGGTATGGATCTCCTCTTCCAGATAAACTGCATGGGCAGTCGTAGTGGTCGGTGGATCCTGGGTGGCATGAAACATCTGTACCGTCAGACTCCTCGGGTCCGTGGTTGCATGCTCTTCCCGCATGGACCCAGCCGGTGCCGTATGCTCCCCAAGCATTATGGATTTGCTGAACATGGGAACAAACGGCAGCGCACTCGGGTCATCACGCGGAGGCGCGTATGGTGCCTCTGCAGGGCCACCAATGGGTTTCTCCATGGTGCTCCTGAGGGTCTTAACCCGCTCCACCAGCTCTGCCGTTGCCGGCCTTGCCGGGAGCTCCGGACCCGAGGCGAGAGGTTGTAACTCCTCTAGCCTTTTCAGGCGTCCCGACATGTCCTCCACCAGGTGGAGGAGGCTGTCCACCAGTCGCTGCTGCTTCTGCAGGGCCATCTCCAGCTTCTCCCGGTACCGATCCTGCTCCGCTCGCAGCTCCGCCATGTCTGGCTCCGCTTCCGACTGGTCATCCAGGATCCCCGCGATGTCCTCCTCTAGGCCGTCCTTTTGGTTGTCCAGGCGGTCGAGGTGCTGCACAATGGCGTCCATCCCCATCTTTGGGTACCTGCCGATGAGGAAGGATATGTGCGCGCAATGGCACTCAACGTGCTTTCCACCCGATCTGGTGCATCCCACGGTTCCCGGCGCCTCGGAGTCCTCCACCATGGGTGTGTCGCCCATGTTATCCCGCTTTGGCTCCGTTTGCCGGGCCACAGGTGCCGTTCCTGGCTCTGGCGAGCCTCTTCAACGCCTCGGCGTCATGCTCCAGGCTGGGTTCTGGGGCCGTGTGCGCCCTTGTGGGCAGTATGGCCATCTTCTCCGACTCCGAAGGGAAAGCGGTCCGATAGCCATCGGAATGCCCCTCGGAATCTGCAGCCGACCACAGCCTGACCGGGCTGGGATCCGTTCCCATCGCTCTGGCTTCCCCCGCGGGTCTTGGGGACCCGCGCTTCCGGTAACGCCGGGCCCTGCCTTTGCTGCCAGTCTCCTCCGACTCCTCCGCAGCGGAGCGGAGATTGCAAGCCTTGCGGCATTGCCTTCCACACATGGAGGCCAGGTCCTGCATGTCTAGCCCATGTCCTGCAAGGGCTCTCTGTTCTGAGCATCTTCGCTCTTCTCGGGCTTCCAAGTCCGGCGTCGACTCCACGGTCTCCATGTCCTTGGGCAGGGCTCATGAGGGCCCAAGTCCCTGGGGCGGCGGTAGGGGGAAGGTACTCCTCTGCTACCATAAAGAATGTCCCTACCAGGACCGGCCCCTGCTGTACCCCTTCCACCCTTTCCTGTCACTCCTATGGTCTTGCTTCTCACCAGGTTCTGCATGATCTTGCCCTATCCTGCACAATTTCACAACAAAAAATAGTAAAATATGGCTCCTTCACACAACTCCTAATCCCTTGCAATAACCAACTCCCAGGTACAATGGCCAAATTCAGAAAATCCACACTGAGGGCTTCCAGGGGTGCTTGAGGTCCCGCGTTGACACTCAACAACTCCTTCCAACACACCGGTCGTCTCACGGTGCACACGGAGACACGGGCGTTGGGCATGTACATAGAATTGCACCAATAGAATAATGGAAAAAGAAGCCCTGAAATTGGCATATGAACACCAATCAAGCAACATTGGGGAAAGATGGAAACATACACAATCACAGCCATAGACCCCTCATTCCCTGGACTCAGGACCTTCCCTTGACTCGCCAACATGATGCCCTGAACCAAGTCAAATGAGATGGCTAAATGCCATGTGTCAAAAGTCACTGCACAAACCCCAAAAATGTGTTCCCATCCCAAGCCTCTAAATCCTAGCCCAATGGGGGAGGTGGCGTATCATGGCTTATAGTGGCACTCAGGACCATGCCCTACCCTGACATAACTTTGAATGGACTTGGAGTTGATTGGGCTTGGAGAATTGCCCCATGCAGATTACCTCACAACATAGCAAAATTAGGCAAATCACACCCTAGTGCCCAAAAGTCAATTATATACTCAAAAATGCATACGGCAAGTATTCAAATGCTCCATGCATGTGTCAAACCGGTGAGTAATATACGGGGGGGATATAGACCAAATGTCCATGCCCAAGAATATCCCAACATTGGCTCCCAAACCCCTCCAAATATACACATGCCATGCTTCACCAGTCAACTCCCGAATTTGAGACCTAATTTTGTGAGGCCTCATGTGCCACGCCAAAGTGACCCCGTGATCCGGCATATGGTGAGGTGCAACACCGAAGCATCTGCCAACATATAAGCAACATACCATAGTTCATGAATCTCTAGGTACCTTACTGTTGGCCGACCGGTCGAGCACACAAAATACAAACATGAGCATAAAATGAGGTCAAAAACATGCAAATGTCGCTAAATTCAAGATAATCACAATAGTATATAACTTCGCTCGCCCAGGACACAATTGCTTTGGACCATTTGCAAACAATCCCCCCACTTGGATCCTCACATAGACGCATAGTACACCTTCGAACCTCCTCACGATACGCACCATGAAAATGGGAAAATTGATAATGGCGCTTGTGGATCGCTCTGTAAGCCTTCCCACATGCACTATATGTGCGGTAGACTTAGTGTAGCGCTATGGAGCTCACCATTAAGACATGGGCGAAGCCAATGCCACGTATGACTCCACATATCTTCCTACAAACGGAGATATACAACATGGGTGTGAGCATAGCGAAGCACATACCATCCATATAACACATACCCTTAAAGATGGCTCCCACCATGGTATGCCATGCCCCTCCATGGACATAACTTCACGTTAAATATACGTAGGAACCCAAGGAAAGTTTATATGCAACAACAACACTCATGCGGTACACTCGAAAGTCGCATAACAATATTCGGTTGCATGGTCCAAGAGTTATAAATTACTTTCTACCCTCTTGACCATTATCCCTTGCTACACCGGTCATGTGTACACATCAAGGACGTTTGATGCTTGAGACCAATGCGATACCAGCCCATATCTCAAAATTGAAATTCCTCGCAATGAGCGGGAGATATGATTCTTCAAAGTGGTCCCACGAATCAATTTTGTTTCGCCTATATCTCCAAGAAAAATGAAGGAGACAACAAAATGAAGGTTGATTTGTGATCGGGGAAAAATGTAGGACCACTCAACAGTCATCATATCTAGTGCGGCGACCTCGAAGTCGAAAATCCCAATCTGAATGTCTGAAAAAATCGGATTAATTTTGCGAGTGTATAACATGAAAATTGCGGAAGCAACGAACCAATTTCTGATGAAATTTAACCCTTCATCGGGGTCTCCGCTAAAATATCTGGAAATAACAGTTAACCAATCAGTTACCGCAAAATCGCGAGCCAACTGACAGTCGCAGATACATTGACAATCAGAACTGATAGCTGAAAAATTACGGAAACATTATGGTAAAAAAAAACCCTGTTGATTCCTGATATTTTGATATGTAAATCTCAGTCGGCGGCGCCTCGGTATTGAATATGACCGCTCATAGCTGGAATGGCCAAGCCTATCACACTATCACATCAGGTTAGGTCAGGCGGATGGGAGAGTATGATATCAGCCCATGGCGGCTTGCCGGCCCATAGATACACACCCCAAGTGACCCGGAGATGGCCACAGGGGTCCGAACCGGCTTCATCCCATATACCCTGCATACCGTCACGGTTGCGTTTCTTGCGCCATTTCCGCTTTTGGGCCGTGGTCATCTTCAAGCTATAGTTGGGCGCCAAGGACCACCACTCCGTGTCATCACCTGGGTACTAGTTGTAGATACATTGGACCACAAAGAACGGGCGTGAACATAAAATTGGCGACCGTGTCGTGGTGTTCACACTCTCCTGTATTTCACTTGGGAAAGGCGTATAGCCTACTGCTTCCCGCTTGTGAAATGAGAATATATGGCCCATTTGCCAGGGCGATTCCTTGACTCCCTTAACACATTGGTGGCCAAGCAGAACTCATATTCCAGGTGGGGAGCTTGGTGAGGTAGCTGGGGAGGAACATATACCACGGAGCCATCATCAAGACTCACTCCATTAAGATCCAAACGAAGCTGATCTGGCGTAATCTCCACCAAGCCACACCCCACAATAGGTAATGCTGCCGCGGGTGAACTTGTGGTCCAAGAGCCGCCAAACTGCGTTCAAAAGGGTTGGCGTAAAGAACAGCATCCACCCTTTAGGTACTGGCAACTGCCAATACGGGGGATACTGTCCTAACCACAGTTCACTATCGTCCCACAGCGAGTATAACATCACCATGGGCTGCGCTCCGATTCTTAATTTCAGCCCGGACCCGTGGATCCGTGCATGCCAGTAATGGCATGGCATCCTCTTGGGAGCCAATCATTTTGGACTGGACATGCATTGCGACAAAGACCTAGTCACATAACAACGGGGGGCTGGGGAATGGCTAAGAGGCCCCAGGACCCACAATCCCAGAAGAGGGGTCTAGGGGAAGGAGTTGTGCATGGGACAAGACCACTTACATTTTGAGAGAGTCTGGTCCTAAAATCTTTGAAATCCTCTAAGCCAAAGCCATTACCGCAAGGTTAGGTACACCCCAGGACCTCAGACAAAATACGTTGAGGATCTAGTAGTAGAACCTTTTACTCAACTATGTCGCAAGACCAAAAACACAGGTTTCCGAGGGTCTAGAGGCACTAAGTAAAGGCAAGTCGCGTCAAGGCCACACACAGAACTTTTCTGTGGGCCTAGCCGCTTTCTATCCAAGTTAAGACCACACACAGACTTTCGTCTGAGGGTCTAGGCGCATTCTTTGTCGGTCTCTTTCCCATATTGCAGCCATGTGTCTTTGGGGATGGCTGCTGTGCGTCAGTCTCATGACGGCTCGCTTACCTCTACCAGAGTAGTCCAAGGTCGGACTCTTGTGTCACTCATAAGTTTCCCCGCTCTCTGTTCTCCTGGAGCAGAATTCGGTACCTTCCAGACCTAGTAACACTACCAATCACCTCAACCTCCAGCAAATCCTCTATCGGATTTGACTGGGGTGTGTATATGATGCGGACGTCTTCAATGCCCACATCAATGCGATAGTTGGCATTGTATGCCAACCAGTCCTCATCGATGTCATGCATCAAAGAACTGGCAGGTTGCCATTCAGGGTCCGGATAGCCTTTGTATTCCACAAGCCACTTCGTTTTTTCCCGCGAGGTGGCTTGCTTCAGCTTGTGATCCAAAATCTTTTCCACCCTATACTTGTCTGTCTCGACCAAGAATTCCTGGTCGGTGTAGTGGTGCAAGGGGGCTGCATGCTCTCCGTCCCCTGGTGCAGTATGTGGGGGTATGTACAATTTCAACCTCATGGTGTCGAGGTTGATTTCACCCTTGTCGGTAGCAACCGTGTAATGGTTCCTTCCAATACGGGCTAATATTTCACCTGGGCCCGTCCAAACTCGGTACAACTTGCAGTTTGTGTCTTTAGTATGTCCCTTATACCATACCTTGTCACCCGGTTCGTAAACATGTGTAGGACGCTTCTTCAAAAATTGCTTGGCCAGCTTATCATGCTGAGCCTGGAGGTTTTCTTGCACAAACGTTCGGTCTGCATTCAATTGTTTGAAAAATTCAACAGCATCCACTGACCCATGTTCGGGGATGACAGGGCGGCAGTCGCCAAACCTGATGGGGTTCCTCTCCAACATCAGTTAATGTGGGGAGTACCCTGGCACAACTTCTGGTATGTCATTACTCGTCCAAAACGCCAAATGCAACAACTGAACCCGGTTCTTTTTCTTCGTCTGCATGAACCTTTTGCGCAGAGCAGCAATAACTGTCTGAACTGCTCGTTCATCCCTACCATTTGACCTAGGACGGTAGATCGGGCTGTTTTTTACATCTATGCCTGCCTGACTGAAAGTGTGCTGAAAAGCTTAGCATTGATCAAGTGATCATGGTCGATAAAAATGGTTTTGGGTAATCCTGCAAATTGGACTACTCTTTCTGGAAAGGTCAGAGTTTTTTGGCATGGAACTGTAATGACATACCCTGTTTACCTGCAGACCACAATCAGCACATAGTCGTACTCTGTATTCCTGTGTGTACACGCCTCTGACGTGACGGCACAGAAATCTATACACACACTACGGAAAGGGTATTTGGAATGGGGTATGGTTGGTTGGATTCCTGTTGTCTGCCTCGCCTATGCTTAGTGGCTTGGCATACCGGACATCCCTCCACCACAGCTGATACGACGTCGCTCCACTGTCTCTTGGGAACAGTGAACATGTACCGTCTATCCACCATTTCCACTGTTTTGTCTACACCAGGGTGTGCAAAAGCATGAGTGGCATTACAAACCTTAGCCATGACACTCAGAGGGACACACATTTTGCCCTGAGCTCTAACTTTACCCTGATGCAACACATACTTGATCCCCTTGATATCAAGCACCGATTCCCTGACCAGGCAGTCCCAATAGAGGCATAAGAAATCATTTGCCTGGTAGCCTGGTAGTGTTCCGTCCCGTCTGCCGTCAGAACTGCGCAGTCCGGAGGGACTTTGACTTCCTTGATATGGTTCACACTGCATGCATACTGGAATGCCCCTGGCGTAAGCCATGTCATCCTATCAAATGCATCCTACAGTTCTGTGAGATCAACTTTACTTACCGATGTTATCACTGAGGTTGTGATGGGGTGTGAGTTTTGCCTCCGACCTGTTGAGGTCGGTGTGTCTAAAAACAGCTCCTCCATGGATTCCACCAGTCTCTCTGAGGGTGTTACTGCTGACAATTTCTGTGCCAGTCTGATCTGGTGGAGATCTGCCTCAACTGTGGTTGCACCCCACCTATTAACGGCATGTATGGCTGTAAAGGCCTCTGGGTAGGTCTTTTTGAGCTCATTACGGATGTAATCCCGCTCCCTTTTTCCAGCTTCTTCCCACCTCACGAGATCTTGATCACTCCCATCAAAATTGGTGTCTTGAGCCCTTCCTGCTGGATAAGCCCATCGTGAGAGTGCGTCTCCCGCGTGATTTTCTGGACCAGGAGTATATTCAATCATGAGATTGAATCTACTGAGGAATTCATGCCTCCGACGCCGTCTCCCTAACTGGCCCGAAAGGGTGCATAAATCCTCTTTGTACCATTTCACAATGGCACTATGGTCCGTTTGCACCGTGATCCCTTGGCCACCTATCGAACTCTGAAATTTGAGGAAACGCGATACGATGGTGTATGTTTCCTTCTCGCGGGGTGTTCAGCCGTATTGACCAGTATGTTTCGTTCGAGTGAAACGATCCTTGGTGGTTCCTGCTCGTTCCCCTTGATGTTTCCTGCTATAAAAAGCTACTGGTCGATACGTATTGTCCGGTTGATGTTGCTCAAGTGCATCTTCTACCGCAACGTCGCTGGCATCACACCGTATGAGACATTTGCCGTCAGGATGTGGTGAACACAAACCCTTACTCAGGTCATTGACCATCTCAATTAAAGTCTGCTTCAGTTTTCCAAATCCGTCGATCATTTCGTTGGTCCACTCAATTTGCATGTCTTTGGCAGGCAGTTTGAGGCACTTACTTTTCTTTGGCAACCCTGTGGCATCCAGTTCGACAGTACCATCTGTGGGTTTCGCCTCATACTTGTACTTGCCCTGAAGGGATTCCATGAGGGGGCGAGTGTGTTTGGCAAAGTTCCTTATGTAAATTTGATACCATTCAACGAGCCCCCAAAAATCTTTCATCCCTTTTGGGGGTGGGGATGGTACGGTTATCCCATTCCTTGATGGACTCCACCTTGGATGGATTCGGAAATCGTTTGCCATCTTTCAAAATATGTCCAACATATTTGACAGTCCGCCAGAAAAAGTGGCATTTTTCTCGCTTGACCGTCAGCTCTGCCTGGTTCACGTTTTCAAAGAGTGTCCACACGTCCCAAAGATGTTTCTCATAATATTCATGAATGAACTCAGGGCTCTGTTTTTCGTGTATGGACTTGGCGCCCTACAGACTTTCTCTGCCAGTTGCACCAGGATGTCGTCGATGTACGGGCATGCTGACGGGCAATGTCGGACGACATGCTGTACCATTTCCTGGTATGCTGCTGGACCTACTTTCACCCCCATTGGCAGGACATTCCATTCAAACACTCCAAATGGCGTGCAGAAGGCGGTAAGGTGCTTATTGTCTTCTTCCAGATGCAACTGGTGGAATCCGTCCCCCAAATCCAAAAGGGTGAAAAGGAAATTACAATGCTGGTTAGCCGGTTAGTCCTCAATCACAGGGAGAGAACATTGTTCCGTTTAAGGTGAAAACTAAGCCAACGGTAGTCTATGACTAACCGCCACTTGTTGTTCCCTGGCTTGGGTACTGAAAATGCCCCAACAATTCACTGGGGGTTGCCTGTACATTCCCTGATAAAGCCCTTTTCCTGAAAATCCTTAAGCTTCTCAGCCATCATTGTTCCCCTGAGCCCAACAGCACCAATTGGTTTCTATGCCTTGGGTTCTGCATTAAGAATCACCTCCAATTTGACTTTGGCATGATCCCCATGGATCACCTGTGCCTTAGCTGTTATGGATGCTGAGTGCTTAGTGTTGAAATCAGACTTACCAAACCGGTCCAGTAACTTGTCCCTGTAAACCTCGGTTCCTGGCAATTGTTCACCAGGATGGTGCCATTGTAGGGTGTGTAGGACCTGTAGTGCGTGTGTCACTGTCCCACCTGTTTCCTGCAATTTTAGCAGGGTTGGTGGGCAGTGGCAGTGGTTAGGCTAGATTTTGGCCATCGTAGCAAATAGGCGTTTTCAAGCCTTCATAGCTTTTGGCCACCCCTCCCCTGTAGTAGGCAAGTAGGTAGGAAAAACAACACCTGGAGTGGTATGATGGGTATTCCCCCAAGGTGTTGCGCCAGCACAGAAACTGGGCGCTTAGGGGCGGAGAGACCCGGGGCGTACCCCGTGGCACCGGTAAGACATCCGCCAGGTTTAGCAAGCATGCAGGCTTCGGTATAATTAGCACACCATTTCTGCGGCTTGCTCTCAATACCCTAGGAATAGCACACTCACATATACGCTTAGGCAGGTAAGGGTAAGGTTCAGTCCCTAGCTTTAGTCTTGGAGGCAAGCGTCGCAGCAAGCCTCAGCAACTCACAAAGGTTGTTCTGGGACAAGTACTCTACCAGGACTGAGGTTAGGCGTCCCTCAGGTAGAACAAACACTGAGAAGGGCTCCCAGGTGGCCTCTTCGACTCCAAACCCTTCCCGGAGCTTGTAGAAGCGCCAACCCTGGCAATAGCGGTGGCGTAGGACAGACTTCACCAGGTAGAAGCCCTCCTTAGCCATCTCCTCGGCGTTCATGTCGAAGAGGTCCCCTTCAACTTCCATAGGGCTGGCGGCCCCCTGTAGGTCTGGGGCGGCGATCTCCTCGTCGTCAAGCTCCCAGTCCTCCTTACATAGGTCTTCAGATCATAGTAGCGTTTCAGGTGTTGAGCAGCGCACACCAGGGTCCCCCCGAGACGGGGAGAACACCGCACTGTGATACGGTGTCTATCCACAGATAGAATCTTGTAGGGCACGAAGTAGGGGTCATCGCTGGTAGAGCGTGGCGAGGGGGGTAGTCGGCTGTGGTGCACCAGCACCCGGTCCCCCTCTTGGCAGGTAGCAGGCACCCGGTGCTTGTTCTTCTGGTTCCACTGACGCTCCCTCACTCTCTGGAGCATAGCCTTGGCCTTGTCCACCTTCGCTTGTTGCTCCTGCACCCACTCACCCACGGAAGAATGGGTATCCTCTGGATAGGGAGCATGTAGGAACCACGCCGGGCGGCCTAGGAATAGTTCATGGGGCGAGTAGCCAGTCGCTGAACTCTCTTGGGAGTTCATCAGCAAGAATATGACGGGGAGTAGTCTCACCCAGTCCCTGGTGCGTTCAGTTTTGCACCATATCCTTACATTCTCCTTGAGGACACGAATCTGTCGCTCACATAAAGGGTTGCTCGTGTGAGAGTAGGGAAAACCCGTAGACACCTGGACATTGAGGGATCTCAGGACCCTCTTGTACCAGTCGGTATCTGAGCGTACTCGTAAGTCCTCATCGGAGTTGATCTCCTTGGGCGCCCCATCGACACAAAACCACTCCTCCAAAAGAATCTTGATAGTCTCCTCTCCGGTAATGTGCTTGGTACATGGGAACACCCTGGTAAACCTGGTCAAACCACAGGTCGCCACGAGGGCAAAGTCGTAGCCCCCAAAACTTCGGCATCTCCGTGTAGTCCACGTAGAGAACACTGTTAGCACAGTGGGGAATGGGCAGAGTCGAGTAGAGACCCCTGTCCCTGATATCCCCAGGTTTGCAGCACCTACACAGGCACTTGTCCACGATAGGCTGGAGGGTCTTCCGCAGTTGGTCATCAGTCCACCTAGTCTGGAACAACTGCTTGAAAAGCCTCAGGCTACGGTCAGCACCCACATGACCGCTGGACTCATGGGTCCACTTCAGCAGCGCTGGGACTCTGTCACTGGGTACCACGATGCGGTCCTCGTGCCAGAGGTAGCTCTTGTCCCTCTTTCACTGCTCTTGGTTGACCAGGAGGGGTTCAACGCGCTTCTCCAGGCGCTTGTAGATATCCCCAAACTCCTTCAGGTATTGGGCTTGTTAGAGTCCATCTAGGGGGCGTATCATAGTCATGTTGAGGTCCAAGTGCACGTCAATTCGGCTGAACGCCTCCTTAGCCAGTGCTTCAGACCAGGCACCAATCAGGGCGTCGAAGTTGTTGCGGCTAATATAGTCTGCACACTCCTTCTTCACTCCCTGGATATGGTGTACTGTCAGCCGTAGTTGGCTGAGGTAGGTCCACCAGCGCCGTACCTTGGCCTTCTCAGGCAGGGGACCCTTCTGGAAAGTGCGGACCAGCTCTTGGTCGCACAGCCAGACCACAGTGTTACTCCACAACAGTCATGCCTGAGAGGATAGCACCAGCATACACGCGAGCAACTCCTGCTCATAGGTGGAGTAGTTCCCCCTCGCCTGGTTCCATTTCCAGTTCCAGCGGCCCAGGGGTACTAGGACCCACTTGTCGTCAGGGTAGCTGTTCTTGAGAGTTTCAATTCGGTTGAGACCTTCAGTCCCCCGTCGGGAAACAGCCGAGTCGAACTCCTCCTTCTCTAGTGCTTGCCATTGGAGCAATGTTCCACCACCGCCCACATTGCAAGCGTCAGTTACAAGAAGAATCCCACCTTGTGCTCTAGGCACGCCCAAGCACTTAGCGTTGGCCACCTTGTCTTTGAGCTCGTCAAACGCTTGTTGCTCTTGTGGGCCCCAGCGCCAAGTAGTACTCTTCTTGATCAGACCTGTCAGAATGGCGCTGGTGTAGGTGAAGTTTTTGATATGGCAGCGGTAGAGGTAGCAGGTTCCAATGAAACTGCGTACATCATGGAGTCCTTTCTTGGTATCTTCATGTCGTACCTTAGCGTCCATCAGGGGTTTGGCCTTGAAGGCCGCTGGGGTCCACCACCCATAGCCAACGTCAAACCCGGGGTACTGCATGGTCTCGCATGAACTCACACTTCTCCAGCTTGAGTCGTGTGTGGTACTCCTGGCAGACCGCGAAACTCACCCAAGAGGATTAGATGATACTCCTGGGTATTGGTCCCGAGGCATACATCGTCGATGTGTGCTTCCTTCTGGGCCCCACGGGATATGAGTTCTTGCACCTTAGGTCTTCGTCGTAGGATGGACAGGATCTTATTCATCAGCTCTTTAAAAAGAGCGGGTGCGTTGGCCACGCCAAAC
The DNA here is from genome assembly GCA_964036045.1 of Eutreptiella sp. 'Long Island Sound 2002'. NCBI lineage: Eukaryota > Euglenozoa > Euglenophyceae > Eutreptiales > Eutreptiaceae > Eutreptiella > Eutreptiella sp. 'Long Island Sound 2002'. The sequence goes on along the minus strand of OZ038381.1, from coordinate 125,464,034 downwards.
GACGGGACCTTCCACTTGAACACCCTCCCCTGAGGGGTGATGAAGGCGAGTAGTTCCTGGGCTTTGGGCGTCAGGTCCACTTGCCAAAATCCACTTCTCTTGTCCATCTTGGTCTTGTAGCGACAGGAGGCTATCTTCTCAAGGGTAGACTCCATATTAGGAATGGACCCTGAGTGGTTCAGCGCTTTCTTATTCACGTCTCCGTAGTCCACTACCAGCCGTTTGGCTGTAGACGCAGGCTTAGCCACCAGGAAGCAGGGTCTGCAGTGTCTGGGGTAGTCACCGTCCTTGTACTCCAGGACTAGGCCAGCGTCGATACATTCTTGTATCTGTCGCTCAATCTGGTCGGCCTGCTCTTTAGGAGCCGGATAGGGTCTCCTCCTGATCTTGTGACCCACAAACTCGGGTTTCAGCTTGAGGTCCATCTGTACCAGCTTGTCACATGAGCTCGGGTGTGGTAGTTCCCCAAACACCTCTAGATAGGTCCTTACCAGCTTCTGTACCCGCGGGTCCAATGGCTTGATCTTGTCCCCCATGTCCTCGTCAGAGTGTAAGTTGCTTGCCCCCTGAGTAATAGACGCAAGGAGGTGATCCTCCACCGACTCTTCGCCCTTAGTAGTATTCTTCGGCCCTTGGTAGGCATATAGTAGGTCTCGTTCAACCATCTCCTGTGGACGATGGCAACATAGGCAACCTCGAGGGGGTTCACATACACATTCCTCCGTGAGGTCATCTTCCTCTGGGGTCCTCACATGGGCGGCCCACAAGCTCTTCGTGAGCTTGAGATCCACCTCCCTTTGCCAGGTGGTGATCTTTTGTTCGAGGTCCTCCTTCAATTGGGATAGTTCTCCCATACGTCCTTGCTTCAGGGGCCATGAGCTGCGGGTAGGCTTAGCGTAGCAGAACTCTTTCGCGACCAACCTCCTCTTGGAGTCCACGTACTCCCTTAGCCTTGATCGGGGGGCCAGCTCCTCGTCCACGGGGTCTTCCACCCTCATGGGGAGTAGGGGTTTCAGTGGGGCGACGTACTCGGCGTTCTCCACGTCCTCCAGGCATGTTTGCACGAAGAAGGCGTCATGCTCAGTTTCGTCATTAGAGTGGATAGAGCTAGGAAGCTCGGATAGTCCACACTCAGAGACTCCATCAGGAACAGGTACATGGCAGGGAGAGTCGGTGGCGTTTGTGTTAGTCACCACGTATTCATCTCCCCCTGGGATAGTCTCTATAGCATCTTGAGGTCGTAGTCGATCCTTCAGGTCACCCAGGGTGACGCCATCGCTCTTTCGCTGTATAGCCTGGACCAGAGTTGAGTCTAGGTCCTCCCAGGGAATAGAGGTAAAACCCCCGTCCACCACGCTGAGCATACTTCCCGGTCCGGGTTTCTTGATGGGCGTCTGGTGTCCCAGAGGCACGTACATGGCCTCATCAGGTAGCCGGACAGAGCTGATAGTCAGCCTGTCCAGGAGGGTTTGCTAGTACTCGTTGCCCCGAGTGGCTCCCCTATCGGGGGAACACAGGATCATACAGCAACGTTCCAGGGCCACCTTGGTCAAGACCTTCCCCAGTTCAGTGAACCTGGGGTTCCCGTAGGCCATGCCGAAGGAGGGCCAGTACAATTTGTAGCCGCAGTTTTTCCCCTTGCTGCAGTAAAAGTCCAAGAGATGTTGCTTCTCGCTGGCCAACGCCTCCACACTCTGGTCTTCTCTGGAGTAACCCAACTCCTTCAGACCTTGGTCTAGGACTTCCCCCAATAGTTGATAGTCCTCAGTTCTGGAGGCAGCCATCATGTTCGAGGGCTCCTCCTTCGAAACCCTCAGGTAGCTCGATGTGTGCTCCGACTGCTCCAGTGGCACAGACTCTCTGCCATTGCCGTGGTCCAGGTAGAGGAGGTAGGGTGCTTGCAGCGTCAGGGATTGTATCTGGGAGTGCTGCACGAAGACGTAGGTAGGTAGGTCGACTCAGGACTGGGGTTGCCCCGCCAGGGGGTCTTACCAAGGGGCTTTTGCTCACCCACCCATGGCCCCACTGCACGTGCCCCCACAACGCGGCTCCCCCACATGGGGGAAGGGCGCGGTCGCCGCGAGCAGTACCCTACAGCGGGTTCTGCCCAGAGAGGTAGCCCATGTTCCACCGAAGTCTTACATTCCTCTCCTTCGGGCGGATGATACGTGGGGGAGGGTCCCATCGCACATCCTCATCAACCTCCGGATCCTGGGGCCCAGGGGCCGGGGGCCAGGCCATAGGCCCCGTCCTGCAGGCACCCCCACCTGGGTTGGTTTTCACTAGGCGTGAGGCGACTCGCAGAAGCACGTGCTGCGGGGCTCGCATGCCGTGGCGCACACACACGCCTCCTGACTCGGTTGGGCTTGCGCTCTCCTGGGGAGCCAGGGGTTCGGACTAGGTCGTCGTGGTTGGTTGGTCGGTCGTTCAACGGTTCGGTGTAGTCTGGTGACGTTGGTCGGTTGGTTGCGTGGCGGCAGAGTCACGGTTTTGTTCGTGGACATGGTGGTGGGCGGGCGTGGCGCACCACGGTGTCGCCAACCCGATGGACGCCGTTCCCGTTTCGACCCGTGCACGCCTGGCTGGTTTGGTGTTGGCCGGCTTGCGTGTGGTCTGTTTACAGTCAAGTGGCGGCTGCAGCTGCGGTGTGGTCGGTGCGCGGTTGTCTTGGCCGCCTCATGGTCGGCTTGGTCTGCGTGGGTTTCGTAGCGCTGCTGCCGGTGGTCGTATCGCCGAACGTTGTTTGTGCAGCCGGCACGTCCGTGTCGGCGCTGGCTAGTTGCGTCTTGGTTGGCCCAAGTGCGGTGTAGTGCGGTTTGTCAACGTTGGTTGGCCCGCGTTCGTAATGGTAGAGTTGTGGTGTTCTGTTGTGTTCGTGGGCATGGTCGTCAGCGGGCGTAGCGCACCACGGTGCCGCCATCTCGTTGGACGCAGTTCCCGTTTCGACGCGTGCACGCCTGGCTGGTCTGGTGTTGGCCGGCTTGCGTGTGGTCTGTTTACGGTCATGTGGCGGCTGCAGCTGCGGTGTGGCTGGTGCGCGGTTGTCGCGGCCGCCTCGTGGTCGGCTAGCTTCGCGTGAATTCTTTCGCGCTGCTGCCGGTGGTCTTATTGTCAGATCCTGCCTGTGTAGCCGGCACATCCGTGTCGGTGCTGGTTAGTTGCGTCTTTGTTTGTCCAAGTGTAGTGTAGTGTAGTTTGTTAACGTTGGTTGGTCGCGTCCATAGTGGTAGAGTTACGATGTTCCGCTGTGTTCGTGGGCATGGTGGCCGGTGGGCGTGGCTCACCACGGTGTGGCCAGCCCGTTGGACGCCGTTCTCGAACCGGCGCATGCATGTCCGGCCAGTTCGGTGTTGGCCGGCGTGCGCGCAGTCTGTTTATGGTCAGGTTGTGGTCGCTGTAGTGGTTTTGTTGGTGCGCAGTTATGTTAGTCGCTTCCTGGTTGGTTCGTTCGGCGTTGGTTCCTAGTCGCTGCAGCGGGCGCTTCCGCAGTCGGATTTGTTGCGTGCAGGTGTTCTGCTTGTTGCGGTGTTGGTTGGTGCCAGTTGCGTGGGGCCGGCACGGTACGTTTTTACTGTGCGCCGTCTCCCCACCGTGGAGGAGAAAAGTAATGATAAGTGGTTTGACAACTGTAAAAACGTTTTCCAAATTCGGTGCCCTTTTCCCTGCTGCGCCCTGGCAGTGTTGCATTCACAACCCATCATCTGGTATTTCGCGGTGCTCTGTGGCCGTCCTTCCAGTTTCGCCTGTGCCATTCATATGTACACCCCCCGCCGGTGGCAAGGCCCCGTCGGTCCCCCTTGGTGCGTCCCTGTGCTCCCCATGGAAGCCCCAGGGTGCTGTTCCTGCTCGGTGGTGCAGTGCTCGTGTTCGTGTCTGCCTGCCTGCCGTGCGCCATATCGTGCCGTGTTTTGCGGGTCATGTGGCTGGCGTGCCTGTGTCGCAGTGCTGAGTCCGGTGGTTAGGATGGTTAGGGCGGTTAGCCTCGTGCTGTGGTGCCGGGACGTTCCGTCCAGCGTGGTGGGCTGGGCTCGGCGTGACACATCCGTGCCCGCTGGCAGGGGGTCGGCGTGGCCCCGTGTGGCGACCCTGTGGTCCGTCGCGTGCCCCGGGTGGGGCTTCGGAGGATAGGAATACCGGGTAGTGTTGCAGCCCCCCTCCCGCTCATTGACGCTGTTAGCTTTCTGCGGGGAATGTGTCCCTCGTACCATTCGCGTAGGTTATATGTGCCGAAACCCCCCCGGCATCCCAGGCGTTTAACTTTCCCGGAGGAGGTGTGCGCCGGTCCCGCGTTGCACGTATTCCTGGATGCTCCCCTTGGAAGGTAATACTCTGGACCATTGTTCGATAACATTCTCGTGGTCATCGGCCCGGCCGTGGGTCTCGCGTGTTTGGCGGGCCCCTTTGCCATGCCCCTTGTGGATCCGGCTCGCGGGAGAGGAGGGTTAGGTGGAAGGACAGGTCCGGGTGTGGCGCCGCCCCTTTCTCTGTTGCAGGCGGGTTGCGGGGGTCCGGGAAGCGTTGCCCCCGCCCGGGGGATGTAGGAGGAAGTCGTTGGGTTTTCCTTCGTGTCCGACACCACGGGCTGCTAAGGCCAGCCTCTACTCTTCGGGTATCTGTTGCATGTGTCGGGCAGGTTGACGTCTTTCCCGTTAGTGTGTCCGACCGACAGGCGTTGCTGGAGTGTGTTGCGCGGCCGCGCGTCGTTGGGTTGTACGAGGGGTCCTTTTCGGCGAGGTTGGCTCGTCCGGGGTTGTCTTGGTTTATGGCTGAGTGCGCAGGCGTTGGTGTGACGTCCATCACCCGGCCCTCTGGTGGGAGGAGGTGATCCCGCAGCCGTCCTGTCCTCTCCTCCCTTGCGCATGGCCGGTGCGGGACTCGCGTCGCGCGTATGCGGCTGTGCGTCGTCGCTGCAGGTCCTGTGGCCGGGTGCCGCTCAGGGCCCTGGGGGGTTTCCCACGCGTCGCACAAGGGCGCTGCAGAGGGCACCTAAGATTTCGTGCACAAGGGCCGCGTGTGCCGCCTGGGCCTCCGTCTTAGTGCGGATGGCGGGCTGCAGTCCTTAGCCCAGCGCCAGCGCCCGGATCTGGCGGATCGCGGTGCTCGACAACACTCCCGTGGTCATCAGCCCGGCCGTGTGCCTGGCGTGTTTGGCTCGCCCCTTTGCCCGGCCCCTCGTGGATCCGTTACGCGGGAGAGGAGGGTCAGGTGGAATGACGGGTCCGGGTGTGGCGCTGCCCCTTCCTCTGTTGCAGGCGGGTCGCGGGGGTCCGGGAAGTGCAGCCCCCGCCCGGGGGATTTGGGAGGAGGTCGTTAGGGTATTTTTCGTGTCCGACACCACGGGCTGCTAAGGCTAGCCTCTACTCCTTGGGTGTCCGTTGCAAGTGCCGGGTAGGTTGACGCCTTCCCCGCTGGTGTGCCCGATCGACAGGCGTTGCTGGAGTGTGTTGCGCGGCCGCGCGTTGTTAGGTTGTACGAGGGGGTCTCTTTCGGCGAGGGTGGCTCGCCCGGGGTCGTCGTGGTTCGTGGCCGACTCCGAAGCTGTTGGTGTGACGTCCATCGCCAGATCCTCTGGCGAAAGGAGGTCATCCCGTGGCCGCCGTGTGGTCTCCTCCCTTGCGAATGGCCGGTGCGGGACTCGTGTGGCGCGTGTGCGGCGCGTCATCGCTGCAGGTCCTGTGGCCGGCTGCGGCTCAGGGCCCTGGGGGGTTACCCACGCGTCGCACAAGGGCGCTGCGGGGGGCACTGAAGATATCGTGCACAAGGGCCGCGTGTGCCGCCTGGGCCTCCGTCTCAGTGCGGATGGCGGGCAGTAGTTGCTCGCCCAGTGCCAGCGCCTGGATCTGGTGGATCGCGAAGACAGGGGACCGGTTGGGTGCAGTGGGCGTCTCTGCCGTCCGTTCCGGGATGGCTTCCAACTGCTGCTGGCCGTCGAGGTAGAACCTCTACGTCGCTGACCACACCCTGGTGTGTGGGCAGCGGCGTTGCGCCCACCGCCAGAGGCAGTAGAGGGCATGGCCTGGGTGCCAAGTGCCGGCTGTCCCCGACACGATGGCCGTCAGGGGGTCCGGGGGCTGGCCTGGGAGCAGGGGGGTGGGGCTGTCCGGCAGGTAAGTGGTTGCCGGGAGCATGGAGTCGACAGCCTCCAAGCTCCAGTGGCTCTCCTGCGGGTGCGGGATTATCCGCACTTGGTAGTAGTGGCCATTCCCCAACACGATCATGGCGATGGTGCCGGGGTCACGTTCGCGCGGCAGGGGCGCCGCGCGCACAGTCTCCGGGTAGCGTCCGCCAGGCTCGTGTGGTTGTGCCCCCTGCTACGGGCGGTCCCGCTTTCCCATGCCGCCGGGCCTTCGTACGGCAGGATACGGAGGGTTTCGGGCCTCGGTGGCTGGGCGGCCCGCTCCCGGCCCCCGGTGCTGGGCGCAGGTCTGGGGTTCGTCAGGCGCGCTATGAGAGTGTGTACCCAGCCCAGGTATGGGACCCACACGCCCCCCTGGGCTGGTTGGCGGGTGTTGAACGACCAGAGCCACGCTTCAACAAGGTCGTCAGAGACCTGTGCCCCGGGGGTGACGAGCGCCTGGAGCTGCCGCACAAAGATTTCGGTTGTTGCCGCTTGTGGCAGGGGGACCACGGCGAAGAGCCTGTTCGGGTCGACGTCACGGAAGTGTTCCCGGAGGGCTGCCACCAGCTCGCTCGAGGGTGTGGAAGCATGGATGCCGTAGAGCGCTCTCAGTTCCGCGTCGTCGAAGGGACCCGTGCCCCTTTGCTGCGGCGGTCGGGGGGGTGGGGGGGGCATGGTCACCCGGTCCTGGTCCAGCGCTGCGCTAGTCGGGGAGGGGTGCCGTGAGGTTGTGCCAGGGTGTCCCCCAGGCACGTACTCCGTGGAGGGTTCCTGTTGCTGGGGCACCGAGCAGGGCGTGGCGGCGGGCAGTGGGTCAGCGGACTCCTGAGGGCCGGAGGTCCCTGTCATTTCTGCGTCCGCCCTTGGGCCGCTCGCGTCCTGCCATGGTTGCTGCGATGTGCCCTCCGTGGCTTGGCAGTTTGGGGGCTGCGGGGGGGGCTGTCCCCCCGCTCCTTGCGCAGGCCTTGGGTTGGCCGCAGGCTCCCTTGGTCGCGTGTCTGTGGCGGTTGTTCCCCTGGACAGTGGGTTGGCCGCTAACCCTGGGAGGGAGGCGGCGGACAAGCTGGATGCTCCGTCCGCCGCCCGGCGGGGGCCCGCGTGAAGCGCTGCCTGCCGCTCGCGCTCTACTGCCGTGAGAATGGCCGGGATGTGTGTCCGCTCGGTGCGGGGCCTCTTGGACCGGCGTCGGGGATTGGTGGTAGATGATGTTTGCTGGGCGTGGGGGTCGCTGGGGCCCCTGTGGTCCCTGTCCACACCCTCATGGAAGACGACTCGCCGCGCCGCGGGAGGCGGCGTGCAGCTGAGGCGACGGGATCGGCCAGGGTACCTTGTCTTTTGGCGTTGTTCTGGCGTGCCGCCTTCAATCCCCCAGGCGTGAGGACTGCCCGGGCCCCACCTCGGGGCGAACAGTTGCTGGGGGCTTCTGTATGTGCCAGGGGGGGGACCCATCCCTGGTGGTGGCCCCCGTGGGCGTTCCGGGGAGTTACGTCGCGCCGCCTGCCTGGGAGGCTCCGGGACGTCTTGGGACCGCGGCCGCTGGTTGCCTGAGGCGTGTCCTTGGTAGCCCGGTGACCAGGGATTTCCCAGATATCATGGACCTGCATGGTCGCACGGATGCGCAGGGCGGCGCGCTGGTGCCACTGCCAGTGGAGTCAATTCATTTCATCTGGGCTGTAGGCCCCCATATGCGCCGGAGGCTCGGCTTCAGCACAGCACAATCCCCATACTGAGCACTACTCAAAACTACCGGTTTGCTTCACAAGTGTACTCTACATTCCCCTTTTTGGTACACTTGTCCCTTGATTTTGTTTTGCCTATATCTCTTCACTGAGGCCCCAACAGGGAAAACTGCCATCAGCAATGGATCTGGCACCCTCAAATTATGGGGGTATAGCCTCTTATAAAATACTTGAATTTTCAACAATTTTGGGGTTTGAACCTAGGTCCCCCGAATACAATGCCAAGCCTTTGACCACTAAGGCAACTGGCCAATCTGCCTAAATGCCTGACATAAAGTAGATTAAACAAAATCAACATCAGTTCACACTCACTGACTAACTGCCAATAACTGACTCCCTATGCTCAAAACCGGTTTGCGTCAAGAATTGATATAATTCTGAGCGACGTGATTTTATGAGTGGCTATTTCAATTTAAAATTCCAGATTGCAGTTTCACCACAATGGATGCTCAAGACATCATTGATTTCATTACAAAATTGCCAGAGTCGATGCAACAGATAACAGACGTGCAAGTCGTACTGGATGCAATGGAAGAGATGGATGCAAACGCATTACCAGAGTGGCAAGCGACAAAAGCATACGCCAAAATGACTGGTCACAAAACAGTATGCGTCGCGAAAAAATTCTTGCCTCTGTTACACAATGCCTTACATTTAATGCACTCTCGGAAACCCAAAAAGGCGATGGCCTCAGCGATCAAGGAAGACGTCTTCCTGATATCGTCGGCGTTAGAGGAGGCACTGAAACACCCCGGGTCTGCGGAACAGTCCTTCGTGTGGCAGGATAAAACGCAGACGACGCCTGCGATCGTCAAGCGTCATCTTTCGGAAGTGCCCACGTTAGTGGACCCTGCAAAGCGACGCAAAGTCATGAAAGAGGTCCCACATTACGCGGAAATCGGACGTACACCAGTTTTCAACGCTCCAATAAGCCGAGAACTGGACGCAGAGAAGGTGCGCTAGGACAACCACGTGCGCGAGTGTTTGCGTATGCTTACCACACTGCAACGAGTTTCTGAAGATCCAGAGTCTGTCCCAGAAATCGACCCGGTGAATTGATTACATCACACCATCGCTTCATTGGGGGCGCTATCCTCGTCGATCACACAATTCAGGCGTGTAGTAGTGGATAAGCGTCTCGAAGTCGATAAACCAGGTTCAACACCCTTGTTTGCAGAGACAGAACTGAAATTGTTGAAACACAAAGATACCTTGAACAGTAGATTGCGCGGCAGATTGTCATACTCTTCTTTCCACCAAACGAGAAGTCGTTTCGGTAAAGGTCACACGTTTTGGCCTGAAAAGGGAAAAGGCAAAGGTAAAGGAAAGGGTAAAGGCTTCGATAGACCCTTCGTCACGGAGCGTGTTGCAGAAAAATGACATCCGTCAACGAGCTACTTATTTCGCACGCGGTGGTACGTGGTGTGGACTGTTCGGTCCCACCACACAAGCGTGTGCAGGCGGCATGGCGCGCGTGGGAAGCTCTTGGAGACTCGTATGTTACCCGCATAGCTCGCAATGGGCTACAATTCGATTGGATTCCTGGTTTTGACCCGTTACATCCGGATGACAACTACAGACCTTTTTCACTGTCGCCTTACGCAGGTGACGATCTAGATGACGATGAAGTCTTGCAGCGGGAGATAGAAAAGTTGATTCTGGCTGGTCATGTCAGCGAAATTGAACCTGAAGACGCGAATTGTGTCACTTCCATTTTCTTGGTTGAGAAAGAGCCGGACCCAGAGAACCCAGAGGGGTCGTCACAACCGTGCACAAATTTGAAATCGGTCAATCGTTTCATACATGTTACGTATTTATCTTTGCCAACGCTTCGTGACATTTTACCGTACTTAAAGAAGGGGTACTACGCTTGCAAACTGGATTTGAAGACGGCCTATTTTCGCATACCGATCGCGAAACGTGATGCGCCTTGGCTGGCTTTCAGACACCGGGGCTGTGTTTTCAGGTGGGATTGTTAACCTTTCGGTTTGAACATCGCCCCAAGAGAATGGCAAAGAATGATACTCCCAGTGGTCAGCCACTGGCGGACAAAAGATGTTTTACTTTGGGTCTATTTAGACGATTTCCTCATTATCGCTCCAACGATAGAGGACTGTGCGTTGCATACCAAATGGCTGGCTGATCTTCTGTGTAGGCTCAGGCTACAGATCCACATCGCCAAGTCTGTCTTGACGCCAACACGTGTCTTGGTCTTTTTAGTTTTCTTACTCGACCTGCAAGACGCGACGGTACGCATACCACCACACAAGCTCAAGTCTCTACTCCACGATGTGCGTCGATTAATGGAAGCAGAAACACCAACCTGCAGGAGGTGCTCGTCGGTTCTGGGTCCACTTTGAGCGTTGCTTTTCGCAGCTCCACAGATGAGGCTGTACACCAACGCCCTGGCACAACCCGTTGGGGTACTCAGCAGAAGGGGATGGGAGACACAAGCAAGTCTTCCGGAACAGGTGACTATTCAGCTGGAGTTAGTCATGGGGGAACTACATCAGTGGAGAGGTCGTCAGTTCACCGTCGATTTGGAGAAGACACACATGTGGACAGATGCGTCAAATTGCGGTTGGGGCGCCACTATGCAGAGTCAGTATGTTCAGGTCAGAGTCAGTATGCAGAGGCTACATTCGGCTGGTTCTGCACGACACAGGGTCACATAGACTTGAAGGAATTCAGAACAGGAGTCAATGCGATCAAAGCGTACCTCTTGCGAGACACCGAACTCCATCTCCACGTGGACAATATGGTGTTCTTCCACTACCTGAAGAAGTGGGGAGGTCGCATTCGGAGATGAAACAATCCCATGCAAGAATTTTGGGAATACTGCCGTCAGATGAACGTGTTCATCATTCCACACTATGTGCCCAGCAAATGAAATCCGGCGGACGTGTGGAGCCGTCAACAAATCACATTGACAGAGGCATCATTGGACCCACGCAGCACGGAAATCATTTGGGAGAAATTTTCGTGGGTGAGTTCGGGAACAGAATGGATGGCGAGTGCGGTGAACAGGCAATGTCCAAAATTCATTTCAGAATACCCTCAACCAGGTGCGTTTGGGTAGACATTTTAACCCAACGAACACACAAGGTGTCTCCGGGTTTCAGCAATCCTCCGTGGCATCTAATTCCCAAGATGCTAACTTTCCTAGAGGAAGCTACGCATTACAAGGTTCTGTTAGTGGTCCCGTATCATCCATTGAAGCCGTGGTGGCACAAGTTCCAATCAATGACTCAGATGACAATCACAATTTATCAAGCGACCTACCAGCTTCCAGACAGAGTGGCGGTCAAAGCGCGTCAACCTGTGATTTGCGGATGGCTTTGCAAGACTACCTCAGACTCAAAGGAACCACCAAAGAAGAAATCCAGACGTACTTGAAACCCTACGGGGATCACACCTTCAAGCGATACAATAGAGCTTGGCTCAAATTTCAGCAGATGGCTTATACGAAGCGTTCCTTCACCTCCATTAGGGACTTGGACACCACTCCAATTACTTTGTTGGCGTACTGGTTGATTCAATTCGCTGAGAAGGAATCAGTGGCGGAGGCACGTTGTGCATATGCGGCTTTGCTGTTGTTTTCTGGAACTAACGTGTTACAATTCGAATCTATTTTGAAAGGGCTCAAGAAGAAATGGAACTACTCAGTTCAACGCTACGTGGTGTATTACGAAGTGCCCAAGCTACTGCAGCAGCTGCCATAGCAGGAGGCGCGGACAGAGTCTCATTCTGGTTTTTCGCTTCTTCGCGCTCTTTCGTGGAATTGATCTGGAACACGCAAAGCGCACAGATATCATTAAACACGACAAGGTTTGGTTTGTGATGAGCAGGCGTAAAGGGCGTCCCGTGCATGAGCCATGTCCCATCCACGCGATGTCTAATAGTGCATTCTGTCCTATCTACTGGTTCAGCGTATACCTGGACATGACCACTTCTTACGAAGGGCCTGCACTCTTCGTGTCTTTGAAACCTCCTAGAAGGCTCATTCTGGCGAGTACCATCGATTCATTGACAACAACGTTTCTGCGAAGCATGGGGCTGCATGAGTTTACTGCTCACAGTACAAGAGGTTCAGCAGCTACAGCGCTCATTTTAATGGGAGTTGATCCACACGTTGTCTGTGAACTGGGAGATTGGAGAAGTTACGATACCTTCAGGCGCTTTTATAACAGAGTGGTTGCGATGTCTAATGTGGCGCAGTCGCTGGCGCCAGAAGCGTCTGTCGACTTGGAGGTTCTGTTATTGGAATAAGAAGTTTATTATGGGATTTAATATAAGTCTTATTGCATTTCTTTTTACAGCGTCTGCTGTCTGGGCTCAGTATGGGGATTGTGCTGTGTTGAAGCCGAGCCTCCTCGAAATTACCAAAATGTAATTCAGAGGAAGGAAGAGGGGGCGAGGCGAAAGCACAGCACAAGACACATACTGCCCACCCTCCGTGCCCTATATACCAGGGTAAAAAAGAATGAGGGGTATAAAGTTTTATCGGCTTAATATATAAGTGCTACTAGAAGCCAACCGTTTGTTTTGAGCATAGGGAGTCAGTTATTGGCAGTTAGTCAGTGAGTGTGAAATGATTTTGAATTTGTTTAATCCACTTTATGTCAGGCATCTAGGCAGATTGGCCAGTTGCCTTAGTGGTTAAAGGCTTGGCATTGTATTCAGGGGACCTAGGTTCAAACCCCAAAATTGTTGAAAATTCAAGTATTTTTATAAGAGGCTATACCCCCATAATTTGAGGGTGCCGGATCCATTGCCGATGGCGGTTTTCCCTGTTGGGGCCTCAGTGTAGAGATATAGGCAAAACAAAATCAAGGGACAAGTGTACCATAAAAGGGAATGTAGAGTACACTTGTGAAGTAAACCGGTATTTTTCAGTAGTGCTCAGTATGTGTCTTGTGCTGTGCTTTCGCCTCGCCCCCTCTTCCTTCCTCTGCATTACATTTTGGTAAGTTCGAATGAGCCGGGTGGCCACATAGTGCCATTGGCCGAGGTGGTCCATGGTGGCGGGGGGCGTGTGCCCCGTCCGATGGCCAAATGTGACATCTGCCATGGTGCGGCTTTCCTCCGCGAGGTGGCGGGACCGCGAGGTAAGCAGCCATCGGATGCTGACTGCCAGGGCGAGTTGCTCCCCTGCGGTAAGCCTGGGGACCCAGAGGCCCAGGTCTCGGGTCGCCGCTAGTTCCGCTTGTTCGCCAGGGCGGTTGGCGTCACCCTCCAAGCTTGCGTAGTCCAGGTGCCCCCGCCCCCAGGGCGGGGCGGTCCCCGGCGGTGGGCCGATAGCCTCGCTAGCGGTGTTGGTGGCCGCTTCCACGCGTGCACCCTCTCCTGGGGCGCCGCGCTCGTCCGTGGTCCAGTGCGCCGCGCCGCTCGCAGTCGCATGCCCTTCACCCGCAGCGGTAACCTGCCCCAGGGCGGTGTAATCGCGCTGGAGGTGTGCCTGTCCTGATGACGTGAGGGGTGTGTCTTCCGCCTGGTTGCGTCATGGCTCCGGGTGGACGTGTGGCGCCGCCGGTGCTGGGATCTTGTGGGAGTCACCCATGCAGGACTCCATGAAGACATCGAAAGAGTTGTCGTCGCGGTCTTGCTGGGGCGTGTCGGGTGTGGCTTCCCGGGTCTCTGACCCCGCTCAGGTTTCCGGTGGCTCCCTCGGCGGCGCCCCCCCTGGCGTGCTTGCGTCTGCGCGAAGTATTAGGTTCGCTAGGAGGGCGGCGCCGGCGCGATCTGTGGCTGAGGGTCGGTTGAGGCCGTCTTCACACTCGGTGTCCAGAGTTGGTCCCTCAGGTTCCGTCTCAGGCTGGTCAGCGGTCAATGCCTCGCCGCCTCCGTGTGCCGCTATGTTCGGTGGGTCGGCACTCTGCATTGACGGCCGGTCCGCTCCCCCGCCAGGCTCCCCCATGGGTGTTGGCGTTGGTGTCCGTTGTCCCACATTTCTTCCGCGCCCACCGTGGGCTCCCCGCGCTGCGGTTGGGTCGGCAGTGCAGGCGTTTCGGCTTCATCGTTCGTGGGTTGCGTTGCCCTCCGGGCGTGGCCTTCCGCCACAGGCGGCGGCTCGGGTCGGCTTTCCGGGCCTGTGGGCTGTGGGGCGCCCGCCGGGGCGGCGGTGCGCGCCGGGTCCGGGCCGGGGCCCGGGCCGGGGGCTGGGTGACCGGGAGATGACGGCTCTGCCGGCCGTGCCGTCGGCCAGGTTGGTGGGGCGTGGTGCCGCTCGGGCGCCGGTCCGTCGTGCGTCGTGGCCGGTAGGTCCTCCGCGCTGGACGTTGCCGGAGCCTGGGGGATTAGGCCCTCGGTGGGGCCAGGGGTGTGCGGGTGCACGGTGTCCGAGGGCCGGGCGGCGGTGCTGTCGGTCGGGGTAGCGGTGTGTGCCTGCGTGGGGGCACCGTGGGGCGACGCGTATGCTGGGCCCGCTGCCGGCCGGTCAGGTGTGCCATAGTGCGGGCGGGGCTCCGGGTGGGCCTGTGTTGCTGCCGTTTGGCTGGCTGCCGGCCGTGGACCGTGCGCGGACGCGACGGGTGGTGTTAGGGGTTGCGGGCTTCCTGTGGGGCTCAGGGCCGGTTCCCTGTGCAGGTGTGCGGTGCCGGGGGGTTGTTCGGGCTGGGTGCCCACCGCCTCCGTATTAGTGGGGCTGGGTATGGCTCCGCTCCCGGCAGGTGATGCCCGGTGTCCCCAGATCCCTGTGGCCGTGTGGTGTTGTGTTGGTTGTCGTTGCGCCGCCCGTTTGGACGCACGCTCTTGTCGGGGGCTCTGTGGCGTGCCGGCCCTCGATGGTGCCGGATCGCCCGTAGCCCGCGTGGCGTCGGTGGCGCGCTGTTGGTGTGGTGTGGCGACGGGTGTGGGGGGGCGGAGGGGGACGGGCTGGGGGACGTGGAGGATGTTGCGGCTGATTTTCGGGCGCGTACATTTGTGGTCTAGTCGCTGTTGTGAGGCGGGATCGGGACGGAAAGGTGGTGATGGTCGCGGTTTCCCGGGAGGAGTAGGATGAGCCGTCCATCCGGGTACCTCTGGCCATCATCCTGGCCACTGCCGCATTGCTGTACGTGCCCGGTTGCGGCGGCCGGACGTGCGGCTGCTGGGCACGCTGTACCAGTGGCCGGAGGCTGCGTGGGGGGGCAATGCCCCTCCACATGAGGTAGGCTGCCATCAGCCTCGTGGTTGCCCCCAGGGGTCATGGCCCCGCTGCGCTGGAAGAACTTCCCCAACTTGGCGCAATGGGCGCCGCGGGCAATGCCCATCGCCCATTCCGCGTCCCCCACCAGCCAGCCGAAGGCGATCGGGAGGCGGGTGGTGAGGGTGACGACGATGGTGCGGTAGTTGTTGTGGTTCATGGGGGTGACGGGGCCCCAACTGTGTGGCAGATTGCCAATGGGGGGTAGACTGCCCCGTGGCGCGTCGTCGTAATGTTCGTAGTCGGGGACGTAAATCGTGGGGTCCGCCCCCGGGTCTGGCAGCGCCCAGGTTGGTGCGCGCCAGGGGGGGCGGGGGGGTGGTGTCGCAGGGTCCTCGTCGGTGAGGACGCCCATCACTCGACGTCGGGGCTGTCCTCCCTCGCGCTGTCGTTCCAGACGTTTTGCCGGACCAGAGTGCGCAGTGTCTGGAGTGTGAGGTCTTCGTCTTGCGTTTCGCGCGGCAGCGGAGCTGTGCAGAGTGGATGCGGTCGTCGGCAGAGTGGGCACGACCACAAGTTCGCGATGCACGGGCTGGAGATCCAGTGCAGCTGCTCAGTGCCGCCGCAGCCGAGGTCATGCCTACAAAGCGGGTTGCCGTCCTCGTCGCTCACCTCCACGCAGACCCCGCATGGGTTTCCCGGCCACGGATGTGGAGCTTCACCTTCGGACATCCTGAGGTGAGGTATTGTTTGTAGGACCATCGGGCCTCTACACGGGAGGGGGCGCGCGCGCTCCGGGCGGCGCGACGGCAGGTGCCTGGCAATCGCCGCGGGCCCGTGCGTGTGGCTAGTCGCTAGGCTGTGCATGTTGGTAGTGGATGAGGGGGTTGTAATACATGCGACAGTCGTTGGATGTTTGTTGTGCTTCCTGTGCGTATACCTGGACGCGGTGCTGTAACTGTGCTTCCGCCCTCTTGATGGCGGTGAGCTGCATGTGACATATTGTGGCCCTAGGTTCTGGGGCGTGGTCGGCGATGACCCTGTAGAGCTGGAGTGGCACCGCTCCCCTGAGTACCGCCGCTTGATCACCGGTTGCCGCATCAGGCGCCCAACCTCATTTGCCGGTGGCGTGGCCGGGCTCCATCCGGTGTGTTGCGCTATGGTGTTCTCCGGTGTCCACGTTGCCAGGTGGTTTTCCCCTTGGGCTAATGGGCAGTGTTTGAAGTGGTTCCATGTTTCTGGCCGTTGGAGATGGCAGGGGCATATGGTGTATTCCGGGGGTATTTCTATACCTCGCTGGGCATACCAGCGTGCCACCCTGTCCAGGAGGGGTAGTTGTTCAAGCAAGAGTTGGGCACTTCCGGTCTGCAGGTGTACCGGTATTGGGGATGGGTCAAGAGCCGAGAAGTATAATGAGGTGCACATGGTATATTGGAGATGGCTGAGAAGGGCATTGTCGGCTTGACTGCCCCGAATGTGCGCCATGGTGCGGACGGGTTGTGGGTAGTGGTATGCCCGTCCCGTGTGGTTATAGATGCGATCGTCTGGCACCCAGGCTGGTGGTTGCCCGGGGCGTGGGACTGGCGGCAGGTGTTGGAGGTGTGTGTGCATGTGGTCTCGTAGCGGCGGGTCCTCGCCGTCAGGCATACGTTCGGCAAGCTGGTTGTGGGCGTGTAAATCTATGTGTCCGTTGCGCAGGCTATACCGATGAGATTCTTGTTTGACAAGATGTAAGACGACGTGTTTGGGGAGGTGCCGCAAGGCTGTCCAGAGGTGTAGGGCCTGGGTGCCCAGGCTAGAGTCAGTGGCCTTGTGCAGGGGCTGTCGTGCCAACCTGCGGACGATTTCGAAGTCCACCGCTGCGTCTACCACTACCCACACATTGTGCGTGTGGTCACGCGGTTCTTGGTGGGTGTCATTGACGGCGTCCAAGACGATCGCCAGTGTCTTCAATTTCCCGTGACAGGAGGCCCCGAAGATGGTAGCCCCTCTGAGGTGATGTTGGTGCAGTCGGCCTGTCGTGTCTACTTTCAACTCCAAAGCTGCCCCCCCGGCCGCTGGGTTGAGGCTTGTAGTGCCGGAGGCATCCACGAAAATGACTGTGTTGTGGTTGTCCGGGTGCGGCAGGCGGCATGGCATCGTTGGTTGGTAAGCATGGATGTGTGCTCCCCGTTCCGTGGTGGCCCACGGCGTGTTGGTGTCCGGTCGGAGTCTCCAGGTAGCACGCACGCCCACCCCCTGGCGGATGATCTCGGTTGCCGCAGGGTTCCTGCGGACATTGTCGTTGTTCCTCTCGTGCCCCTGTGTCAGATAGCCGTACACATACTGGAGCAGGTACCCTGTCTGCGGGTGGAATGTGGTCCACTCGACCGTCTGCCAGTCCTGTACTTGGGAGCATCGGTGTTTGACCGGGTAGGCGGGGGCCTCCGGCGTGGCGCTGCGGTGTTTGGCCAGCACCGGGAAGGTGATGGCCGGGTGTTGGGTGTCCCACGTTCCCCGGTGGAATCTCCATTCCGCCTCGGCGCTGGGGCTCTACGGCACTGTGGCCGTGTCCCTCTCCGCGTCCCGTTCGAAGTGCGTGTGTAGCCGCCGGTGTTGTTCCGGGGTAGCGTGGGCCGTTGGCATGGGGTGGTAGCGCGCCAGTAACCGGAGAAAGGGGCCACGGGGTGGCCAGCGCGTGGGGCCCACATCTCCAGCAAGTGGTGCGGGTGCCCTTCAGCTTGTCTTGCGACAGTGACGGCGGACGGAAGGGGCACGCCGTGGGTGGCGGTAGCATGCACAAGTTGCCCCCTGCTCTGCCCGGCCGCAATGTGGCTTTGAGCCCGTTGGGCGCTAGGAGGAGTACCGCCGGCACCGTGGCACCGAGTACATATTCCACTTGCTCTGCTGGCCGGTGGTGGGCCTGGTTCCCTCGCGGTGGGCTCGGTGGCAGTGGCCGTTTGTGTGTGTTCCGAAACAGGTTGTACGCCTCACGTACTTCCCCATCTGTTGGTTGGGGGTGCCCGGTTTGGGTGGCCGCACTGCGCATGTGGTTCTCCAGGAGTGATTCGTTGGGCCACTCCGGGTGTTGTAGAAATGGGACGTGGTGTGTGCTCACTCGTTGGAGGGCTCGCATCTGGTTTGGGGTGACGCGCACGAGGTGGAGGGTGGTGCCCACCAGGTCCAGAGTAGTGGTGCTTCCCGTTGGTCCACCCCCCACATCGGTGTGAAGGACCGCCAGAGGGCCGGTTTCCCTGCACCGATGGTTCGTTAGGATGACGTGCTGGTGGTCGGGTAGCAGGAGTTGTAGGTGGTTCCATATGCGGGTCCCCACCTTGGTGGGGAGGCCCCGCTGGTGAAGTATGTATTGTCGGCAGGTGTTGCGATGGTATTGGGCCTCCTGCAGCGTCAGCGTGAAGACCTCTCTTACCTCCGGCTCATGATTGTGCATGAGACGATGCAGGTCGGCCGCAGTGTGAGCTGTGTACACTTTGTTGACGAGGTCATCGGTGTTGTCTCCGCAGTACAGTGGTGATGCCGCGCGTACCGTTGCAGGTAGCGATGTGGGCCGGTGGCCGTGGATGGTCCACGCTCGTCGCACTGTGGTAGCGGCCTCTTGCAGCATGTGTTCGGGGTGTGTTAGGTGCAAGGCCTAGAATCCTATAGCTGCGTTGAGCACGGCTTGTGGGAAGTATGCCAGGGCCTGGGTGGAGAGTGCCTTGATGCGTGCTATGACCAGTGTCCGTGTCAGCTGCCGTATCAGGTTTGGTGGTAGGGTGACCCCGCCTGCGGTGGCCGCTTGTTGGACCCCCAGGTAGGTGGCCGTGTTTACTGGGTTCATGGGCAGGTCCCCGGGGCGGAGGGGCGGCGGCAGTGAATTGTGTACCATGGTGGCAGATTTGACGTTGTGTATCAGCAGCTGGTTGCCCGCCAGAGAGGTGGTGACGATGTGGAGGACTTTGGTGGCTCTGGTGGGGTCCGGGGTGGTCAGCAGGGGTTGACGTGCGGTGGCGGTCACCACCGCCATGTCGTCCGCAAACCCCAGGAGCGTGGTCTGTAGGGAATATGGTGCCACGTCCGGGTATGTGCGTCGGATGTAAAACGCCAGCGGGAGGGTGACGAGTAGGAAGAGGAATGGGCCTTCCGCACCCCCTTGCGGGACCCCACTGGCAGGGTGGACCCATGGGATTGGTGCCCACGTCGGCTTTTATGGCGTACATGCGGGTGGCGACGTACGCTTGCAGGAAGCCCTCGGGGGGAAGTCCCATGTGCTCCCAGACCGCCCTTAGGAGGCGGTGCGGGGTGTTCGGGAAGGCCCCTTTGACATCCAGGGACTTGATGATGAGGCTGATTGGGTCCATGTCCACCACGGCGTCTTGCAAAAATATGGCCTCCAATGGCGACATACCCGGTATGGCCCCCCACATTGAGGGCGGTACAGCCCGGTACACCGCCAGGGCCACCCGTTTGAGGATGAGCATCCATATGAGTTTGGCTTCGGTGGTGGCGCACACAATGGGTCTTCAGTTGTCGCGGTTCGTCCAGTCGCCTTTCTTATACAGCGGGTGTACCAGGTTTGCCCAGTCGAGTGGCACGTCCGTTTTGCCGATGGTGATATCCCACAGGCGCGCGGCCAAGTGCCTCTTCAGGTTCAGGTAGGTAGGTAGGTATCTTCGGGAGCTCGGGATGCCTCCTTTGACATTGCAGGAAGAAGGTCTTACCAAGGGGACGTCCTGTCCCTCCCACTGCCCTATGTCAGGTGCCTCTTGAGCCGCTCCCGCATGTGCTTGGGAAGGCATTGTCGCGGCCACCCGGTCCATGTGTCCCAGGTGGGAGGGTGTCCCCACATGTGTCCATGGGTAGGGCCACATGCCCCCTCCTTTGGGTGCAGCTCTGGGGGGCTGCCCAGCCGTGTGGAGTATCTCTCACCACAAGGGGTATTGCTCCCGCTTGTCTACGGTACGACCGCCTCACCCTTGTGGCTTGAGTTGCGGGGCCACTCTGCTTGGCAGGTGACCCCCTCCTGGACTGTGTACCGGCTCGCCTGTCACCGGTTGCTTCCATGGCTCCGGGTGACGTTTGCCATGGTCCCCGATGCAGCCTGGCCGGGCTCAGACCAGTGGCCTTGGAGTACCGCTCCTGCCACTGGCCCGGTGGGTCGGCTGGGTCGCCCCAGTGCGTCCGACCCATGGGGTATTGGTTCCTTCCTGTCCCTTGGCCGCCCTACATGTTTGCAGTGTCCTGGGTCGTTGCGCTCCTGTTCACCGGTGTACCCGCGCGTTTTGCTGTGGTGCGTCTGCGGTGTCCTGGGCCAGCTGGCTCCTGTTCACAAGTGTGCTCGCTCGGTGTGTTGTGTTGCATGTGCGGCCTCCTGAGCCACTGGGCTCCTGTTCACCGGTGTGCGTGCTGTGTGCGGTGCGCGTGTGCCATGGGTGGTTGTGTCCCTCTTCCTCCCCCCCTAATTGTTGTTTTTTTTTATATTTTTTCACTTCTTTTTTTTTTTTTTTTACCTGTTTTTTTTTTTTTTTTTGGGAAAAAAGGAAAAGAAAAAACAAGAAAGAGGAAAACAGGGGCGCGCGTACACTGCAGGCACAGGCACGGGCAGCTGGTGCCGCGGTGCTATAGCGTTGTGTCCTCTGGCGTGTGTCGTCGGTACTGTGGCGGCGGTCGCGCCCCAGGGGTGCGGCTCACGTGTCCTGATGTACACGGGTATGGGTCAGGGTGGGTTTGGTTAGGTGTCTCTTTGCTTCTGGTGCTGGCTGGTTAGGCGGCTGTGTGGGCTGTGGCTGTGGGCTGTGTTTACGTATTTCCCTCAGCGGGCCTGGTTTGGAGTCAAGGGTTGACGGTTTCGGGGTGTGGCTCGGGTTTGATTTGTGTTGGGGCTTCGGCTCGGTTAGGAATGGGTCAGGGTGGGTTTGGTGAGGTGTCTCTTTACTTCTGGAGCTGGCTGGTCAGGCGGCTGTGTAGGCTGTGGGTGTGGGCTGTGGTTACGTTGTTCCCTCGGCGGGTTTGGTTAGGAGTCAAGGGTTAGCGGTTTCGGGGTGTGGCTCGGGTTTGATTTGTGCTTGAGTTCTGGCTCGGTTATGCGGTGGCGCGGGGCTGGGCGTGTGGGTAGCGGCGTCCACGGGGTCGTGCGCCCGAGGCGAGTGCGGGGTGGTGCGTGCGGGCCGGCCAGTGGCCGGTGGCCTCACTGGGAGTCCCACACGGAGGGGTCGACGGGCGTGCCGGGGGCGTACGCAGCGTGCAGGTTGGGCAGCAGCGGGCGCACGTGCAGGGCGTCGGCGTGCCCGGATGAGGACCTCACTGAGGACCGAGGGGTTGGCGGCAAGCAGTATGCGATGCCTGGGAGGGGTGGCGGCGAGGAGCGGGAGGATGTCCGCAGCCCGCGACGTGGGGGCGAACACGACGTGGGCCGGGTGCGGCCCCGGGAGCGGTGCTGGGGCGAGCGGGACCACAGGACGGCGGTCTACTGTGAACTGCCAAGTGGCGCGATGGTGGAGGAGCCGGACTAGGGCGATGCTGTGGCGCAGTGTGTGGGGCTGGGTGCTGGGCGGCGTGGGGACGTGCGGCGGGAGGGGGGGGGGGGGGCGGGGCGGTGGCGTGGGAGGGGGCACGGCGGAGGAGTGACGTCAGTGACGTGTGTGTTGTGCTGAGGGTGAAGAGGAGCCCACGGTATCGGGCTTGGGTTCGGCGCCTTTGGGCGTAGTGGTGCTCGTTGTCGTGTGCGTTGGCTTCCTTCGGCGTCCGGTTCGTTTGGTGACTTCTGGGAGGGGCCTGGCGTGGCGCCCCGTGGTGTTGGTGTGCTGGGTAACGGGGTTGGATGGCGGCGCCGCTGGCCGGGGGGTCGGGCGCGTCGTGTTGTGTGGCGCGCAGGGCTCCTGGGGTGCTGTGGGTGTCGCCGGTGTCGGTGCGCCGACGCTTGTGCGGTGGTGAGGGGGTGTGTGCGTGCGGGGCTGGGCTTTGGGTGATGTCTCATAGGCGGATGCCGTCTCGCCGTGTTTCCTGGAGGGTCTCCCGCAGGCGCCTGAGGACCCACGGGTGGTCCTGGGGCGCGGGGAGGTTGCGGGGGTGGACTCCCAGGGGGTGGAGCGCATCGGCCAGCATGGCTTCCCATGCGGCCTGCGGCATCCACCCCCCCGCCGGCCGGAGGCGGCAGTTCTCCACCGACCCCTTGCGGGGCCGATGGACCAGGCCCTCGAGGGAGGGCTCTCCCCGGGCCCACTTCCGCAGCTCCCAGAGATGCGCGTGGGTCCAGCGCTGCCACCACTGTTCCTGGGTGGGCCTGCGGTCTTGGGCGGAGGAGTGGGCGTGGGTGGGTGTGACGGGGTCGTGGGGACCGGCGGCGGTGGCGGGCCTGGGAGATTCCTCGTAGTCCTGGCCCGTTGGGGTGCGTGGGGAGTGGGGGTGCACGCAGATGTGGACCCACGGGTGTGCGCGTACGGTCTCCGCCTCGGGGTTGGGCGGGGATTCGCGGCGGCAACGGTAGTGGGGCATGCGTTGCATGTGGGCTGTCATCGGGGGCCGGTAGGGGGGCGGGGGCGCTGCTGGTGGACCCTGGCGTTGTTCTGGCTTGGTCGGGAGCGGTCCGTGGGCCTGGGGTGCGGGCTTTGGGAGGTGGTGGGACGAGGCGCGTCGCGCTTCGGCCGCGGCGCGCTCCGCCATGAAGGTGGTGGCGCTGGCGTCGGTGACGGTGGGGGGGCTGCCTTCGGGCCTGGGACGGCTGGGGCCGGATGTCGTAGAGGACATCCTCGGGGGGCCGGCCCGCGCTGCCGTCGTGGTGCCGGGTTTGGGCCTGGGTTTGGGCTTGGCTGCGGGTCGCGCGGTGGGCGGCGGTCTTGGGCTTCGGCTGGGTCGTGGGCGTGAGCTTCGCCGGGGCGCGGACTTTGGCGGCGGCGGGGCTGCTCGTGGTGGGGGCGGGTTTGGAGGCCCGTTTGGGAGGTGTCCCCCGCGGCCTGGGGGGTGGAGTGCTGGATGAGGACGTGGTGGTGGTGGTGGATGAGGTGGTCGTGGTGGCGGAGGTTGTGGAGTCGGAGGCGGAGGAGAGGGCTGTGGGAGACGGCGGAGGGTCCCGGGCCTCGGGGGCGGGCGTATGATGCTTGGTCCTGTAAGTAGCGAGAACGAGGATGCAGGTTCGGGCATCGGGCGTGTGCGCGCTTTTTCCCTGGTGATCCGTGCGTGCTGGTGCTGGCGTGGCGGCGTTGTCTCGGCTGAGCGGGCACGTGGGTTACCCGGGGGGTGGCCATATCTGCTCCAGGACGTGGGGGTGTGTTTGCTGGAGGTAGTCGAGGGTCCGGAAGAAGCATCGCTGGATGCCGGGCATGTCCTCCTCTGTGAGGTGGGGGTAGTTTTGGGTTGGGGTGTGGGGGCCCGGCCATAGCAGCGTCATGAGGCGGGCTGCCACCATGTACGGGCATAGTTGTAGGGTGGTGGGGCCTGGGGGGGTGGGTCCACTGCGGTTTGGGGGGGCTTCCTTCTGCTGGGGGCGCAGCGTGACCACCCACACCCATCGGTCCGTGGGGATCCCCCAGGTCCGTTGGGTCCACTTGGCGAGGCAATACATCGCCCTACCAAGGCCCTGGTAGCCGCTGCGGATGGAGAGCAGCGTGTCCAGGGATTCGGGTTCCCACGTGCCCCAGATGTGGGGGTCGTCCGGGTCGTCCCCACTGGCGTATGTGTCGGGGCCTGGGTTGTGTGTGGGGGGGGTGTAGTCGGCGGGGAGGAGGGAGTCGGTGCCGTGTACCACCCAGAGGTCTGTGGGTGCGTCGTAGATGGTGGTGGAGAGGGTGTAGTGCAGATTATACATGAGGGTCATGTACGTGGAGGGGGCTGGCTGCTGCTCGTCGGGGGTGGGGATGTCCCCCGGGACGTGGTGCCGGAAGTTGCTCAGGGAGGCCATCCGGGCTACCCATGTTTCCCGCTCCCACTCTCTGGTGCTGTCGGGGGTGGCGTCGGGGGGGGGGGTGGGCCATGTTGGGCTCGCGGTAGCGGGTGCGGCCCTGGGTGCTGTCCAGCTCCGGCAGGGGGTGTCCGACCAGGTGTCGCCCCCAGTCGACGGGGGGCACCCCGATCCGGCTCCCCATGGGGGGCTGGCTCTCGCCGTCTGGGGTGGCGCGTGGGGGGCGCTCGTGTCGGGCGACGTGGAGGAAGGCGTCGAAGAGGAAGTCTCTGACGCCTTCCCCCAGGGTGGCCGCCTGGACCAGGGTGGCCGCCCGGATGGGGGTGCTGGTGCCGGAGGTGCGGAGGTACAGCACGACGTCCTGTTCCCCGAGTCCCCGGAGGTGCTGCCGTACCGCTGCGGGGTTGTGTAGGGCATAGGGTTCGGCCGGTGCGGCGACTGGTGGTGCGGGGTGTGATGGGGGGGGTGGTGTGGTTTGGGGGGGGTGGACATCGTTGTCGCGCGTGGGGTCCGGTGATGGGGTCTCTTGTGGCGGTCACGGGAGGGGGGATTCGCGGTGGCGTGTGTCGGCGGGGGTATGGACGTCGATTGGCTGGTGCTCGCTGCCGCGTGTTGTGTCCGTGGCCTGGTCTCGGGGGGGGGCGGGGGGGTGGTGTGGGGGTAGCACTGTTGGTGGTGGGGGGGGCGGGGGTGGGTGTTGTGCTGGCTGGGGGTCTGGGCGTCCCTGTGGGTTGTGTGGGTGTTGCGTGTGTGCGCCGTGCGGCCCTTGCGGTTCTTGACTGGTTGTGGTGCCGGGGTGTGGGTGGGAGGCGGCCGCATGAGCGTCCGGGTGGGGCTGTGGTCTGTTTGTAATGGGTGGCTGCTGGTGGATGGTGCTCGCTGGTATGGGGTGTGGGTGGGGGGGCTGCTGGTGGTGGTGGGGTGGGGGGGGCGGGGGTGGGTGTTGTGCCGGCTGGGGGTCCGGGCGTCCCTGTGGGTCGTGTGGGTGTTGCGTGTGTTTCTTGCGGTTCTTGACCGGTTGTGGTGCTGGGGTGCGGGTGGGAGGCGGCCGCATGAGCCCCCGGGTGAAGCTGTGGTCCGTATGTGATGGGTGGCTGTTGGTGGATGGTGCTCGCTGGTATGGGGTGTGGGTGGAGGGGCTGTTGGTGGTGGTGGGGCGCTCCTTTTAGGCACTGGTGTTGCTGGTGTGCGTGCGCGGCTCCTCGCGGGTCCATGGGGGTGTACCGTGGCTCGTATGTCGTGGGCCCGTGTAGCGGGGGCGGCGGGTGGTGCTGGACCGCGTGGTGGTGGTGTGGAGGGTGTGCCGGTTGTGTGTGGTACCCTGGCGTTGGTGGGTGTGGTGGCAGGGGCTGGTGGTGGTGGAACACGTGATGGTGTGGTGCGGTGATGTGCGCTATGTGGGGTGGGTGGTTCGCGGGGCCTGGTTGTGCTGGGGCGTGGTGGGGATGTAGCTGGTGGGGATCGCTGTAGCATGGGGGCATTAGGGGGTAGGGGTTGGGAGGGACGGGGGCGTGGTGGTGGTGTTGGTGGTGCCATGTCCCCTGGTTCTGCGCGTACGGTGGTCCTGGCATGGTGTGGACGTGTGCGGGCGGTGGTGGCTGACTGGGCTGCAGGGTTTGGGTGCTGCGGTACGGTGGTGGTGGTGGGCGCTGGCGGTGGTGGTGTTGTTGGTGTGCCCCGGGGGTCTGGGCGTGGGGCGGTGCGGTGTGGCTGGACCCGGGCCTTGGTCGGGGCGTCGCGCCCTGCTGGCGGGCGCGTTTACGGGCCCCCTGACCTGTCTTGGTCTTCTTGGCCTGGTGGGTGTCGGGGGCGGGTGAACCCCCCTGTCCCCGTGGGGGCGACGGGGATCGGGCGTGCCAGCGGTGTGCCTCTTGGAGGCTCGTCTTGAGGCCTTCGACGTAGGCTTCCTGGTCCGTGAGGCTCATCCGCGTGGCGCCGGCCTCGTCGGGGGCGGCCAGGTGGGCTTCCCGAAAAGACGCCCAGCCCTCCGGGGGCTTCTGTTGTGCGGGGTGGGGGTGGTGTGCCGGGTAGAGGAGTGCGCTGAGTGGGTAAGGTGTTCCTTGCCGTCGGCCGAGGGCGTGTTTGAACCGGCGGCAAGTGGTTCGGAGGTAGGCCGCTATCTCCTCTGGTGCCGTGTTGGCCCACGCTTCCGGCGTCAGGGCTGCTGCTTGGGGGGCCGGGAGTTGTGGGTCTGGGAGGTGTAGGTCTCGGTGGTGGGGGTACAGGGCGAGGAGGATGTGGCGGGCCGCCACGTTCAAGCCGCCTCCGCTGTGGCGTAGGGGTCACCACACACACATGGTCACATGGGGCATGTAAACGCACCAACAAAGGCACCAAACCATGACCCGGTTAGCCCTTAGGATCAACAACTAATTTGAACCAAATTAGCAAATGAGCAATACACCATTGACATGGAGATCCACTGCCTGGGCAAAGAAGCACACATAGGCAAATGGCCTCCCGGCCAACCGATGGGACCTAACCTCCACCCAAAGAGAGCACCTGCATGGAGAGAAAGTCACCTAACCATGCCCGAGGAGAGATTTCCCCCAACCAAATTCCTTGAGAGAGATTAACCTATCCATCATGAGAGAGGGCATGCATGGAGAGAGAGTTTCGCCTAGCCTTTACCCAAGAGGGCATGCAAATCGAGAGAGTTTCGCCTAGCCTTGACCCAAGAGAGCAGGCATGCACTGGGAGAGAGAGTGGCAAAAGCTCGACCAATGCCTATCCTCGACTCTAATCATAACTGGCCAAACCAAGGCATGACTTAATCGGATAACTCACAAGCCACAGGCACTTGAAAAACGTGAAAGAGCCGAAGAGTCTCAAAGGATCAAAGACAACGTTCACATGGCACAATACATGCTCAATTTACCTCTTGAGGAGAATGACGAATTGGGAGAGAGATGGAGAGTGAGGGAAAGCACCAAATCCACCTTGAAGAGAGGAGACACCATATGTTCACCTTGACCATGGAATCATGGGCACCACCACGTTTGAGTCACACCATGAATGAACCATGCATGAATGACAAATTCAATGTCAACTCTTAGAATGAATGCATGAGAGCTCAAAACCAAATATGGTGTGGCTCCCCAATGGAATCCAATTGTAAGGCAAGAACCAATCTATCCCACGACAAGCGGTGCGCCTACCTATGCTTCCCTTGGTATCACCCCTATTCCCCTTCTGAAGACACCCAATGTGACATGGTAGGTTTGGCGGTGACTACTAGTACTACCATGGCAGAGATAAGGACGGACTTGGTTTCCCCGAAGGTACTCCCTCACCACTTGTCTACAGAAGCGATCAGCCTACGTACTATGGCTGTCACATAGTCCTCTTTCGGTTGGATGAGTGATTCAAATTTCCACATGATAGATCCAACACTATTGGCACCAAATTGGAAGGGTATTCGATTGGCTGGCCTGCATTACGGCGCGACCAAAGACGGCGCGCGCGCACACACAGCAGGAGCCAGGCAACGAATGAGAAACCCCAATAATGTTAGAACAAATGCTGGCCAGCCGCAGAACGGAAATAAACCAAATGTAACATCATAAATGTAAAAACAAAACTGCAATCTGGAGTGGGAATTAATTATGGAATGAAAATCTGGGATGTGAATCAAATGCTAAGATCGCATAATAATGTACACCTGAAATGGCACACAAAGGCAACAAGAGTGTACAAAGGAGAAATCAGCGACAAACATGGATTCTGACCTGGCTATGCCCTAACGTTTACACCCGCCTCCCTGACTCAGACATCCCCGATGCTCTGACACACCAAAGTCAAACATACAGGGTCAAAGCCATGGAAATGAGCACAAACAAGTGTCATAGGGCGCTGGGGCTGGTGGAGAATTCACGAGGGTGTGGGCATTGCATAAACAGACCCCTTCCGAGCCCTGAACACCCTGCATAACACAAATGCTGGTGTTTAGGCGATAAAATACCCATGCAAAGCCCCCACACGTACCATTGACAGCCCCCTCCCTAGCTGCAAATTCCCGGCGACAAGCCAAGCTGCAGCGAAACAATGCCACCCAATTGTGCGAAGAGCAATCAACAAGCAGAACGAGAGCTATACAATGTTGAAATGCCCCTTGAGGTCATCAAAGACAATAAATGGGGGAATAGGGGAAAAATTAGTTTAGCGAAAAAAACAATTTTTTCCGAAAAAAATTGTTTTTTCTCTGAATTTTCTTTTGCCCGCAAATATATTATTTGGGACCCGGCTGTAGGCAGGAGGAACACAGATGCCATTGTTGCATCGGGAAAGAGATTGTGATGGGGCCAGGTGCTCACGAAATCCTCCAACTCAGCGATATGTCAAAAACATGGCAACCACATGGTTTTCACCGTAGCTAACCCTATTCTAAAGGGTCTACCGAGGTCTGCTGCTGCGAATGTAATGCAAACTGACCACAGGGTGGCGACGGCCATGCAGAAAAATGGTTGGGGATCCGTTCTGAATGTCCTTAGGTGCGACCAATTCGGAGAAATGAAAAATGAAATTTGTACTAAAAATAGTAACATTTGTTACTAAAAAAAGCGAAGCCAAAAAATCGGATCTCAAAATAGGGCAACCCCGGAGGGAAGCGGAACTCACAAATGCAATCAGCGTGCAAAGAAAATGGTTGCAGACACTGAGGAAACGTGAAACAGCGCCGGTGGGGCGGAGTTCTGAAAATAAAAATTTCGTTACTAAAAATAGAACAAAAATTCTAAAAATGGAACGTGGTGTTCTAAAAAAAGAAACAACCATTTCTGAAGAAATAGGCGCCCTCTAAGCACAATCTGCGGCCGCCATCACATTCAACAACCTCAAATTCGGGGTAGGAGCTCAGACAACATAAGAATTCAGCGCGTCAAGCGAAAATCTATCCCAAGTGCCCAGAGTGGTGAGCACACCACGGAATAGGTACCAAAACACCCACAACAATGCAAAAAAATGGCATGGTCGCATCCGGCAAACCAAAAGTAGGGGGAAAAATGCGAAGCAGGGCGGAGGAGAACATCACAATGCAAAATGAAGGAGTAGGTCAAACAAGGGGAAAACACATGTGGGTAAGAGAAAAAACTACCATCAAACCATGGCAAAAGATAAGGGCAAAGGGATCATAAAGCAAAGGGTTCAAAGCATCAATGCAAAATTGCCTGCATAGAGTGAGAAAAGATGGCGTTCCACTCCAAAAAACGTACTGGAGGACCAACCTGCCAATAGTTGGTAACAAAACAGAAAATCAACAATAATTCAGCACAAATCCAACAAAGACACATCAATCCTCTTACGACAGTTGTACCGAGCCCATGTATCGTTGATATTATGCATGAAAGAACCTGCATAATGCCACTCAGGTTCGGGGAACCCACGAAATTTGACTCGCCACTGTCGCTTCCCCCCGACGACACGATCCTCGAGAACACGCTCGACCACGTAGTCGTCGGTCTCAATCAACCATTCGCTATCCGTATCATAGTGCAAAGGCACTTTCTTGTCGTCCTTGTAAGGGAAATAGGGATTCAATCGCCGAGAAGTGAAGATCTCTTCCCTTCCTTAGATATTTACACGGTGCCCGGTGAAATGCGTCTCAATACTTCACAAGGGCCTTGCCAAACCCTTTCAAATTTGCCATGCACAGGAGGTTCTGCAATACGATTACGTACCCATACACGGTCCCCAGGCTTGAGGTGATTGCTCAGGATGTTTGGCCAAAAGTTTGGCAAACTCCGTGGCATGGAGGTCTTCGAGGCGCTTACAGACTTCAGCACGTTCGGCCAACATGCGACCAAAAAATTGTCCTGCATCTTCAGCTCCATCCTGTAGGGATACGGGCAAACAATCCCCCGAGCCTACAGGTTCTCTCCGAAAAAGAAGTCGATGTGGGGAATACCCAGTGACTGCCCGGGGCAAATCGTTCAGAGCCCAAAAGGCCAATGGCAAGCTTTTGACCCAGGAGTGCTTGCTGGAACCCCCACGCTGCTCAAGGTACTGCCTAAGTGAGTTTACAATACTTTAGACAGCTTGTTCAGCTCGTCTGTTGCTCTGTGGTCGGTAGGCCACCGACCTGTGTTGTTCAACTCCACTCATGGCAAACAAATCCTTGAAAAATTCAGAGTTGATAATGGACGCATTCTCACAAATGAACTCTTTTGGTGCACCCAAACATATGGACGCATCCATCCAAAAACAAAGAAGCAGCATTGCTACTGTCCAATCCCTTTTCTTCACACAGGATTGCCAATACAGAAAGTTAAAACAGGCTTTCTCTGTTGATTGCCCTGATGATATTGCTTTGTTTGTGCCTCTGCCCAATCTCGCTGCTTCTTGGTGTAGCTCAGGTTTTCCCAAGAGAAATGTTTTGATGAAATCAACCAGAACTCCAGGTACCCACAGTGCAAGCAAGGAACCACATAACCAGATCCACAACATGAAGGGCTGCATTCAAATGAGTTAGTGTATCAACAAACAAACTCACAAAAAACTACAGATTTATGAAAAGATAGTTAGAAAATATCCTACAATTATGTGAAAACTGCCCACATGGGCACTCTCTCTTCTATAGTGCCATCTAGAGATGTGCACTCTTTGTTTTAGGTCCCATAGGTGCTGAGGTGGCATGGTCTGTGGTGCTGAGGTCACTGCCATGTCACATGGGATCTTCCTACTTAGCTAGGCTGACCGGGAATTGCACCCAGGACCTCTGAAATAGAGGTGCCCCAGCCCCCTAGGGTGCAGACCACTAGGATAGCTAAGCATTCATGAAAAAATAGAGAAAAATATATAGGCTCTGAATCAATGTCAGCGCCTCAGTCAGTCCAGAAAATGGTGCTTAAGTCCAATCAGTTGAGGGGTCAGGGGTCCACACAACATTGAAAGTTCAATGCTTGGTTTTATAGCTCAAAATGCTTTGTCACCCTTTTTTGGATAGGCCAATACTAAAATAAAAATGTAGTATGCCTTTAGGCATCTCTAGAACAACTAAAGCTTAAAATAAATAAATAAAATAACTTTTTCTGACCCCCCCCTTGTGCTGTGGTGGCCGCCACTGTTGCATTTTAAAAGAAACAGGGTATTTGTATTGACCTCCCCATGGTTTCAAAATCTTTTTTAAAATTACCAATCACATCCCTAACATTGGAAAGAAGGCGCTGCGTCAGGGCAGCCGCCAGTTTTTGGTTTGTCGCCACAGACACCTACAGGTCCCACTGCGCTCAGCACGTAGGGTTGTGTCCCTCTTCCTCCCCCCCTAATCTTTTTATTTCGTGCCTTCTCGTTGTTTTTGTTTTGTTTTTTTTTGAAAAAATCAATAAAAAAATTAACAAATTAAAAAAGAAGGGGGCGCGCGTACACTGCAGGCACGGGCATGGGCAACTGGTGCAGTGGTGTAATAGTGTCGTGTTCTCTGGCGTGTGTCGTCGGTGCTTTGGTGGCGGCCCCGCCCCAGTGGTGCGGCTCGCGCGTCCTGATGTACACGAGTATGGGTCAGGGTGGGTCTGGTTAGGTGCCTCTTTGCTTTAGGTGCTGGTTGGTTAGGTGGCCGTGTGGGCTGTGGGTGTGGGCTGTGGCAACGTTGCCCCCTCGGGGGGGCTGGTTAGGAGTCAAGGGTTAGCGGTTTTGTGGTGTGGCTCGGGCTGGATTCGTGTTGGGGCTTTAGCTGGGTTAGGCGGTTGTGACGGTTGCGGGCATGGGCTCGGTGTCTTTGGGCGTAGCGGTGCCCGTTGGCGTGTGCGTTGGCGTCCCTCGGCTTCCGGTTCGTTTGGTGTCTTCCGGGCGGGGCCTGGCGTGGCGCCCCGAGGCGGTGGCTGGCTGGGTAACGGGGTTGGGTTGCGGCGCCGCTGGCTGGTGGGTCAGGCGCGTCGTGTTGTGTGGCGCGCAGGGCTCCTGGGGTGCTCTGGGTGCCGACAGCGTTGGTGCGCTGACGCTTGTGGGACGGCCAGGGGGTGTATGTGTGCGGGGTTGGGCTTTGGGTGATGTTTCACAGGCGGATGCCGTCTCGCTGCGTCTCCTGGAGGGTCTCTCGCAGGCGCCTGAGGACATACGGGTGGTCCTGGGGCGCGGGGAGGTTGCGGGGGTGGACTCCCAGGGGGTGGAGCGCATCTGCCAGCATGGCTTCCCATGAGGCCTGTGGCATCCGGGCCCCCCGCCGGCTGGAGGCGGCAGTTCTCCACCGACCCCTTGCGGGGCCGGTGGACCAGGCCCTCGAGGGAGGGCTCTGCCTGGGCCCATTTTCGCAGCTCCCAGAGCTGCGTGTGGGTCCAGGGCCGCCACCAATGTCCCTGGGCTGGACCACGGTCTTCGGCGGAGGAGTGGGCATGGTTGGGTGTGATGGGGTCGTTGCGACTGGTAGCGGTGGCGGGGCTGGGGATTTCCTCGTAGTCCTGTGCTGTGGGGGTGCGCGGGGAGTGGGGAAGCGGGCGG
The DNA here is from genome assembly GCA_964036045.1 of Eutreptiella sp. 'Long Island Sound 2002'. NCBI lineage: Eukaryota > Euglenozoa > Euglenophyceae > Eutreptiales > Eutreptiaceae > Eutreptiella > Eutreptiella sp. 'Long Island Sound 2002'. Next base: position 125,431,749 of record OZ038381.1, on the reverse strand, counting down.
ATGTGGACTCGCGGGTATGCGCGCACGGTCTCCGCCTCGGGGTTTGGTTCGGACTCACGGTGGCGGCGGTAGCGGGGCATGTGCTGTATGTGGGCTGACATCGAGGGTTGGTAGGGGGGCGGGGACGCTGCTGGTGGACGCTGGCGTCAGTCGGGTCCGGTCGGGGGCGGTCCGTGGGCCTGGGGTGCGGGCTTTGAGGTGGCGGGACGAGGTGCTTCGTGCTTCAGCCGCGGCGCGCTCCGCCATGAAGGTCGTGGCGGCAGCGTTGGTGACGGTGGGGGGGCGCCGTGCTGGGCGCTGCTGCCTCCGGGCCTGGGACGGCTGGGGCCGAATGTCATAGAGGACATGCTCGGGGGGTCGGGCTTGCGCTGCCGTCGTGGCGCCAGGCTTGGGCTTGGGCTTGGGTTTGGCTGCTGGTTGCGGTTGTGGCGCGCCGTTGGGTTTGGGTGGCTGTTTGGCGGCGGTCTTGGGTTTCGGCTGGGTTGCGGGTGCAGGCCTCGTCGGGATGTGGGTCTTGGCAGCGGCGGGGTTGCTCGCGGTGGGGACTGGTTTGGGGGCCCGTGTGGGAGGTTTCCCCCGCGGTTTGGGGGATACGAGTGCTGGATGAGGACGTTGTGGTGGTGGTGGATGAGGTGGGTGTGGTGGTGGAGGTTCTGGTGTCGGAGGTGGAGGAGAGGGCTGTAGGGGACGGCTGAGGGCCCTGGGCTTCGGGGCGGGCGTTGAATGCTGGGTCCTGTGAGTAGTGAGAACGAGGGTGCGGATTCGGGCAACGGGCGTGTGCGCGCGCTTTCCCTGGTGACCTGTGCGTGCTGGTGCTGGTGTGGTGGCGTTGTCTCGGCTGTGCGGGCACGTGGGTTACCCGGGGGGTGTCCATATCTGCTCCAGAACGCGTGGGTGCGTTTGCCGGAGGTAGTCGAGGGTGCGGAAGAGGCATCGCTGGATGCCGGGCATGTCCTCCTCTGTGAAGTGGGGTTAGTTTTGGGTGGGGGTGTGGGGGCCAGGCCACAGCAGCGCCATGGGGCGGGCTGCCACCATGTACGGGCAGAGCTGTAGGGTGGCGGGGCGTGGGAGGGTGGGTCCCCTGCGGTTCGGGGGGGCCTCCCTCTGCTGGGGGCGCAGCGTGACCTTCCACAGCCACCGGTTCGTGGAGATCCACAAGGTCCGTTGGGTCCACTTGGCAAGGCAATACATCGCCCTACCAAGGCCCTGGTTGCCGCTGCGGATGGAGAGCAGCGTGTCCAGGGACTTGCGTTTCCACGTGCCCCAGATGTGGGGGTCGTCCCGCTCGTCCTCCCTGGCGATGCCCCGGTTGTGAGGGGGGGGGGCGTAGTCAGCAGGGAGGAGGGAGTCGGTGCCGTGCACCACCCAGTGGCCAGTTGGTGCGTGGTAGTGGGTGGCGGAGAGGGTGTAGTCCAGATTGTACATGAGGGTCATGTACGTGGAGGGGGCTGGCTGCCGGTCGTCGGGGGTGGGGATGTCCCCCGGGACGTGGTGCCTGAAGTTGCTCAGGAAGGCCATCCGGGCTACCCATGTTTCCCGCTGGCACTCTTTGATGTTGCTGGGGGTGGCGCTGGGTGGGGGCTGGGCCATGTTGGGCTCGCGGTAGCGGGTGCGGCCCTGGGTGTCCTCCCGCTCCGGCACGGGGTGTCCGACTAGGTGTCGCCCCCAGTCGATGGGGGGCACCGAGATTCGGTCCCTCGTGGGGGGCGGGCTCTCGCCGTCTGGTGTGGCGAGTGGGGGGCAGTCGTGTCGGGCGACGTGGAGGAAGGCTCAGTGATGGCTAAGTTGGGCGCTCAGTCAATGAGCCGGTTAAAACAAGAAGACCCCCCCCCGAAACTTGACGAAATGAGTAACTAAAACTTCTAAAAACACTAGATGTACATTACCTAGCATGCATGAACCAAAGGGGGCTGCAAGAGAAACAGCAAAAAGAAGGGGGGGGAAGGGCAACCACAAAGCGCTGAGGTCCAGGGCACCAAGGGCCGGACACAACAGAAGGGCGGAGATGACGGGGGCGCAGAAAGAAAACGAAAAGGAGCAAGGGGGGGGGGGGCAACAAAAAAGTGCCCAGGCGCAGGGCACCCAGGGCCCGAAACAACAGAAAGGCGGAAACAAGGGAGGCGCGAGAAGATAAAAGAAAAAAAAAGAGAAAAGAAAACACAGGGGCACACCAAGCCCGAGGGGGGCCGAAAAGAAAACAAAACGGCAACAGGAAGGGTGAGGCGCACCACCACGCGCCCGGGAGGGCGGCCTGTCCGACCCGGCCAGGACGCCCCCCGGACAGGCGAGTGCAACCACACACACATGGGACGCCGGCCTGCCTGACCCCACCAGGACGCCGCCCGGACGGGCGAGTGAAACCACACACGCACGGGAGAACACAACCATAAACACACACTTCCGGACCTGGATGTGGCGTCCTCCGACCCCAAACGGGAGGCGTCGGCGTCCAGACAAAACAGCCCCGGTGAACCAGCCGAGTCCCTCGTCGAGAAGCGGATGGTACGCAAAACCGGACGCGTGAGTGACCGGGTCAAGACGCGCAAAACCACCGCAGCGCACTCAGCCCAAGACCGACGCTGGAGGGAGCAGCCAGGGACAACCCCACAGCTGGACCTCGAACGGTTACGACGCAGAGCGACCCCAGCGCCCCCGCCACGGCAGGGGCAAGCGGCAGGCATCATGAGCCCGGTTCTCGGCCGGCGTCCACGTGCCCCCCACAGCCGCCCAGCAAATCCAGGGATGTGAGCCCCTGGTAGGGGAAGGCACCACGGCGACTGGAAAGTGGACAGGCGCACCGAGAGCGACAGGACCGGACGACTTATAGCGCACCAAGGCGGGTCCACGAGGCACGCCAGAGAGGAACCCTGCGGGCCGCAACCAAGGCACAGGACCACGTGCCAAGAAACAGGGCCCACCCCAGGGAGCACACGGCACACCAGAAACGCGGGAGGCGCCCGAGCAAGCGGGTGCACAGAGGAACCACAGCCAAAACACAAAAGCGCACCACACAACCAGACAACGAAAAAGCCGCGCACACAAAATAGCCAAGGCGCAAAGGACACCACAAACGGAATAAAGCAAGCACAGAGAACAAACGCCAGGTGGCCAAGGACAACGCACAGAGAAGACGGCAAGCGCGGACACCGGTGAACAAGCGCCAAGTGGCCAAGGACACCGCACACGCAACACAACACACTGAGCGGGCACACCGGTGAACAGGACCCAAGTGGCCAAGGACACCAAAAACACAGCACACCGAGTGTGCAGACCGGTGAACAGGAGCCAGGTGGCCAAGGACCCCGCACACAGAGCACAGCGAGCGTCCTCACCGCTGAACAGGAGCCAAGTTGCCGAGGACACCGCACACGCAGCACAACACACCGAGCGGACACACCGAGTAAGAAAAAGTCACTGCCATGTCTTTCTTGGAGGGCATCATCCAGGCCAAGCCCCCCTTAAAACCCTTTTGTTGATGCTAAGAGTTACTTAAGTTTTTTTATCACTCTTCTGAAGCTTTTAGTACACCTTCTCAAAGTAACTAGGGTTATAACCCTAGCCCCCCATGAAGTTCACCCCTACCACTCAACTGGGCGGAGGTATTTTCCTTCATGGAGGATATACCGAAATAAAATAGGCATTTCATGCTTTAGGCCTTGGAAGTTAAGCCCAGTGGTCTCACACCCCAAGACCCCTATACTCAATTGTCTCTACCACTTATTGTGGTTCTACGTTTTAACTGTTTCTGAATTCAGCTGCTTGCCCAAGTCATAATCTGTGCCCGGCCTAACTCCTATGCCCCACATTCCTAACCAGCTCCATTTCATCCAAAAGAGTGCACATGAAGTGCTTGATGCTAGCTTGGAGGCTAGAGTCAGGCCAGTTTTCTCATAAAATCTTTTGTACTATCCATTTGTGATTGAATCTTTGTATTTAAACCTGCTTTGTGTATCTGCAGCCCTTCTGTGTTACACTGGATTTCAAACTATTCATTGATTCGATCCACATCCTGGTCTTGCTCTACTTGCTCCTTTGGTTTGGGGATTTCACCATCAAAAACCTGCAGGATTTCATCAAAATCTATAGGGCACTAATCAAGGACATCTTTCCGGTTAAAGAGGCAATCCCTGAGAACCTTTCGAACAAACTCTGAGCAGAAGCACAAGAAAGACACACTGAAAAGCACATTGAACATGTCCACTCAACTGTCCTCCCGAACCTGGCTGATCAGAAGTGTACAAGTACAACATGGCAGTGTGGCCCACCGAAAGAGTGAACCGCCACTCAGAGCAGCAACTGGGTCTCAGGAAGATCCAGAGCACAGAAGGGCGAGACTAAATCCGCCCAGAACAACCCCATTAACCGTGGAAACCTTAGCGGCCCATGGTGAAGACAGCCTGCAAGGGCTCCGCAGGCGTGTCGAAGCCTCCATCGCCCGATCGGCCTGTCTGGCCTCGTCTTCTACCGTACTTCGAGTTGGTCCTGAAGAAGAAGAGGACCTACGAACGAGGATGGGTTCATGCTCCACGAAGGGTACCACAAGTCCACCGTAGGAGAAGATGGAGAAATACCTCCTGATGCCCTCGGGTCGCCGCCCCAAGCTGAGATGGGCTCCTTCCTTTATTCTGGGCCATCTACAGACATGGCGGACACAGTATCACTACCGTGACAAACAAGAGTACTCGAGCACCCCCGAGCAGGGCATTCAGACCTGCCGATAATCGATCCTCTTCGCCCAGAGCCCACCCATGGGGCTCTGGATCGTAGGGCGGAATTTTTGGCCAAACTTCTATCCGGATCGGAAGACCCGGATTGACAGCTCTGTCAGAGGCTGTCAAGGCTAAATTGGGTATCACTGAACCCTTACCCATGCCAGCGCTACTCTCACCTTCACCCGGATTGAGCACGTTGGCTGATGATCTCAAAAGATCAAGGGTGTCCAGGTTGCTACCCAAGGTCACTTGCCCCAGCCCTTTTCATCCTCGGCCAGGACAGTCCTAATTGCTGAACTACAGGACGTGCCGGTGACGGAGACTGAGAAAAGAGGGCTGTCAGCCCTGGCACCTCTTGCTGGCGTATCTCCTTCTCCTTCTGGCCTAACCCCGGGGGCTGTGAAGATGGGCAGACCTATTGCCCTGGCGAACATCCAGCTAGAACTGCCGGAGTTCGACTCCAAAAATCTGCCCGAATGGGCAGAAGAATCTGCTGAGTTTCTGTTGCTCACTGGCCAATCCCATGTGGATGTGGCCACCAAATGCTCCCTGCTGAAACGCTCCTGCAAAAAGAAAATTTTACAAAAACAGGCGAAACAGATTGTGAAAACCTGTTCCACCTGGGCAGAGGTACTCGGAAGAGTGGAGAAAACATTCCCAGTCTATGAGACTGACCTCAGTGTGCGCACAGAGATAGAGGAGCTACCTATGCTGCCTGAGTTTCCTTCCGCTGCGCGAGTCTCTGAATACGTGTGCGACCTAGAGTATCTATTTTCACGGATGAAGGTGGGCTCCTACAGAGCCACTGAGCCCCACCTGTGGCTCATGAGTAAGATTCCCCAACGTACGTGGGATGACTGCCGCGCTACCTCTGAGAGGAAAAGCCGGACCCACTCGTACGACAAACTGGTGGACCTGCTGATTGAGCTAGCTCTTGAGAGGGAGAATGACTCCCACATGGAGAAATTCCTCAAGAAGCACTTGGGTCGAGGTGGTACCCCCACCCCTGAATGTGGCGAACAGAAAGGTCCTAAAAATCCCACTAACGCTAACCGGGGCGGTGGTAAAGGAAGGGGTAACCTCCGTGCCATGAATGAGGTTAAACCTGATGCAGGTACACCCCCCCTGCTTTACTGTAAGCCTGTCAATGACAAGGGGGGGCCTTGTCATGCCCCTGACTGCGACCACCGCAGTAGCTGTATCTTGCAGATGAAACGACAGCAGCATACCAAGGATGGGAACCCTGTGACCCATCAAGATCATTTCAGGTGTACCATCACCTGTGGCTATTGTGGCAAACGTCGTCACTTCGAAGACGAATGTCACATAAAGAAACGTGAGAGTCATAAACTCAAGCGACAGGGGGCTGAACGCCAGAAGACCCAAACACCCACCAGAAACCCCCAGAACGGGGATAAAGGTGGTAAAGGAGGTGGCAAGGGGGGTGGCAAAGGTGGACTTCCAAACCCCCAGAGGCGCTCATCAGCGCCCGCTGCAACTCCCGCTCCTGCCGCAGGTGACCCAAAGAAGCGCCCACAGGGGGATAACACTTCCTCTGAGGGGAATAAGTCCAAGAAGAGGCGACTGGCGTGGATGGCCAAGTCCCTCATGGCTGCAGGGGTGGATTTCAAGTTTTCTGATGAGGAGTAGGGGGGCGGCTCCGAAGATGAGGACTTGGTTTTGTGGATCCTCGTGAAAATCGGGGATCAAGTTTTCGAGCGGTGCTTGACACTGGTGCAACACTTTCCACAGTGGCCCAGCGCCTGCTAAAGACTTTCAAGAAAACTAAGACCTACTAAGAGTAGGGGATGGGCGTACCATCCATTCCTTGGGAGAGGTTGATGTGACTATATGCCTGGGCGACGAAACTGTGACCCAACACTGCAGAATGCTGGACACCGACGCCTTTGACATCGTCATTGGTACCGACTGCCTACGAAGAAACCGCCAGGTAAAAATGCTGTCTCTCCAGCGCCCCTATTCTTTGCACTGCGACTTTGGCAGTGGGCTCTTCTCCGTACCTTTGCAGCTGTCAGGACGAAAAGAGTCTTGGCTGCGCTACGCATCCAAGACTAACTATGGTACTGAAAACTACCAATTGGCCCGTCACGTTCTTGAGAATGGACTGGCGGCCCTTCAGGTAAACCTGGATGAGATCCAGGTGGAATTGTTTGCGAGCGAACAACAGCACATCATGCAGTTGTACTGCTTGAAACAATTAAACAACGCTTTCCGTTTCTTCTGGAAAGCGATGGGCCTAGCGTATGCTAACCCTCCCTTCTCCCTGCTCGCGAAGGTTCTAACCAAAATCGCTTATGAGGGAGGAAGGGTTGTCACGTGCACCCCTGGCTAGGGCTGCTCTGGTGAACACGCTTACTGGCGCCGTATGCTTAATCGATTGACGATGGGAAGAGTGCAACTCCCCGACAATCCCATCTATGTGCCTGAGGACTCAGACACAGCTATGCAGGCCCCTGAGTGGGCCAGTTTCTTATCCATTGTTGATGGATCTCTCAATCCTGTACCCCTGTGTGACCTAGACCAGGTGCTACTGAAAGAGGTCATGGCCAAAAGCCGTGGCCTGACCCTCTCTGATCTCAAAAATTGATCTCCTGAGCACCTATCTGCCACACTTACAGGGTGTGAATCTCCCGATGGCTATCTGGAACCTGCAGCTGTTAAGGAGGATGCTGACGACCAACTGTCTGAGATCGCCAGCACTATTCCCCCTGTTGATCCCAGCTGTGTTGACCTAAAACACAGTGCCTTCCTAGCCCAGCTGATGCTGGAGGAGGTAGATCTAGAGTCGACCTCAGAACCCGCTTCCCCTGTTGGGAAGCCAGTACTACACATGGAGCCTATGCACACAGGTGAACCCGTGGCCCGGGGTCCTGATGCTCTGGCGCGGCCTGCTTCTAATAACATGCCACTGTCTGAGCATGACACACAGGAACTCCGACGGCTGTTATACCTGAAGGCCGAAGGTATTGAGCGCCAAGAGCGGCTGCAATACCTCAGACAGACCTGGAAATCCTCCATTTGGTCTGAGGAGGACGATGATTCCTATACGCTGCCTGATCCTGAGATACCGCTAGTGTATTCTCTGCACCATGGGCAGCAATGTTCCCCTGAGTGGGACGATGGTTCTGTGCCTGCCGAAACTGCTGATTGGCAGAAAAGGAAAGAACATGAAAAGAGCAACCTCCATGCTGAGGAGGATTTCCTGCAGAAACTCGAGAGTCCTAACCTTGACCCCCGACTGAAGAAACTGCTGATAACCTATGAGGAGGTGTTCGGCGCCTTACCGCCCCCCCTCTCTTGTAAAAGACTGGTCCAGATGGACCTGAAACTGAAAGCTGAATTTGAAAAGACGCGAGTGAGGCGTCGTCCCTATCCCGCTCCACAGGAACAGGTGGAAGAAAGAGAGCGCCAGATCCAAGAATGTATTGATGCTGGCCTCGTGGAGGAATAGAAGAAGGGGGACTACCCCCATCACTGCAGTCCCTGTTTCCTGGTTGCTAAATCAGGGTCGACTGCCCTACGACTGGTTGTTGACTATGGTGAGGTCAACAAGAAAACCCAGAACCACTCAAGGAGGTTTGCTAACATGGAAAATACCCTGGAGGGTATTGCCAAATGCAGGTACAAGACCAAAATGGACACACGCTCTGGTTTCTGGCAGGTGGACCTAACCGCTGCAGCTCAGGAGCTGCTGGCTCTTATAACCCCCAAGGGTCGTGTCTTTAAGTGGAATGTCATGCCTTTCGGGCTGGCTGATGCCCCAGCGCTCTTCCAGGAGCTCATGAACAAAATTTTGTACATACTGAGGCGCAGGCCTCTAGTACAGGAGTTGATTTCTCGGGGTGCAGAAATGGAGGCCCACATCGACGACGTGAGTTTGGGTACTGATACCCAAGAGGACCATGTCCTTCTCCTCCGTGAATTTTTTAATTGTTTGTCAAGAAGACCATCTCCGACTCAAACTCGAAGAATGTGAGTTTATGAAAGAGCAGATTCAATATTCGGGTTTCGACGTGGGGTATGCCTGGTGGAAACCAGCCGCGTCTAAGATGCAGCCCGTACAGGACATGCAGATTCGCGATGACCCTAAGAAGGGTCTACACGACGTGAGGAGTTCTGTGGGCGCCTGTAATTTCTATCGGCGTCACATGCACAATTTTACCTACTCCTCTGCCCCCCTCACTGACCTAATCAAAAAAACTGCTCCCTGGAGGTGGACCGCCAGAGAGGAGGAATGTTTCCAGGAGTTGAAGAAGAAAAATGCCTCCTCCAACTGCCTGGGAGTGCCCCGCCCTAAGGGCGAGATAGTCCTGATCACTGATGCCAGTGATGTAGGGGGGGGCGCAACGATCTACCAATGGCAGGAGCTTAACCAAGCTGAACTAACCCACTGCCATTATCGTACTAGTGGACTGAACCGTGATGGCTCGTTGAAACATGACTATCCTACCAGTGAGTGGCGGTTGTTGCCACAGGGACACTGGAATTGGAAATGGAACCAAGCGCGTTCCAATTACAGCACCTATGACCAGGAACGCCTGGCCGGTATGTTGGTGCTTTCGTCACAATCCCGACACCTGGGATCTAACCCTAATGTCTGGCTATGTGACCAGGAACCTGTGAAGTCTTTTCAGAAGGGCCCACCACCAGACAAAGCAAAACCAAAGCGGTGGTGGACTTACCTGAGCCAGTTGAGGCTGTGAGTTCATCATATCCCCGGTATGAAAAATGAACTGTCTGACTATATATCGCGCTGTAACTCCGATGCGCTTATAGGTGAGAGCTCTGAGGTGCTCGCCAAAGAGGCTTTCCAGCGTATGGATGTCCAACGTCACCTGTCCATGCCCACTGCTGGAATCCTGGAGGGTTGGAGTCTAACCGACTATCAGTCAGAGTATAAAGAAGTTCTCCAAACCCTCAGCACTGGTCTCGAACCCCGCGTCATTGACGGGCACCAGTGGTATAAAAACAACCAGTACCTCTTCTACGAGGACCGAGTCGTTGTGGCTGAGGCACGGCTGGATGGGTGTCTACAGTGGTCCCATCTCAGTTCTGGTCACACTGGCGCTAATCGCTCAATGGACTCCTTCCGTGAGTGTTTCTACTCTAGTCTAACCCTGACTGAACTGAGGTCTTGTATGCAGACCATTGTGGATGCTTGTGGCTGTCATGCCAGCAAGCAGAGCGACAGTAGGGATAGGGGCCTGATTTCCAGCTTACCCATACCCTATTGTGCTAACTCTCTTCTATATGTGGATTTCACCACGGCCTACCACGCTTCGGCGACTATGATAGTTGCCTAGTGGTCACCTGTCGCCTATCTCGCTTCACCTGTGTGTTCCCTTGCAATAAGAAAATCAAAGGTGAGCAGACGGTGCAAATGTTGGTCGAACAATGGTTTGAACCATATGGAGCACCTAAGCAGGTGCACCCTGATGAGGATGTACGCATCCGCAGTGACACTGGGTGGTTCAAACGAGTGCTAAATGCCCTCAACGTGGAGGTAACCACAGGTGTGCCCTATACCCACACGTCTAACCCTCTCTGTGAGAGACAGAACCGTGTGGTGGAGCAAAACCTAAGAATCCTGATGAAACAGGAGCGTACCAAGGACTGGGTACGCCTAGTGCCCTGGGCAGTGCTGACTATGAACTCACAGCGGAGCTCTTCTACGGGTTTCACCCCCCACGAACTGTTCCATGGTGAACGACCTGCTTGGTTCTTCAAAACCCCCTTTCCTGAGGACTTCAAGAGCCCTGTGGAAGATTGGTTGGAACACAAGCAGTCTCTGGCTAACAAGGCTGGGACTAACCTGAGACACATTCGTGACGGTGAACTGAGCCAACGGAACCGCCTACAGCGACCTGCCAGCTTCAAGGTTGGTGACCTTGTTTTGGTTCACCATTCACGCCTACCGTTCTGGCCACGTAACTGCCTACAGGACCCTTATTTTGGACCCTATCGTATCATCAGGATAGATGGATCCAGGATCCATGTCAGGTGCAGTCCACGTCTAGGTGGTGAACTGCTGTGTACACCTAAACAGTTGAGGCACTATCACTCCCCTTGACGATTTGTCCTGGGATGAGTGGTGCCTCAGCGACAGTGAGGTGGAGCGTATAGACCTAGAGAACACTGCCAGTCCAGAGGAGGCAGACGAACTGGAAGAGATGACTGCCGATGAGATGGCAGTCGAGGGTTACTACGTGGTTGCAGTAATTGCTCGCCACGAGTATAAACAGGGCTGGAAATTCCTAACCCTGTGGGGTGGCTATTGGTTATCTCAGGCGACCGGGGAACTCATGTCAGCCTTCACACAACCAGAGGGGAGTATCAACCCTATCTTCCGCTCCTACCTCCTTGAGAACAACGAGGGGCAGCTACTAACCCGTGCTGAGGCTCTATCACAGCGTAAAAAGAAAAAGTAATTACCCTGTGTCAGTCTACTGACTGTGTTCTAACCTAACAGGTAGGGTGAGCACTCTTGTGCAGACGTGCGTGTGTATGGGTGTAAGAACAGTTGTCACAATTGCCCCGCATTGCATCGCAGGACAGGACTGTTAGCCCCCTGTGACAACCACTCCCTGGCCGAAGGCGATTGACTTTTCACAGACCACTGCTTACTGAGCACTGCACTGACCTTGTCTGTGCCCTGCAGTCCCATGCCTATGGTTTCCAGGGTGGACCAGGTGGCCGCTTATCAGGTTTGCAGCCACCCAGCGAGTGTATGCCTTGTTGTCCATGTGTTGCATGGGGACTGCCCTGATGTAATGACCTTGGGGAGCCAACGAAGAACGGCGGCTTACTACACCAGGGGGGAATGACAAGCAAGGTGTTATGAGGCAAGGTGTGCCATCCCTCCTTGAGGACAAGCGAGCCCACAGTTAGGACCTCTGACTGGTCCAGACCCATGGCGTTCTACCCTTCCTTACAGGGTTTACCTTACCCCTGAGTGTGCTACGTATGTCTGTGTATGTCTCACTTCTCGCCCGGGTGTGGCTTCCGAATCAACGGGCTTCGCTGATGTCGGACCGAAGGTTCTAGTCAGTTACTAGCACCACCCATATGGCGCCCAATTTCTGTGCTAGCGCCTTTCCTCCGGGGAAGACGGCAAAAGCCCTACCTACTAGAGGGGAGGGGTGGCCAAGTGTGCCAAGGGCATACAAGACGCCCCTTTTTGCTAAGGGCCAAAAGCTAACCCACTCCCCTGCCCACGTGGAAAAGCACGCGGGGCAGGAGACACCACCACTGTACACTCACTAACGCCAGCACCGGCCTTCAAAGGCAGGGTGAGCACTCATCACTTGCACTCACCTCCTGCCAGGCCTGCTGACCCTAACACCTACACACGCTATTTGGTGTTGCTGTTGAATGAGTCACGGGTCCTACTGACCCTCCTGTAAGGGAGCAAGAGGACACGGCGCTACTAAGCGGCTGTGGCGTAACAGAGACCCCACTACGCGTTTACCTGTCAGGGCTTGGAGGGAGGGAGAGCACAGCGTGCCTGCACAGCGTTGATGGCGATGAAGTCGAACTGCACTCACCACTTGAGTTGAGTTGCAGTTGTTTGCTTTGTGATCCGCGCAGCATATCTTAGCGCTGCCAAAGTGGGACTGCACCAATCACCCTTACCTTCCCACCTGAAGAGCAAAGGCGGATGCAGGAGCGTTTGCAGCGGAGGAACCAAGACAGACTCCACGTGTTATACGCTTCTCAGTCTGCCCTATAATACGCTGTCCACAAACGCCCCTATCAAGCAAGCAAGTTTAAGAAACTCCCCCTGTTCTGTTATACAACGTAAGGTGGGGCCCCTGGGTAACCTAAACAAGGTTTACCGAGCGCACTTCGCGTAGCCTACCCTTTGATGCGTCATATGCATGCACAGGTATGCACGATTCTTCCATTTCCTGTTGTTTTCACCTAATGTAACCCGACATAACTAATCACAAGCGTGACTCAACCAGGAGGTGAGCTCCTCCTGGGCTTACCTACCTTACTCACCACGCATCATGTGAATGCCGAGGAAAACACGAGCGCAAAACAACCCTACGCGCTTAAACAAACCTACGGCGAATCATAAACCACCCTAAGCGATTAATGCACTGTGTGTCATGCATGCTTCCTTTTTTTTGTTTCCTGCAGAAAGAGGAGAGAAAGTGGCGCACTGCACGGCGCAAAACAAGCCTAAGCGTTTTAAGCAACCTTACTTTAGCGCTAGGGCAACGCAAACACGAGCAAGCACTTTCTTTTCTTACCTGTGAAGAGAGAACAAGGGTGGTTTGGGGTACAGGGAAAGCGCCACAGCCTGTGAATGCCTCAATTAGGCACATGCATCGAGAGCACAGCGCATATTCGAACCCTACGTGCGCGCTGCGCGCTCCATTCGCAGCGCATACCTTTCATTCCTGTTTTGACCTTTGCAGAGCAAGAGAGAGGAACACCCGAACCCCCAACGAACACAGCGTTGACAACCCTAACGTTTTAACGAAGCAACCAACACAAACACAAGGCATGCGTGTGAAATGACACTGACATACCTGAGAGGTGGGTTGTCCACCTGCTCTGTGCTGTGGGTTGAGTTTGAATACTTTTCCCTAAAGTTTATAAAACTTTTTATGCAACTATGCAAAACCTTCCTTTAGAACTTTAAAAACTACAGCTCATACCTTCTTCCCCAAGAGCCGTTTACGCGTGCGCAACCGTGTTTTTGAAGTCCGCTTCTGTTACCCTTGTCTGCGACCTTGAGTTTTGGTGTAAAAATGACGATTTCTCGCGTGATTTCGTCAATTTTTAGCGATTTGACCTCTGAAATCGCTACACCCTTCGCTAAACCACAGGATTCACTCCCTGTTGGTTACACTTTCTATTTTTTTCAGCTCCTGGAGATTTGTGTCCTCCATTGTGAGTATTGCTCCGTCCTGGCCCTTGGTCAGGACGTTTACTGAATTGCTGTTTATGCAGCGATAGCCGTCCACATTAGAGCGTTCGACTGTACCCTAGTGGGCAATAATGTGTGCTCCAGGGAGGGAGTCCTGGGTCTCAACCCCACTACCTGGCGACGTTTGAGGAATACCCCATCGAAGGGACATCATTCACGGTACATTACACTTTTTTTCAAGGGTACCTACAGTGTGATAGGCTTCTATGAACTAATAAGAATGTTTTTGGTAGGGTTATGGATTTTCTGAGGTAGTTTCGGGAATATTTGAGCCTTTTTCCTTTGTCCTACTAGCTTAGCTAATTAGTACTCCAGGGGGGAGTAAGAAAAAGTCACTGCCATGTCTTTCTTGGATGGCCTGATCCAGGCCAAGCCCCCCTTAAAACCCTTTTGTTGATGCTAAGACTTACTTAAGTATTTTTATCACTCTTTTGAAGCTTTTAGTACACCTTCTCCACGTAACTAGGGTTATAACCCCAGCCCCCCATGAAGTTCACCCCTACCACTCAACTGAGATGAGGTATATTCCTTCATGGAGGATATACCGAAATAAGATAGGCATTTCATGCTTTAGGCCTTGGAGGTTAAGCCTAGTGGTCTCACAGCCCAAGACCCCTATACTCAGTTGTCTGTACCACTTATTGTGGTTCTACGTTTTAACTGTTTCTGGATTCAGCTGCTTGCCAAAGTCATAATCTGTGTCTGGCCTAACTCCTATGCCCCACATTCCTAACCAGCTCCATTTCATCGAAAAGAGTGCACATGAAGTGCTTGATGCTAACTTGGAGGCTAGAGTCAGGCCAGTTTTCTCATAAAACCCTTTGTACTATCCATTTGTGATTGAATCTTTGTATTTAAACCTGCTTTGTCTATCTGAAGCCCTTCTGTGTTACACTGGATTTCAAACTACTCATTCATTCGATCCACATCCTGTTTTTGCTCTACTTGCTCCTTTGGTTTTGGGATTTCACCATCAAAAACCTGCGGGATTTCATCAAAATTTATAGGGCACTAATCAAGGGCATCTTTCTACAGGTGCACAGGAGCCAACTGGCCAAGAACACCACACATACAGCACAACCAGCGTGCAAATCGGTGAACGGGAGCCAAGTGGCCAACGACAGCGCACACACAACACAACACATCGAGCGGGCACACCGGTGAACAACAGCCAAGTGGCCAAGGACTCTGCACGGGAGGCACAGCGAACAGGCACACTGGTGAGCTGGAGCCAAGTGGCCAAGGACACCGCACACACAACACAACACCCCGAGCGGGCATACCGGTGAACAGGAGCCAATTTGCCAAGGACACCCCACAAGCAACAGAACACAGCGAGCATGCACACCGGTGAACAGGAGCCAAGTGGCCAAGGACACCGCACACACAACGCAACACACCGAGCGGGCACACCGGCGAACAGGAGCCAGGTGGCCAAGGACACCCCACACACAGCACACCGAGTGTGCACACCGGTGAACAGGAGCCACGTGGCCAAGGACACCGCACACGCAACACAACACACCGAGCAGGCACACCGGTGAACAGGAGCCAAGTGGCCACGGACACCGCACACACAGCACACCGAGCGTGCACACCGGTGAACAGGAGCCAAGTGGCCAAGTACGCCGCATAAACACCACACCAAGCGTGCACACCGGTGAACAGGAGCCAACTGGCCAAGGACAACATACACAGAACACTTCAGGCGCGCACACCGGTGAACAAACGCCAAGTGGCCACGGACACAGCACACACATGCGCCCCTAGGACGGCCGAGGGACGGCTAACAACAAACAACTTCCCATGGGTCGGACGCACTGGGGCAACCCAGCCAATCCACCGGGCGAGCAGCAGGGGTGGTACCCCAAGGCCGTTGGTCCGAGCCCAGACCATGGCAAACGTCACCCGGAGCGATGGAAGCAACTGGTGACAGGTGAGCTGGTACACAGTCCAGGAGGGGGTCAGGGCCACAGGGGTGAGGGGGATGTACCCTAGACTCGCGGGAGCAATACCCCCTGTGGTAAGAGATACTCCAAACGGCTGGGCAGCCACACAGAGCTGCCGCCAAAGGGGGGGACATCTGGCCCTACCCAAGGACACATGTGGGGACACCCTCCCAGGCGGGACACCTGGACTGCGTGGCGGCGACACTGCATACCGAATCACCTGCGGGATCGGCTGAAGGGGCACTTGAACTGTGGCGGTGGAAGGGACAGGATGTCCCCTTGGTAAGACCTTCTCCCTGCATTGTCAAAGGAGGCATCCCGAGCTCCTGAAACTACCTACCTGCCTGGCTAGCATGCAAAAGGCACAACAAACAAGCACAAAGACATCGCAATGCACAACCGAGCCCCAAATCAGCCCCAACTCCACATTTCCACTCAGCCACCGGTGACCTGCAGGTACATGATGGAGCTGGAATTTGAAAAAAACACTACTTCCTCTGTTTTCGATAAATTGCTGGCGGAGTTACAGTCGACAGCGTCCGCGTCACACGAACGGGCCCAGCATAAGCAAGGAGCTTTCACGCTGATGCACCAGTTACAGGAGCGAAAGTGATTGCAGCACCTCAGATTGGCAGGTGGTACTGTCATTAGGGATAAACTGAGCATTGCATCAGAACGTTTGGCTTTATGGTGGTCGATTATCCAGGGTGGTGCAAAGTCACAGGACGAGATAGAACGTTACCTCATTTCCAAAGGGTTCCCCTTCAGGTTGGTGCAGTGCACGCCCTTGCTTTGTGAAGAGCTCAATGCCAGATTAGTTACTGCACCGTTCGCAAGGCCAAAGAATGGACCAGTGCCAGGATTGCATGGTATTCCAGCGTCCATATACCAGCATTTTCCCAATGTATTTATAGCTCAAATGTTGAATTTACTGCAAGGCCTTATGACGGGTGCTGTCCCCCCTGACTCTTGGACAGTGGCACCTGTATCATCCATCCGTAAACAGCCGGTTGTGCCGGTTGAGGAGGGTGTTAGATCAATATCTGTTTGCAATGTTTTGCTGAAATGGGTTACAACGGTGTTGTTAATGCAATTAGAAGACACATTGCACCAAGTGGTCCCGATTGAGCAAAAGGGTTGACTCAGGCAGTCAGGGGAAGTTAAATTGGGGAGCACGTTTGGCATGCTACAGGTTCATGGCATGAAATATCCCAGGGCTTTATGATGACAGTGGACTTTTGGAAAGCGTACGACACGGTTACTTTTGAATACTTAGCAGCGCTTTTGAACCTGATGCAGTTGCCTTCCCGGTACATCCGTCTCTTTCTGCATGTTATGGCCTCGCCTAGGTTGTACGTGGTGCGGGCTATTGTGATCTGTGAAGTGGTTCACCGGCCATCCTCCGGTATCTGACAGGGGGACCCGCTTAGTATATTGTGATTGTGTTGGCGGCGTCACAGGAGTTGCTCATTTTGAAAATTCCTCTGCCTGAAATAGCGGTCATTATCTATGTGGACGATTTACTGATTGATTGTTCCTGCGCACATTCTGATGCACTGATGCTTGTTCGTAACATAGTCCTGAAAGTGGAGATCTTTGGCTTTCTCTCCAAGCTGCAAATGAACGTAGGAAAGAGCCGTATCTTACCAAAACACCTGCCACCTCCGCCATATGCAGGCGTGGCACTTCGGGTGTTTTCTGAATCCAAAAATCTGCGTGTGCTACTTCGGCTATGTAATGGTTGAGCATGCATATGCGTCTGTTGTGGCTACAGCATACCAGCGGGCTAAATCTTTGGCGCAGTTGCCTTTGCCATTTGCAGGAGCGTTGTGAACTCTTCAAAGTTCCCATATTGTGTCTGGTTGACTTTCCCGCGAGAGTGTATTTGCCCACTCAGATGGTCATTTCACAGTTGCGCAATATACATTGCCTAGCATTGGGCCTGGATAGCTGGGGGATGGTGCTGCCATTCTTGCGCAGCCCTTGGATCAGGCTGAATATGCGTTGGTCATGCCACACACATAATTGTAATGGCAGAATACCCTGGCTTTTGTGTCGCAGTACAGAGGTAATGTCCGCCTGCCGCCTACTGTCACTACGCCTTTTGAACAGTGGTGTGCAGTATTGGGCTTTGTGCCCCGATTACAGTTCCTTTTCTTGATCCAGGTAGGCACAATGCGTTGGGCAGGCCTGCGATTTTTAGCTCTCACGGCCAAGGCCTTTTCCAAAGTCAAACAGGGGCTAGGAGTCATCATGTCAGAGGAGGTTTCAGTTGAGTGTATGCCTTTGTCGCCCAACGCATTGTTTGTAGATGAGTCACACTAAACATACTTCTCACCGGCACGGTGCGCCAGGGTGTACTGTATGCTTCTCAGGTGTTACAGCATGAGTCTTTGCAAAATGATGTCGTTTGATCCCCATTCTTTTGCTCTGTTTACATGTGTATGTCGCGACTGGTGCAGAACGCACGGCAGCTACGGTGCCCGCGGCCTTTCTACTCAGTGTTGGGGATGTGGTCTAGTTGGTTTACCGGAAAACTGTGCCTCGTCAGAGACAGACTATGCATTCTTGTTCCATGCTGCCTGTGATTCGTGATTTCATGAAAGCCGCTTTCTGGCCCAAGCTAAAGACCGTCTCTAGGAACCCGTTTCGCCGGGGTAGATTCGCACAGAAAAATGGATGTTTGCACGCAGTTGCACTAGATTTTTGCCAGTTGCACGAAACTGCACTGCAGTTGCACAGTGCAATCCCTGTGCAACCGCGCTGGCGCCGCCGTCGCGACTGCTGCGGTTGCTGCGGCATTTTAAACTTTACGAGAAATTTAGTAGCCATTTGCCAGATTGGCAATGTTTTTGCAAGGAAATGCTATTTCCCAGTTTATTAGAACTACTTACGGTAGTTTTAGCAGCGAGGATTTCATGGATGACCTTGTGGGACTATTTACCTCAACGGCACCGGGCACCGCCCTATTGGATCGACTCAATGCACGCATCAATCAGCAAAACGGATACCAGAAATGTGCAAAGGACGCCATTTGGCAGGTTTGCACACCTACCGAGGCTGTATGCCTCATTCTGGAGCTTGAAATGCCAAAGAAAAGCCGATGTTTATTGCTTTGTCACTTCTTTGCGTTATTGATGCGTTGTGCAACCGCCCTTCGTGGTGTGCAAGTAACCACTTGCACACTTTCGAAGCCATATCATTCTCATACATCGTCTAATGTGGTCATTCACTCCATTCGGGATACCTACATACTCTAACTTGCACACTAGGACACCGTATAACACCACATTGATAAAAGTAGTGCGATGATGGCAATGTTACGCTTTGTGCAAACATGTGTGCAATTAGTTTATTGTGCAAGTACCAATATATGCCTCTCCCTTTCTAAGTACAAGAACCACATCTGTTGGGTATCTAGGCTTCGCAATGATGGGGAGGGGCGCCTCCGCGCAAATTGGGAGCACCCTCACCATCGTTTGAGGCCTTCAAGATTGCTTGGCGGGAGCTTGGGAGCGAACAAACCCTAGTCCCAAGCGATTATAATGGGAAGGTAGGTGTCCGTTGGGATCTTGCTGAGTTTTTTAAGTATATCTCAACTCAAGACGATATACTTGATACAATGTCATTCCCGCCTTTGGACGGGGAACGTCCATATGTTTTGATCGTTTGGGGTGATGGATTCCCTTGTGTATCTTGCCCTTGGGTGCAATTGGCCATTGGGTTTGCCAACCTTGGTCAAAAGGCGCGCACTCCAGCTTATAATTGGAGGATCGATGTCGCCCTCACAAGTGAGCACGACATCGATGCTCTGCGTGCAATTTTCTCAAAGACTTTGGAGGTAATCCAAAGTATTATAAATACTGGATGGATCCTCATTCGTGAAAAATGGTGTCGTGCCCGAGTCATGTTAGGTGGTGAATCCCCGTGGCTCTGTAAAGTGCCAGCACCGCGAAAGCTGTCGGCGTCGTGGCACACTCCAATGCACCGCCAACAACACCGAGTCCTCTACGTGCGATGGCGCCAACATACACCCCCGTTGAGAAGGTGTGCAACCGCTGTGCAAGGGTGTGCAAGTGCCGTCGTGCACACACTGCATGTGTCAATGATTGTAGGACGGGTGGGTAAGCGGCCCATGGTGCAACTAGGGTGATGTTTAGCATTGATTCGTTTGTAGGACATGCATCAGATGCCCCATTTACGGTCCCAAACATGAATCCGTTCATTTTCGCTATGGTGTTTGTGAGCGCAAAGTTGTTGTGCAACCACACACTTGCACACGTTGCACGTGTGCAACCGCCCTTCACTGCTTATGGCGATGGACTCGCCGTCCGCCATGTTTGTTTGCGACAAGCGTGGCTCCGGTGTGATTCTGAGTGGAGTGTGGCCGCCGATCCCCATTGACGAATGGCAGCTCACCATCGCTCCAAGAAAGGTGGAGGAATTTAGGAAGAAGTGGAAAAAAGATATGAAGGCCGCTCTACGGGAGTTGGACGGGAGCGTGGGAAGCCCGGATCAAGGGACGAAAACGCAACCCCGGGTCCGGTCGGAGAAGGCCGTGCCTCACCTCCCTTCCCCAAGTGAGTTTCCATTTGATTTGGCAACGACGCAACCATGGCTCCCGTTTGAAAAGGCCCTGCCTCACCTTCCTTCCCCAAGGGAGTTTCCATTGGATTTGGCAATCAAGCTAGAGGAACATTTCGAGAACGATAGTGAGTTGGGCAACCCCATTGTCGTTCAGAGTGATTGCCCCCCCCCTACGGAACAAAGGCCAATGAAGATGGAGAAGCATGAGAGGCCCGCATCCCCCGACCACCGCCCGTTCCGCAAGGAGTAAGCCAAAGAGCATCCCATGTGTCGCCGAAGATGATGTTGCTCAAAGCCCAACACGCATTGAAGGAGCGTGTGGCCAAAGACACGAAGAAGACGAAGAAGATAAAAGACGGGCGTGGGGTGAACTTGACCAAACAGAAGAGACTTGCGGTGGAATTTGATAGCTATACCACGGCCAAAAGTGAGGCATACGAGGGAGAGCCCGCCCCGAAGAAACAGAAGGGAGCCGGAGGCAAGAGCCTACAGCCGAACGCGCCAAAGAAGAAGAAAAACGCAAAGGCGAGTGTACCGCCACAACTGCTAGCGCGGCAAGAACATGAGGGCCTGAACCAAGCTCCAAAAGAAGAGGAGAGCCAAAACGAAGCCAGTGACCATGGCACAGCACATGCAAATGAGCTGGCTGCACCCCAAAAGGCCACATCCGCCACCGAGGTGTGACACCATCGTGTTTACTAAGGGGGGAGGAGGTCTGTTGCTTTTGCTCAGCGCGAGCAGCTCCTTCGGGGAAGGGCGACTGCCCACAGAGACACCCTTTTACCGGGGGAGGGGGTCTGTCCCTCGCCTGTTTCCTGTTGACTACTCAGAGTGTCACTGTGGCCTTGGTGGCTGTTGCAGGGGCGTGACGGCTACCTCACCCATGTTACGTAGCTTGTGCAATTAGTGTGCAACCCTTGTGCAACTTGTGCAAGCACTCACTTTCGCGCGGTTGCACACACTTGCACACCGGTTGGACATCTTACCTTCGTAGGATGTCGCGAGGCAACGGCGGAAGGAGGCCGCTGACAAGCGTGCGGAGGCGTGCAAGAAGTTTGGCCTTCCGCCCGGTTGTTGTGTACCATGGTGCTTGTTGGAAGGACTGAATGTTGGCTAGCGACTTGCCGTCGGTGTGAAAAGCCAACCTTAAAAAGGTGACAAGAAACCGAAGAAAGGCCAAGAGTTGGTCTGAATCCCACCGCAATGGGAAGATGATGAGGAGGTGGCGGCGGACGTCATGTGGTCCATATGCGTTGTGCCGGGAAAGACCTCTTTTACAAACGAAGACGACGCAGTGCAGGCACTCAAAAAGATGAACGAGGGGCACGAGGACAAGGGCGTTGGCAAGGAGGACAATGCAGAAGTGGCGGAAGCCAACGAGGACAATGACAAAGTGGTGGAAGCCATCGAGGACAAACAAAAAGAGACGGTGCCGGATGCCGAGGCCAAGGGTGGTGGTGACGAACCGGATGGGCCTGCGAGTCGGGCCGGCGACCCTTCACATGGCGAAGGCGTGATGGAGCCTAACGGTGACGGTGACAGTGACGCGGGAAAAATGGACGAAGGGGAGTCCCCACCAAAGGCCGATGAGGAAATGGTGTGTACCGGCGAAAAGGAAGTAACGAAGGAAGTGGATGAATCCATGGAAGAGGGAGAGCAGAGAGGAGAGGCAAAGCCGACGGAGGATGTCAACGACAAGCCCGCCACCCAAAGCGACACAAGTGTTGCCGTGGCGGAAGAGGGGAAGAGCGATGAGGCACCCAAGTCAAGCACGCCGAACAAGGAGGGTTTGAATGCAACGCAAAAGCTATGAAGCTTGCAACCTCCGCAACGTCTACCCGACAACCTCGTTCAAAAGCTGCGTCATGCAAGGGGTTGGGAGACCATTAAGAGACATGGCACTCTCTATCAGGGCTCCTCCTTGGGGCCGTTAAGGCATTTCCAAGCTTTTGCAACGAGATTTCAATTTCCGCACGGACCTCCAAAATGGAGCCATTGGTGCGATGTATAAATAACTTTGTGCGACGACACCTGCCCCATTTGTCCTATACAAGCATTGCTCTTGTGCATGGCGCGAGGAGAGCCCCCATGAACCTTCATACTCATGGCCACGACGATTGTGCTCTCACCAGTGAAATCACCATTGGTGGTTTCGATGGGGGATACCTTTTCACGACAGGTTATTTGGAAGGGGGGGAAGTCAAGGCCCGTGCATGGGCACATTGCGGGGAGTGACTCGTATGGGGATGCTTGGTCGATGCAAGAGATGGCGTCCTCTTCAATGCATATCATTTGCATGGACCTACGCCTCGGCGTTGGGAATGCTATGCTATTTTATGCTACACGAGTGCATCGTTTGCACGCTTGACGTTCACAGTGCGACAAGGACTGCTAGAAATGGGGTTCGATTGTGGTGATGACATGCGATTCCAATGATGGAGGATGCGTCTTCGCTTGTGTTATGTCCGATTTGTAGTGCATTGTCCAAAGTTCGTCGCATTGAATGGATTCTTCATTTTTTTGTAGTACGGCGCGCACCGCACGTAGCATGGTGGTTGCACACGGTTTTTTTTGCACGTAGACACATTTTGAGTCCGGTGGAGACTGTTCGATCAAATTTACACTGCAAAACTACTTTACAGCAGAACCCAGTAGGCAGAGTCACCCGATGGATGCCCCTTACGCCATTGGGTCAGTGGAAATTCGGGTGCTCGGCGCCTCAGGATCCTGCAGGGCGTCCGCCGGCACATGAGGGGGTGAGATATGCAATATATCATGAGAGTTGGATGTGCATTCGAAACTGTAAGCGAAGCTTGGCTAACAGAGGGTACTTTCGGCTGTGGTCAGGGTGGATTAGCTAGCTACATCGTGTGGAAGTCCTGGAGGCATGCGGAGAGACATACAACAGGTTTAGGCCGCTAGTTCGGGGGGAAGAAGCTGTCGATCCGAGGCGGTTTGGGATCAGGAGGGTGTGCGGCCGGGGAGGGGGCGGGTTCACTGCGCTTTCGCCCTTTGTGCTGCGCCTGAGCTCCGTCACGTCGGGGTGGCGCAGGGGGAGGGGGGGGGACCGGGGCCAATAGGCTGCAGGTAGGCGTCCAGAGCGCGTTGCGCTGCGCTGGGCTTGGCTGGCTTGAGCGGTGCCGGGGGGGGGGCGTTTTTTCTGCCGTGGTTGATCTGAGGCTTCGCGCTTCGGGGGTGTCAACACCGCCGCAGGCAGGGCCGAGGGGGGAACGTATTTTGGCGGGTCCCGGGGGGCATGGCCTCTGGAGGTACTAAATTCACCCAGGGAATCAAAATAATTGTTTCTGGTTACTGGTGGGCCAATGGCCTCGGGTGGGTTGTCGTGGAGAAATTTGTTGGCGTCCTCGATGAGTGGCGTGAGCGCCCTATTGCGTTTAACCAGGGCGCTGTCAAAGTCATTAGCATGCATAGCGGGGTCCTTGTCTGACAGGGACGTTGCAAGCGTTGTGTGGAGCGTTTTTGGGACGAGCGTTCTGGTAGCGAGTCGTCGGTCCCCACGGTCGCTGGCTATCCACCACTCGAGTGCTAATTTGTCAAAAGGGGGGGGCCAGGCGCTCGAGAGACACTGCTGGAACCATTGCATCGTGGGACAGAGGGCGTAGAATGAGATGGGATCCATCGGGTGCACTTCTTGACATTTAGGGCATGCTCGGTCACTGGTGTCACGGTGAGGTCTGTAGTCCTGACAACCATACGTGCCTGACATCCACTTGAATGTGATTGCCGAGAAAAAGCTGCTCTGTCGGAGAAAGCTTGCGCTGGTGCCGAAGTGCAGGCGCGTGTGTGGGTGGGTCGGGAAGAGGGAGCGGGTGTGGTGTTTCGCAATTTTTGAGATGAGGGCTAGGCCCCCACTAGTGACCACTCCCGCAGGGGGGGGGGGTAGGAGGGAGGGGTGCCACAGTAATGCTTGAGCGGCCCATTTTGAGAAATAGTCTGCGAGCTCGTTTCCCATAAAGTGTGCGTGGCCCTTGATCCAAGCCACATGGATCAGGTGGGGGAGGGGGGCGAGGAGGGATGTGTAGGCAGTGTCTCGTGTGCCCTGTGTGTAAGTGGACGGCCTCGCTGGGGGGGGGGCTGGAGAGGGCCCGGTTGACCGCTTCGACTGTGTCAAGGTTATCACCCAAGATCACCACCGGAGTATTGGGGAGGATGTTGGGGAGGTATGCTAACGCCATTGCCATGGCCCATTGCTCGGAGCCCCCTGAAGTGGGCGAGGGTGACGAGCGGCAGAAGACGTACCACTGTTGTTGCCAAAAGATAGCGAAGGCGCTGCCATGGCCCCCATCTCCTGAGCTTCCATCCGTATAGATCCACGCCGTGTCATCGAAGGGGAGCTTGGCGACGAGGTAGCCGCATGAATGCACCCCCAACCCATTGGATCCTCATGGTTTAGAACGTGGCGGAGGTTAGGCAGGTGGAACCAGTGGTCTTAACAGGTGCTATCCATGAGGTCCGCTTGAAGAGGAACCGGGATGTCGGGGTTGCGGGTTTGCGGGGAAGAGAAGAGTGGGAAGAGGTGGTAGTGGGTTATGTCACCCGGGGGGAGAGGAGGGGTGTTGGGGGGGGTGAAGGTGAAGTTACTCCGTTCCATGATGATAGCGGATTCCCCGGTGTCGAAGCAAATGGTGGCTGTTTCTTTGTGGACTTTGGTAACCGTGGCCAGGCAGGGGGTGGCATTTCGGGGTGCAGCATACAGTCGTTCTCGCTCGTGTAGCTCACAGGGGGGGCAGGGGTTCCAAGGTCCAGGGGCGTGGAATCGAAGACTCAGGCGGTTGGCCGCATCCAGGAAGCTATCTTGAAGGGCATTTGGCCGTGTCAAAAGGAGGGCATCTCTAACTGCCACACAACTGGCCGGGGGTCCGTCCTGGTTCAGGTACCTTAGTCCCGCCTCAACAAAAGACTTGTGAACCGCCATTCCCAGTTGGCGGAGGCCTAGCCCCAGTTTAGCCCGTGGCTGGTATATGTCCTTAGTGGAGACTTTGGGCGAGATTCTGCCATGCGTAGCAAGCTCTTTCCAGACCGCTGCCGTGAGCTCATCTATTTCGCTGGGGAGAAAAGGGTGGGCAATGATGCGGTAGGTGAGGATTGGTATTAGTTGGACATTCACGAGTGTAACCAGCTCAGGGAGGGTGAGGCGAAGCGGGGAGAGGTGTACGAAGTAGCTGCTCAGTTCCGAGTGTATTTGGTGTCGGAGTTGCGGGGGGTGTTTGTCGTTGTAGATGTCAACACCCAGGTATTTGTAGCCCTTCCGTGGCTGTTTGGTATCCGGGTCGACAGTAGAAAGTGTGAAGCCGCTTGAACTCTGGAAGTCATGCTGTGGATAGCCACCCAGGGCGTGCACCTCTGACTTGTCACAGTTCATTTGGAGCCCCCATGTCCTGGCGTCCGTGTCATAGAAGTCAATTAACTTTTGAATGTAGGTCTGGGAGGGTGATCGGTACAATTTGTCATCGATGAAAGCGTGTGCTGAGGTCTCGGCGGGTCTCTCCAACGGAGAGGGTTGAGGGGCTGCATGGAGCAGCACTTTGAAATAAAGGATGAACAGGAAAGAGGACATGGGGCAGCCCTGGCAGAGGCCCCTAGTTTGGAGGTAGTGGTAGGGTGTGACATTGTTGACAAGAGGGGCATCCTGGGGGTGGGCCTAGAGTCCACTGATCAGGTCTACAGGCCCCGCCGGCAGTCGATAGTGGTGGAGGACCCAACGGAGGCTGGGGTGGGGAACGCTGTTAAAGGCCTTGTTAAAATCGATGTAAAAATGGTAGGCCTGGGGGCTTCGGGCGATTTCTGCCGTGACGTGGAAAAGGTGGTCCATGTTTCGGAAATTTGGCACGCCCCCGTGTTGGCTGTGGTGCATGAGGGAATGATCTTTGATGAATGTTTGTAGGGCGGAGGCGGCATGTCGGGCCACTAGCTTGTAGACAGTGTTTAAGAGGGCTATTGGGCGGTAGTTTGCGGGGTCGTGGGGGCATTTTTTCTTGTAGATCAAACA
Source organism: Eutreptiella sp. 'Long Island Sound 2002' (assembly GCA_964036045.1). NCBI lineage: Eukaryota > Euglenozoa > Euglenophyceae > Eutreptiales > Eutreptiaceae > Eutreptiella > Eutreptiella sp. 'Long Island Sound 2002'. The sequence continues at coordinate 125,405,532 of OZ038381.1, read as the reverse complement.
TACTTGGGCAGTCGTACAGTGGGGAGGCAGGGGCTCATGCAGGAAGCGATTTACCACCAGAAAGAAGAGCGTCTGCAGGTGGGGGGGAAGGACGGAGAGCAGGTAGGTGTTGGTGTGGTCGTCTCCTCCTGCCTTGCGCGGGTTAGCCGAGTGGAGGACGTCGGTAAACTCTGACCATGTCATGTCCGGGATGTCCTGAGTTTCTGTGCTTGAAGGGCACTGGGGGGTGTGGCTCAGGAGGCGCTCCGTAAAATCGTCGCGGGGGGTGTAGTCAGGCGAACCCCCCAAGTGGAGGAGCGTATCCGAAAATATCTTTGCAACCTTCTTGGTGTCTGTAGCAAGGGTTCCGTCAAAACGCCTGAGGGAGATTGGAGCCTGATCCGGGGGCGCGAGGTGGTTCTGGATGGCACTCTTGAGTTGGCGGCCCTGGACGATCGCTCTGTGTACCGCGGTCCGGGCCGATTTCTGTTTCGCTTTCTGCCATTCATCGAGGTAGTCATTGAGCTGCCTAATTTTTTCTCCAAAACGGGGGTGGGAGGCTGGGGGGAGGGCATTGGCCAATTGGGTGAATTCTTTCTGAATTTTGGACGGGGCTCTCCCTCCCGCCGGGGTGGTAATCGAGTGGTAGGCCTCTGAGCACTCTCGGAGAATGGCGTCCACTATCGGGACCAGGTCAGAGGTCGGGACGTCAGGGAGGTGTTTGTTGAAGTCCTCACACCATTTCTCAAGGGGTTGCAGTCCCCCTTGAAGACGAAGCAAATTCCTGTTTCTTTAGCCTTCCGAAGCGTTTACGGGGGGGTAGGGCGGATTGTGTGGGGATGAGGGGTGAGTGCAGTTGTGCTGTGACAGGGTGGTGGTCGGTAGAGCAATCACCAAAGAGAACTGAAGCGTCAGCAATTTTTTGGTCATGGAAGAGGCTCCTCGAAGCAAAGATGTAGTCCAGTCTGTTCTTAGACGCCGGTCGGGTCCACCCCAGGGCAGTGCTGTGCATGTGTCGGTACGTATCGATCCATTGCGGGTTACTGCCCGATGTTTTCGAAGTGATCCAGGCCCACGGGTTGGAGTCGGCGTGCAAGGAGTCTAGATGGGGATTGCGGATGCAGTTGAAATCACCTCCCACCACATGGTAAGGGTATCGGGAAAGAAGACGCGACAGGTTGATTTCAATCAGGGGGCGCCTGGTAATTGCGGGTGGGGGAGAGTGGAGAGAAGTGAGGAGTGTGGGGGGGCCGCCCGGGAAGGTTAATTCAACCGAGCACATGAGTCCATCGTTGTCCGAGTTCGCAACAAACTTTGTGTAGGGCCGCAAAGCCGAAGAGACCACGATGGCAGTGCCATTCTTTTTCTCTCTCTTGTTGATGTTGGTGAAAATTTTGCATTTTTCCCCCCCGTGGCTAAAGATGTGTGGGAGGCTGGGCTCTTCGTTCAGTTCCTGGAGGAGCAAGACATGGTATCCTTTTTGTAGGTGGTGGAAAATGAATGCGGTTGGGGGGTTTCTTTTCCAGGTTGTGTGAAAGGACTTTGAGCGTGGGGGCGGGGGGTTGTTGAGCTTTGCAGCTGGGCGCACATACCCCTTGCTTTGCCTCCAACTGGTCACGCAGGGGGGGCTCAAGACCAAAGCAAGCCAGGTCGGGCAAGCGTGATGGTCGCGTGTTTTTTAAAGTGGGGCGGGGGCGGAGGTGTTCAGAGGATGGAGGGGGGGTGCTCAAGGGATGCGCGCTGAGTTGAGGGACGCCGAGGTGTTGAAGCAGTTCGCTAAGCTTGCCCGCTGCCGTCTTGAGTTTCGGCGTCGGGCTCGGCGTCCAGAGCACACTGCACGTTGCGAAGGATGACCGCCACTCGCCGGTCCCGAGGGATTTCGGCCCCACCCACCAAATTGCTCATCCGGTAGGGCACCTGATGCTGCCATTGTTCTCGAAGTCCTCCCGTGACTTGGAGGGCTGAGTATCGTGGTACCCGCACACTCACCATCGGGCCATTTCCTTTACGGAACTCCATGGTGGTAGCCCCCATGAGTGAAATCCAGGTGATAGTGTCACCTAGGTCATCGATGTCCTTATGCCATCCTATGCCCACCCCAGGTTCATAGTCGTTCACGCTGACTTGGTTCAGCTGCACCGCTAGCAGGGGGATGTCCTCCGAGTCTTTAGCGTCCATGAGGTTGTCGATGAGATATTTCTGAGCTCAGTGGGGAGCTCCTCCGCTCGTTCGAGGGTGTGGGAGGCATCCACATGATTCCATCCGTAGTGCAGCTTGCCTCTTCGGGTCTCTCGCTCCCATCCCTGCTTCTCGAGGTAGGCCATTAGGGTGGTCTCCATAGTCATGTCGATGACGTCCTCGATAATGCGTAAGCCCGGGAGGTCTTCCTCCGTGAGGTCCTCCGGTTGTCGATCTTCCTGTCGCGGCGGGCGGCGAGGCGGGCGTAGGAGTGTTTGATGCTCCTTGTAGTTGGCGATGTAGTCCTTGAGGAAGGCCCCCGCGCCGACGTTCAGGCCCGCTCGCACCCGTGCTTCCGCCGGGTGATCCTCCTCAGCCACCGAGGGGTCGAGGTGTAGGAGTGTGTCAACCTGTAGATAAGGTTGGGACGGGTGAAAGGAAATGGGGCCCATAGCAAAACCCGTGGCAATTTGAGCGGATTGGAGCTTCTCATAGGTGACGGAGTAGAAGCTGATAGGAGAATTTTTGGATCTCGAGTGGAGTTCAAACCGCGTGAATGGGGCTAGGAGACCCGCCGCACATTGAACGTCAAAAAGTGAGGTCGTGTTGGGCGCTTGGACATCCACTTCGTTTGGCTCTCTCTGACTAGGCATCGGCAGCGGAATAGAGACCATGGTCGGCGGAGATTTAGGGTGAGCTTCCTGCTTGCCCGCTTGTCCAAATGCATTGAAGGTGGTCAACGCTCCGTCCTCTGAGGTGCACATTACCATCGCTCCATTAGTGTGGAGGAAAGAGGCAAAGGTGGAGAGAGGCGAGCGCCCTTTGTCGCTTGGGGTATTGCTAAGGTCCAATCGGACTATCACGCTATCCCGGCTCTTTATTGACGTGCCCATGACACGGGTGCGCCCTCGTCCCCCAATCATGTGGCCCATGAGGGTGTCCATGACCTCGGTGGGTGTAAATTCTCCCTTCTGGCGGTTTCTCTCGTTGCGTGACGGGTTCACAAAAAAAGAGTGTTGGTCAACCATTTTTGCCACTTCAATCACATAGAATCGCCCTCGTAAGAAATGTCCATGCTCCAAAGCCACGGACATAAGTTCGTTTGCAAGAGCCGGAGCTATGGTATAGTCGTACCGATAAGAATTTGGGTGTGGTGCACGAAGGGCTTCTCTGTTCTCAAAATAATATTTGCAATTGGTGGTAGTCGCCGCGCCCTCAAAGTCCGGTGCAAGCGTATTGTTCAACAATTGGTAGAAGTCCCGCACGTTGCGTAGCTCCGCTTTCTTCCGGGTGTTGGCTTCTTCTAGGTCACCCAGGAGCTCTCGTTGATCAATGATCTCTCGTAGCACGTCAAAACGAAGTAGGACATGTGCTTGCTCTATATCCAAGTTGGTACTTTGATGTACGAAGCGATGTAGGCTCGAGGAGTGGTCAACCGTGACGCTTGGATGCTTAGACGGAGCATACCATGATTGGGAATGAAGTCGGTAGGCGAACTATGGCACGGTGAGAGCATTCCCCAAAATGTATTGGGCGTTCTCAACGTTTTGGTTGCCGGGGATCCACCATTGCTTTGCATCATGGAAGCTAAAGCGTTGCGTAATAAAGGGGCGTAAGGGAGTGAGAAGCAAACGGGGTCAACCAACAAGCAATTTTCCGCATTGCAATTTTTAATGGGCGCCGGTAACATGAACCATCCCTCAAAATCTTCGTTGCGCGAGCGGGCTATTTGAAGGGCGTGTCATATGGAGGCCGCTCAATCCGTCACGGTCTCTACGGTGGCTCCCAAGTCGTGGTCCACGTAGTTGTACGGCACCGGGCACACTAGGAAGGTCTTGTGGATGTGCAAGATATCATACATGTGCGCCAAGTCTTCGTGTGCACAATTTGAGTAGAAGCCCGAGCCTTTCCGGATAGTGGTGTTGAGTTCCGTGAAGGAGTTCTTTTTGTCGGGGACGTTGAAGTCATGGTTCCATTGGCAAGTGTCCCATAATTTTCGCAACGTGGCACACGTGTGGATTCGCTTCTTGGCATCATACGCCATGTTGCCTTGTACTTTGATGCTTCGTGTTTGAGATATGAGGAGTTCGGCGTTGCTTTCAACGGAAGCCCATCGTTGTAGGGCCGTAGGCGCCGCTTGGTCAATATGTGAGTATTGTCCAAAGGTGAGCGGAGAACCGCTAGGCAAGCGTGGATGAAATATTTTTTTTGGCAAAGTGGGATGTTTGGAGTCATCAATATCCATAGAATTTTGCGTTTGGGAAGCATTGGACCAACCAAGGAGCGTATATGGGCACGGGAAAATATTAGCGTGAAAATAGGCGCGTTCACGTCGGAATTGCGAAATGGGACTAGAGGTTGGCAGAGACGAGAAATGTCGGCGAAGGCGGTGATATGGCGTACGTGGCACGATCAATGCCAACCAAGATAGATGCTCAAATTTCGGTGAAATGCGCCCAAATGCCACTAGTCCTGGACGGCTCATTTTTTGACTAGTGGTGCGATATTGTCCATCTGAAGGGGCAATCGAAAAAAAAAGACACTCCTATACAAGCATTGCTCTTGTGCATGGCGCGGGGAGAGCCCCCATGAACCTTCATACTCATGGCAACGACGATTGTGCTCTCACCAGCGAAATCACCATTGGTGATTTCGATGGGGGATACCTTTTCACGACAGGTTATTTGGAAGGTTGGGAAGTCAAGGCCCGTGCATGGGCACATTGCGGGGAGTGACTCGTATGGGGATGCTTGGTCGATGCAAGAGCTGGCGTCCTCTTCAATGCATATCATTTGCATGGACCTACGCGTTGGCGTGGGGAACGCTATGCTATTTTATGCTACACGAGTGCATCGTTTGCACGCTTGACGTCCACAGTGCGACAAGGACTGCTAGAAATGGGGTTCGATTGTGGTGATGACATGCGATTCCAATGATGGAGGATGCGTCTTCGCTCGTGTTATGTCTGATTTGTAGTGCATTGTCCAAAGTTCGTCGCACTGAATGGATTCTTCATTTTTTTGTAGTACGGCGCGCACCGCACGTAGCATGGTGGTTGCACACGGTTGCACACAGTTGCAGAGGTGCAACCGGTGAAATTGGGTGGTTGCGCACACCAATGGGAGTAGACAGAAATCGGTTTTAATGTGAAATATTATGGTGTTTGATGGCAAAAAACATGGTTCTCTCTTCTCTACAACCTATTCATTACAAGCAAAATGTAAAAGCAAGGTCCCTTTGGCTAGAATGGCATGTCCAAGGGGATGGTTGTGCAAGGGGGCGGTTGCACAACCCCCACATTTGGCAATTTGGGGGGAAGGTGTTATGTGGGTATGGGACACACTTATGAGGCATGTGAGAGGTTTGTGTCATATTACACTGGAATATGCCATGCGGGATTCTATGGCACCCACAAAGCACGAAACGAGTGGGGGAAATGAAAGTTTGGGTTGGACGTGCAAGGAGTGTGCAAGTGGCCTATTTCACACTTCATCAGCAAAACGGGTTCGAAGGGTGTTCAGATTGCATCCGTGGCTGCAGGACCCTATGCTCTGTCCGATCTTTGCACTGCGTGAAACACCTATCCACGTTTTATGCCAGTGCAAGTATTTGTGTTTCGTCGCCAAGGTAGTGAATCAGTGCTTTGATAATCTGACGGTGCGGCAGGTCATGTATAAACCGGTGCATTTGATAAACCCTGCGCCTTATGTGCTCCTGTTGTCTTTTTTAGCAATGGTCACTTGGTCGTCCGCTGGGCGTCCTGGCGTGTGCGTTGTTTGATTTGTGCCAACCGTGGTGCTGTGCTGCTGCACGCCATGTGGTCAATCTTTCTTAAGTACTGTTGTCATATGCTGGGTCAGGTCTCCGCTATACATGGTGGTGACTTTGGTGGGCAGGTTCGTGAATTGTTACATTGTCTAGAATGTCTTGATGACCGCGTCCGTTTAAAGCATCCTAGAGCCTGGTTTTCCTAAGCCCCCCCTCTACCAAGGCACTGGTTAAGACGCAGAAGAGAAGGGACAATAAGGCGGAGCGAGTCCAGCGACAGCTTACCATTTTCAAATTGATTTTGCAGCAGGGTTACACTGCCATCTATTCAGATGGATCTTCAACGCATTATGATGTGATGGGCTGGGTTTGGGGGGTGGGGTGTCTTTGTGCATACGGCGTGGCCCCACTACTAATCACCACCAGTGCCTGCGAAGTGTGGCAATAAGAGTAGGTCCTTGATAAGGCGGATCCGGGTTCGTCCAGGACGATCTCAGGATCATTCATCATGATTTCTGTACATTTCACATGATAACCCCCATCTCCATCATGCATGACCAACTCGTCATCATCTTGTGTCATGGTCATTATCACTCAGTTGCCAGACACTTCACTCATTCAGATCTCAGTGTTTGTTGCCTCTCATCTGCCAATCATTGCTCATGATCATCCATGATCATCCATCCATTCATCATGCATCATGACATTCTTGATGATTGATGATCCAGAAATTGGCCATCATACCACCGTCTCAGATGAGAAAATCACTTGTACCATTGTCTTCGGAGGTACCAAGGGCGGGGTGGATATTTGATTACTTTTGTATCATTTTGCCATTTTTGACCGGAATCTGATTTTCACATGCTGATGCAGGATCCATCATGATATCATCCATGATTCCCCCAATTGCCCCCATTCATGTCATGAATGACTGATGACACATGCTGCGCACGCTGATTCAACTTGTTATGAATTTGATCGATTTGCATCAATTCTCCGCAATTGTACCATGATCTGACATTAGCAGAATGTGGTCAATTGACAGTGAAATGACCTCGATTCTGTGATTTATTGCCCAGTTATGTACTCAAAGAAAGTTAAAAGAGGCTTCCACTGTTGATTGCTTTGATGATATTGTTTTGTTTGTGCCTCTGCTTGCTCCTGCTGCTTCTTGGTGTAGCTCAGGTTTCCCAACTATAAATGTTTCGTTGAAATGAACCAAAGCTCCCAAGTACCCACAGTGCCAAGAGGAAATACAGGTTCAAAGGAACTCACAATAACTACAGATTTAAGAAAAGATAGTTAGAAAACATCCTACAATCATGGGAAAACTGCCCACATGGGCACGCTCTCTCTTATAGTGCCGTCTAGAGATGTGCACTCTTTGTTTTGGGTGTCATAGGTGCTGAGGTGGCATGGGATGTGGCGATGAGGTCACTGCCATGTCACATGGGATCTTCCTACTCAGCTAGGCTGACTGGGAATTGAACCCAGGACCTCTCAAAAAGAGGTGCCCCAGCCCCCTAGGGTGCAGACCAGTGGGATAGCTAAGCATTCATCAGAAATTATAGGAATGGGTATAGGCTCTGGATCAGTGTAAGCGCCTCAGTCAGTCAATGAAATGGTGCTTAAGTCCAATCAGTTGGGGGATCAGGCGTCCACACAACATCCAAAGTTCAACGCTTGGTTTTATAGGTCAAAATGCCTTGTCAAACAAGAGTCCCATCGGTACAGCCTAGGCAACAGACACATAGACCTACACGCCCACAAGCAGCTTGCCGAGCATATGTCGGACGGCAAGGACCCGCCGCTACAGGACCACATGCACACACACCTCCAACACCTACCGCCGATCCCTGACTCCGGGGATCCACCAGCCAGGGTACCAGACGATCGGATCTACAACACCACGCGACAGGCGTACCACTACCAGCAACCCATCCGCACCATGGCGCACATCCGAGGCAGCCATGCCGACAACACCCTCATGAACCAGGTCCAACATAAACTGCAGACCGCATTATACTTCTCAGCTCTTGACCCATCCCTGCTGCCGGTACACCCACAAACACGACGTGGCCAACTCTTGCTTGAATAACTGACCCTCCTAGACAGGGTGGCATGCTGGTATGGCCGACGAGGTATACACATACCCCCGGAATACACCATATGCCCCTGCCACCTCCAACAGTCAGAGACATGAGAACACTTCAAACAATGCCTGTTGGCCCAAGGAGGCAATCACCTGGCCAGTGGACACCGGAGGACACCATAGCACAACACGCCAAATGGAGCCCGACCGCGCCACGGACAAACGAGGTCCGGCGCCTGATGCAGCAACCGGAGATCAAGGCAGCGGTGCTCAGGGGAGCGGTGCCACTCCAGCTCTACAGGGTCATCGCCGACCACGCCCCGGAACCCAAAGCCACAGTACGTCACATGCAACTCACCGCCGTCAAGAGGGCGGACGCACACCTACAGCACCGCGTCCAGGTGTACGCACAGGAAGCAGAACAAACCTCCCAGGACCGCCGTATGTATTACAACCTGCTCATCTATTACGAACACGCGCAGCCGAGCGACTAGCCACACACACAGACACACGGCAACCACCGGGAAACTGCCATTGCACCACGCGCCACACCGCACTGCAAAAAAGCGCGCGCACTCCCGTACAGTAACCCGATCGCCCCACGAACTGTACCTCTCCTCAGGATGCCTGCCGGCGAAGCTCAACATCCGTAGCCTGGGAACCCGTGCGGCGTCTGCTGGGAGATACTCGACGAGAAGGACGCCCCGCTCCTTGGGCATGACCTCGGCTGCGGCAGCGCCGAGCAGCTGCACTGGTTCTGCAGCATCATGCACTTTTATGCCTGCCCACTTTGCCGACCGCCGCGCCCCCTCTGCACAGCTCCACCGCCGCGGGAAACACAATCCGACGACTTCACGCTCCGCACACTGCGCACCCTGATTGCCCAGAATGTCTGGGCGCATGACGCGGGGGACAGCCCCAACGTTGAATGGTTGGACGTCCTCAGCGACGAGGACCCGGCAGCACCAGCACCGCGCCCCCCCTGGCACGCACCAACGTGGGCACTGCCAGACGAGGGGGCAGACCCCACGATCTACGACTACAAACATTATTAAGACGCGCCACGGGGCAGTCTACCCCCCGTTGGCAATCTGCCAGACAGTTAGGGCACCATCGGACCCATGAACCGCAAAGACTCGCGCACCACCGTCACCACCCTCACCACCCGCCTCCCGTTCACCTTCAGCTGGCTCGTGCAGGACGCGGAGTGGGCCATGGGGGTCGTCCGCGGAGCCCATGGCAACGAATGGGGGGATATCATCCACTGCAGCGGGGCCCTGGTTGAGGGGGCGCCGAAGAGACTGATGGCGGCCTATCTCACGTGGAGGGGGATACCCCTCCCCCGCAGCCTCGTGCCAGTGGCGCGGGGCGCCCAACAGCCGCTCGTCCCACCGCCGCGGCCGGGCACGTACGGCAATGCGGCGGTGGCAGGGATGATGGCCGGAGGTGCCCGGCACCACAGCTCCTCCACCTCCACCCAGAGAACCGCGACCATCACCACCCCCCAGCCCCGGTGGCGCGCCACAGCAGCAACCAGGGCCACAAATGTGCGCGCTCTGGCACCACCAGGAGGGGGCGCCCCACAAAGCTCAACGGCCGCCACGCCCTCTAGCCCCTCCAGCTTCGCCCCCCACGCAACCATGCACTCACCACACCGACCGCAGGCCACCGACGCCACACAGGCTGCGGGCGTTCCGGCACCGTCGGGGGCCGGCACGCTACAGAGCCCGCGACAGGAACGTGCATCCAAAAGGGCGGCGCAACGACACCAACCGCAGCACCACGCAGCCACAGCGATCAACGAGCACCGGGCATCACCTGCCGGGAGGAAAACCATGCCCAGCCTCAGGAATACAGCGACAGCAGGCATCCGACCCGGGCAAACACTCGGCACCGTACACCCGCAACTGCCAGGCCCAGCCCCCAGAGGCGACCCAGCTCAACAACCTCATACACCACCCGACGCGTCCGCACGCGGCCACCAGCCGGCATCCCGCCAGGCACCGGCGACACGAGCCACCCCGGAGCCCCACCCACACCACAGCCCACCAATCCGGCCGACAGAGGGCCCCACACACGCGCCGTCCGTAGGCCCTCCCACACAGACATGTACCGCTACAGCGACCGACAGCACCAGCGCCCGGCCCGAGCGACCCCTCGGCACCGTACGCCCCCACACCCACCACCCCACCAGGAGCACCAATCCCCAAGCTCCAGCGACAGCCGGCACACCGGCCCCGTGGTGCCATCCGCCAGCCCCGGCACAAGTCGAGCCGGCGTCCCAACAGCACCACGACCCACCAGCCGGACCGGCAGTACGGCCCACGGAAACGCCATCTGGCAATCGCCCGGCCCCAAACCAGGACCCGGACCCGGACGCGAACCTGACGCGCGCCACCGTCCCGGCTGACACCCTGCGGGCAAACACGGCGGGCGGCGAGCTACTGATGGGGGTCCCACATCCCGAGGGCGGGACACCAGTAGCCAGGCCGGGCTCGGCGGAGTGAACTGGCGGCACACAGGCACTGGTAAACCCCTCCGGAAGCCAGCCCGGGCCGACACCCGTGCCCAAGGGCCAAACCCGAGAGGCGGCGCAACCGGCAGGCGGTGCAGCCACGCCGCCGCACTGCCCGTCCAGCCACAATGCGAGGAGCCCACGATGGACGCCACGGAGAAAACAGGGGGACCCCCGCAACTGACAGAAGCGCCACCGCCAGCAGCGGACCTACCTGCCCGGGGAGCACCCGGAACGGAGATACCTAGCGGGGGGGCGGACCAGCAAGAAAGCCAGCGTACCCTTAAGGTACCAAAACCGCTAGCGAGCCTGCTGACCAGCCACCGGGGACCATCCCGTCCCGGGGGCGGGGGCATCCGGACTACGGGCGCTCGAAAGGCGACGCCCGCCACCCCAGCGCCCACGCAGAACAGGCAGCGGCCCCAGACCTGGACCTCTGGATCGACAGGCTCACCACAGGGGAGCGACTCGCCCTGGCGGTCAGCATCCGATGGCTGCATACTTCGCGTTTCCGCCACCTCGGGGAGGGAACCCGCACCATGGCGGACATCACCTCTGGCCATCCGGCGGAACACGCACCCCCCACCACCATGGACCACCCCGCCCAGTGGCACTACGTGGCCACCCGGCTCATGGTGCATACGGGGGCCTACAGCCCGGACGAAATGAACGGGCTACACTGGCTATGGCACCAACGCGGGGCCCTGCGCATCCGTACAGCCATGCAAAGGCACAACTTCAGGGCCATCCCTGGGTCCCTGGGCTACCAGGCAAATGCCTCAGGCCACCGGCGACACCGGTCCCAAGAGGTCCCGGAGCCCTCCAGGCAAGCAGCACGACATGACTCCCCAGGAGGCCACTAGGGGCCACCACCCGGGCCTGGGTCCCCCCTCCGGCACGTACAGCAGCTCCCTCCGACCGTTCGCCCCACAGAGGAACCGAGGCAGCCCTCACACCCCAGGGATGCAGGGCGGCACACCAGAGCAGCACGAGGAGACAAGGATCCCTGGCCGCTCCCGGCGCCGCAGCCACATGCCGCCTCCCGCAGCACGGCGTGTCGTCTTCCACGAGGGCATGGACAGAGGCCATTGAGGTCCCAACGACCCCAACGCCAAACGGACATCGTCTGCCACCGATCCCCGACACCAGTCAGAGAGGCCCCGCACCGAGAGGGCGCACATCCCCAACATTCCCAGGCCAGCCGAGCGAGCGCGACAGACAGCGCTCCACACGGACCCCCACCAGGCAGCTGACGGTGCGTCCAGCTCGTCCGCTGCCTCCCTCCCAGGGTCAGCGGCCGGCCTGCTGCCAGGGGGGACAGCACGCCGCGGACACACGGCCAAGGGGACCCGCGGCCGACCAACGGCCCGAACAGGGGGTGGGGGGACAAACCCCTCAAAGCCCCCCCCCACAAGCAGGGTGCGACGACACCGGTCCCGGACATGGGCAGCGGCCACCCGACCAACTGGGCCCGTACACTACCGGGTTGTCCTCCCCAGCTGCAACACGGCCAAACCGCCGGGGAGCGGAGGACACACCGCGACAGCGGGAGCACGACTTTGGCGGTCCAGGAGCGGACGAAGAAATGACAGAGACCTCCGGCCCTCAGAAATCCGGTGACTCACCACCCACCGCCGCGTCCTGTTTGATGCCCCAGCAACGGGAGCCCTCCACAGGGAACGTACCTGAGGGACACCTTGGCACCACCCCAGGGCACCCCTCCCCGACTGGTACCACACTGGACCGGGACCCGGAGACCATGCCCCCCCCACCCCCCAGACCACCACAACGGAGAAACAGGGACCCCTTTGACGACGCGGAACTGAGGGCGGTTCACGGCATCCAAGCCAACACACCCTCGAGCGGACTGGTTGCAGCCCTCCGGGAACACCTCCAGGACGTCAAACCGAACAGGCTTTTCGCTGTGGTCCCCCAGCCGCACGCCGCAACAACCGACATCTTTGTGCGGCAGCTCCAGGCGCTCGTCACACCCGGGACGGGCATTGCGGACGACCTTGTTGACGCGTGGATCTGGTGGTTCAACGCCAACCAGCCGGACCAGGGATGCGTATGGGTCCAACACCTGGGCTGGGCACACACGCTCATAGCGCCACCGACGGAACACAGGCCCGCGCCCAGCACCGGGGGCTGGGAACGGGCTGCCCCGCAACCAAGAGCCAACACCCTCAATATCTCACCGTACAAAGGCCCGGCGGACTGGGAGAGCAGGACAGCCCGCGACAGGGGACGCAACCTCAGCAGCATGGTGGAGCGGTACCCACCAGGAGTGGGGACGGCACGCGCAGGGCCCCCGCCATGCGAAGGTGACCCCAGCACTATCGCCATGATCGTGTTGGAAAGTGGCCACTACTACCAGGTGCGGATCAGCCCGCACCCGCAGGAGTGCCACTGGACCCCCGAAGCCGTCGACTCCATGCTCTCGGCGAGCGCAGCCCTGCCAGACAGCCCCGCCCTCCTGACCCACGACCAGCCCCCAGACCCCCTGACGGCCATCGTGTTGGGGGAAGCCGGCATCTGGCACCTAGGCCATGCCCTCTACTGCCTCTGGCGGTGGGCGCAGCGCCGCTGGCCCCACACCAGGGACTGGACAGCGCCGTGGAGGGTTCACCTGGACAGCCGGCAGCAGCTGGAGGCCATCCCCCAACGCGAGCGGATGGCGGAGACCCCCACAGCGACCAACCTGTGCCCCGTCTTCGCGATCCACCAGATCTGGGCGCTGGCAATGGGCGGGCAACTGCAGCCCGCCATCCGCACTGAGACGGAAGCCCAGGCACCACACGCAGCCCTTGTGCACAAGATCCTCAGTGTCCTCCGCTGCGCCCTCGTGCGGAGCGTGGGAGACCCCCCAGGGCCCTGAACCACCGCAAGCCGAAACCAGGAACACACCGCCATGAACACGCGAGGCGGCACCATCGGGACTGCCACGCCCCGCCCAACACGGCACACGCGTGCCCTGCCCACCATGGCGGATCACCGGCAGTGGAAGGGCGCCATACGGACTGAAGGACCCTCCAGGTACCAAAGGGGCGCTGCAGCCGATATGCGACGACACACCGCCGCGCACACGCGACGAGAGTACCACACCGGCCACCTGCCGGTGGGGAGACGCCACGGCATCCCTTGGATCGCCTCGTCTCGCCGTAGGCCCCGACGATGGACGTCAAACCAGCGGCTACAAGACCGGCCACAAACCGCGACGACCACGGGCAAGCCGACTTTGCCCGGGAGAACCCCGTCGCACAACCCGACAATGCGCGACCGCGCAACACGCTCCGCCAACCGCACCACCCGCATCCGGGACACACGGGTTGTGGAACCCCGGCTGCCCGCCCCAGAGGACGGGCGGCCGGGGGAGGGACAGCGCCTTGCACCAGACGCCCCTCACAACGGTGGCGGGCCACCCCCCCCGGGGGGCGGCCCCCCATTACCCCCGCGGCACGCAGCCCCCACAGGGCATGCAAGCCAAGGGGACAGTGCTGGGCCCCCACACCCGCACACCCGCGCCCACAGCACGTGGCGAGCGGACCCCGACAGCCCGCCAGGAGGGCGAGCACTCGGGGGAGGGGGAGCGCCTGACCTCAGATGCCCCTCGCGACGGCAAAAGGCACGCACGCCCGTATCATAGACAATGTCAAATAGCTCTTCTGGTGTGACACCAGTAATGAGCATGGTCACCTGCAGCACGCCCCCGACTGCGAGCAGCAGGACTGCTTCGTAGTCCAAGGGAAGAAGCAGGAGACCAACACCGGCGCCAAGGCTAAGATGCACGATCACTACAGGTGTACTATCACCTGTGCCTTCTGTGGGAAGAGGAAGCACTACGAGGATGAGTGCTACCACAAGCAGCGCCTGTCGGCAAAACTGAAGGGCGAGGATCCTGGCAAAGGCTCTGGCAAGGGCGTTGGCAAGGGCAACGGCAACAACTCCGGCAAAGGCAAGTCGAAAGGTCGTGGGGAAGGCCAAGACAAGAGCCAAGGTTGACGAGGAGGAGGCGCTAATCACCAGCCTGACAAGGTCAACAAGAACCAGGACAAGAACAGAGGCAACCCCAACCCTAATCCAGGGGGGAACTCCGAGCCCTCTGGAGGGCAGTCTGGTCCTACAACACGCTCGCAGACACAGGCCTAGCGGGAGCAAGGGGCCAAGCATGAGCATGAAGGTGGTGATGACGGCAACGCCAAGATTCATGAGGATGGCCCGCAAATTGCCGAACAAGGGGTTCCAGGTGACTTGTCCCGCGGAGTTCTGACGAGGGCGCTCCGGTGGGGCCCTGGACCTGGTGTTCTGGGTACGTATCCGACTAGGGGGACGTGAAGACCTGGGGGTACTGGATACTGGAGCTACCATATCTATAGTGGCCAAGAATATTTTACCTTGTGGGAGCCTCAAGAACACCATGACCAGCGCGGCTATACGAATGGGGGACGGACATGCCGTGCACAGCTGCGGGGACTGTGAAGTGGAGGTACCAATGGGCTCCCGAACTATCGCCCATCGGTTCTATGTGATGGACACTGAGGCCTTCGACTTTGTATTGGGGACTGACTTCTTAGTGCAGCACTCCCAGATACAATCCCTGACGCTACACGCGCCCTACCTCCTCTACGTGGACCACGGCAATGGCAGATAGTCCGTGCCACTCGAGCAGTCGGAGTATACCTCGAGCTACCTGAGGGTATCAAAGGAGGAGCCCTCGAACATGATGGTGGCCTCCGAAACTGAGGATTCTCAACTATTGGGGGAAGTCCTAGACCAATATCTGAAGGAGTTGGGTTACACCAGAGAAGACCTGAGCGTGGAGTTGTTCGCCAGCGACAAGCAACATGTCTTGGACCTTTACTGCATCAAGGGGAAAAACTGCAGCTACAAATTTTACTGGCCCTCTTTCGGGATGGCCTACAGGAACCCCAGGAGCAGTGAACTGGAGAAAGTCTTGACCAAGGTGGCCCTGGAATGTTCCTGTATGGTCCTGTGTACCCCCGATTCGGGAGTTCATGGTGGCAACGAGTACTGGCGAACCCTCTCGGAAAGGCTGACTATCAGCTCTGTTCGGTTACCTGATGAGGCCATCTACGTGCCCCCGGGGCGGAAGACGCCCATCAGTAAACCTGGATGGGGAAGTATGCTCAGCGTGGTGGAGAGAGGTCTTACCTCCATCCCCTGGGAGGACCTGGACTGGACTCTGGTCCAGGCTATACAAGCGATGCACTCACCCTGGGTGACTTGAAGGATCGACTACGACCTCAAGATGCTATTGAGACTATACCAGGGGGAGATGAATACGTCATAACTAACACCCATAACCCCACCCCTCCCTGCCACGTACCTGTTCCTGATGGAGTCTCTGAGTGTGGCCTATCTGAGCTCGCCAGCTCTATCCACTCTGATGACAAAACTGAGCATGATGCCTTCTTCGTGCAGACATGCGTGGACGAAGTGGAGAACGCCGAGTACGTCGCCCCACTGAAACCCCTACTCTGCATGAGGGTGGAAGACCCCGTGGACGAAGAGCTGGACCCCCGATCCAGGCTAAGGGAGTAATTGGTTTCCAAGAGGAGGTTGGTGGTGAAAAACCTATGCTACGCTAAGCCTACCCGCAGCTCATGGCCATTGAAGCAAGGACGTATGGGAGATCTATCCCAATTGAAGGAGGACCTCAAACAAAAGATCACCACCTGGCAAAGGGGGGTGGATCTCAAGCTCATGAAGAGCATGTGCGGCGCCCATGCGAGGACCCCTGAGGAGGATGACCTCTCGGAGGAATGTGTATGTGAGCCCCCTCGAACGTGTCTATGTTGCCATCGTCCACCGGAGATGGTTGAACGGGACCTACTTAATGCCTACCAAGGGTTGAAGGATACTACCAAGGGCGAAGAGTCGGTGGAGGATCAGCTCCCGGCGTCTATTACTCAGGGGGCAAGCAACTTACACTCTGACGAGGACATGGAGGACAAGATCAAGCTATTGGACCCGCGGGTGCAGAAGCTTATAAGGACCTATCTGGAGGTATTCGGGGAACTACCACCCCAAGCCTCATGTGACAAGCTGGTACATATGGACCTCAAGCTGAAGCCCGCGTTTGTGGGCCATCAAAACCGGAGGAGACTCTACCCAGCCCTTAAGAGCAGGCCGACGAGATTGAGCGACAGATACAAGAGTGTATCGACGCAGGCAAGGTCCTGGAGTACAGGGATGGGGACTACCCCCAACACTGCAGCCCCTGTTTCCTTCATGGCTAAACCTGGGTCTACAGCCAAACGGCGGGTAGTGGACTACAGAGAGCTGAACAAGAAACCGCTGAACCACTCAGGGTCCATTCCTAATATAGAGTCTACCCTTGAGAAGATAGCCTCCTGTCGCTACAAGACCAAGATGGGCAAGACAAGTGGATTTTGGCAAGTGGACCTGACGCCCAACGCCCAGGAACTACTCGCCTTCATCACCCCTCAGGGGAGGGTGTTCAGGTGGAAGGTCATGCCCTTTGGCGTGGCCAACGTACCCGCTCTTTTTCAAGAGCGGATGAACAAGATCCTGTCCATCCTACGACAAAGACCTAAGGTGCAAGAACTCATATCCCGTGGGGCCCAGATAGAAGCACACATCGACGATGTATGCCTCGGGACCAATACCCAGGAGGACCACCTAATCCTCTTGGGTGACTTCTTTGCGGTCTGCCAGGAGGACCACACGCACCATGTGCACTTCCTTCCCTCATGTTGGTGTAGTCAGGACGTCCGGAGACTCAAGTGTGATTCATCTGCTCTTTGAGGATGGCCCGGCGGTGGTGTCAATTTTTACCACTCCTCCACCCCCTGTGAGACCATCCATGTCAACGGGATAGAAGTAGTGTGAATTTCTGTTTACACTTTTGCATGCATGACTCAAGTCCATAGGATGATGCCCGTGCCCATGAACTCTTCGTCTTGCATTGCATGTGGTCCGACCGGAAGAGTAGGTTGAGTCTCACTCACGCTTGTGAGTTATTTTCTTTTTCTAAAGGGTGGACCTACCTTGTGCATGTTTGGACCCTCCTTGGGATGGTGCTCGTCCCATGTGGGGTAGTGGACCCTGTTGGACCTTGGACCCGTCATCCCTCATTTGTGGACCCGTGTTTGACTATTGTTCGCCCGTGGCTCATTTCTGGATCTTTTGTGGATTTTTGTGGACCATTGGTGAACTTTTGGTTGGATCATTTTCGAACCGTGTTGGATTCTTGGGTCATTTTGTCATAGGGCTGTCAGTTGGAATTGTTTGTGTCATTGCTGTGCTCTGAGGGACATGAGTTGGTTGTGAGCTTGGAAACTTCCGCTGGTTTTATTGGTTGCAAAGTTGAATTGGTTGGAAATTGGAAAAAATGGCAGATTCACCCGGTCTAAGTCACCTCGAGGGCGAATTGTCTTTTCTGCAATGCCCACACCTGGGTGGATTTTGCATAAACACTCATCCTTTGTGCATGAAATGGAAGCTAGACTTACGGTTTCTTCTGTACCGCCAAGTTGCAAAAGCCCACCATTAGGAGGAAGCTCCGCTCTACGGAATCAAATGTTTCCCATTCATGCATTTAGGTCCAAGCTCTACAAAGCTAGTTGGGTAGACAACCATCGGGCGCTGGAACATCAAGGGCGACAATCAAGGAAAGACCTAGGTAGGTAGGTAGGTGCACTCGGTTGTGGAGAGGCGCCCCATGGTTCCCCCTGGCGTGGCCCCTGTGACGAACAGGAAGAGGCTCCGCGCATGAAGAGGGGAGGCGGCTTACATCCCGCTAGACCTGACTGGTGGCCCCAAACAAAGCGGCCCCGGGCAACACCGGGAGTGCTGATCGCCGCCAGCGTGACTGCTTGTCATGCCAGAAGGGCGGGCCCCCGTGCTTGCGCACGTCCCCTCCTTTGGGCGGAACCCTAGGGGTTCACCAGACTTCCTGGCGTATCCCGTTCTCAAGGCATGCATGCATGTTCGTGGTACTGGGGTTCCGAGGTGCTTGGGTGTTGCACACTCCGCCTCGAGTCCCAAAGCAGCGCAGGCCTTAGGATGCAGCCTTACCCCCGGTCTCTGGATCTCGTTTGGCCGGGTCACCTGCATGGCATGGGCTGCCTCAGTGCCCGGGCTATGGACACTGGGTTTCCTACTGTTGCGTGGCGCTTGTGTTTGGGTCTGGGTTGCGGTTGGGTTCGGGTTTCGGCTGCGCCCCGCCACTCGTGGCTGGGGTGTTGGGGTGTGTGTGCGCTTGTGTGTGCGTTCCGCTTGCACCCAGACACTCCTGGCACGGGTGCGCGGTGTGGGTTTGTGTGTTTGGGCTCGGGTTTCGGCTGCGCCCGCCACTCCTGGCTGGGGTGTTGGGCTGTGTGTGGGCTCGTGTGCGTGCTCCGCTTGCACCCCGCCAATCCTGGGTGGGGTGCGCGGTGTGGGTGTGTGTGTTTGGGCTCAGGTTTCGGCTGCGCCCCGCCACTCCTGGCTGGGGTGTTGGGGTGTGCGTGTTTGTATGCGTGCTCCGCTTGCACCCAGCCCCTCCTCGCACGGGTGCGCGGTGTGGGGGTGTGTGTTTGGGCTCGGGTTTTGGCTGCGCCCCGCCACTCCTGGCTGGGGTGTTGGGCTGTGTGTGTGCTCGTGCGCGCGCTCCGCTTGCACCCACTCACTCCTAGTACGGGTGCGTGTTGTGGCTGTGTGTGTTTCGGCTCGGGTTTCGGCTGCGCCCCGCCACTCCTGGCTGGGGTGTTGGGCTGTGTGTGTGCTCGTGTGCGTGCTCCGCTTGCACCCAGCCACTCCCGGCACGGGTGCGCGGTGTGGGTGTGTGTGTTTGGGCTCGGGTTTTGGCTGCGCCCCGCCACTCCTGGCTGGGGTGTTGGGCTGTGTGTGGGCTCGTGTGCGCGCTCCGCTTGCACCCCGCCACTCCTGGCTGGGGTGCGCGGTGTGGGTGTGTGTGTTTGGGCTCGGGTCTCGGCTGCGCCCCGCCACTCCTGGCTGGGGTGTTGGGGTGTGCGTGTTTGTGTGCGTGCTCCGCTTGCACCCAGCCACTCCTGGCACGGGTGGGCGGTGTGGGTGTGTGTGTTTGGGCACGGGTTTTGGCTGCGCCCCGCATCTCCTGCCTTGGGTGTTGGGCTGTGTGTGTGCTCGTGTGCGCGCTCTGCTTGCACCCAGCCACTCCTGGCACGGGTGCGCGGTGTGGGTGTGTGTGTTTGGGCCTGGGTTTCGGCTGCGCCCGGCAACTCCTGGCTGGGGTGTTGGGCTGTGTGTGTGCTCGTGCGCGCGCTCCGCTTGCACCAAGGACAGACCCATGTTTCATGCTGCTTTTCTGCAAAGCAAAAAGTGAAAAAAGGTATAAATGTTGTGTAGTGTGATATTATGGCTTCCTTTTTTTTTCGTGTTCTTTGTCCATGAGCCTTAGCAGTCTCAGAACACTTGGAACCGCCTCTGAATCTACGTTACGAGACTGGAGCACAAAGAGAGAACTGTTGTGGGCATAAATATGCAAAGTTAGAAAACTTGGTCACTAAGGAGCCCTTTTCAAACAACATTTTTTGAGAATCTTGTAGCACATTTCCATGTGGCAAGACACCGCTACAGGTGACAACATTTGTACTTTCTGCAACGTACAGACTCCAAAACTTCGTAACAATGTGTTGTTTCATTGCAACGTTCTCACAGCATTTGACACCAACTTGGCTAAAATGAACATAACAAACTGATGCTTGAATACCAAGAAATTCCATATCATTAACGTAGCGTTCCCAAATCTCATTTGCTCAAGGCTTTTGTCGGAGACATTCTTCCGCTTCTTCCACAATGGAGCTAATATGTTGCTATTCACTGAGGTCTATCGCCAGAATAAACACGAGCAAGGAATTCATTTTTGCTTATGTTGCATTATTATGCTTAGATTAGGACAGTGAGATTCAGTTTGCGACAGTTGGAAATAAAACTACCGCAGTGGCAATCTAGCAGTCGGGTTTGCCTCCTGCTGAAAGGTTGATGTTTTTGACTGCGTTTGCCAATTTATGCGGATTTGAATTCCCAGTTCACCGCGTATGTTAGTTTCCTTTCACATGCGAAAAAAATATGCCACTTGCTCTGGATGGCCTGTTTCACTTCTAGTTCAGGTTCAGGGGTTCTGGCCGCGGCCGGGGCCCTCTCCGAGCCGCCCGATCTACCAGCGCCCTGTCGCGCATAAGCAGCAAGGCCCTTGGATCCCCTGGCCCGCCCACCGGCTGCAAGATGTGCACACACAAAGTAAATACAGCGATGGAACATCAGAATGATTTCCTTGCGTAGTTTTGCAAATTCAAAGCAAAGAAACATCCTGCCATGCCTGCTTTCCCTTTCACCCATATCTGCACCGGCATAATGACATAGCCACATCAACATCCATGTATGCATTTACACAAAAAGCCTTTCCAATGTTTTGTACGGCCACAACTTTTTTTAACCATGTACGGCCACAACTTCCCTCTGCAACTAAAGAATATTGGTTAGAGCCATACACACGTGTAACAAAGTTGTCAAATTTTATCCCGTGGTTATGTTGTATTTTCAATAATTTGTGCACTTGTTCCGGCGTGTATGCGCATTAACAAAATTAACACATCAGCAAGATCTGAGTTCTTCGATACTTTCACATACACTGGTTCCAGCCAAATCAAATGCAATGAATTAAATTTCTGGGACATTCTTTGACATTATTGCTCCACCTAGGCTTGAGAAGGTCTTGCTACACTCCCCCTCCCCGAGCCTAGGAATGTTTCTTTAATCGCCGTCATCAGTCGACACTGCTACACAATTTTACACTCCTTTTGTTTCAATCGCCCAACTTTTCATGCCGAAAGCTCCGATGCAAAACCACTCCAACCACCAGTCGAGTAACACATATGTTCAGAGTTTGTTTACGTGCAGTTAATCAAATCTCTGGTTTGGAGTGGGACCTATATTTCGGTGACCATGAGGTTAGCAAAATGATGTCTCAGAAATCAGATTTGGAAATGATTTTTTCTGCAGAGCAGCAAATGTTCAGTTTGTGGCACCTTTGACACTTGCAAACAGCAAGAGCCCATTGCGTCCTACTGCGGCTGTCTCCGTTTCAACCGGACCACATGGTTACCACGTGGTGGGTCATCCCTGGATCCATGCTCCAAAGCTTTTACCGTGAACTGCAAGTTCTTGAAAACTCCAAACTCACAATGCAACATGATCATAGCACTTGACCGGGGCATTGACCATGCAGTCTCATTTCTTGTGGTCCCCAGTACAGAGCGACGTTCGCTTTGGTCCAGGGACAAACTCCACATCATCAGAGACGACAAATTTCTGACAATCCCTGTAGAATATGTGAAAATAACCTCAAGCTGTCGCACAAAATAGTACTTTTTGGCGTAATTTTTGTGGGGAACGTTCGAAGCTTCCGAATGCTATCCCCCCCGTCGTTCTGTTTCACATCCCTCAAAGATCGATGTGAGCTTTGTCCCAAGGCCTAACTCCAGAACATGTCCAACTGCCGCCCAAAACACCTCTGTGCAACTTGAAAAAATTGCAAAATGACAATCCTCCAACGAATCAACCACCTGCATGATATGTCCTCACAAACCTGAATACCTACCTAACACGTGCTATGCACCACAGAGGATCCAATGAAAAGAGATTGAAAGCAGATGGCTCCGGGGCTCGTTGTACTAACACTCGGAGGAAGACCCATGATGACCAAAAAAAAAGCAGCCAGTTTTCACTGAAGACAGCATGCGAAAAAAAACCTTACAAGACGGCCCCTGTTCTATTTCCATACGAAAGCACGCACAAACCCCATAGTACACATCGAAGGGCTGCAAAAGCGCTTGGATTCAGTCGGCAGGCAGGTATGTGCCCCAACGCTGTACTCACGCAGCGTCCAATTCCGTATGATCCACGATTGAAAAAATGCAGTTTTTTACCAAAATTGGTTTCTCTTCAACGGCTCTAACTCGGCGCCATCGGGTCGTTTCCAGCTAAATTCTCTTTTTCTGCGACCATTGGACCTAGCCGGACATAATGGTGGGGAAATCGGGGATGCCTGGGCTTGATACGGCTGAGCAGATCCAGGTCACCAGGCGGATACTGTGATTAAGGAGCATTTCAGAACCACCGTCCCTTAAAACGTCCCTCGAAACACTGTGGAAAGTGGTCTGTAGACCAATTTTCCGTGACATTTTCACAGAAAACGTTAGTACTGTGAGGTCAATGATGAAATTCCATTACATTGCTATTGCTCATGTGTTATTCCATGCACATCCGAAGCACTTCAGCTTTGTATTTAATCGCTTTCTCCCTGCTGTTTCATGCACCATCCCTCAATGCTTCTTTTATCGATTTCCCTCATTTCCCTGTTTTGATCTTGGTTATTCGCCATCATTGACCCATGCACAACCTCCCCTTCAAAACAATGTCCAGCCATGTCCATGGGTTATTCCATCGATGCACATCAAAAGCATGTTAGTTCTGTTTTTCGTCCACTTCTCTCTCCTATTTCATGTCCATCTATCCCTCTTTTATCCATTTCCCTCATTTTCCTATTTTGATCTTGGTTATTGGACGCATGACAACTATCCCTCCCTTTCTTTGCCATGCACAACCTCCCCTGCAAAACGATGTTCATCCATGTTCATGTGTAATTCAATTGATGAACATCAAAAGCATGTTATTTTTGTTTTTCATCGGTCTCTCCCTCCTCTTTCATGCACCATCCATCTATGTATTTTTTATTCATTTCCCTCGTTTCCCTATTTTGATCCTGGTTATTGGCCACATGACAAGTATCCCTGCCCTCTTTTGCCATGCACATCCTACCCCTCTAAATAACGTTCATCCATGTTCATGTGTTATTCCATCGATGCACACCAAAAGCATGTTTGTTTTGTTTTTCATGGCATTTTAGTGCTGATTAGGTCAAAACTAAGCATGATGTTCAAGTGTTTTGTTCGAGCTGTGTAAAAAAAGGCCAGAAGCAGTTGCAGTAGGTAGAAAAAGCATAAAGATGTGGTTTTCTGAGTCGCCCCCCCCGTGGTTTTCACTCTATTCAATGGGCTTTTGTCCCCCTCCAAATGGCATTTTAGGGCTGATTACATCAAAACTACTATGGGGGACTCGAGCACCTAAAGAGAAATGTTGTGGGCATAAATATGCAGACCGTACGTACCAGAAATTGCACACCACACCTACTTGAGCCCTCCTCAACCCTCTGCTCAAGCGTTTCAACCGCCCTCCCACCGTATTCAAATCATATGGTGCATTTCAGATTTTCCCGGGTTCTAAATAGGCAGCCACCTCTGCGTTGCGCATCTACGACTTGTTTCTACCCTTGCAACCCATGGAATTTTGAATATTGTGCAATTTGTATGAGGTTTTCGACCCCCGAGTGTATGCCTAGTTCAAGACCCTCGATGAACCACACGCTACGCAACCATTCTTTAGGACAATGAGAAACAAAACTTGGTCACTAAGGAACCCTTTTCAGAAAACATTTTTTGCCTATCTTATAGCACATTTCCATGTGGCAAGACACCGCTACAGGTGGCGGCATTTTTACAATGTGTACTTTGGGCAATGTACAGACTCCAAAGCCTCGTAAAAGTGTGTTGTTTCATTGCAACGTCCTCACTGCATCTCACACCAACTAGGCTAAAAGAAACATAACAACCTGATTCTATGAATACCAAGCAGTTTCATATCATTAATACAGCGTTTCGCGAGGCTCCATTGCTCAAAGCTTTTGTTGGAGACATTTTTCCGCTTCTTCCAAGTTGCCATTCACTGAGCTCCATCGCCGAAACAAACACGAGCAAGGAATTCATTTTTGCTTATGTTGCATTATCATGCCTATATTAGGACAGTGAGATTCAGTTTCAGACAGTTGGAAATAAAACCACCGCAGTGGCAATCTAACAGTCTGATTTGCCTCCTGCTGAAACGTCGATTTTTTTGACTGCATTTGACGATTTCCCATTCACATCAGTTTGTGCCGATTGGAATTCCCAGTTCACCGCGTATTCTAGTTTCCTTTCACATGCGAAAAAAATACGCCACTTGCTCGAGATGGCCTGTTTCACCTCTAGTTCAGGTTCAGGGGTTCCATTGGCGGCCAGGGGCCCTCTCTGAGCCCCCCGATCTACCAGCGCCCTGTCGGGCATAATCAACAAAGCCCTCGGTTCCCCCGGCCCACCAGCCCGCTGCAAGACGTGCACACACAAAGTCAATACAGCGATGGAACATACAAATGACTTTCTTGGGTAGGTTTGCAAATCCAAACTTCTAGTTCAGGTTCAGGGGTTCTGGCCGCGGCCGGGGCCCTCTCCGAGCCGCCCGATCTACCAGCGCCCTGTCGCGCATAAGCAGCAAGGCCCTTGGATCCCCTGGCCCGCCCACCGGCTGCAAGATGTGCACACACAAAGTAAATACAGCGATGGAACATCAGAATGATTTCCTTGCGTAGTTTTGCAAATTCAAAGCAAAGAAACATCCTACCATGCCTGCTTTCCCTTTCACCCATATCTGCACTGGCATAATGACATAGCCACACATTGTTCAACATCCATGTATGCATTTACACAAAAAGCCTTTCCAATGTTTTGTACAGCCACAACTTCCCTCTGCAACTAAAGAATATTGGTTAGAACCAAACACATGTGTAAAAAAGTTGTCGAATTGGACCAGCTTTGACATTAGTGCTTCGACTAGGCTGGGGAAGGCCTTGCTACACTCCCCCTCCCCGAGCCTAGGAATGTTTCTTTTATTGCCGTCAGCGGTCGACGGTGCTACACAATTTGTACACTCCTTTTGTTTCAATCGCCGAACTTCTGAAGCTCCTATACAAAACCACTCCAACCACAGGTCAAGTCATACCACATATGTTCCGAGTTTGTTTACGTGCATTCAATCAACTCTCTGGTTTGGAGTGGGACTTATGTTTGGGTGACCATGATGTTCGCAAAATGATGTCTCAGAAATCGGATTTGGAAATGTTTTTTTCTGCATAGCAGCAAATGTTCACCTTCAACACTTGCCAACAGCAAGAGCCCATTGCTTTCTACTGCATCCATCTCGGTTTCAACCGGCCCACATGGTTACCGCGCGGTGGGTCATCCCTAGATCCATGCTCCACAGCTTATACCGTGAACTGCAAGTTCCTGAAAGCCCCCAGCTCACAATGCAACATGATCATAGCACTTGACCGGGGCATTGACCACGCGTTCTCAGTTCTTGTGGTCCCCCGTACTGAGCCACCTTTGCTTTGGTCCAAAAGCAAACTCCACATCATCAGAGACGACAAATTTCTAACAATCTCTGTAGAATATGTGAAAATAACCTCAAGCTGTGAGACAAAAATAGTACTTTTTGGCGTAAATTTCGCAGCAAACCTTCGAACCTTCCGAATACTACCCCCTAGTCTCACTGTTGTACATATCTGAAGGATTGTTGTGAGCTTTGTCCCAAGGCCTAACTCCAAAACATGTAAAAATGCCGCCCAAAACAGCTCTGTGCAACTTCAAAAAACAGCGAGTTTTCACTGATGACAGCATACGCAAAAAGCCTTTACAAGGCTGCCACTGGTCTATTTCTTTATGAAAGCAAGCACGGGATCTTCTGATGCAAATCAAAGGGCTGCACCGGAGCTTCGATTCGGTCGGCTGGCAGCCATGTACCTCAACGCGGTATTCACGCAGCGTCCAATTCTGAAAGGCCCACGATTGAAAAAATGCATTTCTTTTACCAAAATTGGTGTCTCTCCAACTGCTCTAATTTGGGGCCACCGGGTCGTCACAACCTCCCCTGCAAAACGATGTTCATCCATGTTCATGTGTTATTCCATCCATGAACATCAAGAGCATGCCAGTTTTTTCTTTTCATCTGTTTCTCCCTCCTCTTTCATGCACCATCCATCTATGCTTTTTTTATCCATTTTCCTCATTTCCGGATTGGCGATCTTGGTAATTGGCCACATGACAACTATACCTTGCCTCCTTTGCCATGCGCCATGCACAACCTCCCCCTCAAAAAAATGATCATCCTCGTTCGTGTGTTATTCCATCAATGCACACCAAAAGCATGTTAGTTTTGTTTTTCATGTCATTGTTGTGCTGATTAGGTCAAAGCTAAGCATGAAATTCCACCGCTTTGTTCAAGCTGTATAAAGATAGGCCACAAACAGTTACAGTGGGTAAAAGAAGCATCAAGATGCGGTTTTCTGAGTCCCGACCCGGTGGGTTTCACTCTATTCAATGGACTTTTGTCTTCCTCCGAATGGCATTTTAGAGCTGATTGCGTTCCAACTGCTATAGGGAACTCGAGCACAAAAAGAGGGATGTTGTGGGCATAAATATGCAAAGTTAGAAAACGTGGTCACTAAGGAACCCTTTTCAGACAACATTTCTTGCGTATCTTGTAGCACATTTCCATGTGGCAAGCCACCGCTACAGGTGGCAACATTTTTACAATTTGTACTTTCGGCAATGAACAGACTTCAAAACGTCCTAAAAGTGTGTTGTTTCATTACAACGTTCTCAGTGCATCTGACATCGTCTCGCCTGAGATGAACATAACAAACTGATTTCATGAGTACTAAGAAGTTTCATATCATTAACGTAGTGTTCCCAAGGGTCACTTGCTCAAAGCTTTTGTTGGAGAAAAATTTCCGCTTCTTCCAAAATGGAGCTAATCAGTTGCAATTCACTGACCTCCATCGCCAAGAAAAACATGAGCAAGGAATTCATTTTTGCTTCTGTTGCAGTATTATGCTTATATTAGGACAGTGGAGATTCAGTTTCATACAGTTGGAAATAAAACTACCGCAGTGGCCATCTAACAGTCGGATTTGCTATCTGCTGACCAGTCGATTTTTTTGACTGCATTTGACCATTTTTCCATTCACATCACATTGTACGGATTTGAATTCCCAGTTCACCGCGTACTTTAGTTTCCTTTCACATGCGAAAAAAAATACGCCACTTGCTCCAGATGGCGTGTTTCACTTCTAGTTCAGGTTCAGGGGTTCTGGTGGCGGCCAGGGCCCTCTCCGAGCCGCCTGATCTACCGGTGCGCTGTTGCGCATCAGCAGCAAGGCCCGTGGTTCCCCGGGCCCGGCCACCTGCTGCAAAACGTGCACACACAAAGTCAATACAGCGATGAAACATACAAATGACTTTCTTGGGTAGGTTCGCAACCATGCCTGCTTTCCTTTTCACCCATATCTGCACCGGCATAATGACATAGCCACATTGTTCAACATCAATGTATGCATTTAAATCAAAAGCCTGTCCAATGTTTCCTACGGCCGGAGTTTCCCTCTGCAACCAAAGAATATTGGTTGGAGCCAAAGACACGTGTAAGAAAGTTGTCGATTTCCATTCCGTGGTTATTTTGTATTTTTAATAATTTAACAAAATTAACACGTCAACAACATCTGAGTTCTTCGATACTTTCACATACACTTGCGCAAATGGTTCCAGCCAAATCAAATGCAATGAATTAAATCTTTTCAACCGATCTCTGCCATTAGGGCTTCGGCTAGCCTTCGGGAGGCCTTGCTACGCCCCCCCTCCCCGAGCATAGGAATGTTTCCTTTATTGCCGTCATCGGTCGAGGGTGCTACACAATTTGTACACTCCCTTTGTTTCAATCGCCGAGCTTCTCATGCCAAAAGCACCTATGCAAAACCACTCCAACCACCAGACGAGTCGCACCACATATGGTTAGCTTTTCCCTACGTGCAATCAATCAACTCTCTGGTTTGGAGGGGGACGTATATTTCGGTCACCATGAGGTTAGCAAAATGATGGCTGAAAAATCGGATTCGATAATGATTTTTTCTGCAGAGCAGCAAATGTTCATTTCGTCGCACCTGTAACACTTGCCAACAGCAAGAGCCCATTGCTTTCTACTGCATACATCTCGGTTTCAAGCGGCCCACATGGTTACCGCGCGGTGGGTCATCCCTAGATCCATGCTCCACAGCTTATACCATGAGCTGCAAGTTCTTGACAACCCCCAACTCACAATGCAACTTCATTATTGCACTTGACCGGGGCATTAACCATGCATTCTCAGTTCTTATGGTCCCCCTTACTGATGCACGTTCGCTTTAGTCCATGCGTGAACTCCATCTCATCACAGAAGACGAATTTTTAACAATCTTTCCAGAATATGTGAACATAACTTCAAGCTGTCACACAAAAATAGTACTTTTTGGCGTAACGTTCCCAGCAAACCATCGAAGCTTCCCAATACTACCTCTGGGTCATTCTGTTGTACATGTCTCACAGATCGATGTGAGCTTTTTCCCAAGGCCTAACTCCAGAACATGTCCAAATGTCGCCAAAACCACCTCTGTGCAAGTTCAAAAAATTGCAAAATGTCAATCCTCCAACGAACCAACCACCTGCATGATATGTCCTCACCAACCCAAATACCTACCTAACACGTGCTATGCACTACAAAAGACCCCAATGAAAGGAGATTGAACGCAGATGGCTCCGGGGCTCCTTGCACTAACCTTCGAGGCGAGATCCATGATGACCAAAAAAAAGCAGCCAGTTTTCACCCAAGAAAGCATGCGCAAAAAAGCTTTACAAGACGGCCTCTGTTCTATTTCCATACAAAATCACGCACAAAACCTTATGGTACAAATCGAAGGGCGGCAGTGGAGCTTCGATTCAGTCAGCAGCCAGTTATGTACCTCAACGCTGTATACACGCAGTGTCGAATTCTGTAAGGACCACGATTGAAAGAATGCAGTTTTTTACCAAAATTGGTTTCCCTCCAACAGCTCCGGATTGGCGCCATCAGGTCGTTTTGAGCGAAAATTTCTTTTTCCGCGAACAAAGATTCAGGCTCTAACCAGCAGCCCTTAGTAAGCACTGCACCTTGGACTCATTCATATCACAAACATTTCGACTTTACAAAGCAGAGTATGTTGTTGGCCACTGACTTATATATTCTCGATGGCTTACTATTCACTTCGTTTACACAAGGACGTTTTGCTTCCTCGTGTCCTCTATTGCCTTATGCTTCTTATTTGTGTGGTTCACATGTGATGACCATGCGTAGTTCCTACCGAGGGCAGAAATCCTGAATAGCGCCAAAAACCCAGAAAAGCACCCACGTCAAGTGGGCTTCATAGCTTAATATTATAAAACATTGGTTTGCAGACACCAAAAACAGCCTTAGATAAACAGGGTCACATGATACCAAATTAGTATAAATGATCATCCTCATCGTGATCATCATGCATCACCACATGTCATGCATGTCAGCCAAATGACATTAATGTACACAATCTGTCAGTACCTTTTTGACCTGTGGAACTGGATTTCGGGTCCATTTCACTCCCCCCTCGTTGAAGACCGCGCAGGCGTAAACTTCGTCGTGTCTGTCGTAGTTCGTAGAACACAGCAGAGTGGTGATTGGCTCCGATATTGTCGTCGAAGGCGACTCCTCACTGTTGCAATTCTGTCCCTCCATCAGGTTGCTCAGGGCTTCTTCAAGGACTGAGGCTGCCCTGCTTCGGGTCGGCAGCTATGCGTCTTACTCGCAGTTCTTTCAGACTCGTTAGCGCCTCCATTCCTCAGTTTCTGTTGCACATTCGGGTTGATAATGGTCTCGTCATGTCTCCTCATTCAGTGCCATCGTACTCCCGAAGTCCTTGCTCATCCCTCAGTTTGCGCTGTAGTTGGGGACGACGCAGGCGAGGCAGTACGCACTCGTTACATTGTTCACCCTGTTTGTGTAGTTCGGAGAGATCCTCAGTTCTCGTAGTCCTACATTGACGCTCGCTAGTCACTCTTTTGGTTGGCCCATAGGCTAAGCTTACTTCATCATGACCACAGCATGTCTAATTCGCATTTGTCTGATGTAAGGGGTGTGCAGGAAAACGAACTTGCAGGTTTGCTGGGGTACAAACTCCAGTGCGAAGCAGTGCCATACAAACCTAACCTTAGGGTCTGGGAACCAACTATCCTTAGAGTATCTACTACGCTTAGGCGCAACAGTGTTTTCAGTCAGCTACGACAGCAATCACACTCCAACTGCTCCTTTTTTCTCCACGTCACTTGCAGGCACACAGAGAGTAGTCAAACAGTCAACAAACAGCAGAGTTATCATGTCAGTTTCTTGTATTTCTTTTCCTTCCTTTTCCCCCCTTGCGTGCAGTCAAAGCGCACGTGCACGTAACGGATATTCTGGCGAGCCAAAAATTTGTGCCACACTTGTCATACAGCGTGCTTTGGTCTGAAAATCTTTTGCTTCCCTTTCTTCTAGCAATATGGTGAAGAAGAAGAGTGTTCCTCGTCGTTACCTGTCCTCTTCAGCAACAGCACCTGCAGGAGCCCCTGCAACGGCACCAGCCCAAGCCCCACGCTTGCCCCAAAACCCGCTCCACAGCCAGCCGTCGCACCTTCTCACAGCCTATTGTTGTCGCCATCCATCCGCGTCGACGTTTGGGGAGTGGGTCACGTTCCACGGGGTCTGGGTCCTTTGTCCGCCTTCTGCAACGGCTGCACCCTCACTGTGGTTCCGGACAGGCTCTGGTGCGCTGCTGAGCGACCGCCGTCGCTCCATGCCTCCCGCCCCCCGGCTCACCCCTACCGGGATGCACTGGGCCTGGACCTGGGAGCCTGTGCCCCCCAGTGCCCCTGTGCCGGAGGAGTGGGTAATCCCTCCTCGCCATGGCCCCTCGCTCTTCCCCAGGAGGACATCCTCATGGAGATCGATGATGTGAAGGTGGTCGCCGCGGTTGAGCCTCTGGCCCTTGATCCAGATCAGCAGCGTGCGGCCACTGCAGTGGTCTACAGCGTTCACCACGCCATCTTCATCACGGCGTACCGTGCCTTCTTCCAGCACCAGTATTTGACATGGTCATAGGCCACCCAACCGCCACCCCAACCGACGACGACCAAAGCGGCCCACGCACAGCCATTGACATGGCCGTCCGAGACGCCATGCACCAACTGGGCCTCACCGACCTCACAGCAGGACTCACTGGCACACCCTCCCATTACCCCAACCAGGCCGCCACCCACCCCTCCCGGATCGACACGTTGTACGGAGACCGAACCACGGTGCCTGTCCACGCGGCAACCTACGGGGACCTCCCGCCCGCGGGCACGGGACACCGACCCCTCTACATCGACCTCATCATCCCCAACCTACCCCCGCCCGCAGCCACCCTGCCTGACAACACCCTCCCACCCACACTGCGGGTCCCGGCCAAGGACGACGGCGGCGCCTGGCACAGGTGTAACAGCGCCCTACACGCCATCCTGCGACGCCCTGATGCGCCAACACCCACCATCGCTATGCGCCGGGCGGCACAAGCATGCGGCATAAAGCGCAAGACCAGCCACACGGGAGCACCACCGGATCTCACACTCGAACAGCTTGTCCATGACATCTGGACCACGAATGAGGAACTCGCCACCCTGCTGCGCCCCAGCACACCAAAGGCACGTGACCGAGACGCCCACCTCCGCGCGTTCCTCACCACCCGCTGCCACCAACTCCAGGAGGGGCACTGCCACCGCATAGCGGCCGCAGCCCAGGAACGCAAAGGATACGGCGGAAGCGACACGGCGTACAAGTCCCTGCGATACGTCAGCCGCGTCCTGGAGGACGCGGGACACCATACCATCCACGCGGTGTACACCCCCGAGGGGGGCCTCACCAACGACCCCGACACCATCCTCCAGGCCGTACTGGACAGCTTCCAGGCACAACAGGGGAACGCCCTCCCCGAGCTCGAGCCCCATACCAGAAGCACCATCCGCGAACATGTGCCCAAGGTCTTCAACCGGGAACAGCAGCGCGCCATCGAACACGACCCCTTCAGCATCTCAGAACTGCAACGCGCCCTAGACCGCCCAAAAAAGGGGGTCGTGCCCGGCATCGATGGACTACTGGCCGAAGCATACCAACGCCTGACACTGCCCGTCAAGCGCCGCCTGGCAGCCCGCCTGTGGGACATCGTCACGGGCACCACAGCCATCCCCCCTGAGTGGGCCAACCTGGTCCACCCCCTCTACAAGAAGGGGGACTGGGTGCAGCCGGGGAACTGGCGGCCCATAGTCTGTGCCACCACCGAAGTCAAGCTGGTGTCGACGCTCATCCTGGGCCGCATCGCGCCGGCGGTCTTCGCCCACGTGCCCGCCAGCATGTGGGGGGCCATGGCCGGCAGGTCCCTGAAGGAGGCCATCCTCGTCCAGGACACCGCGCTGGACATGAACTCCTACAAGATGATCGTCGCCTCCCTTGATGTCCAAGGCGCATTCCCCCACGCCCTGCACCGGCTCCTCACCGAGGTATGGGATGCCATGGGCGTCCTGTTCCTATTATTCATGATCGGCTACATCCAGACCCGGCTCTACGCCGTCATCACGACCGCAGGCGTTATTCCCTGGACGGGCACACACAGCGGGGTCCCCCACGGTGGCGCCGAGGGCCCCTTCCTCTACCTCGTTGTCACCCTCCCGCTGGCATTTGAGCTGGCACGAATAAACCCGGCGTACGCCCCATACCCGCTACAGTCACCCCTCATCAACTTCGCGGACCACAATCTTCTGACTACGGCCACCCGCCACCGCGACCCAGAGAACGCAGGGCTACTAACGACCACCAAACAGGTGTCCGCCACTCTCCAGCTCACCAGGACCTACCTGGACGCCCACCAACTCCTGGTGCACCCCCGCAAATCGGTCGGGCTAGCCAACATCGGGACTCCGGCCCCCCACATCCGGAGAAACGGACCCCTACACCTGGAGGACACCACAATCCACCTTGGAGTCACACAGGCCACGCGGCAACACCACATCGCACTCCCAAACAAGCTGGAAGGGCGCCTCGCACAGCTCCCCCGACTTGCCAGGGGCGAACTCCTGTCTACGCAGGGCCTGGCATACTTCATGGAAGCGGTGCTCAACGCAGCCATCGGGTACCAAGCCCTGCACCTCCAGCAGCCCCAAGACGCCCTACGCCACGCTCGACAGCAAGAGACAAAGGCATGGGCGCAACACGGGGGCTGGCCCACGTCTTTCCCCAAGGAGGCCATGATGGCCCACTGGCGCTACTACGGGGACAATACAGGCGCCCTAGTCGGCACGGCCTATGCCAACCACGCAGGGCACCTCCTAAACAGGGTAACACACAACCACCAACCCGAGGTTCGGGAAGCGGCAGCCATACGCATAAAAGAAGCGCAAATGGCCAGCAACACCTGCCCGTGGTAGATACTGGTACAACACCGTGTCCCCACCTCTGTGGGGACCGGCATTTGGGCCCAGCTACAACTCATCCTACCAGACCGCACACACGCCCCTCTGACGAACCACCACTGCGATCAGCAGGGGCTACTCGTGGCCACGCACACCGACGTCCACAGACACCCGGCAGGCGACGTGGACACCCTACACCTCATGGGGGCCACCATCACCATAGTGTACATCACCCCAACACAGATGAGGGTCATGGCACAGTGCGGAGCCCACCACGCCCTGCTCCTCTCTGACCCCCGATTGCCAGCACGCCGCGTCTTCCAAGCATATCTCTGCGCATGCGCTACGAAGGCAGTGCGCGCGATGCCGAACCAAAGGACATCAATACGGCGTACAAGACCTTCCAACATCAGCATCCCCGAGACCGCCCAAGCGAGCACGAGACCACGAACGACGGCAGCACAAAGCAGGAGGAGCCCACCCCGTCAGCCGAAGGCTGGACTCATCCCACCATCCTGCTGCTAGTGACGCGTTCCCGTGGGGGGCCGGCCACGAAACGCTGCGGTGACACGCACAGGTGAGCAGGCAGGCAAGGCACTACGCTCACAAGGGCATCAATACGCTCGTGTCATGTGACAAAGCGTTTCAGAATCCTTGCCAACCTGCAAAGAGGGAACAAAAGTATGTACAGCAACACATCAGGATATGTACACATGGGGTTAAGACTGGACTGGGGTAAGGGCATTACAGGACAATAGACACTCAGTCCCAACTCATATCCCAATCCCAGGTCCGACCCTCTCAGTGGCTGGTGGGGGCGGGGGCTCAAACACAACCCATGCCCTGCTCAGTCCGGACCCTGAAACTCTGCCAATGGGAGAGGTGTCCCGCCCAGCCACAGGCGAGTTCCTGGGAACCAAGGCGCTCCAAGGCCAACCGACAGTGGCTCCCCACGCTCCCTGAACTACCAGTCCCAACTCCCCTCTGAGCCAGAGATATGGCCCCGCCATTATCACCCAGGAGTTGGTAGCTGAAAATGGGCTGTTTCAGCCCAAACTGAAATTAACTCAAAAATCCCCAGAAATTGACCCCTCGTCCGGACCCGCCAGAGGTAGGGACGAGGCAACTGACCCTATGCCCTTCGAGTACCAACTCCTTGGAGCCCTCACCCAACCTGGTTCCCTCTGAGGTTCCGGGATCAGGGCAACACGGATGAGTCAAGTGGGGTCATGATGCCAAAATCACCAAAACTGGCGTCATTCCCACGCGTGGCTCGCCCGACCAAAGTAAGGCCAATGACTCACAGGGTAGGAGGCAGGACCTAGGACTCATATCTGAGTGCACAATCCAGAATTCGGTCCGGGCTCCCTATGGGCTTAGAGAAATGGGGCCGCCAATTGACCACACGGAAGGGGGAAATTGGGGTCCCAAAATGGGGTCATTTTGGCTGCTTGAAATGAGCCAAAATTCGGTGTGCTCCCAAAAGTATATCTCCAGGCCGGCTTGGAGATCAGATCCGCCATCCCATACGCGATCGACCGGGAGTCCAATGAAGACTCCCATGCACTTGGCTCTCAAAGATCTTCATGCCAATTGGCGTGGTGACGATCCCAATTGGGTCCACAAATGTCAAAATTGCAAAATTGCCCACACCCACTTTGGGCTAGCGCCTCAACGAAGGTGGCTCCGCTTCGCCCACGTGGTGTGTCGACCATGGGGACCAATGTCCCTATCACCCATGTCATATATGGTCCATTGGTCCAAGCGTCCGGCGTGCACGAAGGTTAGAACATGGTGCACGGCGGGCAGCAAAAGTGGAAAAATGCTCAAAATGGCCAAAAATGCGCACACTCATGGTTGGGGCAAATGAGGCACATGCCCGACTTGGACCGGAGTGTGCCATAGGGTTGGTATCAAGTCATATGTATCCAACATATCTTTTGGGCGTCGCCCAACTCCTCCGGTATTGGGAATGGCAGGGTCGCCAAGTGAGCCCATGATTTGGGATAGTCCCAAATCGCCAACATGGCGGCCACGGTATGCCAAGCCTAAGAGGAGTTTTCCGCTGGGTTCAAGATATGTTGGGCACCGAAGTATGTACCTCCATTACATACTTGAGTCATGATGTCAATTGAGCGCAACGTTGAGATACAAGGTCGCCACTTGACATCATGACGGGCCAAAAACGGCAAAATTGGCACAAAGACAAACCAAAGTGCCTTGAAAGGCGCACAATTATATTATAATATCTTTGGCTTGGATCGTGCAATCAACTAATCCTCCTAAACACAATGATCTGACACCAATGACCTTCGATCCCACATATGTCCTCCACTTGGGGCGCCTTGAAAGGTTACGAGCGCTACTTCCCAAGTGGGCACATGAAAATATGGAAAATTGCAAAATACACACCTTGCTCCCAACGCATCGCCTCGGGATCACCACACAAGCTTTCCTTCACGAAGGTTAGGCTTGCAATTGTTTGTAGGGAGTATGGAGAAGGGGGTTGCACAATATGAGGTCCATTGGCGGGCTTGGCTTTGAGTAATGGACCCGCCAAATGGGCACGCAACACAACACATGGCACATACCACATATTGCCCAAAAAGGTAGCTCCCACCACGATATGTCATGCCCCTCCAAGGGCATAACTTTGTGTCAATTGCTCATAGGAACTCAAGGAGAGTTCCTATGCAACACCAACACTTGCGCGCTACACTCGAAAGTTATCCTAACGAACGCAATATCATGGCCATAGAGTTCCAACGCAAACTCTACCCTCTTGACCATGATCCATTACACTAGCGCGCACGTGTGGAGACGCAAGGCATATAATGCTTCCCAAATTACGTCTGGAGTATTGTGAATACATCCCACGTTTCCTTATCGTAATTCCTCGCAAGCAACACGAGATATGACCTTCACAAGTGGCCTCACGAATCAACTTTGTTTTGCCCATATCTTTAAGACAAATGGAGGGCAGGATAAAAGGGAAGTTGATTCGTGCATAGGGAAGCACGTAGGTCCACTCGAAAGAGGTCAGATCAAGTGCGGGGATGTCGAAGTCAAAAATCCGATTTCGACATCCTGAAAAATTCGGATTAAGGTTGCGAGTATTAATTATGAAAATTGCGGAAGCGTCCATTAAGTTCCTGAAGGCTTTGGAGCCTTCGTGACGGATTGCGTTAAAATTTCCATTATAAACAGTTAAACTGGCGGTTACGGTAAAGTCGCGATCCAACCGCCAGCAGTCAAAACAGTGAATATCAGAACGGAAGCGTAAAACTTGACGGAAACAATATGAAAAGAAAAGCCTGTTGATTCCTGACATTCTGATATACAAATCTCCGCTGGCGGTGCATCGGTTGCCGATGCGGGGCTTTACGGCACAGAACGGAGCGTCAACGGGCGTCCCTTCCGTCCCTTCCGTACATGGGGTTAGTGGACCGGAGACCGGTTGTATGCCGTAACCTAGCCATGGGGTTCTGGGTACCGCTTCACCCCCCTCCTTAGAGCGAACCCTGGGGGGGGCTCGATAAAACCCACGCATGGCAGCGGGTACCCAGGACCACTTCCTGAAAAGGGGGGGGGGTGTCACATCCTCACTTCAGTAAGTCACAGTAGAATAGGTATGATGTTGTATAAGCTCGTAGCACATGCAAAATATTCAGTATCAAGTATCAAGTCCCGGGTCCTGGCGGCGATTGTTCGGCATCCAAAAGACCCGTTAACCCATACCAGGCGCACCAAGTGCCGGCTGCTACGGTCACCACCACAGTGGTAGTGGCATACACGGCCAACATAGGCGACACACGACGACCGAGGTGGTCCCACAGGTCGAGAGCGACCACAAAGATCCATCAGCTACCCCAAGCTTCCCAAGGCACACCGACTGGGGAGAGTCCCCACGGGTCCTTCCTCGGGCGCACCATGTCCATATTCATACGACGCGAGTCCAGAGTACCATAGTCGAACTCCTTAAGAACCCCAGATCTTAAGGGAACTCCTCCTTAAGGGATCGGGTATCAAGGCCGTCTTCTCCCTCGCCCTACTGCCACGAAGGCCATACATGAGGGAGTCCTCATGCAGTGTGGGCGGAGGCGTCGACTCCTCAAACCACCAGTTTCCCAGGCACACTGACCGAGGTCAGGAGCACCGGAGGCCGCCATCCGAATGCAAGTTTCGTCTGCGAATCGGTAGGCTCACACTGGGACTGACAGTGGCGGACCGCTGGGAGTGTAGTCAGACAACTGGGCTTCCCGCCTGGCGCCATCAGGATCTCCACACATCACAGCGAATAGGGCAACACGGTATCACAGGCACTCAAACAGTAGAATCTGTATTCAGGTACTGGTCCAGGCTGGACCAGGCTGTATGAACATGTACACGGCGACTCAAGGCGCCTCTGTATCCCGATTCGTGGTGAAAAACAGTCCATCCCTCAGCGATGGGCTGATGACACTTAACATACAGATGCACATATCCTGGAGGGCAGAGTAACAACAACAATCTGGGTAAATAGGCGTGTAAACGCACTCTGGACAGAGTGCCAAACCACGCCACGGTCAGGATAAGGCAAATGCAGGAGGGTGGACAGGATAACGCCTGAGTTCAGGCATATATAGTCTCGAGACACACGTCGACTGGTCTGGATTCCGCAAGTGTCATGGAACCAGACCACACACCAAAAATCGCAATGCCGATGACAGCGGCATCCGTTGCGCAACGTCGTATGGGCTTCAAGGCCCCAAGAGCTCAGAATTATGAACGTCAGTCGCCCTACCTGCTTTCCCAAGGATTCAGCAGGGGGGGAAGTGACGAAAAGAATTGAAGAGAGGGGCCATCCTCCTCTGGATACAGCAGGGGGGGGTACATGGCCACTCTGTCACCGAAAGATGGAAGAGAGCAAGCAAGTAAGGGACGATTCGTCGGCCTCACAAGCGCTCATGACACATCAGGGGAGAGCTCAGGGCACTGATCAGGCGCCCCTGGCTGCAATCGCCCGGGTGAGTGCTGCCAAGTCCGAAACGTGGATCTTGGTCTTGTGCTTGCGGATGTACTCCATGAAGGGAGTATTGACCCGCGGCACGAACGAGGAGACGGGTTCCCAGGTATCGTGGGACGGCCCATAGCCTCGCCAACGAACCTTGAACTCCAGACCTCCGGGTGCCGAGGCTTTCGGACGCTGAGCCAGGATCTTCTCGACAGTATAGTCGTCCTGCTCAGCATAGTCATCATCCGAGTCTGCCTCATGTGCGGCGTAGCTCAGGGACACATGTTGGCCACGGAGGTCGGGTTCCCGCACACGGAGCTGACTCTCGTGGCGCTCCCGGAACTGTCCGTGACCCACCTTGATGCGGTAGGTGTCCTCACCAATCCTGCGCACCACCTCGCCGGGTGTGAACCAGGTCTTGGTGCGGTGGGTGCCCATAGGGCGGGGTCTGATCACCCACACCGGGTCTCCCACCCTGAACTTCTGCGCTGTCGAGCTCGGGGCGGACTTCTGACGCTCAGCATGCTCCTTCTCAAGCTGCTGGCGGATGTCCCGCGCCGTTTGCTCTTGCCGCGCAAAGAACTCCTTCGCATCCATAGCCATGCCATCACCAGACAAGGGAAGTCCCCTACCCAGGGGGTCCCTGCCAAACAGAATCTGGTGAGGGGACAGACCGCCCGGTGTGGGGGTGTCATGATGGGCCTTCAGAGCAGGCCACATCTCCTCAAACCAGTTCCGACGTGGATTGGTGATGTGGATCTTGCGCAGCTTCTCGAACAGCTGCCGTCCAGCCACTTCAGCACGGCCGTTAGACCGGCTGAGATAGGCGACGCTCTTGGCATGACGTGTTCCCATGAGGGAACACATAACCTTGAACCAGCCACCAGTAAACTGGGGCCCCCGGTCACTGCAAATGGTGCGGGGGATGTCAAAGACGGTCAGCCAATGACGAATCATCATGACTGCCACTTCCTTGGCAAGCAACCCCTTTTTGCGTGCCGGAACGGCTACAACGTAGCCGCTGTGGCGGTCCACACAGAGAACCACACAGTCAAAGGTCTCTTTGCCAATGTGCACCTCGGGCATGGAGAAGACGTCCATAGCCACGCTCTCCATGGGCTGGTCAAGAACCGGGGTACATTGGGGTTCCCCCTTGACGTTCCGGTTATCGGGATTGCAGGCCTGACAGACCGAGCAACCCTTCCTGACCTTCTTGATGGCGGTGTAGAGAACGATATGGTCGATCTCGAACCGACGCTGCATGTCAAGGGATTGCTTCTTGACCCCTGGGTGCAGCATGTGGTGGTGCCAAGCTTCACACAGCTCGAGCACCCGGGACTCTGGGACTAGCAGCTTACCATTCCGGTAGAGCTTGCCATCTTCCTCAGTCAGCCCCTTTGGCCACTTCTGCCCGTCATCAGGGTCGGTCACAGCCCTATACTCGGCCGCAAAGGCCTCAGACCTGGCGTAGTCGTCAGGCCAGTCGTCCTGGAGGCAAGACTTAGGGAAGAGGTGCTTGTCGGACTCAGCTCCCTCGGGGACGAGTACTCTGACCGCTCTGCTCACCCTGGTTGCGAGGGGGGCATCCGCAGCCATGACGACGAAGCATTTGGCACCCTCCTCCTCCATCAGGCGCTCCATTTCGATGATCCTCTTGGTCTCAGCGGTCTCAGCCTCATCGCCATGGGCAGAGATGTCCTGCATGCCCTTGCTGGCGGGATAGGCCCACCTACTGAGACAGTCCGCCACGGTGTTATCCTTTCCAGGAATATAAACAACCGTAAGGTCGAACTTGGCCAAGGTCTCGTGCCATCTTGCCCGTCGGGAGGCGGGACCTGAGGGGGTGTCCACGTGCTCCTTGTGCCACGACTGCAGACTCTGATGGTCGGTGCAGACGGTGACGGGATGGAGGGCTATGTACCCAGCCCATTTCCTGAGAGCCATGACGATGGCATACGCCTCCTTTTCACGGGGCGTCCACGTCCGTCTCTGGCCTTCCGCCAGGACTCGGCTCCAGAAGGCCACGGGCACGTGCCTCCCGTCGTCAAGCACTTGCTCCAACACAGCCCCAACGGCGTAGTCGGAAGCGTCGGTGCGCAGGACGAACCCTCGGTCGGGATCCACGAGGTGCAGACCCACTGCGGATAGCAGCGCCTGCTTCATCCCCTCAAAGGCACGGTCGGACTCAGCTGTCCAGACCAGAGCCTTCTTGGACCCCTTCTTGGTCTCCTCTCGGTTGCCCTTGAGCATGGTCGTCATGGGGGCTGCATACTCGGCATACATTTTGATATACCCCGAGTAGTAATTGCAGAACCCCAGATACGCCCGTAGCTCAGAGACCGTTTTGGGCTTTTCCCAGTGCTCAATCGCAGCCACCTTGCCAGGTATGGGCTTTCGCTGCCCGTTCCCGACTACGTGGCCAGCGAAGACCACCTCGCTTACCGCAATGGTGGCCTTGTCACTGCTGCCCGTGAGTTTGTGCCGAACCAGAAGGTCCAGCACTCGAGTGACGTCCCTTTCATGTGCCTCCAGGAGCTCCTCGTAGCTCATGCTGGGGTCCCTGGACGCGATGATCACGTCGTCCACGAAGGGGTCCGCACAGTCGCGCACCGGCTCAAGCAGGTTCTCCAGCATCCGCTGAAAAGCCGCATTGCCGTTGGTGACGCCCATGGGCATCACCTTCCACTGGAGAGGTCCAAGTGGAGTGCTCATGGCTGTGCAGGCACGGGACTCCTCGGCGAGAGGCATCTGATGATAACCATGTTTCAGGTCAATCACCGTGAAGATCCTCCGCCGGTGTTGCTTTTGCAGCATGTCCTCAATGAGGGGCAGCGTATAGCTGTCGTGCTGCGTTTGGGCGTTCAGGCCGCGGTAGTCGACCACGAGCCGCCACTCACCGGCAACCTTCTTGGGGACGACGAAGCACGGAGAGGCCCATTCGGAGTGGCACGGCTCGAGCCAGCCTCTCTGGATGAAGTCACGGAGGATCTTCTCCATGGCCTCTTTCCTCTCGCCCCTCAGGGCAAACTCCTGGTGCCGATACACACGGGGGTCCTGCTTCAGTCGTATCTTGGCCTCGCCATACGGTCCACGCACCGGTGGGGGGAACACAGGTTTTCCGCTGAAGAAGGTCTCGCCATACGTCTGCTTCAGCCTGGCCCTCAACGCCTGGATCTTGGGGCAGTCATCGGACTCTGCCTTGGCTTTTCCGGGCACTTGAACCACGGAGCTTACTTCAGGGTCAGCTACTCCGCTCGCTTTCGGCTCAGGTGGTCTTCCCAGGTGGCCCAAAGGG
The DNA here is from genome assembly GCA_964036045.1 of Eutreptiella sp. 'Long Island Sound 2002'. NCBI lineage: Eukaryota > Euglenozoa > Euglenophyceae > Eutreptiales > Eutreptiaceae > Eutreptiella > Eutreptiella sp. 'Long Island Sound 2002'. The sequence continues at coordinate 125,363,481 of OZ038381.1, read as the reverse complement.
CCATCTCTGGTCTTGCCTCGGAACAGATCGCCGTAGGTGGGTGGGTTACCGCCAGGCGGCTCGTCTTGGCTGGACATGTGATCCAGCACCCTCTGTACGAAGGTATTCCCGTCATAGGAGCCGGAGACGATTGAGTCCACTTCCCACCAGGCTTTGTCCTGGCCTTTGCCCTCACGCTGGTTTACCCAGTCGTGAAAGGGCTGATCCATATACCCCTGAACCAGATCCCACTCCTCTTCAGTGAGGGGGTCTTCCGAATCTGATTCTTCGATGTCAACAGGGGGAACCGCAAAGCATTGCCGCCATGGCTCTGCTATGATGCGGTTGACACACAAGAAGTCCGTGGTGTCGGCCTGATCAAGGCCCCCATCCACATAGTGGAATTCTGTTGGCCATCTCTGGGGCGGCATGGGCTGTCCCTTAGCGTCCTGATAGACACACTCTCCAGCCGGTAGGACAACCTTGTTTAAGGTCATGTTGGTCAATGAGGCTACCCAATGTCGGGTACTTTCCTGTTCGGTGCATCCCATAGGAACAACCAGCACTGCCTTGGAGCGGTCCTTGCGAATCTTCGCTATCGCTCTCGGAATGTCCCAGCGGGGGCAATGGATCCACATCAATCCCTGATGCGGACCCCAGTGCTTCTTCCACGCGGAGTCCTGGGCGCTCCAGTACTTCTCACATACCCGCAGATGGGCGGAGGTTCCTGAAGAGAACGCATCCAGGGCCAGATCCGACGCTCCCAAGTCCGCGACAACTCGGCTCGCCACTTCCGGCCTTACGCCGTACTCCTGGTTTGCAGGACCAGTTGGCTCAGTGTCCAGCGCGGCCACTTCGAGCTGATTGCGTTCGGGGTGGATCCATTGGCATTCCACATGGTGCTCAGGTGACGAAAGCCACGAGAGTTGGTCGTCCTGGTACAGGGTCATGGAGGCCTGGGCCGGGAGGACGCCGGAGTCCGTCTCCATCATGAAGTCGTACCCGACGATCATGTCCCAGTCCATCTCGGCCTCGTAGAAGCTACCGTGCAGGAGGATTTCCTTGCCGAGGTCTGGGCGGCTCAGCTCACGATGGTTCATGAACTGCAGCCCAATGGCCGCTTCCTTCGTGCCTCCCACCATGTACTGGCCGTTCGCCACCTTCAGCCTGACAGGCTTCCGACTGTCGGTCAGACACTCTGGCGGAAGTAGGCCAGCCTTGACCAAGCTGACTTGAGCTCCCGTGTCGACCAACACGTCGAAAACCTTTTCCACTTCCCCGCATAGGGCACGGACCTTAAGATGCAACTGCCGCTCGCGACCGACACGGCGCACGGCGTGCAAACTCAGGATCTCCGGCCGTTCCAGAAGCTCCACAAGCGACTGGTGCAGGTCGTGGACAATGGGCTCAGGCTGCCCATCTGCAGCATCCAGCTGCGGTCCGGGTGATCCTCCGATACTCTCGGATAGATCCTGTAGTACATCAAACACATTCTTGGTCGCGAAGGACGGACGGGTGCAAGGGTTCGTGCCTTCACTTGCCCTCACCCCGCCTCCGCGACTGGGCGCCGGACCGGGCCTTCCGCCCGCGACAGTCCCCTTGTGCTTATCGACTCCCGACTGGGATGGTTCGGCGCTTCCCACGTCACCATCCTGCGACCGCCCTAGCTGGGGCCCTTGGCTGCAGGGGCTCCGCTAGGGGGCGTCGGTTGTGGAAGAGGGGGTGTTCTCCTCGGCCTCAACGTCGCTGACGCCCTTCTTCCTTCCCCCTTTCTTACCCTTGTTCTTGTCCTTGTCCTTGTTCTGGTCATTCTGGTTGTTCTCCTTGTTCTTGTTGTCCGATCTGGGGACCCAGTTCCGCTTGATCTCCTGGATCTCCTTGGCCAATTCGGTCCCAACCGACGACATCAGCTTGGCCAGCTCGTCCTTGTCCACCTCCATCTTGGCTTCCCGGATACCCGCGGGCGCACGCTTCTTCGACCCGTGCGCCTTCTTGTAAGCCTCCGTGTCGGCCTTGTGGACGGGGCATGTTCGGTGGTCATGGTTGAAGCCTTTCTTCCTCCCATAACACACGAAACAGCCCTGCGGGTGAGCTCGTATGAACTCCCCAAAGGACAGCGGAGGGTCGCCAATGCGGCGAGGGTCCCTCTTCTCCTGCTTCCTCCAACCCTGCTGCAGGGGCTTCCAGTTTCCTGGCTTGCTCCCCGCGCTCAGGTTCCTGGCCACGAAGGCACAAACGGCCACCTCGGCGGGCTCATCGTCGTCGTCATCGTCGACGAGAGTCTCATCGCCGCCGGCTCCCGCTGGGTCCATGGCATCTTCCCCGCCAGGTCCCTCGCCAACGTAGTTGACGTCGCGGTCGCCGGGCCTCAACCCGCGGGTGTGGTTGAGGTTTCGGTACTCCTTGAGTACTTCCTCGCCAACCCACTCCAGGATCTCGTCGCAGCTCATCCGCGCCGGGATGGGCTGCAGACGGATGGTCTGGCCGCTCAACTCACAATCGTCAAGGCGCCACATCGCGGTCTTCTCGCGATCGCCCGAGACGGTGATGAGAAGAGCGTTCCGCAGGGAGTGCCGTTTGACATCCCGGGCCACGTTCTTCTTCGAGCCAAGCCACCACGTTCGTATAATACTCCTTGGGGAGCATCATCTTGACCGTGTGGTTGGACTTGGCCCGCTTGGATTCCTCCTTTGTGACCCTTTTGATCCATGCTTCCGGCAGCATGGAGAGCAGGCGAGCCTGCTCGTCACCCTCGTTCCAGTCCTCCACGTTGCGGCGGAAGAGGGTGTATTTCCCTCGGAAGTCCCGCCAATCTCGTAGGCGGATCTCCCGTCCATCATGCTCAAGCTTGATGGACTTCCAGCGCTTGGCGGCCACCTGCGGAGCGTCCACCCGCTCCTGCTCGTTGAGCCACTTCTTGGCCTCCTTGAGGGTTATGATTCTCCCCTCCTTGGTCGCCACGAAGTATAGCTCGCCGAGCACTTCCGGCAGGCGGTACCTGAACCGTTTGAAGACGTATCTCTCCGCATCCGCGGGAGGCAGGTCTTCAGTGACGGTCAGCCCCCAATCGTCCAGCTTCTCCAAGAAGCGGTCGAGGCTGAGGGGGTTGCCATCGTACATGGGGGGCTTGATGTCCTTCAAGTCTTCCCACACGGCGGCGTCCGCGGCCTTAGAGACCATGAACGCCGGCCGCGTGGTCGACCGAGGTTCCCATCGGCCTCGCCCACGGACTCCCACGGCCGCCACGTCCATCTCCTCCATGGAATCCCTGTGGCTACGCCGCGGTTCCTCCACGTACGCTGAACCGAAATGTTCATGCCGTACTGCATCCATGTACGCATCCTCATCACGGCGCCGGCAGCTGCGTTCAGCGGCCTCCTGTCGTACACCACGCGGCGGGCTGATGTCGAACTCCTCCAGGTCCAGGTCCAGGTCCTCACCTTCGCCGACATCCCACTCCACGTCTCCTCTGGGGACCTCATCCCTGAGTCCACCATAACGTCCTCCAGCCCTGGGGATTGGCGCCGGGGCTGGTGCCGGGCGTCGGGGGCGTACAGGCGTCCGCTGTGGGGCACGGCGGTTGTCATAGTCCGCGCTGAGCCACTCATCGCGCACTTCCTCACTGCCACTGCCGGGCGGCACGCGCTCGTTGCGGCGGCCCGCGCTGTGGTGAGAGGGGGCGGTGACAGAGGGGGCACTGGCGCTGGGGCGACTCCTGGGGGCTCCGCCGGGGGCGTGGGGTCTGCCTGGACCTGGTCCGAGTCCCCAGCCGTCGTCCGACGAGCCAGACTCCAGGGGTGGGTGGTCGCTGCTGACGCTCCCACGGGCTTCCAGCGCATCCAGCCTCTCCTGCAGGCCGCTGACGACGTTGGTCAGCGACTTGGTCTCGGCCCTGGCGATGTCCAGCTCCTTCTGCGCGCGCGCGGCGACCCCGGAGATGCGAGCCATCTCGACCTTGCCCGTGTCTACCTCGCACTCGAGGGAAAAGACCCTCCTGCGGAGGTAGACAATCCACCGCCAGGTGGTATCCGAGTCGCCGTTCCCTGGTGGGTCGTTGGGGTCCCCAGGGGGTCCTCCAGGAGGGCCTCCGCCGGGTCCGCCCGGTCCAGGGGGTCCTCCCCCGCCCGGTGGTCCGCCTCCAGGGGGTCCACTCGGTGGGCGTCCTCCAGGGGGTCCTGATGGTCCTCCGCCAGGGGGTCCCGGTGGGTCTCTGCCGGGTCGCCTCGGTGGGTCCGAGGATGGGCGCTTCCTCGTGATGCCGAAGTCCATGTCGTCATCCTCGCCCATGTCGCCCCACCTGGGCGTCTCGGTCTCGGAGGACTCCGAGCTCCGGTAGGGAGGAGGGAGATCCTCATCCTCACCTTCCGGTTCCATGGGGACGTCTCCGCCGCCTCCGCCCGTCCAAGCCACCACTTGGCGATGTGGACGGCCTCGTTCATCCCCGTCACTGGCGGTGAAGAAGGGGTCACTGTCGTGGGGGTGCCCACCCGCTGGCCTCCGCGGCCTCTCGGGGGTCTTCCCCTTGCCCTTCCTCCGTCGAGGGGCGGTGGTGCCACTGCTCCCACTGCTGCCCGTGTCGGCCTCATCCAGCGCCATCCTGGAGGAGGCGTCCCCTTCGAAAAGCTTTCGAAGGGTCTCCACTCGTGCTGCTCCCGCGGGAGTCTCACGGCGGAGTTTGGCCTCTGCCTCCTCCATTGCGGCGGTTGTGGCTGCGGCAGCTCGCGCTTCGGCTTTCTCCCGAGCACGAGCCGCCTCGGCTTCCCGGGCCTGCTGCAGCCGCGCCTTCTGCGCTTCCAACGCTGCCAGCTCCGCCTCCGTCTTGGCCTTCTCCTCAGCGACCTTCCCTCGCGCAGCCTCGATGGCTTCCTTCTTGGCGGCGTCCTCCTGGGCCTTAGCCGTCGCTTCGGCGTGGGCCCTTTTCTCCGCCTCCTTCTTTGCCCTCTCTTGGGCAAGCGCCTCCTCCAGCGCCTTCACCTCGGCCTCCTTGCAGGCAATGGCCTCCTGCGTCAGGCGGGCTTCCTCGTCGGCTGCCGCCAACTCACCGTTGACCTGGGCAGTCGCTGCCCCATGGGCGGCTACGGCCGTGAGTCCGGCCGCAATGGCCGCCACGGTCTGGGCGTGGATGGCCATGCCATGCGCCCACTCCGCAGCCTCCTCCTGGGCGATGCCGGCGGCGCCCTCCACGGCAGCGCTGTACTGCCTGGCCCGTTGCCGGGCAACCCGACGGTTGCAGGGCAGCCCACAGGCGCGCTCACAGGCGCGCGCCACGTCCCTTTCGGGAGCGACGCTGCTGCTGGAGCTGGCCTGGTCGGCCGGCATCCTCCCGCGGTGGGCCGACTCCACGTCGCTGCTGGGGCCTGCTGGGGCCTGCCGGGCCCTCAGGAGCAGCGGACGGGGCTTGGCCTGGGTCTGCTTGGCGACTTGGATGTAGTCGCCAAGGGTGGTGGAGCCTGGGTGGTGACCACCATTGGCCCGTTGGGGAGTGGGGGCTGGGGTTCCGCCCTTGGCGCCTTGGGCGGCTTCGGCGGCCAGGGACTCCTGGTACTCCCGCCACCTCCGGTCCCTCTTCTTGTCCCCGGCGGACCGCTTCTCCTTCCCCGGAGACGCGCTGCTGCTGCCCTGCAGCCTGCGCTCGCTCCCCGGTTCCGGGAAGTTCTTCTCGATCACCACCCACAGGGAGACGTTGATCGAGGCGCCCGGCGGGTAGGCGTTGGGGTCCTCGTCCTCCTCAATCCCGTCGGGGCGCAGCCCTTCGCCGGGCCTGTCCGGCCGGGTCCACGTCCTCCAGCGCTTGCGGCGGAAGCGGTACTCGTACCCTTCCGCCCGCAGCCACTCCTCCACTGCCCGCAGGCGGTCCTCCCCCATGTCCTCGCGGAGCTCGAAGCTCCCGGGCATGCCGCCTTCGCACTGGGGATTGCTGTAGCGGTACTGCTGGTCCCACAGCAATCCGCGCAGCAGGCGCGCCACATGGGGGTGGGGCTGCGGCCACCTCCTACCCGCTTCTTGCCAATTCACCATGGCAGCGGGGGCGTAGTTGGTCTTGAGGTCCTTGATGTGCACTCCTTCAACTCAACGAACTGGTTGTGGTTGTTGAGGAGGGTGCTGCAGCACTGGATTGGAAGTGCGGCTGGTGCTGGTCAGCCGGTGGTTGTGGAGGTGGTTGACGCGGCCTTGCTGGTCGGCCGATGGGACTCCGGGTCGGCCGATGGGGCTGATGCAGGAGTCCTGCTCTGTGCACCTCTTTCACGGTTGCTGCGCGGTCAGGGCGATGCTCTGGACGGCGCTGCAGGCTCTGTGACGAACTCGGCGCTGTCGCTGAGTGGCGCTGCGAGCCGCTGCGCTGCGCTGCGAGACGCTGCGCTGCGCTGCGAGCTGCAAGCTGCGCCGCGCTGCTGCGACGCGCTGCTCGGGGTTGGTGGCCCCGAGTGGCACGCGAGGGCTGGGTAACCCCGCGGCGGTGAAACGCTTTTGACGCGTTCCCGTGGGGGGCCGGCCACAGGACGCTGCGGTGACACGCACAGGTGAGCAGGCAGGCAGGGCACTACGCTCACAAGGGCATCAATACGCTCGTGTCATGTGACAAAGCGTTTCAAAATCCTTGCTACTCTGCAAAGAGGGAACAAAAGTATGTACAGCAACACATCAGGATATGTACACATGGGGTTAAGACTGGACTAGGGTAAGGGCATTACAGGACAATAGACACTCAGTCCCAACTCATAACCCAATCCCAGGTCCGACCCTCTCAGTGGCTGGTGGGGGCGGGGGCTCAAACACAACCCATGCCCTGCTCAGTCCGGACCCTGAAACTCTGCCAATGGGAGAGGTGTCTCGCCCAGCCACAGGCGATTTCCTGGTAACCAAGGCGCTCCAAGGCCAACTGACAGTAGCTCCCCACGCTCCCTCAACGGCAGGTCCCAACTCCCCTGTGGGCCAGATGAATGGCCCCGCCATTATCCCCCAGGAGTTGGTAGCTGAAAATGGGCTGTTTCAGCCCAAACTGAAACTAACTCAAAAATCCCCAAAATTGACCCCTCGTCCGGACCCGCCAGAGGTAGGGACGAGGCAACTGACCCTATGCCCTTCGAGTACGAACTCCTTGGTGCCCTCACCCAACCTGGTTCCCTCTGAGGTTCCGGCATCAGGGCAACACGGATGAGTCAAGTGGGGTCACGATGCCACTATGACACTTTACCCGCTCAGCGCACTCCTCTACCCGCCGCCAACCCTCCAACCCACGCAGCTGAAGCCCCCCGAGGGCTGGGCGTCCTTTCAGGACGCCCACCTGGCCGCCCCAAGCAAAGCCACCGCCGCATGGATGGGCCCCGCGGACCAGCGCGCCTCGGTCAGGGGAATCGAGGCGTGCCTCAGAGGGGCACATCGCTGGCACGCCCGCTCTCCATCGGCCCCGCGGGGACAGGGGGGTTCACCCGCCCCCGACACCCACAAGGCCAAGAAGACCAAGACAGGTCAGGGGGCCCACCAGCGTGCCCGCCAGCAAGGCGCGACACCCCGACCGGGACCCAGGCCCGGCCACGCCGCACCACCCCACTCACAGACTCCCGGGACAAACCAACAGCACCACCTCCTCCAACACCCACCGGCGCCACCGTACCACAGCACCCTCACCCGGCAGCCCAGCCAAGGGCAGCCGCCCGGACACTTCCACCCCATGCCGGGACTACCATGCACGCAGAGCCAGGGGACATGGCACCACCGACACCAGCACCACGCCCCCGCCACCCCGGCCCCTACCCCCCGATGCCCCAATACTACAGCCACCCAGCCCACGCGGCGCATGAGGCCCCACCACACCATCATGTGTACCACAGGCACACTGACCACCACCACCAAACCTTACCAGCGTACCCACCAGCGCCGTTGTCCCACACACAGCCAACACACCCTCAACACCACCACCACACGATTCAGCACCACCTACCGCCCCCACTACTCGGGCTCACGACATACGGGCCACCGTACACCCCGATGGACCCGTGGGGGGCCAGGCAGGCGCACCAACAGCACCAGGGCCTACAGGGAGCACCCCACCGCAACCAGCAGCCCCCCCACCCACACCCCATGCCAGCCAGCACCTTCCACCAGCAGCCACCCACTACCTACGGACCAGAGCCCGACCAGGATGCCCAGGCAGCCGCCTCCCTCCCGTACCTCGGCACCGCAGCCAGCCAGGGACCACAAGGACCGCACGGCACGCACAGGCAACACCCACACGACCCAGCGAGACGCCCAGACTCCCATCCAGCACAACACCCACCCCACCCCCCCCACCACCACCAGTGCAGCCCCCCCACCATCCCAACCCCCCCCCGAGACCAGGACACAGACGCACCACGCGGAGACCCCCACCAACCCCCGCCACCCCCAGCCCCCGCCGACACACACCGCCGCGAGTCGTCCCTCCCCGGGCCTCCAAGAGAAACCCCGTCACCAGACCCCACACGCGACGACGACGACCACCGCCCCCCCCCCCCCCACATCACTCCCCCCATCACACCCCGCACCACCAGCCGCCGCACTGGCCGACGCCTATACCCTACACAACCCCGAAGCGGTATGGCAGCACCTCCGGGGGCTCGGAGACCAGGAGGTGCTACGCCTCCACACCTCCGCAACCAGCGAGCGCATTTTGGCGGCCACCCTAGTCCAAACGGCCACCCTGGGGGAGGGCGTCCGAGACTTCCTCTTCGACGCCTTCCTCCACGTCGCCCGACACGACCGCCCCCCGCTTGCCACCCCTGACGGCGAGAGCCCCTCCCCACGGGGAGCCAGATCTGAGTGCCCCACATCGACTGGGGGCGACACCTTGTCGGACACCACATGCCGGGGCGGCTGGACACAATGAGCCGCACCCGCTACTACCAGCCAAACATGGCCCACCCCCCACCCAGCGCCACCGCCAGCGACACCAAGGAGTGGGAAAGGGAGACATGGGTCGGCCGGATGGCCTCCCTGAGCAACTTCAGGAAGCACGTCCTGTGAGATGTCCCCACCCCCGACAACCAGCAGCCAGCCCCCTCCACGTACATGACCCTCATGTACCACATACACTACACCCTCTCCACAACCAACTACCACGCACCAACTGGGCACTGGGTGGTACACGGCACCGACTCCCTCCTCCCCGCCGACTACGCCCCCCCCCCGCACAACCCGGGCCCCGACACGTACACCAGGGAGAACGAGCCTGACGACCCCCACATCTGGGGCACGTGGGAAGGCAGGTCCCTGGACACGCTGCTCTGCATCCGCAGCGGCAACCAGGGCCTTGGCAGGGCGATGTATTGCCTTGCCAAGTGGACCCAACGGACCTGGGACATCTCCACGGACCGGTGGCTGTGGAAGGTCACCCTGCGCCCCCAGCAGAGGGTGGCCTCCCGAACCGCAGGGGACCCACCCCCCTGCGTCCCATCACCCTACAGCTCTGCATGTACATGGTGGCAGCCGGCCTCATGGCGCTGCTGCGGCCGGGCCAAGACGCCCCCACGCAAAACTACCCCAACCTCAGGGAGGAGGACATGCCCGGCATCCAGCGATCCTTCTTCAGCAGCCTCGACTACCTCCAGCAAACGCACCCACACGTCCTGGAGCTGGGGTGGACGCCCCCGGGATAACCCACGTGCCCCCACAGCCGAGACAATGCCACCACACCACCACATACATGTGCACCAGCACCGGCATGCACGCAGGTGACACGCCCTGAGAAAGCCCGCGCACAAACCCGGTGCCCGAACCCGCACTCTGGCCCTCATTACTCACAGGACCCAGCATCCGACGCCGAGCCCCGCCACCCAGGACCCCCCGCCGTCCCCCACATCCCTCTCCCCCGCCTCCGACTCCACAACCTCCACCACCACAACCACCTCATCTGCCACCACCACCACGTCCTCGTCCAGCACTCCAACCCCCAAGCCGCGAGAAAGCCTCCGAAATAGGCCCCAAGACCCGTCCAAACCGCGAGCAACCCCGCCGCCGCCAAGCCCAGGCTCCAACGAAGCCCGCACCCGGAGCCCGGTCGAAACCCAAGACCGCTGCCAAGCAGCCACCCAAATCTGTCGGCGCAGCGCCACCTCAACCCGCAGCCAAACTCAAGCCCAAGCCCAAGCCCGGCGCGACAATGACAGCGCGAGCCCAAACCCCGGGGAGGTCCTCTATGACATCCACCCCCAGCCATCCCAGACCCGGCAGCAGCAGCGCCCAGCACGGCGCCCTCCCACTGTCACCGCCGCCGCGACCACCACCTTCATGGCGGAGCGCGCCACAGCCGAGGCGCGACGCGCCTTGTTCTGCCACCCCTCAAAGCCCGCATCCCAGGCCCACAAACAACCCCTGACCAGGCAGGAACAGCGCCAGGGTCCACCAGCAGCTTCCCGGCCCCCCTACCAACCCTCAATGTCAGCCCACATGCAGCAGATGCCCCGCTACCGCCGCCACCGCAAATCCCAACCCAACCCCGAGGCAGAGACCGTGCGCGCGTACCCGCGAGTCCCAATCCGCCCACGGCCCCACTCCCCACGCATCCTGACGGCACAGGACTACGACAACTTCCCCGGGCCCGCCACAGCCACAAGTCCCCACGACCCCATCACACCCACCCACGCCCACTCCTCCGCCCAAGGGCACGGCCCCGCCCAGGGACAGTGGTGGCAGCGCTGGACAAACACGCAGCTCTGGGAGCCGTTAAGGTGGGCCCCTGCGGAGCCCTCCCTCGAGGGTCTGGTCCACCGGCCCCGCAAGGGGTCGGTGGAGAACTGCCGCCTCCGGCCGGCGGGGAAATGGATGCCACAGGCCGCATGCAAAGCCATGCTGTCCGATGCGCTCCACCCCCAGGGAGTCCAGCCCCGCAACCTCCCCACGCCCCAGGACCACCCGTGCGTCCTCAAGCGACTGCAAAAGACCCTCAAGGAGACGCGATGAGAAGGCAGACACCTGTTGGACATCACCCTAAACCCAACCCCCCGCACACGCAACCCCTCGCCACCCCGCAAGCGTCGACGCACCAACACCGGCGCGCCACACAGCACAACGCGCCTGACCCCCCGGCCAGCGGCGCCACCACCTAACCCCGCTACCCAGCCAGCCACCGGCGCGGGGCGCCACGCCGAGCCCCTTCCAAAGGACACGAAGCAAACCGGAAGCCAATTGACGCCAACGCGCACGCCAACAGGCACCCTACGCCAAACGGCGCCGAATCCAAGCCCGCAGCCGTCGAAACCGCCTAACCGGCGGCAACTGCCCAACCCCAGCCGAAGCCTCAACACGAGTGGATCCCGAGCCGCAACCCATAACTTCTAACCCTTGACTCCTAACAAAGCCCGCCGAGGTAGCAACGTAACCACAACCCACACCCACAGCCCACACAGCCGCCTAACCAGCCAGCACCAAAAACAAAGAGGCCACTAACCAAACCCACCCTGACCCGTACCCGTGTACATCAAGACGCGCGAGCCGCACCCCTGGGGCGCGGCTGCCACCAAGGCACCGACGACGCACACCGGAGAACACAACGCTTTTGCACCGCTGCACCAGTTGCCCATGCCTGTGCCTGCAGTGTGCACGCGCCCCCCTTTCCATTTTCAAAAAAACAAAAAAAAACATAAAAAGGCAAAACAAAACAAAACAAATACAGAGCAAAAAAAAAGAAAGAAGGAAAAGGAAATTAGGGGGGGAAGAGGAGGGACACAACCACCAACAGCACACGCACACCGCACACAGCGCGCACACTGGTGCACAGGCGCCACGTGGGCCACGACACCGCACACGCACATGCACCGAGGGCAGCAAAGGGACAGGACGCAACAGTCTACACCCCCAGGGTCCGACGCACTGGGGCGACCCGCCCAACTCACCGGGCCAGTGGCAGGAGCGGTACTCCAAGGCCGCTGGTCCGAGCCCGGCCAGGCTGCACCGGGGACAATGGCAAAGATTGCCTGGAGCCATGGAAGCAACTGATGACAGGCGTGCCGGCACACAGCCCAGGAAGGGGTCGCCTGCCAAGCAGTGGGGCCCTGCAACTGGAGCCACAGGGTTGAGGCGGTCGTACCATAGACACGCGGGAGCAATACCCCCTGTGGTGAGAGATATTCCATACGGCTGGGCAGCCCCCAGAGCTGCCGCCGACAGGAGGGGGCATGTGACCCTACTCACGGACACATGTGGGGACACCCTCCCATCCCGAACACCTGGACCGGCTGGCCGCGACACTGCCTTCCCAAGCACCTGCGGGAGTGGCTTAGGAGGCACCTGACCTAGGGCAGTGGGAGGGACAGGACGTCCCCTTGGTAACAGCTTCTTCCTGCGTTGTCAAAGGAGACATCCCGAGCTACCGAAGATACCTACCTACCTACCTACCTCGATCCAGATCAGCAGCGTGCGGCCACTGCAGTGGTCTACAGCGTTCTCCACGCCGTCTTGATCACTGCGTACCGTGCCTTCTTACAGCACCAGTATTTGACATGGCAGTTCCTCCAATCCTAAGAAGGTTAGCTTGCTCACAATCTTTCACTCCTCCTGACGCGTTCCTGTCGGGGACCTGGCAACGGGACGCTGCGGTGACACGCACAACCAAGCGGGCAGGCAAAGCACTGCGCTCACAGGGGCATCATTACGCTCGTGTCATGTGACAAAGCGTTTCAGGATCCTTGCCACTCTGAAACAAGGGAACGAAAGTATGTACAGCAACACATCAGGATATGTACATATGGGGTTGAGACTGGACTAGGGTAAGGGCATCACAGGATCATAGACACTCAGTCCCAACTCATATCCCAATCCCAGGTCCGACCCTTCCAGTGGCTGGTGGGGGCGGGGGCTCAAACACAACCCATGCCCTGCTCAGTCCGGACCCTGAAACCCTGCCAATAGGGGATGTGTCCCGCCCAGCCACAGGCGAGTTCCTGGGAACCAAGGTGCTCGGAGGCCAACAGACAGGGGCTCCCTATGCTTCCTTAACGGCAGGTCCGAACTTACCTCTGAATTAAAGATATGGCCCCGCCATTATCCCCCAGGAGTTGGTAGCTGAAAATGGGCTGTTTCAGCCCAAACTGATATTAGCTGGAAAATCTCCAAAATTGACCCCTTGTCTGGACCCGCCAGAGGTAGGGACGAGACAACTGACCCTATGCCCTATGCCCTTCGAGTACCCTCTGAGGTCCCGGCATCAGGGCACCACAGGTTCATCAAGTGGGGATATGATGCCAAAATCGGCAAAATTGGCCGTCTCGGGCGACCGTCCAGGGTAGGAAACCTTGGCGATATTGATGCGCCAAGCCTTGATTCACAACCCTTGATATCCCCTCTGGTCCCATGCCCTGGGCTATGGCTTGCTGTCACACTGGCTGCTTGCTGTTCATCGAGGGGATGAACACGCGGATGGGGCAGAAAGCAGCATGCGGTGCAAAGGGGGAGATCATGGATCGCACTAAAAGTTGAATAACTCCGGATGAGCCAGAGGAGCAAATACGCAACTGAATGGCATTCAACCCTTAGTCATATGCTACAATATTCGCACTTTCCTCCTGGCTAAATTCCGTGCCCCACGGAGATAGGGTAATTCCAATATGGCATACAATGGCAAAAACAGCGAAATTTGGCCAAAATGGCCCGCACTCATGATTCCATATCCCCATGGCCACGGCGACGATCCGTTCAACCAAAGATGCTATGTACATATGGGACATATGTCCCAATATATGCTGTTTGCGGACCCTCATGGTCGCCTCTAGCTATTTTCCCCGTTGGGGAGAAAGTGACACACAAATGGGGGAGAATGGCAACATACCCCAAATTGGGTGACTCACAACTCTCCCTTCAAGAGGAGAGGCCACATGGGGAAACACCCCATTCGATGCGGGTTTATGTGCCCTCTCCCAATTGCCCTTACCCTTGGTCAAATGGCGCACGCAACCTCGGTGGTGAAATCAGGGGGACAAGGAGGTTGTGGCCATTTTGGGCAAAACGGCCAAAATTCACCCAAAAGTGGTCCCTCCAAATATCGTATCTCCGTATCACAAGGGAAAGGATCCTCGGGCTTTTGCATGGATGCAAACCGAGGCTTTGCTTCCCTTTTGCAACAAGGGTTGAGGTTCAAAGCATAATGGAAACATTTTTAACACCTCAATCCTTGAAGCACACTATTTATGGGAAAAAGTGCATATATCGGCGATATTGGCATGAACATATCTTTGGGTCATTGAAGAACAAAAATATGAGCAAACACCTTTGGAGTAGGCCCATAGTGGGTGCTCTCAAATATGCACACTATGGTTAGATTGCCTCCGCCCACTCATGTCATTAGTGCTTGCATATGAGTGCGTGTGCAAAGAGGCAGTATGGCACGCGTGCTCACAAGGCGAAATTATATAAAATAGAAGACAAGGTTGTAAAAATCAACCAAGCCATTCAAGATGTCCTTCGTGGTCTCTACTTTACATATTGCATTGGTTCGAGGCTCAACTCCCCATAGGCTCCGAGGGGTTTGGCCATTTTGGCCTAATTTTCGACCAAAACTTGCCCTCTTTCGAAAAAAGAGTTTTGGTACGCATTGAATTGCGTGAAGCCATCGTTGAGTTGGCTCGAAATACAAAAAAGGCCTGGGGCTTTTGGTCTTGTGAGCATTGTGTTCGGTTATTAACGTTCATGCTCACAAGGCCACAAAGTTAGCGTTTGCGCACGCAAACGACTTGGGTTTGCGAAACCCATAAGCTGCCTAAAACATCGCCATTGTCCGCTTCCCTATACAAAGTAATATGCCCACGTGAAAGGGGCATGGATGAAAGGCATAGGGGGGGAATGTAGGGTTCCGTCCGAACTCATGGTCCTTGAGAACCATGAGTTCGAGCGATCGACGGAAAAGCTTGCGCGCTGATTTTCTCCAAGACGCAACGGCGAAACATTCTGGTGAACACACCAGATAAAAGTACATCAAATACCCTCTAGATTCAGCCCTTAATTCCCTTAGACCCTCACAGGTACTCGAGAAAAGTTCATCACAAAACTCGCCACGGAGAAGCGACGAAGGCGCGCGCGCGAACAGGCGACATCAGGCGGCGATTTCACGACAATTAGAAATCGCGGTAGAAATCGGGTATTTCACCGATTTCTGACTGAAAATCGCCTAAGACAATAAAATTATGGTAATTCTACATCGATTTATTGGTTAGAAATCGGATTCCACATTTCGCGGGTTAGAGAACAGGGATATCCCGCTGACAGCAGGTGTCAACGGCTTCCGCACGGTTGTGACGGCTCACAGGGCTCCGGGCCATGGGCCATAGGTTCTGGGTACCGCTTCACCCCCCTCCTTAGAGCAAACCCTGGGGGGGGCTCGATGACAGCCAAGCATGGCAGCGGGTACCCAGGACCATCCCCTGAAGGGGGGGGGTGTCACATTCTCACTTCAGGCTGATTCGCAGGCTAGGCTGCCCAGATCCCACAGTAAGACAGGTACGGTGCTGTAGCTGTCAGTAACTGCAAGTATAGTATCAAGTATCAAGTCCTGGGTCCTGGCGGCGATTGTTCGGCATCCAAAGGACCCGTTAACCCATACCAGGCGCACCGGGTGCCGGCTGCGACGGTCACTACCACAGTGGCAGTGGCATACACGGCCAACATAGGCGTCACACTACGACCGAGTTGGTCCCACAGGTCGAAAGCGACCACAAGGATCCATCAGGCTACCCCAGGCTTCCAAAGGCCGCAGTCTGGGGGAGAGTCCCCACGGGTCCTTCCCTGGGCGCACCATGTCCATATCCACGACGCGAGTCCAGAGTGTTAAAGCCGGACGAGCTCCTCCATAAGGGATCGGGCATCAAGGCCGTCTTTTCGCTCGCCCCATTACCACGAAGGCCATGCCTGGGGGAGTCCCCATGCAGCCTGGGCGGAGGCGTCGACTCCTCAAACCACCAGTTTCCCAGGCAGAGAGACCGAGGTCAGGACTCCGGAGGTCGCCACCCAACTGCAAGTGCGTCTGCGAGTCGGTAGGCTCACACTGGGACTGACAGTGGCGGACCGCTGGGAGTGTAGTCAGGCAACTGGGCTTCCCGCCTGGCGCCATCAGGATCTCAGCACATCACAGCCACTAGGGCACACGGTATCACGGGCACTCAAACAGAAGAATCTGTACTTAGGTACTGGTCCAGGCTGGACCTTACGTAAAAGCATGTAAACGGCAACTCAGGGCGCCTTCGTATTACGATTCGCATCCCCTCAGGGGGGGGAAAAAGATAGTCCATACCTCAGTGATGGACTGACAACACTTAACATACAGATGCACATATCCTGAGGAACAGAAAAATAAACAACAAGCGGGGTAATAGGCGTATAAACACACTCTGGACAGAGCGCCAAACCACACCCCGGTTAGGATAAGGCATATGCAGGAGGGTGGACAGGAAAACGCCTGAGTTCAGGCCATATATAGTCTGCAGACACACGTAGACTGGTCTGGATCCCGCAAGTGCCAGGGGACCAGACCACACACCCAAAAATTGCAATGCCGATGACAGCGGCATCCGTTGCGCAACGTCGTATGGGCTTCAAGGCCCTAAGAGCTCAGATAAAAAGGAAGGTCAGTAGCCCTGCCGGGTTTCCCAAAGATTCAGCAGGCGGGGAGTGACAAATAGAAGTTGAAGAGAGGGGCCATCCTCCTCTGGATTCAGCAGGGGGGGGTATATGGCCACTCTGATGGCAGGTCACCGGAAGATAGAAGAGAGCAAGCAAGTGAGGGACGATCCGTCGACCACACAAGTGCTCAAATGCATCAGGGGAGAGCTCAGGGCGATGATCAGGCGCCCCTGGCTGCAATCGCCCCGGTGAGTGCTGCCAAGTCCGAGACATGGATCTTGTTCTCGTGCTTGCGGATGTAGTCCATGAAGGGGGTATTGATCTGCGGCACGAACGAGGGGACAGGTTCCCAGGTGTCGTGGGACGGCCCATAGCCTCGCCAACGAACCTTGAACTCCAGGCCTCCGGGTGCCGAGGCGTTCGGACGCTGGGCCAGGATCTTCTCGACGGTATATTCGTCCTGCTCAGCGTAATCGTCGTCCGAATCAGTCTCATGTGCGGCGTAGCTCAGGGACCCATGTTGGCCACGGAGGTCGGGTTCACGCACACGGAGTTGACTCTCGTGGCGGTCCTGGAACTGTCCGTGACCCACCTCGATGCGGTAGGTGTACTCACCAATCCTGCAGACCACCTCTCCGGGTGTGAACCAGGTTTTGGTGCGGTGGGTGCCCATATGGCGGGGTCTGATCACCCACAATGGGTCTCCCACCCTGAACTTTTGCGCTGTCGAGCTCGGGGAGGACTTCTGACGCTCAGAATGCTCATTCTCGAGCCGCTGGCGGATGTCCCGCGCCT
Source organism: Eutreptiella sp. 'Long Island Sound 2002' (assembly GCA_964036045.1). NCBI lineage: Eukaryota > Euglenozoa > Euglenophyceae > Eutreptiales > Eutreptiaceae > Eutreptiella > Eutreptiella sp. 'Long Island Sound 2002'. The sequence continues at coordinate 125,346,123 of OZ038381.1, read as the reverse complement.
TTTGCTCTTGCCGCGCGAAGAATTCCTTGGCGTCCATGGCCATACCATCACCAGACAACGGAAGTCCCCGACCAAGGGGGTCCCTTCCGAACAGAATCTGGTGAGGGGACAAACCACCCGGAGTGGGGGTGTGATGATGGGCCTTCAGAGCAGGCCACATCTCCTCAAACCAGTTCTGACGTAGATTGGTGATGTGAATCTTGCGCAGCTTCTCGAACAGCTGCCGTCCAGCCACTTCAGCCCGGCCATTGGACCGGCTGAGATAGGCGACGCTCTTGGCATGACGTATTCCCATGAGGGAACACATGGCCTTCAACCAGCCACCAGTAAACTGGGGCCCTCGGTCACTGCAAATGGTGCGGGGGATGTCAAAGACGGTCAGCCAATGACGAATCATCATGACTGCCACTTCCTTGGCAAGCAACCCCTTTTTGCGTGCCGGAACGGCTACTACGTAGCCACTGTGGCGATCCACACAAAGAACCACAGAGTCAAAGGTCTCTTTGCCAATGTGAACTTCAGGCATGGAGAATACATCCATGGCTACGCTCTCCATGGGCTGGTCAGGCACCGGGGTCCATTGGGCTTCCCACTTGACGTTCCGGTTATCGGGATTGCAGGCCTGACAGACCGAGCAACCCTTCCTGACCTTCTTGATGGCGGTGTAGAGACCAATCTGGTCGATCTCAAACCGGCTCTGCATGTCCAGGGCTTGCTTCTTGACCCCTGGGTGCAGCATGTGGTGGTGCCAAGCTTCACATAGCTCGAGCATTCGGGACTCTGGGACCAGCAGCTTACCATTCCGGTAGAGCTTGCCATCTTCCTCAGTTAGCCCCTTTGGCCACTTCTGCCCGTCATCAGGGTCGGTCACAGCCCTATATTCGGCCGCAAAGGCCTCAGACTTAGCGTAGTCGTCGGTCCAGTCCTCCTGGAGGCAAGATTCAGGGAAGACGTGCTTGTCGGACTCAGCTCCATCAGGGGCGAGTACTCTGACCGCTCTGCCCATCCTCGTTCCGAGGGGGGCATCCGCAGCCATGACGACGAAGCAGTTAACACCCTCCTCCTCCATCAGGCACTCCATTTCAATGATCCTCTTGGCCCCAGCGGTCTCAGCCTCATCGCCATGGGCAGACACGTCGGTCATGCCCTTGCTGGCGGGATAGGCCCACCTACTGAGACAGTCCGCCACGGTGTTGTCCTTGCCAGGAACATACACAACCGTCAGGTCGAACTTCGTCAAGGTCTCATGCCATCTTGCCCGTCGGGAGGCGGGACCAGAGAGGGTGTCCACGTGCTCCTTGTGCCACGACTGCAGACTCTGATGGTCGGTGCAGACGGTGACGGGATGGAGGGCTATGTACCCAGCCGATTTCCTGAGAGCCATGACGATGGCATACGCCTCCTTTTCTCGGGGCGTCCACGTCCGTCTCTGGCCTTCCGCCAGGACTCCGCTCCAGAAGGCCACGGGCACGTGCCTCCCATCGTCAAGCAGTTGTTCCCACACAGCGCCAACGGCGTAGTCGGAAGCGTCGATGCGCAGGACGAATCTTCGGTCAGGATCCAAGAGGTGCAGACCCACTGCGGATAGCAGCGCCTGCTTCATCCCCTCAAAGGCACGGTCGGACTCATCATTCCAGACCAGAGCCTTCTTGGACCCCTTCTTGGTCTCCTCTCGGTTGCCCTTGAGCATGGTCGTCATGGGGGCTGCATACTCGGCATACATCTTGATATACCCCGAGTAGTAGTTGCAGAACCCCAGAGTACGCCCGTAGCTCAGAGACCGTTTTTTAGGCTTTTCCCAGTGCTCGATCGCAGCCACCTTGCCAGGTATGGGCTTTCGCTGCCCGTTCCTGACAACGTGGCCAGCGAAGACCACCTCGCTTACCGCATTGGTGGCCTTGTCACTGCTGCCCGTGAGTTTGTGCCGAAACAGAAGGTCCAGCACTCGAGTGACGTCCCTCTCATGTGCCTCGAGGAGCTCCTCATAGCTCATACTGGATGGACTGATCACGTCGTCCATGAAGGGGTCCGCACAGTCACGCACCGGCTCAAGCAGGTTCTCCAGCATCCGCTCAAAAGCCGCATTGCCGTTGGTAACGCCCATGGGCAACACCTTCCACTGGAGATGTCCAAGTGGGGTGCTCATGGCTGTGCAGGCACGGGACTCCTCGGCGAGAGGCATCTGATGATAACCATGTTTCAGGTCAATCACCGTGAAGATCCTCCGCCAGTGTTGTTTTTGCAGCATGTCCTCAATGAGGGGCAGCGTATAGCTGTCATGCTGCGTTTGGGCGTTTAGGCCGCGGTAGTCGACCACGAGCCGCCACTCCCCGGCCACCTTCTTGGGGACGACGGAGTGGCACGGCTCGAGCCAGCCTCTCTCGATGAAGTCACGGAGGATCTTCTCCATGGCCTCCTTCCTCTTGCCCCTCAGGGCAAACTCCCGGTGCCGATACACACGGGGGTCCTGCTTCAGTCGTATCTTGGCCTCGCCATACGGTCCACGCACGGGTGGGGGAAACACAGGGTTTTCGCTGAAGAAGGTATCACCATACTTCTGCTTCAGCCTGGCCCTCAATGCCTTGATCTTGGGGCAATCATCGGACTCCGCCTTGGCCTTTTCGGGTACCTGGACCACTCAGCTTACTTGAGGGGTAGCGACCCCACTCGGTTTCGGCTCAGGTGGTCTTCCCAGGTGGCCCAAAGGGCCATCTCTGGTCTTGCCACGGAATAGGTCGCCGTAAGTGGGGGGGTTGCCTGCGATTGGCTCGTCCTGGCTGGACATGTGGTCCAGCACCCTCCTTACGAAAGTATTCCCATCATAGGAACCAGAGACGATTGAGTCCACTTCCCACCAGGCTTTGTCCTGGCCTTTGCCCTCACGCTGGCTTCCCCAGTCGTGAAGGGGCTGATCCATATACCCCTAAACCAGATCCAACTCCTCTTCCGTGAGGGGGTCTTCTGATTCTCCGATGTCAACAGGGGAAACCGCAAAGCATTGCCGCCAGGGCTCTGCTATGATGCGGTTGACACACACAAAGTCCGTGGCGTCTGCCTGATCAAGGCCCCGATCCACATAGTGAAATTCCGTTGGCCATCTCTGTGGTGGCATGGGCTGTCCCTTAGCGTCCTGATGGACACTCTCTCCAGCCGGTAGGACAACCTTGTTTAAGGTCATGTTGGTCAATGAGACCTCCCAATGTCGGGTACCTTCCTCCTCGGTGCATCCCATAGGAACGACCAGCACTGCCTTGGAGCGGTCCTTGCGAATCTTCGCTATCGCCCTTGGAATGTCCCATCAGGGGCAATGGATCCACATCAAACCCTGATGCAGACCCCAGTGCTTCTTCCACGCGGAGTCCTGGGCGCTCCAGTACTTCTCACAAACCCGAAGATGGGCGGAGGTTCCTGAAGAGAACGCATCCATGGTCAGATCCGAAGCTCCCAGGTCCGCAACCACTCGGCTCGCCACTTCCGGCATTACGCCGTACTCCTGGTTTGCTGGCCCAGTTGGCTCAGTGCCCAGCGCGGCTACTTCAAGCTGATTGCGTTCAGGGTGGATCCATTGGCATTCCACATGGTGCTCAGGTGACAAAAGCCACGAGAGCTGGTCTTCCTGGTACAGGGTCATGGAGGCCTGGGCCGGGAGAACGCCGGAGTTTGTGTCCACCATGAAGTCGTACCCAACGATCATGTCCCAGTCCATCTCGGCCTCGTAGAAGCGACCTTGCAGGAAGATTTCCTTGCCGAGGTCCAGGCAGCTCAGCTTACGGTGGTTCACGAACTGCAGCCAAATGGCCGCTTCCTTCGTGCCTCCCACCATGAACTGGCCCTTCGCCACCCTCAGCCTGACAGGTTTCCAACTGTCGGTCAAACACTCTGGCGGAATTAGGCCAGCATTGACCAAGCTGACCTGAGCTCCCGTGTCGACCAACACGTCGAAGACCTTCTCCACTTCCCCGCATAAGGCACGGACCTTAAGGTGCAACTGCCGCTCACGCCCAACGCGGTGCACGGCGTGCAAGCTCAGGAGCTCCGGCCGTTCCAGAAGCTCAACAAGCGACTGGTGCAGGTCGTGGACAATAAGCTCAGGCTGCCCATCTGCAGCATCCAGCTGCGGTCCGGGTGATCCTCCGATACTCCCAGATGGATCTTGAAGTACATCAAACACATTCTTGGTCGCGAAGGATGGACGGGTGCAAGGGTTCGTGCCTTCACTTGCCCTCACCCCGCCACCGCGACTGGGTGCCGGACCAGGCCTTCCGCCCGCGGCAGTCCCTTTGTGCTTATCGTCTCCCGACTGGGATGGTGTGGCGCTTCCTACGACACCATCCTGCGACCGCCCTAGCTGGGGCCCTTGGCTGCAGGAGCTCCGCTAGGGGGCGTCGGTTGTGGAGGTAGGGGTATTCTCCTCCGCATCAACCTCGTTGACACCCTTCTTCTTTCCCCTATTCCTAGTCTTCTTGTCCTTGTCCTTGTTCTTGTCATTCTCGTTGTTCTCCTTGTTCTTGTTCTCCGACCTGGGGACCCAGTTCCTCTTGATCTCCTGGATCTCCTTGGCCAACTCGGTCCCCACAGACATCAGCTTGGAGAGCTCGTCCTTGTCAACCTTAACTTTGGCTTCCCGGATACCCGCGGGCGCACGCTTCTTCGACCCGTGCGCCTTCTTGTAGGCCTCCGTGTCGGCCTGGTGGATGGGGCATGTTCGGTGGTCATGGTTGAAGCCTTGCTTCCTCCCATAGGGTGAGCCCGTATGAACTCCCCAAAGGACAGCGGAGGGTTGCCAATGCGGCGAGGGTCCTTCTTCTCCTTCTTCTTCCCACCCGGCTGCAGGGGCTTCCAGTTTCCCCGGTTGCTCCCCGCGTTCAAGTTGTCGGCCACGAAGGCACAAACGGCCATCTCGGCGGGCTCATCGTTGTCGTCATCGTCGACGAGAGCTTCATCGCCATCAGCTCCCCCTGGGTCCATGGCAGCTTCCCCGCCAGGCCCCCCGCCAACGTAGTTGACGTCGCGGTCGCCAGGTCTCAACCCGCCGGTGTGGTGGAGGTTCCGGAAATCCTTGAGCACCTCCTCTCCAACCTACTCCAAGATCTCGTCGCAGCTCATCTGTGCCAGGATGGCCTGCAGACGGATGGTCTGGCCGCTCACGTCACACTCGTCAAGGCGCCACATCGCGGTCTTCTCGCGATCGCCCGAGACGGTGATGAGGAGAGCGTTCCGCAGGGAGTGCCGTCTGACATCCCGGACCACGTTTTTCCTCGTCCAAGCCACCACGTTCGTATGATACTCTTTGGGGAGCATCATCTTGACCGTGTGGTTGGACTTGGCCCTCTTGGCTTCCCTCTTGGTGACTCTCTTGATCCATGCTTCCGGCAGCATGGAGAGCAGGCGAGCCTGCTCGTCACCTTCGTTCCAATCCTCCACATTGCGGCGGAAGAGGGTGTATTTCCCCCGGAAGTCCCGCCAATTCCGTAGGCGGATCTCCCGACCATCATGCTCAAGCTTGATGGCCTTCTACCGCTTGGCAGTCAGCTGCGAAGCGTCCGGCCGCTCCTGCTCGTTAAGCCACTTCTTGGCTTCCTTGAGGGTCTTGATTTTCCCCTCCTTGGTCGCCACAAAGTATAGCTCTTGGAGCAATTCTGGCAGGCGGTACCTGAACTGTCTGAAGACATATTTCTCCGCATCTGCGGGATCCATGTATTCAGTGACGGTCACCCCCCAATCATCTAGCTTCTCCAAGAAGCGGTCGAGGTTGAGGGGGTTGCCATCATACATGGGGGGCTTGATGTCCTTCAGGTCTTCCAACACGGCGGCATCCGCGGCCTTAGAGACCATGAACGCCGGCCGCGAGGTCAACCGAGGTTCCCATCGGACTCTCTCACAGACTCCCACGGCTGCCACTTCCATCTCCTCCCCAGTATCCGTGTGGCCACGCCGAGGTTCCTCCATGTACGCTGAACCTAGATGTTCACGCCGTACCCCTTCCATGTACGCCTCCTCATCACGGCGCCGGCGGCTGCGTTCAGCGGCCTCTCTTCGTACAGCACGCGGCGGGCAAATGTCGAACTCCTCCAGGTCCAGGTCCAGGTCCTCACCTCCGACGACATCCCACTCAACGTCCCTCCTGCGGACCTCATCTCTGAGTCCGACATAACGTCCACCAGCCATTGGGATTGGCTCCACGGGCTGTTCCGGGGCGTCGGGGGCGTACCGGTATCCGCGGTGGAGCACGGCAATTGTGGTACTCCGCGCTGAGCCACTCATCACGCCACTGCTCACTGCCACTGCTGGGCGGCACGCGCTCGTTGCGGCGGCCCGCGCTGGGGTGAGAGGGGGCGCTGAGAGAGGGGGCACTGGCGCTGGGGCGACTCCTGGGGGCTCCGCCGGGGGCGTGGGGTCTGCCTGGACCTGGTCCGGATCCCCAGCCGTCGTCCGATGAGCCAGACTCCAGGGGTGGGTAGTCGCTGCCGACGCTCGCACGGCCTTCCAGCACGTCCAACCTCTGCTGCGGGCCGCTGATGCCCTTGTTCAGCTGCCTGGTCTCGCTCTTGGCGATGTCCAGCTGCCTCTGGGTGGCGGTGGCGACCTTGGTGCTCTTGACCATCTCGATCTTGGCGATGTCCAGCTCCTTCTGTGCGTGCGCGGCGACCCTGGCGATGCGAGTCATCTCGCCCTTGCCCGTGTCTACCTCGCGCTCGAGGGACTGGACCCTCCTGCGGAGGTGGACGATCCACCGCCAGGTGGAATCCGGGTCGCCGTTCCCTGGTCGGTCGTTGGGGTCTCCATGAGGGCCTCTGCCGGGTCCGCCAGGTCCAGGGGGTCCTCCCCCGCCCGCTGGTCCGCCTCCAGGGGGTCCACTTGGTGAGCGTGCTCCAGGGGGTCCTGATGGTCCGAGGATGGGGGCTTCTTCGTGTGCTCGAAGTCCATGTCATCATCCTCGTCCATGTCGCCCCACCTGGGTGTCTCGGTCTCGGAAGACTCCGAGCTCCGGTAGGGAGGAGGGAGATCCTCATCTTCACCTTCCGGCTCCATTGGGACGTCTCCGCCTCCTCCGCCAGCCACTCCTCGGCGATGTTGGCGGCCTCGTTCATCCCCGTCGCTGGCGGTGAAGAAGGGGTCGGAGTCGCGGGGGTGTCCGCCCGCTGGCCTCCTTGACCTCTCGGGGGTCTTCCCCTTACCCCTCCTCCGTCGGTAAGCACTGGGGCCACTGCTCCCACTGCTGCCTGTGTCCACCTCCTCCGGATCCAGCGCCATCTTGGAGGAGGCGTCCCCTTCGAACAGCTTTCGAAGGGTCTCGACTCGGGATCCTCCCGGGGGAGTCTCGCGGCGGAGCTTGGCCTCCGCCTCCGCCATTGCGGCGGCCGTGGCTGCGGCAGCTCGCCTTTCGGCCTCCTTCCGGGCACGAGCCGCCTCGGCTTCTCTGGCCTGCTGCAGCTGAGCCTTCTCCGCTTCCAACGCCGCCAGCTTCGCCTCCGTCTTGGCCCTCTCCTCAGCGATCTTCCGTCGCGCGGCCTCGATGGCGTCCTTCCTGGCGGCGTCTGCCTGGGCCTTGGCCGTTGCTTCGGCGTGGGCCCTTTCCTCTGCCTCCTTCTTTGCCCTCTCCCGGGCAAGCGCCTCTGCCAGCGCCTTCACCTCGGCCTCCTTGCAGGCAATGGCCTCCTGCGTGAGGCGGGCTTCCTCGGCGGCTGCCGCCGCCTCACCCTTGACCTGGGCAGTCGCTGCCTCATGGGCGGCTCTGGCCGTGAGTCCGGCCGCAATGGCCGCCATGGTCGAGGCGTGGATGGCCATGCCATGCTCCCACTCCGCAGCCTCCTGCTGGGCGATGCCGACGGCGCCCTCCAAGGCAGCGTTCTGCTGCGGGGCCCGTTGCCGGGCAACCCGAAGGTTGCAGGGCACCCCACAGGCGCGCTCACAGGCGCGCGCCACGTCCCTTTGGTCGGGAGCGACGCTGCTGCTGGAGCTAGCCTGGTCGGCCGGCATCCTCCCGCGGTGGGCCGACTCCACATCACTGCTGGGGCCTGACTTCCTCAGGTGCAGCTGACGGGGCTTGGCCTTGGCATGCTTGGCGACTTGGAGGAAGTCGCCAAGGGTGGTGTGGCCGGGATGGTGACCGCCAGTGGCCCGTTGGGGGCTGGCGGCTAGGGTTCCGCCCCTGGCGGCTTGGGCGGCTTCAGCAGCCAGGGATTCCTGGTACTCCCGCCACTTATGGTCCCGCTTCCTGTCCCCGGCGGACCGGTTCTCCTTCCCCGGAGACGCGCTGCTGCTGCTTCCCTGCAGCGTGCGCTCGGTCCCCGGCTCCGGGAACTTCCTTTCGATCATGTCCCACATGGAGACGTTGATCTTGGCGCCCGACGGGTACTCGTTGGAGTTCTCGTCCCCCTCAATCCCGTCGGGGGGCAGCCCTTCGCCGGGCCTGTCTGGCTGGGTCCGGACCCTCCAGCGCCTCTGGCGGAAGCAGAAGGCAAACCCTTCCACCCGCAGCCAGTCTTCGACTGCCTGCAGGCGGTCGGGGCCCATGTCCTCGCGGAGCTCGAAGCTCCCGGGCATGCCGCCTTCGCACTGGGGATGGCTGTGGCGAAAGTGCTGGTCCCACACCAATCAACGCATTAGGCGCACCGCATGGGTGTGGGGCCGCGGCCACGTCTTGCCCGCTTCTTGCCAGTTTACCACGGCAGCGGGGGGCGTACTTGGTCTTGAGGTCCTTGGTGCGCTCTCGTTCCGCTCAACGGACTGGTCCTGGTGGTGGTTGTTGAAGCGGTTGACGTAGCACTGGACTGGGAGTGCGGCCGGTGCTGGTCGGCCGGTGGTTGTGGAGGTGGTTGCTGTAGCTGGGAGTGCGGCTTTGCTGGTAGGCTGAAGGAACTCGTTGATGTCGGAGTTCTGGTCCCTGCACTTCCTTCAGGGACTCGGCGCTGTTGCCGGGCGGCGCTGTGAGCCGCTGCGCTGCGCTGCGAGCTGCAAGCTGCGAGCTGCTGCGCTGCGCTGCTCGGGGTTCGGGTGGCCCCGAGTGGCACGCGGGGGATGGGGAACCCCGCGGCGGTGAAACGCTTTTGACACGTTCCTGTGGGGGGCCTGGCCACGGGACGCTGCGGTGACACGCACAAGCAAGCAGGCAGGCGAAGCACTGCGCTCACAGGGGCATTATTACGCTCGCGTCATGTGACAAAGCGTGTCAGGATCCTTGCCACTCTGAAACAAGGGAACGAAAGTATGTACAGCAACACATCAGGATATGTACACATGGGGTTAAGACTGGACTGAGGTAAGGGCATCACAGGACTATAGACACTCAGTCCCAACTCATATCTCAATCCCAGGTCCGACCCTCACAGTGGCTCGTGGGGGCGGGGGCTCAAACACAACCCATGCCCTGCTCAGTCCGGACCCTGAAACCCTGCCAATAGGGGAGGTGTCTCGCCCAGCCACAGGCGAGTTCCCGGAAACCAAGATGCTCGAAGGTCAACCGGAGATGGCTCCCCATGCTCCTATAGAAGGTCCCTACCAGGACCGGCCCCCGCTGTGCCCCTTCTGCCTGTAATCCCTGCTGATTTGCTCCAGATTAATGCCTGCATTTCTCAAAGTCCAGGGTCCAAAATCCAAAAATATAGAAAATAAAATCCTCCTTCAACCCTGAATAGCAACCAGATCCCACAAGTACAGCAATAACCCAATTCACAATCCAAATCAGGCTGCGGGCTTTCGTTCAGCACATCGACTGTCTCACGATGGCGGGCATGTACAAGAATTGCACCAAGGAAGAAAGCCCTGAAGTTGGCATATGAACACAAATAAAGCAAAGTTGGGGAAAGAGGTAGACATACACATTCACAGCCATAAACCCTTCATTCCCTGGACTCAGGACCTTCCCTTGACTCACCAACATATTGCCCTGAACCAAGTCAAATGAGATGGCTGAATGCCATGTGTCACAAGGCACTACACAAACCCCAAAAATCTGTTCACCCCCAAGCCTATAAATCCTAGCCCAATATGGGAGGTGGCGTGTCATGGCCTAGAGTGGCACTCAGGACCATGTCCTACCCTGACATAACCTTGGTTGGACTTGGAGTCGAATGGGCTTGGAGAAATGACCTATGAGCTTGAACTCATAACATGCCAAAAAACTGCCAATTCACACCATATTGGCCATATATCACATATATGCTCAAATTTGAAGTTACCACTTATCCGAAGGCTCAAAGCATGCATGGAATAGAAGTCTAATATTCATGGAGGATATAGACCAAAGGTCAATGCCCATGTACATCCCCACTTTACCCTCAAAACCCCTTAAGATATGGGCGCCACGCACTGCCCAAGGCAGCCCACGATCTGGAGACCAATTCTTGTGATCCCTCGTGCGCCAAGCCAAATGGAGTACGCGATTCGGCATATGGTGGTGTTCAACTCCGAAGCATATGCCAATATATGAACAACATACCATTGTTCGACTCTCCATAGGCCTCTTGCTGTTTGCCAATCAGGTAAGTACACAAAATGCAAAAATGAGCAAAAGTTGAGGTCAAAAACATGAAAATATGACCAAATACAAAGTTGTCATGATAGTATATCTCTATGCTCACCCATGATATCCGCTTATGGTTCAATACACAAATGATTGGAACCATCTACGAACAATTCCCCCACTTGGATCCCCCATCAGGCGCATAGAGATACCTTCGCCACTCATATCTACATGCCCCATGAAAATGGGAGTGCACTCATGGATCTCTTTGTCAAACATACCATGAGCAATACATATGCGGTAGAGTTGGTCTAGCGCTTTGAATCCCACAATTGGGACATGGGCAAGACCCTTGTCACGTATGGCTCCCCATCTCTTCGGCCACACGAAGATATATAACATGGGCGTGAGCATATCAAACATATACCATGCATATAACACATACCCTCAAAATGTGGCTCCCACCATGATATGCCCTGCCCCTCCATGGACAGAACTTCACGTTTAAAATACGTAGGAACCCAAGGAAAGGAACTATGCAACCCCAACACTCATGCGGTACACTCGAAAGTCGCATTAAAATATCCGGTTGCACGGTCCAAGGGTTATATATCCCTTTATACCCCCGTGACCATTATCCCTTGCTACATCGGGCATGTGTACACACCAAAGGCGTGTGATGCTTTCCGAATTAACTTGAGACCAAGGCGCTTGCAACGCAACCTTCTTTTTTCTCTTTCCTCACACTCGCTCGTAGATATGGTTCTTCAAAGTGGTCCCACGATTCACTTTTGTTTCCCCCATATCTCCAAGTCAAATGGGTGGCAAGTATAAGGGAAACCTGATTTGGGCATAGGGAAAAGAGTATGACCACTCGAAGAAGTCCAAATCAAGTGCGGCGATGTCGAAGTCGAAAATCCGATTTCGACATCGCGAAAAATTCAGATTAAAATTTCAAGTGCTTATTTAGAAAATTGCGGAAGCAACGAACCCTTTGCTGATGAAATCTGACCCTTCAACGGAGTATCCGCCAAAATATCTGGAAATAACAGTTAACCAATCGGTTAACGCAAAATCGCGAGCCAACTGACGGTCGCCGATACATTGACCATCAGAACGAAAGGCTGAAAAATTACGGAAACATCATGATAATAAAACCCTGTTGATTCCTGATATTCTGATATATAAATCTCAGCTGGCGGCGCCTCGGTTCTGAATATGGCCGCTCGTAGCCGGAATGGCCAAACCTATCACACCATCACATCGGGTTAGTTCAGGTGGATAGGAGAGTATGATATCAGCCAATTGCGGCTTGCCGGCACATAGATACACACGCCAAGTGACCCCAGGATGGCCACGGGGGTCCGAACCGGCTTCACCCCCCCTCTCAGAGCGTTGTTACCGCTCGGAAGTCATTCAAGAGAGGACGGGAGGACCCCAATGGGCTCCAACCCCCCCCCCATGTCCCAAGGACACTTGGAGGCCCCACACACGTCGTAGGCGTCCCCCACGCCCCAAGGGAGGGGTGAGGACACTGATAATCGGTGCCCTACGCCATATCCGGTATCCTCTTGATCTACAACATGGACCAAGGGGATCAAAGATAGAAAAACGTCGTCGATCGATCCAAATACGTATACCACAATGAAATATATACGTGGAGATCGAGTGAAGGGGGTATATGGCCAATCAAGGCCGAAAAATCCCCGGATGAACGCCCTCACCCGTCCCCTCAATCACAGAAACAAACAAAATGCCAAGGGGGATCCATTACGGTGCTACAGCAGCAACCAAGTGGACCAACACGTCCTTGACATCCAAAGAAATACTCTTTTTCTTTAGGTAGTCCATCCAGACCGTGGTATACTTCGGCACGAAACTGCTCGGAGGCTCCCATGAATCCCTGGATGCGGCGAATCCCCTCCAACGGACTTTATAAAGCCTTCCCCCAGGCGTCCCCGGGTCCGGCTTGTCCGCCAGGATCTTCTCAGCGGTGAAGTCGTCGTCCTCACCCTCATCGTCCGAGTCCACATCGCCGGCCGTGAACTCGAAGGTGACGGGACGTCCGCTGGGGTCTGGTGCTCGGGGACGAAGCTGGGTATGGTCACGGTCCAGGATCTTGTTATCCCCCACACGAACCGCATACACATCCTGCCCGACCTTCCGCACGATTACCCCCGGCACATACCAAGATGCCTGCCGATGCCTGGACAGGACATCCTTGTGGTGCCGCTCCACCCACACGGTGTCTTCGAGAGCATACTTCTGGACTTTTCCCTGCTTGAAGTACTTGGCCCTCTTGTCATGCTCGTCCTGAAGTGCCTTGCACACCTTGGCCGCCGTGTCGTCCGCCTCAGACATCATAGCGTTCGCATCCCGGGCCACTTTGCCATGGTTCATCCACGGGAGAGTGCGTGACACTCGATCCCGTAGGAACAGGATACGATGGGGCGACAGTCCAGTGGGTCCCGGAAGGTCGTGATACGCTTGGAGTACCCTCCACAGCGAATTGTACCAATTCCAGCCCGGTTCGTCAATGTGCAGCTGGCGGAACTTCTCGAACATCTGCCGCCCGGCCACCTCAGCCCGGCCATTCGACCGGCTGTGGTATGCCACGGTCTTGGCGTGCCGAATTCCCATGTGCTTGCACATCGTCTTGAACCACGTCCCCACGAATTTACTGCCCCGATCGCTGCAGATGACAGCTGGGAAATCGAAAATCGTCAGCCAATGCCTGATCATGGCATTAGCGACGGTCTTGGCCTGCAGCCCCACTCCATGCTTGTCCTTCTTGTCCTTCTTCTTGGACTTCTTGCCAGGGACCGCCACGATATACCCACTGTGCCTGTCCACCGCCAGGATGACACAGTCGTAGGTCTCTCCCTCCACAGTGACCTCAGGCATGGCGAATACATCCATGGCCACAGACCGCATAGGGGCCTCCGGTATAGCCGTATACACCGGGTTGCCCGCTGTGGAGTGGTTAGGGCTCTTCGTGGCCCGACACACGGCACAGTCGCTGCAGTACCTATCCAGGATGGCGTAGTACCCCGGAGGGAACTTGAAGCGCCACTCCGGGTCCTGCTGCATCTTGTCTCGGCCAGGATGCATGAGCTGGGCGTTGTGCCAATGGTCAGTGAGCTCCTCCACTCGGTTCTCGGGCACCAGCAGCTTGTCCTTGAGGAACAACTTGTCCCCATCCTCGGTCAAGCCCTCGGGCCATTCGTCGTCCGACGGGGCACTCACGGCATTCCAGTAATTGCTCCAGTGCTCGGATGCCGCGTAGTCATCCGACCAGTCCTCTGTGAGCACCGACCTGACTAGCTCTACAGGGGCCACCATCCATTGCTCGAGGTTTTCCTCTCGAATAGCTTGGACGCGGGCACCCCGGAACTTGGCCAGGTCTGTACAGTTTGCCATCACCACAAAACACTTGACCCCCTCTTGCTCCATGACCTTCTCCATCTCGATGATGCGCTTGGCCTCCTCGGTCTCCTCGGCGTCGCCATGGCTGGATATGTCCATAAACGCCTTGCCCGCGGGGTAGGCCCAGCGACTGAGGCAATCTGCCACAGTGTTGTCCTTCCCCGGGACGTACACGACGCTGAGGTCGAACTTGGCGAACGTCTCGTGCCATCGGGCCCTCCTAGCCGCTGGTCCTGAGGGGGTGTCGACATGCTCCTTGTGCCAGCTCTGTAGGGACTGGTGGTCCGTGCAAACCACAACCGGCTGCAGTCCGATGTGGCCAGACCACTTCCTGAGCGCACATACAATGGCGTATGTCTCCTTCTCCCTCGCGGTCCATGTTCGGCGTTGGCCCTCGGCCAGGATCCTGCTCCAAAACGCCACGGGAACATGAGTCCCGTCGTCCCGGACTTGCTCGGGGACTGCCCCCACGGCATAGTCCGAAGTGTCTGTCCGTAGCACGAATCCCTTGTCCGGGTCCACCAGGAACAGCCCCAACTGCCCAAGGAGTCGCTCCTTCAGGCGGTTGAACGCATCCTCAGCCTCAGGGGTCCAGGCAAGCTTCTTCTTGCTCCCCTTCCGGCCATCGAACTTGCCCACTTGCAGCATCTTGTGCAGCGGCCCCGACAGTTCTGCATACATCCTGACATAGCCCGAATAGTAGTTGCAGAATCCCATGAAGGACCAGAGCTCGCTGATGGTCTGGGGCTTTTCCCAGTGGTGCAGGGACGCCAGCTTCCCAGGCATGGGACGGCGTTGCCCGTGACCAACCACGTGACCCGCGAATTCCACTTCCTTCACGAAGAGTGAGGCTTTGGTGGGCTTGCACACCATGTTGTGCTTGTCCAACTCGCTGAGCACTCGGCGCAGATCCTTCTTATGCGCGTCGATGAGCTCGTCCTCAGTCATGTTCTCCGTGCCGGACCCGATGATGATGTCATCCTCGAAGGGATCGGCACAGTCCCGGACAGGACCGAGTAGGTCCTCCATCATGCGCTGGAAAGCGGCGTTGCCATTCTTGGCGCCCATAGGCACCACTTTCCACTGCATGGGCCCCAGCGGCGTCGACATCGCTGTGCAGGGCCTGGAGTCCAGGTGCAGCGGCATCTGGTGATAACCGTGTTTCAGGTCCAACACCGTGAAGATCCGCTTTTTCTGCTGTTTTTGGAGGATGGAGTCGATCAGGGGAAGAGAGTACGAGTCGTGCTCGGTTTGCTCGTTCAAACCCCTGTAATCCACCACCAACCTCCACTCGCCCTTCTCCTTCTTGGGCACGATGAAGGCTGGGCTGGCCCACTCACTGTCGGAGGGTTCGATCCATCCAAGCTCAATGAACTCGGCCAACAGCTTCTTCATGGCCTCAGCCCGATCGCCCTGAAGTTGGTACTCCCGATGACGATAGATCTTCGGGTTCGGCTTCAGCTTGATCTTCGCTGTACCAAACCTCCCACGATCTGGAGGGTTCTTGTTGGCGACGCCACTGAATAGCCGCGATTAGGCTTTGATCAGCCTCTCCTTCAGCTCGGCGACCTTCGGGTTCTCCTGGGCCTCTTCAGCCGCTTGCTTCGGTATCGATACAACTGACCGCACTGCGGTATAGGCCTCTTCTGGGTCCGAGTCTGACTTCTCCTCGTCCGATATGCCGTCTTCATCCTCGTGGGGCGCGCTTCCCACCGATAATCGTCGAAAATTTGCGGCCTCGGGCTGGTGCTCGTCGCTACCGGTTCCCACTCTTGGAAAACCCCACGTTGGTGGGTCCGACCCGACCGGATCATCGTATTGGTCCGCGATGTGATCCATGACCCTCGCCACGAACTCATTCTTCTCGTACTTGCCGGTGACCAACATCTTGTCATCCCACCAATGCGGAGATGTGACCATGGCCCGCCTCTTCTTGGCTGCCACACGGTCGTGCATCCCCATCCGCATGTAGTTGACGACGTCGTCAATCTCGGCGTGGGACAGGACGTCAATGCCATCAATTGGCTGATCCGTCCCCTCCTTGGGCTCAAACATCACCTTCATGGGCACCGCCTCCACCCTACGGATGAATGCTTCATCACCCGTGGGCTGGCCTTGCGCCCCATCCACCAGGAAAGCCTTGGTACCCCACGCTTGACCCGGGGAGGGCATTGATACACCCTTGGCGTCGATGAACAACTCCTCCTCTGGCCCGAATGACATCTCGTTCAGGGTGATGGAGTCCAGCGTCGACTTGGAACCCTCCAGCGGACATGGGGTGGATCCTATGCCGGTTATGACCAGGATCCCCTTCGCCCTATCCGCGATGATCTTCTCCACCGTACGTCTGGTATTGTCCAGGGAGCCATGCCAATACATGGGTCCCCGCTCCTTCAAACCCCAATGCCTGTGCCAGGCTGAGTCTCCTCGATGCCAATGCCTCCTACACTTCCGCAGAAGTGGGGCATCCCGGGAAGCGAAGACGTCCGTCTCGGGCGCTTCGGCTCCCAGCGTCTGGATCATCCTGTCGTACACCTGCGGCGCCATTCCATACTCCGTGAGCTGAACTCCGCGGTCTCCTCTGGACTTGGCACCCACAGCTTGCACCGCTCGGACGATCCGATCCCCTTCCTCAGCATTCCATTGGGATGATCCGCATGCATAGTCCGTGGACAGCCATGTGAGGCATTCATCATCCTCACGGACCAGCGTTGCACGATGGGGAAGGGCTCAAATGGCGTTTGCCACCATGAAGTCATACCCCATGATCATATCCCAATCTGTAATGTCGGCCACGTAGAAGTTCCCGGATAGAGTGCTTCTCTTCGCCTGATCAGGGCGGTTCAAGCGCTCATGCTCCCAGAATTACATGCTGATATTGGCCTCATGGGTGCCACCACGGATAATCTCTCCGTTGGCGACCTTCAGGCGGACCGGTCTCCGGCTGGGCTGCAGGAATTCCTCCTTGAACAACCCTCTCCGGACCAGGCTCACCTGGGCACCCGTATCCACTAACACATCCACCACCTTCTCCTCCCGTCCGCACCGTACTCGCACTTTCAAGTGCAACTGCCGCTCGTCGCCATGCGGTGTATGGACGACTCTCACGGCATGCAACTCTAGCACGTCCGGGTGCATCAGGACTTCAAGGGTATGGTCACGGATGGTGTAGATCTTGGGTTGGTCCTGCCCGTCCACGGGGCTCTCCGTGGTCGCTCCTTCCTTCTTGCCATGTCCGGTACCCACATGTACTTCCCTTGGCAGGGCGCTCCAGGGGTTGGGAGTGGCGAAGCTCAGTGGTTTTGGCTCTTCCGGAGCCTTCTTCGGCACCCGATGTGCCTTCGCTTTCTCTGGGATTCCACTGATTTCTGGAGGAGAGACCTCCGAGGTCCCACTCCCGTGGGGGGCCCTCTAGACTTGGCTTCCCGCAGCCCCTTCCGGCTGCGATCCGCCAGGACTTTGTCCACCACGTTGCTCGGCTTTGAGTTCCTCCAACGTCCTCAACATGTCCTCAGCAACCTCCTCGATCGACCCCACTCGTCGATCTTGGCCAGGTCCACCACCATAGCATCTTTCTCCGCCTTTTCCTTGGCCTTTGCCTTGGCCTTTTCTCCCGTCTCCGCCCAATCGGAAATCCGCTGCTCCTTGGGCTTCTTCTCGGGGTGGGCGGCGAAGTAGGCCTTCTTGTCCGCCTCATACACCTTGCACTGACGGTGGTCGTGTGCATGGTTGTTTCCCTTGCCATAACAGACCCAGCATCCGTCATGCTGCGACCTGTATTCCCGGAATGAGAGCGGTGGGTTCCCGATCCTCCTTGGCTCTTTGCCCCTTGGACCCGCCCGGCTCCATCTGGATCGATCCTGCCCATTGTTCTTCACGTTGTGCGCCACAAACGCGAAGAAATGGGCCTTCTCGTGATCCTCCCGGGACCAGTGGTCTTGGCCACTTCCACTACCATCCTCCGCGGAGTTGGCCGTGTCCTCCTGGATGTCCCGATGATGGCGGTCTTCTCGGTGGCCTCGTTGTCCATGACCATGTCGATCCTGCACGTGGGCCTCGTTCTTCGCATTGAGCTTCAACTCCACCGTGATATACTTCACGATCTCGTCAAGGCTCATGCGAGCGAAGATGACTTGCATCCTCAGCGGCTCCCCGCGCCTCCACTCCACGTTGTTGAGGCGCAGCAACCTTTGCCCCATGGAGTCCCCAAATACCTCCACGTACACGGCGTTCTTCAGGTCCAACATCCGGTTGGGTTCGCCCAGGTTCCTCCTGAAGAACTCCATGATACCCGCATGGGTATCCTCCGCCGCCATAATCCTCACCGCCACGCGCTTCTTCGCGCGCTTCTTCTCCTCGTCCTCCACTCTCCTCTTCCAGTTGCCGGGGAGGACGTCCTTCAGGAGGTGGCGGATCTCGCTGGCCTCGTTCCGGTCCTCCACCAGGTTGAGGCATCTGCGGTACTTCCGCAGATACCTGTTCCACTCCCGGACCCGCAACTCACCGCGGTCCAGCGGCAGCGGAATGGACCACAGGTCCTCCAGCTTTTGGTTCGGAGCGTCCAACTGCTCCTCGTCCTCCAGCCACTGAAGGCAGGCCTGCTCCGTACGGATCAATCCTTCTCGGATCTGATCCCGCAGCTCCTCCTTCAGGTCCTGCGCCAGCCGGTGTGGGAATGTCCGGCACACCCACTTGTCCCGCGGCGCTCCCCGCATCTCGCCGACGACCTCCTCGGCGAAATCCTCCCAATCCAGGATGAAGTCATCAAGGTTGGACGGGTTCCCGTCGTAATAGGGGATTTTGATTCCCCTGAGGTCGTCAATCCTGATGGCGTCTCCGACGTCTCCAGCCACCACTCCACCGAGACGGATATCACCTGTGGCCGGGGGGTTTGAGTACACTCCCCGTACGTTCCTCTCCTCCATGGAGTGCGGTCCAGTTGGGCCTGAACCCATGGGGTTTGGAATGCGGGGAGGACTTGCTCCATCGACCGTCCATATCCCCGTATTGGGGTCCTTCGCCCACAGGTTTCCGCTTGGATGGCCTCGACCATGTCCGTCGGCGCTTCCCATGGTTCGCCCCTGCATGGTCTGGTTCTGGAGCTCGATCTTCTCTTCCGCATAGACTACCATATTCGTCGTGATCGGTACATCCTGGGCGGCATGGGACATCTGTACCGTCAGGCTCCTCGGGTCCGTGGTTACGTGCCCTTCCCGCATGGACCCAGCCGGTGCCGTATGTTCCCCGAGCATTGTGGATTCGCTGAACATGGGAACAAACGGCAGCGCACCCGGGTCAACACGCAGAGGCGCGTATGGTGCCTCTGCAGGGCCGCCCATGGGTTTCTCCATGGCGCTCCTGAGGATCTTAACCCGCTCCACCAGCTCTACCGCGGCCGGCTTTGCCGGGAGCTCCGGACCCGAGGCGAGGGGCTGTCGCTCCTCTAGCCTTCTCAGGCGTCCCGACATGTCCTCCACTAAGTGGAGGAGGCTGTCCACCACTTGCTGCTGCTTCTGCAGGGCCAGCTCCAGACTCTCCCGGTACCGGGCCTGATCCGCTCGCAGCTCCTCCATGTTGTTCTCCGCGGCCGACTGGTTGTCCAGGATTCCCGCGACGTCCTCCTCTAGACCGTCCTTGGCGTTGTCCAGGCGGTCAAGGCGATGCACGATGGCGTCCATCCCCATCTTCGGGTACTTGCCGATGAGGAAGGACACGTGCTCGCAGTGGCACGCAGCGTGTATTCCGCCAGATTCAGCGCATCCCGCGGTTCCCGGCACCTCAGACTCATCACCCATAGGCGTGTCGCCTATGGCGTCCGTCTCTGGTTCCGTGTGCCGGGGCACAGGTGCCGTCCGGGCCCTGGCTGGCCTCTCCAAGCCCTCGGCATCGTGCCTCAGGGCGGGCTCGGGGGCTGTATGCGCCCTGGCGATCAGCACGGACATCTCCGACTCCGAAGGTGGCTCATGGGCTGTCCGATAGCCCTCGGAGTGCCCCTCGGATTCCCACAGCCTGACCGGGCTGGGGTCCGTGTCCATAGCCCCAGCGTCCCTTGCCGCGGACTTGGGTGACCCGCGCTTCCGGTAGGGCCGGGCCCGTCCTCCACTGCTGCCTGAATGGCAGGCCTCATCAGAGTCCTCCGCGGCGGAGCGGAGGTTGCATGCCTTTCGGCAGCGACGCTCACACATGGAGACCAGGTCCTCGATGTCACGTCCTCCTCTTCCCGAGTGTCGTTCTTCTCTTCGGGCATCAACTTCCGGAGTTCGCCATGCTCTTGAACGTCTCGGTCCTTCTATGGCCCCAATCTCCGGCGTGGTCTCCACCGAGTCCACAATACGCACCCAGGGCGTACTTGGGCAGGGCTCATAAGGGCCCAAGTCCCCGGGTCGGCGGTTGGTTGGGGCAGCAGGTAAGCCTCTGCTACCATATTGAAGGTCCCTACCAGGACTGGCCCCCGCTGTGCCCCTTCCGCCTGTAATCCCTGCTGATTTGCTCCGGATCAATGCCTGCATTTCTCAAAGTCCAGGGTCCAAAATCCAAAAATATAGAAAAGAAAATCCTCCTTCAACCCTGAATAGCAAGCAGATCCCACAAGTACAGCAATAACCCAATTCACAATCCAAATCAGGCTGCGGGCTTTCGTTCAGCACATCGACTGTCTCACGATGGCGGGCATGTACAAGAATTGCACCAAGGAAGAAAGCCCTGAAGTTGGCATATGAACGATAAATAAAGCAAAGTTGGGGAAAGAGGTAGACATACACATTCACAGCCATAAACCCTTCATTCCCTGGACTCAAGACCTTCCCTCGACTCACCAACATATTGCCCTGAACCAAGTCAAATGAGATGGCTGAATGCCATGTGTCACAAGTCACTACACAAACCCCAAAAATGTGTTCACTCCCAAGCCTATAAATCCTAGCCCAATAGGGGAGGTGGCGTGTCATGGCCTAGAGTGGCACTCAGGACCATGTCCTACCCTGACAAAACCTTGGTTGGACTTGGAGTTGAATGGGTTTGGAGAAATGACCTATGAGCTTGAACTCATAACATGCCAAAAAAATGCCAATTCACACCATATTGGCCATATATCACATATATGCTCAAAATTGAAGTTACCACTTATCCGAAGGCTCAAAGCATGCATGGAATAGAAATCTAATATTCATGGAGGATATAGACCAAAGGTCAATGCCCATGTACATCCCCACTTTACTCTCGAAACCTCTTCAGATATGGGCGCCACGCACTGCCCAAGTCAGCCCATGATCTTGAGACCAATTCTTGTGATCCTCCGTGCGCCAAGCCAAATGGAGTACGCGATCTGGCATATGGTGGTGTTCAACTCCGAAGCATATGCCAATATATGAACAACATACCATGGTTCGACTCTCCATAGGCTTCTTGCTGTTTGCCGATCAGGTAAGTACACAAATGCAAAAATGAGCAAAAGTTGAGGTCAAAAACATGAAAATATGACCAAATACAAAGTTGTCATGATAGTATATCTCTATGCTCACCCATGATATCCGCTTATGGTTCAATACACAAATGATTGGAACCATCTACGAACAAATCCCCCACTTGGATCCCCAATCGCGCGCATGGAAATACTTTCGCCACTCATATCTACATGCCCCATGAAAATGGGAGTGCACTCATGGACCTCTTTGTCAAACATACCATGAGCAATACATATGCGGTAGACTTGGTCTAGCGCTTTGAATCCCACAATTGGGACATGGGCAAGGCCCTTGTCACGTTTGGCTCCCCATCTCTTCGGCCACACGAAGATATATAACATGGGCGTGAGCATATCAAACATATACCATGCATATAACACATACCCTCAAAATGTGGCTGCCACCATGAAATGCCATGCCCCTCCATGGACATAACTTCACGTTTAAAATACGTAGGAACCCAAGGAAAGTAACTATGCAACCCCAACACTCATGCGGTACACTCGAAAGTCGCATTAAAATATCCGGTTGCATTGTCCAAGAGTTATATATCCCTTTATACCCTCTTGACCATTCTCCCTTGCTACACCGGGCATGTGTACACACCAAAGGCGTTTGATGCTCCCTAAACTAACTTGAGACCAAGGCGCTTGCAACGCAACCTTCCTTATTCTCTTTCCTCACACTCGCTCGTAGATATGGTCCTTCAATATGGTCCCACGATTCACTTTTGTTTCCCCTATATCTCCAAGTCAAATGGGTGGCAAGTATAAGGGAAACCTGATTCGGGCATAGGGAAAAGAGTATGACCACTCGAAGAAGTCCAAATCAAGTGCGGCGATGTCGAAGTCGAAAATCCGATTTCGACATCGCGAAAAATTCAGATTAAAATTTCGAGTGCTTATTTAGAAAATTGCGGAAGCAACGAACCCTTTGCTGATGAAATCTGACCCTTCAACGGAGTATCCGCCAAAATATCTGGAAATAACAGTTAACCAATCGGTTAACGCAAAATCGCGAGCCAACTGACGGTCGCCGATACATTGACCATCAGAACGAAAGGCTGAAAAATTACCGAAACATCATGATAATAAAACCCTGTTGATTCCTGATATTCTGATATATAAATCTCAGCTGGCGGCGCCTCGGTTCTGAATATGGCCGCTCGTAGCCGGAATGGCCAAACCTATCACACTATCACATCGGGTGAGTTCAGGTGGATGGGAGAGTATGATATCAGCCAATTGCGGCTTGCCGGCACATAGATAAACACCCCAAGTGACCCCAAGATGGCCACAGTGGTCCGAACCGGCTTCACTCCCCTAACCGCAGGTTCTAACATCTATCTGAGTTAGAGATATGGCCCCGCCACTATCCCCTAGGATTTGGTAGCTGAAAATGGGCTGTTTCAGCTGAAACTGATATTACCTCAGAAATGTCCAAAACTGACCCCTTGCCCGGACCCGTCAGAGGTAGGGACGAGACAACTGACCCTATGCCCTTTGAGTACGAACCTTCTGGAGCCCTCACCCAACCTGTTATTCTCTGATGTTTCGGCATCAGGGCACCACAGGTTCATCAAGTTGGGTCATGATGCCAAAATCAGCAAAATTGGCCGTCTCGGGCGACCGTCCAGGGTAGGAAACCTTGGCGATATTGACGCGCCAAGCCTTGATTCACAACCCTTGACATCCCCTCTGGTCCCATGCCCTGGGTTATGGCTTGCTGTCACACTGGCTGCTTGCTGTTCATCGAGGGGATGAACACGCGGATGGGGCAGAAAGCAGCATGCGGTGCAAAGGGGGAGATCATGGTTCGCACCAAAAGTTGAATAACTCCGGATGAGCCAGAGGAGCGAATACGCAACTCAATGGCGTTCAACCCCTCAGTCATATGCTACACTACTCGCACTTTTCTCTTGGCTAAATATCGTGCCCCATGGAGATATGGTAATTCCAATATGGCATACAATGGCAAAAACAGCGAAATTTGGCCAAAATGGCCCGCACTCATGATTCCATATCTCCATGGCCACGGCGAGGATCCTTTCAACCAAAGATGCTAAAGACATATGGGACCTACGTCCCAATATATGCCGCTTGCCAACCCTCATGGTCGCCTCTAGTTATTTTCCCTGTTGGGGAGAAAGTGACACACAAATGGGGGAGAATGGGAACATACCCCAAATTGGGTGACTCACAACTCTCCCTTCAAGAGGAGAGGCCACATGGGGAAACACCCCGTTCGATGCGGGTTTATGTGCCCTCTCCGAATTGCCCTTACCCTTGGTCAGGTGGCGCACGCAACCTCGGTGATGAAATCAGGGGGAGAAGGAGTTTGTGGCCATTTTGGGCAAAACAGCCAAAATTCACCCAAAAGTGGTCCCTCCAAAAATCGTATCTCCGTATCACAAGAGAAAGGAGCCTCGGGCTTTTGCATGGATGCAAACCGAAGCTTTGCTTCCCTTTTGCAACAAGGGTTGGGGTTCAAAGCATAATGGAAACATTTTTAACACCTCACTCCTTGAAGCACACTATTTATGGGAAAAAGTGCACAAATCGGCGATATTGGCATGAACATATCTTTGGGTCATTGGGGAACAAAAATATGAGCAAACACTTTTGGAGTAGGCGCATAGTAGGTGCTTTCAAATATGCACACTATGGTTAGATTCTCCCCACCCACTCGTGTCATTATTGCTTGCATATGAGCGCGTGTGCAAAGAGGCAGTATGGCACGCGTGCTCACAAGGCGAAATTATCTAAAATAGAAGACAAGGTCGAAAAAGTCAACCAAGCCATCCAGGATGTTCTTCATGGTCTCTACTTTACATATTGCCTTGATTCGAGGCTCAACTCCCCATAGGCCTCGAGTACGAGCCTCGGTGGTCTGGCCATTTTGGCCTAATTTTCGACCAAAACTTGCCCTCTTTCGAAAAAAGAGTTTTGGGACGCATTGAATTGCGTGAAGCCATCATTGATTTGGCTCGAAATATGAAAATGGCCAGGGCGTTTGGTCTTGTGAGCATTGTGTCCGGTTATTAACGTTCATGCTCACAAGGCCACAAAGTTAGCGTTTGCGCACGCAAACGACTTGGGTTTGCGAAACCAATAGGCTGCCTAAAACATCGCCATTGCCTGCTTCCCTATACAAAGTAATCTGCCCACGTGAAAGGGGCATGGATGAAAGGCATTGAGGGGGAATATAGGGTTCCGTCCGAACTCATGGTCCTTGAGAACCATGAGTTCGAGCGATCGACAGAAAAGCTTGCGCGCCGATTTTCTCGAAGACGCAACGGCGAAAAATTCTGGTGAACACACCAGATGAAAGTACATCAAATACCCTCTAGATTCAGCCCTTAATTCCCTTAGACCCTCACAGGTACTCGAGAAAAGTTCATCACAAAACTCGTCACGGAGAAGCGACGAAGGCGCGCGCGCGAACAGGCGACATCAGGCGGCGATTTCACGACAATTAGAAGTCGCGGTAGAAATCGGGTATTTCACCGATTTCCGACTGAAAATCGCCTAAGACAATGAAATTATGGTAATTCTACGTCGATTTATTGGTTAGAAATCGGATTCCAGATTTCGCGGGTTAGAGAACAGGGATATCCCGCTGACAGCCGGTGTCAACGGCTTCCGCATGGGTGTGACGGCTCACAGGCCTCCGGGCCATGGGCCATAGGTGCTGGGTACCGCTTCACTCCTTGGTGCTTCGGACTCTTTTTCCTGATTGTCGTCTTTCTGCATTTGTTTCCGTGCTTCTCCTCGTTTCATTTCGCGGCGTTGAGCTCGTTCCAAATTCCTTTGCGCCATTTTCCTTGCTGTTTCCAGTATTCCAGTGAGATCATGCAGCTGGCAGTAGTGAACAAACTGGTATGTCAAATTGCCATTGTCTAACACGAAAGCGCTTATGGGCTCCCATGTACTGTCACTGACCTCATACTCAGCCCGCCTCGTGAGAAACCGCCACCCATGCTTGTACTTGCGTGGCAGGATTGACTCCACCGTATAACAGTCCCTTTCTTTCATTACTTCATCGTCCATTTCAGTAAGTTGGTGTACTCCGTCTCCTTCTTGCACGCCTCCTTTGTACTCGTCCTCGTCAGCCGCCATCTTTGACTTCTCCACTTCGGCCGCCAATTCTTCCAAAGCTTCCAGGTCATCACCTCCCGCTGCAGTGTACCTTTTAGTTGGTTGTAGCCCACATCCACGAATCTAACCGGACTTGGACTCACCTCAACCTTCTGGGTACTGGGCCCAGCCTCCGTTACTAGATGAGGCCTGAAGTAGGGGAGATCAAGTTCGTTTCCTGGCCACCGTGAAAAGCGCGTGTTCTGTACCAGTACTAGATCCCCTTCTCTGTACTCAGCGTTCGATTTCCCTCTGTTTTGTCGACGGTGGGCTAGATTCCAAACTTTCGTCGGCAGCCCTTGTGCTTTCTCTGCCATGGGTCTTTGATCTTCGAGCCGGTCTTTCACTTTCGCGTTGCAATCGTCTGCCTTAGGGAACTCATAAAAGAACCCCGGTCGTCCCAGAAACATTTCAGTGGGAGAGTATCCCGTCCAACTTGAGATCTGGTTATTCTTCATGTAGACGGCTACAGGCACCAACTTAATCCAATTTCGTCTGCTTTCTTCGGCGATTAATATCCTTGTGATCGTCTTGAATGCTTTAATTTGCCTCTCACACTGTGCGTTTCTCTTCTTGTAGTTCAGTGTCCCGCAGTCAACTTCGACTCCCATGTTCTTGATGACTCCCGTGTACCAGCCAGTGTTCGAGGTGAATCTGATATCCCTGTCAATGTGTGTTCCCTCACCGTCGGCGTCACCACGGACGCCAACAGGACTGGCAAACAAACGCCAGCAGCGCCAGCCACCGGGCCCCGAGTCAGGGGTAGCAACAGCACACACTAAACAAGGCCCAGGGACCACCCACACCCAGAACCACCACTCTCACCATCATGAACGCCAGCGGCACCACAGAGCGGCACACCACCGACCTACAAGACCCTCACCATCCGCATCACCGCCCGCAGCATCGACATCACCCAGAGCATCACCAAGGACCACCCCAGGCAGCACCAACAGCATCAACAACACCATCACATCCACCATCCTCACCAGCAGCAGCACCGGGGGCACCCTCTGCTAGGAGTGGCGCGGACATACCCCGACATCGCGGAACCGCACCCAGTGCCCCCGGCACCCTCACCATCGGAGCGCCACCACCGGCACTAACCGCGAAAACACCACCAGCAACGTCACCAATGACGACGACACCCGGAGCACCACCGACACCAACATCACCATCAGCGTCACCAACGCCACCAGCGCCTGACACGACAACCGCACAGCCCACACCAACGGCATCAGCCGAACCGTCACCGACACCACCCTCACAGGCGGCATCAACGATGACGCCGCCCGCACCGACACTACCTGCACCAACCTCACCGGCGGCATAGCCCGGTTAACCACCTGCGACCGCGAACATCACCGGCACCGAAAATACTGTCGCCCCCCGCCAAGATCGGCGAGGACATGCCCAGACACCGGAGGCGGCCGACACCACCGAGACGGGCAAACCAGCCAACCACAAATGCCCGCCAAGCCCTCTGCCAGGAGTGGCGAGGGCGCACACCCACGAGCACCCAAGCGCAAACTCACGCCCGGAACCACCACCCACAACGCCAACACGATTGTCACCACCAGCACCACACCAACTATACCACCCCGAACAGCACCCTCGCGAACAGAGCAGGCACTAACAACCAGGACATCGCCGACAACACACCCGCCATCACCAGCGCCAACACCCAGCGTGTTACCTACACCGCCCTCAGCAACACCACCGAAAGCAGCACCATCAGCCGATGCCCACATCACCCTCACTAACCGTGCCGTCGGCGGCACCACCACCTGAATACGGGTCCCCGATCCCATCCCGCCTCCCAGGAAGAACAGCGGCATAGCCTACACCCCCCGCCATCTACACAGCCAGCGGCACCATCACCAGCACCACCTGAAACACCGGCGACGGCAGCCTCACCAACAATCAACAGCCCCACTACCACTGTCACCAGCGCCACCAGCACCAGTCACGCCACCCACCGTCGGCGCCAGCCACCAACGACGCCAAAACGACACCCTAAACCACACTTACACCCAAAACCTGCGGCAAGACCCGCGGTAACCCCACCAGCGAGATCACCCTCCGCCAGGAACGGCCACCCAACACCGACAGGGCCAGACGACGAAGATCAAAACTAGCAGGAAAGCCGGCCCCCAGCGCCCACAACAGCCCAAAGACCCCCCGCACCCAGACCCGCACCCGAAGCAGCACCTACCATCGACATCGCCGACGACGCCGACCACCGATACGTGCGACACCCACACTGCCCCACCATCGGTGTCACCGACACCCAGGAGGACACCAACAGCGCCCTCGCCATCACCGCCACCAACCTCGGTGAACTAACGTCCACATCACTCCCACCACATCACCCACGCTGTCGGCATTACCAGCAGCACACTCGCCCGTGCTGTCATTGGCAACGCCGTCCCCACCGGCACTGCCGCCCATGGCACCACCTGCTCCCACCAGCGCCACCACCACCCCACGCAACGCCGGGAGACTGGCATTACCAACGGCCTCAACGTCGACACCCCGAGCACCAGCATCACCGGGCAGGGTCTACCTACATTCCAAGAACAGCTCCACCACAATCAACCTGTACACCACCCGCGACACCTCCACCGTCGCCGACACCACCCTCACCACCACAGCACCTAAAACACCTCAACCGCCGGCGACATCAGCCCCACCACCCGGCGTGTCATCTACAGCACCCTCACCACCATCGCCACATCAGGCCCTGATACGTTACGCCCCCAAAAAGCCAGAGACAACACCCTCACCATCGACGCCACCGGCAACACCACCGCCCGTTACGTCACCGACAGCACCCTCACCATCACCAACCGAACCACAACCCTCAACATTAACATCACCGACACCACCAGAGGCACCAACACCACCGGCGACAGCGACAGCGACAACAGTGACCGGCTGACCCACCAACTTCACCATCAACTAACACGGTCCCTGCACCACCCTCACCTACACTAACGCCTAGACCGCCCTCACCAACGGCACCGCCAGCGGCGCAATGACCCACTCCAACACCCACACCACCCTCACCACCAACATCACCACCACGCCCCAGCACGTCACTGTAACTGACCACGCCACCTACCGGCAGCCCACACGGAGGAAGCTCCAAACACCCACTAAACCTCACCAAACCGCCCCGCGGCCGGGTCCCCACCCCCCACGGAGCACGGGCCAAACCAGCGCAACACGCCACACCACCCGGAAAGTCAGAGCTCACTGTGAACGGAACAGCGAAGCGAGCACGCCACCACCCGCACAGGTCGCCCACCCTATCGTACACCGCCCCGCATCACCTCAGCCACACCGTCCCCCTGCTTCACCCGACAGGACGTGCGCTGCAGCCCACTGCCCGTGGGACGACGACTACGACGTCCTCCCGGCCATCCAACACCTACTGGCAACCACGGCCCGGCGCCCACAAGCCAACCAGCAAGCCACGGAACCGCAGGGGCCCGACCACCCCATGCCACCCCGCTCCATATCCCCCGCGTCCACCGCGGACCAGAACGCGGAACACCAGCGAAAGGAACCCAACCGCGCCGCCACGCCCCCACCGCCCCCCCCCCCCAGAGGACATCTACGCCACACTGGCCGGCACCCTAGCCCACCCCATTGACGCCGAGCAGTACTACCAATCCGTCAAATGAGACCTCCCAGCGGACCACGCGACCCTCCAGAGGTGGAAGCAGAAGAAAGGGAACAACAACGAGTGGGGCACGGAGGAGGACCTTCTCTGGGAAGACAGCTGGAGACGCACCATGGACGCCTTCCCCGAAGCGGCAGCCGAGACCTACCCCCGCCCGCCCGGGGAAACCAGGCACGGCCTTCACGCCCTCCTAGCATTCCACAGCTGGAAACACCGCCACACCATCACCCTCCACCCCCTCGACCACAATCCGCATCGATTAACACCTGAAGACGACGCCACCGCCGCCATCACATTATAGCAAGACCCAGAGAACCCAGCGGGGTACCACATCACCTGGAACGATCCGGCACCCCAGCCCACCGCCTCCCCCACCCACCCAGACGTCTTCGCCACCATCAGCGCAGAACTCCAAGAGCCGACAGCCCCACAAGAACCGGACGACGAGATGCCCCAGGCACCATCCCCACCAACCACACAGGAAAGCCCCCGCACAGAGCCCCTCACCCACCCCATCACCACAATCGAGCTCCCCCCACAGCACCGCACCACCCCGGACCGCAACTGGTTCTGGAACCTACCGCGAGAATGGGCGATCCGCAACGGCACACTCCGGTGGGACGGAATCACACCGGGGCTCCAGGCTATCCGCCTCCGCTCAATCACCAAACCCACCACCACCTGGACACTACCAACGGACCGCCACCACATCCTCCTCACCGTCCAAGGAAAAGCCACCATCACACCAACGGAGGGAGACCCCATGACAGCAGCACCCACCCACGCAGTTAACATACCCCCGTAAGCATCGTCATCACCTATGACAGTACATCCGGGCCCCACCCCATGGCAAGCCATCGTCATCACCTACTCCACCCCCAACGACCACACACACACCTTGCAGCAACGGTCGGGGGACATCCGTGGGGACCTCCTCCAGGAACACCTAGGGCTCACACGCACCCACCCGGTACGAGGAGGAGCCCAAGCGCCACACGGCATACACAGGCCGGGGGTTATGGGCGTACGCCACACCCATAAACCCACAAGCAGCGGAGGACATCCATCCAGCAAGCGCAGACCCAGACCCCGTACCGCAACACCCAACGAGGCTAGACGATTTGGAGGGCATATCAAGACCAGGACACCCTCACCCCCCAACCAGCACCCCCCCCCCCCTAGAGACCAACACAAGCGCCCTCCCCCAGGCTGCAGCAGCGGCAGCCACCGAGGTAGGGGCCCCGGAAACCTGGAGCCCGCAATACCCGGTCGAAACCCAAGTGGCACCCCACGCGAAAGCCCAAGAAAAGCTGCCATCGCCGATTCCACTCCACCCCCCAATCAAGCTGGACATGATGGTACACACCCCCCACAACGAATGGGCGACCCGCTACACCCCCCACACCACCACCCGCAAGAACGACGCCGCCAAGATCAGCGTCACCCGCCACATCCCCCACACCACACAGGTGTATGAGCTGACGGCCCCCAACGTCCTCGTCACCCATCACCGACACAATACACCATACAGGCGGAGGGGGCCGCCGCAACCACCCTGTACACGTGGACAACACGGGAGGACCTCCCACACCCCATCACGCCAACTCCTGGCCCACCTTCTTCCAGACGGCAGACGGCCCCAACAAGAAGCCCAAGCACACAGGCGTACACACCCCCGCCCACGAGGCCCAGCACTGACACGATGCAAGGCGTAAGGCCCGCACCCTCCGAGACGACCACTCCATCCCCTGCATCAGCGCCCCCCCCGCAGGAGTGTCGGATGCCACCCACAACCGCACAATCACAGGCATCATCACAGACTGGGTGAACCCAGCGGGGTCACTGGCAGACGCCGTGTGGATCAGCGAAGGGCGCTCCCACACATGGGCGGTGGCGCGCCTCAACAACATCCAACCCCACAAACTCCAGCGCGCCGTCAGACCCTTCGCCGTACACATCACCCCGTACGGCATCAACAAACCCCGGTGTGAGCACCATGACCCGCCCTACTCCACCCCGTGCACCTCGCCCGTGCGCCAACCGCTCCCGGCCCCCACCATCATGGGCAACATGTACCTGGGAACCGTACCAGGGGACCCGGGCATGTACATCCTGCCCAACAGGTCCAGGGAACACGCCAACCCCCTGCACGGAGTAGAGTCCCTCGCCCCGGGACCGCCCCCACCAAAACAGCAACACCAGCACATCCCAGGGGACAAACGAACGCAGGCGCCAGACGGGGGAAAAAAGGCCCGCCAAGGCGCCCTGGCCCACATCACCGTCCACCCCACAGCCCACCTACCAAAGGACTTTGGCGCGGAGCGCCACATCGTCCTGGAGGGGCAAGCCCACCACATCATCACCGCCGCCCTATACACCCGCGCCGCCCACGAACACCACTGGGACCGCACAGCCATCCCAGCGATGCCCGCACCACCGCATTGCCCCGACTTTCCTGTCACACCCTTCCACATCGATCAACTCCTAAGCCGCAGGGCCACCACACACCTCGACTCCTCCAGGATAGAACTAGCCGTCGCATCGTGGGACACCCTGGACTCGCCCCCCCAACAACCCGCCATCCACATCCTCAAAGCGGACGCCCAATGGTGGGTCCTCCACTGGGCACACGGAGTGCTCATGGCGGCTCAGGCCTACGACCCGGAAATAGACCCGGAGGACCCCCCACAAAACCGGCAGTGACTCCTCCAGGCCACCACCCTCACAGGCGGCGAATGCACCCCGTGGGAAGCCCTCCACACAGCACTCTACTGGGCTCAAGGATCCCCCGGCGGCCCAGACACACTGAACCCCACGGAGGCCTGGGTCAAGCAGGCCAAGGCCATGAGGAACTACCACCTCTACCACCCTTTCAAAAACAGCCCGGCCGCACTGCCATGGCCAACCAACCCCCCGGAGACCGTACGCGGGCTCGCCGACCTCACGCGCAACCACGCGAAAGCGACCATGCAAACGCCGGCAGAACCCCCGCTAAGGAATCCAGGCCAGCAGGCTACGCACCCCGTCTTCCAACCCCACCCCCCCCCACCCCCACCACCTCCAGTCCCACCCAAGCGAGCGAGACGGAAAAGGGGCGCACCCGCCCCCAACCAAGCCAAAAAAGACGGCAGAGCAACAACCTCCCAACCCCCCGGGCCCCCGAGGACCCGCCCGGCGAAACCGGACCAAGCATCCTCATCATCCTCCCTCCCATCATTACCACCAGCCCAGCCGGACCAGGCATCCTCATCATCCTCCCTCCCGCCACCAGCACCGCCCCAACCCGAGGCGTACCCAGAAATCAAAAAGGGCGCGAAGGTCCAGCTGCCCTTCCGCAAGGACCACACGGGCGACTGGATCTGGTGTGAGGGCACAATCAAGTACCGCCTCCGCGACCTGGGCCCCAACGATGGGGTGCAAATCTGGGTGATCTGGCACCGCCAAAAGAAGCTAGACCAAGGCAACAGCGCCCCAGACAAGCCAGAAGGCCACACCTTGGAGCTTAACAGCGCCCACCCGATTCAGGTCCTCACCGCCGAGAACCAGGCCCACAGAGGCACCAAATACACTGGGGAACTCCCCCCTGAGTGGAGCCAGGGCCTCCCCCCATCCGCGCCTACCCAAGCGCCCACCACCAAGCACAAAGTCCCCGGGCCCCAGTCCCCCTCCATGACGGGGCAGGGGCCGAGGGCACAAGCTTCCACAGCCCCGGCCCGCCCCAACCGAGGCCACCGTCAGCCTCCTCGACCTCAACCACCCGGCCGTCACATACTCCAAGGACCCCACAGCCGCCCTCCAGGAGCTCCCAATGGCCCAGGGGGCGGGGTGGGTTCCCCACCTCCTCACCTTCCAGGAACAAAGCCTACAACGTGACGACCCCCCAGAAACCACCCCCATATATACCCCGGACAGCAAAGCGTACAAATGCTACTGGCACAAGGGGACCCCCCTATACACCCGAGCCGCCATCCACGTCCACCTCGTCCACCACCTCAGCATCCCAGGGAGACTAGGCATCTACGAGGTCAGCGGGGACGGATGGCAACTGAACGTCATCAACGCCCACGTCCCCTTCGGCGACGCCACGGAACCCTTCCTCCAAGCCCTGGCCGAAGCATACCGCCAGATCGCCATGCTCGCCTCCACAATCATCATCGGCGACATGAACGCTGCCCCCACCATGGCAGACCCAGGGGGACAGGCCACACCCCAGGACCATGCAGTCCGCGACACCATCAAAATGCTGGGCCTCGTGGACCTGACGGCCAACCTCGAAGGCCAAACATCCCACTTTCCCCACCAAGCAGATGCCGCCCCCTCCCGCATGGACGTATGCTATGGCGACCCAACCACCATCATCTGGGCGGAGACTCGATACAGGCCCCTCCCGCTGGGACCCACAGGCCATAGCCCCCTGCATATCCGCCTCACCATCCCCAACCACCCCCCCAGCCCCCGAGAGGATGCGGACCAAGGCCTACCACCCCCCCTGAGGATGCCCCCACTGCACGACAAACACGCCTGGTCCCAATATCACAGGGCCATAGACCGTGCCCGGCGCATCCAACCGGACCCGACTGACCTACTCACAGCCATGCGCACAGCCGCCGTCGCCTGCGGCTTCCAGCAACATCCCCACACTGAGGACGACCACCGCCCACGGCCCTATGGGACATGCTCCATGACCTGTGGCATGCGAAGCAACAACTAGCGAACCCGCCCCACACTGACGACCCCGAAGACTGCCAACACATCCACCACTGCAGGACGCAGATAGCCCACATCAGGGCAGACGTGCAGCAGTGGCACATCCACAGGCAACAGCGCATCGCCCAAGAGCACGAACGGTCTGCGCAACATGAACTCCCCTACAAGGCCATCCGCCACCTCAACGACGCCATGACCGACTCCGGCAACCGCACCATCACCACTGTCAAACAGGAGGACGGCTCCCTCACCAAAGACTGAGCCACCGTGCTCCAAGCCACCCAAGACAGCTTCCTCCAACAACACACGCCCACCAGAGACACAGTGGACACAGACAGCCAGGCCAAAATTGACCGCCTCCCTCAGGTCTTCAACCACGCTCAGAGGAGGCAAATGGAAAAGCGCCCCTTCACCATCCACGAAGTCTGGAGGGCCATCCGCAGTCTCCGGCAACACCAAACACCAGGCTACGACGGCCTCTCTGCGGAGGCATACTACCACCTCCCCGCCCACCTCCCCCACATCCTCGGCCACCGCCTCTGTGACATCGTCACGGGGCAAACCCCCCTACCACAAGACTGGGCAAACGTTGTCTGCCCCCTCTACAAAAAGGGGGACTGGGCCAACCCGGACAACTGGCGCCCCATAGTCTGTGCAGTCACGGAGGTCAAAATTGTCTGGACCGTCCTCCTACGACGCATCCGCCCCAACCTGGACCCCTACATACCCGCCAGCCTCCGGGGGGCCATCTCAGGCCGGTCCCCACACGAGGCCATCATCCTCAGGACACCATCGCCTACATGGACCCTGTAGACCTCATCATCGCCTCCCTCGACGTCAAAGGAGCCTTTTGGAACACCCCCTGGCTCCTTCTGGAGGCGGTGTCGAAACGCATGGGCCTCCCCTTCTACAACTTCCCCTCCCGCTACATCCGCACCCGCAAGTACACAGTCCGCACTAGAGCAGGCGTCATCCCCTTCCTGGACCCAGGCAGCGGGGTCCCCCAAGGAGGAGCAGAAGGCCCCTTCCTGTACCTCCTCATGACACTCCCCCTGGCCCTCACAATCGAACAGGATTACCCCGCCTACGCACCTTACGCCTCCTCTCCCCCCTGGTAGGCTTCGCGGACGACACCAACTTCACGGTCGCACACACCCCACACGAACCCCACAACCCAGACCCCGGCCCAACGGTCTCCCAGCAAGCCAACAACTTACTGGACGTGACCATCTCCTACCTCTCCCGCAACAACCTCATCGTCCACCCCACAAAGTAAGTCGCCATGATCAAGGTTTCTGCCACACCCTCCCACCCTAGGGCCACAAGGACCCCCCATGCAAGTCGTGACAAACACCACCCACCTGGGGGTAATCCAGGCCACCAACCCTGAGGACGCCACCCCCCTTCCCAAGTTGCAGTCAGCTAGCCCTTCTCCCCAGATATGCGTCCCAGACCACCAAGGCCCTCTCCCTATCCCACCAGAGCCTGGCGTACTAACTCACCGGGGTCTTGAACGCCTCCATAGGTTTCCAGGCACTCCACCTGACACACCCCACAAGCGCCCTCCAGCCGGCCATACGCGCCGTCACCAAGGCATGAACAGCACATGGGGGCTGGCTCACCTCCATACCCCCCCGCGCCATCCGGGCGGCATGGCCCCACTATGGGGACGCAATAGGGGACCAGGTGAAAGCAGCCTACACCAGACACACCGCCCTCCTCCTTCACCGCATGACCCACAACCACTCTCTGGAGGTCCGCGAGGTCGCCACAATCCGCCTCCAAGCCGCACAACGGGCCCGCAACACATGCCCATGCTGGATACTCCACCAGACAGGCATGCCCACCAACATGAACAGGCGCCTGTGGAACCACCTGCACCTTCTCCTCCCTTCCCCACACCACGCCATACTCACCAACCACACGTGCCTGGAGGAAGGGCCTCTGGCGCTCCTCTGCGGGGACCTCCACCATCACCCCAAGGGCACCATCAACACCATAGACCTCGTCGGGGCCTCCATCACAGTAGTATACGCAAGCCCCCCGAAATGCGGGTCCTTCACCACAGCGGAGCACACCACACCCCCTTCCTACAACTTCCTGAATGGCCTCAATACCGCCTCTTCCACCAGTACCTCACGCAGACGGCATGAGCAGTGGGCCACACTCTGCCAGGAAGCAAAGAAATGCAAGCAGCCTACCGAGACTTCAAAAAGCAGCACCCCCGACCCATCCCAGCGACACCACCCTACGCACCCACCGGCTCGAAACACGAACCCGTCCCCCCGGTGGCGGGCCCAGTCCCACCGCTAACCCTACTACTGGCCACAAATGAAGCCAAACCCACGCAGACAACCGTCATCCACCACGGGGCAAAATGGCGCATACCGAAGCACCACATGACCGCCCCAGACCTACCGAAGGTCGCCCATGACTCCCAGAGCATGCCACGCACATGTTGGGCCTGTGACCCCGAGGCACCAACCATGCCGTGGCCCGTATTGCACCTCATAGCACGCCACCACACCCAACCCACAACCCACCTACCACCACAAGCCAAGCATGGGTAGCCCCATGGTTCCACCGCACCGACGCGAACCCCACGGTGACGTGGAACCCAAACCACACACCCCAATGGGTGTTCACCACGACGCCCACCTGGCCCCGCCCCGAGCCGGCAGGGGTCGCCATCCGTTACAGCACGTACGAACCAGGCAGAACGTTCGAGCACGAGCACCCCTACTATCCGCTCTACCACTCC
Organism: Eutreptiella sp. 'Long Island Sound 2002'; assembly: GCA_964036045.1. Classification (NCBI taxonomy): domain Eukaryota; phylum Euglenozoa; class Euglenophyceae; order Eutreptiales; family Eutreptiaceae; genus Eutreptiella; species Eutreptiella sp. 'Long Island Sound 2002'. Next base: position 125,309,477 of record OZ038381.1, on the reverse strand, counting down.
TGCCACACACCAGAGCACCAAACACCAACCCTCACATGTCGCGACCTTAACCCGGACACAGCCTACATCCTCCACTACATCTACTCCTACCTCACACAAGGACAGCCGGAACAGCCCTGTCCCCCCAAGCGAAACACATCATCTCCAAAGGAATAGGGGTGTACGCCACCCCCATCCTGCAGCCCACAACCCCGGTGGCCCACCTCAACACGGGCCTCGCCATATACGCCTACCTGCCCATGAACCCATGCCGCCTCCAGCAACCATCACCGGCCGACCGGCTCTTCTTCACCGACGCCTCAGGCGAATCCGCCCTCACACCCATCACCGGGGGGGCAACCCTGCAGCTAACCCACACCGGGGGACACTACAACATGGACCACCACACGGGCCACACCACCTACAGGGCCTCCGTCCACGCGGAGCTGGGGGCCATGGCCGACGCCATCGCGCAAATTGCAGCCCACCTACCCGCCCAGCTCCCGCACATCTTCCGGGTCTTGTTCGTGGTAGACGACACTGTCGACACACACCTACTCCTCCGCATAGCAAGACAACCACTCCACCAAGCCACCGCGACGAGCCTCGGCACCCAAGCACTGCTACTCTGGAAAGCCCTTCGCAGCCTTCCCCCCTGTGTCCAACTCCACATCGTGAAACAAGAATCCAACAGGCACCAATACGGGAATGGTAAGGTCGACAAACAGGCAGTACACCAGCGCATAACGCACCTACCAACCCTCCAGGTCCCTGACCTCGGCCGAAACCACACACACCTCCAACACATACCCCCCAAACCGAAGCCCCATCGGACCCCGGACTGGGTACCAGAGGATGCCCCCCATACCTCCGAGACAGAGCATACCATTACCCCAACCCTATCCAACATCTCGCCCGCGTGCTCGGCGACACAGACAGCCGGGCACACATCCAGGAGCTCCAGGAGAAACTGCAAATTCCCCTCTACCACTCGGCACTGCCCCCAGCAAACGTCCCAGCCCACCTCCAAAAACGACGCATCCAGCTCCTCAGGGAGCAACTACCATTCTTCACGGGGGTCGGCAGATGGCTCGTCCACAAGCACATCTACGTCCCGGAAGAACGAACCAGCTGCCTGTGCGACCACGCCAACCCAGAGGACTGGGAACACTTCAAAAATGCCCCCTTTATACAGGCAGGGACACGCTAGTGGGCTTGTCCCCGGCAGAAACCCTACGGCAACACGAAGGCTGGCCAACCCACAGCCACGCACACCAGGCCACCGAACACCTCTTCAGGGATCCCCTGGTCAAAAAAATTACCATGAGAGGGGCGGTGACACAGGCCATACATCGACACCTCGCCAAACACACGGAAAGCCCAATGGAGGCAGCAGAGCACCTCCAGCTAGAAGCAGTCCGCAGAGCAGTGGCCCAAACGGTACACCGCAAACACCTCCTGTTGACACACACAGAACAACCCACCGACCGCACTGCCAGGGAACACATGCAGCGTCTCATCCATTACCATGCCGTGCATGACCCAGACGTCTACTAACCCACTCCGCGCCCCCCACACACCCCCCCCATCTCCATCCGCAGGCCTCAAAGACACCATCAAAGCACTTCAGAGCCCACCTCTCACCCACGAAGCCACCCGGCACCGCTCAGCCCAGCCGAGACCAAGCAGGGCCACCCATACGTCGACGTGGATGCGCAGGACCCCGGCAACTGACCCCCCCCACCCCCCCTGGAACCAGAGCATCCCCCCCTCACACCGACCACCATCCGCGACCCCGACCTCCTCCGAGCAACCCTCCAGGGCAGGGCCCTGAGCACTCCCCTGGGCTGGTACCGCCTACAAGAGAGCTGGACCAAGCTCACCGTCAAGGCCCTCTGGGACCTGACCACCCCAGGCAACGGCGTCCATGAGACCATCGTAGACCTCGAATTGTGGCGAGCCCGCCAACACGCCCAAGGCCGGCACGTCTGGATCCCCTTCATCGAGTGGGGCGAGGCCTTGACACACGACACCAACACCAATGTCACACGTCAAGGGACCATACACCTACGACGAGCCCCAGCGGAGAGGGACCACCCAGCGGACCCGAACCGGCCGGAACAATGGGAACAGCCCACCGCACCAACCCGCGACACCGCCCTCCGCACCGCCGGCCTCCGCACTCCAGACGACGACCTCCCTCCCCCACCTACAGACAGTGACCACCCCCCGCCAGAGGTCTGGGTTACAGTCCTCGAACGCGGGCACTACTACATAGTAGCCGCTACAGCTACGTCCCCCGGCCCGCAATGGCTCGTCAAAGGGACAGACACCATGCTCGTCTCAGGGACCGCCCCACTGAAGCAGGTCACAACCCTACCCTGGCATTTTACCCCTAAGGGAGCATTATTTGGCCCTATATATGGGATATATGTGGGATAGGGTATATCATATTCCATTTCCTTGTTAGGAACATAGGATGTGGGATGGATAAGGCATTCTTGGATGTTTAGTAGTTATATCAATTAGTGGATGATAGGGTGGATTTCTCATATGTGCATATCAGGTATTTCATTGGCTATGTGTACCATATCTGTTTGCAGGATACTATTCAGTCAACACTATCGTTATGTCTTCGGTGCCAAGCAATGTTGCTGTCCATGCCACTGCGACCTCTGCTCCTGACCACCCGGTCTGGTTTCATGGTAGCAGAGGCGAAAATTTTTCGTCTCTGTTGGGCGTTTGGCATCGCGGAAAGCGATCCGTCCAAGACATCGTGGACCAAATTCAAATTAAAATCTCTTCCCCGGGAGGGATAGCTGAGGGTGTCCAGGTCCCCACTCTCAGGACCTCCTCGGCCCTGACCCCATCGACCGGGCAGGGGCCGCAAAAACGGGCCAAGCCCCAAGTGGCTACGAATCCTAAGTTTCCGAAATCCCCGAATGTTCCCATCGGGGCCCCCCATCCTCGAAATCCAGCTGGTGTACCTGGGATGGTTGGGGGGGAAATAGACGGCCACCCTCAGGGAGCGATAAGAGGACCACAATCGCCTATTATGGGCTCGGGAACCGTTACTAGCGCCGAGAATCGGGCAGTAATCGACCATTCTACTGGGGTGATCGAGCGTACGAACGCTGCGCCCTCACGAGCTGCCGATTGGGGTACGATGGCTTCGCCAATGGGGCCTATCGTGGTCGACTCTGGCACCCCTCCGTCGCTAGGGGGGTTGCCAGAGCCTCAGGTCAGAAAAAACCTGTTTGCGGCAGGGCCCATCAGCCCGATTGTTGACCAACTCGACGCTGAAAACCGTCGAGTCCTCGCGCTCACGCCTGATCCCCATGGCCATCTGGGTCCGGCTCGAGAGGCCGTGGCCCTGATCCAGCAAACCCTGTCGGGGACTAGGCAGAACCCCACTGTGGTGGAATCGTCGCCCACTCCAATGAGTGGATCGCGGCGGTTTCCCTCCCTGGTGGAGGAATCTCCTGCCTTGGGAGCGTATCCCAATCCCCCGGGCGGATCCAGGCTAAATCCTACGATCATCCAGGAATCCCCCACGCAAATCGAGGAGGATGAGTGTGACCAGTGGTTCCCCCTGGCGGTGGAGCAGTGGAACGACGAGGAGGAGGAGGAGATTGGAGTGTTGGAACGTCATGAACTCCATCATTCCCCTATTTCCGTTGCCTCGTCGCCTGCACCTCCTGAACCTATGTCAGGGACCAGGGATCGCCCCATGCTGGTGGAAGAATCCCCGGCCCCCCACTACATCACGGTGGAGGACTCTCCGGTCCCTCAGTTCATTGCAGTGGAAGAGTCTCCGGTGCCTATGAGCGGCGTCAAAAACCGCCCGTGTCTTGTTGTGGAATCTCCGGAGCCTACTGAGGACCGGGCCGGTACTACATCTCCAGTGCCTATGAGTGGCAAGAATGATCGTCCATCCCTAGTGGATGATTCTCCGGCAATGCCGAAGGTCAACAATCTGTGCTGGGGGGGAGGGAATCAGGTGGAGGGAGGTTCAGCAACCCTCCCAATAAATTTGGTCTCTCCCCCCACAAATACATCTCCTACGGAGGAGCCCCAACTGCCCAATTGGGGGGGGGATCCAGCGGTTGCAACGGGATCGGAGCCTGTTTTTGCTTCCCATCCGAGAACTCGATCACCTATGGTGGTTCATGAGTCACCACAGTATATTGTGGTGGACGATTCCCCACCCCCACCGCCGCGACCGAATACTGTTGGTCATGTTCCCCCTCCGCCGTCACCCCGCCACCGCCAGGTGGCTTACATCGAGCACGTGCAAGGAATCCCGCACCTGGTTCGGCCATCTAGTGGTGGGGGTTCGGGGGAGGGACATCCCTCTAGTGGGGGGGCGCCAGCGCCTGTTGCTGCGCGCCCCACACCCCCGTCCCGCCCTGCGGGGGGGCCCTCTGGTCCCTCCGTGGCAGGGGGGGCTGCTTGGGGCGGCGGTGGTGGGTCATCTCCTCCTCGTGGAGGGGGGGGTCCATCTTTTCGACATTCTGGGGGCCCCACTCCTACACGGGGGGAGGAAGACCTACAGCACACCTGTGGCTGCCCCCGGTGTGTGGTGCACTACGAAACGTGCATCCAATCTCTGATGGCACAGGTGAGGGACCTGCGAAATCAGAATCTGGAGTTGCAGCGATCCCATCAGGAACTTTCTCAGGCAGTAGCCTCTACCGTGGGCATCAGTCAGTCCTACGGGGACCGGATGACCCAAATCTTGTCTACGTTGGCTAAGTTTGACACGGTGGTTCAGGGCTACCAACGGGATTCTAAGGCGGTGGAGGCTAGTGTGTCGGATCATCTTAAGATGTCCAACGGCAACACGGCTAAGTGCTTTAGCGCAGTGGAGTCGCTCGCTACACGTTACGCCGCCTTTGCATCTAGGATCGATGCGTGGGACCACTGGTACTCCACGCCTGCGGAACCCGTTACGGTGGTCCCACCCCCGCCATTGGCGCCTCCGCCTGTTCCTGATCCTACACCGGCGGCGCCTACGGCGCCCATGGGCGCGCCATCCGGTTCATCCGGTGGTGGGTGTGTCCTTCCTTTCTCCGTCCACCCATCCCACGATTGCATCTACCATCCGAACGCTTGTCCGGATTCGGGGTGGCCGAGGGGGGCGGAAGAACACCACGAACACCCCCACCCCCAAGAACCTACATCGTGGAGGGGAATCGCCGAAAAGCAGAAGGAACGTGCTGTTCCCGAGTGGAGGGCGACGCCTAAGGGCGAAGAACACCCCACAGAGCCTACGGCCCCGTGGGCCAATGAAGAGGAGAACACCTCTTCGTTGGGAAACATTAATCCCCTCACGAAAAATGTTTTCACTTCCCCTGGGAAACCTTCGTACACGCCCTCTCATCCTACGGATACGTGTACCGTCTCTCCAGTGAGGGTTGCACCAAATGCAAGTGGAGGTGCACCCCCAACCATGGCTCCCCCTGCTTACCACCCGTACCAAATGCCTATGGTGCAAAATAGTTACACCAAAGCGGTGGAGGATAGTGATATGCCTAAACCGCAATTTAATGGGCAGCTAGAGTGCTACGACGAGTGGGTGGAGAAGCTTCAACAATGGTTGGGGGGGTGTGATTCCATGTACCGAAAAGCCAACGAGGCAAAAATGATTTTGAGTACCTTGCCCCAATGGCTAAAGGCGATCATCAACGCCCGGGTTGCCGAGGCCACCCACCACACACGCACGGCCCCCACCCTCAAAGAGTTGTGGGACTTTTTGGAACAACGTTTCCACGAGTATGACCCCTCAAGGGCTGATGAAAGGTGGCGGGCCCTCACCCCCAGGGTGGTTAAAGGGCAAGTGACCCTCATCGACCTTGAAGATTTCTATGCTCGTTGGCAACGTTTGTTGCCTCTGAGCAATGAGACTCGTCCCCACGTGATCCGGGAGCAGCTCCTAAGCAAGCTCCCGTGGATCAAGGAGAAGGTCGTCAAGCAAGAGGCTAAGAATAGCCCAGACAGCTATGTGGTGGATTTTAGTGGCCTTGACCCTTCGCCGGGTCGCGCCCCATTCGAAAAAGAACTCAGGAAATATAGCGCTCAAGCTTGCACTACGATTCCTGAGATTGTTTCCTATTCGGGGCCGGGGGTGACAGTTGACTGCAAAGACCCGGCTCTCCAGGAGTGGATCTTGAAGCTCAACAACACACCTCACACACGCGGCTACACTATGAAAGTGGAGCAACGTAGGCCTCGTTTGAAGCCTGCGGAAATCTACGCCCTTGCCCATAAAAGCGTGTCGGAGAGGGAAGCTCTCGAACGCCTCAATAAAGGAGACAAGACGACGGTGACGTACACTCATCGCCCTTCTCACAATAAAACCGCGGTGCATGCGGTTAATGCGGAGGCTACGGCGGACCCTGACACCTCCGAACCCGCTGACACCTCCGTCAACGCCGTGGGTCACTCTAAACCTCCGGCGAAGAAACCCGTCGACCCCGGGGCCAAACCGCCACCTACCTTTTGGGTTCCGTGTTCCAAACATTGGAAAACACGTAAACAAACGGATATGGACATGTCTTGGATTGATTGGGGTGCCACCAACACCACCCTTTGGACGTGTAAGCCTAATTCTCCGTGCAATGACACTCATTGGAACATTGCGGGTAAGTCTAAAGGTGGTAAGCCTAAGGGTGGCGATAAGGGTGGCGGTGGTGATAAGGGTGGTGGTGGTTATAAGGGTGGCGGCGGCAAGGGCGATAAAGCAGGCAAGGGAGCGCCGAACGGGCGCGGACGTTGGTAGGAGTGCCCAGAGGCGCCCCCTTCGAAAGAAGAAAACCTCCGGCACCCCTGTGACACTACCGTGGCTCTCGTTCCATCGAGAGTCATGAAGGGGCATATAGTGACTAGTGAGATTCAAACCGAACTTTCCGTTCAGGTTGTTTTGCCCAATGGAGAACGCAAGACCCTCCGTGTTTTGGTGGATTTTGGGTGCCAAGCGGTCGCTTTGGCCAACCCCAATGTTTTTGGAGACCAACTCTCCGAAAAATATGAATCCCCCCAACGGAGGCGCCTACTCCAAGCAGATAATGAGACGCCTTTGCCAGGGGGAGACGAGCAAATAGACGTCAAAATTCAATTTACGGGGGTTGTGGATGGTAGTGTTTCACTTCCTCGTGTTGCCCAGTATGGCGTGTCCCCGTACCTTGTCCCGAATTTACCTTGGGATATGGTTTTGGGGCACCCATGGGGTTACGAACATTGTGTGAGCCATTTTGCCCGTTTCAATTGTTTGTACTCTCACCATCCAGTGCACCCCTGTTTTTGGATTGAGGACTTCCGTGAGGCTCCACGAACCGGCAAACCATTTTTGGTGAAACCCATTCATGGTAAGGTGTTCCAGTCATTGGGGCGGTCGCTCCTACGCACCCTGCCCCGGCCATTGTGGTTACGCCCCCTGGTGGCGAACCGCCTAACCGTGTTGAGGCCGAGAAACACATATCCTATGCCTTGACCGCTTCCTCCGTGGCCCCCGTACAGGACCGGGCTTGTGCTTTGGAGCTCGTTGAATTTGCTCCCGAAGCCCTTGCCCGTGATGTTCTACCTACGCGGCGTGACGGGTCCATGTGGACCCAGTCTGACTATGGCCTCACGCCATATTGGGCCGCACGTGTCAAAAAACAATTTGGCAAAAACCCCGACGTGGACGCCTTCAATAGGGTCCCGGGTATGGCTCAGGCTACCCGTTGGGTTTCGCCGCTTGAAGATTTCTTTTCCACTCCCGCGGACCCCTCCAAATTATATTGGATGTGCCCTCCCTATCATCGATCTTCCGATTGTGTTCGGAAAATTCGGCAAGAAAAACTACGAGCCATCGTCGTAGGGCCGAAGTGGACATATAGGGAGTGGTGGAAACCCCTTATGGAAATTACTTTGCAAGGGTACCACCTTCCTGGGCCAGAGACTAAAGCCTGTCTCTATCAGAATGACCACCTCACGCCCCTTCCTCAACGGGGTTGGTCCACGGTGGCGCTATACGTGGACGGTGGTATTGCGGAGGAAAATTTGGCGGCCACTAAATGTCATGTGGCCTCCGTTTTGGCACCGGCCGTCTCTAACCCCAACACGGATGGAGAGCCGGGCATGACCTCAGAGGAAGAGTCGGAGGATGAAAGGGTGCCTAACCATTTGGCTTCGATGCGCACCCTCACGTATCAGGCGACCCATAAAAAACTCCTCGCACCCGTTACTCTTGATCCTACCCCCGAAGATTTGGAGGCACAAGAATGCGTGCGTTCACGCATTGCGAAAATTGAACGAGAGTTATTGGGTGGGAGGGCCACTACCGTTAAGCGTTACCGAAAACGTAAAGGCGCCACACGATTGTTGGCGGCTTCTCGTGTGGGTGGCGTTGTCACCACCCAAGAGCCTATTGTGTCTCCGGAGGTGGAGCTCAAGAGGAGGCGCATCCTCGCGGACTATGAGCGGGATGTTTTTAGTGGGGAGGTTCGTCTCCGTCCGGACCAGGAACACCCTAAGGTCCGTGGTACGGAGCGGTTGGGGTTTGCTAAACTTGACCTATACCCGAACGCCAAACCCAAGTCCGTAAAACCTATACGGTTGGTGGGGGAGCGTGCCGCGGCGGAGCATGAAATAGTGGAGGACTTTTTGGCTCGTGGCTGGATTGAGCCGTGCCCTGCCTCCGAATGGGCGTCCAACGGTTTCGTTGTGCCCAAGAAAGAGAAGGGAAAATGGCGCCTCGTGGTGGACTACCGCCAACTTAATGAGGCTACCTTGCCCGACGCACACCCCCTCCCCCTCATAGAAGACATGTTGGAAAATCAATCCAAACACAAGATTTTCACTATTGTGGACTTGAGTAAAGGGTTTCATCAAATTCCCCTTCAGCCTGAATCCCGGGCTAAGACCGCCATGAATTTGGCGGGTAAGCGATACCAATGGCGTGTTATGCCTATGGGTATCAAGAATGGGCCCGCTATTTTTCAACGGGTCATGGACCATGTTTTGCAGGGTTTGGATTGTGCGGACGTATATATTGATGATATTATTATTGGTTCCTCCGGTGCGACGGAGGAGGAGCTATTGGCTAACCACGACCGCGACGTGCGTGCCGTGTTAGATAGGCTACGAAAAGAGGAGTTGGTTGCTTCGGTTAGCAAAACCGATTTCTTTGTTCGTTCGGTTGAGTTTTGTGGCCATGTGTTGGAAAATGGCACACGTCGGCCGGCGCCAGGGAAAATGTTGGCGCTTGAGCGTTGGGACAAACCGGAGAATGTTCGGGAGCTCCGGGGGTTCTTGGGGCTCGCCAACTATTATTCGGGCTATGTCGGAAAACTACGCCTCCATAGCTACCCCTTTGATTAATATGTTGAAGGATTTGCCTAAGCATAAGAATGGCAAAAAGATAGGCCTAACATGGAATGCTTCGGCTAACGAGGCCTTTTTGAAGCTCAAGCGTGCTATTACGGATATTGTTCCCCTCCAACTAGCCGATTGGGATAAGGACTTTGTCCTCACCCCGGACGCTAGTAATTGGGCGGTGGGGGCGGCCCTACAGCAGGAAGGTCCCGATGGTGCCCTACGCCCCCTTGCCTTTTTCTCCCGCAAATTGTCAGGCAGCCAATTGAATTGGAGCCCTCGGGAGAAAGAATGCTACGCCATAGTGGCGGCGCTTTTAAAATGGCATGGTTGGGTGTGGAACAAGCGCGTGGAGGTCCGTACGGACCACCGTAGCCTTGAAAATTGGGCTACGGAGGTCCTCAAAACCGTGGGGGGTCCCTCTCCACGCCAAGCACGTTGGCATGAATTGTTCTCTAAATTCGACCTCCATGTGGTTTACACTCCGGGGCCAGTGAACCCTGTGGGTGATTTCTTGTCCCGTTGGGCTTACCCTGCTAACCCGGCGTTGGGTGATGTGTCCATACATGGGACGGCCCAAGCGGCCGGGGATGTGCGGGACATGATGGCGGCCGAGAAGGAGGAACTTCTCGCCCGCCCCCTTGTATTTAGGGCGGTTGTGGCGCCCGTTGTTACTAGGTCTAAAGCGGCGCCTCGGGCTCAAGGGGCACCCGCGTGTGATCCACCCCCTCTGGCTTCGCCTCCAGTGGGGGGGGGGACGAAGCAAAAGAGAAAGCTTCGGAGACTGGAGCGAATTGTCAAGATAAAAAAATCTTGGAAGTCCCACGAGAAAGCAACTCCTATACATGGGGAGGATGCTCCCAATGTTTTTGAGATAAATTGGGCTAAACACTACCCAAATTGTCAACGCTACAAACAAATGTGGCAAGATGCCTTGAATGGGAGCTTCGAAGATGGAGTGAGGTTGGTGGATAACAAGCTCGTCGGTAATGGACGGTGGTGTGTTCCTACGCCGCTAGTGCATCGTTTGGTAGCCGAATACCATGATGCATTTCACTTAACTACCTCCAGTGTGGAAAAACACTGGAAGGAAATTAACCATGGCGTGGAAGGTGAGGGGTTGTACAAAGCAGTGGAACTGCAATGTCAAACGTGTCCCTCATGTGCCATTCACACGCATGACACCAAGCGCAAGCAAGGGTACATGACCCCTATGCCTATACCTATGGAGCCCATGGACTGCATAGCGCTTGATGTGTTTCACTACCCTTCCACCTCCCACGATGGAGAGGTGTATGACCGAATGCTCCTATGTGTATGCCGGCTTTCCGGCTACCTCATCGCGATCCCTATTCCTAAACCCCGTCATGGAGACAAGGATGAAGGGCTAACGGGGAGAAGAGCGGCCCATTTGGTAATGGAGCGCTGGGTCCATAGGTTTGGAGCCCCTCGTGAAATATGCTCCGACCGTGGGCCACAATTTGTGAGCCAATATTTCCAAACCCTTTGTTCTAAGATTGGTGCCCGCTCGACTATGTGTCTCGCGGGTAGGCACCAAGGTAATGGCAAGGCCGAAAATACTGGCAAGCAGCTAAGACGTGCCGTTGCTAAAGCCATTACCTTGAAGAAGAAGAAGACTAATTGGGTAGAGGTTTTGCCCGCCGTTGTACGAGCGTGGCATGAGACTACAGGTCCTTCAGGTTATACACCTAACGAGATTGTGTTTGGTAAACACAACCGTACTAAGGGGCCTCCTCTTGCTGAGCCTAAGGGAGTGGCCCAAGACGCCGCTCACTACTTCCAACGGCGTGAGGAGCTTATTGCTCTTGCACGGAGGGCTATGATTCAAGTGCAAGAGACAATGGCTCGTAAGTATAACAAGAGTAGGAGGATGTCCCCCAATTTCTCAAAAGGGGACCGCGTATGGGTCCGTCGCCAACGCAAAAATCTTGGCGATAAGACTTGTCCCTATTGGGATGGGCCCTATGAGGTTGTGGAGAAGAAGGCGCACGACCTCTATGTTATTCAAGTGGACCAACGGAGGTTAGTTGACGTCCACGTTGATTGTTTAATGAAAACGGTCAACTCCCCTCGCTCCCCCGTGCCTCTAAATTACACGGAGGAGGTTGCTAGGGTGCCCTCCCAGTTTGAGGAGGACACCTATAATGTCAAGAAAATATTAAGTCACCGTACTTACCGCAAGAGACTTCTCTTCAAGGTGCGCTGGGAGGGTTATACCAAAGATTGGGATACCGAGGAACCCGTTCAAACCTTCTTACCATCCTACAACAAAGTTTGGAGAGATTATTTGCAGAAACAGAATCTCACCCAAACCGTTGACATCCTTGCCCACCTTGGTGGACCGCTCTCATGAGCGTGCCACGAAAAGAAAACCCTAACCAATATGGATATATTATTGTTTGGGGAAGGGAGGAGAGAGCGGGAAGCGGTGGGAGACAGGAAAGAAGATGTGCATGCGAGGCGCGCTCCTCGGTTACAAAAATCCCCACCGGAGCGGGGCGGTGGGTACCGCAGGTTTACCCCACCGTCTACCTCTCTCAGGGCTAAAGGCTTGAGAGTCCTTGGGGTGGGGTGGCGTGGCATATAGCCTGGGGCGGAAGTGGGACGTGTTCTTTCTGGGGTCTTAATGCCATTCAAACCCCTATCCTTGGGTCTTACTGGAGCACTCCTACCACCACCAGGACTACTGCCGTCAGTCCTGCCCACGATGACGCCCCCTGTCAAGGGTGCTAACAACGTGGCAAGCACTTCCCGAAGACTCCGCCGGGTTGTGCGCATGGTGGTGTTTGCAAGGTTTCGGAGTGCCGCCCCGTACCGAAACCACGACCCCACGACCGTCCCTGACCCGTGACCCAAGCCAACGAGCTAAATCATTTGCTCAAAATGGCGAAGGCTTGAAAACTTCGTTGGGTTGGCGGCTACAACCCATTTTCCCTTTTTGTGTTGGGCGTGATGATTTTCCACCGATTTGCCCTTGTCCACACGAGGGTAGGTATACAGGGTACGAGGTACTCGTGTGGCTCACATTACGTGGAAAACATTTCGTGGCGTGCAAAATTGCCACTACATACGGCGAGGACTTACGCCTAGAGGGAGGGGTCGTCCTCTACAATACAAGTATTCTAATATGAATTGCAATGGGTGCCTTTGCCCCGTCACTCTATGAGTGGGTGGGGTCTTCAAAGGCAAGGAGTGGCGTTGCGGATTTGGGCTGTCTCCGCCGCCTGGGTATTCGTCCCCGGTCGCTATGCGTGCCCGGGTTGGGAGTGGGTACCCTCCATTGCCATTGCATGGGGCCGCATGCTGGCTGGGTGTGCTCTTCATGTCCTTGATGAATTTCGCGGGGGAATTCCTGCCTGCAACGAGAGGGAACGAACAATATGATGAAAAGGGCGAGTGTGCACACGCATATGTTTATGAGAGGATATGTATATTAATGTTTTCTCTAGAGTTCCCCACGAGTGGACTTGGATTTCCACAACACCCGAGGGGTCCTCTATCCCAACACCCAACCAAACGGGTTGGGATATGGGCGTGGCATTTTTCTTTATAGAGACCCGTGCGTGGACTTGGATTTCCACAACACACACGAGTCTCTCTGTCCGAGACACACCAAAACCGGGTGTGCCCGTGGCCAATGGTAGCGTGTGTGTGCACATGCCATTAGTTTAGTTACGGGATTATATGGTTGCCTATTACGTTGGTTATCACCCGCCCCCCGAACAAGCAAGACCTAGGTTGACACCTACCTTTGGGGTTTTGTAGCCGTGTACACCGGCCCAAGTTGACACACGGAGGTGTAAACATGAATCCGTCATACACGGTGTAGAGGGGTTGGGGGAGTAAAACTCCTTCGGGGCGTGTCATCGTGCCCCCGGGGAGCAGGGTGGGCTGATACACCAGCGGGACCGTACGGGCGACCTCCCCAATTTGCAACCTGGAGGTGACCCCCTGCGCTACGTCCCGCCGGTGGCACACCCACCGACAAAGGTAACACGCAAGCTAACCTAAGTGTTTATACGCACGCCCCAAAGACACACACGAACACCAAGCAACAAGGTGGCGTATCTATACACGTGTTCTATTGTGGATATGCTTACTGTTTGTTGTGTGTACGTGAGTAGTTTGTGGAAGCTCTTGCACGTGCCGTATGTGTGGAGTGCCCCCATCACGTGCCCCAAGGCCGCCACCGCGAGACCCACACTCTGTGATGCCCTCCGGGCGAGTGTGTGCCCCCGGGCCCTGCCAATGGGTGTGCGCGCACAAGTGTGTCTTGTGTTTGTCGGTGTGCATCGCTCTATTATGTGTATATATGATATATATACGTAGTATGGCTCCTAGGTGAGGGGTTAGCAGTGAGGTCAGGTTATTATTACATGGTTATGAGGTTTGTCTATTTAAGTGTGTCTACTCACACCCTCATCCCATCTCCGTACCTCCTCCTTTACCCTCTACGTGGTGCATCACGTGTGACACACATGCTAAATTAAGCATCCACACGGACACGGCCCTTGGCTGAGCCGTGCCCGTAGCATTTAGCCACAGCCGTGGCTGGTTTCCGGCAATCCACACACAAGGCACACCGGCCTTCGTTTCATTTTTGTTGTGTGTCTGGTCTGTTTGACAAGTGGGCCTTTGGCTAGGCCTTGTCTCGGTCTTTTACAAGCAAGTAATCAAGCAAGTTTACATCTTACAAGCAAGAGCTCACTCATTACTACAAGCGTTACGGGCAAGCACATCAAGAACATCAAGCACATCAAGCCCTCATAAATTGTCTAAAGCACGAAGGTGGAAGGTGTGGACATCGTACCCGTGTTTCTCTTTGTGCCTAGTGTTTACAGCGGTTCTTTTACCCTGAGGCCATCGTGGCCTCTTTCCTCTAATTAGTGAGCTACCGCGCGCACGGTGGGCCATCGTGGCCGTGTTTGTTAAGTGACCTAGGCATGCACAAGGCAGTGGCGAGCACAAGTCAGACATACATCCCTGACCTCTACCTTTGTTTCCCCACGTGCTCCCTGCTGCAGGCACAGTCCTAAGTTGCTGTCAGTGTCTCCTGTCCCTGTTGCTGGCTTTTCTTTGTCAAAAGTGAAATTTTTGCACTTTCGCGTCGCACCGCTTCGCATGTACCATTACCTTCAGTTTTGTTTAAAAGTGTGATTTCACTTTGCCTTTAGTTTTCATTCTTTGAAAAACTACCTGCCCTTACCTACTGGACCCCACATGCCTCATGCGACACGCAGGGACCAGACTCTACGCGCAACAGCTCGCGATTTCGCCTACTACTTATTGCGGGACCTGCGGGATCCCGTTTGTCAATTTCTGTATTTCGGCGGTGGTTCGATTCCCACCGATCGGAGCTACTTCAGCGGTCGTGCGGCCGGCTCCGAGATTGTCTGCGTAGGTTCGATTCCCGCTGGGAGGGAATCTGCTAACCTGTGATTTGCTGCTGTTTGTGACTGCCACGTTCCTCTTGGGCATGTACTTCCTGCCCGTGGCAGTCGTTTTAAGTGGGGGGGTGAAGCAGGTCACAACCCTACCCTGGCATTTTACCCCTCCGGGAGCATTATTTGGCCCTATATATGGGATATATGTGGGATAGGGTATATCATATTCCATTTCCTTGTTAGGAACATAGGATGTGGGATGAATAAGGCATTCTTGGATGTTTAGTAGTTATATCAATTAGTGGATGATAGGGTGGATTTCTCATTTGTGCATATCAGGTATTTCATTGGCTATGTGTACCATATCTGTTTGCAGCATACTATTCAGTCAACACTATCGTTATGTCTTCGGTGCCAAGCAATGTTGCTGCCCATGCCACTGCGACCTCTGCTCCTGACCACCCGGTCTGGGTTCACCACCAGGGGCAGTAGGGGACCCTACCACCCCGCACAGAGTCCTCAGGGGTGTCCTCGAGGCGGGGGACAAACCCTCAGCCCGCACCCTGGCCGAAATCACCTCAGGGCGGGCGGGCTACCACCTGGGACTGGCCATGCTCTGCCTGGCCCAATGAATGCAGCGCCGCTGGCGATCCACGCAGACCGTGCCCTGGATTGGGGCCATCCCCACCGCCCTCACACAAATCGAGGCAGGCCCAGACACGCGGAAGGATCCAGACCCCAGACCACAGCACCCCCTCACCTGCGGGCACCACGGCATCCACAGGGTCCCCCGCCGTGTGGATCTTAGCCGAGAGCTAGCATACCCTCTTCCCACCACTGACCAAGAGGTGCACCAAATACGCAGGCTCGTCTGCAAAATCCTTGCCGCGGCCGCAGAAGACGGCATGCTTCTCCTCCAAACCGCCCGGACTACAACTGACCAAGCAAGCGCGCCGCCGCGAGCGGACACATACACCGACACAACACACACACCCCGCGCAATCCCCGCCCATGCCCCTTCCCCCTGGCTGCCCACCTGGAGGCCCACACACACCCACCATCGGGCGCACCCCCGGGCCCGGCGACACGGGCCTCCACCAACCGCCAAAACAACAGCACACGCCCGCCGCGGACCCACCAGCCGGACACCTCTCACCACCCTGCACACTCGACAACCCGCACACACTGACGGAGGGGAGCTCCACGCCCCATGGCACGCCCACCCCGCCCAGTGGCCCACACACGCCCCCCGCACACACCCCAGAAAACCCAGGCCCACCCCCCCTGGCCCCCGAATGCAGCCCACGCGAACTGTTTCCCCCCGCGGACGCCAACCCACTCAACCTCACACATTGCAGGACCCCGGCCCAGCCAAGCCCAGAAGGAGAAAACCGCAGCCCCGCGCCACCCTCCTCCACCGCTGCCGACCAGATCGGCCCGCCAGGCCGCCAGGTCATAGCCGGGCCCCCCCAGCCAACCATTCCGAACCTACAGCCCCAGGACATGCCCTCCATCCTCCCCGCTGTGGCCGCAGCAGAAGCCGCCGCGCACAACGCCGCGACTGCCCGCATCGCAGCGCAACCTGCGTCCCCCAACACCACCACTTCCTCGTCGCCCTAATCCTCATCGACGTCCTCCACCTCATCCTCCGACCCCCCCCTCCCCGCGGACCTCATCCACAAGGCCACGGCCAAAGCCAAAGCTGCGGCCGCACGCCAGGCTACAGGGAAACCCCCGATCTCCACACAGGCACCCCAGGCACCCTGGCAGCACACCGGAAACCCCCCCAACCGGCACCGGCGCCCTCACAACTCCAGACAGAGGTCCTCCTCAACCTCGAACCGGACCCGAACCAAAAACCCGAACCCAAACCCAAGCCGGCGCCTGAACAATCACACCACCAGCAACAGCACCACCACCAACACCACCCTACGCAGCGCACAACACCACAAACGCAACGATGCCAACCCAAGCGAGTAAGTAAGTAAGTAAGGGCGGCCGCGTCCGCAGCCTCATCTGACATCTCCTTGTTTGTTTTACATGGAGGCCGCCTCTCGCGGGAAGGAGAGCTCTCCAACATCAGTTCCCTTGGCGACCCCCGTCTCACCTCACGGCCGAGAACCTCAACCAGGTTCCCTTGGGGCATGATTGGCGGTAGGCTCTCTTCAGTCGCTGCCCTCACGGTTGCAGCTCCTTCCGGTCACCCTCTGAAAGATTCTCCGGCCTTCCCCCCCTAGCACAGCCCTTTGGGCCCTGCAGGCGGGTTTCCTGTGGATAGCCCTCGCCGACAGCGGAGCATTTCTCTCTGTCAACCACATTCCACCACTCCCCATCCCTCACGGGTTGGAGTACCCATACAGCTCCCGGATGCACTTGGGTGTCGTCCATCCACGGCTGGGGGCCCGGGGGCGACCCTTTCCACGTTCCCCCTGGTCCCGCTCACGCGTGAACCTACGTGTTCTCAGGCCATTGACCCGGGGATCTCAAGGTCAACCCTCACCCCTGCGGACGCCTCACGGCCGTCCTGGAGTTCAGGGCATTTTCCCGACTTCCCGTGGTCAGGTTCCCCATGGTTGGCCCATGGTTCACCACTCCATGGCGACTGGTTTCCCAATCCCAGGGGGCTGTTGCTTGGCGCTTTCGGTCTCCCTTCCCATCCCATGTCCCATTCCCCTATGCCACATCCCGGCACCGGCCCATTCCCAGCGTCCCATGGACTCCCTACCGTGCCAGGCTGTTGTGCGGCCCTAGCCAGACGCCCTTCTCCGTCGCGTCCCCTTTTCCCGTCATCCCGTGTTTATACCCCACCAGGCCACCAGCAACCCTGTGGCGCAGGCCCACTGGATCCTCTTCCATCCGGGGACCGTTTCGTGCGCCTAGCACGATCGCTCCCTTCCCACCCCCGCCCCTTTCCCCTGTGCCCCGGCGCCGGCCTATTCCCCTCGGCTGTTGTGCGGCCCCATCCCATCCCTCATCCCGTGTTTATACCCCACTGGGCCGCCAGCAACCCTCTGGCGCGGGCCCACTGGATCCTCATCCATCCGAGGACTGTTTCGTGCGCCTAGCACCGGTCGCTCCCCTCCCGCCCCCGCCCCTGACTCCTGTGCTGCCTTCCGTGCCGTCCTAGTCCCCTGGGCCGTCGTGTGGCTCTAGCCACACGCCTGTTTCTGTCCCGTCCACTTTTCCCTGCATCCCGTTTTTTTTTCGGACGCCTGCATCGCTCTGGCGCGGGCCCACGGGGTCCGCTGCCTTCCTGAGACCTGTTCGTGAGCCTTGCACTGGTCGCCCCCTTCCCGCCCCCTTCCGCTTGCCTGGTGTGTTCCCTTCAGGACCTGTGGTGGGTCCCTCTTCCTGGCCCCCGCGCCCCCCGTTACCCTTGCCTTTGCCCCACGTGGTCACCCCTCGCTGTTGGTACTGTTCTTCGCAGCTATGATTTTTTTTCTTGCGCCGACCGCGGTCCCTCGTCTGCCCTTTTTGCTCCGTCTCGTTCCCCTGCCGCCCGCTCGCTTTGTGCCGCACGCCCTCCTGTGGCACTGTGGGATGTTGTTCGCGTTTTTGTTTTCGCCGTGCTTTCTGCCGCGTGGTTCCCTCCTCCCTGCATGCACGCAAAACAACACTGCACCGCCATCTGCCTCGGCTCCGTTCGGTGCTCACGTCCAGTCCCATCGCCACCCTGTGGCGCGGCCCTTGGCGGTCCTCGGCAATGCCAGGTGGGCGCCCCTCCCTCGCGTCCCAGTCATTTACGATTTCGTTGAAGTTAATCTTTTTTCTCTCCTCTCCACCCTCCCCTCCCCCCTGTCTCCTGCCGGCCTCTTGCTGTCGTTCTCCTGCTCCGAGTGCTCGCCGCTGGTCTTCCCCGCGCCATGGTTGTATCTCGCGGGCTTTCACGCGCCTCAGGGCCTCCGCCCTGTCTTCCGACCTGTAGGCCGACTTGGGCGGCCTCCCCAGATACCCCTTGGGGGGGACTCCCCCATCGTCCTCCCCCGCCGGCCGCCCCTCCATCAGTTCCCTGATGGGCGGGCAGGGCGGCCGGTACGGCTCAATGCGGGTCATCGGCATGGTGTTTCTCTGAGAGTGTCATTGTGTTCCTTTGCGCCTTTGTTGGCCCCCTGTTCCCCCCACCTCCCGCGCCCTGTCTCTTCTACGTGCCCTTCCTGGGTGTCATTTCCGCCTTTTCTTTTGTTTTCCTTTTTTTTTTTTGGGTGTCCCTGTGGTCGCGCTCTCCGCTGCTCCCGCGCGCCCTGCGTGTGCCCCCTGCTCTTCTCCGTGCTACCCCTGTCTCGCCGCCCCGTGCCCCCCCACTCGCCCGTCTCCACTCCCATTCTCCGTCTCTCAGCCGACCCTGCCTGTTCGTCTGCCCTCTGTGTCTGAGCCGCGCTGTCACTCGTGTGTGCCACCCGTGTGCTCTACCCCTGCCCCTCTCTGTCGTCCCTACCCTTTTCCCTGGTGTCTCTCCCACCCTAGTGTTCCCTCGGTCCCTGTCCCTCACCTCATCCTGGATGCCATGTGCCCAGTGTGGGGAGGCGGGGGTGTATCCGCGGACTGGACTGTGGCCCTGCCCGAGGACTGGCATGACGCTGGCCGTTGGGCTCCTACGCACCATGTGCTACCGCACCTTCCAAAGGAACACAGAGAGAACGACAGTGAGACGCTTGTCGAATTCCCTTCGCTGCATTTGCACTGTGGAGTCTAGCCGCATAGACCAGCTGCGGCAATTCGGTACAGAGCTATTCCAATCGGACGAGAGCCCCCAGTCGGGGGCTTGACCCGGCCTGGTCACCAAGGGTTCAGACTTTGTTGCACTACCTCGCAGGTGTTCCATGGAGCCAAAGGCCACCAAGGCCTGGCGCATTCCGGGTCTGCCGTAGCCGACCCCTCAGAGCAGGGCATATGTAAGTCCAATCGTTTCAATGCAGCACCATCTTGCCATGCAGAGACCTTTGTCGCCATGTAGCAAGTCGGTGGATAGCCCACACACTCCAGCTGTCAGTCCACAGGGGCGCCACTGAGACGTGGCTCCGCAGCATCGGACTTGAGTACACCAGCTTTGCCATCTGCCCTTCCCCGGAATCTCTCGCAGAATGCGTTCCGAGCACCATCAGCCAAGACCCTGGTACCAGCGTGTCGGAATATTGGATTCGTCTGCCCATTCACCACTCCTGCAAGGCAGAGTCCTGGCACCGCGTTTCACCCGAAGGGCACAGCGCCGCTCCATGCCATCTCCGGCTTTTCCCGTTGGTCACGACCTTGTGCCCTGCTCCGGGACAGTACCCCATTCCACTACTGCATCCCGTCAGGCTTCTCCTTCTGCCCCACACTGCTCGCCGTACCGACGATACGCCCCGAGCCCCGCTGCCTGGGCGCTCCTTCCGCACCCGCCTGCGCCCCCGTACTCCGCCGCTCCATCTCCTCTCCCCTCCGCCGCTGGCCTTGTGCCCTCCACTTGGGGTTCTCGTTCGTGTCCGCCATCACCACATCCCCCTCCTACCATCAGCCGTGTCCCTGCCCTTCCCTGCGAACCTGTGCCTCTCCGCTCCCTTGCTCCCCTCCTCGTGTCCGTCACATCCCCCCCTCACCCTTTCCCACCTTCGCCGACCCCCCGCGTCCGCCTCCCCTGCATCTCTCCTCGCATCCCGTCTGCCCGTCCCTCCGCAAGCCCCTGGCCCCCGGCCCCTGGCGTTTCCCGGCCCTGCTCCTGCCCAGTCCTACGCGTCGCCCCCGTACTGCCCCTCCCGCTGCAACAGCTCCCGCAGCATCTGAACCCTGGGCTTCCTCCCCTTCTCCAGGGGACAGTCCAGGCTCACCCCCGGGAGCGCCTCTCCCGGCATCCTCTCCCACCGCCCCTCATCCATCTCCGGCCCCCTTTCCCTGGGCCTCCCTCCCCTGCCGACCAGGTCGCTGAAGGGGCGGGTCCCCCTCTTCTCCCGCCTTCCCCTCGTCTTCCCCGCCAACTTCACGTACCGCACCAGTTCCGCCACTTCCCCCGCCGTCCACCCCGCGACCGTCCCGGGTCCCCTCCGCACCGGCGGCGGCGCATACTGCTCCGGCGGTGTCGACTCCGAGTCCCAGTCCGTCGGCGTTGGCTCTGGGGTGGGGCTGGCCGGCCGCAGTGCCCCCTCTGCCTCCCCTGCCCCCCGCTCCCCTTCCCCTGCGCCGCTTCCCCCTCTCCTGCCCCGCCTCCTCTTCCTCCTCCCTGGCCCTTTTTCCCTGATGGCGACCGCCCCTCCACATCTGTGGAGGGGGTGTCCCCTTCTGGATCTGGGAGGACCCGATGGGCCCCCCGGGCCATCGCCCCCTCCTCCTCCACACCCTGCGCTCCCGCGCCGCCACCTCCTTGCCAGCTTCGCCGACTTCCCCCTGATCCACCTCCATGCCCTCTACTGCATCTCTCCCTCCTGCTGCGGCGGGATAGCCGGCTGTCTGAACGGCACCAGTGGGGTATCCTCCTGCCCCCTTCCCTCCTCTTGTCGTCCTCCCTCCCGTTCCGCCCTCTCAACCCTCTCCTGTCTTCTTCGATGGTCCGCCCACGCCCTTTGCAGCTCCTCGACTGCCTGTGCTTCGCCTCCCTGTGGCCTGTTGGTCCCTGCCGTCCTCTCCTCCACCGCCCTGCCCGCCCCACCCATGACCCTGGCCTCCCTCTCCCTCAAGCTCCTCTCTGCTTCCCCTAACCTCTCCCACGCCCTCATGTGCTCTTCTCCGTTCCCTTCCTGCGCCCCCCACGCCGTCCCACCAGCCTGCGGGCGCTGCTGCACGTGTGCCTGTGGCTGGATGCCTTGGTACGCCGGCGGGGGTGGGTACAACATTCCCATCGCCGGGTATGGTGGCGGCGGTAATGGTGGGATGATTGGTGGGACGGTTGGCAGGACTACACCTCCCACCCATCCCAATTCCTTCCCTGGGAACACCGGCGAGCCCCTGTACCCATGGCCACTCTCCTTCCCCTGCCCTTTGCCTTGTCGCCCCGTTGCCCCGTGTCCCTTGCCGCCTACTCCGTGGAGTCCCGCCTTCCCGTGTCCCTTCCCCTGGAGTCCTTCTTGCCCCGCTCCTTTCCCCTGCGTACTGTACCCACTCTGCTTGCCCTTTCCGCCTTCTACTTGTCCCGCACCCTTGCCCTGCACCGCGCTGCCTGTGTGTCCACTGCGCTGGCTCCCCCTCTCCTGCTCTCCCTCCTGCTGGCCGCGGTGCCCCTCCGCTGCTGCGCTGCTCTGTTCTGCCTGCCCTACCTCCCTCCGCATCCCACCACTGGGCTGCCCGCTGCGCTCCCCCTCCCGACCCCTCCTGCCCCCCCTGGCGCCCCGACCCTGTCCTCCCCGGCTCCATCTCCAACCGGTAGATGGTGTCCGGTCCCTGCTCCGGGGGCTGGCAGCGACGGCGCTGGCGCTCGAGGTGCGCCAGCGCCTCGTACCGCGCCGCATGCCGGCGGCGCACCTCCCTCTCCTCCTCCGCCCTTACCGCCGCACTGACCTGTGGGGGCGACCCTGGCGGTGACTGCCTGAACGAGCGTTGGGGCTGCGGCCACTGTCGCCTCTGTTCACTCCCTTTTCCCCCCCTCCCTGCCAGGTGTCCTTTCGCGTGCACAGCCCCCGATGTCCCCGCCTGCCCATTCCCTCCCTTGCCCGTCTGCCCCCTCCCTCCGGCGCTTACACTGCTGTCCCCGCTCCCTGCCGCTCTGGCCTCTGGCTGCCCTCGCCCGCGCTTGCCTTCCTCCTGCCTCCGCACTTCCGGGAGGATGGACTTCATGGCAGCTGCCGGCACATTGGGCGCCGACGGCTGTCCTAGGCCTCCCACCACCGCCATCCTCCCCGCCCCCTCCCCCTCATCCTCTGACACCTCGAGGATGTCGGCGACTACCTCCACTCCCTCCTCCTCAGATCCACGCCCGCCATCACATCCGTGATGTTGAATGGGTCCGCCCGCGGCCCCTCCGTTGCCCCTGCCCCTCCCCTTGTCCCTCAGCCGCTGCCGCCAGCCCCCTTCGCCCTGCCTCTCCTCTCCTTTGCCTGTCCTCCCCTGTTCCCTCCCTCTCCATTCCCCGCCACGGCTCCTTCCCCCCTCTGCCCCGCTGTCGCCCGAGGCCCTTCCCTCCCGACCGTCTCCGGGATGTCCCCGTGGACGCCGGCGAGGTGGGCTGCAGGGCTGCGCCCGCCTGCATGCGGGCTACCCCGGCCCTCACTGCCGGCGGCTGGCTGGGCTTGGTGTCAGGCTTGTGGGACATTGTGCTGCACACATGGTATCACGCCTGAGCCCTGAGCGCTGTCGCCGCTTCCCCCACCACCCACGCCCTCAACCCCGACTGTTCGCGCGCCCTACGTGCGTTGTGCTCTTGGTACACCGCGGCTCCTCTTCCCCGTCTACGCCCCCGCGTTCTGTGGACGCTGCCTGGCGGCCGTCAGCCTCGTATTGGTCCGCACTGTCGTCAACTCGGTCCCCGCATCCCCGGCCACGCTCCTCCTGTCCGCTTGCGTCTCTTGGTACCCACTCCTGCTTCCCGCGCGGCGATCTCCGTGTTTGTGCCCGCTTTGCTTTCCCCTCGTCATATCACCCCGGTCCGCTCCCCCCTGGCCTGCGTCTTGTTCCGCTCTATGACTCAGTGTGCCCAGTCCCGGATGCTCCAGTCCATGTGACGGGCGCCACTGCTACCGTTCCCTCCGGTCCCCCTACAGCTGTCCCCCTGTGCGGTGACATTGTTCACCCGTCCTGCCCTCATACTTGCCGGATTCTCCTTAATCTGCGTGCCATCAGGCGTTCCCTCTGCTCCTCTCCCCCTCTTCCGTCAACTTCCGTCTCTCCCCCTGACCGCCTTTGTCGCCAATCGGGCTGCTTCCGCACTTCCATCTCCGTGATTTTTGGGTTGTACCTGATCAACGCCATCTCCACCCGTTTGGTGACTGGATCACGCATGTCTTCCGCCCGCGCCTCCAACTGCGTCTCTCTGCACGCCATGCGCTCCTGGAGATGCTCCACCATACGCCGCAACAGCCTGTGTGCCATGGCCTCCGGCGCCACCGTATGTTCCTGGAGTGCCCGCCACAGCGACTTCACAATCACCATGTGCCACAGTCCTTTGCGATTCCCCTCTTCCCCAGGCTCTCTCTCCACCGCGCTTCTGCCTCTCGCACCCTTCTTGAGCAACGAGACGTCCTGATCCCGAACCAGCGGTTCATCGATCCCCTTATACTGTTCACACCGCATGAAGTGCTCGTATGAGCCTTGCCCTCGTCCACAGTGGCATCTCATGTACTCCTCCGGAAGGTCCATACCCTTATGTCTGTACCACCTGATGATTGTTTCCCGCACCGGCACCTGCCCCGTGATTGCCTGCAGCCTTCTGGTTTGCAGCCTTTTGGGCAGCGTTTCCGGCCTCAGCACACTGGGGTAGTGGACCCTCTGTCCTACCTTGCCCTCCAGGTACTCGTTCAGCTCTACCACCTCCGGCCCCCCTCGTACTTGAGCTAGCATGTGTACCGGCTGTGGATACACCCTCAGCTCCTGCTTTCCTCTGTTCTCCTCCACCACCCACCTGGCCTTCTCCTCGTCCCCGACCCTCAGAGGTATATGCACCACGTGGAGGTGCTCTTTTCTCTCTGGCACCCTCTATTCTGGTTCCTGCTCCTTATTTACTGCTTGCGCCGCCCCATCTGCCTCATGAGTCCCCACTCCCGCCCTGTGTGATTCCTCTTTCACCAAGTGTATGACCAGGGGCACTTTCTTCATCTCCAGCCCGTGCCATA
This sequence comes from Eutreptiella sp. 'Long Island Sound 2002', assembly GCA_964036045.1. Lineage (NCBI taxonomy): Eukaryota > Euglenozoa > Euglenophyceae > Eutreptiales > Eutreptiaceae > Eutreptiella > Eutreptiella sp. 'Long Island Sound 2002'. The sequence goes on along the minus strand of OZ038381.1, from coordinate 125,285,005 downwards.
TCGCGTACACCTGTGACGCCAGCCCCGTACCCAGAGCCTCATGCAGCGGCCTGCTGGCCAGTCTCCTGAGGGATACCATGTCAGCTTCCGCGTCCACCACCATCCACACCTCCCGTACTTCCTCCCCTATCTCCCCAACAACGTCCGCCACCGCCTGTACCTCCCCATGGGACGCCGCTCCATACACCATCTTTTCCACCACACTCTCCGTCACCTGTCCCACCCCCCTGACTGTTACTGCCGCTGCCCCTGCCTTGGGTGGTTGTCCCTCCACTCCGCACCACTCCACAGAGAGCACCACCCTCTCCTCCGTGGGCTCCGGTATGCGCACCACCTCCTCTGGGTAGTGGCAGTACACTTTGTGCCTCCCAATGCCATACTCTCGTACCCCATCCCCGATGCTTAGCTCTCTCATCCGTCTGTACACTGCCCATTTATTGTCCGTCGTGGCCTTCCATCCCTTGGTCACCACCACCCCGTGACACCATGCCCTGTTCCCCTTTGCCCTGCCCTGCTCCAGGTATGCCTGTACCAGAACCAAGTATCATACCCTGTCCGCTGGCAACCCGTGGACCGTCAGCCTGATCCTCCTCGCACTCTCTTCACACTTGTGGCCCAGAGGCATTATGGGCGCTTCCTCGTCGGGCCTCCCCGAGTCTGTCATCCAGAAACTCACTGCCACTCCATCGTCCTCTTCCTGCAGTCCCCGCACTTTGTCCCACCTTAACGGGACTCCTGTCCTCTTCCCCTCCTTTTCCTCTCCCCACCAGACCTCCGCCTCTCCCTGTGCTTCCTCATCCTCCTGCACCTCCTTGGGCAGCCGCAGCACGGGCCCCCTACACTGCCCCCTTGCGTCCGTAGTGCGCATGGTCACCTTCGGGAATGCCCATGCCGTCATTCGCAGGACTGGCGGCAGGACTTGCCCTGCCTCCTTGGTGCACCTCCACCACTGGTCCCCCTGTCCTGCCCCTTCCAGGATGTTGTCTTTCTGGAACATATCTGCATGGACATCATACCACTGCCCGGTCGCACTCTGCACCTTCCCCCTCGGCCCTTTGAGTCCCAGCGGCGCACACAACAGTATGCCCGGTCTGGCCTTGTCCCTCTCTCCTCTGTCCAGCACCACTCTCTCTTGCTGCGCCCCCTCTCCCCTCCCGCATCTTGGTTTCCTCTTCTGGATCCCCCACAGAGCCACCCACTCGTTCCACATCTTGTGTATCCTCCTGCTCCACCTAGCGCGGTCTTCTTGACCTCGTGCCCTCCTCATCATCCAACCTGTATACACCCCTCTCCACCATCCTGGCGTCGCGATAGAACTCCGCATGGTGCAGCCCCGCCTTCTTGTATTCCTTCATATCCTTCTTGCGCACGTGCAGCACCTCCATTCTTATTCCTTCCTTCCTGATCCACCGTACAGTCCCATGCGCTGTCCCCCCGAAGTCCGTGTCCAGAACCAGGATCGGTCCCCGCCTGCCGCACCTCCTTTTCATTGCCAGCATGTGCTCTTCGCCCGCCTGTAGGGCGCGCCACATGCGTTCCTTCCTCCCCGCCACCAACCGCCTTCGCCGGTGCCACACATAACGCGGGCACATGTTCTCCTCCTTCTGCACCTCTGCAACCGCGTGATGGCACACCCGTCTCACCACCTCTTCCTGATTGTGGCACATCCTGCTCAGCGTCCTCGTCGTGTGTGCCCTCATACGCCTCCCCCGCCGTGGGCATCCCTTCTCCATAGTAGGGCGTCGGCGACTGCAACACACACCATGGTACCTCCGTGGGTATCCCCTCATCCCCTCATCCCCTCAAACCAGCGACCGCCCGCATCACAGCGCAACCCGCGTCCCCCAACACCACCACTTCCTCCTCGTCCTCATCCTCATCGACGTCCTCCACCTCATCCTCCGATCCCCCCCTCCACGCCGACCTCATCCACAAGGCCACGGCCAAAGCCAAAGCTGCGGCCACACGCCAGGCTACCGGGAACCCCCCGACCGCCACACAGGCGACCCAGCCACCCGGGCAGCACACCAGGAACCCCCTCCAACCGGCACCGGCGCCCTCACACCTCCGAACCGAGGTCCTCCTCAACCTCGAACCGGACCCCAACCCAAAACCCGACCCCAAAGCCAAGCCGGCGCCCAAACGATCACACCACCAGCAACAGCACCACCACCAACACCACCCCACGCAGCGCAAAGAACCACAAACGCAACGACGCCAACCCAAGCGACACCGCCCTAACCCGAATCCTAACCCAAACCAGGACCCCCCACCCACCACGACCAAAGCCCCCCTCCCACCAGCGGCCGCCGCCACCACAGAGGCGGCCACCCAACAGGACCCCGTCCTTACTGTCGTCAACATCCCCATCTCCAAGCGCCCCGTCATCCACCCCCTACAAACCACCACTGCCGCCGGCCAGACCGACTCAGGGACGTGGGACCCCTCGACCACAATCACCGTTAAGCCCGGCCCCCGACCCGCCCCCGCTACCCACCAAACAGTCCGGCCCCAGGGACTGAGCACGATGCCCAACCCCCCACCCCCACCAGGGGGACCGGAATATCCACAAAGAGTCCTAGGGCCATACCCGCAGCACCATCCCCACCACTACCAGCGCCACCACCACCAGCAGCCCCACCACCACCACCACCAACACCACCACCACCACTACCACTGCCCACCACCCTACCTCACCGGGCCACAACCCCCCGTGCACGAGCACCACCAGCGTATGGGATGGCAGCCACCGGGCGCTCCACCCTCATACCCCACCTACCACCAGGGGCCGGCCCCCCTTGTACCAGGCAGAGAGGGTCTCGTAGTTCAGCGGTCATGCACGTGACGCCTGAACTAAAGGTGCTCGGTTCGAATCCCGGTCGGGGCGGAACGCAGTGTCCTAGGCGCTAGGGTGTCGGTGACCCCGCGAGCCGGAAGGGATGCTGCGAGGGACAGGTAGGGATCACTGATACGCTGGAGTTCGGAGATCGCCCGAGCAACTTACCTTACCTTACCTTACCCTCGTACCAGGCACCGTATCTCCGCGGCCACCACGTCCACGCCGAAGGGGCCCCCCGGGCCCGACCCAACCAGGGACAGTCACTCGACCCGTAGCACCAGCCGCTGCCGCCACCGCACCCCTACGTGGCGGATCAATGGAGGGCGAGGGGTCCCCCCCCCCCCCCCTCCCAGTACCAGGCAGCACCACGCGAGGCCCCGCAAGACCCGCCGACACCTCCTGACTGGCCCGACTCGCCCCGCGACGAGGCCCGGTCCCGCAAACGACGGCGCTCCCGCTCCCCCCCCGCACCGCGCACCCACCCCCGGCGCTCACGCTCCCCACACCGCCACCGCGCCGCAACCACCCAGTCGCACCAGTGCCGCTCCCCAATTAAGGCGCCACCACGACCCCCCGGGGCCCCGCTCCCGCCGCTCCCGCTCCCCCAGGCGCCACCACGCGCGCCACCGCCGCCCCATGTCCACCTCCCCCTCCCCCCACGAGCCCCACCAGGCTTCCCGTTCCCCCCTCCGCCTGTACGCGTCCCCCACCCCCAGCCCCCGCCACCACCGCTCCTGCTTCCCCAGGCGCCGCCAAGCACGCCACCGCCGCCCCATGTCCACCTCCCCCTCCCCCCACGAGCCCCACTGGGCTTCCCGTTCCCCCCGTCGCCCGTACCCGTCCTCCAACCCCAGCCCCCGCCACCGCCGCTCCCGCTCCCCCAGGCGCCGCCACGCCCGCCACCGCCGCACGTCCACGTCCTCCTTCCGCCACTCCAGGACCTCGATCTCGGACCCCTCCCCCCTCCAGGCCCCCGCCCACCTCGCCTGGTGGTCTGCCCCCGCCTTGCAGGAGCTCTGGTGCTGGATGAAGTGGGCCTGGGGAGCGGGAAGGCGCGAAGGGGTGCACATGGTGCACACCTTCGAGGAGGTCCGCACCCGCTACCCCGCCCACCCCAACGCGGCCGCCCCGGAGGCCATCATGCCGCAGGCGGCATGGGAGGCCCTCCTCCTGGACGCAGTCCAGGGCCTCCACCCCCCCTACACACCCCTAACCCTCCGCCAATGGCTCCAGGCCACCCATCCCCAGGCGCTGGACATCGGCGCCTCACAGGCCCCCCCCCCACCCCACCACCACCACACCGGGAAGGGAAAGGGCACGGGCAAGGGGAGGGCAAGGGACGGAAAGGGACACTCCAGCAAGGGGGCAAGGAAGGGCCCAAAGTGACAGGCAGGCGCCCATAGGGACAGGGCACGAGGAGCGACACAACGTGGGAGCAGGAAACCACCCAAGGGCCAGGGAGGGGAAGGAACAGGGACCGGGGCGCAGAGAAAGAGGAAATCACGGCAGGCATCAGGGCCCACACGCAGGAAGGGCATGCCACGACAGAGGGGCCAGCGCCGCCCCACCCCCAGCGAACACTGCACGACCCCCGGAGGCGCACGCCCCCAACACACGCCGCCGAAGCACGCATCGGACGCCGTGCAGATCACACCGACACACGCCCACCAGCCACCAGAAACCACACAGGGGATGAAGGTCACACCTACACAGGGAGCAGGGGCTACACCCAAAGAGAAAGCCGCCGGGAACCCCGCCGTGCAGCCCATCACCACGCCCTCACCGCCAAGCGACGACCCCAGCCACCGCAAGGGCTACCTCACAGGCACCGGAAGAGGACAAAGGCGCGGCCGCAGCACCCAGGGCTAGGGGCCGGGACCCCCGGAGGACACGGGACCAAGGCACAGGCCCCCAGGGAGAGCAACCCCGCGGACACCTACCCGACCCACCAGCCTAAGCGGCACACCCAGACCCCCACAGCACAGACCCAGCGAGCCACCCACACCCAACCGCACTACCTAGCTGCAGCCAGCCACAGTGGGACCCGCACTCTGCACCACGACGCGGGCCAGACTGACCTCCATCGACCCACCACGGCACAACACGAGGCAGCACGGCACACCGCAGCGCAGCGCGACACAGTGCAACGCACCACGACAAGGCACCTCAAGGCACAACACGCCACAGCACGACGCAACGCCACACGGCACAGAGCAGCACACCACGGCACGGCACGGCGCAACACGGCGCGGCCCAGCAGGGCGCACCGCAACACAGCGCAGACGAACACGACGCAGCACGGCGAAACACGGCACGACGCAGCACGGCGCGCCACAGCACACCGCAACACCAAAGGAAGAGATGCTAACGGGGGATCTCACCAAAACAAGCCACCGCACACCCAGGAAGGAGCCGCCCCAGCCCGCCACACACCAGCAAGGGGCCACCGCACACCGGGCAACAACAGTGGCGGTCCGACCACACAAACTGCCGCCAGAAAGTTAATACCGGCACCGCAGAGGCGAAAGGACACGGAAAACCCCAGCCCCCCTAACCCAGGGCCACACGAAGCCGCCTGGCGCAACCGCCCAGCCGGCAGAGCCAGAACCTAACCCGGCAGGAAGGGGCGCCGAGCCCAACGTGTACATAACCAACCCGACCCATGGGGCCGGGGCAAGGCCCGGCAAAAAGTAACCACCAACAGCAGCCCGGAGGACCACACTGAAAGCCGACCAGTGCGTGCACCAGCCCAGGGGAGGCAGACGGAGGAACAGGCAGCCCCCCCCAAAAAAAAAAACAGGGGGGGCGGGGGGAGAACGGCCCAACGCCACCAGACCGCCCACCCGCACCACAAGAGGCGGCCAAACCCCCCACCCAGACGGCACTGAAGACGGGACCCCCAAAGGGGCACCAGAGGGCACCGAGCCAAAACCGGCAACACCAAGCCAGGAGCAGCGGCCCACCAGGGGAAGGGACACCCAGAACACGCAGACACACACCACGCTGGGACGGAAAAAAAACAAAAACAAACAACGCAGCCCCAATGAGAAGGGATGGGGGGACAGAGACCACGAGACCCAAGACCGGGATAACCAGCCACCGACACCACAAAGCCAGGATGCGACACGTCACAACGTCCCCCCCCCAAAAAATGACAAAAAGGGAGGGGGGGGGGGGGCAAACCCCACCCAGGGCAACACCCGCACATCCCCACGCCACAGGCGGCCCCCCAGGAAGGGCAGGGTGCAAGCGGGGCACACGCACGACCGCACACACACCCCAACAACGCAACCAAGAGGGGCGGTGCACATCGGAAACCCGAGCCCAGCACGCACGCCCACACAGCACACCCGCGCCAGGAAAGGCGGGGTACAAGCGGGGCGCGCACACAAACACACACACGCTCCATCATCCACTCCAGGAGTGGCGGGGCGCGGCAGCAACCCAGGCCCAACCACACACCCCCGCACCGCACCCCCAGCCAGAAGGTGCAGGAGACCACGCGGGACGAGCACACAAGCACACTCACACCCCAACACCTCCCCAAGGAGTGGTGGGACGCAGCCGCAACCCCAACCCCAGCAGGCACGCCCACACCGCACACCAGAACCGGGAACGGCGGGGTACAGGCGAAGCGCGCACACAGCCACACAGGTCCCAAAACCCCAACCAAGAACGGTGGGGTGCAGGCCGAAACCCAAGCCCAACCGCAAACACCGCAAACCCCAGCCGGGAAAAGAGGGGCGAAACCACAAACCGTACCCAAACACACCCACCCAAGTCCCCAGCCAGGGTTGGCGGGCTTACCGAAACCCAGACCCAAGCACAACCCGGACCCAAACACAAACGCCACAGAACAATAAGAAACCCAGTGTCCATAGCCCGGGCACTGAGGCAGCCCGTGCCATGCAGGTGTCCCGGCAAAACGAGATCCGGAGCCCGGGCGTAAGGCTGCATCCTAACGTCTGCGCTGTTTTGGGACTCGAGGCGGAGCGTGCGACACCCAAGCGCGTCGGAACCCCAGTACCAAGAACATGCATGCACGCCTTGGGAACAGGATACGCCAGGAAGTCCGGTGAACCTCTAGGGTTCCGACCAAAGGAGAAGACGTGCGCAAGCACGGGGGCACACCCTCCTGGCGAGACAAGCACGTCACACTGGCGGCGAGGAGCCCTCCCGGTGTTGCCCGGGGCCGCTATGTTGGGGGCCACCAGTAAGGTCTAGCGGGATGTAAGTCGCCTCCCCTGTGCAAGCGCGGAGCCTATTCTGGTTGGTCACGGCGGCAACGCCAGCGGGAACCAAGGGGCGCCTCTCCACGACCGAGTGCACCTACCTACCTACCTCAGTTAGCTTGTATCCAATACTCAAACAGCTCTTTCAAGACGGTTTCCCCATCGCATCCCTTGGTGAGCGTAAACACACGTGTGAATCTGCTCAACCCACAGGTCACGAGCAGAGCGAAGTCATGCCCCGAGTACTTGGGCATCTCCGTGAAGTCCAGGTAAAGCACGCTGTTCACCATCCTCGGTATAGGCAAGTGTGCTGTTAGCCCCTGGTCAGCGCTTGTGCTTTGCCTGGCCTTTGAGCATGGACACTCAGCGAAATCTTCTCTTAAGACTTCGTTTAGTCGCTCCTGACCAAGGGATGTGTAGAAGTGCTTCTCGGAAAACCATCGTGTTTGTTCTACTCCAAGATGTCCGTTTGTCTTGTGTGCCCATGGACTCATTGACTTCACGTGTGTTGACGGCACGCATATCACCTCCTCTCTGTACAGGTGACTCGCTGTACGTGTCTATTGGACTCCATCTTTGTCCACGAAGCTTCGTTCTTCCTTCAACGTCTTCAGGATGGGAAACTCTGGAAGCAGGTCGGTCACCTTCCATTCTGTAGATATTGAGGGTGTAACCTTTGCGAGGAGGGCGAACTGCACATCCATCTTAGCGAATGCCTCCTTCGCTAGCTCTTCTGTGTTCCTCCAAAAATGTCGTTGAACGACCCTCATGGCACGTAGTCGCACAACTCGTTCTTAATGCCGGGAATGTGGAAGGTCGCTAGTCGAAGTTGGGACAGAAAGGTCCACCATCTCCTGATCCTTTTCTGCTCGGGCGGCGGTTTGTGTAGGAACGCTTGTGCCGGGTCTTGATCACGGAACCACGTCACAGGGATTGACCCCACAATGCAGGTCTGGCTTGCTAGCAACAGAACTCCGCTCATGATCTCCTGCTCGTAAGTTGGGTAATTTTTCCGGGCGTCGTTCCACTTCCAGTTCCAGTGCCCTAGCGGGACCAAACGCCACCCGTCATCGTTGTACTCATGTTGTAGCATTCCGTCTCTGTTTACGCCAAGCGTCCTCAGCTTAAGGTCCACTTCTTTTCACAAATCTTTGTTGAGGTGCTGCCACTGGAACAGGGTACCCCCGCCGCCGACGTCCGACGCGTCCGTGATCAGCAACATTTCACCAACCGGACGAGGTACGCCTCAGATCAGACAGTTCTTGGGCTTTCCTTTTTTTTTCTCCAGTGCTTCTTGCCACTTCTCTGTCCATTGCCACTTCGTCTCGTTTTTGATGAGGTCCGTCAAGGAAGCACTACTCAAGGTGGAGTATTTCAGGTGTCTTAATTAGAAGTTGCAAGACCCCACAAATTGGCGTATTTTCTTGACGCCTTCGGCTTTTCAATTGACTTTGGACAGGTGGAAGTCCAGCAATGGTCGAAGCTTCGCGTCCGTCGGCGTCCGAGATTCCTGGTCCGATTGTAAACCCCAGATACTTCATCCCGCTCCTGAGGAACTCGCACTTTTCCAGTTTTATCCTCAAGTGTAGCTCTTGACAGACCTTGAAGAAGTCACTCAAGAGTACTAAATGATCCTCAACCGAGTTGGTTCCTAGCAGCACGTCCCGAATGTGCGCTTCCAACACGGCACCTCTTGTGAGTAGCTCTTGAACGGCAGGTCTCTTCTTGAAGGGGCACAGGATGTGAGACATCATCTCCTGAAACAAAGCCGGGGCGTTGCTGATGCCAAGAGGCATCACTCGCCACTTGAAAATTCGGCCTTGAGGAGTGATGAAGGCCATCATGTCCTTGGCGCGTTCTGTCAGGTCCACTTGCCAGAGGCCTGCAAGCTTGTAAATCTTAGTGTTGAACTTGCAGTCCGCTGCGTTCTCCACCGTGTTTTCCATGAACGGCAGGGACCCACCGTGCTGCTTGATCTTGCGGTTGAGGTTTTGAGAGTCTACGACTAGCCCCTTCGCCGTAGACCCTGGCTTCGCCACTAGGAAACAAGGGGAACAATGCTTGTGGTAGTATCCCCCCTTGTATTCCTGGATCAGTCCTGTCTCCACACAGTCAAAAACCGGCCGCATGATCTCGGCCATGTCGGCTTTGGAGCGCGGATAAGGCTTTGACCTTATTCGATCTTTGGTGTGCTCTTCTTTCAGCTCCAAGTCAAGCTGTACTAGCTTTTTGCAAGTTCCAGGTGATGGCAATGGTCCCACCACTTCCTTGTACTTATGCAAGATGTCGGACACACGTTCGTCGTGTTCCTTCACCTCGCTTGCATGCAAGATGCTTCTGCCGAACTCCTCCTTCTTCTGGTTGTCCTGACTGTCGTGTTTCACTTATTCAGGTACCCCAAAATCAGTCAAACCAAGAGTACGTTCACCCCTTTTTGGTACGGTCCTTCTTCCTCTGGCGTTTGTTCTTCTTGCATCTCTTCGAGCCCCCCGGAATAAGTTCTTCATCGGCGTAGTAGTCTGTTGTCTCTCTGTACTCTTCCAACAGGTGGCACAGATCGGTGTAGTTCCAGGATTCCGAGTACTCATTCGTCGGCCCGTCATCTGATTCAGGCAAGTAAACTTTCGACTTCCAGAAGTCTTTCAAATCTTCTTTCTGAATCTGGTAGATGCGCCTCCAGACTAAGGCCTTGACTTCTTCTCCATCTTGCTTTGAAACTGGCCACAATTCTGTTGGTTTAGCCAGGTTCGTCTTGCGCATTTTTGTCTTGAACCCATATTGGAAGCCATATCATTTGGTCTTCGGTTGTAGGTTCTCCTCAATGGTCCGCCGGAGCAGCAGTTCTTCGTTCTCACAAGCTAAAAGGACGTCGTTGAACATGTCTTCGTACTCCATGGAAGTTTAGTAACTCCCGTCTGTTACAGGTGGGATGGTGCTTATACTTGAGGCTTCCGACAGTCTGTCGCTGTGTTGAACTTTTTCTTGGAGTTCCCTTTTCTCTGCCGCGGGGAGTTCTCGGTTCCCTTTGGGTAGTTCCTTGATGGTCACTATTATGTCTCCGCATTCTCAGTCTTGTTGCGACTCCCTCACGTCAGGGAAGTGTTGTAGCATGTGCTTTCTTCCCCACCCTCAGTTGTTCTTCATAACTGTCTCGACGACTTCCAGGTTGGAGTCCTCGTGCGCTACCGGGTTGAGTGATCTGTCAACCAGGTACAAGTTCATTCGCTACTTGGGAGCGGGTAGTAGTTCCACCCTGTTGTCAACCTTATAGATGGGAACATCAGGTAATCGTACTTGGGTTATAGTCAACTTGGTCAGTAACTCTCTTCATTACTTCTTCAACCATTTCCCTTCTTCAGGTACAACAAGAACTACACGGTCAACTTCCAGAGCGCCTTTTATCAAAACGTTCTACATTCTGGAGAATGGCGGATGCGCGTACAGGTATTTCCATCTCCCCGGATCTGGCCAGCTGTACCACCATGCGCTCTTCCCTTGTCTCCAACAGTACAGCTCGCTGTCCGCATTAACGTGGTTAGCGAAGAGTTCGATGAAGTCGTCACCGCAGGGATCGCCCTCGATGCTTGACTCTTCGTACGTGTGTAGCTTCATCTCTGTCGCTAAGTTGTAGGTCTCCAAGGTTAGTAGCATCATTCTCCAAACATTCCAGCTCTTCGACCTTTCCTTCCGCATCCAGGTCAAATCTGATATCCCTCAAAACATTTACTCGATCAACAATCTCCGCGGTATCTTTGAGGTGTACCTTCACCCACTCTCTGTCATCTCCCAGTACTACCAGGTGTCTTGGTGTAATTTAGACAGGTCACACGGCGGGTTTGAGTTTCTATTCTTTTCCGCAAAACGGATGACACGAAGTTTATTGAAATAATAACAAAATCCTTCATCACTTTGAAGATTGTTTCCGCTCTGTTCCAGCGCGAGTTAACATAGACACTCGGAACGTGAAACAAAAACGGCCCAACATCTCAGTCACTCCTGCAGGCCCTGAGCATACACGACCATGAGAAAATTTGCGAGTTGTGCACGTGTAAATTGTTCAATCATTGGTAGAATATCACTTCTGCAAGACGGAAGTGGGAAAATGGAAAAAATGCTTCAAACTGTAAGTACACAACGACAAATCTCAAATGTACAAACTCGTGATTATATTTTGTAGTCCACAGAACTGCGTGCACTCGCGACTTCTGTCGCTCCCCAATAATCTCTGCAAAACATGAAAACATCAAAAAATGTACTCCCTCATTGGACCTCTGTCATAGGCTTCGACGCACCGATATAACGAAGTAACGTGAGGGCGGCGACAAAGCCGATAAAGTCAATTGGAGGCAGTATCCTTGCTCTACCTAGTGCCACCCCCTTCCTACGGGGTTGTATGCCTATTTGTCTGTTAGTGTCCACAGGTTGTAGAGAAAAGTGGAAAAAGGAATACGAAAATCAAAATAACGACATATGTAGCAGGCAGCGCTCCGGCAGCCGCCATCCATAATACAACACCCCTGGGCTAGCGCAACGGCAGCCGCTAGTAGGTGAGGACAATTGAATAATACAAACGGAGTGACTGAACCACAGACACAGAATGACAATATAAGCCAATACCGACACAGAGCAATCATAAGGTCCCCAGTACATACCTGATCAACGAGGCCTCCCCACCAAGGTAGGGCCCAGCATATGGAACCACCTACAACTCCTGCTACCCCACTACCAACATCTCATCCAAACAAACCATCCGTGCAGGGAGACCGGTCCTGTGGCGATCCCACACACCGATGTGGGTGGCGGACCGACCGGGAGCACCACCACTCCAGACCTGGTGGGCACCACCCTACACCTAGTACGAGTCACACCAAACCAAATGCGGCCCCTCCAACGAGTAGGCACGCACCATGTCCCCTTCCTGCAGCACCCAGAGTGGCCCAACAAATCAGTCCTGGAAAATCACATGCGAACGCGGCCACACGAAGCAGACACCCACAGCCAACCGATGGGGAAGTACGTGACGCATACGGTCTGTTTCGGAGCAGGCACAAACAGCCACTACCGCGGGCCCACCAGGGGAAGGGATCCGAGCCAGCGTCAAGCCCCCCCAGCCAGCCAAACCCCACCACACACCCACCACAGCCCGGGTAGTCCCAGAAGAGGACCCAGGGGAGCAGCACTCAAGGCAACGCAGCCAAGAGGAAGAGGGGGGAGAGCACACAAGGGACCGGCGGGGGAATGCACCACCACCATCAGACCCCAGCTAGGAGTGGCGGGGAACCACACCCAGGACCCTCAGCCAGGACAGGCGAGGCACCACAACACACAACGCCCACACCCACACAGAGCCGCCAACCCAAGCCCGGAGAGGCGAGGGCAGGCAACAAGGCACACCACCCACTTACCACACATGCACCCGCGCACACACAACACACACCACCACCACCACCATGACTGCCACCAACACAAGCGCCACAAACACACAAAACACACAAAACCGCGAACACCGCCCGCACCACAAACACACACAACACAGGAAACTCCCACACCAACCCCCAAAAGAAACCAACCACCCTCAGCCAGGAATGGCGCGGAACCCACCGCCAACCCCAACAACGAACCCCACAAAGGAACGACGGGAAACGGCGCCCCGGGCCCTCCGCCATCAAGGGTGAAGGGCCGCCCCAACACCAGAAGCACCACTAGGACAGACGGGTAAACCAACCAGCAGCGCCACCCACCAGGCCCTCAGGAGTGGCGAGGGCCCACGCCCAGCACCACCCAACGGCCAACCACGCCCAGACCGACAACCAGAACCAACGACTGCAGCACCCTCGCCATCAGTGACACCAACGGCACCTAAAATTGGAACGCAACCCACAACACCCTCGACCACGGCAACACCCAGAGGCAACGGCGACACCAGCGGCAGCAACAACCGGTACATCGCCCACGGCACCCTCACCTTCGGCAACATCCAGCACACACCCCCACCGTCGGCATCACCAGCAACCCCAGCTCCCAGCAAAAAACCCACGACACCCTCGCCATCATCTAATCAACACAAGGAGCCAACCACGCACAACAGCGGCCAACGACCACGACCACAACCACACCCGCGCCACGCACAGACCCGCACCCAAAGCCGCCACTGGCAGCGCCCCCACCATCGGCATCACCAGCACCGGCATCAACCATAGCAGCACCTGCAGCACCCTCACAATCAGCATCACTGGCGGCACTGCCGCCAGCAGCATGGCCTACGGCACCTACACGCAGCATCACCCGGTACAACACCTACAACACCCACGCCAACGACATCAACAACACCATCACCTGCACCATCCCCACCATCAACATCACAAGCGGCACCCTCCGGCACCAGAGGCAGTCAGCGCCGCCAGGACGGGTGAACCAACAAACCATTTCCACCCACCAGGCCCTCCGCCAGGGATGGCAAGGACCCACGCCCAGAACCATCACCAACAACACCCTCACCACCAGAGCAACGCACGAGACGCCATCCACCAAAGCACCACCTGCGGCACCCACACCATCGCCACCACAAGCGACACCAACACCTGGTGCGCCACCCACACCACCCTCACCAACCACATCACCCGGAGCATCAGCTGCAACACCCTCCCCATCGGCATCACCAGCGACCCGCATCACCTGCGGCGCACCCTCAGCGTCAGAGCCACCAACAGGACCGGCCAGCAACACCGCCCACCAGGCCCCAAGCCAGGAACAGAGACGGCCCGCGCCAAAACACAAGCCAGTGGCCGCCCACACACGGACCCACACCAGAACCACCTGCAGCACCCTCATCATCATCATCACCAAAGCCACGGTAAGCCGTAATATCACCTTAAACGCCATCACCACCGGCATCAACAAGAGCACCAGCAGTAATGCGACCGCAGCAATGGCAACACCCGGAGCACCAGTGACAGCACCCTCAGGACCACGGCATCACTAGCAATGCCGCAACCCAACCGCAGCAGCACCACCCACAGTGCCCTCACCTGAGGCATCACCCCGTACAACACCTGCAACACGATCCGCATCAACAACACCATCACATCACCACCCTCGCCATCAACAACAGCAGTGGGACCCTCCGCCAGGAGTGGTGAGGAGCTGCCCCAACACCAGAGGCGGCCAACACCGCCAGGACCGATGCACCGGCCAGCAACACCCACGGGACCCTCCGCCAAGAGTGGCGAGGGCCCACGCCCAGACCCACCGACGACCACCCATACGCGGACCCAGATCCATCGCCTACAGCACCGTACCAGCATCACCAGCAGCACCATCCACCAATGCATCACCTGCAGCGCCCTCGCCATCGGCATCACCAGCGGCGCGAATACCCGGAGCACTGCCGGCAGCACGCTCACCATCAACATCACCAGCACCACCAACATCGGCATCACAGCAGCAAGGCCACCACCCGCAGCATCAACATCATCACCTACGACACCCCCACCTTCAACAACAACCGCTGCAACACCTGCAACTGCAGACGCCAGGATTGGCGAGGACCTACCCCGACACCAGGGGCGACAAACACCAGGACCGGCGAGCCAACCAACGACCAGCCGACCACCAACACCTGCCACGCCCTCCGCCGGAAATGGCGAGGCCCCGGGCCCGGAACCGCCGACAACCACCCATGCGCGGGCCCACACCCAGCACCATCACCAGCTACACCCTCACCATCAGAGCACCACAAGAAGCGCCAACCACCAAAGCATCACCTTCGTCACCCTCACGGTCGGCATCACCAGCAACGCCAACACCCGCTGCACCGCCTACACCACCCTCGTCAACAACGTCACCCGGAGCATCACCGGCAACACCCTCACCGTAAGCATTGTCAGCGACGGTAACAACCGTGTTACGTCACCTGCATCACCCTCACCATCCATCACCCAACACAGCATATCACCTACGGCACCCTAACCGTCGGCATCACCACAGGCACCAGCAGGACTGGTGGACAAACGCCAGCAACGCCACCCACCGGGCCCCCAGCCAGGAATAGCAGCAGCCCACCCTCAACAAAGCCCAAGGACGACCCACAGGCCCGGGCGAACCCACACCAAGAACCAACACCCTCACCATCGTCACCACCAGCGGCACCGCGGAACGGAACACCACCTACCTACACCACCCTCACCATCGGCATCACCAGAGACACCGTAAACCAGAGCATCACCTGCAACACCTGCAGCATCAGCATCACCCGGAACATCACCGGCAACAGCGCGAACTACCCACAGATTCACCACCCACAGCACCCCCGCCCCAAGCAGCACCATCAGCATCAACAACACCTCCCTCATCATCAGCAATACGAACGGCACCCTCCGCCAGCAGTGGCAAGGAGATGCCCGGACGTCGTGAACCCGCACCCATCACCTGCGGCACCCTCACCGTTCGAGCACCACCGACGGTATCACCCACCAAAGCATCACCAGCAGCGCCCTCACAATGGGCATCACCAACGGCGCCGACACCGGGGGCACCAACGGCACCAGCATCACCGTCGGCACCACCAGCAGCACCAAAGCCCGACACGTCACCCACACAGACCACACCAATGGCATCAACTGGACCATCACCGGCACTACCTCCACCGGCGGCATCCCTGACGACACATCCACCCACCCACACCGTCATCACCTATACCAACCTCACCCTCGGCATAGCCTGGTGCACCGGAATTGACGACACGATCATCTACACCACCTCCACCATCAGCAGCCCCGCCACGATAGGCGAATACATGCCCAGACACCACAAGCAACCAACACCGCCAGGACCGGCGAACCAACAAACCACAAACGCCCACCAAGCCCTCCGCCAGGAGTGGCGAGGGCCCACGCCCAGCACCGCTGACGACCACCCATGCGCGAACTCACGCCCAGAACCAACAGCTGCAACGCCCTCACCATTCTCATCACCAGCGGCAGCGGCACCCTTAACACACCCTGCAGCACCCCCGCCAACCGAGAAAGCATCACCAGCGGCACTAAGAACCGGGGCATGACCGACAACACCCTCACCGTCGGCATCACCACCACTGCCCACACCCGGCGCGTCGCCAACACCACCCTCAGCGACACCACCGCAAGCAGCACCATCAGCCGGTACATCACCCACATCACCCTCGCTACCCGTGCCACCGGCGGCACCACCACCTGGATACGGTTCCCCCATCCCATCCCCCAGCCTAGGAACAATGACATCGCTTGCATTACCGCCACAATCTACACAGCCAGCTGCGCTATCACCAGCAGCACCCAAAGCACTGGCGACGGCAACCTCGCCCCTCAGAATCACCTAGCACCCCCACCACCGCCGCCACCAGCGCCACCGTCACCAGTTGCAGCACCTACCCTCACAAAATGGCGTGCGTCACCAACGAGGCCCACACCACACCCCAAAGCTCACCCCAACCCAAACCCTGCAGCAACACCCAAGGTACCCCCACCAACGATATTCCCAGCGGCACCCTGCGCCAGGACCGGCGAGAACTTACCCAACACGGAGAGGACCAGACAACGACAAACACCGCCAGGACCAGCAGGCAAGCCGGCTAACAGGGCCCACAACAGAACAAACACCGCCGGCGCACAGACCCACACCCAGAACCAGCACCTACACCATCACCTACCATTAACATCACCAACACCATCAACTGTAACAACGCCTGCAACACCCCCAAAGTCACCACCGTCGACCACGCCGACCCCCGATACGTGCGACAACTACGGCACCCTCACCATCGCCATCGCCAGTGGCACCGACACCCGGGGCGACGCCAACAGCGCCCTCACCATCACCAACCTCGATGAACTATCAACAGCATCACCACCACCACAGCACCCTCACCATCGGCATCACCAGCAGCACACTCACCCGTGCCATCACCGGCAGCGCCATCACCACCGGCACCGCCACCCATGGCAACACCTGCGCAGACGATCACCCAGTGAAACGCCGGATACCTGGCATGTCGAACAGCCTGAGCATCGACACGACCAGCACCATCATCACCGGACGGGGTCTACCCGCAGTCTAAGGGAAAGCTCTGTTCCCTCCATCATCACCCACCACCATCTGCAACACCACCACCACCTGGCTGCATTGCCTGCGCCACCCACACCCACAACCGCCACCACCAGCAATACCACCACCTGATGTGTCACCCACAGCACCCTCACCATCACCACCACCAACCAGGGTGTCCAACGGTCCGGCCCGGATAAGTTACACCCCCGTCGCCCAGGGACAGCGCCCTCACCATCGGCATCACCGGCAACACCACGGCCCGTTACGTCACCAGCAGCACCCTCGCCATCGCCAACAGAACCACCAGCCTCACCGTAAGCATCGCCAGCAGCACCAGAAGCGCCATTAAGACAAACACCACCAGCGACACCATCGCTGGCTGACCCACCAACCTCAGCAGGCACCCTGTCTGCACTGCCCTCACCACCGACATCACCAGCGCCACCATCACACAGCACCCTGACCAAAGACATCACCGGCAACACAGTGCCATTACATCACCTGCACCATCGCCTACACCACCCTCACCATCACCACCACCAGCGGCGCAATCACCCACTGCATCACCCACACCACGCTCACCACCAGCAGCACCAGCGCCCCCCACCACATCACCTGCAGCAAACACGCCACCTACCAAAAGGCCACACAGGGAAAACCCCCAAACACCCACAGGACCTCACCGACTGCCCCGCGACCTGAACCCCGCCCCGAGGAGAACGAGCCAACAAGCGCAACACACCACACCCCAAGGGTCAGAGGTCACAGTGAACAGCCGAGCGAGCACGCCACCAACCGCACACGTCACCCACCCTGCCGTACACCGACCTGCGACACCGCAACCACACCGTGCCCACGCTTCCCCCAACAGGACGTGCGCTGCAGCCCACTGCCCGTGGGACTACGACTAGGACGTCCTCCCCGCCATCGAACACCTACTGGCAGCCACAGCCCCGCGCCCACACGCCCACAAGCAAACCCCGGAACCGCAGGAGACCCGACCACCCCATGCAATCCCGCTCCGTATCCCTCGCAGCTACCGCGGACCAGAACGCGGAACACCAGCAACAGGAACCCGACCGCGCCCCCACACCCCCGCCGCCCCCCCCCCAAAGGACATCTACGCCACACTGGCCAGCATCCTAGCCCACCCCATGGACGCCGAGCAATACTACCAATGCGTCCACCGAGAACTCCCAGCCAACCACGCGACCTGCAGGGGTGGAGCAGGAGAAAGGGGGCGACAACGAGTGGGGCCCAGAGGACGACCTTTAATGGGAAGACACCTGGGAAGGCACCATGGACACCTTACTGGAAGCAGCAGCCACTACCTACCCCTGCCCACCCGGGGACACCCGGCACGGCCTCAACGCCCTCTTTGCGTTCCACAGCTGGAAACACCACCACACCATCACCCTCCACCCCCTCGACCAGAATCCGCACCGATGGACGCCTGAAAACGATGCCATCACCGCCATCACCATACAGCAAGACCGCGAGAACCAAGCAGGGCACCATCTCACCCGGAACGATCCGGTACCGCACCCCCCCGCCTCCGCCACCCTCCAGGACGTCTTCGCCGCCATCAGCGCAGAACTACAAGAAGCGAAAGCCCCACAACAACCAGACGACGAGATGCCCCAGGCACCGCCCCCACCAACCGCACAGGAGCGCCCCCACCGAGTGCCCCTCGCCCACGCCATCACCGAAATGGAGCTCCCCCTACAACACCGCACCATCCCAGACCGCAACCCTTTCACCGAACCCACCACCACCCGGGCACTACTGGCGGACCGCCACGACCTCCTCCTCACCGTCCAAGGGGATGCCGCAATCACACCAACAGAGGGAGATCCCGTAACGGCAGCCCCCGCCCACGCCGTCCACATACCCCGACAAACATCATCGGCACCCATGACGGTGCACCCAGTCCCCACCCTGTGGCAAGCCATCGTCATCACCTACCCCCCCCCCACCGACCACACACACACCTGGCAGCAAAGGTGGGAAGACATCCGTGGGGACCTCCTCCAGGAACACCTAGAATACACACCCCTGGGTTATGGGCGTACGCCACACCCATGAACCCACTAGCAGTGAAGGACATTAGGACCACGCTATCCATCCAGCAAGCCGAGACCCAAACCCCATACCGCAACACCAAACGAGGCTACACCATTTGGTGGGCGAATCAAGACCACGACACCCTCAGCCCCCAACCACCCCCCCCCCCCCTGGACACCAACACCACCGCCCTCCTCCAGGCCGCAGTAGCGGCAGCCACCCAGGTTGGGGCCCCGGAAACCTGAAGCCCGCAATACCTGGTCGAGACCAAAGTGGCGCCGCACGCGAAAGCCCAGGAAAAGCCCCAAGCGCCGAATCCGCTCCGACCCCGAGTCAAGCTAGACACAGCGGAGCACACCCGCCACGACGAATGGGCGGCCCACTACATCATCCCCCAAACCGCCACCCGCAAGAACAACACCGCCAAGATCACCGTAACCCGCCACCCCCCCCAACACCACACAGGTGTATGAGCTGACAGCCCAGAACGAGCTCGTCACCCATCGCTGACATGACGAGCGATACACCATATAGGCGGAGGGGACCGCCGCCACTACAACACCGGGGAGCCCTTCCTGCCCCCCCCCCTTCCACACGGCACACAGACTGTCCCAAAGAGAGGCCCAAACACACAGGCATACACATTCCCACCCAAGAGGCCCAGCACCGACACGACGCAAGGCGCAAGACCCGCACCCTCCACAACGACCACACCATCCCCCCAATAAGCGCCACCCCCAACAGAGTATCGGATGCCACCCACAACCGCACTATTACAGGCATCATCACGGACTGCCTGAACCCGGCGGCATCACGGGCAGACGCCGTGTGGATCAGCTAAGGACGCTCCCACACACAGGCGGTGGCGCGCCTCAACCCGGACCAAGCATCCTCATCATCCTCCCTCCCTCATCATCCTCCCTCACGCCACCAGCACTGCCCCAACCAGCAGCGTACCCAGAATTCAAAGAAGGCGCGAAAGTGCAACAGCCTTTCCGCAACGACCACGAGGGCGATTGGATCTGGTGTTAGGGCACGATCCAGTACCGACCCCGGGAACTGGGCTCCCACAATGGGGTGCAAATCTGGGTGACCTGGCACCGCCAAAAAGAGCTAGACCAAGGCAGCAGCGCCCCGGACAAGCCAGAAGGCCACACCTTGGAGCTCAACAGCGCCCACCCCATCCTGCTCCTCACCCCCGAGAACAAGGCCCACAGAGGCACTAAGTACACCGGGGAGCTTTCCCCATGATTGGAGCCAGGGCCTCCCCCCACCGCGCCTACCCAAGCGCCCACCACCCGGCAAAAGGTCTCCGGGCCCCAATCCTCCTCCATGACGGGGCAAGGGCCGAGGGCGCAAGCCTCCACAGCCCCGGCCTGCAGCCACCGAGGCCACCGTCAACCTCCTCGACCTCAACCACCCGGCCATCAAATACTCCAAGGACGCCAGAGCCGCTCTCCAGGAGCTGCCCGTGGCACAGGGGACCGAGTGGGTCCCCCACCTCCTCACCTTCCAAGAACGAGGCCTACAACGGGACGACCCTCCCGAACCGGCCCCCATATATACCCCGGACCAGAAAGCGTACAAATGCTACTGGCACAAGGGGACCGCCCTATATGCCCGAGCCGGCATCCACGTCCACCTCGTCCACCACCTCAGCATTCCAGGCAGACTAAGCGCCTACGAGGTTGTCAAGACGGATGGCAACTCAACGTCATCCACGCCGACGTCCCCTTCGGCGACGCCACGGAACCCTTCCTCCAAGCCCTGGCCGAAGCATACCGCCAGATGGCCATGGTCGCCTCGACCATCATCATCGGCGACATGAACGCCGCCCCCAGCCCGGCAGACTGAGGAGGGCAGGCCACACCCCAGGACCATGAAGTCCGCGGCACCATCGGAATGCTGGGGCTTGTGGACCTGACGGCCAACCTCGAAGGTCAACCATCCCATTTCCCCCGACAAACGGAGGCCGCCCCCTCCCGCATCCACGTATGCTATGGCGACCCCACCACCGTCATCTGGGCGGAGGCCCGATACGGCCCCCTCCCGCTGGGACCCACGGGCCATAGGCCCCTGCATATCCGCCTCACTATCCCCAACCTTCCCCCCAGCCGCCCAGAGGATGCTGACCACGGCCTGCCACCCCCCCTGGAAATGCCCCCACTGCACGACAAACAGGCCTGGTCCCAATATCACAGGGCCATAGACCGCACCCGGCGCAGCCAACCAGACCCCACCGACCCACTCACAGCCATGCGCACAGCCGCCGTCGCCTGCGCTTTCAAGCAACACCCCCACGCTGAGGACGACCGGCCACCCACGGCCCTGGGGGACATGCTCCATGACCTCTGGCATGCGAAGCAACAACTGGCGACCCTCCTCCACACCGACACCCCCGGAACCTGCCACCATATCCACCACTGCAGGACGCAGATAGCCCGCAACAGGGCGAACCTGAAACAGTGGCACATCCACAGGCAACAGCGCATCGCCCAAGAGCACGAACGGTATGCACAACATGAACTCCCCTACAAGGCCATCCGCCACCTCAACAACACCATGACGGACACGGGCCAGCGCACCATCACCACAGTCAGGCAGGAGGACGGCTCCCTCACCAACGACCAAGCCACCGGGCTCCAAACCACCCAAGACAGCTTCCTCAATCAACACACACCCACCAAAGACACATTGGACACGGACACCCAAAACAAAGTCGACCGCCTCCCTCAGGTCTTCAACCACGCACAGAGGAGGCAACTAGATAAGCGCCCCTTCAGCATCCAGGAAGTCTGGAAGGCCATCCGCAACTGGTTGCACTCCTTGCACATCCTAGTGGTGGCACCTGCTCGACACAACTTACATTGGCGGGGTTCGTAACTAGCACGCCAGTTGGCACCAGAGTAAGCAGCATGGGGCTTAGAAAAGCCACAAGACCGGCACCATTTGGATGTACAATTTCCGGTTTCACACGTAGGACAACGAAATGGGTCACGTGTTGGTAGACAGTCACTGTGAATGTTCTGTCTCCACAGTCTCCGGCAACACAAAACCCCAGGCTACGACGGCCTCACTGCGGAAGTATACTACCACCTCCCCGCTCACCTGCTACGAATCCTCGCCCACCGCCTCTGAGACATCGTCACGGGGCAAACCCCCCTGCCACCAGACTGGGCAAACGTTGTCCGCCCCCTCTACAAAAAACGGGACTGGGCCAACCCGGACAAATGGCGCCCCTTAGTCTGTGCAGTCACGGAGGACAAAACTGTCTGGACCATCATCCTGCGCCGCATCCGCCCCCACCTGGACCCCCACATACCCGCCATCCTCCTGGGGGCCATCTTGGGCCGGTGCCCACACGAGGCCATCTTCCTCCAGGACACCATCGCGAACATGGACCCGGTAGACCTCATCATCGCCTCCCTCAACGTCAAAGGAGCCTTCCCAAACACCCCCTGGCTCCTCTTGGAAGCAGTATGGAAACGCATGGGCCTCCCCTTGTACAACTTCGCCTCCGACTACATCCGCACCTGCAAATACACAGTCCGCACCAGAGCAGGCCTCACCCCCTTCCTGGACCCAGGCAGCGGGGTCCCCCAAGGAGGAGCGGAAGGCCCCTTCCTGTACCTCCTCGTGACACTCCCCCTAGCACTCACAATCGAACAGACTGACCCGGCCTACGCACCCTACCCCCTCCTCTCCCCCCTAGTGGGCTTCGCGCACGACACCAACATCACGGTAGCACACACCCCACACAAACCCCACACCCCAGACGCCGGACCGACAGTCACCCAACAAGCCAACGACTTACTGGACGTGACCATTTCCTGCCTCTCCCGCAACAACCTCATCATCACCCCACAATGTCGGTGGCCATGATCAAGGGGTCTGCCACAGCCCCCACTCTGGGGCCACAAGGGCCCGCCATGCAAGTCGTGGAAACCACCACCCACCTCGGAGTGATCCAGAACACCAACACTGAGGATACCATCCTCCCTCCAAAGTTGCAGTCACACCTGGCCCATCTCCCGGGATATATGTCCCCGGCCACCAAGGCCCTCTGCCTATCACACCAGTGCCAGGCGGACTACCTCACCGGGGTCTTGAACGCCTCCACAGGCTTCCAGGCACTCCACCTGACACACCCAACCACCGCCCCCCAGCCAGCCACACATGCCGTCACCAAGGCGTGGGCAGCACACGGGGGCTGGCCCACCTCCATACCCACTCGCGCCATCTGTGCAGCAAGGCCCCACTATGGGGACGCCATAGGGGACGAGGTGAAAGCGTCCTACATCAGGCACACCGCCCTCCTCCTACACCGCATGACCCACAACCACTGACCGGAAGTTCGCGAAGTCGCCACGATCCGCCTCCAAGCCGCACAACGGGGCCGCAACACATGCCCACGCTGGATACTCCACTAGACGGGCATGCCCACCAAAATCAACACATGCCTGTGGAACAACCTGCAGTTTCTCCTCCCTTTCCCGCACCACGCCATACTCACCAACCACACATGCCCGCAGGAAGGACCCACAGCGGTCCTCTGCGGGGACATCCAACATCACCCCAAAGGCACCATCAACACCATAGACCTTGTCGGGGCCTCCATCACCGTAGTATACGCCACCCTCCCCCAAATGCGGGTCCTTCACCGCAGCGGGGCACACCACACCCCCTTCCTACAACTTACCAAATTGCCTGAATACCGCCTCTTCCACCAGTACCTCACACAGACGGCCAGAGCAGCGGGGCACACTCTGCCGGGAAGCACAGACATGAAGGCGACCTACCCGGACTTCAAAAAACAGCATTCCCCTCCCGTCCCAGCGACACCACCCTACGCACCCAACGGCTCGAAACACGAACCTGTCCCCCCGGTGATGGGCCCGGTCCCACCGCTAACCCTACTACTGGCCCCGAACGAAGCCAAACCCACGCAGACCACCGTCATCCACCGCGGGGCAAAATGGCGCATATCGAAGCACCACATGACCGCCCAAGACCTACCGAAGGTCCCCCACGACTCCCAGAGCACGCCGGGCACATGTTGGGCTTGTGACCCTGAAGCGCCCACCACACCATGGCCCGTATTGCACCTCATAGCACGCCACCACACCCACCCCATAACCAACCTACCACTACAAGCGTACGCATGGGTCGCCCCATGGTTTCACCGCGCCGATGGTAACCCCACGGTGGCGTGGAACCCCGACCACAAACTCCTGTGGCTACTCACCGTAACGCCCACCAGGCCCCGCCGCGACCCAGCAGGAATCGCCATCGGTTACAGCATGTACAAACCAGGCAGAACAGGCAAGCAAAAACACCCCTACCATCCGCTCCACCACTCCTGCCACACACCGGAACACCGAACACAAACCGTCACATGCCGCGACCTTAACCCGGACACGGCCTACATCCTCCATTACATCTACTCCTACCCCACACAAGGACAGCCGGAACAGGGACTCATAGCCATGTACGCCACCCCCATCCTGCAGCGCACAACCCCGGTGGCCCACCTCACCACAGGCGTCGCCATATACGCCTACCTGCCCATGAACCCATGCCGCCTCCCACAACCATCACTGGCGGACCTACTCTTCTTCACCGACGCCTCAGGCAAATCCGCCCTCACGCCCATCACCGGGGGGGCAACCCTGCAACTGACCCACACCGGGGGACACTACCACATGGATTACCACACGGGCCACACTACCAGAACGTTTCTAAGAGTCTTTCAGCTCTTGTTGATGAGATACAACCAATACAGGATAACCCAAGCCAGAGATGAGCAAAAAGAGGTCAAACAGGAGCAAAGCATGAAGGGCTGCAGTCAGAAAAAAGTTAGATAATAAAGATATCAACAATAGGCTCCAACAATAGACAATCAATGCAACTTGGATCAAAATATTTTGCATGATTGAGAAACACTGATTGGAAAACTGCCCCAAGGGCCCACACTCCATATAATGCCATCCTGAGATGTGCACTCCTTTGTTTTGGATCCCATAGGTGCTGAGGTGGCATGGCTTGTGGCGCTGAGGTCACTGCCATGTCACATGGGATATTCCTACTTAGCTAGGCTGACTGGGAATTGAACCCAGGACCTCTCAAAAAGAGGTGCCACAGCCCCCTAGGGTGCAGACCACTAGGATAGCTAGCATTCATGAGAAAACATAGATAAATCTATAGGCTCTGCCTCAGTAAGTCAGTGCCACCGTCAGTCAGGAAATGACGTTTTAGTTCACATTGCTTGGTGATTAAGGGCTCAAAAAAACATCCTGGTTTAGTGTTTGGTTCTAAAAAGTTTCTTAAAGGTCAAAATGTGTTATCACCCATTTTTGTTAGGCCAATACTAAGATGAAAATGCAGGATAACTAAGAGCATCTCTAATACAACTAAAGCACTTTTTCTTACCCTCCCCTTGTGTTTTGGTGGCCACCACTGTCGCATTTCAGGAGAAAGGGGATTTTTCTTGGCCTTTCCTTGGTTTCCACATCTACTTCAAAATACCTATAGCCTCCCTTGCACTGGAAAAGAGCGCTTTACCATGGCCAGCACCTTTTGCTGCATTTGTCATGACAATTAGGACACGAAGCTCAACGCTCGTGGCGCTGCAGGGGTCTCTGAGGCTTGGTGGGGTTAGTTTTGGGCATGCAAAGAACATATGCATATGCATCCCTCCCTCCAAGCTGCAGCGCGACAGAACCCAACGCTTGACACTCACAGGGCGGTCGCTTTGAGTCTCTGGGAACCTGCTGGCGGCACCTGTCCTGGTCTTAGGGCGAGGGGGCGACAAAAAACATTGAATTGCCCCTTCGTGGGGCCTTGGGTTCTGGTACAGTCTCCTGATGCTGCCTTTCGGCCCGTACAGCGGCTTACTCAGCGACGCTACTCGAGGATATCTGCACAACAGAGAATGGGGGGATGAGGGACATAGCCCACACAAGACGCGAAGCGCAACACCAAAATCCGTTAAATGACGGCCTAGAATTTTTCTAAAGGCACACACCTGACCAGAATCCAATTGTGCATCAGATGTACATTTCTAAAACAATCGTGGTCATCTCCTGAATTTTTAAATCAAGGAATTTCCACATCGGAAAAGGTGGCGCGCCGGAGCGAGTCCTAACAAAGCGCCGGAAAAACAAGAAATAATAAGATTTTAAACGTATGTCACGTATAATGACGGAAATGACGAAACACACATAAATAAGTAAACATAGGCATTCCACCCCTGCTGAAAGGCAAATTCGAAATTCAAGAATCCAAGAATTCGAAATGACTTCAATGAAACAGGTAGAAGCATGCAGGTTTGTCCTCGTCTCGTATGCAGCATGCACATTGCTTGCCTCGTGTCTCCGTGAACGAGGCTTGTAGCAGCGCTAACAAACGATAGAGGGCTAGATGAGAAAGATTGCAGATGATTAGAGGTGAGATCGGGTGATTAGAACATACACACGAGTGCATAAACGCTTGTGTCTCGCTTTCTCCTTTCCCTTGCTTTGCTCTCCAGCGGTAGGTGAGGCAAGTAAGCCCAGTAGGGGCCACCCCCTGGTAGAGTTCGTGATTGTGGTATAGATTGATAGGAAAAAAAAGAGATTGGAACAGGTGATTGCAAATCTCGTGCATGAACCTGCATGCATACGACGCATTAAAGGGTATGCCGGGCGTGGTGCGCACAGTAAAACCTTGTTTAGGTTACCCAGGGGGTCCACCCTACGTTCTTCAAGAGAACGGGCCGAGTTCCTTAACCTTGCTTGCTTGTACTGAGGTTCAGGAACAGCGTATTATAGGGCAGCCTGAGAAGCGTATAATACGTGGAGGCTGTCTTCGTTCCTCAGTCTTGAACCTCAGTCATTGGCCTTTGCTTTACAGGTGGGAAGGTCAGGGTGAATTGGTGCAGCTGCAGTTGCCTTCGGCGACTCTTGAACTTTTCGCCCAAGCTAAAACGGCCGCTGATCTCACAATCAACAAACTGCCCCTCAGCCGGGAGTGGCAAGGGCAGTCCGACCTCTTCAACATCCACGCTGTGCACGCAACCTGAGCACTCCTTCCCTCTAAGCGCTAACAGGGAAACGCGATGTGGCGTCCCTGTTAGGCCACAGTCGCTTAGTATCGCTGTGTTCTCTTGTCCCTCTCACAGGCAGGCCTCTAGGGCCTTGGACATCCTCGTCAACATCCCCAAGTAGCGTGTGGGTGTAGGAGTGGCAAGCAGCGTGATGGCCTGGGCCTTAGAGCCCGCTCATCCTTCGATGGCTGGTGCCACTCTACTGAGTGTAGGATCTGTAGTGTGTGGGTCACTGTCCCGCCTGCTTCCTGAAATTTTATCAGGGTTTCAGTGGGCAGTGGCAGTGATTAGTCCAGGTTTTCGCCATCGTGGCAAACGGGCGTTTTCATGCCTGATAGCTTTTGCCCACCCCTCCCCTGTAGTAGACAGGTAGGTAGGAAAACAATACCTGGACTCACGTGCCGGGTATTCCCCAAAGGTTTTGCGCAATCACGGAAACTGGGCGCTTAGGTGCGGAGATACCCGGTGCAAACCCTGTTGCACCGGTAAGACATCCGCCGGGTTCAGCAAGGATGCAGACTTTGGTATAATTAGGACACTTATTATGCAGCTTGCTCCCAGGACCTCAGGAATAGCACACTCACACACACACTTAGACAGGTAAGGGTAGGGTTCTGTCCCTAGCTTTAGTCTTGGAGGCAAGCGTCTCAGCGAGCCTCAGCAACTCTCCAAGGTTGTTCCGGGACAAGTAGTCTACCAGAACTGAGTTTAGGCGTCCCTCCGGTAGTACAAACGCAGAGAAGGGCCCTCAGGTGGCCTCTGCGACTGGAAACGCTTCCCAGAGGGTGAGGAAGCGCCAACGCTGGCGGTAGCGGTGGCGTAGTATAGACTTCACAAGAAAGAGGCCCACCTTAGCCATCTCCTCGGCGTCCATGTCGGGGAGTTCCCCTTCAACCTCCATAGGGCTGGCAGCGCCCTGTAGGTCGAGAGCAGCAATCTCCTCGTCGTTCAGCTCCCACTCCTCCCCACACAGGTCCTCAGGATCATAGTAGCCTTTTAGATGCTGAGCAGTGCACACCAGGGTCCCCCCTAGCCGGGGAGATCACCTCACCGTGATACGGTGTCCATCCACTGAGAGAATCTTGTAGGGCCCGAACCAGGGGTCATCGCTGGTAGGGCGTGGCCAGGCGGGTAGCCGACTGTGGTGCACCAACACCACGTCCCCATCTTGGTAGGAGGCGGGCACCCGGTGCTTGTTCTTCTTGTTCCACTATCGCTCCCGCACTCTCTGGAGCATAGCCTTGGCCTTGTCCACCTTCGCTTGTTGCTCCTCGACGCAGTTGCCCACAGTAGAATGGGTATCCTCTGGATTGCAGCATATCCTTTTGATGCATGGGCGTTGCCCCCCGGCGAGCATAACACATAAGCGGCCTGACCACGGGCAAGTGAGCGTTCATGGCGAGCCGAAGTTCATCGAAGGACAGCAGCCATATGTAAAATAACTCAGGGGGTGTTACCCTGCTCCAAAATGCACCAAGAGCCTGGTTACTGTGGGCTGTGGCTTCGCCATTTGCCCTATGGTCGGTGTTATGGCGCGATATGAATCGCAGATGGAACTGTGCAACTGTGTCCCTCAATCTATATATATAGAAGGCAACCAAAGTCAGAATAAAGCAGAAAAGTCGCAATTAACACCAGATGTCTGGAGAAAAATCAGGTAGCCTCCACTGATCTCCATACAAACAAAGGAGTATCTCACCATGAAGGACTTCCAGTCAAATGATAAACATGGAATCCACTGATTCCGCTCCACCAGACTCCATAGACCTCCAGTCGTCTGAGGAAAAATCAGATACTTCGGAAAATCACACAGGGAATCGCCAAACATGCACAGAGGGTCTAAAGAGGATAGTCGCCTCTGTGATTGGGCATCAATGACCTCAAGTCAACTGAGGAAAGATGATGAAGGATAGATGGAAACCACTGATCTCCATTTGCAAGACTCAGGTGACCTCAAATCGTCTGTGGAAAGATCGGATATAAAACTGAACCTCAATGGATAACCTTGGACATCACTGATCTCCATACATCTGGGAAAAGTCCAGCTTAGACTTCAATGACCTCCAGTCGTCTGGGGAAAGATCAGATAGGTTTCTGAGAATCAAGGATGATATCCACGGAATCCACTTACAAAAAAAACACCAAGGAAATGACTACAGGATAGTCGCACCGCAGAGTAATAAAATGGGAGTCCACCGCTCTCCAAAATCCGGAGGAATGTACGCAGAGAGTAATCAGGGGCAAAAAGATCAGGAAGAAAGAATCAAACGACAAAAAGATAAATCGATGACATGAAAACGAGGTCCCATCTCGAGCGATCTGTCAGATGGCATCAAGGGAACTAGGGGGGGGGGTGCAGATCGCAGGAGCCGAAGATGAGAAGGACAGTGAAAAAAGAGAAAAATTAAGGGGGGGAGAAACTCGTTACCCGGAGACCAAAGCGGGACAGACACCCCCCAGTCGCTTGCGGAGCTTAGTTTCTTTTTGCGATGGCTTTTTAGGGTAGCGTGTTTCTATGTGGGTAGTTACAGTAAATTAGGTAGTTGAGATCTGGTTTTTTTGTTGTTGTTGTGTATGTGTCTGTGTCTGTGGGGGTGTTCATTGGCGACTGTTGTATTTGTCCGTTTTGGATCAGTCAATAAGGTGGGGTTGTGAGATGAAGTGCTGTAAATGGAGAATTGGTTGTTCCATGGGTTGTCTGCGGAATCTGGATGGAGTAAGTGCAGATCATTAATTGGGTTTTGTCTGAGGCATGTTTGTGCCTCTTGTAGTGCTGTTTTGAGTCTTTTGCTCCTGTATTTGAAGGCTGTTTTTAGATTTTGTTGGTGTTGGAAGTAGGGAGTGTTGGGTAGGATATCTCTTAGTGCATTGCTGAGTGAGTTGGGAATGAGTGTGCGGATGTAGTTTCGTCGTTCTCCTTTTGTTGCATGTTGCCACCAGTTTGTGACTGTTTGTTTGAAAGGTTGTTGCCAGACCTCAAGAAAGA
The DNA here is from genome assembly GCA_964036045.1 of Eutreptiella sp. 'Long Island Sound 2002'. Taxonomy (NCBI): domain Eukaryota; phylum Euglenozoa; class Euglenophyceae; order Eutreptiales; family Eutreptiaceae; genus Eutreptiella; species Eutreptiella sp. 'Long Island Sound 2002'. The sequence goes on along the minus strand of OZ038381.1, from coordinate 125,254,718 downwards.
GGTCACGAATGGGTTTCGCTGTTTTGCATTCGGTCACCGTAGTTATCGGGTCGGAGGGGTGAGGAGTGTGGCATTCGGGACAGTGATATGTGTTGAGTTTGTAATGGGGAAGAAAACCAGTGCAACAGTACAGTCCGTTTGTCCATTTGGAAGGTAGTCTGGAGAACCATGATGTGTGAGCGTAGAGGTCGGTGCTAGAAGGTAGGTGTATGTTCTTGTGTTTATGCCTTGGGAGTAGGTGTTTGACAGTTTTGCGTGTAATGCGTCCTGGTACTGGTGTATGATTGTGGTATATGAGGTGAGAAGTGTCAGGGGTGTGATTTTCTGGGTGCCGAGAGAGGTTGAGTGAGACCCATTTTGAAATTTTGTCAGAATGTTCATTGCCATCGAAGTCAGCGTGTCCTTTGATCCAGGTGAAAATTATGTGAAAGTGGGTGTTGTGAAGAAAATTCCAAATATGGTTGTACCGAAGAGCGAAGCAATTAGCGTTTGAAGCGAAGGGTTTAGCATTTGATTGTTGTATTTGGTGGGGTGTAGAGCAAACCAACAGGTTGTCAATGGCAAAAATTATCGGTTGAGAGAGGGTGTTGATGTGTGGGAGGTAGGTAAACAAGATAATGGCATAACGTTCTGCTGGGTGATATGTTGCAGATGGCTGTTGGCAGTGTAGTGTTAAAGGTGATGGCGGCACCTGATGGCGTGTCCACTGTGGGGTCATCCGGCCCGTCGGTGTAAGCGACCGTAGCGTTGGGGTAGGCTTCGAGTGCGGCTAAAAGATCATGGCATCCCCAATAATGTAGGTGTTGAAATTTTGGGGAAGAGATATTATCTTTTAGGGTACGTTGAATGAAATTTTGAGTGGTTTTGGTGCCAGTGAAAGAAAACAGGAAGTTGGTCGTGTCGGGTAGTGAGAGAGGCTTGGTAGACTTGGAAATATCCTGGGATGTGGGGAGAGTAAGGAAGCGAAACTGGTGGTTAGGGGTGAGGATTGTGGACATGTCTCGGAAGGTAACTGTGGTTTTCTGAGGCAGGGGGTGGTCGACTGTGCCTTGGAACCATAGGGTTGTTTTTGTGGTGTGGTTGGTGTTTTTTGTAATGAAATATGTTGGTTGGTTGCTGTTGGACTGGTAGTAATTAAAGGCGACTTCGATTGTTGTGTGCGTAGGGATTTGAAAAGGGAGACATGGATTGACTGCCGGTATGTTGTGAGTGTTGAAGCCTAAAAAAAGGGCTGAGTCAGCAGTCATGAGTTGTATGGTGTTGGGATTAGTGTATTTGTAGCGAAGGGTGGACGTGACTCTTTCATTGGCGTGGGAAGGTCCGTCGTTATGTGTGTAGCGAAGTATATCGTTGATGGCTTGGATGTGGGTGACGATAGAAATTTTTGTGATGTTTAGACCTAGTGTGTGTGGGGGAGAGTATTTGGTTTTAATAGGGGATGCGAAAGGATAGTTTACGTAATTTGGAGATATGGCTCCAAATTGTGATGTCCAGTTTGTAGATTAACGGGTAAGCGAGGGTTGGTATCAGTTGTATGTTGGATAGTCTTATGATTTCGTTGTGCGTGAGAGGGAGGGTGGATATGTAGGCGAAAAAAGCGTGGATGGTGTTGAGTAGAAGTTGGAGCATGCTGGGGTTTTGTTGTTTGTTGAAAAAGTAGGTGCCCAGGTATTTATAAAAAACTCTGGGGTTACCGTCGTCGGTAAAAGTGCTGAAGTGTCCCCCTAGGACTAATACGAATGGTGATGTGGGTAGCGTTGTTGAGGGCGTGGTGCTCGGATTTTGTAGTGTTAAAGGAAAGGCCGTAGCGGGGCCCTTGGATAAAGAGGAAGTGAAGTACGTTGTGTAGTGTGGTATGGGAGATTGTTTAGAGGGCGATGTCGTCGATGAAGGAGAAGAAGTCGTTGAATTTGTGTTTAGGTAGGAGAGAGTGTATGTGGTTAATGATGGGGTCGACAAAAAGGTTAAAGAGTATGGGGGACGTGGGGCATCCTTGTCTAAGTCCTCTTATGCAGTTGGCTGCAAAGAGGGCAAAGCCATTGACGATGGGGAAATCATCGGGGCAGGCGTACAGGTTTTGGTTGAGGTTGATGATGGTGTGAGGTACGTTGTAGTTGGAGAGTATTTGCCATAAGGCTTGGTGGGGAACGGAGTTAAAGGCTTTATTTAGGTCGAGGTATAAGTGATACATGTCAGCATGCAGGGATAGGTTTGCAATTGTGTATATGTGGTCCGTGGTTCTGTGGTTAGGGAGTCCGCCGTATTGTGTGTTGTTGGTGAGGTGGTAAGTTGTGGCGTAGTAGGTGAGGGTGTGTGCACCGTAAGAAGCTAGTATTTTGTACAGTGTGTTAAGGAGTGCTATTGGTCTGTAGTTTATAGGATTATGAGGGTCACTATTTTTGTAAAGTAGAAAGATTTTGGCCTTTAGCCAGTCAAAGGGAATGTGGCGGTGATAAGGAGGGAACATAAGTTGTAAATGTAGGTTTGGATGTCGGGAGGGGCAGATGGAGAAAAGGTGGAGAGAGGTTTCGACGAAACCAGGTGCGGTGTGGGGTTTAGCGTGCGACAGAAGAAGGTTAACGAAGTCTCCGGTAAAGTGTGGTTGTGGAGCGTCGTTCGGTAGTTTTGGGGAGTTAGTCATAAGTGTGTCAATGAAGGCTGGGTCTATGTTGAAGTCTGGGGGGCCTCCCAAGGAAGAGAGGGTGTGTCCCATAGACTTGCACATTTCGTAAGGGTCGGGGGTGAGTTTACCGGTTTGGTCGTTGAGAGAGATGGGGGTGGTGTTTCTGGGGTTGAAAATGTTGTTGATTGTTTTTTTATGCGTTTGTGAGAAATGAGGGAGTGGTGAAGTTTCTTGTGCGCTTGTGTTTGTTCCTTTGAGGTCCAGTCATTGAGTAATGTTTGAAGTGTTTTAGCTTTGTGTGCATGGGAGGCAGAAGAAGGTAGGTTTTCTCTAATGTCAAGGAACTGTTTCTCCACGCTGGTTGGTTTGTGATCCTGAGCTTGATGAGTGACCTTTTTGTAAGTAGTGACTAGTTGAGTGAAAAGAAAGTCTGTCAGAGGGATAAGTTGTTCAATGGGTTGTTGGATGAGAGTGTCGTGGTATTTGGAGAGCCAGTCGTTGAGGGGTTTACTGAGGGATGTAAAGTGTGATTTTTCCTCTTTGGTTAGGGGGTGGTATTGAATGGATTTGTGTGGGATGTTGTATATGTTAATCGGGTTAGCGGGGAAGGCTATGGAGGTGGATACGGGTCGGTGGTCCGAGATGTCGTTGTGAGTGTCAATGAAGGTGTTCAAAGGTTTGAAAATGGTGTTGGAAGAAGGGGAAGAGAGTATCAGGTCAATGGGTGTGTGAGATGGCAGCCTTTTGTTTGCAGGGCGTGTCCACTGTTTTGTCTCTGGGTGGTCTTTACGATACAGGTCAATGACGGTTGGTGTGGTGGTGGGATTGGTGGGGTGTACCTGGTTGTGGACCCCGTGCCAGTATTTATTGTGTTTACCTTTAGCCGTGTCTAAAGAAGGTTGGAGATATGTGTTGAAGTCGCCGAGCATGATGACGCACGGCTGGTCTTGTTGGAGGGCAGAGATCGTTTTCTCTAGTCTGTGTCGGAGATGAGCGTGATGTGATTTGTACACGTTAATGATACGAAGCGTGTCCTAGCCTGGTATGGTAAGGTCGATGGCAATAAGGCATCCGTTGACCTTGTCGTGTTTGAGTTGTGTGACGAGGGGAGATAGGGAAGAGTGGATAATGATCGCTGTGCCGTTGGATTTGTCAGAGGAAATGTTTGTGAAAGTGCGTAGGTTTGGGAGTGAATGTAAGGAGGGGGTGGTAGGTATTTCCTGCAAGCAAAGTATCTCGGTTCCTTGTTGTTGGTGTCGTAGTATTATGGCGTCTAGGTTGTCAATGTTTTTTGCAGTGTTATGAGTAGTGAGTGTTAAATGTGTTTTAGAGCGGATTACGTTGTCTGTTGGTGTGGTAGGTTGAGGCGTGTTGTGAATGTTATTAGCGTATCTTGGTGGTTGGGGTACTCCCGGTGGGAGGGGGACATCAATTGACGGTGTCATGATGATGAGAGAGATGGGACCACGTTTCAAAATCAGACCACTTCAAAATCATTCCTCGATCTTGACACGTCCCCCAAATTAACGTGAAACCGTAGTGGCTGTCGTGGCCCGAAAGGAAACGGCCACTTAAGTGGTCAAGAAGGAACCATTTGCAAACAATTGCAAGACTCGGACACTTCCAAAGAGTAGGTTTGGAGCCACAAGGACGGTCTTGGCTGGGGGGAATAAGCCACATGGAGAGGACCAGGAGCACAAAGCCCTTCATGCGGTCATGACAGAAATCAACCAGGCCATGTGGTTGCCAATTAAAGGGCAGAATGACACGGGGCGTGTAACTAAGTAACCGGTCGTGGCTTGGATGAAGCAAAATCTTGACACACAGGAAATGAGTGAACGAAATCCACATGAGAAGGAAATGGAAAATATCACGGCATGCGGGAAGCTTCGTGATGTGAGTGTACGTTCCAGTGTGTTTGCACTTTTTCCGATGCGCGGCACAATACCTTGTGAGATGATGCTTTGTGCGGAGCGGATTTGATCAACTTGAAAAGGAAAATAGGTTCTTCAATGCATCGCAATGGTGGAGTCCTTTATGAGAAGGGTGTGAGTATGATTAGATGACATTGCTTCGAAGGGTAGTAGCCTGATAAACAGGTCATACTGTTGGTATTGAATGGAGTGAGGTCGAAAGGAACCCGATTCTCTGAGTAGCAACATTGTGAGGACATTGAGAACTGGATGAGAGAAGGAGTGTGGGTGGATGGGGAGTCGTTGGGGCTTAGCCACAATCATTCGCTCATTAATGGAGCGTAGTTGTTTCTCAGAGCCAAATTCTTTGGCGGCCAAGAGGGGGCTTCACATTTTCAAGTGGCATGGTCTTTCACAATTGAATCAATGATATTTTGTTTTTTTTAAAGGTCCGGTGAGGCGGATGTAAAGGTGATGACTTGAACTTTCTCTTGGTGTGCTAGGATACTGGATCCCAGGTTTTGAAAGAGTGCTTCAAAATATTGGTGTGATTTGGCACTTGGGTTGGATTCCACCGGTTGGATGGAGGTGAAGATACCAAAAAGTGAAGTTGCTTTGTTGATGTCTCCAAAGCGTTTGGAGCGTGGAGCACAGATGACAACCGATTTGGCGTCGGTTGGTGTGTAGGAGGGTTAAGCCCGGTAGCTTAGTGGAGCGTCGGACAAAACTGCATATGTGTTATCGTGATTAAAAAAAGTCAGGCCGGCTTTCTTGCATTGCTCGTCCATCCTTATCCATAGCTTTGTGTGCATGGGAGGCAGAAGAAGGTAGGTTTTCTCTAATGTCAAGGAACTGTTTCTCCACGCTGGTTGGTTTGTGATCCTGAGCTTGATGAGTGACCTTTTTGTAAGTAGTGACTAGTTGAGTGAAAAGAAAGTCTGTCAGAGGGATAAGTTGTTCAATGGGTTGTTGGATGAGAGTGTCGTGGTATTTGGAGAGCCAGTCGTTGAGGGGTTTACTGAGGGATGTAAAGTGTGATTTTTCCTCTTTGGTTAGGGGGTGGTATTGAATGGATTTGTGTGGGATGTTGTATATGTTAATCGGGTTAGTGGGGAAGGCTATGGAGGTGGATACGGGTCGGTGGTCGGAGATGTCGTTGTGAGTGTCAATGAAGGTGTTCAAAGGTTTGAAAATGGTGTTGGAAGAAGGGGAAGAGAGTATCAGGTCAATGCGTGTGTGAGATGGCAGCCTTTTGTTTGCAGGGCGTGTCCACTGTTTTGTCTCTGGGTGGTCTTTACGATACAGGTCAATGACGGTTGGTGTGGTGGTGGGATTGGTGGGGTGTACCTGGTTGTGGACCCCGTGCCAGTATTTATTGTGTTTACCTTTAGCCGTGTCTAAAGAAGGTTGGAGATATGTGTTGAAGTCGCCGAGCATGATGACGCACGGCTGGTCTTGTTGGAGGGCAGAGATCCTTTTCTCTAGTCTGTGTCGGAGATGAGCGTGATGTGATTTGTACACGTTAATGATACGAAGCGTGTCCTAGCCTGGTATGGTAAGGTCGATGGCAATAAGGCATCCGTTGACCTTGTCGTGTTTGAGTTGTGTGACGAAGGGAGATAGGGAAGAGTGGATAATGATCGCTGTGCCGTTGGATTTGTCAGAGGAAATGTTTGTGAAAGTGCGTAGGTTTGGGAGTGAATGTAAGGAGGGGGTGGTAGGTATTTCCTGCAAGCAAAGTATCTCGGTTCCTTGTTGTTGGTGTCGTAGTATTATGGCGTCTAGGTTGTCAATGTTTTTTGCAGTGTTATGAGTAGTGAGTGTTAAATGTGTTTTAGAGCGGATTACGTTGTCTGTTGGTGTGGTAGGTTGAGGCGTGTTGTGAATGTTATTAGCGTATCTTGGTGGTTGGGGTACTCCCGGTGGGAGGGGGACATCAATTGACGGTGTCATGATGATGAGAGAGATGGGACCACGTTTCAAAATCAGACCACTTCAAAATCATTCCTCGATCTTGACACGTCCCCCAAATTAACGTGAAACCGTAGTGGCTGTCGTGGCCCGAAAGGAAACGGCCACTTAAGTGGTCAAGAAGGAACCATTTGCAAACAATTGCAAGACTCGGACACTTCCATAGAGTAGGTTTGGAGCCACAAGGACGGTCTTGGCTGGGGGGAATAAGCCACATGGAGAGGACCAGGAGCACAAAGCCCTTCATGCGGTCATGACAGAAATCAACCAGGCCATGTGGTTGCCAATTAAAGGGCAGAATGACACGGGGCGTGTAACTAAGTAACCGGTCGTGGCTTGGATGAAGCAAAATCTTGACACACAGGAAATGAGTGAACGAAATCCACATGAGAAGGCAAATGGAAAATATCACGGCATGCGGGAAGCTTCGTGATGTGAGTGTACGTTCCAGTGTGTTTGCACCTTTTCCGATGCGCGGCACAATACCTTGTGAGATGATGCTTTGTGCGGAGCGGATTTGATCAACTTGAAAAGGAAAATAGGTTCTTCAATGCATCGCAATGGTGGAGTCCTTTATGAGAAGGGTGTGAGTATGATTAGATGACATTGCTTCGAAGGGTAGTAGCCTGATAAACAGGTCATACTGTTGGTATTGAATGGAGTGAGGTCGAAAGGAACCCGATTCTCTGAGTAGCAACATTGTGAGGACATTGAGAACTGGATGAGAGAAGGAGTGTGGGTGGATGGGGAGTCGTTGGGGCTTAGCCACAATCATTCGCTCATTAATGGAGCGTAGTTGTTTCTCAGAGCCAAATTCTTTGGCGGCCAAGAGGGGGCTTCACATTTTCAAGTGGCATGGTCTTTCACAATTGAATCAATGATATTTTGTTTTTTTTAAAGGTCCGGTGAGGCGGATGTAAAGGTGATGACTTGAACTTTCTCTTGGTGTGCTAGGATACTGGATCCCAGGTTTTGAAAGAGTGCTTCAAAATATTGGTGTGATTTGGCACTTGGGTTGGATTCCACCGGTTGGATGGAGGTGAAGATACCAAAAAGTGAAGTTGCTTTGTTGATGTCTCCAAAGCGTTTGGAGCGTGGAGCACAGATGACAACCGATTTGGCGTCGGTTGGTGTGTAGGAGGGTTAAGCCCGGTAGCTTAGTGGAGCGTCGGACAAAACTGCATATGTGTTATCGTGATTAAAAAAAGTCAGGCCGGCTTTCTTGCATTGCTCGTCCATCCATTTGAGCTTTGAGACTCGTGTTTCGGTGTTACTTGGAATGGAGTGGAGATCAAGATGCACCAATACGGAGTATTTGGTGCGTAGGATTGCGTGTTGCAGGATGGAAATCATTTTTTTAAGAGAGGCCACTCGATTTAAAAGCTCCGTGGGTTCCAGTTTGGCTCTGTTGTTAGCGGAGCTTTTTGTGGACGAGATCATGAAAGTATTTTCATGGGCGGAGAGGTTGTAGGGGAAAGCCATAATGAGTGTATTCCTGTCAAGTGGGTAATGGGATTGAACGGTTTTGGCAATTTGGGAGGAGAGGGCTGAGTTGGTTTCAATGTCAAAACGAGCATGGGTGCTTCCAATGGGCGAGCCACGTTTTTATATCTCACCGCGGTAATGTGCACATTTGGTAGAGGTAATGGATGAGGCATCTTGGAGGTCGCGTTTGATTAATTTGTCAAAAAATTCGGAAGCATCTTCCTCGGTGAGGACTTCGAGATCTCGCGAAATGTGAATTCTGACATAGTCGGTGATTGGTGGTGAGTGATGGGCTTCTTGTTGCGGGGTGATAAAAGCCTCGGCATGCGCAAGGTCATGGCCTAGAGAAATAGGAGAGAATTTGGGTGGTGTGTATCGGAATTCGCAAAGGTTATCCAAGGTAATCATTATATATCCCTTCGGGTGTGGGGCGGAGCAAATGTCAAAACGTTTTTGATCATTCTTGAGGATCATATTCAAAGGCACAAAGTTTTGAGAGATTTTTTGGTCAACCATAAACCTCCTTGCTTTGGCATAGGCTTGAGAGTAACACACAGCCTCGGATCTGATACCAAAAGAAATAAGCTTCCCCTTACATGTATTTTAGCAGGCGCAAGAGATGCCATGGCATTGAGCAACATGTTCACATGAGCGGTTGTGTAGTGCGAGGTGTCCTTGTTGAAGTCGTAGTTTGTGGTGGGGGTGAAGATGAAGGTTCTTGTTTGGGACTCGTAGAGGTTGGCCATGATGTTGAGGGTTGTGATGTTTTGGGGTGTGACCAGTGTTGCATTTTTGATGGCTCGTTCATGGTCTTCCGTTGGATATGGGGCAGAATACTCGTACTTCTCATTGAAATAGTGTGGCTAGTCGGTGCCCCAAAGATGCATTTTGTGAGGTTGTTTGTGAAATTGGGCGTTGATGTCCTCGGTTGGTAACATGGCGATGTAGTCGGAGTATACACGTTTGTCTTGAGATTGGAATTGATAGACTTCCGGAACCTTTTCGTCTTGAAGGTCTTGGTGAAGTTGGGATGGAGAGTTGTCAGTGGGGTCGTTCGCAACAACGTCGATGGTTTGGTGGGTTTCCAAGTCTTCCATTAGATTCAGGCCACCTCGCTCTCCTGTCGCCATCCTGTCGCCTCCCTGTTGCCTCACCGTCGCTTTTTTGGCACTTTTAGCCCCCTGTCGCTCCCCTGTCGCTTCCCTGTCGCTCTCCTGTCGCTCCCCTGACGCTCCCCTGTCGCTCCCCTGTCGCTTCCCTGTCGCTCTCCTGTCGCTCCCCTGACGCTCCCCTGTCGCTCCCCTGTCGCTTCCCTGTCGCTTTCCTGCCGCCCTCCGGTCGCTATCCTGTCGCTTCCTGTCGCTTCCTGTTGTTTCCTGTCACCATGCTAATTTTTGCCTGGCGCCTTCCTGTCGCTCTCCTGTCGCTCTCCTGTCGTTCCCTCCTGTCGCTCTCCTGTCGCTATTTCCTGTTGCCTCCCTGTCGCCCTCCTGTCGCTTGCCTGTCGTCTTCCTGCCGCCTCCCTGTTGCCTCCCTGTTGCCTCCCTGTCGCCTCCCTGTCGCCCAATGTGGTAACCTGTCGCTCTCCTGTTGCTTGCCTGTCGCTTGCCTGTCGCTTGCCTGTCGTCTTCCTGTCGCCTCCCTGTCGCCTCCCTGTCGCCTCCCTGTCGCCTCCCTGTCGCCCAACGTGGTAACCTGTCGCTCTCCTGTCGCTAGGCTGTCGCTTGCCTGTGGCTTGCCTGTCGCCTTCCTGTCGCCTCCCTGTCGCCTCCCTGTCGCATCCCTGTCGCCCAATGTGTTACCCTATCGATGGAAAGCCACAAACACCTCAAACAGGCAGTTCGATAGTAACAAAAATGTTCTTTGTTCATGCCAAATTGTCAGATCTCGCCTTAGCAAACCTCCCCAAAGGCGTGCAAAGCAATGATGCAAATCGCAGATCGATGGTCCAATCATTTGCATTGTTTGACAATCATACATTCCTAACACCCTTGGTGATCTACTATGCACATTTGCATGGCCGCTCAGCTGTAGGCTCGCAACCATTTTGCAAATCAAAGTGAATCTCACAATTATGTAGTACACACGCCGCCGAGTAAAAGTAGGTCTACTCATTATATTTGTATGATCCACCTCGGCTCTTAACTCGATGAAAAAGGCCAAACTTCTTGATGTTAGAGAATGCACGTACTTGTCCAAGAATGCAAAGGAGTAGCGATGTGCCCAGGTCGCCGTGCACTTCCAACGGAATGGCATACCATTGGATTGCTCAAGCACTCCTGGATTGCATGACCAACACCCAGAGCGTTGGAAACTACCAACAGGGCCACCCCAAGCCCACGGCAACAAGTGGCACACAAATCTTTGGAGCAGTCAACCGGCACTCGCGAGTTGCACAACCTCCAAGGATTGGTACCCACTTTGTTGCGGTAGGCATTGGTGGTCGGGTTATTGCCATCCTCGTGGGCGTTCGGTGCCGCCAACTCCCTGCGTAGGAGGGTTGCAACCATCCCTTCTCGGTTTCATCGGGCCGTTGCCTCAGTACCCTGCAAAGGCCCAGGAGGTGGTGCACTCGAGCTACGTGCCCGCACTTGCTCAGCCTCATCAAGGTCCTTGGCAGACATCTCGGTCACGTTCAAGAAATTGGACGAAAACTTGATGTTCCAAGCCGGGGTGTCGTACTTCGTGTACTTTTTCAACACCTCTTCCCGTAGCTTCCTGACAGCAGCCAGCCAATCGGCCGTATATTATATGAAAGTGAAAGTCTTTTTACGCTTTTCTGAAAGTTTGGCATAATCCACTGTTGACTTTTCATTGTAATGAAGTTGGGTGTTGATGACGATCTAGTCGTTGACTGCCTCCTTCGTTTCACGGTTTGGTTGCGGGGTGGTTTTTTGAGACCATTTTGTCTTGTGGCGCTCAGATTTGCCGTTTGAGCTTGAGCTTGCATTATGGCTTGGAATTCCATCTGGAGTGTTTGTTTTGGAGATTGCTTTCTGATTTGACTTTGGAGTTTGGGGTTGTTGATCATTCTCCTTTCCTCTTTCATTTATTGTGCTTTCCTGAAGAGCCGCGTTGCGTCTGTGATCTCTCTGTTGTTGGTCGCTTTTCTCGAATTGTGCCACGCGATTGGCGACAGACTTGGTTGGATCTGCGGTCTTTGGCGCGTTGCGATCATTGCCCATGATGGATTCCTTGAGCAGCTGTTGTTGAAATTATGATCAGCGTGTGCGCCAGGAAATTGCGAATCGAGTGATACCTAATACGCAGGCAGAAATCAATGAAATCAAAAAAATTCAGGAAAAGATTTTGTTGTAGTCTGTCAACCTGAAATTAGGAGTTTCCCACGGAGGACCTGTTGCACCATATCCTTATATTCTCCTTGAGGACACGAATCTGTCGCTCACATAGGGGGTTGCTCGTGTGAGAGTAGGGGATCCCTGTAGACACCTGGACATTGAGGGATCTCAGGACCCTCTTGTACCAGCCGGTGTCAGAGCGTACTCGTACGTCCTCATCGGAGTGGATCTCTTTGGGCGCCCCATAGATACAAAACCGCTCCTCCAGGAGTATCTTGATAGTCTCCTCTCCGGTAATGTGCTTGGTACACAGAACAGCCGGGTAAACCTGGTCAACCAACAGGTTACCACGAGGGCAAAATCGTAGCCTCCAAACTTCGGCATCTCCGTGTAGTCCACATAGAGCACACTGTTAGCAAAGTGGGGGATGGGCAGGGTCGAGTAGAGACCCCTGTCCCTGATATCCCCAGGTTTGCAGGACCTACACGGGCACTTGTCCACGATAGGCTGGAGGGTCTTACGCAGTTGGTCCTCACTCCACATAGTGTGGAACCACTGCGCGAATAGCCTCAGGGTACGGTCAGCATCCACATGACCACTTGACTCATGGGTCCACTTCAGTAGCGCTGGGACTCTGTCACTAGGTACCACTACTCGGTCCTCGTGCCAGAGGTAGCTCTTGTCCCTCTTCCAATGCTCTTGGTTGACGAGGAGGGGTTCCACGCGCTTCTCCAGGCGCTTATGGATATCTCCGAACTCCTTCAGGTACTCAGCTTTTTGGAGTCCATCTAGGGGTCGGATCATGGTCATGTTGAGGTCAAGGTGTACATCCATACGGCTGAACGCCTCCTTTGCTAGCGCTTCTGACCTGGCACCAATCAAGTCGTCGAAGTTGTTGCGGCTGATGTAGTCCGCACACTCGTTCTTGATTCCCTGGATATGGTGCACTGTCAGCCGTAGTTGGCTGAAGTAGGTCCACCAGCCGTAGCTTGGCCTTCTCAGGTGGGGGATCCTTCTGGAAAGTGCCGACCGGCTCTTGGTCGCACAACCATACCACAGGGTAACTCCCCAACAGGCATGCCTGACAGGATAGCACCAGCATACCCGCGAGCAATTCCTGCTCATAGGTGGAGTAGTTACCCCGGGCCTGGTTCCATTTCCAGTTCCAGTGACCCAGGGGTACTAGCACCCACTTGTCGTCAGGGTATCTGTGCTTGAGGGTACCATCTCGGTTCAGTCCATCTGTCTTTCATTGGGTAATGGCCGAGTCGAGCTCCTCCTTCTCTAGTGCTTGCCATTGGAACAACGTTCCACCACCGCCCACATTGCTGGCGTCGGTTACCAGGATCAGCTCCCCTTGTGCTCTAGGCACGCCCAAGCACTTAGCGTTCGCCACCTTGTTTTTGAGCTCGTCAACCGCTTGTTGCTCTTGTGGGCCCCAGCACCAGGTTGTACTCTTCTTGATCAAGTCCGTCAGGATGGCACTGGTGTAGGTGAAGTTCTTGATATGGCGGCGGTAGAAGTTGCAGGCCCCAATGAAACTACGTACATCATGGAGTCCTTTCTTGGGGTCTTCATGCCGTACCTTAGCATCCATCAGGGGTTCGACCTTTGAGGCCGCAGGGGTCCACCACCCATAGCCAATATAGAACCCCAGGTACTTCATGGTCTGCTGCATGAACTCACACTTCTCCAGCTTGAGTCGCGTGTGGTTCTCCTGGCAGACCGCAAAGAACTCACCCAAGAGGATTAGGTGATCCTGCTGGGTATTGGTCCCTAGGCATAAATCGTCGATGTGCGCCTCCATCTGGGCCCAACGGGATATGAGTTCTTGCACCTTGGGTCTTCGCCGTACAATGGACAGGATCTTATTCATCAGCTCTTGGAATAGAGTGGGTGCGTTGGCCGCGCCAAAGGGCATGACCTTCCACTTGAACACCCTCCCCTGAGGGGCGATGAAGGCTCCTGGGCGTTGGGCGTCAGGTCCACCTGCCAGATTCCGCTTCTTTTGTCCATCTTGGTCTTGTGGCAACAGGAGGCTATCTTCTCAAGGGTAGACTCCATGTTAGGAATGGACCCTGAGTGGTTCAACGTCTTCTAGTTCAGCTCTCCATAGTCCACTACCAGCCATTTGGCTTTGGACCCAGGTTTTGCCACCAGGAAACAGGGGCTGCAGTGTTGGGAGTAGTCCCCGTCCCTGTACTCCAGGACTAGGCCAGCGTCGATACACTCTTGTATCTGTCGCTCAATCTCATCGGCCTGCTCTTTAGGAGCCGGGTAGGGTCCCCTCCGGATCTTATGGCCCACGAACTCGGGTTTCAGCTTGACGTTCATCTGTACCAGCTTGTCACATGAGGCGGGGGCTGGTAGTTCCCCGAACACCTCGAGATAGGTCCTTAGAAGGTTCTGTACCCACGGGTCCAGTAGTTTGATCTTGTCCTCCATGTCCTCGTCAGAGTGTAAGTTGCTTGCCCCCTGGGTAATAGACGCGGAGAGGTGATTCTCCACTGGCTCTTCGTCCTTGGTAGTGTCCTTCAACCCTTGGTAGGCATATAGAAGGTCTCGTTCGACCATCCCCGGGGGACGATGGCAGCATAGGCACGCTTCAGGGGGTTCACATACACATTCCCCTGAGAGTTCGTCCTCCTCTGGGGTCCTCACATGGGCACCCCACACGCTCTTCATGAGCTTGAGATCCACCTCCCTGTGCCAGGTGGTGATCTTTTGTTCTATGTCCTCCTTCAGTTGGAAGAGGTCTCCCTTACACCCTTGCTTCAGTGGCCATGAGCTGTGAGTCGGCTTAGCGTAGCATAGCTTTTTAGCCACCAATCTCCTCTTGGAGTCCACGTACTCCCTCAGCCTGGATCAGGGGTCCAACTCCTCGTCCAAGGGCTCTTCTCCCCTCATGGAGAGTAGGGGTTTCAGTGAGGCAACGTACTCGGCGTTCTCCACTTCCTCCACACAGGTCTGCACGAAGAAGGCGTCATGCTCAGTTTCGTCATCAGAGTGAATAGAGCTGGGGAGCTCGGATAGTCCACACTCTGAGACTCCATCAGGAATAGGTACATGGCAGCGAGAGTTGGGAGCCTTGTTGTTTATCACGATGTACTCGTCTCCCCCTGGAATAGTCTCAATGGCATCTTGAGGTCGTAGTCGATCCTTCAGGTCATCCAGGGCAGGTCCATCGCTCTTTTGTTGAATAGTCTGGACCAGGGTTGGGTCCGGGTCCTTCCAAGGGATGGAGGTAAGACTACTGTCCACCACGCTGAGCATACTTCCTCATCCAGGTTTCCCGATGGGCGTCTTGCGGCCCAGAGGCACGTAGATAGCGTCATCAGGTGGCCGGACAGAGGTGATAGTCAGCCTGTCCAGGAGGGTTCGCCAGTACTCATTGCCCCCATGGGCTCCCCCATCGGGGGAACACAGGACCATACAGGAACGTTCCAGGGCCACCTTGGTCAAGACCTTCCCCAGTTCACTGAACTTGGGCTTCCCGTAGGCCATCCCAAAAGAGGGCCAGTAAAAATTGTAGCAGCAGCTTTTCCCCTTGCTGCAGTAGAGGTCCAAGACATGTTTGCTTGTCACTGACGAACAACTCAACGCTCAGGTCTTCTCTGCAGTAACCCAACTCCTTCGGACCTTGGTCCAGAGCTTCCCCCATTAGTTCATAGTCCTCTGTTTCAGAGGCCGCCATCATGTTTGAAGGCGCCTCCTTCAATACCCTCAGGTAGCTCGAGGTGAATTCAGACTGCTCTAGTGGCACGGACTCCCTGCCATCACCATCGTGCACGTAGAGCAGGTAGGCGACTTGCAGCGTTAGGGATTGTATCTGGGTGTGCTGTACGAAGAGGACAGTACCCAATACAAAGTCGAAGGCCTCGGTCTCCATCACATAGAACCGATGGGCTATCGTTCGGGAGCCCATGGGAACCTCCAGTTCACGGTCCCCGCAGCTGTGCACCACTTGTCCATCCCCCAATCGGATAGCCGCGGTAGGCATGGTGTTTGTCAGGCTCCCAAGAGATAAAATTATCTTAGCCACCATAGATATAGTGGCTCCGGTATCCAGTACCCCCAGGTATTCACGTCCCCCAAGTCGGATACGTACCCAGAACACCAAGTCCAAGGCGCCACCAGAGAGTCCCCGTCAGAATTCCGCGGGACATGTCACCTCGAACCCCTTGTTCCGCAATTTGCGGGCCATCCGCATGAGGCGGGTACTCTTCTCAGCTTGGCCATCGTCACCACCTTCATGTCCTCGCTTGGCCCTTTGCTCTTGTTGGGCCTGAGTCTGCGAGCGTGTTGTCGGCCCGGAACCAAATTGCCCTCCGGAGGGCTCGGAGTTCCCCCCTGGATTAGGGTTCCGGTTGCTTCCGGACTTGTCCTGGTTCTTGTTATCCGTATCTTGCTGGCGGTCAGCGCCTCCTCCTCGTGCACCTTGGCTCTTGTCTTGGCCTTTCCCACGGCCTTTCGACTTGCCTTTGCCAGCGTCCTTCTTGTCCTTGCCACCGCCCTTGCCAGAGCCCTTGCCAGAGCCCTTGCCAAGATCCTCGCCTTCCGGCTTCGCTGACAGGCGTTGCTTGTGGTAGCACTCATCCCCATAGTGCTTGCGCTTCCCACAAAAGGCAAAGGTAATAGTACACCTGTAATGATCCGGCATCTTTGGCTTGCTGCCGGTGTTGGTCTCCTGCTTTTTCCCCCTGGACAAGGAAGCAATCCCGCTGATCGCAGTCGGGGGCGTGCTGCAGGTGACCATGCTCGTCTCTGGTGTCACACCAAAAGAGCTCCTGGACATTGCCCATGATACGGGCGTGCTTGGGGGTAGTCCCCTGTCCAGGTCTGGGTCCCTGGTACCCTTTGCCATGGCTCCTTGAGCCTCCTCCTCCAGGATGCTAGGCATCCAGATGCTGGTCGATCTCCTTCTCCAGCGCCAGCTCCAGGAGCAGGACAGACAAGTCCTCGTAGTGAGGGTCCTTGCCTTCCTCTCAGCCCTGGCTCGGCATTCATCCCACACGGAGGTAAGGATCTTGGCCACGAGCCAGAACAGCAGCTCCCCGCTGCCGTAAGACCCTGGGGTCAGCCGCCCCACCCAGTGGTCCAGGTCCGCGAGCAACTCTGTGATGCGGGCCGCCTTGGGGCCGTTGGGTAGCAATCCCAGGTTCTGTATCTCCGTCCTGATGGAGAGGTCTGTCTCGTAGGAGGGGTACTGCCTCTCGGGGGCCACCAGAACCTCAGCAAAGGTGGCAGACTTCGTCATTATCTGTTTTACCTGCTTTTCCAGGTATTTTGTCTCGCAACATTGCAAGAGCAGATTGCATTTGACCCTGCCACTGGCATGGGTCTGGCCGGTCATCCTCAGGAAGCGCCCAAAGTTCTCGGCAAACCCGGATAGGTCCTTCCCGGTGAAATCCGGTAGGTTGACCACGATCTTCGATGTGGCAACCGCTTTGGCATCCTGAGAGCGATGATGTCGGCTCTTCCTCTTCTTCTTCTCCTTCTTTTCCCTCGGATAGTCGGGGTCCTCAGGGTCATCATCGTCTGAAGGGGGGGCTGACGTAAGGGAAGGTGGCTCATCGTCGGAGGGGTCGCCGCCTAGGCCACTGGAGCCATAAGGCTCAGCGTCGACCATAGCCCTCAAGGCTGTAAGTCCAAGCTGGTCCAGCTCTGCTCTGGTGGAGTTAGCCAAGTGGCTGTATGGCGGCTGGGCGGTCCTCGGTACAAAGGGGCGCCTGGGCACCACTGCAGGCGTAGGCAAAGGCCGGCTCCTCACTCCTCCAAGAGTTTAGCTCAGCCCAGCCACCAGGTGGTTAGCCTGCAGGCGATGGGGAAAGGCTCCCAGGGTCGTAGGTGACCCTTAGGGCAGAATCCGGGGCTCTAGCTTCTCTCTGATCTCTTGGGTAATGTCCCCAACCAGGTCCTTAGTCGCTCCACTTAGGGCTTCTCTCAGTTCAGACCTGGTCAGGGAACGGTTGCACGATCCCCTCAATCCCCTACTCTTGCTCCCGCACGACTCATGGCCTCTCCTTAGCCCACTCAGGGTTGCATACCCAGGTGCTGGCAGAGGATAGGTAGGTAGGTAGGTAGGTAGGTGCACTCGGTCGTGGAGAGGCGCCCCATGGTTCCCGCTGGGGTTGCCGCTGTTGCCAAACAGGAAGAGGCTCCGCGCTTGAAGAGGGGAGGCGACTTACATCCCGCTAGCCCTGACTGGTCGCCCTCAACAAAGCAGCCCCCGGCAACACCGGGAGGGCTGTTTGCCGCCAGCGTGACGTACTTGTCATGCTCGGAGGGTGTGCCCCCGTGCTTGCGCACGTCCCCTCCTTTGAGCGGTACCTTAGGGGTTCACAGGACTTCCTGGCGTATCCCGTTCCCAAGGCATGCATGCATGTTCTTGGTACTGGGGTTCCGAGGCGCTTGGGTGTCGCACGCTCCGCCTCGAGTCCCAAAGCAGCCGAGGCCTTAGGATGCAGCCTTACCCCCGGTCTCCGGATCTCGTTTGGCCGGGTCACCTGCATGGCTCGGGCTGCCTCAGTGCCCGGGCTATGAACACTGGGTTTCCTACTGTTGGGTGGCGCTTGAGTTTGGGTTCGGGTTGTGCTTGAGTTCGGATTTCGGCTGCGCCCCACCACTCCTGGCTGGGGTGCTGGGGCCTGTGTGTGATTGTGTGCGTGCTCCGCTTACCACCCACCACTCCTGGCCGGGGTGTGCGGCGTGGGTGTGTGTGATTGGGGTCGGGTTTCGGCTGCGCCCCGCCACTGCTGGCTGGGGTGGTCGGGTGTGTGTGTGTTCGTGTGCGCGCTCTGCTTTTACCCCGCCACTCCTGGCTCGGGTGAGCGGTGTGGGTGTGCTGTTTGGGCTCGGGTTTTGGCTGCGCCCCGCCACTCCTGGCTCGGGTGGAGGGGTGTGTGTGTGCTGGTGTGCGTGCTCTCCTTGTACCCCGCCACTCCTGGCTGGGGTGTGTGGTGTGGGTGTGTGTGTTCCGGCTGGGGTTTCGGCTGCGCCCCGCCACTCCTGGCTGAGGTGTTGGGGTGTGCGTGTTTGTGTGCCTGCTCCCCTTGTACCCCGCCACTCCTGGCTGGGGTGTGCCGCGTGGGTGTGTGTGCTTGTGTTCCGGTTTCAGGTGCGCCCCGCCACTCCTGGCTGGGGTGTTGGGGCGTGTGTGTGCTGGTTTGAGCGCTCCCCTTGTACCCCGCCACTCCTGGCTGGGTTGTGCGGTTCGGGTGTGGGTGTTTGGGCTCGGGTTTCGGCTGTGCTCCGCAACTCCTGGCTGGGGTGTTGAGGGGTTTGCGTGTTTGTGTGCGTGCTCCCCCTGTACCCCGCCACTGCTCGCTGGGGTGTGCCCTGTGGGTGTGTGTGTTTGGGCTCGGGTTTTCGCTGCGCCCCGCCAGGCTTGGCTGGGGTGTTGTGGTGTGCATGTTTGTGTGCGTGCTCCCCTTGCACCCCGCCACTCCTGGCTGGGGCGCGCGGCGTGGGTGTGTGTGTTTGGGTTCAGGTTTTGGCTGCGCCCCGCCACACCTCCCTGGGGTGTTGGGGTGTGTGTGTGCTGGTGTGGGCGCTCTGCTTGTACCCCGCCACTCCTGGCTGCAGTGTGCGGTGTAGGAGTGGGTGTTTGGGCTCGGATTTCGGCTGCGCCCCGCCACTGCTGGCTGGGCTGTTGGGGTGTGTGTGTTTGTGTGCGTTCTTCCCCTGTACCCCGCCACTCCTGGCTTGGGTGTGCGGCGTGCGTGTGTGTGCTTGGGCTCGGGTTTTGGCCGCGCCCCGCCACTCCTGACTTGGGCGTTGGGGTGTGTGTGTGCTGGTGTTGGCGCTCCCCTTGTACCCCGCCACTCCTGGCTGGGGTGTGCGGTGTGTGGTGTGTGTTTGGGCTCGGGTTTCGGCTGCGCCCCGCCACTCCTGGCTGGGGTGTTGGGGTGTGCGTGTTGGTGTGCGTGCTCTCTCTGTACCCCGCCACTGCTGGCAGGGGTGTGCGGCGTGCGTGTGTGTGCTTGGGCTGCGGTTTTGGCTGTGCCCCGCCATTCCTGGCTGGGGTGCTAGGGTGTGTGTGTGCTGGTTTGCGCGTTCCGATTGTCCCCTGCCACTCCTTGTTGAGGTGTGCGGTGTGGGTATGTGTGTTTGGGCTCAGGTTTCGGCTGCGCCCCGCTACCCCTGGCTGGGGTGTTGGGGTGTGCGTGTTGGTGTGCGTGCTCCCATTGTACCCCGCCACTCCTGGCTGGGGTGTGCCGCGTGGGTGTGTGTGCTTGGGCTCGGGTTTCGCCTGCGCGCCGCCACTCCTGGCTGGGGTGTTGGGGTGTGTGTGTGCTCGTGTACGCGCTCCGCTTGTACCCCGCCACTCCTGGCTGGGGTGTGCGGCGTGGGTGTGTGTGTTTGGGGTCGGGTCTCGGCTGCGCCCCGCCACTCCGGGCTGGGATATTGGGGTGTGTGTGTGCTGGTGTGCCTGCTCCTCCTGTACCCCGCCACTGCTCGCTGGGGTGTGCGTTGTTGGTGTGTGTGCTGGGGCTCGGGTTTTGGCTGCGCCCCGCCACTCCTGGCTGGGGTTTGTGAAGTGTGGGTTGGCTGTTGCCTGGCACCTGTTCCTGTGCCGTGGTTTGTTGCGTGTTGTGCGGTTTGAGGTTTGAGGTTTGGTTTTGCGGGTACTAGACGCCTTTCGGCCCCGGGGGGGCACCTGGTCGGGCCAGGTGATATCCTCCCCAGCGGGTCCTAGTGTGGGGCACCTCCTGCCTGGTGGCAGAGTCCCCCGGGTTCACAGGGCTCGGAGCCCCGTCCTTCCCTGGCTTCCCCGTTTCGCCACTCCCCGGTCAGTGCATCAATTCGCAGCCGTGGCTGTGGGCGCTTACCCACTGCGTCGCCCCCCTAATGCGTGGTCGCCCGGGGCGCCGCCGGGCCCGTGCTACTGGCTTGTCGCCAGTGGGACCCCCTTGGGCTGGCGCGGAGGCTGCCTAGCATAGGGGTTGGGGCGTGGCGCTGTGCGCCACTACTGCCTTGGTGGGTGCAGTGCCCCGTCTGTGTGTGCGCAGCGCTCGCGGCCGGTGCGGGGGGGTTCGGGCCGGTACCTGGTGTTGTGTCTCTCTCGTTTCCCCCTTCCCGCCGCGCGTGTTCCGCGCTGTGTCCGGGTGTCCCTTACCCTCGCTCGCTGGTACGCCATTCCACGCGGTCGGTTTGTTCCGCGCGCTCGGTCCGGTTGCCCTTCTGGTAGTCCCCGCGTGCCCTTTACGTGTGTGTGTGCTCGCGCTCCCGCGGCGTCCGCTCCCCCCCCTCCTGGGTGGTGTGGTATTCGCACCTCGCGCAGTCCCGACACTGGGCGCTGGTAGGGCCGTTCCACGTGGTCCGTGGCCCTGCGCGTGTCCTGCCCCGGTCCCTTGCTCCGTCTGGTGTGCTTGGGGGGGGGCGGTCCGGTCCCGGCTCCCCCCTACTTGGTTTGGGGTTGTGGGGATGGCGGTGGGGCGTCCCCGGGGGGGTGCCGTCTACTGTTGGGAGGGGCGTCTGGGGTCAGGCGCTCCCCCTCCCCCGACTGCCCGCCCACTGGGCGGGCTGTTGGGGTCCGCTATCCTCGTGTTGTGGGCGCGGGCGTGCGGGTGTCGGGACCCTTCTCTGTCCCCTGGGCCTGCACGCCCTGTGGGGGCTGCGCGCCGCGGGGCGGGTCCGTGGCGTTCGTGTGCCGGGGGGCAGGCTGGGGGGGGGGGGGCGTGCGCCTTACCCCCCGTTTGTGCGGCCGGGGGGGGCCTGTAGGGGGGGGGGTCGCTCCGCCTCGTTCCGTCCCTCTGCCTTCCTTCGGCAGGCCACAAAGCGGGTGTCACTGGTGTCGTGCTGTCCATGGGGGGCGTGGCCCCCAATACCACCCCGGTTCGTGCTCGCCCGCATTCTCTGGGCGCGATTTGTGAGGCGTCCAGGCGCGTTGGCACGGGTTTGCTTGTTCTCCGCGGCCCCTGTGGGAGCCGGCTGGTGGGGCGGGGGGGGGGGACCATCCCCCCTGCCTCGGGGGGTGGGGGCCGGGGTCCCAGCGGCTTGCGGGCCGGTGGGGGGGGTGGGGGGGGGGGGGGTCGCGCCGCGGCCTCCCTGCTCCCCTTCTGGGTGGCGGCTTGCGGTACTCAGTCCTGGCCCCCCTCGTGTCGTCGGCGCACTCCCTTCCGGCGTGTGCGTGCGGTCGGGGTCGCGGTGCCGCCCCTGGATTTCGGGGGGGGTGAGGGGCGGCCCGTGGACCGCTCCCCCGGGGGCCCCTGCAGACCTGAACCCCCCATCTGCCCTCCCTGAGTGGGCTGCGGTCACGGGAGGGTCATGTAGGGCGCGGCCTCCATACTGTTCCGGTGCGCCGCCGTGCGCCGCCCCCAAGCTTGGTGCGCGCGTTGCTCCGGCACGCTTTTTGGGGCTCGCCCTGCGGCCGCGACCCCCGCGGGAGCAGGCGGCCGGGGGCGCTGGGGCGCGCGGTGTGCAGGTCTAGCCGCATCCCCCCCCCTCGCGTTGCGGTCCCTTCTGGGGGGGGGGGGCGTCCCCTCGGCTCCGGGGGTGCGGGGGGCTGCTCCTGTGGCTCCCAAGCTGGTGGGGGGAGTGGTGGGGGGGGCGGGGGGGCCGCCCCCCCGCCCCCCCGCCCCGTCGGGCGTCCGCCTGCCATGCGTTCTCTCCGGCGTGCCCCCCCCAGGTATACTCGTGCCGTGGGGGTTGCCGGGCGGCCGCGGGCGTCGGGCGCGGTCCCGTCGGCCGCCGACGGGCCAGTGCGGCGGTGTGGGGGGGGGGGGGGGGGGGGAACCCCCCCGCCCTCGTTCGCGCCCCCGTCTTCCCCGGGCCGGCCTCCGATAAGGCCGCTCTGTTTGCGCCGTCCTGGGCGCCGCCAGTCCGCCGTCGGCCAGCAGCGGGCGGGGCGTGCGGGGGCCTGCCTCGGCCGTGGTTGCCCCCGCAGCCCCGGTGCAGCGGCCTCTTCTGGGGGGGTGCGGGGCCGCCGTTTCCTCGGTCTGCCTCCGTCCGCTCATGGGCCTGAGTGGGAGGGGGGGGGGGGAGTGGGGGGGCCCTCTGGTCCCCTGGCGCCGCCTCCTGACGGCCGGGGGGGGGGCGGCATGGCGGTCCCGGCCCCGGGGGCCAGCCATTGGCTGGGAGGTCGCACCCTTCCCCCGCCCTCCTCTACCTAGAGCCGGACCCTCGTGCAGGCCTTCGCTGGGGCCCCTCATCCTCCCTGCTGTCGTCGCGCGGCGCTGGCTGGCCGGGGGCGGCCGTGAGGGTTAGCGGTCAGCGGTTAGCGGGCTGCGGGGCAGCAGGTTCCCCCCTTCGCTCGTTGTCTCCGCCCTCCCTCCCGCGGGGGCCGGCGCGCGCTCCTGCGTCACGCCGTACCGTGGGAGGGACGTGGGTCGGGGGGCCCGGCTCCCCCATCCACTTTCTCGCGTCTGCCGTCTGGGTCGTCACCTGCGCCGCCGCTTGTGTGGGGGCTGGGGCTGTGGCGGCGGCAGGTTGCGCCGGCGGTAGCGCCAGTGGGCGAGGGCGCTGCGCAAGGCCCGGGGGAGCCAGTTGTTGGCGTCCGCATCCATGATGCGGAGCACCGCTCCCCCTTCCAGGAAGGCCGGCCACGTCGGCTCCCTGTCAGGCCACAATGCCCGGATCACTGACCTGAGGACCCTCTCATGGTCCTCTGGGGCTGCCCACCCCCCTGGGGGTACCTCTCGGTTTTGCCCGTCCCTCCGGAGGAGCACGACATCGATAGGCCGGTTCCGCATCCCCCTGGTGGTCCCCTGGTTGGCCCAGCACAACCACGCGTACACCTCCCCGTGTTGTGCGCGCTGCCCGAGTTTGCGGCAACCGGTGGCTGTTGACGCTTGGCACCTGCCCTTGTGCCTTGATTGTGGCCTGCGGCGTGCCTCTCTGGCATGCCTCGTGGCCCCGCGTTGGTGCGCCGCGCCTCGTCCGGTCCGGTCGCTCTCGGTGCTCTGGTCGACTTTCCTGACGCCGTTGTGCCTTTTCCCACCCCGGGGGCTTGCGCCCTCGGGTTTACTGGGTCGCAGCGCGGGGCACGTGAAGGCCGGCCGAGAACCGGGCTCATTGTGCCTGCCGCTGGCCCCCGCCGAGGCAGGGGCGCTGGGCTCGCTCTGCGTCGTACTCGTTCGGGGCCCCGCGATGGGGTTGCTCCTGGCGGGTCCCTCCGGCGTCGGTCTTGGGCTGCATGCGCTGCGGTGTTTTGCGTGTGTGCACCCGGTCACCGACGCGTCCGGTTTCCCGTATCGCCCGTCTTTCGACGGGGGACTCGGCCAGTGCACCAGGGCCGTTTCGTGTGGACGCCGACACCGCCCCTTTCGGGTCGGAGGACGCCCCGCCCGGGTCCTGTGCATGTGTGCGTGTGCGTGCTTTCTTCGCCAGGTCAGGCGGGCTGGCCTCCCGGGCGCGTTTTGGTGCGCCTCACCTTTTCCTGTGGCTGTTCTTGTTGCTCTCTTTGTCTGCTCGGCCCCTCCCGGCTGGAGTTGCCCTGCTTGTGTTGTTTCTGGGTTTTTTTCTCCCCTCTCCGGCGCCCCCCTTGTCTCCGGCGTTCCGTGTCTTCGGGCCCTGGGTGCCTTGGGCCTTGGCGTCTTGTGGTCGTTCTCCCCCTTCCTTTTGTTTCTTTTTTTTTTCCTCCCCCATGCGTGTTTGTTTGTCTTTTTTACGGGTTTTTTCCCATTTTTTTTTTTCGTGCTGTGCTGGCTGTGCGGTGCCAGGCTGGTGTGTCGTGGGCTGCGGGGCGTGTTGGTGTGTGTTGTTATGGGCCTTGTGCTTCGGCGGGGGCCGGTGTGCGATTGCGCTCTGTTGTTCGGTGCCCATTGCCTGTGCCTCCCCCTTTTGTGCTGTTGCCTGTTGTGTTGCGTTTGCCCGGTGGCTGCCGTGTGGTGTTGCCCACCCGACCCCTCGGGCGCTTGGCGCGGGGGGTTTTTTTTTTTTGCGTCGGGTTTGTGCCCCCCCCCCCCCAGGCGGCTGGTTGTGCTGTCCTGTGTTGTGGTTTGTTGTGCATACTGTGGTGTGGTGCTGCGGTCTGTGTTGTGTTTTGTGTTGTGTCCGTTGTTGTGTGGCGTGCTTATGTTCTTGCGCCGTGTTGTGCTGGGTCGTGTTGTGTTGTTGTTGTTGTGCTTTGCTTTAGTGCGTTGCTGCGTTCTCTGCCGGGTTTATTTTTGCGTTGTTCCTTGCCTTTCCGTGGTGCTCCCGGCTGTTTCTCTTTCTGTGCTCTGCTTGTGCGGTGCTGTGCTGGTGTGCCTGCATTGTTGCTCTCCGTGCGCTGCTCTCTTGCCCCTGCGGCGCTCGCTGGTGTTTTGTGTTGTTGTCTGTTGTGTTTGTGTGTTGGCTGTTGGGCCTGGCTGTCCTCTGTTGTCTCCTGGTGGGTCCTGGTGGCTCCTGGTGTCGTGTTCCGGTGGTGTGCTGTGGTGTGTCCCTGGGTGCCGTGCTGCGCCGTGTTGTTGCGCGTTGTGCCGCACGGCGTTGTGTGGTTTCGTTTTGCTCTGTTTAGTGCTGTCGTGTGGTGTGTCCTGTCGGTGTCTGTCGTCCTGGGGACCTGTGCCTTCCGGCGCTGTGTTTTGTCGTGTCTCGCCACGCTGTGTGTGTTTTGCTGTGGTCTGTCGCTGCGTGGTGTTGTTCGCCGCTGTGCTTTGTACCCTGTGCGTCCTGGGGTGTCGTGCTGTGTGTTCGCCGTCCTCTCCTCCCTGTGCGGTGTTGCTGTGGGGCCCTGCTCCCCCTTGGTGCCCTGCTCCCCTGTGCTGTGCCGTGTGGTGCTGTGGTGCCGTGTGGTGCTGTGGTGCCCCGTCCTTGCTGCCTTGTTTGGTTTGTTTCCTGCCTTTGTTTGCTTTCTCCTACTTGAAAAACCGCTGCAAAATTTGTTAAAATATTTTTTTCTTTTTTTGAAAATAAAGAAAAATTATACACTACCGAACGCACGCACACTCGCACACTTGCAGGCAGCAAGACCATGTCTGGTTCACTGCCTTACATGTCACCCCGCGTTGGTGGCGGTGTCGTGGCTGGCATGCCTTGGTGGTTGCGGTGTCCTGGACTTGACGCCGCGTACATTCCACCTGCAGCAAAAGGGAGGAGAAAGCGTCAAGGGTGGGGCACGGGCGGGAGGGGAAGGTACATGGTGAATAAAAGAGGGCGTGAGGGACGAGTACAGGGGCGCGGCGTGCTACGAAAAAAACATTTCGCGTTTTACGCGTTGCTCGCGACGCAGTTCTCTTTACGTAGACGGCGTATTAGACAACAGCAGGGACGGTGTTATGTTCCTGTTAGCGTTACGGCCCTTACGGCGCTATTTATTTG
Organism: Eutreptiella sp. 'Long Island Sound 2002'; assembly: GCA_964036045.1. Taxonomy (NCBI): domain Eukaryota; phylum Euglenozoa; class Euglenophyceae; order Eutreptiales; family Eutreptiaceae; genus Eutreptiella; species Eutreptiella sp. 'Long Island Sound 2002'. The sequence continues at coordinate 125,229,183 of OZ038381.1, read as the reverse complement.
TCTATTTAAGTTCAAAATTTTCGACGTCGTGTTTTAACGCGTTTCACCGCGCGCCTTTTGCCTTAAGCATTTTTTATGCTATTTAGCTTTATTGTCAGCTACTTAGAAAGTTTTTTCGTCGTGTTTTACTTCTGTTTTTATTTCTATCTCTCATAGGATAGCCAGGATCATACCTTGCATACCCAGGAACATCAGCCATATGGGCTCCCATAGCGGGTAGACGATGGTGATGGTGATGATCCGCCGCATACCAGCGCGGCACAGAACTGGAGGCCACTGGTGACAGGCGAGCCGGTACACAGTCCAGGAGGGGGTCGCCTGCCAAGCGGGGTGGCCCCGCAACTCAAGCCACAAGAGTGAGGCGGTCGTACCGTAGACTAGCGGGAGCAATACCCCTTGTGGTGAGAGATACTCCACACGGCTGGGCAGCCCCCAGAGCTGCTGCCCAAAATAGGGGGCATGTGGCCCTACTCATGGACACATGTTGGGACACCCTCCCACCTGGGACACATGGACCGGGTGGCCGCGACAATGCCTTCCCAAGCACATGCGGGAGCGGCTCAAGAGGCACCTGACATAAGGCAGTGGGAGGGACAGGACGTCCCCTTGGTAAGACCATCTTCCTGCATTGTCAAAGGAGGCATCCCGAGCTCCCGAAGATACCTACCTACCTACCTGGAGGCCACTGGCTCACTGGCAGTAGTTGCCTCTGGAAACGCAGTGGTGGATGGGTCCACACCATAGGCAGGGTAGGTAGGCATGCCAGTGAAGCCCGTGCCCTCAGCCATTGGCAGGGTGGTTATGGGTGTGGATGTTGCAGCAGCTGGGTGTGTAGTTGGGAGTGTGGTGGTTGTAGGAGAGAGTGATGCGTGGAGGCCAGAGGCGCTTGGTGCGCCCTCCAAGGTTGGCTGGCTCGTTGGGTCGTGCCCATGGTCCACTCCTTTGTTTGCCATGCCTTCTCCTGCATCCTTCTCTCTCTCCCTTTTTCTCTTCACAGGGTCGATGTCCACCTCTTTGACTGAGAGGCCCCTGAAGGCCGATTGCAATCCCTCCAGCGAATTGTCAGCCGAGTCCACTGGCCCATGTAAGGGCACTGAAGGTACAGCGCCAGGTTCTCCAGGTCCGGGTACTACGGGCGCTGGCATTGCTGGTGCTTCAGGCGCCGTCTTCACGTCGGTGTCCTCCTTTGTGTCCATACTTCTCTTCGCCCTTCTTGCTCAGGACAGTCCTCGGCGCGCTGGGAGTACGGCACGGGGTTGCTGCCGGCATGCAGAGGCTGTCTGCCTCTGCTACCAGAACGTTTTTAAGAGTCATTCAGCTCTTCCTGTGCCTCTCCTGCTGCTTGCTGCTGGTGTAGGGTTCCTGCTGCTTTTTCTTTATGGAGAAAATGTTTTGTTGATGAAATACAAGGAATACAGGATAACGGAAGCCAGAGATGAGGAGGTAGAAGTCAAACAGGATCAAAGCATGAAGGGCTGCAGTCAGAAAAGAGTTGAATAATAAGGATATCAACAATAGACTACAACAATAGACAATCAATGCACCTTGGATCAAAATATTTTACATGATGGAGAAACACTGATTGGAAAACTGCCCCAAGGGCTCACACTCCATATAGTGCCATCCTGAGATGTGCACTCCTTTGTTTTGGGTCCCATAGGTGCTGAGGTGGCATGGCTTGTGGCGCTGAGGTCACTGCCATGTCACATGGGATATTCCTACTTAGTTAGGCTGACCCGGAATTGAACCCAGGACCTCTCAATGACAGGTGCCACAGCCCCCTAGGGTGCAAACCACTAGGATAGCTAAGCATTCATGAGAAAACATAGATAAATCTATAGGCTCTGCCTCAGTATGTCAGTGCCTCAGTCAGTCAGGAAATGATGTTTCAGTTCACATTGCTTGGGGATGAAGGGGTCGGCACAACATCCTGGTTTAGTGTTTGGTTCTATAGGTCAAAATATATTATCAACCATTTTGGTTAGGCCAATACTAAGATAAAAATGCAGGATAACTAAGAGCGCTTCTAATACAACTAACGTCTACTCTAAAGCCATGGAAAAGCACTTTTTCTTACTCCACCTACCAAGCCTCCTCCCACGGGGAACTGGGGTCCATGGCCGACGCCATCGCCAATATCGCAGCCCACCTACCCGCCCTCCTCCCGCACATCCTCCTGGTCTGGTTCGTAGTGGACGCCACTGTCGACACACACCTACTCCTCCGCATAGCAAGACAACCACTCCACAAAGCCACCGCAACAAGCCTCGGCACCCAAGCACTGCTGCTGTGGAAAGCCCTCCGCAGCCTTCCCCCCTACGTCGGACTTCACATCGTGAAACAAGAGTCCCACAGGCACCAATACGGAAATGGTAAGGTCAACATCCACCCAGTACACCAGCGCACTACGCACTTGCCGACCCTCAAGGTGCCCGACCTCGGCCGAGACCACACACACCTCCAACACATACCCCCCAAATCGGAGCCCCATCAGACCCCGACTGGGTACCGCAGGACGCCCAGTATACCTCACACGATAGAGCATACCATTACCCCAACCCCATCCAACATCTCGCCCGCGTGCTCGGCGACACAGACAGCCAAGCGCATATCCAAGAACTCCAGGAGAAACTGACGGTCCCCCTCTACCACTCGTTGCTACGCCCAGCGTGCATCCGAGCCCACCTCCAGAACTGACGCATTCAGCTCCTCAGGGAACAACTACCACTCCTCACCAGATTCGCCCGATGGCTCGCCCGCAAGCACATCCACGTCCCGAAGGAACACACCTGCTGCCCGTGCGACCACACCAGCCCGGAGGACTGGGAACACTTCAAGATATGCCCCCCCCACACGGGCAGGGACACACTAGTGGGCTGGTCCCCAGCGGAAACCCTGCAGCAACACGAGGGCTGGTCAACCCACAGCCACGCACACCAGGCCACCGAATACCTCTTCAGGGATCCCCTGGTCAAGGAAGCCACTATGAGAGGAGCGGTGACACAGGCCCTACACCGACACCTCACCAAACACGCGGAAAACCCGATGGAGGCAGCAGCGCACTCCCAGCTAGAAGCAGTCCGCAGAGCAGCGGCCCAAATGGTACACCGCAAACACCTCCTGTTGACACGCACGGAGCAACTCATCAACCTCACTGCCAGAGAAAAACATGCCGTGTCTCATCCATTACCATGCCGTGCATGACCCAGAAGTCCGCTAATCTGCTCTGCGCCCCACAAACGCCCCCAATCTCCGTCCACAGGCATCCAAGACGCCACCAGAGCACCCGAGAAGGCCACCCACCACGAGAACCACCCGCCACAAGCACCCACGACACCCCAGGGCCCACCTCACAACCACGGGGCCACCGGGCACCGCCCAGCCCAACCAAGCCCGCCCAGGGCCACCCATACATCGACGTGGACGCGCAAGACCTCGACAGCCCACCCCGCCAAGCCCCCCCGGACCCAGAGCACCCCCCTCTCACACCGACCACCATCTTGGACCCCGACCTCCTCCCCGCAACTCTCCAAGGCAGGGCCCTAGACACTCCCCTGGGCTGGTACCGCCTACAAGAGAGCTGGACCAATCTTACCGTCAAAGCCCTCCGGGACCTAGCCACCCCAGGCAACGGCCTCCCCGAGGCCATCGTAGACCTCGTCCTCTGACAAGCCCGCCAACACGCCCAAGGCCAGCACGTCTGGATCTGCCCCATCGAGTGGGGCCAGGCCCTGACACACGACACCGACACCAACGTCACACGTCGGAGGACCACACGCCTACGACGGGCCCCAGCTGAGAGGGACCACCCAGCAGACCCGAACCACCCGGAACGATGGGAACAGGCCACCGCACCATCCCGCGACACCGCCGTCCGCGCCGCCGGCCTCCGCACCCTCGACAACGACCTCCCCCCCCCACCTACAGACAGCGACCACCCCTCGCCGGAGGTCTGGTGTACAGTCCTTGAGCGCAGGCACTACTACGTAGTGGCCGCTACAGCAACATCCCCCGGCCCACAATGGCTCGTCAAACGGACCAACACCATGCTCGCCCCAGGGGCCGCCCCACCAGGGGCAGTAGGAGACCCCACAACCCGGCACAAAGTCCTCAGGGGCGTCCACCACCCGGAGGACAAACCCCCAGCCCGCGCCCTGGCGCAACTCAACCCAGGGCGGGGGGGCCACCACCCGGCACTGGCCATGCTCTGCCTGACCAAGTAGATCAAGCGCCGCTGGCCATCCAAGGGAACCGTGCCCTGGATCTCATCCATCCCCACCGCCCACAGAGAAATCGAGGCAGGCCCAGACACGCGGAAGGACCCCCCCCCCAGGCCACAGCACTCCTTCACCTGCAGGTACCACGCCATCCACAGTGTCCTCATTCGGGTGGACCTTAGCCCAGCACTGAAATAGCCTCTTCCCACCACTGACCAAGAGGTGCACCAAATACGCACACTCATCTGCGAAATCCTTGCCACGGCCGCAGAAGACAGCAAGCTTCTCCTCCAAACAACCCGGCCTATAACTGACCACACAGGTGCGCCGCTGCAAGCGGACACATATGGCGACACAACACACCCCCCCACGCAATCCCCGCCCCTGCCCCCCCCTCCCCGCTCCCCACCCGGCAGCCCACGCACGCCCACCATCGCGCGCAGCCCTGGGCCCCGCCACACGGGACTCCCCCACCCGCCCAAACAACCACACACGCCCGCCACCGACCCTCCCCCCGAACACCCCTCACCACCCCCGACACCCAGCAACCCGCACACACCCACCACAAGGAGCCCCGCGCCCCACGGCACACCCATCCTGCCCAGTGACCCGCACACGCCCCCTGCACACACCCGCCGGAACCCAAGGCCCAACCCCCCGGCCCCCGAATGCAGCCCACGCGAACTTTTCTCCCCCGCGGACACCAACCCACACACCCTCACGCATTGCAGGATCCGAGCCCAGCTAATCCCAGAAGGCGGAGACCGCAGCCCCGCGCCGCCCTCCCCGGCCGCTGCCAACCGCATCGGCCCGCCGGGCCGCCAGGTCACCGCCGGGCCCGCCCAGCCACCCGCCCCCAACCCGCGTCCCGAGGACATGCCCTCCATCCTCCCCGCCTTGGCCGCGGCAGAGGTCGCCGCAGCCCACAAACCCGCACCCGCACGCATGACAGTGCAACCCGCATACCCCAAAACCACCACTTCCTCCTCCTCCTCATCCTCATCGACATCCTCCACCTCATCCTCCGACCCCCCTCTCCCCGCCAACCTCATCCACAAGGCCACGGCCAAAGCCAAAGCTGCAGCCACACGCCACGCTGCCGGAGGCCCCCCGACCCCCACACAGGCAACCCAGGCACCCCAGATCCACACTCTGAACCCCTCCCACCCGGCACCTATGCCCTCGCACCTCCGAGACAAGGTCCTCCTCAACCTCCAACCGGACCCCAACCCAAAACCCGACCCCAAACCAAAACCGGAACCCAACCGACAACACAAGCCGCAGCAGCAGCAGCACCACCACCAACAACAACAACAACACCAACACCAACCCACACAGCCCAAAAAAAAAAAAAAAAAGATACCCCGGCAGCACAAGCGACCCCGCCCTGACCCAAACTCTAACCCAAACCCAGGCCAGGACCCCCCGGCCACCCCATCCGGAGCCCCCCCTCCCCCCAGCGAGCACCGCCACCACAGAGGCGGCCACCCAACACGACCCCGTCCAAACCCTCGTCAAAAACTGCATCTCCAATCGCCCCATCATCCACCCCCCACAAACCACCTGCGCCGCCGGTCGGACCAACCCGGGGACGTGGGACCCCTCGACATCGGTCGCCGTTGAGCCCGGCCCCCAACCCAGCCCCACTACCCACCAAGCCGCAGGGCCCCAGGGGCTGCAAACGATGCCCAATCCTCAAGCCCCACCGGGAGGACCGGAGTATCCACAAGGGGCCCTAGGGCCATATCCGCAGCCCCATCACCACCACTGCCAGTGCCACCGCCATCAACGCCCCCACCACCACCACCACCACCACCACCACCACCACTACCACTGCCCACCACCCTACCCCACCGGGCCACAACCCCCGGTGCACGAGCAGCACCAGCGCATGGGATGGCAGCACCACCCCCCCGGGCGCTCCACCCCAATACGCCGCCTACCACCAGGGGCCACCCCCCGGGTACCAAGAGCCGTATCCGCCCGGCCACCACGTCCACGCCCAAGGGCCCCCCCGGGCCCACCGCCACCCGGGACAGTCACTCGACCCGTACCACCAGACGCCATCGCCGCTGCATCCCTACGCGGCAGATCCATGGAGGGTGGGGGACTCCCCCCCCCCCCCAGTACCAGGTGGCATCATGCCAGGCCCCCTAGGACCCGCCGACGCCTCCTGACTGGCCTGTCTCGATCCACCACGAGGCCCGGTCCTGCAAACGGCGGCGCTCCTGCTCCCCCCCAACGCGGCGCACCCGCCCCCGGCGCTCACGCTGCACACAGCGCCACCGCGCCTCAACTGCTCAGTCGCGCCGCTCCCGCTCCCCGAGGCGCCACCACAATTTCCAAGGGCCCCGCTCCCGCCGCTCCTGCTCTCCTGGGCGCCGCCACGCATGCCACCGCCGTCCCATGTCCGCGTCCCCCTCCCCCCACGAGCAGCCCCGTGCGTCTTGTTCTCTGCGCCGCCCGTACGCATCCACCACCCCCAGCTACCACCACCGCCACTCCCGCTCCCCCAGGCGGCGCCGCGCCCGCCACCGCCGTCCCATGTCAACGCCCCCCCCCCCCCCGACGAACATTACTGAGCTTCCCGTTCGGCGCACCGCCCGTACGCATCCTCCAGCCCCAGCCCCCGCCACCGCCGCCCCCGCTCCCCCGGGTGCCACAACGCCCGGCACCGCTGTCCCATGTCCACGTCTTCCTCCCCCCCCGAACACCACCGAGCTTCCCGTTCCCCCTGCCGCCCGTACACATCCTCCACCCCCAGCCCCCGCCACCGCCGCTCCAGGACCTCGAGCTCGGAGCCCTCCCCCCTCCAGGCCCCCGCCCACTTCGCCTGGTGGTCTGCACCCGCCTTGCGGGAGCTCCGCTGCTGGGTGAAATGGGCCAGGGGAGCAGGAAGGCGAGAAGGGGTGCACATGGTGCACACCTTTGAGGAGATCCGCACCCGCATCCCCGCCAACCCCAACAAGGACGGCCGCGGAGGCCATCATGCCGCAGGCGGCATAGGAAGCCCTCCTCCGACACGCAGTCCGGAACCTATGCCGCCCCAACAGCCCCGAGACCCCCCGCCGGTGGCTCCAGACCACCTAACCCCAGGCATGGGCCATCGGCGCCCCACAGGCCCCCCCCCCCACCCCACCACCACCACACCGGGAAGGGAAAGGGCAAGGGCAATGGGAGGGGCAAGGGAGGGGAAAGGACACCACGACAAGCGGGCGAGAAGGGGCACAAGCTAACGGGCAGGCGCCCACAGGGACAGGGCACCGGGGGCAGCGTGACACGGGGGCAGGAAACCACCAACGGGCCAGGAAGGGAAGGACTAGGGGCCGTGACACAGAGGGAGAGGGCGCAACGACGGAGACCAGGGCGCACACACAGAGAGGGCACGCACGGAGGGACCAGCAATCCCAGCCCCAGCTGACACCGCGCGACCCCCTGAGGCGCACGCCTGTCAAGACACGCCGCCCAACCACGGATCTGATGCTGCACAGACCGCACCAGCTTACGCCCACCGACCACCGGACCTCCCCCAGGGAAGGAAGGGCACACCCACACAGGGAGAAGGGGCTACAGCAACGGAGGGAGCTGCCAAGAACACCGCCGCGCAGCCCAGCACCACGCCCTCACCGCAAGGCAACGACCCCGACCACAGCGAGGGCCACCACACAGGCACCGGAAGAGGAGAGGACACGGCCGCGAAACCCAGGACTAGGGGCAAGGACCCCCAGACGAGACAGGACCAAGGCACAGGCCCCCAGGGAGGGCAACCCGGCGGACACCCGCCTGACCCACCCGGAGCCCCGCAGCACGGATCCAACGGGCCACGCCACACCAAACCGCGCCACCCAGCCACCGGCCAGCCACATAAACAGGGCCTGCGTCCCGCACCACGAAGCGGGCCAGTCTAACCAGCGCCGACCTCACCCCGCGCCGGAACGGCAGTGAAAAGGCTCGACCACACACCACGGCACAGCAACACACCTCACAACACGAAGCAACGGGGCACACCGCACCGCAGCGCACCGCCGTGCAACGCACCATGACAAGGCATCCCACGACACCACACACCAAAACACGACGCGGCGTCACACGGCACAGCACGGCGCAGCCAGCCGCGCCACGGCACGACACACCACAGCATGACACGGCGCGGCAGGTCACAACAGACCAAAGCGCACCACAACACAGCACAGACCAACACGGCACAGCACGGCGAAACACGGCACGACACAGCACGGCGCACCAAAGCACACCACAACAGCAAAGCAAGTGACACTAACCAAGGGGCTAACCCGAGCAAGCCCTCGCACAGCCCGGAAGGGAAGGAAACGCGCCCACAACCGGGGGACAACGCTACATCGGCCCATCGCACACCGGCTAAGGGCCACTGCACGCCCGGCAACAACGGCGACTGCCCGCCCACACAAACCGCCACAAGAAAGTTAAAGCCGGCACAACAAAGGCGGAGGGATGCGGAGTACCCCACCCCCCGTAACCCAAGGCCTCACGAAACCGCCTGGCGCAACCGCCCAGCCAGCAGAGCCGGAACCTAACCCGACAGGAAAGGCCACCAGGCCAAGCATGTACATAACCCACCCAACCCATGGGGCTGGGGCACGGCCTAGCAAACCGCAAGCACCAACAGCAAGCTGGTTAGCCACACCGAATGCCGACCAGTGCGTGCACCAGCCCAGGGAGGGCAGAGGGAGGAACAGGCAGACCCCCCCCAAAAAAAGGGGGGCGGGACAAGAGACAGACACACAGCCGCGAAGCCGCGCACCCACTCCACAGGAGGCAGGCAAACCCGCCAGCCAGACAGCACCGAAGGCGGCACCCACGGGGCCCCATGAAAGCACACCCGAGGACCGCCCTGCCAAAACTAGCGACACCCAGCCAAGAACAGCGGCCCAACCGAGGAGGGGACACCCCGGACACGCCAACACACACCCCACTGGAGCAGTGATGGGCAAAAAAAAAACCATAGGCGCAGCCCAAGCGAGAGGGGAAGGGGGGACGGAGACCAAGAGAACCAAGACCGGGACAGGCAGCAGCGGACACCACAAAGCCAGGACACGACAGGGCCGAGAACCACAAACCCCCCCGCGGCCCGGTAGAAAAAAACAAAAGGGGAGGGGGGGGACAAACCTCACCCACGGCAACTCCCGCACACCCCCACGCCACAGACAGCCCCACCAGAAGGTGGCGGGAAACGGACGCGGCGCACGCAATAGGCCACGCGCCCCAACACCCAAACCAGAAAAAAGCGGAGTGCAGTCGAAACACAAACTCACACACACACACACACACCACCCCGCCAAGAATGGTGGGGTACAAGCGGAGCACGCACACAAACACACACACACCCCAACACGACAGCCAGGAGTCGCGAGGCGCAGCTGGAACCCGAGCACAAGCACGAACACCCACACCGCACACCCCGGCCAGGAGTGGCGTGATACAAGCGGAGCGCGCACACAGACACACACACACCCCAACATCCAAGCCAGGAATGGCGGCGCGTAGCCACAACCTGAGCCCAGGCACACACACCCACACCGCACATCCCAGCCAGGAGTGGCGGGGTACAGACAGAGCGCGCACACAAACACGCACACCCCCCAACACCCCAGCCAGGAGTGGCGGGGCGCAGCCGCAATCCGAGCCCAACACACACACACACACATTGCACACCGCGACCTAGAGTGGCGCGGTACAGGCGGAACGCGCACACAACCACGCACGCCCCAAAACCCACCCAGGAATGGCGGGGTGCAAGCCAAAACCCAAGCCCAACCGCACACACCATAGGACCCAGCTAGGAATCGAGGGGAGAAGCGAAAACCCGTACCAAAGCACACCCACCCAAGAGCCCAGCCAGAGACGGTGGGGTTACCGCAAAAGCCAAACCCAAGCGCAAGCACCACACAACAGTAGGAAACCCAGTGTCCATAGCCCGGGCACTGAGGCAGCCCGTGCCATGCAGGTGACCCGGCCAGACGAGATCCAGAGCCCGGGGTTAGGGCTGCATCCTAAGGCCAGCGCTGCTTAGAGACTCGAGGCGGAGCGTGCGACACCCAGGCACCTCGGAACCCCAGTACCAAGAACATGCACGCATGCCTTGGGAACGGGATACGCCAGGAAGTCCGGTGAATCTCTAGCGTTCCGCCCAAAGGAGGGGACGTGCGCAAGCACGGAAGCACACCCTCCCGGTGAGACAAGTATGTCACGCTGGCAGCGATCAGCCCTCCCGGTGTTGCCCGGGGCCGCTTTGTTCGGGGCCAACAGTCAGGTCTAGCGGGAAGTAAGTCGCCTCCCCTCTTCAAGAGCAGAGCCTCTTCCTGTTCGTCACAGCGGCAACGCGAGCGGGAACGATGGGGCGCTTCTGCACAAGCGAGTGCACCTACCTACTGACCTACCAACGGTCCTTCTTCCTCTGGCGTTTGTTCTTCTTGCATCTCTTTGAGCCCCCCAGATTGATTTCTCCATCGGCGTAGTAGTCTGTTGTCCCTCTGTACTCTTTCAACAGGTGGCACAGATCGGTGTAGTTCAAGGATTCCAAGTACTCGTCCGTCAGCCCGTCATTGGATTCAGGCAAGTAAACTTTCGACTTCCAGAGGTCTTTCAAATCTTTTTTCCGAATCTGGTCGATGCGCGTCCAGAGTAAGGCCTTGACTTCTTCTCAATCTTGCTTTGAAATTGGCCACGATTCTGTTGGTTTAGCCAGGTTCGTCTTGCGCCTTTTTTGTCCCGAACCCATATTGGAAGCCATACCATTTGCTCTTCGGTTGTAGGTTCTCCTCGATGGTCCGCCGGAGCAGCAGTTCCTCGTTTTCACAAGCTAAAAGGACGTCGTTGAACATGTCTTCGTACTCCATCGAAGTTTAGTAACTCCCGTCTGTTACAGGTGGGATGGTGCTTATACTTGGGGCTTCCGACAGTCCGTCGCTGTGTTGAACTTCTTCTTGGAGTTCCCTTTTCTCTTCCGCGGGGAGTTCTCGGTTCCCTTTGGGTAGTTCCTTGATGGTCACCTTCATGTCTCCACATTCTCAGTCTTGTTGCGACTCCCTCACGTCAGGGAAGTGTTGTAGCATGTGGTTTCTTCTCCACCCTCGGTTGTTCTTCATAACTTTCTTGACGACTTCGAGGTTCAAGTCCTCGTGCGCTACCGGGTTGAGTGATCCGTCAACAAGGTACAAGTTCATTCGCTACTTGGGATCAGGTAGTAGTTCTATCCCGTAGTCAAATTTGTACATGGGAACATGACGTAATCGTACTCGGGTTATGGTCAACTTGGTGAGTAACTCTCTCCATGATTTCTCCATCCATTTCCCCTCTTCAGGTACAATAAGAACTACACAGGCTCCTTCCAGAGCAACGTTCATCAAAACTATCGCGATTCTGGAGAATCGCGGGTGGGCGTACAGGTATTTCCATCTCCCCAGATCTCGCAAACTGTACCACCATGCGCTATTCCCTTGTCTCCAACAGTACACCTCGCTGTCCGCGTTAACGTGGTTAGCGAAGAGTTCGATGAAGTTGTCACCGCAGGGATTGCCCTCGATGCTTGACTCTTCGTAGGTGTGTAGCTTCATCTCTGTCGCTGAGGTGTAGGTCTCCATGGTTAGTAGCATCTCATTCTCCAAACACAGTAGCCCTTCAACCTTTCCTTCCGCATCAAGGTCAAATCTGAAGTCCCTCAAGACCTTTACTCGATCAACAATCTCCGCGGTCTCTTTGAGGTGTACCTTCTCCCACTCTCCGTCGTCTACCGGTACTACCAGGTGTCTCGGTGTAATTTAAACAGGTCACGGCGAACGTGAGTTTCTATTCTTTTCCGCAAAACCGATGACACGAAGTTTATTGAGGCAATAACAAAATCCTTCAACGCTTTGAGGATTGTTTCCGCTCTGTTCCAGCGCCAGTTGAAAAAGACACTCAGAAAGTGAAACAAAATCGACTCAACCTCTCAGTCATTCCTGCAGGCCCTGAGCATACACGACCGTGAGAAAATCTGCGAGTTTTGCACGTGTAACTTGTTCAATCACTGTTAGAATATCACTTCCGCAAGACAGAAGTGAGAGAATGCAAAAATGCTTCAAACCGTAAGTACACAACAACAAATCTCAAATCTACGAACTCGTGATTATTTTTTGTAGTCCACAGCTCTGCGTGCACTCGCGACTTCTGTCGCTCCCCAATAATCTCTGCCAAACATGAGAACATCAAAAAATGTACTCCCTCATTAGACCCCCTTCCTAGGCTTCGACTCACTGATATGACGAAGTCATGTGAGGGCGGCAACAAAGCCGATAAAGTCAATTTGAGGCAGTATATTTGCTCTACCTAGTGCCACCCCCTTTCAACGGGGTTGTATGCCTATTTGTGTGTTAGTGTCCACAGGTTGTAGAGAAAAGTGGAAAAAGGAATACAAAAGTCAAAATAACGACAAATGTAGCAGGCAGCGCTCCGGCATCCGCCATCCACCATACAACACCCCTGGACGAGCGCAACGGCAGCCGCTAGTACGTGAGAACAATTGAATAATACAAACGGAGTGACTGAACCACAGACACAGAATAACAATATATACCAATGCCGACAAAGGGCAATCATGAGGTCCCCAGTACATACCTGATCCACGAGGCCTCCCCACCAAGGTAGGGACCCGCATATGGAACCACCTACAACTCCTGCTACCCCACCACCAACATGTCATCCAAACAAACCATCCGTGCAGGGTGACCAGTCCTGTGGCAATCCTGCACACGGATGTGGACTGGAGGACCGACGGGGAGCACCACCACTCTGGACCTGGTGGGCAACACCAAGACCCACCAGCCGAACCGGCAGTACGGCCCGAGGAAGTGTAGGTAGGTAGGTAGGTAGGTGCACTTGGTCGTGGAGAGGCGCCCCATGGTTCCCCCTGGCGTCAGCCCTGTGACGAACAGGAAGAGGCTCCGCGCGTGAAGGGGGGAGGCGGCTTACATCCCGCTGGACCTGACTGTTGGCCCCCAACAAAGCGGCCCCGGGCAACACCGGGAGGGCTGATCGCCGCCAGCGTGACGTGCTTGTCTCGCGGGGAGGGTGTGCCCCCGTGCTTGCGCACGTCCCCCCCTTCGGGCGGAACCCTAGGGGTTCACCGGACTTCCTGGCGTATCCCGTTCCCAAGGCATGCATGCATATTCTTGGTACGAGGGTTCCGGGGCGCTTGGGTGTCGCACGCTCCGCCTCGAGTCCAAAAGCAGCGCAGGCCTTAGGATGCAGCCTTACCCCCGGCCTCCGGATCTCGTCTGGCCCTGTCACCTGCATGGCACGGGCTGCCTCAGTGCCCGGGCTGTGGGCACTGGTTTCCTACTGTTCTGCGGCGTTTGTGTTTGGGTCCGGTTTGCGGTTGGGTGTGGGTTTGTTAACCCCGCCAGTCCTGACTGGGGTCTTTGGTGGGTGTGTTTGGGCACGGTTTGTGGTGTTGTCCCTCTAGTGTCGGCTGTTTGTGGTGTTCGTGGTTAGGGTTCGGTTTCGGCCTGCTTATGGGACGTGTGTGGTTGCGAGGGCGCCCCGCTTGCCCCCCGCCGTTTCTGGTTCTGGCGTGCCATGTGGGCGTGTGTGCTGGGCCCGGGTCTCGGCTGTGCCCAGCCCTTCTTGGCTGGGTTGTCGGGGTGTGTTTATTGCGCTTTTTTTTTTTTGCTGGCTGTCCCTGTCCCGGGCCCTTTGGTCCCTGTCCCCCCATCCCCTTTCTTTCGGGCTGGGCTGCTGGCTCTTTTTTTTTTCGTGGTGTGTGTCTGCTTGGTTCGGTGTCCCTTCTCCCGGTGGGCCGCTGTTCCTGGCTTGGTGTTGCCGGTTTTGGCTGGGTGGTCCCCCTGTGCCTCTTTGGGGGTCCTGTCTTCGGTCCCTTCTGGAGGGGGGGTTTGGCCGCCTCTGGTGGTGCTAGCGGGCGGTTTGGTGGCTGTGGGCTGTTTTCGCGCCCCCCCCCTCCCCCCTCTGTTTTTTTTTCCTTTCCGGGGGGGGGCCTGCCTGTTCCTCCCTCTGCCTTCCCTGGGCTGGCGCACGCACTGGCCCGCATTCAGTGTTGTCTTCCGAGCTGCTGTTGTCAGTTGTGTTCCGTTTGGCCGTGTTCCGGCCCCATGGGTCGGGTGGGCTATGTACACGGTAGGCTCGGCGCCCCTTCTTGCCGGGTTAGGTCCTGGCTCTGCGGGCTGGGCGGCTGCGCCAGGCGGCTGCTGGTGGCTCTGGGTTAGGGGGCTGGGGTTGTTCGTGTCCTTTCCCCTCTGCGGTGCCGGTTTTAACCTTCTGGGTGGTCCGCCACCGTTGTTGCCAGGCGCGCTGTGGCCCCGTGTGTGGCCTGCGGTGCTGGTGTGTGGCGTGCTGGTGCGGCGCCTTCCAGGGTGTGCGGTGGCTTGCTTCGGTTGGTCATTCAGGTTAGGGTCAGTTGTGTCGTGTTGTGCCGCTCTGTGCCGCGTCGCGTCGCGTCGTGCTGTGGCGCATTGCACTGTGCCGCGCTGTGGTGCGGTGTGCCGTGGTCTCGCGTTGTGCCGCGGTGGGTCAGTGGAGGTCAGCCCGCCTGTGTCGTGGTGCGGGGTGCGGGCCGGAGTGTGGCTTGCTGCTGGCTGGGGGGTGCGGTTAGGTGTGGGTGTCTCGCTGGGTCCGTGCTGCGGGAGTTTGGGCGTGCCGCTCGGGCTGGTGGGTCGGGTAGGTCGACCGCGCGACGGTCCGTGGGGTTGCCCTCCCTGGGGGCCTGTGCCTTGGTCCCGTGTCCTCTGGGGGTTTCGGTCCTCGATCATGGTCGCTGTGGCCGTGCCTTCGTCCTCTTCCGGTGCCTGTGAGGTGGCCCTTGTGGCGGCCCGGGTCGTCGCTTGGCGGTGAGGGCGTGGTGGTGCGCCGTGCGGCGGCGTTCCCTGCGGCTTCCTCTGCGGGTGTGGCCCGTTCCCCCCGTGTAGGTGTGCCCTCCATTCCCCGTGTGGTTTCCGGTGGCTGGTGGGTGTGCGCTGGTGTGATCCGTACGGCGTACGATGCTTGCTTCGGCGGTGTGTGTTGGGGGGTGCGCCCGTGGGAGTCGTGGGGCGTTCAGTGGGGGTGGGGCGGTGTTGGTCCCCCCGTCGTGGTATGCCCTTCCTAGGTGTGGGTCGTGGCGTTTGCCGTGGTGCCCTTTTCCTCCGTGCCTTGGTCCCCGCTCCCGCCCCTTCCTGGTTCTTGGGTCGTTTCCTGCCCCAATGTGGTGTCCCTTCCGGCGTCCTGTCCCTGTGAGTGCCTGCCCTCACTTGGGGCCCCTCAGTGCCCTCTTGCCTGAGTGCCCCTTGGTGTCCCCTGCCCTACCCTTGCCCTTGTCCTCCTCCTTCCTGGTGTGGTGGTGGCGGGAGGGGCGGGTAGGGGAGGGGGCGCCGACGGCCCAGGCCTGGGGGTGGGTGGCAGGGAGCCACTGGCGGAGGGCTTGGGGGGTGTAGGGGGGGCGGAGGCCCTGGACCGCATCGCGGAGGAGGGCCTCCCATGCCGCTTGTGGCATGCTGGCCTCCGGGTCGGCCTCGTTGAGGTTGGCGGGAGTGCGGGTGCGCACCTCCTCGAAGGTATGCACCATGTGCACCCCATCGTGTCTTCCCGCTCCCCCGGCCCACTTCACCCAGCGGCGGAGCTCCCGCAAAGCGGGGGCAGACCACCAGGCGAGGTGGGCGGGGGCCTGGGGGGGGGAGGGGTCCGTGCCCGGGGTCCTGGAGCGGCGGGGGGAGGACGTGGACCTGCGGTGGTGGCGGGGGTGGCGGTGCCTGGGGGAGCGGGAGCGGCGGTGGCGGGGGCTGGGGCCGGAGGACGGGTACGGGCGGAGGGGGGAACGGGAGGGGGAGGTGGACATGGGGCGACGGTGGCGCGCTTGGTGGCGTCCGGGGGAGCGGGAGTGGTGGTGGCGGGGGCTCGGGGTGGTGGATGGGTATGGGCGGCGAGGGGAACGGGGAGCCTGGCGGGGCCTGTGGGGGGAGGGGGAGGTGGACGTGGGGCGGCGGTGGCGTGCCTGGCGGCGTCGGGGGGGGCGGGAGCGGTGGTGGCGGGGGCTGGGGGTGGGGGTCTTGTATGGCCGCATGGGGGAGGGGGAGGTGGACATGGGGCGGCAGTGGCGTTCGTGGCGGTGCCCGGGGGAGCGGGAGCGGCGGGAGCGGGGTCTCGGGGGGTTGTGGTGGCACCTGGGGTAGTGGGAGCGGCGCGAGTGGGTGGTTGAGGCGCGGTGGCGGTGTGGCGAGTGTGGGCGCCGTGGGCGAGTGTGCCGTGCGGGGGGGGAGCGGGAGCGCCGCCGTTTGCGGGACCGGGCCTCATCGCTCAAGTCGGGCCAGTCAGGAGGCGTCAGCGGGTCCTGGGGGGCTTCGCGTGGTGCCGCCTTGTACTGGGGGGGGGGGGGAGGTCCCCTGTCGTCCATGGATCCGCCTCGTAGGGGTGTGGTGGCGGCAGCGGCTGGTGGTATGGGTCGAGTGACTGTCCTTGGCGGGGTTGGGCCCAGGGGGCCCCTTCGGCGTGGACGTGGTGGCCGGGGGAGTACGGATACGGTTCCTGGTACGGGGGGGGTGGCTGGTAGGGGGGGGTGGCCCCTTGCGGTAGGTGGGGTATGCGGGTGGAGCGCTCGGTTGCTGCCATCCCATTCGTTGGTGCTGTTCGTGCACGGGGGGTTGTGGCCCGGTGGGGTAGGGCGGTGGGCAGTGGTAGTGGTGGGGGTGGTGTTGGTAGTGGTGGTGGTGGGGCCGCTGGTGGTGGTGGTGTGGGTAGTGGTGGGGTTGGTGTTGCGGGTATGGCCCATGGACCCCTTGTGGGTCCTCGGGTCCCCCTTGTGGGGGTGGGGGGTCGGGCATCGTGGGCAGTCCCTGCGGATGCACTAGGTGGTGGGCAGGGGGGGCGGGTTGGGGGCCGGGCTTGACGGTGACGGTGGTCGAGGGGTCCCACGTCCCTGGGTTGGTTTGGCCGGCGGTGGTGGTGGTTTGCGGGGGATGGATGACGGGGCGCTTGGTGACAGGGATGCGGACGAGGGCTTGGACGGGGTCGTGTTGGGTGGCCGCCTCTGCGGTGGTGGTGGGTGCCGATGGGAGGGGGGCGTGGGTTGTGGTGGGTGGGGGGTCCTGGCTTGGGTGAGGGTCCGGGTGGGGGTCGTGTCGGTTGGGTTTGTGTCGTTGCGTTTGTGGTGTTGTGTGTGCTCGCGTGGGCGCCGGCTTGGGTTTGGGGTCAGGTTTCGGGTTGGGGTCAGGTTCCAGGTTGAGGAGGACCTCTGTCCGGAGGTGTGAGGGCGCCGATGTCGGGTCGGGGGTCTTCCCGGTGTGTTGCCGGGGTGCCCAAGGTGCCTGTGTGGGGGTCGGGGGGTCGGTGCGTGCGGCCGCGGCTTTGGCTTTTGCCGTGGCCTTGAGGATGAGGGCGGCGGGGAGGGGGGGGTCGGAGGATGAGGTGGAGGAGGTGGACGAGGCTGAGGATGAGGAGGAGGTGGTGGACGCGGGTTGGGCTGTGATGCGGGCGGGCTTGCGGGCGGCGGCTTCTGCTGCGGCCACAGCGGGGAGGATGGAGGGCATGTCCTCGGGCTGTAGGTTGGAGGCGGGCGGCTGGGGGGGCCCGGTCGTGACCTGACGGCCCGGCGGGCCGATCTGGTCGGCAGCGGCGGGGGAGGGAGGCGCGGGGCTATGGCCTTCTCCTTCTGGGCTTTGCTGGGCCCGGGTCCTGCAATGTGCGAGGTTGTGATGGTTGGCGTCCGCGGGGGGGAACAGTTCGCGTGGGCTGCATTCAGGGGCCGGGGGGGGTGGGCCTGGGTCTTCTGGGGTGTGTGCGTGGGGCGTGGGCGGGCCACTGGGTGGTCTGGATGTGCCGCGGGGCGCGGGGCTCCTCTCGGCGGGTGTGTGTGGGTTGTCGAGTGAGGGGGGTGGTGAGGGGTGTCCGGCGGGTGGGTGTGTGGTGGGCGTGTGCTGGTGTTCGGGCGGGTGGGGGAGGCCCGTGTCGTGGGGCCCGGGGCCGCGCGCGATGGTGGGCGTGTGTGGGTCTCCGGTCCAGCAGCGGGAGAGGAGGGGCATGGGCGGGGATTGTGCGGTGGGGTGTGTTGTGTCGGTGTATGTGTCCGCTCGCCGCAGCGCGCTTGCGTGGCCAGTTGTAGGCCGGGCGGTTTGGAGGAGAAGCTTGCCGTCTTCTGCTGCCGCGGCAAGGATTTCGCAGACGAGCTTGCGTATCTGGTGGACCTCTTGGTCAGTGGTGGGAAGGGGGTATGCTAGCTTTGGGCTAAGACCCGCGCGGCTGAGGACCCTGTGGATGGCGTGGTACCCGCAGGTGAGGGATTGCTGCGGTCTGGGGGGGGGGGTTTGGTCGTGTGTCCGGGCCCGCCTCGACTTGTGTGTGGGCGGTGGGGATGGCCCAAACCCAGGGCACGGTCCCCGTGGGTGGCCAGCGGCGCTGGATCCAGTGGGTCAGGCAGAGCATGGCCATTCCCAGGTGGTAGCCCGCCTTCCCTGAGGTGATTTGGGCCAGGGCGCGGGCTGGGGGCTTGTCCCCTGGCTGGAGGACGCCCCTGAGGACCCTGTGCTGGGTGTTGGGGTCCCCTACTGCCCCTGGTGGGGCGGTCCCTGGGGCAAACATGGTGTCTGTTCCTTTGATGAGCCATCGCGGGCCGGGGGACGTAGCCGTAGCGGCTATCACGTAGTAATGCCCGCGCCCGAGGACTGTAACCCAGAACTCCGGCGGGGATTGGTCACTGTCTGTAGGTGGGGGTAGGAGGTCGTCGTCTGGAGTGCTGAGGCCGGCGGCGCGGAGGGCGGTGTCGCGGGTTGGTGCGGTGGCCTGTTCCCACTGCTCCGGGTTGTTCGGGTCCGCTGGGTGGTCCGTCTCCGCTGGGGCCCGTCGTAGGCGTACGGTCCCTTGACGCGTGACGTTGATGCCGGTGTCGTGCGTCAGGGCCTGGCCCCACTCGATGGGGGGGATCCAGACTTGCTGGCCCTGGGTGTGTTTGCGGGCTCGCCAGAGTACGAGGTCTACGATGGCCTCGTGGAGGCCGCTGCCTGGGGTGGTCAGGTCCCGGAGGGCTTTGACGGTGAGCTTGGTCCAGTCGTCTTGTAGGCGGTACCAGCCCAGGGGGGTGGTCGGGGCCCTGTCTTGGAGGGTTGCTCAGAGGAGGTCGGGGTCGCGGATGGTGGCCGGTGTGAGGGGGGGCCGCCCCGGGTCCGGGGGAGGTGGGCTGGATGGGCTGTCGGGGTCTTGCGCGTCTACGTCGACGTATGGTTGGCCCTGGTTGGGCTCGGCTGGGCTGGGCGGTGCCGGGTGGCTTCTTGGGTGAGAGATGGGCCTCGGGGCGCTGTGGTGGTGTCTTGGAGGCCTGCGGATGGAAATGGGGGGCGCGTGCGGGGCGCGGAGTGGGTTAGTGGACGTCTGGGTCATGCACGGCATGGTAATGGATGAGACGCTGCATGTGTTCCCTGGCGGTGGGGTCGGTGAGTTGCTCCGTGTGTGTTAACAGGAGGTGTTTGCGGTGTACCATTTGGGCCGCTGCTCTGCGGACTGCCTCTAGCTGGAGGTGTGCTGCTGCCTCCATGGGGCTTTCCGTGTGTTTGTTGAGGTGTCGGTGCAGGGCCTGTGTCACCGCCCCTCTCATGGTGGCTTCGTTGACCAGGGGATCCCGGAAGAGGTGTTCCGTGGCCTGGTGTGCGTGGCTGTGGGTTGGCCATCCTTCGTGTTGTCGTAGGGTTTTCTGCCGGGGACCAGCCCACTAGCGTGTCCCTGCCTGTATGGAGGGGGCATTTCTTGAAGTGTTCCCAGTCCTCCGGGGTGGTGCAACGGGTGTGTTCTTCGGGGACTTGGATGTGTTTGCGGGCGAGCCATCTGGCGACCCTTGTGAGGAATGGTAGTTGCTCCCTGAGGAGCTGGATGCGTCGTTTTTGGAGGTGGGCTGGGGCGTTTGATGGGCGCAGCGCTGAGTGGTAGAGGGGGATTTGCAGTCTGTCCTGGAGCTCCTGGATGTGCGCCCGGCTGTCTGCGTCGCCGAGCACGGGGGCGAGATGTTGGATGGGGTTGGGGTAGTGGTATGCTCTGTCGTGGGAGGAATAGGGGGCGTCCTCTGGTACCCAGTCTGGGGTCTGATGGGGCTCGGGTACGGGAGGTATGTGTTGGAGGTGTGTGTGGTTGCGGCCGAGGTCAGGGATCTGGAGGGCTGGTAGGTGTGTTGTGCGCTGGTGTACTGCCTGGTTGTCGACCTTACCATTTCCGTATTGGTGTCTGTGGGACTCTTGTTTCACGATGTGGAGTTGGACGTAGGGCGGAAGGCTGCGAAGGGCTTTCCAGAGCAGCAGTGCCTGGCTGCCGAGGCACGTTGCGGTGGCTTTGTGAAGTGGTTGCCTTGCTATGCGGAAGAGCAGGTGTGTGTCGACAGTGGCGTCTACCACGAACCAGACCCGGATGATGTGCGGGGAGTGGGCGGATAGGTGGGCCGCGATCTCGGTGATGGCGTCGGCCATGGCCCCTAGCTCCCCGTGGGAGGATGCCCCATAGGTGGTGTGGCCCGTGTGGTGGTCCATGTGGTAGTATCCCCCGGTGTGGGTTAGCTGCAGGGTGGCCCCCCCGGTGATGGGCGTGGCGGCGGATTCGCCTGAGGCGTCGGTGAAGAAGAGCCGGTCCGCTAGTGATGGTTGTCGGAGGCGGCATGGGTTCATGGGCAGGTAGGCGTATATGGCGAGGCCCGTGGCGAGGTGGGCTACTGGGGTTGTGGGCTGCAGGATGGGGGTGGCGTACACCCCTATTTCTTTGGAGATGATGTGTTTCACTTGGGGGGACAGGGCTATGAGTCCCTGCTCCGGCTGTCCTTGTGTGAGGTAGGAGTAGATGTAGTGGAGGATGTAGGCTGTGTCTGGGTTTAGGTCGTGGCATGTGAGGGTTTGTGTTCGGTGCTCCGGTGTGTGGCAGGAGTGTTGGAGCGGATAGTAGGGGTGCTCGTGCTTGCCCGTTCTGCCTGGCTCGTACATGCTGTAACGGATGGCGACCCCTGCCGGGTCGGGGCGGGGCCATGTGGGTGTAGTGCTGAAGAGTCATTGGGGCGCGTGGTCGGGGTTCCATGCTACCGTGGGGTTAGTGTCGGTGCGGTGGAACCATGGGGCTACCCATGCGTAGGCCTGTGGTGGTAGGTGGGATTCGGGATGGGTGTGGTGGCGTGCTATGAGGTGTAGTACGGGCCATGGTGTGGTTGGTGCCTCGGGGTCACAGGCCCAACATGTGCGTGGCATGCCCTGGGAGTCATGGGGGACCGGTGGTAGGTCTCGGGCGGTCATGTGGTGTTTCGATATGCGCCATTTTGCCCCGTGGTGGATGACGGTGGTCTGCGTCCGTTTGGCTTCATTCGGGGCCAGCAGTAGGGTTAGTGGTGGGACTGGGCCCGTCACCGGGGGGACGGGTTTGTGTTCCGAGCCGGTGGGTGCGTAGGGCGGTGTCGCTGGGATGGGTCGGGGGTGTTGCTTTGTAAATTCTCGGTAGGCTGTGTGCATGTCTTTGCCTCCCGGCAGAGTGTGTCCCGCTGCTCGTGCCGTCTGCGTGAGGTACTGGTGGAAGAGGCGGTATTGAGGCCATTTGGGAAGCTGTAGAAAGGGGGTGTGGTGTGCCCTGCTGTGGTGCAGGACCCGCATTTGGGGGAGGATGACGTATACTACGGTGATGGAGGCCCCAACAAGGTCTATCGTGCGGATGGTGCCCTTTGGGTGATGGTGGAGGTCCCCGCAGAGGACAGCTAGAGGCCCTTCCTCTGGGCACGTGTGGTTGGTGACTATGGCGTGGTGTGGGGATGGGAGGAGAAGCTGCAGGTGGTTCCACAGGCGCGTGTTCATGTTGGTGGGCATGCCCGTCTGGTGGAGTACCCAGCGCGGGCATGTGTTGCGGGCCCGTTGTGCTGCTTGGAGGCGGATTGCGGTGACCTCGCGGCCCTCCGGTGAGTGGTTGTGGGTCATGCGGTGAAGGAGGAGGGCGGTGTGTCTGGTGTAGGCCGCTTTCACCTCGTCCCCTATGGCGTCCCCATAATGGGGCCATGCCGCTCGGATGGCGCGGATGTGTATGGAGGTGGGCCAGCCCCCGTGTGCTGCCCATGCCTTGGTCACGGCGCGTGTTGCCGGCTCGAGGGCGGTGGTGGGGTGTGTTAGGTGGAGTGCTTGGAAGCCTATGGAGGCGTTCAAGACCCCGGTGAGGTAGTACGCCAGGCTCTGGTGGGACAGGGAGAGGGCCTTGGTGGTCGGGGACGCATATCTGGGGAGATGGGCGAGGTGTGATTGCAACTTGGGAGGGAGGGTGGCGTCCTCAGGGTTGGCGGCCTGGATTACCCCCAGGTGGGTGGTGGTTGTCACGACTTGCATGGGGGGCCCTTGTGGCCCTAGGGTGGGGGGTGTGGCAGACCCCTTGATCATGGCCACTGACTTTGTGGGGTGGGCGATGAGGTTGTTGTGGGAGAGGTAGGAGATGGTCACGTCCAGTAAGTGATTGGCCTGTTGGGTGACCGTTGGCCCGGGGTCCGGCGCATGGGGTTCGTGTGGGGTGTGCGCGACCGTGACATTGGTGTCGTCCGCGAAGCCCACCAGGGGGGAGAGGAGGGGGTAGGGTGCGTAGGCCGTGTAATCCTGCTCGATTGCGAGGGCGAGGGGGGGCGTCACTAGAAGTTACAGGAAGGGGCCTTCTGCTCCCCTTTGGGGGACCCCGCTGCCTGGCTCCAGGAAGGGGGTGAGGCCTGCACCAGTGCGGAACGTGTATTTGCGGGTGCGGATGTAGCCGGAGGCGAAGTTGTAGAAGGGGAGGCCTAGGCGTTTCCACACCGCTTCTAGAAGGAGCCAGGGGGTGTTCGGGAAGGTTCTTTTGACGGGGAGGCGATGATGAGGTTCACCGGGTCCATGTCTGCGATGGTGTCCTGGAGGAAGATGGCCTCCTGCGGGGACCGGCCTTGGATGGCCCCCCAGAGGCTTGCTGGTATGTGGGGGTCCAGGTGGGGGCGGATGCGGCGTAGGAGGATGGTCCAGACGATTTTGACCTCCGTGACCGCACAGACTATGGGGCGCCAGTTGTCCGGGTTTGCCCAGTCCCCTTTTTTGTAGAGGGGGCGGACAACGTTTGCCCAGTCTGGTGGCAGGGGGGTCTGCCCCGTGACGATGCCCCAGAGGCGGTGGGCGAGGATGCGGAGGAGGTGGGTGGGGAGGTGGTAGTATACCTCCGCAAGGAGGCCGTCGTAGCCTGGGGTTTTGTGTTGCGGGAGACTGTGGATGGCCTTCCGGACTTCGTGGATGGTGAAGGGGCGTTTTTCCAGTTGCCTCCTCTGAGCGTGGTTGAAGACCCGAGGGAGGCGGTCGATTTTGGCCTGGGTGTCTGGGTCCAGTGTGTATTGGGTGGTCGTGTGTTGCCGGAGGAAGCTGTCTTGGGTTGCTTGAACCACTGGTGCTGGGTCGTTGGTGAGGGAGCCGTCCTCCTGCCGGACCGTGGTGATGGTGCGGTGGCCGGTGTTGGTCATGGCGTCGTTGAGGTGGCGGATGGCCTTGTAGGGGAGTTCATGTTGCGCATACCGTTCGTGTTCCTGGGCGATGCGCTGTTGCCTGTGGATGTGCCACCGCTGCAGGTCTGCCCTGATGTGGGCTATCTGTGTCCTGCAGTCGTGTATCTGGCGGCGGGTTTGGGGGGTGTCGGTGTGGAGGAGGGTCGCCAGTTGTTGCGTCGCATGCCAGAGGTCATGGAGCATGTCCCCTAGGGACGTGGGTGGTTGGTCGTCGTCTGTGTGGGGGTGTTGCTGGAAGCCGCAGGCGACGGCAGCCGTGCGCATGGCCGTGAGTAGGTCGGTGGGGTCTGGTTGGATGCGCCGGGCGCGGTCTATGGCCCTGTGATATTGGGACCAGGCATGCTTGTCATGCAGTGGGGGCATCTTCAGGGGGGGTGGTAGGCCTTGGTCTGCATCCTCTGGGGGGCTGGGGGGAAGGTTGGGGATGGTGAGGCGGATGTGCAGGGGGTTATGGCCTGTGGGTCCCAGCAGGAGGGGTCCATATCGGGCCTCTGCCCGGATGATGGTGGTGGGGTTGCAATAGCATACGTGAATGCGGGATGGGGCGGGATCTGTTTGGTGGGGGAAGTCGGATGGTGGGCCTTCGAGGTTGGCCGTCAGGTCCACGAGCTCCAGCATTTCGATGGTGTCGCGGACTGCTTGGTCCTGGGGTTTGGCCTGTCCCCCTCGGTCCGCCAGGGTGGGGGCGGCGTTCATGTCGCCGATGATGACTGTGGGGGCGAGCATGGCCATCTGGCGGTATGCCTCGTCCAGGGCTTGGAGGAAGGGTTCCGTGGCTTCGCCGAAGGGGGCGTGGGTGTTGATGACGTTGAGTTGCCATCAGTCCCCGACGACCTCATAGACACCCAGCCTCCCTGGGACGCTGAGGTGATGGACGAGGTGGACGTGGATGCCGGTTTGGGCGTATAGGGGGGTCCCCTTGTGCCAGTAGCATTTGTACGCTTTCTGGTCTGGGGTATATATGGGGGTGGTTTCTGGGGGGTCGTCGCGTTGTAGGCCTTGTTCCTGGAAGGTGAGGAGGTGGGGAACCCGCCCCGGCCCCTGTGCCATCGGGAGCTCCTGGAGGGCGGTTGTGGCGTTCTTGGAGTATGTGACGGCCGGGTGGTTGAGGTCGAGGAGGTTGACGGTGGCCTCGGTGGGGGCGGGCCGGGGCTGTGGAGGCTTGTGCCCTCGGCCCTTGCCCTGTCAGGGAGGGGGACTGGGGCTCGGGGACTTTTTGCCGGTTGGTGGGCGCTTGGGTAGGCGCGGAGGGGGGAGGCCTTGGCTCCACTCCGGGGGGAGCTCCCCAGTGTATTTGGTGCCTCTGTGGGCCTTGTTCTCTTCGGTGCGGAGTTGGATGTGATGGGCGCTGGTGAGCTCCAGGGTGTAGCCTTCTGGCTTGTCCGGGGCGCTGCTGCCTTGGTCTAGCCCCTTTTGGCGGTGCCAGATCACCCGGATCTGTGGCCCCCCGTTGTTCCCCGGTTCCTTGAGGCGGTACTGGATCGTGCATTCACACCAGATCCAGTCGCCTGTGTGGTCGTTGCGGAAGGGCTGCTGGACCTTCGCGCCCTTTTCCAATCCTGGGTACGCCTTGCGCGGGGGCGGTGCTGGTGGCGGGAGGGAGGATGATGAGGATGCCTGGTCCGGGTGGGGCGGTGGTAGTGATGGGAGGGAGGATGACGAGGATGCTTGGTCCGGGTTCGCTGGGTGGGTCAGGTGGGATGCGGGGTGTCGGGAGGTCGCTGCTTTTCCGGCTTGGTTGGGGGCGAGTGCGCTTGGGCGGGACTGGAGGTAGCGGAACTGGGGGTCGTGGGGTTTGAAGAAGGGGTGCGTTGCTTGCTGGCCCGGATCCCTTAGTGCAGGTTCCGCCGGTGTTCGCATTTTCGCCCACGGAAGCGTAATCTGGCAGTCCCCCGGCCCCCAGTCCGGACGCGGACCCGGACCTGGCGCACGCCAACGTCCCGACTGACGCCCCGCGGGCGAACACGCCAGGCCACGGGCTACCGACGGGGGTCCCGCATCCCAAGGGCGGGACATCGGCAGCACGGCCTGCCGCGGTAGAGGGGAGTGGCAGCACGCGAACACTGGCAGGCCAGACCGGAAGCCAGCATGGGCCGGCACCCGTGGCAGATGGCCAAACTATGCGGCGCCGCCAATAAAAGACAACGCAGCCCTGCCACCCGCAGCGCCCGCTAAGCCACAACGCCAGGAGCCCACGGTGGGCATTGATGCTGGGGCCACGGGGGATGCGGAGGGACGCCCGCAGCGGAAAGAAGCGAAGGTGCCAATGGGGAACCTAGACGCCCGGGGACCACCCAGAGCGGGGATACCTAGCGGGATGACGCGCCAGCCAGGCAACCAGCACGCCAGCATGCCGACTAATCGCCCGCCAGATATGGCGGCACGCGAAAGCAGCGAGACACCGGACACTGGCCAACCTGGTACGGGACCTGGGGGACCGACGCCGGGCGCCGCGCATGCCGCCAACCCCCCCCAACCGCCCGCCCAGGAGGCACAGACCGCGGGTCAAACAGGCAACGCTCCATCCACGGCCCCAGCACCCCGCAACGACATGAGCACACCGGGGGACGCAACGTCCGGGGAGGCACCGAACCCCGGCCCACATCAAGCCCACGCGAACTCCGACACCTGGGCAACATCCCTCGACACGCCCAAGCGCGCAACCGACCAGGGGCCGTCGCCCGGCTGACACGCCCGTAATGACGACTCTTTTGACGCCTTCATGGCGTCCTGCAGGAGCGCCCCCCCAACTAACCCAGCGCCGACCGCCCCGCGCAGCCAACCGGAGACACGGGGCGACCATACAGGGCATGCACGGGGACCCCTGAGGGAACTTCTCACGGTGTCCCGCCAGGCACATCTACAGCGCATTTACACCGCCCTAGGGGTGAGGACTGAACGCACTGCTGCCACGGATGGCGGGCACTCGGCCGCAAGCGGGGCAGCGGACCAGACCCCAGACGAACCGCCCCAGCACAGCGCCCAAGGGAGCGGAACGCGTATGGAGCTGGGCACCAATACCGCTAAGGGGCCTGCCGAACAGCCACCGTGGGCAACCCCAGCCTGGGGGCGGGGGCATCTGGACTAGGCACGCTCGGAAGGCGACGCCCGCCGCCCCAACACCCACGCAGAACAGGCGGCAGCCGAAGACCCGGACCTGTGAATCACCAGGATCAGCACAGGGGAGCGGGTCGCCCTGGGAGTCAGCATTCGATGGCTGCTTACTTCACGCCACCTCGAGCATGGAACCCGCACCATGGCGGACGTCGCCTTCGGCCATCAGGCAGAACCGCACGCACCCCCCACCACCAGGGACCACCCTAGCCAGTGGCACTATGTGGCCACCCGTCTCGTGGTGCATATGGGGACCTACAGCCCGGATGAAATGAACGGGCTACACAGCTGTGGCACCAACGCGCGGCCCTCTGCATCCGTGAAGCCATGCACAGGCACAACATCTTGGCCATCCCTGGGTCCCCAGGCTACCAGGGACACGCCTCGGGACACCGGCGACCACGGTCCCGAGAGGTCCCGGAGCCCCGAAGGCAAACGGCACGCCATGACTCCGCGAGAGGCCACCAGGGGCCACCACCCGGTCTGGGTTCGCCTATCGGCACACACAGAAGCCCCTCCTGAGCATTCGCACCGTGGAGGTACCGAGGCAGCCCTCATGCCCCCAGATATGAAGGGCGGGACGCCAGACCGGCACCAAGAGGCAAGACCCCCGCAGCACGGCGAGTTGTCCTCCATGAGGGTGCGGACAGAGGCCGTGGAGGCGCCAACAACACGCCGGCCCGACAGACATCATCTGCCGCTGATCACCGTCGCCCGTCCAAGAGGTCCCGCGCCGAGCGGACGTATATCCCCACGAATCCCACGCCTGCCTAGCGAGCGCGTCAAGCAGCGCTCCACACGGGCCCCCACCAGGCAACAGACGGTGCATCCAGCTCGCCCGCCGCCTCCCTCCCAGAGTCACCGGCCGGTCCGCTGCCAGGGGGACGGAACGCCGCGGACACGCGGCCATGGGGACCCGCAGCAGACCAGAGACCAGAACAGGGGGTGGGGGGACGAACCCCTCAAAGCCCCCCCCCGCAAGCCGGGCGTGACAGCACCAGCCCCGGACACGGGCATCGGCCACCCGACCAACCGGGCCAATGCGCGACGGGGCTCCCCAGCCTGGCTGTGACGCGGCCAAACCAACGAGATGCGGAGGACGCACCACAACAACAGGGGCACGGCGCAGGCGACCCGGGAGCAGACGAAGAAATGACAGACGCCCCCGGCCCTCAGGAGTCCGGTGGCCCCCCGCCCGCCACCGTGTCCCGTCCGATGCCCCCGCAACAGGAGCCCTCCACAGGGAGCGTACCTGAGGGACACCCTGACACCGCCCCAGGGCACCCCTCCCGAACTATCACCACGCCGGACCAGGACCGGGAGACCATGGCCCCCCTACCCCCCAGACGACCACAACGGAGGAACCCGGGTCTCTTTGACGGAGAGGAACTGAGGGCAATCATCGACATCAACGCCAACACACCCCCGTGCGGGCTGGTGGCAGCACTCCGGAGACACCTCCAAGACGTCAACCGAAACAGGCTCTTCGCCCTGGTCCCTCTGCCGCACGCCGGGATGCAGATTGCGGACAACGTCGTCGACGCGTGGATCTGGTGGTTCCACTTCAACCAGCCGGACCAAGAACGCGTGTGGGTCCCGCACCTGGGCTTGGCGCACACGCTCATTGCGCCACCGACGGAGCCCAGGGCCGCGCCAAGCACCGGGGGCCTGGAACGGGCCGCCTTACAACCGAGGGCTAACGCTGTCGGCTGTCCTTCGGAGAACTTCGGCTCACCATGAACGCTCATTTTGCCCATGGTTAGGCCGCTTTGATGCAATGCTTTGGGCGGGGGACCGCCATGCCTAAAAAAGAAAAACCCAGGGCTAACGCCCTCAACATCCCACCGTACAATGGCCTGGCGGACTGGAAGAGCAGTACAGCCCCCGACAGGGGGCGCAACCTCAGGGACATGGTGGAGCGGTATCCACCAGCGGCGGAGACGGCGCACGCAGGACCCTCACGACGCGAAGATGACCCCAGCACCATCTCCATGATCGTGTTGGGGGGGGCCACTACTACCAGGTGCGGATCACCCCGCACCTGCAGGGGTGCCACTGGACCCTGGGGGCCGTCCACTCCATGCTCCTGGCGAGCGCAGCCCTGCCGGACGGCCCCACCCCCCTGCCCCAAAACCAGCCCCGAGACCCCCTGACGGCCATCGTGTTGGGTGAAACCGGCAGCTGGCCCCCGGGGCATGCCCTCTACTGCCTCTGGCGGTGGGCTCAGCGCCGCTGGCCGCACATCAAGGACTGGACAGCGACGTGGAGGTTCCACCTGGACGGCCGACAGCAACTGGAGGCCATCCCCCCAAACGAGCGAACGACGGAGACCCCCCCTACGGGAAGCCTGTGCCCCGTTTGCGCGATCCACCAGATCCGGGCGCTTGCGCTGCGCGGACAACTGCTGCCCACCAGCCGCACTGAGACGGAAGCCCAAGCAGCGCACGCAGCCCTTGTGCACGAGATCTTCAGGAACCTCTGCAGCGCCCTCCTGCGACGTCTGGGGATACCTCCAGGGCCCTAACCCACCGCGAGCCAAAACCGGGAACACGCCCCCACGAACACGTGAGGCGGCACCATCATAACCGCCGCGCCCCACCCAACACGGGACACGCCCGCCCTGCCCACTGCGACCGGTCACCGGCAGTGGAAGGGCACTATATCAGCCGGAGGACCCTCCAAGAACCGGAGGAGCACTGCGGCCGTTATGAGACAGCACACCGCCGCGCACACGCGGCAGGGGCCCCACGGCAGCCGGGCTGATGGGGAGACAAGGCGGCACCCCTGGGACCGCCTCATGCCACCAGGGGCCCCTACGATGGGCCCTCAAACCAGCGGCTGAAGGACCAGCCATAAGCCGCGATGTCCCCGGGCAGGCCAACCTTGCCCAGGAGTGCCCCCCTGCACAACCCAATGACGCGCGGCCGCGCAGCGCACCCCGCCAACACCTGTCGATCCGGTGCACTGGCGAGAGTGGCACTGGGCTACCCAACTTCTGCAGCGGACGCTTGCGAATGCGGGCCAGCCTTGGCAGCCCTACAACCCGTGCTGTAGAGCACAGACACTAACCCGATAACCCCACCAAACCCATTCCTCCCACGTATCCCGGGCGAGGGCCACGCTCCCCACGCCCCCGCAATCCATCAGCGTCAGGGAACGAGAAGGGTACCCCGACACAGACCTATCTTTCCGCCTGACCTCCCTTTCCCGAGAGCCGGACACGGGGTGGACCAAGGGGTGCAGCCCAACACACGGGACCCACGGGGCTGCCGGTTAACACGGGAATATTACACCGAGCCCAGCCCGCCGCGTCATGCGGGATCCCCCAAACTTCTGAGCACATAATCCTCGAGAATGTTACTTCCAAATGCAGGGGATCAAGAGATGAATGTGCCACCAGAGCCGACCCGCATAACCTCCGAGAAAGTTATACACCAAGGCACCAGGTCACGGGGCGCTCACAGCGGCACTACTGGGGAGACTACAGCGCACGCAACCTGCGAGAATGTTGCGAGGGGCATGTTTCCCGCAGCCCCGAAAGCTATCAGCGTCGAGGAGCGAGAAGGGGGGCCCGCCGCTGACCTATCTGTCCGCCTGACCTCCCTTTCCGGGAAGGCAGACAAGAGGTGGGCCAGAGGCCCAACGCGCGGGACCCACGAGCCAGCCGGCCCCTGCCGGCGAACACGGGAGTGTTACGCCGAGCCCAGCTCGCCGCGTCGTACGGGGCTCCCCGACACCAGAGCACATCAGCCTTGAGAATGTTACGTCCCAGGGCGGGGGTCCAGGAAAGAATGTACCACCGGCACGCATGACCTCCGAGAAAATCATACACGAGGGCACCAGATCACAGGGCGCCCAATGCAGCGCACATGGGGTCCCGACGGCAGGGCACACAACCTGCGAGCATGTTATGTCCAAGGGCAAGGGGGTTGAGGGCGAAATGCGACAGCAGCACCAATGCGCGTGGCCCCCGAGAACGTTGAACACCAGGGCACCCAATCACAGAACACTTGTGGCGGCGACGACGGCAGGGGGTCCAGAGAACCACCACTCCTCGCTAAAGGCTGGCCCGCCACCAAGCCAAACCACCCTGACCTCCGGAGTAAGAAAAGGTCACTGCCATGTCTTTCTTGGGGGGCTTGATTCAGGCCAAGCCCCCCTTAAAACCCTGTTGTTGATGCCAAGACTTACTTAAGTTTTTTTATCTCTCTTTTGAAGGTTAAAGTACACTTTCTCAAAGTAACTAGGGTTATAACCGTAGCCCCCAATGAAGTTCACCCCTACCAGTCAACTGAGCGGGGGTCTCTTCCTTCATGGAGGTTATACCGAAAGAAAATAGGCATTTCATGCCTAAGGCCTTGTAGATTAAGCCTAGTGGTCCCCCACCCCAAGACCCCTATACTCAACTGTTTCTACCACCTATTGTGGTTTTACTTTTTAACTGTTTCTGAATTCAGTTGCTGGGCCACGTCATATTCTGTGTCTGGCCTAACTCCTTTGCCCCATATTCCTAACCAGCTCCATTTCACCCAAACGAGTGCACATCAAGTGCTTGATGCTAATTTGGAGGCTAGAGTCAGGCCAGTTTTCACTTAAAGTCATTTGTTTTATAAATCTGTGATTGAATCTTTGTATTTGAGCCTGCTGTGTCTATCTGCAGCCCTTCTGTGTTACACTGGATTTCAAAACTATTCATTGATTCCATCCATATCCTGGTCTGGCTCTACCTGCTGCTTTGGTTTGGGTTTTCAACATCAAAACTTGCAGGATTTCATCAAAATCATTAGGGCACTAATCAAGGACATCTTTCTGGTAGCAGAGGCAACCCTTGGGAACCTTTCGAACCGACTCTGAGAAGTACACAAGCCAAAACCAGAAACAAAATGTCCACACCATCAGTACAGATGTCTGCCAGGACCTGGCAGAGTCGGAGTGTACAAGTTCAACTTGGCAACAGTGGGCCCACCTCAATGAGTGAGCCCAAACTCAGAGCCGCATCTGGGTCTCAAGAAGATCCAGAACACAGGAGGGCGGAACAAGATGCGCCCAGACTAACCACAGAGGCCTTAGCGGCCCGTGGTGATAGCCTTCAGCATCTCCGCCAAAGAGTTGCTGCGTTGCTCTCCAGATCTGTATGCCCTGCTTCTTCTTCAACGGCTAACCCAGGTGGAGGATCTGAGGAAGAGGGCGAATTCAGAAGGAGAATCAACGAATATATTCTCCACGACGAGTACTACAATTCCGTCACAGGTGAAGATGGAGAGGAACCACTAGACGCCTTGGGATCCCCACCGTACACGGACATGGGTTCCTGACCTTACGCCGGCCCATCTACGGACCTCGCCAACACAGTGTCTCTACCCAGGCGACCTAGAGGGCCAGTATGGCGTCCGGAGCTGCCAATCACTAGCAGGAGCCCTGGAATGTACCCCGCATATGTGAAAGCTCTGCATCTACCAGAGCCAACTCATGGGGCCCTGGACCTTACGGCCGAGTTACTGGCCAAATTACTGTCTGGGTCCGAAGACCCTGATGTGACAGCCCTTTCCGAGGCTGTCAAAGCTAAATTGGGTATCACTGAACCCTTACCCCAGCCAGCACTGGCCTCATCCTCACCCGGACTGAGCACGTTGGCTGATGATCTCAAAAGCTCAAGGGTGTCCAGGTGCTACCCAAGGTCACTTGCCCCAGCCCTTTTCATCCTCGCGCTAGGACAGTCCCTATTGCTGACCTACAGGACGTGCCTGTGACAGAGACTGAGAAAAGAGGGCTGTCAGCCCTGGCACCCCTTGCCGGCGTACCCCCCCCCCCTTTAGGCCTAACCCCAGGGGGTGCGAAGAGTGGCAGACCGATTGCACGGGCGAACATCCAGCTGGAATTGCCGGAGTTCGACCCGAAAAATCTGCCCAAATGGGCTGAAGAATTTGCTGAGTTTCTTTTGCTAACTGGCCAATCCCATGTGGATGTGGCCACTAAGTATTCACTGCTGAAACGCTCATGCAAAAAGAAATTTTTGCAAAAACAGGTGAAGCAGATTGTGAAAGCCTGTTCAACATGGGCCGAGGTGCTCGCAAAACTGGAGAAAACTTTCCCCGTCTCTGAGACTGATCTCAGTGTGCGCACACAGATAGAGGAGCTACCTATGTTCCCTGAGTTTCTCTCCGCTGCGCGAGTCTCTGAATACGTGTGCGATCTAGAGTGTCTGTTTTCACGGATGAACTTGGGTTCCTATGGAGCCACTGAGCCCCACCTGTGGCTCATGAGTAGGATCCCTTCACGTACGTGGGATGATTGCCGCACTACCTCTGAGAGGAAGAGTCGGACCCACACGTACGACGACCTGGTCGACCTGCTTATCGAGCTAGCCCTTGAGAGGGAGAATGACTCCCAGATGGAGAAATTCCTCAAGAAACACTTGGGTCGAGGTGGTTCCTCTAACCCCGAACGTGGCGAAGGGAAAGGGCCTAAAAAATCCCACTAACGCCAACCAGGGTGGTGGTAAAGGAAGGGATAACCTGCGTGCCTTGAATGAGGTTAAGCCTGAAGCAGGTACACCCCCGATGTTCTACTGCAAACCTGTCAATGACAAGGGGGCACCTTGTCATGCCCCTGATTGCGACCACCGCAGTGGTTGTATGCTGCAGATGAAACGACAGCAGCACACCAAGGATGGGAAAACTGTGACCCATCAGGACCGGTTCAGGTGTACCATCAGCTGTGGTTATTGTGGCAAACGTCGTCACTCCGAGGACGAATGTCACATAAAGAAACGAGAGAGTGACAAACACAAGATGCAGGAGGCTGAACGCCAGAAGACCCAAACAACCACCAGAACTCCCCAGAATGGGGATAAAGGTGGTAAAGGAGGTGGCAAGGGGGGTGGCAAAGGTGGAACCTCTAACCCCCAGAGGCGCTCATCAGCGCCCGCTACTTTCCCCTCTCCTGCCTAAGGTGACCCCAAGAAGCGCCCACAGGGGAGTAATGCCTCCCCTGAGGGGAATAACTCCAAGAAGAGGCGGCTGGCCTGGATGGCCAAGTCCCTCATGGCTGCACGGGTGGATGTCGAATTCCCTGCTGGGCAGTAGGGGGGCGGCTCCGAAGAGGAGGACTTGGTTTTCTGGATCCACGTGAAAATTAAGGATCAAATTTTTTGAGCAATGCTTGACACCGGCGGAACACCTTCTATAGTGGCCCGGCGCCTGCTAAAGACTTTCAAGAAAACTAAGACAGTTGCCAAAAGACCAGGGGACGGGTGTACCCTCCATTCCTTGGGGGGAGTCGATGTTACTATTTGTCTTGGCGATGAAATTGTGACCCAACACTGCAGAGTGTTGGACACTGACGCCTTTGACATCGTCATTTGTACCGACTTCCCGCGAGGAAACCCCCAGGTAAAATTGCTGTCTCTCCAGCGCCCCTATTCTCTGCACTGCGACTTTGGCAGTGGACTCTTCTCTGTACCTTTTGAGCTGTCAGGACGAAAGAAGTCTGGGCTGCGCTACGCAGCCAAGACTAACTATCGTACTGAAAACTACCAATTGGCCTGTCACGTTCTTGAAAGTGGACTGGCGGCCCTTCAGGTAACTCTGGATGAGATCCAGGTAGAATTGTTTGCGAGCCAACAACAGCACTTCATGCAGTTGTATTGCTCGAAACATTTGAACAACGCTTTCCGGTTCTTCTGGAAAGCAATGAACCTAGCGTATGCTGACCCTCCTTTCTCCTTGCTCGCGAAGGTTCTAACCAAAATCGCTTATGAGGGAGGAAGGGTTGTCATGTGCACCCCTGACTGGGGTTGCTCAGGTGAACACGCTTATTGGCGCCGTATGCTAGACTGAATGACCATGGGAAGAGTGCAACTCCCTGACGATCCCATTTACGTGCCTGAGGACTCAGACACAGCTATGCAGGCCCCTGAGTGGGCCAGTTTCTTATCCATTGTCGATGGATCCCTCAATCCTGTACCCCTGTGTGATCTGGATCAGGTGCTACTGAAAGAGGTCATGGCCACAAATCGTTGCCTGACCCTTTCTGATCTCAAAAAACGATCTCCTGAGCACCTATCTGCCACGCTAACAGGGTGTGAATCTCCCGATGGCTATTTGGATCCTGCAGCTGTAAAGGAGGATGCTGACGACCAATTATCTGAGATCGCCAGCACTATCATTCCTGTTGATCCCAGCTGTGTTGAACTAAAACACAGTGCCTTCCTGGCCCAGCTGTTGCTGGAGGATTTAGATCTAGGGTCAACCTCAGGACCAACTTCCCCTGTTGGGAAACCAGTGCTGCACGTGAACTATATGCACTCAGGTGAACCCGTGGCCCAGAGTCCTGATGCTTTAGCGTGGCCTGCTTCTAATAACATGCCACTGTCTGAGCATGACACACAGGAACTCCGACGGCTGTTGTACCTGAAGGCCAAAGGTATTGAGCGCCAAGGGCGCCTACAATACCTCACACAGACCTGGAAATGCTCCATCTGGTCTGAGGAGGACGATGATTCCTACACGCTGCCTGACCCTGAGATACTCCTAGTGTATTCTCTGCACTATGGGCAGCAATGTCCCTCTGAGCGGGACGATGGTTCGGAACCTGCCGAAACTGCTGATTGGCAGAAAAAGAAAGAGCATGGAAAGAGCAACCTCCATGCTGAGGAGGATTTCCTGCAGAAAATCGAGAGTCTTAACCTTGACCCCCGACTGAAGAAACTGCTCCTAACCTATGAGGAGGTGTTCGGCGCCCTGTCACCTCCCCTTTCCTGTAAAAAGCTGGTCCAGATGGACCTGAAAGTGAACCCTGATTTTGAGAAGACGCGAGTGAGGCATCGTCGGTACCCCGCTCCCCAGGAACAGGTTGAAGAAATCGAGCGCAAGATCCAGGAATTTATTGATGCTGGCCTGGTGGAAGAATATAAGAAGGGGGACTACCCCCATCACTGCAGTCCCTGCTTCCTGGTTGCTAAACGACGATCGACTGCCCTACGATTGGTTGTTGACTATGGTGAGGTCAACAAGAAAACCCAAAACCACTCAGGGAGTATTCCTAACATGGAAAATACCCTGGAGCGTATAGCCAAATGCAGGTACAAGACCAAAATGGACAAACGCAGTGGTTTCTGGTAGGTAGACCTAACCGCCGCAGCTCGGGGACTGCTGGCTTTTATACCCCCTAAGGGTCGTGTGTTTAAGTGGAAGGTCATGCCTTTCGGGGTCGCTAATGCCCCAGCACTCTTCCAGGAACTGATGAACAAAATTTTGTACATACTGAGGCGCAGACCTCTAGTACATGAGTTGATTTCTCGAGGTGCAGAAATGGAGGCCCACATCGATGACGTGAGTTTGGGTACCAATACCCAGGAGGACCATGTCCTTCTCCTCCGTGAAGTTTTCATTGTTTGTCAGGAAAACCATCTCCGAATCAAACTCGACAAATGCGAGTTCATGAAAGAGGAGATGGAGTATTTGGGTTTTGACGTGGGGTACGGCTGGTGGAAACCCGCCGCGTCTAGGATGCAGCCCCTGCAGGACATGCAATTTCGCGATGGCCCTAAGAAGGCTCTACACGACGTGAGGACTTTTGTGGGCGCCTGTAACTTCTATAGGCGCCACATCCATAATTTTACCTACTCCTCTGCCCCTCTCACTGACCTAATCAACAAAACTACTCCCTGGAGGTGGACCGCCAGAGAGGAGGAATGTTTCCAGGAGTTGAAGAAGAAAATTGCCTGCTCCAACTGCCTGGGAGTACCCCGCCCTAAGGGCGAGATAGTCCTGATCACTGATGCCAGTGATGTAGGAGGGGGTGGAACGGTCTACCAATTGATTCGGGCCCCGCGTCGTTTGACGTCATCCTGACGCCAACCTGACGCTAAATTATCCTGACGCCTTCCTGACGCCACCCTGACGCCTTCCTGACGCATCCTGACGCATCCTGACGCGCTCCTGACGCCTACACCTCTACCCTGACACACATATGACGCTTGCCTGACGCCATCCTGACGCATCCTGACGCCATCCTGACGCCATCCTGACGCCATCCTGACGCATCCTGACGCATTCCTGACGCCATTGGACTATCCTGACGTTCCCTGACGCCATCCTGACGCCATCCTGACGCCATCCTGATGCTGTCTTGACATTTTCCTGACGTCATCCTGACGCCATCCTGACGCATCCTGACGCAACCTGACGCCATCCGTGATACATTCCTAACGTCATCCTGACGCCATCCTGACGCCATCCTGACGCAATCCTAACGTCATCCTGACGCATCCTGACGCATCCTGGCGCTCCTGACGCACCGTGCCGCCCTTGAAGCTCCAGGCCCAGTTGGAGTACCTGGGTGCCACCCTAACCCTATCCCGACCTACAATTTTTGCAAAAATTATCCAGTTCACCAAAAAAAAAACAGTTTTGCGCACCATTGCACCTACCCTTACCCAATATGGCAATGTAGCATGCAACCAAAACACTTCAAATCATCGAACAGAATCTTTAGAGTAAATTGCAAACGATCATTGTTAGCAAAAATGGACATTTCTTATCTTTGCACTTTCCTTACGGTGCCATTCCGCAAAAACATGTTTTCTCCCCGAACGGCCGGCACCGGGCAATCATGTCGATTTGCTGCTCGGCATTGTGAAGTGCACATGCAAATATGAAGAGCTTCGCCACCGTGTCGTTGTCATAAAGGCCTCCACGGCGCTTCCGCCGCTGAAAAACCCCGAATTTCTTGATGTTGGAGAAGCAATTCTCAACGATGATACGTTTCTGGGAAACAAGAATGAATATCCACCAACAAGATAAATACACTCCTCCCCGGCCAGGCTAACAACATGACGAATGAAACGAATACCTGGGAAATTGTTCTGTTGTAGAACCGGTTGTAGGCATTCATTGCAACTGGTTGTCCGTGCCGACCTGGTTGCGGAACCATACGGCCCCTTCCACGCCCCATAGCAGCGGCAGCTGCACCACGGCCAAGCCCACGTTGCCCTCTCCCAGCACCACCAAGCAACCTTGGACGCGGTTCTGCTGCAGGTCGTGCTAGTCGCGTTATCATGTTTAGACAAGTACGATAATGCAAATCGCCAAGCCGCATATCCGGCATAGGTCCGTTCCATACCCATGGCAATGCAGCGTCCATGTCTCGTGTCATGTCAGCGTCATAAGCTTTTGGTGGATACCACCAAGAACAAGCAATAACCTCCGACGCCCAGTTGATGAACACATTGAAAACAATGGCATGCCCCTTCTTATCACCCTTGTTAAACCATAGCACGCGGCGGAGAGCAGGATCTTGTGGCTTGGCAATGTACACATGCGTCGAGTCCACGATGGCAGAGATGTAGCGCATAATCGGGTGCTCGAATTCTACATAATCCCAGCGCCGTGCAAAAGGTATGGCGAATGGGTTCCACTCCATGATTTTTGCGCAGACCGAATCTAGGGCTTTGCGGACGGCTTTGCGTGTGATTCCCAACTTTTTCGACACCCTGAAAAACAGCACATACAAAAATAATTGACATCCTGACCAAGCGTTCTGAAACGGGAGCCTTCTCAAAAGTTGCTTGGAAGGGCGGAAGCCCAGCAACTATGTCTACCACCCTGGTAAGCTGCTCGCACATGCGCTGTTGCGCGCTGACACACAACGAACACACAGACAGCGCGCTGACACCCAAAAGACACAGAAATGACACACAGACAGCGCTGACTCACAAACGACACACAGACAGCGCGCTCATCAATACCTTGGATAGCTTTTGCTCCGCTTCGCGCCTCAACTGCACTTCAGTCATATCCACCTCAGCAGCTCGACGTTGGTTGTGTGCCTTATCCATTTCGACGTCGCGCCTCCTTCGCTCTTCTTGCGTCAGCAAACGTTCTAAGTCACGTCGCATCTTTTTTCCAGTTTCCTGCCAGATTGAGGCTTGAGATTCTGCGGCTTGTCTCATTGCCTTTTCCCTGTCACGCTCCGCTTCGATCCTTCGACGGTACTGCTCCTCCTCCGTCAGTTGGGCCTGTAATGTCGCACAACAATACGGCAGGAGTGAACGAGGTTTCCGAGAGCTCCGGTGTACACCAATAGATATGATTCGCTCCTGGACTAACGCAGGACAATCTGATTACGGGTAAATTGTGACCTCATGCTTGACCTGAATGAACTTCTTCCCACTTTTTCGACTTCTTCACTCTTCCTCCTTCATGAAGTTCCTGACTGTAGCAATGATGGGCGTTGTGTATAAATGGCAGGGACATAATCTGTGAAAAGTTGTAAATTGCACACCTGTGAACAATTTTCTTGTAAACCATTTTCTTCTTTTCGGGATTCGCTGCCGTCATACCCGCTGACCGCGATTCACTTCAACCACCTTTATCTCACAAAGGAAAGATATTTTTCTGTTCAAAAAACAATTTTCGGCATTTCCTGCCATAAAGCCTTCTAAAAGATGTTCAAAATATCTCATTAGGTTTGTGCCCTGTACAACATTTTGTCTTTTATGTGTAATCTATTTCTGGTAAGTATCAACCCCGGAGGCCTGATTGACACCCTGAGATGCCATCAGGTCCTGGTTGCGCCATCCTGACGCTATCCTGACGCTATCCTGACGCTATCCTGACGCCATCCTGACGCCACCATAATATCCTGACGCCACCCTGACGCCATCCTGACGCCAGCCTGACGCTCCCTGACGCCATCCTGACGCTATTTTGGTGTTTTCCTGACGCCATCCTGACGCATCCTGACGCAACCTGACGCCATCCTGACGCCAAACTACCCATCATCCTGACGGCATCCTGACGGCCATCCTGACGCATCCTGACGCCATCCTGACGCCATCCTGACGCCATCCTGACGCCATCCTGACGCCATCCTGACGCCATCCTGACGCTATCCTGACGCCATCCTGACGCCATCCTGACGTCTTTACGTCGCAGGGCCCGAATCAAATGGCAGGAGCTTAACCCAGCTGAACTAACCCACTGCCATTATCGTACTAGCGGACTGAACCGTGATGGCTCCTTGAAGCATGACTATCCTACGAGTGAGTGGCGACTGGTGCCACTGGGACACTGGAACTGGAAATTGAACCAAGGTTGTTCCAATTACAGCACCTACGACCAGGAACTCCTGGCCGGTATGTTAGTGCTGTCATCACAGTCCCGACTCTTGGGATCTAACCCTATTGTCTGGCTCTGTGACCAGGAACGGGTGAAGTCGGATTTACCCGAATAGGTGAGGAGGAAAGAAGAGATGGCGAAGCAATAGCACTACACAAGACACATATATGGGCCAACTCCTTAAAACCGGTTTTTTTTCTCTGTTTTCTGCTCTTTTGGTGCCCTTTCCTACCTTTCATTGAAACGGGCACCCTCAAAATATACACAAAAATGGTTCACGGTGAGCGAAGAACTTAAGGGAGGGACAGGGTGGGCATATATGTGTCTTGTGTAGTGCTATTGCTTCGCCATCTCTTCTTTCCTCCTCACCTATTCGGGTAAATCCGAGCTGGCTCAGCTAGCACTACACAATCCCCATATATGGGCAACAGAACGGAAGAACTGAGCTCCCGTGAACTGAACCCTTATATAAGAATTAATTAATCGCCAGGCGCGAAGCGCGCGCCGCTTCTCCAGTCGCCAGATCAGGAGGGACCAGAACTTGCGTGATGCGCAACAGAGCTCTGGTCCTGTCGTAAAACTTCCTGAATGTATCGTAACAGGACCAATCACCCAATGCTGCTACCACATGCGGATCCACGCCAAGATAGATTAGTGCAGTTGCTGCTGCTCCTCGTGTAGAATGCGCGGAAAACGAATCCGTCTCCAGTTCCCCCAATTCCAGTAGGTGTTTCCTTAACCAGCGAGTAGTGAGACCGTTGATGGTATCAGACGACAAGGGCTTCCGTGGCTTTCGTAGGGACACAAAAATCTCAGAACCCTCGTAATCACCAGTAGCCTCCAAATAACGCGCTAAGCAGCGCTGCGGATCAATTGACGGTGGCGTAACATTGTGAATAGGATAACGTGCATAGTATCTCCTCCCTTTGCGCTTAGCAGAAATGAACCAAGGCTGAGCAGCGCGTTGGATATCCCTACGTGATCGCGCCAGATCAACGCCTCGGAACAAGGCAAAGAATCTCAAGGACAAAATGGCTTGCAAGCGCAGCTGAGCTTCCGTCTCCACAGGTTGCTGATGCATGACTTGTAT
Source organism: Eutreptiella sp. 'Long Island Sound 2002' (assembly GCA_964036045.1). Taxonomy (NCBI): domain Eukaryota; phylum Euglenozoa; class Euglenophyceae; order Eutreptiales; family Eutreptiaceae; genus Eutreptiella; species Eutreptiella sp. 'Long Island Sound 2002'. The sequence continues at coordinate 125,188,143 of OZ038381.1, read as the reverse complement.
AAGACGCCGTACATCATAGAAGCGATGATAATGAGGAACACTGACGAACCAGTCACGTTTCAAGTTGCGTAGCATACCCTCGAAACGTAGTTGCGAAAAGCACGGGAATAAACACACTGCTGAATACGCCATACGCCCAGCACTTAAAGAATGCGTGCGTGAAAACTTTAAGAGTTGCACCGCCACCGTCATCAGTGGGATTTGACCAAAGCGCTCCACCTTTAACAGTGGAGCAAGCGCCGCGTCTTGTAACAAGAACGTACCAAACATGTGCCACGCAGAATTGTAACGTTTCAAGGTGTCTTTCCCGATTTCATTGATGATAAGCGTCGGCTCTTCGTTGGTAGCTCCTCGCAATTGATAGTATTCACGCAAACATACGCCAAGGTCAACACGAAACGTGGTTGTGTCTCTGTGCTGTCTGGCATTTGCAATCGGAACTCCGACGTGTTCACTGCGAACTTCACGTGTTTCATCAATAGGTTCCACCAAACTTCGCGCGGCCTGTACGGCAGAGCCATGAGAACCTTCACCCCTGGTGACTCCAACACTTTGTTGACCAACTGAGGTATGTGCTTGAACGGCGGGAAGACCCACCCCGGTGAAAGTAAAGTTAGATTCTGGGAGAAGACATCGATGGCGTAAGCCCCCGGCTGAGGACACGGACTGACGAACTTGCTGCACACCGCATTGGAACTCCTTGACATCCAATCGATTTCCGGCTGAATCCAACTTTTGAACTCCTCCAGGATCCAAGTCAACACGTCCGACGGGAAGGTAGCCTCCGACGGTGTCCAACGAAGCCGAGACCAAACGTCCGCCGGATTCACCGAGGTGTGCACGTAAAACGGTTGAATCTCGATGCGATTGGCTTGTGTAAAATTCCACAGTTGGAGAATCAATGCGTTGAACCGCGGCTTGCGACCTCCCCACTTGCGGAGATACCAGTAAAGGACCATTGAGTCGGTGAAAAATCGCAGCGTGGTGTCCCTCAGCGCATACCCTTGAATCGTCAGTAGGGCTCCCCTGAACTCTTTGACGTTTATGTGTTCCTCTCGATTCAGGAACCAACCGAACGCTGCTTGGGCATTCCCTTGAAGAACTCCGCCCCACGCCAGATCCGACGCGTCCGAGTACATGTCTATGACGTGACCCATGGAAACTACGAAGGTGCGTCCCTTCCACTGGTGTAACTCGTCCGCCAGATCCATCAACTGACGTGACACGCGCTCCGGGAGCGCCACGTCTGCCTCCCAGCCAGCCTGGACTGCCACCGCCACGTGCACCGCCAGGGCGTCGCTGAGGAGTCGGATATGGGGCATGGCGAACAACAAGGAACGGATTCTTCCAAGAACGGAGGCGCATCGCCTCACTGATGGTGTGTGACTGTGTGCCAGTCTGTTCACGTCCCGAAAAATTGCTTGTAGGCGCTTTGGAGGTACCGCGACGAATCCTTCCCTGAAGTTCAGCATAAAACCAAGCATTATAATTTCTTGAGACGGCTCCAAACATGATTTTGGGACATTGACCAATATACCCAACCGATGCAAAAGTTGTACCAAAAAACGTGTGTGTTCCAGACATTCACGGTAAGTATTGCCAATGATGAGCCAATCGTCCAACTAGACCCAAACGAGTGCTCCGCGTTCGCGCACGGCATTTAAAATTGGTTGCATGAGGCGTTGCCATTCCCGTGGTGCAACGTTTCATCCAAACGGCAAAACGCACCACCTGTAAAATTCACCGTCGACGTAGACCCCCAAATAAGGTCGATCCCGCGGATGGATACCCATGTGAAAATAAGCACTTTTCAGGTCAATATTGCAAGCATACTGACCGGGTCTCAAGAACGGTAAAATGCCCCACAGAGTGACCAAACGAAAATAGGTGGTCTGTACAAACTGGTTCACGTTCTTCAAATTGGTGATAGGTCGACGGCCTCCCTCAGGATGTGCCTCGTCTGACGCTTTGTCCACTGCCAACATACTTGCACAACACTTAATGTCTTTGCGCTCGACGCGTTCCATGCAACCCTGTTGCACTGCATCCAACACGTGTTTTACCAATTCAGGGTCGGTTACCTCTGCGTGGGAAGAACGAGGACGGAAGTCGTCGGTTGGCCGATCCGGATCAAAACCGTCAACCCAATCAAGCTGCAGTCCATTGCGAATCACTGACGCCGCGTATGTGTCCTTCAACGTTTCCCATTCATGCAATTGTGCACGACAGCGCAAATAGAGTGGCATGTGGGGATGGATCGGCGGTGGCACGCACACGGCTGGTGCCAATAAATCCTCTACAGTCAAGCTACTGCTGTGGTCGTTCATCTAACCTGTCGTTACGTGGCACAAATCTTTGGGTGAAACCCTTACCTTTGCCTTTGCCTCCTTTGCCAGATCTCCGTGGATCAAAACGACCTCGTGTTGAAAACGAACGGAAAGAACTACGATGCGAGTAAGGGGAGAAACGCGTGCCTCTCAGGTCTTTTTGTAATTTGTTGCGCGACTGAAGTAGTGACATGTCATCCTTCGAGAGTAACTCTGGTGCAATCGCAGGTTGTTCAAACCGTTTATCTACTGCCACTCGCCGGGAGCTTTGGATGCTGTAGTCCAACGCACCCAACATTGCAAACAAATGTTCACATAGTACCAATGAAACAGGTGCTTCCGGAGCTACCGTTGTGTCATCTTCGCGTGTTAAGACTACTCCCAGGACTCGCATGGCGTCTTTTACCTGTTGTTCCCAACGACGCTTCTCTGCGTCCGCTGGATGTTTGTGCGTTGGCGCGTTATTAACAGCTGCCCTATGGAACTCGTCGAACACTGGAAGGTGCTTCAACATCTTTTTTCTGCGAAACTCGTCTTGCAAAACCTTTCGCTCTTCCAGGAGTGCAGACAAGCGTGAAGGAAGCGACAGAACCTCATCGCGCCACACGAATGTGGACTCCTTGTCCGACGCGGGGCCAGCGTGGTCCTTGGGACCGCTCAAAGTTTCGCATGCCAAGAAGACGTCTTCGCGATGCGACGATGTTCCTGTTCTGCCAATGTCGTCGCCCTTTAAGGTGAGTAAGGCATCACGAACCAAGGCCATCGTGTCTTTGACAGTGGCCAGTGTTTTCTTTCCTGTAAGTTTGGAATACAGTGACGCTGCCTGCCGAGGACTGAGACCACTCATTGCGCCTTCCTTTGCCAACTGTGCTGCATGTTCCAACGACTCAGAACTCAGGTTCCACGCCGAATCCGGCAATTTCAGCACGAACTCGTGAAAATCCAGTGTCTCATTTTCTTCTGTCATTTTGTTAAAATTTATATCCTTAAAACATTTTGGATTGCATCAGAAATCAAAGCTCTGGGTACAGCAAATCACTAGTTGAACAACTCAGTGAGCGCGTGACCGGTTTTAAGAGCATGGGAGGTTAATAGTGGTTGGAGCATGTAAGGAGTACTGATTTTCCAAATTTTTTTTTATTATACTACGGTTTTCTCTGAGATCGTCGACGACAGGTCGTAGCTGAGAGGGAAAACACAACTCTAAGGTTGGTAGAGTGTGGGTTCAAACCCCATGGGGGTTATTTGAGGTCAAAAATTCATTTTTCATGTATAATACCATTTTTGTGTATATTTTGAGGGTGCCCGTCTCAATGAAAGGTAGCAAAGGGCACCAAAAGAGCAGAAAACAGAGAAAACAAACCGGTTTTAAGGAGTTGGCCCATATATGGGGATTGTGTAGTGCTAGCTGAGCCAGCTCTTTTCAGAAGGGCCCACCACCGGAGAAAGCGAAACTAAAGCGGTGGTGGACTTACCTGAGCTAGTTCAGGCTGACAGTTCATCATATCCCTGGTATAAAAAATGAAGTGTCTGACTATATATCGCGCAATAACTTCGATGCGCTTATAGTTGACAGCTCTGAAACACTCGCCAAAGAGGCTTTCCAGCGTATGGATGTCCAGCTTGACCTGTCCATGCGCACTGCTGGAATCCTCGAGGGTTGGAGCCTAACTGACTATCAGTCAGAGTATAAAGAAATTCTCCAGACCCTCAGCACTGGTCTGGAACCCCCTGTCATTGACGGGCACCAGTGATAGAAAAACAACCAGTACCTGTTTTACGAGGACCGCATTGTCGTACCTGAGGTCCGACTTGATCGGTGCCTGCAGTGGTCCCATCTCAGCTCAGGTCACACTGGCGCTAATCGCTCAGTGGACTTCTTCGGCGAGTGTTTTTACTGTGGTCTAACCCTGACTGAACTGAGGTCTCGTATGCAGACCATTGTGGATGCTTGTGGCTGACATGCCAGCAAGTAGAGTGACAGTAGGGATACGGGACTGATTTCTAGCTTACCCATACCCTATCGTACTAACTCTCTTCTCTATGTGGATTTCATCGACGGCCTACCTCGCTTCGGCGGCTATGATAGTTGCCTAGTGGTCACCTGTGGCCGGTCTCTTTCACCCGTGTGTTCCCTTGCAATAAAAAAAAAACAGGTGAGCAGACTGCGAAAATGTTGGTCGAACACTGGTTCGAACCCTATGGAGCACCTAAGCAGGTGCACTCTGATGAGGATGTACGCATCCGCAATGACACTGGGTGGTACAAACGAGTGCTGAATGCCCTCAACGTTGAGGTAACCACTGGTGTGCCCTATACCCACACGTCTAACCCTCTTCGTGAGAGACAAAACCGTGTGGTGGAACAGAACCGGAGAATCCTGATGAAACAGGAACGTACCAAAGACTGGATACGCCTAGTGCCCTGGGCAGTGCTGACCATGAACTCTCAGAGGAGCTCTTCTACGGGTTTCAGCCCCCACGAGCTGTTTGATGGAGGACGACCTGCTTGGTTCTTCAAAGCCCCCTTTGCTGGGGACTTCAAGAGCCCTGTTGGGGATTGGCTGGAACACAAGCAGTCTATGGCTAACCAGGCTGGGACTAACCTGAGACATATCCGTGACCGTGAACTGAGCCGACAGAATCGCCTACCGCGACCTGCCAGCGTCAAGGTTGGTGACCTTGTTTTGGTTCACAATTCACGCCTACCCTCCTGGCCTGGTAACTGCCTACAGCACCCTTATTTTGGGCTCTATCGTATCATCAGGAAAGATGGATCTAGGATACATATCAGGTGCAGTCCACGTCTAGGTAATGAACTGCTCTGTGCGCCTAAGCAGTTGAGGCACTATCACACCCCTGATGATTTGTCCTGGGATGAGTGGCGCCTCAGCGACAGTGAGGTCGAGCGTATTGACCTAGAGAACGCTGCCAGCCCAGAGGAGGCAGACGAACTCGAGGAGATGACTGGCGATGAGATGGCAGTCGATGGCTACTACGTGGTTGCAGGTATTGCACGCCACGAGTATCAGCAGGGTTGGAAATTTCTAACCCTATGGGATGGCTATGGGCTATCTGAGGCGACCTGGGAACCCATGTCTGCCTTTATACAACTATATGGGAGTATTAGCCCCATCTTCCGCTCCTACCTCGTTGAGAACAACGAGGGACAGTTACTAACCCGTGCTGAGACTCTGTCCCAGCGGAAAAAGAAAACCTAATTTCACTGTGTCAGTCTACTGACCGTCTTCTAACCTCCCAGGGGCGGTGAGCACACTTGTGCTGAACCGCTAGACCTACTCAGTGTGTGCCAGGACAAGCTCAGAACTCCTGTGGAGCTCCAGTTATGTTGAATGTACTAACTCCCACCTGCAATCAGGTTCGGCGGTCCAAACACCTACACATCCGCTGCTTGTGGAGCACTGTTCCTCCCCTGGACTAGTAAGCCACCGTTCTTCGTTGGCTCCCAAAGGTCATTACATCAGGGCAGTTCCCATGCAACACATGGTCAACAAGGCACACACCCGCTGGGTGGCTGCAAACCTGATAAGCGGCCATCTGGCTCACGCTGGTAACCATAGGCATGGGACTGCAGGGCACAGCCAGGGCAGGGAATGACAAGCAAGGTGTTATGAAGCACGGTGTGTCTTCCCTCCTTGGGGACAAGCGTGCCCACAGTTAGGACCCCTGAATGGTCCAGACCCATAGGGTTCTACCCTTCCTTACAGGGTTTACCATACCCCTAAGTGTGCTACGTATGTCTGTATGTGTCTCACTTCTCTCCCCGTCGTGGCTCCTGGAGACCAGGCTTCGCTGACGTCGGACCGAAGGTCCTAATCAGGTACTATTACCACTCCTATGGCGCCCAATTTCTGTGCTGACGCCTATCCTTGGGGGAGGATGGCAAAAGCCCTACCTACTAGAGGGGAGGGTTGAAGGCTTTTAATGTCCTGGCCGCTCTTGCGACGGGAGGGTTAGGGGTTAGCGGGTTAGAGGGGAGGGATGGCCATGTGTGCTAAGGGCATACAAAACACCCATTCTTCTAAGGGCCAAAAGCTAACACACTCCCCTGCCCACATGCAAAAGCACGCGGGACAGGAGACACCACTACACTACACTCACTAACGCCAGTACCAGCCTTCGAAGGTAGGGTGAGCACTCATCACTTGCACTCATCACCTGCCAGGGTTGCTGACCCTAACACCTACACACGCTACTGGGGGTTGATGTCACAGAGGTCTCGCGCCCTATTGACCCTCCTCTGAAAGAGCAAGAGAACACAGCGCTACTAAGCAGCTGTGGCCTAACAGGGACGCCACTACGCGTTTCCCTGTCAGGGCTTGGAGGGAAGGAGTGCGCAGTTTGCGTGCACAGCGTGTATGTTGAAGATGTCGGACTGCACTCGCCACTCACGGCTGAGTTGCAGTTTGTTGATTGTGTGATCAGCGCCCGTTTTAGCTTGCGCAGAAAAACTCAAAGTCGCGAAAGGCCACTGCAGCTGCACCAATTACCCTCACCTGCCCACCTGTAATACAAAGGCTGATGGACCTGGCAAGTGGCGGAGGAACCAAGACAGCCTCCACGTATTATACGCTTCTCAGGCTGCCCTATAAAAAACACTGTCCACTTACCAGGTTGCAAGCAAGCAAGCTTAAGGAACTCCACCTGTTCTCCTAAAGAACGTAGGGTGGAGTCCCTGGGTAACCTAAACAAGAGTTTTACCGTGCGCAACACGCGTGGCCTACCCTTTAATGCGCCATATGCATGCACAGGTATGCACAATGTTTCCTTTACTCCTAATCTTAACCATAACAACAAACCACAGCTTGACTCAACCAGGAGGTGAGCTCCTCTGGAGCTAACCTACCTCACTCACCACGCATCATGTGAATGCGGAAGGTTAATACGAGCGCAAAACAACCCTAAGCGCTTAAACAATCCTACGGCAAATTATAAACAACCCTAAGCGATTAATGCACTTTGTGTCATGCACGCTCTTCTTACCTTGTCCTCTGCAGAAAGAGGGGAGAGAATGGCGCACTGCACAGCGCAAAACAAGCCTAGGCATTTTAAGCAACCCTATTTTAGCGCTACGGCAGCACGAACGCGAACAAGCACTTTCTTTTCTTACCTGTGAAGAGAGGATAAGGGTGGATTGGAGCACAGGGAAAGCGACACAGCGTGTGAATGCCTGAATTAGGCACATGCATCGTGAGCACAGCGCATACTCTAACCCTACGTGCGCGCTGCGTGCTCCATTCGCTTACCCTACATTTCTGTTTTGACCTGTGCAGAGCAAGGGAGGTGAGCACCCGAACCCCCAACGAACACAGCGGTGACAACCCTAACGTTTTAACGAAGCAACCAACACGAACGCAATGCATGCATGTGAAATGACACTGACATATCTGAGAGGTGGGTTGTCCACCTGCTCTGTGGTGTGGGTCCCTTTTCAATACTTTCTCCTAAGGTTTATAAACGTCTTGATGCAACTGTGCAACAAGGTCTTTTAGAACTTTAGAAACTACCGCTCGTACCTTCTTTTTCTAGAGCCGTTTACGCTTGCGTAACCCTTCTTCTGTAGTCCGCTTCTGTTGCGCTTGTCTGCGACTTTAGGTTTTAGTCAAAAAATGACGATCACTCACGTTGTTTCGTCAATTTTCTAGCGATTTGACTTCTTAAATTGCTAATCCTTTCGCTAAACCACAGGATTCACTCCCTGTTGGTGACGCGTTCCCGTGGAGGGCCTAGCCACGGGACGCTGTGGTGACATGCACAAGCAAGCAGGCAGGCAAAGCACTGCGCGCACAGGGGCATCAATACGCTCGTGTCATGTGACAAAGCGTTTCAGGATATTTGCCACTCTGCAACGAGGGACCAAAAGTATGTACAGCAACACATCAGGATATGTACACATGGGGTTAAGACTGGACTGGGGTAAGGGCATCACAGGACAATAGACACTCAGTTCCAACTCATATCCCAAACCCAGGTCCGACCCTCTCAGTGGCTGGTGTCGGCGGGGGCTCAAACACAACCCATGCCCTGCTCAGTCCGGACCCTGAAACCCTGCCAATAGGGGAGGTGTCCCGCCTAGCCACAGAGAACCAAGTGGGTCCAGGGCCCACCGACAGTGGTCCCCCATGCTCCCTTAACAGCCAGTCCTAACTCCGCTCTGAGCGAGAGATATGGCCCGGCCACTATCCCCTAGGAGTTGGTAGCTGAAAATGGGCTGTTTCAGCCCAAACTGATATTAGCTCACAAATCTCCCAAAATGGCCCCTCCTCTGGACCCGCCAGAGGTAGGGACGAGGCAAATGACCCTATGTCCCTCGAGTACGAAGTATATGGAGCCCTCACCCAACCTGGTTCCTTCTGAGGTCCCAGCATCAGGGCACCACGGGTTCATCAAGTGGGGTCATGATGCCAAAATTACCACAATTGGCGTCATTCTCAAGCGTGGCCCGCCCGGCCAGGGCAAGGCCAATGGCTCAAAGGATAGGAGGCAGGACCCAAAACCTCTATCTGAGTGTACAACGTTGAATTTAGTCCAGGCTCCCTGTAGGCATAGAGATATGGGGCCGCCAATTGACCACACGGGGGGGTGAAATTGGGGTCCGAAAAGGGGGTCATTTTGGCTACTCAAAATGAGCCAAAATTCGGGGGTGCTCCCAATTGTATATCTCCACGCTGGCTTGGAGATCGGATTCGCCATTCCATACGCAATCCACCGGGAGTTCAACGAAGAATCCCATGCACTTGGCTTCCGGAGATCTCCATGCCATTCGGCGTGGCAACAATCCCAATTGGGTCCACAAATGCCAAAATGGCAAAATCATCCACACTCACTTTGGGCTAGCACCTTGACGAAGGTTGCTTCGCCTCGCCCACGTGGTGTGCAAGCCATGGGGACCAATGTCCATATCACCCATGTCATATATGGTCCATTGGTCCATGCGTCCGGCGTGCACAAGGGGGCTGAACATGGTGCACGGCGGGCAGAAAATGTGGAAAATTGCTCAAAATGGCCGAAAATGCGCACACTCATGGTTGGGGCAAATGAGGCACATGACCCACTTGGACCGGAGTGTGCCATAGGATTGGTATCAAGTCATATGCGTCCAACATATCCTTTGGGCGTCGCCCAACCCCTCCGGTTTTGGGAATGGCAGGGTCGCCAAGTGAGCCCATGATTTGGAATTGTCCCAAATCGCCAACATGGCGGCCACGGTATGCCAAGCCTGAGAGGAGTTATTCGCCCAGTCCAAGATATGTTGGACACCGAAGTATGTACCTGCATCACATACCTGGGTCATGATGTCAATTGGGCGCAACCTTGAGATACAACGTCGCCACTTGACATCATGACGGGCAAAAAACAGCAATATTGGCACAAAAACACTCAAAAGTGCCTTGAAAGGCGCCCAAATATATTATAATATCTTCGGCTTGGATTGAGTAATCGACCAATCCTTCTAAACACAATGACTTGACACCAATGACCTCTGATTCCACATATGTGCTCCACTTGGGGCGCTTTGGAAGGTCGCGCGCGCTGCCTCCCAAGTGGGCACATGCAAAAATGGAATATTGCAAAAAACATACCTTGCTCGCAACGCATCGCTTCGGGAGCGCTCCACAAGCGTCCCTTCACGGAGGTTAGGCTTGCGAGTGTTGGTTGGGAGTACAATGACGGGCCTCGTGCGGTATGGGGTCCATTGGCGGGTTAGTCTTGGAATGGTGCACCCGCCAAATGGGCACGCGATATGACACCAAATATGGCATACAACCCTACCCACGCCTTCTACACCCAACCTAATGGCCTAGAATCAAAGTATGCCTATCTTCTAATGTAACTTTGGTCCCTTAACACGCATGCAAGTGCTTTGGTCGAAAATCGACCTCCTTTCGGAAAGCCGAATTTTAGCATGCACGCAAAATATGTTGCCCATATATATATGGAGATCACATATGTACTTTCCGGGGAAGACAAGTGATATGCCCCGGATGTAGAGGCAAGCAAAGAGGGAGATAACGCCAACTCAACATACTTCTACACGTACTTGGACGCCAAGTACGTGAAAAAGTGCACTTCTTGGAGAACACTCCAAATGAATAACCCTTTGGGCCTATGGAGTTGGGATCCTTTGGCCTCATCCTATGACTATGGGGGGCAAAACCTCATACACAGTGCCTATGAGGCACCCTAGTTCGTCCTTGGGCGCTTGAACGCTCGTAACCCTTGTTATTCCACTTGGGGGTTCAAAGCGCCTTCGGCTGCCCAGATTTTCTGGGAAAAATCTGGGACGCGGATCACTGCGGATCACTCGAAGACTGTTTCAGTCTTAACTTCAAGAAAGATCGCTTTACAGAATGATCTAATGCAGTGCACGGAACAGGCGACGACAGGCAGCGCGACTGCGGCGATTTCACGACAGTTAGAAATCGCGGTAGAAATCGGGTATTTCACCGATTTCTAACCGCGAATCGACCAAGACAGTGAAATTATGGTAATTTCACATTGACTTAATGGTTAGAAATCGGATTCCAGATTTCGCGGGTTAGAGAACAGGGATATCCCGCTGCCATGGGCCATAGGTTCTGGGTACCGCTTCACCCCCCTCCTTAGAGCAAACCCTGGGGGGGGCTCGATAACACCCAAGCGTGTCAGCGGGTACCCAGGACCATCCCCTGAAGGGGGGGGGTGTCACTTCAGGCTGATTCGCAGGTTAGGCTGCCCAAATCCCACAGTAAGACAGGTACGGTGCTGTAGCTGGTAGTAACTGCAAGTATAGTATCAAGTATCAAGTCCCGGGTCCTTGCGGCGATTGTTCGGCATCCAAAGGACCCGTTAACCCATACCAGGCGCACCTGGTGCCGGCTGCGACGGTCACTACCACAGTGGCAGTGGCATACACGGCCAACATAGGCGTCACACGACGACCGAGGTGGTCCCACAGGTCAAAAGCGACCACAAAAATCCATCAGGCTACCCCAGGCTTCCCAAGGCCGCAGGCTGGGGGAGAGTCCCCACGGGTCCTTCCTTGGGCGCACCATGTCCATATACACGACGCGAGTCCAGAGTGGTACAGCCGAACGAGCTCCTCCTTAAGGGATCGGGCATCAAGGCCGTCTTTTCCCTCGCCCCATTACCACGAAGGCCATGCATTGGGGAGTCCCCATGCAGTATGGGCGGAGGCGTCGACTCCTCAAACCACCAGTTTCCCAGGCAGACTGACCGAGGTCAGGACACCGGAGGTCGCCACCCGACTGCAAGTGCGTCTGCGAGTCGGTACGCTCACACTGGGACTGACAGTGGCGGACCGCTGGGAGTGTAGTCAGGCAACTGGGCTTCCCGCCTGGCGCCATCAGGATCTCAGCACGGCACAGCCACTAGGGCACACGGTATCACGGGCACTCAAACAGACGAATCTGTACTTAGGTACTGGTCCAGGCCGGACCTTATGTAAGAGCATGTACACGGCGACTCAAGGCGCCCCGTATTCCGATTCGCATCCCCTCGGGGGGAGAAGACAGTCAACCGCGGTGATGGACTGACAACACTTAACATACAGATGCACATATCCTGGGGAACAGAAAAACAAGCAATAAGCGGGGTAATAGGCGTGTAAACACACTCTCGACAGAGCGCCAAACCACACCCCGGTTAGGATAAGGCATATGCAGGAGGGTGGACAGGAAAACGCCTGAGTTCAGGCCATATATAGTCTGCAGACACACGTAGACTGGTTTGGATCCCGCAAGTGCCATGGGACCAGACCACACACCAAACAAATCGCAATGCCGATGACAGCGGCATCCGTTGCGCAACGTCGTATGGGCTTCAAGGCCCTAAGAGCTCAGAAAGTAGGTCAGTCGCCCTGCCTGGTTTCCCAAGGATTCAGCAGGTGGGGAGTGACGAAAAGAAGTTGAAGAGAGGGGCCATCCTCATCTGGATTCAGCAGGGGGGGGTATATAGCCACTCTGATGGCAGGTCACCGGAAGATGGAAGAGAGCAAGCAACTGAGGGACGATCCGTCGACCACACAAGCGCTCAAAATGCATCAGGGGAGAGCTCAGGGCGGCGATCAGGCGCCCCTGGCTGCAATCGCCCGGGTGAGTGCTGCCAAGTCCGAGACAAGGATCTTGGTCTTGTGCTTGCAGATGTAGTCCATGAAGGGGGAATTAATCCGCGGCACGAATGAGGAGACGGGTTCCCAGGTGTCGTGGGACGGCCCATAGCCTCGCCAACGAACCTTGAACTCCAGGCCTCCGGGTGCCGAGGCGTTCGGACGCTGGGCCAGGATTTTTTCGACGCTATAGTCGTCCTGCTCAGCATAATCGTCGTCCGAATCAGCCTCATGTGCGGTGTAGTCCAGGGACACATGTTGGCCACGGAGGTCGGGTTCCCGCACACGGAGTTGACTCTCCCGGCGCTCCCGGAACTGTCCGTGACCCACCTTGATGCGGTAGGTGTCCTCACCAATCTTGCGAACCACCTCTCCGGGTGTGAACCAGGTTTTGGTGCGGTGGATGCCCATAGGGCGGGGTCTGATCACCCACACCGGGTCTCCCACCCTGAACTTCTGCGCTGTCGAGCTTGGGGCGGACTTCTGACGCTCAGCATGCTCCTTCTCGAGCTGCTGGCGGATGTCCCGCTCCGTCGCCTCTTGCCGCACGAAGAATTCCTTGGCGTCCATGGCCATACCATCACCAGACAAGGGAAGTCCCCCAGCCAGGGGGTCCCTGCCGAACAGAATCTGGTGAGGGGACAAACCACCCGGAGTGGTGGTGTCATGATGGGCCTTCAGAGCAGGCCACATCTCCTCAAACCAGTTCCGACGTGGATTGGTGATGTGAGTCTTGCGCAGCTTCTCGAACAGCTGCCGTCCAGCCACTTCAGCCCGGCCGTTGGACCGGCTGAGATAGGCGACGCTCTTGGCGTGACGTATTCCCATGAGAGAACACATGGCCTTGAACCAGCCACCAGTAAACTGGGGCCCTCGGTCACTGCAAATGGTGCGGGGGATGTCAAAGACGGTCAGCCAATGACTAATCATCATGACTGCCACTTCCTTGACAAGCAACCCCTTTTTGCGTGCCGGAACGGCTACTACGTAGCCACTGTGGCGATCCACACAAAGAACCACACAGTCAAAGGTCTCCTTGCCAATGTGAACTTCGGGCATGGAGAAGACGTTCATGGCGACGCTCTCCATGGGCTGGTCATGAACTGGGGTCCATTGGGCTTCCCCCTTGACGTTCCGGTTATCGGGATTGCAGGCCTGACAGACCGAGCAACCCTTCCTGACCTTCTTGATGGCGGTGTAGAGATTGATCTGGTCGATCTCAAACCGGCGCTGCATGTCCAGGGCTTGCTTCTTGACCCCGGGGTGCAGCATGTGGTGGTGCAAAGCTTCACACAGCTCAAGCACCCGGGACTCCGGGACCAGCAGCTTACCAATCCGGTAAAGCTTGCCATCCTCTTCGGTCAGCCCCTTTGGCCACTTCTGCCCGTCATCAGGGTCGGTGACAGCCCTATACTCGGCCGCAAAGGCCTCAGACTTGGCGTAGTCGTTCGTCCAATCGTCCTGGAGGCAAGATTCAGGGAAGAGGTGCTTGTCGGACTCAGCTCCATCAGGGGTGAGTACTCTGACCGCTCTGCCCATCCTCGTTCCGAGGGGGGCATCCGCAGCCATGACGACGAAGCATTTAACACCCTCCTCCTCCATCAGGCGCTCCATTTCAATGATCCTCTTGGCTTCAGCGGTCTCAGCCTCATCGCCATGGGCAGAGACATCCGTCATGCCCTTGCTGGCGGGGTAGGCCCACCTACTGCCAGGAACATACACAACCGTGAGGTCGAACTTGGCCAAGGTCTCATGCCATCTTGCCCGTCGGGAGGCGGGACCAGATGGGGTGTCCACGTGCTCCTTGTGCCACGACTGCAGACTCTGATGGTCGGTGCAGACGGTGACAGGATGGAGGGCTATGTACCCAGCCCATTTCCTGGGAGCCATGACGATGGCATACGCCTTCATTTCTCGGGGCGTCCACGTCCGTCTCTGGCCTTCCGCCAGGACTCGGCTCCAGAAGGCCAGAGGCACGTGCCTCCCATCGTCAAGCACTTGCTCCAACACCGCGCCAACGGCGTAGTCGGAAGCGTCGGTGCGCAGGACGAACCCTCGGTCCGGATCCACGAGGTTCAGACCCACTGCGGATAGCAGCGCCTGCTTCATCCCCTCAAAGGCACGGTCGAACTCAGCAGTCCAGACCAGAGCCTTCTTGGACCCTTTCTTGGTCTCCTCTCGGTTGCCCTTGAGCATGGTGGTCATGGGGGCTGCATACTCGGCATACATCTTGATATACCCCGAGTAGTAATTGCAGCACCCCAAGTACGCCCGTAGCTCAGAGACCGTTTTGGGCTTTTCTCGGTGCTCAATCGCAGCCACCTTGCCAGGTATGGGCTTTCGCTGCCCGTTCCCGACTACGTGCCCAGCGAAGACCACCTTGCTTACCGCAATGGTGGCCTTGTCACTGCTGCCCGTGAGGTTGTGCCGAACCAGAAGGTCCAGGACTGGAGTGACATCCCCCTCATGTGCCTCCAGGAGCTCCTCGTAGCTCATACTGGGGTCCCCGGACGGGATGATCACGTCGTCCAGGAAGGGGTCCGCACAGTCACGCACCGGCTCAAGCAGGTTCTCCAGCATCCGCTGAAAATCCGCATTGCCGTTGGTAACGCCCATGGGCATCACCTTCCACTGGAAAAGTCCAAGTGGGGTGCTCATGGCTGTGCAGGCACGGGACTCCTCGGCGAGAGGCATCTGATGATAACCATGTTTTAGGTCAATCACCGTGAAGATCCTCCGCTGGTGTTGTTTTTGCAGCATGTCCTCAATGAGGGGCAGCGTATAGCTGTCATGCTGCGTTTGGGCGTTTAGGCCGCGGTAGTCGACCACGAGCCGCCACTCACCGGCCACCTTCTTGGGGATGACGAAGCACGGAGAGGCCCATTTGGAGTGGCACGGCTCCAGCCAGCCTCTCTCGATGAAGTCACGGAGGATCTTCTCCATTGCCTCCTTCCTCTCGCCCCTCAGGGCGAACTCCCGGTGTCGATACACACGGGGGTCCTGCTTCAGTCGTATCTTGGCCTCGCCATACGGTCCACGCACCGGTGGGGGAAACACAGGCTTTCCGCTGAAGAAGGTATCACCATACTTCTGCTTCAGCCTGGCCCTCAATGCCTGAATCTTGGGGCAATCATCGGACTCCGCCTTGGCCTTTCCGGGCACCTGGACCACGGAGCTTACTTGAGGGGTAGCGACCCCGCTCGGTTTCGGCTCAGGTGGTCTTCCGAGGTGGCCCAAAGGGCCATCTCTGGTCTTGCCTCGGAACAGGTCGCCGTAGGTGGGTGGGTTACCGCCGATTGGCTCGTCCTGGCTGGACATGTGGTCCAGCACCCTCTGTACGAAAGTGTTCCCATCATAGGAACCAGAGACGATCGAGTCCACTTCCCACCAGGCTCTGTCCTGGCCGTTGCCCTCACGCTGGCTCCCCCAGTCATGAAAGGGCTGATCCATATACCCCTGAACCAGATCCAACTCCTCTTCAGTGAGGGGGTCTTCCGATTCTCCGATGTCAACAGGGGAAACCGCAAAGCATGGCCTTCAGGGCTCCGCTATGATGCGGTTGACACACACGAAATCGGTGGTGTCGGCCTGATCAAGGCCCCCCCCCACATAGTGGAATTCCGTTGGCCATCTCTGGGGTGGCATGGGCTGTCCCTTAGCGTCCTGAAAGACACTCTCCCCAGCCGGTAGGACGACCTTGTTTAAGGTCATGTTGGCCAATGAGACCACCCAATGTCGGGTACTTTCCTCCTCGGTGGATCCCATTGGAACAACCAGCACTGTCTTGGAGCGGTGCTTGCGAATCTTCGCTATCGCCCTTGGAATGTCCCATCGGGGGCAATGGATCTACATCAAGCCCTGATGCGGACCCCAGTGCTTCTTCCACGCGGAGTCCTGTGCGCTCCAGTACTTCTCACAAACCCGCAGATGGGCGGAGGTTCCTGAAGAGAACGCATCCAGGGCCAGATCCGAAGCTCCCAGGTCCGCAACCACTCGGCTCGCCACTTCCGGCATTACGCCGTACTCCTGGTTTGCTGGCCCAGTTGGCTCAGTGCCCAGCGCGGCTACTTCGAGCTAGGAGCTTTACTGGTGGATCCATTGGCATTCCACATGGTGCTCAGGTGACGAAAGCCACGAGAGCTGGTCGTCCTGGTACAGGGTCATGGAGGCCTGGGCCGGGAGGACGCCGGAGTCCGTCTCCATCATGAAGTCGTACCCAACGATCATGTCCCAGTCCATCTCGGCCTCGTAGAAGCGACCTTGCAGGAGGATTTCCTTGCCGAGGTCTGGGCGGCTCAGCTCACAGTGGTTCACGAACTGCAGCCCAATGGCCGCTTCCTTCGTGACTCCAACCATGTATTGGCCGTTCGCCACCTTCAGCCTGACTGGTTTCCGACTGTCGGTGAGACACTCTGGCGGAAGTAGGCCAGCCTTGACCAAGCCGACCTGAGCTCCCGTGTCGACCAACACGTCGAAGACCTTTTCCACTTCCCTGCATAAGACACGGACCTTAAGGTGCAACTGCCGCTCGCGCCCAACGCGGCGCACGGCGTGCAAGCTCAGGATCTCCGGCCGTTCCAGAAGCTCAACAAGCGACTGGTGCAGGTCGTGGACAATGGGCTCAGGCTGCCCCTCTGCAGCATCCAGCTGCGGTCCAGGTGATCCTCCGATACTCTCGGATAGATCCTGAAGCACATCGAATACATCCTTGGTCGCGAAGGACGGACGGGTGCAAGGGTTCGTGCCTTCACTTGCCCTCACCCCGCCTCCGCGACTGGGTGCCGGACCGGGCCTTCTGCCCGCGGCAATCCCTTTGTCCTTATCGTTTCCCGGCGGGGATGGTGTGGCGCTTCCCACGACACCATCCTGCGACCGCCCTAGCTGGGGCCCTTGGCTGCAGGGGCTCCGCTAGGGGGCGTCGGTTGTGGAAGTAGGGGTATTCTCCTCCGCATCAACCTCGTTGACACCCTTCTTCCTTCCCCTATTCCTAGGCTTCTTGTCCTTGTCCTTGTTGTGGTCGTTCTCTTTGTTCTCCTTGTTCTTGTTGTCCGACCTGGGGACCCAGTTCATCTTGATCTCCTGGATCTCGTTGGCCAACTCGGTCCCCACCGACATCAGCTTGGAGAGCTCGTCCTTGTCGACCTCCACCTTGGCTTCCCGGATACCCGCGGGCACACGCTTCTTTGACCCGTGTGCCTTCTTGTAGCCCTCCGTGTCGGCCTGGTGGATGGGGCATGTTCAGTGGTCATGGTTGAAGCCTCGCTTCCTCCCATGATACACGAAACGGCCCTGAGGCTGAGCTCGTATGAACTCCCCAAAGGACAGCGGAGGGTCGCCAATGCGGCGGGGGTCCCTCTTCACCTTCTTCTTCCAACCCTGCTGCAGGGGCTTCCAGCTTCCCCGGTTGCTCCCCGCGCTCAGGTTGTTGGCCACGAAGGCACAAACGGCTATCTTGGCGGGCTCATCGTCGTCGTCATCGTCGTCGAGAGGCTCACCGCCATCGGCTCCCGCTGGGTCAATGGCAGCTTCCCCGCCAGGCCCCTCGCCAACGTAGTTGACGTCGCGGTCGCCGGGCCTCAACCCGCGGGAGTGGTGGAGGTTCCGGTACTCCTTGAGCACCTCCTCTCCAACCCACTCTAGGATCTCGTCGCAGCTCATCCGCGCCGGGATGGCCTGCAGACGAATGGTCTGGCCGCTCACGTCACACTCGTCAAGGCGCCACATCGCGATCTTCTCGCAATCGCCCGAGACGGTGATGAGGAGAGCGTTCCGCAGGGAGTGCCGTTTGACATCCCGGGCCACGTTCTTCCTCGTCCAAGCCACCACATTCGTATGATACTCTTTGGGAGCATCATCTTGACCGTGTGGTTGGACTTGACCCTCTTGGCTTCCTCCTTGGTGACCCTCTTGATGCATGCCTCCGGCAGCATGGAAGCATGGAGAGCAGGCGAGCCTGCTCGTCACCTTCGTTCCAGTCCTCCACGTTGCGGCGGAAGAGGGTGTATTGCCCCCGGAAGTCTCGCCAATCCCGTAGGCGGATCTCCCGACCATCATGCTGAAACTTGATGGACTTCCACCGCTTGGCAGCCACCTGCGGAGCGTCCAGCCGCTCCTGCTCGTTGAGCCACTTCTTGGCTTCCTTGAGGGTCTTGATCTTCCCCTCCCTGGTTGCCACGAAGTATAGCTCTTGGAGCACTTCCTGCAGGCGGTACCTGAACCGTCTGAAGACATATTTCTCCGCATCTGCGGGATCCATGTCTTCAGTGACGGTCACCCCCCAATCGTCCAGCTTCTCCAAGAAGCGGTCGAGGTTGAGGGGGTTGCCATCGTACATGGGGGGCTTGATGTCCTTCAGGTCTTCCCACACGGCAGCATCTGCGGCCTTAGAGACCATGAACGCCGGCCGCGAGGTCGACCCAGGTTCCCATCGGCCTCTCTCACGGACTCCCACGGCCGCCAGTTCCATCTCCTCCCCGGTATCCGCGTGGCTACGCCGTGGATCCTCCATGTACGCTGAACCAAGATGTTCACGCCGTACTCCTTCCATGTACGCCTCCTCATCACGGCGCCGGCGGCTGCGTTCAGGGGCCTCCCGTCGTACACCACGCGGCAGGAAAATGTCGAACTCCTCCAGGTCCAGGTCCAGGTCCTCACCTCCGCCGACATCCCACTCCACGTCTCCTCTGGGGACCTTATCCCTGAGTCCACCATAACGTCCACCAGCCATTTGGATTGGCTCTGGTGCTGGTGCGGGGCGTCTGGGGCGTGCCGGTGTCCGCGGTGGAGCACGGCGGTTGTGGTACTCCGCACTGAGCCACTCATCACTCCAATTCTCACCGCGACTGCCGGGCGGCACGCGCTCGTTGCGGCGGCTCGCGCTGTGGTGAGAGGGGGCGCTGAGAGAGGGGGCATTGGCGCTGGGGCGACTCCTGGGGGCTCCGCCGGGGGCGTGGTGTCTGCCAGGACCTGGTCCGGGTCCCCAGCTGTCGTCCGACGAGCCAGACTCCAGGGGTGGGTGGTCGCTGCCGACGCTCCCACGGCCTTCCAGCACGTCCAACCTCTGCTGCAGGCCGCTGATGACCTTGTTCAGCTGCCTGGTCTCGCACCTGGCGATGTCCAGCTGCCTCTGGGTGGCGGTGGCGACGTTGGCGCTCTTGACCATCTCGATCTTGGCGATGTCCAGCTCTCTCTGTGCGCGCGCGGCGACCCTGGCGATGCGAGTCATCTCGCTCTTGCCCGTGTCTACCTCGCGCTCGAGGGACTGGACCCTCCTGCGGAGGTAGACAATCCACTGCCAGGTGGAATCCGGGTCGCCGTTCCCTGGTGGGTCGTCGGGGTCTCCAGGGGGTCCTCCAGGAGGGCCTCTGCCGGGTCCGCCCGGTCCAGGGGGTCCTTCCCTGCCCGGTGGTCTGCCTCCAGGGGGTCCACTTGGTGGGCGTCCTCCAGGGGGTCCTGATGGTCCTCTGCCTGGGGGTCCCGGTGGGTCTCCGCCGGGTCGCCTCGGTGGGTCCGAGGATGGGGGCTTCTTCGTGTAGTCAAAGTCCATGTCATCATCCTCGTCCATGCCGCCCCACCTGGGCGTCTCGGTCCCGCACGCAGAAGACTCCGAGCTCCGGTAGGGAGGAGGGAGATCCTCATCCTCACCCACCGGCTGCATGGGGACGTCCCCGCCTCCCCCCCCAGCCACTCCTCGGCGATGTCGGCGGCCTCGTTCATCCTCGCCGCTGGCGGTGAAGAAGGGGTCGGAGTCGTGGGGGTGTCCGCCCGCTGGCCTCCGTGGCCTCTCGGGGGTCTCCCCCTTACCCTTCCTCCGTCGGTAGGCGGTGGGGCCACTGCTCCCATTGCTGCCTGTGTCGACCATGTCCAGCGTCATCTTGGAGGAGGCGTCCCCTTCGAAAAGCTTTCGAAGGGTCTCCACTCGGGATCCTCCCGGGGGAGTTACGCGGCGGAGCTTGGCCTCCGCCTCCTCCATCGCGGCGGCTGTGGCTGCGGCAGCTCGCCCTTCGGCTTCCTCCCGAGCACCAGCCGCCTCGGCTTCCCGGGCCTGCTGCAGCCGAGCCTTCTCCGCTTCCAACGCCGCCAGCTCCGCCTCCGTCTTGGCCCTCTCCTCAGCGACCTTCCGTCGCGCGGCCTCGATGGCGTCCTTCCTGGCGGCGTCCGCCTGGGCCTTAGCCGTTGCCTCGGCGTGGGCCCTTTCCTCCGCCTCCTTCTTTGCCCTCCCTTGGGCAAGCGCCTCTTCCAGCGCCTTCACCTCGGCCTCCTTGCAGGCAATGGCCTCCTGGGTCAGGCGGGCTACCTCGGCGGCTGCCGCCACCTCACCCTTGACCTGGGCAGTCGCTGCCTCATGGGCGGCTCCGGCCGTGAGTGCGGCCGCAATGGCCGCCACGGTCGAGGCGTGGATGGCCATGCCATGCTTCCACTCCGCAGCCTCCTGCTGGGCGATGCCGACGGCGCCCTCCAAGGCAGCCTTCTGCTGCGTGGCCCGTTGCCGGGCAACCCGAAGGTTGCAGGACACCCCACAGGCGCGCTCACAGGCGCGCGCCACGTCCCTTTGGTGGGGAGCGACGCTGCTGCTGGAGCTGGCCTGGTCTGCCCGCATCCTCCCGCGGTGGGCCGACTCCACCTCGCTGCTGGGGCCTAACTTCCTCAGGTGCCGCTGACGGGGCTTGGTCTTGGCGTGCTTGGCGACTTGGAAGAAGTCGCCAAGGGTGGTTTGGCCGGAGTGGTGACCACCACTGGCCCGTTGGGGGCTGCGGGCTGGGGTTCCGCCCTTGGCGCCTTGGGCGGCTCCGGCAGCCAGGGACTCCTGGTACTCCCGCCACTTCCTGTCCCGCTTCCTGTCCCCGGTGGACCGCTTCTCCTTCCCCGGAGACGCGCTGCTGCTGCTGCCCTGCAGCGTGCGCTCGCTCCCCGGTTCCGGGAAGTTCTTCTCGATCATGTCCCAGATGGAGACGTTGATCGTGGCGTGCGACGGGTACTCGTTGGGCTTCTCGTCCTCCTCAATCCCGTCGGGCGCAGCCCTTCGCCGGGCCTGTCTGGCCGGGTCCAGACCCTCCAGCGCCTCTGGCGGAAGCGGAAGGCAAACCCTTCCACCCGCAGCCAGTCTTCAACTGCCTGCAGGCGGTCGGGGCCCATGTCCTCTCGGAGCTCAAAGCTCCCGGGCAGCCACAGGGGAGCTTCTGCGAACCAAGGAGCCCCAAGGCTAACCGACAGTAGCTTCCTATGCTCCCTTAACGGCGAGTCCTAACTGCGCTCTGAGACAGAGATATGGCCCCGCCATTATCCCCTAGGAGTTGGTTGCTGAAAATGGGCTCTTTCAGCCCAAACTGATATTAGCCCAAAAATCTCCAAAAATGACCCCTCGTCCGGACCCGCCAGAGGTAGGGACGAGGCAACTGACCCTATGCCCCTCGAGTACGAACTCCCTGAAGCCCTCACCCAACCTGGTTCCTTCTGAGGTCCCAGCATCAGGGCACCACGGGCTCATCAAGTGGGGTCATGATGCCAAAAACACCACAATTGGCGTCATTCCCACGCGTGGCTCGCCCGGCCAGGGCAAGGCCAATGGGTCACAGGATAGGAGGCAGGACGTAGGACCTTTATCTGAGTGCACAAATTGAAGTTTAGTCCTGGCTCCTCCTGGGCAATGAGATATGGGGCCGCCATCTGACCACACGGGGGGGTGAAATTGGGGTCCCAAAAGGGGGTCATTTTTGGCTACTCAAAGGGAGCCAAAATTTGGGGGTGCTCCCAATAGTATATCTCCACGCCAGCTTGGAGATCAGATCCGCCATTCCATACGCAATCCACCTGGAGTCCAACAGAAAATCCCATGCCCTTGGCTCTCAAAGGTCTCCATGCCACTAGGCGTGGTGACATCCCCAATTGGGTCCACAAATGCCAAAATGGCAAAATTATCCACACTCACTTTGGGCTAGCACCTTGACGAAGGTTGCTCCGCGTCGCCCACGTGGTGTGCGAGCCATGGGGACCAATGTCCATATCACCCATGTCATATATGGTCCATTGGTCCATGCGTCCGGTGTGCACGAGGGGGCTGAACATGGTGCAGGGCGGGCAGAAAATGTGGGAAATTGCTCAAAATGGCCCAAAATGTGCACACTCATGGTTGGGGCAAATGAGGCACATGCCCGACTTGGACCGGAGTGTGCCATAGGATTGGTATCAAGTCATATGCGTCCAACATATCTTTTGGGCGTCGCCCAACTCCTCCGGTTTTCGGAATGGCAGGGTCGCCAAGTGAGCCCATGATTTGGGATTGTCCCAAATCGCCAACATGGCGGCCACGGTATGCCAAGCCCAAGAGAAGTGATCCACCGGGTCCAAGATATGTTGGACACCGAAGTATGTACCTTCATCACATACCTGGGTCATGATGTCAATTGGGCGCAACGTTGAGATACACGGTCGCCACTTGACATCATGACGGGCAAAAAACAGCAATATTGGCGAAAAAACACCAAAAAGTGCCTTGAAAGGCGCAAATATATTATAATATCTTCGGCTTGGATTGAGTAATCGACCAATCCTTCTAAACACAATGACTTGACACCAATGACCTTCGATTCCACATATGTGCTCCACTTCGGGCGCTTTGGAAGGTCGTGCGCGCTGCCTCCCAAGTGGGCACATGCAAAAATGGAATATTGCAAAAAACATACCTTGCTCGCAACGCATCGCTTCGGGAGCGCTCCACAAGCCTCCCTTCACGAAGGTTAGGCTTGCGAGTGTTGGTTGGGAGTACAATGAAGGGCCTCGTGCGATATGGGGTCCATTGGTGGGTTAGTCTTGGAATGGTGCACCCGCCAAATGGGCACGCGATATGACACCAAATATGGCATACAACCCTACCCACGCCTTCTACACCCAACCTAGTGGCCTAGAATCAAAGTATGCCTGTATTCTGATGTAACTTTGGTCCCTTAACACGTATGCAAGTGCTTTGGTCGAAAATCGACCTCCTTTCGGAAAGCCGAATTTTAGCATGCACGCAAAATATGTTGCCCATATATATATGGAGATCATATATGTACTTTCCGGGGAAGACAAGTGATATGCCCCGGATGTAGAGGCAAGCAAAGAGGGAGAAAACGCCAACTCAACATACTTCTACACGTACTTGGACGCCAAGTACGTGAAAAAGCGCACTTCTTGGAGAACACTCCAAATGAATAACCCTTTGGGCCTATGGAGTTGGGATCCTTTGGCCTCATCCTATGACTATGGGGGGCAAAACCTCATACACAGTGCCTATGAGGCACGTTAGTTCGTCCTTGGGCGCTTGAACGCTCGTAACCCTTGTTATTCCACTTGGGGGTTCAAAGCGCCTTCGGCTGCCCAGATTTTCTGGGAAAAATCTGGGACGCGATCTGTTATATCAAGGAAAAAATTGCGGATCACTCGACGACTGTTTCAGTCTTAACTTCAAGAAGAATCCCTTTACAGAATTATCTAATGCAGTGCACGGAACAGGCGACGACAGGCGGCGCGACTGCAGCGATTTCACGACAATTAGAAATCGCGGTAGAAATGGGGTATTTCACCGATTTCTAAACGCAAATCGACCAAGACAGTGAAATCATGGTAATTCCACATTGACTTAATGGTTAGAAATCGGATTCCAGATTTCGCGGGTTAGAGAACAGGGATATCCCGCTGCCATGGGCCATAGGTTCTGGGTACCGCTTCATTGGTTCCATTTTTTATTTTTTTCAGTTCCTGGAGATTTGTGTCCTCCATTGGGAGTATTGCTCCGCCCTGGCCCTTGGTCAGGACGTTTACTAAAACGCTGTTTCTGCAGCGATAGCCGTCCGCATTAGAGCGTTCGAGTGTACCCTAGTGGGCAAGCATGTGTGCTCTAGGGAGGGAGTCCTGGGTTCAAACCCCACTACCCCCTAATTTTTACCAACCGTTTTCATTGCACGCTGGCGACTTTTGAGGAATGCCCCATCGAAAGGACATCATTCACGGTACATTACACTGTTTTTCAAGGGTACCTACAGTGTGATAGGCTTCTATGGACTGATGGGAATTTGCTTTGGTAGGTTTAATGCATTTTCTGAGGACATTTTGGGAATATTTGAGCCTTTTTGCTGGGTCCTACTAGCTTGATCAACTACTACTCCAGAGGGGAGTAAGAAAAGGACACTGCCATGTCTTTCTTGGCGGCCTTGATCCAGGCCAAGCCCCCCCCCAAAACCCTTTTGTTGATGCCAAGACTTACTTAAGTATTTTTATCTCCCTTTTGAAGCTTAAAGTACACTTTCTCAACGTAACTAGGGTTATAACCCTAGCCCCCCATGAAGTTCACCCCTACCACTCAACTGATCAGAGGTATCTTCCTTCATGGAGGTTATACCGAAAAAAAATAGGCATTTCATGCCCAAGGCCTTGGAGGTTAAGTCTAGTGGTCCCCCAGCCCAAGACCCCTATACTCAACTGTTTCTACCACTTATTGTGGTTATACGTTTTAACTGTTTCTGAATTCAGTTGCTTGGCCAAGTCATATTCTGTGTCTGGCCTAACTCCTTTGCCCCATATTCCTAACCAGCTCCATATCACCCAAACGAGTGCACATCAAGTGCTTGATGCTAACCTTGAAGCTAGAGTCAGGCCAGTTTTCACTTAAAATCATTTGTTTTATACATTTGTGATTGAATCTTTGTATTTAAGCCTGCTGTGTCTACCTGCAGCCCTTCTGTGTTACACTGGATTTCAAAACTATTCATTGATTCGATCCATATCCTGTTCGTGCTCTACCTGCTGCTTTGGTTTGGCTTTTCAACATCAAAACTTGCAGTATTTCATCAAAGTCATTAGGGCACGAATCAAGAACATCTTTCTTCCGGCAACCGCACCAAAGCACCGACGCACACACCACCGGAGCCGCGAAGGACGGCACGGCACAGAACACAGCGAGCCCGGCACCCCGCGGACCGAGCCAAGGCAACTGGCCAGCGGACACGAGCAGGAACACCGCACCACCACGCAGGCACAGGGGCCCGGGGCTCCCATAGGGAACACGGGGATGCACCGAAGAGGATAGGGGGGAGTAAGAAAAGGACACTGCCAGGTCTTTCTTGGCAGCCTTGATCCAGGCCAAGCCCCCCTCAAAACCCTTTTGTTGATGCCAAGACTTACTTAAGTATTTTTATCTCCCTTTTGAAGCTTAAAGTACACTTTCTCAACGTAACTAGGGTTATAACCCTAGCCCCCCATGAAGTTCACCCCTACCACTCAACTGATCAGAGGTATCTTCCTTCATGGAGGTCATACCGAAACAAAATAGGCATTTCATGTCCACGGCCTTGGAGGTTAAGTCTAGTGGTCCCCCACCACAAGACCCCTATACTCAACTGTTTCTACCACTTATTGTCGTTATACGTTTTAACTGTTTCTGAATTCAGTTGCTTGGCCAAGTCATATTCTGTGTCTGGCCTGACTCCTTTGCCCCATATTCCTAACCAGCTCCATTTCACCCAAAAGAGTGCACATCAAGTGCTTGATGCTAACCTGGAAGCTAGAGTCAGGCCAGTTTTCACTTAAAATCATTTGTTTTATACATTTGTGATTGAATCTTTGTATTTAAGCCTGCTGTGTCTATTTGCAGCCCTTCTGTGTTACACTGGATTTCAAAACTATTCATTGATTCGATCCATATCCTGTTCGTGCTCTACCTGCTGCTTTGGTTTGGCTTTTCAACCTCAAAACTTGCAGGATTTCATCAAAGTCATTAGGGCACAAATCAAGGACATCTTTCTTCCGGCAACCGCACCGAAGTACCGACGCACACACCACCGGAGCCGCGAGGGACGGCACGGCACAGAACACAGCGAGTCCGGCAGCCCGCAGACCGAGCCAAGGCAACTGGCCAGCGGACACGAGCAGGAACACCGCACCACCACGCAGGCACAGGGGCCCGGGGCTCCCATAGGGAACACGGGGATGCACCGAAGAGGATAGGGGGGAGTAAGAAAAGGGCACTGCAATGTCTTTCTTGGCGGCCTTGATCCAGGCCAAGCCCCCCTCAAAACCCTTTTGTTGATGCCAAGACTTACTTAAGTATTTTTATCTCCCTTTTGAAGCTTAAAGTACACTTTCTCAACGTAACTAGGGTTATAACCCTAGCCCCCCATGAAGTACACCCCTACCACTCAACTGATCAGAGGTATCTTCCTTCATGGAGGTTATACCGAAATAAAATAGGCATTTCATGCCCAAGGCCTTGGAGGTTAAGTCTAGTGGTCCCCCAGCCCAAGACCCCTATACTCAACTGTTTCTACCACTTATTGTGGTTATACGTTTTAACTGTTTCTGAATTCAGTTGCTTGGCCAAGTCATATTCTGTGTCTGGCCTAACTCCTTTGCCCCATATTCCTAACCAGCTCCATTTCACCCAAAAGAGTGCACATCAAGTGCTTGATGCTAACCTTGAAGCTAGAGTCAGGCCAGTTTTCACTTAAAATCATTTGTTTTATACATTTGTGATTGAGTCTTTGTATTTAAGCCTGCTGTGTCTACTTGCAGCCCTTCTGTGTTACACTGGATTTCAAAACTATTCATTGATTCGATCCATATCCTGTTCGTGCTCTACCTGCTGCTTTGGTTTGGCTTTTCAACATCAAAACTTGCAGGATTTCATCAAATTCATTAGGGCACGAATCAAGGACATCTTTCTTCTGGCAACCGCACCCGCGGACCCAGCCAAGGCAACTGGCCAGCGGACACGAGCAGGAACACCGCACCACCACGCAGGCACAGGGGCCCGGGGCTCCCATAGGGAACACGGGGATGCACCGGAGGGGATAGCGAACCGAAGGGGATTTGCCACCGACGGGGGTGTACATACTATTGGCACAAGCGAGACCGAAAGGAAAGCCGAAGGGCACCAGGATGTACAAGATGACGGATTGTGCATGTAATGCTGGCTGCAGGGCGGGACAGGGCATGTCGTACCAGTTTTCAAAGCTTTTCTCCTCCCCAGGACACGCCATACCAAGAGGAAGGCCAAGCACCGCCAAAGCAGTCTCCACCATGAGGGGGGCGATGCCCCACCAAAGCATGCCGTGCCGGCCCAACACAACCGGAACAACCGGAACCGACCCAAAACAGCCACCAAGGCCCAGCACATCCAACAGCAGGACAAGCCGACCATTAGGCGGCAAAGACGACAGCCAAGGAACAAAACCAGCCAAGCATAGTGCTGGCAACAATGCAACAACCTCACACGCGGACACGCCAAAAACAGACGAGCCGCGACAGAACACACCCGACGGGAAGCAAACAGCGTAGAGGGCGGCCTACAGCGACCAAACGCGGCCAGCCAGGCCCATGCGGGCCACCGCAAAACCCCAGACAAGCCGACCACTGGCAGCTACCATGATGGCGAACTAACACAACGCGCCGGGCACGCCCCGGTCGCAACACGATGACCGCCACATCGGACAGGCCGGCCGCAACAAACCTCAGAACTAACCGAGAGGACAACAAGGACAACACCCAGCTGCGCCGGCGCGGGCTGCAGCGCGATGGACCCCACGACGAACAGGCCGACCGTAGGCCGGCTAACACAACCATGTACCAACCAAACTGCTGCAGAAGAAACGACCCGTCAAGAAACAGACCACAAGCAAGCCGGCAAACACCAAACCAGCCGGGCATGCAAAGGTCGAAACGGGAACGGCGTCCCATGGGTTTGCGACAGCATGGTGCGCCACACCCGCCAACAACCATACCCACGGACACAACACAACGCTGCAACTCTACTATTATACAACCGACCAACAAACCGCAACGAACTACTTCGAGCCCCCGGCCCCCCGGGAGAGCGCAAGCTGGACCCAGTCAGGAGGCGTGAGTACGCGTCACGGCATGCGAGTCCCGTAGCACGTGCTTCTTCAAGTCGTCTCACGCCTACTGAAAACCAACCCAGGTGGGGGTGCCTGCAGGACAGGGCCTTTGGCCTGGCTCCGGGCCCCTGGGCCCCAGAATCCGAGGTTGATGAGGATGTGCAATGGAACCCTCCCCAAATATGTGTGTGAGACTTCGGTCGTACATGCGTTACCTCTCTGGGCAGAACGCGCAGTAGGGTACTGCTCGCGGCAACCGCGGCCTTTCCCCATGTGGGGGAGCCGCTTTGTGGTAGCACGTGAAGTAGGGCTGTGGGTGCGTGAGCAAAAGCCTCTTGGTAAGACCCTTCTGGCGGCAACCCCAGTCCCGAGATGACCTACCTACCCTACCTCCAACAGTACAGCTCGCTGTCCGCGTTAACGTGGTTAGCGAAGAGTTCGATGAAGTCGTCACCGCAGGGATTGCCCTCGATGCTTTACTCTACGTACGCGTGTAGCTTCATCTCTGTCGCTAAGGTGTAGGTCTCCAAGGTTAGTAGCATCTCATTCTCCAAACACCGTAGCCCTTGGACCTTTACTTCCGCGTCCAGGTCAAATCTGATGTCCCTCAAGACCTTTACTCCATCAACAATTTCCTCGGTCTCTTCGAGCCGTACCGTCTCCGACTCTCTGTCGTCTCTCAGTACTACGAGGTGTCTTGGTGTAATTGAAACAGGTGACACGGCGAGTGTCAGTTTCTATTCTTTTCCGCAAAACGGATGACACGAAGTTTATTGAAATAATAATAAAATGCTTCAACACTTTGACGATTGTTTCCGCTCTGTTCCAGCGCCAGTTAAAATAGACACTCAGAAAGTGAAACAAAACAAACCCGACCTCTCAGTCACTCCTGCAGGCCCTGGGCATACACGACCTTGAGAAAATCTGCGAGTTGTGCACGTGTAACTTGTTCAATCGTTGTTAGAATACCACTTCTGCAAGACAGAAGTGAGAAAATGCAAAAATGCTTCAAACTGTAAGTACACGACAACAAATCTCAAATCTACGAAGTCGTGATTATATTTTGTAGTCAACAGCACTGCGTGCGCTCGCAACGTCTGTCCCTCCCAAATAATCTCTGCAAAAATCAAAACATCAAAACCTGTACTCCCCCATTAGACCCCCTTCCTAGGCTTCGACGCACTGATATGACGAAGTCATGTGAGGGCGGCGACAAAGCCGATAAAGTCAATTTGAGGCAGCATCTTTGCTCTACCTAGTGCCACCCCCTTCCTACGGGGTTGTATGCCTATTTGTCTGTTAGTGTCCACAGGTTGTAGAGAAAAGTGGAAAAAGGAATACAAAAATCAAAATAAAGACATATGTTGCAGGCAGCGCTCCGGCAGCCGCCATCCACCATACAACACCCCTGGAGTAGCGCAACGGCAGCCGCCAGTAGGTGAGGAGAATTGAATAATACAAACGGAGTGACTGAACCGCAGACACAGAACAACAATATAAGCCAATACCGACACAGGGCAATCACACAGTAAAAAATCAGGACTACCGCCACAGTGCTGAAAGCTGTGCGGTTTGTCATAGTAGCAAAAACTGAGGCAGGAGCAATGTTCAGTGCCACCAGAAAGGGCATTTTACATAGTTGTGAGCCAAGAACGCAGCGCTGGCATACATGTCAAAATGACATGCAAGTAGATTTACATTGCAACACGAGTCAAATCACTGACAGCGCTATATACAAACACGAACAATAATACTGCCATAAAAGTACAGCGCAAGTGCACGGTTGCAAACTCGTGGCGCTAAGCGCTGGAATCACGAAGGACTTTTCGCAAACCTGTAGCGCCCATGACGTCGCCCAGCCTGCACGCGTCGAACAAGACGTGGAATGCTCCTTTTAAATTCAACCCTCTCATACTGCACGATTTCTTGGAAGCGAAGCGCTTGAAGCTCGAGTTGCCGCCCTCTTCCTTCAGCGTTCTCCAACTGGACTTGAAAAGCAGCCGTCAACCAGCAGTCTCCCGTTCTGTCTGTACATAAGTCCCAGGGGAAGTTTCGCTCGGCGCGGTTGTACCCGTCCAAGTTTAGGAATTTGGTCGCATGGCGTCGCTGAGCAAACTGTTAGCATTGCGGGTGGCACTTCATTCCTTGAAGACTCCTGGTTTTCGCGTGAACTCTGAGAGTGACTCCCACACGTTCGCTGAACTTGGCAAGCCCAAATCTTCACCGCGATGGCACGTAGCTCCACACTCGTAGCTCCACGAGCGCTGGCTTCACTCTATTCTTGCCATCGTTGGTGACCAAGAACAGCGTGGCGAATACCTTCCTGCTTGCGCTCTTCCCAGTCTCTGACGAGCGTCTTCTCTCTCAGCTTGGCAGCTTCAATTTCCTCAACGCGTCAGATCTCAGTCCTGCTCTTCATGTCACTAGTCAGAATACGGCCTCGAAGTTGATATTCGTAATCTAATCACGTCACACGGCGAGTTTGAGTTTCTATTCTTTTCCGTAAAACGGATGACACGAAGCTTATTGAAATAATAATAAAATCCTTCAACACTTGAAGATTGTTTCCGCTCTGTTCCAGCGCCAGTCCAAATAGACACTCAGAAAGTGAAACAAATCGACCTAACCTCTCAGTCAATCCTGCAGACCCTGAGCATACATGACCATGAGGAAATCTGCGAGTTTTGCACTTGTAACTTGTTCAATCATTGTTAGAATATCACTTCTGCAAGACAGAAGTCAGAATGCAAAAATGCTTCAAAGTGTAAGTACACAACGACGAATCTCAAATCAATGAACTCGAGATTATATTTTGTAGTGTACAGCACTGCATGCACTCGCGACTTTTGTCGCTCCCCAAAAATCTCTGCAAAACATCAAAACATCAAAAAATGTACTGCCTCATTACACTGAAGGCCCAGGTAAGGAATCTCCGGGTTCTCCTCGAACACATCCATACCAAGCACGGCGTGTCAGGCGTCCGTCTGGAGGACTAGGAAACGTTTCGGTAATCTCTTTCTCAGCACAATCACCGTGCCGTTGTACTTCCCTTCACTCAGGCAAATTCTCCCGTCGCCAATACGAATACCACAACTCGGCGCATACTCTATTTCGCCCTCAAGTACGTGATTCGCCGCCATAATACTGCTCTTAGCCCCCGTATCAATAAAATGCTCAATTTTGGACGCTTCGGTTACTTCGACCGGCAACAGGTAGCCCTTCTCCAAAGAGCCGCCTTCCTACTTGTCGTGCCGGGGGAGTGGCTTGGCGTCCATCGGCAGCGCAAGTCCACATGATTTGGCCACGTTGGTCAGGTTCTGTTGAGGCTCCGGGAACCTTTTTCTCTTACGATTGCTTGGTCCCTCTTCTCCTTCAGTTGGCTCAGACAAGGCGATCGTGCCAGCCAGCGGTGTTGCTTGGCTTGGTTGTCCTTTGCCGTTCTCCCGTTTGCCACCTTTCTCTGCGTTGCCTTTGCCTTTTCCATCGCCCTTGCCTTCTCCTTTGCCGTCTCCCTTGCCTTTTCCTTTGGCAGGATCTTCTCCTTGTTTGTTAGCTGCAGCGCGGGCCTTCCTCTCGTCAGCTTGTTTTGTCCAGCACTCATCACGGGCCTGGTTCTTTTTCCCACAATACTCACACCACACTAAGGTTCCGAACCGGTTTTACCAATTGATTGGAAAAACCGGTTATCGGCATTAATTGGAGGATATTTTCAAAATATTTGGCACAAATAGTTATTTTGCAAACTGATTGAAACCAATTAATTGGAATGGTTCCAAATTTTTCTCGTCCTTTTCGGCAGTGCTTTTCGTTCAATTTTTGCACTAAATGGAAGCGTTGGTAGCAATCAACGATGACCAATGGTAAATTACATTTTCTCCCGTAGTTTTGATCACTGTGCGCCGACCTATATGGTCTCACTTCTTTCGATGGCAAAAATTTGGTGAGTAAAGGGTAATTAATCGGAAAAACGGGTTATTTTGAAAACTAATAATCGGCAAAACCGGTTATTTTTGTAGAGATAATCGTCTGCAACCGGTTATTATCTAAACTACCAGGTTCCGAACCCTACACCACACGATCGTCTGGAATTGAGGCGGTTGCCATACCCATTTATTTTGTTCTCCGCGACCGCCGCCACAACCGCTACCTTTTGCACGGCCATTTCCTTTGCCTTTGCCTCCGTTGCCTTTTTGTCATTCTGACAAGTACATGTGGTGGATTTGGTCGTCCTGACCAGCTTCGGGAGGTGGTTCTTGGTTTCAATCTTTGTTCTCGTTCCCTCCCTTCAGGAAATTGATTTGTGCTTTGCGTTCACCTTCCACATGTTGGTCCAATATGCGTTCAAGAGCGAGTTCTTCAAGCAAATCGGCCAGGTCCTTGTAGGTGTGCCTCTTCGCCTTCCTTTCCACAGTCGACCGACATTCGGTCCAACTCTTCTTCTGGATCTTTCGGGTTAGCAACAAGAGCTTTTCGGTCTCGGACATAAGGATTTTCAACTGGATCATAAGACTTTTGAGCTTCTGCAGTAGTTGACGGACATCTGCGGGAGTTGGTAGCTCCTTGAGCTTTTGCATCTTCTCCAAGGCTCCGCGAATAGAGGTATTGGTCTCGAAGTGAGGAAAGGCAGACTCCAACAGCTTCGGGAAGTGTACCCACGACTTCGATGTGGTTAGGAACTCGTCTACCACCCCAAGAAGTCTTTGGTTCTTGCAGCCTGTCACAATCAGGTCGGCGCGTGTCCTCTCATCTGCACAAAGTCACGCGCGTACAGATCGAGACGTTTTCCAGTGAACACGGGTAAAGGTATCTCCAGCTCATGTCAGGGTCCTCAGTGGGAAATTCCTAATTTCAGGTTGACGAACTACAATAAAATCTTTTCCTGAATTTTTCCGATATCACTGATTTCTGCCCACATATTAGGTATCACTCGATCCGCAATTTCCTGGCGCACACGCTGATCATAATTTCAATAACGGCTGCTCAAGAAATCCATCAAGGGCAAAGATCGCACCGTGCCAAAAGCCGCACTTCCGAGCAAGTCTGTCGCAAATCGCGCGGGGCAATTCGAGAAAAGCGACCAACAGCTGAGGGATCACAGACGCAACGCGGCTCTTCGGGAAAGCAGAACAGATGAAAAAGGGAAGGTGAATGATCAAAAACCCCAAACTCCCAAGTCAAATCAGAAAACAAACGCTGAGAAAAACACTCCAGACGCAATTCCAAGCCAGAATGCAAGTTCAAGCCGAAACGGCAAATCCAAGCGCCACAAGACAAAATGGATTCAAAAAACCACTCCGCAACCAAACCGTGAAACGAAAGAGCCTGTCAACGACGACATCGTCATCAACACCCAACTTCATTACAATGAAAAGCCAACGGTGGATTATGCCAAACTTTCAGAAAAGCGCAACAAGAGTTTCAGTTTCATTCCTATGGAAGACTTGGAAACCCACCAAACCACCAACGTTGTTGTGAACGACCCCAACAGCAACTCTCCATCCCAACTTCACCAAGACCTTTAAGACGAAAAAGTTCCGGAAGTCTATCAATTCCTATCTCAAGACAACCGCGTATACTCCGACTACATCACCATTTTAACAACCGAGGACATCATCGCCCAATTTCACAAACAACCTCATGAAATACATATTGGGGGCACCGACTACCAACACTAGTTCAACGAGAAGTACGAGTACTCCGCCCTGTATCCAACGGAAGACCATGCACGAGCCATAAAAAACGTAAAATTGGTCACTCCCCAAAATATCACGACTCTTAACATCATGGTTAACCTCTGGGAGTCCCAAACAAGAACCTTCATCTTCACCCCCACCACAAATTACGACTTCAACAAGGACGCCTCGCACAACACATCCGCTCACGTGTCCATGTTGCTCAATGCTTTAGCGTCGCTTGCGCGTGCTAAAATACATGTAAGTGGTACGCTAATTCTTTTGGTGTCGGACCCGAGAGTGTGTGAAGCCACGACCAGGATTTCGGATTACTCTCAAGCCTATGCCAAAGCAAGTAGGTTTATGGTTGACCAAAAAATCTCCCAAAACTTTGTCCCGTTGAGTATGGTCCTCAAAAATGATCAAAGACTTTTTGACACTTGCTCCGCCCCACACCAGGAGGGATTTTTTATGATTACTTTGGATAACCTTTCCAAGTTTCAATACACACCGCCCAAATTCTCTCCTATTTCGCCAGGCCATGACCTTGCACAAGCCGAGGCTTTTATCTCTCCGCAACAACAAGCCCATCACACACCACCAATCACCGATTATGTCAGAATTGACATTTCGCGAGACCTTGAAGTCCTCACCGAGGAAGAGGCCTTCCAATTTTTCGACAGATTAATCAAACACGACCTCCAAGATGCCTCCTCCATTACCTCCACCAATTGCGCACACTACCGCGGTGAGATAAAAAAAAGGGGCTCGCCCATTGCAAGCACCCATGCTGGTTTCGACATCGAAACCAACTCAGCCCCCTCCTCCCAAATTGCCAAAACCGTTCAATCCCATTACCCACTAGACAAGAATCCACTCATTATGGCTTTCCCCTACAACCTCTCCGCCCAGAAAAATACTTTCATGATCTCCGCCTCAAAAAGCTCCGCTAAAAACGGAGCCAAGCTCGAACCCACCGAGCTTCTAAATCGAGTGGCCTCTCTTGAAAAGGTGAATTGTATCCTGCAATTCTCAATTCTGCGCACCAAATACTCAGTATTGGTGGATCTGGATGTCCACTCCATTCCAAGTAACACCGAAACACGAGTTTCAAAACTCAAATGGATGAACGAACAATGCAAGAAAGCCGGCCTCACTTTTTTCAAACACGATAACACATATGCAGTTTTGTCCGATGCTCCACTAAGCTACCGGGCTAAACCCTCCTATACACCAACTGACGCCAAATGGGTGGTCATTTGTGCTCCACGCTCCATACGTTTTAGAGACATCAACAAGGCTACTTCACTTTTTGGTACCTCCACCTCCATCCAACCGCTGGAATCCAACCCAAGTGCCAAATCACACCAATATTTTGAAGCGCTCTTTCAAAACCTCGGATCCAGTATCCTAGCACACCAAGAAAAAGTTCAAGGCATCACTTTTACATCCGGCTCGCCCAACCTCTTGAAAAAACAGAACATCATTGATTCAATTGTGAAAGACCATGCCACCTCCAAATGGGAAGCCACAGTCTTGGTCGCCAAAGAATTTGGCTCCGAGAAACAACTGCGCTCCATCAATGAGCGATTGATCGTGGCCAAGCCCCAATGACTCCGCACCCACCCACAGTCTTTCTCTCATCCAGTTCTCAATGTCTTCACTATGTCACTACTCAGAGATACGGATTCCCCTCGTCCTCACTCCTCTCAATACCAACGGTATGATCTGTTCATCAGGCTGCTAGTTCTCGAAGCAATTTCATCCAACCATTCGCGAAGCATCACCTCGCAAGGTATTGTGCCACGCATCGAAAAAAATGCGAACACACTGGAACGTACACTCTCCTCACAATGCCTCCCGCATGCCGTGAGGATTCCGTTCACTCATCTCCGGTGTGTCAAGATTTTGATTCATCCAAGCCACGATTGGGTACTCAGCTACACGCCCAGTGTCACTCTGCCCTCTAAGTCGCAATCACGTGGCCTGTCTGATTTCTGTCATGACCGCATGAAAGGTTTATGTTTTTGCAAGTGCTTACTTCTTGACCCTTTCTGTGGCCGCCTCCATTCGGGCCACGACCGCCAATACGGCTTCACCTTAGACTCGCGGACTGGTCAAGATCAAGAAATGTCTCGGAAGTGGTCAGTATTGGACACGTGGTACCATCTCTCTCATCATCATGACGCCGTCAATTGATAACCCCCTCCCACCGGGAGTCCCCCAACCACCAAGTTACGCTACTAACACTCACAAAGCACCTAAACCTACCACACCAACAGACAACTTAATCCACTCTAAAATACGTTTAAGACTCCCTAATCATAACACTGCAAAAAACATTGACAACCTATACGCCATTATACTATGACACCAACAACAAGGAACCGACATACTTTGTTTACAGGAAATACCTACTGCCCCCTCCTTACATTCACTTCTGAACCTACACAGTTTCACAAACTTTTCTTCTGACAAATCCAACGGCACAGCGATCATCATTCACTCTTCCCTATCTCCCTTCGTCACGCAAATCAAACACAACAAGGTCAATGGATGCCTTATTGCCGTCGACCTTACAATACCAGGCTACCACACGCTCCGTATCATTAACGTGTACAATTCACATCACGCTCATCTCCGACACAGGCTAGGGAAAACAATCTCCGCCCTCCAACAAGACGAACCGTGCCACATCATGCTCGGCGACTTCAACACATATCTCCAACCTTCTCTATACACGGCTAATATCAAACCCAACAAATACTGGCCTTGGCTCCACAACCAGGTGCACCCCACCAATCCCACCACCACACCAACCCTCATTGACCTGTATCGTAAGGACCACCCAGAGACAAAACAGTGGACGCGCCCTGCAAACAAAAGGCTCCCGTCTCACACACGCATTGACCTGATACTCTCCTCTCCTTCTTCCGACACCATTTTCAAACCTTTCAACACCTTCATTGACATTCACAACGACATCTCCGACCACCGACTCGTATCCACCTCAATAGCCATCCCCACCAACCCGATTAACATATACAACATCCCACACAATTCCATTCACTACCGCCCCCTAAGCAAAGAGGAAAAGTCACACTTTACGTCCCTCAGTAAACCTCTTGACGACTCGCTCTCCAAACACCACGACACTCTCTTCCAACAGCCCATTGAACAACTTATCCCCCTGACTGCTTCCTTTTCACCCAACTAGTCACCACTCACAAAAACGTCACTCATCAAGCACACGAACACACACCAACCAGCCCCGAGAAACGGTTCCTTGACGCTGTAAATAACTTACCTTCTACTGCCTCCAGTGCACACAAACTAAAACACTTCACACACTACTCAATGACTGGACCTCAAAGAAACAAGCACAAGCGCACAAGAAACTCCACCACTCCCTCATTTCTCACAAACGCATAAAAAAGACAATCAACAACAATCTCAACCCCAGAAACACCACCCCCATCTCTCTCTATGACGAAACTGGTCAGCTCACCACCGACCCCTACAGAATGTGCAAGTCTATGGAACACGCCCTCTCTTCCCTGGGAGGCCTCCCAGACTTCGACACAGACCCAGCCTTCATCGACAGACTCATGACCAACTCCCCAAAAATACCCAACGACGCTCCACAACCGCACTTTACCAGAGACTTCTTCAACCTTCTTTTGTCGAACGCTAAACAACATACCGCACCTGGTTTCGATGACACCTCTCTTTACCTTTTCTCCATCTGCCCCCCCGACATCCAAACCTACATTTACAGCCTATGTTCCCTCCTTATCGCCGACCACATTCCTTTTCACTGGCTACAAGCAAAAATGTTTCTACTTTACAAAAAGGGCAACCCTCATAATCCTACAAATTACAGACCAATAGCACTCCTTAACACACTTCACAAAATCATAGCTTCTTACGGTGCACACACCCTCACTTACTACGCAACAACGTACCACCTCACCAACAACACACAATACAGCGGACTCCCTAACCACAGAGCCACAGACCACATATACACTATGATTGCCAACCTATCACTGCAGCCCGACATGTATCACTTGTATCTAGACTTAAATAAAGCATTTAACTCCGTTCCTCACCGTGCCTTATGGCAAATACTCTCCAACTACAACATACCTCACTCCATCATCAACCTGATCCAAACCTGTACGCCTGCCCCCACGACTTCCCCGTCGTCAACGGCTTCGCCCTCTTTGCAGCCCACTGCATAAGGGGACTTAGACAAGGATGCCCCATGTCCCCCATACTCTTTAACCTCTTTGTCGACCCCATCATTAACCACATACAATCTCTCCTACGTAAACACAAATTCAACGACCTTTTCTCCTTCATCGACGACATCGCACTCCAAACAACCTTCCATGCCACTCTACACAAAGTGCTTCACTTCCTCTTTGTCCAAGGGCCTCGATACGGTCTCTCTTTTAACACTACAAAGTCTGAACTCCACGCCCTCAACAACGCCACCCACATCACCATTCGTGTTAGTCCTACCCAACATTTCAGTACTTTCACCGACGACGGCAACCCCAGGGTTTTTTATAAATACCTGGGCACCTACTTTTTCAACAAACAACAAAAACCCAAGCATGCTCCAACTTCTACTCAACACCATTCACGCCTTTTTCGCCAACATATCCACCCTCCCTCTCACACACAACGAAATCATAAAACTATCCAACATACAACTGATACCTACCCTCACTTACCGATTAATCTACAACTCACCCCCGCATTGTGACCTTGACAAACTGGACACCACAATTTGGAGTCATATCTCCAAATTAGGCAAACTATCCTTTCGCACCCCCAAAAAAACCAAATACCCCCCCCCCGCACACACCAGGTCCAAACATCACAAAAATTTCTATCGTAACCCACATCCAAGCCATCAACCATATACTGCGCTACACACATGACGACGGACCTTCCCACACCAACGAAAGAGTCACGTACACCCTGCGCCACAAGTCCACTAACCCCTACACCATGCAACTCATGACTGCTCACTCTGCTACTTTTTAGGTTTCCACAGCCACAACATACCCACAGTCAACCCATGTCTCCCTTCTCAAATCCCCACACACACAACCATCGAAGTCGCCTTTATTTACTACGAATCCAACAGCGACCCACCAACATATTCCACTACCAAAAACACCACCCACACCACAAAAACGACCCTATGGTTCCAAGGCACAGTCGACCACCCCATGCCTCAGAAAACCACAGTTACTTTCCCAGACATGTCTACAATCTTCACCCCCAACCACCAAGTTCGCTTCCTTACTCTCCCCACATCCCAAGATATTTCCAAGTCTACCAAGCCTCTCTCACTACCCGACACGACCAACTTCCCTTTCTCTTTCACTGGCACCACCACCACTCAAAATTTCATTCAATTTACCCTGAAAAACAATCTCTCTCCCCCAAACCCTCAACACCTGCACTACTGGGGATGCCACGATCTTTTAGACGCACTCAACGCCTACCCCAACGCTACGATCGCCTACACCGACGGGTCGGATGACCCCACATTGGACACGCCATCGGGTGCCGCCATCACCTTCAACACTACACCGCCAACAACCATCTGCATCACATCACCGATAAAAGGATCTTACCCAGCAGAAGTTTATGCCATTATACTGTTTACCTACCTCCTACACATCGACACTCTCTCCCAACTAATCATTTTTGCCATTGACAACCTGTCGGTCTGCTCCACACTCCACCAAATACAACAATTGAAAAATAAACCCTTCACTTCTAACGCTAATTGCTTCGCTCTTTGGTACAACTATATTCGGGTATTTCTTCACAACACCCACCTTCACATAATTTTCACCTGGATCAAAGGACACGCTGACTTCGATGGCAATGAGCACCCTGACAAAATTTCCAAATGGGTATCACTCAACCTCCACCAACACCCAGAACACCACAACCCTGACACTTCTCACTTCATATACCACAATCATACACCACTGCCAGGACGCATTACACGCAAAACTGTCAAACACCTACTTCCAAACCATAAACACAACAACGTACACCTACCCTCTAGCACCGACTTCTACGCCCACACATCGTGGTTTTCCAGACTGCCTTTTAAATGGACAAACGGACTGTACTGTTGCACTCGTTTTCTTCCCGATTACAATCTTAACACATATCAATGCCCCAAGTGCCACACTCATCACCCC
Source organism: Eutreptiella sp. 'Long Island Sound 2002' (assembly GCA_964036045.1). Classification (NCBI taxonomy): domain Eukaryota; phylum Euglenozoa; class Euglenophyceae; order Eutreptiales; family Eutreptiaceae; genus Eutreptiella; species Eutreptiella sp. 'Long Island Sound 2002'. The sequence goes on along the minus strand of OZ038381.1, from coordinate 125,147,908 downwards.
CTCGACCCCATAACTACGGTGACCGAATGCGGCACAGCGAAACCTATTTGTGACCTCTTTTTTGAGGTCTGCCAACAACCCTTCAAACAAACAGTCATCGACTGGTGGCAACATGCAACAAAAGGAGAAAGAAGAAACTACATGTGCACGCTCATTCCCAACTCACTCAGTAATGCACTAAGAGAGATCCCACCCGACACTCCCTACTTCCAACACCTACAAGACCTAAAAACAGCCTTTAAATACAGAAGAAAACGACTCAAAACAGCACTACAAGAGACACAAACCTGGCTCAGACAAAACCCAATTAATGATCTGCACTTACTCCAACCAGATTCCGCAGACAACCCATGGAACAACCAATACTCCATCTACAGCACTTCATCTCACAACCCCACCTTGTTGACCTACACAAAAAGGACAAACACAACAGTCGCCAATAAACACCCTCACAAACACAGACACGTTCACAGCAACAACAAAAAAACCGAATCCCAACTACTTAATTTACTGTAACTACCCACATAGAAACACGTTACCCTAAAAAAGCCATCGCGAAAAGAAACTAAGCTCCGCAAGCAACTGGGGGGTTTCTGCCCCGCTTTGGTCTCCGGGTGACGAGTTTCTCCCCCCCTGGTTTTCCTTTCTCTCTATGTCTTTCTCGTTTTTCACTGTCCCCCTCATCTTCACCACCTGCGATCTGCACACCCCCCCCCCTAACTTCTTTATACCATTTGACAGATCGACGAGATGGGACCACGTTCGTGTCAACGAATTTTTGATGCTCTCTTCCAGCTCCTTTTTGTACACGATTCAGAACTTTGGAGTACGAAATCCTATATAGCGTGGTGACTTCATGCTGATTTTGGAATTGTGAAGACGTTTCCGTGATTCTCAGATTCTTTCCGGACTTTCCCCAGACGTATGGAGAAGTCAGTGGTTTCCACTTAACTGGAGGTCTTTTATGGTACCCCAGAAGATCTTTGGCCGGAGTTACTTGTTTGTTCCTGATTTCTATATATATATATAAATATATATATAGTCCATTTTATTTTCGATTCGTCTCGCGTCATAGCACCAACCACAGGGCCAATGGCGAAGCCACAGCCCACAGTAACCAGGCCTTTGGTGCATTTTGGAGCAGGGTCACACCCCCTGAGTTAGTGTACATATGGCCTCTGTCCTTGGATGAACTTCGGCTGGCCATGAACGCTCACTTGCCCGTGGTTAGGCCGCTTTAGTGTTCTGCTTGCCGGGGGGCAACCCCCATGCACCAAAAAGGTATCTCCAGCTTCCCTTTCGCTGTGACCTTCATACCACTCCCTGAATCTTTGCTGTCGTCGAGGTCGGTGTCTCCCACCTTCGAGAGTAAGACGGCGAGTAGTGCCAGCGCAGTTGGCCCATGTTTGTCACGCGCCTTTTGCAAGCTAATCACCTTGATCTTCACATCGAACTCGTCTGGCAATTACGACTCTTTGATCCTTGGGACGAAGGGTGAGATACCTTTTTGGTGCTCCTCTAACAGCCAGAGGCCAGTTACCTTGGAATGGGCTGAAACGTTCAAATCGCTTTCAATGTGACTTATTTCATATTCCTCCAACTCGTCCAAACGTCGGGACTTTTTCTTTTGTTCTTCAGACATTTTCGACAAAGACTCTTGAATTTCGGTCGCACCACTCAGCTCCGAGGTCGTGGACGCAGCCAACGTACCTTTACTGGGTTTCCACGTTTTCCCTTTTGTCGAGCGAGAAGTGTGAGAACGTGTTGAGGAGGTCGGAGGTGAGGAGGGTGGTCCTGGTTCTCGGCACTTGAATTCACCTAAGTCATGCTTCTTCCCTTTAGTCCTCTCGGACTCTCTTGTTGTTGACTCACTATTCTCACCTCTCTTCTCGTTGCTTCTCCCTGACTAAATTCTGGTCATCATGGTCTTAAACCACTCCATCTTACTCTCGCTCGCTGGTTCCCTCGCAAAGTCCACTGCTTGCTGCCATTCCTCATGTTCATCTACGCTGCCTTCTTCACGCTTGGTGTCGTCTCCGTCGACGCTTTCGTGCCTTTCACCTCGAGCGTCTTCGCGCAATGGTTCGTGTTCACCAGCGTCTTGACGCGCTTCACGGGCAAGTTTGAACTCTCGCCTGTATTCCTTCACAGGCGCTAAGGTGGTCTCAAGGGTCTCGTCCGTAGGTGACATTCCAGGAATGTCTTTTTCTTTTGCCTCAGTTGGTGTTGATGTATGGATGTCACTTGTCTTGTTTAATACAGTTCAGATTCAAACAGGCAGAACTGTTCACAGAACTAACATAACAAACAGACACAGACAGACTCAGGCGCCTTTGTATATTTGACACCATCAGAATCGTTCACTCTGCTACTCCTAAGGTTTAGGCTCTAACCAGCACCCCTCAGAAAGCACTGCATCTTGGACTCATTCAAATCACAAACACTGAGGCTGTACAAAGCAAAGTATGTTGTTGGCCACTGACTTATATACTCTCGCTGGTTTACTATTCACTTCGTTTACACAACGACGTTTTGCTTGCTCGTGTCCTGTATTGCCTTTTGCTTGTTATTTGTGTGTTGCACATGTGACCACCATGGGTATTTCCTACCGAAGGCAATAATGGTGAATGGGGCCAAAAACCAATAAAAGCACCCACGTCAAGTGGGGCGCATAGCTCAATACTATAAAACATTGGTTTGGAGACACCAAAACAATCCTTGGAAAAACAAGGTCACATGATACCAAATTAGTATAAATGATCATCCTCGTTGTGATCATCATGCATCAGCACATGTCATGTATGTCAGCAAAATGACATTAATGTACACGATCCGTCAGTACCTTTTTAACCTATGGAGCTGGATTGTGGGTCCATTTCACTCCGGACCCTTGGACCTAGCAGGAGGTAATGGTGCTTGAATGGGGGCCACAAGAGCCGGATGTGGCTAAACAAATACAGGTCCGTACGCACATACTGTGGATACTAGCACGCGTGTCAGATTTCAGACCTGCCATCCCTCGAAATGTCCCTCGAAACACTGTGAAAAGCGGTCTGTAGACCAAATTTCCGTGAAATTTTCACAGAAAACGTTAATACTATGAAGTCAATGATGAAACTCGATTACATTGCCATTGTTCATGTGTTATTCTATGCACATCAAAAGCATGTCAGGTTTGTTTTTCATCCATTTTTCCCTCCTGTTTCATGCACCATCCGTCTATGCTTTTGTTATCCACTTCTCTCATTTGCCTATTTTGATCTTGGTTTTTCGCCGTCATTGACCCATGCACAACCTCCCCTTCAAAACAATGTTCATCCATGTTCATGTATTATTCCAACGATGCGCATCAAAACCATGTTAGTTTTGTTTTTCGTCCATTTCTCCCTCCTCTTTCATGCACCATCCATCTACCCCTTTTTTATCGATTTCTCTCATTTCCCTGTTTTGATCTTGGTTAGTCTTATTGGCCACATGATTACTATCCCTACCCTCCTTTGCCATGCACCACCTCCCCCTCAAAAAAATGTTCATGCATGCACATGTGTTATTCCATCGATGCACATCGGAAGCATGTTAGTCTTGTTTTTCATCTGTTTCTCCCTCCTATTTCATGCAGCATCCATCTCTGCTTTTTTTATCCATTTCCCTCATTTCCATATTTTGATCTTGGTTATTGGCCACCTCCCCTCTCTTGCCATGCACAACCTCCCGTTCAAAACAATGTTCATCCATGTTCATGTGTTATTCCATCAATGCACACCAAAAGCATGTCAGTTTTGTTTCTCATTGCATTTTAGTGCTGATTAGGTCAAAACTAAGCATGAAGTTCTACCATTTTGTTCAAGCTGTGTAAAAAAAGGCCACAAACAGTTGCAGTAGGTAGAAGAAGCATCAAGATGTGGTTTTCTGAGTCCCCCCCCTGGTGGTTTTCACTCTATTCAATACGCTTTTGTCTCCTTCCAATTGGCATTTTTTGTGCTCATTAGGTCAAAACTAAGCATGAAGTTCCAACGTTTTGTTCAAGCTGTATAGAAAAAGGCCAAAAGCAGCTGCAATAGGTAGAAGAAGCATCAAGATGTGGTTTTCTAAGTCCAACCTGGTGGAATGTGATTATTCATGTATGGCTACTAATGTATCCTGGATGTCTGCTCTCTATTGTGTACTTAAGAGCAGTAGACTCTAGCAATAAGCTATAGGCCTGAAATATGAGCCAAATATGAGTAAATATCCTAGTATCTTAGGATCTTGAAGCTCTGTAAGGTCTTGTAGAGTTCCTCCAGAAAGCTTCTGAGAGGCCCAAATGCCCCAATTTATTACACCCCCTTCCTAAGCTTCATGGACATTCACTAAGAATGTTCATGACAAGCTGATAGTCGGACATAAGGAGGGGTATGGGCATATGGAACACTCATATTGAATGTTCTAAGTGTCTTTGGTAGTGTCTTACTACCCCCTTCCTAGAGGTAAAGACATATCTTCATCTAAGAGGGTAAAGTTCCTAAGTCTGAAGTGTGTAAAGTAGGGCTCAAAATGAAACATGAAAAACACTAAGCAAAAAGCTAGCACACAAAATATGAACAACGACAACCTAAATCTTTAGGCAAAAATTGAGGGTAAGGGTAATACACCTGGATGTAGACGTATAAATTACAATGAGCTATACGGAAAATCAATCACAAATGAGAATGAAATGCAACATGCGTGGTTCAACCAGAAATTCAAGCTCTGCCCAAGCTGTCTATTGACATGACTTGGTTGCGTCATCCAAAGAGAGGATATATCTCACCTTACTCAACGGGCGCGTGGTACCAACCCCAAATGCTCCGGCTGGATGCATTCTGGTACCTGCAATGGGTTTCTTGGCCTGCATTACATGGACAGGGAAAGCGAGGCAGCATCAGTAATGAGTAACTCTTGATTAGTTCAGTGGGTGGTGGCAGTTACAATGAGACAAATCTGAAAAAGTCATCTGACCCCGATCTGCTCTTTCGTATCCTTGGGTCAAGGTCATTCAAGGATTGATCCGTATGGGGGTATGAGGATTTATACTAATACCTCAACCAAAAAGGCGTTGAAAGATATAGTTCTTCATTACTGACCTTTTACTCATACCTTCCAGCTATCACTAGACATAGCTGAAACATCAGTTACCTTTCATGCCTAGAAATCATGTACAAAAGAATCAATATTCCATCACGGCAATATGCTTTGCACTCCAACCTATGCAACATATGCACCATGGCATACCAGGACATAGCACACAGTAATCTAATGAGATATGAAGCTAGCGGGAATACTCATTTGTGTAGAAATGTCCTAAATGTTAACCACGCAACTAAATTGCTCCACGGGTTAACATGTAAAAAACATTTGGCCGTTTAGGACAATTTTACACTAAATGACTTACATTACCAATGCAAATAATTTGCACGAAGAAGTGAAAAAGTAGAAGTGTGTTGATCATGTAAGTTCAGAGAAAGAAGATGTATGGGTTGTGGCAAGTGCTAAAGCTGACAAAAACCAATGAATTGTATGTGAATGTAGGGGATGGGTTTACGGGTAGGGGTGGGTTGGTCCCCTGGGGTTGTTCTGAAACGAAGTAGGTAAGTAATCAAGGCTTCGGAAAGGTCAGCTCTTTCCTGGATGGACCGCTTAGCTCGATAGCAAGCCTGCATCCTACCCGACCGGGGGGTTGCCACTGCCCCTATAAGCGAGATTGGAGGGTCGCTACTGCCTCATGTTTGCGGAATGAATGGTCTGTTGTCTGAGGCAAGTACAAGTAGTAAATCTCCGAAAAATGCTTATTGTAGTCAAACTGTGTTCTGTAATTTACTGGAAGACAAATCAATGGCGAGCCCCTTGCCCAGCAGATGGTTGTACAAAGCCATCCGTGCGGCGGCCTGTCTTCCTACATGACGAATGCATTCCGCTCAACTGAATTCCAGGAGTGAGGCTATCCTCATGGAGCTTAACTCCGTCATCTATCTCTACCGCAAGAGAAGGGGTCTATTCAACTGCATGGAAAGTAGCTATTCACCCGCGCGAGGGTAGAATCCTATACACTGTAGGCATTCACCACCTTTCGATAATCCTTTTCAATGAGCCTACCGTAGTGCACCGCTTGGTCTTGGTGGCTACCGGCGTAGGACTCTTCACTAACACACCGCGAAATGCATTAGCCATGTCACAGGCTTAGTGACCAAGCGTAAACCTGTTCACTTGTGTTACACAACAAAGATGTGGCGAGGTGAGACCAATGTCGGCTATGAGCGGACACTGACTATCAACACGAAGGACGTGAGTAGGTAGGTAGGTATCTTCGGGAGCTGGGGATGCCTCCTTTGACATTGCAGGAAGAAGGTCTTACCAAGGGGACGTCCTGTCCCTCCCACTGCCCTATGTCAGGTGCCTCTTGAGCCGCTCCCGCATGTGCTTGGGAACGCATTGTCGCGGCCACCCGGTCCATGTGTCCCAGGTGGGAGGGTGTCCCCACATGTGTCCATGGGTAGGGCCACATGCCCCCTCCTTTGGGCGGCAGCTCTGGGGGCGGCTCAGCCGTGTGGAGTATCTCTCACCACAAGGGGTATTGATCCCGCTAGTCTACGGTACGACCACCTCACTCTTGTGGCTTGAGTTGCGGGGCCACCCCGCTTGGCAGGCGACCCCCTCCTGGACTGTGTACGGGCTCGCCTGTCACCGGTTGCTTCCATGGCTCCGGGTGACGTTTGCCATGGTCCCCGATGCAGCCTGGCCGGGCTCGGACCAGTGGCCTTGGAGTACTGCTCCTGCCACTGGCCCGGTGGGTCGGCTGGGTCGCCCCAGTGCGTCCGACCCATGGGGTGTTGGTTCTTTCCTGTCCCTCGTCCGCCCTACGTGTGTGCAGTGTCCTGGCCCGCTTGGCTCCTGTTCACCGGTGTGCCCGCGTGGTTTGTTGTGTTGCGTCTCTGGTGTCCTGAGCCACTTGGCTCCTGTTCACCGGTCTGCTCGCTCGGTGTGTTGTGTTGCGTGTGCGGTGTCCTGGGCCACTTGGCTCCTGTTCACCGGTGCGCCCGCTGGGTGCGTTGTGTTGCGTGTGCGGTGTCCCGGGCAACTTGGCTCCTGTGCACCGGTGTGCCCGCTCGGTGTGTTGCTTTGCGTGTGCGGTGTCCCCGGCCACGTGGCTCCTGTTCACCGGTGTGCCCGCTCGGGGTGTTCTGTTGCGTGTGCGGTGTCCTGGGCCGCTTGGCTCCTGTTCACCGGTGTGCCCGCTCGGTGTGTTCTTTTGCGTGTGCGGTGTCCTGGGCCACTTGGCTCCTGTTCACCGGTGTGCCCACTCCGTGTGTCGTGTTACGTGTGCGGTGTCCTGGGCCACTTGGCTCCTGTTCTCCGGTGCGCCTGCTGGGTGTGTTGTAGTGTGTGCGGAGTCCTGGGCCACTTCGCTCCTGTTCACCGGTGCGCCTGCTCGGTGTGTTGCTTTGCATGTGCGGTGTCCTGGGCCACTTGGCTCCCGTTCACCGGTGTGCCCGCTCCGTGGGTTGTGTTGCGTGTGCGGTGTCCCGGGCCACTTGGCTCCTGTTCACCGGTGTGTCTGCTCGGTGTGTTGCTTTGCGTGTGCAGTGTCCTGGGCCACCTGGCTCCTGTTCAGCAGTGCGCTCGCTCGGTGCGTTGTGTTGTGTGTGCGGTGTCCTGGGCCACTTGGCTCCTGTTCACCTGTGCGCCCGCTCGGTGTGTTGCTTCGCGTGTGCGGCGTCCTGGGCCCCCTGGCTCCTGTTCACCGGTGTGCCCACTCCGTGTGTTGTTTTGCGTGTGCGGTGTCCTGGGCCACCTGGCTCCTGTTCACCAGTGTGCCCGCTCGGTGTGTTGTGTTGCGTGTGCGGTGTCCTGGGCCACTTGGCTCCTGTTCACCGGTGCACCCGCTCCGTCCTTTGCTTTGCTCGTGCGGTGTCCTGGGCCACTTGGCTCCCGTTCACAGGTGTGCGCGCTCGGTGTGTTGTTGTGCGCGTGCGGCGTTCTGGGCCACCTGGCTCCTGTTCACCGGTGTGCCCGCTCGGTGGGTTGTGTTGCGTGTGCGGTGTCCTGGGCCACTTGGCTCCTGTCCACCGGTGCGCCCGCTCCGTCCTTTGCTTTGCTTGTGCGGTGCCACGGGCCACTTGGCTCCTGTTCACCGATGCGCCCGCTCGGTGTGTTGTTTTGCGTGTGCGGTGTCCTGGGCCACTTGGCTCCTGTTCACTGGTGTGCCTGCTCCGTCCTTTGCTTTGCTCGTGCGGTGGCCTGGGCCACTTGGCTCCCGTTCACCGGTGTACCCGCTCGGTGTGTTGTTTTGCGTGTGCGGTGTCCTGGGCCAACTGGCTCCTGTTCACCGGTGTGCCCGCTCGGTGGGTTGTGTTGCGTGTACGGTGTCCTGGGCCACTTGGCTCCTGTTCACCGGTGCGCCCGCTCCGTCCTTTGCTTTGCTTGTGCGGTGTCCCGGGCCACTTGGCTCCTGTTCACCTGTGCGCCCGCTCGGTGGGTTGTGTTGCGTGTACGGTGTCCTGGGCCGCTTGGCTCTTGTACACCATTGTGCTCGCTCTTCGTGCTGTGCTTTATATTGCGCGTGTGGTGTTGCGTTGGCGGGGCGTCGCTGCGGGGCGCTCACTCGTCCATCCATACGGCGGCTGTTCGTAGCCGGTAGGGGCTGGGTACCCTCCAGGCGCGCAGTCGTCCATGCGGATGGCAGCTGTTCGTAGCCGGTAGGGGCTCGGTACCCTCCGGGCGCGCACTCGTCCATCCAGACGGCGGCTGTTCGTAGCCGGTAGCGGCTGGGTACCCTCCGGGCGCGCACTCGTCCATCCAGAGGCGGCTGTTCGTAGCCGGTAGCGGCTGGGTACCCTCCGGGCGCGCACTCGTCTATCTGGACGGCGGCTGGTGTTGCTTGGCACCTGTTCCTGTGCCGTGGTTGGGTGCGTGTTGTGCTTGCTCTTCGGGTTTAGGGCACCCGGCGGCCGTTGTGGCTTGGCACCTGTCCGTGTGCCTTGGTTGTGGCCGGCGGCGTGCCTCTCTGGCGTGCCTCGTGGCCCCGCGTGGTGCGCCGCGCCTCGTCCGGTCTGGTCGCTCTCGGTGCTCCGGTCTGCCTTCCCGACGCCGTGGTGCCTTCCCCCACCCCGGGGGCTTGCGCCCCCGGCTTTACTGGGTGGCTGCGCGGGGCACGCGGAGGCCGGCCGAGAACCGGGCTCATTGTGCCTGCCGCTGGCCCCCGCCGAGGCAGGGACGCTGGGCTCGCTCCGCGTTGTACCCGTTCGGGGCCCCGTGATGGGGTTGTCCCTGGCGGGTCCCTCCGGCGTTGGTCCTGGGCTGCGTGCGCTGCAGTGGTTGGCGTGTGTTGACCCTGTCACTGACGCGTCCGGTTTCCCGTACCGTCCGTCGCTCGACAGGGGACTCGGCTGGTGCACCGGGGCTGTTTCGTGTGGACGCCGACACCTCCCCTTGCGGGTCGGAGGACGCCACGCCCGGGTCCCGTGCGTGTGTGCGTGTGCTCGTCTTTCCTGGCCGGGTCGGGCGGGCCGGCCTCCCGGGGATGCACGGAAAGTAGCTATCTACCCGCGTGAGGGTAGAATCCTATACACTGTAGGCATTCACCACCTTTCCATAATCCTTTTCAATGAGCCTACTGTAATGCACCGCTTGGTCTCGGTGGCTACCGGAGTAGGACTCTTCACTAACACACCGCGGAATGCATTAGCCAAGTCACAGGCTTAGTGACCAAACATAAACCTGTCCACTTGTGTTACACAACAAAGATGTGGCGAGGTGAGACCAATGTCGGCTATGAGCGGACACTGACTATCAACACGAAGGACGTGACCTACATGTTGGCTCGTAGACAAAAACTTGATGGAAGTGGCACTACAGCAATTCCTCATAGTGTGATATCCAAACAAATGAATGGAGTAACAAATACCTCATGGTAGGTGTTTGTGTGTGTGTGGTATGTGTAGTGTGATGAGGGAGGGAATGTGTGAAAAGATAATCCAACTGGGTCTGTCATGCGTCTGATGGTCTTGTTGGGGGTGATAGAGAATGTGATGGAGAATGTGATGTGATGTAGTAGACTGCGAACACTCAATTGAGCAGTCTCAAACCCGGTAATTGAGGCTGTACCAGGCAATCAAGCGAAAGTTAACGAAGCGGAACGTACCCGCATTGGTTCGGCAGCAAATTTGAGGATAAACTAGCTCTTTAGACCAAATGACCTAGGCCAATGATGGCGAGGGTTGGAAAAAGAGATTCATTCATCACAACGTGCAGTTAAGCAACAAACGTTGAGGGAATACGAATTGATTGTTCGTCGGCGAACCAAAACTCGGGGTCTATTGAGCAAAGGTGCTCATATAACTACGAAAGGCAGATCAATTACCGACCATATTGCATGTTGAGCGTTATGGGCATACCCTTGCAATAAGGAGGTAATGCAATACGTATGAAATGTAAGATTTGCAAAGTGAAATGCAAAGAATGAGTGACCTTATCGAATGAAATGAATGAAATGCAATCCGAATGGAGAGTAGAATATGTCACTAGTCAAACACTTGCCTTCACGGCCATGGAGTGAAGGGTGGGTGCATGGTAGACAGAAATGAGGACAAATCACTTCGTAGCTCAAATGCAATTGTGCTCAAATGAAACAATGGATGATGTAATACACACCGCTCGCCAAAAAACAAAAACCAAGACTGAGACTTATAGGGCACCCAAAGGCCGTACAAGCCCAGCACATCCCAATGCGACACAGGGCAACCGTCAGCCGTGCGTCTACGTGGGAAGCCAATGCAACACAGGGCAACCATAGGCCGTGTGTATGCGTAGGCCGGCAGTGGGATGGTTAGGGCAACCGTAGGCCGTAACCCGTGCCCAGCACTCACTTCAGGTCAAAGGTAAAGGGATGAAAAGAAGTTAAATGGTATCGCACACTAACATTCCGGCCTGCACCTACTGGAATGGTTACCTCTATTACAGTACCACCACCTTGCGGCACTTCTCCTCACTACCCTGCCCTACAGGGGGAGGACCAGAGACATTAAGTTGAGTTGAACTCAACCGTTGGCATTAGGATTATGATACCGTAAAAGTCAATGCATCTCCTACACTAGCTAGTTAGCTAGCTAGCTAGCTACAGTAAGTAAGTAAGTAAGAGTAAGTAAGTGTTGCAAGCTTCTTCCGCGGCCATGTACCACCACCAACGTGTCTCGTTGAAGGATGGTAACAAGGACCCAGAGAGGGGCCAATGCAAATGGTTTGGTTGAGTGCGGTCTTTTGATGTTTCACTTGGTTGCTCCTGCATTGAGTCTTCTCTTCCGCCTTCCCTTCACACCCGTCCTTTTCCACCCTTGTCCTCGGTGCCCTATTTCACCGCGCGGCCCAAACTCCGTCTGCGCGGCTATAGGGACAATGTCCAACTCATGGGCCCTACGCACCATCGGGTACCCTGTAATGAGGGTCCTAGGTTCGGAGGAGTCTCCGAGCGGAAAGGACAGTGAATGTGGCGGTCGCAAGCGGTCTGTTCATGGTTCTGGCCAAGTTTGTTTCGTGGCCGAAAAAAGACAACAAAATGTTTCACTATTTATTGTGTGTCGAAAGTAGTTCTAAGGTATCTACCTCTGTACCTAGGCTAAGCGTAGTTGGAATTAATCAAAACAGATGCAAACAATCACAAACTGCAAAATCATACAATGATTCAAGGTCAGAAGACCAAAGATTCGCGAATGGGTTTCCAAAAATTGATGTCAAAAACCCATTTCTTCTTGAAAATGCCCAACTTCTGCACCATATTTCTGAACTACATTGCTGTGATGTCAGAAGGTTGCACTGTGTAGGCCATGTCCCCAGGTTTTCGAAACATATTTGACATTGACCCAACTCATCGTAGGTTCAGAGAAATAGAAGTTGGGGGGAGGCACATGAACCTCACTTGTCACACATGCTGAAAAAGTGTCAAAAAAGCATCTGAAAATCAAGCGTTTCTCCTGTAATATCTTCACCAAAAAAATTCAGTGATCATATATCTGCAAACTAGACACCATTACCTTTCCAACATAGTTTTGATGACTCAACAACTCTCCATAGGCTCTGAGAAAGGTCCCCATCTTGTAGCATCATGACCCAAAAATTTGTAAAAATGCTTTCATGGACTAAGTTGACTACCATGGGAAAAATCCATTTTTCACCACAGTGAGGCCGGTTCGGACCCCCGTGGCCATCTTGGGGTCACTTGGGGTGTGTATCTATGTGACGGCAAGCCGCCATTGGCTGATATCATACTCTCCGATCCACCTGACCTAACCCGATGTGATAGTGTGATAGGTTTGGCCATTCCGGCTATGAGCGGCCACATTCAGTACCGAGGCGCCGCCAGCGGAGATTTATATATCAGAATATCAGGAATCAACAGGGTTTTATTATCATAATGTTTCCGTAATTTTTCAGCCTTTCGTTCTGATGGTCAATGTATCGGCGACTGTCAGTTGGCTCGCGATTTTGCGTTAACCGATTGGTTAACTGTTATTTCCAGATATTTTGGCGAAAACCCCGATGAAGGGTCAGATTTCATCAGTAAAGGGTTCGTTGCTTCCGCAATTTTCTAAATATGCACTCGAAATTTTATTCTGAATTTTTCGCGATGTCGAAATCGGATTTTCGACTTCGACATCGCCGCACTTGATTTGGTCTTCTTTCAGCGGTCATACTCTTTTCCCTATGCCCGAATCAGGTTTCCCTTATACTTGCCACCCATTTGACTTGGAGATATAAGGGAAGCAAAAGTGAATCGTGGGACCAGTTTGAAGGGCCATATCTACGCGCGAGCGTGAGGAAGGAGAATAAGACAGGTTGCGTTGCAAGTGCCTTGGTCTCAACTTAATTTAGAAAGCATCAAACGCCTTTGGTGTGTACACATGCCTGGTGTAGCAAGGGATAATCATCAAGAGGGTATAAAGTGATATATAACTCTTGGACCGTGCAACCGAATATTTTAATGCGACTTTCGAGTGTACCGCATGAGTGTTGGGGTTGCATAGATACTTTCCTTGGGTTCCTACGTATTTTTAACGTGAAGTTATGTCCATGGAGGGGCATGGCATATCATGGTGGGAGCCACTTTTGAGGGTATGTGTTATATGCATGGTTTATGTCTTGATATGCTCATGCCTATGTTATGTATCTTCGTGTAGCCAAAGAGATGGGGAACCACACGTGACAAGGGCCTTGACGATGTCCCAATTGTGGGATTCAAATCGCTAGACTAAGTCTACCGCATATGTATTGCTCATGGTATGTTTGGCAAAGAGATCCATGAGTGCACTCCCATTTTCATGGGGCATGTAGATATGGGTAGCGAAGGTATCTCCATGCGCCTGATTGGGGATCCAAGTGGGGGAATTGTTCGCAAAAGGTTCCAATCATTTGTGTATCAAACCATGAGCGGATATCATGGGTGAGCATAGAGATATATCATCATGACAACTTTGTATTTGGACATATTTGCATGTTTTTGACCTCATTTTATGTTCATCTTTGTGTTTTATGTGCTCAACTGGTCGGCTAACAGTAAAGTGCCTAGAGATCCGTGAACTATGGTATGTTGCTTATATATTGGCATATGCTTCGGTGTTGTACCTCACCATATGCCGGATCACATGGTCAATTTGGCATGGCACACGAGGCCTCACAAAATTAGGTCTCGAATTCATGAGTTGACTTGTGAAGCATGTCATGTACATAACCAGAAGGGTTCCGGGGCCAATGATGGGATATTCTTGGGCATGGCCCTCTGGTCTATATCACCCTTGTAGATGACTTTCCGGTTTGACACATGCATGGAGCATTTGGATATTTGCCGTATGCATTTTTGAGTATATAACTGACTTTTGGGCATAATGGTGTGATTTGCCTGATTTTGCCATGTTGTGAGGTCAACATCATGGGGCAGTTCTCCAAGCCCAATCGACTCCAAGTCCAACCAAGTTTATGTCAGGGTAGGGCATGGTCCTGAGTGCCACTCTAGGCCATGACACGCCACTTCCTCTATTGGGCTAGGATTTAGAGGCTTGGGAGTGAACACATTTTTGGGGTTTGTGTATTGACTTGTGACACATGGCATTCAGCCATCTCATTTGACCTGGTTCAGGGCAATATGTTGGTGAGTCAAGGGAAGGTCTTGAGTCCAGGGAATGAGGGGTTTATGGCTGTGAATGTGTATGTTTACCTCTGTCCCCAACTTTGCTTTATTTGTGTTCATATGCCAATTTCAGGGCTTTCCTCTTTGGTGCAATTCTTGTACATGCCCGCCATCGTGAGACAATCGATGTGCTGAACGGAAGCCCGCAGCCCGTATTGGATTGTGAATTGGGCTATTGCTGTATTTGTGGGATCTGGTTGCTGTTCAGGGTTGAAGGAGGATTTTCTTTTCTATATTTTTGGATTTGGACCCTGGATTTTGAGGATTTTGAGAAATGCAATCGTTGATCCGGAGCAAGTCAGCAGGGGTGACAGGCGGAAGGGGCACAGCAGGGGCCGGTCCTGGTAGGGACCTTCTTTATGGTAGCAGAGGCGTACCTGCTGCCCCTACCTACCGCCGACCCGGGGACTTGGGCCCTTATGAGCCCTGCCCAAGTACGCCCCGGGTGCGTATTGTGGACTCGGTGGAGACCACGCCGGAGATTGGGGCCATAGAAGAGCCAAGACGTTCAAGAGCATGGCGAACTCCGGAAGGTGAAGCCCGAAGAGAAGTACAACATTCGGGAAGAGGAGGACTCGACATGGAGGATCTGGTCTCCATGTGTGAGCGTCGCTGCCGAAAGGCATGCAACCTCCGCTGCGCCGCGGAGGACTCTGAGGAGGCCTGCCATTCAGGCAGCAGTGGAGGACGGGCCCGGCGCTACCGGAAGCGCGGGTCACCCAAGTCCGCGGCAAGGGACGCCCGGGCTATGGACACGGACCCCAGCTCGGTCCGGCTGTGGGAATCTGAGGGGCACTCCGAGGGCTATCGGACAGCCTACGCGCCACCTTCGGAGTCGGAGATGTCCGCGCCAATCGCCAGGGCGCATACGGCCCCCGAGCCCGCCCTGAAGCAAGACGCCGAGGGCTTGGAGAGGCCAGCCAGGGCCCGGACGGCACCTGTGCCCCGGCACACGGGACCAGAGACGGACGCCATAGGCGATACGCCCATGGGCGACGAGTCTGAGGTGCCGGGAACCGCGGGATGCGCCGGATCAGGCGGAAGGCAGGCTGAGTGCCACTGCGAGCACGTGTCCTTCGTTATGGGCAAGTACCCAAAGATGGGGATGGACGCCATCGTGCATCGCCTAGACCGCCTGGACAACGGGAAGGACGGTCTAGAGGAGGACGTCGCCAGGATCCTGGATGACCAGTCGGCCGCGGAGAAAGACATGGAGGATGATGTCAAAAACCCATTTCTTCTTGAAAATGCCCAACTTCTGCACCATATTTCTGACCTACATTGCTGTGATGTCAGAAGGTTGCACTGTGTAGGCCATGTCCCCAGGTTTTCGAAACATATTTGACATTGACCCAACTCATCGTAGGTTCAGAGAAATAGAAGTTTGGGGGAGGCACATGAACCTCACTTGTCACACATGCTGAAAAAGTGTCAAAAAAGCATCTGAAAATGAAGCGTTTCCCCTGTAATCTTTTCACCAAAAAAATTCAGTGATCATATATCTGCAAACTAGACACCATTACCTTTCCAACATAGTTTTGATGACTCAACGACTCTCCATAGGCTCTGAGAAAGGTCCCCATCTTGTAGCATCATGACCCAAAAATTTGAAAACATGCTTTCATGGACGAAGTTGACCACCATGGGAAAAATCCATTTTTCACCACAGTGAGGCCGGTTCGGACCCCCGTGGCCATCTTGGGGTCACTTGGGGTGTGTATCTATGTGACGGCAAGCCGCCATTGGCTGATATCATACTCTTCGATCCACCTGACCTAACCCAATGTGATAGTGTGATAGGTTTGGCCATTCCGGCTATGAGCGGCCACATTCAGTACCGAGGCGACGCCAGCGGAGATTTATATATCAGAATATCAGGAATCAACAGGGTTTTATTATCATAATGTTTCCGTAATTTTTCAGCCTTTCGTTCTGATGGTCAATGTATCGGCGACTGTCAGTTGGCTCGCGATTTTGCGTTAACCGATTGGTTAACTGTTATTTCCAGATATTTTGGCGGAAACCCCGATGAAGGGTCAGATTTCATCAGTAAAGGGTTCGTTGCTTCCGCAATTTTCTAAATATGCACTCGAAATTTTATTCTGAATTTTTCGCGATGTCGAAATCGGATTTTCGACTTCGACATCGCCGCACTTGATTTGGTCTGCTTCGACCGGTCATACTCTTTTCCCTATGCCCGAATCAGGTTTCCCTTATACTTGCCACCCATTTGACTTGGAGATATAAGGGAAACAAAAGTGAATCGTGGGACCAGTTTGAAGGGCCATATCTACGCGCGAGCGTGAGGAAGGAGAAGAAGGAAGGGTGCGTTGCAAGTGCCTTGGTCTCAACTTAATTTAGAAAGCATCAAATGCCTTTGGTGTGTACACATGCCTGGTGTAGCAAGGGATAATGGTCAAGAGGGTATAAAGTGATATATAACTCTTGGACCGTGCAACCGAATATTTTAATGCGACTTTCGAGTGTACCGCATGAGTGTTGGGGTTGCATAGATACTTTCCTTGGGTTCCTACGTATCCTTAACGTGAAGTTATGTCCCTGGAGGGGCATGGCATATCATGGTGGGAGCCACTTTTGAGGGTATGTGTTATATGCATGGTTTATGTCTTGATATGCTCATGCCTATGTTATGTATCTTCGTGTAGCCAAAGAGATGGGGAACCACACGTGACAAGGGCCTTGACGATGTCCCAATTGTGGGATTCAAATCGCTAGACTAAGTCTACCGCATATGTATTGCTCATGGTATGTTTGGCAAAGAGATCCATGAGTGCACTCCCATTTTCATGGGGCATGTAGATATGGGTAGCGAAGGTATCTCCATGCGCCCGATTGGGGATCCAAGTGGGGGAATTGTTCGCAAAAGGTTCCAATCATTTGTGTATCAAACCATGAGCGGATATCATGGGTGAGCATAGAGATATATTATCATGACAACTTTGTATTTGGACATATTTGCATGTTTTTGACCTCATTTTATGTTCATCTTTGTGTTTTATGTGCTCAACTGGTCGGCTAACAGTAAAGTGCCTAGAGATCCGTGAACTATGGTATGTTGCTTATATGTTGGCATATGCTTCGGTGTTGTACCTCACCATATGCCGGATCACATGCTCAATTTGGCATGACACACGAGGCCTCACAAAATTAGGTCTCGAATTCATGAGTTGACTTGTGAAGCATGTCATGTACATAACCAGAAGGGTTGCGGGGCCAATGATGGGATATTCTTGGGCATGGCCCTCTGGTCTATATCACCCTTGTATATGACTCTCCGGTTTGACACATGCATGGAGCATTTGGATATTTGCCGTATGCATTTTTGAGTATATAACTGACTTTTGGGCATATTGGTGTGATTTGCCTGAATTTGCCATGTTGTGAGGTCAACATCATGGGGCAGTTCTCCAAGCCCAATCGACTCCAAGTCCAACCAAGTTTATGTCAGGGTAGGGCATGGTCCTGAGTGCCACTCTAGGCCATGACACGCCACTTCCTCTATTGGGCTAGGATTTAGAGGCTTGGGAGTGAACACATTTTTGGGGTTTGTGTATTGACTTGTGACACATGGCATTCAGCCATCTCATTTGACCTGGTTCAGGGCAATATGTTGGTGAGTCAAGGGAAGGTCTTGAGTCCAGGGAATGAGGGGTTTATGGCTGTGAATGTGTATGTTTACCTCTGTCCCCAACTTTGCTTTATTTGTGTTCATATGCCAATTTCAGGGCTTTCCTCTTTGGTGCAATTCTTGTACATGCCCGCCATCGTGAGACAATCGATGTGCTGAACGGAAGCCCGCAGCCCGTATTGGATTGTGAATTGGGCTATTGCTGTATTTGTGGGATCTGGTTGCTGTTCAGGGTTGAAGGAGGATTTTCTTTTCTATATTTTTGGATTTGGACCCTGGATTTTGAGGATTTTGAGAAATGCAATCGTTGATCCGGAGCAAGTCAGCAGGGGTGACAGGCGGAAGGGGCACAGCAGGGGCCGGTCCTGGTAGGGACCTTCTTTATGGTAGCAGAGGCGTACCTGCTGCCCCTACCTACCGCCGACCCGGGGACTTGGGCCCTTATGAGCCCTGCCCAAGTACGCCCCGGGTGCGTATTGTGGACTCGGTGGAGACCACGCCGGAGATTGGGGCCATAGAAGAGCCAAGACGTTCAAGAGCATGGCGAACTCCGGAAGGTGAAGCCCGAAGAGAAGTACAACATTCGGGAAGAGGAGGACTCGACATGGAGGATCTGGTCTCCATGTGTGAGCGTCGCTGCCGAAAGGCATGCAACCTCCGCTGCGCCGCGGAGGACTCTGAGGAGGCCTGCCATTCAGGCAGCAGTGGAGGACGGGCCCGGCGCTACCGGAAGCGCGGGTCACCCAAGTCCGCGGCAAGGGACGCCCGGGCTATGGACACGGACCCCAGCTCGGTCCGGCTGTGGGAATCTGAGGGGCACTCCGAGGGCTATCGGACAGCCTACGCGCCACCTTCGGAGTCGGAGATGTCCGCGCCAATCGCCAGGGCGCATACGGCCCCCGAGCCCGCCCTGAAGCACGACGCCGAGGGCTTGGAGAGGCCAGCCAGGGCCCGGACGGCACCTGTGCCCCGGCACACGGGACCAGAGACGGACGCCATAGGCGATACGCCCATGGGCGACGAGTCTGAGGTGCCGGGAACCGCGGGATGCGCCGGATCAGGCGGAAAGCAGGCTGAGTGCCACTGCGAGCATGTGTCCTTACTCATGGGCAAGTACCCAAAGATGGGGATGGACGCCATCGTGCATCGCCTAGACCGCCTGGACAACGGGAAGGACGGTCTAGAGGAGGACGTCGCCAGGATCCTGGATGACCAGTCGGCCGCGGAGAAAGACATGGAGGAGCTGCGAGCGGAACGGGACCGGTACCGGGAGAATCTGGAGCTGGCCCTGGAGAAGCAGCAGCGAGTGGTGGACAGCCTCCTCCACCTTGTGGAGGACATGTCGGGACGCCTGAAAAGGCTAGAGGAGCTACAGCCCCTCGCCTCGGGTCCGGAGCTCCCGGCAAAGCCGGCCGCGGCAGAGCTGGTGGAGCGGGTTAAGACCATCAGGAGCGCCATGGATAAACCCATCGGAGGCCCTGCAGAGGCACCCTACGCGCCTCCGCGTGTTGACCCGGGTGCGCTGCCTTTTGTTCCCATGTTCAGCGAATCCACAATGCTCGGGGAACAAACGGCGCCGGCTGGGTCCATGCGGGAAGGGCACGCAACCACGGACCCGAGGAGCCTGACGGTACAGATGTCCCATGCCACCCAGGATCAACCGCCCACTACGACTGCCTATGCAGTTTATGCGGAAGAGGAGATCCAGAGCCAGACCATGCAGGGGCGAACCATGGGAAGCGCCGAAGGACATGGTCGAGGTCATCCAGGCGGAAACCTGTGGGCGAAGGACCCCACTACGGGGATATGGACAGCCGATGGAGCAAGTCCTTCCCGCATTCCAAACCCCATGGGTTCAGGCCCAACTGGACCGCACTCCATGGAGGAGAGGGATGTACATGGAGTGTACTCACACCCCCCGGCCACAGGTGGTATCCGTCTCGGTGGAGTAGTGGCTGCGGACGTCGGAGGCGCCATCAGGATTGACGACGTCAGGGGAATTAAAATCCCCTATTACGACGGGAACCCGTCCAACCTGGATGACTTCATCCTGGATTGGGAGGACTTCGCCGAGGAGGTCGTCGGCGAGATGCGGGGAGCGCCGCGGGATAAGTGGGTATGCCGGACATTCCCACACCGGCTGGCGCAGGACCTGAAGGAGGAGCTGCGGGATCAGATCCGGGAAGGACTGATCTGTACGGAGCAGGCCTGCCTCCAGTGGTTGGAGGATGAGGAGCGGGTGGACGCTCCGAACCAGAAGCTGGAGGACCTGTGGTCCATCCCGCTGCCGCTGGACCGCGGTGAGTTGCGGGTCCGGGAGTGGAACCTGTACCTGCGGAAGTAGCGACGGTGCCTCAAGCTGGTGGAGGACTGGACTGAGGCCAGCGAGATCCGCCACCTGCTGAAGGACGTCCTCCCCGGCAACTGGAAGAGACGAGTGGAGGACGAGGAGAAGAAGCGCGCCAAGAAGCGGGTGGCGGTGAGGATCATGGCGGCGGAAGATACCCATGCGGGTATCATGGAGTTCTTCAGGAGGAACCTGGGCGACCCCAACCGGATGTTGGGACTGAAGAACGCCGTGTACGTGGTTGTGTTTGGAGACTCCATGGGGCAAAGGTTGCTGCGCCTCAACAACGTGGAGTGGAGGCGCGGGGAGCCGCTGAGGATGCAAGTCATCTTCGCCCGCATGAGCCTTGACGAGATCGTGAAGTACATCACGGTGGAGTTGAAGCTCAATGCGAAGAACGAGGCCCACGTGCAAGATCGACATGGTCATGGACAACGAGGCCACCGAGAAGACCGCCATCATCGGGAGATCCAGGAGGACACGGCCAACTCCGCGGAGGATGGTAGTGGAAGTGGCCAAGACCACTGGACCGGGTCCCGGGAGGATCACGAGGAGGCCCATTTCTTCGCGTTTGTGGCGCACAACGTGAGAGAACATGGGCAGGATCGGTCCAGATAGAACCAGATGGGACCCTAGAAGAATAGAGAGCCAAGGAGGATCGGGAACCCACCGCTCTCGTTCCGGGAGTACAGGTCTCAGCACGACGGGTGTTGGGTCTGTTATGGCAAGGGAAACAACCATGCACACGACCACCGTCAGTGCAAGGTGTATGAGGCGGACAAGAAGGCCTATTTCGCCGCCCACCCCGAGAAGAAGCCCAAGGAGCAGCGGATTTCCGATTGGAAGGCGAAGGGCGGAGACGGGGGAAAAGGCCAAGGCAAAGGCCAAGGAAAAGGCAGAGAAAGAGGCTATGGTGGTGGACCTGGCCAAGACCGACGAGTGAGGTCGATCGAGGAAGTTGCTGAGGACATGTTGAGGTCGTTGGAGGAACTCAAAGCCCAGCAACGTGGTGGACAAAGTCCTGGCGGATCGCAGCCGGAAGGGGCTGCGGGAAGTCAAGTCTAGAGGAGCCCCCACGGGAGTGGGACCTCGGAGGTCTCTCCTCCGAAAATCAGTGGAATCCCAGAGAAAGCGAAGGCACATCGGGTGCCAAAGAAGGCTCCAGAAGAGCCAAAACCACTGAGTTTCGCCACTCCCAACCCCTGGAGCGCCCTGCCAAGGGAAGTTTATGTGGGCAAGGGACGTGGCAAGAAGGAAGTAGCGACCACGGAGAGCCCCGTGGACAGGCAAGGCCAACCCAAGATCTACACCATCCGTGATCATACCCTCGAAGTCCTGATGCACCCGGACGTGCTAGAGTTGCATGCCGGGAGAGTCGTCCATACACCGCATGGCGACGAGCGGCAGTTGCATTTGAAGGTGCGTGTACGGTGCGGACAAGAGGAATTGGTGGTGGATGTTCTGGTGGATACGGGTGCCCAGGTGACCCTGGTCCGGAGAGGGTTGTTCGAGGAGGAATCCCTGCAGCCCAGCCGTAGACCGGTGCGCCTGAAGGTGGCCAATGGAGAGATCATGGGTGGTGGTACCCATGAGGCCACTATCAGTATGGAATTCTGGGAGCATGAGCGCTTGAACCGCCCTGATCTGGCGAAGAGAAGCACTCTATCCGGGAACTTCTATGTGGCCGACATTACAGATTGGGATATGATCATGGGGTATGACTTCATGGTGGCAAATGCCATTGGAGCCCTTCCCCATCGCGCAACGCTGGTCCGGGAGGATGATGAATGCCTCACATGGCTGTCCACGGATTATGCATGCAGATTATCCCAATGGAATGCTGAGGAAGAGGATCGGATCGTCCGAGCGGTGCAAGCTGTGGGTGCCAAGTCCAGAGGAGACCGCGGAGTTCAGCTCACGGAGTATGGAATGGCGCCACAGGTGTATGACAGGATGATCCAGACGCTGGGAGCCGAAGCGCCCGAGACGGGCGTCTTCGCTTCCCGGGATGCCCCACTTTTGCGGAAGTGTAGGAGGCATTGGCATCGAGGAGACTCAGCCTGGCATAGGCATTGGGGTTTGAAGGAGTGGGGGCCCATGTATTGGCATGGCTCCCTGGACAATACCAGACGTACGGTGGAGAAGATCGGTGCGGATAGGGCGAAGGGGATCCTGGTCATAACCGGCATAGGATCCACCCCATGTCCGCTGGAGGGTCTCAAGTCGACGCTGGACTCCATCACCCTGAACGAGATGTCATTCGGGCCAGAGGAGGAGTTGTTCATCGACGCCAATGCCCTCCCCGGGTCAAGCGTGGGGTACAAAGGCTTTCCTGGCGGATGGGGCGCAAGCCCAGCCCACGGGTGATGAAGCATTCATCCGTAGGGTGGAGGCGGTGCCCATGAAGGTCATGTTTGAGCCCAAGGAGGGGACAGATTAGCCAATTGATGGCATTGACGTCCTGTCCCACGCCGAGATCGACGACGTCGTCAACTACTTGCGGATGGGGATGCACGACCGTGTGGCAGCCAAGAAGAGGCGGGCCATGGTCACATCTCCGCATTGGTGGGACGACAAGATGTTGGTCACCGGCAAGTACGAGAAGGATGAGTTCGTGGCGAGGGTCATGGATCACATCGCGGACCAATACAATGGTCTGGTTGGGTCGGACCCACCAACGTGGGGTTTTCCAAGAGTGGGAACCGGTAGCGACGAGCACCAGCCCGAGGCCGCAAATTTTCGAAGTCTATCGGTGGGAAGCATGCCCCACGACGATGAAGACGGTATATCAGACGAGGAGAAGTCGGATTCGGACCCGGAAGAGGCCTACACCGCAGTGCGGTCGGTTGTATCGATACCGAAGCAAGCGGCTGAAGAGGCCCAGGAGAACTCGAAGGTCGCCGAGTTGAAGGAGAGGCTGATCAAAGCGTAATCGCGGCTATTCAGTGGCGTCGCCAACAAGAACCCTCCAGATCGTAGGAGGTTTGGCACAGCGAAGATCAAGCTGAAGCCGAACCCCAAGATCTATCGTCATCGGGAGTACCAACTTCAGGGCGATCGGGCCGAGGCGATGAAGAAGCTGTTGGCCGAGTTCATTGAGCGGGGATGGATCGAACCCTCCGACAGTGAGTGGGCCAGCCCAGCCTTCATCGTGCCCAAGAAGGAGAAGGGCGAGTGGAGGTTGGTGGTTGATTACAGAGGTTTGAACGAGCAGACCGAGCACGACTCGTACTCGCTTCCCCTGATCGACCCCATCCTCCAAAAACAACAGAAAAAGCGGATCTTCACGGTGTTGGACCTGAAACACGGTTATCACCAGATGCCGCTACACCCGGACTCCAGGCCCTGCACAGCGATGTCGACGCCGCTGGGGCCCATGCAGTGGAAAGTGGTGCCTATGGGCGCCAAGAATGGCAACGCCGCTTTCCAGCGCATGATGGAGGACCTACTCGGTCCTGTCCGGGACTGTGCCGATCCCTTCGTGGATGACATCATCATCGGGTCCGGCACGGAGAACATGACTGAGGACGAGCTCATCAACGCGCATGAGAAGGATCTGCGCCGAGTGCTCAGCGAGTTGGACAAGCACAACATGGTGTGCAAGCCCACCAAAGCCTCACTCTTCGTGAAGGAAGTGGAGTTCGCGGGTCACGTGGTTGGTCACGGGCAACGCCGTCCCATGCCTCGGAAGCTGGCGTCCCTGCACCACTGGGAGAAGCCCCAGACCATCAGCGAACTCCGGTCCTTCATGGGCTTCTGCAAATACTATTCGGGCTATGTCCGGATGTATGCAGAACTCTCGGGGCCGCTGCACAAGATGCTGCAGGTGGGGAAGTTCGATGGCCGGAAGGGGAGCAAGAAGAAGCTTGCCTGGACCCCTGAGGCTGAAGATGCGCTCAACCGCCTGAAGGAGCGACTCCTGGGGCAGTTGGGGCGGTTCCTGGTGGACCCGGACAAGGGATTCGTGCTACGGACAGACGCCTCGGACTATGCCGTGGGGGCAGTCCTCGAGCAAGTCCGGGACGACGGGACTCATGTTCCCGTGGCGTTTTGGAGCAGGATCCTGGCCGAGGGCCAACGCCGAACATGGACCGCGAGGGAGAAGGAGACATACGCCATTGTATGTGCGCTCAGGAAGTGGTCTGGCCACATCGGACTGCAGCCGGTGGTGGTTTGCACGGACCACCAGTCCTCACAGAGCTGGCACAAGGAGCATGTCGACACCCCCTCAGGACCAGCGGCTAGGAGGGCCCGATGGCACGAGACGTTCGCCAAGTTCGACCTCAGCGTCGTGTACGTCCCGGGGAAGGACAACACTGTGGCAGCTTGCCTCAGTCGCTGGGCCTACCCCGCGGGCAAGGCGTGGATGGACATATCCAGCCATGGCGACGCCGAGGAGACCGAGGAGGCCAAGCGCATCATCGAGATGGAGAAGGCCATGGAGCAAGAGGGAGTCAAGTGCTTTGTGGTGATGGCAAATCGTACGGACCTGGCCAAGTTCCGGGGTGCCCGCGTCCAAGCTATTCGAGAGGAAACCCTCGAGCAATGAATGGTGGCCCCGGTAGAGCTAGTCAGGTCGGTGCTCACAGAAGACTGGTCGGATGACTACGCGGCATCCGAGCACTGGAGCAAGTACTGGAATGCCGTGAGCGCCCCGTCGGACGACGAATGGCCCGAGGGCTTGACCGAGGATGGGGACAAGTTGTTCCTCAAGGACAAGCTGCTGGTGCCCGAGAACCGAGTGGAGGAGCTCGTTGACCATTGGCACAACGCCCAGCTCATGCACCCTGGCCGAGACAAGATGCAGCAGGACCTGGAGTGGCGTTTCAAGTTCCCTCCGGGGTACTACGCCATCCTGGATAGGTACTGCAGCGACTGTGCCGTGTGTCGGGCCACGAAGAGCCCTAACCACTCCACAGCGGGCAACCCGGTGTACACGGCTATACCGGAGGCCCCTATGAGGTCCGTGGCCATGGATGTATTCGCCATGCCTGAGGTCACCGTGGAAGGAGAGACCTACGACTGTGTCATCTTGGCGGTGGACAGGCACAGTGGGTATATCGTGGCGGTCCCTGGCAAGAAGTCCAAGAGGAAGGACAAGAAGGACAAGCATGGAGTGGGTCTGCAGGCCAAGACCGTCGCTAATGCCGTGATCAGGCATTGGCTGACGATTTTTGATGTCCCGGCTGTCATCTGCAGCGATCGGGGCAGTCAATTTGTGGGGACGTGGTTCAAGACGATGTGCGAGCACATGAGAATTCGGCAGGCCAAGACCGTGGCATACCACAGCCGGTCGAATGGCCGGGCTGAGGTGGCCGGGCGGCAGATGTTCGAGAAGTTCCGCCAGCTGCACATCGAAGAACCGGGCCGGTATTGGTACAATTCGCTGTGGAGGGTACTCCAAGCGTATCACCACCTTCCGGGGCCCACTGGACTGTCGCCCCATCGCATCCTGTTCCTACGGGATCAAGTGTCACGCACTCTCCCGTGGATGAACCATGGCAAAGTGGCCCGGGATGCGAACGCTATGATGGCTCAGGCGGACGACACGGCGGCAAAGGTGTGCAAGGCACTACAGGACGAGCATGACAAGAGGGCCAAGTACTTCAAGCAGGGAAAAGTCCAGAAGTATGCTCTCCAAGACACCGTGTGGGTGGAGCGGCACCACAAGGATGTCCTGTCCAGGCATCGGCAGGCATCTTGGTATGTGCCGGGGGTAATCGTTCGGAAGGTCGGGCAGGAGGTGTATGCGGTTCGTGTGGGGGATAACAAGATCCTGGACCGCGACCATACCCAGCTTCGTCCCCGAGCACCAGACCCCAGCGGACGTCCCGTCACCTTCGAGTTCACGGCCGGCGATGTGGAGTCGGACGACGAGGGTGAGGACGACGACTTCACACGCTGAGAAGATCCTGGCGGACAAGCCGGACCCGGGGACGCCTGGGGGTAGGCTTTTTAAAGTCCGTTGGAAGGGATTCGCAGCATCCAGGGATTCGTGGGAGCCTCCGAGCAGTTTTGTGCCGAGGTACACCACGGTCTGGATGGACTACCTGAAGAAAAAGAATATTTCTTTGGATGTCAAGGACGTGTTGGTTCATTTGGTTGCTGCTGTAGCACCGTAATGGGTCCCCCTTGGCATTTTGTTTGTTTCTGTGATTGAGGAGACGGGTGAGGGCGTTCGTCCGGGGATTTTTCGGCCTTGATTGGCCATATACCCCCTTCACTCGATCTCCACATATATATTTCATTGTGGTATACTTATTTAGGTCGACCAACGACGTTTTTCTATCTTTGATCCCCTTGGTCCATGTTGTAGATCAAGAGGAGACCGGATATGGCGTAGGGCACTGATTATCAGTGTCCTCACCCCCCTTTTCGGGCATGGGGGACGCCTACGACGTGTGTGGGGCCTCCATGTGTCCTCGGGACATGAAGGGGGGAGTTGGAGTCCATTGGGGTCCTCCCGTCCTCTCTTCAATGAATTCCGAGCGGTAACAACGCTCTGAGAAGGGGGGTGAAGCCGGTTCGGACCCCCGTGGCCATCTTGGGGTCACTTGGGGTGTGTATCTATGTGCCGGCAAGCCGCCATTGGCTGATATCATACTCTCCCATCCACCTGACCTAACCCGATGTGATAGTGTGATAGGTTTGGCCATTCCGGCTATGAGCGGCCACATTCAGTACCGAGGCGCCGCCAGCGGAGATTTATATATCAGAATATCAGGAATCAACAGGGTTTTATTATCATAATGTTTCCGTAATTTTTCAGCCTTTCGTTCTGATGGTCAATGTATCGGCGACTGTCAGTTGGCTCGCAATTTTGCGTTAACCGATTGGTTAACTGTTATTTCCAGATATTTTGGCGGAAACCCCGATGAAGGGTCACATTTCATCAGTAAAGGGTTCGTTCCTTCTGCAATTTTCTAAATATGCACTCGAAAATTTATTCTGAATTTTTCGCGATGTCGAAATCAGATTTTCGACTTCGACATCGCCGCACTTGATTTGGTCTTCTTCGAGCGGTCATACTCTTTTCCCTATGCCCGAATCAGGTTTCCCTTATACTTGCCACCAATTTGACTTGGAGATATAAGGAAAACAAAAGTGAATCGTGGGACCACTTTGAAGGGCCATATCTACGCCCGAGCGTGAGGAAAGAGAATAAGGAAGGTTGCGTTGCAAGTGCCTTGGTCTCAACTTAATTTAGGAAGCATCAAACGCCTTTGGTGTGTACACATGCCGGGTGTAGCAAGGGATAATGGTCAAGAGGGTATAAAGTGATATATAACTCTTGGACCGTGCAACTGAATATTTTAATGCGACTTTCGAGTGTACCGCATGAGTGTTGGGGTTGCATAGATACTTTTCTTTGGGTTCCTACGTATTTTTAACGTGAAGTTATGTCCATGGAGGGGCATGGCATATCATGGTGGGAGCCACTTTTGAGGGTATGTGTTATATGCATGGTTTATGTCTTGATATGCGCACGCCTATGTTATATATCTTCGTGTGGCCGAAGAGATGGGGAACCACACGTGACAAGGGCTTTGCCCATGTCCCAATTGTGGGATTCAAAGCGCTAGACTAAGTCTACCGCATATGTATTGCTCATGGTATGTTTGGCAAAGAGATCCATGAGTGCACTCCCATTTTCATGGGGCATGTAGGTATGGGTGGTGAAGGTATCTCCATGCGCCCGATTGGGGATCCAAGTGAGGAATTGTTCGCAAACGGTTCCAATCATTTGTGTATTGAACCATGAGCGGATATCATGGGTGAGCATAGAGATGTATTATCATGACAACTTTGTATTTGGACATATTTGCATGTTTTTGACTTCATTTTATGCTCATTTTTGTGTTTTATGTGCTCAACTGGTCGGCTAACAGTAAAGTGCCTAGAGATCTGTGAACTATGGTATGTTGCTTATATGTTGGCATATGCTTCGGTGCTGTACCTCACCATATGCCGGATCACATGGTCAATTTGGCGTGGCACACGAGGCCTCAGAAAATTAGGTCTCGAATTCATGAGTTGACTTGTGAAGCATGTCATGTACATAACCGGAAGGGTTCCGGGGCCAATGATGGGATATTCTCGGGCATGGACATTTGGTTTATATCACCCTTGTATATTACTTTCCGGTTTGACACATGCATGGAGCATTGGGATATTTGCCGTATGCATTTTTGAGTATATAACTGACTTTTGGGCATAATGGTGTGATTTGCCTGATTTTGCCATGTTGTGAGGTCAACATCATGGGGCAGTTCTCCAAGCCCAATCGACTCCAAGTCCAACCAAGTTTATGTCAGGGTAGGGCATGGTCCTGAGTGCCACTCTAGGCCATGACACGCCACTTCCTCTATTGGGCTAGGATTTAGAGGCTTGGGAGTGAACACATGTTTGGGGTTTGTGTATTGACTTGTGACACATGGCATTCAGCCATCTCATTTGACCTGGTTCAGGGCAATATGTTGGTGAGTCAAGGGAAGGTCTTGAGTCCAGGGAATGAGGGGTTTATGGCTGTGAATGTGTATGTTTACCTCTGTCCCCAACTTTGCTTTATTTGTGTTCATATGCCAATTTCAGGGCTTTCCTCCTTGGTGCAATTCTTGTACATGCCCGCCATCGTGAGACAATCGATGTGCTGAACGGAAGCCCGCAGCCCGTATTGGATTGTGAATTGGGCTATTGCTGTATTTGTGGGATCTGGTTGCTGTTCAGGGTTGAAGGAGGATTTTCTTTTCTATATTTTTGGATTTGGACCCTGGAATTTGAGGATTTTGAGAAATGCAATCGTTGATCCGGAGCAAGTCAGCAGGGGTGACAGGCGGAAGGGGCACAGCAGGGGCCGGTCCTGGTAGGGACCTTCTTTAACAGAAATTCAAAGTAAACATGTTTTCGGAGCTTTATGCTCCAGTGCCTGTAAAACACCTTGGTTCAGGTTTGAACTCACCATGGTCCCAGGGAAATGATTAAAACCCGGAAAACATTTTACATGATTTTTCACCAAGTGGTTTGTGTGGTAAATTGTTGCAATTTTACCATAGCCATTCTGAATTTTCTAAAATGAAAGTGACTCAGGGTTAGAAAGCACATACTTCAGCCTTGTTTAGAAAAATAATATCAAACCTCAAACCTTTTTTCTCTTGGAGATATGAAAGGAGCTCAAGAGGCATTTTTTAGGGGTTTTTCAAGTGTGGTTCATAATTAAAGTTGTCGGGGATAAGGAAAATATTACAATAACTGATTTCAACGAGGTGAAATATGGAAGGAGATCGTCCAGCTTTGTACTTTCCATATATGCTTGATTCAAATTTTTTCCGTGCAGTGGCGCGAAGATACGCGTAAAACACCAAATGTCATTTTGGAGTGTTTTAGAGGGTTGGGCAAAAGGTGATTCATGGGTCATCTTGAAAACACTACAGAAAGAAGCCCCTGTTGAACGCCTTTGAACGGGCAGCGCTCTCCAGTTTACGATAGCGCTTTACCTGACGCATTTCCAGCCAGTGGCGCCAAGTGATGCATAAAAAAATGTAGGCCATTTTCGACATTTTTGGCCTTTTGGAACATCAAAAGTTAGTGAAAAACTTCAATGAAATCATAGCTTTGATGGGGAAGGGAGGGTGGGAAATCGACAATCAAGGTACTGGAGACACGCCTGCAGCTAGAAAAGCGCGTCAAAGTGCGTGAATCCTCGACAAAGGGCAACCGAAGGCCGTGTGCAATGTGGCAATGAAATGCAACAACACAAACAGCAAAGGTATACTATGCTACATTTCAAAACTGCAAATCACAAGGCTGCTGCAGCCTGCAGCGCCTTGAAAACGCGTTGTCGAAGTCCTCCAGTGTTCGTTCACATCGCCTAGCAGTGCGTAGCCCATAAATTTCGACAATTTTGAGCTTCTTTTGACCACTTTTCAAAGTATTCTTGAGTCACTCAACGTAGTCTTGGATGAAACTTGAAAATCCTCAAGAAAATCAAACTTTCGAAGCTCCAGGAAGTCCAGAGCGTCGTCTTTCGCAGTCCTGGTCGTCGTCATCGTCCCTGCAGTGCGCTTACAGCTGCGCTATCCCTGCTTTCACAGTAATTTCAAGCTTTTTTGAACGAAATTGGAAGTATACCTTCAATTCTTCAAAGTTTCTCCAACTTTTCATTGAATTCAAGCAAGGAACTCACCATTATGGAACAGCGTACGCTTGCCCAGCTTCTGCGCATCGTCCTCGTCGTCGTCGTCTTGCTCAAACTCAGACTACTGGACTGTCATATGCTTGTGCTTGGGTGCATATAGAAAACCCATTTTCCTGGTCTTGCACTTAGAAATCAAATTGTTTCCAATAGTCTCCATTACAATTGATCTTGTTGGCAAGTACAGGACACAGGCAACAGCAAGAAGACGACCATCTTGACGAATATCAAGCTGGACCAACTGGCTGGTCCAGTAATACGGGTTCACATGCCTAAATAACAGGACAATTAATGTAGCATTAAAATCTCATTCAAAAGGCAAAAGAACCTATATTTTAGCAACTTTCTGTATAGTCTATCTTGTCAAAGGCCTTGTCAACATTACGTACATCGCTGTCGGCAACAGCAGGCGCCGACAATCGCGACAGGTCTTCCGAAGCTTCTAAATAGCCTCAAAATAGCTTCTAATACATTACAACTTTCTAAAATAGCATAAAAGATGATTAAATCAAATTATAAGCATATGGAATGTGATTATTCATGTATGGCTACTAATGTATCCTAGATGTCTGCTCTCTATAGTGTACTTAAGAGTAGTAGACTCTAGCAATAAGCTATAGGCTTGAAGTGTGAGCCAAATATGAGTAAATATCCTAGTATCTTAGGATCTTGAAGCTCTGTAAGGTCTCGTAGAGTTCCTCCAGAAAGCTTCTGAGGGGCCCAAATGCCCCAACTTATTACAGTCCTTCACTCTATTCAATGGGCTTTTGTCTCCCGCCGAACGGCATTTTAGTGCTGATTGGGTCAAAACTAAGCATAAAGTTGCAACGTTTTGTTAAAGCTATGTAAAAAATTGCCAAAAACAACTGCTGTACGTCGAAGAACCATCAAGATGTGGTTTTCTCAGTCCACCCCAGTGGTGTTTTTTAAGTCTTACCTATTGTTTTTCCTTCTATTTAGACGGCCTTTGGCTCCCTTCGAGCGATATTTTACTAGGTTTTAGCTCGAGCCAGTAAATTTAGCTACCTTGTAAAATTGGCAACTGCAGTACGGAGGAGCTCGGGGCCGGTGAAAGGCTGTCGTGCTTCGTGTTAAGTCATATGTAAGTTGCGTAGTTTGTTTTTGATTGACAGGGCCACACACAGCATTTGGCGGTGGATTGTGATTTGGATTGAAATGACCAACGTGGCATCCACCGTCAATTTATCTTGAATGTCTAGGTAGCAACTATGCCAGGGAAGAATTGGAGGAAATGAAATATGTTCCTCAGTAGAGGAGCCGAGAGCAGCGTTTACGGGTGCATTGTAGGTGGGATCAAGGTTACAATGTGAGCATCTACAATCCATTCAGCTTGAATTGCAAAGTGCTAACTTCACTACGAAAGAGTTGGATGCTAGTACTGCTTTCTTCCAAGACATATGCAATGTGATAAGTCAGGTTTTGAGGTGAGCAGCCACAAGGTATGTGTTGCGGTTGATTGTGGGTCAGATTGAGATGACAATGGTGCCATCTAGCATGGTTTTAGGTTAAGTTTCAAAGTTGCAACTGCACGATACAGGCTGGGGAGAGCCTGTAGGATGATTTTAGTCTGTGAGCTGCAGCAAGCTGCTGTCAGTACGTATCTGACTGCTGCTTCGCAAAGTTGTCAAACATTCGAGGTTACATTATTTTTACATTTTTTACACTGAAGATTGAAACATATAGGTATACGCTCTTCCTTTATTAGTCAAATCGCATCTAATTTGCCAGTTTGGTTGCCTCGTTGCCATTTTTCCGCTGCTGCTTGAATCTGCAGGTTCGAAATCTGACGCGCGTGCTCGTATCCACAGTATCTGCCTACGGACCCGTATCTGCTTTTTTAGAAATCTTCGTTCGGGGAGACCAAATCCATATACAGTTTTTCCGCGGTACTGAACAGGCAACAGTAGTACAGTTGGGTAACGCAGAGGTAACTAAATGCGGCGCCGGCGCCAGATCGGAGGTTCGATCTACAGCCGCCTGTTTTTGCACTTGGGGGGAGCTCGCGCAGCCAAATCGCGGCGCGCGCAGCCGCATTTTTTCCGCGCGCCAGTCTCAGTAGTGAGGTAGTCTGACGGGCGAGGTTTTCCCTTAGCCATATCCCATGAGCCACCGGTGCCCGGCACTACGGTCGCAGCACAGCCTGTAGCGATTTAGGCCCGTGTCGCGATTTTAGCAAAGGACTGCTCGGTGACCAAAACTCCAAATTTTGTTTGCGAAGAATTCGCCTGGAACGATGATGTTGTAACAAAAGCGATGTGTACATTACAATGTCTGGATTTTGTGCTCCCAAACTCTTCATTTTGACTGACTCACACTTTTGCACCTTAATGTCTTGTTTCTCAGGCCTTTTTTGGCTGTATTGCTGGTTGCAAGGCTCGTTGGGACATAACTGCATCTTTTCTGCAAAGGTTTGACGTTGCGTTTTGCTTCACCATTCGTAATGCATTATAACGGCATGTACATATGACCCATGGTGTTGGTGTTGGTGCATTGGTGTGCCGAACCTTCAAAGCAATGGGACACCAAGTTAAGGTCGTTGCCCAACAAAGTGGTTGGGATCCGGACACCTTTCTGGGGAAGGTGTTTGCTTCTTTATAGATGAAGTTTGCTAGTGAGCATGATGTTCTTGGCATCCGCGCATCTGGTGAGGGCACAGGAGAAGATTTGTACATGGCGATTGAACAATCCGAGGCATGGGGTCCGCGATTTGCTCCTCCCATGAGGAAGAGAAAGTATTCCTCATCGCAAAAGGAATAATACCTCCTCATTCTGCAGCTTGTATGATGATACACTAGTGTTCTGCTGCATGTTGTGCTTCTGGGATCAAGGGATTGTGAGTTGGGAAGTTACAAGTCTCTAGGCGGCATATGAGGCCCAACCGTGCTTTTTTTTGGATCTGGCACCCTCAAAATTAGGGGTGGGGGGGTCATGGTGAAAGACCTATTGTACTAGTTCAAGTCCTCCTTGATGTCTTGTCCTAGAATTACTCCAATGCTTACCCAAAGCCAAACAGATCAGTGGACGAGCACCAAAGCCATTTGGAACATAACAGGAACCTATGCAGTGACAGAAGATCGTGGTATTTTGAAATGAAACTTCCACAATTGAAACTGCACTGCACAGCGCTAAATCTCATGATCATCGCTAAATAACACAACATGCTCAGGCGACTTCCGTCGCTGCATGCTGGCGGCTACACTCCCCTCTCAAGCCCAAGAAATCTCTTTTTGGGGCTGAAAAACTGGATAACAGCCCCAGCAGGCCCATGGTTCTATGATTTGGGATCTGCCTGAGGGAGTTGCCACAGCCGTCTGCTGAGCCTATCTGTACGCAGAGGGGGGGGGTACCGAGTTCCAAGAACTACAAACCTGTCATCACATTGCCCTGGCATTGAATCACAGCACTGTCCTGTAACTCTGACTGCCTGCCTTTGCACAGAAGGCGGGGGGGGGGGGGGCAACGTCAGTCAACGCGTATACCACCGGTTCCACTGGTTGTTGTTTTCTTTTTGTTGTTGACATTGGGGATCCATTGTTTCTCAGAAGTTTACTGTACAACTTTCAGTGGGCTCCAAGCAAGGGCTCGAACATACGAATGCAAATCTCTGTGCACCACAACACAATGTCTTCAAACAAACAGACGTAAATGCTAATATACAAAGCCCATTCACTGAAGTCATATATGAGTGAGATTACTTCTGAGATTCGTTCTCTGGATCCTTCATTTGTCTTTATTGATGCTGATCCGACTCCTGAGAAGCAGTCCAGAGTGATGTTTCATTCGTGGAACCCGAAAAATGGTGGCATACCATAAAACTGACATCGATCACTGAGTTGCCTGCATTGAATCGAAGTCATTGCACCTGAAAGAGAGGAGTGCAAATAAACAGGGTGAGGGGGATGCATCATACATTCAAGACATACTAACTACATCATCAACTGTGAGATGGAGCCCCTTCTTTTGATTGAAAGCATGACAGTCTTTGTTGAGTTCATTCATGAAGCTCCTGGCAGGCTCCCATGTGGGACGTGTATGACCGCGCCACTTCACCTTCCACCTACGAACACCATTGGGGTAAACCCTGGTAGCCAAAAATTTCTCTGGCACCCAGTGCTGTACCACAGGGGGGGCGACGTCCTCCTTGGAAAAGTAATTAAAAGGATGTGCAGAATCTGGTGCACCATACGGATGCATGTAATGCTTCAATCTACTGGTAGACAATGTCTGATCCCCTTGAGGGGTATTCACAACCAATCTGGAAGCAGAAATGACCCTCTCCACCTCACAGGGCCCCTGCCACAGCCTATCTAACTTAGATTTGCCTGGGAGGTTCTTCACCCGCACGTTGCCCCCTGGAAGCAAGTTCAGGGTCGGGAATTTCTGAAGAAACTTATTCCGCTGTGCGGCATGAATCTTTTTCAACTTTTTCTGCACCTTCCTTCGTTCCTTCTCCAAACGGGAGAGAAACGTCAGGGCGTCTTCCGCACAGTCATACTGGACCGGTGGACAGTCCCCAAAACCAATGGGGTCACGCCCAAACACCAGTCTGTGAGGGCTGTAGGGACTGTGAATGCCAGGCAGGTCATTCACTGCCCACACTGCCAGCGGTAGCGCATTCACCCACAGCGTCTTTCGCTGCTCCAAATACAGACGGAGCGAATTTACTACCGCCTTGACTGCATTTTCGGCCCTCCCATTACTCGAAGGCCTATATATAACATCCCTGTGGGTCTCAATCCCCATTTTCTCACACAAACTGTGAAAGAAATCACTGGTAATAACATTGTCATTGTCACTCATGATTTCTTTCGGAACGCCGGTGAAGAACAAGCAGCGTTGCAAAAACAAATCTGCCGCTGCCTTGGCATCCAGGCCCTGGGCCCTGCAGGGCACCGCAGTCAAATAACCTGTCAGCCTGTCTACAATTACCATACACTGGTCATACACCTGTCCGGCCGAAGTAACCTTCGGCAATGATACAAAATCAATGGCAAGCGATGCAAAGGGATACTGGGGGACAGGGAAAAAACGACATTCATCTAAGCGTGCTGGGCCTGTTTTACACATTTGACAAACAGGACATCGTTTAACCA
Organism: Eutreptiella sp. 'Long Island Sound 2002'; assembly: GCA_964036045.1. NCBI lineage: Eukaryota > Euglenozoa > Euglenophyceae > Eutreptiales > Eutreptiaceae > Eutreptiella > Eutreptiella sp. 'Long Island Sound 2002'. The sequence continues at coordinate 125,112,415 of OZ038381.1, read as the reverse complement.
ATTCAGTGACCTTTTTCTTCAAAACATTCGGCCGGAAGGTGAAATAAAATTTTCTGTGGACCAACTCTATCAGTTTGTCCCTACCTGGATGGTGATACTGATGCATGGCAGTCAGAACCTTATCCGTTAACGAAAACGGAACCACGATCTTGCCATGGTGTCGCAGCTTCCCCTGAAAAAGCAAAAACCCTGCAACGGCCCCACCCTGTGACAATTTGTCAAAAATGGTGGAAACATTGCGGTCACTCTGGTATTTGTTGTCCCACTTGCCAAATAAACATTTAGTGAGTGGCTCCTGAGGCAGCGCTGCAAGCTAAAACGGGTCCAGCCCACTCTCAGCACAACATAAATTATGGATGATGCGCTTAACGCGCTTCTCGTGGTTCACAGAATCCCCACTGGAGCTCTGCAGGGGTGATTGACTGTCACTGAACAACGACCGCAAGCGGGTATCCATCTGATGTCTCATTGTAGCTTCCCTGAGCTCTGTCGAGACGTCCTGATCCTGAACCTGAGGCACCACCTGTTCACTGCGTACCTGACGCAATAACCTCGCACTGTCCTCCAAAAGACGTTCCCTTCGATTTGTGATAACCCACTTCTGACGTCCGTCATTCTGTGGGAGCAGGTGCAGTGATTTGGAGCCCCGCTCCAACTCTTGCATACAATCAGCGAAAAGTGGATGCTCACGCAGGGCCTGATTTTCCTGCTCCCTGACCTCCACCTCAGTTCTTTCCCATGCAGCCGCATCATTTTCTGACCCATGTATGCTACTATCAGGCGGCCGCAGTGTTGGCAGGGTACGCCCGACGGGAGAGCACGTCAGGAACAATGTGCCCCGCACCCGGAGTGTACCTCACCTCCACTGGGCAATATCTCGATAGAAAGTCATGCCAACGACCGCCACGGCCAAGTGGACCACTGACTGTCAACAAATCGTCGTGGTACCACTTCTCCAGCGTACAGTGGTCAGTCAGAATTTCTACCTCAGTTCCCATCCCTATCCATGACTGATGCTTATGCAAGGTGGAGATGATGCCATACATCTCCTTTTCTCGCGTACTCGTACCCCTTTGTCCCCACGCGGTACCATCACCCTGATCCCCTGCCAACTTTCTGGAAGAGAATGCTACGGGCCTGAGCTGGTTTTTGGAGTCATACTGCTCCAACACTGCTCCTACCGCATAGTCACTCGCATCAACCCTTGTAATTGATTTTTTGTTGACATCCGCATTGTCTAGGATCACATCGTCACTCATGCCACCTTTGATTTGGGAAAAAGCACGCTTCATCTTCCTTGTCCCAAAAATCTTATGTCGCTGTGAGGAGCGTCCCTTATCCTTTGCGGTCGGTTCTGGTAGTTTCCGCAGGGCCTCAGACGAAATCCCGGCATACTTTGCGCAATTACGCATATCAATTGCGTACCATTGGGTTAAACCCAAAAACCTTTCAACTGTTTGGGAGTCCGTATTGAAGCGGTACCCAGAGCCGATGGCCCATGGCCCGGAGGCCTGTGAGCCGTCACACCGCCGTTGACACAGGCTGCCCCTGTTTTCTAATCCGCGGGATCTGGAATCCGATCCCTAACCATTAAGTCGATGTAGAATTACCATAATTTTACTGTCTTGGTCAATTTTCTGTTAGAAATCGGTGAAATACCTGATTTCTACCGCAATTTCTAATTGTCGTGAACTTGCCGCCTGTTGTCGCCTGTTTGCGCGCTTTTGTCGCTTCTCCGTGGCGAGTTTTGTGATGGATTTTTCTCGAGTACCTTTGAGGTTCTAAAGGAACTTGAGGGCTGGATCTAGAGGACTTTTCTTGTACTTTCATCTGGTGTGTTCACCAGAATTTTTCGCCGTCAAGTCTGAGAGAAAATCAGCGTGCAAGCTTTTCTGTCGATCGCTCGAACTCATGGTTCTCAAGGACCATGAGTTCGGACAGAACCCTACATTCCCCACCTATGCCTTTCATTCATGCCCCTTTCACGTGGGTATATCACTTTGTATAGGGAAGCGGGCAATAGGGATGTTTTAGGCAGCATATGGGTGTTGTAAACCCAAGTTATTTGCGTGCGCAAACGCTAACTTTGTGGCCTTGTGAGCATGCGCGTTCATAACCAACCACAATGCTTACAAGACCAAAAGCCCTAGGCCATTTTCGTTTTTCGAGCCAACTCAACGATGGCTCCACGCAATTCAATGCGTACCAAAACTCATTTTTTGAAAAAGGGCAAATTTTGGTCGAAAATTAGGCCAAAATAGCCAAACCCCTGAGGCTCGTAATCGAAGCCTATGGGGGGTTGAGCCTTGAATCAAGGCAATATGTAGCCTGGAGACCACGAAGGACATCGTGGATGGCTTGGTTGATTTTTGCAACCTTGTCTTCTCTTTTATATAACGTCGCCTTGTGAGCACGCGTGCCATACTGCCTCTTTGCACACGCGCTCATATGCAAACATTAATGACACGGGTGGGCGGAGACAATCTAACCATAGTGTGCATATTTGAGGGCACCTACTATGGACCTACTCCAAACGTGTTTACTCATATTGTTGCCCCTCAATGACCCAAAGATATGTACATGCCAATATCGCCGATATATGCACTTTTTCCCATAAATAGTGTGCTTCAAAGATTGAGGTGTCAAAAATGTTTCTATTATGCTTTGAACACCAACCCTTATTGCAAAAGGGAGGCAAAGCTTCGGTTTGCATCCATGCAAAAGCCCGAGGCTCATTTCTCTTGTGATACGGAGATACGATTTTTCAAGTGACCACTTTTGGGTGAATTTTGGCCGTTTTGCCCAGAATGGCCACAAACCCCGTCTCCCCCTTAATGTTGGGCCCGAGGTTGCGTGCGCCACTTGACCAAGGGTAAGGGCGATTCGGAGGGGGCACATAAACCCGCATCGAATGGGTGGTTTCCCCATGTGGCCTCTCCTCTTGAAGGGAGAGTTGTGAGTCACCCTATTTGGAATATGTTGCCATTCTGCCCCATTTGTGTGTCGTTTTCCCCCAAACGGGGAAAATAGCTAGAGGCGACCATGAGGGTTGGCAAGTGGCATATATTGGGACCTAAGTCCCATGTGTCCATGGCATCTTTGGATGGGAGGATCCTCGCCGTGGCCATGGAGACAGCGAATCATGAGTGTGGGCCATTTTGGCCAAATTTCGCTGTTTTTCTCATTGTATGCCATATTGGTACTACCATATTCCCATGGGGCAAGGGACCTAGCCAGAGAGAAGTGGCAATTATTGTAGCACATGATCAAGGGTTGAATACCATTGAGTTTCGTGTTTGCTCCTCTGGCTCATCCGGAGTTATTCGACTTTTGGTGCGATCCATGATCCCCCCCTTGGCACCGCATGCTGCTTTCTGCCCCATCCGTGTGGTCATCCCCGCGATGAACAGTAAGCGGCCAGTGTGACAGCAGGCCAAATCCCAAGGCAGGGGACCAAAGGGGATATCAAGGGTGGTGAATCAAGGATTGGCGCGACGAGACCGCCAAGGTTTCCTACCCTGGCCGGTCGCCCGAGACGGCCGATTTTGCCATTTTGGCATTTGTGGACCCAGTTTGGATCATCACCACACCGAGGGCCATGGGGATCTCTGAAAGCCAAGTACATGTAAGTCTCCGTGAAAATCCCAGCGAATCGCATATGGAATGGCGGATTCGATCTCCAAACCGGCGTGGAGATATACCATTGGGCATACCTCCAATTTTGGCTCATTTTGAGCAGCCAAAATGACCCCCTTTTTGGACCCCAATTTCAGCCCCCCGTGTGGTCGATTGGCGGCCCCCCATCTCTATGCCCATGAGGAGGTTGGACCCAATTTGAGGTCGTGCACTTAGATACAGGTCCTAGGTTCTGCCTCCTATCCTCTGAGTCATTGGCCTTGCCCTGGCGGAGCGTGCCATCCGTGGGAATGACTCAAATTTTGGTGATTTTGGCAGCATGACCCCACTTGGCGAACCTGTGGTGCCCTGATGCTGGAAGCTCAGAGGGAACCAGGTCGGGTGAAGGGTCCGAAGAGTTCCTACTTGAGGGGCATAGGGTCAGTTGCCTCGTCCCTACCTCTGGCAGGTCCGCACGAGCAGTCAATTTTGCAGTTTTTCGAGCTAATATCAGTCTGGGCTGAAACAGCCCATTTTCAGCTACCAACTCCTAGGGGATAATGGTGGGGCCCTATCTCCAGCTCAGAGAAAAGTTGGGACCTGCCGTTCAGGGAGCACGGGGAGCGATTGTTGGTCGGCCTTCGTGCTCCTTGGTTCCCAGAAGCTCGCCTGTGTCTGGGCAGGACACCCTCACCTATTGGCAGGGTTTCAGGGTCCCGACTGAGCAGGGCATGGGTTGTGTTTCAGCCCCCGCCCCTGCCAGCCACTGGGAGGGTCGGACTTGGGATTGGGATATGAGTTGGGATTGAGTGTCTATTGTCCTGTGATGCACTTACCCCAGTCCAGTCTTCACCCCATGTGTACATATCCTGATGTGTTGTTGTACATACTTTGGTTCCCTTGTTTCAGAGGTGCAAGGATCCTGAAATGCTTTGTCACATGACATGAGCATGAGGATGCCCCTGTGAGCGCAGTGCTTTGCCTGCCTGCCTGCTTCTGCGTGTCCACCGCAGCGTCCCGTGGCCAGGCCCCCCACGGGAACGCGTCGAAAGCGTTTCACCGCCGCGGGGTCACCCATCCCTCGCGTGCCACTTGGGGCCGCCTGACCCCCGAGCAACACGGGCTTCGCAGCGCTGCCCGGAGCATCGCCCCGAGCGTCAGCAACAGCGCCGAGTCCTTGAAGGAGGTGTAGCGACCGGAACTCTGACGTCAGGGAGTTCCTTCCGCCGACCGGTAGCGGCCGCACTCCCAGCTGCATCACCCACCTCCACAACCACCATCGGGCGTCTGGGTCCCAGCCCTGTAGACAGAGTGGACCACAACAACCGCTTCAACAACCACCCCCAGGACTAGTCCATCGAGAGGAGCGAGCGCCCATGGTGAACTGGCAGGAGGCGGGCAAGACGTGGCCGCAGCCCCAGCCCCATGCTGTGTACGTGCTGCGTGGGTTGGTGTGGGGTCAGCACTACCGCCACAGCAACCCCCATTGCGAAGGCGGCATGCCCGGGAGCTTCGAGCCCCGCGAGGATATAGGCGTCGACCACCTGCAGGCAATGGAAGACTGGCTGCGGGTGGAAGGATACGCCTACCGCTTCCATCAGAAGCGCTGGAGGGTCTGGACCCGCCCAGACAGGCCCGGCGAGGGGCTGCGCCCCGACGGGATTGATGAGGAGGAGAACCCCAGCGAGTACCCGTCGGGCGCTACGATCAACGTCTCTATATGGGACATGATTGAAAAGAACTTTCGAGAACCGGGGGACAAGCGTACGCTGCAGGGCAGCAACAGCAGCGCATCCCCTGGGAAGGAGAAGCCATCCGCCGGAGACAGGAAGCGGGACAAGAAATGGCGGGAGTACCAGGAATCCCTGGCCGCCGAAGCCGCCCAAGCCGCGGAGAACAAGAGCAAGGGCGGAACCCCAGCCCCCAGCCCCCAACCGGGCCGGTGGCGGTCATCACCCCGGCTTCACCACCCTTGGCGACTTCCTTGGAGTCGCCAAGAAGGCCAAGGCCAAGCCCCGTCAGCTGCACCTGAGGAAGTCAGGTCCCAGCAGCGACGCGGAGTCGGCCCGCCGTGGGAGGATGCCGGCTGACGAGGCCAGCTCCAGCAGCAGCGTCGCTCCTGGCCAAAGGGACGTGGCCGGCGCCTGCGAGCACGCCTGTGGGGTGCCCTGCTACCTTCGGGTTGCCCGGCAAGGGGCCACGCAGCAGAACCCTGCCGTGGAGGGCGCCGTTAGCATCGCCCAGGAGGAGGCTGCAGAATGGGGCAGAGGCATGGCCTTCCATGCCTCGCCCGTGGCGGCCATTGCGGCCGGAGTCATGGCTGCAGCCGCACAGAAGGCAGCGGCTGCCCGGGTCAGGAGTGAGGTGGCGGCAGCCGCCCAGGAAGCCCGCCTGGCCCAGGAGGCCATTGTCAGTAGGGAGGCCGAGGTGAAAGCGTTCGAAGAGGCGCTTGCCCAAGAGAGAGCAAGGAAGGAGGCGGAGGAAAGGGCCAACGCCGAAGCAACAGCCAAGGCCCAAGCGAACGCCGCCAGGAAGGACCCCATCGAGGCACCGCGAAGGAAGGTCGCTGAGGAGAGGGCCAAGACGGAGGCGGAGCTGGCAGCGTTGGAAGCTGAGAAGGCTCAGCTGCAGCAGGCTAAGAAGGCCGAGGCTGCCCGTGCCCGAGAAGAGGCCGAAAGTCGAGCGGCCGCAGCCACGGCCGCCGCAATGGAGGAGGCGGAGGCCAATCTTCAGCGCGAGACACCCCCGGGAGGATTCAGAGTGGAGACCCTTCCAAAGCTCCTCGGAAGAGACGCCTCCTCCAAGATGAAGCTGAATCTGGAGGGGGTTGACACCGGCAGCAGTGGGGACAGTGACCCCACTACCCACCGGCGAACGAAGGGTAAGTGGAAGACTCCCGAGAGGGCACGGAGCTCCGCGGGCGGACATCCCCACGACTCCGACCCCTTCTTCACTGCCAGCGACGGGGACGGACGAGACCGCCGACATCGCCGAGGAATGGCTGGAGAAGGAGGCGGAGATGTCCCCATGGAGCCGGAGGTTGAGGGTGAGGATCTCCCTCCTCCCTACCGGAGCTCGGAGTCCACCGCGTGCGAGACCGAGACAGCTAGATGGGGCGACATGGACGAGGATGGTGACATGGACTTCGGCTACACGGAGAAGCTCCCATCCTCGGACCCACCAAGGCGACCCGGCGAAGACCCACCGGGACCCCCACGCGGAGGCCTGTCAGGACCCCCTGGAGGATGTCCACCAGGTGGACCCCCCGGAGGCAAACCCCCTGGCGGGGGAGGACCCCCTGGACCGGGTGGGCCCAGCAGAGGCCCTCCTGGAGGACTCCCTGGGGACCCCGACGGCCCACCATAAGATGGTGACCCGGAGGCCACTTGGCGGTGGATCGTCAACCTCCGCAGGAGGGTCCAGTCCCTCGAGTGCGAGGAAGACATGGGGGAAAGCGAGATGATCAGCATCGCCAGGGTCGCCGCGGGCGCACAGAAGGAGCTGGACATCGCCAAGACAGAGATGGTCAAGATCGCCAAGGTCGCCAAGGCCGCCCAGAGGGAGCTGGACATCGCCAGGGGCGAGACCAGACTGCTGAATAAGGTCATCAACGGCCTGCAGCAGAGGTTGGACAGGCTGGAAGGCCCGGGGAGCGTAGGCAGCGACTCCCCACCCCTGGAATCCGGCTCGTTGGACGATGGCTGGGAACCTGCACCAGGTCCAGGCAGAGCCCACGCCCCCGGCGGAGCCCCCAGGAGTCGCCCGAGCGCCAGTGCGCCCTCTCTCAGCGCCCCCTCTCATCACAGCGCGGGCCGCTGTAACGAGCGTGTGCTGCCCGGCAGTGGCAGTGAAGAGTGGTGTGACGAGTGGCTCAGTGCGCAGTACCACAACCGCCGTGTTCCACCGCGAACACCAGTGCGCCCCCGACGCCCCGCACCAGTCCCAGGGCCAATCCCAATGGCTGGGGAGCGATACGGTGGACTCAGAGATGAGGTCCCCGGAGGGGACGTGGAGTGGGATGTCAGCGGAGGCGAGGAAGACGTGGAGGAGTTCAGCATTACCCCGCCGCGTGGTGTACGACAGGAGGCCGCTGAACGCAGCCGCCGGCGCCGTGATGAGGAGGTGTACATGGAAGGAGTACGGCGTCAACATCTAGGTTCAGCGTACATGGAGGAACCACGGCGTAGCCATATGGATACCGCGGAGGAGATGGAAGTGGCGGCCGTGGGAGTCCGTGGGGGACGCCGATGGGAACCTCGGTTGACCTCGCGGCCGGCGTTCATGGTCTCTAAGGCCGCAGATGCCACTGTGTGGGAGGACCTGGAGGACATCAAGCCCCCCACGTACGATGGCAACCCCCTCAACCTCGACCGCTTCTTGGAGAAGCTGGACGATTGGGGGATGACCGTCACTGAAGACATGGATCCCGCAGAGGCAGAGAAATATGTCTTCAAACGGTTCAGGTGGCGCCTGCCGGAGGTACTCCAAGAGCTATACTTCGTGGCGACCAAGGAGGGGAAAATCAAGACCCTCAAGGAAGCCAAGAAGTGGCTCAACGAGCAGGAGCGGGTGGACGCTCCGCAGGTGGCTGCCAAGCGGTGGGGGGCCATCAAGCTGCAGCATGATGGTCGGGAGATCCGCCTACGGGATTGGCGAGACTTCCGGGGGCAATACACCCTCTTCTGCCGCAACGTGGAGGACTGGAATGAGGGTGACGAGCAGGCCCGCCTGCTCTCCATGCTGCCGGAAGCATGGATCAAGAGAGTCACCTAGAAGGAAGTCAAGAGAGCCAAGTTCAACCACACGTTCAAGGTGATGCTCCCCAAGGAGTATCATCCAAACGTGTTGGCTTGGACAAAGAGGCATGGTGCGCGGGATGTCAAGCGGCAAGAGCTGCTGAAGCGGTTTCGGTGGGTCCTGCAACATTGATCTTGAGCTCTTCATTCTACTTTGGTTTGACGGCGGGCACTGGTCTTCGACACGAAGAAAACCTGCATTTTTGGAAGGCGTATTCACACAAAACCCCAACATTTTATGATCATCTCCAACCCGGTCAGTGGTGTTCCGCTGCAGTTTTTATAATAAATTTTATCAAAATCTGCAAGATTCCCTTGCCCTCGGTCATCCCAATCCGAACTGCAACCAAGAGAAGGATCGCCGGCTGTTTGGTGTGCTCACACTGTTCCACTGGCGCCGCTGTGCCCCACAGCCCCGTGCATGATTGCACGAAGCAATCTACATTCTCTGCATCCTTAGAAAGGAAAAGAAATATGCATAGGTGCTGTTATAGCGACAGCGCAACATGAAGCAAAGGCGCAAATTCGAATTGCGCCGTCATGTGCAACAATATGCGGCAGTGTAAAATTTAATAATAAAATACGCAGTCTAAGTTAAAAAACGTCAGAACTTGGGTGAATTCTACATTTCATTTTTCACATTCCACGTGGATTTGTGTGCGCGTGACCTTCAGCGCTCAACCTGGGAGCTGCTCCAGAAAGCAGATCTCTGACCATCAGTCGGTCTGCACTGGCGTAGACAGCAGTTGGGCCCAAAGGGTCCCCAAGCTGCATCACCTCCCTCCGTAAGATATCTGCATACCCAGCCCCAAAAGTGACCCTGCCCTGGCCACAAAAGTGACTCCCCATGGACCTTTCCTCCGGCGACCTAGCAGGCATTTCCTCCGGGGGCTGTATCATCAATCATCATTCTTGGGGGAGGCTGGTCTGGGCTCTCGCACCTACAGCGGGAGCTTGGCAATCAAGGGATGGAAAAATTGATGATAAAAAGCCACCATGACACTGACTGAGGCCATGCACAGGGCTGCAGCAAATATTTGCAATATTCAGAAACCAAGGGGCAAACAGGCACTGGGAAAAAGAGCGTGTGGACTTAGCCGCCCACATTACCAAACACGCCGCACGACAGAACTCAATCGCGCTGCTGGGACAGCGCCGTCAGCTGCTGCGGGCCCTTCTCCTGCATGACCAACATGTTGACGCTATGAGCATTCCGGCGCTAGCACTGGCATGAGGGGATCGTTGCAACCAACCAGATTATCACGAGTACCACGCGTCATTCCCTGGCGGTCCTTCCCCTGCGCAAATCTTGCGTTGACGATTGCTGCCTTCGCGCAGGCCTCATCTGCACACTCTCGTCGCAGCGCCGCAGGTCGTGGCTGGCGTCAATGTAGCTCTGGACGTCGTGGCTGCTGCAGCACGTCCGCTGCTCAGCTGTCGGCGTCGATGTTCCACACCGAAGAAATTTTGGACTTCTGCATGTTCACCAGCGTGTAGATTGCTTCTGAAGCGGTTTCGGTGGGTCCTGCAACATTGATCTTGAGCTCTCCATTCTACTTTGGTTTGACGGCCGGCACTGGTCTTTGACACGAAGAAAACCTGCATTTTTGGAAGGCGTATTCACACAAAACCCCAACATTTTATGATGATCTCCAACCCGGTCAGTGGTGTTCCGCTGCAGTTTTTATAATAAATTTTATCAAAATCTGCAAGATTCCCTTGCCCTCGGTCATCCCAATCCGAACTGCAACCAAGAGAAGGATCGCCGGCTCTTTGGTGTGCTCACACTGTTCCACTGGCGCCGCTGTGCCCCACAGCCCCGTGCATGATTGCACGAAGCAATCTACATTCTCTGCATCCTTAGAAAGGAAAAGAAATATGCATAGGTGCTGTTACAGCGACAGCGCAACATGAAGCAAAGGCGCAAATTCGAATTGCGCCGTCATGTGCAACAATATGCGGCAGTGTACAATTTAATAATAAAATACGCAGTCTAAGTTAAAAAGCGTCAGAACTTGGGTGAATTCTACATTTTTAACTTCACATTCCACGTGGATTTGTGTGCGCGTGACCTTCAGCGCTCAACCTGGGAGCTGCTCCAGAAAGATGATCTCTGACCATCAGTCGGTCTGCACTGGCGTAGACAGCAGTTGGGCCCAAAGGGTCCCCAAACTGCATCCCTGCGGAACGCCCTCCTCATCACCATCACGGGCGATCGCGAGAAGACCGCGATGTTGCGCCTTGACGAGTGCAATGTGGGCGGCCAGACCCTCTGTCTGCAGGCCATCCTGGCGCGGAAGACCTGTGACGAGGTCTTGGAGTGGGTCGGAGAGGAGGTACTCAAAGAGTACAGGAATCTCCACCACACCCGCGGCTTGAAGGCTGGTGACAGTGACGTCAACTATGTTGGCGAAGGGTCTGGCGGGGAATCTGCCATGGATGCAGCGGGAACCGAAGGCAGTGAGGCCCTCGACGATGATGACGATGATGATGAGCCCGCGGAGACAGCCGTTTGTGCCTTAGTAGCCAACAACCTGAACGCGGGGAGCAACCGGGGAAGCTGGAAGCCCCTGCAAAAGGGTTGGAAGGAGAAGGAGAAGAAGGAGCCGCACCGCATGGGCGACCCTCCGCTGTCCTTTGGGGAGTTCATACGAGCTCACCCTCAGGGCTGTTTCTTGTGTTATGGAAGGAACAAAGGGTTCAACCACGACCACCGAACATGTTCCATCAACAGAGCCGACACGGAGGCTTACAAGGTGGTGCATGGGTCGAAAAAGCGTGCACCTGTGGGTATCCGGGAGACCAAGGTGGAGGTCACCAAGGACGAGCTCTCCAAGCTGATGTCGGTGGGGACCGAGCTGGCAAGAGAGATGCAGGAGATCAAGAGGTCCTGGGTCCCCGAGTCTGAAGACAAGAACAAGGACAAGCACAAGAAGGGTAAGAAGGGGGGAAAGAAGAAGAGTGTCAACGACGTTGATGCAGAGGAGAGTACCCCTGCTACCACAAGCGACGCCCCTTAGCGGAGCCCGAGCAGCCAAGGGCCCCAGCTAGGGCGGTCGCAGGATGGTGTTGCGGGAAGCGCCGCACCATCCCATTCGGGAGACAATGAGCACCAAGGGATTGCCGCGGGCGGAAGGCCTGGTCCGGCACCCAAGACGAAAGACAGTCGCAGTGGCAGGGTGGGGGCAAGTGTAGGCACGAACCCTTGCACCCGTGCATCCTTCGCGACCAAGAACGTGTTTGATGTGCTTCAAGATCTTTCCGAGAGTATCGGAGGATCACCCGGACCGCAGCTGGATGCTGCAGATGGGGAGCCTGAGCCCATTGTCCATGACCTGCAGCACTCGCTCATTGAGCATCTGAAACGGCCGGAGATCCTGAGCTTGCACACCGTGCGCCGTGTTGGGCGTGAGCAGCAGTTGCACCTTAAGGTCCGTGCCCTATGCGGGGAAGTGGAGAAGGTCTTCAACGTGTTGGTTGACACGGGAGCTCAGGTCAGCCTGGTCAAGGCCGGCCTACTCCCGCCAGAGTGCTTGACCGACAGTCGGAGGCCTGTCAGGCCGAAGGTGGCGTACGGCCAGTACATGGTGGGAGGCACGAGGGAAGCAGCCATTTGGCTGCAGTTAGTGAACCACCGTGAGCTGAGCCGCCCGGACGTCGGCAAAGAAATCCTCCTGCAAGGTCGCTTCTACGACGCCCAGATGGACTGGGACATGATCGTTTGGTACGACTTCATGATGGAGATGGACTCCGGCGGTCTCCCGGCCCAGGCCTCCATGACCCTGTACCAGGACGACCAGCTCCCGTGGCTTTCGTCACCTGAGCACCATGTGGGGTGCCAATGGATCCACCCGGATCGCAATCAGCTTGAAGTAGCCGCGCTGGGGACTGAGCCAGCTGGGTCAGCAAACCAGGAGTACGGTGTAATGCCGGAAGTGGCGAGCCGAGTGGTTGCGGACCTGGGAGCTTTGGATCTGGCCCTGGATGCGTTCTCATCAGGAACCTCCGCCCATCTTCGGGTTTGTGAGAAGTACTGGAGCGCCCAGGACACCGCGTGGAAGAAGCACTGGGGTCCACATCAGGGTTTGATGTGGATCCATTGCCCCCGATGGGACATTCCAAGGGCGGTAGCGAAGATTCGCAAGGACCGCTCCAAGGCAGTGCTGGTTGTTCCCATGGGATGCACCGAGGAGGAAAGCACCCAAGATTGGGTGGTCTCACTGACCAAAATGACCTGAAACAAGGTCGCCCTACCGGCTGGAGAGGGTGTCTATCAGGACGCTAAGGGACAGCCCATGCCACCCCAGAGATGGCCAACGGAATTCTACTATGTGGATGCGGGCTTTGAGCAGGCCGACACCACGGACTTCGTGTGTGTCAACCGCATCATAGCGGAGCCCTGGCAGCAATGCTTCGCGGTTTCCCCTGTTGTCATCGGAGAATCGGAGGACCTCCTCACTGCAGAAGAACTGGACCTGGTTCAGGGGTATATGGATCAGCCCTTTCACCACTGGGGAAGCCAGCGTGAGGACAAGGGCCAGGACAAAGCCTGGTGGGAAGTGGACTCCATCCCCTCTGGTTCCTATGATGGGGATACCTTCGTAAGGAGGGTGCTGGACCCCATGTCCAGCCAGGACGAGCCAATCAACGGTAACCCACCAAGCTACAGTGACTTGTTCCGAGGCAAGACCAGAGATGGCCCTTTGGGCCACCTGGGAAGACCGCCTGAGCGATCTTGTGGTGGTACCGCGCAAGTAAGCTCAGTGGTTCAGGTGCCCGGAAAGGCCAAGGCGGAGTCCGATGAGTGCCCCAAGATCCAGGCATTGAGGGCCAGGCTGAAGCAGAAGTATGGTGATACCTTCTTCACCAGCAAGCCTGTGTTTCACCCACCGGTGCGTGGACCGTATGGTGAGGACAAGATACGGCTGAAGCCGGACCCCCATGTGTACCGACACTGGAAATTCGCCCTGAGGGGCGAGAGGAAGGAGGCCATGGAAAAGATCCTCCGTGAATTCATCGAGAGAGGCTGGCTTGAGCCGTGCCACTCCGAATGGGCCTCCCCGTGCTTTGTCGTCACCAAGAAGGTGGCCGGAGAGTGGCGGCTCGTGGTCGACTACCGCGGCCTAAACGCCCAAACGCAGCATGACAGCTATACGCTGCCCCTCATTGAGGACATGCTGCAAAAGCAACACCGGCGGAGAATCTCCACGGTGATTGGCCTGAAACATGGTTATCATCAGATGCCTCTCGCCGAGGAGTCCCGTGCCTGCACAGCAATGAGCACCCCACTTGGACCCCTCCAGTGGAAGGTGATGCCCATGGGCGTTACCGACGGCAATGCGGCTTTTCGGCGGATGCTGGAGAACCTGCTCGAGCCAGTGCGTGACTGTGTGGACCCCTTTTGTCGACGACGTGATCATCGCGTCCGGGGACCCCAGTATGAGCTATGAGGAGCTCCTGGAGGCACATAAAGAAGGTCCCTACCAGGACCGGCCCCGGCTGTGCCCCTTCCGCCTGTTACCCCTGCTGATTTACTCCGGATCAACGATTGCATTTCTCAAAATCCTCAAAGTCCAAGGTCCAAAATCCAAAAATATAGAGAAGAAAATCCTCCTTCAACCCTGAATGGCAACCAGATCCCACAAATACAGCAATAACCCAATTCACAATCCAAATCAGGCTGCGGGCTTTCGTTCAGCACACCGGTCGTCTCACGGTCGCGGGCATGTACAAGAATTGCACCAAGGAAGAAAGCCCTGAAATTGGCGTATGAACACAAATAAAGCAAAGTTGGGGAAAGAGGTAAACATACACATTCATCGCCATAAACCCCTCATTCCCTGGACTCAAGACCTTCCCTTGACTCACCAACATGTTGCCCTGAACCAGGTCAAATGAGATGGCTGAATGCCATGTGTCACAAGTCACTACATAAAACCCAAAAGTGTGTTCACTCCCAAGCTTCTAAATTTTAGCCCAATAGGGGAGGTGGCGTGTCATGGCCTAGAGTGGTACTCAGGACCAGCCCCTACCCTGACATAACCTTGGTTGGACTTGGAGTGGAATGGGCTTGGAGATATGCCCCATGAGTTTGAACTCATAACATGCCAAAAAACTGCCAATTCACACCATATTGGCCATATATCAAATATATGCTCAAAATTGAGGTTACCACTTATCCGAAGGCTCAAAGCATGCATGGAATTGAAGTCTAATATTCATGGAGGATATAGACCAAAGGTCAATGCCCATGTACATCCCCACTTTACCCTCGAAACCCCTTCTGATATGGGCGCCACGCACTGCCCAAGTCAGCCCATGATCTTGAGACCAAATCTTGTAATCCTTCGTTCGCCAAGGCAAATGGAGTACGCGATCTCCGCATATGGTGGTGTTCACCTCCAAAGCATATGCCAACATATGAACAAAATACCATAGTTCGACTCTCCATAGGCTTCTTGCTGTTTGCCGAGCAGGTAAGTACACAAAACGCAAAAATGAGCAGAAATTGAGGTCAAAAACATGAAAATATGTCCAAATACAAAGTTGTCATGATAGTATATCTCTATGCTCACCCATGATATCCGCTCATGGTTCAATACACTAATGATTGGAACCATTTGCGAACAATTCCCCCACTTGGATCCCCAATCAGGCGCATGGAGATACCTTCGCCACTGGTATCTACATGCCCCATGAAAATTGGAGTGCACTCATGGTTCTCTTTGTCACACATACCATGAGCAATACATATGCGGTAGACTTAGTCTAGCGCTTTGAATTCCACAATTGGGACATGGGCAAAGCCCTTGTCACGTATGGCTCCCCATCTCTTCGGCCACACAAAGATATATAACATGGGCGTGAGCATATCAAGACATATACCATGCATAAAAAATATACCCTCAAAAGTGGCTCCCACCATGATATGCCATGTCCCTCCATGGACATAACTTCACGTTAAAAATGCGTAGGAACCCAAGGAAAGTATCTATGCAACCCCAACACCCATGCGGTACACTCGAAAGTTGCATTAAAATATTCGGTTGCACGGTCCAAGAGTTATATATCACTTTATACCCTCTTGACCATTATCCCTTGCTACACCGGGCATGTGTACACACCAAAGGCGTTTGATGCTTCCTAAATTAAGTTGAGACCAAGGCGTTTGCAACGCAACTTTTCATTATTCTCTTTCCTCACACTCGCTCGTAGATATGGTCCTTCAAAGTGGTCCCACGATTCACTTTTGTTTCCCTTATATCTCCAAGTCAAATGGGTGGCAAGTATAAGGGAAACCTGATTCGGGCATAGGGAAAAGAGTATGATCACTCGACGAAGTCCAAATCAAGTGCGGCGATGTCGAAGTCGAAAATCCGATTTCGACATCGCGAAAAATTCAGATTAAAATTTCGAGTGCTTATTTAGAAAATTGCGGAAACAACGAACCCTTTGCTGATGAAATCTGACCCTTCAACGGAGTATCCACCAAAATATCTGGAAATAACAGTTAACCAATCGTTTAACGCAAAATCAAGAGCCAACTGACGGTCGCCGATACATTGACCATCAGAACGAAAGGCTGAAAAATTACGGAAACATCATGATAATAAAACCCTGTTGATTCCTGATATTCTGATATATAAATCTCAGCTGGCGGCGCCTCGGTACTGAATAAGGCCGCTCTTAGCCGGAACGGCCAAACATATCACACTATCACATCGGGTTAGGTCAGGTGGACGGGAGAGTATGATATCAGCCAATGGCGGCTTGCCGGCACATAGATACACACCCCAAGTGACCCCAAGATGGCCACGGGGGTCCGAACCGGCTTCACCCCCTTTCTCAGAGCGTTGTTACCGCTCGGAAGTCATTGAAGAGAGGACGGGAGGACCCCAATGGGCTCCAACCCCCCCCCCCATGTCCCAAGGACACATGGAGGCCCCACACACGCCGTAGGCGTCCCCCATGCCCCAAGGGAGGGGTGAGGACACTGAAAATCGGTACCCTACGCCATATCCGGTCTCCTCTTGATCTACAACATGGACCAAGGGCTTCAAAGACAGAGAAACGTCGTCGGTCGACCTAAATAAGTATACCACGATGAAATATATACGTGGAGATCGAGTGAAGGGGGTATATGGCCAAGCAAGGCCGAAAAATCCCCGGATGAACGCCCTCACCCGTCTCCTCAATCACAGAAACAAACAAAATGCCAAGGGGAATCCATGACGGTGCTACTGCAGCAACCAAATGGACCAACACGTCCTTGACATCCAAAGAAATACTCTTTTTCTTCAGGTAGTCCATCCAGACCGTGGTGTACCTCGGCAAAAAACTGCTCGGAGGCTCCCACGAATCCCTGGATGCGGCGAATCCCTTCCAACGGACTTTATAAAGCCTACCCCCAGCCGTCCCCGGGTCCGCCTTGTCCGCCAGGATCTTCTCAGCGGTGAAGTCGTCGTCCTCACCCTCGTCGTCCGGGTCCACATCGCCGGCCGTGAACTCGAAGGTGACGGGACGTCCGCTGGGGTCTGGTGCTCGGGGACGAAGCTGGGTATGGTCGCGGTCCAGGATCTTGTTATCCCCCACACGAACCGCATACACATCCTGCCCGACCTTCCGAACGATTACCCCCGGCACATACCAAGATGCCTGCCGATGCCTGGACAGGACATCCTTGTGGTGCCGCTCCACCCACACGGTGTCTTGGAGAGCATACTTCTGGACTTTTCCCTGCTTGAAGTACTTGGCCCTCTTGTCATGCTCGTCCTGTAGTGCCTTGCACACCTTGGCCGCCGTGTCCTCTGCCTCAGCCATCATAGCGTTCGCATCCCGGGCCACTTTGCCATGGTTCATCCACGGGAGAGTGCGTGACACTCGATCCCGTAGGAACAGGATGCGATGGGGCGACAGTCCAGTGGGCCCCGGAAGGTCGTGGTACGCTTGGAGTACCCTCCACAGCGAATTGTACCAATTCCGGCCCGGTTCGTCGATGTGCAGCTGGCGGAACTTCTCGAACATCTGCCGCCCGGCCACCTCAGCCCGGCCATTCGACCGGCTGTGGTATGCCACGGTCTTGACGTGCCGAATCCCCATGTGCTTGCACATCGTCTTGAACCACGTCCCCACGAATTGACTGCCCCGATCGCTGCAGATGACAGCCGGGACATCAAAAATCGTCAGCCAATGCCTCATCATGGCATTAGCGACGGTCTTGGCCTGCAGCCCCACTCGATGCTTGTCCTTCTTGTCCTTCTTCTTGGACTTCTTGCCAGGGACCGCCACGATATACCCACTGTGCCTGTCCACCGCCAAGATGACACAGTCGTAGGTCTCTCCTTCCACGGTGACCTCAGGCATGGCGAATACATCCATGGCCACGGACCTCATAGGGGCCTCCGGTATAGCCGTGTACACCGGGTTGCCCGCTGTGGAGTGGTTAGGGCTCTTCGTGGCCCGACACACGGCACAGTCGCTGCAGTACCTATCCAGGATGGCGTAGTACCCCGGAGGGAACATGAAACGCCACTCCAGGTCCTGCTGCATCTTGTCTCGGCCAGGGTGCATGAGCTGGGCGTTGTGCCAATGGTCAATGAGCTCCTCCACTCGGTTTTCGGGCACCAACAGCTTGTCCTTGAGGAACAACTTGTCGCCATCCTCGGTCAAGCCCTCGGGCCATTCGTCGTCCGACGGGGCGCTCACGGCATTCCAGTACTTGCTCCAGTGCTCGGATGCCGCGTAGTTATCCGACCAGTCCTCTGTGAGCACCGACCTGACTAGCTCTACAGGGGCCACCATCCACTGCTCGAGGGTTTCCTCTCGAATAGCTTGGACGCGGGCACCCCGGAACTTGGCCAGGTCTGTACGATTTGCCATCATTACAAAGCACTTGACCCCCTCTTGCTCCATGACCTTCTCCATCTCGATGATGCGCTTGGCCTCCTCGGTCTCCTCGGCGTCGCCATGGCTGGATATGTCCATCCACGCCTTGCCCGCGGGGTAGGCCCAGCGACTGAGGCAATCTGCCACAGTGTTGTCCTTCCCCGGGACGTACACGACGCTGAGGTCGAACTTGGCGAACGTCTCGTGCCATCGGGCCCTCCTAGCCGCTGGTCCTGAGGGGGTGTCGACATGCTCCTTGTGCCAGCCCTGTAGGGACTGGTGGTCCGTGCAAACCACCACCGGCTGCAGTCCGATGTGGCCAGACCACTTCCTGAGCGCACATACAATGGCGTATGTCTCCTTCTCCCTCGCGGTCCATGTTCGGCGTTGGCCCTCAGCCAGGATCCTGCTCCAAAACGCCACGGGAACATGAGTCCCGTCGTCCCGGACTTGCTCGAGGACTGCCCCCACGGCATAGTCCGAGGCGTCTGTCCGTAGCACGAATCCCTTGTCCGGGTCCACCGGGAACAGCCCCAACTGCCCCAGGAGTCGCTCCTTCAGGCAGTTGAACGCATTTTCAGCCTCAGGGGTCCAGGCAAGCTTCTTCTTGCTCCCCTTCCGGCCATCGAACTTCCCCACCTGCAGCATCTTGTGCAGCAGCCCCGACAGTTCTGCATACATCCGGACATAGCCCGAATAGTAGTTGCAGAACCCCATGAAGGATCGGAGTTCGCTGATGGTCTGGGGCGTCTTCCAGTGGTGCAGGGACGCCAGCTTCCGAGGCATGGGACGGCGTTGCCCGTGACCAACCACGTGACCCACGAACTCCACTTCCTTCACGAATAGTGAGGCTTTGGTGGGCTTGCACACCATGTTGTGCTTGTCCAACTCGCTGAGCACTCGGCGCAGATCCTTCTCATGCGCGTCGATGAGCTCGTCCTCAGTCATGTTCTCCGTGCCGGACCCGATGATGATGTCATCCACGAAGGGATCGGCACAGTCCCGGACAGGACCGAGTAGGTCCTCCATCATGCGCTGGAAAGCGGCGTTGCCATTCTTGGCGCCCATAGGCACCACTTTCCACTGCATGGGCCCCAGCGGCGTCGACATCGCTGTGCAGGGCCTGGAGTCTGGGTGTAGCGGCATCTGGTGATAACCGTGTTTCAGGTCTAACACCGTGAAGATCCGCTTTTTCTGTTGTTTTTGGAGGATGGAGTCGATCAGGGGAAGCGAGTACGAGTCGTGCTCGGTCTGCTCGTACAAACCTCTGTAATCAACCACCAACCTCCACTCGCCCTTCTCCTTCTTGGGCACGATGAAGGCTGGACTGGCCCACTCACTGTCGGAGGGTTCGATCCATCCCCGCTCAATGAACTCGGCCAACAGCTTCTTCATGGCCTCGGCCCGATCGCCCTGAAGTTGGTACTCCTGATGACGATAGATCTTCGGGTTCGGCTTCAGCTTGATCTTCGCTGTACCAAACCTCCCGCGATCTGGAGGGTTCTTGTTGGCGACGCCACTGAATAGCCGCGGATAGGCCTTGATCAGCCTCTCCTTCAGCTCGGCCACCTTCGGGTTCTCCTGGGCCTCTTCAGCCGCTTGCTTCGGTATAGACACAACCGACCGCACTGCGGTATAGGCCTCTTCTGGGTCCGATTCCGACTTCTCCTCGTCCCATATGCCGTCTTCATCGTCGTGGGGAGCTCTTCCCACCGATAATCTTCGGAAATTTGCGGGCTCGGGCTGGTGACTGTCGCTATCGGCACCCATTCTCGGAAAATCCCATGTTGGTGGGTCCGACCCAACCGGACCATCGTATTGGTCTGCGATGTGATCCATGACCCTCGCCACGAACTCGTCCTTCTCGTACTTGCCGGTAACCAGCATCTTGTCATCCCACCAATGCGGAGATGTGACCATGGCCCGCCTCTTCTTGGCTGCCACACGGTCGTGCATCCCCATCGCATGTAGTTGACGACGTCGTCGATCTCGGCGTGGGACAGGACGTCAATGCCATCAATTGGCTGATCCGTCCCCTCCTTGGGCTCAAACATGACCTTCATGGGCACCACCTCCACCCTACGGACGAATGCTTCATCACCCGTGGGCTGGGCCTGCGCCCCAT
This sequence comes from Eutreptiella sp. 'Long Island Sound 2002', assembly GCA_964036045.1. NCBI lineage: Eukaryota > Euglenozoa > Euglenophyceae > Eutreptiales > Eutreptiaceae > Eutreptiella > Eutreptiella sp. 'Long Island Sound 2002'. The sequence continues at coordinate 125,091,994 of OZ038381.1, read as the reverse complement.
CCACCAGGAAAGCCTTGGTACCCCACGCTTGACCCGGGGAGGGCATTGATACACCCTTGGCGTCGATGAACAACTCCTCCTCCGGCCCGAATGACATCTCGTTCAGGGTGATGGAGTCCAGCGTCGACTTGAGACCCTCCAGCGGACATGGCGTGGATCCTATGCCGGTTATGACCAGGATCCCCTTCGCCCTATCCGCGACGATCTCCTCCACCGTACGTCTGGTATTGTCCAGGGAGCCATGCCAATACATGGGCCCCCACTCCTTCATACCCCAATGCCTGTGCCAGGCTGAGTCTCCTCGATGCCAATGCCTCCTACACTTCCGCAAAAGTGGGGCATCCCGGGAAGCGAAGACGTCCGTCTCGGGCGCTTCAGCTCCCAGCGTCTGAATCATCCTGGCGTACACTTGCGGCGCCATTCCATACTCCGTGAGTTGAACTCCGCAGTCTCCTCTGGACTTGGCACCCACAGCTTGCACCGCTCGGACAGTCCGATCCTCTTCCTCAGCATTCCATTGGGATGATCCGCATGCATAGTCCGTTGACAGCCATGTGAGGCATTCATCATCCTCCCGGACCAGCGTTGCACGATGGGGAAGGGCTCCAATGGCGTTTGCCACCATGAAGTCGTACCCCATGATCATATCCCAATTGGTAATGTCGGCCACATAGAAGTTCCCGGATAGAGTGCTTCTCTTCGCCTGATCAGGGCGGTTTAAGCGCTCATGTTCCCAGAATTCCATACTGATGGTGGCCTCATGGGTGCCACCACCCATGATCTCTCCGTTGGCGACCTTCAGGCGGACCGGTCTCCGGCTGGGCTGCAGGAATTCCTCCTTGAACAACCCTCTCCGGACCAGGCTCACTGGGCACCCGTATCCACTAACACATCCACCACCTTCTCCTCTCGTCCGCACCGTACTCGCACTTTCAAGTGCAACTGCCGCTCGTCGCCATGAGGTGTATGGACGACTCTCACGGCATGCAAGTCTACCACGTCCGGGTGCATCAGGACTTCGAGGGTATGGTCACGGATGGTGTAGATCTTGGGTTGGTCCTGCCCGTCCACGGGGCTCTCCGTGGTCGCTCCTTCCTTCTTGCCATGTCCCGTACCCACATGTACTTCCCTTTGCAGGGCGCTCCAGGGGTTGGGAGTGGCGAAACGCAGTGGTTTTGGCTCTTCTGGAGCCTTCTTCGGCACTCGATGTGCATTCACTTTCTCTGGGATCCCACTGATTTTCGTAGGAGAGACCTCCGAGGTCCCACTCCCGTGGGGGCTCCTCTGGACTTGGCTTCCCGCAGCCCCTTCCGGCTGCGATCCGCCAGGACTTTGTCCACCACGTTGCTGGGCTTTGAGTTCCTCCAACGTCCTCAACATGTCCTCAGCAACCTCCTCGATCGACCTCACTCGTCGGTCTTGGCCAGGTCCACCACCATAGCCTCTTCCTCCGCCTTTTCCTTGGCCTTTGCCTTGGCCTTTTCCCCCGTCTCCGCCCTTCGCCTTCCAATCGGAAATCCGCTGCTCCTTGGGCTTCTTCTCGGGGTGGGCGGCGAAGTAGGCCTTCTTGTCCGCCTCATACACCTTGCACTGACGGTGGTCGTGTGCATGGTTGTTTCCCTTGCCATAGCAGACCCAGCACCCGTCGTGCTGAGACCTGTACTCTCGGAACGAGAGCGGTGGGTTCCCGATCCTCCTTGGCTCTCTGCTCTTCTTGGGTCCCAGCTGGCTCCATCTGGACCGATCCTGCCCATGGTTCTTCACGTTGTGCGCCACAAACGCGAAGAAATGGGCCTCCTCGTGATCCTCCCGGGACCCGGTCCAGTGGTCTTGGCCACTTCCACTACCATCCTCCGCGGAGTTGGCCGTGTCCTCCTGGATCTCCTGATGATGGCGGTCTTCTCGGTGTCCTCTTTGTCCATGACCATGCCGATCCTGCACGTGGGCCTCGTTCTTCGCATTGAGCTTCAACTCCACCGTGATGTACTTCACGATCTCGTCCAGGCTCATGCGGGCGAAGATGACTTGCATCCTCAGCGGCTCCCCGTGCCTCCACTCCACGTTGTTGAGGCGCAACAACCTTTGCCCCATGGAGTCCCCAAATACCTCCACGTACACGGCGTTCTTCAGGCCCAACATCCGGTTGGGTTCGCCCAGGTTCCTCCTGAAGAACTCCATGATACCCGCATGGGTATCCTCCGCCGCCATAATCCTCACCGCCACGCGCTTCTTCGCCCTCTTCTTCTCCTCGTCCTCAACTCTCCTCTTCCAATTGCCGGGGAGGACGTCCTTCAGCAAGTGGCGGATCTCACTGGCCTCGTTCCAGTCTTCCACCAGCTTGAGGCATCTGCGGTACTTCCGCAGATACCGGTTCCACTCCCGGACCCGCAACTCACCGCGGTCCAGCGGCAGTGGGATGGACCACAGGTCCTCCAGCTTCTGATTCCGAGCGTCCACCCGCTCCTCATCCTCCAACCACTGGAGGCAGGCCTGCTCCGTACGGATCAGTCCTTCCCGGATCTGATCCCGCAGCTCCTCCTTCAGGTCCTGCGCCAGCCGGTGTGGGAATGTCCGGCATACCCACTTGTCCCGCGGCGCTCCCCGCATCTCGCCGACGACCTCCTCGGCGAAGTCCTCCCAGTCCAGGATGAAGTCATCCAGGTTGGACGGGTTCCTGTCGTAATAGGGGATTTTGATTCCCCTGAGGTCGTCAATCCTGATGGCGTCTCCGACGTCTCCAGCCACCACTCCACCGAGACGGATACCACCTGTGGCCGGGGGGTGTGAGTACACTCCCCGTACATCCCTCTCCTCCATGGAGTGCGGTCCAGTTGGGCCTGAACCCATGGGGTTTGGAATGCGGGAAGGACTTGCTCCATCAGCCGTCCATATCCCCGTATTGGGGTCCTTCGCCCACAGGTTTCCGCTTGGATGGCCTCGACCATGTCCGTCGGCGCTTCCCATGGTTCGCCCCTGCATGGTCTGGTTCTGGATCTCGATCTTCTCTTCCGCATAGACTACCATATTCGTCGTGATCGGTACATCCTGGGCGGCATGGGACATCTGTACCGTCAGGCTCCTCGGGTCCGTGGTCACGTGCCCTTCCCGCATGGACCCAGCCGGTGCCGTGTGTTCCCCGAGCATTGTGGATTCGCTGAACATGGGAACAAACGGCAGCGCACCCGGGTCAACACGCGGAGGCGCGTATGGTGCCTCTGCAGGGCCGCCCATGGGTTTCTCCATGGCGCTCCTGAGGGTCTCAACCCGCTCAACCAGCTCTACCGCGGCCGGCTTTGCCGGGAGCTCCGGACCCGAGGCGAGGGGCTGTAGCTCCTCTAGCCTTTTCAGGCGTCCCGACATGTCCTCCACCAGGTGGAGGAGGCTGTCCACCACTCGCTGCTGCTTCTCCAGGGCCAGCTCCAGATTCTCCCGGTACCGGTCCCGTTCTGCTCGCAGCTCCTCCATGTCTTTCTCCGCGGCCGACTGGTCGTCCAGGATCCCCGCGACGTCCTCCTCTAGACCATCCTTGGCGTTGTCCAGGCGGTCAAGATGATGCACGATGGCGTCCATCCCCATTCTCGGGTACTTGCCCATGAGGAAGGACACGTGCTCGCAGTGGCACGCAGCGTGCTTTCCGCCGGATTCAGCACATCCCGCGGTTCCCGGCACCTCAGACTCATCGCCCATGGGCGTATCGCCTATGGCGTCCGTCTCTGGTCCCGTGTGCCGGGGCACAGGTGCCGTCCGGGCCCTGGCTGGCCTCTCCAAGCCCTCGGCGTCGTGCTTCAGGGCGGGCTCGGGGGCTGTATGCGCCCTGGCGATCGGCGCGGACATCTCCGGCTCCGAAGGTGGCTCGTAGGCTGTCAGATAGCCCTCGGAGTGCCCCTCGGATTCCCACAGCCTGACCGAGCTGGGGTCCGTGTCAATAGCCCCGGCGTCCCTTGCCGCGGACTTGGGTGACCCGCGCTTCCGGTAGCGCCGGGCCCGTCCTCCACTGCTGCCTGAATGGCAAGCCTCATCAGAGTCCTCCGCGGCGGAGCGGAGGTTGCATGCCTTTCGGCAGCGACGCTCACACATGGAGACCAGGTCCTCCATGTCACGTCCTCCTCTTCCCGAATGTCGTTCTTCTCTTCGGGCTTCAACTTCCGGAGTTCGCCATGCTCTTGAACGTCTCGGTCCTTCTATGGCTCCAATCTCCGGCGTGGTCTCCACCGAGTCCACAATACGCACCCGGGGCGTACTTGGGCAGGGCTCATAAGGGCCCAAGTCCCCGGGTCGGCGGTAGGTAGGGGCAGCAGGTAAGCCTCTGCTACCATAAAGAAGGTCCCTACCAGGACCGGCCCCCGCTGTGCCCCTTCCGCCTGTTACCCCTGCTGATTTACTCCGGATCAACGATTGCATTTCTCAAAATCCTCAAAGTCCAAGGTCCAAAATCCAAAAATATAGAGAATAAAATCCTCCTTCAACCCTGAATGGCAACCAGATCCCACAAATACAGCAATAACCCAATTCACAATCCAAATCAGGCTGCGGGCTTTCGTTCAGCACACCGGTCGTCTCACGGTGGCGGGCATGTACAAGAATTGCACCAAGGAAGAAAGCCCTGAAATTGGCGTATGAACACAAATAAAGCAAAGGAGGGGAAAGAGGTAAACATACACATTCATCGCCATGAATTCCTCATTCCCTGGACTCAAGACCTTCCCTTGACTCACCAACATGTTGCCCTGAACCAGGTCAAATGAGATGGCTGAATGCCATGTGTCACAAGTCACTACATAAAACCCAAAAGTGTGTTCACTCCCAAGCTTCTAAATCCTAGCCCAAAGGGGGAAGTGGCGTGTCATGGCCTAGAGTGGCACTCAGGACCATGCCCTACCCTGACATAACCTTGGTTGGACTTGGAGTGGAATGGGCTTGGAGATATGCCCCATGAGTTTGAACTCATAACATGCCAAAAAACTGCCAATTCACACCATATTGGCCAGATATCAAATATATGCTCAAAATTGAGGTTACCACTTATCCGAAGGCTCAAAGCATGCATGGAATTGAAGTCTAATATTCATGGAGGATATAGACCAAAGGTCAATGCCCATGTACATCCACACTTTACCCTCGAAACCCCTTCGGATATGGGCGCCACGCACTGCCCAAGTCAGCCCATGATCTTGAGACCAAATCTTGTAATCCTTCGTGCGCCAAGCCAAATGGAGTACGCGATCCGGCATATGGTGGTGTTCAACTCCAAAGCATATGCCAGCATATGAACAACATACCATAGTTCGACTCTCCATAGGCTTCTTGCTGTTTGCCGACCAGTTAAGTACACAAAATGCAAAAATAAGCAGAAATTGAGGTCAAAAACATGAAAATATGTCCAAATACAAAGTTGTCATGATAGTATATCTCTATGCTCACCCATGATATCCGCTCATGGTTCAATACACTAATGATTGGAACCATTTGCGAACAATTCCCCCACTTGGATCCCCAATCAGGCGCATGGAGATACCTTCGCCACTCGTATCTACATGCCCCATGAAAATGGGAGTGCACTCATGGTTCTCTTTGTCACACATACCATGAGCAATACATATGCGGTAGACTTAGTCTAGCGCTTTGAATTCCACAATGGGGACATGGGCAAAGCCCTTGTCACGTATGGCTCCCCATCTCTTCGGCCACACGAAGATATATAACATAGGCGTGAGCATATCAAGACATATACCATGCATATAAAATATACCCTCAAAAGTGGCTCCCACCATGATATGCCATGTCCCTCCATGGACATAACTTCACGTTAAAAATGCGTAGGAACCCAAAGAAAGTATCTATGCAACACCAACACTCATGCGGTACACTCGAAAGTTGCATTAAAATATTCGGTTGCACGGTCCAAGAGTTATACATCACTTTATACCCTCTTGATCATTATCCCTTGCTACAGGATGCATGTGTACACACGAAAGGCGTTTGATGCTTTCTTAATTAAGTTGAGACCAAGGCGTTTGCAACGCAACTTTCCTTATTCTCTTTCCTCACACTCGCTCGTAGATATGGTCCTTCAAAGTGGTCCCACGATTCACTTTTGTTTCCCTTATATCTCCAAGTCAAATGGGTGGCAAGTATAAGGGAAACCTGATTCGGGCATAGGGAAAAGAGTATGATCACTCGACGAAGTCCAAATCAAGTGCGGCGATGTCGAAGTCGAAAATCCGATTTCGACATCGCGAAAAATTCAGATTAAAATTTCGAATGCTTATTTAGAAAATTGCGGAAGCAACGAACCCTTTGCTGATGAAATCTGACCCTTCAACGGAGTATCCACCAAAATATCTGGAAATAACAGTTAACCAATCGGTTAAGGCAAAATCGCGAGCCAACTGACGGTCGCCGATACATTGACCAGCAAAACGAAAGGCTGAAAAATTACGGAAACATCATGATAATAAAACCCTGTTGATTCCTGATATTCTGATATATAAATCTCAGCTGGCGGCGCCTCGGTACTGAATAAGGCCGCTCATAGCCGGAATGGCCAAACCTATCACACTATCACATCGGGTTAGGTCAGGTGGACGGGAGAGTATGATATCAGCCAATGGCGGCTTGCCGGCACATAGATACACACCCCAAGTGACCCCAAGATGGCCACGGGGGTCCGAACCGGCTTCACACATGAGAGGGACGTCACCAGAGTGCTGGACCTTCTGGTTCAGCACAAACTCACGGGCACCAGTGACAAGGCCACCATTGCGGTAAGCAAGGTGGTTTTCGCTGGCCACGTAGTCGGGAACGGGCAGCGAAAGCCCATACCTGGCAAGGTGGCTGTGATTGAGCACTGGGAAAAGCGCAAGACGGTCTCTGAGCTACGGGCGTACTTGGGGTTCTGCAACTACTACTCGGGGTATATCAAGATGTATGCCGAGTATGCAGCCCCCATGACGACCATGCTCAAGGGCAACCGAGAGGAGACCAAGAAGGGGTCCCAGAAGGCTCTGGTCTGGAATGAAGAATCGGACTGTGCCTTTGAGAGGATGAAGCAGGCGCTGCTATCCGCAGTGGGTCTGCACCTCGTGGATCCCGACGGAGGGTTTGTCCTGCGCACCGATGCTTCTGACTACGCCGTTGGCGCTGTGTTGGAACAAGTGCTTGACGATGGGAGGCACGTGCCAGTGGCCTTTTGGGGCCGAGTCTTGGCGGAAGGCGAGAGACCAACGTGAACGCCCCGAGAAAAGGAGGCTTATGCCATCGTCATAGCTCTCAGGAAATGGGCTGGGTACATAGCCCTCCATCCCGTCACTGTCTGCACCGACCATCAGAGTCTGCAGTCGTGGCACAAAGAGCACGTGGACACCCCCTCTGGTCCCGCCTCCCGACGGGCCAGATGGCATGAAACCTTGGCGAAGTTCGACCTCACGGTTGTGTATGTTCCTGGCAAGGACAACACCGTGGCCGACTGTCTCAGTAGGTGGGCCTATCCCGCCAGCAAGGGCATCACGGATGTCTCCGGCAATGGCGATGAGGCTGAGACCGCTGAGGCAAAGAGGATCATAGAGATGGAGCGCCTGATGGAGGAGGAGGGTGTTAAATGCTTCGTCGTCATGGCTGCAGATGCCCCCCTCAGAAGGAGGATGGGCAGAGCGGTCAGAGTACTCGCCCCTGAAGGAGCCGAGTCCGACAAGCACCTCTTCCCTGAATCTTGCCTCCCGGACGACTGGACCGACAACTACGCCAAGTCTGAGGCCTTTGAGGCCGAGTATAGGGCTGTGACCGACCCTGATGACGGGCAGAAGTGGCCACAGGGGCTGACTGAGGAGGATGGCAAGCTCTACCGGAATGGTAAGCTGCTGGTCCCAGAGTCCAAGCTATGTGAGGCTTGGCACCACCACATGATGCACCCAGGGGTCAAGAAGCAAGCCCTGGATATGCAGCGCCGGTTCGAAATCGCCCAGATCAATCTCTACAACGCTATCAAGAAGGTCATAAAGGGTTGCTCGGTCTGTCAGGCCTGCAATCCCCACAACCGGAACGTCAAGGGGGAAGCCCAACGGACTCCGGTGCCTGACCAGCCCATGGGGAGCGTGGCCATGGAAGTCTTTTCCATGCCCGAAGTTCACATAGACAAGGAGACCTTTGACTGTGTGGTCCTTTGTGTGGACCGCCTCAGCGGTTACGTAGTAGCCGTTCCGGCACGCAAAAGGGGGTTGCTTGCCAAGGAAGTGGCAGTCATGATGATTCGTCATTGGCTGACCGTCTTTGACATCCCCCGCACCATTTGCAGTGACCCAGGGCCCCAGTTTACTGGTGGCTGGTTCAGGGCCATGTGTTCCCTCATGGGAATACGCCATGCCAAGAGCGCCGCCTATCTCAGCCGGTCCAACGGCCGGGCTGAAGTGGCTAGAAGACAGCTGTTCGAGAACCTACGCAAGATACACATCACCAACCCACGTCGGAACTCGTTTGAGGAGATGTGGCCCGCTCTGAAGGCCCATCATGACACCCCCACTCCGGGTGGTTTGTCCCCTCACCAGATTTTCTTCGGCAGGGACCCCCTGGGTCAGGGGCTTCCCTTGTCGGGTGATGGTATGGCCATGGCTGCCAAGGAATTCTTTGCGCGGCAGGAGGCAACGGCGCGGGACATCCGCCAGCAGCTCGAGAAGGAGCATGCCGAGCGTCAGAAGTCCGCCCCGAGCTCGACAGCGCAAAAGTTCAGGGTGAGAGACCCGGTGTGGGTAATCAGACCCTGAAGCCGGTTCGGACCCTCGTGGCCATCTTTGGGTCACTTGGGGTGTGTATCTATGTGCCGGCAATCCGCCATTGGCTGATCTAACCTGATGTGATAGTGTGATAGGTTTGGCCATTCCAGCTATGAGCGGCCATATTCAATACCGAGGCGCCGCCGGCTGAGATTTATATATCAGAATATCAGGAATCAACAGGGTTTTTCTATCATAATGTTCCCGTAATTTTTCAGCCTTCCGTTCTGATTGTCAATGTATCGGCGACTGTCAGTTGGCTCCCGATTTTGCATTAACCGATTGGTTAACTGTTATTCGCAGATATTTTAGCGAAAACCCCGATGAAGGGTCAGATTTCATCAGTAAAGGGTTCGTTGCTTCCGCAATTTTCATGTTATACACTCGCAAAATTCATCTGATTTTTTCAGACTTTCAGAATCGGATTTTCGACTTCGACATCGCCGCACTTGATATCATGAATCTCGAGTGGTCCAACATTTTTCCCTGATCACGAATCAACCTTCTCTTTGTTATATCCCTCGTTTTTCTTGGAGATATAGGCGAAACAAAATTGATTCTCGAGGCCACTTTGAAAGGTCATATCTCCGGCTCACGGCGAGGAATACGAATTTCGAGAATTGGGTTGGAATCGCCTTGGTCTCAACTCATTTCAGGAAGCATCAAACGCCTTTGATGTGTACACATGCCCGGTGTAGCAAGGGATAATGGTCAAGAGGGTAGAAAGTGATATATAACTCTTTGACCGTGCAACCGAATATGTTAATTCGACTTTCGAGTGTACCGCATGAGTGTTGGTGTTGCATAGAAACTTTTCTTGGGTTCCTACGTATTTTTAACGTGTAGTTATGTCCATGGAAGGGGCATGGCATACCATGGTGGGAGCCACTTTTTGAGGGTATGTGTTTTATGCATGGTATGTGCTTCGATATGCTCACGCCCATGTACTATATCTCCGTTTGATATATGGAGTCATATGTGGCAAGGGCTTCGCCCATGTCCCAATGGTGAGCTCCATAGCGCTAGACTAAGTCTACCGCTCATATAGTGCATGTGGGAGGGCTTACTGAGCGACCCACAAGCGCCACTATCAATTTTCCCATTTTCATGGTGCGTGTTGGGAGGAGGTTCGAAGGTGTCCCCATGCGTCCATGTAGGGATCCAAGTGGCGGGATTGTTGGCAAATGGTCTCAAGCAATTGTGTTTTGAATCATATGTTGATACCATGGGTGAGCGAAGTTATATACTATTGCAATTATCTTGAATTTGGCATTATTTGCATGTTTTTGACCTCATTTTATGCTCATTTTTGTATTGTATGTGCTCAACTGGTCGGCTAACAGTAAAGTGCCTAGAGATCTGTGAACTATGGTATGGTGCTTAAATTTAGGCATATGCTTCGATGCTGCACCTCATCATATGCTGGATCACGTGGTCACTTTGGCTTGGCACATGAGGCCTCACACAATTAGGTCTCAAATTCATGAGTTGACTTGTGAAGCATGTCATGTACACAACTGGAGGGGTTTCGGAGCCAATGATGGAATATTCCTGGGCATGGTCCTTTGGTCTATATCACCCTTGTATACTACTTTCCGGTTTGACACATGCATGGAGCATTTGAACATTTGGCGTATGCATTTTTGAGTATATAATTGATTTTTGGGCATAATGGTGTGATTTGCCTGATTTTGCCATGTTGTGAGGTCATCTTCATGGGGAAATTCTCGACGCCCCATCGACTCCAAGTCCAACCAAGGTTATGTCAGGGTAGGGCATGGTTCTGAGTGCCACTCTAGGCCATGACACGCCACCTCCCCTTTTGGGCTAGGATTTGGAGGCTTGGGAGTGAACACATTTTTGGGGTTCGTGTAGTGACTTTTGACACATGGCATTTAGCCATCTTATTTGACTTGGATCAGGGCATCATGTTGGCAAGTCAAGGGAAGGTCTTGAGTCCAGGGAATGAGGGGCCTATGGCTGTGATTGTGTATGTTTCCATCTTTCCCCAACTTTGCTTTATTTGTGTTCATATGCCAATTTCAGGGCTTCCTCTTTGGTGCAATTCTTGTACATGCCCAACGCCCGGCTCTCCGTGTGCACCGTGAGACACCTGGCGTACTGAAAGGAGAGCCCTCAGTGTGAATTGGATTGGATTGTACTTGGGAGTTGGGTATTGCAAGGGATCAGGGTTTGTAAGAAGGAGTTTTTTTCTATTTTTTTTGTGGGAAAATGCAGACCCTGGTGAGAAGCAAGACCCTAGGAGTGACGGAATATGGTGGAAGGGGTACAGCAGGGGCCGGTCCTGGTAGGGACCTTCTTTATGGTAGCAGAGGAGTACCTGCCCCCTACCGCCGCACCGGGGACTTGGGTCCTCATGAGCCCTGCCCAAGGACGCGCCGGGTGCAGATCGTGGAGTCCGTCGAGTCGACGCCGGACTGGGAGCCTGAGAAGAGCAAAGATGCTAAGAACAGAGAGCCCTTGCAGGACATGGGCTGGACATGGAGGACCTGGCCTCCATGTGTGAAAGGCAATGCCGCAAGGCTTGCAACCTCCGGTCCGCTGCAGAGGACTTGGAGGAGACTGGCAGCAACGGCAGAGCCCGGCGTTACCGGAAGCGCAGGTCCCCAAAACCCGCGGCGGAAGCCAGGGCGATGGAGACGGATCCCAGCCCGGTCAGGCTGTGGTCAGCTGCAGATTCCGAGGGGCACTCCGAGGGCTATCGGACAGCTCACTCTTCGGAGTCGGAGGAGATGGCCAGACCGCCCACAAGGGCGAACACGGCCCCCGAGCCCAGCCTGGAGCATGACGCCGAGGCGTTGGAGAGGCCTGCCAGAGCCAGAACGGCGCCCATGGCCCGGCACACGGAGCCAACGCGGGATAGCACGGGCGACACACCCATGGCGGAGGAGTCCGAGGCGCCGGAAACCGTGGGATGCGCCGGATCAGGTGGAAAGCACGTTGAGTGCCGCTGCGAGCACGTATTCTTCCTCATCGGCAAGTACCCAAAGATGGGGATGGACGCCATCGTGCAGCACCTCGACCGCCTGGACAACGCGAAGGACGGTCTAGTAGAGGACGTCGCGGGGATCCTGGATGACCAGTCGGCAGCGGAGAGAGACATGGCGGAGCTGCGAGCAGAACAGGTCCGGTACCGAGAGAATCTGGAGCTGGCCCTGCAGAAGCAGCAGCGAGTGGTGGACAGCCTCCTCCACCTGGTGGAGGACATGTCGGGACGCCTGAAAAGGCTAGAGGAGTTACAACCCCTCGCCTCGGGTCCGGAGCTCCCGGCAAAGCCGGAAGCAGCAGAGCTGGTGGAGCGGGTTAAGACCCTCAGGAGCGCCATTGATAAACCCATGAGCGGCCCTGCAGAGGCACCTTACGCGCCTCCGCGTGTTGAACCGGGTGCGCTGCCGATTGTTCCAATGTTCAGGGAATCAACAATGCGCGGGGAATACACGGCACCAGCTGGGTCCATGCGGGAAGGGCACGCAACCACGGACCTGAGGAGCCTGACGGTACAGATGTCCCATGCCGCCCAGGACCCACCGACCACTACGACTGCCCATGCAGTTTATGCGGAAGAGGAGATCCAGAGCCAGACCATGCAGGGGCGAACCATGGGAAGCGCCGACGGACATGGTCGAGGCCACCCAGGCGGACACCTGTGGGTGAAGGACCCCAATACGGGGATATGGACAGCCGGTGAAGCAAGTCCTTCCCGCATCCCAAACCCCATGGGTTCAGGGCCTACTGGACCGCACTCCATGGAGGAGAGGGATGTAAGGGGAGTGTACTCACACCCCCCGGCCACAGGTGGTATCCGTCTCGTTGGAGTGGTGGCTGCGGACGTTGGAGACGCCATCAGGATTGACGACCTCAGGGGAATCCAAATCACCTACTACGATGGCAACCCCTCGAACCTGGATGATTTCCTCCTGGATTGGGAGGACTTCGCCGAGGAGGTCGTCGGCGAGATGAAGGGAGCGCCAAGGGACAAGTTGGTATGTCGGACATTCCCACACAGGCTGGCGCAGGACCTGAGGAGGAGCTCAGGGATCAGATCCGCGAGGGACTGATCCAGACGAAGCAGGCCTGCCTCGAGTGGCTGGAGGACGAGGAGCGAGTGGACGCCCCCAACCAGAAGTTGGAGGATTTTAGGTCCATTCCGCTGCCGCTAGAGCGCGGGGAATTGAGGGATCCGAGAATGGAATCGGTACATCCGCAAGTACCAAAGAAGCATCAAGCTGGTGGAGGACTGGAATGAGGCCAGCGAGATCCGCCACCTGCTGAAGGACGTCCCCCCCGGCCACTGGAACAGGCGAGTGGAGGACGAGGAGAAGAAGAGAGCGAAGAAGCGCGTGGCCGTACGGATCATGGCATCGGAGGACACCCACGCCGGAATAATGGAGTTTTACCGGCGAAACCTCGGCAAGCCCAGCCGAATGTTGGGGTTGAAGAAAGCCGTCTACGTGGAGGTATTCGGCGACACCATGGGGCAAAAGCTGATGCGCCTCAACAACGTGGAGTGGAGGCGCAGAGAACAGCTGAGGATGCAGGTCATCTTCGCCCGCATGAGCCTGGACGAGATCGTGAAGTACATCACGGTGGAGCTGAAGCTCAACGCCAAGAACGAGGCCCACGTGCAGGATCGACAGGGCCATGGACATGGAGGTCATCGAGCAGATCGCCAGCAGCGAGAGGTCAAGGGGGACACGGTTAACACTGCAGAGGAAGGGAGTGGAAGCGGCCAAGATCTCTGGACCGTGACCACCCCAGAGGATCATGAAGAAGCCCACGACTTGGGAACCACCGTAGAGACCGTGACGGATTGGGCGGCCTCAATAGGACACGCCCTTCAACTAGCCCGCTCGCGCAACGAAGAGTTCGAGGGATGGTTCATGTTACCGGCGCCCATTAAAAATTGCAATGCGGAAAATTGCTTGTTGGTTGACCCCCGTTTGCTTCTCACTCCCTTACGCCCCTTTATTACGCAACGCTTTAGCTTCCATGATGCAAAGCAATGGTGGATCCCCGGCAACCAAAACGTTGAGAACGCCCAATACATTTTGGGGAATGCCCTCGCCGTGCCATACATCGCCTACCGACTTCATTCCCAATCATGGTATGCTCCGTCTAAGCACCCGAGCGTCACGGTTGACCACTCCTTGAGCCTACGTCGCTTGGTACATCAAAGTACCAACTTGGATATAGAGCAAGTGCATGTCCTACTTCGATTTGACGTGCTACGCGAGATCATCGATCAACGAGAGCTCCCGAGTGACCAAGAAGACACCAACACCCGAAAGAAAGCGGAGCTAGGCAACGTGCGGGACTTCTACAAATGGTTGAACAATACGCTTGCACCGGACTTTGAGGGCGCGGCGACTACCACCAATTGCAAATATCTTTTTGAGAACGGAGAAGCCCTTCGTGCACCACACCCAAATTATTATCCGTACGACTATACCATGGCTCCGGCTCTTGCAAACGAACTTATGTCCGTGGCTTTGGAGCATGGAGATTTCTTACGAGGGCGATTCTATGTGATTGAAGTGGCAAAAATGGTTGACCAACACTCTTTTTTTGTGAACCCGTCACGCAACGAGAGGAACCGCCACAAGGGAGAATTTACACCCACCGAGGTCATGAACACCCTCATGGGCCACATGATTGGGGGACGAGGGCGCACCCGTGTCATGGGCACGTCAATCAAGAGCCGGGATAGCGTGATAGTCCGATTGGACCTTAGCAATACCCCAAGCGACGAAGGGCGCTCGCCTCTCTCTACCTTTGCCTCTTTCCTCCACACTAATGGAGCGATGGTAATGTGCACCTCAAAGGACGGAGCGTTGATCACCTTCAATGCATTTGGACAAGGAGGCAAGCAGGACGCCCACCCTAAATCTCCGCCGACCATGGTCTCTATTACGCCGCCGATGCCTAGTCAGGGAGAGCCAAACGAGGTGGATGTCCAAGCGCCCAACACGACCTCACTTTTTCACATTCAATGTGCGGCGGGTCTCCTAGGCCCATTCACGCGGTTTGAACTCCACTCGAGATCCGAAAATCCTCCCATAAGCTTCTACTCCGTCACCTATGAGAAGCTCCAATCCGCTCAATTTGCCACGGGTTTTGCTGTGGGCCCCATTTCCTTTCACCCGTCCCAACCTTATCTACAGGTTGACACACTCCTACAACTCGACCCCTCGGTGGCTGAGGAGGATCGCCCGGCGGAAGCACGAGTGCGAGCGGGCCTGAACGTCGGCGCGGGGGCCTTCCTCAAGGACTACATCGCCAACTACAAGGAGCATCAAACACTCCTACGCCCGCCTCGCCGCCCGCCGCGACAAGAAGATCGACAACCGGAGGACCTCACGGAGGAAGACCTCCCGGGCTTACGCATTATCGAGGACGTCATCAACATGACTATGGAGACCACCCTAATGGCCCACCTCGAGAAACAGGAATGGGTGAGAGAGACCCGAAGAGGCAAGCTGCACTACGGATGGAAGTATGTGGATGCCTCCCACACCCTCGAACGAGCGGAGGAGCTCCCCACGGAGCTCATGAATCTCATCGACAACCTCATGGACGCTAAAGACTCGGAGAACATCCCCCTGCTAGCGGTGGAGCCGAACCAAGTCAGCGTGAACGACTATGAACCTGGGGTGGGCATAGGATGGCATAAGGACATCGATGACCTAGGCGACACTATCACCTCTATTTCACTCATGGGGGCTACCACCATGGAGTTCCGTAAAGGAAATGGCCCGGTGTGCGGGTACCACGATACTCAGCCCTCCAAGTCACGGGAGAACTTCGAGAACAATGGCAGCATCAGGTGCCCTACCGCATGAGCGATTTGGTGGATGGGACCGAAGTCCCTCGGGACCGGCGAGTGGCGGTCATCCTTCGCAACCTGCAGTGTGCTCTGGACGCCGAGCCCGACGCCGAGACTCAAGACGGCAGCGGGCAAGCTTAACGAACTGCTTCAACGCCTCGGCGTCCCTCAACCCAGCGCGCATCGTTTGAGCACCCCCCCTCCATCCTCTGAACCCCTCCGCCCCCGCCCCACTCCTAAAAACCCGCGACCATCACGCTTGCCCGACCTGGCTTGCTTTGGTCTTGAGCCCCCTCCCGTGACCAATTGGAGGCAAAGCAAGGGGTATGTGCGCCCAGCTGCAAAGCTCAACAACCCCCCGCCCCCCACGATCAAAATCCTCTCACACAACCTGGAAAAGAAACCCCCCACCCCCTTCATTTTCCACCACCTACAAAAAGGATACCATGTCTTGCTTCTCCAGGAACTGAACGAAGAGCCCAGCCTCCCACACATCTTTAGCCACGGGGGAGAAAAATGCAAAATTTTCACCAACATCAACAAGAGAGAGAAAAAGAATGGCACTGCCATCGTGGTCTCTTCGGCTCTGCGGCCCTACACAAAGTTTGTTCCGAACTCAGACAACGATGGACTCATGTGCTCGGTTGAAATAACCCTCCCAGGCGGCCCCCCCACGCTCCTCACTTCTCTCTACTCTCCCCCACCCGCAATTACCAGGCGCCCCCTGATTGAAATCAACCTGTCGCGTCTTCTTTCCCGATACCCTTACCATGTGGTGGGAGGGGATTTCAACTGCATCCGCAATCCCCATCTAGACTCCTTGCACGCCGACTCCAACCCGTGGGCCTGGGTCACTTCCAAAACATCGGGCGGTAACCCGTCATGGATCGACACGTACCGACACATGCACAGCACTGCCCTGGGGTGGACCCGACCAGCGTCTAAGAACAGATTGGACTACATCTTTGCTTCGAGGAGCCTCTTCCATGACCAAAAAATTGCTGACGCTTCAATTCTCTATGGTGATTGCTCTAGCGACCACCACCCTGTTACAGCACAACTGCACTCACCCCTCATCCCCACACAATCCCCCCCACCTCCCCGTAAACGCTTCCGAAGGCTAAAGAAACAGGAATTGCTCCGTCTTCAAGGGGGACTGCAACCCCTCGAGAAATGGTGTGAGGACTTTAACAAACACCTCCCTGACGTCCCGACCTCTGACCTGGTCCCGGTAGTGGACGCCATTCTCCGAGAGTGCTCGGAGGCCTACCACTCGATTACCACCCCGGCGGGAGGGACAGCCCCGTCCAAAATTCAAAACGAATTCACCCAGTTGGCCAATGCCCTCCCCCCAGCCTCCCACCCCCGTTTTGGAGAAAAAATGAGGCAGCTCAATGACTACCTCGATGAATGGCAGAAAGTGAAACAGAAATCGGCCCGGACCGCGGTGCACAGAGCGATCGTCCAGGGCCGCCAACTCAAGAGTGCCATCCAGAAACACCTCCAACCCCCGGATCAGGCTCCAATTTCCCTCAGGCGCTCTAACGGAACCCTTGCTACAGACACCAAAGAGGTTGCAAAGATATTTTCGGAAAAGCTCCTCCACTTGGGGGGTTCGCCTGACTACACCCCCCCTGAGGATTTCACAGAGCGCCTCCTGAGCCACACACCCCAGTGCCCTTCGGGCACAGAAACTCAGGACATCCCGGACATGACATGGTCAGAGTTTACCGACATCCTCCACTCGGCTAACCCGCGCAAGGCAGGAGGAGACGACCACACCAACACCTACCTGCTCTCCGTCCTCCCCCCCCACCTGCAGACGCTCTTCTTTCTGGTGGTAAATCGCTTCCTGCATGAGCCCTTGCCTCCCCACTGGACGACCGCCCAAGTATGTTTGATCTACAAGAAAAAATGCCCCCACGACCCCGCAAACTACCGCCCAATAGCCCTTTTAAACACTGTCTACAAGCTAGTCGCCCGACATGCCGCCTCCGCCCTCCAAACCTTCATCAGAGATCATTCCCTCATGCACCACAGCCAACACGGGGGCATGCCAAATTTCCGAACCACGGACCACCTTTTTCACGTCACAGCAGAAATCGCCCGAAGCCCACAGGCCTACCATTTTTACATTGATTTTAAGAAGGCCTTTAACAGCCTTTCCCACCCCACCCTCCGTCGGGTCCTCCACCACTATCGAATGCCGGCCGGACTGGTAGACCTGATCAGTGGACTCTACGCCCACCCCCAGGATGCCCCTCTTGTCAACAATGTCACACCCTACCACTACCTCCAAACCAGGGGCCTCCGCCAAGGATACCCCATGTCCCCTGTCCTGTTCATCCTTTATTCTAACGTGCTGCTCCATGCAGCCCCTCAACCCTGTCCTTTGGAGAGACCCGCCGAGACCTCAGCACACGCTTTCATCGATGACAAATTGTACCGATCACCCTCCCAGACCTACATCCAAAAGTTAATTGACTTCTATGACACGGACGCCAGGACATGGGGGCTCCAAATGAACTGTGACAAGTCAGAGGTGCACGCCCTGGGAGGCGCCCCACAGCATGACTTCCAGAGCCCAAGCGGCTTCACACTTTCCACTGTCAACCCGGATACCAAACAGCCACGGAAGGGCTACAAATACCTGGGTGTTTACATCTACAACGATAAGCACCCCCCGCACCTCCGTCACCAAATACACTCGGAACTGAACAGCTACTTCGTACACCTTTCCCCGCTTCGCCTCACCCTCCCTGAGCTGGTTAAACTGGTGAATGTCCAACTAATACCAATCCTCACCTACCGCCTCATTGCCCACCCTTTTCTCCCCAGCGAAATAGATGAACTCACGGCAGCGGTCTGGAAAGGGCTTGCTACGCATGGCAGAATCTCGCCCAAAGTCTCCACTAAGGACATATACCAGCCACGTGCTAAACTGGGGCTAGGCCTCCGCCACCTGGGAAAAGCGGTTCACAAGTCTTTTGTTGAGGCGGGACTAAGGTACCTGAACCAGGACGGACCCCCGGCCAGTTGTGTGGCAGTTAGAGACGCCCTCCTTTCAACAAGCCAAAATGCCCTTCAAGATAGCTTCCTGGATGCGGCCAACCGCCTGAGTCTACGATTCCACGCCCCTGGACCATGGAACCCCTGCCTCCCCTGTGAACTACGCGAGCGGGAACGACTGTATGCTGCACCCCAAAATGCCGCCCCCTGCCTGGCCACGGTTACCAAAGTCTACAAAAAAACAGCCACCATTTGCTTCGACACCGGGGAATCCGCTACCATCACGGAACGGAGTAATTTCCCCTTCACCCCCCCCAAACACCCCTCCCCTCCCCCCGGGTGACATAACCCACTACCACCTTTTCTCACCCTTCTCTACCCCGCAAACCCGCAACCCCGACATCCCGGTTCCTCTTCAAGCGGACCTCATGGATAGCACCTGTGAAGGACACTGGTTCCACCTGCCTAACCTCCGCCACGTTCTAAACCATGAGGATCTAATGGGGTGGGGGTGCATTCAGGCGGCTAACCTCGTCGCCGAGCTCCCCTTTGATGACACGGCGTGGATTTATACGGATGGAAGCTGGGGTGATGGGGGCCATGGCAGCGCCTTCGCTATCTTTTGGCAACAACAGTGTTACGTCCCCTGCCGCTCGTCACCCTCGCCCACTTCAGGGTGCTCCGAGCAATGGGCCATGGCAATGGCGTTAGCACACCTCCCCAACATCCTCCCCAATACTCCGGTGGTGATCCTGAGTGATAACCTTGACACAGTCGAAGCGGTCAACCGGGCCCTTTCCAGCCCCCCCCCAGCGAGGCCGTCCACTTACACACAGGGCACACGAGACACTGCCTACACATCCCTCCTCGCCCCCCTCCCCCGGGCGATCCATGTGGCTTGGATCAAGGGCCACACACACTTTATGGGAAACGAGCTCGCGGACTATTTCTCAAAATGGGCCGCTCAAGCACTACTGTGGCACCCCTCCCTCCTACCCCCCCCCCCCCCCCCCCCTGCGGGAGTGGTCACTAGTGGGGGCCTAGCCCTCATCTCAAAAATTCCGAAACACCACACCCGCTCCCTCTTCCCGACCCACCCACACACGCGGCTGCACTTCAGCACCAGTGCAAGCTTTCTCCGACAGAGCAGCTTTTTCTCGGCAATTCGCATTCAAGTGGGTGTCAGGCACGTATGGTTGTCAGGGCTACAGACCTCACTGTGACACCAGTGACCGAACATGCCCTAAATGTCAAGAAGTGCACCCGATGGATCCCATCTCATTCTGCGCCCTCTGTCCCAGGATGCAGTGGTTCCAGCAGTGTCTCTCCAGCGCCTGGCCCCCCCCTTTTGACAAATTAGCACTCGAATGGTGGATAGCCAGCGACCGTGGGGACAGACGACTCGCTACCAGAACGCTCGTCCCAAAAACGCTCCACACAACGCTTGCAAAGTCCCCGTCAGGCAAGGACCCCGCCATGCATGCTAAGGACTTTGACAGCGCCCTGGTTAAACGCAATAGGGCCCTCACGCCACTCATCGAGGACGCCAACAAATTTCTCCAAGACAACCCACCCGGGGCCATCGGCCCACCAGTAACCAGAAACAATTATTTTGATTCCCTGGGTGAATTCAGTACCTCCAGAGGCCATGCCCCCCGGGACCCGCCAAAATACGCTCCCCCCTCGGCCCTGCCTGAGGCGGTGTTGACACCCCCGAAGCGCAAAGCCTCAGATCAACCACAGCGGAAAAAACGCCCCCCCCCCCCGGCACCGCCCAAGCCAGCAAAGCCCAGCGCAGCGCAACGCGCTCTGGACGCCTACCTGCAGCCTATTGGCCCCGGTCCCCCCCCCTCCTCCCCCTGCGCCACCCCAACGCGACGGAGCCCAGGTGCAGCACAAAGGGCGAAAGCGCAGTGAACCCGCCCCCCCCCCCAGGCCGCACACCCTCCTGATCCCAAACAGCCTCGGATCGACAGATTCTTCCCCCCGAACTAGCGGCCTGAACCTGTTGTACGTCTCTCCTCATGCCTCCAGTAATTCCACACGATGTAGCTAGCTAATCCACCCTGACCACAGCCGAAAGTACCCTCTGTTAGCCAAGCTTTGCTTACAGTTTCGAATGCACATCCAACTCTCATGATATATTGCATATATCACCCCCTCATGTGCCGGCGGATGCCCTGCAGGATCTCGAGGCGCCGAGCACCCGAATTTCCACTGACCCAATGGCGTGAGGGGCATCCATCGGGTGACTCTGCCTACTGGGTTCTGCTGTAAAGTAGTTTTGCAGTGTAAATTTGATCGAACAGTCTTCACCGGACTCAAAATGTGTCTACGTGCGGAAGGGAGTGGAAGCGGCCAAGATCTCTGGACCGTGACCACCCCAGAAGATCATGAAGAAGCCCACTTCTTCGCGTTCGTAGCGCACAACATGAAGGAGAATTGGCAGGACAGGTCCAGGTGGAACCGCCTGGATCCCAGGTCCAAGAACCGCAGAGAACCGCGGAGGATCGGGAACCCGCCGCTCTCATCTCGCGAGTACAGATCGCAGCACACCGGTTGCTGGGTCTGCTACGGCAAGGGGAACAACCATGCACATGACCACCGGCATTGTAAGGTATATGAGGAGGACAAGAAGACCTACTTCGCCGCCCATCCCAACAGGAAGCCCAAGGAGCAACGAATTGCCGATTGGAAGGCAAAGGGCGGAAGTGGTGGAAAAGGCCAAGGAAATGGCCAAGGGAAACGCGGAGGAAAAGGCTATGGTGGACGACCTGGTCCAGACCGACGCGTGAGGTCGATCGAGGAGGTTGCTGAGGATATGTTGAGGACGTTGGAGGAACTCAAAGCCCAGCAACGTGGTGGACAAAGTCTGAGCGGATCCCAGCAGGAGGTAGCTGCGGCAGGCCATGTCTAGAGGAGCCCCCACGGGTGTGGGACCGCGGAGGTCTCTCCTCCGAAAATCAGTGGAATCCCAGAGAAAGCGAAGGCACATCGGGTGCCGAAGAAGGCTCCAGAAGAGCCAAAACCACTGAGTTTCGCCACTCCTAACCCCTGGAGCGCCCTGCCAAGGGAATTTTATGTGGGCAAGGGACGTGGCAAGAAGGAAGGAGCGACCACGGAGAGCCCCGTGGACGGGCGGGACAAGCCCAAGATCTACACCATCCGTGACAATACCCTCGAAGTCCTGATGCACCCGGATGTGCTAGAGTTGCATTCCGTGAGAGTCGTCCATACACCGCATGGTGACAAGTGGCAGTTGCACTTGAAGGTGCGTGTACGGTGCGCACAAGAGGAGTTCGTGGTGGATGTTTTGGTGGATACAGGTGCCCAGGTGAGCCTGGTCCGGAGAGGGTTGTTCAAGGAGGAATCCCTGCAGCCCAGCCGTAGACCGGTACGCCTGAAGGTGGCCAATGGAGAGATTATGGGTGGTGGCACCCATGAGGCCACTATCAGTATGGAATTCCGGGAGCATGAGCGCTTGATCCGCCCTGATTTGGCGAAGAGAAGCACTCTATCCGGGAACTTCTATGTGGCCGACATTACATATTGGGATATGATCATGGGGTATGACTTTATGGTGGGAAACGCCATTGGAGCCCTTCCCCATCGTGCAACGCTGGTCCGGGAGGATGATGAATGCCTTACATGGCTGTCCACGGACTATGCATGCGGATCATCCCAATGGAATGCTGAGGAAGAGGATCGGATCGTCCGAGCGGTGCAAGCTGTGGGTGCCAAGTCCAGAGGAGACTGCGGAGTTCAGCTCACGGAGTATGGTATGGCGCCGCAGGTGTATGCCAGGATGATCCAGACGCTGGGAGCCGAAGCGCCGGAGACGGACGTCTTCGCTTCCCGGGATGCCCCACTTTTGCGGAAGTGTAGGAGGCATTGGCATCGAGGAGACTCAGCCTGGCACAGGCATTGGGGTTTGAAGGAGTGGGGGCCCATGTATTGGCATGGCTCCCTGGACAATACCAGACGTACGGTGGAGAAGATCGTCGCGGATAGGGCGAAGGGGATCCTGGTCATAACCGGCATAGGATCCACCCCATGTCCGCTGGAGGGTCTCAAGTCGACGCTGGACTCCATCACCCTGAACGAGATGTCATTCGGGCCAGAGGAGGAGTTGTTCATCAACGCCAAGGGTGTATCAATGCCCTCCCCGGGTCAAGCGTGGGGTACCAAGGCTTTCCTGGTGGATGGGGCGCAAGCCCAGCCCACGGGTGATGAAGCATTCATCCGTAGAGTGGAGGCGGTGCCCATGCGGGTCATGTTTGAGCCCAAGGAGGGGACGGATCAGCCAATTGATGGCATTGACATCCTGTCCTACTCCGAGATCGACCACGTCGTCAACTACATGCGATTGGGGATGCACGACCGTGTGGCAGCCGAGAAGAGGCGGGCCATGGTCACCTCTCCGCATTGGTGGGATGACAAGACGTTGGTCACTGGCAAGTACGAGAAGGATGAGTTCGTGGCGAGGGTCATGGACCACATCGCCGACCAATATGATAATCCGGTCGGGTCGGACCCTCCGACGTGGGATTTTCCAAGAATGGGAGCGGGTAGCGACAAGAACCAGCCCGATGCCGCAAATTTCCGAAGATTATCGGTGGGAAGCGCGCCCCACGACGATGAAGACGGCATATCGGACGAGGGGAAGTTGGACTCGGACCCAGAAGAGGCCTATACCGCAGTGCGGTCGGTTGTATCGATACCGAAGCAAGCGGCTGAAGAGGCCCAGGAGAACCCGAAGGTCGCCGAGCTGAATGAAGGGCTGATCAATGCCTATCCGCGGCTATTCAGTGGCGTCGCCAACAAGAACCCTCCAGATCGTGGGAGGTTTGGCACAGCAAGGATCAAGCTGAAGCCGAACCCCAAGATCTATCGTCCTCGGGAGTACCAACTTCAGGGCGATCGGGCCAAGGCCATGAAGAAGTTATTGGCCGAGTTCATTGAGCGGGGATGGATGGAACCCTCCGACAGTGAGTGGGCCAGCCCAGCCTTCATTGTGCCCAAGAAAGAGAAGGGCGGGTGGAGGTTGATGGTTGATTACAGGGGTTTGAACGAGCAAACCGAGCACGAATCGTACTCGCTTCCTCTGATCGACACCATCCTCCAAAAGCAACAGAAAAAGCGGATCTTTACGGTGTTATACCTGAAACACGGCTATCACCACATGCCGCTACACCCGGACTCCAGGCCCTGCACGGCGATGTCGACGCCGCTGGGGCCCATGCAGTGGAAAGTGGTGCCTATGGGCGCCGAGAATGGCAACGCCGCTTTCCAGCGCATGATGGAGGACCTACTCGGTCCTGTCCGGGACTGTTCCGACCCCTTTGTGGATGACATCATCATCGGGTCCGGCACAGAGGACATGACTGAGGACGAGCTCATCAAAGCGCATGAGGCGGATCTGCGCCGAGTGCTCAGCAAGCTGGACATGCACAACATGGTGTGCAAGCCCACCAAAGCCTCACTCTTCGTGAAGGAAGTGGAGTTTGCGGGTCACGTGGTTGGTCACGGGCAACGCCATCCCATGCCTGGGAAGCTGGTGTCCCTACACCACTGGGAAAAGCCCCAGACCATCAGCAAACTCCGATCCTTCATGGGGTTCTGTAATTACTATTCGGGCTATGTCCGGATGTATGCAGAACTGTCGGGGCCGCTGCACAAGATGCTGCGGGTGGGCAAGTTCGATGGCCGGAAGGGGAGCAAGAAGAAGCTTGCCTGGACGCCTGAGGCTGAAGATGCGTTCAGCCGCCTGAAGGAGCGACTCCTGGGGCAGCTGGGGCTATTCCTGGTGGACCCGGACAAGGGATCGGTGCTACCGACGGACGCCTCGGACTATGCTGTAGGTGCAGTCCTTGAGCAGGTCCGGGAAGACGGGTCGCACGTACCCGTGGCGTTTTGGGGCCGGATCCTGGCCGAGGGCCTACGTCGAACCTGGACCGCGAGGGAGAAGGAGACGTACGCCATTGTTTGTGCGCTCAGGAAGTGGTCTGGCCACATCGGATTGCAACCGGTGGTGGGTTGTACGGACCATCAGTCCTTGCAGAGCTGGCACAAGGAGCACATCGACACCCCCTCGGGACCGGCGGCAAGCAGGGCCGGATGGCATGAGACGTTCGCCAAGTTCGACCTCAGCGTCGTATATGTCCCGGGGAAGGACAACACTGTGGCAGATTGACTCAGTCGATGGGCCTACCCCGCGGGAAAGGCTTGGATGGATGTATCCAGCCATTGGGGACACCGAGGAGACCGAGGAGGCCGAGCGCATCATCGAGATGGAGAAGGCCATGGAGCAAGAGGGAGTCAAGTGCTTTGGGGTGATGGCAAAGCGTACAGACCTGGCCAAGTTCCGGGGCGCCCGAGTCCAAGCTATTCGAGAGAAAACGCTCCAGCAATGGATGGTGGCGCTGTAGAGCTAGTCAGGTCGGTGCTCACAGAGGACTGGTCCGATGACTATGCGGCATCCGAGCACTGGAGCAAGTACTGGAATGCCATGAGCGCCCCGTCGGACGACGAATGGCCCGAGGGCTTGACCGAGAATGGGGATAAACTATTCCTCAAGGACAAGCTATTGGTCCCTGAGAACCGAATGGAGGAGCTCATTGACCGCTGGCATAACACCCAGCTCATGCATCCTGGTCGGGACAAGATGCAGCAGGACCTGGAGTGGCGCTTCAAGTTCCCACCGGGGTACTACGGCATCCTGGACAAGTACTGCAGCGACTGCGCCGTGTGTCCGGCCACGAACAGCCCCAACCATTCCACAGCGGGCAACCCGGTGTATACGGCTATACCGGAGGCCCCTATGCGGTCCGTGGCCATGGATGTGTTCGCCATGCCGGAGGTCACCGTGGAAGCAGAGACCTACCACTGTGTCATCCTGGCGGTGGATAGGCACAGCGGATATATCGTGGCGGTCCCTGGCAAGAAGTCCAAGAAGGAGGACAAAAAGGACAAGCATGGAGTGGGTCTGCAGGCCAAGACTGTCGCTAATACCATGATCAGGCATTGGCTGACGATTTTTGATGTCCCAGCTGTCATCTGCAGCGATCGGGGCAGTCAGTTTTTAGGGACGTGGTTCAAGACGATGTGCAAGCACATGGGGATTCGGCACGCCAAGACCGTGGCGTACCACAGCCGGTCGAATGGCCGGGCTGAGGTGTCCGGGCGACAGATGTTCGAAACGTTCCGCCAGCTGCACATTGACGAACCGGGCCGGAATAGGTACAATTCGCTGTGGAGAGTACTCAAGGCGTACCACGACCTTCCGGGGCCCACTGGACTGTCGCCCCATCGTATCCTGTTCCTACGGGATCGAGTGTCACGCACTCTCCCGTGGTTGAACCATGGCAAAGTGGCCCAGGATGCGAATGCTATGATGGCTGAGGCGGACGACACGGCGGCCAAGGTGTGCAAAGCACTTCAGGACGAGCATGAGGAGAGGGCCAAGTACTTCAAGCAGGGAAAAGTCCAGAAGTATGCTCTCCAAGACACCGTATGGGTGGAGCGGCACCACAAGAATGTCCTGTCCAGGCATCGGCAGGCATCTTGGTATGTGCCGGTGGTAATCGTGCGGAAGGTCGGGCAGGATGTGTATGCGGTTTGTGGGGGGGATAACAAGATCCTGGACCGCGGGCACACCGGTGAACAGGGGCCAACTGGCCCAGGACACTGCACACGCAACACAACACACCCAGCGGACGCACTGGTGAACGGGAGCCAAGTGGCCCAGGACACTGCACACACGTAGGGCAACCGAGGGACAGGAAAGAACCAACACCCCATGGGTCGGACACACTGGGGCGACCCAGCTGACCCACCGGGCCAGTAGCAGGAGCGGTACTCCAAGGCCACTGATCCGAGCCCGACCAGGCTGCATCGGGGACCATGGCAAACGTCACCCGGAGCCATGGAAGCCACCGGTGACAGGCGAGCCGGTACACAGTCCAGGAGGGGGTCGCCTGCCAAGCAGAGTGGCCAAGCGGGGTGGCCCCGCAACTCAAGCCACAAGAGTGAGGCGGTCGTACCGTAGACTAGCGGGAGCAATACCCCATGTGGTGAGAGATACTCCACACGGCTGGGCAGCCCCCAGAGCTGCCGCCCAAATGAGGGGGCATGTGGCCCTACCCATGGACACATGTGGGGACACCCTCCCACGTGGGACACATGGACCGGGTAGCCGCGACAATGCCTTCCGAAGCACATGCGGGAGCAGCTCAAGAGGCACCTGACATAGGGCAGTGGGAGGAACAGGACGTCCCCTTGGTAAGCCCTTCTTCCTGCATCGTCAAAGGAGGCATCCCGAGCTCCCGAAGATACCTACCTACCTACCTACCTTCGTGTCGGGGATAACAAGATCCTGGACCGCGACCATACCCAGCTTCGTCCCCGAGCACCAGACCCCAGCGGACGTCCCGTCACCTTCGAGTTCACGGCCGGCAATGTGGACTCGGACGACGAGGGTGAGGACGAGGACTTCACCGCCAAGAGGATCCTGGCGGACAAGGCGGACCCAGGAACGCCTGGGGGGAGGCTTTATAAAGTCCGTTGGAAGGGATTCGCCGCATCCAGGGATTCGTGGTCGCCTCCCAGCAGCTTTGTGCCGAGGTATACCACGGTCTGAACCGAGTATCTAAAGAAAACCAACATTTCTTTGGATGTCAAGGACGTGTTGGTCCATTTGGTTGCTGCTGTAGCACCCTAATGAATCCCACTTGGCATTTTTGTTTGTTTTTGTGCTTGGGGGACGGCTGAGGGCGTTCATCCGGGGATTATTCGGCCTTGATTGGCCATATACCCCCTTCACTCGATCTCCACATATATATTTCATTGTGGTATACTTATTTAGGTCAACCGGCGACGTTTCTCTATCTTTGATCCCCTTGGTCCATGTTGTAGATCAAGAGGAGACCGAATATGGCGTAGGGCACCGATTATGAGTGTCCTCACCCCTCCCTTGGGGCATGGGTGACGCTTACGACGTGTGTGGGGCCTCCATGTGTCCTTGGGACCTGAGGGGGGGGGGTGTGTGGAGCCCATTGGGGTCCTCCCGTCCTCTCTTCAATGACTTCCGAGCGGAAACAACGCTCTCAGAAGGGGGGTGAAGCCAGTTCGGACCCCCGTGGCCATCTTTGGGTCACTTGGGGTGTGTATCTATGTGCCGGCAATCCGCCATTGGCTGATCTAACCTGATGTGATAGTGTGATAGGTTTGGCCATTCCAGCTATGAGCGGCCATATTCAATACCGAGGCGCCGCCGGCTGAGATTTATATATCAGAATATCAGGAATCAACAGGGTTTTTCTATCATAATTTTCCCGTAATTTTTCAGCCTTCTGTTCTGATTGTCAATGTATCGGCGACTGGCAGTTGGCTCCCGATTTTGCATTAACCGATTGGTTAACTGTTATTTGCAGCTATTTTGGCGGAAACCCCGATGAACGGTCAGATTTCATCAGTAAAGGGTTCGTTGCTTCCGCAATTTTCATGTTATACACTCGCAAAATTAATCCAATTTTTTCAGACTTTCAGAATCGGATTTTCGACTTCGACATCGCCGCACTTGATGTGATGAATCCCGAGTGGTCCAACATTTTTCCCCGATCACGAATCACCCTTCCTCTTGTTATATCCCTCTTTTTTCTTGGAGATATAGGCGAAACAAAATTGATTCGTGAGGCCACTTTGAAAGGTCATATCTTCGGCTCACGGCGAGGAATACCAATTTCGAGAATTGGGTTGGAACCGCCTTGGTCTCAACTGGATTGAGGAAGCATCAAACGCCTTTGATGTGTACACATGCCGGGTGTAGCAAGGGATAATGGTCAAGAGGGTAGAAAGTGATTTATAACTCTTGGACCGTGCAACCGAATATGTTAATGTGACTTTCGAGTGTACCGCATGAGTGTTGGTGTTGCATAGAAACTTTTCTTGGGTTCCTACGTATTTTTAACGTGAAGTTATGTCCATGGAGGGGCATGGCATACCATGGTGGGAGCCACTTTTTGAGGGTATGTGTTATATGCATGGTATGTGCTTCGATATGCTCACGCCCATGTTATATATCTCCGTTTGCAGGAAGATATATGGAGTCATCAGTGGCAAGGGCTTTGCCCATGTCCCAATGATGAGCTCCATAGCGCTAGACTAAGTCTACCGCTGATATAGTGCATGTGGGAGGGCTTACAGAGCGACCCACAAGCGCCACTATCAATTTTCCCATTTTTCATGGTGCGTGTTAGGAGGAGGTTCGAAGGTGTCCCTATGCGTCCACGTGGGGATCCAAGTGGCGGGATTGTTGGCAAATGGTCCCAAGCAATTGTGTTTTGAATCATATGTTGATACCATGGGTGAGCGAAGATATATACTATTGTAATTATCTTGAATTTGGCATTATTAGTATGTTTTTGACCTCATCTTATGCTCATTTTTGTATTTTATGTGCTCAACTGGTCGGCTTACAGTAGAGTGCCTAGAGATTCGTGAACTATGGTATGTTGCTTATATGTTGGCATATGCTTCGGTGTTGCACCTCACCATATGCCGGATCACGTGGTCACTTTGGCTTGGCACATGAGGCCTCACAAAATTAGGTCCCAAATTCATGAGTTGACTTGTGAAGCATGTCATGTACATAACCGGAAGAGCTTCGGAGCCAATGATGGAATATTCCTGGGCATGGTCCTTTGGTCTATATCACTCTTGTATATTACTTTCCGGTTTGACACATGCATGGAGCATTTGAACATTTGGCGTATGCATTTTTGAGTATATAATTGATTTTCGGGCATAATAGTGTGATTTGCCTGATTTTGCCATGTTGTGAGGTCATCTTCATGGGGCAATTATCCACGCCCAATCGACTCCAAGTCCAACTAAAATTATGTCAGGGTAGGGCATGGTCCTGAGTGCCACTCTAGGCCATGACACGCCACCTCCCCTATTGGGCTAGGATTTAGAGGCTTGGGAGTGAACACATTTTTGGGGTTTGTGTAGTGACTTTTGACACATGGCATTCAGCCATCTTATCTGACTTGGATCAGGGCATCATGTTGGCGAGTCAAGGGAAGGTCTTGAGTCCAGGGAATGAGGGGTCTATGGCTGTGATTGTGTATGTTTCCATCTTTCCCCAACTTTGCTTTATTTGTGTTCATATGCCAATTTCAGGGCTTCCTCTTTGGTGCAATTCTTGTACATGCCCAACGCCCGGGTCTCCGTGTGCACCGTGAGACACCCGGCGTACTGAAAGGAAAGCCCTCAGTGTGGATTGGATTGGATTGTACTTGTGAGTTGGGTATTGCAAGGGATCAGGGTTTGTGTGAAGGAGTTTTTTTCTTTTTTTTTGTGGGAAAATGCAGACCCTGGTGAGAAGCAAGACCCTAGGAGTGACGGGATATGGTGGAAGGGGTACAGCAGGGGCCGGTCCTGGTAGGGACCTTCTTTAACCCCGCCCCATGGGCACCCACCGCACCAAAACCTGGTTCACACCCGGAGAGGTGGTCCGCAGGATTGGTGAGGACACCTACCGCATCAAGGTGGGTCACGGACAGTTCTGGGAGCGCCACGAGAGTCAACTCCGTGTGCGGGAACCTGACTTCCGTGGCCAACATGTGTCCCTGGACTACGCCGCACATGAGGCTGATTCGGACGATGACTACGCTGAGCAGGACGACTATACCTTCGAAAAGATCCTGGCCCAGCGTCCAAACGCCTCGGCACCCAGAGGCCTGGAGTTCAAGGTTCGTTGGCGAGGCTATGGGCCGTCCCACGACACCTGGGAACCCGTCTCCTCGTTTGTGACGCGGATTAACACCCCTTTCATGGACTACATCCGCAAGCACAAGACCAAGCTCCATGTCTCGGACTTGGCAGCACTCACCCGGGCAATTGCAGCCAGAGGCGCCTGATCACCGCCCTGGGCTCTCCCCTGTGTGCATCGCTGGATTGAGCACACGCCGGGTGGTCAGTTCAGGCTTAGATGCTTTCGGCAAACATTGTCCGTAAGCATTTTCCTGCTGACATTTCCCTGGCCTGCTTGGACGGCCATACCCCCCAGAGCGGATGGCCCCCCATCATTATCCCAGATTGAGGCCTTAAGGCCCATAGGACGTTGCGCAACGGATGCCGCTGTCATCGGCATTGCGACTTTTGGGTGTGTGGTCTGGTCCCATGGCACTTGAGGGATCCAGACCAGTCCATGTGTGTCTGCAGACTATATATGGCCTGAACTCAGGCGTTTTTCTGTCCACCCTCCTGCATATGCCTTATCCTGACCGGGGCGTGGTTTGGCGCTCTATCGAGAGTGTGTTTACACGCCTATTTACCCATTTCTTGCTCACTTTTCCCCCCCCCCAGGATATGTGCATCTGTATGTTAAGTGTTACCGGCCGATCACCGAAATTTGAACAGTTTTCCTCCCCGTAATTGGAATACGAAGGCGCCCTGCGTCGCCGTGTACATGCTCTTACATAAGGTCCAGCCTGGACCAGTACCTAAGTACAGATTGTCATTTTTGAGTGCCCGTGATACCATGTGCCCTGGTGGCTGTGATGTGCTGAGATCCTGATGGCGCCAGGCGGGAAGTTCAGTTGCCTGATTACACTCCTAGCGGTGCGCCACTGTCAGTCCCAGTGTGAGCCTACCGACTCGGAGACGCACTTGCTGTCGGGTGGCGAGCTTTGGTGTCCTGACCTCGGTCAGTCTGCCTGGGGGACTGGTGTTTTGAGGAGTCGATGCCTCCGCCCAGACTGCATGGGGACTCCCCCATGCATGGCCTTCGTGGTAATGGGGCGAGGGAAAAGATGGCCTTGATGCCCGATCCCTTATGGAGGAGCTCGTTTGGCTTTACCACTCTGGACTCGCGTTGTGGATATGGACATTGTGCGCCCGAGGGAAGACCCGTGGGGACTCTCCCCCAGCCTGCGTCCTTGGGAAGCCTGGGGTAGCCTGATGGATCTTTGTGGTCTCTTTCGACCCGTGGGACCACCTCGGTCGTCGTGTGACGCCTACGTTGGCCGTGTATGTCACTGCCACTGTGGTGGTGACCGTCGCAGCCGGCACCCGGTGCGCCTGGTATGGGTTAACGTGTCCTTTGGATGCCGAACAATCGCCGCCAGGACCCGAGACTGGATACTTGATACTATACTCGCGGTTACCAGCAACTACAGCACCGTATCTGTCTTACTGTTGGATTGTAATGGGCAACCTAACCCGCAAATCAGCCTGAAATGGGATTGTGACCCCCGGCCCCCCTTCAGGGGATGGTCCTTGGTGCCCGCTGCCATGCTTGGGTGTTATCCAGCCCCCCCCAGGGTTTGCTCTAAGGAGGGAGGTGAAGCGGTACCCAGAGCCCATGGCCCAAGGCCCGGAGGCCTGTGAGCCGTCACACCGCCGTTGACACAGGCTGTCCCTGTTCTCTAATCCGCGGGATCTGGAATCCGATCCCTAACCATTAAGTCGATGTGGAATTACCATAATTTTACTGTCTTGGTCGATTTTCGGTTAGAAATCGGTGAAATACCCGATTTCTACCGCGATTTCTAATTGTCGTGAAATCGCCGCCTGTTGTCGCCTGTTTGCGCGCTTTCGTCGCTTCTCCGTGGCGAGTTTTGTGATGGATTTTTCTCGAGTACCTTTGAGGTTCTAAAGGAACTTAAGTGCTGGATGTAGAGGATTTTTCTTGTACTTTCATCTGGTGTGTTCACCAGAATTTTTCGCCGTCGCGTCTGACAGAAAATCAGCGCGCAAGCTTTTCCTTCCATCGCTCGAATTCATGGTTCTCAAGGACCATGAGTTCCGACGGAACCCTACATTCCCCCCCCTATGCCTTTCATTCATGCCCCTTTCACGTGGGCATATCCCTTTGTATAGAGAAGCGGGCAATAGGGATGTTTTAGGCAGCATATGGGTGTTGTAAACCCAAGTTATTTGCGTGCGCAAACGCTAACTTTGTGGCCTTGTGAGCATGCGCGTTAAAAACCGAACACAATGCTCACGAGACAAAGAGCCCTAGGACATTTTCGTTTTTCGAGCCAACTCAACGATGGCTCCACGCAATTCAATGCGTACCAAAACTCATTTTTTGAAAAAGGGCAAATTTTGGTCGAAAAATGGGCCAAAATGGCCAAACCCCTGAGGCTCGTACTGGAAGCCTATGGGGAGTTGAGCCTTGAACTAAGGCAATATGTAACGTGGAGACCACGAAGGACATCGTGGATGGCTTGGTTGATTTTTGCAACCTTGTCTTCTGTTTTTTATAACGTCGCCTTGTGATCACGCGTGCAATACTGCTTCTTTGCACACGCGCTCATATGCAAACACTAATGACACGGGTGGGCGGAGACAATCTAACCATAGTGTGCAGATTTGAAGGCACCTACTGTGGGCCTACTCCAAAAGTGTTTACTCATATTTTTGCTCCTCAATGACCCAAAGATATGTACATGCCAATATCGCCGATATATGCACTTTTTCCCATAAATAGTGTGCTTCAAGGATTGAGGTGTTAAAAATGTTTCTATTATGCTTTGAACCCCAACCCTTGTTGCAAAAGGGAAGCAAAGCTTCGGTTTGCATCCATGCAAAAGCCCGAGGCTCATTTCTCTTGTGATATGGAGATACGATTTTTCAAGTGACCACTTTTGGGTGAATTTTGGCCGTTTTGCCCAGAATGGCCACAAACCCCGTCTCCCCCTTAATTTTCGGCCCGAGGTTGCGTGCGCCACTTGACCAACGGTAAGGGCGATTCGGAGAGGGCACATAAACTCGCATCGAATGGGGTGTTTCCCCATGTGGCCTCTCCTCTTGGAGGGAGAGTTGTGAGTCACCCAATTTGGGGTATGTTGCCATTCTGCCCCATTTGTGTGTCATTTTCCCCCCAATGAAGAAAATAGCTAGAGGGGAGCATGAGGGTTGGCAAGTGGCATAAATTGCGACCCAAGTCCCATGTGTCTATTGCATCTTTGGTTGGGAGGATCCTCGCTGTGGCCATGGAGATGTGGAATCATGAGTGTGGGCCATTTTGGCCAAATTTCGCTGTTTTTTCCATTGTGTGCCATATTGGTACTACCATATTCCCATGGGGCAGGGGACCTAGCCAGAAGGAAGGGGCAATTATTGTAGCACATGATCAAGGGTTGAATACCATAGAGTTTCGTGTTTGCTCCTCCAGCTCATCCGGAGTTATTTGACTTTTGGTGCGATCCATGATCCCCCCCTTGGCACCGCATGCTGCTTTCTGCCCCATCCGTGAGGTCATCCCCGCGGTGAACAGTAAGCAGCCAGTGTGACAGCAGGCCAAATCCCAAGGCAGGGGACCAAAGGGGATATCAAGGGTCGTGAATCAAGGCTTGGCGCGACGAGATCGCCAAGGTTTCCTACCCTGGCCGGTCGCCCGAGACGGCCGATTTTGCCATTTCGGCATTTGTGGACCCAGCTTGGATCATCACCACGCCGGGGGCCATGGAGATCCCTGGGAGCCAAGTACATGTAAGTCTCCGTTAGAATCCCAGTGGATGGCATATGGAATGGCGGATCCGATCTCCAAACCGGCGTGGACATATACCATTGGGGATACCCACAATTTTGGCTCATTTTGAGCAGCCAAAATGACCCCCTTTGGGACCCAAATTTCAGCCCCCCATGTGGTCAATTGGCGGCCTCATATGTCTTTGCCCATGAGAAGCTTGGACCTAATTTGCGGTGGTGCACTTAGATAAAGGTCCTAGGTTGTGCCTCCTACCCTGTGAGTCATTGGCCTTGCCCTGGCGGAGCGAGCCATCCGTGGGAATGACTCCAATTTTGATAATTTTTTGGCATCCTGACCCCACTTGGCGAACCTGTGGTGCCCTGATGGTGGGAGCTCAGAGGGAACCAGGTTGGGCGAAGGGTCCAGAGAGTTTCTACTTGAGGGGCATGGGGTCAGTTGCCTCGTCCCTATCTCTGGTGGGTCCGGAGGAGGGGTCAATTTTGGAGTTTTTCGAGCTAATATCAGTCTGGGCTGAAACACCCCATTTTCAGCTACCAGCTCCTAGGGGATAATGGCAGGGCCCTATCTCCAGCTCAGATGAAAAGTTGGGACATGCCGTTCAGGGAGCATAGGGAGCTACCGTCCGTCAGCCTTGGTGCCCCTTGGTTCCCAGGAACTCGCCTGTGGCTGGGCAGGACACCCTCACCTATTGGCAGGGTTTCAGGGTCCGGACTGAGCAGGGCATGGGTTGTGTTTGAGCCCCCGCCCCTGCCAGCCACTGAGAGGGTCGGACTTGGGATTGGGTTACGAGTTGGGATTGAGTGTCTATTGTCCTGTGATGCACTTACCCCAGTTCAGTCTTAACCCCATGTGTACATATTCTGATGTGTTGTTGTACATACTTTGGTTCCCTTGTTTCAGAGTGGCAAGGATCCTGAAACGCTTTGTCACATGACACGAGCATGAGGATGCCCCTATGAGCGCAGTGCTTTGCCTGCCTGCTTGCTTGTGCGTGTCCACTGCAGCGTCCCGTGGCCAGGCCCCCCATGGGAACGCGTCAGTATGTCCTCCCATCGCCATTTCTCAATGGCTGCCCGTTTTTCAGGGCTGGACATTCTCTGTCCATTACACAAAATATGCCCGCAGAATTTGACCTTTCGGACAAAAAGGTGCATCTTGGTCTTCTTCACTGTCAGTTTGTTTTTTCTAAACAGTGTGAAGACCTCCCGTAACTGTATATCATGTTGTTTATATACTGTATCATCCACTTGTCCTGTATCAATATTCCGGGGTGTGCCCTTTAAAACATCATCGATGTAGGGCTTCAGTTTAATGGAATCCAAACAATAGGAAACCATTCTCTGATATTGGGAGGGGAAAGTTTTTAAGCCAATTGGCAAAACCTGCCATTCAAACACCCCCCAGGGCGTCGTAAAACTTGTCAGATGCCTACTGTCTGGCGACAGTGACATCTGGTGGAACCCATCTTCTAAATCGAAAATGCTCCACAGGGCATTCTTCCCCTCCTCCACTATGCGATCCTCTATTATTGGGATCGGATACGTAATATTTTCTATGTTGTCATTCAGGTGCCTGTGATCTATCACGAGCCTCCATTTTCCCCCCGGCTTAGAAACCACAAAGGCTCTAGCAATCCACAGAGGATTACCTTCCGCTTCTTTGATCATCCCCCGATCAGAACATTTATCAAGCAGTGCCTTAAAGGCAGCTGCTCGTACCCCCAGGCACCGGAATGGCTGCACTGACTTGGGCTCAGCACCCTGTTTCAGTGTTATAGTGGCCTCCGTATAAGGACCACGTATCTTATTTTCGATATCCTCAGGAGTAAGGGACTTGGATTTCGGGACATCCTCAAACTCTTTTTCCAAAGCCTCTGTGTAACCTGAACAATTGGGATTGGTCGTGTCCGCCTCAATCACAGAGCAAATAGACCGTCCATGGATGCCGGTTTGCAACTGCCCTGGTGGCTTATCCTGCAGGATCACTGACCTGACCTTTCGGCATTTTTTTGTACGCCCTGGCGAACCTGTCTCAGGGCCTTCATCAGAACTGAACACAGCATCAGTATTCAACTGATACAGGCGATCACGCTCTGTCCTGGTAAGCAGTCTCCGCCGCATCATGCGGGGCAGGTGTCTTAAATCAGAACATGAGGCTACAGCCTCCTGACACTGTTGTAGACCAGCGATCACTTCGGGCTCCGTTGTACCCACACGACCCTGTATGGACTGTTGCACACCTTGGTTTTCAGATTCCGACGGCGCTTCGGATGTGATCGCTTGCTCTCCACTGCAGTCGATGTCACTGCAAGAGGGGGAGCACACACCAGCAGTTTTGCCGTGTTCCTTACCTGACTGACGGGACAAGCGTCGTTTCATTTGCCTACATTGCTGCCGTTCCCCAGGCGCTACTCCCCTCCCAGACTCGTCAAGGGAGTGCGCCTCTGCAGACTGTGTATTTACAGATTGGACACCTGGTTCATCAGGGTCCTGCAGTTGCTCAGGTGGGGGCATGGTAGGGGTCATGTGGCAGGGGGGGGGGGGGGTCCACGCTCTCTCGATCACCTGAGAACTCATCCTCCTGGATTCCCGCCCATCTGTCCATCCCTGCATCCATGTCCAGGGCAGCCAACGCATCAAACAAGACGACACGGGTCGCCGATCGTGGCTTAGCCCACTGATGTATAGGCATCTCGGGGGGGCAATCCCACCAGTCAATCGCCAGCTTGCCAACACTCCAAAAGTGTGGCATGTTTTTCCACACGGGGAGCACAAGAATACCCTTGGCTCCATCTAGCAGTATCCTTTCTACCGTGTCCTTCAACTCTTCAGGCCGCGGGTGCAAAAATAAACATTTGCCAGTCCATGGCTGACTCATGGCACGATCTCCATTTTGTGCAAACACGTCAAAAAAATCTGTCACCACCTGTGGGCCCTCACCATTCGTCTTGTGTGCCTACTGTATAAACTGACGCCGTGCTGAGGGTAGGAGCAACAGGGGATTTTCAAATTTCTTCCTATGCGCTAAGCGCCTGATTTGCAGTCGTTCACTTGCCGTGGTAGGGCCTGCAGGAACCCGTGAAAGCTTCGACACCTGAGCATTTGGACACCTGGCCGGCGTGTCCTCAGGCGCGACGGTCTCCGAGTTCTGGTCACCCCACCCCCTTGTGAGTCCCCAACCTCCTGCAAAGCAATCGGGTGGTACCTGAAATCCTGACTTCTGTTGGACTCCTCCGACGGTTCTCTCGTCTGAACTGGCGGGAGGCACCCTGCAGTTACAAGCAGGTAATTGCACCTCACCAATCTCCAGCTCTTCTGAGTCCGTCAATATTTCGTGTGAACGCACTTGATCATGTGTCATGCCATGACATACACGTATCATGCATATAGGAAGCGAGGCCTGCTCATTTTCCCCTTTGTGACAGCACATGCACGCACTGTGCGCCGCCACTTGGTTCGCCGGGCATCCCACGCCCCTTTGCACCTGCTCAACGTCGGTGCTGCCAAACGCTGCAGCCCCTCGCCCTGACGGAGGTAATTCAGCGACCTCCTGTATTTCAGGTTGGGCTACAGGTTTAAGAAGAAGTTGCGCAATGCGGTCTCCCACTGAGACCATATATTTCTCGGTACCGTTATTCACCGAAAGAACACCAATGTTCCCTCGGAAATTAGAATCAATGACGCCAGCCGCGACGTCAATACACTTATTCTTAGCAAGGCCCGACCTGGGCTGCAGCTGAGCATAGAACACTGCTGGTATTGACAATGCGATATCCAGCTGCACCACACGTCGACAGCCAGGCCAAATTTCTGAAGGATGTGCTGCATACACATCGAAACCCGCTGCCCCTGCTGATCCATGCGTGGGTATCTGCCCATGCCTCGTGAGCATCTGAACCTGCACCTGTAGGTCGCCCACAGCACTCTGGTCAGACTGTCCAGCGATCTGAGTTTCGCAGACCGGCTGACCCCTGCCCTCCCCATGGGGGGGGGTAGCCCGTGCCGAAGTGTGCAAACAGAGACCTTGGTCAGACTGGTGTCCACGCGACCGGTCACTGAATGGTTCCTTCGACTCGCGTTCCATCTTCCGTACCTGAACGGAAGCAACAGAGCCATTGACACACTGCACCCTCTGGCATATCATTCTTGAGGGCTGCACGTCAATACACTCCATCGGCAGAACACAGTGTTTCACCGTGTCCACAGTGAGCCCATACGCGACTAAAAAGGGATGACCCAGGATCAACTCAGGGGTAACGTCCGCTGAGTAAATCCACGCATCCGTGCACACACACTGCAGAGGACCCAGATAATGACACACAGGCAAAGAAATATTCACTTGCGCGCCCTCAGTCCCGCCTGGCACCGGTTGTGACCCCACAGCACTGAGTGCAAGGGGCCTCCTGGCTGGTCTCAGTGAACCCTCAGGGAAAGCACTGCGCTTCCGCACAGCAAAAACCTCACGACCCGTGTCAATTAATGCACGTATGCGTTTAACGCCATATTCACCAAAGTCCACGTCCACTTCTATCCATGTAAAGGGAAGCTCAGGACAGGACAGAACAAGGTTGATTTCTTCTGTGGACCTCTGCATTTGGCAGGGTCAGGATTACAGCAATTATGTCTAATTTTTGTTTGTTGTGCATGACATAGCCCCATATAAGTTCTTTGCTGTGGTGCGTCGCAGATGCCGCCTTTTTGGGCACTGCAGAACACGCGCGCGCACAGATTTGTGCATAGAAACAGCTTTTGAAAAGCTTTGTTTTTATTATCAAATGATCTGACCTTGTAGGATTTTAGCATGTTTACAGTGTATGTATTGTGCTGAGCGTCCATTATTGTTTAGGCCATGAAACGGCTTATCTGTTGAATCACTCCATATCACCAAGTCAAGATTGATCAACTGATTTGATTCATTGCGTGCGGCAATTACAAGAAGGGCGTCGTTTCAAGGTATTCAAAATGGGACTGCAGGAGATTCAAAATGAGAGGTTTGAAAATTCTGAAGTCATGGGAAACTACTGGCCGAAACAAGACTCTGAGGTCTTGAAATATTCAACAGATAAACACGACGTTTCTTTGCCTTTGCCTGTAGCTGCAGATGAGATCAACAAGAGTGAGGAGTGCAATCACAGGAGTCTACGGCCCGGCCGCGCCGTCAATCAAGATACCATCAAGGCGCCGTCCAGACCAGCGCCAGCCCCGCTCAGGACAACACCGCTGCCGCAGCGCCTTTCAAGTGGAGTAACAGAAGTGCCACGATGTACTGAAGCCGCCGCCATCACAGCAGTGCAACGACTCGTCGCAGAGGAAGAACGAATAAGGCAAAGTCTCAGGTATGAGCAACAAGTCATCTGCGCGAAGAGGTACGCGAACTTTGGCCACGTTTTTCAAAAGCTCTATTGCCGGTTGTTCCAGCCTTCGTTGAATTCGGGGCAGACAAGTACGCCGCCGAACGAACTGAAGGAACCACGGGAGCGCTCATTGAAGGAGCTGGCGGATTTCAGCAAGGCAACGCGAAAGAAGAACACCGCAAAATCGAATGTGCCGCCGAACAAGATCAAAGCGTCTGAGTACTCAGGTGTGTTGGCGAAGTTGGAGACCTCGTTGGAAAATTCCTTGAAGCGATCCTTAAGTGACCTCCGACAAGTTGTGGAACTGTTGGGTAACTGTTCCCCCTCTGTGTCCGTCAGAACAAACAAATGGAACAAGTTCGTCGAGAAGCAAGAACCAAGGCCCGTTTCAAGTGTGACGAAGCGCTGGCAGAACGAATCCCAAGTGACTGAGCCCCGAACGGACGAGTTACAAGCGAGTTTGGATGATTTTGACGCGTGGACAGTAACTTCGGGAGATCCTGGTGGAGTTCAGCAGCGAAGGAGCTCCACAAATGAGTCGTCGAACGTCGCGAGGCCCAAACAAAGGGGACAGCGAGCAGGATGAGCTGTGCAGCGTCGCCGCGCTATAGCCAAGTTCTTTGAGGTATTAAACTCAATCCAAGGTCGCGCATGCCGAGGTAGGAGTGAGAAGAAGACCGAGTGCCCTACGCGAGACATGTGGGGGCAGTCTGTGGTGAACTCCAAGGAGAACCAAGGGATTCCCTTGTTGGACTGAGCAGTGCTCTTTAAAGCGCGCTGCTTTTGCCGTTGGCGCGGTGGCTGAAGAGCAATGTCTTTGGTGTGCTCAACGAAGGGAGAGGCCTCCGGAAAATAGTGGATCATAACCATCAACAAAATGATCAACAATTTCGGAAACTTCACCAAGACCTCATGGGGTTTCATACTTCATTGAAGCAATCATACGACAGACTTGAGGAATTAGCAAGCAATGTAGACAAACAAATGGAGACCATCACCAACTCAATTTCGACATCAACAAGCATACAAAAATCAAAACAAGGATTTGTTTTAAGAGTAGATCAAACGATCCCATTGCAGTTTTGTGCGCTACAAAAGCGCAGTATGTTTGCAGCCGTGAGCGTTGTTCAATTTGCGAGCGCTTGCAGCGCTTTCTTTGT
Organism: Eutreptiella sp. 'Long Island Sound 2002'; assembly: GCA_964036045.1. Lineage (NCBI taxonomy): Eukaryota > Euglenozoa > Euglenophyceae > Eutreptiales > Eutreptiaceae > Eutreptiella > Eutreptiella sp. 'Long Island Sound 2002'. The sequence goes on along the minus strand of OZ038381.1, from coordinate 125,051,361 downwards.
CAGCTTTTGGCGCTGTGAGCGCCTTGTGGTATATATCTGCCACAGATGGCAGAATGTGATGTAAATTACAATGCATCCAAAAATTGACTTTGTCAACGAAGCCGTTTTTTGGCCTACAAGTGGCGCCAAGCGCCTTGTGTGCAGGCACTGACATATGCCTTTGCCTTCTTTTTCTTTGTTCATACTTTTTTTGTACTTTACTGAGCAGTGGTGAGGTACACCCTGCTTGGGACTTTGAGTGAACTACTGTTTACTCAGTTTTTTCATTTTTGTTTTGCTGTGCACCTGCCTGCTTGTGAGCAGTGTGTGGTTTTTTTGTTTTTCAACTGCTTCTGTCTTGGAGAAAAAGCAGAGTGGTTTTCCTTTTTGTTTTCTGCTTTTGTTGGGAAAAAGCAGGGGTGTTGTTTCAGTATTTTTATACTATGTTTTTCCTGTGCCATGAGCACTTCAGGCTGTGTGCCATGAGCACTTATCAGGTTTTTACACCCTTTGAGGAGTTTGACTGGGTATAGGTCGAAGAACCACCTCACCACTCCCCTAGGGCACTGTTTTGTGACAGAAATCCCTTTCAGGAGGGTAAAACTATCTATGGTACCAGTGGTATTCCACTAGCATGATCTGCACATAGATAGTAGCTGTTTTTACCTGGAATGGGTAGATATAGCCAGATCACAGACAATAATATCTGTATATTATTGTAGGTTAAAGGGTGCATGTTTTGCTATTTTTTTTCTCGGGTCAGCAACTCATTTGGGGAGTGCTGAGCCTGGGGGGGGAGTGTAAACATGCAAGGCAGCCTTTTGGGTGCTTGCGTTTTACACCCACCCAGCTCTGTCTGAGCTTTTCCCACCCCTATGGTAAAACCCTTCGCACCCTTTTGTTTTGGGGTCTCAGCCACACATCAGGGTATGTGTGGGCTTGGGGGGGGGGTGTAAAGGGAAGCTCAGGACAGGACAGAACAAGGTTGATTTCTTCTGTGGACCTCTGCATTTGTCAGGGTCAGGATTACAGCAATTATGTCTAATTTTTGTTTGTTGTGCATGACATAGCCCCATATAAGTTATTTGCTGTGGTGCGTCGCAGATGCCGCCTTTTTGGGCACTGCAGAACACGCGCGCGCACAGATTTGTGCATAGAAACAGCTTTTGAAAAGCTTTGTTTTTATTTTAAAATGATCTGACCTTGTAGGATTTTAGCATGTTTACAGTGTATGTATTGTGCTGAGCGTCCATTATTGTTTAGGCCATGAAACGGCTTATCTGTTGAATCACTCCGTATCACCAAGTCAAGATTGATCAACTGATTTGATTCATTGCGTGCGGCAATTACAAGAAGGGCGTCGTTTCAAGGTTTTCAAAATGGGACTGCAGGAGATTCAAAATGAGAGGTTTGAAAATTCTGAAGTCATGGGAAAGTACTGGCCGAAACAAGACTCTGAGGTCTTGAAATTTTTGGGTGCTTGCGTTTTACAATCCACAGCTCACGTCGTTCCCCTGATTTTACCCGTCTCCCGAAACGGCGGGGCAATCTCAGGATGCCCTCCCAGCAGTCGACCAATTTAATTTGTGACTGCTGCGCCAAATCACCCGGGAACTGAGCCTCAAGCAGGGACTTACATTTAGCAGAGATTGCCCCATGATCTCCACCCCCTTATGGGCTTTTCTTATCTTTAGACTTTTGCCATTTCTGCCTCAACTCTGGATGCGCTGTAAAGCAAGACACCTCGGTATGATTAGTCTGGTTACAGTGCTTACACGGGGGGTATGGCCCCTTCTTGGCCTCGGGTGTATTCTTCTGCTGTTTACCCCGCGCCGTGTTCCTACGGAAGGGATCTTGCTCACATTTCACACCCAGGTGATCCCCACCGCACCAAATGCACTTTTGGTCCTTTAAACGCTGCATAATCGTCTTGTGTGGAACTTGTTTTTGTTCCTTCCAACTTTTTGGCCAATGTGTTTTATCCACTATCCAACACGATCCGTTCTGCGCCCTATCACACGTGGTGCATCTGCGGGGTTCAGATTGTGAGCGTCCCTTCCCACCTTGCTGTCGCGGTCGTCCTTTCCACTTCCACGATCATCATTGTTCACTGGTCTCCGACCCCTGAGTTTCCCAATAGTTTCATCATCGATGTTTTCTGTCCCAACACCAGACCCATATTGCTTAGCCAATATCTCCGCGCGCCTACGCAACACCAATTTATGGAGAATGAATAAATGTGCTTCCTGAAAGGTGGACTCACCATACATGGCTTCCACCTCCAACAACACACTCACGTCTTTCTGAAAACATTTAGCCCTGGCCAGAGCATCCATATAGGTCTTTTTGGCCGTTTGGGCAGAAATGGTACAAACACGATTAAACAGAACCTGAAACTTCAAAAAACATCTCCTATATGGCATGGCGAGTTGATTGGGTGGCGTAGAATCTTTCGATTCTTGCTCAAGGACATGAGGATTTTGCAACTCGGCAGCCTCTCCCGTGAGCATTGCCCAAATATGGTCATACCCCCACCCCAATTCCGTGACACAATCCCAAAAAGCCGCCGCGTCCTCACTCGGCAAGGCCGAGAGGAGCGCGAGCGTGCGGAGTTCGGGGGTAAGGGAGGCCGACCAATATTTCAACCAATAATCCCAGTGTCGTTCAAAATGAAAAAACGTAGCGTAATCTCCATCAAACGTAGGTCTCTTAATAAAACGTTGAATGTCTTTCTTAGTGTCTCGATCCAGCAACCCAAAGTCGTTATCCATATCCCCCCGATCACTTGAGAACAATCCCCTTATCTGGGCTTCAGTTCCTGTACTGGTGGGGTTGTCCTAATTCTCCGGTCCTGCCTCGGGGTGCACTGAAATAAATAGGTGCAAATCATGAAAACGAACTTGTTTCTCACCAATCAACCCGGCCCCTTCCCTTTTAGGTCGTTGTTGATCTGCCAGTGGTGAAGCCAGTTCGGACCCCCGTGGCCATCTTTGGGTCACTTCGGGTGTGTATCTATGGGCCGGCAAGCCGCCATTGGCTGATATCATACTCTCCCATCCACCTGACCTAACCTGATGTGATAGTGTGATAGGCTTGGCCGCTTGGCCATTCCAGCTATGAGCGGCCATATTCAATACCGGGGCGCCGCCGGCTGAGATTTATATATCAAAATATCAGGAATCAACAGGGTTTTTTTATCATAATGTTTCCGTAATTTTTCAGCTATCCGTTCTGATTGTTGATGTATCGGCGACTGTCAGTTAGCTCGGGATTTTGCGGTAACCAATTGGTTAACTGTTATTTCCAGATATTTTAGCGAAAACCCCGATGAAGGGTCAGATTTCATCAGAAAAGGGTTCGTTGCTTCCGCAATTTTCATGTTATACACTCGCAAAATTAATCCAATTTTTTCAGACATTCAGAATCGGATTTTCGATTTCGAGGTCGCCGCAATGGACATGATGAATTTCGAGTGGTCCTACATTTTTCCCCGATCACGAATCAACCTTTCTTTTGTTGTCTCCTTCATTTTCCTTGGAGATATAGGCGAAACAAAATTGATTCGTGAGGCCACTTTGAAAGGTCATATCTCCGACTCACTGCGAGGAATTTCAATTTTGAGATATGGGCTGGAATCGCCTTGGTCTCAACTTAATTTGTGAAAAGTCAAACGCTTTTGATGTGTACACATGAAGGGTGTAGCAAGGGATAATGGTCAAGAGGGTAGAAAGTGATTTATAACTCTTGGACCATGCAACCGAATATTTTAATGCGACTTTCGAGTGTACCGCATGAGTGTTGGTGTTGCATAGAAACGTTTCTTGGGCTCCTACGTATTTTTAACGTCAAGTTATGTCCATGGAGGGGCATGGCATACCATGGTGGGAGCCACTCTTAAGGGTATGTGTTATATGGATGGTATGTGCTTCGCTATGCTCACGCCAATGTTATATATCTCCGTTTGTAGGAAGATATGTGGAGTCATACATGGCAAGGGCTTCGCCCATGTCCGAATGGTGAGCTCCATAGCGCTAGACTAAGTCTACCGCACATATAGTGCACGTGGGAACCCTTACGGAGCGACCAATAAGCGCCATTTCCAATTTTCCCATTTTCATTGTGCATGTCAAGAGGAGGTTCGAAGGTGTCCCTATGCGTCCATTTGGGGATCCAAGTGGCGGGATTGTTCACAAATGGTTCCAAGCAATAGTGTGTTGAACCATATGCTGATACCATGGGTGAGCGAAGTTATATACTATTGTGATTATCTTGAATTTAGCAACGTTTGCATGTTTTTGACCTCATTTTATGCTCATTTTTGTATTTTATGTGCTCAACTGGTCGGCTAACAGTAAAGTGGGTAGAGATCCGTGAACTATGATATGTTGCTTATATGTTGGCATATGCTTCGGTGTTGCACCTCACCATATGCCGGATCACGTGATCACTTTGGCGTGGCACACGAGGCCTCACAAAACTAGGTGTCAAATTCGTGAGTTGACTTCTGAAGCATGGCATGTGTATATCTGGAAGGGTTTGGGAGCCAATGTTGAAATATTCTTGGGCATGGACCTTTGGTCTATATCACCCTTGTATATTACTCTCCGGTTTGACACATGCATGGAGCATTTGAATACTTGCCGTATGCATTTTTGAGTATATAATTGAATCTTGGGCACTATGGTGTGATTTGCCTAATTTTGCTTTGTTTTGAGGTCATCTTCATGGGGCAATTCTCCAAGCCCAATCGACTCCAAGTCCAACCAAAGTTATGTCAGGGTAGGGCATGGTCCTGAGTGCCACTCTAGGACATGACACGCCACCTCCCCTATTGGGCTAGGATTTAGAGGCTTGGGAGTGAACACATTTTTGGGGTTTGTGTAGTGACTTTTGACACATGGCATTTAGCCATCTTATTTGACTTGGATCAGGGCATCATGTTGGCGAGTCAAGGGAAGGTCTTGAGCCCAGGGAATGAGGGGTCTATGGCTGTGATTGTGTATGTTTCCATCTTTCCCCAATGTTGCTTGATTTGTGTTCATATGCCAGTTTCAGGGCTTTTTTATTGATTTTGGTGCAATTCTTTGTACATGCCCAACGCCCGTGTCTCCGTGTGCACCGTGAGACGACCGGTGTGTTGAAAGGAGTTGTTGACTGTCAACGCGGGACCTCAAACACCCTTGGAAGCCCTCAGTGTGGATTATTTGGATTTGAGCTATTGTACTTGGGAGTTGGTCATTGCAAGGGATCAGGATTTGTGTGAAGGAGCCATATTTTACTATTTGTTGTGGGAAATTGTGCAGGATAGGGCAAGATCATGCAGAACCTGGTGAGAAGCAAGACCATAGGAGTGACAGGAAATGGTGAAAGGGGTACAGCGGGGGCTGGTCCTGGTAGGGACCTTCTTTATGGTAGCAGAGGATTACCTGCCCCCTACCGCTGCACCGAGGACTTCGGCCCTCATGAGCCCTGCCCAAGGACGCCCCGGCTGCAGATTGTGGAGTCCGTGGAGTTGACGCCGCACTTGGAAGCCCGAGAAGAGCAAAGATGCTCAGGACGGAGAGCCCTTGTAGGACATGGGCTAGACATGGAGGACCTGGCCTCCATGTGTGAAAGGTAATGCGCAAGGCTTGCAATGTCCGCTCTGCTGCCGAGGAGTTGGAGGAGACTGGCAGCAACGGCGGGGCCCGGCGTTACCGGAAGCGCGGGTCCCCAGAACCCGCGGCGGAAGCCAGGGCGATGGAGACGGATCCCAGCCCGGTCAGGCTGTGGTCAGCTGCAGATTCCGAGGGGCATTCCGATGGCTATCGGACTGCTTTCCCTTCGGAGTCGGAGAAGATAGCCAGACCGCCCACAAGAGCGCACACGGCCCCCGAACCCAGCCCGGAGCATGACGCCGAGGCGTTGGAGAGGCCTACCAGAGCCAGAATGGGGCCTGTGGCCCGGCACACGGAGCCACAGCGGGATAACATGGGCGACACACCCATGGCGGAGGAGTCCGAGGCGCCGGGAACCGTGGGATGCGCCGGATCAGGTGGAAAGCACGTTGAGTGTCACTGCGAGCACGTATCCTTCCTCATCGGCAAGTACCCAAAGATGGGGATGGACGCCATCGTGCAGCACCTCGACCGCCTGGACATCCAGAAGGACGGCCTAGAGGAGGACATCGCAGGGATCCTGGATGACCAGTCGGAAGCGGAAAGAGACATGGCGGAGCTGCGGGCAGAGGAGGGCCGGTACCGGGAGAAGCTGGAGATGGCCCTGCAGAAGCAGCAGCGAGTGGTGAACAGCCTCCTCCACCTGGTGGAGGACATGTCGGGACACCTGAAAAGGCTAGAGGAGTTACAACCCCTCGCCTCGGGTCCGGAGCTCCCGGCAAGGCCGGCAACGGCAGAGCTGGTGGAGCGGGTTAAGACCCTCAGGAGCGCCATGGAGAAACCCATGGGCGGACCTGCAGAGGCACCTTACGCGCCTCCGCGTGTTGACCCGGGTGCGCTGCCATTTGTTCCCATGTTCAGCTAATCCATAATGCTCGGGGAGCATACGGCACCGGCTGGGTCCATGCGGGAAGAGCACGCAACCACGGACCTGAGGAGCCTGACGGTACAGATGTCCCATGCCGCCCAGGATCCACCGACAACTACGACTGCCCATGCAGTTTATGCGGAAGAGGAGATCCAGACCATGCAGGGGCGAACAATCGGAAGGGCCGACAAACATGGTCGAGCCCACCCAGTCGGAAACCTGTGGGTGAAGGACCTCACTACGGGGATATTGACAGCCGATGGAGCAAGTCCTTCCCGCATTCCAAACCCCATGGGTTCAGGCCAAACTGGACCGCACTCCAGGGAGGAGAGGGATGTAAGGGGAGTGTACTCATACCCCCCGGCCACAGGTGGTATCTGTCTCGGTGCAGTGGTGGCTGCGGACGTCGGAGACGCCATCAGGATTGACGACCTCAGGGGAATCAAAATCCCCTACTACGATGGCAACCCCTCCCACCTGGATGACTTCATCCTGGATTGGGGGGACTTCGCCGAGGAGGTCGTCGGCGAGACGAAGGGAGCGCCAAGGGACAAGTGGGTATGTCGGACATTCCCACACAGGCTGGCGCAGGACCTGAAGGAGGAGCTCAGGGATCAGATCCGCGAGGGATTGATCTAGACGAAGCAGGCCTGCCTCGAGTGGCTGGAGGACGAGGAGCGAGTGGACGCCCCCAACCAGAAGTTGGAGGATTTGTGGTCCATTCAGCTGCCGCTGGAGCGCCGGGAGTTGCGGGTCCGGGAATGGAATCGGTACATCCGCAAGTACCGAAGAAGCCTCAAGCTGGTGCAGGACTCGAATGAGTCCAGCGAGATCCGACACCTGCTCAAGGACGTCCTCCCCGGCCACTGGAAGAAGAGGGTGGAGGACGAGGAGAAGAAGAGAGCAAAGAAGCGCGTGGCCGTACGGATCATGGCATCGGAGGACACCCAGGCCGGAATAATGGAGTTTTTCCGGCGAAACCTCGGCGAGCCCAGCCGAATGTTGGGGTTGAAGAAAGCCGTCTACGTGGAGGTATTCGGCGACACCATGGGGCAAAGGCTGACGCGCCTCAACAACGCGGAGTGGAGGCGCGGAGAACCGCTGAGGATGCAGGTTATCTTTGCCCGCATGAGCCTGGACGAGATCGTGAAGTACATCACGGTGGAGCTGAAGCTCAACGCCAAGAACGAGGCCCACGTGCAGGATCGACAGGGCCATGGACATGGAGGTCATCGGGAAGATTGCCAACACCGAGAGGTCAAGGAGGACACGGTCGGCACCGCGGAGGAAGGGAGTGGAAGCGGCCAAGATCTCTGGACTGCGACCACCTGAGAGAATCATGAAGAAGCCCACTTCTTCGCCTTCGTAGCGCACAATATGAAGGAGCATGGGCAGGACAGGTCCAGGTGGAACCGCCTGGAACCAAGGTTCAACAAGAACCGCAAGGAACCGCGGAGGATCGGGAACCCGCCGCTCTCGTTCCGCGAGTACAGATCACAGCACGACGGTTGCTGGGTCTGCTACGGCAAGGGGAACAACCATGCACATGACCAGCGGCATTGCAAGGTATATGAGGATGACAAGAAGACCTGCTTCGCCGCCCATCCCGACAAGAAGCCCAAGGAGCAACGAATTGCCGATTGGAAGGCAAAGGGCGGAAGTGGTGAAAAAGGCCAAGGAAAGGGCCAAGGCGGAGGAAAAGGCTATGGTGGAGGACCCGGCCCAGACCCACGCGTGACGTCGATCGAGGAGGTTTCTGAGGACATGTTGAGGACGTTGGAGGAACTCAAAGCCCAGCAACGTGGTGGACAAAGTCTCGGCGGATCGCAGCAGGAGGGAGCTGCGGCAGGCCACGTCTAGAGGAGCCCCCACAGGTGTGGGACCCCGGAGGTCTCTCCTCCGAAAATCAGTGGAATCCTAGAGAAAGTGAAGGCACATCGGGTGCCGAAGAAGGCTCCAGAAGAGCCAAAACCACTGAGTTTCGTCACTCCCAACTCCTGGAGCCCCCTGCCAAGGGAAGTGTATGTGGGCAAGGGACGTGGCAGGAAAGAAGGAGCCACCACGGAGAGCCCCGTGGACGGGCGGGACCAGCCCAAGATCTACACCATCGGTGACCATACCCTCGAAGTCCTGATGCACCCGGATGTGCTAGAGTTGCATGCCGTGAGAGTCGTCCATACACCGCAGGGTGACGAGCGGCAGTTGCACTTGAAGGTGCGTGTACGGTGCGGACAAGAGGAGTTGGTGGTGGATGTGTTGGTGGATACGGGTGCCCAGGTGAGCCTGGTCCGGAGAGGGTTGTTCAAGGAGGAATCCCTGCAGCCCAGCCGTAGACCGGTACGCCTGAAGGTGGCCAATGGAGAGATTATGGGTGGTGGCACCCATGAGGCCACTATCAGTATGGAATTCTGGGAGCATGAGCGCTTGGAACCGCCCTGATGTGGCGAAGAGAAGCACTCTATCCGGGAACTTCTATGTGGCCGACATTACATATTGGGATATGATCATGGGGTATGACTTCATGGTGGGAAACGCCATTGGAGCCCTTCCCCATCGTGCAACGCTGGTCCGGGAGGATGATGAATGCCTTACATGGCTGTCCGCGGACTATGCATGCGGATCATCCCAATGGAATGCTGAGGAAGAGGATCGGATTGCCAAAGCAGTGCAAGCTGTGGGTGCCAAGTGCAGAGGAGACCGCGGAGTTCAGCTCACGAAGTATGGAATGGCGCCGCAGGTGTATGCCAGGATGATCCAGACGCTGGGAGCCGAAGCGCGGAGACGGACGTCTTCGCTACCCGGGATGCCCCAATTTTGAGGAAGTGTAGGAGGCATTGGAATCGAGGAGACTCAGCCTGGCACAGGCATTGGGGTTTGAGGGACTGGGGGCCCATGTATTGGCATGGATCCCTGGAAAATACCAGACATACGGTGAAGAAGATCATCGCGGATAGGGCGAAGGGGATCCTGGTCATAACCGGCATAGGATCCATCCCATGTCCGCTGAAAGGTCTCAAATCGACGCTGAATTCCATCACCCTGAACGAGATGTCATTCGGGCCAGAGGAGGAGTTGTTCATCGACGCCAAGGGTTTATCAATGCCCTCCCCGGGTCAAGCGTGGGGTACCAAGGCTTTCCTGGTGGATGGGGCGCAAGCCCAGCCGACGGGCGATGAAGCATTCATCCGTAGGGTTGGGGCGGTGCCCATGCGGGTCAATTTTGAGCCCAAGGAGGGGACGGATCAGCCAATGGATGGCATTGACGTCCTGTCCCACGCCGAGATTGACCACGTCGTCAACTACATGCGGATGGGGATGCACGACCGTGTGACAACCAACAAGGGGCGAGCCATGGTCACATCTCCGCATTGGTGGGATGACAAGACGTTGGTCACCGGCAAGTACGAGAACGATGAGTTCGTGGCGAGGGTCATGGATCACATCGCGGACCAATATGATAATCCGGTCGGGTCAGACCCGCCGACGTGGGATTTTCCAAGAATGGGGGCCGGTAGCGACAAGAACCAGCCCGATGCCGCAAATTTCCGAACATTATTGGTTGGAAGCGCGCCCCACGACGATGAAGACGGCATATCGGACGAGGAGAAGTCGGACTCCGACCCGGAAGAGGCCTACTCCGCACTGCGGTCGGTTGTATCGATACCGAAGCAAGGGGCTGAAGAGGCCCAGGAGAACCCGAAGGTCGCCGTGCTGAAGGAGGGGCTGATGAATGCCTATCCGCGGCTATTCAGCGGCGTCGCCAACAAGAACCCTCCAGATCGTGGGAGGTTTGGCACAGCGAGGATCAAGCTGAAGCCGAACCCCAAGATCTATCGTCATCGGGTCTACCAACTTCAGGGCGATCGGGCCGAGGCCATGAAGAAGTTGTTGGCCGAGTTTATTGAGCGGGGCTGGATCGAACCCTCCGACAGGGAGTGGGCCAGCCAAGCCCTTATCGTGCCCAAGAAGGAGAAGGGCGAGTGGAGGTTGGTGGTGGATGACAGGGGTTTGAACGAGCAAACCGAGCACGACTCGTACTCGCTTCCTCTGATCGACAACATCCTCCAAAAACAACAAAAAAAGCGGATCTTCACGGTGTTAGACCTGAAACACGGCTATCACCAGATGCCGCTACACCCGGACTCCAGGCCCTGCACAGCGATGTCGACGCCGCTGGGGCCCATGCAATGGAAAGTGGTGCCTATGGGCGCCAAGAATGGCAACACCGCTTTCCAGCGCATGATGGAGGACCTACTCGGTCCTGTTCGGGACTGAGCCGACCCCTTTGTGGATGACATCATCATCGGGTCCGGCACGGAAGACATGACTGAGGATGACCCCATCGAAGCGCATGAGAAGGATCTGCGCCGAGTGCTCAGCGAGCTGGACAAGCACAACATGGTGTGCAAGCCCACCAAAGCCTCACTCTTCGTGAGGGAAGTGGAGTTTGCGGGTCACGTGGTTGGTCACGGGCAACGCCGTCCCATGCCTGGGAAGCTGGCGTCCCTGCACCACTGGGAGAAGCCCCAGACCATCAGCGAACTCCGATCCTTCATTGGGTTCTGCAATTACTATTCGGGCTATGTCCGGATGTATGCCGAACTATCGGGCCCGCTGCACAAGATGCTGCACTTGGGCAAGTTCGATGGCCGGAAGGGGAGCAAGAAGAAGCTTGCCTGAACCCCTGAGGCCGAAGATGCGTTCAGCCGCCTGAAGGAGCGACTCCTGGGGCAGCTGGGGCTATTCCTGATGGACCCGAACAAGGGATTTGTGCTACGGACGAACGCCTCGGACTATGCTGTAGGGGCAGTCCTCGAGCAGGTCCGGGACAACGGGTCGCACGTACCCGTAGCGTTTTGGAGCCGGATCCTGGCCGAGGGCCAACGTCGAACCTGGACCGTGAGGGAGAAGGAGACGTACGCCATTGTTTGTGCGCTCATGAAGTGGTCTGGCCACATGGGACTACAACCGGTGGTGGTTTGCACGGACCATCAGTCCTTACAGAGCTGGCACAAGGAACACGTCGACACCCCCTCAGGAGCGGCGGCAAGGAGGGCCCGGTGGCACGAGACGTTCGCCAAGTTCGACCTCAGCGTCGTAAGTAAGTAAGTAAGTAAGGGCGCCCGCGTCCGCAGCCTCATCTGACTCCTCCTTGTTTGTTTTACATGGTGGCCGCCTCTGGCGGGAAGGAGTGCTCTCCACCATCAGTTCCCCTGGCGACCCCTGTCTCACCTCACGGCCGAGAACTTCAACCAGGTTCCCTTGGGGCATGACCGGTGGTAGGCTCCCTTCAGTCGCTGCTCTCACGGTTTCAGCTCCTTCCGGTCACCCTTTGAAGGATCCCCCGGCCTTCCCCCCCTAGCACAGCCTATTGGGCGCCTGCAGGCAGGTTTCCTGTGGATGGCCCTCGCTGACAGCGGAACATTTCTCTCTGTCAACCACATTCCACCTCTCCCCATCCCTCACGGGCTGGAGTACCCACTCGGGTCCCGGATGCACTTGGTTATCGTCCATCCACGGCTGGAGGCTAGGGGGCGGCCCTTTCCACGTTCCCCCTGGTCCCACTCACGCCTGAACCTACGTGTACTCAGACCATGACCCAGGGATCTCAAGGTCAACCCTCACCCCTGCGGACACCTCACGGCCGTCCCGGAGTTCAGGGCATTTTCCCGACTTCCCGTGGCCAGGTTCCCCATGGTTGGCCCATGGTTCACCACTCCATGGCGACTGGTTTCCCAATCCCATGGGGCTGTTGCTCGGCGCTTTCAGCCTCCCTGCCCTTCCCATGTCCCACTCCCCTTTGCCTCTTCCCGGCACCGGCCCGTTCCCAGCGTCCCATGGACTCCCTTCCCCCTCGGGCCGTTGTGCGGCCCTAGCCACACGCCCTTCCCCGCCCCGTCCCCTTGTCCCTGCATCCCGTGTTTATACCCCACCGGGTCGCCTGCTACCCTGTGGCGCGGCCCCACTGGATCCTCATCCATCCGGGGACCGTTTCGTGCGCCTAGCACGGGTCGCTCCCCTCCCTCCCCCGCCCCTCTCTCCTGTGCTGTCTCCCTATCTGTCCTAGTCACCTGGGGCCGTCGCGTGGCCCTAGCCACTCGTCTTTTTCTGTCCCGCCTCCTTGTGGTGCTGCGGGGTGTTGTCCGCGTTTGTTTCCCTTTTTTTTTTCCCTGTTGTGTTTTCCGCTTGGTTCCCTCCTCCCTGCATGCACGCACAACAACACTGCATCGCCATCTGTCTCGGTTCTGTTCGGTGCTCACGTCCAGTCCCTCCGCCATCCTGTGGCGTTGCCCCTGGCGGTCCCCGGCCATGCCGGGCGACCCAGCCATTCAGCCCGCGTTGCTGTACATGTATCCGCTCTCTCTCCTCTCTACCCTCCCCTCCCCTCTGTCTCCTGCCCGCCCTCTTAGTGTTGTTCCCTTGCTCCGTGTGCTCGCCGCTGGTCGTCTCCGCGCCATGGATGTATCTCGCGCGCCCTCACGTGCCTCAGGGCCTCCGCCCTGTCTTCCGACCTGTAGGCCGACCTGGGCGGCCTCCCCAGACACCCCTTCGGGGGGACTCCCCCGTCGTCATCTCCCGCCGGCCGCCCCTCCATCAGTTCCCTGATGGTCGGGCGGGGCGGCCGGTACGGCTCTATGCGGGTCAACGGCTTGGTGCTTCTCTGTGAGAGACATGTGTTCCTTTGCGCCCTCGTTGGCCCCCTGTTCCCCCCACCTCCCGCGCCCTGCCACCTCTTTGTGCCCTTCCTGTGTGTCCGCCCGTCCTGCCGTTGTTTTTTTTTTTGGTTCTGTGCCCGCGCTCCTTGTTGCTCCCGCGCGCCCTGCGTGTGCCCTCCGCTCTTCTTCGTGTTACCCTTGTCCCGCTGCCCTGCGCCCCCTCTCTCGCCTGTCTCCCCTCCCGTTCTCCTTCTCGCAGTCGACCCTGCCTGCACGTCTGCCCTCCCTGTCCGTGCATCGCTGTCACCCGTGTGTGCCACTCGCGCGCCCTACCCCTGCCCCTCCCCCTCGCCCCTACCCTTTCCCCTGGGTGCTCCCTCAGTCCCCGCCTCTCACCCCATCCTGGCTGCCTGGCGCCCTGTGTGGAGGGGGGGCCTCACTTGGTCAGGTGTGGCCCCGCCACTGAGCTCCAGCCGCGCCTGCCTCACGACCTTCATCGCCTTCTCAGATCCATGATTGTCCATGTCACGCAGACAGTGCTTTGCAGTTCGCCCCTTCCCTCGTCCCTGGATGGGGTAAGAATCGGGCTGCTTCTACAGGGTTCAGGGCATTGCAGAGCTGGCACAAGGAGCACATCGACACCCCCTCAGGACCGGCGGCAAGGAGGGCCCGAAGGCATGATACGTTCGCCAGGTTCGACCTCAGCGTCGTATATGTCCCGGGGAAGGACAACACTGTGGCAGATTGCCTCAGTCGATGGGCCTACCCCGCGGGCAAGGCCTGGATGGACATATCCAGCCATGGGGACGCCAAGGAGACCGAGGAGGCCAAGCGCATCATCGAGATGGACAAGGCCATGGAGCAAGAGGGGGTCAAGTGCTTTGTGGTGATGGCAATCCGTACAGACCTGTCCAAGTTCCGGGGCGCCCGAGTCCAAGCCATTCGACAGGAAACCCTCGAGCAATGGATGGTGACCCCCGTAGAGCTGGTCAGGTCGGTGCTGACAGAAGACTGGTCGGATGACTATGCGGCATCCGAACGCTGGAGCAGGTACTGGAATGCCGTGAGCGCCCCGTCGGACGACGAATGGCCTGAGGGCTTGACCAAGGATGGGCATAAATTATTCCTCAAGGACAAGCTATTGGTCCCTGAAAACCAAATGGAGGAACTCATTGACCACTGGCATAACGCCCAGCTCATGCATCCTGGTCGGGACAAGATGCAGCACGACCTCGAGTGGCGCTTCAAGTTCCAACCGGGGTACTACGCCATCCTGGACAAGTACTGCAGCGACTGCGCCATGTGTCGGGCCACGAAAAGCCCCAACCATTCCACAGCGGGCAACCCGGTGTATACGGCTATACCGGAGGCCCCTATGCGGTCCGTGGCCATGGATGTATTCGTCATGTCTGAGGTCACCGTGGAAGGAGAGACCTACGACTGTGTCATCCTGGCGGTGGATAGGCACAGCGGGTATATCGTGGCGGTCCTTGGCAAGAAGTCCAAGAAGAAGGACAAGAAGGACAAGCATGGAGTGGGTCTGCAGGCCAACACCTTCGCTAATGCCATGATCAGGCATTGGCTGACAATTTTTGATGTCCCAGCTGTCATCTGCAGCGATCGGGGCAGTCAATTTGTGGGGACGTGGTTCAAGACGATGTGCAAGAACATGGGGATTCGGCACGCCAAGACCGTGGCTTACCACAACCGGTCAAATGGCCGGGCTGAGGTGGCCGGGCGGCAGATGTTCGAAACGTTCCGCCAGCTGCACATTGACGAACCGGGCCGAAATCGGTATAATTCGCTGTGGAGAGTACTCCAGGCGTACCACGACCTTCCGGGGCCCACTGGACTGTCGCCCCATCGTATCCTATTCCTACGGGATCGAGTGTCACGCACTCTCCCGTGGTTGGACCATGGCAAAGTGGCCCCGGATGCGAGTGCTATGATGGCTGAGGCGGACGACACGGCGGCCAAGGTGTGCAAAGCACTCGATGAGCATGAGAAGAGGGCCAAGTACTTCAAGCAGGGAAAAGTCCAGAAATATGCTCTCAGAGACACCGTATGGGTGGAGCGGCACCACAAGGATGTCCTGTCCAGGCATTGGCAGGCGTCTTGGTATGTGCCGGGAGTAATCGTTCGGAAGGTCGGGCAGGATGTGTATGCAGTTCGTGTGGGGGATAACAAGATACTGGACCGCGACCATACCCAGCTTCGTCCCCGAGCACCAGACCCCAGCGGACGTCCCGTCACCTTCCAGTTCACAGCCGGAGATCTGGACTCTGATGACAAGGGGGAGGATGACCACTTCACCGCCGAGAAGACCCTGATGGACAAGCCAGACCCGGTGACGCCTGGGGGGAGGCTATATAAAGTCCGTTGGAAGGGATTTGCCGCATCCAGAGATTCTTGGGAGCCCCCGAGCAGCTTTGTTCCGAGGTATACCATGGTCTGGATTGATTATCTAAGGAAAAAGAACATTTCCTTGGATGTCAAGGACATGTTGGTCCATTTGGTGGCTGCAGCAGCACCGTGATGTATCCACCCTGGCAGTTTTGTTTGTTTTTGTGCTTGGGAGACGGGTGAGGGCGTTAATCCTGGGATTTTTTGGGCCTTGATTGGCCATATATCCTCTTCACTGGGTCTCCACATATATATTTCATTGTGGTATACGTATTTAGGTCGACCGACGACGTTTCTCTATCTTTGATCCCCTTGGTCCATGTTGTAGATGAAGAGGAGAGCGGATATGGCGTAGGGCACCGATTATGAGTGTCCTCACCCCTCCCTTGGGGCATGGGGGACGCCTACGCCGTATGTGGGGCCTCCATGTGTCCTTGGGACATGGGGGGGGTGGGTTGGACCCCATTGGAGTCCTCCCGTCCTCTCCTCAATGACTTCCGAGCGGATACAACGCTCTGAGAAGGGGAGTGAAGCCGGTTCGGACCCCCGTGGCCATCTTTGGGTCACTCGGGGTGTGTATCTATGGGCCGGCAAGCCGCCATTGGCTGATATCATAGTCTCTCCTCCACCTGACTTAACCTGATGTGATAGTGTGATAGGCTTGGCCGCTTGGCCATTCCAGCTATGAGCGGCCATATTCAATACCGAGGCGCCGCCGGCTGAGATTTATATATCAAAATATCAGAAATCAACAGGGTTTTTTTAGCATAATGTTTCCGTAATTTTTCAGCTATCCGTTCTGATTGTCAATGTATCGGCGACTGTCAGTTGGCTCGCGATTTTGCGGTAACCGATTGGTTAACTGTTATTTCCAGATATTTTAGCGAAAACCCCGATGAAGGGTCAGATTTCATCAGAAAAGGGTTCTTTGCTTCCGCAATTTTCATCTTATACGCTCGCAAAATTAATCTGATTTTTTCAAACATTCAGAATCGGATTTTCGATTTCGAGGTCGCCGCACTGGATATGATGAATTTCGAGTGGTCCTACATTTTTCCTTGATCACGAATCAACCTTCCTTTGTAATGGATCTCAGCACAGGCCTGCATCGGAGCGCATGCGCATTTGATCTGTGATTTGTTAATGTGATTCGCATTGAGTCTCGATGGAATTTTATGGTAAAAACATTGTTTTTCTCACAGAACAACAGGATGAGATTCAGTAATGGTTCCGTGATGGATTTTGCGTAGTCGTGCATATTGGGATGTGAGACAACAACGCCGAAGATAAAGAATAGCCGGAGAGCTACGCCGGGAAGATAGTCACTCTGGGTAATTCAATTACAATCCTGTTGTTCGATTTCGGCAAGGGCTTTCTAGCAAACTTCCAGATACCAGTCATCCTCCATGGTCGCCGAGTCCACTTTGCAGTGGTACCGTGAGCACCGTGCTGAGCTTGAACGCGAAGTTCGTCGTCTTTCGAGACTGCCGGTGCCTCCGCCAGCGACGGGGAGACTTTGGAGACTGCAAAACTGGTCTAGTTGGGATGTTCACTGTGTCGAAGACAATGCTGCTTTGATTGCCTTGGTGTCTGAAGAACCTGAGCTAATTGAAGACACTGAGCTTGCGTCACACTGCATTCGTGCTGTGGGGGTTGTGTACCCAGTGCAAATAGCTGACACTGCGCCTCGGTCCACGAGTGCACTGTTCCGCGTTGTTGCAGAGGACCCTCTTCGCCTCATTCGAGCGCTTTGCACAGCAGCGCGGTGTCCACAGCCACAGCAACCTCCGTCAGCGAATCACGTCATTTTCTCCACCAAAACCACCAGCGCGAACGCGAATCCGTCGCCTGCTCAGTTGGAGGTGAGCATGGCCAAGAAAACGCGACGAGGAACTGGAGGTCGTCGGCGAAGCAAAAAGCCGTAAGGTTCTTTTATGCTTTTCTTGTGTTATTTTGTGAGCGTGATGCTCTGCCGTGGGCATGCTGGTGTGTAGCGTCCTCGTGTGCGTGTGTTGGTAGCGTCCTGCAGTCTCTGTTGTGTTGTTTCCTGTTAGCGTGCAGGGCAGTCTGGCAGTGCAGTTTTGGCTTGCGTGGGCAGCGCTAGGGTGTTAGCAGGCGCGTGAAGCGCAGCGTGAGCGTGAGGCTCCGCTAGGGTGTTTGGCTGCGAGTGATTTGCAGTGAGTGTGGTACACAGTGTGTGAGCGTGAGGCTCTTGGCCCTGTGTGTAACCCTGTGCGCGTCCCGCTTGTTGCGGCTGCTGTTTAGGCTGTGTTTTGTGCTGCTGCAGGCAGCCCAGTGGAGCTGAAGTGAGCTGCTCCACGGGCGCAGTGTAGGGCTGCTCGAAGGGTGTGCCGTCTGAGTGGTTTCTTTTTGCTTTGTTTGTTTCTTACACTGTGTGGGTGAGTACAGACTGGGACATTTAGGCTAACCTGAATCTGCATGCAAATGAGTTGCATGTAAAAATGAGTATGTCTTCTGTGTTCAGTATGTCTCTTTTGAGATGTGTAGTGTTTGAGATGTGTTTTCTCACAGAACAACAGGATGAGATTCAGTAATGGTTCCGTGATGGATTTTGCGTAGTCGGGCATATTGGGATGTGAGGCAACAACGCCGAAGATAAAGAATATCCGGAGAGCTACGCCGGGAAGATAGTCACTCTGGGTAATCCCATTACACCTTTTGTTGTGTCCTTCATTTTTCTTGGAGATATAGGCGAAACAAAATCGATTCGTGGGGCTACTTTGAAAAATCATCTCTCTGGCTCACTGCGAGGAATTTCAATTTTGAGATATGGGCTCGAATCGCCTTGGTCTGGACTAAATTTAGGAAGCATCAAACGACTTTGATGTGTATACATGCCCGGTGTAGCAAGGCATAATGGTTAAGAGTATAGAAAGTGATTTAGAACTCTTGGACCGTGTATCCGAATATTTTAATGCGACTTTCGAGTGTACCGCATGAGTGTTGGTGTTGCATAGAAACGTTTCTTGGGTTCCTACGCATTTTTAACGTGAAGTTATGTCCATGGAGGGGCATGGCATATCATGGTGGGAGCCACTTTTTGAGGGTATGTGTTATATGCATGGTATGTGCTTCGATATGCTCACGCCCATGTTATATATCTCCGTTTGTAGGAAGATATGTGGAGTCATACATGGCAAGGGCTTCGCCCATGTCCCAATGGTGAGCTGCATAGCGCTAGACTAAGTCTACCGCACATATAGTGCACGTGGAAAGCCTTACGGAGCGACCAATAAGCACCATTTCCAATTTTCCCATTTTCATGGTGCATGTCGAGAGGAGGTCCGAAGGTGTCTTCGTGCGTCCATTTGGGGATTCAAGTGGGGGGATTGTTCACAAATGGTTCCAAGCAATAGTGTGTTGAACCATATGTTGATACCATGGGTGAGCGTAGTTATATACTATTGTGATTATCTTGAATTTACCAACATTTGCATGTTTTTGACCTCATTTCATGCTCATTTTTGTATTTTATGTGCTCAACTGGTCGGCTAACAGTAAAGTGCCTAGAGATCTGTGAACTATGGTATGTTGCTTATATGTTGGCATATGCT
Organism: Eutreptiella sp. 'Long Island Sound 2002'; assembly: GCA_964036045.1. Classification (NCBI taxonomy): domain Eukaryota; phylum Euglenozoa; class Euglenophyceae; order Eutreptiales; family Eutreptiaceae; genus Eutreptiella; species Eutreptiella sp. 'Long Island Sound 2002'. The sequence continues at coordinate 125,032,223 of OZ038381.1, read as the reverse complement.
TCGGTGTTGCACCTCACCATATGCCGGATCACGTGATCACTTTGGCGTGGCACACGAGGCCTCACAAAATTAGGTCTCAAATTCATGAGTTCACTTGTGAAGCATGGCATGTGTATATCCGGAGGAGTTTGGGAGCCAATGATGGGATATTCTTGGGCATGGATTTTTGGTCTATATCACCCTTGTATATTACTCTCCGGTTTGACACATGCATGGAGCATTTGAATACTTGCCGTATGCATTTTTGAGTATATAATTGAATCTTGGGCACTATGGTGTGATTTGCCTAATTTTGCTTTGTTGTGAGGTCATCTTCATGGGGCAATTCTCCAAACCCAATCGACTCCAAGTCCAACCAAAGTTATGTCAGGGTAGGGCATGGTCCTGAGTGCCACTCTAGGGCATGACACGCCACCTCCCCTATTGGGCTAGGATTTAGAGGCTTGGGAGTGAACACATTTTTGGGGTTTGTGTAGTGACTTTTGACACATGGCATTTAGCCATCTTATTTGACTTGGTTCAGGGCATCATGTTGGCGAGTCAAGGGAAGGTCTTGAGCCCAGGGAATGAGGGGTCTATGGCTGTGATTGTGTATGTTTCCATCTTTCCCCAATGCTGCTTGATTTGTGTTCATATGCCAATTTCAGGGCTTCTTTATTGATTTTGGTGCAATTCTATGTACATGCCCAAAGCCCGTGTCTCCGTGTGCACCGTGAGACGACCGGCGTGTTGAAAGGAGTTGTTGAGTGTCAACGCGGGACCTCAAACACCCTTGGAAGCCCTCAGTGTGGATTATTTGGATTTGAGCTATTGTACTTGGGAGTTGGTTATTGCAAGGGATCGATATTTCTGTGAAGGAGCCATATTTTACTATTTTTTGTGGGAAATTGTGCAGGATAGGGCAAGATCATGCAGAACCTGGTGAGAAGCAAGACCATAGGAGTGACAGGGAATGGTGGAAGGGGTACAGCGGGGGCCGGTCCTGTTAGGGACCTTCTTTAGTGGCCCGGGAGAGAATTTACCCCCGAACACATTGCGTGACCCTTCAGGGTGGGAGCTATTTGATACAAAATCAAACGCTTTCATGGCGCCCGACTCAAAAGAAGGAGGCATACGAACGCGATGAACAAAGTCACCGAATCGGCTTACCTTCTCCGTGTCGGACCCTTGTTTCACCTCGTGACTCGGTTGATTAGTGATTTCCTTCTTTACTTCCTTCGGTCCAGCGCCCGAATCTGTGGACGAAGGCCAATGTGAAGGAAGGGACAATTGTCCATGTGAATCATGGGACTCATGCGCCTCATGAGACCCAAAACCATCGACTAATTGTCGGAACTCTAATAATTCAATTTGAGCCGATTGCAACATTTGTTGCACCTCTTCGATATCACCTTCCAACTTAGTCAAACGATCATCATTCACCGACGAGACCGTTGTTCTAGTTTTCAAAGAACCATCCGTTGAAGACAATTGTTCATGAATCATCAACCGTTGAACCTCATCCTCCTTCCTAGTCATGACCCTTTCCTCAAGCCGTGAAATATATTGTGCGGATGACTCTCGTACATCCGCCATCAAAGAATTCTAATGCAAAGAAAATTCATGTTTTACCATAGCGTCAAGCGATGTCGGATCACGCCGACCATAAACGCTCATGCCACGATCCAACTCCGCTTTCATTTCCACGAGTTGGTTCAAAACACTCTTAGACTGTTTATCAAAATCACCCAATGGCACAAAGGACTCATTCAAACCCTTCTCAAGGTTTTTAATCGACTCGTTGCTCGCGTTCAACTTCTCCAAGACTCGCTCAATCTCGTCAACACGTTCCCCAAGATTGACAATGCGTCCGTCACGAACAAGTGTTTGAATGGAACTCTGGATGGAGTCAATGCGCTTGTTCAATTGAGATTCGCAATCCCCAACGACAACACTAATGTCTCCATTCAAATTTTTCCGATGACCACGAACTTCATTGCGCATCTCGACCCCAAATGGTTCCAATGCCTTGGTGATGATCTCACAAACCCATGGACCCAATTGCACTTTAATATCCTCCACCGAGAGTGCGTTACGCCGTGATTGGAGCGTCGATATGTCCGTTTGAATTTGTTGAATCAAAGGAACATAAGGAGTTTTCGATGAAGATGCTTCATGTCGCCCAACTAACGAAGATACTTGGCGATAAAGCCACCGCACACGAGCATTCAACGACTCCATTTCCGACGACATTGTATGATTATTTTTCCCATATTGTTGGTCCATGTTGGATAATGTCTTTTTGACCTCATTTATGTCTCCATCAACATCACCGACACGAGCAAGAAGGGAATCACCCACATGCACAATTGGTGATATGCCCTGCTCTACATCACTATGCATAACGTCAATGTTAAGCCGTTGTTCATGGAGGAATTGAATGATATTTTGAACTACATCTCCCAACACTTCAAAGCATTGGGGATGTATACCTTCACGGATTTCGGCTTCCATGGCTTCATATCCCCGTCCCTCGGCGTCCTCCCAACGAAGGCGTCGAATACGGCGATCGCCAAAACTTGTCTCCATATGATCATCTTTTTGTTGAGAACCATACTCCATTTGCCTCGAGTGATCAACCGGACCCTCAAGGGGTAAGTGAGACGAGTTGGAAGGATCCATAGTGGAAGGTGTACCAAACAAACGTCACGGAGTTACCTCTTTTTAGAACTCGTGATCAAATGCCCAACAAATGCTCGAAATCTAAGGCGCTCGAGATCGAACTATATTGCCAAATTGCTACCATGTACTAGTCCAAGTCCTCCTTGATGTCTTGTCCTAGAATTACTCCAATGCTTACCCAAAGCCAAACAGATCAGTGGACGAGCACCAAAGCCATTTCGAACATAACAGGAACCTATGCAGTGACAGGAAATCGTTGTATTTTGGAATGAAACTTCCGCAATCGAAACTGCACAGCACAGCGCTAAATCTCATGATCATCGCTAAATAACACGAAATGCTCAGGCGACTTCCGTCGCTGCATGCTGGCGGCTACACCTATGTCCTATGCACACGTTCCCTCCCGCCCCCGCCCGCCTCCTTCGCTAACGGGCGGCTGCGCAGAACTGCGAAATTCGTGGGTCTTCGAAAAATTGAAATTTCTGCGACATATCGATCAGTTAGCAAAAACCAAGGGAGGCTTTTTGTGCCCCAGTGTTGCTGTCTATAGGGAAAAAGAAACCGCCTCTTAGCGAGACGGTGACGTCACGTTACGAACTGAGCCTTTGGTATACGTACTAGGATTTGCCCCTGCAACCGGAGTGGGCAATTTCTGTCGCCAGTCGACCCGAGTTTCTAAAATTGCCGTTTTGTCCCAACTTGAACCCTTCGCCGAACAGCCGAAATCAATCGGTTTTTCAAAATTCCAAATGCCATATGGATCGTTTTTCAATGCCGCTCACGAATGCGAAGTCGGATTCCGATATCGTCAAAATTCATTTTTCGCGATTCTTTTTCTGGATCCTAGAATTTTGCAACAATTTCCAAAAACGGAACCTGCTTCGTTGTAGGCCTAGGCCTGCAGTAAACCGATGTGGGGTCCGTTGGTTCCCATCGTTGCCGAACAGCTCCTCTCCTGCAGAAGCGTTCTCTGCCAATTCAATTGCACTACCCCACCACCCTTGTGTTCAGAGTGACGTTATGTGCTTAGTAAAGAAGGTCCCTACTAGGACGGACCCCTGCTGTACCCCTTCCACCATATCCCGTCACTCCTAGGGTCCTGCTTCTCACCAGGGTCTGCATGATCTTGCCCTATCCTGCACAATTTCCCACAAACAATAGAAAAATAGGCTCCTTCACACAAAACCCTTGCAATACCCAACTCCCAGGTACAATCCAAATCCAATCAATCCACATTGGGGGCTTCCAAGGGTGCTTGAGGTCCCGCGTTGACACTCAACACTCCTTTCAACACGCCGGTCGTCTCGCGGTGCACACGGAGACACGGGCGGTGGGCATATACAAAGAATTGCACCAAAGAGGAAGCCCTGAAATTGGCATATGAACACAAATAAAGCAAAGTTGGGGGAAGATGGAAACATACACAATCACAGCCATATCCCCCCCATTCCCTGAACTTAGGACCTTCCCTTGACTCACGAACATGATGCCCTGAACCAAGTCAAATAAGATGGCTAAATGCCATGTGTCAAAAGTCACTACACAAACCCCAAAAATGTGTTCTCTCCCAAGCCTCTAAATCCTAGCCCAATAGGGGAGGTGGCGTGTCATGGCCTAGAGTGGCACTCAAGACCATGCCCTACCCTGACATAACCTTGGTTGGACTTGGAGTCGATTGGGCTTGGAGAGGTGCCCCATGAAGATGACCTCACAACATGGCAAAATCAGGCAAATCACACCATTATGCCCAAATAATCAATTATATACTCAAAAATGCATACGGCAAATATTCAAATGCTCCATGCATGTGTCAAACCGGAAAGTAGTATACAAGGGTGATATAGACCAAAGGTCCATGCCCAAAAATCTCCCATCATTGGCTCCGAAACCCCTCCGGTTATGTACATGACATGCTTCACAACTCAACTCATGAATTTGAGACCCAATTTTGTGAGGCCTCGTGTGCGAAGCCAAAGTGACCACGTGATCCGGCATATGGTGAGGTGCAACACCGAAGCATATGCCAACATATAAGCAACATACCATAGTTCACGAATCTCTAGGCACTTTACTGTTAGCCGACCAGTTGAGCACATAAAATACAAAAATGAGCATAAAACGAGGTCAAAAACATGCAAATAATGCCAAATTCAAGATAGTTACAATAGTATATAACTTCGCTCACCCATGGTATCAACATATGATTCAAAGCACAATTGCTTGGGACCATTTGCAAACAATCCCCCCACTTGGATCCCCATATGGACGCATAGGGACACCTTCGAACCTCCTCCCAACACGCACCATGAAAATGGGAAAATTGATAGTGGCGCTTGTGGGTCGCTCCGTAAGCCCTCCCACATGCACTATATGAGCGGTAGACTTAGTCTAGCGCTATGGAGCTCACCATTGGGACATGGGCGAAGCCCTTGCCATGTATGACTCCACATATCTTCCTACAAACGGAGATATATAACATGGGCGTGAGCATATCGAAGCACATACCATGCATATAACACATACCCTCAAAAAATGGCTCCCACCATGATATGCCATGCCCCTCCATGGACATAACTTCACGTTAAAAATACGTAGGAACCCAAGGAACGCTTCTATGCAACACCAACACTCATGCGGTACACTCGAAAGTCGCATTAAAATATTCGGATGCACGGTCCAAGAGTTATATATCTCTTTCTACCCTCTTGACCCTTATCCCTTGCTACACCGGGCATGTGTACAAATCAAAGGCGTTTGATGTCTCCTGAATTGAGTTGAGACCAAGGCAGTTCCAACCCAATTCTCGAAATTGGTATTCCTCGCCGTGAGCCAGAGATATGATTCTTCAAAGTGGCCTAACGAATCATTTTGTTTCGACTATATGTCCAAGAAAAATGAAGGAGATAACAAAAGGAAGGTTGATTCGTGATCGGGGAAAAATGTAGGACCATTCGAGATTCATCATATCAAGTGCGGCGACGTCGAAGTCGAAAATCCGATCCTGAATGTCTGAAAAGATCGGATTAATTTTGCGAGTGTATAACATGAAAATTGCGGAAGCAACGAACCCTTTACTGATGAAATCTGACCCTTCATCGGGGTTTCCGCCAAAATATCTGTAAATAACAGTTAACCAATCGGTTACCGCAAAATCGCGAGCCAACTGACAGTCGCCGATACATTGACAATCAGAACAAAAGGCTGAAAAATCACGGAAACATTATGACAAAAAACCCCTGTTGATTCCTGATATTCTGATATATAAATCTGAGCCGGCGGCGCCTCAGTATTGAATATGGCCGCTCATAGCTGAAATGGCCAAACCTATCACCCTATCACATCAGGTTAGGTCAGCCGGATGGGAGAGTATGATATCAGCCAATGGCGGCTTGCCGGCACATAGATACACACCCCAAATGACCCCAAGATGGCCACGGGGGTCCGAACCGGCTTCACCCCCCTTCTCAGAGCGTTGTATCCGCTCGGAAATCATTGACGAGGGGACGGGAGGACCCCAATGGGCTCCAAACCCCCCCCCCATGTCCCAAGGCCACATGGAGGCCCCACACACGTCGTAGGCGTCCCCCATGCCCCAAGGGAGGGGTGAGGACACTCATAATCGGTGCCCTACGCCATATCCGGTCTCCTCTTGATCTACAACATGTACCAAGGGGATCAAAGATAGAGAAACGTCGTCGGTCGACCCAAATAAGTATACCACAATGAAATATATATGTGGAGATCGAGTGAAGGGGGTATATGGCCAATTAAGGCCCAAAAGTCCCCGGATGAACGCCCTCACCCGTCTCCCAATCACAAAGACAACAATAAATGCCAAGGCGGATCCATTACGGTGCTACTGCAGCCACCAAATGGACCAACACGTCCTTGACATCCAAAAAGATGTTTTTCCTCTTTAGATACTCCATCCAGACCGTGGTATACCTCGGCACAAAGCTGCTCGGAGGCTCCCACGAATCCCTGGATGCGGCGAATCCCTTCCAACGGACTTTATAAAGCCTCCCCCCAGGCGTCCCCGGGTCCGGCTTGTCCGTCAGCATCCTCTCGGCGGTGAAGTCGTCGTCCTCACCCTCGTCATTCGAGTCCAGATCTCCGGCTGTGAACTCGAAGGTGACGGGATGTCCGCTGGGGTCTGGTGCTCGGGGACGAAGCTGGGTATGGTCGCGGTCCAGGATCTTGTTATCCCCCACTCGAACCGGATACACATCCTGCCCGACCTTCCGCACGATTACCCCGGGCACATACCAAGACGCCTGCCAATGCCTGGACAGGACGTCCTTGTGGTGCCGCTCCACCCATACGGTGTCTTGGAGAGCATATTTCTGGACTTTTCCCTGCTTGAAGTACTTGGCCCTCTTCTCATGCTCGTCCTGAAGTGCTTTGCACACCTTGGCCGCCATGTCGTCCGCCTCAGCCATCATAGTGTTTGCATCCCGGGCCACTTTGCCATGGTTCAACCACGGGAGAGTGGGTGACACTCGATCCCGTAGGAATAGGATACGATGGGGCGACAGTCCAGTGGGTCCCGGAAGGTCCTGGTACGCCTGGAGTACTCTCCACAGCGAATTATACCGATTTCGGCCCGGTTCGTCAATTTGCAACTGGCGGAACTTTTCGAACATCTGCCTCCCGGCCACCTCTGCCTGGCCATTCGACCGGCTGTGGTACGCCACGGGCTTGGCGTGCCGAATCCCCGTGTGCTTGCACATCGTCTTGAAACACGTCCCCACAAATTGACTGCCCTGATCGCTGCAGATGACAGCTGGGACATCAAAAATCGTCAGCCAATGCCTGATCATGGCATTAGGGAAGGTGTTGGCCTGCAGACCCACTCGATGCTTGTCCTTCTTGTCCTTCTTCTTGGACTTCTTGCCAGGGACCGGCACGATATACCCGCTGTGCCTATCCACCGCCAGGATGACACAGTCGTAGGTCTCTCCTTCCACGGTGACCTCAGGCATGGCGAATACATCCATGGCCACGGACTGCATAGGGGCCTCCGGTATAGCCGTATACACCGGGTTGCCAGCCGTGGAGTTGGTGGGGCTCTTCGTGGACGGACACATGGCGCAGTCGCTGCAGTACTTGTCCAGGATGGCGTAGTACCCCGGTGGGAACTTGAAGCGCCACTTCAGGTCCTGCTACATCTTGTCCCAACCAGGATGCATGAGCTGGGCGTTGTGCCAGTGGTCAATGAGCTCCTCCATTCGGTTCTCAGGGACCAATAGCTTGTCCTTGAGGAACAGTTTATCCCCATCCTCGGTCAAGCCCTCAGGCCATTCGTCGTCCGACGGGGCGCTCACGGCATTCCAGTACTTGCTCCAGTGGTCGGATGCCGCATAGTCATCCGACCAGTCCTCTGTGAGCACCGACCTGACTAGCTCTACAGGGGCCACCATCCATTGCTCCAGGGTTTCCTCTCGAATAGCTTGGACTCGGGCGCCCCGGAACTTGGCCAGGTCCGTACGGTTAGCCATCACCACAAAACACTTGACCCCCTCTTGCTCCATGGCCTTCTCGATCGCGATGATGCGTTTGGCCTCCTCAGTCTCCTCGGCGTCCCCATGGCTGGATATGTCCATTCAGGCCGTGCCCGCGGGGTAGGCCCATCGACTAAGGCAATCCGCCACAGTGTTGTCCTTCCCTGTGACGTACACGACGCTGAGGTCCAACTTGCGAACTTCTCATGCCATCAGGCCCTCCTTGCCGCCGGTCCGGAGGGGGTGTCGACGTGCTCCTTGTGCCAGCTCTGCAAGGACTGATGGTCCGTACAAACCACCACCGGTTGCAATCCGATGTGGCCAGACCACTTCCTGAGCGCACAGACAATGGCGTACGTCTCCTTCTCCCTCGCGGTCCAGGTTCGACGTTGCCCCTCGGCCAGGATCCGACTCCAAAACACCACGGGTACGTGCGACCCGTCGTCCCGGATCTGCTCGAGGAATGCCCCTACAGCATAGTCCGAGGCGTCCGTCCGTAGCACAAATCCCTTGTCCGAGTCCACCAGGAATAGCCCCAGCTGCCCCAGGAGTCGCTCTCTTAGGCGGCTGAACGCATCTTCGGCCTCGGGGGTCCAGGCAAGCTTCTTCTTGCTCCCCTTCCGGCCATCGAACTTGCCCACCTGCAGCATCTTGTGCAGCGGCCCTGATAGTTCCGCATACATCCGGACATAGCCCGAATAGTAGTTGCAGAACCCCATGAAGGATCGGAGTTCGCTGATGGTCTGGGGCTTCTCCCAGTGGTGCAGGGACGCCAGCTTCCCAGGCATGGGACGGCGTTGCCCGTGACCAACCACGTGACCCGCGAACTCCAAATCTTTCACGAAGAGTGAGGCTTTGGTGGGCTTGCAGACCATGTTGTGCTTGTCCAGCTCGCTGAGCACTCGGCGCAGATCCTTCTCATGCGCTTCGATGAGCTCGTCCTCAGTCATTTCCTCCGTGCCGGACCCGATGATGATGTCATGCACAAAGGGGTCGGCTCAGTCCCGAACAGGACCAAGTAGGTCCTCCATCATGCGCTGGAAAGCGGCGTTGCCATTCTTGGCGCCCATAGGCACCCCTTTCCACTGCATGGGCCCCAGCGGCGTCCACATCGCTGTGCAGGGCCTGGAGTCCGGGTGTAGCGGCATCTGGTGATGGCCGTGTTTCAGGTCCAACACCGTGAGAATCCGCTTTTTCTGTTGTTTTTGGAGGACGGTGTCGATCAGAGGAAGCGAGTACGAGTCGTGCTCGGTTTGCTGGTTCAAGCCCCTGTAATCCACCACCAACCTCCACTCGCCCTTCTCTTTCTTGGGCACGATAAAGGCTGGGCTGGCCCACTCAATGTCGGAGGGTTGGATCCAGCTAATAACTTCTTCATGGCCTCAGCCCGATCGCCCTGAAGTTGGTACTCCCGATGACGATAGATCTTGGGGTTCGGCTTCAGCTTGATCCTCGCTGTGCCAAACCTCCCACGATCTGGAGGGTTCTTGTTGGCGACGCCGCTGAATAGCCGCGGATAGGCATTCATCAGCCTCTCCATCAGCTCGGCGACCCTCGGGTTCTCCTGGGCCCCTTCGGCCGCTTGCTTCGGTATCGATACAACCAACCGCACTGCGGTATAGGCCTCTTGCGGGTCCGAGTCCGATTTCTCCTCGTCCGATATGCCGTCTTCATCGTCGTGGGGCGCGCTTCCCACCGATAATGTTCGGAAATTTGCGGCATCGGGCTGGTTCTTGTGATTATCGGCCCCCATTCTTGGGAAATCCTACGTCGGCGATTTGGTCCGCGATGTGATCCACAACCCTTGCCACGAACTCATCCTTCTCGTACTTGCCGGTGACCAACATCTTGTCATCCCACCAATGCGGAGATGTGACCATGGCCCGCCCCTTCTTGGCTGCCACACGGTCGTGCATCCCCATCCGCATGTAGTTGACGACGTGGTCGAGCTCGGAGTAGGACAGGATGTCAATGCCATCAATTGGCTGATCCGTCCCCTCCTTGGGCTCAAACATGACCCGCATGGGCACCGCCTCCACTCTACGGATGAATGCTTCATCACCTGTGGGCTGGGCTTGCGCCCCATCCACCAGGAAAGCCTTGGTACCCCACGCTTGACCCGGGGAGGGCATTGATACACCCTTGGCGTCGATGAACAGCTCTTCCTCTGGCCCGAATGACATCTCGTTTAGGGTGACGGAGTCCAGCGTCAACTTGAGACCTTCCAGCGGACATGGGGTGGATCCTATGCCGGTTATGACCAGGATCCCCTTCGCCCTATCCGCGACCATCTTCTCCACCGTACGTCTGGTATTGTCCAGGGAGCCATGCCAATACATGGGCCCCCACTCCTTGGAACCCCAATGCCTGTGCCAGGCTGAGTCTCCTCGATGCCAATGCCTCCTACACTTCTGCAAAAGTGGGGCATCCCGGGAAGCGAAGACGTCCGTCTCGGGCGCTTCGGCTCTCAGCGTCTGGATCATCCTCTCATACACCTGCGGCGCCATTCCATACTCCGTGAGCTGAACTCCGCGGTCTCCTCTGGACTTGGCACCCACAGCTTGCACCGCTCGGACGATCCGATCCTCTTCCTCAGCATTCCATTGGGATGATCCGCATGCATAGTCCGTGAACAGCCATGTAAGGCATTCATCATCCTCCCGGACCAGCGTTGCACGATGGAGAAGGGCTCCAATGGCGTTTCCCACCATGAAGTCATACCCCATGATCATATCCCAATCTGTAATGTCGGCCACATAGAAGTTCCCGGATAGAGTGCTTCTCTTCGCCAAATCAGGGCGGTTCAAGCGCTCGTGCTCCCAGAATTCCATACTGATAGTGGCCTCATGGGTGCCACAACCCATAATCTCCCCATTGGCCACCTTCAGGCGTACCGGTCTACGGCTGGGCTGCAGGGATTCCTCCTTGAACAACCCTCTCCGGACCGGGCTCACCTGGGCACCCGTATCCAGCAAAACATCCACCACCAACTCCTCTTGTCCGCACCGTACACGCACCTTCAAGTGCAACTGCCGCTCGTCACCATGCGGTGTATGGACGACTCTCACGGCATGCAACTCTAGCACATCTGGGTGCATCAGGACCTCGAGGGTATGGTCACGGATGGTGTAGATCTTGGGCTGGTCCTGCCCGTCCACGGGGCTCTCCGTGGTCCCTCCTTCCTTCTTGCCACGTCCCTTGCCCACATACACTTCCCTTGGCAGGGCGCTCCAGGGGTTGGGAGTGGCGAAACTCAGTGGTTTTGGCTCTTCTGGAGCCTTCTTCGGCACCCGATGTGCCTTCGCTTTCTCTGGGATTCCACTGATTTTCGGAGGAGAGACCTCCGAGGTCCCACTCCCGTGGGGGCTCCTCTAGACATGGCCTGCCGCAGCTCCCTCCTGCTGCGATCCGCCGAGACTTTGTCCACCACGTTGCTGGGCTTTGAGTTCCTCCAACGTCCTCAACATGTCCTCAGCGACCTCCTCGATCGACCTCACGCGTCGGTCTGGGCCGGGTCCTCCACCATAGCCTTTTCCTCTGCCTTTCCCTTGGCCCTTTCCTTGGCCTTTTCCACCGTCTCCGCCCTTTGCCTTCCAATCGGCAATTCGTTGCTCCTTGGGCTTCTTGTTAGGATGGGCGGCGAAGTAGGTCTTCTTGTCATCCTCATATACCTTGCAATGCCGGTGGTCATGTGCATGGTTGTTCCCCTTGCCGTAGCAGAACCAGCAACCGGTGTGCTGCGATCTGTACTCGCGGAACAAGAGCGGCGGATTCCCGATCCTCCGCGGTTCTCTGCGGTTCTTGGTCCTCGGGTCCAGGCGGTTCCACCTGGACCTGTCCTGCACATTCTCCTTCATATTGTGCGCTACGAACGCGAAGAAGTGGGCTTCTTCATGATCCTCCTGGGTGGTCGCGGTCCAGAGATCTTGGCCGCTTCCACTCCCTTCCTCCGCGGTGCCGACCGTGTCCCCCTTGACCTCTCGGTGGTGGCGATCTTGAAGCGGTAGCGGCAGAGTCTCCCTACCGCTACCCGGTGTGGCTCGCACGTGCGCTGAACAGCGCAATTTATGACGTAAAATGGGATTACGAAGGCTACAGAGCAACAGCTAAAATTGCCGATTTTTATGTTAAAATAGCAGTTTTTATAATAAATTTATGCTGTTGTGCCCCATTTTGTAATTATACGTGAGATTTCACTGTTTTTCCGTGTTTTCACAGGCATCTATGTAGATTCGAAGGCCTGTGGCTAACGCCTTAGAACAGTTTAAGCAACTTAAACCGACTCACGAAATGTTCGATTCTTGCAGAAATTGCGGTGCTTTGCAGGAGGGTCACGAAAACGCTTCAAAACTGTTCTAACAACCCTGAACAGGGACAGCCGCCGGCCGCAGCGCATCGCAGCGCCGAGGAGCGGCGCTAACACGCGCTGGAACCAGAAGGCGCTGGGCTCAGCGCCAGTAAGCACCGCAACGTGGCCGTCAGCCGCAGCACGCCGCCAGAGGAGAGGCAGCAAGTGCCTCCGCAGCGCAACGTGGCCGTCAGACGCAGCACGCCGCCAGAAGAGAGGCAGCAAGTGCCTCCGCAGCGTCCCGGATGAGCAGCAGCGACAGCAGCGGCATCAGGACGTGGGGACCGCAAAATGGCGGCTACAACCTGGACAGCATGAGCGACGCGTCAGACTGGAGTCCCAGTCCAAGGCCAAGTTCGAGCCGCAGTCCCGCGTTCGAGCAACGGAGGTATGGCCCTTCCAGCCGTCAACCGTATGGCCGTGGGAACCAGCACGGCAGCAGCGTCGACCGTCCCAAGAGCGGCAGTACCAGCCGCAGTCCGGATTACCGTGACGGCCAACCAGCCGTCGAAAGAGAGCTCTTCCGCAAGCCGGACCATCGTCAAGCAGGGTGGGATCGCCAACCAGCGTCCTGGAGAACGCCGGAGTGCCAATCAGTGCTCCACCGAAGACAAGGTCCAAGCCGTGGTCACGCAGACCGTGGTCAAGCGTCAAGGGAGCGCCAAACAGCGCCCCAGAAAGCGCCGGAGTACCAACCAGTACCCCAACGTGGAGGAGCGTTCGCCGGACATGCACGCAACCCCAGTCCCAGCCGGTTAAGCTCGGAGATCGCCATCCTACCAACCGAGACGGTGGAGTTGAAGGCCTGGGCCGTGGAGATGGCAGCGTGGGCGAGGAGTGCAGCAGCGGAGATCCGGACCCTGAAGTCGGAGCAGGAGAGTCTGCAAGAGCGAGTCCGTCGCCTGGAGAAGACGTCCAAGACGAAGTCCGATACCGGCGAAGCGAACAAGAGGGTGGAAGTCGCCTTCCAGACGCCGAAAAAGACCGCCACGACCAGCGAAGCGACCAACCAAGACAGTGGGACGCAGACGCGCGGCAGTGGCAGCCGTCGTTGGAGATGGTAATAATTTAAAATTCCGTTTGTTGGAACACCTGTGGGCAGGTCCAGTCTTGTCAGACTTGCCGTGGTGAGAGCCCAGTCTTGTCAGGCTCCACCAACCGGGTATATATGTGGGTCTTAAAACCCATGTATATATGGGGCGGATCAGCCCCTGGCACACGCACCCGCACTTGTACAGTACAGTGCACGGTGCCTGGGTAAGGCACGAACTGACACAGCAACGTTGATTTGATGCTGAGTTGTAGTGCTGTGTGCATGGCTGTCCTGTTGTTTGGTTTTTGAAAGCATGGAGGTTTTCGGGAAACTGAAAACTTTTTCAGGTTTTCCAAACAAACGGGGCAGGCCACCCAAGGCCTTTTTCTTTTTATTTTCCTAGAGTGGCAAAGCAGGTTTTTGCCTGAGGGTAGTATTGGTGCTCCCGACCGGACACCTAGGAAAAGGCTACTTCTGGGGTTTCTTTTTCCTCTTAGAGGGTAAACAAACCTTTAAGAAGGGGGGAGAAGCGGTAGCGGCAGGGTCTCACTACCGCTACCCGCTGTGGCTCGCACGTGCGCTGAACAGCGCAATTTATGACGTAAAATGGGATTACGAAGGCTACAGAGCAACAGCTAAAATTGCCGATTTTTATGTTAAAATAGCAGTTTTTATAATAAATTTATGCTGTTGTGCCCCATTTTGTAATTATACGTGAGATTTCACTGTTTTTCCGTGTTTTCACAGGCATCTATGTAGATTCGAAGGCCTGTGGCTAACGCCTTAGAACAGTTTAAGCAACTTAAACCGACTCACGAAATGTTCGATTCTTGCAGAAATTGCGGTGCTTTGCAGGAGGGTCACGAAAACGCTTCAATCTTCTCGATGACCTCGATGTCCTTGGCCTTGTCGATCCTGCACGTGGGCCTCGTTCTTGGCGTTGAGCTTCAGCTCCACCGTGATGTACTTCACGATCTCGTCCAGGCTCATGCGAACAAAGATGACCTGCATCCTCAGCGGTTCTCCGCGCCTCCACTCCACGTTGTTGAGGCGCATCAGCCTTTGCCCCATGGTGTCGCCAAAGACCTCCACATAGACGGCGTTCTTCAACCCCAACATTCGGCTGGGCTCGCCGAGGTTTTGCCGGAAAAACTCCATTATTCCGGCGTGGGTGTCCTCCGATGCCATGATCCGTACGGCCACGCGCTTCTTTGCTCTCTTCTTCTCCTCGTCCTCCACTCGCCTCTTCCAGTGGCCGGGGAGGACGTCCTTCAGCAGGTGGCGGATCTCGCTGGACTCGTTCCAGTCCTCCACCAGCTTGAGGCTTCTTCGGTACTTGCGGATGTACGGATTCCATTCTCGGACCCTCAATTCCCCGCGTTCCAGCTGCAGCGGAATGGACCACAAATCCTCCAACTTCTGGTTGGGTGCGTCCACTCCCTCCTCGTCCTCCAGCCACTGGAGGCAGGCCTGCTCCGTCTGGATCACTCCCTCGCGGATCTGATCATTGAGCTCCTCCTTCAGGTCCTGCGCCAGCCTGTGTGGGAATGTCCGACATACCCACTTGTCCCTTGGCGCTCCCTTCATCTCGCCGACGACCTCCTCGGCGAAGACCTCCCAATCGAGGATGAAATCATCCAGGTTGGAGGCGTTGCCATCGTAGTAGGGGATTTTGATTCCCCTGAGGTCGTCAATCCTGATGGCGTCTCCGACGTCCGCAGCCACCACTCTACCGAGACGGATACCACCTGTGGCCGGGGGGTGAGAGTACACTCCCCGTACATCCCTCTCCTCCATGGAGTGCGGTCCAGTTGGGCCTGAACCCATGGGGTTTGGAATGCGGGAAGGACTTGCTCCACCGGCTGTCCATATCCCCGTAGTGGGGTCCTTCACCCACAGGTTTCCGCCCGGATGGCCTCGACCATGTCTGTCGGCGCTTCCCATGGTTCGCCCCTGCATGGTCTGGCTCTGGATCTCCTCTTCCGCATAAACTGCATGGGCAGTCGTAGTGGTTATGGTCCTGGGCAGCATGGGACATCTGTACCGTCAGGCTCCTCAGGTCCGTGGTTGCGTGCCCTTCCCGCATGGACCCAGCCGATGCCGTTTGTTCCCCGAGCATTATGGATTAGCTGAACATGGGAACAAACGGCAGCGCACCCGGGTCAACACGCGGAGGCGCGTAAGGTGCCTCTGCAGGGCCGCCCATGGGTTTCTCCATGGCGCTCCTGAGGGTCTTAACCCGCTCCACCAGCTCTGCCGCTGCCAGCTTTGCCGGGAGCTCCGGACCTGAGGCGAGGGGTTGTAACTCCGCTAGCCTTTTCAGGCGTCCCGACATGTCCTCCACCAGGTGAAGGAGGCTGTCCACCACTCGCTGCTGCTTCTGCAGGGCCATCTCCAGCTTCTCCCGGTACCGGTCCTGCTCCGCTCGCAGCTCCGCCACGTCTCGCTCCGCTGCCGACTGGTCATCCAGGATCCCCGCGACGTCCTCCTTTAGGCCGTCCTTCGCGTTGTCCAGTGCGGTCGAGGTGCTGCACGATGGCGTCCATGCCCATCCTTGGGTACTTGCCGATGAGGAAGGATATGTGCTCGCAGTGGCACTCAACGTGCTTTCCACCTGATCAGGCGCATCCCACGGTTCCCGGCGCCTCAGACTCCTCCGTAATGGGTGTGTCGCCCATGTTATCCCGCGTTGGCTCCGTGTGCTGGGCCACAGGCGCCGTTCTGGCTCTGGCAGGCCTCTCCAACGCCTCGGCGTCATCCTCCAGGCTGGGTTCTGGGGCCGTGTTCGCCCTTGTGGGCGGTCTGGCCATCTCCTCCGACTCCGAAGGGTAAGCTGTCCGATAGCCCTCGGAGTGCCCCTCGGAATCTGCAGCTGACCACAGCCTGACCGGGCTGGGATCCGTCTCCATCGCCCTGGCTTCCGCCGCAGGTTTTGGGGACCCGCGCTTCCGGTAACGCCGAGCTCTGCCGTTGCTGCCAGTCTCCTCCAACTCCTCCGCAGCGGAGCGGAGATGGCAAGCCTTGCGGCATTGCCTTTCACACATGGAGGCCAGGTCCTGCATGTCCAGCCCATGTCCTGCAAGGGCTCTCCGTTCTGAGCATCTTCGCTCGTCTCGGGCTTCCCAGTCCGGCTTCGACTCGACGGACCCCACGATCTGCACCCGGGGGGTCCTTGGGCAGGGCTCATGAGGGCCCAAGTCCCCGGTGCGGCGGTAGGGGGCAGGTGCTCCTCTGCTACCATAAAGAAGGTCCCTACCAGGACGGACCCCTGCTGTACCCCTTCCACCATATCCCGTCACTCCTAGGGTCTTGCTTCTCACCAGGGTCTGCATGATCTTGCCCCATCCTGCACAATTTCCCACAAAAAATAGAAAGATAGGCTCCTTCACACAAAACCCTTGCAATACCCAACTCCCAAATACAATCCAAATCCAATCAATCCACACTGGGGGCTTCCAAGGGTGCTTGAGGTCCCGCGTTGACACTCAACACTCCTTTCAACACGCGGGTCGTCTCGCGGTGCACACGGAGACACGGGCGGTGGGTATATACAAAGAATTGCACCAAAGAGGAAGCCCTGAAATTGGCATATGAATACAAATAAAGCAAAGTTGGGGAAAGATGGAAACATACACAATCACAGCCATAGCCCCCTCATTCCCTGGACTCAGGACCTTCCCTTGACTCACCAACATGATGCCCTAAACCAAGTCAAATAAGATGGCTAAATGCCATGTGTCAAAAGTCACTACACAAACCCCAAAAATGTGTTCCCTCCGAAGCCTCTAAATCCTAGCCCAATAGGGGAGGTGGCGTGTCATGGCCTAGAGTGGCACTCAAGACCATGCCCTACCCTGACATAACCTTGGTTGGACTTGGAGTCGATTGGGCTTGGAGAGGTGCCCCATGAAGATGACCTCACAACATGGCAAAATCAGGCAAATCACACCATTATGCCCAAATAATCAATTATATACTCAAAAATGCATACGGCAAATATTCAAATGCTCCATGCATGTGTCAAACCGGAAGGTAGTATACAAGGCTGATATAGACCAAAGGTCCATGCCAAAGAATATCCCATCATTGGCTCCGAAACCCCTCCGGTTATGTACATGACATGCTTCACAAGTGAACTCATGAATTTGAGACCTAATTTTGTGAGGCCTCGTGTGCCACGCCAAAGTGACCACATGACCCGGCATATGGTGAGGTGCAACACCGAAGCATATGCCAACATATAAGCAACATACCATAGTTCACGGATCTCTAGGCACTTTACTGTTAGCCGACCAGTTGAGCACATAAAATACAAAAATGAGCATAAAATGAGGTCAAAAACATGCAAATAATGATGCGGTAGCGGCAGGGTCTCCCCAGCGCGACCGCAGAAGTCTCCGCAGGCGCAAAAATGACCTCAGCAGAGGCGTAATCCCAGAATGGGAAATAGCGATTTTTATAGTTAATTTTATAGATTTTCGCCATAATTTAATCAATTTTCCTTCTGCGCCTTTCCAGAGACCATGTAGCCAGGACTAATCCTGCCATGCGGCAAAAATCCTGGAAAGATTTGTATAAAAAGTGGTCAAATGGACTCCCAAAGCGATCGAAATCGAGAAGATAACACCGCTGACCGGAGTCATGGTTGAAGCCTGATTTTTGTGCTCTGTTGCATTTTCAGGGTCTTCAAGGGCCAACGCGGCGGGCCCCCACCCTACCGCTTCAAAATCTTTCCACAATACTGCCGCACGCCGCGCAGCAGAGAACGGCCGCCAGCCGCTCACGAGGAGAACGGCCGCCAGCCGCTCACGAGGAGAACGGCCGCCAGCCGCTCACGAGGAGAAAGGCCGCCAGCCGCTCAAGAGGAGACAGCCGCCAGCCGTTCAAAAGGAGACGGCCAACAGCCGCTCAAGAGGAGACGGCCACCAGCCGTTGAGAAGTTGACGGCCGCCAGCCGTTGAGAAGGAGACAGCCGCCAGCTGCTCAAGTGGAGACGGCCGCAAGCCGTTGAGAAGGAGACGGCCGCCCGCCGCTCAAGACAAGCGAGCGTCAAGCCGTCTGCGCCGAGGAGGACGGCCATCAGCCGTTTGCGGTGGAGGAGTCAAAGGACGGCCGTCAGCCGCCCGCAGTGAAGGAGTGAGAGGACGGTCAACAGCCGTTTGTTAAAAGAAGAGAGGCTACAATGAGCAGCTCATCGGACTGGGGACCTACCAGTCAAAAAGCAAACTCGCCGTGGAGTTCGGGCAGCAGCGAGCCTGAAGGTCATCATGACATCAAGTTTCCCGACAGCACGAAATGGAGCTCAAGCAAGTTCTCAACCCCTGTCACGAGTGAACGATGGACAAAAGCCAAGACCCCAACGATGCCAGCCAGAGGGCAAGATCGGTGGTACCAACCGGCGTATCCAAGTCCAAGTGACCTGTGGCAGAAGCAAAAAGAAGAACCGCGTGCCACCAGAGGAATGCAGGAGCCCCGAACAAGGCAAGCGAATCTGCGGGAGAAGGAGAGACATGCAGCCATGGGTCCGCGGCAGCAAGTGCCTGCACACTCACCAAGGCGGCAACTGGCCTTTGAGAGCGCCAGACACCAGGGTCAGCGAAGAGCGGCACACCAACCGCAACTCGAGCAAAGGACCGCAAGGGGATCCACAGCCGGGCAGCAACGAGGCTACCGACCTCACCATGGTGACGGGCGCCAAGATGGTACCAGGAGTGCGTCGTGGAGGAGTCACTCGAACCAGCAGCATGATGCTTTGACAGCACGAGCGGCACCGAATGAACAGGCAGCGCAGCCAATGGAAGAGCGAATCAAGAGACTAGAGGAGATGGTCCTCCTTCGAGTGCCCGCACTGGAGGCGAAGGTCGAACGCCTGAAGGGCGTCCTCAAGCTTCAAACGGAACAAACGGGAGGACCAACGACATGGGCATCCAAGCAACAAATGACCATGAGCAGTCAAACGCCTAGTCCGACCAGTCGCCGATGGCGGCGTTAAGCCGTAATGACATCTCTTAAAGGGGGTATCGGAAGAGCAGGACGAACCTGCGTAATTATTATCATATTTTTGAGTGCTCGCGGTTTTCTTTCTTCGGTGGAGCACCACTAGCTGGGCGCAGTCTTGGCAAGCTCCACCAACCGGGTATATCTGTGGGACTTAAAACCCATGTATATATGGGGCAGCTCAGCCCCTGGCACACGCACCCGCACTTGTACAGTACAGTGCACGGTGCCTGGGTAAGGCACGAACTGACACAGCACCATGGATTTGATGCTGAGTTACAGTGTTGTGTGCGTGCCTGTCCTGTTGTTTGGTTTTTGAAAGCATGGAGGTTTTCGGGAAACTGAAAACTTTGCCAGGTTTTCAAAACAAACGGGGCAGGCCACCCAAGGCCTTTTTCTTTTTCCTAGTGTGTCAAAGTAGGCAGATTTCTGCCTGAGGGTAGTATTGGTGCTCCCCACCGGACACCTAGGGCACGGCCACCCCTAGGACTTGTTTTTCCCCCTGGGGGATAAACAAACCTTTTTGTATCCCATAAAGGAGGGTCACCAAGCGGAGACTTCCTCCAGGGCACTCCAGTGCGGAGTTGCAAGCCTCCTAGAGGGTTGCAACTCTTTTCAGGAGTGGGGTGATGCGGTAGCGGCAGGGCTTCCCGAGCGCGACCGCAGAAGTCTCCGCAGGCGCAAAAATGACCTCAGCAGAGGCGTAATCCCAGAATGGGAAATAGCGATTTTTATAGTTAATTTTATAGCTTTTCGCCATAATTTAATCAATTTTCCTTCTGCGCCTTTCCAGAGACCATGTAGCCAGGACTAATCCTGCCATGCGGCAAAAATCGTGGAAAGATTTGTATAAAAAGTGGTCAAATGGACTCCCAAAGCGATCGAAATCGAGAAGATAACACCGCTCACCGGAGTCATGGTTGAAGCCTAATTTTTGTGCTCTGTTGCATTTTCAGGGTCTTCAAGGGCCAACGCGGCGGGCCCCCACCCTACCGCTTCAATAATGCCAAATTCAAGATAGTTACAATAGTATATAACTTCGCTCACCCATGGTATCAACATATGATTCAAAACACAATTGCTTGGGACCATTTGCAAACAATCCCCCCACTTTGATCCCCACATGGACGCATAGGGACACCTTCGAACCTCCTCCCAACACGCACCATGAAAATGGGAAAATTGATAGTGGCGCTTGTGGGTCGCTCCGTAAGCCCTCCCACATGCACTATATGAGCGGTAGACTTAGTCTAGCGCTATGGAGCTCACCATTGGGACATGGGCGAAGCCCTTGCCACGTATGACTCCACATATCTTCCTACAAACGGAGATATATAACATGGGCGTGAGCATATCGAAGCACATACCATGCATATAACACATACCCTCAAAAAGTGGCTCCCACCATGATATGCCATGCCCCTCCATGGACATAACTTCACGTTAAAAATACGTAGGAACCCAAGGAAAGTTTCTATGCAACACCAACACTCATGCGGTACACTCGAAAGTCGCATTAAAATATTCGGTTGCACGGTCCAAGAGTTATATATCTCTTTCTACCCTGTTGACCCTTATCCCTTGCTACACCGGGCATGTGTACACATCAAAGGCGTTTGATGCTTCCTAAATTAAGTTGAGACCAAGGCACTTCCAACCGAATTCTCGAAATTGGTATTCCTCGCCGTGAGCCGGAGATATGATTCTTCAAAGTGACCTCACGAATCACTTTTGTTTCGACTATATCTCCAAGAAAAATGCAGGAGATAACAAAAGGAAGGTTGATTCGTGATCGGGGAAAAATGTAGGACCACTCGAGATTCATCATATGAAGTGCCGCGATGTCGAAGTCGAAAATCCGACTCTGAATGTCTGAAAAAATCGGATTAATTTTGCGAGTGTATAACATGAAAATTGCGGAAGCAACGAACCCTTTACTGATGAAATTTGACCCTTCATCGGGGTTTCCGCCAAAATATCTGTAAATAACAATTAACCAATCGGTTACCGCAAAATCGCGAGCCAACTGACAGTCGCCGATACATTGACAATCAGAACGAAAGGCTGAAAAATCACGGAAACATTATGACAAAAAAACCCTGTTGATTCCTGATATTCTGATATATAAATCTCAGCCGGCGGCGCCTCAGTATTGAATATGGCCGCTCATAGCTGAAATGGCCAAACCTATCACACTATCACATCAGGTTAGGTGAGGTGGATGGGAGAGTATGATATCAGCCAATGGCGGCTTGCCGGCACATAGATACACACCCCAAGTGACCCCAAGATGGCCACGGGGGTCCGAACCGGCTTCATTAGGGAAGCACTTGGTTCTTTTTCCTAGGGAAACCCATGGTGGTTCCGAAAAACCTTGGTGCTTCCCTAAGTGTGCGTTTGGTGGCCAGGAAATAATTTTTTATTGGGCAATAGGGCCTCTTGGTCCCTCCTGAAATTGGCCTCCTTACTGGGCTTTCCACCAATGTTGGTATGCTCCCCCCCCAGTGTTCCCCATTGCTCCGCCATCACTCCTAACCCCCCAAATCACTCCCTCCTACCTTCCTTTGGTTCAGGAGGGACCACTGATTGGCTCAACTCACCTATGGGAAGCAAAGGAGGTGTCGGAGGGAAAGGGAGCACAGGTCACACATGGCATGGGACACACAAGCAAATGGAATCAGTCGCACATGATGCAAATGCAAAAACAAAAATGGCAGGGACTGGCTGATTATGTAGCATTTCAGTGCACATTTCACAGCACTATGTAGTCGAGCAACAGGTAGCAGCACTGCATGCCACCTGCAAGGCAGGATTGTTGCATGTGCCCTGGAATCATGGATCCTGTGGCCCAGTACCAAGCAGAGCCTTTACATTATTCCTAACGTAGAGCTGACGAAAACAGGCAAGCATACTGGTTTCTACACTTTTGCAGTGGCAAAAACGGGCATAGCTTAATGCAACATCAGCATGGTGCAACTCAGAGGGCTGCTCATCCGCATGGCCATGGAAGCCATGCATACCAGCAAATCTGGCAAAGACAGGCACGTTTTTCTTTTTATCCAAGGAGACCTGCAGATGCAGTGGTTCCACAGAAACATTGTTCCACAGCTCTTTCTTCTGTTTAAGCACAATTCTCCACCCACGGAGCACGGGAAGGCCCGAAGAGGTCAAATGAGACCTCATCACTTGCAGCTGACAGTTTGAAGCCCGCATGTCGCAGCAGAGCTCAAGAGTCCCCAACTGAGGCACGTTCACTTGGTAGAACTCTGCATCTGCCCATCTACCACTGAGCTTCTTCTGAATAAGAGCTGTTCCATCAGGGCTAGCTCCATGCAGGTTGCTGAACTCCTGCACTGCATCCATTCGGCGGTACACCTGGCGAGAGGACACTTTGTTAGCAGTTTTCTTGGCCATTGCTGTTCGAATGTATGTGTGATGTCTAGCATGAGCTGGTACTTTGAGAATGTGTGTACCACCTGCAGATTTCACATGTCTCTTGACCAATGCCTGCAAGACAAGTAGCTCCACCCTGGACAGCGGGCCCTTGGCAGTTTTCCTCACCATCCAACAGTGCCTCCTCAGTGCAGCAGTCCTGGTCATCATACAAAAATATTGCTGTCGCCAAGACATTTTCTGAGGGTTACCAGTGGCTGGCTGCGATGCCGGGTGTTTCACATTTTCAGGGCCTTCACTACTTTTCTGAGATCCTTTGTCCGTGGGCTCACACCTTGGGTTTTTTGTGGATGGATCCTCAGGCTGTTCCAAAGGCCTCTTCCTCCCAACATATTGAGTGTCCCATGTTCTCTGCCATGAGGCAGGACCAGATCCGTGTGCTTCACAGAGTTTCTTGGCCTTTCGGATGCGCTTTGTACCCTTGGCTTTCTCCAGTTGATTGAATTCGGCACGCTCGGAGTCTGTTAGGGGGCGTGCCCGCCCCCATTTCGTCGCTCCATTGTCGCACTTGACGCAGTAGTAGGAACAGTACTCGAATGGAGGCAATGGAGGCAGTGACATCCCATGGCCCAAAAGCACACTACAACGTGAATGGTACACATACAAACATGAAACTGGCCCAAATTCTGCAGGTATAACCCTGCATCATACCCCTGGGCACACTGGAAGGCACAAATCGACGAATTCTTAAAATCCGCATATCGTGCAGGTGAAAACGCATAGGGATGTAGGTCTCACTCAGGGCTATCAGAAAAGGTATAATACTTATGGCATTCTCGCCCGCGTACTCGATTAACTATAATGTCACAGGTGGTGGGGTAGTGATTGTGGCTTTCAACCATTTGGCGCGGCGGGGCCCCTCCCCCACCGCGAGCACGGGAGGGAGCGCGGCAGAGAGCCGCGGAGTGCCAAAAGGCAAAGCGGTACGATATCGTGCAAATCCCACACCCCGAGCCAAGATCTTGCAATATGTCGTCCAAAAGGGAGGCAAACCTGTACTGTAGAATCTACAGTAACTTGACTTGGGCCGCAACACCCACTCAACCCCACCCAGCTACCCACCCCATCGAAGTTGAAAGAAGTGAATTTGCCATGTGAATTGTTTCAACGACTTTATTTATCGATCCCCCAAATTTGACGCATTTGTCAAAGCTGAACTCTGGTGTTTTTTGAAGTATCTCACGATTGTGACATTGAAGTGGCGGATTTGCATGCCTTTTATGTTGCTTGACGGCATTTTCAAAGCCCTTGCATGATGTCCTCATGGAGTTGTACTACGCAACCTGGATGTGATGTCCGACGTGCAGCGATCTTTGATTGTGTGGGGTGGGGGTGGCGTCAGGAAACGGTATATTTTTTGTTGAGATGCTGTAGGTTGTGAGCAAGGTCCTGAATCGGTTTTTTTGAAATAGTGCAGTAGGTAGTCCGTGGATCACTGATCCGCGGGGTTCCAACCCCCACCCCCCCCCCAAAATGATCCGCGGATCACGGATCACCTACCCCATAAATCCCCCCCCCCCCACTGCCTAGCAACATGATCCACGATTTCCTGGACCATCAATGCAGACACGTGATGATCCAACGGTAGTAACAGTAACACATAGTGCAAGTACACAGCACCATATTGATCCACCAATTTGTGTAAAAAAAATGATCCAAAAATGTAAGTTCCAAAAAAGAAATGACACAAATTGGTGGATCATTTCTTTTTTGGAACTTGCATTTTTGGATCATATTTTTTCCACACAAACTGGTGGATCATTTCTTTTTTGGAACTTACATTTTTGGATCATTTTTGTTTCGCTAAGTTCCAAAAAAGAAATGATCCACCAATTTGTGTAGAAAAAATGTGATCCAAAAATGTAAGTTCCAAAAAAGAAATGATCCACCGATTCATGTTCACAAAAATGATCCAACAACGTAACTTCCAAACACAAGTGTGACATAGTGCATGTACAAAGCAACATATTGAACCAACAATGTGTGTTATAAATGATCCAAAAATGTAAATTCACCTGTTCCAACAATTTGGCTTCCAAAAAATGATGCACAAGTCCACAAGACCATTGACGCAGAGTTGAAAGTACAATGAGCAAAATGGTCGAAAATGGTCCAAGAATGATCCATAAGTGATCCACGGATCACCTACCCCATAACCCCCCCCCCTCCACTGCCTAGTGTTTGGATCAAAAATGATCCGGATCACCTACCCCATTAAACCCCCCCCCTGCCTGAGGCACATAGAACAAAGGTGGATTGTTGGGTGCGCTCCTCTCGCATGTCACACCACAAACACCGGGAACGCTTGGGAATTCTTTTTGGGGAGCGTACGGAGCTCCTCCGATGCGAAGCCTGATCTCCATGGCTGGGTCAAGATTGTGTCCTTTTGTGCAACTCGGTGATAGGGGAACTTTTGCAGGGCGCATTTGGCAACTCGGTTATAGGGCAACTTTTGCAGGGCGCAGGCGTGCTTTATCATTTCCCGAATTTTTGTCGACAAGGCCGCAGCAAAATGTTTTGAGTGCTCATTTTTTTCATGAAGGCGACGGGTTGGTATAATTACTTTCGTGTATGATCCTTGTGACACATTTATTGAGGTTGAAACCTTTGTTAATGATGTATGTTGAACCGAGCTTCCTTGCACCTTCCATTTTTAGGTTCATCAAACTCTTGCTTGCGAGGTTCCAACCCAAGCAAAATGATGAGCTCTCTTTCTCGTATTCCCGATGAGATTCTGTCGGACATCTTTTTATTTGAGGTGTCCCGTCGAAAATGGCGCTTGGTGAGCAAGAAGTTCTCCCAATGTGTCCCTCTCCACATTGTCGTTCATCGGTCTCTTAACGCAAAGCAGGAGGCAAGGATCTTGAGCATGCTTGGGCACCGTAATTGCCGTAGTCTAAAGGCTACCGACTGGTTTGTAGATGCCCGATCCATATCCAAGAGGCTGCACATCAGTAAGTCGTTGAAGAGCGTGTCCATACATCATAGTGGCAACGACTCATCGGCGATTGTGGAGCTCGCCTTTGCGTCCTTGACGCAGGACACTATTGAGTCGTGGAGCTTTGGAGACTTTTCACTTGATGACGCAGGCATTGTGGCGTTGGCGGAGGTTGTCAAGAAGTCCCGACGATTGAAGAATTTGGAGTTTCACCAATGCACGTTTGGGGAGGATGGGCTAATAGTTTTGGCGGAGGCCTTTGCAACAACCAAGTCTCTCCGCACCGTCAATATCAAGTCATGCAAGTTGTGCCGCGGAGGGTTCCAGGAGCTTGCCAAGGGATTTAGCAATTCGGCATCCATCCAAGGCATCAACATGGCATTCACACCCTTGGGTGATGAGGGATTGCAAGCTATGGGTGATAGCCTTAAGAAGTCCGGTTATTTGCAGCATGTCAATCTCGATTTTTCCAATGTCGGGGGCTGCATCGATCCAGTCATCAGTGGCATCGTTCACTCGAAGGCGCTTACACACTTGAGCCTCAAAGGCAACGAGCTTGGTGACGGAGGCGCAGAGGCCCTTGCAGAGGTTTTGCCCAAGTCCAGCATCGAGATCCTCAACCTCATTGACAACAACATCAGCCACTTCGGTGCCCTTGCCCTAGGAGCTGCTTTGCCAACGTCCAAACGCTTGCGAGAACTGCAACTAGGCCTCAATCGCATCGGATCCTCTGGGACCAAGGCACTTGCTGAGGGAATGGGACGGGCGCCGTCGCTGCACGTAGTCGGGCTCACGAGTAACACAATCGGCCCGGAGGGGGTGCAGTGGGTGGCCAAAGCGCTCGGTGCATCGAGCACTTTGACAACTCTAGACCTGAGCCATAACATCTTCCGGGACGGGATCGATGATTTGCGGGTCGGCCTGAAGGCTAGCAAGAGTTTGCAGAATCTGAACGTGGAGGGATGCAACTTGTGCCCCAACTCCGTTGCGTTGATGGCCGCAGAGATCAGGGGATTGAAAAGCTTGAATCTGGGCTCCTGTGATTTGAAGATTGAAGGTATTTTGGCTGTGGCAGACGCGGTGGCTGTCTCGACCTCATTGCACACCCTCATCTTGCGCAATGTGGTCATTTCGACTGCGGGTGCTCAGGCTTTGGCGCGTGCAGTAGCAGTGTCACGTTCCTTGCGGCACCTGGATCTGCAAGGCTGTGGCATTGCAACAGAGGGTGTCCAGGCTCTGGGCCAAGCGCTGACAGGAGCAGCAAAACTGGAAAGCCTAAACTTGGTGCAGAATGACGTGGGCGGAGAAGGGGCTGTCGCTTTGGCCCATGGTATCGGCCGTGCACCGGCCTTCCAAAGCCTTCAGGTTCGGTACAGCTCGGTGACTCCCCAAGGGAGTGTGGCTTTGGTGGAGGTGATGCAGAAATCCTGCAGCTTCAATGATCTGCAGTTGGCTGGGCCAGAGCTGTGTGTTGGCGGTGGAGTGCAAACCAGCGTGACGGTTCGCCCGACCATCACCCACTGCGATGTGGAAGTCATCAAAAAACACCCATTCACATGCAGCAGGTGCAGTCACAAGCTGTATGACTACGATCCTGACCAGCACAAGGTTCTGGCGTACTGTGTGGATCGCGCCGGCATCATTCAGCAGGTCATGACCCCTGAAGAGTGGGATCGTGCCACTTCCATTCCCACACCATCCAACATAACGGCAGCTGATGTTTGTGGCCAGTCGCTTACAGCCTTCATGGAGCACCGCGTGGCCGGCTTCTACCACACCCTCTGCAGTCTGATTTGGGACGGTGATTTATGCCATACACAGTTCCAGTGGTACTGTGACAGCCCTGACACCCGCCGTGAGATGATGACCCTTGTGTACCGCTTCGGGGAGTCACTCGTGCTCACCAACATCACCGTCTCTGAGAACTCGCACTCAGTACCCGTCAGTTTCATGGCCGGCGACCAGACCTCCGTCCTGTGGAGGTGTCCCTTCTGCGGGT
This sequence comes from Eutreptiella sp. 'Long Island Sound 2002', assembly GCA_964036045.1. Lineage (NCBI taxonomy): Eukaryota > Euglenozoa > Euglenophyceae > Eutreptiales > Eutreptiaceae > Eutreptiella > Eutreptiella sp. 'Long Island Sound 2002'. The sequence continues at coordinate 125,004,293 of OZ038381.1, read as the reverse complement.
GGGAGTGCTGCAATGGCGGCGACTGGATGGAGCCTGAGGAGTTCTACATGTGGCTCATCACCGAGTGGCCAGCGCTGATGCGGGACAGTGATTACTACCCAGTGGTCTGTGATGAGTGCCTCAACGAGTGGGTGCACAAGCACAACAACGCCGACCTCCATGAGGCCCTCAGCCATCTGCGCCACCCCTCTGCGAGCTCGGCTTGAACACGCACAGGATCTTCGCTGGATGCAAAAAACATGTATCCCATCTGGATGGCTTGAGCGTGGGACCGAAACTGGAATTCAACCCCGCCAACTTGCCCTCAAGTTGGAGAGTGCAACTGGCGCAGAGATCTACAGCAGGTCTGGGCCCTTTCTAGTGTGCTGTCCGCGAACTCCTGCTGACGTCGCTTCACCCACGGTCCACTTGCCTTCTTTTGAGGCCCGACAGACAACACCAGCACGACTCTTCCAATGGTGCACTGATGCCCTTTTTGGACTGGTGAGGTTTGGATGCTGCACTGCTGACGCCAATTTTTCACTGTTATTTTCGATCCGAAGATTGCACTAGCGCAATCGGCATGTCTGCAAACAAAAATGCAAGCAATGTAATTTGTGGTTCCCATTGCAGTGCAATGACACAATGCTCACACTACTCTGGGGATAGAAACCTGTTTCATGTTGCCCTTCTGCAGGCCGTGCACCAGTGCTGCGGTGTTGTGCCGGGCTTGAAAGTCTGGTGTGTTTTCCCGTTTTGATTGAAAAAAGTGGATGGCATCCGCCGGCTCTGAGCTCCATTATCACAGTCTCCCATCACCTCCCTTCGGGATTCCACATCTGCCCTCTCCAAGGCATGCAGGCATGCGGCTTGCCGCCCCTGTCGAAGGGGCTTTTGTGTACATTAAGCCAAGCCTCCGCAAAGCCGCTGATTTTGCCAGTGGGGGTTTGCATTGACCGATGCGGACAGTGCATTGATACGTATGCCTCTAAGAAGTGAACACTGCATATAAACGCCTTCGTTGTTGAGATCAGGAGCGTACACAATCTCCAGGCGTGCACCCGACCTCTCAACAAATTCGAAATTGAATGTTATGGTGCCCCACTATGTGTGTATTGTTGCGCCAATGTAGCATTATTTCTTGGCTTCAATTTGAGGGGCCTCCGCGAAGGTCACTGGGCTCACGTGTGTCTTGCCAGACTTGTCATGGCTCATACCCAGACTGACTTTTTCATCCAGGTAAGCAACCAGAAGCGCAGGATGCCCAAAAGATATGCTCAGTAAATGGCTGAGACGGGGCCTGTTTCGTCGGATGATATGTGATAGCTCATAAGCACTAATGTACGTTGGAGGCTGGATTTGGTTGGTCCAGACCAAGTCCTACCTCCATCGGCATGATGTCTGGACAGTTTGCCCAGAAGTGGTCCCTGTGCATGCATTTGCACTGCTGTGCATCACGAAGCATAATCTGATCATGCGTCGGACATCTCCAGATGAGCAAGTTGCTCTCTACGCAAACAGACCCCTGGTCTGAGTTGACTGATGGGGGACTGGGGAACATGCTTCCGGACTTTGAGCGCTTTTGTTTGTCGGCCATCATCGGGGAGGTTTTCAAGTATCATGATCACACGGAGTGCTTTTGTGCCACGATGAATGCGCACTGTGTGCGCGCATGCCTGCTTCGCAGAGGACGTTGTTGAGGTCGTGGTTAATTTTTCTTCCACTTTTCCCTTTATAGAACCATCCACTCCATCGCAGGACTGCCAAAAAGAATTCAACGGCTTGCCACTGGTGGTTGATTTCCTCCCAACCGTTGCTTGCTTGACGACCAGTGTCCGTCAACAGCCAGCAGTTTTTTATCTTCTCGCTGCTTGATAGTGCCTGTGTGCCGGGCGGACCCTGTCTTTTCTGTTTTTGGAAATGCCCTCAGCGCATGTCCCTCCCCGCTGTAAATTGTTCTGTGCATATCCACACGTTTGTCTGTCAGGCCATTCTTCAGCATTCCATGGTAATCCAGCACAAGGGAAAGACGTTGAGGCTGGGTTATTGGGGATAAAGAATGGGTTCAGAAACGACCAAGCTTTGAATTCTTCTGTGCACGAATTTACGTCGTGATCTTTGCGCTTTCGGCAAAAGCCTGTGAACCCAACACAACTTCGAAATTCATTTGTTTCGACTTGAAACCATCCAAAAGTGTGATCCAACACCCCAACACCTCTTGTCTATCTGCGTTTTCAGGGTTCATGCTCTAGGAGGATCCACACCGCAACACTTGGCACAGCAACAAAATCACGCTGACCATTTCGAACGGTGGTACCAATAGTAGAACGGGGGGTTTGGGGATGACCAGCGAATCCTCCCCGGCCCAGTGGTGCAATCTTCCAGTTCTGGAGGGCACACAAGAGAATACAAGTCTGCAGACCCAGAAACTGGGCGCTGCGGCTGATCATGTCAGATTTTATTTGTACCAACCTGTCTACCCAAGAACCCAAGACCCAAGATCAGACCAGTCCTTGAGCTGTATTCTTGCTGAGGGAGTGACGGTTGCAGGAACGTGTGCAATTGGGCTTCCAGTCGATGCGCAAAGCGTGCTTTTGGCTTCAGAGGAGATCTCTCTTTGTCAGCAAGAGGTTCCCCAGCTGTACTTGTGACATGTTCCCCAAATGAGATCACCCATTTGCGCGGAGTCTCAGACATCCTCTTCATTTTCTCGATCCATTAGGCTATGGGTCTGCTGGTCACCAGTCTGCAGTCTTTTTTTCTCACGAACACCCTGCCAACCACTGTTTTGCAGCTCTCAGCTGCTGTTGGTTTGACTTTTCGGATGGTTTCATATCATTGGCAAGTTTTTGAATGCAGTCAAGGGTGAAATGCTGAGCAGGCAGGAAACCACGCAGTTTTGTTGCTGTCCTCCACTGCAGGTGCATTCCAGAGCCCCTGCTTCAAAGGCAATCAGGGAGGTGAACCCATGCTGAATTTTTTTCCCATTGTCCAGGAAATCGCAGTTGCGCACGAAAATCCTGGTCTGGAGTTCTGGTTGTGAGGGAGCACTGTGAAGCAGTGTGCACCGCCATCGGTGACGTCCGTGTGAGGGACTGAGGCACTGCATCTGCACATTAGGATTTGGGCTTTGTCTGAACCGCAAGCCATGTTCAGTTGCTCCTCACGGCGAGCCTCCTTCCACATGACTCTCAGGCAATGCAGGCCTTCCTACTGCAACTGTGGCTTGAGAGCTGATCGCCCCAAATTGGGTTGGACATTGCATGTGCGCATGTGCGTGTGTGACACCCCCTGTACCTGGCATAGGATAATGTTTACACATGGCCACATGCCATGGTTCCAGGGGGTTCATGAGTGCTTTGGCGTACATAGATGGATGCTTGTAACTGCAGCATGTGCATTTGCATCTGCCCTCTGGATGTACCCACAATGCATACCCTCTCTCCGGTGGCCCCACTCTTGTTAACACCAATTTCAAGCCCTCAGCCACATGAGTTGCCATGCCCAGTGCAGGTCTGTCGTGGGACCACAGTCTGGCCACAACCATACTGCAACTCTTCACATGCATGTCACCCCCTGCATTTTCCTGCAGCAGGAAGGTCGCAAGCATATGTGATGTGGGTGACAGGGTTTTCATGCCACACGGTCGCCTTGCAGTGCAGGCACACGAGCATGGTATGTGTGTGGTAGGCAGCTATTTTTTTATGCGCGCTTGGTTGATGTTCTGTGGCCATCATGAGCCCTTTCCCAGTCCTCAGCCTAGCCCTGTATCAGGTGTGGGCCCATACAAACAGCTCAAGTTGGTCATGGTCCTGCGCAGGTTCAGCAAAGGATTAATGGCTGCCCGTCGCAGGAGGAGCGGTCCCTCCTCCATCCAGGTGATCACTGATGCCGACCCTCATTCACCTACCCATTGCCTGATGGGGAGGGTTCTTCAGCCTGAGCCCCTCCCTACCTGCATCCTCAGCTCCATTAGCTCTGCACCGTTGCCTTGTCGTCAACCTTTGTCCTGCCTGACATCTTTACTGCCCACTGCCCCGTGCCCCTGAACCAGAGCAAGGAGTCAGCATGCTTCAATGTGTGGGCACACAAGCACTCCACTTGTGAGGTTTTCCCCGGTTCTGCGTTGTCATTCAAACTGTTGTTTTGAAGCCATGTCCATCTACCTGCCAAGGAAACAGTCTCTGTTGCCATGGTTCTTCTGTTGACTTTTGTGTCTGTTTTATCGATTGTTGGCCATAATCCGTCATCCCATCAGGCTTGTGGCCATCTGGAACCCTGTTTGTGTGGTTTCAAATTCTATTGCCTTCGGCAAGTCCACCTCGCAGAGAATCTACCGCGAGCAACACACACCCAAAATAGGGTGGAAACTACATAAATACCGGCTAAAACATGCTTTACATACCTTGGATGATCATTTTAGGTGATCACGGTATCAAAAAAACAAGTTTCGAAAACTTCCATTTTTGAGGTGCCCAGGGTGACAAACTGCATCAGCAGGTTGTGTACCAATCCCTTGGGAGACCCCCCCCCCTTGGACCTAATACCCAAATCGGGTGAAAAACACGTAAATACGGCCTAAAACATGCTTTACATACCTTGGATGGTCATTTTAGGTGATCACAATATCACAAAAACAAGTTTCAAAAACTTCCATCTTTGAGCTGTCCGGGGTGAAAAACTGCATAAGCAAGTTGTGCACCCGTCCCTTGGGAGCCCCCCCCCCCCCCCCCCCGACCTGATACCCAAAAAGGGCGAAAAACACGTAAATACGGCCTAAAACATGCTTTACATACCTTGGATGGTCATTTTGGGTGGTCACAATATCAAAAAAATATGTTTCGAAAACTTCCATTTTTAAGCTGTCCGGGGTGAAAAACTGCATAAGCAGGTTGTGCACCCGTCCCTTGGGAGACCCCCCCCCCCCCCACCTAACACCCAAAAAGGGTGAAAAACACGTAAATACGGCCTAAAACATGCTTTCCATAGCTTGGATGGTCATTTTAGGTGGTCACAATATCAAAAAAACAAGTTTCGAAAACTTCGATTTTTGAGCTGTCCGGGTTGAAAAACTGCATAAGCAGGTTGTGCACCCGTCCCTTGGGAGACACCCCCCCCCCCCGGACCCAACACCCAAATAGGGTGAAAAACACGTAAATACGGCCTAAAATATGCTTTGCATAGCTTGAAATGTCATTTTGGGTGGTCACAATATCAAAAAAAAAAGTTTCAAAAACTTCCATCTTTGAGCTGTCCGGGGTGAAAAACTGCATAAGCAGGTTGTGCACCCGTCCCTTGGGAGCCCCCCCCCCCCCCCGACCTGATACCCAAATAGGGCGAAAAACACGTAAATACGGCCTAAAACATGCTTTACATACCTTGGATGGTCATTTTGGGTGGTCACAATATCAAAAAAACAAGTTTTGAAAACTTCCATTTTTGAGCTGTCCGGGGTGAAAAACTGCATCAGCAAGTTGTGCACCCGTCCCTTGGGAGACCCCCCCCCCCCCGACCTAACACCCAAAAAGGGTGAAAAACAAGTAAATACGGCCTAAAACATGCTTTCCATAGCTTGGATGGTCATTTCAAGTGGTGACAATATCAAAAAAACAAGTTTCGAAAACTTCGATTTTTGAGCTGTCCGGGTTGAAAAACTGCATAAGCAGGTTGTGCACCCGTCCCTTGGGAGACAGCCCCCCCCCCGGACCCAATACCCAAATAGGGTGAAAAACACGTAAATACGGCCTAAAATATGCTTTGCATAGCTTGAAATGTCATTTTGGGTGGTCACAATATCAAAAAAAAAAGTTTCAAAAACTTCGATTTTTGAGCTGTCCGGGTTGAAAAACTGCATAAGCAGGTTGTGTACCAATCCCTTGGGAGCCCCCCCCCCCCCCCCCCCCCGGACCTAACACCCAAATAGGGTGAAAAACACGCAAATACGGCCTAAAACATGCTTTGCATAGCTTGGATGGTCATTTTAAGTGGTCACAACATCAAAAAAACAAGTTTTGAAAACTTCGATTTTTGAGCTGCCCATAGTGAAAAAGTGCATAAGCAGGTTGTGTACCAATCCCTTGGAAGCCCCCCCCCCCCCCCGGACCTAATACCCAAATCGGGTGAAAAACACGTAAATACGGCCTAAAACATGCTTTACATACCTTGGATGGTCATTTTAGGTGATCACGATGTCAAAAAAGTAAGTTTCGGAAACTTCGATTTTTGAGCTGTCCGGGGTGAAAAACTGCATAAGCAGGTTGTGTCCCGGCCCATTCACTAAGCCATTATTGTTGGAAACAGTCATTTCGCGTCTTTGGCACGGGTTGTGAACGGCCCTAAGCAAAGCTAGAGACTGCAAAAAACGTCCTTCCGTATCCTAGTAGGCATATACTGTCACAACATCCCCACTCACATCCCTCGGAGTGGGTACCACGGGGTCACCGAGGTTGCCAAAACCACCAACATAGCAAAAATGGCTGGAAAGTGCATAAACTGCATAAGCGCTCGTCCCACTCCGCCCCATACAAACCCTATGGAGTCGGGACCCGGAAACACTTTTTCGGCTCAAAATGGAAAAAAACCAAAAGATTCATGATTTGCGACCCAAAAAAAGGGGGGGGTTGTTTTTTTCCCCCCCCCCCCCCACCCCCACCCCCCCCCTCCTTGAAAACCTCAAAAAAGTGGGTTTCAAGTGGGGGGGGTCTAGGGGGGTCCGGACCAAAAACTCATTGGGGGATGCGTTTATTGGACAAAATAATGATTTTACAAGGGGTTAAACTAACAATTCAACCCCTTGGGGTAGGGTACGCGAATAGGCCCAAAAACGCCAAAATGGGGGGGTATGTGGCATTTTCCCCTATATACGCCTGCCTGGCTTTGATCTAACAACCTCTGCGAGGTGATTTCATCTCTGTGCCAGTGCTGTGCAGCAACAGGGGGGAGTGTTAGGGCTGTAAGGCTCAGGCTAGCACCACAGAAACCAGGATTTCCTATAGGCTTCAAGCTTGAGCAAGTGCAAGGACACTACAATGGCATGGAAAGGGTGTTTCAAGGGTCCGAGGACGTCCGAGCATGACAAGCCTCAGTCTTTCATTCATGCTCCCCACAGAGTGATTGAACCGGGCATACATGTGGGAGGGGGGGGGGGGGTTTGCAGCAGGTTTTTTTTGTGTGAGAAATTTCTATTGCCTTCGGCAAGTCCACCTCGCAGAGATTCTACCCCAAGCCACACACACCCTAAATAGGGTAAAAACTACATAAATACGGCCTAAAAATGCTTTACATACCTTGGATGGTCATTTTAAGTGGTGACAATATCAAAAAAACAAGTTTCGAAAACTTCCATTTTTGAGCTGCCCAGGGTGAAAAACTGCATAAGCAGGTTGTGTACCAATCCCTTGGGAGACCCCCCCCTCCGTGCGGCCAATACCCAAATAGGGTGAAAAACATGTAAATACGGCCTAAAACATGCTTTACATACCTTGGATGGTCATTTCAAGTGGTGACAATATCAAAAAAACAAGTTTCAAAAACTTCATTTTTGAGCTGCCCAGGTTGAAAAGCTGCATAAGCAGGTTGTGTAGCAATCCCTTGGGAGACCCCCCCCCCCCAGGACCTAATACCCAAATAGGATGAAAAACACGCAAATACAGCCTAAAACATGCTTTACATACCTTGGATGGTCATTTTAAGTGGTGACAATATCAAAAAAACAAGTTTCGAAAACTTCCATTTTTGAGCTGCCCAGGGTGAAAAACTGCATAAGCAGGTTGTGTACCAATCCCTTGGGAGACCCCCCCCTCCGTGCGGCCAATACCCAAATAGGGTGAAAAACATGTAAATACGGCCTAAAACATGCTTTACATACCTTGGATGGTCATTTCAAGTGGTGACAATATCAAAAAAACAAGTTTCAAAAACTTCATTTTTGAGCTGCCCAGGTTGAAAAGCTGCATAAGCAGGTTGTGTAGCAATCCCTTGGGAGACCCCCCCCCCCCAGGACCTAATACCCAAATAGGATGAAAAACACGCAAATACGGCCTAAAACATGCTTTACATACCTTGGATGGTCATTTTGGGTGATCACAATATCATAAAAACAAGTTTCGAAAACTTCGATTTTTGAGCTGCTCAGGTTGAAAAACTGCATAAGCAGGTTGTGTACCAATCCCTTGGGAGACACCCCCCCCCGGGACCTCATACCCAAATAGGGTGAAAAACACGCAAATACGGCCTAAAACATGCTTTACATACCTTGGATCGTCATTTTAGGTGATCACAATATCATAAAAACCAGTTTTGAAAACTTCATTTTTGAGCTGTCCGGGGTGAAAAGCTGCATAAGCAGGTTGTGTACCAATCCCTTGGGAGACACCCCACCCCCGGGACCTAATACCCAAATAGGGTGAAAAACACGCAAATACGGCCTAAAACATGCTTTACATACCTTGGATGGTCATTTTGGGTGATCACAATATCATAAAAACAAGTTTCGAAAACTTCGATTTTTGAGCTGCCCAGGGTGGAAAACTGCATAAGCAGGTTGTGTACTGGCCCATTCACTAGGCCATTATTGGTGGAAACAGTCATTTCGCGTCTTTGGCACAGGTTGTGAACGGCCCTAGGCAAGGCTAGAGACTGCAAAAAACGTCTCTCCGTATCCTAGTAGGCATATACTGTCACAACATCCCCACTCACAGCCCTCGGAGTGGGTAGCACGCGGTCACCGAGGTTGCCAAAACCACCAACATAGCAAAAATGGCTGAAAAGGGCATAAACTGCATAAGCGCTCGTCCCACTCCGCCCCATACAAACCCCATAGAGTCGGGACCCGAAAACACTTTTTCGGCTCAAAATCGAAAAAAACCAAAAGATTCATGATTTTCGACCCAAAAAAAGGGGGGGTCATTTTTTCGACATTTTTGACCCCCCCCCACCCCCACCCCCCCCCCCCCACCTCCCTCAAAACCTCAAAAAAGTGGGTTTCAAGTGGGGGGGTTCTGGGGGGGGGTCCGGACCAAAAACTCATTGGGGGATGCGTTTATTGGACAAAATAATGATTTTACAAGGGGTTAAACTAACAATTCAACCCCTTGGGGTAGGGTACGCGAATAGGCCCAAAAACGCCAAAATGGGGGGGTATGTGGCGTTTTCCCCATATATACGCCTGCCTGGCTTTGATCTAACAACCTCTGCGAGGTGATTTGGACTCGGGTTCATTTGGCATGCAGTCCCGAATTTATTGTGGCAAATCACCTCAAAGGGAGGGTTTTAGGTCAAGCCCAGGCGCGTGCGTTGTATACCCCCCTTTTGGGGGGTTGTCTGCGTAGCATACCCCAAGGCATGATATTGATTGTCCAACCCCTTCTAATCATCATTTAGCCCAATAAAACGAACCCCAATGGATTTTTGGATTTTGAGGCCTCTATCCCCTGAAACCGGATGTCACTTTTTTTTGGGGGGGGGGGGGTTCAAAAGTTTGTGCTCAGAAGGATTTGAACGAGGGTCCGATAGAACAAGGATTGTGGACCTAGCAGCGCAGCTGACGGTCGGCTGCGCTGGGATTCGAACCGCCGACCATTCAGCCATTGATCGGTTGCATTACCCTAACACTGATTGATTTGTTGTACTGCTTGGTCCTCTTTGCTTGTAGGGGAGTTTGCCACCGAAAAAACCCAAACTGTGTGTTTCTGTCTGCCCATGTGCCTGCTTGCTTGCCTGACTAACCGCCTGACTGACTGATTGCCTGACTAACTGACTGATTGGCCGATTGTCACCGGTCACGATCACCGACCTATGACATTGCGCAGGGTGTATTGGGGACGGGGGGGGGGGGGGATACGACGCGCTGGCACCGTGATGAGGTGGTCCATATGGGTTGACAAGCCCGATGGGGCGTTCAACGTTGGGTGTGGGCCCAGCCGTTGGTATGATCCATTTATTGAGTCGGGTGTTGTGTAGAGGGTTGTGTAGTTGGAGTGTTGCCATGGACGGGGAGCGGGGCTCCACACTGTTGTCGGGGTCCGGTTTTCCGGCGGGGAGCAGCGCTCCACTCCACCGTTCTTTGGTCCTTTGTTTGTGGTTGTGGCTTTGTATGTTGTAGATCTTGTAATGTTGGCTGGCGGGGAGCAGGGCTCCACTCCACCGTTGCTTCGTTGGTTTGTGGTCGGGGGGTATGGCGTTGGTGTCGACACTGAACGCGTTGGTCGTTGTTCTGTACTGGGTATAGCGTCGTGCACCGTCACTGGTTGCCGTTGTTGACAAGTGGCAGCAGAACCTGGTAGTAGTCCGATGCTTAAGAAGGTCGTTGCGAAGCTCATTAGCAGCATTACACCACACAAGGGTATAAGGGGTTTCTTGGCAGTGTGTTTTTGGCGGGGAGCAGGGCTCCACACCGCCGTCGGGTATTGTGTCAGAGGTTCCTCCAGGGTCGTGTGGGTTGCACGGGGAGCAGTGCTCCACAGCGTATGTCGGACGATGTGATGCATCCACAGGGGGATGTTCAGTGTCAGTGATATTAGCCATACTACATGGGAAACCAACCTGCCAAGTCCAAATGGTTCGCGCCTGCCGTAGATGTCTCCAATGTGAGCGTCGTCGGCTGCTTGTGTACACAACTCGCGTTCGGTTCCGTTGCTTGTTCGTCGCTGGGTAACCGGCTTCTCAACATCGCGCTCATGCATCCGCGGGGTCGTGTTGTTGGCGTACTGGATATAGGCGGAGCCTCAAGTGCGGTGCGCGCGCAGTGCAACTATTTGGGCGTCTGGCCGTAACAGAGACCCATACGTTGAGATACTAGGGGCCCCTAGGGGCATCATGGTGACTCCCAACGGAGGTTTTGACTTCTCATTTTGTCCCCCTTTGTTTGGATGTGCCAAAGGTGATTGAGCAGATCTTGCGGTTCGGCAAGGGTAACCACTTACCAAGGGATGAGGAAAGTGTAATTATCCAACATGGGCTTGATGGCCAACCATTCTCTGAAGGCGGCAGTGAAGCGCCAACACTGCAGCCTAGGATTGACCGTTTGCGCCGTGAGAAAAGAGAGAGAGAGGCCAAGAAACAAGCAAAACAAGCGCAGCTGGTCCTAGAAAAGCGGCAACGCACACTGGATGCTTTTTGTGTTGCTGCGCCCCCTCGGGCTGATGTGGCTTCGTCCAGCCCCTGTCTCCCTCAACCCTCTTAGTCCTCGCAATCCCCTGTGGCTACACAATCTCAACCCCAATCCGATTCTAACTGCAAGGGAAAGGAAAGAGCCCCTTCCTCACAACCGAAACCACGCATGTGGCACTGGGGCATCGTAAGGAACATGGGTGTGTTACGTGAAGGGAAGGTAGTTTGCAACTTTCTTGAGCTGGGGCAGTTTGGGTCACCTAATTCTAAGGGCGTTTCCAAGGGGTGTGCTTGGGGGCTCTTCAGGGGGAACAGAGTCTAAAAGTAGCGCGCAGTGCGCGTGCAGTGCGCGCGCAGTGCAAAGATTCCCCCATATACACCAGCCCTTGGGTACCGCTGAGACTCTTCCACAGGGTAGTCGGCAACGCCGTAAAACTTCAGCACCTCCTCGCGGGAATTGAGTTTATTGGTCTTGACCTCAGGCCTATCAGAGTTGGGGTTCCTACCGTGGTCAACTTCTGGTCTCTGGAATGCATCGTGTCCGTCACGTCACAGCACGGTTCTGGTAGCCGCGTCTCAGCCTGCTCACGGCCAGCATTCTCGGTATTCTGGCTGGAGTAGTTGGGAAATTCGCCATTGTCTGTCGGTGCTCGGATTGCTGGTAGCAGTCCTGTGATTACAGCGGGTTTCAGGCGGATCATGTCTGTTTCTACTTCGCCCCTGGTTTGTGGTGCCGGATACATCTTGTTCAGCATGGGGTCCTGAAGTACGTTGGCATTTTTCTCCAAGTCTTGAGCGCAGGTACGTTCCTGTACTGGGTCGTCGGAAGCTTGCAGTGCTGCTGGTGTGGATGCGCCAAGTGTACCCCCAGACGGATGCCCGTAGGTGACACCTAGGTCCACTTCGGCGTTAAGGTGCACGGTGCCGTCATTCTAGTCCATGACTTTGACGTTGTCGTTGAGAGGTCTCGGCATGTGTGTTGCCAAGATGGTAACGTTGGTGGCAACATGGGCAGCCAGTGCTCTTTCCATGGCAGAAAAGATAGTACCGAAAAAAAATAGACAAGAAAAAAAGGACACTCAAAAAGTCAGCTGGTGGGCTTCTTTTGGTTTTGTAAGCAATGTATGCATCTTGTGTTGCCGCTTAATGCTTTTTGGGCCCACTTTCTGGGTGTCTTTTTTTTTTCGATCTCTTGTGCCTGTGCCGCTCCCCGGGGACCATGCCCCGTCGAGCTGATGTATCACAACGGCCTGAGACCGTGAACGACAAGCTCGCCGCCCAGAAATACAACAACTATGCCTTCCAAGAGCCCGAGGCCGTCATCATGCCGCAGGTAAAGGAGAGCGGGGACGCCCACTTGGCGGCGACCTCCATGCTGGACACCTACGAGCAGGCATTGGCCACCAGCGAGGGTCCCAGCACCGCCTCTGATCGTGGGGCTGACGAGTTGGCTGACAACTTCGACCCTCTCGGACTCTCTGACCACCCTAAGACCGTTGCCCGCTCGGCTATGACCTCCTTGCTGGACTACTACGTGCAGGCCGTGGTCACCAGGGGGACCCCAAGCGCCGCCTCTGACCATGTGGCAGTCCAGGAGGCTGACCAGTTGGATGTCTTGCTGCCCGAGGCCACGTATGACTGGTTGGGATACAACAGGCTGCCTGAGGATGCGCGTGAACCGCTGCAATCCAAGAGCAACAAGGCCGAAAAGACTGCCCCAACCCTCGCAAACGACCCCGAGGTTGCTGCTGTACTGAAGGAAAATGAGACCGCACACAACCGCCTGGCTATAACCTCCGTGCTGGACTACTACGTGCAGGACTTGGTCATCAATGAGAGCCCCAGCGTGGCCCCTGACCGTGTGGCCCACAATTGGACTGCAAAGTTGGATGTCCTGAAGCGTGAGATCACGTACGACTGGCTGGGATACAACAGGCTGCCAGAGGACGCACCAGACCCGCTGCAAGCCTGGAGCATGAAGTCCGACAAGGCCGCCCCAGGGTATGTTAAGCACCTGCACCAAGCACAGAGATGGTCTACCCTCCCGAACAGCGGACCGGAGCTCTGCTCCCCGCAACAGGTCCCTTCATGGGGTAAAAACCATCAACACCCTACAACTGCAACGGCGGTGCGGAGCGCAGCTCCCCGCCAGCACACCAACATCTCACGACGGAACGCGACCGACTCCACGAGGACCAACCCAACGGCGGTGCGGAGCCCAGCTCCCCGCTACACACACCCGAACTACAAACGCACGAGAACGAACCCATACAAGACATGGACACTACATCTCATGTTTTGCCTGATAAACATCATGGCGCTCCTATACTACATCGGCGACGGCGGTGCGGAGCCCTGCTCCCCGCCAGCGAACACCACCCTCGCAACATGCAACGCCACAATGACACACCATGAACTGGTCAACGGCGGAGCGGAGCGATGCTCCCCGCCAAAAACACCAACCATAACGACGGTGCGGAGCCCTGCTCCCCGTCAGTGTCACTACTCAATCTACTCCGTAAATGTAACACACGACTCCGCGAAGGAGCCACACCAACAACTGGGCCTACACCCCGTGTTGAATTTGACACCGCTATCCTTGCATTTTTCGCAACGTTTGCAAACTAGGAATTGCCGCAACACGGCGTTCTCGCATCCATCCACCCCCCCCTTCCCAACCCACCTTGCGTGGCACTGTAGGTCGGTGATCGTGAGCGGCGCCGGACCCGGTTTGCCTCCCGGCAACCGGGTCAGTCATGGGCACCCCGACCCACCCCGCAGGAAACCGCAGCCCACGGTCTCGAAGTGGTACACCACACAGTTCCAACGTTTTACCAACTCCATATCCATCCTACCCGTAAAGGACACCGACCCACCCCTACACACAGCACGGCGCATCCTGTCGGCGATAGCACACGCGGCGCGACCACGACAACCCAAACGCACCAAGACACCAGCCACAGCAACCTGGTCCGAGACCACGGACCCCACGGCACGGTTACGCGAATACGGGGAGGCACAAGAGCAACACATACGGAGACAAATCAGCGAACTCCGCCGGGCAGCAGTGCACAGATCAGGTTACTTGTCTAAAATGGTCAAGAGATGGCGCACCGGGCTCATAGCTCAAGACACGCCGCAGCCTCCAATAGGAGGGACACAGCACGTCCTCAACCACTTTGCGGGTGACCCAACATACGACGATGATGCGTGCCAACGACTAATACGGAAACATGTACGGCACCACACATGGAACACCACAACCCCAACATACGAGGAGTACCTGCGGTGCCTGCGGGCACATATTTGCTACCCACGTTGCAAGGTTGAAAGAATGCGTTGCTTGAGGTGCTAACCAAAGATGTGTGCATTGTGAAGCCGCGGGATTACAATGCGCTTCTTGCAATGAATTAAAGCCAAAATCAGCCTTTACCGCTACACAAAAAGCCTTAAGCGTTTTTTTTTATCAAATAGGCCAATTCACAATGTGCCATGGGCCACTTTGGGCCAAGTTCAATGCAGAGTACGAATTTCGGCAAAGCCAGGGTGTGCATACGGGCTGCAGCTCACGACTGCGTCCCCATGGTTTCCCGTTGGGGTGGTAGTGGTCATGTCATTGGTATTTCCCACTTGTTTGGATCCTAGTGCGTTTTGTGGCGTGTCGGTAGAGGCTGCAATGCAACTTCCCACAAGATGGGTTCCACTGTTCTCGTGGCCGTTTCCGTATGAGGTATATCGTGTGTCGTGCTTGTCGGGTTCTGTGCCAGTATTGTGTTGTCTTATGTTTGCAGGCGTCATGGTAGCACCGTGTCATGTTCGCCAAGTGTTCCTGCTGGCACCACATGTAGTGTGCTTGTCGTAGGTGATGGTCCAGTAGCTTGTCGGTGTCAGCGCACATCTTCTTGTATCGCCCGCAGATGAGCAGCGACGTTTTTGCATCCGCATACCACGTCCCTGCGTCATACTTTGCTTGCTCATACCATTGCCTGCGTACCTGGCACACGTGTGTGTGTGTGTGTGTCGTGCAGTCGTTGTGGCCATGTGGTCTTTGATCAGTTTAGTAACTAGCATGTGGTAGTCCGTTTTGGCTGTTAGTGTGTTGGTGTAGTATGCGTGCAGGGTGCATAGGTGGTGCCGTGCTACCTCAGCGGCGTGTGCACTGTGGTATATGTCGTGTGATCGCTGAGCGTGTTCCTGTGCCAACTTGTCGGCGGTCGTTGTGTACTGCTCCCATCGCTGTGCGGCAACGCTGAGACGCCGACGCTTCTGGGTTGGTTCATCTGGGGCTGTGTTAGTGGCTCGCATTCTTGTTAGCCATGCCACTGCCTCGTCGTCGTTTGCGGTGCGCGCATCATGAATCCATTGGTCGGGGTCTATGGGCTCCGCCGTTGCGACCTCGGTCCTACGTTTTCGTTTCATGCCGCTCCGCATGGGCACCCCGACGTGATTGCGTAGATTTTGTGACGTTTTTCGCAGAGGCAGTGTATGAGCGACATACTTTGTCACCCATAGGGTGACGGTGGATGGTGAGGTGTAGGGTCAGCGAGTTTCCGTCTTAGTGTTTGGACAGCCTGAATCATGCGAAACTGAAATAGGCCTACCTCTGTCCGTAGTTTATGGCGTTCCGTGGTGGGTATGGCGTCGACGAGAGACAGTGGTATGAGCAGCCTGGCACAAAGCCAGAGTTCCTGGCTGGTGGCCGTTTGCTGCCATTGGTAGGTGTGTTAGGCCCAATGAGTCCAGCTCCTGCGCCACAGGTCCCAGAACTCGCCCCAAGCGGGGCAGTACGCCGGTGTGGACTGCACTGATGCTCCGTGTTGTTGGCCACTCCGGGAGCATACAGTGGGTGTTCTTTCCCAAGGGGCACCTATTCCCCACCACCTTACCTGCCCCCACAGCCATGGGGTCCACGCATTTCGTGTGTAGTGTTTCATGGGGAGCTAGCTCACCCAGTGCACCTCTGGTGTTTGTTTTCGTCTACGCACTTGCATAATTCATGCCTTGGCAGGCGTGGGCATGATTTGTCCAATGATGACAATATCATGGGGTTGTGGTTGTTCGGAGTCCATGGGCAGGTTGTCGCCCATATTGGCAAGGACATCGGAGTGGTTGTTCCCTTGTATGTCCTGGTAGTCGGTATACGTAGTGGCTTGTTCTAGGGTACGGTGTCCCGCAGTCCAGCGTATCGTCAGTCGCTTCGAAGAGGTGTTCTGGTAACCTATGCTCAGTAGTCCTGGTCTTTGACTACTCCTTTTCGTTTTATAGGTTTGGCTTTCACCACACTTTGGTTGTCAAGTATGATGTCCTCCCCTGAACTGGCCAGTTGAGAGGCCAGGGCGCAAGCGATTGTCTCGGCCCGATACACTTGCTGAGGCCCATGCACCCGAAAAGCTGCACGGTAGGACCTGTTGTATATGCCCCCTCCCGCTCGTCCGTGCCGTTTCGACCCGTCTGTATACCACCGTGTGGTGGTGGGTTCTCCCGTGTAGTGTATGGTGATCCCGTGGATCTTCTTCTGGTGGGATAGTGTCTGGTGGACCTTGTGGGTTTCCTCTGGGGTTGGCTCGTCCGGCAGGTTCATCCAGCCGTAGTCCAGACGGTTGGTAGCCGGCCGTGACTTCCTTGCGTGTGTCTCTTGGTCCTCCTGCAAGCTCTCCGAGTCGTATAGTATCGCCGACAGGGGCCGATGTTGCCTGGGTTGGGATATGCGCTGACCCACCGTGCCCCCTACGGCTCAGACAGTGTCGATGTATTATATCGGGTTGCGGTGAGCTGTTGTGTAGGGCCGTTGTTCTGCAGTTCTTGTTGTCCCAGTGCAACCCACCGGGTGATGTAGGGCCACCATAACTGACGGAGACCTAGTCCCCCGTGGCTGAGGTTGGTAGTCAGTCGGTGCTTGTTCATTTGTTGTTCTATCCCGGGTGTGTCCCTGATGTACTGTAGGAGTATATCGTCCCAGTGTGCCATCCGTGCCCTGTTCCCGAGGAATAGCCCCTTGTATGTCCATTGAGGGATGAGGACGGCGTTTATGATGGCTACCTTTTGGTAAGCGTTTAGCGGTAGGGTCTTGTATGCCGCTATGTCGTGGTGCAGTTGCATGGTGACCATGTCCCATGCTGTGTCTTCTTGTGTGGGGTGGGCGAGTACGTGCCCCAAATACGTCATTATGGGTGGCCGCACGGGAATGAGCTGGTGCTGCCATGTGATGGGCTCTAGGTTGGAGTCCTTAGCCTAGTGGCAAACTTCCGTTTTGTCCTTATTGAAGCGTAGCCCCATTGTGTAAGCCAAGTCGTGGAGTGTGTCTAGCGTGTGAAGTAGTGTTTCTTTCGTGGGTGCACACACCGCGATGTCATCAACAAACACG
This sequence comes from Eutreptiella sp. 'Long Island Sound 2002', assembly GCA_964036045.1. Lineage (NCBI taxonomy): Eukaryota > Euglenozoa > Euglenophyceae > Eutreptiales > Eutreptiaceae > Eutreptiella > Eutreptiella sp. 'Long Island Sound 2002'. The sequence goes on along the minus strand of OZ038381.1, from coordinate 124,986,841 downwards.
TATAGTTGGCCTCCCGCAACGCTCTTTGGTTTCCCGTTGTAGTATGTCGTAGTATAAGAGAAAAAGTGTTGGGGAGAGGGGGCACCCCTCATTCATACCCCTGGTGGGACGTATGGGGAGGTCCCTTCCCTAGAGCGTCAATACGGCCGGTGTGTGCTGGTATATTTCCCCCAACATCCGTATGATGTTTTTTGGTGCCCCTGCCTCCTTGACGATCCCAGTCAGCATTGGTCGAGGGACTGAGGGGAATGCTTTGGCCACGTCGAGGAGGGCCACGTACCCGTCTTGTGTGTGTAAGTCGTTGAGTAGCTTTGTGGCTAGGGTCGTGGTGTTTTGGCCCTGTATGGCGCCGTGTTGTATGTCTAGTAGTCCCGGGGTCAAGGCTCTAGATATACGCGTCAGAAGGAGGCGTGTGAGCATGCTATATATGGCCGTGGAAACGTAGATCGGCCTGGAGCTTCGTGGGTCTTGGGTGTCTTGCTTTTGATAAATGAGCACTACCCTTGACTGCAGCCATGCCACTGGGATGTTTTGTCCATTCCAAACTGCAATGATCGCCTTGTATAGTTGTTGCGGTATGTGGTTAGGTAGGTGTCGGAGCAGGTGCGGGGGTACACCATCGGGTCCAGTTGATTTGTTCTTTGAACGTTGGCATGTGGCATGTTTACCCAATTTTGGGCTTGGATCTCCGTTGTGTGCAGTGGCTTAGATCTCCGTTGTGTGAACCGCCTTTGATCTCCGTTGTGTGAACGAGCTTGGATCTCCGTTGTGTGAAGCGGCTTGGATCGTCATTGTGTGAACCGGCTTGGATCTCCATTGTGTGAACCCGCTTGGATCTCCATTGTGTGAACCGGAGATCCCAGCCGGTTCACACAACGGAGATCCAAGCCAAATCACACAGCGGAGATCCAAGCCGGTTCACACAACGGAGATCCAAGCCGGTTCACACAACGGAGATCCAACCCGGTTCACACAATGGAGATCCGAGCTAGCGCACACAACGCACATCAAAGCGGTTTCACACAATGGAGATCCAAGGCGGTACACACAGTGGAGATCCAAGCCTCCTCACACAACGCAGATCGACGCCGGTTCACACAAAGGAGATCCAAGGCGGTAAACAGAATGGAGATCCAAGCGGCTTCACACAATGGCCAGCGTAGCTGGTTCCCACAACGGAGATCCAAGCCGGTTGGCATAACGGTGATCCAAGTTGGTTCGAACATTGGAGATAAAAATGGGTTCACACAATGGGAATTCAAGGTGGTTCACACAATGGAGATCCGAGTTGGTTCAGACAATGGAGATCCAAGTTCGTTCACACTACATGGATCCAAGCCGGTTCACACAATGGAGATCCAAGTTGTTTCACACAATAGAGATCCAAGCCGGTTCACACAATGGAGATCCAAGGTAGTTCGCACAATGGAGCCCCAACCTGTGTCACACAACGAAGATCCAAGGCGGTTCACACAACATACATTCAAGCTGGTTCACACCATTGAGATCCAAGCCGGTTCACATAACGGAGAGCCAAGCCGGCTCACGCAACGGCGATCCAAGCTCGTTCACACAACGGAGATCCAAGCCGGCTCACACAACGGAGATGCAAGTTGTTTCACACAGCGGAGATCCAAGCCGGTTCACACAATGGAGAACCGAACCGGTTCACAAAATGGAGATCCAAGGCGGTTCACACAATGGAGATCCAAGCCGGTTCACACAATGGGGATGGAAGGCGGTCACACAACGGAGATCCAAGCAGGTGGGCACAACGGACATCCAAGCCGGTTCAATCATTGGAGATGAAAATTGGTTCACAGAAATGGAGATTCAAGGTGGTTCATACAATGGTCTCATTCGAGGTTTTCAAACGCTCCCCTCAGACCCTCAAAGCTGGGATCGTAGCCACAGCAGCGTTCAACCGGTTCTTGGAGTCAGTATGTGCAGTCAGAGGTGCATAAGTGCTGGGTTTGTGGTGGCCTGCTCTGCCTGTGATGTGATCCGTCCTGCTGCTTCCCCCTATACCCTTGTCCCCCTATACCCTTGCTAAACCTAATAGTCAAACAACAGGTAGAGCCCAAGAAGGCAGGACCTAAGCTGCTTATGCCCTCATTGTGCTCTCATCTTCTTGGCAAAAGAGGTATATCTACCCTGGGCGACAAGACACCCTGGGCTGCGCCCGTGACAAGACACGTGGTTCTTTTCCGCTGGTACTGCCTCAGTGAAGGGAGTATCAGCAACATGTAGAGAAAGCATGTCGCATCCCCGGAAATGGGGTCACATGCATGGAATAATGTTAGCTGAAAGTGCCTCAGCACTTCTGGCATCTTCGCAAACCACATGTGATATTGTTCCCCAAATGTGCCCGCTGTGTGCACTGGTTGGCGCCCTGCCGTAGTGGGTACCATCAGCGTGGCCTCCCAACTGAACGTGTGCATCTGGTCTGCTCTTTTCCGGGTCCAACTGATGTGCATATTTTCACAAACACGCTGTTTAAGCATCCAGTAGATGGCGACCATCAGCAAAAACAGCTCTTGGTGTGACATTGGTTTTGGTGTGCCGAGTGTTGTGACGGTTTCAACCATCATGCAAGATGCACCCTGGATGTGTAGCCTGATCCAGCCTTGCTGGTTTCGACGCCAATGGATGGCGTCATGCGTGAAGTTGAGGCATCCCAGGGCCTCTCTTCCACCTCGTGGAGTGATCTGAGTGCTTGCACTTTGAATCGCTGACGTGTTTCTTGTGGCGGAGGCGGTCTCGGCGGTCTCAGCCGTCCAAGCTGCTGTCCGCTCCCACGCTTTGTGTGCCATCCTCCCCGCGTCATGACGCCAAGGTGTGCTCCCGTGATAGGACACAGGCCAATGTGTTTGCAACAATGTAAGTGCAATGGATCAAGAGGGACCAGATGGGACCGCAGTGCGTCGTAATGGGTGTGGTCGGGGCCTTGCTGGGAATTATCGTGAAGGCTGTCGACTATTCAGCTTAGCTCTCTTCTTCCTGGCTTTACAAGTATCACTGGCATCAGTGCTGCACTCATTTGAGTCGTCAAAGAGGCATCGTTCTACCGAATCTTGCGGCTCAGGATCCGGTAGGGCTGATGCTCGGAGGTACATTGGTTCAAACGTTGGCGACAATGCCTGTTTTTTCCCTGAGGGAAGGCATGTGTCACACATTGGTTCTAGCCCCAACGCCCTCCAAACCGCCAAAGGGGAGGGGGTCACAAAGGGATGCGGTGAACCCAACGGCGAACTCACCACAGAGTGTGGTGTTGAAAACTCGTCTGTATCCTGGTCGTCTGAGCTGGCCTGAGAAGGTGTGTTGAAAACTGTCATGGCTACGGCTATTTCCACATCGGAATCGCAGTCAAACAAACATTGTGTACGCCCCTTGACTGGGGCTGCCTGGCTAGGTGTGTGGGAAATTTCCTGCTTGTCTGGGGAAAGATCTGCCCGTGGGCCCCGGGAGGAAATCAATGAGGGTGCGGAGGCGTCCCTTGGCCCCGGGACCAACTCACGGGGGTATAAGGGCCACTTGCGGGCCCCGGGGACAGTATGGTGGGAGTACTCGGGGACGCATGGCGATACTGGGGACAATACGGTGGGAATACTGGGGATGCATGGCGGTACTGGGGACAGTATGTGGGAGTGTTGGGGGACACATGGTGGTACTGGGGATAGTATGGTGGGAGTACTGGGGGACACATGGCGGTAGTGGGGACAGTATGGTGGGAGTACTGGGGGGCACATGGCGGTACTGGGGTGTCCCTTTGACCCCTGGAACAACTCAGAGGGGGTATTGCGGCATCTCTTGGCCCCTCAAACAAACTAATGGGACGATGAGTGCGGGCGTGTACATAGCCTAACCATCCGACCTCTGTACATGACACTGGTGTCACAGCGAAGAGTGCGGTGGCAGTCCTAAACGTTGGGGGAGGCTCCTGCTGTAGTGGGCCATCGCCGCGGTGTGGCGGTATGGCCCAACGGCGGTGACAAAAGGCGGTATGACGTTGCGCAGGTAGCAGCCGTCTACATATATATGTAGCCTACACGGTGGCCGCAGACACACGGGACTTAATGGTGGGCACATGCCTGAGCAGCCCGTGAAGTATCGTAATGCACTGGGACTGTATGAGAGGTCTAGGGGGCGAGGCACAGGCCTATGGTATAAGTAGGCATGCCACGTTGTCAGTGGATGCCGAACTTGTGGCCTGGTCGCTGCTGTGGTGGAGACCTTAGACCACGCTAACTACCCGCCCCTGACACCCCAAACATTTGCACTTTTTCGCCTTTTCTGTGTCTTATTTTTGTGTCGATGTTTTCCATTTATCGCCTGGACTGTAATAGGTTGTGAAGAATAATTATACATTTATTGCGTTTCCTATGCATACACACTTTGAAACTCAAATTCGCTGTCTCTATTTGCCAATTTTCCCAGACCTGGTTGAAATTTCCCCCAGCCCCCCCGGATAGCAAAAAGGGTATACATATTTTGATGTCTTGATGACCCTGGGCCAAATTTCCCCCAGCTCCGCCTCTTCTGCCCAATGTACAGGTCAAAAACACCAATCAGTGATCGTGGGCGAAATTTCGCCCAGCTTTCCGATCGACGTGAAATTCATAGCCTTCAAATTCACTGTCTCTATTTGCCAATTTTCTCAGACCTGGGCGAAATTTCCCCCAGCCCCCCCGATAGCAAAAAAGGTATACACATTTTGATGTCTTGATGACCCTGGGCGAAATTTCCCCCCGCTCCGCCTCTTCTCCCCAATGCATAGGTCAAAAACACCAATCGGTGATCCCGGGCAAATTTCGCCCGGCTTTCCGATCAACGTGAATTTCATAGCCATCAAATTCACTGTCTCTATTTGCCAATTTTGCCAAACTTGGGAAAAATTTCCCCCAGCCCCCTCGGATAGCAAAAATGGTATACACATTTTGATGTCTTGATGACCCTAGGCGAAATTTCCCCCAGCTCCGCCTCTTCCGCAAAATGTATAGGTCAAAAACACCAATCAGTGATCCTGTGGGAAATATCTTCCAGCCCCCCTCCTGTTGTTTCTTTGCTTGTCCTCTGCCTGATATGTTGCCCTTTGCCTCACTGTCACTCGAAATGCTTGATGAGGAAGAGGAGTTGGGACGGATTACACAGGGTTGAGATTGATTTGACTCTATTATATGCTATTGTGCTTCCAGTTGGGCGAAATTTCGCCAAGGCGCCCCAATTTCATGATTTTGAGCCTGGTATTATTTGAAATCGCCAGACGTGGGCGAAATTTCGCCCAGCTTTCCGATCAACGTCAATTTCATAGCCTTCAGCATTGTGTCATCCCTGTTGTACGGCAGTTTCTGTTTCTAAACCCGCGCTCTCCGAATTTCATCTAAGTTGGCTAATATCTCTGTCTGAGCACCCGGATATCCTCATGTTTGCACTCTGCATCTGATGTTTTCTTACCTTTCAAGCGATGTCTTCTATGGAAGTCTCTCAAAATGTTGGTACACAGCCCGAAAACCTGATGAATGATGAAGAGCATGCTAGTGGAAGTCAGGGAACTGCTGCCGCTGACGCCCCCGCACCAGAACCAGAGCCCAAACCAGCCGCCAAACCGAAGGCAAAGCCAAGGCACCCTAACAAGTGCCATTCCTGTTGAAGTGTTCTGTTATTTGCTGTATGCATTCGATTCGATTCAGCCGAATAGTACATGGGTAATGGTTTGCACACAGCAGCCAGATTTTTCTGCAGCCCTGTCCATTCAAAGCATGTTCCCTGTGAACATTGCAGTTGGATACCTGTCTGGGGAGAAGTCTGTTCTTGAGTCATTTTATTACTGATTTGAGGGCTGCTGTGTCGAACTGCGACACTCTGGCACCAATTGAGTGGGAACGAGTCTGTGAAGACGTTGCACATGGTTTTCCAGTGGATTGTACGGGAAGGAGGTGTAGATCAAGAAGAGAAGGCCACCCAACCAGAGGCAGAGGACGGTGAGTCCCAGAACCCCCCCCCCCCAAAAAACCAACCGGCAAGCAGGGCGACGGCACACCCGCCAAGGCCAAAAAACCAAAGGCTGCAGCAAGCAGCTCACGCCAAGGCCCCAAGGCTGCATCAACGCCGCCACCCAACAAGGCGTTGGGCACGTTTGCAGCCTATTTCGCACCGTCCCAGCAGACACAGAATGAACGTGATGCCACTGGTGTTGTTAACAGTGAGATGCCTGGTGACCAGGCACCATAAGCAAATGGTGGGCAGTTTACTGAAAAGGGTGCCAAACCAAAGGCACCTGGCCCGAGGAAGCGGCACTAGAGTGACAATGGTGTATGCTCTGACTGCTGTCTTGTATGTTTTCCCTGTTACACGTCTCAATGTCGTTCTGCGCAGTCTGTGCAGATACTATTGACGTTTTGAGCATTGTTTTTTTGTGTTTTACTAAAGCTGGAAGAAATTTCGCCCAGGTTCAGGTATTTCCTGGAATACACGGGTCGTTTTTACATTTTTGTAAAGCCGGAAGAAATTTTGCCTAGACGTCTCAACAATGGCAAATAGAGACCTCGATTGTGATGCATGAATCGGAGTGACTGTCAATTGACAGTTACTGGGCACACACATGGTGCATCAATCCTTGCCAAGTACCCTACTTCTTGTAACACTGGAAAGGTTTGTTGTATTCCAAAAACCTGCTTTCTTCCTCTGCTTTTCCAGTATGCATACGTTCTTATTGTGTTTTGACAACTGGGGTGTGTTTACATGAGAATAGCATTCTAGATATATAGAGATACTCATTTTTTCCTACCAGGTGCAAGGGGTCTCCTAGGTGCAGAATTCATACCCTGTTTCTGGGTGTACTCACAAGGGGCCAGTATGGCGCCGTGGAGCTCAGCCTGTGGGTAGTGGGGTGGGCAGTTAGCATGGCCTAAGGAGAGGGCACAACCACGGGAGCTGGCCAATCAGTGCAGGTAAGGGTAAAGGGCAGGCGTCAAGGCAATGTATGTGGGCCAGATGAGGTGCACCTTGTTACCACGGCTTGGGGCAAACCTCTGGTGGGTACCCCTACAATGGGTCGATAATCAAGCTACGGCACCCACCAGCCCAAGTCCCAGCCAGCGATATTCACGGTTAGTGCCTCTCCTGCCGCAGGGCGGCCGACTTCCCCCCTGTGGACCCTCGTGGTATATTATATGTGGGCATGTACAAGTACCACGCGTTAGCTCAGGTCATGGTCTTGGACTAAGGGTACCAGTCCTGTATATATTTGGGCTCATGGCTACTCGTGGCCATGGAGTATTCTCGTGTGCTCATATACAATACTGTAGCTCCGACAGGGGGAGCCTAACGTGGGCCCGCAGTTTTTGTGTCCTGAACGATGCGGACAAGGGGGCGTTGAAGGCTGAGGGTTTGGCTAGGCTGGAGCCCCCAGAAAACCCTAGCTGTGCGTCACTGGAGTTCTGCACATGCGCTGCCGGTTGCGAGATGCACATTGTCCGAGGGGATGGACAGCCAACGGGTGGCGGGAAAATACGGCGAGATGGGGCTAGCTCTTGCCTCTCCGCGTGCGCGCTGCTTTGTTACTTGGTGCCTTGGTTGCTGCGTTGCACCCATAGGATGCGCCCTTGCTTTCTGCTTGTCGCTGTGGCGTTGCATTGCCCTGCCTTGCCCCTTTACCCCGGGCGGTACAACGGGTCATCGCCCGTCGCCGTTGCTAATGCTAACGCTCTGCAGTCTCCACTGCCCCGGAAACCCTGGTTGGCCGGTATCCTTGGTCCTCTGGGTCCTCCGTCATGCTGTGGGCCACCTCAGGCAGCCCTGGGACCCATAGGAGCGAGCAAGGCAGGAACCACCTGTCGGCGCGAGATGCCTGGTAACTCCAGTAGACGGCATGATAAGTGTTGATGACTATGACTTTGACTATGTATGTATGTATGTATGTATGTATGTATGTATGTATGTATGTATGTATGTATGTATGTATGTATGTATGTATGTATGTATGTATGTATGCATGTATGTATGTATGTATGTATGTATGTATGTATGTATGTATGTATGTATGTATGTATGTATGTATGTATGTATGTATGTATGTATGTATGTATGTATGTATGTATGTATGTATGTATTGTTGTTGTTGTTGTTGTTGTGGCACCCAGCACCTGCCGGCGGGAGAAATTGCAAGACACGCTCTCCCTAGGCAGGGCGCAAGGGAGCAGTCGGCCGGCGTCACGCTGGCCGGGCGTGTGCCGACGACGGCCGAGGGAGGGGGGGGTTCCGCCTTCTGTCTTGGGGGGGGGGGGCGCGTCGCTGTGAGAGGGACCACCTGCCCATGCGACCGTGGTTCCCTCTCCCGCCAGGGGGGGAGGGCGTGCGCACCTGTGCGAAACGGAGGCGGGACGGGGGGCGGAATGGAAGACCACTTGTCCGGGGACCTCCGGGGCCCCGGTTCCCCTTGCTTCCAGCCGCCACTCCCCCGCGACAGGGGAGGGGGCTACGTCCTGTGCGGAGGTGGAGTAAGGGGGTGGAGGGGGCGGGGACTATGTATGGGCTATTCCCTGGTGCCCGTCCCTGTGTCCCGTGTGCGGGAGCCCGCGCGGCACGGCCGGCGGGGGGGTGCAGGCCTGGGCCGGGCGCGTGGGTAGCGGCGGGCGGCCGAGGCGGGGGCGGCGCCATGCGGGTGTGGGGCCCGTGGCGCTCGCGGGGCGGTGTGGGCGGACCGGCCGGCGGCCGGCGGTGGCCCTGGGAGCCCCACTCAATGGGTTCGGCGGGCGCGCCGGGGGCACGCGCGCCGTGCAGGCCAGGCCGTGGGGGGCGCGTGTGCAAGGGCGTCGGCGCGCCCGATGCGGGCCCCGCTGCGGGCCGCGGGACCAGCGGCAAGGGCGAAGCGTGGCCTGGGGGCCGAGGCCGGGGCCGGGCGCGTGGGTAGCTGCGGGTGCCGAGGTGGAAGCGGCGCCATGCGGGTGCGGGGCCCGCGGCGGCCGCGGGGCGGCGCGGGCGGACCGGCCGGTGGTGGGCGGCGGCCCTGAGAGCCCCACTCCATGGGGTCGGCGGGCGCGCCGGGGGCACGCGCGCCGCGCAGGCCAGGCTACGGGGGGCGCGTGTGCAAGGGCGCCGGCGCGCCCGATGAGGGCCCCTCTGTGGGCTGCGGGACCAGCGGCAAGGGCGCAGCGTGGGGCTGCGCCGGGGCGCGGCATCGGGCTGCGCAGGGGTGCAGCAGCGTGGGGCCGCGCAGGGGCGCAGTGTGGGGCTGCGTAGGGGCTGCGCTGGGGCGCAACGTGGTGCGGTGCAGGGGCGCAGCCATATGGGGCGGCGCAGGGGCGCAGTAGTGTGGGGCCGCGCAGGGGCGCGGCGCGGGGCTGCGCAGGCGTGCAGCGTGGGGCTTCGTAGGGGCTGCGCAGGGGCGCAGCCGTGTGGGGCGGTGCAGGGGCGCAGCCGGGTGGGGCGGCGCAGGGGCGCAACGTGGGGCTGCGTAGGGCCTGCGCAGGGGCGCAACGTGGTGCGGTGCAGGGGCGCAGCAGTGTGGGGCGGCGCAGGGGCGCAGCGTGTCGCGGTGCAAGGGCGCACCAGTGTGGGGCCGCGCAGGGGCGCAGCAGCGTGGGGCTGTGCAGGGGCGCAGCGCGGGGTTGCGCAGGGGCGCAGCGTGGGGCTGCGCACACGTGCAGCGTGCGGCCGCGTAGGGGTGCAGGGTGGGGCCGCGTAGGAGCGCGGCGTGGGGCCGCGTATGGGCGCGGCATGGGGCCGCGCAGGGGCGTGGCGCGGGGCTGCGCAGGGGCGCAGTGTGGGGCCGCGCAGGGGCGCAGCAGCATCCGGCTGCACAGGGGCGCAGCATGGTGCGGTGCAGGGGCGTAGCAGTGTGGGGCGGTGCACGGGCGCAGCAGCGCGGGGCTGCGCAGGGGCGCAGCGTGGGGCTGCGCAGGGGTGCATGCGTGGGGCCGCGTAGGAGCGCGGCGTGGGGCCGCGTATGGCTCGGCATGGGGCCGCGCAGGGGCGCGGCGCGGGGCTGCGCAGGGGTGCAGCGCGGGGCTGCGCAGGGGCGCAGCGCGGGGCCGCGCATGGGCGCGGCATGGGGCCGTGCAGGGGCGCAATAGCGTGGGGCTGCGCAGCGGCGCAGCGTGGGGCGGCGCAGGGGCGCAGCGCGGGGCAGCGCAGGGGCCCAACGTGGGGCTGCGCAGGGGCGCAGCGTGGGGCTGGGCAGGGGCGCAGCGCGGGGCTGGGCAGGGGCGCGGCCTGGGGCCGCGCAGGAGTGCAGTGTGGGGCCGCGCATGGGCGCGGCGCGGGGCCGCGCAGGGGCGCGGCGCGGGGCCGTGCAGGGGCGCAGCAGCGCTGGGCTGCGCAGGGGCGCAGCGTGGGGCCGCGCGGGGGCGCGGCGCTGGGCTGCGCAGGGGCGCAGCGTGGGGCTGCGCAAGGGCGCAGCAGCGTGGGGCTGCGCCGGGGCGCGGCATGGGGCCGTGAAGGGGCGCTGCAGCGTGGGGCTGCGCATGGGCGCAGCGTGGGGCTGAGTAGGGGCGCAGCGTGGGGCTGCGCGGGGGTGCAGCCTGGTGCGGCGCAGGGGCGCAGCAGTGTGGGGCGGCGCAGGGGCGCGGCAGTGTGGGGCTGCGCAGGGGCGTGGTATGGGGCCGTGAAGGGGCGCAGCAGCGTGGGGCCGCGCAGGGGCGAGGCGTGGGGCTGCGCAGATGCGAAGCGTTGGGCTGGGCAGGGGCGCAGCGTGGGGCCGCGCAAAAGTGCAGCGTGGGGCCGCGTATGGGCGCGACATGGGGCCGTGCAGGGGCGCGGCGCGGGGCCGCGCAGAGGCGCAGCAGCGTGGGGCTGCGCAAGCGCGTAGCAGCGTGGGGCCGCGCCGCGGCGCGGCTTGGGGCCGTGCAGGGGCGCGGCGCGGGGCCGCGCAGGGGCGCAGGTGCGTGGGGCTGCGCAGGGGCGTAGCAGCGTGGGGCTGCGCCAGGGCGCGGCACGGGGCCGTGCAGGGGCGCCGCAGCGTGGGGCTGCGCAGGGGCGCAGCGTGGGGCTGCGTAGGGGCGCAGCGTGGGGCTGCGCAGGAGCGCAACGGTTTGGGGCGGCGCAGGGGCGTAGCAGTGCGGGGCTGCGCGGGGGCGCAGCGCGGGGTTGCACACGGGCGCCGCGTGGGGCTGCGCAGGGCCAAGCGCGGGTTTGCGCAGGGGCGCAACAGCGTGGGGCCGCGTAGGGGTGCAGCAAGGGGCTGCGTAGGGGCGCAGCGAGGGGCTGGGCAGGGGCGCAGCGAGGGAGACGGGGGTGCGGTGAGGTGAGCTGCAGAGCGTCACCGTGCGGCCGACCGGGAAGAGGAGCGGCCGGGGCTGGCCAAAGGCGGCCGGGGAGCCCGGGGCGCTCGAGGTGTCGGGGGGGCCGCGGTCAGCGGTGGGGCCCGCACCCCGCTCGGCGGGGACGAATCCCGCCGAGCATCATCCACGGGGGCGAATCCTGCTGGAGGCGGGGGGGAGCGCCACGCCGTCCCCTCGCGGCCGAACCGGACCGGGACGGGCCCCGCCAGATGGATACCGGGGGGGCGGGCGGGGCTGGGCACCGGGGCTCCGGGGCCCGGGTCCCTGGTAGTTGTGGGCCGGCGCGGGGGAAACCGGGCGGGCCCCTGGGTTGCGGCTGGTGAGGGGGGGCGTGGAAGGGCCGGCGGGCTCGGGGGGGAACCCCGAGAGGCCCCTGGGGGCTGGGCGAGGGCTCCCGAGGGCGGCCGTTCCTTGAGGGGGGGGGGGGGGCGCAGGGGCGCAGCAGTGGGGGGCTGCGCAGGGGCGCAGCGCGGGGCTGCGCAGGGGCGCAGCAGCGTGGGGCTGCGCAGCGGCGCAGCGCGGGGCCGCGCATGGGCGCGGCATGGGGGCGTGGAGGGGTGCAGCAACGTGGGGCTGCGCAGGGGCGCAGCGTTGGGCTGCGTAGGGGCGCACCGTGGGGCTGCGCAGGGGCGCAGCGTGGTGCGGTGCAGGGGCGCAACAGTGTGGGGCGGCGCCGGGGCGCAGCAGCGTGGGGCTGCGCAAGGGCGCAGCGCGGGGCTGCGCAGGGGCGCAGCAGCGTGGGGCCGCGCAAGAGAGCACCAGCGTGGGGCTGGGCCGGGGCGCAGCGTGGGGGCGCAGGAGTGCAGCGTGGGGCCGCGTATGGGCGCGGTATTGGGCCGTGGAGGGGCGCGGCGCGGGGCCGCGCAGGGGCGCAGCAACGTGGGGCTGCGCAGGGGCTAGCAGCGCGGGGCTGCGCCGGGGCGCAGCGTGGGGCCGCGAATGGGGCGCAGCGGGGGGCTGAGTAGGGGCGCAGTAGCGTTGGGCGGCGCAGGGGCGCAGCGTGGGGCTGCGCGGGGGCGCGGTAGGGGGCCGTGCAGGGGCACGGCGCGGGGCTGCGTAGGGGCGCAGCAGCGTGGGGCTGCGCAAGGGCACAGCGTGGGGCTGCGCAGGGGCGCAGCAGCGTGGGGCTGTGCCGGGGCGTGGTATGGGGCCGTGAAGGGGCACAGCAGCGTGGGCCGCGCAGGGGCGCAGCGTGGTGCGGCGCAAGGGCGCAGCGCGGGGCTGCGCAGGGGCGAGGCGTGGGGCTGCGCAGATGCGAAGCGCGGGGCTGCGCAGGGGCGCAGCAGCGTGGGGCCGCGCAGGGGAGCAGCAGCGTGGGGCGGTGCAGGGGCGCAGCGCGGGGCTGAGCAGGGGCGCAACGTGGGGCCGTGCAAGAGTGCAGCGTGGGGCCGCATATGGGCGCGGCATGGGGCCATGCAGGGGCGGGGCGCGGGGCCGCGTAGGGGTGCAACATTATGGGGCTGCGCAGGCGCGCAGCAGCGTGGGGTTGCGCCGCGGCGCGGCATGGGGCCGCGCAGGGGCGCGGCGCGGGGCCGCGCAGGGGCGCAACTGCGTGGGGCTGCGCAGGGGCGCAGTGTGGGGCTGGGTAGGGGCGCAGCAGCGTGCGGCTGCGCATGGCGCAGCAGCGTGGGGCCGCGCAGGGGCGCAGCATGGGGCCGCGCAGGGGCGCGACAGGGGCCGTGCAGGGGCGCGGCGCAGGGCCGCGCAGGAGCGCAGCAGCGTGGGGTTGCGCAGGGGCGCAGCATAGGGCCGTGCAGCAGCGCAACAGTGTGGGGCGCGCAAGGGCGCAGCGTGGGGCTGCGTAGGGGTGCAGCGTGGGGCTGCGTAGGGGTGCAACGTGGGGTTGCACAGGGGGGCAGCGCGGTGCGGCGAAGGGGCGCAGCAGTGTGGTGGCGCAGGGGCGCGGCAGTGTGGGGCTGCGCAGGGGCGCAGCGCGGGGCTGCGCAGGGGCGCAGCGTGGGGCCGCGTATGGGCGCGGCATGGCGCCGTGCAGGGGCGCGGTGCGGGGCTGCGCTGGGGCACAACAGCGTGGGGCTGCGCAGGGGCGCAGCAGCGTGGGGCTGTGCAGGGGCGCAGCAGCGTGGGGCTGCGCAGGGGCGCAGCAGCGTGGAGCTGCGCAGGGGCGCAGCGCGGGGTTGCGCAGGGGCGCAATAGCGTGGGGCCGCGCAGGGGCTTAGCAGCGTGGGGCTGCGCACGGGCGCAGCAGTGTGGGGCTCCGCAGGGGCGCAGCGCGGGGTTGCGCAGGGGCGCAACAGCGTGGGGCCGCGCAGGAGCGCAGCAGTGTGGGGCTGCGCCGGGGCGCAACAGTGTGGGGCTCCGTAGGGGCGCAGTAGCGTGGGGCTGCGCAGGGGCGCAGCAGCGAGGGCCGTGCAGGGGCGTAGCAGCGTGGGGCTGTGCAGCGGCGTAGCAGCGTGGGCGCAGCAACCTGGGGCTGCGCAGGGGCGCAGCAGCGTGGGGCTGCGTTGGAGCGCAGCGTGGGGCTGCGCAGGGGCGCAGCTGCGTGGTGCTGCGTAGGGGCGCAGCAGCGCGGGGCTGCGCAGGGGCGTAGCGTGGGGCTTCGCTTGGGTTGTGCGTTGCGCAAAGGTGTAGTAAAGGGATGCGCATGGGCGCAGCGTGGGGCTGCGCAGGGGCGCAGCAGCGTGGGGCTGCGCAGAGCAGCCGTGTGGGGCGGCGCACTGGTGGGGGGGGCTGCGTAGGGGCGCAGCGGCATGGGGGTGCGCCGGAGCGCAGCGTGCGGCTGTACAGGGGCAGTGCGGGGCTTCGCAGGGGCGCAGCAGTGTGGGTTGGCGCAGGGGCGCAGCAGTGTGGGGCTGCGCAGGGACGCCGCGAGGGGCTGCGCAGGGGCGCAGCGTGGGGCCGCGTATGGGCGCGGCATGGGGCCGTGCAGGGGCGCGGTGCGGGGCGGCGCTGGGGCGCAGCAGCGTGGGGCTGCGCAGCGGCGCAGCAGCGTGGGGCTGTGCAGGGGCGCAGCAGCTTCGGGCTGCGCAGGGGCGCAGCAGCGTGTAGCTGCGCAGGGGCGCAGCGCGGAGCCGCCCAGGGGAGCAGCGTCGGGCTGCGCAGGGGCGCTGCGTGGGGCTGCGCAGGGGCGCAGCAGCGTGGGGCTGCGCAGGGGCGCAGCGAGCGGCGGCGCAGTGGTGGTAGGCTGCGCAGGGGCGCAACATGGGAACGCGTATGGGCGCGGCGCGGAGCTGCGCAGGGGCGCAGCAGCGTGGGGCTGCGCTTGGGCACAGTGTGGGGCTGCACAGGGGCGCAGCAGCGTGGGGTTGCGCACAGGTGTTGTATGTGGCTGCGTAGGGGCGCAGCGTGGGGCTGTGCAGGGGCGCGGCAGCGGGGGGATGTGCAGGTGCGCAGCAGCGTGGGGCTGTTCCGGGGCTTAGCAGTGTGGGCTGCGCGGGGGCGCAGTGGCCTGGGGCCGCGCATGGGCGCGGCAGCGAGGGCTGTGCAGGGGCGCAGCAGCGCCGGGCCGTACGGGGGCGCTGCAGTGCGGGGGGTTGCGCATGGCTGCAGCAGCGTGGGGATGCGAAGGGGCGCATTGTGGGGCTGCGCATGGGCGCGGCAGCATGGGGCCGTGCAGGGGCGCAGCAGCGCGGGGCCACGCAGGGGCGTGGCAGTGTGGGGCTGCGCAAGGCCGCAGCGGCGTGGGGCTGTCGTGTAGGGTAGAGGAAGGCGTGGCGTGAGGTCGGCGGGGGGTGTGGGGCCCTGCTCGACAGACAACGGTTCAGAGCTGGGCCCGTGGTGGGAGGCCGGGGGCGGCGTGGGGCGCGTGGGGGGCGTGCCGTGGAGTGGTGTGGGGGTGTGGCCTGCTACCTAGCCGTTCACTACGAGGATGTGGCGAGGAAGACGCAGGGGAACTGAGGCCGGAAAGTCTGGGGATGGGGGCTGGGGCGCTGGCGGCGGGTTATCCCCGGCTGGGATGGCCGGGGTGCCCCGGGGTCCCGTGGGGGCGGAGGCTCTGCACGTCGGCCGGGTGCGAAATCACGACGTGTGTTTCCGTCACCGAAGTTCTTAGCGTTCTACCCCAAGAACTTACCCTCCGCGGGGACTGTGGGCCGGGTCGGGCAAGGGGGATGACAATGAAGAGGAAATGGGGGGCCACGATGAGCCTGGCGGTCGGCACCTGCCCTCGGCTTGGGGGAGGCCGTTGCCCGGGGCTATTCCCTTCCTCCCGTGGCCGCGGTGCTGTGGTGGGAGGTGGTGTGGCTACCCCCCAACGGGGGGCTGTGCCCGGTGCCGTGGGTACAGACCCCCGTTGGGGGCAGGTACGAAGCGGCCGGTCGCCTCGTCCCCCCAGCACAACAGCCCGCCAGGCGCCGGTTGGCCTTTAGCGCCAGCTGTCGTGGGGGGGGGGCGCTCGGGGCATTGCGGGGCCCCTCCACTCTCCTGGCGGCCCGCACTGCCCGTACAATGCAACAAGGGGCGGCGCGGGTTCGAATCGCACGCGCGGGTCGCGCCGCCCTAGCCGGGGTGGGGGACAGGGGGGGGGGCGGGGGGGGGGTCAGGGGGCCGCGGCAGGTGGATGGAGGGTGGCGGGGGCTCGAACCGCGCACCGGCGGGCCCCACCACCCTCCGGTCGGGAGGCGCAGCTGCAAGGGTTCTGGGGGCCCCACCCAGGGGCCTTCGCCCCCCCCCGTGCGGTTTGGTGTGGGGAAGGGGAGGCAAAGGCCACTCACGGCCATGACACATGGTGCATAGGGATGGAGGTGTGACACATGCAACGCCAAGATGCGTGTGGCAGGGGGAAGGGGTGCAAGACCTGGACCCCCACCGCGTGCGGGGGGTCCTCTTGTTCGCAAGGCGGCCGTCCGTCGGCGGCTGCGGCAGCCCACCTCGGGGGCTTCGCTTTCTGAGAGAGGAGGGGCGGGAGAGTGGGGGGGGGGGCTGGGGGCACGGCGTGCACGTTTGGGGGGGGGGGGGGGGCTGGGGGCTGGTGGGTGGGTGCGCGCGCGAGGGGGACGGTGGTGCGGTGAGCTCAGCCGCAGAGCGTCACCGTGCAGCCGATGGCAGAGGAGCGGCCGTGGCTGGGCAAAGTCGGCCGGGGAGCCCAGGGCGCTCGAGGTGTCGGGGGGGGCCGCGGTCAGCGGTGGGGCCCGCACCCCGCTCGGCGGGGATGAATCCTGCCGAGCATCATCCACGGGGGCGAATCCTGGTGGAGGCGGGGGGGAGCGCCACGCCATCCCCTCGCGGCCGAACTGAACCGGGACGGGCCCCGCCGGATGGATACCGGGGGGGCGGGCGGGGCCGGGTCCGGGGCTCTGGGGCCCGGGTCCCTGGTGGTTGTGGGCCGGCGCGGGGGAGGCCGGGCGGGCCCTTGGGTTGCGGCTGGTGAGGGGGGGCGTGGAAGGGCCGGGCGGGCTCGGGGGCGAACCCCGAGAGGCCCCCGGGGGCTGGGCGAGGGCTCCCGGGGGCGGCCGTTCCTTGAGGGGGGGGGGGTTGCTCCCTGCCCGGGGGACGACGGGCGCCCCTCTTGAGCGAGGGGGGGGGAGGGCGTGTATCGCCCGGTGTAGGGCCATGTCGATTCATGGCCGCGCGGCATGGGACTATATCCCCAACCCTCTGCGCCGGAGTCCCTTTTTTGGGGGGGCTGAGGGGGAGGGGGGGGGCTCGCGGTTGTTGTGTGCACCCACCCATGCGCGGGGGGGGTCGCCGGTGGGAGCTCCGTCCGGCTTGGCCGATAAAACCCGGTGGCGTCACCTGGGCTCGTGGGCCCCTTCGAGGAAGAACCTCGGATTCGCCGGGGGGGACTCCGCTATACGTATGTATGTATGTATGTATGTATGTATGTATGTATGTATGTATGTATGTATGTATGTATGTATGTATGTATGTATGTATGTATGTATGTATGTATGTATGTATGTATGTATGTATGTATGTATGTATGCAGTGTCCTGCGTAGTGTCCGAGAGGGAAAAGGGCAGGGGAGGCAGGAGGAGGCAGGGCGGGCGTAGAGGGACAAAGGCCGCAGGCGGGTGCAGTGCGATGTGCGTGCCACAACCCCAGGGACCAAGGCACCAGGGGGCGGCAGGGTGAAGAGGGAGTGGGAGGGGTGCCTCGCGTATTGCTCCGCGAAGTGTATGCCGGGGGGGTAAAGGGAGGACGGGGACACGGAGACAGAGGGCCAGGGACCAAGGGGCCTGGGAAGGGGGGCAAGGGAGGACGAGGGAGGGCGAGCAGACAGGGGGCGGGACAGGGCTAGGGGGCCGGGGCAGAGAGAGGGGGCAAAGAGGGAGCGCTGCCTCGCAAATTGCTCCGCATCGTGCTTGCGCTGGCCGGAGGGCAGAGGGACAGAGATGGCAGGGCAGGGAAGGGGGCGTGCCACGGCGGCATGAAAGAGCGAACGTGGGGCAGGAGCAAAAAGGTGACCCACAACCGAGCCAGCCGCCTGCAGTGCGCGGGGGCACTGGACAAGGCGGGGCGCCGCAGTGTGCTGCCACAAGGCTGTCCATCCCCAAAGGTGCAGTCTCCTGCGTAGTGTCATGCAACGAGGGCCGGCAAGGACGAGGGAAGAGGGCATGAACAGGGCGAAACAGGTAGGACACTTAGGAGGCGAGCGCAGGCCGGACAGCCGGGGCAGAGAACCCTGGCCGGGGGGCAGCCGGGGCCAACCAGGGCCGCGCCCCCCGCGGCATTTGGAGTGGCTGCCCACAGCGGCGGCTCGTGCGGGGACTGTGGCAGCGGCGGGCGGCCGCAGCGTGGTGCCAACCAGCTAGGCGGCGCCGACGATAGAGGCCAGGTGCGTGCCTGCGACATGCGTGCGACTTGCCTACACAATGTCCTGCGTAGTGACAGAGGTGGCAAAGGGCATGGAGGGGAAGGGGGGGCAGGGCGGACATAGAGGGAAAAAGGCCACAGGCGGGTGCAGTGCGACGTGCGTGCCACTTGCCCAGGGACCAGGGCACCAGGGGGCAGAACGGTGAAGGGAGAGAGGGAGGGATGCCACGCGTATTGCACCGCAAAGTGTATGCCGGGGAGGTAAAGGGCAGACAGAGACAGGGAGACAGAGGGCCAGGGACACAGGGGCCTGGGAAGGGGGGCAAGGGAGGACGAGGGAGAACGGGCACACAAGGGGCAGGGCTGGGCCAGGGGGCGGGAGCAGAGGGGGGGAGCAGGGAGGGAGGGTTGCCTCGCAAATTGCTCCGCACCGTGCTCGCGCTGGCCAGAGGGCGGAGGTAAGGAAGAGGAGGCGAGAGAACAGAAGCAAGCTAAGCACGGACCTTATGCACGGCTAGTGTGAGCGGACCACGGGCAAGAACGAGGAGGGTGCCCCGCGACCAAGCTGACCGCCAGCGGCGAGCTGGGGCCCTGGACGTGCCGCGGCCGCTAGGCAGCCTGCCCGCGGAGGTATCGTGTGCGGTACAAAGTGCGTGCCACAAACCAGGAGCACAGGACACCAGGGGGCAGCAAGGGAGAGAGGGAGTGGGAGGGTTGCCTTGCGCATTGCTCTGCACCGTGCACGCCGAGGGGATAGAGGGAGGAGGGGGACAGAGAGACAGGAGGCCGGAGACCCTGCAACCAGGGACGAGGGGCGGGGCAAGGTGGGCGAGGGCGAGCAGACAGGCGGCAGGACAGGGCCAGGGGGCCGGGGCAGAGAGGGGGGCAGAGGGGGAGCGATGCCTCGCGAATTGCTCCGCACTGTGCTCCCACTGGCCGGAGGGCAGAGGGTCGGAGATGGCAGGGCAGAGAAGGGGGCAACAAGGTGCCCCACAACCGAGCGAGCCGCCCGCAGCGCGCGGGGGCACTGGGCAAGGCGGGGTGCCGCGGCGTGCTGCCACAAGGCAGCCCGCCCCCAAAGGTGCAGTGTGCTGTGTTCCTGCGTAGTGTCATGCATCGCGGGCCGGCAAGGACGAGGGAAGAGGGCACGGGCAGGGCAAAGAGGTAGGGCAATTAGGAGGTGAGCGAAGGCCGGACAGCCGGAGCAGAGAGAGGGAGCGACGAGGGAGACAGGGGCTTGCTCAGCACCAAGCGAGCACAGAGGGCGAGGCAGGGAGCACAGGGGGCAGGGTAGGGGATACTTGCCATGCGTCGTGCCGTGCGCCGTGCGCGTCCTGAAACCGACTGTGACATCGGCCAAGTGCCTCACCCCGTGCTTGCGTCGTGCTTGCCTCGTGCCTGCGACATGCGTGCAACGAAGGGAGGACGACAAGGGTGCCCCCCCCCCACCCCACACACCTCCGCCCCCCCGGGGGTGCGCACGCAGGGTAGGAGGGGCGACGACGGGTGACACACGGCACCCCCCCCCCACGCAGAGGGACAAGTGCCGCGCCTCGTGCCTGCGCCATGCTTGCGTCGTGCCTGCGACGTGCGTGCTGCAGAGGAAAGACGACCAGGGCGCCCCCCCCCCCCCCCACACACCTCCGCCCCCCCAAGGGTGGGGGAAGCAGGTAGGGGGGGGCGAAAAGCGCCCCCCCCCCAAGGACAAAGCGGCGGGGAGGCAGCGGCGAGAGGGTGCGGGACGGACCACAAGACCGTGCCCGTAGTGAGCACGCGCTGTGCAAGCCCCAGCGGGGGAACACCGGGGGTGCGTACACAGGGTAGGAAGGGCGACGACGGGAGCCACAGGGCATGCCCCCCCCCCAAGTAGAGGGACAGGTGCCGCGCCTCGTGCCTGCGCCGTGCTTGCGTCGTGCCTGCGCCATGCGTGCAACGAAGGGGTGACGACAAGGCTTCCCCCCCCCGCCCCACAGACCACCGCCCCCCCAAGGGTGGGGGAAGAAGGTAGGGAGGGGCGGACAGCGCCCCCCCCCCCCCCCAGGACAAAGCGGCAAGATGGGGAGGCAGCGGTAAGAGGGTGCGGGACGGACCACACGTCCGTGCCCGTAGGAAGCACGCGCCGTGCAGGCCCCAGCGGGGGGGGCACCGGGGGTGCGAACGCAGGGTAGGAAGGGCGACGACGGGAGCCACACGGCAAGCCCTCCCCCCCCCCTGCAGAGGGGCAAGTGCCGCGCCTCGTGCCTGCGCCGTGCTTGCGACGTGCTTACGCCAATGTTGGGTACTCTGTGTGCCTGACCCCTGGGCAGCTGCAGACGTGAACTACCATCGACAGTGGTGCCAGCAAAGGTGTGTGGTTCAAGGCTGGTGCCATGATCTTCGAGTCTTACGTCTGGATCTGCATGGGTGCCCCCGCGTTGGTGAGCGCCCAGTCCATCCTTGCCGAGTTGGCCAGCCAAGTTGTCGTGATGGGTGCCATCGAGGCTCACTGTGTGAACGGTGGTCCATACGGTGGACGGGACCATGATCTGGTGTCCCCTAGTGGCTAGCAAATTGACCCTCTGGGTTTGGCCGACTACCCTGACACGGCTGCCGAAATGAAGGTGAAGGAGAACAAGAAGGGCCGATTGGCGATGCTCTCCTTGTTGGGCTGCTAGGTGCAGGCTGCCGTCACCGGCCAAGGCCCTGTTGAGCACTGGGCCTCCCACAATGCTGAGCCGTTTGCGGTGAACGGGTTGACCCTTGAGATTGTCGGCCAGTAGACGCCGTCTGTGGCCATGTTCACAGATGCTGGGAAGCAGAAGGAGCCCCAGGTGGATTTGTCGGACTGGTGTGGTCCTCACCGCAAGAGGTGGTTGGGCCCCAACGCTGCGGACAGCAATGTCCCTGACTACATGACCGGTGAGTACCCTGGTGACTACGGTTGGGGCAGCGCGGGGCTTGCTGCGGGCCCCAAAGCCTTCGAACCGGCACGTGGGTAGCATCGCCATCTTCAATCTCGTCTTGTGCCCATGCTTGCTGCTTTGTTTCTTGGTTGCTGCAGTGCTGCACCCCTAGGAGTTGTGCTTGCTTGTTGCAGTGCTGCAGCTCTGCCATGCCTGGACCCTTACCCCCGGCGAACAAACGGGCCAGCGCTCGTCGCCGTTGCTAATGCTAACGCTCTGCAGTTGCCACTGCCCCCAAAGCCTGGTTGGCCGGTATCCCCGGTCCTCTCGGTCCTCCGTCAAGCTGTGGGCCACCTCAGGCAGCCCTGGGACCCACGGGATCGAGCGAGGCAGGAACCACCTGTCGGCGCGAGATGCCCGGTAACACCAGTAGACGGCATGATAAGTGGTCATGACTATGACTATGACTATGTATGTATGTATGTAACTATTTTTTTTCGATGTCTTGCAGAATTATGTGATGGATCCCCCCCGGCGACCAGGCGCCGCGGGGGGTACAGTGAAACCCTGGCCGGGGGGCAACCGGGGCCTACCAGGGCCGCGCCCCCCGCGGCATTTGGAGTGGGTGCCCGCGGCGGCGGCTCCTGCGGGGGCTGCGGCAGCGGCGGGCGGCCACAGCGTGGAGCCAGCCAGCCCGACGACGCCGCCGATAGGGGCCAGTTGCGTGCCTGCGACATGCATGCGACATGCCTACACAGTGTCCTGCGTAGTGTCCTGCGTAGTGTAGAGAGGGGAAAGGGCAGGGCAGGGAGGGAGAGGCCAGGTGCGTGCCTGCGACATGCGTGCGACTTGCCTACAAAGTGTCCTGTATAGTGTCCCGCGAAGTGTAGAGAGGGAAAAGGGCAGGGGAGGGAGGGGGAGGTAGGGCGGGAGTAGAGGGCCAAAGGCCGCAGGCGGGTGCAGACGGGACCAGGGCACCAGGGGGCGGCAAGGTGAAGAGGGAGTGGGAGGGGTGCCTCGCGTATTGCTCCGCGAAGTGTATGCCGGGAGGGTAAAGGGAGGACGGGGACAAAGAGACAGAGGGCCGGGGACCAAGGGACCTGGGAAAGGGGGCAAGGGAGGACGAGGGAGGGCGAGCGGACAGGGGGCAGGACAGGGCCCGGGGGCCGGGGCAGAGAGAGGGGGCAAAGAGGGAGCGCTGCCTCGCGAATTGCTCCGCATCGTGCTCGCGCTGGCCGGAGGGCAGAGGAACGGAGAAGGCAGGGCAGGGAAGAGAGCGTGCCACGGCGGCATGAAGGGGCGAACGTGGGGCAGAAGCACATAGGCGCCCCACAGCCGAGCGAGCCGCCCGCAGTGCGCGGGGGCACTGGACAAGGCGGAGCGCCGCGGCGCGCTGCCACAAAGCGGTCCACCCCCAAAGGTGCAGTGTCCTGCGTAGCGTCATGCAACGAGGGCCAGGTGCGTGCCTCGGACATGCGTGCGACTTGCCTACGCAGTGTCCTGCGTAGTGTCCTGCATGGGGTAGAGAGGTAAAAGGGCGGGGGAGGGAGGGGGAGGCAGGGCGGGCGTAGAGGGACAAAGGCCGCAGGCGGGTGTAGTGCGACATGCGTGCCACAAGCCTAGGGACCAGGGCGCCAAGGGGCGGCAAGGTGAAGAGGGAGTGGGAGAGGTGCCTCGCGTATTGCTCCGCGATGTGTATGCAGGGAGGGTAAAGCGAGGACGGGGACAAGGAGAGAGAGGGCCAGGGACGCAGGGGCCTCGGAAGAGGAGCAAGGGAGGACGAGGGAGAACGAACACACGAGGGGCAGGGCTGGGCCAGGGAGCGGGAGCAGAGGGGGGCAGCAGGGAGGGAGGGTTGCCTCGCGAATTGCTCCGCACCGTGCTAGCGCTGGCCGGGGGGCGGGGGTAAGGAAGAGGAGGCGGGAGAAAAGAGGGAGGGGGACAGAGAGGAAGGTGGCCGGAGACCCTGCAACCAGGGACGAGGGGCAGGGCAAGGCGAGAGAGGGCGAGCAAACAGGGGGCAAGACAGGGCCAGGGGGCCGGGGCAGAGAGATGGGCAGAGAGGGAGCGCTGCCTCGCGAATTGCTCCGCACTGTGCACGCGCTGGCCGGAGGGCCGAGGGACCGAGAAGGCGGGGCAGGGAAGGGGTTAACAGGGTACCCCACAACCGAGCGAGCCGCCCGCAGCGTGCGGGGGCACTGGGCAAGGCGGGGTGCCGCGGCGTGCTGCCACAAGGCAGCCCGCCCCCAAAGGTGCAGTATGCTGTGTGCCTGCGAAGTGTCATGCAACGAGGGCCGGCAAGGACGAGGGAAGGGGGCACGGGCAGGGCGAAAGAGGTAGGACACAAAGGAGGTAAGCGAAGGCGGGACAGCCAGAGCAGAGAGAGGGGGCGACGAGGGTGACAGGGGCATGCTCAACGCCGGGCGAGCTCAGAGGGCGAGGGAGGGAGCAGAGGGGGCAGGGTAGGGGATAGTTGCCATGCGTCGTGCCGTGCGCCGTGCGCGTCCAGAAACCGACTCTGACCTCAATCATGCGTGTGTCATGTCACGTCAACCAAGCCTGGAGCCAGAGGCAGGAAGTGTCACCGGGGGACGGGCACCTGCGGCGCCATCCGTAGGGCCTCCCGTGCGGTGACCCAACCTGTGGCGCAGAGGGGACACGCGGCAGTGGCGCCATCCACTGGACCCCCTGCGCCTGTTGCGGTAAGTGTGACGCAAAGGGGACGGGCACCAGCGGCGCCATCCGGTGGGCCCCCTGCGGCAGCGATTGTGCTGATCTGATTAACTAGGTGGCCAGGGGATGCCACAAATGAATCCCCCGCCCGTCTCCCCGCGTCTCTGCCATAGGACCTCAGGGGCCTCCATCGCGCTCGGGGGTGGCAGAGGCCCGGGGGACGAGAGCGCCCGGCCGCTTTGTAGCCGCCACTTCCAGCGGACTGATACCACGGCACCGGTATCAGGCCGCTCGGAAGTGGATACACGGGCACCAGGGAGAGAATGGGCAGTCGGCCCCCCCCGGGCTGTTGGGTGCCGAAATAGGGGCCCTCCCCTCGACCAGGGCGGCGGATGGCGCAAGAAGCCTTCAAGGCGTACGGTAAGTCCTCCCCGCTGCCCGCACTTCCTCATCATCCGTTTCCACCCGGGTACGTACCTCCTCCAGTAAGTATGGGCACAGGAGGGAGCAGGCACGGGACACTGAGCACCATGCGGAGACGTGGCGACTACCGCCAAGGGGCAACAGCGGCTGGTGATCCTGGGGTGCGGAGCCTAAACCATGGAGAAGGGCGGGAAGGCCCAAGGGGAACCCCCCCCCCCCCCGCCGCAGCCAAGTGCCTCACCCCGTGCTTGTGTCATGCCTGCGTCGTGCCTGCGACATGCGTGCAACGAAGGGGAGACGACATGGGCGCCCCTCCCCCCCCACCCACCCCCGCCCCCCCGAGGGCGGGGGATGCGGGTAGGGGGGGGGGGCGAAAAGCGACCCCCCCCCCCCGAGGACAACGCGGCATGGTAGGGAGGCAGCGGTAAGAGGGTGCGGGACGGACCACACGACCGTGCCCGAAGAGGGCACGCGCCGTGCAAGCCCTAGCGGGGGGACCACCGGGGGTGCGAGCGCAGGGTAGAAAGGGCGACGACGGGAGCCACAAGGCATGCCCCCCCCCCCCCTGCAGAGGGACGGGTCCCGCGCCTCGTGCCTGCGCCGTGCTTGCGTCGTGCCTGCGACATGCGTGCAACGAAGGGAAGACGACAAGCCCCCCCCCCCCCACACACCTCCGCCCCCCCAAGGGTGGGGGATGAAGGAAGGGAGGGGCGGACAGCGGCCCCCCCCTCCCGAGGACAAAGCGGCAAGATGGGGAGGCAGCGAAGAGAGGATGCGGGACGGACCACACGACCGTGCCCGAAGGAAGAACGCGCCGTGCAAGCCCCAGCGGGGGGGGCACTGGGGGGGCGAACGCAGGGTGGGAAGGGCGACGACGGGAGCCACGCGGCATGCCCCTCTCCCCTGCAGAGGGACAAGTGCCGCGCCTCGTGCCTGCGCCGTGCTTGCGACGTGCGCCGGAGGACGGACAGCGAAGGCGCCCCCCTCCCCCACCCCCTTCTCCCCCACCAACCAAGGAAAGGGGCGAGGACAGCGAGGAGGTGGCGAGAGGATATGGGGGGGGGGGGCAGAGGACGGACCGACGTGCCAGGGGAAGAGACGGGCGGCGAGCGGTGAAAAAAAAACAAAAAAAAAACAACCACGAACAAAGCGTACCAACGCGCCACAGGAAGAAAGCGAGAAGACGGGGACCAAAACCGCGGCGAACGGGGGGAGGCCGGGGTGACATGGGCCCGCATGGGACGCTGGTGAAGTACCCGGCCACGCGGATATGGGGGCCCCAAAGGGAAACCCCCCCCCCCACCGCTTCGGCCACGCCCTGTGCTTGCGTCGTGCTTGCCTCATGCCTGCCGCATGCGTGCTACAAAGGGAAGACGACAAGGGCGACAAGGGGGATGACGGTAGCGGGATGCGGACCACCCCCTCGAGGACACCGCGGCAGGGTGGGGAGGCAGCGGAAAGAGGGTGCGGGACGAACCACACGACCGTGCCCAAAGGGAGCACGCGCCGTGCAAGCCCCAACGGGGGGACCACCGGGGGTGCGACCGCAGGAAAGGTAGGGTGACGACGGGAGCCACACGGCAAGCCCCCCCCCCCCAGCAGAGGGACAAGTGCCGCGCCTCGTGCCTGCGCCGTGCTTGCGACGTGCTTACGCCGGAGGACGGACAGTGAGGACGCCCCCCCCCCCCACCCCCTTCTCCTCCACCCACCCAAGAAAAGGGCGAGGACAGCGAGGAGACAGCGAGGGGACATGGGGGGGGGCACATGACAGACCGAAACCCCGGGGGGAGAGACGAGAGGCGAGCAAAAAAAAAAAAAGAAAAAAAAAACAAACAACAAAGAACACCCACACGCCAGAGCAGGGGCAAACAACAGGGGCAGACGGGACATGGCGGGAGCCACGAATCACGGCAAGGGGCGCGGGAAAGGGGGACGCCCCTTGGGACGAAAGCTAGGAGGCAGGGACCAATGCCGCAACGAACGGGGGGGGGGGGCGGGGTGACAAGAGCCCGCAAAAGACGCTGGTGAGGTACCCGACCTCGGGGGTTTGGGGGCCCCCCCGGTGTCCGTATCGGCCCCACCTGAGCGCAGGCAATAAGGTGGGTTACGCCCGGGACCGTTGGCCAGCGGCCCGAGGTGGCACCGGCCTGGGGGGGTGGCCAATGGGCCTGACCAAGAGCACTCCCCACGGCACGTACTGGGGTTCTTGTCCTGTGAGGGGATGCGGGTAGGGCACACCGTCCATCGGGGTAGGCAAGAGACGCGCCTATCCCGCAAGGACTCCCCAGAGACCCACAGTGTGACCGACCCCGGTGTGGGGAAGGGCCGACGTAACTGGTTACGACGAAGGTCCATTTGTACGGAGCGGGTACAAATGGACGGCCCGTACAACAGAGTTACACCCTGACGGAGGGTGCATGCATCGGCCCCCCCGTGGGGAAACTCCCGGAGGGACGGACCAGAGCTAGCGTCGGGCGCCCCCCCCCCCGACCCTGCCTGGCAACAAGCCCACCAACAACCAGGTTGGACCTAGGGGCACACCTAGGGGGCAGAAACCGGGGGCAAAGGAACACGGAAGGGAAGGGGGGGGGTGCGCGAGAGGGTTGGGCAACTGTGTCGTGCGAAGTGTCGTGCATCGTTAAGCCAGCAGCGGGCGGGACGGGCCACAGAGTCCACCCGTTCTCCCGTGTCCATAGCTCACACAGCCCTCGTTAGCTAAATGTCGCTATCTGTCCCCACCAATCCCGCGGAGTTGCCAGCCTTTCGGCGACGTGCCCAGCGCCTGGTAGACACAGTGTCTGATCTCGTCAGATACGGGCCGCACACGTATGCGGCGTTCCAGGCGCGCGTGGACGCGGACCGTCCGGCCAGGGACAACGGATGGGACCACTTCGTGGACGTCTGCTTGCGGCAGATGTTGGCCCGCGATCCCCACCCGTACAACGCGCCTGACGTTCAGGCGCGGTTCGCAGCGGGCACGGTGCCGTTCGGGGTGCACCTGCTCAACCGACTACTCCGATGTCTACAAGATCTCGGGCAGCTCGAGGACGCGCAGCGCGGGCGGCCCCCAGTGGGATCGGCGGGGCGGCCGGGGTATGCGGCGCCGGGTGCGTTTCCGATGCCGCCGCCCCCAGGCCTCGGGCCCATGCCCATCCCTCCCTTTGGGGCTCACCACCACCACCAACTCCATCTCCATCACCTACTTCATCACCCCGTCGGGTTCCCCGTGATGCAGCATCACTTCCCACACCAACACGTACACCCAGCGGCTGTGCCACAGCTCCCCGTCCACCTTCACCATCACCATCACCTAGCGGCTGTGCCACAGCACCCCGTCCACCTTCACCATCACCATCACCATCACCGTCCGCACCAGCATGTGGAGTACCCGCATCCCCTGCCCCAGCAGCACCCACGGCCGCCTCAGCACACAATACCGGTGCCGGTACCGGTACCGGTGCCTGCGCCGGGGCGGGGCGCCCAGCAGCAGGGGGTGTCGCAAGGGGAGGCACGTGGCGTGCCCCCGGGCGAGGCGAGGAGAATGGGGGCGCCTGCGGCTGCGCCACCCCTGGCGGTGCCCCAGCCGGGGCTTACCGCGGCGGGGTCACCACCGCGGACGGTCCAGGTGCCGGACCCAGCCGTGCCGCGCGGAGCCCCGCCCGTGGTGCCGACGGGGCCTGAGCCGGTGGTGCCGGGTGGTGGTCCGCCCCCGACGCGTGGGATGCAGGGCGCGTCCCCCATGGGGAGGCCTATGGCAGGGGAACAGGCGGGGGATGCACCGCAGGAGGCGGCAGTGGCCGGCCCGCGAGACATCAGCGAGCTGCTCGCGCAGGCCCTGGAGGCGCGGGACAGCCGCGGGGAGCGATGGAGCCGCGCCGGAAGGGGCTGACGCCAGCGAGCTGATAGCGCAAGCGCTCACGGCTGTCGCCCCGGGGGCGGAAGGGGCCAAGGAAGCTGTCGGAGGCCGTTGCTTTGGGGGGACAAGAAGCGGGGCGAGGTGTGCCGGAGGCGCAGACACCGGCGGAGGGCGGCGGGGTTGTGGAGCCCAGTGGGAGGTGTGCCAAGGGGGAAGGAGCGGAGGACTGGATGTGGGAGTGGCGGGAGTGGCGCCAGGTGGCACCCGGTGAGCCGTGTCCGGCGGGGCTGGCGTACAGCATGGACCTCCATGCGGGCACCAGCTGGGCCCGGCTGCCCGCCAACCTACGGGCACGGCTGGACGCGGCGGAGGCGGCAAGGGGCGGAGGCGCTGACGAGCGGCCTCTGGCGCCCTTCCCGCCGCGGCCGGACACGCCGCCGGCGATGGTCGCGGCCCCAGAAGGGGCGGAGGGAGAGCAGGAGGCGGAGGACGAGGGGGACGAGGAGGCGTACGGGCCCGGCTAGTCGGCGCTGGCCCTCATGTATGAGGACGACGCCGGGCCCGACGTCTACGCCGGCATGGACGAGGACCCGGCCAACGCGCCGCTGCGGCCCATGCCCACTGCGGTGCCGCCCCCTCCTTTGGGGAGCTGTGAGCGGCGGCAATGCAGGTACCATGCGGCCGAGGGTGCCCACAGGCACATCCTCATGGGCACGGGGCAGCGGGAGGCAGGGATGCTGGCGAGCGCCCTAGAGCGCTACGAGCTCCAGCGCCCAGGGCAAGTCGCCCGGGAGGTGGCCCTGGTGGCAGCGTCCCCGGACGACGGCCAGGTCCGCTGTGTCCAACTGGGGGACGCGGCGGTACTGGGTCACCACCCCGGTGATGTCCGGGCGGCCCAGCCCCAGGAAGGCCTCCCCCTGTCGGTGCGCTTGTCCGTGGGGCGCCTGCTGGACGAGGCAGGGCTGGAGGACGTGCGGCGGGACGAAGGCCTGTACGTGGCCTTGTGGCGAGGTGGGGCTGACGCTTGGCGTCGCGAGCAGGCCGTGCGGCCCCTCACACCCCAGGCGCTGGGGTCCCATGCGCTCCTGGTGGCGGTGCACCCCGAGGGTGCAGAGGTCATGTTCGGCGCGGACCGCCTGCTGCTGACCGGGGATGGGGCGGTCCTCGTCCCCACCTCCAGCAGCTACCGCCTTGAGAGCCGCGGCGGTGACCTCAAGCTGCTGGTGGTGTTGGGCACGCGCCTCGACGAGAGCGCCGCCCCCCAGGGGTCCGAACACGCGGTCCCGGTGGGGGGTGATGAGGAGGCAGGCGGTGACGGCGATGAGGTGGGGCAGGAGCAACCCACGGGGGAGGAGCAGCAGCAGGATCAACCGGAGGTGGCCGGGGAGGAGGTGGACGTGCAGGCCATTGTGGCGGCGGCCCTGGCGAAGTTCACGGATGCGGCGGGCCCGCCGCCGACGACGGAGGCACTGGAGGAGGAGGACCAACGCAGGAGGAGTGAGGAGGCACAAGTCGCCATGGAGCGAGACGAGGAGCCGGAGTTCAAGGGTGAAGAGGCACAGAGCGCCGTGGAGCAGGACGAGGAGCTGGAGATCGTGGGGGCGAAGGAGGCGCCTTAGGTGGGTGCACGGGAGCTGGGAGTGGCAGACAGGGCTGGGCCGAAGACGGGGGAGGTGGAAACCTGCAGGCACTGGGCCAAGGGGTGGTGCATGCGGGCAGATGCCTGCCGGTTCGCCCACCCCCAGCCGCCGGTGCCGCGGGGAGTACCCCAGGAATTACTCCTAATCCTCCAGGCCATGGCCCGTGTGGGGGCCCTCAGC
Source organism: Eutreptiella sp. 'Long Island Sound 2002' (assembly GCA_964036045.1). Lineage (NCBI taxonomy): Eukaryota > Euglenozoa > Euglenophyceae > Eutreptiales > Eutreptiaceae > Eutreptiella > Eutreptiella sp. 'Long Island Sound 2002'. The sequence goes on along the minus strand of OZ038381.1, from coordinate 124,957,197 downwards.
CTGGACCGCAGCCAAGACCACGGCCGGGGCCACGGAACGTTGCTGCAGGAAGCGGTGGTAAAGGCGCAAGGAGGAGGACTCCCAGCGGTGGGGTATGCGGTGGAGAGTGGGGGCCTGACCGAGTGGGCAGTGGCGTTGCCATGTGGCATGGCGGCCCTGCTCACTCCGTTCCCGGCGGTCCGTGGAGGGACGTGGTCACCGTCCAGGAAGCCAATCTGGGGTGGGTGTGCACGTGGCACACACATCGTGCCGGCATGGATCCTCGCGAGTGGCAGGCTAAGGCGGTCGTGACGTACCTGTCCTGGTCGTTGCCGGCATCGCCGGGTGCGTGGGCGCAGTGGTGGGACAGGGCGCTCAGCTGGGCGAGGGATGGCAGTGCTGTGGCGGCCTGCCCTGACCTCCCGCTCGAGCCCGTCTCGGTCCAGCCGTGGACTGTCTCCTTGCATCTCCCCACGGTGGTGGCTCGTCTTGCGGCCACAGACCCGGAGGTCTCGCTGCTGGGAGACCGAGAGGGGCCAGGGCTTCGCCTGGGCCAGAGGCTGGAGGTTCGCACTGCCCGCCTCCCCAGCCCTGTGGACGGGGACATCCTGGAGGGACTCCAGTTCACGCGGGCTGGCGGGGCTGATGCGTGGACCGCTGTCCATCGCCAGCTCCCAGACGCTAGGCCCCAGGTGTACCGGCCCCCTGGTCACGAGCGTCTGGTGGGAGTGGAATGGCGCGTGTGGGCCGCCAACAGCCCGTGCCCGCCGGTGGTGGTCCTGCCCAGGAGAACCAGCCACCCCAGCAGGGAGACCGTGGCGGTCTTGTGGGGATGGGTGGCGGTCCGTGGGAATGATGGCCACGTCTTCACTGCCCCACAGGGGAAGGTGATCGAGACCGACGGGGGGACAGCGTTGCAGCTCACGGCAGAGCCCCTGACCACGCATGTTGTGGTGGCCGTCCTCCAGTGGGGAGCAAACAAGCCACAGCCGTGGCGCGATCCGGTCGCTAGGGCTGTCTGGCGAGACCTGCCGGTCCTTAAGGCCGCCGTCTGGTCAGGAGGAGCAGGGCGGCATCTCCCGGGCGCACTCCCCTGGCTGCGGGACTGCGGAGACGCGTCTCCCCCACCGGCGGAGTTGCGGGGCGCCCTGGAGCACCTGTACTCCAAGCCCAGGCACCAGTTCCTGGTGGCCGCAGACCATGGGGTGGAGCTCAGCGACGACGTGGTCGCGCTGGCGGCCGACGTGGTGCAGTGCCTAGCCCCCCACGCCATGATGCTCCCGAGGCAGGGGTGGGAGGGCCAGAGGCACGACCAAACCCCGGCTGCCCTCCTCATCGCGAGGTACGTCGAGCTGGGGGGCTCGGAGGCGGTGTACCTCGACCGGTCGGAGACGCCGAACATGCGGCACTGGACGGCCCACCACCTCGTGGCCCTTGACATGCGGTTGACTGTGGACCCGCTGGGCCGGCCTGCGGTGTCGGGGGCCCCGCCCCAGTGGCCGCACACATGGGACATGGCGGTCCGGACGATGCGCATGGCACCCAGGGGCCAGAGGGCGGGGTGGCCGGGTGCAGAGCATCTGCTGGCGGAGGCCCGGGCGGCACAGGTGCAGCAGCCAGCCGGCAACACCAAGGACTGTGGCGTGTGCGCCCTCATGTCCGCCGTCGGTACCCTCCTCAGGGTGCCGAGGCCGGGCAACCTACTGTCCGCGCTGGACAGGCGGTGGGTGGCGGCGGTGGTCCTCAACAGGGACATGGGGCCCATCGCGCGTCTGCCGTCCCTGGGGGAGCTGCCTGCAGCGGTGTTGGATGCCCTCTGGCGCCCCGCACGCCCCTGGACCTAGCGGAGTTCCGCACAGCGTGGGGCTGCCCGGGGCGCGCATGCAACGTGCCCTGCTGTGTATGGCGGCGGCAGCGGACGGGGGGATGTCCATGCTGGCGACGGTGTCCCTGCAGCACGTGCAGGACGCGATGCAGCAGCAGCGGATGCATGCCCCCCAGCCGTGGGAAGAAAGCGCCAAGCGGTGGCTGCGGGTGGAGAGCGTGCCTTCCACCCATACGGTGGGCGTGGCGGATATGGGGCGGCTGGTGGTGTTGGAAGGAGCGGAGTATTGGGCCTGTGTTCGGGTCGAAACAGGGGGACTGGAGTGGGTCGTAGTCACCGCGTGCCGGCTCAAGAGGCAGCAGTCCAGGGGCCCGGCCTGCTACCGGGTGTTCCGGAAATGCCTCAGGGAGCTGGGGCCAGTGCGCAGGGCACACAGGTGCACGGCCGAGGACATCCCGCCGGCGCCGGCGGTCTTCGTGGAGGTCACACGACCGCCGGCGATCCAGGGGCAGGACATCTGGCCCATAGCCCCGAGCAACATGTGGCAGGCTGAGCATGCAGCTGTCATGTGCAGGGCGCTGCAGGGTCACGCAGCGGCCCTCCCCAGGGCCCCGGCAGCGCAGTCCTCCAGCAACAGGCCGGCAGCCTCGCTGGCACTTCTGCATAGCGTGTCGAGGGCGTGGTGCTGGGTTGTGGCGGCATTGGAGCCCCACTCCTCGGCGCTGCGCCTGTACGATCGCGGAGAGGGCACGGTGCTCAGGGTCCGCCCCGCCGATGTGGAGGCCCTGCACCTTAGTGCACTGAGTGGCGAAGGGGGCGAGGCGCTGTACCTCCAAGGGACCGTGGCAGGCGCGGCCGCGACACGCTTCCGCCGGCAGAGCGGAGGAGATGCCCTCCGCCTGGTCATGGCGGAGAACATGGGGCCGTGGCTCCGGGCGTTCTCCGCGTCCAATGGAAGGTCGAGGGCGACCGGGAGAAGTTCGCCGATGCGTGGCGCCGCTGAGTGGAGGAGCAATTTCCTGGGGGGGGAATGCTGCACCTGCCGCAGCCCCCAAGCGTGCCACCGGTACGGCCTGCGGCACCCCCGGCCGCGGCGGCGAGGCAGGCCCCGAAAGCGGCGCCCAAGCTGCCGCCCAAGAGGGGCCCGCCGCCTCCGTATGGCGGCTATACCAACATTCGGTACGTGCTGCAGCACTTCGGTGGCGACTTGGCCACGGAGCAGCGTGGGACCAAGACGATTAACGTCTGCCCCGGGTCTCGGCTGGATGGGGCTGGTCACTGCACATGGAAACCTGGCACGCACTGCCGGCCTACCCACCTCCGCCCCAAGGACCTGCTGGACCACATCCAGCGGGACCATGCGACTGATCCGGCGCAAGGGGACCAGGCGCTGGCCATGCTGGCTGGCGTTATGCCGGGGGGCCAGGCGGGGCCTTTCGCGTCGGCCCAGGCAAGGTCTAGAGCGCTCACGCTGCCCACGGGTGCCCGCCGTGCGGCGGAGCGCGGGGCGTCGCCGTCGGCGGCACGATCTGGAGCGATTGGGTCTGCAGCACGGCGTGGGGCAGTGACTTCTACGGGGAGTACGGCGGCAAGTACATCCGGCGGGCAGGCAGAGGGGGAGCCCGCCGCATGTGTCGGGTCTCAGCAGACGACGACCGCCTCGGGCGGAGGCCCACGGGGACAGGGGCCACCTCGCCGGCCGCCCGCGCCGGATGCGGGTGGTCCCCCTGAACCTGCTGGTGGCCCCCCTCCGTCTGGTGATCCGGATCCGGCGGGGGGCCCCGACCACACGTGCAGCCATGAAGGGGCCCCGCCTCCGACACCCGAGCGGCGGTGTCTTGGAACGTCCAGGGCTCGATGCGGGGGGACGGCGTACCAGTGGCCCCAGGTATGCTCGACGGTGAAGCGGTGGCGGCGGGCATCATGAAGGCCGAGGGTGCCATCCTGGGCCTATTCTAGGAGACCGGCCTGCAGGACCCTCAGGGTGTGGTGCACTCGGAGAATCAGTGGCGTCACCACGGGTATCATGCGTACCCAGGGGTGGATGCCCAGGCAGCATCGGCGGCAGCGGTGCGCGGCGGGCTCTTGATTGCCCTTCGGGCGGACGTGTTTGCCGCGGAGGAAGTTTGAGACGTCGTGGACATCGTGCCGGTCAAGGCCATGGCCCTCGATGTGGTGACCGCAGGTGGCACCCTCACGGTCATCAACGTCCACGGCCCGGGTAGCGGCGGCGACTCTTGGGCGTCTAAGGCGTCCTTTTGGGCTGACGTGGCCATGTACGCGGCGGCCAAGAGCGCGGGTGGCACCAGGGCCTTGCTCCTCGGAGGGGACTTCAACGTGTGGCTGGAGTCCCCGTGGCACCCCACCACGAGGAGGTTCCAGGCCCTGTGGGAACAGTGTGGTTTCCAGAAGGCAGGCCCGGAACGGGAGGAGGACAGGAGGCCCACGAGGGCACGGCACCGACTGGACTCCTTCCTTCTAAACTCGTCTCTGGTCCCATGGGCAGCGCATGAGCGCCCACACTTGGCGCCGGGGCGGTCTCCAGCGTCGCTGGGGTCGGATCATGGCCCTTTGGTCCTGGACCTCCCGCTGGCGGTGGCCGGCAAAGAGAGGGTCACCAGGATGGCCTACTCGCACGCCCAAGGCAGGCTGCATGCCATACGCCCGGCCTCCCCGGGGGTTCGTGAGGCGGCGGCGGCAGTACTGCCGAAGGCCTGCGGGGATCGGCGGCTACAGGCGTGGCTCTCGTCGGACCAGAACACTGCCACCATGGGCACGTCGGAGGTGCAAGCGGTCTTTGACCTGCTCTACGCCTTCCGTGATGACGTGTCCAGGGTCACGGGAGTGCGCATGCCATCAGGCGTGGACCCGCAGTACCCGTACGGGCAGGCGGAGACGGAGGCGTCTTTGGCCCAGGTCCTCTCGGATCAGCAGCCCCTGGCCTGGCGCGCCCATCAGCTGTGGCAACGGGACGCGGCGGCGGCCGGACTCCACTCCCAGGAAGCGACTGCCCTGCTACAGCACCTCCGGAGCGTGGACCCCGACCTGTCCCCCGCCTCCGTGCAGGACCTACGTGCCGCGTTGGACCAACAGCTCCACCAGCCAGAGACACGCGTGGAGGAGCTGCGGGCTGTCCTCAGGAGCAACAGGCGCCGGTCCATCAAGGACTATTGGCGGGGCAGGGTACCGGATCTGCAGCTCCGATGGACGGCGATACGGGGGGCCATCAACGTGGTGAACTATGCCGTGTCAAACCTATGGTCCGTACGCGTCCGCGAGTCGGAGAAGGTGCTCTTGGAGGCCTCGGACATCATTGGTGAGGTCCAGAGGTATTAGGAGGCGCTGTACGCCAAGCGGCCAGTGAACCTGCCGGCCTTCGAGCGGCTGGTCCGGGCCCACATTGCCAAAGGGGTGCCGGAGGAATGGAGGTCGGTACAGGACTACACCCTGCAGGACCTTAAAGACGCCGTGAGGTAGGCCGTGGCGGACGACAAAGCTCCGGGGTCCAATCGGGTCACGGCTGCCCTCATAGCAGAGCTGCTTGAACCGGTGCAGGGGCTCCTGGTGCACGCGTACAGGGCTATCCTACGGGGTGCGGACGTCCCGGAGTCCTGGCACGAGGCCATTATCTGGCTGATGCCCAAGGGCACAGCCACGGGCAACCTGGACGAGTACAGGCCGATAGCGCTGGGGCAGCAAGACATGCGAATGCTCATGACTCCCCTCATGCGGAGGTTCACAGCTGTCCCGGCACGCAAGGGACTGGCTGCGGACTGGCAGTTGGGAGCAATGCCGGGCTCCACGGCGGCTGCCCCGGTGTTGCTGGCCCAGCGCAGGCTGCAGCGTGGGCTGGAGGAAAACCACGTCCTGGCCTTCGATGTGTCAAAAGCTTTTGACACCGCGCCGCACGGGGCGCTGGTGCTCCTCCTGCGCCACATGGGAGTCCCGGAGGAGCTCATCAAGCTCTTCCACACCCTCAGCTGCGGGTCTCTGGTGCGCATCGTCACCGCGCACGGCCCGACGCCGAGCTATCGGCTCCACAGGGGCCTGCTGCAGGGCAGTGCGGAGAGCGCTGTGCTCTACCTCCTCCTCTTGGAGCCTCTCCTGCGGAGCCTCGCCTGCAAGGCGCGGGGAGATGCTCGCCATGCGGTGCCACCCCTGGTGGAGGCGTACTGTGATGACCTCCTGGTGATAGCGCACTCCCTGCCGCAATTCCTGGAGTATGCAGCGGCGATAGCGCGGTATCTCACGGACATGGGCATGTCCCTCAACGTCGGCAAATGCGCCTATGCCAATACTGCTCGCATCCATTCGATTATGGTGTGCCTGAGCCCAGGGAACACGGCGGCCCCATGGGTATGCTTACGTGCCAAGGGCAGGGTACCGTACTTGGGCCTGCGCCTCGATCCCAGGGGGGTGGCGACCATGAAGGAGAAACATGTACTCCGGTGTGAAGCTCTGCTGGGCTGGTGCAAGAACACGTTGGGGCCGGCGTCGGTGCCTCATGAGGTGATGGCGGCTGTGGTTGGAGGCATCGTGCGGTACGCGGCTCCCTACCTGTCCGACACGGCGGAGGCGGTGATCAAGCTGAATACTGCCATCAAGGCTGCAGCCCTGCAATTCGAGAAGCTGCCCAAGGACCTGTCCAACGTGGCGGTGCGGTCGGGTCATGGGTTACGGTTGGCGGATGTCCAGGTTATCTGCCGCGACTCCGTCGTGGCGACCATTGCTCAGCTCACCCACCACAGGTCGACAACAGTCCGGGATGAGCTGCGGGCCATGCTCCGGGACATGCACGTGCAGTACGGAGTGTGCGGGCAGTTCATGGTGCCCTCTGCGTCATTCGCCACGCACGCTGGCAATACGTGGGTGGACAGGGTACTCCGGGCGATGGGGACGTTGCGCCCAGGACTTCTCATGCCATCGTCGGTGTACCCGTGTGTACACGCCCATCTGCCGCGAGTGCAGTGGGCGGGGCGGAAGTGGGTGTCCCAATCCTATTCCTTCAAGGGTAGAGACATCTGCGTTCTCTCGGGGCCCCGCACAGATGCGACGGTACAGTCCCTGACTGATCCCGCAAATGACCTCCTGCATGCGCGGCCCCCCTGTCCTGCACCTGGGCACTGGGCTATCCAGCTTCAGGAGTGTCATGAGGACCACCTGCACCTTCCGCACGCAGGAGTAGGGCCCCATCAGCCGGACCACGTGTGGTTCACGGGGCTCCGCGACGTCTTCCGGGCGCAGCTGCCTAGTCCGTTGACTCACTGGCTAATACACCCGGTGCGCCGAAAGAAGGCCAGCAAACGCAATAAACAGTCCACTGCGGGGGACGTGTATGTGGTGGGCGGATACAGGGAGGAAGGGTGGGACCCAGCCAACCGGGGGCTGTCCATGCCGTTCGTCCCGCTAGCCGCCCTCCTGTTTCTATTGGGGGACGTCTTTGAGGGTTACCAGCAGCAAGACGATCCGGCGTCCGTCCCCCTACTCACTCCTCACGCCGGGGGCGGCATAAGCCCGCCACCACTGTGGGTTGTGCACGGGCGGCCAGCGTTTTCCAGGGCATGCGCGGCGGTGCACGGGTGCAGCGAGTGGGCAGTTGTCCTTCTGCTGCCATCAGGCCCTATCCCGGATCCGGATGAGTACTCGGTCCCGGAAGTGGTCCGGATGTCCAACGTGCCACACGATCCGCACGTCGCCGTCACGTCGTTGCGTGACGGCGGCGCGGTGGAACAGGGGTCTGTGGTGATATACCAGCCCTCCTGCTCCGCAACAGTTTGGGGGGCGGAGTATACCACCGCCCTGAACGCCTTAAAGTCAGTCTCTGGATGTGACGTGGCCTGGAGACCACATGCGGTATATCGGCCGAGGGTGGTCCTGTCCTCGGAGCTCACGGCCTCCAGTGCGGCGTCCCTAGGAAGGGTGGTGCAGAGCCCCCACTCCGACGTGGCGTGGCTGGAACCCCACCGGTACTGCTAGGTGCCGCTGGCGACTAAAGTTACATCGTCTGACGCGTCGCCCCAGGGAGACGACGCCACAAACGTGGCGGTGGCCAGCCACGGAATCCCCACGTGGACGGGTGCCATCTATGGCACGGTCCCGGAGGCAGAGATCATCGGCGCGGCGGCGTACCTGTTGCACACGCCCCCGTCAGCGTGCACGGTGCACGTGGTGGATGTGTCCGTCATAGGAGCGCATCTCCGCAAGGCGCAGGAGGCCCTGTACCGTGGCATCAAGGGGCCGACATCACATCTGGTCAATCAGCACGCACTGAGCTGGATAGTGGAGGGGCTGCGGCGGCTGCCACGCCGAGTTGGGGGGCCGCGCCACTGGGTGGTGAGGCAGAGCTGCACTTGGCGGCGGTCCAGCTCGAGGCGCCGGACTCTGCCGCGGCCCGTGCAATGGCCCCGCTTATCCATCTCGTCCTGCCAAAGGAGCACGCCATCCTCTTTGTGCCGGGGGATAATGGAGAGCTCCAGCCACGTGTGCCATCCATGCAAGCCCTTCAGCAAGTCCGGGAGATTGAGTGGCGTTCGCTGACGGCACGCACCAGGGCGCACACGCCACTGGCTGGCGCGTGCGAGGCGGTGCCCCTGGGAGCCGTACACCACGGCCTAACGCACAGAAATATGCTGCGGGCACGTGACGGTCGCTTGTCCACCATGCAGGTCATGCGACCGTGGAGACAGAAGCTCACGCGAATGGCAATACCGGCCCACCCCTGTATCTTCTTTGGGGGGCCGGAGGAGGACATTGGCCACATGCGCCTACTGTGTGCGCGCGACGAGGAGGTGGCTGGGCTCCTGTGCAGGCGTGTGGAGGAGTTCACGGCGGAGCTACCCCTGACAGATGGGGCGGTGGAGTTCGTGGCGTGGAGGGAGCACGGCTGCAGGTGGACGGAATCCCTGATGGCGGGTGTCGTCCCCGGGGACCTGAAGCGGCTGTTCGCTGTGGTGCGAGCGGCGTCGTCCCGGGGCCCTGCCAAGGCCAGGCTCTTTGTGGAGGACATGGTCCAGATTGGGGAAGATGTGTATGCCCGCAGGGACCATCGGCTCACCCAGATCATGCAGCTGCCGATGCAAGATCGAAGGAGGGCGGTATACGCGTTCCTGCGAGGTGACACACCCTTCTGCCCGCCGGCAGGGAGGATCCAGCAGCGTCCGCCGTGGAACCCGTTTGCCGGCCTCCCCGGCGACCTGCGGGCAACCTTTCAGAGGGCACCGCTGCACGCACTGCTGGTGCCACGGTCGTGCATCGCGCACGAAGAGGCCATGTCCTTGTTCCCTCACTGGATGGCGGCGCTGGCGCAGGCCTTCAGCCAATGGATCAGTTCCTGGGTGGCACGGGACATCACGACATTTAGGGAGTGGTCCCGCGTGGTGTCGGCGCAATCGTGGGCCCTGGTGCGTGGTACCATGGTGAGAAGCCCTGACGGCAAGAGTGATCTTTGGCTCCCGGTGTACGCCAACCATCCAGCAGTGGGGAACGTCATGGGCGGGCCTCGAGAGGTGCTGCCGGTCTTTCAGCAACCTCTGTGCAGTCTCCCAATCCTGGCGGTGGCTGTCGTACTTGACGTGGGTACGTTGTGGCTGTATGACCGGCAGCTGCGACGAGCCATACCAGCGGTCACGGAGCAGCGGTCCATGGCAGTGTTAGTGGGCTCCAAGCAGCTGGCACGGGTACAGGGCGACGACGCGCAAGACCACGTCACGGAGGCCATGTTCTCTCTGCCAGAGGGGGACGACCACGTGGCTGCCGATGCCCGTCACACCCTTGACACCCTGGGCCTCGCGGCGGTCATTGAGGCTCGGGCGGGAGGACAACGCTTGGTTCTGGCATCCGCCAGGGGCCCGGGGCAGGACGGGGTTGATGTCATCGGGGAGGTCTTACGGGACTACGGTTGGGAGGTCCTGGCGCATGGCACACGCAGCCCCAAAGTTGCGCGGTGGCCCCGGCTGCTTGAGAGCCTGCCGGTGATGCCCGGCGGGCGACCGATACTCCGCCCGGTGTCCACGTGGGAGGAAGCGAGGCGCAGTCTCCTCAGTTGTGCCACAGCACGCACGCTGGCGGGTGCTTTGCTCGGACTCCAGGACGCGTGCTGCGATGTATGGCAGGACCTATGGTCGCAGTGTTGTGATGGTAGCTGTGTTCCGTCGCGGTCTGTGCTTCCGCAGCGATGCCACGGGTGCAGGGAAACGGCGTCAGTTTGGGTTCATCAGTGTGCCTCCGTCCATCTATGCGGGACATGTAAGGAGCGTGCCGATAGGGGGTGGCCTAAGGCGAGGTGGGCACTGCGGCACTCTGGACAGATGTCCTCAAGTGCCTGGAAGACAATCCAGGGTGACCTGAAGAGCGTCCAAGTGGAAGGGGTACGGTGCCCTGGAGCGCCGTCGGCGGCCATGCCCCTGATGCTGTGGTGGGCGGCTCTGGAGGGCGACTCACGGATACTCTGGTTGTGGCATCACGGAGGAAATGGTGACGGCGTGGTGGGGGCCGGGGGTGATGTTGATTGATGGGGTTAGGAATTGTGGGTGCACCTGCTACCGTCCCTACGCTGGACGCAGCGGAGGGGGTAGCGCCTGAGAAGCAGTGCCTTCATGGCCTGATTGTGTGGTACTGGCAGGCGGCGTATGACGGCCAACGCGATGTGACAGGTCGTGCCGGCCTGATGGTGAGCCGTACTGCCCCCGTGCATGAGGGTCAGACAGGGATGCTTCACCCGCCTGCCCCGGGTCGCCGCATACAACAGTGAGGTGTCATGGGTCGTCCTGACCAGGGTAATAAGGCCCAAACCCCTGTAGGGTATTCCCATGGCACCGGGGTCTCTACTGGCGGCCCGGCTACGGCAGTATTGGGAGTGGTTGCTCGGGATACACCGGGGGTGCACGGAGTTGTCCGGGGGTTACGGCGTTACGGCGTCCCCTGGGAGTGTTACACGGGGTTGCGGGGACAGCCTGCAGGCCCCAGGGGCGGCGACGAAGCGAAGATGTGTGCGTAGAGGGATATGACGGCGAGGTCGTCAGGTGGACAGTATGGCGGGTGTCCTGGAGACGGCGTGGCAGCCCGGAGGAGCACTCACGGGGGGCACGTGGAGTTCAAGGTGACGGTGTACTGGCGTCTTGGGGGTATACGCGGCGGTACTGGGGTCCGTACGGTGGGGGTACGCGGCGGTACTGGGGAACCGTACAGCGGGGGAGCAGCGGGGATGCATGGCGGTACTGGGGTGTCGCCCTGACCCCTCTAACAACTCAGGGGGAGCGTGGGGGCATCCCCTGGCCCCTTTAACAAACTAGAGGGACGGTGCCTGCGGGCATGTACATAGTCTAACCTCTGACCATGGCCTTGTGGTTCCGGTGGTGCGTGTCGTGGCGGCTCGCAGGTGGCATAGGCGTGGCAACAGCGGTACTGCGTGGCGTCGTAGCGAAGAGTATGCGGTCGCCTCACCATTGTAACGGCTTACCCCTGGGGGGCGCCAGTCCGGTCGGCTAGAGGCCACGAGGGAGAAGGAGCGGCATGCTGAGTGGTCCGGGGGGTGACGCGCGGGCCAATGCTATAAGTAGGCCCGCCACGTCGTCGGTGGGGGCCGAACCTGCGGCCTGGCCGCTGCTGTGGCGGAAGAGGCGCAACCACGGGAGCCGGCCAATCAGTGCAGGTAAGGGTCAAGGGTAGGCGCCAGGGCAATGTATGTGGGCCAGATGAGGTGCACTCGGTTACCACAGCCCGGGGCGAGCCTCTGGTGGGTACCCCTACAGGGGGTCGATAACCAAGCTACGGCACCCACCAGCCCGAATCCCAGCCAGCGACATTCACGGGTTGCGCCACTCCCGTCGCGTAGCGGCCGGCGTCCCCCCCTGTAGACCCTCAAGTTATATTAAACGTGGGCAAGTGGATGCCTCGAAGCTGATTGGGTGCTGGCCTCTGACATGGAGTGCCGGCATGGTATATATCTGGGGTGTGGGAGCAGCTTAGGGCCGCGGGGACGTGGAGTTGATACCGTGTTTCTGTACAATACTAGGGGACTGGTGCGGTGGGTCGGCGGCGTACATTGTGGGGACATGGGGGCGATGAAAGCTGAGGGCCAGGCTAGGCTGGAGCCTCCCAGAAATCTTGGCTATGCATATATGGGCTATTGCGTGCTGGCAGAGGGATACCTGGAGTCAGGGGTGGTGGGCAATTACGAGTACGCAGACGGCAATGGAATCCGTGGGGTCACGGGTGATGGACGTCTCCACGGTGGCGGGGGTACGCGAACGACGGAGGGTCCGCTCTCGCTTCGCCGCATGCGTGCTGCTTTGTTCCTTGGTTGCCGCTTTGCGCCGGACAGAGAAGCCCTTGCTTTCTGCTTGTTGCGATGCTGCTGTGTTGCTGTGCCTTGCCCCCTTACCCCCGGCGAATAAACGGGCCAGCGTCCGTCGCCGTTGCTAATGCTAACGCAATGCAGTTGCCACTGCCCCCAAAGCCTGGTTGACCGGTATCCCTAGTCCTCTGGGTCCTCCGTCATGCTGTGGGCCACCTCAGGCAGCCCTGGAACCCACGGGATCGAGCGAGGTAGAAACCACCTGTCGGCGGGAGATGCCCGGTAAATCCAGTAGACGGCATGATAAGTGGTTACGACTATGACTATGACTATGTATGTATGTATGTATGTATATATGTATGTATGTATGTATGTATGTATGTATTTATGTATGTATGTATGTATGTATGTATGTATGTATGTATGTATGTATGTATGTATGTATGTATGTATGTATGTATGTATGTATGTATGTATGTATGCAAACCTTAACCAGTTCCACATCTTCCATGCCTCACGGGATAATGATAGGAAGGATAAACAATTAGCAACATCAGTGTAGGTTAAAGATGTCAACAGCAAAAGGGTACGTTTACAGAAACACTCCCTGAGACTCGTTTCTCCTCGCTCCATGTTAGAGCGTCTAAACTCGCAGTTCTCTTTCACCCTTGTCTAGGTATGTCTGAGTTCATCATCGGAGGAAAGCGTGAACACATACGGAAGCCTCCCCGCGGGGGGGGCTGAGTGAGGAGACCAACGGTGTGGAGATCCCCGTGGAGCTCAATTGGGACAACAATCTGGGGATCAAAGTGGGGTACCACCAGGGAACTATCATGGAATCTTCAAGGCTACAAACGGGATATCAATCCCGGGTACTTACAGGGAACATTTCTAGAGATCCATATGGGAATAAATTTGGGACTCTATCCTGGGATCAATTGGGGGAACAATGAGGGGACTACCTGAGGATCATTCAGGAGAACACACTGGGGATCAGTATGGGGTACTTCTTTGGGTTAATTGTGACCGCCGAGCCCCCAGAAGACAGTTCCACTCATCCTCAACACTGCTGTAGTGCGCTGAAGTGGGCCCCAATCCCGCGAATAGATTGTGACTTGCTGGTTCTTACGAACCGCGTCCGTATCGCGGATAAGGCAGTCACTTTATATTCGCCGGGTCTGCCTGCAGCGACCTTGCCACAGCGAGGTGGACCAAGTAGGTTGGGAGTTGTTTCCGCCATAGAAACTTGCCTACAACATCATGGCCTTCGGCCAGGGAACTGTTATCACGGGGGGCTACCGGTCCTGCCCTGCAATGCAATGTGGGGAAACTGTGACAACAGGTCTCACAGCCATCAAAAAATCCAACTGGGGACAATGTAGGGGATCCATCTGGGTTCGTAGTGGGGCTCATACATCGGATGGAGGCGTTCTCCTCCCGGATGTCCGGGTCCGGGTCCAGGACAGTATTATCTTAAGGGGCGCGGGAGGTGAAGATGTCACAGGGGTGACCCCTGCCCCGCCGGCCGTTAACGTGCTGTTCAACCGTCAATGCACTCGCCTCCCCCGCTGGGGGCGACAGTGCACGTATGCCCGATTTTCTTTCTACAACATGTCAGTACCAAAATGTCTGACACCAAGGATACTACTCAGCTATGTTTCCTCCTCTCCCCCTCTCACCCATTAGATCACGGGTCTCTCTCCCCCTCCTGCTCCCACTGCTACCCTAGGAAATTGGGACCTCTCCTTCCCACTTGCTCCCTCTCACTCCTCTAGGCTTAAAGGTAGAGTGTGCCAGTTCTACTGAGATCAGAGTCCCCTTGTGATGGGGGGACTGGAAAGACAGGGTAGCGTATGCAAAATGAGGTTCCCTGAACCCCCCACACGCTCTTGACGCCTTCCCCAAATTATTTGTGTCCAATTTTTCTATTTTCTTCGGGCCGCAGGCAGCACCGCTTTCTGAAATTTTTTTTTTACCTTTCATCTGGGACCGTTATTTATGACTTAAAGTGTGCTGCCTGTAGGCTAGGTGTTTGGGTAGCTAGGTTTCTGTTTCAGCTCTACAGGGTGTGGAGGAGAGGATACCCGGGCAACCAAGAGGTCTGAGAGAGCCGTGTGGGTGCTAAAAATGAGAAGTTGTAAGTTCCTCTCTGCCCTCCGCGCCAGGGCCACCCCCGCTTTGTGTGCCCCTCAGCTTCGGCTTCCACACATTTGACTGTGACAAGTGAGGGAGTAGTTAAGAACATGAAAATTTTTGCATGATACCGAGTTTTATTAAGGCTCAGGGAAATGGTTCCCAAGCGTTTCTGCTTCCACATGCGATGACGAAACAGATGGTGCTAGCCAGAAATGTCTGTCCGCAGTCAAGGGTACTAGTTGTCACATTGTTTAGTTTTCATTTGCGCGACTGCCTGCTGCTGTTCTTCACACTCTTCACGAGCCTACGGGCCTGTAGTGCTTGGTTTTTCTCTACTTTCATTGTCGGTCGTCAATTGTCGGCGTCTGCAACTAGGCTGTTGGGAGGGCAAGGTACGGAGGTACGGGACACGAACCAGGAAACGAGGCAACTAGGACATGATGGCCATATGCAATTGATTTCAAGTCAGTTCTGTGGCAATGTGATATGTCATGATGTGCAGATAGTGAGTATCGGCGTCACTGAACAGCAGCCTCTGTCATCACGAAGAGGGTGCTTCCACCCATCATGAGCAGCAATTAAGGCGCGCAGATAGAGAGTATCGGCGTCCCAAGGACATGTGAGATGTTCGAGAAAGTGCGAAACTGCCTGAGATCCAGCGGCATGCAGATAGTGAATATCGATGCCTGTGCCTGTGCCATGAGGATAAACAAACTGGTTTTCTCTCCGCCCCGCACGTTCAGCCCCATGATAGCAGTTTCTCTGGAGTTTGTTCAGATTCAAAAATAGGGCACCCGTACAAAATTGCGCTGGCTGCCCGCTCATGGGGACCGAGTAGAGGACCCAATGGGTCTGTGGGTTCAGCCTCACAGCGTCAGGGCCAAGATCATGACAATGTGTATTCTGGCCGGTTCCATTGACAATACAGTGTTGGATGAGGTCCTCAAACTGCGTCCCAACATCGAGTCTAATTCTTGGAGTTCCCTGGTGGGTAAGTTACCAGATGGTGCCGAGAAGGACATCTGCTGTAAGGTTGTCAAATCCAAGAGAATACCAGAATGCTTCTCAAACATCTCCTCGAAATACTCCCTTTTGGATGCTATGCTGGCCACCATTGCAAAAGTCTCATACAGACCCCTGCTTACCGAATGGAGCACAACCCGTTCAATGCCAAGTCCGAACTTAGCACTATCTCGTCAGCTTTTTACAAGGAAATTTTAACGAATCCGATGCTCTCTCCGAAGCTCCAGATCGTCCTACAGACATGGTCCCACATGAACATACTTCGGAGTGCGCTGATGTCTTGGGTGCCATCTCCCTGCTCAACACAGTTGATGATCTTTCGATCAATCAAGAGGATAAACTACAGTCCTTGGTTGCTGAAATGTACAATGAGGATGTTCCCGTTGAAGATTTGCTGTTGGCCGCCTCGGGGATCAGGGATAACATATTGTTGAGATTGAAGTCCACCACACCGGTTGAGGGCAGGTTTTGGAAGGGTGTCATGGTAGCGTTGCTGAAATGGATGCGGCCTCTTCGGCAGGCAGAAGAGGAGGGGCATCGTCATGGCCCAGCTCGTTGCCGAAGCTAATAGGAAACACAGTGCTATTTCCAGTCTTTCTTCAGGAACAGATGCGTCCAAGCCCTCTCCGCCGAAGCCGAAAAACACCAAGAAACACGGATAGACGGAGTAGTCAGGTCGCTCTCGCTGGATGAAACTGTTGAAACAGCACAGGGCAGCAACTCCTCAGAGCCAGGTCCAACACATGCCCGACACTCAGAAACTAGTGCACCGCTGGTACAACAGTGGCAGGCTGGGTTAGGGCCTGGTAAAGTTTTTTTGTTGAAAAATCGCAGTCCACCACGGATCGTTTGAAACCCATACTGCTCACGGGGTTTGAGCATACTGATGCCCTTGACTCCTTTTTTCGCTGTGAAGCTGCTTTCGGTCAGTTGTCTCTCGACTACAAAGTCTATCGGGATATGCTATCGCAGTTTGGTGAGGTAGTCATGTTTGTTCCGTCCAGCAGGCTGGATCCCATCCTAGGAGGCAAGGCGATAGTTTGCGCATCAGGGCATCCAGAGACCCAACGGGCCGATCAGACCTCAATGAGGTGAAGGAGGTACAATTGGTTGAACGACTGCGGAAAATTGGCTCTCGTATTCCAAATCCAGCTCCTGCCAAAGAGGCTCCTATGAATACCCCTGTTACAGGTTTGTTTCTCGCGCCATCTAAAATACAATCCCCGGTGTGGTGTCTGTTTCCGCCCTTCGCTTTTTCTCATGCCCTAATATCCATATGTGGGTGGGGCCTTCAACAGGAGTTAAGAGGGGTCCTTAGATTCCATTCTCCCCCGTCTGGAGTGTCTGAGGAACTATGGGAGGACGCGTCTGCACACGCCATTTGGGGTCTGTCCAGAGCTTATGATGCCACTGCTAAAACAGCCGTGATCGAAGCTGATGATGATTAGCCGGAGCGCTGGGTTTCGGCAAAGGAGTGTGTTGAACTAGCACTGAAACAGAGAAACCATAGGTTCTACGACGTGCCTAAATGGGTGGCTGAGGAGTTTTCCAAACGCAAAACACAAACCAAAGTCAATAAAGTGCGTAAGAAGCTAAAAACGGGAGACTATTCTAAAGTGTCCACAATTGCTTTAGGTCTTGACGCATTGTGGGGTCGGTTGGCCAGTAACAGGGTTCCCTTTCCTACTGCTCAGCGAGACGATTCTGAGCACCATCGGGTTCTGCTCTGCGGAGATCGAAAAGTGTCGGTTTGCCGCATCATGAGTCCTCAATGGACAGGTTTCACTCAGAAGGTGGAAACGGTTGGGTCGAGACATGTAGCTCTGCTCGGAGTGCCCTCATCATGAGCGGATGGGACATCCATAAGGTCAGCAACCATGGCATCTGGTGATACCAAATTTCACATGTATACCAACGCTGTTGTTTTGGGCAAGATGGGCTTGTTGGCGGCTCCCATCCCTGTGGATTTGGTTGAGCAGGAGTGTGTTCTCCCTCTGTGGGTCGTGGTCCATTCTATACAGTGGGGCAGGCAACACCAAGTGTTAGTCAAGTCACGAAAGGTAGTGGCACGACACCGCAACGATATACTGGATGACACCACAGTGTGGTGGCAAGATGTCTGCAGAGTGACAGAGTGGGATCCCTTATCACGGGGTTGGCAGACAGAAAGAGTTTTGTTTCCGTGCGTCCCGCATGCTTGTGTCATGATGTTACATGTCTGGCTCAATTGGACCCCCCCTCAGTGGTCACTGCAGTACTACGAGCTTCAGGTGTGGAGCTCCATTCCGATTCGTGAAACTGCCACCCCTCTTACATTGCAGTGCAGCTGCCTGTCTGCCAATGTTCAAGGGTTGAATAGGTCGGTTGAAATAAGAAGGACCAAGTGGGATGAAGTGGTTGCAATGTGTGTCACTTCTGATGTCAGGGTCCTGTTCATTCAAGAAACCCGGGGCTTCGTAAAGGAGCTGGACAAGCGGTACATTGAAGGGTTTTGGCATCGCTCCGCAGCCCTTTTTGACGTTGGTAAAGGCTTAGAAGTCTGGGTGCAGTTATTCTGGGCACAGTTCAAAACTGTACTCATGGATACCGACAGTTCTTTTCTTGTGGTCGTTCGCAATGCTTGGGGCTTGGGAGTTTTGGGTAGTGTCCACATGGCTCAGAGGTGTGATTACCTGCTATACAATAGACAGTTGGTCCACCTGGTTTACAGTCTACAACAACTGCCAGTGTCATGGCTCATTGTGGGTGGTGACTGGAATAGGGACATCCGCACGCACAAACTGTCTGCTGCGCTAATTAAATTTTTGCGGGCCAGTGTCGCATTCATGCAAGGGATGGTTCACCTTCCCAAGGATTTTTGCATTGTGAAAGGGGTCTCGGGACAATCCTGAGTATGTGGCTAAGAGAGCTTGGTGATCACCCTCTTGTTTGCATACAGGGGTGTCAGACAGCGAGGGCAGGAGCCACGGGGTCTCTGATGAGACCAATTGAACCTCACAATTGGGGTCATGACAACCGAGTAATTTTCTCTGATCTCATGGAAGCCATGAGTCTCGGCATCAGTGACGTGGCTAGCTGGCTGCAAGCCTATAGGGAGTGCATCTCGCTTGTCAACAGTGCGGTGAGTTGTCCTAGGTCCGGGGGAGTCCTCACAGACCTAAAATCGGTGGTTCCATCTCTCAAGGCAATTGCAGGTGGGCAGGGCTGGAAAGTGCAGCGCTCGCTAGAGTTCGGATTGTCCTCCAAATACGTGTCTACGGCCATCAGTGATGGGAAATCAGTCTCAGGTCCTGGTCTAACGGGTCATACCATGAAGGTACTGAAATTACAAGCAGCAAACCCGTTCATTGCGTTACACCAGGTGACAAACACTTCTTCTCAATCACTTGTGACACGTAGGGACATCCTGCAAATACTGCCTAGGGAGTGTGTTTTAAAATACCTTGTGCGCAACGTAACCATTCCTCCAGAGTGGGTTCGATCGGTCCAGGGTCACAGGTATGTGCTCCGCCCCACCTCCGTTCTAGTTGAAGCAAGCAGGTACTTAATTCTGATGCAAGAGATGCAGATCTCAGTAGAGTCCTGTGACGTATCCGTCACAAACTGACCAGTGCGATAGCAGGGGTAGAGGGTTTCATACCTAATCTAGTAAAATAGATGGGGCTGGCGTCAGTCTATCGAGTGACCCAAATTCCCAGACTACCTTTCGAACAGTGGCCTACCGAGGTTTTCTCTGCTCTGCACCTTACCCTAAAAAAATGTGCACGTGACAATGTCAATGCAAATACTCGGCCTATAAAGCCGCTCTCCGCTTTCTTTCGCATACAGGCTACACTGTATGCCCCTTTGATTCAACTAGCCACAGCACCGAGTGAGTCGGGTTGTAGACAATATGCCGGGTTTAAGGGGTCATCGGCTCACGCGCCACGCCGCATGCTGCACACAGTGATCACACAATGTGTGGCAGTGCGGGGTAACGTTGCGACCATGTTCCTAGACTTCTCTGGGGCTTTCGATGAAATCAAGAGACAGGCCATTTTGAGGGTTGCAGAGATGTATTTGTTTCTAAGTCGAGTAGTCCATGAAGTGGTTCACCACTACAGGTCCTTCAGGCAGTATGTGGTTTCTGCCTTGGGCCTTTCTGAATCATATCGCCAAGTGGAGGGTGTTCTGCAAGGGGCGGGTTTAGATCCACTTTTCTTAATGCTTGCGGCCAATTTGGTTCATCTTGCCATGCGTCAACTAGGGGTTGGGGTGCCGGTGTGTGTTCCCCCCTCGGTCGAAACAATTGCATCTTTGGGCTATGTCGACGACACAGTGGGGTTTTCTAGCATAGACGACAGGCAGCGAGTAGCAGACCATCTTTGCATTATTATTGACTTTGTAGGACAACGCAACAACAGCTCCAAAATGCATCGTCAGGTGCTTCAGGTGAAGCAAGGTTCGGTCTGCAGTGTCAGCAAATCGATTATCTCGGACGACAAGGAAGTCTCGTCAACCAGCACACACCAGCACATAAAATTTTTTTTGGGGCAGCAGTAATATTTTAGGGGGGTTCGCAACCATCACAAAAGTCATTTTAAAGTGGTCCAGAACGGTCATTAGCAGGCTGCGAGGATGGCCGGTATCTGCTGGTGTGGCACACACCGTGATAGAAGGGCTAGTAGTCAACACGCTTGTTTTTCGCTGCTGTGTGAATGTACCCACAGATGGTCAGATGAGCTCAGTGACAGGCTCCATTTGCAGAGTGTACAGGTTGGTATTTGGGTTGGCTCCCACCACTCCAGATGCCTGCGTAGTTATCATCCTAGGAAGGGCTGCCTAAGACCATGTTCTATGGGTCACAGTCATCAATGAACTGTTTAAATCGCTCAAAGGGCCCAACACCCTGCTTGCCCAAACGGTGTGGCCGCATTGGTCAAACCCTTGCCTACATTGCTTCGACATTGATACTCAGCGCATTCAGTCCAGGCTTCAATGTCTCGACATTCATTTTCGCAAACTCGTGCCAGGGCAAGGCACCAAGCTGTGTGTGAGCCCGCCTCTGGGGGGTGCCTTCCCTGCGATTTGGTATGTTTTTGGAGATGCGAGCCTCAAAGACTGCTAGGGGGGTGCCGCGAAAGTAGTAGACAAGCAGGGTCATGTATGGCTGGACGCCAGCGTATCCCTCTCTGCCATTGGTATCAGCACCAAATTGGTTGAAGCCTCAGTTGTAGTCTCTGCGGTGATTGCCATCGCTGTATATGTCTCCACTCATGGCATGAGCATAAAGGAACTCTGGGTGTGGTGTGACTGTTTGTCTGCAGTGCAGTCTCTACAGTCCAGAGACCTGGCGAACAAAACTGCAACAGTCATGGACAAGGTTGTCTCGCACTTTGTACTAACACATCTTCCAGTGCAAATGGGCTTGGTGCCCGCCCAACACGATACGGATCTTGATAACTGGATATCGTCGTTCAACTCAAAAATGGACTCTGAAGCGAAAGCTGGTGCGCACGGTGAGCGTCACAAAGTCTCGGCTCTTGATGTGTGGCTAGACGGAGAGTCCATTCTTCCCTTCCGGGGAGACAAATAGATCATTGACCTCAAGTGTCATTTGCTTAGCCGGTCAGATGCTGCAGTCCTCAATATCTCTCTGTCCCGTTCCCCTACCCCTCCGGAGCGCTCATGGCGCATGGTGCCTCCAGGGTCAGTCACAGGGCTCAAGTGGTGGATGCAGTTACAGCCTTTAGGGATTGAACATTGGGGACGCATCAGAGCATGGAGTGTGTATGCGTCAGCCGACCAATGGGAGTGGCAGCACAGAGATACATAATGCTCGCTGTGCTCCATGTGGTGTCACTCAGTAATTCAACATCGGTTTCACGAGTGTATGTTTACTAAAGTGCGGGTTCGTGCTTGGTCTAGACAACTTTGTGAAATCTTATATGCTGCAAGCATTGCCGGCAACCGTATCCTTCTTTGGTGGGGAGGTGTTGCAATTTTGCGACATCCGGGCCTGTGCATTGTCTGGTGTCATCCTGCGAGGGGGGCTACAATTTCTGATTCAACGGAATCCGTAAATTGAGTGTGGCCCATATGGCTAGGGTTAGGCCCAACAAGGGGCATTTCGCTGGTTCTCTCCAAGTTAGGCGTCTGACAGCCCCACATCCTTATCTATCAAAGTGCACGTATGCTATGGTTCATGGTGGATTTGATACAGGACAGGTCCGTCTTGTGTGCCCTTACTTTCATTCTCAGTGGACCCCAGGGATGAATTCTTGTGTACTCACAGGGTTCCAGCCACAAGCTGCTCATTTGGGCAGCCACACTCCCACCAACCTGCTCTGGGTTCTTTTCTCATCAGTTAGGGGGACAGGGTATGTAGGGCATGCTCTTGTGAGCTGCATGGGGAACGCTAAGATGACAATCTGGCACACAAAGGTTCTCTTTGTGTGGATCAGTGAGTGCCAGGGGAACCACCTAGCTGTCGTCAAGGAGGCAATGAGAAGACCACTGGGGGGGGGAAGTTGTGTATTGGTGTCTACAAGGAACGCAACGGTCATGGGAGGGTCTTCGCAGGGATTCGGGGCTCTAGCTCTGGCATTTTACAGTGCGGATTTAGGGGTCATATATGTCACTGTGGTGGGTCATTTGTGATGTTTCTCACTCCCATGGGGTACCTCCACCTGTGATTAAATCAGTTCTTGACATGCAGATTTGGTGACCGTTTTTTCTCAGGACGAGCGAACAGGTATCATTCAGATTCTGGACGGCACAGATCGACATCAGGTCCCAGCACGACATATGGGTCATATCACTATGCCTATTTTGGGTCTAAAGGAAGCAAAGGAGGAACTGTGGGTAAACACGGTGGCAAAGGAAAAGGAAAGCACATGTACTGAGTTGATGCACCGCTTACTTGATCGTTTCGGATGAGTGGAACATGGGTTAGTAGTCAGAGCCCATGCTGAGTCTCATTCGTTCAGATATTTGATTTGCTTTTTGTGTCCGGTGTGTAGGTTGATGCGGAGGCTTGCTGTGTAATTTGGGAGGGGACTGGTCCGAACCCAGACTGCGGATTTCCAAATCAAATCAAATCAAATCATGTATGTATGTATGTATGTATGTATGTATGTATGTATGTATGTATGTATGTATGTATGTATGTATGTATGTATGTATGTATGTATGTATGTATGTATGTATGTATGTATGTATGTATGTATGTATGTATGTATGTATGTATGTATGTATGTATGTATGTATGTATGTATGTATGTATGTGCGTACGTACGTACGTACGTACGTACGTACGTTTGTCAGCTGTGCAGTCGCTGAAGTCCAAAGACATGGCGGACAAAACTGCATCAATCATGGACAGGGTTGTCGCGCACTTTGTCTTGACGCATCTTCCGATTCAGATGGGTTGGGTGCCAGCACAGCACGATACGGAACTTGATGACTGGATATCATCGTTTAACTCAGAAATGGACTCTGAAGCGAAAGCTGGTGCGCGCGGTGAGCGTCAGGAGGTCTCAGTTCTTGATGTATGGCTGGACAGAGATTCCATTCTTCCATTCCAAGGTGACAGATTGATTGTCGACCTCAAACGACATTTGCTTAGTCAAACTGATGCTGCTCTCTTCAGCGTCTCTTCCTCTTGCACACCCGCCCCTCCGGAGAGATCATGGCGCATGGTGCTACCCGAATCGGTCTCAGGGCTCAAGTGCTGGGTGCAGCTGCAGCCATTAGGAATAGAGCATTGGAGACGCATAAGGGCTTGGAGTGTGTATGCGTCAGCAGACCAGTGGGAGTGGCAGCACAGAGAAGCGGAATGTTCACTGTGCTCCATGTGGTGCCACTCGGTAACACAGCATAGATTCCACGAATGCGTATTTACTAAAGTGCGGGTTCTTGCTTGGTCTGCACATGTGTGTGAAATTCTGTGGGCTGCGGGCATTCCCCGTAACCGTATCGCTCTTCGATGGGGGGGTTCTGAGATTTTGGGACATCCGGGTCTGTTCATTGTTTGGTGTCATCATGCGAAGGGAGCCGCCATATCTGATTCCTCGAAATCAGTGAAGCCTGTGTGGCCCATATGGCTGGGGTTAGGCCCAATTAGGGGTATTTCGCTGGTTCTCTCCAAAATGGGTGTCAGTCAACCACATATCCTTATTTATCAAGTCCTAGAGAGCGCGTATTCCATGGTACACGGTGGGTACGATATAGATAATGTCCGGCTTCAGTGCCCTCTGTTTCATTCTCAGTGGACTGTAGGAATGAACTCAGGTGTGTTGCTGGGGTTTCAGACGCAAGCTGCACATCTGGACAGTCACACTCCCTCCAACACGCTCTGGGTTCTTTTCTCGTCTGTCAGGGGGAAAGGATACGTAGGGCATGTTCTGGTGTGTGGCAAGGGGACAGTTAAGATGACGGTCTGGCACTCGAAAGTCCCCTCCGTATGGATCAGCGAATGCCAAGGGAACCTTCATTCTGTCGTCAGAGAGGCAATGAGGAGACGACTGGGGGGGGAGGGTGTGTATTGGTGCCTCCTGGGTGTGCAATGGCCATGGGAGGGGCTTCGCCAGGATTCGGGACTCCAGCTGTGGCGTTTTATGGTGCGGACGAAAACAGTCGTGTCTGTCACTGGGGTGGGTTATTTCTGATGCCTCTCACTCCCGTGGTGTTCCCCCGCCTGTGCTGAAACCTGTTCTAGACATGCAAATTTGGTAACCGTCTCTCTTCATGGCGTGCGAACAGGTATCAGCCAGATTCTGGGAGGCACAGATCGACATCGGCTCCCAGCACGACTTATGGGTCATACCACTATGCCCATTCTGGGTCTAAGGGAAGCAAAGGAGGATCCATGGGTAAGCAGGGTGGCAAAGGCAAGGGGAAACACATGTACTGAGTCGACATAACACGTGCTCTCAGAAGGGAGTGGCCTGGGTCGACAGTCACATCCTTGCTAAGTCACATTTCAGAGATTCCATTTGCTTTGTGTTCGGTGTGTAGGTTGTAGGGGAGGCTTGCTGTGGAACTAGGAAGGGGACTGGTCCGAACCCAGACAAAGCGGATTTTTCAAATCAAATCAAATCAAATCAAAATGTATGTATGTATGTATGTATGTATGTATGTATGTATGTATGTATGTATGTATGTATGTATGTATGTATGTATGTATTGTTGTCATTGTTGTTGTGAGGGCACCCAGCACGTGCCGGCGGGAGAAACTGCCAGACACGCTCTCCCTGGGCAGGGCGCAAGGGAGCAGCCGGCCGGCGTCACGCTGGCCGGGCGTGTGCTGACGGCGACCGAGGGGGGGGGGGGGGGGGGGGGGGCGTGGTGTGGAGGGGGGGGGGGGGCGTGTGTGGAGGAGGGTGGGGCTACCTGTGGAAGTTACCCTCGACCCCTCCCCCGTCTTGCGGGGACCGCTCGCGCCTCCCGGCAACCGCCGCGGGCCCCGCACCCGCATGGCGCCGCCTCCGCCTCGGCCGCCCGCTGCTACCCATGCGCCCGGCCCCGGCCTCAGCCCCTAGGCAACGCGCCCTGCTCACCGCAGGTCCCTCGGCCCGCAGAGGGGCCCCCATCAGGCACGCCGACGCCCTTGAGCACGCGCCCCCCGCAGCTTGGCCTGCAGGACGCGCCCGCGCCCCCGCGCGACCGCCACGGGCCCCGCACCCGCATGGCGCCGCTTCCACCTCGGCCGCCCGCCGCTACCCATGCGCCCGGCCCAGGCCTCGACCCCCCGCCGGCTGTGCCGCGCGGCTTCCTGTAAGCGGGACACAGGGACAGGCACCGGGGAACGGCACCTGAACCATACACAACACGCCAGCCACCGTATACCCATGACAGTGCTGTTGTGCTACCGCCCTTGAGCCCTCCCTCCCCCATGACCGACGCGCGCGCGCGCCCGCACCACCGGGGACGAGGCGGCCACACCACAACACAAGCAAAGGTGACTAGGCGCCGGCAGAAAGCAACTCCCGGGCCTCCCCTCGCCCCCGTAGAAGGCTAGACGCACGGGCCAGCGCCCGCGGCCACGCCGCGGCCGCACACGAGGAATGGCCACCTCGGCGGGATGTTCGGGCAAGGCGCGGAGTGTCAGTGGACCCGGGCGTGCCTTCCCCACCCCAAGGTCACCGCCCTGCCCTCCACCCCCTCCACAGCCGCTTCGCACAGGACGAGTCACTCTCCTCTAGCCGGCGGTCGGCAGCGGCCCCAAGAGCCCCACACAGTGGGGTCGGTGGGCGTGCCAGGGGAGAGCGCGCCGTGCAGGCCAAGCTGCGGCGGGCGCATGCATAAGGGTGTCGGCGTGCCTGTCGGGGGCCCCTTGCGGGCCGTGGGACCTGCGGTTGGCAGGAAGCGCTGCTCGGGGGCTGAGGCCGGGGCCGGGCGTGTGGGCAGCGGCGTCCACGGGCGCGAGTGCCAGAGGCGAGCGCGGGGCGGTGTGTGCGGGCCGGCCGATGGCCGGTGGCCTCACTGAGAGTCCCACACGGAGGGGTTGACGGGCGTGCCGAGGGCTTACGCAACGTGCAGGTCGGGCAGCAGCAGGCGTACGTGCAGGGGATCGGCGTGCCCGATGAGGACCTCACTGAGGACCGAGGGGTTGGCGGCAAGCAGTATGCGTTGCCCGAGGGGGGTGGCGGCGAGGAGTGGGAGGATGTCCGCGGCCCGCGACGCGGGGGTGAACACGGCGTGGGCCGGGTGCGGCCCCGGGAGAGGCGCCGGGGGGAGCGGGACCACAGGCCGGCGGTCTACGGTGAGGCGCCAAGTGGCGCAGTGGCGGAGGAGCCAAACTAGGGCGATGCTGTGGCGCAGTGGGAGGGGCTGGGGGCAGGGCGGCGTGGGGACGTGCGGCGGGAGGGGGGGGGGGCGGGGCGGTGGCGTGGGAGGGGGCACGGCGGAGGAGTGATGCTAGCGACGTGTGCGTCGTGCTGAGGGTGGAGAGGAGCTCGCGGAGGAGTCCCTCCCGGCCGGCGCCGTCCAGCAGTGGGGGGGCGTCGTGGGGGGAGGTGGAGTGCCACATGCCGACCATACTGAACCCCAACTGCGTCGGGGGGCCGGGTCGCGGGGCGGCTGGGAGGTGCTCGGAGAGGCACACTGCGTAGGTGGCCGCGCGGAGCTCTAAAGGTGTGACGATGTGGGGGGAGTGGCCGGCCGTGGCTGCCAGGATGGGCGGGTGCGTGAACAGGCGCCACGCGAGGAGTAACAGCAGGGCGTAGTGGGGGGGGCAGTGGTACTGGAGGTTGGTGGCGGAGTCGGGGTAGGGGCGGTGACAGAAGGGGCACGTCACGCCTCCGTAGCCGGGGGGGGTGGTCCTGGAATGCAGTAGCAGGAGGTGCATGATGCGGTGGAGGGCCAGTGCCCGGATCTCGGCGCGTTCATACGCGAGGCGGAGTACGTGGGAGGAACAGCCTGGGGTAAGGGGCCGGAGGTGCAGCGCGTGGGTGCGGGTGGTGGTGGCCGAATACGCTGCCCTTGCGGCGCGCGCGGGGCTAAGAAAGACTGCACCCTCATGGAGCGCCACGATGCGGCCGTGGAAGAGCGCGGACCAGGGAAGGGACCACGGGGAGGCGGTGTGGAGCCCGCGGCGGGCCAGGGCGCCGGCCTCGGCGTTGAGGGTGGCGAGGAGGCTGGCGGAGCCGGAGTCGTGTTGCGCGGGGAGCCAGGCCTCGTGCATGCGGAAGGAGGCGGAGTGGAGGCCCGCCCGGTACGGGATGGAGAGGGCGGAGGAGGGGGGCGGGCCGCGGGTGAGGTCGCGGAGTTGGGAGGCGGTGGAGTCCGAGGCGAAGAGGGCCTCGCCGGACCAGCCACGGAGGGCGAACATGGCGGCTATTTTGGCGACCCACTCTGCGTCGGTGGAGTGGCCGGCGAGGGCGTGGAGGCCAAGCCAGCCGCGGTAGAGGGTGCCGTGGTGGGGGTGCCAGAGGAGGAAGCCGGCGCCGAGGCGGGTGCCCTCTTGGCTCCCGTCGCACGCGACCACGACATAAGGGAGGGAGCGGAGGGGGGCCAGGGAGCCGTCGTGGTGCTGCGGGGCGGGGCGTACGTGCGGGGAGGGGAGGAGGTGGACGGTGATGTCGAGGGGGGCGAGTGCCTGAGCCAGGGCGGGACCTTCGGTGAGCCAGGGGGTGGGGTGGCGTGGGGAGATGAGGGACGCTGTGGCGGCCACCGTGAGGGTGTTGGGGCCCCAGGAGGCGCGGAGGTAGGTGCGGAGGAGGTTGAGGGGGGCCTCGTACGCTAGGAGGGGGGCGCCGGGACCGCCCTGCTGGAGGGGGAGGTTGAGGAAGGCCGAGTGTGCCCAGGGGGGCGGGCGGAAGGCGTGGCGGTATGCATGGTTGATGGCAGTCTTCTGGGGGCGGAGGGAGAGGGGGGGAACGAGGACGCCCGAGGTGATGTAGTCGAGGGGGGAGAGGCCGAAGGCGTGCAGGGAGCGGAGCTGGAGTATGGCCTCGCGGTTGCGACTGGCCTTGCGCGCCCGGTCGAGGGACGCGCGGGACTTGTTGAGGACGCGGAGGAGGGGGAGCTCGGGGAGGATCGGGATACCGACGACCTCCGGGGGGCGGTGGTGGTGGTGCCGGTGTGCTGCGGGACGTCGGCTGTGACGAGGGTGGGCCGGCCTTGGCGGGAGTCGATGAGGGAGAACTCTTGCTTGTCGGGGTGTATGATGCGGCCGGCGCGGCGAGAGCACTCGCGGCGGTCAGTGGCCATGGCTGCCACGTCATTGAGGGAGGGGGTGATGAAGCGGCGGTCGTCGCTCTACGAGAGGTGGGTGGCAAGGAGGGACGCTGAGTGGCCGGGGATGGTGAGGGGGAGGGTGATGGAAGTGTTGAGGCGCATGGCCCTGGTGATGACCAGGCTGGGGGCCTGGTAGTGGAGTTTGGCGAACCCGTCGCCTTGGTTGCCCCCCTCCTCGGTGCTGAAGGGGTGGGCGAACCCTTCGCGGGTGGCCACGCGGATGACCAGGCGGCTGTAGAAGCCGTCTGCCCAGGGGCCAAAGTCCCACGTGGCGCGGAGGCGGGAGCAGAGGCGGGAGTTGTCCTGGCGCAGTACCCTGAGGTACGCGTCAGACTCGTCCCAGTCGCAGATGGCGCAGGTGCCATGGGTGGAGAGGGCGGTGTAGGCGGCGGCGCGGGCCACGAGGGCGAGGCCGAGGGCGCAGTGGCCTGGGCGGTAGGCGAAGGAGGTGGGGGTGTAGGTGGAGGTGAGCTCGAGATCGGCGGCTAGGCGGGTCGTGGCGATGCCCGAGGCTGCGCCGGAGACGCCCGACTCCACGTCCACGGGGCGGAAGGAGCACGTGAGGTGCCGGGGGAGTGGCTTGGTGGGTTCTCCCTTGTAGAGGCCGTAGCGGACGGTCTCGTTGGAGACGCCCGGGGTGCCAGATTCGAGCTGGAGGAGGAGGTGAAGCATCCCGAGGTGGACGCCTCCGCCGCTGCAGAAGAGCGCCGCGCGTGCCACGTTGTCAGTGGACACGGCGAGGGAGCGCTTGTCCATGCGGCGGTGGGCGAGGGAGGCGGTGGTGATGAGGGGGGGGGACTGGCGGGCGAGGGCGTACGCCCGGAGGGAGGCGGGGGAATCTGGTCGGGTGTCGCGCGGAGTAGTGGGAGAGTGAGATCGGTGGGCGGGTGTAGGAGGGGGAGCCAGGGGCCCGGGGTGCAGCGGGCGGCGAAGAAGGCGTGGTCCACGGAGACGTGCCGGTTGGCTGTCTGGGATCGGGACTGGGCCGTGACTTCGGCGAGCCGTTCCTCGCGAGTCGTGAGGGTGGCCCCCGGGTGGGGGCGGATGCCGTGGAACGGTTCCAGGGGAGGGGAGGGCAGCCGGAGGACTGTGCGAGTGACGGAGGTGATGGAGGGGGAGGAGAGGACGGCAGCGCGAGAGACGTCGCGGGCGGCCGATGCCTCCTGGAGGGCAGCGTACTGGGCGGCGAGGTCATGTGCGGAGAGGGGAAAGGTGAACCGGGCCAGGGACCGTAGTAGTGTGGGGGTGTCTGGCGGGTGCGCGAGCAGGTGGTGCGCGAGGGAGTGGTGGGCGGCGATGTAGTGGTCGGGGAGGGAGGGGGTAAGGGAGAGCCAGCCCCATGCCAGGTCAAGGGCGGCTGAGAGGGAGTCCATGTCCTCGACAGTTGCCAAGCGCCATCGGAACAGACGCCAAGAGTGGGCGTCGTAGCAGCGGTGGTGCAGGGTGACCTGCGCCAGCACCATGGCGTGTGAGGTGTGGCAGGGGAGGACATGGTGAGTGTGGGAGGCGACGGGCCCGGTGACGAAGATGTGGTCGATGGCGGTGGACCGGGGGGAGCCGTGGCGGGTGGTGAAGTTGGTGGGAGTGGCTGGGGGGACCAGGCGGTGCCAGGCCGAGAGCGGGCCTAGGGCCCTGAGCGCGGAGGCCAGGGGGGTGCCTGGGGCTCCCGTGCTGTTGAGGTCGCCCAGGAGGACGCACAGGTCGGGACGTATGCGGGAGCGGTGGTGGTTCATGAGCTTGACCTCAGATACCCACTCGGAGTACGACAGGCGTGGGGGGAGGTGGGCGTTGAACAGGAGGGCCCGGCCCCCTAGCGAGAGGGGGACCGTGGAGGCAATCCAGTGCTGGCCGTCGTAGACGAGGTCGGCGGGTTGGGAGGGGGCGCGGAGGGACCGGAGCCAGGCCGTGCGGAGGCCTGAGCCCTGGCCGGAAGCGGTGCTGTAGTGGGCCTCGTACCTCGGTGGGAGGGCGGGGCGGGCCGAGTCTAAGTCCCAGAGTTCCTGTTCGGCGACCACGTCGGGGGACAGGGCCTCGAGCCAGGTGCGGGCGAGGGGGACTTGGCCGGCGATGCCGCCCCAGTTGTGCGTGAGGAAGGTGAGGGCTGTGTCGCGGAGGGGGGTGGACGCCTGGTCTCGGGGGTCGGGGAGGGAGAGGACGAAGGCGGGGGTTGGCTGGAGGAGGCGGTCGGGAGGGGGGGGCGCAGGGGGTGGCCTAGGGGATGGCCGAGACGGGGACAGCCCCGGGCAATACCATGCCCTGGAAGCCGACCACATAGCGGGCGGCGGTGTCACGAGTGCACATGGGCGGGGCTTTGTGGGGGGAGGTGCAGAAGAAGTGAGGCCAGTGGTCGGTCGGCGATGTGGGGAGGTCGACGAAGGCGGTGTGAGGCCTGGGGCGTCCACAGTCGGGGCAAGCGGAGGAGGTGACGAGTGGGGCGTCGGGGAGGGCGGGGTGTAGCGTCCATGCCGAGTTCGGGCCTGACGAGCGAGCATACGTTGGGGACAGGGGGAAGGGGGCTGACGGCAAGTGGGCGGTGTCCCAGAAGGCGGTCCACTTGGCGTCCGTGTGCAGGGGCGGGGTGATTCAGAAGGAGGGGTCGTGGCGCTGGCGGGGGAAGGAGGCGTTCCAGCCGCACACTGTGGGGTGGGCTGAGGCGAGGAGCGAGGGGGGTAGCGACTTGGAGACCTGGGCGGTGTAGGAGGTCTCGGAGGGGGCCCCCGGGGAGGGGGGCGGCCGGGGGGAGGCAAAGGGGGAGAAGGTCAGCAGAGTGCGTGCAGTCGGGGCAGTGCGTGAGGGCCGGGCGCCGCAGCGAAGGCATATACGTGGGGCGGAGGCTGGTGGTGTAGCGGGTGCGCGGGGGGGGGTCCCCCGGGCGCAGGGTTGGGGACGGGGCTCCGGGCCGGAGAGGAGGTCAGCCCCGGCGCGGTGGGCGTGGTGTGCGCGGGGGAAGTGGGAGGCGAGGAAGGCCGCCCATGCCAGGGTCGGGAGGTCGGGAGCGCTGGAGGCGGGGAGAGTGTCCGGAAGGGCGAGTCAGTTCTGTCTGCGGGCACCGGGGAACATGGCGCCGCGGACTGCCCTGCCTGACGTGGGGGCCGAGGGCGCTGTGCGGCCATGGTGCCTCGGGGAGCGTCGGGGGGAGGAACGGGGGGGTGATTGCTGGCGGCTGCGTTTGGTGGGACGGGGCAGAGGGTCGCCCGGGACAGGCGGGCGGTGGGAGGTGGGGGTGTTGAGTGTGGCGGTGGGGGCGTGCCAAGTTTGCCCATCGTCCCGTCTGCCCTGGACCGTGAGGGACGAGCCCTCGTCGTGCTGGATGACGCGCGTGGGCACTGAGGCGAAGAGGGAGGTGTGCAGGGCGGGGGCGATGGAGGCGAACGCGTGTCCGCGGCGGGCGTCGGCGTCAGTGACGTACACGACGGTCTGCAGGTTGTGGGTGAGGGTGACTGCCATGGAGGTGTGTGGGCCTAGGTGGAGGCCTGAGACGCGGACGATGCCGGTGGTGGCTGGCGAGGAGCCGACGGGGGCGAAGGTGGGGACCGAGGAGGCGGGGGTGGCGCCGGTGGCGGTGGGCGCGGGGGCGCCCTGGAGGGGGGGCTGGCCGAGGAGGGGTGGGGCGGAGAGTGGCACGGCCGGGGCGGCGGCGCCAGGGGCTTGCTGGGAGGGCGCTGGCGGTGCGGAGGAGCCAAGGCGGAACCAGTCCAGGTCCGCCGTGGAGCGGGGGGGGAGGGCAGCTTTGGTGTAGGAAATGAGCTCCTTGAACTGGGCCGGGGTGGATAGACGGCCACACAGCTGTGCGATGGCTGCGCGGAGGGTGTCGGCGGAGGAGACGTGTTGGAGGTCCTGGTAGGCCTCTATGGGGAAGGAGGGGGCGCTGGCGATGGTGAAGGCCGCCGTCAGCCAGGGAGTGTCGGCATGGGCCTGAGCGGCTGTGATGAGGGGCTGGATGGCCTGGAGGGCAGGCAGGAGGCCGCGGAGGAGGCGGCGGCTCCGTACCGTTGGGAGACTAGGGTGAGGAGCTTGTTGAGGTGGAGGCGGAGGGTGGGCTTGTGGAGGTCGGGGCAGGAGTGCCAGGCACCCTTGGCGGCAAGCACCAAGCTGGCGGTGGACGTGGAGACCGAAAGGTGCTGCACGGTCCTGGGGGCCAGGTGGCAGGTCTTGCCCATGGCCATAATGCACATGGCCGTGTGGTGTGCGTCGGCCTCGGGGACGGAGGAGAGGCCGTCGAGTAAGGACAGGGTGTCGTGGGAGCTCGGGGCCTGGCCAGCCTGGAAGAGCGTCTCCTAGTCTGACGGGGGTGGTGCGGCCGGCTGCGGGGGCTGGG
Source organism: Eutreptiella sp. 'Long Island Sound 2002' (assembly GCA_964036045.1). Classification (NCBI taxonomy): domain Eukaryota; phylum Euglenozoa; class Euglenophyceae; order Eutreptiales; family Eutreptiaceae; genus Eutreptiella; species Eutreptiella sp. 'Long Island Sound 2002'. Next base: position 124,924,902 of record OZ038381.1, on the reverse strand, counting down.
GGCGGAGGGTTGCGAAGCGTTGGGGGGTGCAGGGGCGGCGGCGGGGGCGGGGACACCGGGGTCCGCAGGAGGGTCATCTGCCCGGGGATTTTGCGCGGCGGGCGGCTGCGGTGATGGCGGTGGAGATGTTGGGGGTGCGAATTGAACCATCATCTTTCCGATGGTTCAACTCGGTGTACCACCGTTGGGCTGACAGGGGGCAAGGGGCGGGGACACGGACGTGGGGGCTCGTGGGGTCGAAGACGCAGCTGAGCGGGGGGCAGGCCAGCCGGGAGCCGGTCTGCTGGGCCGCCCATGTTGCTAGCCAGTGGAGCAGGGCGACCCGGGCGACCTTGGGCTTGATGGCCTCCTCGAAGGCGAGGAGGTCCAGGAGGCGGCGGAAGGGGATGGAGGGGGGGAGGTCGGGGGAGAAGGGGGAAATGTGGGCGAGGGCGGCCGAGGCGAGAGTGGCTTGGTCGAGGGTGGAGGCACGGGCGCCCCAGTCCATGAGGGCGCTCATGCAGGAGGCGTAGGGGAGCCACAAGGCGTCGTGGTGCGTGGTGAGGAGGGAGATCTCGTTCTCGGTGAGCTGCTCGGTGAAGGTGAACCACCAGAGGAGGGGGCTGGATTCGATGGAGGAGCCGGCGAGGGGGATGGAGAGGACGTCCACATTCGCCGGCATGTGGCGCGCAGAGGCCAGCAGGCGTGGGGGTTGCTGGGGTCCACGGCGATGGACAGGAGGGGCCAGGCGTCGGCCGCCGTCAATTGTTCGCGCCGGAGGTCGGGGGACAGAGCTGAGAATGAGTGTGCCATGGTGCCTGTGGGGAGCGGAGCAAGGGAGGGTCCGACACAAGGCGTGTCGGGGGGTGGGAGGTCCGTTGACGGCAGTGGGCGCCAGTCGTCGTGTGGGGTGGGGGTGGGAGGGGTTGGTCGGGGTGGGCGGGCGGGAGAAAGGGAGAAGCCAAGGCAAGCGCTCAGGGCCCGGAGGCTCCGGCATGCAGAGCGAACAGTGCTACCGGCAGTGGCGCAAATGTAGAAAGGGGGGGGGGGGTGGTGGGTTAGGTGCTGGTGGTGGTCGTCCCTGGGTGTGGCGAAAGTCGTGAGGTGGTACTGGGCGTGGGTGGTCGCTGGGTGTGGTGCCAGGCGGGCGGGAGGCTCGCGCCGGGGGCTGGTGTTGGGTGTGGGGCGGGGTGGGCTAGTGGGGGGAAGAAAAAGCCGAGGCAAGCTCTCGAGGCCCGCAGGCTCCGGCATGCAAAGCGAACAGTGCTACTGGCGGTGGCGCAAAGTAAGAAGGGGGGGGGGGGGGTGGGCCCGGTGTGGGCGGGGGCCGTCGTTGGGTGCGGCGTACGTTGCGCGATGGTGGCGGCTGGGGGACAAGGATGGGGCGCGCGTGTGGCAAGGGGAGGGGTGCCGGGCGCGGCGTGTCGGGGATGTAGGGTGTGGGAGCTCGACTGTGTGCGGTCCAGAGTCGGGTTTTGGGGTCGGTGGCGTGTGGTGGTGGTGGGTGTGTCCTGCTACCGGTGTCCTACTACGAGGAAGTGATGAGGGTGTAGACTGCTTGGGGACTGAGGCCGGAGAGCCTGGGGCGGGGGAATGGGGCGCTGGCGGCGGGTTATCCCCGGCTGGGATGGCCGGGGTGCCCTGGGGCCCCGTGGGGGCGGAGGCTCCCCACGTCGGCTGGGTGCGAAACCACGGCCTGTATTTCTGTCACCGAAGTTCTTAGGTTTGACCCCAGGAACTTACCCGCCGCGGGAACTGTGGGCCGGGACGGCCAAGGGGGATGATTATGAAGAGGAAGTGGGGGGCCAGGATGAGCCTGGCGGTCGGCACCATCCTTCGGCCTGGGGGAGGCCGATGCCCGGGGCTATTACCTCTCCCTTGTGTCCGTGGTGCGGTGGTGGGTGGTGGTGTGGTACCCCCCAACCGGCGTCTGTGCCCGGTGCCGTGGGCTCCGACCCCCGTTGGGGGCGGGTATGAAGCGCCCGGTCGCCTCGCCCCCCCTGCACAACAGCCCGCCAGGCGTTGCTAGGCCTCTAGCGCCAGCTGGAGTGGGGCGGGGCGCTTGGGGCAGTGCGGGGCCCCTCCGCACTCGTGGCGGCCCGCATTGCCTGTATAGCGGTACACGGGCGACGCGGGCTCGAACCGCACGTGCGGGCCGCGCCGCCCTAGCTGGGGTGGGGGACAAGGGGGGGGACTAGGTTCAGCGTCAGGCGTGACCGCTCGCCGGCTGGTCACACCAACCTCCACGTTGGAGTAACTGCGCTGGGGTTCTTGCGGCCCCGCCAAGGGTTCTGGGGGCCCCACCCAGGGGCCGTTGGCCCCCCCCCGTTCGGTCTCTGTGCGTGAGGCATGGGAGGGGGGAAGGGACAAAGGCCACTCGGGGCCATGACGCATGGTGCATAGGCAGGGAGGTATGACTCATGCCACGCCATGATGCATGGAGCAAGGGGAAGGGGGGGCAAGGCCTGGACCCCCACCGCGTATGGGGGGTCCCCTCGTCAGCCAGGCGTCCGCCCGTCGGCGGCTGCGGAAGCCCACCTCGGTGGCGACGGCTACCTGCGAAAAAGGAGAGGGGTTGCGGAGGGGAGGAGGGGCATGGTGTGCACGCGGGGAGGGGGGGGGGGGCTGTGGGCCGTTTGGCGGGCGCGCGCGCCAGGGGGTGGGGTTGCGGTGCGCTCAGCCGCGAGCGTCACCGTTCGGCTGACCAGGGAAGAGGGGCGGCCGGGGCTGGCCAAAGTCGGCCGGGGAGCCCGGGGCGCCCGCGGCGCTGGGGGCCACGGTTAGCGGAGGGGCCCGCACCCCGCTCGGCGGGGACAAATCCCGCCGAGCATCATCCACGGGGGCGAATCCTGGTGGAGGCGGGGGGGAGCGCCACGCCGTCCCCTCGCGGCCGAACCGGACCGGGACAGGCCCCGCCGGATGGAAAACCGGGGAGGCGGGCGGGGCTGGGCTCCGGGGCTCCGGGGCCCGGGACCCTGGTGGCTGTGGGCCGGCGCGGGGGGGACCGGGCGGGCCTCTGGGCTGTGGCTGGTGAGGGGGGGCGTGGAAGGGCCGGGCGGGCTCGGGGGCGACCCCCGAGAGGCCCCCAGGAGCTGGGCAAGGGCTCCTGAGGGCGGCCGTTCCCTGAGGGGGGGGGGGTGCTCCCTGCCCGGGGGACGACGGGGGCCCCTCTTGAGCGAGGGGGGGGGGGAGGGCGTGTATCGCCCGGTGTAGGGCCATGTCGATTCATGGCCGCGCGGCATGGAACTATATCCCCAACCCTCCGCGCCGGAGTCCCTTTTGTGGGGGGGCTGAGAGGGGGGGGGGGTGGCGGTTGTCGTGTGCACCCACCCATGCGGGGGGGGTGGGTCGCCGGTGGGAGCCCCTGTCCGGCTTGGCCGTGAAAACCCGCCAGCGTCCCCTGGGCCCGTGGACCCCTTCGAGGAAGAACCTCGGATTCGCCGGGGGGGACTCCGCTTCATGTATGTATGTATGTATGTATGTATGTATGTATGTATGTATGTATGTATGTATGTATGTATGTATGTATGTATGTATGTATGTATGTATGTATGTATGTATCACTATGCCTATTTTGGGTCTAAAGGAAGCAAGGGAGGAACTTTGGGTAAACAGGGTGGCAAAAAAAAAGGAAAGCACATGTACTGAGTTGATGCACTGCTTACTTGATCAGTTCAGATGAGTGGAACATGGCTCGGTAGTCAGAGCCCATGATGAGTCTCATTCGTTCAGAGATGTGATTTGCTTTGTGTCCGGTGTGTAGGTTGATGGGGAGGCTTGCTGTGGAATTTGGGAGGGGACAGGTCTGAACCCAGACAAAGCGAATTTTGAAATCAGATCAAATCAAATCATGTATGTATGTTTGTACGTATGTATGTATGTATGTATGTATGTATGTATATATGTATGTATGTATTTATGTATGTATGTATGTATGTATGTATGTATGTATGTATGTATGTAATCCTTAACCAGTTCCACATCTTCGATGCCTCACAGGGTAAATGTAGGAATGTTCATCGATCAACGCCAACAGGGTAGACAGAGGTAGTAGTCGAAGAAAGGGTTCAGGTACAGTTACAATAATAGGGGCTCGTGCTCCTCTCTCCTTGTAGGTAGGATACCATCCACTACGGTTTCTACTCCTTTTCAGGTTTCGACAGAATACGATGTCGGAAGGAGACTAGGAGTCAGTCGGACGCCTCCTTGCCGGGGGGGCTCAGAGGAGAATCTACCAAGCTGGAGTTCATCTCCCTGGGGTTCCATCATGGGAATATCAGGTGGTCAATGGGGTATTCAACCTGGGGTACTAAATGGGGTTCTTCAATGGGGATCAGAAGATCAAAAAGGTGGGGTACAAAATCAGGGTGGTGGACAGGTTCCTCTCCTAGATGTCCGGGTCTGGGCTGGGGACGGATTTATCACAGGGGTCGCTGGAGGTGGAGACGGCACCGGGGTGACCCCTGCCCCGCCGGAGGACGATGTACAGCACCGCTGGCCTCCCCCTCTTGGAGCAGCGGTACAACATTGTCGGTTTTTATTTTGTAGCCACATGCTCGCCACACAATGTCGGAGTCTGCAGATGAATCTCAGTTATGTTACCCCCTCCTCCCCTCTCACCCATAGGATCACGGGTCTCCTCCTCCCTTCCTGCTCATTTTGCATCCACAGAGGACTGGGGCTCCAGAGTGACAGTTCCATCACGATAGGGGTCCCCCTGTCATGGGGGGACCCGGAGACTTAGACCATGTGTAGGCGGAAAAGTCCCCTTAACCTCCCACACGCTCTTGACCTCTTCCCCGAGTGAGTATCTCACAATTTTTCTATTTTCTAGGGGCCGCAGGCAGCGCCGCTTTGAAAAATTTTCGTTTTTATTTTCATCTGGGACCATTATTTCTGAGTTAACGTGTGCTGCCTATAGGCTGGGTGTCCGGGTAGCCAGGGTTCAGTTTCAGCCCTACAGGGGGGGGAAGAGAGGACACCTGGGCAACCAAGAGGTCTGAAACAGCGTCGTGGGTTCTAAAAATAAAAAGCTTTAAGATCCTCTTTGCCCTCCCCGCCAGGGCAACCCCCTCCTTGCCTGACCCCAAGCTTCGGCTTCCACACATTTGACTGTGACAGGTCAAGGAGTAGACAAAAACTCCGAAATTTTTTTTTTGTGTGCTGCTGCACCTATTACAGACACTGGGAACATATTCCAGATTGCTTCTGGTTTCTCATGCGGTGATGACATAGACAGCGTCAGCCAGAAAAGTCTGTCAGCAGTCAAGGGCACGGGTTGTCACTGTGTTTTGTTTTTCATTTGCGCGACTGCCTGATGCAGTTCTTCCCACCCTTCAGGAGCCTACGGGCCTATAGCGCTTGGTTTATCCTCACTTTCATTATTGGTCGTCAGTTGTCTGCGTCTGCCGTTAGGTTGTTGGGAGGGCAAGGTATGGAGGTATGGGACACGAATCAGGAAAGGAGGTAACTAGGAAGTGGGGGCCGTGTGTGATTGAATCATAGTCAAGCCGTTACAATTCTGATTTGTCGTGACGTGCAGATAGTGAGTATCGACGTCCCAGAATGACAAAAGCTGATATCACTCGCAGGGTAGTTCCACCCGACAATGACAGTATCTATGACGCGCAGATAGTGAGTATCGGCGTCTGTGGGACGTGTGGGGTATGCCAGACAGAGCGCAACTGCCTGAGGCCCAGGGGCGTGCAGATAGTGAGTATCGGTGCCTGTACCAGCCCCACAGAGGTAATCTTTTTGGTTTTCTCTCCACTCCACATGTTCAGCCCCATGACAACTATTTCTTTGGAGTTCGATCACATTCAAAAAGGGGGCACCCCTACAAAAATTCGATGGCTACCCTCTCATGGGGACCCTGTAAAAGAACCGGTGGGCCTGTGGGTTCAACCAGACAGCGTCAGGGCCAGGATCATGACAATGTGTATTCTGGCCGGGTCCATTGACAACCCTGTGTTGGATGAGGTCCTCAAACTGCGTCCCGATATCGAGACTAATTCCTGGAGTTCCCTGGTGGGCAAGTTGCCGGATGGTGCTGAGAAGGACATCTGCCGCCAGGTTGTCAAATCCAAGAGAGTACCGGAAAGCTTCTCAAACATCTCCTCAAAATACTCCCTTTTGGATGCCATGCTGGCCACCATTGCAAAAGTCTCAGACAGACCCATGCTTACCGAGTGGAGCACTGCACGTCTCAATGCCAAGTCCGAACTTCGCTCTATCTGGTCAGCCTTTTACAAGGAAATTTTTAGTGAATCCGACGCTCTCTCAGAAGCTCCAGATCAACCCACAGACGTGGTCCCACAGGAACAAGGTTCGGAGTCCGCTGATGTCTTGGGTGCCATCTCCCTGGTCAACACCGTTGATGATCTTTCGATCAATGAGGAAGATAAACTTCAGTCCTTGGTTGCTGAGATGTACAGTGAGGATGTTCTTGTAGAAGTTTTGCTGTTGGCAGCCTCGGGGATCAGGAGTAATATTTTGCTGAGGTTGCGGTCAGCCACACCGGTTGAGGGCAGGTTCTGGAAGGGTGTCATAGTAGCGTTGCTCAAGTGGATGCGTCCTCTTAGGCAGGCATAAGAGGAAGGGCATCGCCTGCAGGCCAAACTAGCTGCAGAGGCTAATAGAAAACGCAACGTTATTTCCAGTCCTTCTTCAGGTGCAGATGCGTCCAAGCCCTCTCCGTCCAAGCCAAAAAACTCCAAGAAACCGCGGGTAGAGGGAGTAGTCAGGGCACTGACGCTGGATGAAACGGCTTCCACTGCACAGGGCAGTAACTCCGCTGAGCCACGACAGGCTAGTGCCTCCATCTCTGATAATGTTTCAACGCCGGTACAACAATGGCAAGCTGGGTCTGGGCTGGGCAAAGTTATTATTGAGAAGTCGCAGTCCACCACGGATCGTTTAAAACCTATTCTGCTCACTGGGTTTGAACATACTTATGCCCTTGACTCCTTTTTGGGTTGTGAAGCTGCCTTCGGTCAGTTGTCTCTCGACTACAGAGTCTATCGGGACATGCTGTCCCGACTTGGTGAGGTCGTCATGTTTGTTCCGCAGCTATGGGTATGGTAACCCAATGGGCTATCAGACTTCAGACTTCAGACTTTTTTGGACCATCCCCCCCAACCCCCAACACCCAAGCCCCCCATGATAGACCTCCCCCCCCCCCCCCAATATCAGACTAGTGGACAAGTGGAAAATGGGAAAATATGGAACCTCGGAAAACGTTCAACATGGGGGAAAGCATAGTACCCCCCCCCCCTGTTTCGAATCATAAAAGTGCACCCCCCCCCCCCCACCAGACACATAGGAACTTCACTTCAGGAAAATGGGGATAAAAGGGCAGTACCCCCCCCCCACCCCCACAGAGACACGGGAACTTCACTTCAAGAAAATGGTGGGTTGGGGAAAATATGCCTGCATGTGTGCATGTCATGTTGTTTGCTCTCCTTTCGCTTGCAGCGGTAGGTAAGGTGAGTAAGCCCAGGAGGCCCCCCCCCCTGGTAGAGTCATCATGTTTGAGATCGACATTGTGGTAGGTAAGGTGAGTAAGCCCAGGAGGGGCCACCCCCTGGTAGAGTCATTGCGGCTGTGTCTCCTGTGCATTCACATGACGCATTAAAGGGTAGGCCACGCGTGGTGCGCTCGGTAAACCCTTGTTTAGGTTACCCAGGGGCTCCGCCCTACGTTCTATAAGAGAACGGGCGGAGTTCCTTAAGCTTGCTTTCTTGGAAGGACCTGTTTTGGGACAGCGTATTATTTTCCACTCGAGGACCCGTATAATACGGCGAGGGTGGTTAGGTTCCTCAGCCCAAAACAGTGCCTGCATGTGAACCTCTCAGGTGGTGTAGGTCGGGGTGATTGATGCACTTTGCTGTCTTCGACAGCACAATTTTTTGCCCAGCAAAAAGGGCGCGGGTCACACCAAAGAAATGGGGAACCACCGAAGAAAATGTTGAACGACTCCGCCATGAACGACACGTACTCACGCTGCGCCGCAGTGCACTCCTTCCCTCCAAGCCCTGGCAGGGGTACGCGTAATGGCGTCCCTGTCAGGCCACAGCAGCTTAGCAGCGCTGTGTGTTGCTTGCTTCTCTCACAGCAAGGCTAGTAGGGCCTACGACCTCGTTGACAGCAGCACCAAGTAGCGTGTGCGTGTAGGAGTGGAAGGCCTGGATGACGTCATCCTTCGAAGGCTGGGTCCACAGTAGGGTGTGTAGGACCTACAGTGTGTGTGTCACTGTCCTGCAATTTTCCTGGAATCTTAACAGGGTTTTCGGTGGGCAGTGGCAGTGGTAGCCTAGGTTTTGGCCACATAGCAAACAGGCGTTTTCATGCCTCATAGCTTTTGGCCACCCCTCCCCTGCAGTAGGTAGGTAGTTAGACACAACCAATACCTTGGCGTTAGCGCTGGGTATTCCCCAAGGTTTTCTGGTGCCAGCACAGAAATTGGGCACCTAGGGGCGGAGGGACGTGGGGCGTACCCCATCGCACCGTGTAAAGACATCCGCAGGGTTTAGCAAGGGTGCAGAAGTGGGTATAATTAGGACACCATTTCTGCAGCTTGCTCCAGGACCTCAGGCTAGCACACTCACACAGACATTTTGCCGTTCTTTCAATGTGATTGTGTAGAACACCCTAGAGGTGTTCAGGTTGTGTGTGGTCTAGGCCTTGGCGCCTACGACCATATACCCCTTTAGTGATGATGCTGCCAACAGCTGAGAAGGGGTTTTGACATGTTTGTTGTTGCATCTGATCAGAATGTGCTCATTATGCAGAACATCCTTGAGGTGTTTAGCTGTGTGTGGTCTAGGCCCTGGCGCCTACGACCACAGACCCCTTCGATGAAGAATGCGCTCACAACAACTGAGAAGGGGTTCTGATTTCCTGGTATTTGCATCCATGTATTGCGAGCCCGTCCCGATTTGTTGTTAGTAGATGTGGGTTGTGCAGTTAGCAATCATTTTCAGCCCCACTGTCATCCAAAAAAAAACCTGAGAAGGGGCTCTGCTATGTGTGTATTGGTGGTTGACAACTTGGAGGTAATTCGTTTTGATTTCACTTGGTCCTGATCTCCTGGTATATGTAATTGTTGCATGTTGTGCCTGTTACTGAGACAAAGGGAAATGCGTGTGTTGCATTGGAGACGCGTGTGCACTAAGCCTCTTCTACACATAGGGCACCCTTTTGTTACCTACCTCCCCCTTGAGGCGAGGAAGTCTGTCTTGGGTCTAGACCACTGCGTCTCTGACCCAGACATTGGAGTTGGGCGTGCCCCACCATCCGCTGCGCGCCGCAGCTTGCCATGTCGTCTAGCCCCCTTAGCGTGGCCTCTTCCGTCCCCTCCAGCCCTTCATTTCCGGAGTGTGGTTGGGGGGATCTGCCGGAGCTATTGCGGTTTGGACACCAACCCCCCTCGCCACCGTGGGACTCTGACGCTGAGAAGTGTCTAAGCGAACTGGCCTCGCCCCAGCCTCCATTGCCAACACCGCCCCCCTCTCCCCCTTCACAAGCAACCTCTTCAACGCCAGTAAGTCCTCCACCGAGACCCCACGTTACCTCAACCCCTACCTGGTAGCCCTAGAAGCCGTGGAGGAGGCCCTGATGTGCACTGCCGTTGCACCGCCATCCCCCCCACAACCCCCCAAGTACGTACCCAAGGACCCCCCCGGCCCCCCCAAACCCACTGTTCACGGGCCCTACAGTGCCAAAGCATTGCAGCTCATCCGGGAGAATCACGGGGCTGGGGTTCAATATTTCGTGGACGGGGTGCTGAACCGCCGTGCGATGTACCGGTTTGCGGTTCCGCAGCCCTAGAAAAACCCCTTGCGGGTGTGGCAGGAGGGCATGCCAATTAGCCGTTCGCATTTCCTTTGGAGGGACGAGGAGCATGCAGCATTGGTGCTTGAAATCTCTTGTGCTACCCCAAAACCCCCTCGTATCCCCAAGCCGGCCCCACAACCTGTGCCTCGTCGGCCACGGCCCCCTCCAGCAAGTCATCAGGTGACACTGACCCAGTATAGCAGGCACCGCCGCTCCTCACTCCTCCTATTGGCTCCCGCCCCGAAGCGGCCGTGCCCCACCCCGCAGTACGGTTCATTGCTCCAACGCCGTGCATCTCAGTCCGCCCCCCGGCCGGAGAGGCCGCAATTTGGGTCATTGCTGCCTGCGCAGCCCCCCCCGCAACGTCCACAGACTTCGGCGAAACGTTCCAATTTCCAGCTCTTCGGCAAGTGTGCACCGGGCGTCTCTTACACATAGGGCACTCTTTTATTTCCAACCTCCCCCTTGAGGCGAGGAAGTGCGTCTTGGGTCTAGACCGTCGCGTCTCTGACCCAGACATCTGAGTTGGGCCTGCCCGCCCCGAAGCGGCCGTGCCCCATCCCGCAGTACGGTTCATTGCTCCAACGCCGTGCGTCTCAGTCCGGGCACTCTTTTATTTCCAACCTCCCCCTTGAGGCGAGGAAGTGCGTCTTGGGTCTAGACCGTTGCGTCTCTGACCCAGACATCTGAGTTGGGCCTGCCCCAACACCCACGCGTTCATCTCTCACCCACTGCGGGCCGCTGAGCCGCAGGAGTTCGCCCTCGGTCCCCGGCCCAGCGCCCCGACCAGGGTCGTCGTTCCCCTCCGTACCCACCCACTGCGGGCCGCTGAGCCGCAGGAGTTCGCCCTCGGTTCCCGGCCACATCGCTCCGACCAGGGTCGTCGTTCCTCTCCGTACCCACCCACTGCGGGCCGCCGAGCCGCAGGAGTTCACCCTCGGTCCCCGGCCACAGCGCCCCGACCAGGGTCGTCTTTCAACCCTCAACTCACCTACTGCAGGCCTCTGAGCCGCAGGAGTTCGCTCTCGGTCCCCGGCCACAGCGCCCCGACCCAGAGAACATGCCAAACGGAGGGCAAACACAGCCCCATGGCCATTGGCAAGGCAAAGGCCCTCAGCACGGCAAAGGCAAAGGCCCACAGCAAGGCAAAGGCCCACATCATGGCAAAGGGTATGGCCTTGCCCAAGGCAAAGGCCCTCAGCAAGGCAAAGGCCATGGCCCTCAACAAGGCAAAGGGCATGGCCCTGCACAAGGCAAAGGCACACAGCAAGGCAAAGGGCATGGCCCTGCGCAAGGCAAAGGCCCCCAGCAAGGCACAGGCAAAGGCCAAGCCCATCCACAAGGCAAAGGCCATGGCCCCCCACGAGGCAAAGGTCAGGCCCCCCCACAAGGCACAGGCCAAGGCCCGCCGCAAGGCAAAGGTCAGGCCCCCCCACAAGGCACAGGCCAAGGCCCGCCACAAGCCAAAGACAAGGCCCGGACCTTTGCGGAAACCCTTGCCCACGTGGACTATGACATCGGCACGAACCCAACCGATGGATTCACCACCCGTTGGGCTGATCGCGATGCGTATGTCCACAAGGCATCCTTGGTGCACACCGTGCATGAGATCGCCGCTGCCCGGAGGTGGGCATGGGAGCAAGGTGCCCAGAGGGAGCTGTGGTTTGAGAGGGTTGAGACGCTGAAGGAAGACAAGGATGGCAACATGGGCAAGGTAATAGAATGGTCTCCTGAGCTCGAAGTTTGGGGCAACTACGAGCTGACCGATGGGGATCTCATCCATGGATGGGACATGAAGCGGCCAGATGTCGCCACCCTTGACGTGGCACCAAACCCGGACTGGATTGGCAAGGTGCAAGGTGATGGCACCTCTGGTGACATGGTGACCCTTGTTTGTGCGAACAAACCGCCCATCTTCACATCCGCAGGTGGTGGTGCTGTGTCCTGCCTGACGAGGCAGCGCTCCGGTTGTTGCGTGAGGAGATACGGACGGCGGAGGCCTGGAACGCGTTGCTCAATGCCACCCGGCAAGAACCACGGCTGTCTAACAGCCTCCCTGCCGAGGACTAGCAGATCCTGCGTCACCTCGTGGAGCTTCATAACCTGAACCCCTCCCAAGCCTTGGCTGTCCGGCAATGTCTGGATGAGGGTGCTGTTGTCTCCTCCATGACTGGAGGGGCCGGCACGGGGAAGTCGGAGACCCTGGTGGCCTGCATCAAGGCAGTGATGTGGCAGCAGGGGTACTTCAACCCATGCATCCCGAATCCCAAAGCGCCAGATTCGATACACACTGGCAGGAAAGGGGGGGGGGGCACCAACCGACAACCCCCCTCGGGCATGCATCTTGGTCACCGCCCCAACAAACGCACAGGTCCACAACCTGATGCTGCGGGTTATCCAATCGGCAAAACAGGATCTTGTCTTCTCAAAGGCGGTTTTGAAGGACCACCCCGTGCCCTGGATGCGGTTCCGAGCTGCAAGGGGCCGGACCCCCCCAGGTTTGGAGCCGTACAACCAAACAACGGTCCAAGAGACGTTGGCCAATCATCCGGACTGCAATGGCACATTGCAGTGTGCCCTCAACAGCTGCCGGGTTCTCATTGCAACAGCTGGTATGGTCGCCAGACGGCGGAAGTTGTTGCTACAGGGTGACCCACAAACTCGGTTCGCATTCAGCTTCGTGGATGAGTCCTCGAGGCATAGCATCCCAGTGGGTCTGGACTTGGCAGCTTTTGGGGCACAGTGCATGCTTTTCGGGGATGCCGGTCAACTGCGCCCATACAGTGCCATCACTCTTCTTGCAACTGTAGCGAAAGCGGAAGGGGATAAAAAGGGGAAAGGGGGCAAGGTGACGGCTCAACATATTGCATGGCCGCAGTCCGAGCATTTTGCTAACCTCAATGTGCACCTCGACGAGGGACCAGGGATGCAGTATGGTGACTCGCAGCGCTTCGCCACAAGTAGTGTGTTGCAGTTTGTCCTGTACCGTACAAGGTGTACTGCGTGTGTCCTTACCCAGCAATTCCGCATGGACGTGCCTTTGGCAACCGTGGTGCGTGGGCTGTTCACGGGGGTTTCCTTGGGCTGGTACCCGGCCTCGGCCCCAGCATTACCCCCCCCGGTGTTGGGAGGGCAACGCATCCGCATAGTCAGCACAGACGATCCTGAGTGGAGATCGAAGCTGACACGGTACGGGATGTCGGACGCCCGGGTGGGGTTACTGAGAAGGGAGGTTGGCACAGCATGGCAGAGCCTTGTCATGGACGAGGCCATGCGCAATCAGGGGAACACGAGCAAGGAGGAGGCCTGGCTGGTGCTGCACTTTCTGGAGCATGCACACAATGCAAATGTGTACCCCCCCAAGTCAGTGGCAATCGTCACCACACACTATGCGCAGATGCTATGGCTGCAGCACTGTGTGTGGGAGGCAGGGCGCCGGCTGCATGGGGACCAGGCATATGAGTGTGTGCACATGATCGCCACCCGGGACCGGTACCAGGGTCTGCAGGCTCTGGTTGTGCTCACCTCCCTGGTATCCTCGGAGCCGGGGATCATGAGGGACGTGGTGCGGGCAAACACACTAACCAGCAGGGTCCAATCCGAGGTGCATCTTTTCGGCGCCTTTCTCGGTTGGGAGGAGTCCCCCCTCACTGCGGGTTGGTTGAGTGGGCTGAGGGTGATGGCTGCCGAACTGCAGAATTTCCCTTCCCCAGACGACGTACAGAAGGTGCGGCTCCCGGGGGTTATGTACCAACAGCCCACCCTTGCCCAAAAAGAGGTGGGCGTCACCTACAAGTTCAAGGGGGGGGGGGTTGGTGGTGGTGGGGCAGTGGCTTTGGAAACCGTGGAGGAAGCATGCCAAAGCTCTTGACCCCTGGGGATTCTCCCCCCCCCAGAGTGACCAATTGTTGGACTGGGAGCGGATCATGGCCAACAAGAGGGTTGGGACACTGGAGATGCGGGTGCGCCTGGAAGCGGGGGACGCACAACCAAAGCACCTCGGGGTGACCCTCCCCGATTTCACGGAGTGGGCATTGCCCTACATTCTCATGAGGGATGAGGACACAGACTGCGCAGGGTGGCATGACATTGACGGGTTGGAGAGAGTGTGCCACACACAGGATTCGGCGGACCACGAGCAAAGGCTGGTGCAGTTTCTGCTCACCAAACCCTTCCTCGACGCGCAAACCTATTCCAACCCCCCCCCCCCCCCCGGTCATATGGCTACCGCACTGTGTCTCTGCCTGTGTGGCAGGATGCCTACAAGCACGTGAACACGGTAGGCTTCCTGGGCGACGACTTCTACACACCCTTGGAGGTGTATGTGGCGTCTTTGCTCCATGGGGTGAGAGAGTGTGAGGGGGGGCGCGATGTGTGTGCCCCACATGCTGTTCACCGTGGACATGCCCAGCACTGTGGTTGGAAGCCATTGCCGGATCGTGTGAAGTGGTATGTCCTTGGCATGGTCGCACCGGCAGAGAAGCCTCCATTTTCACCTGGCATCCCTCTTTCGGTTCGGAAATCATGACATGACCCTGGCTCTGTGAAACATTGCACAGCCTAACCCTAACCCTACCCCTAACCCTAACCCTAACCCTAACCCTAACCCTAACTCTAACCCTAACCCTAACCAAGTGTGGCGCATGTGGAGGTGTGCATGGGACATCGGACGTTGAGAATGGATGGTACATGGAACGTCATGGGTTGCCGGCGACAAGTCTCTATTGTCCGCCTCTCATCTATGTGCAGTGTTTGCTTCCGTGCTTCAAGGTGTCATGAACCAAGTCAGGGGCTCTACAGAAACCCCCCCCTCCCCCGATTCTTGACGTACCCAGGGTCCCCATGAGGTGACCCCAGTTGGTGTGATGTCCTTGCCTTTGTTCCGTCCAGCAGACTAGATCCCATCCCGGGAGGTAAGTACCGCGACAGCTTGCGCATCAGAGCATCCAAGGACCCATTGGGCCGCTGAGACCTCATTGAGGTGAAGGAATTACAACTGGTTGAAGGACTGTGAAAAATTGGCTCTCATATTCCTCAGCCTGCGCCTGCCAAAGAGGCTCCTGTGAGTACACCTGTTTCAGGTCTGTTTCTCTCGCCGTCTAAAATGCAATCCCCGGTGTGGTGTCTGTTTCCGCCCTTCTCCCCCTCTCATGCCTTCATGTCCATGTGGGGTTGGGGCTTTCAACGAGAGTTAGGGGGGATCATTAGATTCCATTCTCCCCCGCCTAGAATGCCTGATGAACTCAGGGAGGTTGTGTCTGCTCACGCCATTTGGGGTCTGTCCAAAGTTTACGATGCCGCAGCAAAATCCACCGTGATAGGAGAGGATGACGACTCGCCGGAACACTGGGTCTCGGCTAAGGAGTGTGTAGAACTAGCAGTGAAACACAGAGATCATAGGTTCTACGACGTGCCTGAATGGGCGGCTGAGGAGTTTTCAAAACGCAAAACGCTTACCAAGGTCAACAAAGTGCGTAAGAACCTAAAAACGGGGGATTACTCTAAAGTGTCCTCAATTGCCCTAGGCCTCGACGCATCGTGGGGTTGGTTGGCCAGTGACGGGGTTCCCCCTCCTACTGTTGAGCGCAGTGATGCTGAACACCATCGGGTTTTGATATGTGGTGATCGAAAAGTGTCAGTTTGCCGCATCATGAGTCCTCAATGGACAGGCTTAACTAAGAAGGTAGAAACGCTAGGGTCCAGACACGTGGCTTTGCTCGGTGTTCCCTCATCACCTGCGGATGCTACCCTCGTAAGGTCAGCAACCATGGCGTGTGGCGATACTAAATTTCACATGTGTACCAATGCAGTTGTTTTGGGCAAGATGGGCCTGTTGGCGGCTCCAGTCCCTGTGAATTTTGTTGAACCGGAGTGTGTTCTTCCCCTTTGGGTGGTGGTCATTTCTTTACAATGGGGACGACAGCACCAAGTGCTAGTCGGGAAAGGCGGTGGCAAGGCACCGCAAAGAGATTGTGGATGACACTGGTGGACGGTGGCAGGATGTCTGCAGAGTGACTGAGTGGGATCCTCTGTCTCGGGGATGGCGGACAGAAAAAGTTCTGTGTCGATGCGTCCCGCAGGAATGTGTCATGATGTTACATGTCTGGCTCAATTGGACCCCCCCTCAGTGGTCGTTGCAGTACTATGAAGTGCAAGCGCCGAGCTCCATTCCTATTCCTGAGTCTGCCACCCCTGTTGCCTTGCCGTGGGGCTGCCTGTCTACTAATGTTCAGGGGTTAAATAGGTCAGTTGAAACACGCAGGACCAAGTGGGATGAAGTGGTTGAGATGTGTGTCACCTCAGATGCCAAGGTGCTGTTCATTTCAAGAAACCTGGGGCTCAGTGAAAAAGCTAGACAGGCGACACATTGATGGCTTTTGGCTTCGCTCCTCTGATCACTGCGATGTTGGTAAAGGCCTAGAAGTGTGGGTTTTGTCATCCTGGGCACAGTTCAAAACTGTTCTTCTGGATACTGACCAGTCTTTTCTTGTGGTGGTCCACAATGCCTGGGGTTTGGGAGTCCTGGGTAGCGTCCTCATGGCACAGAGGTCTGACGAACTGTTATACAATCAACAGTTGGTGCATCTGATTTTTGGTCTCCAACAGCTACCAGTTTCGTGGCTCATCGTGGGGGGTGACTGGAATAGGGACATCCGCACACATAAATTGTCCGTTGCCCTTCTTAAGTTTCTGGGTGCCCGAGTTACGTTCATGCAGGGGAGGGTTCATCTTCCCAAGGACTTCTGCATTATAAAAGGAGTCTCGGGGCAATCCTGCGGTATGTGGCTGAGAGACGTTGGCGACCACCCAGTTGTTTGGATTCCAGGGTGTCAGACAGCAAAGGCAGGAGCCAGAGGATCTTTGATGCGCCTAGTTGAACCTCGCAATTGGGACCATGACAGCGGAGTGATTTTTTCCAATCTCATGGAAGCCATGAGTCTCGGCATCAGTGATGCGTCTAGCTGGCTGCAGGCCTATAGAGAGTGTATCTCAGTCGTCAACCATGCGGTGAGTAGTCCTAAATCTGAAGAGGTCCACTCGGAGCTGAAATCAATAGTGGCGTCTCTCAAGGCCATTACAGGCGGCCAGGGCTGGAGAGTGCAGCGCTCGCTAGAGTTCAGATTGTCCTCCAAATACTGGTCTACGGCGATCAGTGACTGGAAAGCTGTGTCAGAAACAGGTCTCACGGGGGGAACCATGAAGGTGCTGAAGTTACAAGCAGCAAACCCGTTCATTGCGCTACATAAGGTAACGGACACATCCTCTCAATCTCTGGTGACGGGTAGGGACATCCTGCAGGTGTTGCCCAGGGAGTGTGTCCTGAAATACCCTGTGCGTTCCACTATTGTTCCTCCTGAGTGGGTTCAGTCTGTCATGCGGCATAGGTATGTGGTGCACCTCACCCCTGTTGCAATCGAGGCCCGCAGGTACCTGATTCTCTCACAAGTGATGCAGGTCTCAGTAGAGTCACCGTTGCGTATCCAGCACAAACTGACCAGTGCGACGGCAGGGGTTGATGGTTTTATACCAAATCTAGTGGAATGGATGGGGCTGGCGTCCCTCTTCCGAGTGACTCAGATACTGAGACTTCCCTTTGATCAGTGGCCTTTGGAGGTTTTCTCGGCTCTACACCTTACTCTAAAAAAATCTGCGGGTGACAATGTCAATGTCAATACTAGGCCTATTAAACTTCTCTCAGCCCTATTTCGCATACAGGCTAAACTGTATGCCCCTTTGATTCAGCTGGCCACAGCACCAAGTGCGTCTGGTTGTAGACAGTATGCAGGGTTTAAAGGGTCTTCCGTACATGCCCTGCGCCGCATGCTACACACAGCGATCACCCAATCCCTGGCGGTGCGGGGTGATGTTACGACGATGTTTTTGGATTTCTCTGGTGCCTTTGATGAAATCAACAGGCAAGCCATTCTGAGGGTTGCTGATATGTATCCGTTTCTACGTGGCGTTGTGCATGAAGTGGTTCATCACTACATGTCCTTCAGGCAATACGTAGTTTCTGCCCTGGGCCTATCAGAGTCGTATTGTCAAGTGGAGGGTGTCCTTCAAGGGGGGGGTTTAGATCCACTTTTTTACATACTTGCGGTTAATTTGATACATCTTGCCATGCGTCAACTAGGGGTTGGGGTGCCAGTGTGTGTTCCTCCCTCAGTAGAAATGATTGCTTCTCTGGGCTATGTAGACGACACAGTGGGGTTTTCTAGCATAGACGACGCACAGCGAGAGGCCGACCACCTTCGTGTTATTATTGACTGCGTCGCACAACGCAACAATAGCTCCAAAATGAACGTTCAAGTACTTCAGGTCAAGCAAGGCTCAGTCTGCAGTGTCAGCAAATCGGTCGTCTGGGACGACAAGCCAGTGTGGTCCACCAGTAGACACCAACATATAAAATTCCTTGGGGGAAACACTAATATTTTAGGAGGGTTCCCTACCATCAAAAAAGTCATTACAAGGTGGTCTCGAACGGGCATCAGCAGGCTGCGAGGGTGGCCCGTGTTGGTGGGTGTGGCACACACTGTGATAGAAGGACTTGTAGTCAACAGGCTTGTGTTTCGCTGCTCTGTGAATGTGCCAACGGACGTGCAAATCAGTTCAGTGACAGGGTCCATATGCAGGGTGTACAGACTGGTCTTTGGGTTGGCTCCCAATACTCCACGTGCCTGCATAGTTTCCATTCTAGGAAGAGCTGCCCCAGATCATGTCCTTTGGGTCACAGTCATCAATGAACTGTTTAAGTCTCTATATGGGCCCAACGCCCTGGTGGCCCAATCTGCGTGGGCACACTGGTCAAACCCGTGCCTACATCGCTTTGACAGCGACCCTCGGCGCATTCAGTCCAGGCTCCAAAGCTTGGGCATTCAGTTTCGCAAACTCGTGTCAGGTCAAGGGGCTAAGTGGTGTGTGAAACCGCCTCGGGGGGGTGCTTTCCCTACGGTTCTGTATTTGTTTGGTGATGCAAGCCTCAAGGATTGCTGGGGGGGAGCGGCAAAAGTTGTGGACGGTCAGGGTCATGTGTGGCTGGAATATAGTGTATCCCTCTCTGCTATTGGTCTCAGCACCAAGTTGGTAGAAGCCTCTGTTGTTGTCTCTGCGGTAGTTGCCATCGCCGAATTTGTCTCCTCCCATGGCGTGTGCTTAAAAGAAATCTGGGTGTGGTCTGACTGTTTGTCAGCTCTGCTGTCGCTGCAGTCCAGAGACATGGCGGACAAAACTGCATCAATCATGGACAGGGTTGTCGCGCACTTTGTCTTGACGCATCTTCCGGTTCAGATGGGTTGGGTGCCAGCGCAGCACGATACGGAACTTGATGACTGGATATTATCGTTCAACTCAGAAATTGACTCTGAAGCGAAAGCTGGTGCGCGCGGTGAGCGTCAGGAGGTCTCAGTTCTTGATGTATGGCTGGACAGAGATTTCATTCTTCCATTCCAAGGTGACAGATTGATTGTCGACCTCAAACGACATTTGCTTAGTCAATCTGATGATGCTCTCCTCAGCGTCTCTTCCTCTTGCTCACCCAACCCTCCGGAGAGATCATGGCGCATGGTGCTACCCGAATCGGTCTTAGGGCTCAAGTGCTGGGTGCAGCTGCAGCCATTAGGAATAGAGCATTGGGGACGCATAAGGGCTTGGAGTGTGTATGCGTCGGCAGACCAGTGGGAGTGGCACCACAAAGAAGCGGAATGTTCACTGCGCTCCATGTGGTGCCACTCAATAACACATCATAGATTTCACGAATGCGTTCTTACTAAAGTTCGGGTTCTTGCTTGGTCTGGACATGTCTGCGAAAATCTGTGGGCTGCGGGCATTCCCCCTGACCGTATCGCTCTTCGATGGGGGGGTTTTGAGATTTTGGGACATCCGGTTCTGTTCATTGTCTGGTGTCATCCTGCGAATGGAGCTGCCATATCTGATTCCTCGAAATCAGTGAAGCTTGTGTGGCCCATATGGCTGGGGTTAGGCCCAATTAGGGGTATTTCGCTGGTTCCCTCCAAATTGGGTGTCAGTCAACCACATATCCTTATTTATCAAGTCCTAGAGAGCGCGTATGCCATGGTACACGGTGGGTACGATACAGATAATGTCCGGCTTCAGTGCCCTCTGTTTCATTCTCGGTGGACTGAAGGAATGAACTCAGGTGTGTTGCTGGGGTTTCAGACGCCAGCTGCACATCTGGACAGTCACACTCCCTCCAACCTGCTCTGGGTTCTTTTCTCGTCTGTCAGGGGGAAAGGATACGTAGGGCATGTTCTGGCGAGTGGCAGGGGGACAGTTAAGATGACGGTCTGGCACTCGAAGGTCCCCTCCGTATGGATCAGCGAATGCCAAGGGAAGCTTCATTCTGTCGTCAGAGAGGCAATGAGGAGACGACTGAGGGGGAGGGTGTGTATTGGTGCCTCCTAGGTGTGCAATGGCCATGGGAGGGGCTTCGCCAGGATTCGGGACTCCAGCTGTGGCGTTTTATGGTGTGGACAGAACAGTCGCGTCTGTCACTGGGGTGGGTTATTTCTGATGCCTCTCACTCCCGTGGTGTTCCCCCGCCTGTGATGAAACCTGTTCTAGACATGCAAATTTGGTAACCGTCTCTCTTCAGGACGTGCGAACAGGTATCAGCCAGATTTTGGGAGGCAAAGATCGACATCGGCTCCCAGCACGACTTATGGGTCATACCACTATGCCTATTCTGGGGCTAAGGGAAGCAAAGGAGGATCCATGGGTAAGCTGGGTGGCAAAGGCAAGGGGAAACACATGTACTAAGTTGACATAACACGTGCTTTCAGAAGGGAGTGGCCGGGGTCGACAGTCACATCCTTGCTAAGTCACGTTCGTTCAGAGATTTGATTTGCTTTGTGTTCGGTGTGTAGGTTGTAGGGGAGGCTTGCTGTGGAACTAGGAAGGGGACTAGTCCGAGCCCAGACAAAGCGGATTTTTCAAATCAAATCAAATCAAATCAAATCAATGTATGTATGTATGTATGTATGTATGTATGTATGTATGTATGTATGTATGTATGTATGTATGTATCTATGTATCACTATGCCCATTTTGGGTCTAAAGGAAGCAAAGGAGGAACTGTGGGTAAACAAGGTGACAAAGGAAAAGGAAAGTACATGCACTGAGTTGATGCACCGCTTACTTGATCGGTTTAGATGAGTGGAACATGGGTCGGTAGTAACAGCCCACGCTGAGTCTCATTCGTTCAGAGATTTGATTTGCTTTGTGTCCGGTGTGTAGGTTGATGGGGAGGCTTGCTGTGGAACTTGGAAGGGGAGTGGTCCGAACCCAGACAAAGCGAATTTTCAAATCAAATCAAATCAAATCATGTATGTATGTATGTATGTATGTATGTATGTATGTATGTATGTATGTATGTATGTATGTATGTATATATCTACGAGTTCTTGCGTGTGCGCGGCTGGCAGTGGATTACATGGGGTCAGAGGTGGTGGGCGTCTCCACGGTTGCGGAGGTGAGCGAACAGCAAGGGGCCGGTTCTTGCTTCGCCGCATGCGTGCTGCTTTGTACCTCGGTCGCTGCGTTGCACCCATAGGAGACGCCCTTGCTTTCTGCTTGTTGCTATGCTGCTGCGTTGCTCTGCCTTGCCCCTTTACCCCCGGCGAACAAACGGACCAGTGTCCGTCGCCGTTGCTAATGCTAACGCTTGCAACTGCCACTGCCCCCCAAGCCTGGTTGGCCGGTATCCCCGGTCCTCTGGGTCCTCCGTCATGCTGTGGGCCACCTCAGGCAGCCCTGCGACCCACGGGATCGAGCAAGGCAGGAACCACCCGTCGGTGCGAGACGCCCCGTAACTCCAGTAGACGGCATGATAAGTGGTTATGACTATGACTATGCATGCATGCATGTATGTATGTATGTATGTATGTATGTATGTATGTATGTATGTATGTATGTATGTATGTATGTATGTATGTATGTATGTATGTATGTATGTATGTATGTATGTATGTATGTATGTATGTATGAGTATCAGTATCAGTATGAGGCCCAGCCTGATAGCCGGCGTCAGCCCAGGCTCTTGGCGAGTCTGGAGTGGCGGGGGGGCAACCGGCAGAGCATGCTTGGTTCTGACCTGATTGTTTGGTTCATCAGGGCCAAGGGTCCCACGCCCTTGTGCACCCTGGTCGATTGGAGGGAGAGGAACGGGTGATACCTGTAGTGATGCCATTTTTCGCCGCTCGTGGACGGCTTATGCCCCGCTCGAGGCGGGATTTTTGGCATGCACCGGAAGTGGGGGCTTTGTTGGGGGGGCTTTATTGTTCGGGGTGGTTGTAGAGAGGCACTAGTCATTGTAGGGTTTGTCACCTTGATTGCAACAGGCCCTGTCTCTTTTTTTTTTCGGTTGCTTGGGAAGGAGTGATACTTGGACCATTCCTATGTCCGGCCGTTTGTAGTCGGCTCATGTCCCGCCTTAGGCTCTAGGTGGGCGCTATGTCGTTCGTTCTGTGTTCTTCTCGTGCACTCTACTCTTGCAGTGTCGTGGGCTGGTGTTCTCGCATCTCGGTTCGCTTTCTTTCAATAGCCTTCTCGCCGCGCGTACCTCCCTCTGCCCGCTCACCTGCTTGTTTGTGTACCCTAGTTTCTTTGTGCATGTTTACCAGCGTGTGGTGGTTCATCTTTGGTTGTAACTGGCCCTCTCTTTCTACCCGGACTAAGGATCTCACGCCCTCATGCACCTTGTTTGCTTGTGGAGAAATCATACCTTGGCATTCTTGGTTCTAGCTTGATTGTTTGCTTCATCAGGGCCAAGGGTCCCACGCCCTTGTGCACCCTGGTCGTTGGAGGAGGAGAGAGCAGTGGTACCTGGGCCCATGCCAAGTTTCGCCGCTCGTGGACGGCTTATGCCCCGCTCTAGGCGCGTTTTTTGGCATTCAGCGGAAATTGGGGGTTTATTGGGGGGATTATTGTTCGGGGTGTTTGTGCAAAGGATCTATTCCTTGTTGTGTTTGTCACTTTGATTGCATACGCCCTCGCGTACCCCGGTTGCTTTGGAAAGAGTGATACCTGGACCATTGCCATGTTGTGCCGTTCATAGTCAGCTCTTGTCCCGCTCTGGGCGGGCGCTATGTTATTCATGGTGTGTTCCTTTGATGCATCTTACTCTTGCAGTGTTGTTGCTGGTAGTCTTGCATTTCGGTTCGCCTTCTTTCAGCAGTGTTCGCGCCGTGCGCGCCTTTATTTTGCCGCTGCTTGGGACATGCTCATTCTTCGTGCATCCTTGTGTGCATCCTTGTGTGCATCCTTGTGTGCATCCTTGTGGCTCTCTCTACCCGGGCCGAGGGTCCCACGCCCTCGTGCACCCTGGTTGCTTGGGGGGGATTCATACCTTGGCATTGTCGTACGTTACCGCTCGTGGGCGGTTCTTGCTACATTTTCAATGGCCCTCTGGGTGTTGTTTTAATGTTGACTGTCATTCTGCCTTTGGCACTAATCTTGTCGTCTACTCTGGCCCTGACCATAACATCGACCTCCACATCTGCAGCCGGTCCACACTTCCGATTTGGTGTTGATTCGTTCCGCTTTCTCTCTACGCTTCCTCCCACCTGTCTTGGTCTATGCTCCTGTCTACGGACAAGGGAGTTCGGGGGTGGGTTGCGTGGATTGGGTGCAGGGGGGCAGGGGCAGGGAGCAGTCATCCCCAGGCAGGGAGCAGCTTTGCGCACATCATTCTGGGTTCGCATTGTTCTCTATTGGCATCTCTGTCTCGTGTTCTGTGCGCTTGGATAGCATCATGCGGGTTATGCTGGCGCATCTCGGTTACCTGCCTGCTGGTTGGCATAGCTTGCACGTAAGCTTGCCATGTAGCTTGCTCCTGTACTGAGTGATGCGGGTTAGGAATGTGTGCGCTCTGTGTTCTTTCTTTGTTCACTTTGCATCATTGATCATGTCTCTGAACCTCTTCCAGCGGTGCTCTGTGCACCGGCCTTTGGCGTCTTGATTTGTGCTCCGTGTGTGAGTGCCTGCGCTTGCGTTCATGTGCATGCATGTGGGGATGATGTTGCGGCTTCGTGATGCTGAGCTAAGGCCTTAGCGCTGTGCACGATGTTCTTGTCCGGTGCGGGGCCCGGCGGTTCCGCAGATTGGCAGCTGCTCTTGCTTGGGATGATGCTGGGGTGCCGGTACGTGCCTCGCGTCCCCTTGAGGCCGGTCTTGGGGTGGTCGCCGCCGCTCATTGCTTGCGGGTTGCGGTTGAGATGCTGAGCGCTCACCTTAGTGCTGTTCGCGATCGAGTTGTCTCATGCGGGGTCACGCGGTTCCGCATTTTTGCCTCGCATCCCCAAAAGGCGATTGGGGTACGGCCGCTGGGATTGACATTCGTGTGTGTGCACATGTGTATGCATGTGTGTGGGGTTGCTGTGTGAGTGGGGTGAGTGGGGTGTGTAAGAGTCTCCTTAGTCGTCCTCATCCGACGATTCCACATCTTCTTCCATGCCTTCGGAGTCATCATCTTCATCTTTGTCGTCCGACTTTCTTCCTCGCACTTTGGCTCGTAGTCCCCATCATCGCTGTCATCTTCCCAGTTCAGTGGATGCAGTGGATGCACCTCTAGATCAGCCCACTCGGATAGCCGGAGTTCCTTAATGACTTCCATGAGCTCTGCCGACATGCACTGTGGCTTGTACCCGATGTACAGTCCATGTGTGTCTCCCAGGCGGATCACCCCGATGTCATATTCGGACGTGACTGGTGGTGTGTCCATGATGATAACGGATTGCGCGTCCCATTGATTTTTCGGTGGTGGGGCTCTGGCTGCCATCATGCCTGTCCGTCTGATCGGCGCCGATTCGTCTAGTGGATGGGCCATCTCATGAGCTTCCGGGCCCCATACCCTCTCGGATCTTCCTCCCGCAGCATGCTGGATTGCGTAACCCATGGTCAGCGTGCCCCATCTCCGGGTTGCGGTCCATCTTGCCGGTTGCATCGGTAGGAAGTCGTGCAGTCTCTTTCCTGGTGAGAGTGTTATGAAGTCGGCCATCGCATTGAGGTATGCCTCCGTCAGCTTCCTCTTGACCTCCAGCTTCTCACTCGCGTTGGCGAGCAGGCTTGACCACGACACCATCACTGTGCCCTCGGAGATTTGCTGGGTCTTGCGGAAGTCGTCTTCGTGCTGCAGCCGCCAGAGTTCCGCTTCCCCGACTCGCAGGGTGGTCACCGACGTCCACTGTACCTCATTTCCTTGGTCCTGGAGGCTCTCGGCGACCGCTGCAAACCCCATCATGCATGCCATTGCTGCATGGACACACGACTGTGTCAGATGCCGTCCCCATCCATTGTAGCTCCTCCTGCAGATTGAGCAGTGGAATTCATCCTTGTCGAACACGTGGCACCATAGTGCCGTCCTGAGCCAGAAGGCTGCTGCCATGCGTGAGATGGCAATGTTGCCTGCCACCACTGCCTCTTGCCACGTCATTCCTGCTAGGTGTGCCATCCTCGGGACGATTGGCATGCACCGGTCCACTGCACATTGGTCGAGGCCTTTGGTCACGTGCACCACCAACGTCCCAAACTTGAACAGCAACGCCATGCCCTCTAGGTACCGTCGGAAGGGTGCCGTCATCCTCATGGCTGTCCGCAGCGCCGCTTTTGGCAGCTCGTCAGCCATGCTTTGCCATCTTGCCAGCCAATGACTGTCATGGCTGTCATGTTGCGCCGGGATGAAGTATTCGGGGACGTCGTGGCTGGACGGGAATTCTGCATACTGCAGCCAAATCCTGTCGATCCATGCACAGGGGGAGGGGCACCACCCGTCCTCGCCGAACGTCGCCGACACGTTGTCCGCCACCATCGCTGCAATGGCAGAGTCTTCCCAGCTGATGTGCTCCAGCAGGTCCGTGCATTCCCCCTTGCCACACCATTCCGCTGCCCATGAAGACCCGGCGGTGCTTTGGATTGCCTCATGCGCCGTTGCCAGGAGTCCATCATCATCGCCGATCACCGCAGCCCACCTATCACTTCGATCCCATCCATGGTGTCCTTGGAGCCGTCGGATATCATGTAGATTGTGCCTTTGGCCTTCTTTCTGCGGATTTCGATCTGTGGTTCAGACCACTGTACGACACCATGTTCCCGGTCACGGACCACAATGTTGAGCTTGTGATACCGAAGCCATTCCCGGGATCACTTTCGGGTCCCATGCTTGCAGGGTATCGGCGATGTCCGTGAACCAGGCATACCTGGTCGCCTGCTTGGTCAGCTTATTCCGGCAGTCCAGTGCCGATGCCCACATGGCGATGCACTTCAGCCGGAATCGTGTCTCAATTTCCGGGATGCCATAGCCCCCTAGGCTGAGGGGCATGTACAACCATGTGTTCGGTGTGTTCTTCCGAATGCCCAGTACCGCACACGCAATCTTCTTGATGAGGATTTGGTGCTTGGCGATCCATTCTCTCTTGGCGGGGATGACCGTGAAGACGTAGTCCGGGCTCGCTACAGCAAAGGACAGGATGATCCTGAGTGCCAGAACATAGGTCGGTTGTGTTCGCCCCGCTGCTTTCAGAATCCGATTCACTTTGCTCTTGAATTTCTCCAGGCATTCTTTCGGTTCATGACCCACCGGCAGTGGGATCCCTGTCATGATCGGACCATCCGTCAAATTCATCGGACCCAAGTATATGTCCTGCTCTCCTTTCCCATACTTGAGTCTTCCTCCTTCGAACAGGATGAGGAAAATCTTCAGCTTTAGAAAGTTCACGGAGCCTCTCGTTGACCAACATGCATGCCACTTTGTCCTCAGCAGGTAGTTCAGACCGTCCACCGTTAGAGCATAGCCTCTCGGGTCATTTGAGTAGCATATCTCCGGCAAAATCTTCTCCAGGTCCCGGGGCATTCGTGGGATACTCCGCTACAGTTGCAGGTCAGTCTTCTGCATGGTCTCTAGGGACAGTGCGTTCGCCATTACTCCGTGTACAAATTCGGTCCTCAACACAGCGACATTGTTGTACAGCCCCACCCCCATGGTCGATCCTTGTGGTCCACCATGCTGCATCGGATACGGTCACCGAAGGCTATGTGGCGACACCAACAGGATCCTCATCTTCTCGTACACCCCTCTCACCCAGTCTTCCACTTGAAATGCCACGTCCTTGGATACTGCATCGTGACCAGTCCTCACCGAGTTGCATGAGGCAGTCTTCTCGTCCTAGTCCAGGCACCACAGCCGATTGTGCTTAACAGCCCACATGGCGGTGACCATCCGGGCTGCTATTGCTGCATGTTGAGGCGACAGTTGCTTCCGATACGCGAAGCATGTCGTCGGGAATCTGCCTCTGATCTCTGCTCTTCTCTGGGATCTCTGGAAGACGTTGTTGTCCCCGTTCCTGTTGATGTACCCCTTCAGCACGATGGGTGTGCTGTTGCGAACCAACCATTCCGGTACTTTCTTGGCGATGCACAGCTGCAGACATGTCCGTGGCCACAGGCTGTCGATACCGGCGAAAAATCATGTGTAGTATCAGCATAAGGACCATCCATAGGTGCCCGTCCAAGCGCTTCACCATGCTTCTCGGCAGCTCCTTCACCGACGTCGCTTCTGACCCTCTCCCTTCTACGGATGCCTCGAACTCCTGAAACGTGGGAGTTTTGCCTGCTGCATCATCTGTGGGTTGATGCTTCCGTTCGCTCGTTAGGCGCCACATTCGCGAGATGAAGTCCGGCGTATCCTGCACATGGGGTGCTGAGTTGTACTTGTCCGCGCCTCGCCGGATATAGGGGGCATCCATGAACGTCCCGGGCCTGTTGGAGTACCTCTCTTGCGTGTGCCTCTGGAGCTCTTGGCCAAATTCCTCCGGATCGATCGGGGAATGCCTGCCGTCTGCACTGACCTTACACTTTGTGAGTGTCTATTTTTTTTTTCGATTGACCCACAGGTTGCTCTACCTGCGATGTCCGGGCTGGCCAAGTAATTGCTGTGGAAAGACTTGCCATAAGACCTGGTTGTGTCACACTTGGGCGTGCTGTTCTGGTTTGAACCGACACGACGCCCCCTGCTGCACAGGCCAAATGAGCGCCTCAGCACAAAGTACACCCGGTGATCCGGTGCTCTATCTGCGGAATCCAAGCAGTTGGCGTACAACTCGCTAATCAACCAGTCCGAGTTTCTCGTGCAGGACAAGTGGTCTTTACACGCTGGGATCGACCCGCAAAAGTCATATACTCTGGCCAGCGTCTTGGCTGTGGACGCCACGCTGGGCATGCAACGTTTGTTCTGGGGCAACTCCCCGAGTATTGTGATTGTTGGTCCAGAGGCGGACAAGGAACAGATGTTTCGGGCTGCTGATTGCACTGGGCGCCTACACACGACGCTGGTGCGGCTCTCCATTGTTGTTCCGTCTCCCCTTGAGGGTTTGGATGATGCGAATTTTATTTCCGTCGGCGATTGAAGTACACAAGGGGCTCCCAGAGTAGGTCAATCCGGAGCGCATTTGGCGAGCAGACCGAGTTGTGAGCAGCACCGTCATGGCCTGTCAGTGGCTGCCGTGGGTTGTTGTCACTACGCTGACGTCCCGGGTAATCACCAAGCGGCCGGGCTACAAGAAGTTTTCGCTTATGACCCCAGGGCATGACCCCACCGTCGATTGGTTCACCCCTGTGGAGATACCTCAGAAGATGCTGGCCATCATGTTCCATAAGCAGTGGGAACAGGAGCTCATGACTTTCCTGGACACGGAACCTCGGCATGAAGTGGTGGTGCCGGGACCGGATGTGCAGCACACCCGCATATTATTCAAGGAGCTGGACCTGGCACGGGCGAAATCGCTGGTCACCCAGTTGGGGCGGAAGCCCCGGTTTGCGATCATGCCTGTCCCATGGTACAAGGGGTCCGCTATGCAGGGGAAGCCGTATCAGCTTTCCGCGTTTGTGCGTCGAGCGAAGAAAATTGATCATGCCCCGTTCCTCATTTCCTATGTGCTTGAGGCATTCTGGGACATGGGGGAAGTTCTGGGTGTTAGTAGCGAGGTTGCTCTGCAGGCGACGGACGACAACCAGGTTCGTGTTGGCCTGACTAAGGATGCCATGGAGTACTTCCGCCCCATATGATGCGCCTCAATGAAAGCGTGGGGTTGCTTGTGGTGGACGAGGGGTCGCGGGAGTGGCTCACGGACACAGATGTGGACACGTCCTCCACAACGAGTAGTATTCCAGACACATGGGGTCAGGTGACGAGTGTCTATGTCATCAACGTGCCTCCGTGGTACGATCAGAAGGCGGTGCACAGCATGTTGGGGGCGACTGGCGACGAGAAGTTTGTGGTCGATAGAGTTCGGTGGAGTGTTGGCGAGCTGCGAACCTGCACCTCGAAGGTGCGGGGGCCGGCTGTACAGGACTTTGTGGGGCACCTACTGCGGTTAACAGAGGGTGATCCCCCAGTCCACATCATCGGTTCACAGGAGTGCACTACTCGTCAAGGCAAACCGGCCAACAAAGGGGGGGTGAAGCGGGACGCGCGGCCGGCGCATGCAGAGGGACAATGGACTTGGACATGGTGAAGTTTATGAAGCGCACCAGGGAGGGGGACGTTTAACCGTCCACATGATTACGAACCCCTGGAAGCTGTCTGTGAGGATGGGGATCCTCACACCGAACCTCAATGGGTGGATGGCAGGTAAACAGGAGTCGACAGACACCAGGCTGCGCAGGGCGCACCTAGTCAGGAAAATGGAACAGCATGGCATTCAATTGGCAGGTATCCAGGAAACCCATTTTGACACCGAGGCTGAAATTCTGCAATGGAAGTATTGGCTGTCCAAGAGGGGGTATGGTATGGAGGCAACGGTGGCCTCAAGACGAGGATCAGCTGTGGTGCTGTGGCGCCAAGCCAGTTGGGCGGCTACGCAAAGTCATCGCTTGGAGCCGAGGGTTCTCATCGTCACGCCGCGACATCAAACGGAGCAAGTGCGGGTTGTATCAGCGCACATGCATCATATCCTCAGCGTGCAAGAACGACAATGGCAACGGCTCCAACAGTATTTGCAGAGCCAGCCGGATTTGCCTACTCTGTTGCTGATGGACCACAACAGCATCCTGACGCCGAAGGTTGATAGTCGGTTTGTGCGAGGGGAGGAGGTGTCGGGGGTGCAGTCCGCGCGGGGGGCGAAAGTGGAGGCGCTGCGGAAGATGGCGATGGTAGACGGATGGGATCTGGTCCACGCGGTGGCGGCCACGCCGCCCCCACGATACACGTTTGGACACACGGTCCAGGGCCCCAAGAGGAACCTGCGCCAGATTGACAGGGTGCATGTTCCGGAGGACATGACCCCCAGCGTGGCGGGGGCGTATACCATTCTTAGCGGGTGCGACCATAGAGGAGTGGTGATCCAGCTGGCGCCACCGTCCGTTGAGGTTGGGAGGCCCAGGCAAAAGTTCCCTAAGGCCATGTTGGCGGATGAGGTGGCCATGCTTCGGCTACACGAGCGAGTGTATTCGCTGCAGGTGGAGTCTCCACTAGAGTGGTGGCAGGCGGCACAGTGCATTGTGCGGGAGGAAGGGGCGAGGCTGGCCCGGAGCCAATCCACCAGGGGGTTCTTTCAGCTGGAGGCCGCGGTGCGGGCCAGCTCCCCATGGCGTGTGGTGCGGGCAGGGTGGGAATACCTGGAGCAGCAGGGTTTGTGCCCAGGCACTACAGGGGACGCATATCGAGCGCTGGCCTCGTTCCTGGCGGATGAACGCCTGGAAGCCACCCACCAAAGGTCGATGGACTGACTGCGGAAGGAACTACAAACGAGAGCGGAACGCATGGAGGACTCTCGGCAGCGGCGCCGCTGTGTCTTGCGATTGATGAAAGAGATGGAGGAACGACGGACAGTCATGCGACTCCGGGACTCACAGGGCCACTACGCACAGAGTAGGGAGCAGATGGCCTCGATGCTGCAGAAATTTTGGGACGGAGTCATGCTGGATAACGCGGTCACGGTGGTGGACTGCACAAGGTATTTGGAATCTCTTCCGATACCGGCCAATGTCAAGAGGGCGGCCCCCTTATTATTTCGACAGGTGAGCCTGCCGCTTGTTCAGGAGGCACTGCGGCAAATGAAGCCCCACTCCTCGCCGGGTCTGGATGGCATACAGGCGTCGGTCTATCAGGCCATGGACGACTTGTTTAGTGAAAAGATGTTGGTCATTATGGAACAGTTTTTGGCGGGTGGAGCTATACCAGTGGACTGGACTGCCACCATTTTAAAATGCATCCCCAAGAGCATTTCGGCGGAGACGCCAGGCAAACAACCGCCGCTGGCCTTACAGAACACGGAGCCGAAATGGGTCAGTGCAATCATGCTGTTGCAAATTCAGGACGTGCTACAAGCTATCACCCCGTCATCGCAGAAGGGATTCCTGCGCGGCAGGCAAGTGGTGGAACATGCCATCGAGGCGGTAGATTTGTCGGGTCGTAACCGCCGCTGTGTGGTCGTTGCCATTGATTTTCAGAGAGGATACGACAGTGTACAACATTCTTTTGTCCACGCTATGCTGCGCTACTTAATGATAGGTCAGGATTACGTTGCGTTGTTGGTGCAAGGATTGACAGCGGAGTTGGTTATCGAGGTGTGTGGGGAAGTAGTGCCGACAGCAGTCATGAGGCCCCGCAGCGGTGTGCGGCAAGGAGATCCTCTGTCGCTTGCGTCTTTCTGCTTTGACTCTTGCTTTAGTATATGATGTATCTCGGCTTCATGCGGATGTCGAGATTTCGCTTTATGCGGACGGCATATTGCTGCTCTTTAGAGGCAGTGGCCGCCGTACAGTGGGTAATGTGGAGGCGGTGCTGTATGTCCTCGGCATATTCGGCCATTACTCTGGGTTAACGATCAACAGGGGCAAGTCGTACGCCTTAGTCAAGATGAGGTCGCGGGAGTGTCCGACGCACATTGCCGGCCTCCAAGTGCAACAGAAGCTGAAGTTCTTGGGTGTTCTACTAGGCCATATCTCGCCGTCAGAAGCGTATGGCACAGTCATCTCCAAAATGATGCTGCGGGCGCGCCACCTCTCCACGTTGCCGCTGCCACTGGAGGAGAAGACCGCATTGCTGCAAATGTGGATATCGCCGTGCTGCTACTTGACGGCGAGAGTCCATCGCCCAAATTTGCACGTGGAGCGCCAGATGCACGTCATACGGTCAACTGCTTTGAGTATGAGCTGCTGGGGCTTGACTAGAGGAATCTGGGCCGAGCCTGCTAGGCCTGGGTGTGTGGAGATGGCCAGCCTGGCGTCCTATGTCCAGTGGGTGCACTCCGCATCTTTTGTCCTGTTTGCACAGGGGGCCGTTCGCCTCTCGCAGGGGCTGACTCAGCCTTTTGAGGACTTGGCTCAGTCTGTGGGGCTGACATACAACAGTATTACGTTACCGTACCCGCAGTTATCGCCGATGGTTAAACGGCCGCCGGGATACCTTGGGGGTTCTCTACGATCGTACTTCGAGGTGCGCAAGGGAATGCCGGTGCCGCCGCCCCCGCTGGCGATGCCTATAGGAGCCATGGGGCTTTGGCATAATGCGCTGTTCAGGAATGTGCACCGTCAGACGTATGCCCACATGCCATCAGTGCGTCCAGGGGCTTTTCTGTGGGAGCATTTGGTGCAGTCAGAGGTGCTACAACCTGCCACAGTGCAGGCGATGGCGCCCACTTTTCGCTTCAAATACCCCTTAGTGGTGCAGGTAGTCCTGGCAGGGCAGTCCGGGGGAGCGCAGTGTTGTGCTGATGCTGCCTGCGACATGGGTAAGTGGGCGCAGGTGTGGAGGTCGAGGTCTTTGCTGCTGGCGGCCACCAGAGACAGTATGATCTTTCGGCCTACCGGAGATCGGGTTTGGAAGGTCTTCTCGCGGCTCAGAGTCCCATCTTTTGACAGAGATTTCATACGCCGCGCTCTGTGGCGTAAGCTTACTGTGGCACAGCGGCTGTGTGCCATGACACGGCAGGACAACTGTCCGTTTGAGCCGTTGGTGGAGACACATCAACACTTCTTTGAGGGCTGCCAGTTCACAGAGTTCTTGGGGTCATCAATCGAGCACACTTTTGACCAGGTGGAGCTGGAGGGCGGGGGGTGGGTGGCAGTGAAACACTTGCCTTATCGCAAGACAGAGCACAGCCTCACCACCACGCAGGGATTCTTGTATTGGGCGGGTTTGGCCGCGTCGTGGTCACTAGGGTGCCGGTGATTGTTTCTGGGGACATTGTTTACTGTTTTTGAGTTTGTGGCGGCATTGGTGTGTAAGGTGCGAGTGTGGCTCCACGTGTAAAACCCCACCCTGCCGCGGGCGGAGTTGCGATCGTATTTAGATAACCTACTAGAGTGGCAGCGCACGCGCCGGTGGGGCGCAAAATGGAGGTCCCCCAAGGGGCCGAGACCTGTCTTGTCCTTGACTGCGGATCTGAGAACCGAGTGGAAAAACAAGAAGTACGCACAGCACATCAAGCAGACCCTAACTGCACTCGGGGTGCTGCAAGAAAAGGGTTGGGATGTCGTGTTTACGGATGGGTCCTCCAAAATGGTACGGGGGTGAGAGTAGGCACGGTTTTGGGGTTTTTACGGGGAGGGGGATGAGAGGAATTTTGCGTGCCCCCTGGACCCCCAAGAGGTAAAGACCAATGGCAGGGCAGAGGTGCGCGCTGTCCTGTTTGCCATGTGCCAATGCAATGGATCTCGCCCCATGGCGATAGTGACAGATTCAGAGTTCTCGTTTAATGGACTAACGAAACACATCCTCCTTTGGAAGAGGCGGGATTCGCTGGGGATCTTCCATTCTAATCAGTGGGTGCAGATACTAGGACTGCCCAGGGATTCGTCCAGGCCATACAAGTTTTTCTGGGTGCCGTCCCACGTCTCCATAGAGGGTAATGAGGGAGCAGATAGGCAGGCAGAAGGGGGCAGACTATTGCGTGAGTACAATTTACGGCCGTTACAAAAACAACAACGCTTGAACCCTCCGGAGGTGTCAGGTCCTGAGGACATGGGGAGTGGGGGGAGAGAGATGACCCCCTTGCGGCAGGCCACATGGTGGCTGCTGTCAGAGGCTTCATTTGTGTTGGAGGGCGAGGAGGAGGGGCTGCCTGATGTGCGAGGGGTCTCCCCGCATGGCCTGTCAGTGATAACAATATCGGAGGACGAGGAGGGGGGGGGGGTTCGAACAGTCTTCGGATTGAGGGGACGAACCCTTGGTAGATGAATACGAGGCGTTCCTGGCACGTTTCCTGTTGCTGAGTCCCAAGCGGCGCAAGGGCGACGCGTGAGGCAATGCAGCGGTGAGGTACAGAATGCATAGACCAGAGTGAAGGTAACAGCTCGTCATAGTACAGCGGGTATTCGGCACCTCTTCTGTCTTGTGGAGGTGGGTTCGAACCCCGGGGGGGATAGAGACACACTGAACGTCCCGGGCACCCCATTTATGCGAGAGAGATGGCGCGAGAGAGAGAGGGACACGGTGGGGGGGGGGGGGGGGGCAGAGCGCACAAGATGGAGGGCAAGGGAAGAAGCCACCTGCTGTGTCTTTGTACTGGACAACGTGATAAGGGAGGCAAAGTGGCATAGTGGTTACCATCGTTGGCTGTCGTCGCATAGATCGCCGGTTCGAACCCGGCCGGTAGCAGTGCACCCTCCCACCGGCCTCGCCGGACCGGGGACTGGGGCTCCTCCCGCTTTTACTTCTTTTAATCATGCCACGGTGTACCCCTGACGGGCAACTACGGCACACGGGAGCACGGCCACAAAGAAAAAGAGCAAAAAATGTGCCCAGCCACCTGCAGCGCTGCGCCCCACCACCGCCCCCGATGGACGGGAGGCTACCACCCCACCCGTTGCTTGCCTCTGCCCGAGCCGCCGCTCCGGCGGCCCGGACAGCGGGATTCAAACTTGGGACCAGCGGCGCTGGCGTCCAAGGTGCTTCCACTGAGGCACATGGCGCTGCAACCTACCTAGGACACACCAGGGCCTGGATAAGGGATACCCGACCTCGCCCAACCTTCCCACACCGCGCTTCGCTTGGGCGCCATCCATAAGAGATCAAGTGTGCCTAACCAGATGTATGTAGTGCAAACACTATGCAGTTGTATGTGGGCAACAGCCATTGGCTTGGGCCACAGCCCTTTCAATGGGTTCGCCCCTTCGAACTGAATTGTGTGCGCAGCGGGATCTTGTGAGCGGGGGTACCCGGTTAGCCAAGTATTTTTCTCTATGCCAGCCGTCTGCACTGACCTTGTCGATAATCCTGAACTTCTGGGAGCTTATGCAGAGGACTCGGGCTGTCTGCGACGTGATGTTCGTCCCCTTTAACCGATGCATGTCGATCCCAATTGATGCTGCCATGGCTGCATCCTCTTTCTTGGTCCACCACGCATTCACCCTTTATGTGTCTTCCGCATTGGCCGACGTTGCAATCGCTAGGACCTCTTGTGCATCACTGGAGATGGTGGTGACATCTGATTTCCTTCGGACTGCGTGCTTGATGAGTTCCCAGTATAATTTGATTGTGGCATCCGGGGTCCAAACCCCATACAGGCACCAGTACAGTCCCAGGGACACCACCGCTGCAGCTTTGTCCATCTGCTCCTTTGTGGTGGCTGCAAATTGGAATTGCTTATGGGCCGGATCCGCGGGCCTTAGGACGCTTGTTGAGTAGTGCACGCTGAATAGTAGGGCTTAGTGGGTGCTCAGGCCTGGCAGGATGGTCCACTCACACTTGTCACACGGCGTCGTGTCTGATAGCAGCAGCCCATCGGTCACTCTGTGTGAGATTCTGCGGTGATTGCGGACTGTGTTGGTGGGTGTTCCTGCTCTGTACGGGGGCGATAGAAAGCTCCAGTCGGGGTCCTTTCTGGCCAAGGGCCTGCTTGAACCATGTTGTGCGCATGTCGGCATTCACATCCCCTTGTAGCATTTGAATGGCAGCGTTGGCTCCTCGCAGAAACCTCCCGGATTCCACGCAGATTTGGTTCCTCACATCCTTGTCCATATGTGGGGTTATGTGGATGTTCTCGACCGCAGCGAGTCTCTTGTCTCGCACCTTGACTGATGCCCCCAACCAGTGATCATGTCTTGACATGCATCTTTGCTCTCGTGGCATGTCTCAGTGAATGAGTGTGGCTAGGCCTCCGCCATGAAATTCATTGGCCGTGGTACACTGATACGGTAGGCCTCGTATGCTCTCGAGGAATTGGTAGTCCCATATCTCCTGCAGCGTGATGATGTCAGGTTCGGTGAGGGCTATGAGGACGCAGAGACGTCCTTGTTTGCCCCTTAGGTTGCAGCAGTTGACTCCAAGGGTTCACATTGCTGGCATCTGGTTAGTGGATGTTGGCTGCGGTGGATAGGCGGCTCTCTTGCTGTTGTATGTGTTCGCCATCGCCTGAAAGTCGGCTTGCCTCGCTGATCCTTCTGGCTTTGACGGTGTGCATTTCTAGAATCTTGTGTGGGTGATGGGGAAAACAGTCGATACCCGATGCTCTCCTAGAGACACTGTGGATGCTGCTGCCATCTTGCTGGTGATGGAGTCTTCTGACCGGATGCACCAGCATAGTTGAAGACGCGTGCCTTGAATTCTTTCTTGCTTGTCTTGGTGTATGATGGCGGTCTCTTGGAACTTGAGGCGGCCGCATACTTGACATTCTGTGCCCACAAGGAAAGTGGTCGTGTGCGCGCTCTCCGTGTCACTCGTCCGCTCACGCCATGTGATTTCCGTGGACTCTGGCGTTTGTGAATACCCCATGTGTCCGTGCCTTCAAGGTGTTTGCTTGGCATGGACCACGGGAGTATTACATGATGATTCGACATGACAAGTATGGAGGGTTGATGGCGTGCTCTAATGTTGGGGGTGAGGCTCATGAATCCGGATATCTAAAGTTGGATTGCTGTGGCTTGGTGGATCAGTTGCCATGCTTGGAGGTGTGACACTCTGGAGAGTGTGGGAAATTGATGCAGGAGCATTGGGCATGCTTGCTGCAGTGGGTCAGCTGGTTCGTGGTAAATCGGGATCGCAAACACCCATGCTTGAAGGTTTTGATGGCATTGATTGGTTTTTCTGGTAACAGTTCATGGCAGTCACTGCATACTCAACCGAAGCCGTGTGGTGTTGATGCAATGCCGGCTGTTGGAGGTAGGTCCTTGACCAGGTCTGCTTGCGATACGGCGTGCCACCATCGCTCCAGTTTGGTTTCTGCTTTCGTGCCGTTCTCGTCGAGCGACAAGGCTGTGAGTGCCATGGCATCCACCACCTCTAGCATAGATGAGCTGCAGGAGGACCTCCGCGGTAACGCTTCCGGGAGTCATATGTTGCCGGTCATGTACCCCGGCACTCCTTCTGTTGTCCTTGTTTCGACGTCCTTGGGGAGCATCGCTGGGATGTTCTCCGGCACGAATGGGGTGAGCGGGTTCTCTCCTTCCTAGGCGGCTGGCGGGTAAGGTTGCGGCCTCGCCATCTTGGCGGCCTCATGGCGCTCCGGTCTTGGCATTGATGGCTGGCCGTAAGCTGGTAGGGCTGGCAAGGCTGGCAGCAGTGACTTTGCTGGGGGTTCCGGATACGGGTGCCCGTCGGTGGGACTCTGGAATCCATAGTGCGCCATGTACGGCGGCATGTTCATCGTTATGTGGACGGGTGCTAGGGGTGGCATCATTTGCTGCTGGTAGGCAAGCATCAGTGCTCCCATGAATCGTGCATTGAACGTTGGCTGGTAGCCGTAGGTGGAGATGCCGGTTGGTCGGGCCAGTTGGGGTGCAGTGCTGGCCGGATGACTTGCATGACCACTGGTGTCTCCGTGTCCTCCTTCTTCACTCTGTACGGTTCACCCTTCTTGTTCTTGGACCGGATCACGAACTCTTGCCCTGAGCGCGTTCTCAGTGTGATCGCATGTATGTCGGTCATATGGTGGACGCGAGAACCAAGTGTTGTCCTCCCGTCCGAGCCTCGACGACCAGCGCCAGGCCGAGGGTATCGAGTGTGACGGGCATCAGTAGCCACGTTGTCGTCCCCTTGAGGCACAGAGAACATGGCCTCTATGACGTGGCCCTGCGCGTCGTCTCCCTGTACCCGTGCCAGTTGCTTTGAGCCCACCAACACGGCCATGGACCGTCGCTCTGTCGCTGCCGGAATGATCCGTCGCAGCTGTCAATCATACAGCCACAACGTCCCCACGTCGAGCACGATAGCTACCGCCAGGACTGGGAGGTTGCATAGAGGTTGCTGAAAAGACCGGCAGCACCTCGCGAGGCCAGCCCATGATGTTCCCCACCGCCGGATTGTCTGCGTACACCTGGAGCCAGGGATCACTCTGGCCGTCACGGCCCCTCACCATGGTACCACGCACCAAGGCCCATGACTGCGCCGATACATACAAAAATACATACATACATACATACACACATACATACATACATACATACATACATACATACATACATACATACATACATACCCACATAGTCATAGTCATAGTCATAACCACTTATCATGCCGTCTACTGGAGTTACCAGGCATCTCGCGCCGACAGGTGGTTCCTGCCTCGCTCGATCCCGTGGGTCCCAGGGCTGCCTGAGGTGGCCCACAGCATGACGGAGGACCCAGAGGACCGGGGATACCGGGCAACCAGGCTTTGGGGGCAGTGGCAACTGCAAAGCGTTAGCATTAGCAACGGCGACGGACGCTGGCCCGTTTGTTCGCCGGGGGTAAGGGGGCAAGGCAAAGCAGCGCGGCAGCATCGCAACAAGCAGAAAGCAAGGGCACCTCTGTCCGTCGCAAAGCAGCAACCAAGGAACAAAGCAGCACGCATGCGGCGAAGCGAGAGCTGACCCTCCATCGTTCACGTACCCCCGCCACTGTGGAGACACCCAACACTCATGACCCCACGTAATCCATTGCCGTCCGCGTCCTCGAAACTGCCCACCACCCCTGACTCCACGTATCCCTCTGCCAGCACGCAACAGCCCGTGTGTGCATAGCCAGGATTTCTGGGAGGCTCCAGCCTAGCCTGGCCCTCAGCTTTCATCGCCCCCATGTCTCCACATTGTACGCCATCTTCCCACCGCACCAGTCCCCTAGTATAGTACAGAAACACGTTACCAATTCCACGTCCCCGTGGCCCTGTGCTGCCCCCACACCCCAGATATATACCATGCTGGCACCCCATGTCAGGGGCCAGCGCCCAACCTGCTTCGAGGTATCCACTTGCTCACATATAATATATCTTGAGGGTCTACAGGGGGGGACGCCGGCCGCTTCGCGACGGGAGTGGCGCAACCCGTGAATATCGCTGGCTGGGATTCGGGCTGGTGGGTGCCGTAGCTTGGTTATCGACCCCCTGTAGGGGTACCCACCAGAGGCTCGCCCCGGGCCGTGGTTACCAGGTGCACCTCATCTGGCCCACATACAATGCCCTGGCGCCTACCCTTGACCCTTACCTGCACTGATTGGCCAGCTTCCGTGGTTGCGCCTCTTCCGCCACAGCAGCGGCCAGGCCGCAGTGGCCCCCACCGACGACGTGGCGAGCCTACTTATAGCATTGGCCCGCGCGTCACCCCCCGGACCACTCAGCATGCCGCTCCCCTGCCCTCCTCGCCTCTAGCCGACCGGACTGGCGCCCCCCAGGGGTAAGCCATTACAGTGGTGAGGCGACTGCATACTCTTCACTATGACGCCGCGCAGTACCGCCGTTGCCACGCCGACGCCACCTGCTAGCCGCCACGACACTCACCACTGCAACCACAAGGCCATGGTCAGAGGTTAGACTATGTACATGCCCGCAGGCACGGTCCCTCTAGTTTGTTAACGGGGCCAGGGGATGCCCCTGCGCTCCCCCTGAGTTGTTAGAGGGGTCACGGGGACACCCCAGTACCGCCATGCATCCCCGTGCTCCCCCACTGTACGGTTCCCCAGTACCGCCGCGTTCCCCCACCGTACGGACCCCAGTACCGCCGCGTACCCCCACCATACGGTCCCCTGTACCGCCGCGTACACCCCCACGATGTCAGTACACCGTCATCTGGAACTTCCCCGCTGCTCCCCCACTGTACGGCTCCCCAGTACCGCCGCGTACCCCCACCGTACGGATCCCAGTACCGCCGCGTTTACCCCCAAGACTCCAGTACTCCGCCACCTGGAACTCCACGTGCCCCCTGTGAGCGCTCCTTCCAGGCTGCCATGCCGTCTCCACGACGCCCGCCATACTGTCCCCCTGATGACCCCACTGTCATAACCCTCCACGCATACATTTTCGCCCCGTCGCCGCTCCTGGGGCCTGCAGGCTGACCCCGCAACCCCGTGTAACACTCCCAGGGGGCGCCGCAGCGCTGTAACCCCCATACAACTCCGTGCACCCCCGGTGTATCCCGAGCAACCAATCCCAACACTGCCGTAGCCGGGCCGCCAGTAGAGACCCCGGTGCCATGGGAATACCCTACAGGGGTTTGGGCCTTATTACCCTGGTCGGGACGACCCATGACACCTCACTGTTGTATGCGGCGACCCGGGGCAGGCGGGTGAAGCATCCCTGTCCGACCCTCATGCACGGGGGCAGTACGGCTCACCATCAGGCCGGCACGACCTGTCACATCGCGTTGGCCGTCATACGCCGCCTGCCGGTACCGCACAATCAGGCCGCGTAGGCACTGCTTCTCAGGCGCCACTCCCTCCGCTGCGTCCAGCGTAGGGACGGTAGCTGGTGCACCCACAATTCCCATCCCCATCAACCTGCACCCCCGGCCCCCACCACTCCGTCACCATTTCCTCCGCGATGCCACAACCAGAGTATCCGTGAGTCGCCCTCCAGAGCCGCCCACCACAGCATCAGGGGCAGGGCCGCAGACGGCGCTCCAGGGCACCGTACCCCTTCCACTCGGACGCTCTTCAGGCCACCCTGGATAGTCGTCCAGGCACTTGAGGACATCCGTCCAGAGTGCCGCAGTGCCCACCTCGCCTTAGGCCACCCCCTGTCGGCATGCTCCTGACATGTCCCGCACAGCGGGGCGGAGGCACACTGATGAACCCAAACGGACACCGTTTCCCCGCACCCGTGGCATCGCTGCGGAAGCACAGACCGCGATGGAACGCAGCTACCATCACAACACTGCGACCACAGGTCCTGCCATACATCGCAGCACGCGTCCTGGAGTCCGAGCAAAGCACCCGCCAGCGTGCGTGCTGTGGCACTACTGAGGAGGCTGCGCCTCGCCTCCTCCCACGTGGACACCGGGCTGAGTATCGGTCGTCCGTCGGGCATCTCCGGCAGGCTCTCAAGCAGCCGGGGCCACCGCGCCACTTTGGGGCCGCGCGTGCCATGCGCCAGGAGCTCCCAACCGTAGTCCCGCAAGACCTCCCCGATGACATCAACCCCGTCCTGCTCCGGGCCCCTGGCGGAAGCCAGAACCAAGCGTTGCCCTCCCGCCCGAGCCTCAATGACCGCCTTGAGGCCCAGGGTGTCAAGGGTGTGACGGGCATCGGCAGCCACGTGGTCGTCCCCCTCTGGCAGAGAGAACATGGCCTCCGTGACTTGGCCCTGCGCGTCGTCGCCCTGTACCCGCGCCAGCTGCTTGGAGCCCACTAACACTGCCATGGACCGCTGCTCCGCGACCGCCGGTACGGCTCGTCGCAGCTGCCGGTCATACAGCCACAACGTACCCACGTCAAGTACGACAGCCACCGCCAGGACTGGGAGACCGCACAGAGGTTGCTGAAGGACTGGCAGCACCTCGCGAGGCCAGCCCATGACGTTCCCCACAGCTGGATGGTTGGTGTACACCTGGAGCCAGGGATCACTCCGGCCGTCAGGGCTTCTCACGTTGGTACCACGCGCCTGGGCCCACGACTGCGCCGACACTACGCGGGACCATTCCCTGAATGCCGTGATGTCCCGCGCCACCCAGGAACCGATCCACCGGTCGAAGGCCTGCGCCACCGCCGCCATCCAGTGAGGGAACAAGGACAGGGCCTCTTCATGCTCGATGCACGACCGCGACACCAGCCAGTTGCTTGGAGCCCACCAACACGGCCATGGACCGCCGCTCTGTCGCTGCCGGAATGACCCGTCGCAGCTGTCACTCATACAGCCACAACGTCCCCACGTCGAGCACGATAGCTACCGCCAGGACTGGGAGGTTGCATAGAGGTTGCTGAAAAGACCGGCAGCACCTCGCGAGGCCGGCCCATGATGTTCCCCACCGCCGGGTGGTCTGCGTACACCTGGAGCCAGGGATCACTCTGGCCGTCACGGCCCCTCACCATGGTACCACGCACCAAGGCCCATGACTGCGCCGATACATACATACATACATACATACATACATACATACATACATACATACATACATACATACATACATACATACATACATACATACATACATACATACATACATACATACATACATACATGCATACATACATACATGCATACATACCCGGGCTGGACGGGGTTGACGTCCTCGGGGACATCGTGCAGGCTATGGTTGGGAGCTCCTGACGCATGGCACACGCAGCCCCAGGGTAGCGCGGTGGCCTCGGCTGCTTGAGAGCCTGCCGGTGGTGTCCAACGGACAGCCGATACCCCGCCCGGTGTCCACGTGGGATGAAGCGAGGCGCAGCCTGCTCAGTTGTGCCACGAGGCGCAGCCTGCTCAATTGTGCCAC
The DNA here is from genome assembly GCA_964036045.1 of Eutreptiella sp. 'Long Island Sound 2002'. Classification (NCBI taxonomy): domain Eukaryota; phylum Euglenozoa; class Euglenophyceae; order Eutreptiales; family Eutreptiaceae; genus Eutreptiella; species Eutreptiella sp. 'Long Island Sound 2002'. The sequence goes on along the minus strand of OZ038381.1, from coordinate 124,882,458 downwards.
TGCACGCGCGCTGGCGGGTGCTTTGCTCTGTCTCCAGGAAGCGTGTTGTGATGTGTGGCAGGACCTGTGGTCGCAATGCTGTGATGATAGCTGCGTCCCGTCGTGGTCCGTGCTCCCACAGCAATGCCACGGGTGCAGGGAGACGACGCCGGTTTGGGTTCATCAATGTGCCTCCGCCCCACTCTGCGGGTCGTGTCGGGAGCGTGCCGGTAGGGGGTGGCCCAAGGTGAAATGGGCGCTAAGGCACTCTGGACAGATGTCCTCAAGTGCCTGGAAGGCAATCCACGGTGACTTGAGGAGCGTCCGGGTGGAAGGGGTGAGATGCCCCGATGCGCCGACGGCAGCCCTGCCCCTGCTGCTGTGGTCGGTAGCTCTGGAGGGCGACTCGCGGGTTCTTTGGCTGTGGCATCACGGAGGACATGGTGAAGGCGCGGTGGGGGCCGGGGGTAATGCAGCTTGACAGAGTGTGGGAAATGTGGGTGCGCTTGCCACCGTCCCTATGCTGGACGCAGCGGCGGGGGTGGCACCTGAGAAGCAGTGTCCTCATGGCCTGAGTGTGCGGTTATGGCAGCCGGCGTATGACGGCCAACGCGATGTGACAGGTCGTGCCGGCCTGATGGTGAGCCGTACTGCCCCCGTGCATGAGGGTCGGGGAGGGATGCTTCACCCGCCTGCCCCGGGTCGCCACGTACAACAGTGAGGTGTCATGGGTCGTCCTGACCACGGTAATGAGGCCCAAACCCCTGTAGGGTATTCCCATGACACCGGGGACTCTACCGGCGGCCCGGTTGCGGCAGTTACGGGGGTGGTTGCTCGGGATACTCCGAGGGTTCACGGGTCTGCGTAGGGGCGGGCGACAGCGCTGCTGGCGCTGCGGTGCATCAGTTGCGACGCCCCCTTGGCACGTTGCACGGGGTTAGGGGAGCAGCCTGAAGGCCCCGGAAGCGGCGAAGTGCGCATAGACTATTGTGACGGCGTGACGGTCAGGTGGACCGTATGGTGGGCGTACTTAGGATGGCGTGGCGATCTGGGAGGTGATGTCTTGAGGGGTATGCGGCGTTGCAGGTGACGGTGTACTGGGGTCACGGGGGTATGCATGGCAGTACTGGGGTCCGTATGGTGGGAGTACCGGGGATGCGCGGCGGTACTGGGGAGCTGTACAGTGGGGGCGCCGCGGAGTCGCATGGCGGTACTGGGGTGTCCACCTGACTTCTCTAACAACTCAGGGGGAATGCAGGGGCATCCCCTGGCCCCATGAACAAACTAGAGGAACCGTGCCTGAGGGCATGTACATAGTCTAACCGTCTCACCACGGCCCTGCGGTTGCGGTGGTGTGTGTGGTGGCGGCTCGCGAGTGGCATCGGCGTTGCGACGGCGGTACTACACAGCGGCGTAGCACCGAGTATGCACTCGCCTCTATATATGTGTAACCTACCTAGTCTTCACTGCAGCAACTTGTTCTTGGGGGGTGCATGCCTCATCAGCTCGAGGCGCCATGCAGAGTGGTCCAGGGGGTGACGCGCGGGCCAATGCTATAAGTAGGCTTGCCAGCTCGTCGTTGTGGGCCCAACCTGCGGCCTGGCCGCTGTTGTGGCGGAAGCGGCGCAATCACGGGAGCTGGCCAATCAGTGCAGGTAAGCGTCAAAGGTAGGCGTCGGGGCAACGTATGTGGGCCAGATGAGGTGGACCTGGTTACCACGGCCCGGGGTAGGCCTCTGGTGGGTACCCCTACAGGGGGTCGATAATCAAGCTACGGCACCCACCAACCCGAATCCCAGCCAGCGATATTCATGGGTTACGCCGCTCCCGTCGCAGGGCGGCCGGCGTCCCAACTGTAGACCCTCTTGATATATTATATGTGGGAACATGCGGGTACCTCGGAGCTGATTGGGTACTGGCCCCTGATATGGAGTGCCGGCACGGTATATATCTTGGGTGTGGGTGCAGCCCGGAGGCACAGAAGAAGTAGGGTTGCTACCATGTTTCTGTACTATACTAGGGGGTGACTGCGATGGGTCGGCGGCGTACATTATGGGGACATGGAGGCGATGAAGGCTGAGGGCCAGGCTAGGCTGGAGCCTTCCAGAAATCCTGGCTATGCACCTACGGGTTATTGCATGCTGGCAGTGGGTTACGTGGCGTCAGGAGCTGTGGGCATTAGCGTGTGCGCAATTGGCAGTGGATTACGTGGGGTCACGGGTGATGGACGTATCCGCGGCGACGGGGGTACGCAAACAACGAGGGGCCCACTCTTGCTTCGCCGCATGTGTGCTGCTTTGTACCTTGGTTGCTGCTTTGCGCCCATAGGAGACGCCCTTGCTTTCTGCTTGTTGCTGTGCCGCCGCGTTGCTGTGCCTTGCCCCTTTACCCCCGGCGAACAAAGGGGCCAGCGTCCGTCGCCGTTGCTAATGCTAACGCTTTGCAGCTGCCACTGCCCCCAAAGCCTGGTTGGCCGGTATCCCGGCCCTCTGGGTCCTCCGTCATGCTGTGGGCCACCTGAGGCAGCCCTGGGACCCACGGGATCGAGCGAGGAAGGAACCACCTGTCGGCGCGAGATGCCCGGTAACACAAGTAGACGGCATGATAAGTGGTTATGACTATGACTATGACTATGTATGTATGTATGTATGTATGCATGTATGTATGTATGTATGTATGTATGTATGTATGTATGTATGTATGTATGTATGTATGTATGTATGTATGTATGTATGTATGTATGTATGTATGTATGTATGTATGTATGTATGTACCTATGTATGTATGTATGTATGTATGTTACAATCAACAGTTAATCCTTAACCAGTTCCACATCTTCGATGCCTCACAGGGTAAAGGTAGGAATGTTCATCAATCAACAACATCAGGGTAGACAGAAGTAGTAGTCAAGGAAAGGGTCTAGGTACAGTTGCAATAATAGGGGCTCATGCTCCTCTCTCCAAGTAGGTAGGATACAATCCTTTACGGTTCCTACTCCTTTTCAGGTTTCGACAGAATACGATGTCGGAAGGAGACTAGGAGTCATTCGGACGCCTCCCTGCTGGGGGGGCTCATAGGAGAATCCATCAAGCAGGAGTTCATCTCCCTGGGGTGCCATCATGGGAATATCAGGTGGTCAATGGGGTATACAACCCTGGGTTCTAACTGGGGTACTTACATGGGGATCAGAAGATCAAAAAGGTGGGGTACAATCAGGGTGGTATCTTGGGATCATACTGGTGTTCCACCTGGGATATGATCGGGGATTCGTACTTGGGATCCATCTGGAGTACCCTAAGAACATCAATCTGGGTTCAATCAGGCGTACAAACTGTGAAGTGTCCCGGAATCAGTCTCTTCTTCATAGTCACGGAAACAAAAACTGCAAAGTCATGGCCTTTGGCCAGGGATCTGCTGTCACGGGGGGCTACCCGTCCTGCCCTGCGATGCAATGCGGGGCAACCGTGACAGCAGGTCTCACAGCCATCACACAACCTAAATGGGAGCAGAGCTGGATCTTCAACCAGACTCATACATCGATTCAAATGGTGGACGGGTTCCCCTCCCTGATGTCCGGGTCTGGGCTGGGGACGGATTTATCACAGGGGTCGCTGGAGGTGGAGACGGCACCGGGGTGACCCCTGCCCCGCCGGCAGACGATGTACAGCAGCTCTGGCCTCCCCCTCTGGGAGCAGCGGTACAACAATGTCGGTTTTTATTTTAGCAACATGTCCGCCACACAATGTCGGACTCTGCTGATGAATCTCAGTTATGTTTCCCCCTCCTCCCCTCTCACCCATAGGATCACGGGTCTCCTCCTCCCTTCCTGCTCAAATTGCATCCACAGAGGACTGGGGCTCCAGAGTGACAGTCCCATCACGATAGGGGTCCCCCTGTCATGGGGGGACCCGGAGACTTAGACCATGTGTAGGCAGAAAAGTCCCCTTAACCCCCCACGCGCTCTTGACCTCTTCCCTGAATGATTATCCCACAACTTTTCTATTTTGTGGGGGCCGCAGGCAGCGCCACTTTGTAAAAGTTTCATTTTTATTTTTCATCTGGGACCATTATTTCTGAGTTAAAGTGTGCTGCCTGTAGGCTGGGTGCCCGGGTAGCCAGGGTTTCAGTTTCAGCCCTACAGGGGGGGGAAGAGAGGACACCTGGGCAACCAAGAGGTCTGAAAGAGCGTTGTGGGTTCTAAAAAAAAAAAGCTGTAAGTTCCTCTCTGCCCTCCCCGCCAGGGCAACCCCCTCCTTGTCTGCCCCCAAGCTTCGGCTTCCACACATTCGACTGTGACAGGTCAGGGAGTAGATAACAACTCAAAAAAAAAAGTTTTTTTTGTGTGCTACTCAACCTATTACAGACATTGGGAACAGTTTCCAGATTGCTACTGGTTCCTAATGAGGTTATGACATAGACAGCGCCAGCCAGAAAAGTATGTCAGCAGTCAAGGGCACGGGTTGTCAGTGTGTTTTGTTTTTTTTTTATTGGCGTGACTGCCTGATGCGGTTCTTCACACCCTTCAGGGGCCTACGGGCCTATAGCACTTGGTTTTTCATTACGTTCTTTGTTGGTTGTTAGTTGTCTGCGTCTGCAGTTAGGCTGTTGGGAGGGCAAGGTTCCGAGGTACGCGACACGAATCAGGAAAGGAGGTAACTAGGAAGTGCGGGCCGTGTGTGATTGAATCATAGTCAAGCCGGTAACATTCTGATTTGTCGTGATGTGCAGATAGTGAGTATCGGCGTCCCTGAATGACAAAAGCTGACATCACTCGCAGGGTAATTCCACCCGGCAATGGCAGCATTTATGACGCGCAGATAGTGAGTATCGGCGTCTGTGGAACGGGTGGGGTATGCCAAACAGAGCGCATCTGCCTGAGGCCCAAGGGCATGCAGATAGTGAGTATCGGTGCCTGTACCAGTCTCACAGAGGTAATCTTTTTGGTTTTCTCTCCACTCCACATGTTCAGCCCCATGGCAACAATTTCTATGGAGTTTGGTCACATTCAAAAAGGGGGCACCCCTACAAAATTGCGATGGCTGCCCTCTCATGGGGACCCTGTAGAAGAACCAGTGGGCCTGTGGGTTCAACCAGACAGCGTCAGGGCCAGGATCATAACAATGTGCATTCTGGCCGGCCCCATTGACAACCCTGTGTTGGATGAGGTCCTCAAACTACGTCCCGATATCGAGACTAATACCTTGAGTTCCCTGGTGGGCAAGTTACCGGATGGTGCTGAGAAGGACATATGCCGCCAGGTTGTCAAATCCAAGAGAGTACCGGAAAGTCTCTCAAACATCTCCTCAAAATACTCCCTTTTGGATGCCATGCTGGCCAGCATTGCAAAAGTCTCCGACAGACCCATGCTTACCGAATGGAGCACTGCACGTCTCGATGCCAAGTCCGAACTTCGCTCTATCTGGTCAGCCTTTTACAAGGAAATTTTTAGTTAATCCGACGCTCTATCAGAAGCTCCAGATCAACCCAAAGACGTGGTCCCACAGGAACTGGATTCGGAGTCCGCTGATGTCTTTGGTGCCATCTCCCTGGTCAACACCGTTGATGATCTTTCGATCAATGAGGAAGATAAACTTTAGTCCTTGGTTGCTGAGATGTACAGTGAGTATGGTCCTGTACAAGTTTTGCTGTTGGCAGCCTCGGGAACCGGGAGTAATATTTTGTTGAGGTTGAAGTCAGCCACACCGGTTGAGGGCAGGTTCTGGAAGGGTGTCATGGTAGCGTTGCTCAAGTGGATGCGTCCTCTTAGGCAGGCATAAGAGGAAGGGCATCGCCTGCAGGCCAAACTAGCTGCAAAGGCTAATAGAAAACGCAACGTTATTTCCAGTCCTTCTTCAGGTGCAGATGCGTCCAAGCCCTCTCCGTCCAAGCCAAAAAACTCCAAGAAACCGCGGGTAGAGGGAGTAGTCAGGGCACTAACGCTAGATGAAACGGCTTCCACTGCACAGGGCAGTAACTCCGCTGAGCCACGTCAGGCTAGTGCCCCCATCTCTGATAATATTACACCGCCGGTACAACAATGGCAAGCTGGGTCTGGGCTGGGTAAAGTTATTGTTGAGAAGTCGCAGTCCACCACGGATCGTTTGAAACCTATTCTGCTCACTGGGTTTGAACATACAAATGCCCTTGACTCCTTTTTGGGCTATGAAGCTGCCTTCGGTCAGTTGTCTCTTGACTACAGAGTCTATCGGGACATGCTGTCCCAATTTGGTGAGGTTGTCATGTTTGTTCCGTCCAGCAGGCTAGATCTGATCCTGGGAGGTAAGTACCGCGACGGCTTGCGCATCAGAGCATCCAGGGACCCGCTGGGCCGATCTACTCACTGCGATGTTGGTAAAGGCTTAGAAGTCTGGGTTTTATCATCCTGGGCACAGTTCAAAACTGTTCTTCTGGATACTGACCACTCTTTGCATTCTAAAAGGAGTCTCGGAGCAATCCTGCGGTATGTGGCTGAGAGAGGTTGGCGACCACCCCATTGTTTGGATTCAAGGGTGTCAGACAGCAAAGGCACGAGCCACAGGATCTTTGATGCGCCCAGTTGAACCTCGCAATTGGGACCATGACAAGAGAGTGATTTTTTCCAATCTCATGGAAGCCATGAGTCTCGGCATCTGTGATGCGTCTAGCTGGCTACAGGCACATAGAGAGTGTATCACAGTCGTCAACCATGTGGTGAGTAGTCCCAACTCCGAAGAGATCCACTCGGAGCTGAAATCAGTTGTTGCGTCTCTCAAGGCCATTACAGGCGGCCAGGGCTGGAAAGTGCAGCGCTCGCTAGAGTTCAGATTGTCCTCCAAATACTGGTCTTCGGCGATGAGCGACTGGAAATCAGTGCCAGGAACAGGTCTCACGGGCGGGGCGAACCATGAAGGTGCTTATGTCACAAGCAGCAAACCCGTTCATTGCGTTACATCAGGTAACGGACACATCCTCTCAATCTCTGGTGACGGGTAGGGACATCCTACAGGTGTTGCCTAGGGAGTGTGTTCTGAAATACCCAGTGCGTTCCACTACTGTTCCTCCTGAGTGGGTTCAGTGTGTCATGCGCCACAGGTATGTGCTGCACCTCACCCCTGTTGCAATCGAGGCCCGCACGTACCTGATTCTCTCACAAGAGATGCAGGTCACAGTAGAGTCCCTGTTGCGTATCCGACACAAACCGACCATGGCGACGGCAGGGGTTGATGGTTTTATGCCAAATCTAATGAAACGATGGGGCTGGCGTCCCTCCTCCGAGTGACTCAGATACTCACACTTCCTTTTGGTCAGTGGTCTTTGGAGGTTTTCTCGGCTCTACACCTTACCCTGAAAAAATCTGCGGGTGACAATGTCAATGTTAATACTAGGCCTATTAAACTTCTCTCCGCCCTATTTCGCATACAGGCTAAACTGTATGCCCCTTTGATTCAGCTGGCCACGGCACCAAGTGAGTCTGGTTGTAGACAGTATGCAGGGTTTAAAGGGTCTTCCGTACATGCCCTGCGCCGCGTGCTACACACAGTGATCACCCAATCCCTGGCGGTGCGGGGTGATGTTACGACGATGTTTCTGGATTTCTCCGGTGCCTTTGATGAAATCAACAGGCAAGCCATTCTGAGGGTTGCTGAAATGTATCCGTTTTTACGTGGAGTAGTGCATGAAGTGGTTCATCATTACATGTCCTTCAGGCAATACGTGGTTTCTGCCCTGGGCCTATCAGAGTCGTATTGTCAAGTGGAGGGTTTCCTTCAAGGGGGGGGTTTAGATCCACTTTTTTACATACTTGCGGTTAATTTGATACATCTTGCCATGCGTCAACTGGGCGTTGGGGTTCCGGTATGTGTTCCCCCCTCGGTAGAAATGATTGCTTCTCTAGGCTATGTTGACGACACAGTGGGGTTTTCTAGCATAGACGACGGACAGCGAGTGGCCGACCACCTTCGTGTTACTATTGACTGTGTCGGACAACGCAACAGTAGCTCGAAAATGAACATTCAAGTACTTCAGGTCAAGCAAGGCTCAGTCTGCAGTGTCAGCAAATCGGTCGTTTGGGACGACAAGCCAGTGTGGTCCACCAGTAGGCACCAACACACAAAATTCCTGGGGGGAAACGCTAATGTTCTAGGAGGGTTCCCTACCATCAAAAAAGTCATTACAAGGTGGTCTCGAATGGTCAACAGCAGGCTGCGAGGGTGGCCCGTGTCGGTGGGTGTGGCACACACTGTGATAGAAGGACTTGTAGTCAACAGGCTTGTGTTTCGCTGCTGTGTGAATGTGCCAACGGATGTGCAAATCAGTTCAGTGACAGGGTCCATATGCAGGGTGTACAGACTGGTCTTTGGGTTGCCTCCCAATACTCCACGTGCCTGCATAGTTTCCATTCTAGGAAGAGCTGCCCCAGATCATGTCCTTTGGGTCACAGTCATCAATGAACTGTTTAAGTCTCTATATGGGCCCAACGCCCTGGTGGCCCAATCTGCGTGGGCACACTGGTCGAACCCGTGCCTACATCGCTTTGACAGCGACTCTCAGCGCATTCAGTCCAGGCTCCAAAGCTTGGGCATTCAGTTTCGCAAACTCGTGTCAGGTCAAGGGGCTAAGTGGTGTGTAAAACCACCTCGGGGGGGGTGCTTTCTCTACGGTGTTGTATGTTTTTGGTGATGCAAGCCTCAAGGATTGCTGGGGGGGAGCGGCAAAAAGTGTGGACGGTCAGGGTCATGTGTGGCTGGACTACAGTGTATCCCTCTCTGCTATTGGTCTCAGCACCAAGTTGGTAGAAGCCTCTGTTGTTGTCTCTGCGGTAGTTGCCATTGCCAAATTGGTCTCCTCCCATGGCGTGTGCTTAAAAGAAATCTGGGTGTGGTCTGACTGTTTGTCAGCTGTGCAGTCTCTGCAGTCCAAAGACATGGCGGACAAAACTACATCAATCATGGACAGGGTTGTCGCGCACTTTGTCTTGACGCATCTTCCGGTTCAGATGGGTTGGGTGCCAGCACAGCACGATACGGAACTTGATGATTGGATATCATCGTTCAACTCAGAAATGGACTCTGAAGCGAAAGCTGGTGCGCGCGGTGAGCGTCAAGAGGTCTCAGTTCTTGATGTTGGCTGGACAGAGATTCCATTCTTCCATTCCAGGGTGATAGATTGATAGTCGACCTCAAGCGTGATCTGCTTAGTCAATCTGATGATGCTCCCCTTAGCGTCTCTTCCTCTTGCTCACCCACCCCTCCGGAGAGATCATGGCGCATGGTGCTACCCGAATCGGTCTCACGGCTCAAGTGCTGGGTGCAGCTGCTGCCATTAGGAATAGAGCATTGGGGACGCATAAGGGCTTGGAGTGTGCATGCGTCAGCAGACCAGTGGGAGTGGCAACACAAAGAAGCACAATGCTCACTGTGCTCCATGTGGTGTCACTCGGTCACACAGCATAGATTTCACGAATGCGTATTTACTAAAGTGCGGGTTCTTGCTTGGTCTGGACATGTCTGCGAAATTCTGTGTGCTGCAGGCATTCCCCGTGACAGTATCACTCTTCGATGGGGGGGTGTTGAGATTTTGGGACATCCGGGTCTGTTCATTGTCTGGTGTCATCGTGCGAAGGGAGCTGCCATATCTGATTCCTCGAAATCAGTGAAGCCAGTGTGGCCCATATGGCTGGTGTTAGGCCCAATTAGGGGTATTTCACTGGTCCTCTCCAAATTAGGTGTCAGTCAACCACATATCCTGATATATCAAATACTAGAGAGAGCGTATGCCATGGTGCACGGTGGGTACGATACAGATAATGTCTGACTTCTTTGCCCTCTGCTTCATTCTCAGTGGACTGCAGGAATGAACTCTGGTATGCTTCTGGGGTTTTAGACGCAAGCTGCACATCTGGGCAGTCACACTCCCTCCAACCTGCTCTGGGTTCTTTTCCCATCTGTTCGGGGGAAAGGACACGCATGGCATGTTCTGGTAAGTAGCAGGGGGACAGTTAAGATGACGGTCTGGCACTCTAAAGTCCCCTCCGTGTGGATCAGCGAATGCCAAGGGAACCTTCATTCTGTCGTCAGAGAGGCAATGAGGAGACGACTGGCGGGGGAGAGTGTGTATTGGTGCCTCCGGGGTGTGCTATGGCCATGGGAGGGGCTTCGCCAGGATTCGGGACTCCAGCTGTGGCATTTTATGGTGCGGACAGAGCAGTCGTGTGTGTCAGTGGGGTGGGTTATTTCTGATGCCTCTCACTCCCGTGGTGTTCCCCCGCCTGTGCTGAAAGCTGTTCTAGACATGCAAATTTGGTAACCGTCTCTCATCAGGACGTGCGAACAGGTATCAGCCAGATTCTGGGAGGCACAGATCGACATCGGCTCCCAGCACGACTTATGGGTCATACCACTATGCCCATTCTGGGGCTAAGGGAAGCAAAGGAGGATCCATGGGTAAGCAGGGTGGCAAAGGCAGGGGGAAACACATGTACTAAGTCCACATAACACGTGCTTTCAGAAGGGAGTGGCCTGGGTCGACAGTCACATCCTTGCTAAGTCACGTTCGTTCAGAGATTTGATTTGCTTTGTGTTCGGTGTGTAGGTTGTAGGGGAGGCTTGCTGTGGAACTCGGAAGGGGACTGGTCCGAACCCAGACAAAGCGGATTCTTCAAATCAAATCAAATCAAATCATCAACAGTTAGTGCATGTGGTTTACAGTCTCCAACAGCTACCGGTGTCGTGGCTCATTGTGGGGGGTGACTGGAGTAGGGACATTCGCACTCAAAAATTGTCTGTTGCTCTTATTAAGTTTCGGGGTGAAAGTGTCGCAGTCATGCACGGGAGGGTTCATCTTCCCAAGGATTTTTGCATTCTGAAAGGGGTCTCGGGACAGTCCTGCGGTATGTGGCTGAGAGAGGTTAGCGACCACCCTGTTGTCAAACAGCGAGGGCAGGAGCCACAGGGTCTTTGATGAGACCAATTGAACCTCGCAATTGGCACCACAACAGCCGAGTGATTTTTTCCAATCTCATGGAAGCCATGAGTCTCGGCATCTGTGATGCGCCTAGCTGGCGGCGGGCCTATAGAGAATGCATCACAGTTGTCCACCATGTGGTGAATAGTCCCAACTCCGAAGAGATCCACTCAGAGCTGAAATCGGTAGTTGCGTCTCTCAAGGCAATTGCAGGCGGGCAGGGTTGGAGAGTACAACACTCCCTAGAGTTCAGATTGTCCTCCAAATACTGGTCTACGGCGATGAGCGACTGGAAATCAGTGTCAGGAACAGGTCTCACGGGACGTACCATGAAGGTGCTAAAGTTACAAGCAGCAAACCCGTTCATTGCGTTACATCAGGTGACGGACACTTGGTCCCAATCCCTAGTGACGGGAAGGGACATCCTGCAGGTACTGCCTAGGGAGTGTGTTTTGAAATACCCAGTGCGTACCATTACCGTTCCTCCAGAGTGGGTTCATTCCATCATGAGCCACAGGTATGTGCTTCGCCCCAACCCTGTTCCAATTGAGGCCTAATTCTCTCACAAGAGATGCAGGTCTCAGTAGATTCCGTGTTGCGTATCCGCCACAAACTGACTAGTGCGACGGCACGGGTTGATGGCTTTATACCAAATCTAGTAAAATGGATGGGGCTGGTGTCACTCTACCGAGTGACTCAGATACTGAGACTTCCCTTTGATCAGTGGCCTTTGGAGTTTTTCTCTGCTCTGCACCTTACCCTGAATAAATCTGCGGATGACAATGTCAATGTCAATACTCGGTCTATTAAACTTCTCTCCGCCCTGTTTCGCATAGAGGCTAAACTGTATGCCCCTTTGATTCAGCTGGCCACGGCACCAAGTGAGTTCGGTTGTAGACAGTATGCAGGGTTTAAAGGGTCTTCCGCACATGCATTGCGCCGCATGCTACATACAGTGATCACACAATCCCTGGCGGTTCGGAGTGATGTTACGACGATGTTCCTAGATTTCTCCGGTGCCTTTGATGAAATCAACAGGCAAGCCATTCTAAGGGTTGCAGAGATGTATCCCTTTTTACGTGGAGTAGTGCATGAAGTGGTTCATCATTACATGTCCTTCAGGCAATACGTGGTTTCTGCCCTGGGCCTTTCCGAGTCGTATTGTCAAGTGGAGGGTGTCCTTCAAGGGGGGGGTTTAGATCCACTTTTTTACATACTTGCGGTCAATTTGATACATCTTGCCATGCGTCAAGTGGGGGTTGGGGTGCCAGTGTGTGTTCCTCCCTCAGCAGAAATGATTGTTTCTCTGGGCTATGTCGATGACACAGTGGGGTTTTCCAGCATAGACGACCAACAGCGAGTGGCCGACCACCTTCGCGTTCTTATTGACTGTGTCAGTCAGCGCAACAACAGCTCCAAAATGCATATTCAAGTGCTTCAGGTCAAGCAAGGTTCAGTGTGCAGTGTCAGCGAATCGATCGTCTGAGAAGACGAGTGTGTGTGGTCCACTAGTAGACACCAGCACATAAAATTCTTGGGGGGAAACGCTAATGTTCCAGGAGGGTTCCCTACCATCAAAAAAGCCATTTCCAGGTGGTCTCGAACGGTCATCAGTAGGCTGCCAGGATGGCCGGTGTCGGTGGGTGTGGCACACACTGTGATTCAAGGGCTTGTGGTCAACAGGCTTGTGTTTCGCTGCTGTGTGAATGTGCCAACATATGTGCAGTTCAGCTCAGTGACAGGGTCCATTTGCAGAGTGTACAGACTGGTCTTTGGGTTGGCTCCCAATACTCCACGAGCCTGCATAGTTTCGATCCTAGGAAGAGGTGCCTCAGATCACGTTCTTTGGGCCACAGCCATCACTGAGCTGTTTAAGTCACTAAATGGGCCCAACGCCTGCTGGCCCAATCAGTGTGGGCACATTGGTCGAACCCCTGCCTGTGACAGCGATTCCCAATGCATTCGGTGCAGGCTCCAAGGCTTGGACATTCATTTTCGCAAACTGGTGTCAGTTACAAGGGGCTAAGTGGTGTGTGAACCCACCTCGGAGGGGTGCTTTCCCCACAGTTTTGTATGTTTTTGGTGATGCGAGCCTCAAGGATTGCTGGGGGGGAGCGGCAAAAGTAGTGGATAGTTAGGGTCATGTGTGGCTGGACACCAATGCATCCCTCTCTGCCATTGGTCTCAGCACCAAGTTGGTAGAAGCCTCTGTTGTAGTCTCTGCGGTAATTGCCATTGCCGAATTCGTCTCCACCCATGGCGTGTGCATAAAGGAAATTTGGGTGTGGTCGGACTGCTTGTCTGCGGTGCAATCTCTGCAGTCCAGGAACATGGCGGACAAAAGTGCATCAATCATGGACAGGGTCGTATCGCACTTTGTCGTAACGCATCTTCCGGTTCAGATGGGTTGGGTGCCCGCCCAACACGATAACAGAACTTGATGACTGGATATCATCGTTCAACTCAGAAATGGACTCTCAAGCGAAAGCTGGTGCGCGCGTTGAGCGTCAGGAGGTCTCAGTTCTTGATGTGTGGCTAGACAGAGATTCCAGTCTTCCCTTGTAGGGAGACACACTGATAGTCGACCTCAAGCGTCATTTGCTTAGTCAAAGTGATGATGCTCTACTCAGCGTCTCTTGCTCCCGCTCACCCATCCCTCCGGAACGATAATGGCACATGGTGCTTCAAGAATCGGTCTCTGGGCTCCAATGCTTGGTGCAGCTGCAGCCATTGGGGATAGAGCATTGGGGCCGCATAAGAGCATGGAGTGTGTATGCGGCCGCAGACCAATGGGAGTGGCAACTAAGAGAAACGGAATGCTCTCTGTGCTCCATGTGGTGTCACTCGGTAACACAGCATAGGTTTCACGAATGTGTGTTTACTAAAATACGGGTACTTGCTTAGTCTAGACCTATCTGCGACATTTTGTATGCTGCAGGCATTCCCCGCAACCGTGTCATTCTTCGGTGGGGGGGTGTTGAGGTTTTGGGACATCCGGGTATGTACATTGTCTGGTGTTATCCTGCAAAGGGAGCTGCGATATCCGATTCAACGAAATCAGAAAAACCAGTGTGGCCCATATGGCTAGGATTGGGCCCAATTAGGGGTATCTTGCTGGTTCTCTCCAAATTAGGTGTCAGTCAACCCCACATCCTTATATATCAAATTCTAAAGAGCGCGTATGCCATGGTTCACGGTCGATTTCATTCGGATAATGTCCGGCTCCTGTGCCCTCTGTTTCATTCACATTGGACAGCAGGGATGAACTCTGGTATGCTTTTGGGGTTTCAAATACAAGCAGCATATTTGGACAGCCACACTCCCTCCAATCTGCTCTGGGTTCTCTTCTCATGTGTTCGGGGGACGGGATATGTAGGGCATGTTCATGTGAGCTGCAGGGGGATAGTTAAGATGACGGTCTGGCATGCTAAAGTTCCCTCTGTGTGGATCAGTGAAAGCCAGGGGAACCTCCAATATGTCGTCAGAGAGGCAATGAGGAGACAACTTGGGGGGTAAGTTGTGTATTGGTGCCTCGTGGGTGTGCAATGGCCATGGGAGGGTCTTCCCAAGCATTCGGGGCTCCACCTGTGGCATTTTGCTGTGCCGACAAGGAAGTGATATCCGTCATTTGGGTGGGTTATTTCTGATGCTTCTCACTCCCATGGTGTCCCCCCAACTGTGCTAAAACCTGTTCTTGACATGCAGATTTGGTGACCATCTCTCCTCAGGACGTACAAACAGGTATCAGCCAGATTCTGGGCGGACCAGATCGACATCAGCTCCCAGCACGACATATGGGTCTTACCACTATGCCTATTCTGGGTCTAAAGGAAGCAAAGAGGGATCCATGGGTAAGCAGGGAGGCAAAGGCAAAGGGAAACACATGTTTTGAGTCGATGCAACAGGTGCCTGATTCTTCGGATGAGCGTGACGTGGGTCGATAGTCACATCCTTGCTGAGTCACATTCGTTCAGGGATTTGATTTGCTTTGCGTTCGGTGTGTAGGTTGAAGGCGAGGCTTGCTTTGCAACTCGGGAGGGGACTGGTCCCAGCCCAGACAAAGAGGATTTTTGGAAGCAAATCAAATCAAATCATGTATGTATGTATGTATGTATGTATGTATGTATGTATGTATGTATGTATGTATGTATGTATGTATGTCTCTATGTATGTATGTATGTATGTATGTATGTATGCTAGCCGGGCGTGTGCCGACGACGACCGAGGGGGGGGGGGGGGGGGGGCGCCGTGGTGTGGGGGGGGGGCGCGTGCGGAGGAGGGTGGGGTCACCTGAGGTCGTCACCCTGGGGCCCTCCCCCGTCTCGCGGGGGGAGAGTCACTCGTCCTGTGCGAAGCGGTTGTGGCGGGGGCGGAGGGCGGGGTGGTGACCTTGGGGTGGGGAAGGCCCGCCCGGGTCCACGGACAGTCCGCGCCTTGCCCGAACATCCCGCCGAGGTGGCCGTTCCTCGTGTGAGGCCGTGGCGTGGCCGGGGGCGCTGGCCCGTGCTTCTAGCCTTCTACGGGGGCGAGGGGAGGCCTGGGAGTTGCGGTCTGCCGGCGCCTAGTCACCTTTGCTGGTGTTGTGTTGTGGCCGCCTCGTCCCCGGTAGTGCGGGCGCGCGCGTGCGTCGGTCATGGGGGAGGGAGGGCACAAGGGCGGGAGCACAAGAGCACGAACATGGGTTCACTGTCGCTGGCGTGCTGTGTTCGGTTCATGTGATGTTCCCTGGTGCCTGTCCCTGTGCCCTGCGTACGGGAGGCCGCGCGGCACAGCCGGCGGGGGGTCGCAGCCCGGGCCGTGCGCGTGGGTAGCGGCGGGCGGCCGGGTAGGACGTGGCGCCATGCGGGTGCGGGGCCCGTGGCGGTCGCGGGGGGTCGCGGGCGGTCCAGCCGGCGGTCGGCAGTGGCCCTGAGCGTCCCACACAGTGGGGTCGGTGGGCGTGCCGGGGGAGGGCGAGTCCCGCAGGTCTTGCTGCGGAGGGCGCGCGCGCTAGGGCGCCGGTGTGCCCGGTGCGGGCCCCTCCGCGGGCCGAGGGACCTGCGGTGAGCTGGTTGCGTTGCCTGGGGGCTGAGGCCGGGGCCGGGCGCATGAGTAGCGGCGGGCGGCCAAGTGGGCGCGGGGGCCTTGGCGGTCGCTGGGAGGCGTGGGCGGCCCAGCCGGCGGTCGGCAGAGGCTCCAAGGGCCCCACACCGTGGGGCCCGGGGGCGTGCCGGGGGCGAGTGCGCTGTGCAGGCCAAGCTGCGGGGGGCGCACGGGCGAGGGTGTCGGCGTGCCCGTCGGGGGCCCCCCGAGGGCCGTGGGACCCGCGGCTGGCAGGGAGTGCCGCTCGGGGGCCGAGGCCGGGGCAGGGCGCGTGGGTACCGGCGTCCACGGGGCCGAATGCCCGAGGCGAGTGCGGGGTGGTGCGTGCGGGCCGGCCGGAGGCTGGTGGCCTCACTGAGAGTCCCACACGGATGGGTCGATGGGTGTGCCGGGGGCGTACGGAGCGTGCAGGTCGGGCAGCAGCGGGCGGACCTGCAGGGCGTCGGCGTGACCAATGAGGACCTCACTGAGGACCGAGGGGTTGGCGGCAAGCAGTATGCGATGCCCGGGGGGGGTGGCGGCGAGGAGCGGGAGGATGTCCGCGGCCCGCGACGTGGGGTGAACACGACGTGGGCCGGGTGCGGCCCCGGGAGCGGTGCCGGGGGGAGCGGGACCGCAGGAAGGCGGTCTACTGTGAGGCGCCAAGTGGCGCAATGGCGGAGGAGCCAGACTAGGGCGATGCTGTGGCGCAGTGTGTGGGGCTGGGTGCTGGGCGGCGCGGGGACGTGCGGCGGGAGGGGGGGGGGCGGGGCGGTGATGTGGGAGGGGGCACGGCGGAGGAGTGACGCCAGCGACGTGTGTGTCGTGCTGAGGGTGGAGAGGAGCTCGCGGAGGAGCTCTTCCCAGCCAGCGCTGTCCAGCAGAGGGGGGGCGCCGTGGGGGGAGGAGGAGTGCCACATGCCAAGCAGGCTGAACCCCAACTGTGTCGGGGGGCCGGGTCGCTGGGCGGCTGGGAGGCGCTCGGAGAGGTACACTGCGGTGGCGGCCGTGCGGAGCTCGGAAGGGGTGACGAGGCGGGGGGAGTGGCCGGCAGTGGCTGCCAGGATGGGCGGGTGCGTGAACAGGTGCCACGCGAGGAGTAACTGCAGGGCGTAGTGGGGGGGGCAGTGGTGCTGGAGGTGGGCGGCGGAGTCCGGGTAGGGGCGGTGGCAGAAGGGGCACGTCACGCCTCCGTAGCCGGGGGGGTGGTCCTGGGAGTGAAGTAGCCGGAGGTGCATGATGCGGTGGAGGGCCAGCGCCGGGATCTCGGCGCGTTCATACGCGAGGCGGAGTAGGTGGGAGGACCAGCCTGGGGGCAGGGGCCGGAGGTGCTGTGCGTGGGTGCGGGCGGTGGTGGCCGCATACGCTGCCTCTGCGGCGCGTGTGGGGTTAAGGAAGATCGCGCCCTCATGGAGCGCCACGATGCGGCCGTGGAAGAGTGCGGACCAGGGGAGGGTCCACGGGGAGGCGGTGTGGAGCCCGCGGCGGGCTAGGCTGTCAGCTTCGGCGTTGAGGGTGGCGAGGAGGCTGGCGGATCCGGAGTCGTGTTGTGCGGGGAGCCAGGCCTCGTGCATGCGGAAGGAGGCGGAGAGGAGGGCACCCCGGACGGGATTGGGAGGGCGGAGGAGGGGGGCGGGCCAAGGGTGAGGTCGCAGAGCTGGGAGGCGGTGGAGTCCGAGGCGAAGAGGGCTGCGCCGTACCAACCGCGGAGGGTGAACATGGCGGCCATCTTGGCGATCCACTCCGCGTCGGTGGAGTGGCCGGCAAGGGCGTGGAGGCCGAGCCAGCCGCGGTAGAGAGTGCCGTGGAGGGGGTGCCAGAGGAGGAAGCCGGCGCCGAGGCGGGTGCCCTCTTGGCTGCCGTCGCATGCGACGACGACATAGGGGAGGGAGCGGAGGGGGGCCAGCGAGCCGGTGTGGTGCTGCGGGGCGGGGCGTACTCGGGGGGAGGGGAGGAGGTGGACGGTGATGTCGAGGGGAGCGAGCGCCTGCGCCAGGGCGGGGCCTTCGGTGAGCCAGGGGGTGGGGCGGCGTGGGGAGACGAGGGACGCCGTGGCGGCTACCGCGAGGGTGTTGGGGCCCCAAGAGGCGCGGAGGTAAGTGCGGAGGAGGTTGAGGGGGGCCCTGTACGCCAGGAGGGGGGCGCCGGGACCGCCCTGCTGGAGGGGGAGGTGGAGGAAGGCCGAGTGAGCCCAGGGGGGCAGACGGAAGGCGTGGCGGTATGCATTGTTGATGGCGACCTGATGGGGGCGGAGGGAGGGGGGGGGGATGAGTACGCCCGAGGTGACGTAGTCGAGGGGGGAGAGGCCTAAGGCGTGCAGGGAGCGGAGCTGGAGTATGGGGCAGGCCTCGCGGTTGCGGCTGGCCTTGCGCGCGCGTCCGAGGGACGTGCGGGTCTTGTTGATGACGCGGAGGAGGGGGAGCTCGGGGAGGATGGGGATGCCGACGACTTCCGGGGGGGCGGCGGTGGTGGTGCCGGTGTGCTGCGGGACGTCGGCGGTGACGAGGGTGGGCCGGCCCGGGCGGGAGTCGATGAGGGAGAACTCCTGCTTGTCGGGGTGGATGATGCGGCCGGCGCGGCGTGAGCACTCGCGGCAGTCAGTGGCCATGGCTGCCACGTCCGTGAGGGAGGTGGTGATGAAGCGGCGGTCGTCGCTGTACGAGAGGTGGGTGGCGGGGAGGGATGCTGAGTGGCCGGGGACGGTGAGGGGGAGGGTGATGGAAGTGTTGGGGCGCATGGCCCTGGTGATGACCAGGCTGGGGGCCTGGTAGTGGAGTTGGGCGAACCCGTCGCCTTGGTTGCCCCCCTCCTCGGTGCTGAAGGGGTGGGCGAACCCCTCGCGGGTGGCCACGCGGATGACCAGGCGGCTGTAGAAGCCGTCCGCCCAGGGGCCAAAGTCCCACGTGGCGCGGAGGCGGGAGCAGAGGCGGGAGTTGTCTTGGCGCAGTACCCTGAGGTACGCGTCAGACTCGTCCCAGTCGCAGATGGCGCAGGTGCCGTGGGTGGAGAGGGCGGTGTAGGTGGCGGCGCGGGCGACGAGGGCGAGGCCGAGGGCGGAGTGGCCTGGGCGGTAGGCGAAGGAGGCGGGGGTGTAGGTGGAGGTGAGCTCGAGGTCGGCGGCTAGGCGGGTCGTGGCGATGCCGGACGCCGCGCCGGAGACGCCCGACTCCACGTCGACGGGGCGGAAGGAGCGTGTGAGGTGACGGGGGAGTGGTTTGGTGGGCTTCCCCTTGTGGAGGCCGTAGCGGACGGTCTCGTTGGAGACGCCCGGGGTGCCGGATTCGAGCTGGAGGAGGAGGTGCAGCAATCCGAGGTGGACGCCTCCGCCGCTGCGGAAGAGCGCTGCGCGCGCCACGTTGTCAGTGGACACGGCGAGGGAGCGCTTGCCCATGCGGCGGTGGGCGAGGGAGGCCGTGGTGATGAGGGGGGGGGACTGGCGGGCGAGAGCGTACGGCCGGAGGGAGGCGGGGGATTCTGGACGGGCGTTCGCGCGGAGGGCGTCGCGGAGTAGGGGGAGGGTGAGGTCGGTGGGCGGGTGCAGGAGGGGGAGCCAGGGGTCCGGGGTGCAGCGGGCGGCGAAGAAGGCGTGATCCACGGAGACGTGCCGGTTGGCTATCTGGGACCGGGACTGTGCCGTGACCTCGGCGAGCCGTTCCTCGCGGGTCGTGAGGGTGGCCCCTGGGTGGGGGAGGATGCCGTGGAACGGTTCCAGGGGAGGGGAGGGCAGCCGGAGGACCGTGCGAGTGGCGGAAGTGATGGAGGGGGAGGAGAGGACTGCAGCGCGAGAAACGAAGCCGCGGGCGGCCGATGCCTCCCGGAGGGCAAAGGACTGGGCGGCGAGGTCTTGCGTGGAGAGGGGAAAGGTGAACCGGGCCAGGGACCGTAGTAGTGTGGGGGTGTCAGGGGGGTGCGGGAGCAGCTGGTGCGCGAGGGAGTGGTGGGCGGCGATGTAGTGGTCGGGGAGGGAGGGGGTAAGGGAGAGCCAGCCCCACGCCAAGTCTAGGGCGGCTGAGAGGGAGTCCATGTCCTCGACAGTCGCCCGGCGCCATTGGAACAGACGCCACGAGTGGGCGTCGCAGGAGCGGTGGTGCAGGGTGACCTGCGCCAACACCATGGCGTGTGAGGTGTGGCAGGGGAGGACGTGGTGAGTGTGGGAGGCGATGGGACCGGTGGCGAAGATGTGGTCGATGGCGGTGGAACGGGGGGAGCCGTGGCGGGTGGTGAAGTTGGTGGGAGTGGCTGGGGGGACCAGGCGGTGCCAGGCTGAGAGCGGGCCTAGGGCCCCGAGTGCGGAGGCCAGGGGGGTGCCTGGGGCCCCCGTGCTGTTGAGGTCGCCCAAGAGGACGCACAGGTCGGGCCGTACGCAGGAGCGGAGGTGGTTCATGAGCTTGACCTCGGAGACCCACTCGGAGTACGAGAGGCGTGGGGGGAGGTGGGCGTTGAACAGGAGGGCCCGGCCCCCTAGCGAGAGGGGGACCGTGGAGGCAATCCAGTGCTGGCCGTCGTAGACGAGGTCGGCGGGTTGGGAGGGGGCGCGGAGGGACCGGAGCCAGGCCGTGCGGAGGCCTGAGCCCTGGCCGGAAGCGGTGCTGTAGTGGGCCTCGTACCTCGGTGGGAGGGCGGGGCGGGCCGAGTCTAAGTCCCAGAGTTCCTGTTCGGCGACCACGTCGGGGGACAGGGCCTCGAGCCAGGTGCGGGCGAGGGGGACTTGGCCGGCGATGCCGCCCCAGTTGTGTGTGAGGAAGGTGAGGGCTGTGTCGCGGAGGGGGGTGGACGCCTGGTCACGGGGGTCGGGGAGGGAGAGGACGAAGGCGGGGGTCGGCTGGAGGAGGCGGTCGGGGGGGGGGGCGCAGGGGGCGGCCCAGGGAATGGCGGAGACGGGGACCGCCCCGGGTAGTAGCATGCCCTGGAAGCCGACCACATAGCGGGCGGCGATGTCACGAGTGCACAGAGGCGGGGCCTTGTGGGGGGAGGTGCAGAAGAAGTGAGGCCAGTGGTCGGTCGGCGATGTGGGGAGGTCGACGAAGGCGGTGTGAGGCGTGGGGCGTCCACAGTCGGGGCAAGCGGAGGAGGTGACGAGCGGGGCGTCGGGGAGGGCGGGCTGCAGTGCCCACGCTGAGGTCGGGTTTGACGAGCGAGTGTACGCAGGGGACGGGGGGAGGGGGGTTGTAGGCAAGTGGGCGGTGTCCCAGAAGGCGGTCCACTTGGCGTCCACGTGCAGGGGAGGGGTGATCCAGAAGGAGGGGTCACCGCGCTGGCGGGGGAAGGAGGCGAGCCAACCGCACACCGTGGGGAGGGCGGAGGCGAGGAGCGAGGGGGGTAGCGACGTGGAGACCTGGGCGGCGTGCAGGAGGTCTCGGAGGGGGCCTGGGGGGAGGTCGGCGGCCGGGGGGAGGCCAAGGGGGAGAAGGTCGCAGAGTGTGCGCACACGGGGCAGCGCGTGAGGGCAGGGCGCCGCAGCGTGCCGCAGGGAAGGCATATACGGGGGGCGGAGGCCGGTGGTGGAGCGGGTGCGCGGGGGGGGGGGGCCACGGGCGTGGGACTGGGGACGGGGCTCTGTGGCGGAGAGAAGGTCAGCCCCGGCGCGGTGGGCGTCGACCGGGCGGGGGAAGTGGGAGGCGAGGAAAGTCGCCCAGGCTAGGGTCGGGAGGTCGGGAGCGCTGGAGGCGGGGAGCGTGTCCGGTAGGGCGAGTCAGTTGTGTCTGCGGGCACTGGGGAACATGGCGCCGCGGACTGCCCTGCCTGACGAGGGGGCCGAGGGGGTTGTGCGGCCATGGTGCCGCGGGGAGCGCCGGGGGGAGGAACGGGGGGGTGACTGCTGGCGGCTGCGTTTGGCGGGGCGGGGCTGAGGGTCGCCCGGGACGGGCGGGCGGAGGGAGGGTGGGGTGTTGAGAGTGGCAGTGGGGGCGTGCCAAGGTTGCCCATCGTCCCGTCCGCCCTGGACCGTAAGGGACCAGCCCTCGTTGTGTTGGATGACGCGCGTGGGCAGCGAGGCGAAGAGGGAGGTGTGCAGGGCGGGGGCGATGTGGGCGAACGCGTGCCCGCGGCGGGCGTCGGCGTCAGTGACGTACACGACGGTCTGCAGGTTGTGGGTGAGGGTGACTGCCATGGAGGGGTGCGGGCCTAGGCGGAGGCCTGAGACGCGGATGACGCCGGTGGCGGCTGGCGAGGAGCCGACGGGGGCGAAGGTGGGGACCGTGGAGGTGGGGGTGGCGCCGGCGGCGGTGGGCGCGGGGGCGCCCGGGAGGGGGGGCTGGCCGGGGAGGGGAGGGGCGAAGAGTGGCGCGGGCGGGGCGGCGGCGCCAGGGGCTAGCAGGGAGTGCGCTGGCGGTACGGAGGAGCCAAGGCGGAACCTGTCCAGGTCCGCCGTGGAGCGGGGGGGGAGGGCAGTTTTGGTGTAGGAGATGAGCTCCTGGAACTGGGCCGGGGTGGAGAGACGGCCACACAGCCGTGCGATGGCTGCGCGGAGTGTGTCAGCGGAGGAGACGTGTTGGAGGTCCTGGTAGGCCTCTATGGGGAATGAGGGGGCGCTGGCGATGGTGAAGGCCGCCGTCAGCCAGGGAGTGTCGGCATGGGCCTGAGCGGCCGTGATGAGGGGCTGGATGGCCTGGAGGGCAGGCAGGGAGGCCGCGGAGGAGGCGGCGGCCCCGTACCGTTGGGAGACCAGGGTGAGGAGCTTGTTGAGGTGGAGGCGGAGGGTGGGCTTGTGGAGGTCGGGGCAGGAGTGCCAGGCACCCTTGGCGGCGAGCACCAGGCTGGCGGTGGACGTGGAGACCGAGAGGTGCTGCACGGTCCTGGGGGGCAGGTGGCAGCTCTTGCCCATAGCCACAATGCACATGGCCGTGTGGTGGGCGTCGGCCTCGGGGACGGAGGAGAGGCCGTCAAGCAGGGTCAGCGTGTCCTGGGAGCTCGGGCTGGGGCCAGCCTGGAAGAGTGTCTCCCAGTCTGACGGGGGTGGTGCGGCCGGTTGCGGGGGCTGGGGACGGGGCGGAAGCAGGGACAAGGGTTGAGAAGTGTCGGGGGGCGCAGGGGCGGCGGCGGGGGCGGGGGCTCCGGGCCCCGCAGGGGGGTCTTCCGCTTGTGGGTTAGCGCGGCGGGCGGCTGCGGTGATGGCGGTGGAGATGTTGGGGGTGCGAATGGAACCATCATCCTTCCGATGGTTCAACTCGGTGTACCACCGTTGGGCGGACAGGGGGCAAGGAGCAGGGATACGGACGTGGGGGCTGGCGGGGTCGAAGACACAGCTGAGGGGGGGGCAGGCCAGCCGGGAGCCGGTCTGCTGGGCCGCCCAGGTTGCTAGCCAGTGGAGCAGGGCGACCCGGGCGACCTTGGGCTTGATGGCCTCCTCGAAGGCCAGGAGGTCCAGGAGGCGGCGGAAGGGGATGGAGGGGGGGAGGTCAAGGGTGAAGGGGGAAATGTGGGCGAGGGCGGCCGAGGCGAGAGTGGCCTGGTCGAGGGTGGAGGCACGAGCGCCCCAGTCGATGAGGGCGCTCATGCAGGAGGCGTAGGGGAGCCACGAGGCATCGTGGTGGGTGGTGAGGAGGGAGATCTCGTTCTCGGTGAGCTGCTCGGTGAAGGCGAACCACCAGAGGAGGGGGCTGGCTTCGATGGGGGAGCCGGCGAGGGGGATGGAGAGGACGTCCACATTTGCCGGCATGTGGCGCGCAGAGGCCAGCAGGCGTGGGGGTTGCTGGGAGTCCAGGGCGACGGACAGGAGGGGCCAGGCGTCGGCCGCCGTCAACTGTTTGCGCTGGAGGTCGGGGGACAGAGCTGAGAATGGGTGAGCCATGGTGCCTGTGGGGAGCGGAGCAAGGGAGGATCCGACACACGGCGTGCCGGGGGGTGGGAGGTCCGTTGCCGGCTGTGGGCGCCGGTCATGGCGTGGGGTGGGGGTGGGAGGGGTTGGTCGGGGTGGGCGGGCGGGAGGAAGGGAGAAGCCGAGGCAAGCGCTCAAGGCCCGGAGGCTCCGGCATGCAGAGCGAACAGTGCTACCGGCAGTGGCGCAAATGTAGAAAGGGGGGGGGGGGGCGGGTCAGGTGCGGGTGGCGGTCGTCGCTGGGCGTGGGTGGGGGGGGTTGGGCGGGGTTGGCGGTCCGGAGCTGGGCTCCGGGGGTCGGTGGCGTGTGGTGGTGGTGGGTGCGTCCTGCTACCTGTGTCCTACTACGAGGAAGTGATGAGGGTGAAGACTGCATGGGGACTGAGGCCGGAGAGCCTGGGGCGGGGGAATGGGGCGCTGGCGGCGGGTTATCCCCGGCTGGGATGGCCGGGGTGCCCTGGGGCCCCGTGGGGGCGGAGGCTCCCCACGTCGGCTGGGTGCGAAACCTCGGCCTGTTCTTCCGTCCCCGAAGGTCTTAGGATTCGACCCCAGGAACTTACCCGCCGCGGGGACTGTGGGCCGGGACGGCCAAGGGGGATGATTATGAAGAGGAAGTGGGGGGCCAGGATGAGCCCGGCGGTTGGCACGTGCCTTCGGCCTGGGGGAGGCCGATGCCCGGGGCTATTACCTCTCCCTTGTGCCCGGTGGCGATGTGGTACCCCCCAACCGGCGACTGTGCCCAGTGCCGAGGGCACAGACCCCAGTTGGGGGCGGGTATGAAGCGCCCGGTCGCCTCGCCCCCCCTGCACAAAAGCCCGCCAGGCGCTGCCAGGCCTCTAGCGCCAGCCGTTGTGGGGGGGGGCGCTCGGGGCAGTGCGGGGCCCCTCCGCTCTCCTGGCGGCCCGCACTGTCCGTATAATGCAACAAGGGGCGGCGCGGGCTCGAACCGCACGCGCGGGCCGCGCCGCCCCAGTCGGGGTGGGGGACAGGGGGGGGACCGGGGGGGGACAGGGGGTCGCGGCCAGTGGAAGTAGGGTGGCGGGGGCTCGAACCGCGCACCGGCGGGCCCCACCACCCTCCAGTCGGGCGTCGCTGCGCCAGGGGTTCTGGGGGCCCCACCCAGGGGCCGTCGGCCCCCCCCTTTCGGTTAGTGTGAGGAGGGAGAGGCAAAGGCCACTCGCGGCCATGACACATGGTGCATAGGGAGGGGGGTATGACTCACGCCACGCCATGATGCATGCAGCACGGGGAAGGAGGGGCAAGGCCTGGACCCCCACCGAGTTTGGGGGGTCCCCTTCTCAGCCGGGTGTCCGCCCGTCGGCGGCTGCAGAAGCCCACCTCGGTGGCGACGGCTACCTGTGAAGAAGGAGGGGGGGGTGTGGAGGGGAGGAGGGGCATGGTGTGCATGCGGGGAGGGGGGGGGGGGCTGTGGGCCGGTTGGCAGGTGCGCGCGCAAGGGGGTGGGGTAGCGGTGTGCCCAGCCGCGAGCGTCACCGTTCGGCTGACCGGGGAGGAGGGGCGGCCGGGGCTGGGCAAAGTCGGCCGGGGAGCCCGGGGCGCCCGCGGCGCTGGGGGCCACGGTCAGCGGAGGGGCCCGCACCCTGCTCGGCGGGGACGAATCCCGCCGAGCATCATCCACGGGGGCGAATCCTGGTGGAGGCGGGGGGAAGCGCCACGCCGTCCCCTCGCGGCCGAACCGGACCGGGACGGGCCCCGCCGGATGGATACCGGGGGGGCGGGCGGGGCTGGGCACCGGGGCTCCGGGGGGCGGGTCCCTAGTGGTTGTGGACCGGCGCAGGGGAGACCGGGCGGGCCCATGGGCTGCGGCTGGTGAGGGTGGGGGCGTGGAAGGGCCGGGCGGGCTCGAGGGCGAACCCCGAGAGGCCCTCGGGGGCTGGGCGAGGGCTCCCGAGGGCGGCCGTTCCTTGAAGGGGGGGGGGGGGGTTGCTCCCTGCCCGGGGGACGACGGGGGCCCCTCTTGAGCGAGGGGGGGGGGAGGGCGTGTATCGCCCGCTGTAGGGCCATGTCGATTCATGGCCGCGCGGCATGGGACTATATCCCCAACCCTCCGCGCCGGAGTCCCTTTTTTTGGGGGGGGCTGGGGGGGGGGGGGGGGGCTGGCGGTCGTTGTGTCCACCCTCCCATGCGGGGGGGGGTCGCCGGCGGGAGCTCCGTCCGGCTTGGCCGATAATACCCGGTGGCGTCCCCTGGGCCCGTGGGCCCCTTCGAGGAAGAACCTCGGATTCGCCGGGGGGGACTCCGCTATAAGTATGTATGTATGTATGTATGTATGTATGTATTGTTGTTGTTGTTGTTGAGGGCACCCAGCACGTGCCGGCGGGAGAAATTGCCAGACACGCTCTCCCTGGGCAGGGCGCAAGGGAGCAGTCGGCCGGCGTCACCCTGGCCGGGCGTGTGTCGACGACGACCGAGGGGGGGGGGGGGGCGGGGGCGCCGTGGAGTGGGGGGGGGGGGGCACGTGTGGAGGAGGGTGGGGCCACCTGAGGACGTCACCCTGGAGCCCTCCCCCGTCTCGCGGGGGCGAGAGTTACTCGTCCTGTGCGAAGCGGTTGTGGCAGGGGCGGAGGGTGGGGCGGTGACCTTGGGGTGGGGAAGGCACGCCCGGGTCCACGGACAGTCCGCGCCTTGCCCGAACATCCCGCCGAGGTGGCCGTTCCTCGTGTGAGGCCGTGGCATGGCCGGGGGCGCTGGCCCGTGCGTCTAGCCTTGTACGGGGGCGAGGGGAGGACTGAAGTTGCGGTCTGCCGGCGCCTAGTCACCTCTGCTGGAGTTGTGTTGTGGCTGCCTCGTCCCCGGTAGTGCGGGCGCGCGCGTGCGTCGGTCATGGGGGAGGGAGGGCACAAGGGCGGGAGCACAGGAGCACGAACATGGGTTCACTGTCGCTGGCGTGCTGTGTTCGGTTCAGGTGCTGTTCCCTGGTGCCTGTCCCTGTGCCCTGCGTACGGGAGGCCGCGCGGCACAGCCGGCGGGGGGTCGCAGCCCGGGCCGGGCGCATGGGTAGCGGCGGGCGGCCGGGTAGGACGTGGCGCCATGCGGGTGCGGGGCCCCTGGCGGTCGCGGGGGGTCGCGGGCGGTCCAGCCGGCGGTCGGCAGTGGCCCTGAGCGTCCCACACAGTGGGGTCGGTGGTCGTGCCGGGGCAGGGCGCGTCCTGCAGGGCGTGGTGCGGAGGGCGCGCGCGCAAGGGCGTCGGCGTGCCCGGTGCGGGCCCCTCTGCGGGCCGAGGGACCTGCGGTGAGCTGGTTGCGTTGCTTGGGGGCTGAGGCCGGGGCCGGGCGCATGGGTAGCGGCGGGCGGCCGAGTGGGTGCCGGGGCCTTGGCGGTCGCTGGGAGGCGTGGGCGGCCCAGCCGGCGGTCGGCAGAGGCCCCAAGAGCCCCACATTGTGGGGTCCGGGGGCGTGCCGGGGGCGAGCGCGCTGTGCAGGCCAAGCTGCGGGGGGCGCACGTGCAAGGGTGTCGGTGTGCCCGTCGGGGGCCCCCTGAGGGCCGTGGGACCCGCGGCTGGCGGGGAGCGCTGCCCGGGGGCCGAGGCCGGGGCCGGGCGCGTGGGTAGCGGCGTCCACGGGGTCGAGTGCCCGAGGCGAGTGCGGGGTGGTGCGTGCGGGCCGGCCGGTGGCCGGTGGCCTCACTGGGAGTCCCACACGGAGGGGTCGACGGGCGTGCCGGGGGCGTACGCAGCGTGCAGGTCGGGCAGCAGCGGGCGCACGTGCAGGGCGTCGGCGTGCCCGATGAGGACCTCACTTAGGACCGAGGGGTTGGCGGCAAGCAGTATGCGTGGCCCGGGGGGGGCGGCGGCGAGGAGCGGGAGGATGTCCGTGGCCCGCGACGTGGGGGTGAACACGACGTGGGCCGGGTGCGGCCCCGGGAGCGGTGCCGGGGGGAGCGGGACCACAGGACGGCGGTCTACTGTGAGCCGCCAAGCGGCGCAATGGCGGAGGAGCCAGACTAGGGCGATGCTGTGGCGCAGTGTGTGGGGCTGGGTGCTGGGCGGCGTGGGGACGTGCGGCAGGAGGGGGGGGGGGCGGGGCGGTGGCGTGGGAGGGGGCACGGCGGAGGAGTGACGCCAGCGACGTGTGTGTCGTGCTGAGGGTGGAGAGGAGCTCGCGGAGGAGTTCCTCCCGGCCGGCGCCGTCCAGCAGAGGGGGGGCGCCGTGGGGGGAGGAGGAGTGCCACATGCCAAGCAGGCTGAACCCCGACTGCGTCGGGGGGCCGGGTCGCGGGGCGGTTGGGAGGCGCTCGGAGAGGTACACTGCGGTGGTGGCCGTGCGGAGCTCTAAAGGGGTGACGAGGCAGCAGAGTGTGTGCACACGGGGCAGCGCGTGAGGTCAGGGCGCCGCAGCGTGCCGCAGTGAAGACATATACGGGGGGAGGAGGCCGGTGGTGGCGCGGGTGCGCGGGGGGGGGGGCCACGGGCGTGGGACTGGGGACGGGGCTCCGGGGCGGAGAGAAGGTCAGCCCCGGCGCGGTGGGCGTCGAGTGGGCGGGGGAAGTGGGAGGCGAGGAAATTCGCCCAGGCTAGGGTCGGGAGGTCGGGAGCGCTGGAGGCGGGGAGCGTGTCCGGCACGGCGAGTCAGTTGTGTCTGCGGGCACTGGGGAACATGGCGCCGCGGACTGCCGTGCCTGACGAGGGGGCCGACGGTGTTGTGCGGCCATGGTGCCGCGGGGAGCGTCCGGGGGAGGAACGGGGGGGTGACTGCTGGCGGCTGCGTTTGGCGGGGCGGGGCTGAGGGTCGCCCGAGACGGGCAGGCGGTGGGAGGGGGGGGTGTTGAGAGTGGCAGTGGGGGCGTGCCAAGGTTGCCCATCGTCCCGTCTGCCCTGGACCGTAAGGGACCAGCCCTCGTTGTGCTGGATGACGCGCGTGGGCAGCGAGGCGAAGAGGGAGGTGTGCAGGGCGGGGGCGATGTGGGCGAACGCGTGCCCGCGGCGGGCGTCGGCGTCAGGGACGTACACGACGGTCTGCAGGTTGTGGGTGAGGGTGACTGCCATGGAGGGGTGCGGGCCTAGGCGGAGGCCTGAGACGCGGACGACGCCGGTGGTGGCTGGCGAGGAGCCGACGGGGGCGAAGGTGGGGACCGAGGAGGCGGGGGTGGCGCCGGCGGCGGAGGGCGCGGGGGCGCCCGGGAGGGGGGGCTGGCCGAGGAGGGGTGGGGCGAAGAGTGGCGCGGGCGGGGCGGCGGCGCCAGGGGCTAGCAGGGAGTGCGCTGGCGGTACGGAGGAGCCAAGGCGGAACCTGTCCAGGTCCGCCGTGGAGCGGGGGGGGAGGGCAGTTTTGGTGTACGAGATGAGCTCCTGGAACTGGGCCGGGGTGGAGAGACGGCCACACAGCCGTGCGATGGCTGCGCGGAGTGTGTCAGCGGAGGAGACGTGTTGGAGGTCCTGGTAGGCCTCTATGGAGAAGGAGGGGGCGCTGGCGATGGTGAAGGCCGCCGTCAGCCAGGGAGTGTCGGCATGGGCCTGAGCGGCTGTGATGAGGGGCTGGATGGCCTGGAGGGCAGGCAGGGAGGCCGCGGAGGAGGCGGCGGCTCCGTACCGTTGGGAGACCAGGGTGAGGAGCTTGTTGAGGTGGAGGCGGAGGGTGGGCTTGTGGAGGTCGGGGCAGGAGTGCCAGGCACCCTTGGCGGCGAGCACCAGGCTGGCGGTGGACGTGGAGACCGAGAGGTGCTGCACCGTCCTGGGGGGCAGGTGGCAGTTCTTGCCCATAGCCACAATGCACATGGCCGTGTGGTGGGCGTCGGCCTCGGGGACGGAGGAGAGGCCGTCAAGCAGGGTCAGCGTGTCCTGGGAGCTCGGGGTGGGGCCAGCCTGGAAGAGTGTCTCCCAGTCTGACGGGGGTGGTGCGGCCGGCTGCGGGGGCTGGGGACGGGGGGGAAGCAGGGACAATTGTTGCGAAGCGTCGGGGGGCGCAGGGGCGTCGGCGGGGGCGGGGGCTCCGGGCCCCGCAGGGGGGTCTTCCGCCTGCGGGTTAGCGCGGCGGGCGGCTGCGGTGATGGCGGTGGAGATGTTGCGGGTGCGAATTGAACCATCATCCTTCCGATGGTTCAACTCGGTGTACCACCGTTGGGCGGACAGGGGGCATGGAGTGGGGACACGGACGTGGGGGCTGGCGGGGTCGAAGACACAGCTGAGGGGGGGGCAGGCCAGCCGGGAGCCGGTCTGCTGGGCCGCCCAGGTTGCTAGCCAGTGGAGCAGGGCGACCCGGGCGACCTTGGGCTTGATGGCCTCCTCGAAGGCGAGGAGGTCCAGGAGGCGGCGGAAGGGGATGGAGGGGGGGAAGTCGGGGGAGAAGGGGGAAATGTGGGCGAGGGCGGCCGAGGCGAGAGTGACCTGGTGGAGGGTGGAGGCACGAGCGCCCCAGTCGATGAGGGCGCTCATGCAGGAGGCGTAGGGGAGCCACGAGGCGTCGTGGTGTGTGGTGAGGAGGGAGATCTCGTTCTCGGTGAGCTGCTCGGTGAAGGTGAACCACCAGAGGAGGGGGCTGGCTTCGATGGGGGAGCCGGCGAGGGGGATGGAGAGGACGTCCACATTTGCCGGCATGCGGCGCGCAGAGGCCAGCAGGCGTGGGAGTTGCTGGGAGTCCAGGGCGATGGACAGGAGGGGCCAGGCGTCGGCCGCCGTCAACTGTTCGCGCTGGAGGTCGGGGGACAGAGCTGAGAATGGGTGAGCCATGGTGCCTGTGGGGAGCGGAGCAAGGGAGGTTTCGACACACGGCGTGCCGGGGGTGGGAGGTCCGTTGCTGGCTGTGGACGCCAGTCGTGGTGTGGGGTGGGGGTGGGAGGGGTTGGACGGGGTGGGCGGGCGGGAGGAAGGGAGAAGCCGAGGCAAGCGCTCAGGGCCCGGAGGCTCCGGCATGCAGAGCGAACAGTGCTACCGGCAGTGGCGCAAATGTAGAAAGGGGGGGGGGGTGGGTCAGGTGCGGGTGGTGGTCGTCGCTGGGCGTGGGTGGGGGGGGGTTGGGCGGGGTGGGCGGTCCAGAGCTGCGCTCCGGGGGTCGGTGGCGTGTGGTGGTGGTGGGTGCGTCCTGCTACCGGTGTCCTACTACGAGGAAGTGATGAGGGTGAAGACTGCTTGGGGACTGAGGCCGGAGAGCCTGGGGCGGGGGAATGGGGCGCTGGCGGCGGCCTATCCCCGGCTGGGATGGCCGGGGTGCCCTGGGGCCCTGTGGGGGCGGAGGCTCCCCACGTCGGCTGGGTGCGAAACCGGGGCCTGTTCTTCCGTCACCGAAGTTCTTAGGATTCGACCCCAGGAACTTACCCGCCGCGGGGACTGTGGGCCGGGACGGCCAAGGGGGATGATTATGAAGAGGAAGTGGGGGGCCAGGATGAGCCTGGCGGTCGGCACCTTCCTTCGGCCTGGGGGAGGCCGATGCCCGGGGCTATTACCTCTCCCTTGTGCCCGTGGTGCGGTGGTGGGTGGCGGTGAGGTACCCCCCAACCGGCGACTGTTCCCGGTGCCGTGGGCACAGACCCCAGTTGGGGGCGGGTATGAAGCGCCCGGTCGCCTCGCCCCCCCTGCACAACAGCCCGCTAGGCGCTGCTAGGCCTCTAGCGCCAGCCGTTGTTGGGGGGGGCGCTCGGGGCAGTGCGGGGCCCCTCCGCTCTCCTGGCGGCCCGCACTGTCCGTATATTACAACAAGGGGCGGCGCGGGCTCGAACCGCGCGCGGGCCGCGCCGCCCCAGCCGGGGTGGGGGACAGGGGGGGGACCGGGGGGGGACAGGGGGTCGCGGCCAGTGGAAGGAGGGTGGCGGGGGCTCGAACCGCGCACCGGCGGGCCCCACCACCATCCAGTCGGGCGTCGCTGCGCCAGGGGTTCTGGGGGCCCCACCCAGGGGCCGTCGGCCCCCCCCTTTCGGTTAGTGTGAGGAGGGAGAGGCAAATGCCACTCGCGGCCATGACACATGGTGCATAGGGAGGGAGGTATGACTCACACCACGCCATAATGCATGCAGCAAGGGGAAGGGGGGGCAAGGCCTGGACCCCCACCGCGTATGGGGGGGTCCTCTTGTCAGCCCGGCGGCCGACCGTCGGCGGCTGCGGCAGCTCACCATGGTGGCGTCGTCCATCTGAGAGGTGGAGCGGTGGGCAGGGGTGGTGGGGGGAGGTCGAGCACGTGGGGGGGGGGGGTTGTGGGTTGGTGGGCGGGCGCGCGCGTGAGGGGGAGGGGATGAGGTGAGCTCAGCCGCAGAGCGTCACCGGGCGGCTGACCGGGGCAGAGGAGCGGTCGGGGCTGGCCAAAGTCGGCCGGGGAGCCCAGGGCGCTCGCGGAGTCGGGGGGCCGCGGTCAGCGGTGGGGCCCGCACCCCGCTCGGCGGGGACGAATCCCGCCGAGCATCATCCACGGGGGCGAATCCTGGTGGAGGCAGGGGAGCGCCACGCCGTCTTCTCGCGGCCGAACCGGACCGGGACAGGCCCCGCCGGATGGATACCGGGGGGGCGGGCGGGGCTGGGCACCGGGGCTCCGGGGCCCTGGTGGTTGTGGACCGGCGCGGGGGAGACCGGGCGGGCCCGTGGGCTGCGGCTGGTGAGGGGGGGGGCGTGGAAGGGCTGGGCGGGCTCGGGGGCGAACCCCGAGAGGCCCCCGGGCTGGGCGAGGGCTCCCGAGGGCGGCCGTTCCTTGAAGGGGGGGGGGGGGGGTTGCTCCCTGCCCGGGGGACGACGGGGGCCCCTCTTGAGCGAGGGGGGGGGAGGGCGTGTATCGCCCGGTGTAGGGCCATGTCAATTCATGGCCGCGCGGCATGGGACTATATCCCCAACCCTCCGCGCCGGAGTCGCTTTTTTCGGAGGGTCTGAGGGGGGGCGGGGGGGGCTGGCGGTTTTGGAGTGTACCCTCCCATGCGGGGGGGGGGATGCCGGTGGGAGCTCCGTCCGGTTTGGCCGTGTAAATCCGGTGGCGTCCCCTGGGCTCGTGGGCCCCGTCGAGGAAGAACCTCGGCTTCGCCGGGGGGGACTCCGCTATTATGTATGTATGTATGTATGTATGTATGTATGTATGTATGTATGTATGTATGTATGTATGTATGTATGTATGTATGTATGTATGTATGTATGTATGTATGTATGTATGTATGTATGTATGTATGTATGTATGTATGTATGTATGTATGTATGTATGTATGTATGTATGTATGTATGTATGTATGTATGTATGTATGTATGTATGTATGTATGTATGTATGTATGTATGTATGTATGTATGTATGTATGTATGTATGTATGTATGTATGTATGTATGTATGTATGTATGTATGTATGTATGTATGTATGTATGTATGTATGTATGTATGTATGTATGTATTGTTGTTGTTGTTGTGAAGGCACCCAACACGTGCCGGCGGGAGAAATTGCTAGACACGCTCTCCCTGGGCAGGGCGCAAGGGAGCAGTCGGCCGGCGTCACGCTGGCCGGGCGTGTGCCAACAACGATCGGGGGGGGGGGGGGGGGGCGCCGTGGAGTGGGGGGGGGGGGGGGGGGGGCACGTGTGGAGGAGGGTGGGGCCACCTGTGGAAGTCACCCTGGAGCCCTCCCCCGTCTCGCGGGGGGAGAGTTACTCGTCTTGTGCGAAGCGGCTGTGGTGGGGGTGGAGGGCGGGGCGGGGACCTCGGGCTGGGGAAGGCACGCCCGGGTCCACGGACACTCCGCGCCTTGCCCGAACATCCCGCCGAGGTGGCCGTTCCTCGTGTGCGGCCGTGGCGTGGCTGGGGGCGCTGGCCCGTGCTTCTAGCCTTCTACGGGGGCGAGGGGAGGCCTGGGAGTTGCTGTCTGCCGGCGCCTGGTCACCTTTGCTGGTGCTGTGGTGTGGCCGCCTCGTCCCCGGTAGTGCGGGCGCGCGCGCGCGTCGGTCATGGGGGAGGGAGGGCACAAAGGCGGGAGCACAAGAGCACGATCAAGGGTATACAGTTGCTGGCGTGTCGTGTTCGGTTCAGGTGCTGTCCCCTGGTGCCTGTCCCCGTGTCCTGCTTACGGGAGGCCGCGCGGCACAGCCGGCGGGGGGTCGAGGCCCGGGCCGGGCGCAGGGGTAGCGGCGGGCGGCCGAGGCGGACGCGGCGCCATGCGGGTGCGGGGCCCGTGGTGGTCGCGGGGCGGTGCGGGCGGTCCAGCCGGCGGTCGGCAGTGGCCCTGAGCGCCCCACACAGTGGGGTCGGTGGGCGTGCCGGGGGAGGGCGCGTCCTGCAGGCCAAGCTGCGGGGGGCGCGTGCGCAAGGGCGTCGGCGTGCCCGGTGCGGGGCCCTCTGCGGGCCGAGGGACCTGCGGTGAGCAGGTTGCGTTGCCAGGGGGCTGAGGCCGGGGCCGGGCGCATGGGTAGCGGCGCCCGGCCGAGGCGGAGGCGGTGCCGTGCGGGTGCGGGGCCCGTGGCGGTCGCTGGGAGGCGCGGGCGACCCAGCCGGCGGTCGGCAGAGGCCCCAAGAGCCCCACACCGTGGGGTCGGAGGGCGTGCGGGGGGAGAGCGCGCCGTGCAGGCCAAGCTGCGGGGGGCGCATGCGCAAGGGTGTTGGCGTGCCTGTCGGGGGCCCCGTGCGGGCCGTGGGACCTGCGGCTGGCAGGAACGCTGCTCGGGGGCTGAGGCCGGGGCCGGGTGCTTGGGCAGCGGCTTCCACGGGCACGAGTGCCCGAGGCGGGCGCGGGGCGGTGCATGCGGGCCGGCCAATGGCCGGTGGCCTCACTGAGAGTCCCACACGGAGGGTCGACGGGCGTGCCGGGGGCGTACGCAACGTGCAGGTCGGGCAGCAGCGGGCGCACGTGGAGGGCATCGGCGTGCCCGATGAGGACCTCACTGAGGACCGAGGGGTTGGCGGCAAGCAGTATGCGTTGCCCGGGGGGGGTGGCGGCGAGGAGTGGGAGGATGTCCGCGGCCCGCGACGTGGGGTGAACGAGACATGGGCCGGGTGCGGCCCCGGGAGTGGCGACGGGGGGGGCGGGACCACAGGAAGGCGGTCTACTGTGAGGCGCCAAGTGGCGCAATGGCGGAGGAGCCAAACTAGGGCGATGCTGTGGCGCAGTGTGTGGGGCTGGGTGCAGGGCGGCGTGGGGACGTGCGGCGGGAGGGGGGGGGGCGGGGCGGTGGCGTGGGAGGGGGCACGGCGGAGGAGTGACGCCAGCGACGTGTGCGTCGTGCTGAGGGTGGGGAGGAGCTCGCGGAGGAGTCCCTCCCGGCCGGCGCTGTCCAGCAGAGGGGGGCTGCCGTGGGGGGAGGTGGAGTGCCACATGCCGAGCAGACTGAACCCCAACTGCGGCGGGGGGCCGGGTAGCGCGGCGGCTGGGAGGTGCTCGGAGAGGTACACTGCGGTGGTGGCCGTGCGGAGCTCTAAAGGTGTGACGAGGCGGGGGGAGTGGCCGGCAGTGGCTGCCAGGACGGGCGGGTGCGTGAACAGGTGCCACGCGAGGAGTAACTGCAGGGCGTAGTGGGGGGGGCAGTGGTACCGGAGGTGGGCGGCGGAGTCCGGGTAGGGGCGGTGACACAAGGGGCGCGTCACGCCTCCGTAGCCGGGGGGGTGGTCCTGGGGTGCAGTAGCCGGAGGTGCATGATGCGGTGGAGGGCCAGCGCCGGGATCTCGGCGCGTTCGTACGCGAGGCGGAGTAGGTGGGAGGACCAGCCTGGGGGCAGGGGCCGGAGGTGCAGCGCGTGGGTGCGGGCGGTGGTGGCCGCATACGCTGCCTCTGCGGCGCGCGCGGGGCTAAGGAAGATTGCGCCCTCACGGAGCGCCACGATGCGGCCGTGGAAGAGTGCGGACCAGGGGAGGGTCCACGGGGAGGCGGCGTGGAGCCCGCGGCGGGCTAGGCTGTCAGCTTCGGCGGTGAGGGTGGCGAGGTGGCTGGCGGAGCCGGAGTCGTGTTGCGCGGGGAGCCAGCCCTCGTGCATGCGGAAGGAGGCGGAGAGGAGGGCCGCCCGGTACGGGATGCAGAGGGCGGAGGAGGGGGGCGGGCCGCGGGTGAGGTCGCAGAGTTGGGAGGCGGTGGAGTCTGAGGCGAAGAGGGCTTCGCCGGACCAGCCGCGGAGGCGAACATGGCGGCTATTTTGGCGATCCACTCCGCGTCGGTGGAGTGGCCGGCAAGGGCGTGGAGGCCGAGCCAGCCGCGGTAGAGGGTGCCGTGGTGGGGGTGCCAGAGGAGGAAGCCGGCGCCGAGGCGGGTGCCCTCTTGGCTGCCGTCGCATGCGACGACGACATAAGGGAGGGAGCGGAGGGGGCCAGCGAGCCGGTGTGGTGCTGCGGGGCGGGGCGTACGTGGGGGGAGGGGAGGAGGTGGACGGTGATGTCGAGGGGGGCGAGCGCCTGTGCCAGGGCGGGACCTTCAGTGAGCCAGGGGGTGGGGCGGCGTGGGGAGATGAGGGGAGCCGTGGCGGCTACTGCGAGGGTGTTGGCGCCCCAAGAGGCGCGGAGGTAAGTGCGGAGGAGGTTGAGGGGGGCCCGGTACGCTAGGAGGGGGGCGCCGGGACAGCCTTGCTGGAGGGGGAGGTGGAGGAAGGCCGAGTGTGCCCAGGGGGGCAGACGGAAGGCGTGGCGGTATGCATGGTTGATGGCGGTCTGATGGGGGCGGAGGGAGGGGGGGGGGACGAGGACGCCCGAGGTGACGTAGTCGAGGGGGGAGAGGCCGAAGGCGTGCAGGGAGCGGAGCTGGAGTATGGGGCAGGCCTCGCGGTTGCGGCTGGCTTTGCGCGCCCGGTCGAGGGACGCGCGGGACTTGTTGATGACGCGGAGGAGGGGGAGCTTGGGGAGGATGGGGATGCCGACGACTTCCGGGGGGGCGGTGGTGGTGGTGCCGGTGTGCTGAGGGACGTCGGCTGTGACGAGGGTGGGCCGGCCTGGGTGGGAGTCGATGAGGGAGAACTCCTGCTTGTCGGGGTGGATGATGCGGCCGGCGCGGCGAGAGCACTCGCGGCAGTCAGTGGCCATGGCTGCCACGTCCGTGAGGGAGGGGGTGATGAAGCGGCGGTCATCGCTGTACGAGAGGTGGGTGGCGGGGAGGGACGCTGAGTGGCCGGGGATGGCGAGGGGGAGGGTGATGGAAGTGTTGGGGCGCATGGCCCTGGTGATGACCAGGCTGGGGGCCTGGTAGTTGAGTTGGGCGAACCCGTCGCCTTGGTTGCCCCCCTCCTCGGTACTGAAGGGGTGGGCGAACCCTTCGCGGGTGGCCACGCGGATGACCAGGCGGCTGTAGAAGCCGTCTGCCCGGGGGCCAAAGTCCCACGTGGCGCGGAGGTGGGAGCAGAGGCGGGAGTTGCCCTGGCGCAGTACCCTGAGGTACGCGTCAGACTCGTCCCAGTCGCAGATGGCGCAGGTGCCGTGGGTGGAGAGGGCTGTGTAGGCGGCGGCGCGGGCTACGAGGGCGAGGCCGAGGGCGGAGTGGCCTGGGCGGTAGGCGAAGGAGGCGGGGGTGTAGGTGGAGGTGAGCTCGAGATCGGCGGCTAGGCAAGTCGTGGCGATGCCGGATGCTGCGCCGGAGACGCCCGACTCCACGTCGACGGGGCGGAAGGAGCGTGTAAGGTGCCGGGGGAGCGGCTTGGTGGGTTTCCCCTTGTAGAGGCCGTAGTGGACGGTCTCGTTGGAGACGCCCGGGGTGCCGGATTCGAGCTGGAGGAGGAGGTGTAGCAATCCGAGGTGGACGCCTCCGCCGCTGCGGAAGAGCGTTGCGCGTGCCATTTTGTCAGTGGACACGGCGAGGGAGCGCTTGCCCATGCGGCGGTGGGCGAGGGAGGCGGTGGTGATGAGGGGGGGGGACTGGCGGGTGAGGGCGTACGTCCGGAGGGAGGCGGGGGATTCTGGTCGGGCGTTCGCGCGGAGGGCGTCTCGGAGTAGGGGGAGAGTGAGGTCGGTGGGCGGGTGTAGGAGGGGGAGCCAAGGGTCCGGGGTGCAGCGGGCGGCGAAGAAGGCGTGGTCCACGGAGACGTGCTGGATGGCCGTCTGGGATCGGGACTGGGCCGTGACCTCGGCTAGCCGTTCCTCGCGGGTCGTGAGGGTGGTCCCCGGGTGGGGGAGGATGCCGTGGAACGGTTCCAGGGGAGGGGAGGGCAGCCAGGAGCCAGTCAGCTGGGCCGCCCAGGTCGCTAGCCAGTGGAGCAGGGCGACCCGGGCGACCTTGGGCTTGATGGCCTCCTCGAAGGCGAGGAGGTCCAGGAGGCGGCGGAAGGGGATGGAGGGGGGGAGGTCGGGGGAGAAGGGGGAAATGTGGGCGAGGGCGGCCGAGGCGAGAGTGGCTTGGTCGAGGGTGGAGGCACGAGCGCCCAAGTCGATGAGGGCGCTCATGTAGGAGGCGTAGGGGAGCCACGAGGCGTCGTGGTGTGTGGTGAGGAGGGAGATCTCGTTCTCGGTGAGCTGCTCGGTGAACGCGAACCACCAGAGGAGGGGGCTGGCTTCGATGGAGGAGCCGGCGAGGGGGACGGAGAGGACGTCCACATTCGCCGGCATGCGGCGCGCAGAGGCCAGCAGGCGTGGGGGTTGTTGGGAGTCCACGGCGATGGACAGGAGGGGCCAGGCGTCGGCCGCCGTCAACTGTTCGCGCTGGAGGTCGGGGGACAGAGCTGAGAATGGGTGTGCCATGGTGCCTGTGGGGAGCGGAGCGAGGGAGGGTCCGACACACGGCGTGCCGGGGGGTGGGAGGTCCTCTGACGGCTGTGGGCGACAATCGTGGCGCGTGATGAGGGTGGGGGGGGTTGGTCGGGGTGGGCGGTCCAGAGCTGGGCTCTGGGGGTCGGTGGCGTGTGGTGGTGGTGGGTGTGTCCTGCTATCGGTGTCCTACTACGAGGAAGTGATGAGGGTGAAGACTGCTTGGGGACTGAGGCCAGAGAGCCTGGGGCGGGGGAATGGGGCGCTGGCGGCGGGTTATCCCCGGCTGGGATGGCCGGGGTGCCCTGGGGCCCCGTGGAGGCGGAGGCTCCCCACGTCGGCTGGGTGCCAAACCACGGCCTGTATTTCCGTCACCGAAGTTCTTAGGATTCGACCCCAGGAACTTACCCGCCGCGGGGACTGTGGGCCGGGACGGCCAAGGGCGATGATTATGAAGAGGAAGTGGGGGGCCAGGATGAGCCTGGCGGTCGGCACCTTCCTTCGGCCTGGGGGAGGCCGATGCCCGGGGCTATTGCCTCTCCCTGGTGTCCGTGTTGCGGTATGGGTGGTGGTGTGGTACCCCCCAACCGGCGTCTGTG
The DNA here is from genome assembly GCA_964036045.1 of Eutreptiella sp. 'Long Island Sound 2002'. Classification (NCBI taxonomy): domain Eukaryota; phylum Euglenozoa; class Euglenophyceae; order Eutreptiales; family Eutreptiaceae; genus Eutreptiella; species Eutreptiella sp. 'Long Island Sound 2002'. The sequence goes on along the minus strand of OZ038381.1, from coordinate 124,843,505 downwards.
CCCGGTGCCGTGGGCACAAACCCTGTTGGGGGCGGGTATGAAGCGCCCGGTCGCCTCGCCCCCCCTGCACAACAGCCCGCCAGGCGCTGCTAGGCCTCTAGCGCCAGCTGTCGTGGGGGGGGGCGCTCGGGGCAGTGCGGGGCCCCTCCGCTCTCCTGGCGGCCCGCACTGCCCGTATAATGCAACAAGGGGCGGCGCGGGCTCGAACCGCACGCGCGGGCCGCGCCGCCCCAGCCGGGGTGGGGGACAGGGGGGGGACAGGGGGGGGGTCAGGGGGTCGCGGCAGGTGGATGGAGGGTGGCGGGGGCTCGTACCGCGCACCGGCGGGCCCCACCACCCTCCAGTCGGGAGGCGCGGCTGCAGGGGTTCTGGGGGCCCCACCCAGGGGCCTTCGGCCCCCCCCGTGCGGTTTCGGTGTGGGGGAGGGGAGGCAAAGGCCACTGGCGGCCATGACACATGGTGCATAGGTAGGGAGGTATGACTCATGCAATGCCATGATGCAGGCAGCAGGGGGAAGGAGGGGCAAGGCCTGGACCCCCACCGAGTTTGGGGGGTCCCCTTGTCAGCCAGGTGTCCGCCCGTCGGCGGCTGCGGAAGCCCACCTCGTTTGCGACGGCTACCTGTGAAGAAGGAGGGGGGGTGCGGAGGGGGAGAGGGGCATCGTGTGCCTGCGGGGAGGGGGGGGGGGGGGGGTTGTGGGCCGGTTGGCGGGCGCGCGCGCGAGGGGGTGGGGTAGCGGTGTGCTCAACCGCGAGCGACACCGTTCGGCTGACCGAGGAGGAGGGGCGGCCGAGGCCGGCCAAAGTCGGCCGGGGAGCCCGGGGCGCCCGCGGCGCTGGGGGCCACCGTCAGCGGAGGGGCCCGCACCCCGCTCGGCGGGGACGAATCCCGCCGAGCATCATCCACGGGTGCGAAACCTGGTGGAGGCGGGGGGAAGCGCCACGCCGTCCCCTCGTGGCCGAACCGGACCGGGACGGGCCCCGCCGGATGGATACCGGGGGGGCGGGCGGGGCTGGGCTCTGGGGCTCCGGGGCCCAGGACCCTGGTGGCTGTGGGCCGGGGCGGGGGGGACCGGGCGGGCCTTTGGGCTGCGGCTGGTGAGGGGGGGGCGTGGAAGGGCCGGGCGGGCTCGGGGGCGAACCCCGAGGGGCCCCCGGGGGCTGGGCGAGGGCTCCCGAGGGCGGCCGTTCCTTGAGGGGGGGGGGGCGTTGCTCCCTGCCCGGGGGACGACGGGGGCCCCTCTTGAGCGAGGGGGGGGGGAGGGCGTGTATCGCCCGCTGTAGGGCCATGTCGATTCATGGCCGCGCGGCATGGGACTATATCCCCAACCCTCCGCGCCGGAGTCCCTTTTTTGGTGGGGCTGAGGGGGGGGGGGGGGTGGCGGTTGTTGTGTGCACCCACCCATGCGCGGGGGGGGGTCGCCGGTGGGAGCTCCGTCCGGCTTGGCCGATAAAACCCGGTGGCGTCCCCTGGGCTCGTGGGCCCCTTCGAGGAAGAACCTCGGATTCGCCGGGGGGGACTCCGCTTTATGTATGTATATATGTATGTATGTATGTATGTATGTATGTATGTATGTATGTATGTATGTATGTATGTATGTATGTATTTTGTTGTTGTTGTTGTGAAGGCACCCAGCACGTGCCGGCGGGAGAAATTGCCAGACACGCTCTCCCTGGGCAGGGCGCAAGGGAGCAGTTGGCCGGCGTCACGCCGGCCAGGCGTGTGCCGACGACGACCGGGGGGGGGGGGGGCGCCGTGGAGTGGAGGGGGGGGGTGTGCGTGGAGGAGGGTGTGGCTACCTGGGGGCGCGCGTCGCTGTGAGAGGGACCACCTGCCCATGCGACTGTGGTTCCCTCCCCCGCCGTGCGGGGAGGGCGTGCGCACCTGTGTGAAACAAAGGCGGGATGGGGTGCGGGGTGGAGGGACCACGTGTCCAGGGACCTGCGGGGCCCCGGTTCCCCTCGCTTCCAGCCGCCACTCCCCCGCGACAGGGGAGGGGGCTACGTCCTGTGCGGAGGTGGAGTAAGGGGGGTGGAGGGGGCGGGGACTATGTATGGTCTATCCCCTGGTGCCCGTCCCTGTGTCCCATGTGCGGGAGGCCGCGCGGCACGGCCGGCGGGGGGGCTCAGGCCTGGGCCGGGCGCGTGGGTAGCGGCGGGCGGCCGAGGCGGAGGCGGCGCCATGCGGGTGCGGGGCCCGTGGCGGTCGCAGGGCGGTGTGGGCGGACCGGCCGGCGGCCGGCGGTGGCCCTGAGAGCCCCACTCCATGGGGTCGGCGGGCGCGCCGGGGGCACGCGCGCCGCGCAGGCCCGGCCGTGGGGGGCGCGTGTGCAAGGGCGTCGGCGCGCCCGATGCGGGCCCCACTGCGGGCCGCGGGACCAGCGGCTAGCTGGAAGCGTGGCCTGGGGGCCGAGGCCTGGGCCGGGCGCGTGGGTAGCGGCGGGCGGCCGAGGCGGTGGCGGCGCCATGCGGGTGCGGGGCCCGTGGCGGCCGCGGGGCGGCGTAGGCAGACCGGCCGGTGGTCGGCGGCGGCCTTGAGAGCCCCACTCCATCGGGTCGGCGTGCACGTTGGGGGGGGGGGGGAGGGGGGCTGTGGGCTGGCGGGTGGGTGCGCGCGCGAGGGGGACGGGGTGCGGTGAGCTCAGCCGCAGAGCGTCACCGTGCGGCTGACCGGGCGGAGGAGCGGCCGGGGCTGTCCAAAGTCGGCTGGGGAGCCCGGGGCGCTCGAGGTGTCGGCGGGGCCGCGGTCGGCGGTGGGGCCCGCACCCCGCTCAGCGGGGACGAACCCCGCCGAGCATCATCCACGGGGGCGAATTATGGTGGAGGCGAGGGGGAGCGCCACGCCGTCCCCTCGCGGTCGAACCGGACCGGGACGGGCCCCGCCGGAGGGATACTAGGGGGGCGGGCGGGGCTGGGCACCGGGGCTCCGGGGGCCGGGTCCCTGGTGGTTGTGGGCCGGCGCGGGGGAGACCGGGCGGGCCTCTGGGCTGCGGCTGGTGAGGGGGGGCATGGAAGGGCCGGGCGGGCTCTGGGGCGAACCCCGGGAGTCCCCCGGGGGCTGGGCGAGGGCTCCCGAGGGCGGCCGTTCCTTGAGGGGGGGGGGGGGGTTGCTCCTTGCCCGGGCTGCGCAGGGGCGCCGCGTGGTGCGGTGCAGAGGCGCAGCCGTGTGGGGCGGCGCAGGGGCGCAGCAGTGTGGGGCCGCGCAGGGGTGCAGCGTGCGGCCGCGCAGGGGTGCAGCGTGGGGCCGCGTATGGGCGCGGCAGGGGGCCGCGCAGGGGCGCGGCGCGGGGCTGCGCAGGGGTGCACCGTGGGGCTGCGCAGGGGCGCAGCGTGGGGCTGCGCAGGGGCGTAGCGCGGGGCTGAGCAGGGGCGCTGCGCGGGGCTGCGCAGGGGCGCAGCGCGGGGCTGAGCAGGGGCGCAGTAGCGTGGAGCTGCGCCGGGGCGCAGCAGCGTGGGGCTGCGCCGGGGCGCGGCCTGGGCCCGTGAAGGGGCGCAGCAGCGTGGGGCTGCGCCGGGGCGCGGCATGGGGCCCTGAAGGGGCGCAGCAGCGTGGGGCCGAGTAGGGGCGAAACGTGGGGCTGCGCAGGGGCGCAGTAGTGACGGGCTGCGCAGGGGCGCAGCGTGGGGCTGGGCAGGGGCGCAGCGTGGGGTCGCGCCGGAGTGCAGCGTGGGGCCGCGCAGGGGCGCAGCAGCGCTGGGCTCTGCAGGGGCGCAGCGTTGGGCTGCGCGGGGGCGCGTCGCGGGGTTGCGCAGGGCACAGCAGCGTGGGGCTGCGCAGGGGCGCAAAGGTTTGGGGCGGCGTAGGGGCGCAAAGGTTTGGGGCGGCGCGGGGGCGTAGTAGTGCGGTGCTGCGCGGGGGCGCAGCGCGGGGTTGCGCAGGGGCACAACGCGGGGCCGCGCTGCCCCCCTGCGCGGGGCTGTGCAGGGGCGTAGCAGCGTGGGCGCAGCAACCTGGGGCTGCGTAGGGGCGCAGCAGCGTGGGGCTGTGCAGGGGAGCAGCAGCGTGGGGCTGCGCTGGAGGGCAGCGTGGGTTTGCGCAGGGGCGCAGCAACCTGGGGCTGGGCAGGGGCTCAGTAGCGTGGGGCTGCGCAGGGGCGCGGCAGCCAGGGCTATGCAGGGGCGCAGCAGCGTGGGGCTGGGCAGGGGCGTGGCAGCTTGGGCGCAGCAGCCTGGGGTTGCGCTGGAGGGCAGCGTGGGGCTGTGCAGGGGCGTAGCAGCGTGGGGCCGCGCCGGGGCGCAGCAGCGTGGGGCTGGGCACGGGCGCAGTAGCGTGGGGCTGCGCAGGGGCGCGGCAGCCAGGGCTGTGTGGGGGCGCAGCAGCGTGGGGCTGTGTAGGGGCGTAGCAGCGTGGGGCTGCGCTGGAGTGCAACGTGGGGCTACGCAGGGGCGCAGCAGCGTGGGGCTGCGCTGGTGCGCAGCGTGGGGCTGCGCAGGGGTGCAGCAGCCTGGGGCTGCGCTGGAGTGCAGCGTGGGGCTGCGTAGGGGCGCATCAGCGTGGGGCTGCGCTGGAGTGCAGCGTGGGGCTGCGCAGGGGCGCAGCAGCGTGGGGCTGCGCTGGAGTGCAGCGTGGGGCCGTGCAGGGGCGCAGCAGCGTGGGGCTGCGCTGGAGTGCAGCGTGGGGCTGCGTAGGGGCGCATTAGCGTGGGGCTGCACTGGAGTGCAGCGTGGGCCTGCGCAGGGGCGGAGCAGCGTGGGGCTGCGCTGGAGTGCAGCGTGGGGCTGCGTAGGGGCATAGCAGCGTGGGGCTGCGCTGGAGTGCAGCGTGCGGCTGCGTAGGGGCGCAGCAGCGTGGGGCTGCGCTGGAGTGTAGCGTGGGGCTGCGCAGGGGTGCAGCAGAGTTGGGCTGCGCAGGGGCGCAGCAGCATGCAGTTGCGCTGGAGTGCAGCGTTGGGCTGCGCAGGGGTGCAGCAGCGTGGGGCTGCGCAGGGGTGCAGGAGCGTGGGGCTGCGCCGGGGCGCGGCAGCCAGGGCTGTACAGTGGCGCAGCAGCGTTGGGCTGTGCAGGGGCGTAGCAGCGTGGGCGCAGCAACCTGGGGCTGCGTAGGGGCGCAGCAGCGTGGGGCTGCGCTGGAGTGCAGCGTGGGGCTGCGCAGGGGTGCAGCAGCGTGGGGCTGCGCTGGAGTGCAGCGTGGAGATGCATAGGGGCGCAGCGGCGTGGGGCTGCGCTAGAGTGCAGCGTGGGGTTGCGTAGGGGCGCAGCAGCGTGGGGCCGTGCCAGAGTGCAGCGTGGGGCTGCTTAGGGGCGCAGCAGCGTGGGGCTGCGCTGGAGCGCAGCGTGGGGCTGCGTAGGGGCGCAGCAGCGTGGGGCTGCGCTGGAGCGCAGCGTGGGGCTGCGTAGGGGCGCATCAGCGTGGGGCTGCGCTGGAGCGCAGCGTGGGGCTGCGTAGGGGCGCAGCAGCGTGGGGCTGCGCTGGAGTGCAGCGTGGGGCTGCGTAGGGGCGCAGCAGCGTGGGGCTGCGCTGGAGTGCAGCGTGGGGCTGCGCAGGGGTGCAGCAGCGTGGGGCTGCGCAGGGGCGCAGCAGCGTGCTGCTGCGCTGGAGGGCAGCGTGGGGTTGCGCAGGGGTGCAGCAGCGTGGGGCTGCGCAGGGGCGCGGCAGCCAGGGCTGTGCAGGGGCGCAGCAGCGTGGGGCTATGCAGGGGCGTAGCAACGTGGGCGCAGCAGCGTGGGGCTGCGCTGGAGTGCAGCGTGGGGCTGCGTAGGGGCGCAGCAGCGTGGGGCTGCGCTGGAGTGCAGCGTGGGGGTGCATAGCGGCTCTGCAGCGTGGGGCTGCGCCGGAGTGCAGCGTGGGGCTGCGCTGGAGCGCAGCGTGGGGCTGCGCAGGGGCGCAGCAGCGTGGGGCTGCGCTGGAGTGCAGCGCGGGGCTGCGTAGGGGCTCTGCAGCGTGGGGCTGCGCTCGAGTGCAGCGTGGGGCTGCGCAGGGGCGCAGCAGCGTGGGGCTGCGCTGGAGCGCAGCGTGGGGCTGCGTAGGGGCGCAGCAGCGTGGGGCTGCGCTGGAGCGCAGCGTGGGGCTGCGTAGGGGCGCATCAGCGTGGGGCTGCGCTGGAGCGCAGCGTGGGGCTGCGTAGGGGCGCAGCAGCGTGGGGCTGCGCTGGAGTGCAGCGTGGGGCTGCGTAGGGGCGCAGCAGCGTGGGGCTGCGCCGGAGTGCAGCGTGGGGCTGCGCTGGAGTGCAGCGTGGGGCTGCGCAGGGGCGCAGCAGCGTGGGGCTGCGCTGGAGTGCAGCGCGGGGCTGCGTAGGGGCTCTGCAGCGTGGGGCTGCGCTCGAGTGCAGCGTGGGGCTGCGCAGGGGCGCAGCAGCGTGGGGCTGCGCTGGAGCGCAGCGTGGGGCTGCGTAGGGGCGCAGCAGCGTGGGGCTGCGCTGGAGCGCAGCGTGGGGCTGCGTAGGGGCGCATCAGCGTGGGGCTGCGCTGGAGCGCAGCGTGGGGCTGCGTAGGGGCGCAGCAGCGTGGGGCTGCGCTGGAGTGCAGCGTGGGGCTGCGTAGGGGCGCAGCAGCGTGGGGCTGCGCCGGAGTGCAGCGTGGGGCTGCGCAGGGGTGCAGCAGCGTGGGGCTGCGCAGGGGCTCAGCAGCGTGCTGCTGCGCTGGAGGGCAGCGTGGGGTTGCGCAGGGGTGCAGCAGCGTGGGGCTGCGCAGGGGCGCGGCAGCCAGGGCTGTGCAGGGGCGCAGCGGCGTGGGGCTGCGCAGGGGCGCAGCAGCCCGGGGCTGCGCTGGAGGGCAGCGTGGGGCTCTGTAGGGGCGTAGCAGCGTGGGGCCGCGCAAGGGCGCAGCAGCGTGGGGCTGGGCAGGGGCGCAGTAGCGTGGGGCGGCGCAGGGGCGCGGCAGCCTGGGGCTGTGCACGGGCGTAGCAGCGTGGGCGCAGCAACCTGGGGCTGCGTAGGGGCGCAGCAGCGTGGGGCTACGCTGGAGTGCAACGTGGGGCTGCGCAGGGGCGCAGTAGCTTGGGGCTGCGCTGGTGTGCAGCGTGGGGCTGCGCAGGGGTGCAGCAGCGTGGGGCTGCGCTGGAGTGTAGCGTGGGGCTGCGTAGGGGCGCAGCAGCGTGGGGCTGCGCCGCAGTGCAGCGTGGGGCTGCGCAGGGGCGCAGCAGCGTGGGGCTGCGCTGGAGGGCAGCGTGGGGCTGCGCAGGGGCGCAACAGCGTGGGGCTGCGCTGGAGTGCAGTGTGGGGCTGTGTAGGGGCGCATCAGCGTGGGGCTGCGCTGGAGTGCAGTGTGGGGCTGCGTAGGGGCGCAGCAGCGTGGGGCTTCGCTGGAGTGCAGCGTGGGGCTGCGCAGGGGTGCAGCAGCGTGGGGCTGCGCAGGGGCGCAGCAGCGTGCTGCTGCGCTGGAGGGCAGCGTGGGGTTGCGCAGGGGTGCAGCAGCGTGGGGCTGCGCAGGGGCGCGGCAGCCAGGGCTGTGCAGGGGCGCAGCAGCGTGGGGCTATGCAGGGGCGTAGCAACGTGGGCGCAGCAGCGTGGGGCTGCGCTGGAGTGCAGCGTGGGGCTGCGTAGGGGCGCAGCAGCGTGGGGCTGCGCTGGAGTGCAGCGTGGGGGTGCATAGCGGCTCTGCAGCGTGGGGCTGCGCCGGAGTGCAGCGTGGGGCTGCGCTGGAGTGCAGCGTGGGGCTGCGCAGGGGCGCAGCAGCGTGGGGCTGCGCTGGAGTGCAGCGCGGGGCTGCGTAGGGGCTCTGCAGCGTGGGGCTGCGCTCGAGTGCAGCGTGGGGCTGCGCAGGGGCGCAGCAGCGTGGGGCTGCGCTGGAGCGCAGCGTGGGGCTGCGTAGGGGCGCAGCAGCGTGGGGCTGCGCTGGAGCGCAGCGTGGGGCTGCGTAGGGGCGCATCAGCGTGGGGCTGCGCTGGAGCGCAGCGTGGGGCTGCGTAGGGGCGCAGCAGCGTGGGGCTGCGCTGGAGTGCAGCGTGGGGCTGCGTAGGGGCGCAGCAGCGTGGGGCTGCGCCGGAGTGCAGCGTGGGGCTGCGCAGGGGTGCAGCAGCGTGGGGCTGCGCAGGGGCTCAGCAGCGTGCTGCTGCGCTGGAGGGCAGCGTGGGGTTGCGCAGGGGTGCAGCAGCGTGGGGCTGCGCAGGGGCGCGGCAGCCAGGGCTGTGCAGGGGCGCAGCGGCGTGGGGCTGCGCAGGGGCGCAGCAGCCTGGGGCTGCGCTGGAGGGCAGCGTGGGGCTCTGTAGGGGCGTAGCAGCGTGGGGCCGCGCAAGGGCGCAGCAGCGTGGGGCTGGGCAGGGGCGCAGTAGCGTGGGGCGGCGCAGGGGCGCGGCAGCCTGGGGCTGTGCACGGGCGTAGCAGCGTGGGCGCAGCAACCTGGGGCTGCGTAGGGGCGCAGCAGCGTGGGGCTACGCTGGAGTGCAACGTGGGGCTGCGCAGGGGCGCAGTAGCTTGGGGCTGCGCTGGTGTGCAGCGTGGGGCTGCGCAGGGGTGCAGCAGCGTGGGGCTGCGCTGGAGTGTAGCGTGGGGCTGCGTGAGGGCGCAGCAGCGTGGGGCTGCGCCGCAGTGCAGCGTGGGGCTGCGCAGGGGCGCAGCAGCGTGGGGCTGCGCTGGAGTGCAGCGTGGGGCTGCGCAGGGGCGCAACAGCGTGGGGCTGCGCTGGAGTGCAGTGTGGGGCTGTGTAGGGGCGCATCAGCGTGGGGCTGCGCTGGAGTGCAGTGTGGGGCTGCGTAGGGGCGCAGCACCGTGGGGCTGCGCTGGAGCGCAGCGTGGGGCTGCGTAGGGGCGCAGCAGCGTGGGGCTGCGCTGGAGTGCAGCATGGTGCTGCGTAGGGGCGCAGCAGCGTGGGGCTGCGCTCGAGTGCAGCGTGGGGCTGCGCAGGGGCGCAGCAGCGTGGGGCTGCGCTGGAGCGCAGCGTGGGGCTGCGTAGGGGCGCAGCAGCGTGGGGCTGCGCTAGAGCGCAGCGTTGGGCTGCGTAGGGGCGCATCAGCGTGGGGCTGCGCTGGAGCGCAGCGTGGGGCTGCGTAGGGGCGCAGCAGCGTGGGGCTGCGCTGGAGTGCAGCGTGGGGCTGCGTAGGGGCGCAGCAGCGTGGGGCTGCGCCGGAGTGCAGCGTGGGGCTGCGCAGGGGTGCAGCAGCGTGGGGCTGCGCAGGGGCTCAGCAGCGTGCTGCTGCGCTGGAGGGCAGCGTGGGGTTGCGCAGGGGTGCAGCAGCGTGGGGCTGCGCAGGGGCGCGGCAGCCAGGGCTGTGCAGGGGCGCAGCGGCGTGGGGCTGCGCAGGGGCGCAGCAGCCTGGGGCTGCGCTGGAGGGCAGCGTGGGGCTCTGTAGGGGCGTAGCAGCGTGGGGCCGCGCAAGGGCGCAGCAGCGTGGGGCTGGGCAGGGGCGCAGTAGCGTGGGGCGGCGCAGGGGCGCGGCAGCCTGGGGCTGTGCACGGGCGTAGCAGCGTGGGCGCAGCAACCTGGGGCTGCGTAGGGGCGCAGCAGCGTGGGGCTACGCTGGAGTGCAACGTGGGGCTGCGCAGGGGCGCAGTAGCTTGGGGCTGCGCTGGTGTGCAGCGTGGGGCTGCGCAGGGGTGCAGCAGCGTGGGGCTGCGCTGGAGTGCAGCGTGGGGCTGCGTAGGGGCGCAACAGCCCTGGGGCTGCGCCGCAGTGCAGCGTGGGGCTGCGCAGGGGCGCAGCAGCGTGGGGCTGCGCTGGAGTGCAGCGTGGGGCTGCGCAGGGGCGCAACAGCGTGGGGCTGCGCTGGAGTGCAGTGTGGGGCTGTGTAGGGGCGCATCAGCGTGGGGCTGCGCTGGAGTGCAGTGTGGGGCTGCGTAGGGGCGCAGCACCGTGGGGCTGCGCTGGAGCGCAGCGTGGGGCTGCGTAGGGGCGCAGCAGCGTGGGGCTGCGCTGGGGTGCAGCATGGTGCTGCGTAGGGGCGCAGCAGCGTGGGGCTGCGCTGGAGCGCAGCGTGGGGCTGCGTAGGGGCGCAGCAGTGTGGGGCTGCGCTGGAGTGCAGCGTGGGGCTGCGTAGGGGCACAGCAGCGTGGGGCTGCGCTGGAGTGCAGCGTGGGGCTGCGTAGGGGCGCAGCAGCGTGGGGCTGCGCTGGAGTGTAGCGTGGGGCTGCGCAGGGGTGCAGCGGAGTGGGGCTGCGCAGGGGCGCAGCAGCATGCAGTTGCGCTGGAGTGCAGCGTTGGGCTGCGCAGGGGTGCAGCAGCGTGGGGCTGCGCAGGGGTGCAGGACCGTGGGGCTGCGCAGGGGCGCCGCAGCCAGGGCTGTACAGGGGCGCAGCAGCGTTGGGCTGTGCAGGGGCGTAGCAGCGTGGGCGCAGCAACCTGGGGCTGCGTAGGGGCGCAGTAGCGTGGGGCTACGCTGGAGTGCAGCGTGGGGCTGCGCAGGGGTGCAGCAGCGTGGGGCTGCGCTGGAATGCAGCGTGGGCCTGCATAGGGGCGCAGCAGCGTGGGGCTGCGCTAGACTGCAGCGTGGGGTTGCGTAGGGGCGCAGCAGCGTGGGGCCGCGCCAGAGTGCAGCGTGGGGCTGCGCAGGGGCGCAGCAGCGTGTTGCTGCGCTGGAGTGCAGCGTGGGGCTGCGCAGGGGCGCAGCAGTGTGGGGCTGCGCTGGAGCGCAGCGTGGGGCTGCGTAGGGGCGTAGCAGCGTGGGGCTGTGCTGGAGTGCAGCGTGGGGCTGCGCAGAGGCGCAGCAGCGTGGGGCTGCGCTAGAGTGCAGCGTGGGGCCGCGCAGGGGTGCAGCAGCGTGGGGCTGCGCTCGAGTGAAGCGTGGGGCTGCGTAGGGGCGCAGCAGCGTAGGGCTGCGTTAGAGTGTAGCGTGGGGCTGCGTAGGGGCGCAGCAGCGTGGGACTGCGCCGGAGTGCAGCGTGGGGCTGCGTAGGGGCGCAGCAGCGTGGGGCTGCGCTGGAGTGCAGCGTGGGGCTGCGTAGCGGCTCTGCAGCGTGGGGCTGCGCCGGAGTTCAGCGTGGGGCTGCGCTGGAGTGCAGCGTGCGGCCGCGCAGGGGTGCAGCGTGGGGCCGCGTATGGGCGCGGCAGGGGGCCGCGCAGGGGCGCGGCGCGGGGCCGCGCAGGGGTGCACCGTGGGGCTGTGTAGGGGCGCAGCGTGGGGCTGCGCAGGGGCGTAGCGCGGGGCTGAGCAGGGGCGCTGCGCGGGGCTGCGCAGGGGCGCAGCGCGGGGCTGAGCAGGGGCGTAACGTGGGGCTGCGCAGGGGTGCAGCAGTGTGGGGCTGCGCAGAGGCGCAGTAGCGTGGAGCTGCGCCGGGGCGCAGCAGCGTGGGGCTGCGCCGGGGCGCGGCGTGGGCCCGTGACGGGGCGCAGCAGCGTGGGGCTGCGCCGGGGCGCGGCATGGGGCCGTGAAGGGGCGCAGCAGCGTGGGGCCGAGTAGGGGCGAAACGTCGGGCTGCGCAGGGGCGCAGTAGTGACGGGCTGCGCAGGGGCGCAGCGTGGGGCTGGGCAGGGGCGCAGCGTGGGGTCGCGCCGGAGTGCAGCGTGGGGCCGCGCAGGGGCGCAGCAGCGCTGGGCTCCGCAGGGGCGCAGCGTTGGGCTGCGCGGGGGCGCGGTGCGGGGTTGCGCAGGGCACAGCAGCGTGGGGCTGCGCAGGGGCGCAAAGGTTTGGGGCGGCGCGGGGGCGTAGTAGTGCGGTGCTGCGCGGGGGCGCAGCGCGGGGTTGCGCAGGGGCACCACGCGGGGCCGCGCTGCCCCCCTGCGCGGGGCTGTGCAGGGGCGTAGCAGCGTGGGCGCAGCAACCTGGGGCTGCGTAGGGGCGCAGCAGCGTGGGGCTGCGCTGGAGTGCAGCGTGGGGCTGCGCAGGGGTGCAGCAGCGTGGGGTTGCGCTGGAGTGCAGCGTGGGGATGCATAGGGGCGCAGCGGCGTGGGGCTGCGCTAGAGTGCAGCGTGGGGTTGCGTAGGGGCGCAGCAGCGTGGGGCCGCGCCAGAGTGCAGCGTGGGGCTGCTTAGGGGCGCAGCAGCGTGGGGCTGCGCTGGAGCGCAGCGTGGGGCTGCGTAGGGGCGCAGCAGCGTGGGGCTGCGCTGGAGCGCAGCGTGGGGCTGCGTAGGGGCGCATCAGCGTGGGGCTGCGCTGGAGCGCAGCGTGGGGCTGCGTAGGGGCGCAGCAGCGTGGGGCTGCGCTGGAGTGTAGCGTGGGGCTGCGTAGGGGCGCAGCAGCGTGGGGCTGCGCTGGAGTGCAGCGTGGGGCTGCGCAGGGGTGCAGCAGCGTGGGGCTGCGCAGGGGCGCAGCAGCGTGCTGCTGCGCTGGAGGGCAGCGTGGGGTTGCGGAGGGGAGCAGCAGCGTGGGGCTGCGCAGGGGCGCGGCAGCCAGGGCTGTGCAGGGGCGCAGCAGCGTGGGGCTATGCAGGGGCGTAGCAACGTTGGCGCAGCAGCGTGGGGCTGCGCTGGAGCGCAGCGTGGGGCCGCGCAGGGGTGCAGCAGCGTGGGGCTACGCTCGAGTGAAGCGTGGGGCTGCGTAGGGGCGCAGCAGCGTAGGGCTGCGTTGGAGTGTAGTGTGGGGCTGCGTAGGGGCGCAGCAGCGTGGGACTGCGCCAGAGTGCAGCGTGGGGCTGCGTAGGGGCGCAGCAGCGTGGGGCTGCGCTGGAGTGCAGCGTGGGGCTGCGTAGCGGCTCTGCAGCGTGGGGCTGCGCCGGAGTGCAGCGTGGGGCTGCGCTGGAGTGCAGCGTGGGGCTGCGCAGGGGCGCAGCAGCGTGGGGCTGCGCTGGAGTGCAGCGCGGGGCTGCGTAGGGGCTCTGCAGCGTGGGGCTGCGCTCGAGTGCAGCGTGGGGCTGCGCAGGGGCGCAGCAGCGTGGGGCTGCGCTGGAGCGCAGCGTGGGGCTGCGTAGGGGCGCAGCAGCGTGGGGCTGCGCTGGAGCGCAGCGTGGGGCTGCGTAGGGGCGCATCAGCGTGGGGCTGCGCTGGAGCGCAGCGTGGGGCTGCGTAGGGGCGCAGCAGCGTGGGGCTGCGCTGGAGTTCAGCGTGGGGCTGCGTAGGGGCGCAGCAGCGTGGGGCTGCGCCGGAGTGCAGCGTGGGGCTGCGCAGGGGTGCAGCAGCGTGGGGCTGCGCAGGGGCGCAGCAGCGTGCTGCTGCGCTGGAGGGCAGCGTGGGGTTGCGCAGGGGTGCAGCACCGTGGGGCTGCGCAGGGGCGCGGCAGCCAGGGCTGTGCAGGGGCGCAGCAGCGTGGGGCTGCGCAGGGGCGCAGCAGCCTGGGGCTGCGCTGGAGGGCAGCGTGGGGCTCTGTAGGGGCGTAGCAGCGTGGGGCCGCGCAAGGGCGCAGCAGCGTGGGGCTGGGCAGGGGCGCAGTAGCGTGGGGCGGCGCAGGGGCGCGGCAGCCTGGGGCTGCGTAGGGGCGCAGCAGCGTGGGGCTACGCTGGAGTGCAACGTGGGGCTGCGCAGGGGCGCAGTAGCTTGGGGCTGCGCTGGTGTGAAGCGTGGGGCTGCGCAGGGGTGCAGCAGCGTGGGGCTGCGCTGGAGTGCAGCGTGGGGCTGCGTAGGGGCGCAGCAGCGTGGGGCTGCGCTGGAGTGCAGCGTGGGGCTGCGTAGGGGCGCAACAGCGTGGGGCTGCGCTGGAGTGCAGTGTGGGGCTGTGTGGGGGCGCATCAGCGTGGGGCTGCGCTGGAGTGCAGTGTGGGGCTGCGTAGGGGCGCAGCACCGTGGGGCTGCGCTGGAGCGCAGCGTGGGGCTGCGTAGGGGCGCAGCAGCGTGGGGCTGCGCTGGAGTGCAGCATGGTGCTGCGTAGGGGCGCAGCAGCGTGGGGTTGCGCTGGAGCGCAGCGTGGGGCTGCGTAGGGGCGCAGCAGTGTGGGGCTGCGCTGGAGTGCAGCGTGGGGCTGCGTAGGGGCACAGCAGCGTGGGGCTGCGCTGGAGTGCAGCGTGGGGCTGCGTAGGGGCGCAGCAGCGTGGGGCTGCGCTGGAGTGTAGCGTGGGGCTGCGCAGGGGTGCAGCGGAGTGGGGCTGCGCAGGGGCGCAGCAGCATGCAGTTGCGCTGGAGTGCAGCGTTGGGCTGCGCAGGGGTGCAGCAGCGTGGGGCTGCGCAGGGGTGCAGGAGCGTGGGGCTGCGCAGGGGCGCGGCAGCCAGGGCTGTACAGGGGCGCAGCAGCGTTGGGCTGTGCAGGGGCGTAGCAGCGTGGGCGCAGCAACCTGGGGCGGCGTAGGGGCGCAGCAGCGTGGGGCTGCGCTGGAGTGCAGCGTGGGGCTGCGCAGGGGTGCAGCAGCGTGGGGCTGCGCTGGAGTGCAGCGTGGGGCTGCATAGGGGCGCAGCACCGTGGGGCTGCGCTAGACTGCAGCGTGGGGTTGCGTAGGGGCGCAGCAGCGTGGGGCCGCGCCAGAGTGCAGCGTGGGGCTGCGCAGGGGCGCAGCAGCGTGGGGCTGCGCTGGAGTGCAGCGTGGGGCTGCGCAGGGGCGCAGCAGCGTGGGGCTGCGCTGGAGCGCAGCGTGGGGCTGCGTAGGGGCGCAGCAGCGTGGGGCTGCGCTGGAGCGCAGCGTGGGGCTGCGTAGGGGCGCATCAGCGTGGGGCTGCGCTGGAGCACAGCGTGGGGCTGCGTAGGGGCGCAGCAGCGTGGGGCTGCGCTGGAGTGCAGCGTGGGGCTGCGTAGGGGCGCAGCAGCGTGGGGCTGCGCTGGAGGGCAGCGTGGGGCTGCGCAGGGGTGCAGCAGCGTGGGGCTGCGCAGGGGCGCGGCAGCCAGGGCTGTGCAGGGGCGCATCAGCGTGGGGCTGTGCAGGGGCGTAGCAACGTGGGCGCAGCAAGCTGGGGCTGCGTAGGGGCGCAGCAGCGTGGGGCTGTGCTGGAGTGCAGCGTGGGGCTGCGCAGGGGCGCAGCAGCGTGGGGCTGCGCTAGAGTGCAGCGTGGGGCCGCGCAGGGGTGCAGCAGCGTGGGGCTGCGCTCGAGTGAAGCGTGGGGCTGCGTAGGGGCGCAGCAGCGTAGGGCTGCGTTAGAGTGTAGCGTGGGGCTGCGTAGGGGCGCAGCAGCGTGGGACTGCGCCGGAGTGCAGCGTGGGGCTGCGTAGGGGCGCAGCAGCGTGGGGCTGCGCTGGAGTGCAGCGTGGGGCTGCGTAGCGGCTCTGCAGCGTGGGGCTGCGCCGGAGTTCAGCGTGGGGCTGCGCTGGAGTGCAGCGTGGGGCTGTGCAGGGGCGCAGCAGCGTGGGGCTGCGCTGGAGTGCAGCGTGGGGCTGCGTAGGGGCTCTGCAGCGTGGGGCTGCGTTGGAGTGCAGCGTGGGGCTTCGCCGGAGTGCAGCGTCGGGCTGCGTAGGGGCGCAGCAGCGTGGGGCTGCGCTTGAGCGCAGCGTGGGGCTGCGTAGGGGCGCAGCAGCGTGGGGCTGCGCCGGAGTGCAGCGTGGGGCTGCGCAGGGGTGCAGCAGCGTGGGGCTGCGCAGGGGCGCAGCAGCGTGCTGCTGCGCTGGAGGGCAGCGTGGGGTTGCGCAGGGGTGCAGCAGCGTGGGGCTGCGCAGGGGCGCGGCAGCCAGGGCTGTGCAGGGGCGCAGCAGCGTGGGGCTGCGCAGGGGCGCAGCAGCCTGGGGCTGCGCTGGAGGGCAGCGTGGGGCTCTGTAGGGGCGTAGCAGCGTGGGGCCGCGCAAGGGCGCAGCAGCGTGGGGCTGGGCAGGGGCGCAGTAGCGTGGGGCGGCGCAGGGGCGCGGCAGCCTGGGGCTGTGCAGGGGCGTAGCAGCGTGGGCGCAGCAACCTGGGGCTGCGTAGGGGCGCAGCAGCGTGGGGCTACGCTGGAGTGCAACGTGGGGCTGCGCAGGGGCGCAGTAGCTTGGGGCTGCGCTGGTGTGCAGCGTGGGGCTGCGCAGGGGTGCAGCAGCGTGGGGCTGCGCTGGAGTGCAGCGTGGGGCTGCGTAGGGGCGCAGCAGCGTGGGGCTGCGCTGGAGCGCAGCGTGGGGCTGCGTAGGGGCGCAGCAGCGTGGGGCTGCGCCGCAGTGCAGCGTGGGGCTGCGCAGGGGCGCAGCAGCGTGGGGCTGCGTTGGAGTGCAGCGTGGGGCTGCGCAGGGGCGCAACAGCGTGGGGCTGCGCTGGAGTGCAGTGTGGGGCTGTGTAGGGGCGCATCAGCGTGGGGCTGCGCTGGAGTGCAGTGTGGGGCTGCGTAGGGGCGGAGCACCGTGGGGCTGCGCTGGAGCGCAGCGTGGGGCTGCGTAGGGGCGCAGCAGCGTGGGGCTGCGCTGGAGTGCAGCATGGTGCTGCGTAGGGGCGCAGCAGCGTGGGGTTGCGCTGGAGCGCAGCGTGGGGCTGCGTAGGGGCGCAGCAGTGTGGGGCTGCGCTGGAGTGCAGCGTGGGGCTGCGTAGGGGCACAGCAGCGTGGGGCTGCGCTGGAGTGCAGCGTGGGGCTGCGTAGGGGCGCAGCAGCGTGGGGCTGCGTTGGAGTGTAGCGTGGGGCTGCGCAGGGGTGCAGCGGAGTGGGGCTGCGCAGGGGCGCAGCAGCATGCAGTTGCGCTGGAGTGCAGCGTTGGGCTGCGCAGGGGTGCAGCAGCGTGGGGCTGCGCAGGGGTGCAGGAGCGTGGGGCTGCGCAAGGGCGCGGCAGCTAGGGCTGTACAGGGGCGCAGCAGCGTTGGGCTGTGCAGGGGCGTAGCAGCGTGGGCGCAGCAACCTGGGGCTGCGTAGGGGCGCAGCAGCGTGGGGCTGCGCTGGAGTGCAGCGTGGGGCTGCGCAGGGGTGCAGCAGCGTGGGGCTGCGCTGGAGTGCAACGTGGGGCTGCATAGGGGCGCAGCAGCGTGGGGCTGCGCTAGACTGCAGCGTGGGGTTGCGTAGGGGCGCAGCAGCGTGGGGCCGCGCGAGAGTGCAGCGTGGGGCTGCGCAGGGGCGCAGCAGCGTGGGGCTGCGCTGGAGTGCAGCGTGGGGCTGCGCAGGGGCGCAGCAGCGTGGGGCTGAGCTGGAGCGCAGCGTGGGGCTGCGTAGGGGCGCAGCAGCGTGGGGCTGCGCTGGAGCGCAGCGTGGGGCTGCGTAGGGGCGCATCAGCGTGGGGCTGCGCTGGAGCACAGCGTGGGGCTGCGTAGGGGCGCAGCAGCGTGGGGCTGCGCTGGAGTGCAGCGTGGGGCTGCGTAGGGGCGCAGCAGCGTGGGGCTGCGCTGGAGGGCAGCGTGGGGCTGCGCAGGGGTGCAGCAGCGTGGGGCTGCGCAGGGGCGCAGCAGCGTGGGGCTGTGCAGGGGCGTAGCAACGTGGGCGCAGCAAGCTGGGGCTGCGTAGGGGCGCAGCAGCGTGGGGCTGTGCTGGAGTGCAGCGTGGGGCTGCGCAGGGGCGCATCAGCGTGGGGCTCCGCTAGAGTGCAGCGTGGGGCCGCGCAGGGGTGCAGCAGCGTGGGGCTGCGCTCGAGTGAAGCGTGGGGCTGCGTAGGGGCGCAGCAGCGTAGGGCTGCGTTAGAGTGTAGCCCGGGGCTGCGTAGGGGCGCAGCAGCGTGGGACTGCGCCGGAGTGCAGCGTGGGGCTGCGTAGGGGCGCAGCAGCGTGGGGCTGTGCTGGAGTGCAGCGTGGGGCTGCGTAGCGGCTCTGCAGCGTGGGGCTGCGCCGGAGTTCAGCGTGGGGCTGCGCTGGAGTGCAGCGTGGGGCTGTGCAGGGGCGCAGCAGCGTGGGGCTGCGCTGGAGTGCAGCGTGGGGCTGCGTAGGGGCTCTGCAGCGTGGGGCTGCGTTGGAGTGCAGCGTGGGGCTTCGCCGGAGTGCAGCGTGGGGCTGCGTAGGGGCGCAGCAGTTTGGGGCTGCGCTGGAGTGCAGCGTGGGGTTGCGTAGGGGCGCAGCAGGGTGGGGCTGCGCTGGAGTGCAGCGTGGCGCTGCGCTGGAGTGCAGCGTGGGGCTGCGCAGGGGCGCAGCAGCGTGGGGTTGCGCTCGAGTGCAGCGTGGGGCTGCGCTGGAGCGCATCGTGGGGCTGCGTAGGGGCGCAGCAGCGTGGGGCTGCGCTTGAGTGCAGCGCGGCGCTGCGTAGGGGCGCAGCAGCCTGGGGCCGCGCTAGAGTGCAGCGTGGGGCTGCGCAGGGGTGCAGCAGCGTGGGGCTGCGCAGGGGCGCAGCAGCGTGCAGCTGCGCTGGAGGGCAGCTTGGGGCTGTGCAGGGGTGCAGCCGCGTGGGGCTGCGCAGGGGTGCAGCAGCGTGGGGCTGTGCAGGGGTGCAGCAGCGTGGGGCTGCGCAGGGGTGCAGCAGCGCGGGGCTGCGCAGGGGCGCAGCAGCGTGGGGCTGCGCAGGGGTGCATCAGCGTGGGGTTGCGCAGGGGTGCAGCAGCGTGGGGCTGCGCAGGGGCGCAGCAGCGTGGGGTTGCGCAGAGCAGCTGTGTGGGGCGGCGTAGTGGTCGGGGGGCTGTGTAGGGGCGTAGCGGCATGGGGGTGCGCTGGGGCGCAGCTGGTGGGCGGCCGGGGGCGGCGTGGGCTGCGTGGGGGGCGTGCCGTAGGGTGGTGTGGGGGTGTGGCCTGCTACCTAGCCTTTCACTACGAGGATGTGGTGAGGAAGATGCTGGGGAACTGAGGCTGGAGAGCCTGGGGATGGGGGCTGGGATGGCCGGGGTGCCCTGGGGTCCCGTGGGGGCGGAGGCTCCCCACGTCGGCCGGGTGCGAAACCACGACGTGTGTTTCCGTCACCGAAGTTCTTAGGGTTCTACCCCAGGAACTTACCCGCCGCGGGGACTGTGGGCCGGGACGGCCAAGGGGGATGACAATGAAGAGGAAATGGGTGGCCAGGATGAGACTTGCGGTCGGCACCTTCCCTCGGCCTGGGGGAGGCCGTTGCCCGGGGCTATTCCCTTCCTCCCGTGGCCGCGGTGCTGTGGTGGGTGGTGGTGTGGCTACCCCGCAACGGGTGTCTGTGCCCGGTGCCGTGGGTACAGACCCCCGTTGGGGGCGGGTACGAAGCGCCCGGTCGCCTCGCCACCCCTGCACAACAGCCCGCCACGCGCCGGTTGGCCTTTAGCGCTAGCTGTCGTGGGGGGGGGCGCTCGGGGCAGTGCGGGGCCTCTCCGCTCTCCTGGCGGCCCGCACTGCCCGTATAATGCATCAAGGGGCGGCGCGGGCTCGTACCGCACGCGCGGGCCGCGGGGGACAGGGGGGGGGTCAGGGGGTCGCGGCAGGCGGATGGAGGGTGGCGGGGGCTTGTACCGCGCACCGGCGGGCCCCACCACCCTCCAGTCGGGAGGCGCAGCTGCAGGGGTTCTGGGGGCCCCACCCAAGGGCCTTCGGCCCCCCCCCGTGCGGTTTCCGTGTGGGGGAGGCAAAGGCCACTCGCGGCCATGACACATGGTGCATAGGGAGGGAGGTATGACACATGCAACGCCATGATGCGTGTTGCAGGGGGAAGGGGTGCAAGGCTTGGACCCCCACCGCGTGTGGGGGGTCCTCTTGTTCGTAAGGCGGCCGCCCGTTGGCGGCTGCGGCAGCCCACCTCGGGGGCTTCGCTCCCTGAGAGAGGAGGGGCGGGAGAGTGGGGGGGCGGTGGGGGCACGGCGTGCACGCTGCGAGGGGGGGGGGGGGGGGGGGGGCTGTGGGCTGGTGGGTGGGTGCGCGCGCGAGGGGGACGGGGGTGCGGTGAGCTGAGCCGCAGAGCGTCACCGTGCGGCCGACCGAGCGGAGGAGCGGCCGTGGCTGGCCAAAGTCGGCCGGGGAGCCCGGGGCGCTCGAGGTGTCGGCGGGGCCGCGGTCAGCGGTGGGGCCCGCACCCCGCTCGGCGGGGACGAATCCCGCCGAGCATCATCCACAGGGGCGAATCCTGGTGGAGGCGGGGGGGGGGCGCCACGCCGTCCCCTCGCGGCCGAACCGGACCGGGACGGGCCCCGCCGGAGGGATACCGGGGGGGCGGGCGGGGCTGGGCACCGGGGCTCCGGGGCTCGGGTCCCTGGTGGTTGTGGGCCGGCGCGGGGGACACCGGGCGGGCCCGTGGGCTGCGGCTGGTGAGGGGGGGGCGTGGAAGGGCCGGGCAGGCTCGGGGGCGAACCCCGAGAGGCCCCCGGGCTGGGCGAGGGCTCCCGAGGGCGGCCGTTCCTTGAGGGGGGGGGGGGTTGCTCCCTGTTCGGGGGACGACGGGGGCCCCTCTTGAGCGAGGGGGGGGGGAGGGCGTGTATCGCCCGGTGTAGGGCCATGTCAATTCATGGCCGTGCGGCATGGGACTATATCCCCAACCCTCCGCGCCGGAGTCCCTTTTTTGGGGGGGCTGTGGGGGGGGGGGGGGGGGCTAGCGGTTGTTGTGTGCTCCCTCCCTCGTGGGTTGGGGGTCGCTGGTGGGAGCTCCATCCGGCTTCGCCGTTAAAACCCGGTGGCGTCCCCTGGGCTCGTGGGCCCCTTCGAGGAAGAACCTCGGATTCGCCGGGGGGGACTCCGCATTATGTATGTATGTATGTATGTATGTATGTATGTATGTATGTATGTATGTATGTATGTATGTATGTATGTATGTATGTATGTATGTATGTATGTATGTATGTATGTATGTATGTATGTATGTATGTATGTATGTATGTATGTATGTATGTATGTATGTATGTATGTATGTATGTATGTTGTGTATGTATGTATGTATGTATGTATGTAATAATGTATGTATGTATGTATGTATGTATGTATGTATGTATGTATGTATGTATGTATGTATGTATGTGTGTATGTATGTATGTATGTATGTATGTATTGTTGTTGTTGTTGTTGTTGTTAGGGCACCCAGCACGTGCCGGCGGGAGAAACTGCCAGACACGCTCTCCCTCGGCAGGGCGCAAGGGAGCAGTCGGCCGGCGTCACGCTGGCCGGGCGTGTGCCGACGACGACCGTGTTGGGGGGGGGGGGGGTTCCGCCTTCTGTCTTGGGGGGGGGGAGGGGGCGCGCGTCGCTCTGAGAGGGACCACCTGCCTATGCGACCCTGTTTCCTTCCCCCGCCGTGGGGGGAGGGCCTGCGCACCTGTGCGAAAGGGAGGCGGGATGGGGGGCGGGATGGAGGGATCACCTGTCCGGGGACCTGTGGGGCCCCGGTTCCTCTTGCTTCCAGCCGCCACTCCCCCGTGACGGGGGAGGGGGCTACGTCCTGTGCGGAGGTGGAGTAACGGGGATGGAGGGGGCGGGGACTATGTATGGTCTATCCCCTGGTGCCCGTCCCTGTGTACCGTGTGCGGGAGGCCGCGCGGCACGGCCGGCGGAGGGGTGCAGGCCTGGGCCGGGCGCGTGGGTAGCGGCGGGCGGCCGAGGCGGAGGCGGCGCCATGCGGGTGCGGGGCCCGTGGCGGTCGCGGGGCGGTGTGGGCAGACCGGCCGGCGGCCGGTGGTGGCCCTGAGAGCCCCACTCAATGGGGTGGGTGGGCGCGCCGGGGGCACGCGCGCCGCGCCGGCCTGGCCGCGGGGGGCGCGTGTGCAAGGGCGTCGGCGCGCCCGATGCGGGCCCCACTGCTGGCCGCGGGACCAGCGGCTAGCTGGAAGCTTGGACTGGGGGCCGAGGCCTGGGCCGGGCGCGTGGGTAGCGGTGGGCGGCCGAGACGGAGGCGGCGCGGGCGGACCTGACCGGGACGGGCCCCGCCGGAGGGATACCGGGGGGGCGGGCGGGGCTGGGCACCGGGGCTCCGGGGCCCGGGTCCCTGGTGGTTGTGGGCCGGCGCGGGGGAGACCGGGCGGGCCTCTGGGCTGCAGCTGGTGAGGGGGGGCGTGGAAGGGCCAGGCGGGCTCGGGGGCGAACCCCGAGAGGCCCCCGGGGGCTGGGCGAGGGCTCCCGAGGGCGGCCGCTCCTTGAGGGCTGGGGGGGGGGGGGTGCTCCCTGCCCGGGTTGCGCAGGGGCGCAGCGGGGTGTGGTGCAGGGGCGCAGCCGTGTGGGGCGGCGCAAGGGCGCAGCAGTGTGGGGCCGCGCAGGGGTGCAGCGTGCGGCCGCGAAGGGGTGCGGCGTGGGCCGCGGAGGAGCGCGGCGAGGGGCCGCGGATGGGCGCGGCATGGGGCCGCGCAAGGGCGCGGCGCAGGGCGGCGCAAGGGCGCGGCGCAGGGCTGCGCAGGGGCGCAGCTTGGGGCTGCGCAGGGGTGTAGCGTGGGGCTGTGAGGGCGCAGCGTGGGGCTGCGCAGAGGCGCAGCGCGGGGCGGAGCAGGGGCGTAACGTGGGGCTGCGCAAGGGCGCAGTAGTGTGGGGCTGCGCAGGGGCGCAGCGTGGGGCAGGGCAAGGGCGCAGCGCGGGGCTGGGCAGTAGCGCAGCGTGGGGCCGCTCAGGAGTGCAGCGTGGGGCCGCGCATGGGCGCGGCATGGGGCCGTGCAGGGGTGCAGCAGCGTGGGGCTGCGCGGGGGCGCAGCATGGGGCTGCGTAGGGGCGCAGTGTGGGGCTGCGCAGGGGCGCAGCGTGGGGCCGCGTATGGGCGCGGCATGGGGCCGTGAAGGGGCGCGGCGCGGGGCCGCGCAGGGGCGCAGCAGCGTGGGGCTGCGCAGGGGCGCAGCAGCGCGGGCCGCAGCAGCGCGGGGCTGCGCCGGGGCGTAGCGTGGGGCCGCAAATCGGGCGCAGCGGGGGGCTGCGTAGGGGCGCAGCAGCGTTGGGCTGCGCAGGGGCGCAGCGTGGGGCTGCGCGGGGGCGCGGCAAGGGGCTGCGCGGGGGCGCGGCAAGGGGCTTTGCAGGGGCGCAACAGCTTGGGGCTACGCAGGGTCGCAGCGTGGGGCTGCGCAGGGGCGCATCAGCGTGGTGCTGCGCCCGGGCGCGGTATGGGGCCGCGAAGGGGCGCAGTGGCGTGGGGCTGCGCAGGGGCGTAGCGTGGGGCTGAGTAGGGGCGCGGCGTGGGGGTGCGCAGGGGCGCAGCGTGGGGCCGCGCAGGGGCGCAGCAGTGTGGGGCTGCGCAAGGGCGCAGTGTGGGGCTGCGCAGGGGCACAGCACGGGGCCGCGCAGGGGCGCAGCAGTGTGGGGCGGCGCAGTGGCGCAGCAGTGTGGGGGTGTGCAGGGGCGCAGCGCGGACTGCGCAGGGGCGCAGCAGCGTGGGGCTGCGCCGGGGCGCGGCGTGGGGCTGTGAAGGGGCGCAGCAGCGTGGGGCTCCGCTGGGGAGCAGCGTGGGGCTGAGTAGGGGCGCAGCGTGGGGCTGCGCAGGGGCGCAGCGCGGTGCGCCGCAGGGGCGCAGCAGTGTGGGGCGGCGCAGGGGCGCAGCAGTGTGGGGATGCGCAGGGGCGCAGGGCGGGGCTGCGCAGGGGCGCAGCAGCGTGGGGCTGCGCAGGGGCGCAGCGCGGGGCCGCGCATGGGCGCGGCATGGGGCCGTGGAGGGGTGCAGCAGCCCGGGGCTGCGCAGGGGTGCAGCGTGGGGCTGCGTAGAGGCGCAGTGTGGGGCTGCGCAGGGGCGCAGCGTGGGGCCGCGTATGGGCGTGGCATGGGGCCGTGAAGGGGCGCGGCGCGGGGCCGCGCAAGGGCGCAGCAGCGCGGGGCTGCGCCGGGGCGTAGCGTGGGGCCGCGAATGGGGCGCAGCGGGGGGCTGCGTAGGGGCGCAGCAGCGTTGGGCTCCGCAGGGGCGCAGCGTGGGGCTGCGCGGGGGCGCGGCAAGGGGCTGCGCGGGGGCGCGGCAAGGGGCTGTGCAGGGGCGCAGCAACGTGGGGCTGCGCAGGGTCGCAGCGTGGGGCTGCGCAGTGGCGCAGCAGCGTGGGGCTGCGCCGGGGCGCGGCATGGGACCGTGAATGGGCGCGGCAGCGTGGGGCTGCGCAGGGGCGCAACGTGGGGCTGAGTAGGGGCGCAGCGTGGGGCTGCGCAGGGGCGCAGCGCGGTGCGGCGCAGGGGTGCAGCAGTGTGGGGCGGCGCAGGGGCGCAGCAGTGTGGGGCTGCGCAGGGGCGCAGCGCGGGGCTGCGCAGGGGCGCAGCAGCCTGGGGCATTCGCAGGGGCGCAGCGCGGGGCCGTGCATGGGCGCGGCATGGGGCCGTGGAGGGGTGCAGCAGCGTGGGGCTGCGCAGGGGCGCAGCGTGGGCCTGCGTAGGGGCGCATTGTGGGGCTGCGCAAGGGCGCAGCGTGGGGCCGCGTATGGGCGTGGCATGGGGCCGTGAAGGGGCGCGGCGCGGGGCCGCGCAGGGGCGCAGCACCATGGGGCTGCGCAGGGGCGCAGCAGCGCGGGGCTGCGCCGGGGCGTAGCGTGGGGCCGCGAATGGGGCGCAGCGGGGGGCTGCGTAGGGGCGCAGCAGCGTTAGGCTGCGCAGGGGCGCAGCGTGGGGCTGCGCGGGGGCGCGGCAAGGGGCTGCGCGGGGGCGCGGCAAGGGGCTGTGCAGGGGCGCAGCAGCGTGGGGCTGCGCAGGGGCGCAGCGTGGGGCTGCGCGGGGGCGCGGCAAGGGGCTGCGCGGGGGCGCGGCAAGGGTCTTTGCAGGGGCGCAGCAGCGTGGGGCTGCGCATGGGCGCAGCGTGGGGCTGTGCAGGGGAGCAGCAGCGTGGGGCTGCGCCGGGGCGCGGTATGGGGCCGCGAAGGGGCGCAGCGGCGTGGGGTTGCGCAGGGGCGCAGCAGTTTGGAGCTGCGCAGGGGCGCAGCAGCGTGGGGCTGCGCAGGGGCGCAGCGCGGGGCCGCGCAGGGGCGCAGCATTGGGCTGCGCCGGGGCGCAGCGCGGGGCCGCGCATGGGCACGGCATGGGGTCGTGGAGGGGTGCAGCAGCGTGGGGCTGCGCAGGGGCGCAGCGGGGGACTGCGCAGGGGCGCAGCAGTGTGGGGCGGCGCCGGGGCGCAGCAGTGTGGGTCTGCGCGGGGGCGCAGTGCGGGGCTGCGCGGGGCTGGGCAGAGGCGCAGCAGCGTGGGGCCGCGCAGGGGAGCAGCAACGCGGGGCTGCGCAGGGGCGCAGCGCGGGGCTGGGCTGGGGCGCGGCGTGGGGCCGCGCAAGGGCGCAGCAGCGTGGGGCTGCGCAGGGGCGCAGCAGCGTGGGGCTGCGCAGGGGCGCAGTAGCGTGGGGCTGCGCCGGGGCGTGGTATGGGGCCGTGAAGGGGCGCAGCAGCGTGGGGCCGCGCAGGTGCGCAGCGTGGGGCTGCGTAGGGGCGCAGCGTGGTGCGGTGCAGGGGCGCAGCAGTGCGGGGCTGCGCAGGGGCGCAGTGCGGGGCTGCGCAGGGACGCAGCGTGAGGCTGTGCAAATGCGAAGCGCGGGGCTGCGCAGGGGCGCACCAGCGTGGGGCCGCGTAGGGTAGTAGCCGCGTGGGGCTGTGCAGGGGCGCAGCGCTGGGCTCGGCAGGGGAGCAGCGTGGGGCCGCGCAGGAATGCAACGTGGGGCCGCGTATGGGCGCGGCATGGGGCGGTGCGGGGGCGCGGCGCGGGGCCGCGCAGGGGCGCAGCACCGTGGGGCTGCGCAGGGGCGCAGCAGCTCGGGGCTGCGCAGCGGCGTAGCAGCGTGGGGCTTCGCCGGGGCGCGGCATGGGGCCGTGCAGGGGCGCCGCAGCGTGGGGCTGCGTAGGGGCGCAGCGTGGGGCTGCGTAGGGGCGCAGCGTGGGGCTGCGTAGGGGCGCAACGGTATGGGGCGGCGGGTGTTGTAGCGCGGGGCGGCGCAGGGGCGCAGCGCGGAGGTGCGCAGGGGCGCGGCGTGGGGCCGCGCAGGGGCGAAGCGCGGGGCTGCGCAGGGGCGCAGCGCGGGGCTGGGCAGGGGCGCAGCGTGGGGCCGCGCAGGAGTGCAGCATGAGGCCGCGTATGGGCGCGGCATGGGGCCGTGCAAGGGCGCGGCGCGGGGCCGCGCACGGGCGCAGCAGCGTGGGCTGCGCAGGGGCGTAGCAGCCTGGGGCTGCGCAGGGGCGTAGCAGCGTGGGGCTGCGCGGGGGCGCGGCATGGGGCCGTGCAGGGGCGCCGCAGCGTGGGGCTGCGTAGGGGCGCAGCGTGGGGCTGCGTAGGGGCGCAACGGTATGGGGCGGCGCAAGCGGTGTAGTAGCGCGGGGCTGCGCAGGGGCGCAGCGCGGGGCTGCGCAGGGGCGCAGCGCGGGGCTGCGCAGGGGCGCAGCGTGGGGCCGCGTAGGGGGGAAGCGCGGGGCTGCGCAGGGGCGCAGCGCGGGGTTGCGCAGGGGCGCAACAGCGTGGGGCCGCGCAGGGGAGCATCGGTGTGGGGCTGGGCAGGGGCGCAGCAGCGTGGGCTGCGCAGGGGCGTAGCAGCCTGGGGCTGCGCAGGGGCGTAGCAGCGTGGGGCTGCGCGGGGGCGCGGCATGGGGCCGTGCAGGGGCGCCGCAGCGTGGGGCTGCGTAGGGGCGCAGCGTGGGGCTGCGTAGGGGCGCAACGGTATGGGGCGGCGCAAGCGGTGTAGTAGCGCGGGGTTGCGCAGGGGCGCAGCGTGGGGCCGCGTAGGGGCGAAGCGCGGGGCTGCGCAGGGGCGCAGCGCGGGGTTGCGCAGGGGCGCAACAGCGTGGGGCCGCGCAGGGGAGCATCAGTGTGGGGCTGGGCAGGGGCGCAGCGCGGTGCGCCGCAGGGGCGCAGCAGTGTGGGGCGGCGCAGGGGCGCAGCAGTGTGGGGATGCGCAGGGGCGCAGGGCGGGGCTGCGCAGGGGCGCAGCAGCGTGGGGCTGCGCAGGGGCGCAGCGCGGGGCCGCGCATGGGCGCGGCATGGGGCCGTGGAGGGGTGCAGCAGCCCGGGGCTGCGCAGGGGTGCAGCGTGGGGCTGCGTAGAGGCGCAGTGTGGGGCTGCGCAGGGGCGCAGCGTGGGGCCGCGTATGGGCGTGGCATGGGGCCGTGAAGGGGCGCGGCGCGGGGCCGCGCAAGGGCGCAGCAGCGTGGGGCTGCGCACGGGCGCAGCAGCGCGGGGCTGCGCCGGGGCGTAGCGTGGGGCCGCGAATGGGGCGCAGCGGGGGGCTGCGTAGGGGCGCAGCAGCGTTGGGCTCCGCAGGGGCGCAGCGTGGGGCTGCGCGGGGGCGCGGCAAGGGGCTGCGCGGGGGCGCGGCAAGGGGCTGTGCAGGGGCGCAGCAACGTGGGGCTGCGCAGGGTCGCAGCGTGGGGCTGCGCAGTGGCGCAGCAGCGTGGGGCTGCGCCGGGGCGCGGCATGGGACCGTGAATGGGCGCGGCAGCGTGGGGCTGCGCAGGGGCGCAACGTGGGGCTGAGTAGGGGCGCAGCGTGGGGCTGCGCAGGGGCGCAGCGCGGTGCGGCGCAGGGGTGCAGCAGTGTGGGGCGGCGCAGGGGCGCAGCAGTGTGGGGCTGCGCAGGGGCGCAGCGCGGGGCTGCGCAGGGGCGCAGCAGCCTGGGGCATTCGCAGGGGCGCAGCGCGGGGCCGTGCATGGGCGCGGCATGGGGCCGTGGAGGGGTGCAGCAGCGTGGGGCTGCGCAGGGGCGCAGCGTGGGCCTGCGTAGGGGCGCATTGTGGGGCTGCGCAAGGGCGCAGCGTGGGGCCGCGTATGGGCGTGGCATGGGGCCGTGAAGGGGCGCGGCGCGGGGCCGCGCAGGGGCGCAGCACCATGGGGCTGCGCAGGGGCGCAGCAGCGCGGGGCTGCGCCGGGGCGTAGCGTGGGGCCGCGAATGGGGCGCAGCGGGGGGCTGCGTAGGGGCGCAGCAGCGTTAGGCTGCGCAGGGGCGCAGCGTGGGGCTGCGCGGGGGCGCGGCAAGGGGCTGCGCGGGGGCGCGGCAAGGGGCTGTGCAGGGGCGCAGCAGCGTGGGGCTGCGCAGGGGCGCAGCGTGGGGCTGCGCGGGGGCGCGGCAAGGGGCTGCGCGGGGGCGCGGCAAGGGTCTTTGCAGGGGCGCAGCAGCGTGGGGCTGCGCATGGGCGCAGCGTGGGGCTGTGCAGGGGAGCAGCAGCGTGGGGCTGCGCCGGGGCGCGGTATGGGGCCGCGAAGGGGCGCAGCGGCGTGGGGTTGCGCAGGGGCGCAGCAGTTTGGAGCTGCGCAGGGGCGCAGCAGCGTGGGGCTGCGCAGGGGCGCAGCGCGGGGCCGCGCAGGGGCGCAGCATTGGGCTGCGCCGGGGCGCAGCGCGGGGCCGCGCATGGGCACGGCATGGGGTCGTGGAGGGGTGCAGCAGCGTGGGGCTGCGCAGGGGCGCAGCGGGGGACTGCGCAGGGGCGCAGCAGTGTGGGGCGGCGCCGGGGCGCAGCAGTGTGGGTCTGCGCGGGGGCGCAGTGCGGGGCTGCGCGGGGCTGGGCAGAGGCGCAGCAGCGTGGGGCCGCGCAGGGGAGCAGCAACGCGGGGCTGCGCAGGGGCGCAGCGCGGGGCTGGGCTGGGGCGCGGCGTGGGGCCGCGCAAGGGCGCAGCAGCGTGGGGCTGCGCAGGGGCGCAGCAGCGTGGGGCTGCGCAGGGGCGCAGTAGCGTGGGGCTGCGCCGGGGCGTGGTATGGGGCCGTGAAGGGGCGCAGCAGCGTGGGGCCGCGCAGGTGCGCAGCGTGGGGCTGCGTAGGGGCGCAGCGTGGTGCGGTGCAGGGGCGCAGCAGTGCGGGGCTGCGCAGGGGCGCAGTGCGGGGCTGCGCAGGGACGCAGCGTGAGGCTGTGCAAATGCGAAGCGCGGGGCTGCGCAGGGGCGCACCAGCGTGGGGCCGCGTAGGGTAGTAGCCGCGTGGGGCTGTGCAGGGGCGCAGCGCGGGGCTCGGCAGGGGAGCAGCGTGGGGCCGCGCAGGAATGCAACGTGGGGCCGCGTATGGGCGCGGCATGGGGCCGTGCGGGGGCGCGGCGCGGGGCCGCGCAGGGGCGCAGCACCGTGGGGCTGCGCAGGGGCGCAGCAGCTCGGGGCTGCGCAGCGGCGTAGCAGCGTGGGGCTTCGCCGGGGCGCGGCATGGGGCCGTGCAGGGGCGCCGCAGCGTGGGGCTGCGTAGGGGCGCAGCGTGGGGCTGCGTAGGGGCGCAGCGTGGGGCTGCGTAGGGGCGCAACGGTATGGGGCGGCGGGTGTTGTAGCGCGGGGCGGCGCAGGGGCGCAGCGCGGAGGTGCGCAGGGGCGCGGCGTGGGGCCGCGCAGGGGCGAAGCGCGGGGCTGCGCAGGGGCGCAGCGCGGGGCTGGGCAGGGGCGCAGCGTGGGGCCGCGCAGGAGTGCAGCATGAGGCCGCGTATGGGCGCGGCATGGGGCCGTGCAAGGGCGCGGCGCGGGGCCGCGCACGGGCGCAGCAGCGTGGGCTGCGCAGGGGCGTAGCAGCCTGGGGCTGCGCAGGGGCGTAGCAGCGTGGGGCTGCGCGGGGGCGCGGCATGGGGCCGTGCAGGGGCGCCGCAGCGTGGGGCTGCGTAGGGGCGCAGCGTGGGGCTGCGTAGGGGCGCAACGGTATGGGGCGGCGCAAGCGGTGTAGTAGCGCGGGGCTGCGCAGGGGCGCAGCGCGGGGCTGCGCAGGGGCGCAGCGTGGGGCCGCGTAGGGGGGAAGCGCGGGGCTGCGCAGGGGCGCAGCGCGGGGTTGCGCAGGGGCGCAACAGCGTGGGGCCGCGCAGGGGAGCATCGGTGTGGGGCTGGGCAGGGGCGCAGCAGCGTGGGCTGCGCAGGGGCGTAGCAGCCTGGGGCTGCGCAGGGGCGTAGCAGCCTGGGGCTGCGCGGGGGCGCGGCATGGGGCCGTGCAGGGGCGCCGCAGCGTGGGGCTGCGTAGGGGCGCAGCGTGGGGCTGCGTAGGGGCGCAACGGTATGGGGCGGCGCAAGCGGTGTAGTAGCGCGGGGTTGCGCAGGGGCGCAGCGCGGGGCTGCGCAGGGGCGCAGCGTGGGGCCGCGTAGGGGCGAAGCGCGGGGCTGCGCAGGGGCGCAGCGCGGGGTTGCGCAGGGGCGCAACAGCGTGGGGCCGCGCAGGGGAGCATCAGTGTGGGGCTGGGCAGGGGCGCAGCAGCCCGGGGTTGGGCAGGGGCGCAGTAGCGTGGGGTTGCGCAGGGGCGCGGCAGCCAGGGCTGTGCTGGGGCGCAGCCGCGTGGGGCTGTGCAGGGGCGCAGCGCGGGGCTGGGCAGGGGCGCGGCGTGGGGCCGCGCAGGAGTGCAGCGCTGGGCTGCGTATCGGCGCGGCATGGGGCTGTACAGGGGCGCAGCGCGGGGCCGCGCAGGGGCGCAGCAGCGTGGGACTGCGCAGGGGCGTAGCAGCGTGGGGCTGCGCAGGGGCGCAGCAGCGTGGGGCTGCGCAGGGGCGTAGCAGCGTGGGGCTGCGCAGGGGCGTAGCAGCGTGGGGTTGCGCCGGGGCGCGGCATGGGGCCGTGCAGGAACGCCGCATCGTGGGGCTGCGTAGGGGCGCAGCGTGGGGCTGCGTAGGGGCGTAGTGTGGGGCTGCGTAGGGGCGCAGCGTGGGGCTGCGTAGGGGCGCAACGGTTTGGGGCGGCGCTAGGGCGTAGCAGTGCGGGGCTGCGCAGGGGCGCAACGCGGGGTTGCGCAGGGGCGCAGCGTGGGGCCGCGGAGGGGCGAAGCGCGGGGCTGCTCAGGGGCGAGCGCGGGGTTGCGCAGGGGTGCCACAGCGTGGGGCCGCGCAGGGGAGCAGGGGCTGGGCAGGGGCGCAGTAGCGTGGGGCTGCGCAGCGGCGCATCACCGTGGGGCTGCGCTGGAGGGCAGCGTGGGGCTGCGCTGGAGAGCAGCGTGGGGCTGCGCTGGAGTGCAGCGTGGTGCTGTGTAGGGGCGCAGCAGCGCGGGGCTGCGCAGGGGCGTAGCGTGGGGCTGCGGTTGGGTTGTGCGTTGTGCAAAGGTGTAGTATGGGGCTGTGCAGGGGCGCAGCAGCGTGGGGCTGCGCAGGGGCGTAGCTGCTTGGGGCTGCGCAGTGCAGCTGTGTGGGGCGGCGCAGTGGTGGGGGGGCTGTGCAGGGGCGCAGCGACATGGGGGTGCGTTGGGGCGCAGCGTGTGGCTGTACAAGGGCGCAGTGCGACGCTGCGCAGGGCCGCAGCGTGGGGCTGCGCAGGGGCGCAGCGCGGAGCAGCCCTGGGGGGCAGCGTGGGGCCGTGGAGGGGTGCAGTGTGGGGCTGCATAGGGGCGCAGTGGCGTGGGGCTGCGCAAAGGTGTTGTATGTGGCTGCCTAGTGGCGTAGCGTGGGGCTGCGCAGGGGCGCGGCAGTGTGGGCTGCGCGGGGGCGCAGTGGCGTGGGGCCGCGCATGGGCGCAGCAGCGAGGGCTTTGTAGGGGCATAGCAGCGCGGGGCCGCGCAGGGGCGCTGCACCGTGGGGCTGCGCAGGGGCGCAGCAGCGTGGGGATGCGCAGGGGCGTAGCATGGGGCCGCGCATGGGCGCGGCAGTATGGGGCTGTGCAGGGGCGCAGCGGCATCGGGCTGTTGTGTGGGGTAGAGGAAGGGGTCAACGGTTCAAAGTCGGGCCCCTGGTGGGCGGCCGGGGGCGGCGTGGGGTGCGTGGGGGGCGTGCCGTGGGGTGGTGTGGGGGTGTGGCCTGTTACCTAGCCTTTCACTACGAGGATGTGGCGAGGAAGACGCAGGGGAACTGAGACTGGAAAGCCTGGGGTTGGGGACTGGGGCGCTCGCGGCGGGTTATCCCCGGCTGGGATGACCGGGGTGCCCTGGGGTCCCGTGGGGGCGGAGGCTCCCCACGTCGGCCGGCCGCGAAACCACGACCCGTGTTTCCGTCACCGAAGTTCTTAGGGTTCTACCCCAGGAACTTACCCGCCGCGGGGACTGTGGGCCGGGACGGCCAAGGGGGATTACAACGAAGAGGAAATGGGGGGCCAGGATGAGCGTGGCGGTCGGCACCTTCCCTCGGCCTGGGGGAGGCCGTTGCCCGGGGCTATTCCCTTCCTCCCCTGGCCGTGGTGCTGTGGTGGGTGGTGGTGTGGCTACCCCCCAACGGGTGTCTGTGCCCGGTGCCGTGGGTACACACCCCCGTTGCGGGCGGGTACGAATTGACCGGTCGCCTCGCCCCCCCTGCACAACAGCCCGCCAGGCGCCGGTTGGCCTTTAGCGCCAGCTGTCGTGGGGGGGGGCGCTCGGGGCAGTGCGGGGCGCCTCCGCTCTCCTGGCGGCCCGCACTGCCCGTATAATGCAACAAGGGCCAGCCGGGATGGGGGACAAGGGGGGATCAGGGGTGGGGTCACGGGTCGCGGCAGGCGGATGGAGGGTGGCGGGGGCTCGTACCACGCACCGGCGGGCCCCACCACCCTCCCGTCGGGTGGCGCAGCTGCAGGGGTTCTGGGGGCCCCACCCAGGGGCCTTCGGCCCCCCCCGTGCGGCTTCGGTGTGGGGAAGGGGAGGCAAAGGCCACTCGCGGCCGTGACACATGGTGCATAGGGAGGGAGGTATGACACACGCAACGCCATGATGCGTGTGGCAGGGGGAAGGGGTGCAAGACGTGGACCCCCACCGCGTGCGGGGGGTGCTCTTGTGCGTAAGGCGGCCGTCCGTCGGCGGCTGCGGCAGCCCACCTCGGGGGCTTCGCTACCTGAGAGCGGAGGGGCGGGAGAGTGGGGGGCGGTGGGGGCACGGCGTGCACGTTGGGGGGGGGGGGTTTGGGCTCGTGGTTGGGTGCGCGCGCGAGGGCAGCGGGGGTGCGGTGAGCTCAGCCGCAGAGCGTCACCGTGCGGCCGACCGGGCGGAGGAGCGGCCGGGGCTGGCCAAAGTCGGCCGGAGAGCCCGGGGTGCTCGAGGTGTCCGCGGGGCCGCGGTCAGCGGTGGGGCCCGCACCCCGCTCGGCGGGGACGAATCCCGCCGAGCATCATCCACGGGGGCGAATCCTGGTGGAGGCGGGGGGGAGCGCCACGCCGTCCCCGCGCGGCCGAACCGGACCGGGACGGGCCCTGCCGGAGGGATACCGGGGGGGCGGGCGGGGCTGGGCACCGGGGCTCCGTGGCCCGGGTCCCTGGTGGTTGTGGGCCGGCGCGGGGGAGACCGGGCGGGCCTCTGGGCTGCGGCTGGTGAGGGGGGGCGTGGAAGGGCCGGGCGGGCTCGGGGGCGAACCCCGAGAGGCCCCCGGGGGCTGGGCGAGGGCTCCCGAGGGCGGCCGTTCCTTGGGGGGGGGGGGGGGGGTTGCTCCCTGCCCGGGGGACGACGGGGGCCCCTCTTGAGCGAGGGGGGGGGGAGGGCGTGTATCGCCCGGTGTAGGGCCATGTCGATTCATGGCCGCGCGGCATGGGACTATATCCCCAACCCTCCGCGCTATGCGGAGGTACCCTTGACGATGAGGGTGGTATAGTTGTTGGCGTGGAGGGAGCACGGCTGCAGATGGGCGAAATCCCTGATGGCGGGTGTCGTCCCCGGGGTCCTGAAGCGGCAGTTCGCAGCAGTGCGGGCGGCGGCGTCCCGGGGCCATGCCAAGGCCAAGCTCTTTGTGGAGGACATGGTCCAGGTTGGGGAAGATCTGTATGCCCGCAGGAACCATCGGCTCACCCAGATCATGCAGCTACCGATGAAGATCGAAGGAGGGCGGTGTACGCGTTCCTGCGAGGTGATACGCCCTTCTGCCCGCCGGCAGGGAGGATCCAACGGCGTCCGCCGTCGAACCCGTTCGACGGCCTCCCCAGCGACCTGCAGGCAACCTTTCGGAGGGCACCGCTGCACGCGCTGTTGGTGCCTAGGTCGTACATCGCGCACGAGGAGGCCATGTCCTTGTTCCCTCACTCGATGGCGGCAGTGGCGCAGGCCTTCAGCCAGTGGATCGGTTCCTGGATGCTTCGGGACTTCCCGGCATTCAGGGAGTGGTCCTGCGTGGTATCGGCGCAGTCGTGGGCCATGGTGCGTGGTACCATGGTGAGGGGCTCTGACGGCAAGAGTGATCCTTGGCTCCAGGTGTACGCACACCATCCGGCTGTGGGGAACGTCATGGGCTGGCCTCGCGAGGTGCCGGTCTTTCAGCAGCCTCTGTGCAGTCTCCCAGTCCTGGCGGTGGCTGTCGTGTTCGACATGGGTACGTTGTGCGTGTATGGCCGGCAGCTGTGACGAGCCATTCCAGCGGTCACGGAGCGGCGGTCCATGGCCGTGTTGGTGGGCTCCAAGCAGCTGGCACGGGTACAGGGCGACGACGCGCAGGGCCACGTCACGGAAGCCATGTTCTCTCTGCTAGAGGGGGACGACCACGTGGCTGCCGATGTCCGTCACACCCTTGATACCCTAGGCCTCGCGGCGGTCGTTGAGGCTCGGGCGGGAGGGCAACGCTTCGTTCTCGCGTCTGCCACGGGCCCGGGGCTGGACGGGGTTGATGACATTGGGGGGATCGTGCGGGACTATGGTTGGGAGCCCGTGACGCATGGCACGCGCAGCCCCAAAGTTGCACGGTGGCCCCGGCTGCTTGAGAGCCTACGGATGATGCCCAACGGACAACCGATACTCCGCCCGGTGTCCACGTGGGAAGAAGCGAGACACAGCCTGCTCAGCTGTGCCACCGCACGCGCGCTGGCACGTGCTTTGCTCGGTCTCCAAGAAGCGCGTGCGATGTGTGGCAGGACTTGTGGTCGCAGTGTTGTGATGGTAGCTGCGTTCCGTTGCGGTCGGTGCTTCCACATCGTTGCCACGGGTGCAGAGAGACGGCGTCGGTTGGGGTTCATCATTGTGCCTCCGTCCCACTATGCGGGACATGTCGGGAGCGTGCCGGTAGGGGGTGGCCTAAGGCGAGGTGGGCACTGCGGCACTCTGGACAGAGGTCCTCAAGTGCCTGGAAGGCAATCTAGGGTGACCTGAAGAGCGTCCGGGTGGAAGGGGTGCGATGCCCCGATTCGCCGACGGCAGCCCTACCCCTGCTGCTGTGGTGGGCGGCCCTGGAGGGCGACTCGCGGGTACATTGGTTGTGGCATCACGGAGGAAATGGTGACGGCGCGGTGGGGGCCGGGGGTAATGTAGATTGACAGGGTATGGGAAATGTGGGTGCGCCTGCCACCGTCCCTATGCTGGACGCAGCGGAGGGGGTGGCACCTGAGAAGCAGTGCCCTCATGGCTTGATTCTGCGGTACTGGCAGGCGGCGTATGACGGCCAACGCGATGTGACAGGTCGTGCCGGCCTGATGGTAAGCCGTACTGCCCCCGTGCATGAGGGTCGGGGAGGGATGCTTCACCCGCCTGCCCCGGGTCGCCGCATACAACAGTGAGGTGTCATGGGCCGTTCTGACCAGGGTAATGAGGCCCAAACCCCTGTATGGTATTCCCATGGCACTGGGGTCTCTACTGGCGGCCTGGCTACGGCAGTAACGGGGGTAGTTGCTCGGGATACTCCAGGGGTGCACATGTTTGTGTGGGGGCATGCGACGTCGTTACCGGCGCTACGGTGCATGCGTTGCGACACCCCCTGGGCGTGTTACACGGGGTTGCGGGAGCAGCCTGGAGGCCCCGGAAGCGGCGAAGTGTGCACCGAGGATCTCGAAGGCGTGATCGTCAGGAGGACCGTATGGCGGGCGTACTTGAGATGGCGTGGCGGTCTGGGAGGAGCTATCAAGAGGGGTACGCGGAGTTAAAGGTGACGGTGTACTGGCGTCATGGGGGTATGCGCGGCGGTACTGCGGTCCGTATGGTGGGGGTACAGGGGATACGCGGCGGTACTGGGGAACCGTACCGTGGGGACAACGCGGGGTCGCATTGCAGTACTGGGGTGTCCCCTTGACCCCTCTAACAACTCAGGGGGAACGCAGGGGCATCCCCTGGCCCCGTTAACAAACTAGAGGGACCGTGCCTGAGGGCATGTACATAGTCTAACCGTCTGACCATGGCTTTGCGGTTGCGGTGGTGCGTGTGGTGGCGGCTCGCAGGTGGCATCGGCGTGGCGACGGCGGTACTGCACGGCGGCGTAGTGCTGAATATGCGGTCGCCTCTATATGCGTGTAATCTATCTAGTCTTCATTGTAGCGACTTACTCCTGGGGGGCGCTTGTCCGGTCGGCTAGAGGCGGAGAGAGGAGGAGCAGCATGCAGAGTTGTCCAGGGGGTGACGCGCGGGCCAATGCTATAAGTAGGCTCGCCACGTCGTCGGTGGGGGCCGAACCTGCGGCCTGGCCGCTGCTGTGGCGGAAGAGGCGCAACCACGGGAGCTGGCCAATCAGTGCAGGTAAGGG
This sequence comes from Eutreptiella sp. 'Long Island Sound 2002', assembly GCA_964036045.1. NCBI lineage: Eukaryota > Euglenozoa > Euglenophyceae > Eutreptiales > Eutreptiaceae > Eutreptiella > Eutreptiella sp. 'Long Island Sound 2002'. Next base: position 124,807,939 of record OZ038381.1, on the reverse strand, counting down.
TCAAGGGTAGGCGCCAGGGCAATGTATGTGGGCCAGATGAGGTGGACCTGGTTACCACAGCCCGGGGCGAGCCTCTGGTGGGTACCCCTGCAGGGGGTCGATAATCAAGCTACGGCACCCACCAGCCCGAATCCCAGCCAGCGATATTCACGGGTTGCGCCACTCTCGTCACGGGGCGGCCGGCGTCCCCCCCTGTAGACCCTCTTGATATATTATACGTGTGAGCATGCGGGTACCTCGAAGCTGATTGGGTACTGGCCCCTGACATGGAGTGCCGGCACGGTATATATCTGGGGTGTGGGTGCAGCACAGGGCCACAGGGACGGTAGAGTTGCTACCATGTTTCTGTACTATACTAGGGTATCGGGGCGATGGGTCGGCGGCGTACATTATGCGGAAATGGTCGTCTCCACGGTGGCGGGATTACGCGAACAACGGAGGGTCCGCTCTTGCTTTGCCGCATGCGTGCTGCTTTGTACCTTGGTTGCTGCTTTGCGCCCGTAGGAGACGCCCTTGCTTTCTGCTTGTTGCTACGCTGCTGCGTTGCTGTGCCTTGCCCCTTTACCCCCGGCAAACAAACGGGCCAGCGTCTGTCGCCGTTGCTAATGCTAACGCTCCGCAGCTGCCACTGCCCCCAAAGCCTGGTTGGCCGGTATCCCCGGTCCTCTGGGTCCTCCGTCATGCTGTGGGCCACCTCAGGCAGCCCTGGGACCCACGGGATCGAGCAAGGCAGGAGCCACCTGTCGGCGCGAGATGCCCGGTAACTCCATTAGACGGCATGATAAGTGGTTATGACTATGACTATGACTATGTATGAATGTATGTATGTATGTATGTATGTAGGTAGGTAGGTAGGTAGGTAGGTAGGCAGGTAGGTAGGTAGGTAGGTAGGTAGGTAGGTAGGTAGGTAGGTATTGTTGTTGTTGTTGTTGTTGTTGTGGCACCCAGCACGTGCCGGCGGGAGAAATTGCCAGACACGCTCTCCTTGGGCAGGGCGCAAGGGAGCAGTCGGCCGGCGTCACGCTGGCCGGGCGTGTGCCGACAACGACCGAAGGGGGGGGGGGGGGGGTTCCGCCTTCTGTCTGGGGGGAGGGGGCGCGCGTCGCTGTGAGAGGGACCACCTGCTCGTGTGACCTTGGTTCCCTCCCCCGCCGTGGGGGGAGGGTGCGCGCACCTGTGCGAAGCGGAGGCGGGATGGGGGGCGGGATGGAGGGACCACCTGTCCGGGGACCTGCGGGGCCCCGGTTCCCCTTGCTTCCAGCCGCCACTCCCCCGCGACAGGGGAGGGGGCTACGTCCCGTGCGGAGGTGGAGTAAGGGGGTGGAGGGGGCGGGGATTATGTATGGTCTATCCCCTGGTGCCCGTCCCTGTGTCTCGTGTGCGGGAGGCCGCGCGGCACGGCCGGCCGGGGGGTCCAGGCCTGGGCCGGGCGCGTGGGTAGCGGCGGGCGGCCGAGGCGGAGGCGGTGCCATGCGGGTGCGGGGCCCGTGGCGGTCGCGGGGCGGTGTGGGCGGACCGGCCGGCTGCCGGCGGTGGCCCTGAGAGCCCCACTCCATGGGGTCGGCGGGCGCGCCAGGGGCACGCGCGCCGCGCAGGCCTGGCCGTGGAGGGTGCGTGTGCAAGGGCGTTAGCGCGCCCGATGCGGGCCCCACTGTGGGCCGCGGGACCAGCGGCCAGCTGGAAGCGTGGCCTGGGGGCCGAGGCCGGGGCCGGGCGCGTGGGTAGCAGCGGGCGGCCGACGTGGAAGCGGCCCCATGCGGGTGCGGGGCCCGTGGCGGCCGCGGGGCGGCGCGGGCGGACAGGCCGGTGGCCGGCGGCCGCCCTGAGAGCCCCACTCCATGGGGTTGGCGGGCGCGCCGGGGGCACGCGCGCTGCGCAGGCCAGGCTGCGGGGGGCGCGTGTGCAAGGGCGCCGGCACACCCGATGGGGGCCCCTCTGTGGGCTGCGGGACGAGCGGCAAGGGCGCAGCGTGGGGCTGCGCCGGGGCACGGCATGGGGTCGCGGAGGGGCGACGCACCGTGGGGCCGCGCAGGGGCGCAGCGTGGGGCTGCGTAGGGGCTGCGCAGGGGCGCTGTGTGGTGCGGTGTAGGGGCGCAGCCGTGTGGGGCGGCGCAGGGGTGCAGCAGTGTGGGGCCCCGCAGGGGCGCGGTGCGGGGCTGCGCAGGGGCGCAGCGTGGGGCTGCGTAGGGGCTGCGCAGGGGCGCAGCGTGGTGCGGTGCCAGGGCGCAGCCGTGTGGGGCGGTGCAGGGGCGCAGCCGTGTGGGGCCGCGCAGGGGCGCAGCGTGGTGCGGTGCAGGGGCGCAGCAGTGTGGGGCGGCGCAGGGGCGCAGCAGCGTGGGGCTGCGCAGGGGCGCAGCACGGGGCTGCGCAGGGGCGCAGCGTTGGGCGGCGCATGGGCGCGGCGCGGGGCCGCGCATGGGCGCGGCATGGGGCCGTGCAGGGGCGCAGTAGCGTGGGGCTGCGCAGGGGCCCAGCGTGGGGCGGCGCAGGAGCGCAACAGCGCGGGGCTGAGCAGGGGCGCATCGTGGGGCTGTGCAGGGGCGCAGTGCGGGGCTAAGCAGGGGCGTAACGTGGGGCTTCGCAAGGGCGCAGTAGTGTGGGGCTGGGCAGGCGCGCAGCGTGGGGCTGGGCAGGGGCGCAGCTTGGGGCCGCGCAGGGGCGCAGCGTGGGGTTGCGCAGGGGCGGAGCAGCGCTGGGCTGCGCAGAGGTGCAGCGTGGGGCTGCGCGGGGGCGCGGCGCGGGGCTGCGCAGGGGCGCAGCAGCGCTGGGCGGCGCGGGGGCGCGGCGCGGGGCTGCGCGGGGGCGCGGCGCGGGGCGGCGCAGGGGCGCAGCAGCGTGCCGCTGCGAAGGGGCGTAGCGTGGGGCTGCGCAAGGGCGCAGCAGCGTGGGGCTGCGCAGGGGCGCAGCGTGGGGCTGAGTAGGGGCGCAACGTGGGGCTGCGCAGGGGCGCAGCAGTGTGGGGCTGCGCAGGGGCGCAGTGTGGGGCTGCGCAGGGGCGCGGCAGCGTGGGGCTTCGCAGGGGCGCAGCGCGGGGCCGCGCATGGGCGCGGCATGGGGCCGTGGAGGGGTGCAACAGCGTGGGGCTGCGCAGGGGCGCAGCGTGGGGCGGCGCAGGGGCTCAGCAGCGCGGGGCTGAGCAGGGGCTCAGCGTGGGGCTGCGCAGGGGCCCGGTGGGGGGCTGCGCAGGGGCGCAGCGCGGGGCCGCGCATGGGCGCGGCATGGGGCCGTGCAGGGGCGCAGTAGCGTGGGGCTGCGCAGGGGCGCAGCGTGGGGCGGCGCAGGGGCGCAGCGTGGGGCTGCGCAGGGGCGCAGCGTGGGGCTGCGCAGGGGCGCAGCAACGTGGGGCTGCGCAGGGGCGCAGCAGTGTGGGGCTGCGCAGGGGCGCAGTGTGGGGCTGCGCAGGGGCGCGGCAGCGTGGGGCTTCGCAGGGGCGCAGCGCGGGGCCGCGCATGGGCGCGGCATGGGGCCGTGGAGGGGTGCAACAGCGTGGGGCTGCGCAGGGGCGCAGCGTGGGGCGGCGCAGGGGCTCAGCAGCGCGGGGCTGAGCAGGGGCTCAGCGTGGGGCTGCGCAGGGGCCCGGTGGGGGGCTGCGCAGGGGCGCAGCGCGGGGCCGCGCATGGGCGCGGCATGGGGCCGTGCAGGGGCGCAGTAGCGTGGGGCTGCGCAGGGGCGCAGCGTGGGGCGGCGCAGGGGCGCAGCGTGGGGCTGCGCAGGGGCGCAGCAGCGTGGGGCTGCGCAGGGGCGCAGCGTGGGGCTGAGTAGGGGCGCAACGTGGGGCTGCGCAGGGGCGCAGCAGTGTGGGGCTGCGCAGGGGCGCAGTGTTGGGCTGCGCAGGGGTGCGGCAGCGTGGGGCTTCGCGGGGGCGCAGGGCGGGGCCGCGCATGGGCGCGGCATGGGGCCGTGGAGGGGTGCAGCAGCGTGGGGCTGCGCAGGGGCGCAGCTTGGGGCGGCGCAGGGGCTCAGCAGCGCGGGGCTGAGCAGGGGCGCAGCGTGGGGCTGCGCAGGGGCCCGGTGGGGGGCTGCGCAGGGGCGCAGCGCGGGGCCGCGCATGGGCGCGGCATGGGGCCGTGCAGGGGCGCAGTAGCGTGGGGCTGCGCAGGGGCGCAGCGTGGGGCGGCGCAGAGGCGCAGCAGCGCGGGGCTGAGCAGGGGCGCAGCGTGGGGCTCCCCAGGGGCGCAGTAGTGTGGGGCTGGGCAAGGGCGCAGCGCGGGGCTGGGCAGGGGCGCAGCGTGGGGCTGCGTAGGAGTGCAGCGCGGGGCCGCGCATGGGCGCGGCATGGGGCCGCGCAGGGGCGCAGCGTGGGGTTGCGCAGGGGCGCAGCAGCGTGGGGCTGCGCAGGGGCGCCGCAGCGTGGGGCTGCGCAGGGGCGCGGCATGGGGCCGTGAAGGGGCGCAGCAGCGTGGGGCTGCGCAGGGGCGCAGCGTGGGGCTGAGTAGGGGCGCAGCGTGGGGCTGCGCAGGGGCGCAGCGTGGTGCTGCGCAGGGGCGCAGCAGTGTGGGGCGGCGCAGGGGCGCAGCAGTGTGGGGCTGCGCAGGGGCGCAGTGTGGGGCGGCGCAGGGGCGCAGCAGTGTGGGGCTGCGCCGGGGCGTAGCAGCGTGGGGCTGCGCAGAGGCGTAGCGCGGGGCCGCGCATAGGCGCGGCATGGGGACGTGAAGGGGCGCAGCAGCGTGGGGCTGGGCAGGGGCGTAGCGTGGGGCTGAGTAGGGGCGCAGCGTGGGGCTGCGCAAGGGCGCAGCGTGGTGCGGCACAGGGGCGCAGGACTGTGGGGCTGCGCAGGGGCGCAGCAGTGTGGGGTTGCGCACGGGCGCAGCGTGGGGCTGCTTAGGGGCGCAGTGCGGGGCTGCGCAGGGGCGCAGCGCGGGGCCGCACATGGGCGCGGCATGGGGCCGTGCAGGGGCGCAGTAGCGTGGGGCTGCGCAGGGGCGCAGCGTGGGGCGGCGCAGGGGCGCAGCAGCGCACGGCGGAGCAGGGGCGCACCGTGGCGCTGCGCAGGGGCGCAGTAGTGTTGGGCTGGGCAGGGGCGCAGCGTGGGGCTGGGCAGGGGCGCAGCGTGGGGCCGCGCACGAGTGCAGTGTGGGGCCGCGCATGGGCGCGGCATGGGGCCGCGCAGGGGCGCAGCGTGGGGTTGCGCATGGGCGCAGCAGCGCTGGGCCGCGCAGGGGCGCAGCGTGGGGCCGCGCGGGGGCGCGGCGCGGGGCTGCGCAGGGGCGCAGCAGCGTGGGGCTGCGCAAGGGCGCAGCGTGGGGCTGCGCAGGGGCGCAGCAGCGTGGGGCGGCGCCAGGGCGCGGCATGGGGCCGTGAAGGGGCGCAGTAGCGTGGGGCTGCGCAGGGGCGCAGCGTGTGGCTGAGTAGGGGCGCAGCGTGGGGCTGCGCAGGGGCGCAGCGTGTTGCGGCGCAGGGGCGCAGCAGTGTGGGGCGGCGCAGGGGCGCAGCAGTGTAGGGCTGCGCAGGGGCGCAGCGTGGGGCGGCGTAGGGGCGCAGCAGTGTGGGGCTGCGCAGGGGCGAAGCAGCGTGGGGCTGCGCAGGGGCACAGGGCGGTGCCGCGCATGGGCGCGGCATGGGGCCGTGAAGGGGCGCAGCAGTGTGGGGTTGCGCAGGGGCGCAGCCTGGGGCTGCGTAGGGGCGCAGCGTGGGGCTGCGCAAGGGCGTAGCGTGGTGCGGCGCAGGGGCGCAGCAGTGTGGGGCGGCGCCGGGGCGCAGCAGGGTGGGGCTGCGCAGGGGCGCAGCACGGGGCTGCGCAGGGGCGCAGCAGCGTGGCGCCGCGCATGGGAGCAGCAGCGCGGGGCTGCGCGGGGCTGGGCCGGGGCGCAGCGTGGGGCCGCGCAGGAGTGCAGCGTGGGGCCGCGCAAGGGCGTGGCGCGGGGGCGCGGCGCGGGGTTGCGCAGGGGCGCAGCAGCGTGGCGCCGCGCATGGGAGCAGCAGCGCGGGGCTGCGCGGGGCTGGGCCGGGGCGCAGCGTGGGGCCGCGCAGGAGTGCAGCGTGGGGCCGCGCATGGGCGTGGCGCGGGGGCGCAGCGTGGGGTTGCGCAGGGGCGCAGCGTGGGGCTGCGCAGGGGCACAACAGCATGGGGCTGCGCCGGGGCGCGGCATGGGGCCGTGAAGGGGCGCACTAAGGTGGGGCTGCGCAGGGGCGCAGCGTGGGGCTGAGTAGGGGCGCAGCGTGGGGCTCCGCAGGGGCGCAGCCTGGTGCGGCGCAGGGGCGCAGCAGTGTGGGGCGGCGCAGGGGCGCAGCAGTGTAGGGCTGCGCAGGGGCGCAGCGTGGGGCGGCGCAGGGGCGCAGCAGCGTGGGGCTGCGCAGGGGCACAGGGCGGTGCCGCGCATGGGCGCGGCATGGGGCCGTGAAGGGGCGCAGCAGCGTGGGGCTGCGCAGGGGCGCAGAGTGGGGCTGAGTAGGGGCGCAGCGTGGGGCTGCGCAGGGGCGCAGCGTGGTGCGGCGCAGGGGCGCAGCAGTGTGGGGCCGCGCAAGGGCGCAGCAGTGTGGGGCTGCGCAGGGGCGCAGCAGTGTGGGGTTGCGCAGGGGCGCAGCGTGGGGCTGCGTAGGGGCGCAGCGTGGGGCTCCGTAGGGGCGCAGCGTGGGGCTGCGCAGGGGCGCAGCGTTGTGCGGCGCAGGGGCGCAGCAGTGTGGGGCGGCGCAGGGGCGCAGCACGGGGCTGCCCAGGGGCGCCGCAGCGTGGCGCCGCGCATGGGAGCAGCAGCGCGGGGCTGCGCGGGGCTGGGCCGGGGCGCAGCGTGGGGCCGCGCAGGAGTGCAGCGTGGGGCCGCGTATGGGCGTGGCGTGGGGCCGTGAAGGGGCGCAGCGTGGGGTCGCGCAGGGGCGGAGCAGCCTGGGTCTGCGCAGGGGCGCAGCAGCGTGGGGCTGCGCAGGGGCGCAGCGTGGTGCGGCGCAGGGGCGCAGCAGTGCGGGGCTGCGCAGGGGCGCAGTGCGGGGCTGCGCGGGGGCGCGGGGGGCTGCGCAGATGCGAAGCGCGGGGCCGCGCAGGGGCGCAGCAGCGTGGGGCCGCGCAGGGGAGTAGCAGCGTGGGGCTGTGCAGGGGCGCAGCGCGGGGCTGGGCAGGGGCGACGCGTGGGGCCGCGCAGGAGTGCAGCGTGGGGCCGCGTATGGGCGCGGCATGGGGCCGTGTAGGGGCGCGGCGCGGGGCCGCGCAGGGGCGCAGCAGCGTGGAGCCGCGCAGCGGCGTAGCATCGTGGGGCTGCGCCGGGGCGCGGCATGGGGCCGTGCAGGGGCGCCGCAGCGTGGGGCTGCGCACGAGCGCAGCGTGGGGCTGCGTAGGGGCCCAATGGTTTGGGGCGGCGCAGGGGCGTAGCAGTGTGGGGCGGCGCCGGGGCGCAGCAGTGTGGGGCTGCGCAGGGGCGCAACGTGGGGTTGCGCACGGGCGCAGCGCGGGGCTGCGTAGGGGCGCAGCGTGGGGCTGCGTAGGGGCGCAGCGTGGTGCGGCGCAGGGGCGCAGCACTGTGGCGCGGCGCCGGGGCGCAGCAGTGTGGGGTTGCGCAGGGGCGCAGCAGCGTGGGGCTGCGCAAGGGCGCAGCGCGGGGCTGGGCCGGGGCGCAGCGTGGGGCCGCGCAAGAGTGCAGCGTGGGGCCGCGTATGGGCGTGGCGTGGGGCCGTGAAGGGGCACAGCGTGGGGCTGCGCGGGGGCGCAGCGTGGGGCTGCACAGGGGCGTAGCAGCGCGAGGCTGCGCCGGGGCGCAGCGTGGAGCCGCGAATGGGGCGCAGCGGGGGGCTGCGTAGGGGCGCAGCAGCGTTGGGCTGCGCAGGGGCGCAGCGCGGGGCTGCGCGGGGGCGCGGCAAGGGGCCGTGTTGGGGCGCGGCGTGGGGCTGCGCAGGGGCGCAGCAGCTTGGGGCTGCGCAGGGGCGCAGCGTGGTGCGCCGCAGGGGCGCAGCAGTGCAGGGCTGCGCAGGGGCGCAGTGCGGGGCTGCGCGGGGGCGCAGCTTGGGGCTGCGCAGATGCGAAGCTCGGGGCCGCGCAGGGGCGCAGCAGCGTGGGGCCGCGCAGGGGAGCAGCAGCGCAGGGCTGGGCAGGGGGCGCATCGTGGGGCCGCGCAGGAGTGCAGCGTGGGGCCGCGTATGGGCGCGGCATGGGGCCGTGCGGGGGCGCGGCGCGGGGCCGCGCAGGGGCACAGCAGCGTGGAGCTGCGCAGGGGCGTAGCAGCTTGGGGCTGCGCCGGGGCGCGGCATGGGGCCGTGCAGGGGCGCCGCAGCGTGGGGCTGCGTAGGGGCCCAGTGGTTTGGGGCAGTCAGGGGCGTAGCAGTGGCGGGCTGCGCAGGGGTGCAGTGCGGGGTTGCGCAGGGGCGCAGCGTGGGGCTGCGCAGGGGCGAAGCGCGGGGCTGCGGAGGGGAGCAGCGCGGGGTTGCGCGGGGGCGCAACAGCGTGGGGCCGCGCAAGGGCGCGGCAGCCAGGGCTGTGCAGGGGCGCAGCAGCGTGGGGCTGTGCAGGGGCGTAGCAGCGTGGGCGCAGCAACCTGGGGCCGCGCAGTGGCGTAGCAGCGCGGGGCTGCGCTGGAGTACAGCATGGGGCTACGCAGGGGCGCAGCAGCGTGGTGCTGCGTAGGGGCGCAGCAACGCGGAGCTACGCAGGGGTGCAGCAGCGTGGGGCCGCGCAGGAGTGCAGCGTGGGGCCGCGTATGGGCGTGGCATGGGGCCGTGAAGGGGCGCGGCGCGGGGCCGCGCAGGGGCGCAGGGGCGTAGCAGCGCGAGGCTGCGCGGGAGCGCAGTGTGGGGCCGCGAATGGGGCGAAGTGGGGGGCTGCGTAGGGGCGCAGCAGCGTTGGGCTGCGCAGGGGCGCAGCGCGGGGCTGCGTGGGGGCGCGGCAAGGGGCCGTGCAGGGGCGCAGCAGCGTGGGGCTGCGCAAGGGCGCAGCAGCATGGCGCTGCGCCTGGGCGTGGTAAGGGGCCGTGCAGGGGCGCAGCGTGGGGCTGCGTAGGGGCGCAGCATGGTGCGGCGCAGGGGCGCAGCAGTGTGGGGCTGCGCGGGGGCGCAGCGTGGCGCTGCGCAGATGCGAAGCGCGGGGCTGCGCAGGGGCGCAGGAGCGTGGGGCCGCGCGGGGGAGCAGCAGCGTGGGGCTGTGCAGGGGCGCAGCGCGGGGCTGGGCAGGGGCGCCGCGTGGGGCCGCGTAGGAGTGCAGCGTGGGGCCGCGTATGGGCGCGGCATGGGGCCGTGCAGGGGCGCGGCGCGGGGCCGCGCAGGGGCGCAGCAGCGTGGGGCTGTGCAAGGGCGCAGCAGCCTGGGGCTGCGCCGGGGCTTGGTATGGGGCCGTGAAGGGGCGCAGCAGCGTGGGGCCGCGCAGGGGCGCAGCGTGGGGCTGCGTAGGGGCGCAGCATGGTGCGGCGCAGGGGCGTAGCAGTGCGGGGCTGCGCAGGGGCGTAGCAGTGCGGGGGTGCGCGGGGGCATAGCGTCGGGCTGCGCATATGCGAAGCGCGGGGCTGCGCAGGGGCGCAGTAGCGTGGGGCCGCGTAGGGGAGCAGCAGCGTGGGGCTGTGCAGGGGCGCAGCGCGGGGCTGGGCAGGGGCACGGCGTGGGGCCGCGCAGGAGTGCAGCGTGGGGCCGTGTATGGGCGCAGCGTGGGGCTCCGTAGGGGCGCAGCGTGGGGCTGCGCAAGGGCGTAGCAGCGTGGGGCTGCGCCGGGGCGCGGCATGGGGCCGTGCAGGGGCGCCGCAGCGTGGGGCTGCGCAAGGGCGCAGCGTGGGGCTGCGTAGGGGCGCGGCATGGGGCCGTGCAAGGGCGCCGCAGCGTGGGGCTGCGCAAGGGCGCAGCGTGGGGCTCCGTAGGGGCGCAACGGTTTGGGGCGGCGCAGGGGCGTAGCAGTGCGGGGGTGCGCAGGGGCACAGCTTGGGGCTGCGCAGATGCGAAGCGCGGGGCTACGCAGGGGCGCAGTAGTGTGGGGCCGCGCAGGGGAGCAGCAGCGTGGGGCTGTGCAGGGGCGCAGCGCGGGGCTGGGCAGGGGCGGAGCGTGGGGCCGCGCAGGAGTGCATCGTGGGGCCGCGTATGGGTGCAGCGTGGGGCTGCGTAGGGGCGCAGCGTTGGGCTGCGCAGGGGCGTAGCAGCGTGGGGCTGCGCCGGGGCGCGGCATGGGGCCGTGCAGGGGCGCCGCAGCGTGGGGCTGCGCAAGGGCGCCGCAGCGTGGGGCTGCGTAGGGGCGCAACGGTTTGGGGCGGCGCAGGAGTTTAGCAGTGCGGGGCTGCGCAGGGGCACAGCTTGGGGCTGCGCAGATGCGAAGCGCGGGGCTGCGCAGGGGCGCAGCAACGTGGGGCCGCGCAGGGGAGCAGCAGCGGGGGGCTGTGCAGGGGCGCAGCGCGGGGCTGGGCAGGGGCGCAGCGTGGGGCCGCGCAGGAGTGCAGCGTGGGGCCGCGTATGGGCGCAGCTTGGGGCAGCGTAGGGGCGCAGCGTGGGGCCGCGCCGGGGCGCGGCATGGGGCTGTGCAGGGGGGCCGCAGCGTGGGGCTGCGCAAGGGCGCAGCGTGGGGCTGCGTAGGGGCGCAACGGTTTGGGGCGGCGCAGGGGCGTAGCAGTGCGGGGCTGCGCGGGGTTGCGCAGGGGCGCAGCGTGGGGCCGCGCAGGGGCGAAGCGCGGGGCTGCGCAGGGGCATAGCGCGGGGTTGCGCAGGGGTGCAACAGCGTGGAGTCGGCAGGGGCGCAGCAGCGTGGGGCTGCGCAGGGGCGCAGTAGCGTGGGGCTGCGCAGGGGCGCGGCAGTCGGGGCTGTGCAGGGGCGCAGCAGCGTGGGGCTGTGCAGGGAGCAGCAGCGTGGGAGTGTGCGGGGGCGTAGCAGCGTGGGGCTGCGCTGGAGTGCAGTGTGGGGCTGCGCACGGGCGCAGCAGCGTGGTGCTGCGTAGGGGCGCAGCAGAGGGGGGCTGTGCAGGGACGCAGCGTGGGGCCGCGCAGGGGCGCAGCAGCGTGGGGCTGCGCGGGGGTGCAGCAGCGTGGGGATGCGCAGAGCAACTGTGTGGGGCGGCGCAGTGGTGGGGGGGTTGTGTAGGGGCGCAGCGGCATGGGGCTTCGCAGGGGCGCAGCGTGGGGCGGCGCAGTGGTGGGAGGCTGCGCAGGGGCGCATCATGGGGCCGCGTATGGGCGCAGCGCGGAGCTGCGCAGGGGCGCAGCAGCGTGGGGCTGCGCAAAGGTGATGTATGTGGCTGCGTAGGGGCGCAGCGTGGGGCCGCGCAAGGGCGCGGCAGCGTCGGGCTGCACAGGGGCGCGGCAGTGGGGGGCAGTGCAGGTGCGCAGCAGCGTGGGGCTGCGTAGGGGCGCAGCAGTGTGGGCTGCGCGCGGGCGCAGTGGCGTGGGGTCGCGCATGGGCAGCAGCGAGGGCTGTGCATGGGCGCAGCAGCGCGGGGCCGCGCGGGGGTGCTGCAGCGTGGGGCTGCGCAGGGGTGCAGCAGCGTGGTGATGCGAAGGGGCGCAGCGTGGGGCCGCGCATGGGCGCGGCACCATGGGGCTGTGCAAGGGCGCAGCAGCGCGGGGCCACGCAGGGGCGCAGCAGTGTGGGGCTGCGCAGGGGCGCAACGGCGTGGGGCTTTCGTGTAGGGTAGGGGAAGGGGTGGCGTGAGGGCGGCGGGGGGTGTGGGGCCCTGCTCGACTGACAACGGTCCAGAGTTGGGCCCCTGGTGGGAGGCCGGGGGCGGCGTGGGGCGCGTGGGGGGCGTGCCGTGGGGTGGTGTGGTGGTGTGGCCTGCTACCTAGCCGTTCACTACGAGGATGTGGCGAGGAAGACGCACGGGAACTGAGGCCGGAAAGCCTGGGGATGGGGGCCGGGGCGCTGGCGGCGGGTTATCCCCGGCTGGGATGGCCGGGGTGCCCTGGGGTCCCGTGGGGGCGGAGGCCCCTACGTCGGCCGGGTGCGAAACCACGACCTGCGTTTCCGTCACCGAAGTTCTTAGGGTTCTACCCCGGGAACTTACCCGCCGCGGGGACTGTGGGCCGGGACGGCCAAGGGGGATGACAATGAAGAGGAAATCGGGGGCCAGGATGAGCCTGGCGGTCGGCACCTTCCCTCGGCCTGGGGGAGGCCGTTGCCCGGGGCTATTCCCTTCCTCCTGTGGCCGTGGTGCTGTGTTGGGTGGTGGTTTGGCTACCCCCCAACGGGTGTCTGTGCCCGGTCTGGTGCGTACAGACCCCCGTTGGGGGCGGGTACGAAGCGCCCGGTCGCCTCGCCCCCCCTGCACAACAGCCCGCCAGGCGCTGGTTGGCCTTTAGCGCCAGCTATCGTGGGGGGGGGCGCTCGGGGCAGTGCGGGGCCCCTCCGCTCTCCTGGCGGCCCGCACTGCCCGTATAATGCAACAAGGGGCGGCGCGGGCTCGAACCGCACGCGCGAGCCGCGCCGCCCCAGCCGGGGTGGGGGACAGGGGGGGGGTTAGGGGGACGCGGCAGGTGGATGGAGGGTGGCGGGGGCTCGTACCGCGCACCGGCGGGCCCCACCACCCTCCAATCGGGAGGCGTAGCTGCAGGGGTTCTGGGGGCCCCACCCAGGGGCCTTCGGCCCCCCCCGTGCGGGTGGGGGGGGGGGGGGGGGGGGGCTGTGGGCTGGTGGGTGGGTGCGCGCGCCAGGGGGACGGGGGTGCGGTGAGCTCAGCCGCAGAGCGTCACCGTGCGGCCGACCGGGCGGAGGAGCGGCCGGGGCTGGCCAAAGTCGGCCGGGGATCCCGGGGCGCTCGAGGTGTCGGGGGGGCCGCGGTCAGCGGTGGGGCCCGCACCCCTCTCGGCGGGGACGAATGCCGCCGAGCATCATCCACGGGGGCAAATCCTGGTTGAGGCGGGGGGGAGCGCCACGCCGTCCCCTCGCGGCCGAACCGGACCGGGACGGGCCCCTCCGGATGGATACCGGGGGCGCGGGCGGGGCTGGGCACCGGGGCTCCGGGGCCCGGGTCACTGGTGGTTGTGGGCCGGCGCGGGGGAGACCGGGCGGGCCCTTGGGCTGCGGCTGGTGAGGGGGGGCGTGGAAGGGCCCGGCGGGCTCGGGGGCGAACCCCGAGAGGCCCCCGGGGGCTGGGCGAGGGCTCCCGAGGGCGGCCGTTCCTTGAAGGGGGGGGGGGGGGGGGGGTTGCTCCCTGCCCGGGGGACGACGGCGGCCCCTCTTGAGCGAGGGGGGGGGGAGGGCGTGTATCGCCCGGTGTAGGGCCATGTCGATTCATGGCCGCGCGGCATGGGACTATATCCCCAACCCTCCGCGCCGGAGTCCCTTTTTTGGGGGGGCTGAGGGGGGGGGGGGGGCTGGCGGTTGTTGTGTGCTCCCTCCCTCGTGGGGGGGGGGGGTCGCCGGTGGGAGCTCCGTCGGCCTGGCCGAAAAAACCCGGTGGCGTCCCCTGGGCTCGTGGGCCCCTTCGAGGAAGAACCTCGGATTCGCCGGGGGGGACTCCGCTATAGGTAGGTAGGTATGTATGTATGTATGTATGTATGTATGTATGTATGTATGTATGTATGTATGTATGTATGTATGTATGTATGTATGTATGTATGTATGTATTTATGTATGTATGTATGTATGTATGTATGTATGTATGTATGTATGTATGTAGTCCTTAACCGGTTCCACATCTTCGATGCCTCACAGGGTAAAGGTAGGAATGTTCAACAATCAACGACATCAGGGTAGACAGCAGTAGTAGTCAGGGAAAGGGTTCAGGTACAGTTACAATAATAGGGGCTCCTGCTCCTCTCTCAAGTAGGTAGGATACCATCCATTACGGTTTCTTCTCCTTTCAAAGTTTCGACAGAATACGACGTCGGAGGGAGACTAGGAGTCAGTCGGACGCCTCCTTGCCGGGGGGGCTCAGAGGAGAATCCATCAAGCAGGAGTTCATCTCCCTGAGGTTCCATCATGGGAATATCAGGTGGTCAATGGGGTATTCAACCTGGGGTTCTAACTGGGGTACTTACATGGCGATCAGAAGATCAAAAAGGTGGGGTACAATCAGGGTGGTATCTTGGGATCATACTGGTATTCCACCTGGGATATGATCGGGGATTCGTACTTGGGATCCATCTGGAGTACCCTAAGAACATCAATCTGGGTTCAATCAGGGGTACAAACTGTGAAGCGTCTGGGAATCAGTCACTTCATCATAGTCATTGAAAAAAAACTGCAAAGTCATGGCCTTCGGCCAGGGATGTGCTGTCACGGGGGGCTACCCGTCCTGCCCTGCGATGCAATGCGGGGCAACCGTGACAGCAGGTCTCACAGCCATCACACAACCTAAATAGGAGCAAAGCTGGATGTTCAACCAGACTCATACATCGATTCAAATGGTGGACGGGTTCCCCTCCCAAATGTCCGGGTCTGGGCTGGGGACGGATTTATCATAGGGGTCGCTGGAGGTGGAGACGGCACCGGGGTGACCCCTGCCCCGCCGGCAGACGATGTACACCACCGCTGGCCTCCCCCTCTGGGAGGAGCGGTACAACAATGTCGGTTTTTATTTTTTAGCAACATGTCCGCCACACAATGTCGGACTCTGCAGATGAATCTCAGTTATGTTTCCCCCTCCTCCCCTCTCACCCATAGGATCACGGGTCTCCTCCTCCCTTCCTGCTCAAATTGCATCCACAGGAGATTGGGGCTCCAAAGTGACAGTCCCATCACGATAGGGGTCCCCCTGTCATGGGGGGACCCGGAGACTTAGACCATGTGTGGGCTGAAAAGTCCCCTTAACCCCCCACGCGCTCTTGAGCTCTTCCCCGAATGATTCTCCCGCAATTTTTCTATTTTCTGGGGGCCGCAGGCAGCGCCACTTTGTAAAATTTTCGTTTTTCTTTTCATCAGGGACCATTATTTCTGAGTTAAAGTGTGCTGCCTGTTGGCTTGGTGCCCGGGTAGCCAGGGTTCAATTTCAGCCCTACAGGGGGGGAAAGACAGGACACCTGGGCAACCAAGAGGTCTGCAAGAGCGTCGTGGGTTCTTAAAATAAAAAACTGTAAGTTCCTCTCTGCCCTCCCCGCCAGGGCAACCCCCACTTTGTCTGCCCCCAAGCTTGGGCTTCCACACATTTGACTATGACAGGTCAGGGAGTAGATAACAACTCGAAAAGGAAATAAAATTTTTTTGCGTGTTGCTGAACCTATTACAGACACTGGGAACAGTTTCCAGGTTGCTTATGGTTCCTCATGCGGTGATGACATAGACAGCATCAGCCAGAAAAGTCTGTCAGCAGTCAAGGGCACGGGTTGTCACTGTGTTTTGTTTTTCATTTGCGCGACTGCCTGATGCGGTTCTTCACACCCTTCAGGAGCCTACGGGCCTATAGCGCTTGGTTTTTCCTTACTTTCATTATTGGTCGTCAGTTGTCTGCGTCTGCCGTTAGGCTGTTGGGAGGGCAAGGTATGGAGGTACGGGACACGAATGAGGAAAGGAGGTAACTAGGAAGTGGGGGCCGTGTGTGATTGAATCATAGTCAAGCCGTTACCATTCTGATCTTCGTGACGTGCAGATAGTGAGTATCGGCGTCCCTGAATGACAAAAGCTGACATCACTCGCAGGGTAATTCCACTCGACAATGGCAGCATCTATGACGCGCAGATAGTGAGTATCGGCGTCTGTGGAACGTGTGGGGTATGCCAGACAGAGCGCAACTGCTTGAGGCCCAGAGGCATGCAGATAGTGAGTATCGGTGCCTGTACCAGTCCCACAGAGGTAATCTTTTTGGTTTTCTCTCCACCCCACATGTTCAGCCCCATGGCAACTATTTCTCTGGAGTTTGGTCACATTCAAAAAGGGGGCGCCCTTACAAAATTGCGATGGCTGCCCTCTCATGGGGACCCTGTAGAAGAACCGGTGGGCCTGTGGGTTCAACCAGACAGCGTCAGGGCCAGGGTGATGACAATGTGTATTCTGGCCGGGTCCATTGACAACACTATGTTGGATGAGGTCCTCAAATTGCGTCCCGATATCGAGACTAATACCTGGAGTTCCCTGGTGGGCAAGTTACTGGATGGTGCTGAGAAGGAAATCCGCCGCCAGGTTGTCAAATCCAAGAGAGTACCGGGGCTGCGCAGGGGCGTAGCTGCTTGGGGCTGCGCAGTGCAGCTGTGTGGGGCGGCGCAGTGGTGGGGGGGCTGTGCAGGGGCGCAGCGACATGGGGGTGCCCTGGGGCGCAGCGTGTGGCTGTACAAGGGCGCAGTGCGACGCTGCGCACGGCCGCAGCGTGGGGCTGCGCAGGGGCGCAGCGCGGAGCAGCCCTGGTGCGTGGGGCCGTGGAGGGGCGCAGTGTGGGGCTGCACAGGGGCGCAGTGGCGTGGGGCTGCGCAAAGGTGTTGTATGTGGCTGCCTAGTGGCGTAGCGTGGGGCTGCGCAGGGGCGCGGCAGTGTGGGCTGCGCGGGGTCGCAGTGGCGTGGGGCTGCGCATGGGCGCAGCAGCGAGGGCTGTGCAGGGGCGTAGCAGCGCGGGGCCGCGCAGGGGCGCTGCAGCGTGGGGCTGCGCAGGGGCGCAGCAGCGTGGGGATGCGCAGGGGCGTAGCATGGGGCCGTGCATGGGCGCGGCAGTATGGGGATGTGCAGGGGCGCAGCGGCGTCGGGCTGTCGTGTGGGGTAGAGGAAGGGGTCAACGGTCCAGAGTCGGGCCCCTGGTGGGCGGCCGGGGGCGGCGTGGGGTGCGTTGGGGGCGTGCCGTGGGGTGGTGTGGGGGTGTGGCCTGTTACCTAGCCTTTCACTACGAGGATGTGGCGAGGAAGACGCAGGGGAACTGAGACTGGAAAGCCTGGGGTTGGGGACTGGGGCGCTCGCGGCGGGTTATCCCCGGCTGGGATGACCGGGGTGCCCTGGGGTCCCGTGGGGGCGGAGGCTCCCCACGTAGGCCGGGTGCGAAACCACGACCCGTGTTTCCGTCACCGAAGTTCTTAGGGTTCTACCCCAGGAACTTACCCGCCGCGGGGACTGTGGGCCGGGACGGCCAAGGGGGATGACAACGAAGAGGAAATGGGGGGCCAGGATGAGCGTGGCGGTCGGCACCTTCCCTCGGCCTGGGGGAGGCCGTTGCCCGGGGCTATTCCCTTCCTCCCGTGGCCGTGGTGCTGTGGTGGGTGGTGGTGTGGCTACCCCCCAACGGGTGTCTGTGCCCGGTGCCGTGGGTACAGACTTCCGTTGGGGGCGGGTACGAATTGCCTGGTCGCCTCGCCCCCCCTGCACAACAGCCCGCCAGGCGCCGGTTGGCCTTTAGCGCCAGCTGTCGTGGGGGGGGGGCGCTCGGGGCAGTGCGGGGCGCCTCCGCTCTCCTGGCGGCCCGCACTGCCCGTATAATGCAACAAGGGCCAGCCGGGGTGGGGGACAAGGGGGGGTCAGGGGTGGGGTCAGGGGTCGCGTAAGGTGGATGGAGGGTGGCGGGGGCTCGTACCGCGCACCGGCGGGCCCCACCACCCTCCAGTCGGGTGGCGCAGCTGCAGGGGTTCTGGGGGCCCCACCCAGGGGCCTTCGGCCCCCCCCCGTGCGGCTTCGGTGTGGGGAAGGGGAGGCAAAGGCCACTCGCGGCCATGACACATGGTGCATGGGGAGGGAGGTATGACACACGCAACGCCATGATGCGTGTGGCAGGGGGAAGGGGTGCAAGACGTGGACCCCCACCGCGTGCGGGGGGTCCTCTTGTGCGTAAGGCGGCCGTCCGTCGGCGGCTGCGGCAGCCCACCTCGGGGGCTTCGCTACCTGAGAGTGGAGGGGCGGGAGAGTGCGGGGCGGTGGGGGCACGGCGTGCACGTTGGGGGGGGGGGGGGGGTTTGGGCTGGTGGGTGGGTGCGCGCGCGAGGGCGGCGGGGGTGCGGTGAGCTCAGCCGCAGAGCGTCACCGTGCGGCCGACCGGGCGGAGGAGCGGCCGGGGCTGGCCAAAGTCGGCCGGAGAGCCCGGGGCGCTCGAGGTGTCCGCGGGGCCGCGGTCAGCGGTGGGGCCCGCACCCCGCTCGGCGGGGACGAATCCCGCCGAGCATCATCCACGGGGGAGAATCCTGGTGGAGGCGGGGGGGAGCGCCACGCCGTCCCCTCGGGGTCGAACCGGACCGGGACGGGCCCCGCCGGAGGGATACCGGGGGGGCGGGCGGGGCTGGGCACCGGGGCTCCGTGGCCCGGGTCCCTGGTGGTTGTGGGCCGGCGCGGGGGAGACCGGGCGGGCCTCTGGGCAGCGGCTGGTGAGGGGGGGCGTGGAAGGGCCGGGCGGGCTCGGGGGCGAACCCCGAGAGGCCCCCGGGGGCGAGGGCTTCCGAGGGCGGCCGTTCCTTGGGGGGGGGGGGGGGGGGTTGCTCCCTGCCCGGGGGACGACGGGGGCCCCTCTTGAGCGAGGGGGGGGGGGGAGGGCGTGTATCGCCCGGTGTAGGGCCATGTCGATTCATGGCCGCGCGGCATGGGACTATATCCCCAACCCTCCGCGCCGGAGTCCCTTTTTTGGGGGGGTTGAGGGGGGGGGGGGCTGGCGGTTGTTGTGTGCTCCCTCCCTCGTGGGGGGGGGGTCGCGGTGGGACCTCCGTCCGGCTTGGCCGATAAAACCCGGTGGCGTCCCCTGGGCTCGTGGGCCCCTTCAAGGAAGAACCTCGGATTCGCCGGGGGGGACTCCGCTTTATGTATGTATGTATGTATGTATGTATGTATGTATGTATGTATGTATGTATGTATGTATGTATGTATGTATGTATGTATGTATGTATGTATGAATGTATGCGGAGGTACCCTTGACGATGAGGGTGGTGTAGTTGTTGGCGTGGAGGGAGCACGGCTGCAGATGGGCGAAATCCCTGATGGCGGGTGTCGTCCCCGGGGTCCTGAAGCGGCAGTTCGCAGCAGTGCGGGCGGCGGCGTCCCGGGGCCATGCCAAGGCCAAGCTCTTTGTGGAGGACATGGTCCAGGTTGGGGAAGATGTGTATATCGCAGGAACCATCGGCTCACCCAGATCATGCAGCTACCGATGAAGATCGAAGGAGGGCGGTGTACGCGTTCCTGCGAGGTGATACGCCCTTTTGCCAGCCGGCAGGGAGGATCCAACGGCGTCCGCCGTCGAACCCGTTCGACGGCCTCCCCGGCGACCTGCAGGCAACCTTTCGGAGGGCACCGCTGCACGCGCTGTTGGTGCCCAGGTCGTACATCGCGCACGAGGAGGCCATGTCCTTGTTCCCTCACTCGATGGCGGCAGTGGCGCAGGCCTTCAGCCAGTGGATCGGTTCCTGGATGCTTCGGGACTTCCCGGCATTCAGGGAGTGGTCCTGCGTGGTATCGGCGCGGTCGTGGGCCATGGTGCGTGGTACCATGGTGAGGGGCCCTGACGGCAAGAGTGATCCTTGGCTCCAGGTGTACGCACACCATCCGGCTGTGGGGAACGTCATGGGCTGGCCTCGCGAGGTGCTGCCGGTCTTTCAGCAGCCTCTGTGCAGTCTCCCAGTCCTTGCGGTGGCTGTCGTGTTCGACATGGGTACGTTGTGCGTGTATGGCCGGCAGCTGCGACGAGCCATTCCAGCGGTCACGGAGCGGCGGTCCATGGCCGTTTTGGTGGGCTCCAAGCAGCTGGCACGGGTACAGGGCGACGACGCGCAGGGCCACGTCACGGAAGCCATGTTCTCTCTGCTAGAGGGGGACGACCACGTGGCTGCCGATGTCCGTCACACCCTTGATACCCTAGGCCTCGCGGCGGTCGTTGAGGCTCGGGCGGGAGGGCAACGCTTGGTTCTCGCGTCTGCCACGGGCCCGGGGCTGAACGGGGTTGATGACATCGGGGGGATCGTGCGGGACTATGGTTGGGAGCTCCTGACGCATGGCACGCGCAGCCCCAAAGTTGCACGGTGGCCCCGGCTGCTTGAGAGCCTACCGATGATGCCCAACGGACAACCGATACTCCGCCCGGTGTCCACGTGGGAAGAAGCGAGACACAGCCTGCTCAGCTGTGCCACCGCACGCGCGCTGGCACGTGCTTTGCTCGGTCTCCAGGAAGCGCGTGCGATGTCTGGAAGGACTTGTGGTCGCAGTGTTGTGATGGTAGCTGCGTTCTGTTGCGGTCGGTGCTTCCACATCGTTGCCACGGGTGCAGAGAGACGGCGTCGGTTGGGGTTCATCATTGTGCCTCCGTCCCACTATGCGGGACATGTCGGGAGCGTGCCGGTAGGGGGTGGCCTAAGGCGAGGTGGGCACTGCGGCACTCTGGACAGAGGTCCTCAAGTGCGTGGCCGGCAATCTAGGGTGACCTGAAGAGCGTCCGTGTGGAAGGGGTGCGATGCCCCGATTCGCCGACGGCAGCCCTGCCCCTGCTGCTGTGGTGGGCGGCCCTGGAGGGCGACTCGCGGGTACATTGGTTGTGGCATCACGGAGGAAATGGTGACGGCGCGGTGGGGGCCGGGGGTAATGTAGATTGACAGGGTATGGGAAATGTGGGTGCGCCTGCCACCGTCCCTATGCTGGACGCAGCGGAGGGGGTGGCACCTGAGAAGCAGTGCCCTCATGGCTTGATTCTGCGGTACTGGCAGGCGGCGTATGCCGGCCAACGCGATGTGACAGGTCGTGCCGGCCTGATGGTAAGCCGTACTGCCCCCGTGCATGAGGGTCGGGGAGGGATGCTTCACCCGCCTGCCCCGGGTCGCCGCATACAACAGTGAGGTGTCATGGGCCGTTCTGACCAGGGTAATGAGGCCCAAACCCCTGTAGGGTATTCCCATGGCACTGGGGTCTCTACTGGCGGCCTGGCTACGGCAGTAACGGGGGTAGTTGCTCGGGATACTCCAGGGGTGCACATGTTTGTGTGGGGGCATGCGACGTCGTTACCGGCGCTACGGTGCATGCGTTGCGACACCCCCTGGGCGTGTTACACGGGGTTGCGGGAGCAGCCTGCAGGCCCCGGAAGCGGCGAAGTGTGCACCGAGGATTTCGAAGGCGTGATCGTCAGGAGGACCGTATGGCGGGCGTACTTGAGATGGCGTGGCGGTCTGGGAGGAGCTATCAAGATGGGTACGCGGAGTTAAAGGTGACGGTGTACTGGCGTCATGGGGGTATGCGCGGCGGTACTGGGGTCCGTATGGTGGGGGTACAGGGGATACGCGGCGGTACTGGGGAACCGTACCGTGGGGACAACGCGGGGTCGCATTGCAGTACTGGGGTGTCCCCTTGACCCCTCTAACAACTCAGGGGGAACGCAGGGGCATCCCTTGGCCCCGTTAACAAACTAGAGGGACCGTGCCTGAGGGCATGTACATAGTCTAACCGTCTGACCATGGCCTTGCGGTTGCGGTGGTGCGTGTGGTGGCGGCTCGCAGGTGGCATCGGCGTGGCGACGGCGGTACTGCATGGCGGCGTAGTGCTGAATATGCGGTCGCCTCTATATGCGTGTAATCTATCTAGTCTTCATTGTAGCGACTTACTCCTCGGGGGCGCCTGTCCGGTCGGCTAGAGGCGGAGAGAGGAGGGGCAGCATGCAGAGTTGTCCAGGGGGTGACGCGCGGGCCAATGCTATAAGTAGGCTCGCCACGTCGTCGGTGGGGGCCGAACCTGCGGCCTGGCCGCTGCTGTGGCGGAAGAGGCGCAACCACGGGAGCTGGCCAATCAGTGCAGGTAAGGGTCAGGGGTAGGCGCCAGGGCAATGTATGTGGGACAGATGAGGTGGACCTGGTTACCACAGCCCGGGGCGAGCCTCTGGTGGGTACCCCTGCAAGGGGTCGATAATCAAGCTACGGCACCCACCACCCCGAATCCCAGCCAGCGATATTCACGGGTTGCGCCACTCTCGTCGCGGGGCGGCCGGCGTCCCCCCCTGTAGAGCCTCTTGATATATTATACGTGTGAGCATGCGGTTACCTCGAAGCTGATTGGGTACTGGCCCCTGACATGGAGTGCCGGCACGGTATATATCTGGGGTGTGGGTGCAGCACAGGGCCACAGGGACGGTAGAGTTGCTACCATGTTTCTGTACTATACTAGGGTATCGGGGCGATGGGTCGGCGGCGTACATTATGGGGAAATGGTCGTCTCCACGGTGGCGGGATTACGCGAACAACGGAGGGTCCGCTCTTGCTTTGCCGCATGCGTGCTGCTTTGTACCTTGGTTGCTGCTTTGCGCCCGTAGGAGACGCCCTTGCTTTCTGCTTGTTGCTACGCTGCTGCGTTGCTGTGCCTTGCCCCTTTACCCCCGGCAAACAAACGGGCCAGCGTTTGTCGCCGTTGCTAATGCTAACGCTCCGCAGCTGCCACTGCCCCCAAAGCCTGGTTGGCCGGTATCCCCAGTCCTCTGGGTCCTCCGTCATGCTGTGGGCCACTTAGGCAGCCCTGGGACCCACGGGATCGAGCAAGGCAGGAGCCACCTATCGGCGCGAGATGCCCGGTAACTCCATTAGACGGCATGATAAGTGGTTATGACTATGACTATGACTATGTATGAATGTATGTATGTATGTATGTATGTAGGTAGGTAGGTAGGTAGGTAGGTAGGCAGGTAGGTAGGTTGGTAGGTAGGTAGGTAGGTAGGTAGGTAGGTAGGTAGGTATTGTTGTTGTTGTTGTTGTTGTTGTGGCACCCAGCACGTGCCGGCGGGAGAAATTGCCAGACACGCTCTCCCTCGACAGGGCGCAAGGGAGCAGTCGGCCGGCGTCACGCTGGCCGGGCGTGTGCCGACAACGACCAAAGGGGGGGGGGGGGGGGGGTTCCGCCTTCTGTCTGGGGGGGGAGGGGGCGCGCGTCGCTGTGAGAGGGACCACCTGCTCGTGTGACCTTGGTTCCCTCCCCCGCCGTGGGGGGAGGGTGCGCGCACCTGTGCGAAGCGGAGGCGGGATGGGGGGCGGGATGGAGGGACCACCTGTCCGGGGACCTGCGGGGCCCCGGTTCCCCTCGCTTCCAGCCGCCACTCCCCCGCGACAGGGGAGGGGGCTACGTCCCGTGCGGAGGTGGAGTAAGGGGGTGGAGGGGGCGGGGACTATGTATGGTCTATCCCCTGGTGCCCGTCCCTGTGTCTCGTGTGCGGGAGGCCGCGCGGCACGGCCGGCCGGGGGGTCCAGGCCTGGGCCGGGCGCGTGGGTAGCGGCGGGCGGCCGAGGCGGAGGCGGTGCCATGCGGGTGCGGGGCCCGTGGCCGTCGCGGGGCGGTGTGGGCGGACCGGCCGGCTGCCGGCGGTGGCCCTGAGAGCCCCACTCCATGGGGTCGGCGGGCGCGCCAGGGGCACGCGCGCCGCGCAGGCCTGGCCGTGGAGGGTGCGTGTGCAAGGGCGTCAGCGCGCCCGATGCGGGCCCCACTGTGGGCCGCGGGACCAGCGGCCAGCTGGAAGCGTGGCTTGGGGGCCGAGGCCGGGGCCGGGCGCGTGGGTAGCAGCGGGCGGCCGAGGTGGAAGCGGCCCCATGCGGGTGCGGGGCCCGTGGCGGCCGCGGGGCGGCGCGGGCGGACAGGCCGGTGGCCGGCGGCGGCCCTGAGAGCCCCACTCCATGGGGTTGGCGGGCGCGCCGGGGGCACGCGCGCTGCGCAGGCCAGGCTGCGGGGGGCGCGTGTGCAAGGGCGCAGGCACACCCGATGGGGGCCCCTCTGTGGGCTGCGGGACGAGCGGCAAGGGCGCAGCGTGGGGCTGCGCCGGGGCACGGCATGGGGTCGCGCAGGGGCGTAGCACCGTGGGGCCGCGCAGGGGCGCAGCGTGGGGCTGCGTAGGGGCTGCGCAGGGGCGTAGTGCGGGGCTGCGCAGGGGCGCAGCGTGGGGCTGCGTAGGGGCTGCGCAGGGGCGCAGCGTGGTGCGGTGCAAGGGCGCAGCCGTGTGGGGCGGCGTAGGGGCGCAGCAGTGTGGGGCCGCGCAGGGGCGCAGCTTGGTGCGGTGCAGGGGCGCAGCAGTGTGGGGCAGCGCAGGGGCGCAGCAGCGTGGGGCTGCGCAGGGGCGCAGCACGGGGCTGCGCAGGGGCGCAGCGTTGGGCGGCGCAGGGGCGCGGCGCGGGGCCGCGCATGGGCGCGGCATGGGGCCGTGCAGGGGCGCAGTAGCGTGGGGCTGCGCAGGGGCGCAGCGTGGGGCGGCGCAGGAGCGTAGCAGCGCGGGGCTGAGCACGGGCGCATCGTGGGGCTGCGCAGGGGCGCAGTGCGGGGCTGAGCAGGGGCGTAACGTGGGGCTTCGCAAGGGCGCAGTAGTGTGGGGCTGGGCAGGCGCGCAGCGTGGGGCTGGGCAGGGGCGCAGCGTGGGGCCGCGCAGGAGTGCAGCGTGGGGCCGCGCATGGGCGCGGCATGGGGCCGCGCAGGGGCGCAGCGTGGGGTTGCGCAGGGGCGGAGCAGCGCTGGGCTGCGCAGGGGTGCAGCGCGGGGCTGAGTAGGGGCGCAACGTGGGGCTGCGCAGGGGCGCAGCAGTGTGGGGCTGCGCAGGGGCGCAGTGTGGGGCTGCGCAGGGGCGCGGTAGCGTGGGGCTGCGCAGGGGCGCAGCAGCGTGGCGCCGCGCATGGGAGCAGCAGCGCGGGGCTGGGCGGGGCTGGGCCGGGGCGCAGCGTGGGGCCGCGCAGGAGTGCAGCCGGGGGCCGCGCATGGGCGTGGCGTGGGGCCGTGAAGGGGCGTAGCGTGGGGCTGCGCGAGGGCGCGGCGCGGGGTTGCGCAGGGGCGCAGCAGCGTGGGGTTGCGCAGGGGCGCAGCGTGGGGCTGCGCAGGGGCGCAGCAGCGTGGGGCTGCGCCGGGGCGCGGCATGGGGCCGTGAAGGGGCGCAGCAGTGTAGGGCTGCGCAGGGGCGCAGCGTGGGGCGGCGCAGGGGCGCAGCAGTGTGGGGCTGCGCAGGGGCATAGGGCGGTGCCGCGCATGGGCGCGGCATGGGGCCGTGAAGGGGCGCAGCAGCGTGGGGCTGCGCAGGGGCGCAGCGTGGGGCTGATAAGGGGCGCAGCGTGGGGCTGCGCAGGGGCGCAGCGTGGTGCGGCGCAGGGGCGCAGCAGTGTGGGGTTCCGCAGGGGCGCAGTAGTGTGGGGTTGCGCAGGGGCGCAGCGTGGGGCTGCGTAGGGGCGCAGCGTGGGACTGCGTAGGGGCGCAGCGTGGGGCTGCGTAGGGGCGCAGCGTGGTGCGGCGCAGGGGCGCAGCAGTGTGGGGCGGCGCCGGGGCGCAGCAGTGCGGGGTTGCGCAGGGGCGCAGCACGGGGGTGCCCAGGGGTGCAGCAGCGTGGCGCCGCGCATGGGAGCAGCAGCGCGGGGCAGCGCGGGGCTGGGCTGGGGCGCAGCCCGGGGCCGCGCAGGAGTGCAGCGTGGGGCCGCGTATGGGCGTGGCGTGGGGCCGTGAAGGGGCGCAGCGTGGGGTTGCGCAGGGGCGCAGCAGCCTGGGTCTGCGCAGGGGCGTAGCAACGTGGGGCTGCGCAGGGGCGCAGCGTGGTGCGGCGCAGGGGCGCAGCAGTGGGGGGCTGCGCAGGGGCGCAGTGCGGGGCTGCGCGGGGGCGCGGGGGGCTGCGCAGATGCGAAGCGCGGGGCCGCGCAGGGGCGCAGCAGCGTGGGGCCGCGCAGGGGAGTAGCAGCGTGGGGCTGTGCAGGGGCGCAGCGCGGGGTTGGGCAGGGGCGACGCCTGGGGCCGCGCAGGAGTGCAGCGTGGGGCCGCGTATGGGCGCGGCATGGGACCGTGTAGGGGCGCGGCGCGGGGCCGCGCAGGGGCGCAGCAGCGTGGAGCTGCGCAGGGGCGTAGCATCGTGGGGCTGCGCCGGGGCGCGGCATGGGGCCGTGCAGGGGCGCCGCAGCGTGGGGCTGCGTAGGAGCGCAGCGTGGGGCTGCGTAGGGGCCCAATGGTTTGGGGCGGCGCAGGGGCGCAGCAGTGTGGGGCGGCGCCGGGGCGCAGCAGTGTGGGGCTGCGCAGGGGCGCAGCGTGGGGTTGCGCAGGGGCGCAGCGCGGGGCTGCGTAGGGGCGCAGCGTGGGGCTGCGTAGGGGCGCAGCGTGGTGCGGCGCAGGGGCGCAGCAGTGTGGGGCCGCGCCGGGGCGCAGCAGTGTGGGGTTGCGCAGGGGCGCAGCGCGAGGCTGCGCAGGGGCGCAGCAGCGTGGGGCCGCGCAGGGGAGCAGCAGTGTGGGGCTGCGCAAGGGCGCAGCGCGGGGCTGGGCCAGGGCGCAGCGTGGGGCCGCGCACGAGTGCAGCGTGGGGCCGCGTATGGGCGTGGCGTGGGGCCGTGAAGGGGCACAGCGTGGGGCTGCGCGGGGGCGCAGCGTGGGGCTGCACAGGGCTGTAGCAGCGCGAGGCTGCGCCGGGGCGCAGCACGGGGCCGTGAATGCGGCGCAGCGGGGGGCTGCGTAGGGGCGCAGCAACGTTGGGCTGCGCAGGGGCGCAGCGCGGGGCTGCGCGGGGGCGCGGCAAGGGGCCGTGTTGGGGCGCGGCGCGGGGCTGCGCACCGGCGCAGCAGCGTGGGGCTGCGCAGGGGCGCAGCAGCGTGGGGCTGCGCAGGGGCGCAGCGTGGTGCAGCGCAGGGGCTCAGCAGTGCGGGGCTGCGCAGGGGCGCAGTGCGGGGCTGCGCGGGGGCGCAGCGTGGGGCTGCGCAGATGCGAAGCTCGGGGCCGCGCAGTGGCGCAGCAGCGTGGGGCCGCGCAGGGGCGCAGCAGCGTGGGGCTGTGCAGGGGCGCAGCGCGGGGCTGGGCAGGGGGCGCATCGTGGGGCCGCGCAGGAGTGCAGCGTGGGGCCGCGTATGGGCGCGGCATGGGGCCGTGCAGGGGCGCGGCGCGGGGCCGCGCAGGGGCGCAGCAGGGTGGAGCTGCGCAGGGGCGTAGCAGCGTGGGGCTGCGCCGGGGCGCGGCATGGGGCCGTGCAGGGGCGCCGCAGCGTGGGGCTGCGTAGGGGCCCAGTGGTTTGGGGCGGTCAGGGGCGTAGCAGTGCGGGGCTGCGCAGGGATGCAGTGCGGGGTTGCGCAGGGGCGCAGCGTGGGGCCGCGCAGGGGCGAAGCGCGGGGCTGCGGAAGGGAGCAGCGCGGGGTTGCGCGGGGGCGCAACAGCGTGGGGCCGCGCAGGGGCGCGGCAGGCAGGGCTGTGCAGGGGCGCAGCAGAGTGGGGCTGTGCAGGGGCGTAGCAGCGTGGGCGCAGCAACCTGGGGCCGCGCAGTGGAGTAGCAGCGCGGGGCTGCGCTGGAGTACAGCATGGGGCTACCCAGGGGCGCAGCAGCGTGGTGCTGCGTAGGGGCGCAGCAGCGCGGAGCTACGCAGGGGTGCAGCAGCGTGGGGCCGCGCAGGAGTGCAGCGTGGGGCCGCGTATGGGCGTGGCATGGGGCCGTGAAGGGGCGCGGCGCGGGGCCGCGCAGGGGCGCAGGGGCGTAGCAGCGCGAGGCTGTGCGGGAGCGCAGTGTGGGGCCGCAAATGGGGCGAAGTGGGGGGCTGCGTAGGGGCGCAGCAGCGTTGGGCTGCGCAGGGGCGCAGCGCGGGGCTGCGCGGGGGCGCGGCAAGGGGCCGTGCAGGGGCGCAGCGTGGGGCTGCGCAAGGGCGCAGTGTGGGGCTGCGCAGGGGCGCAGCAGCGTGGCGCTGCGCCTGGGCGTGGTAAGGGGCCGTGCAGGGGCGCAGCGTGGGGCTGCGTAGGGGCGCAGCATGGTGCGGCGCAGGGGCGCAGCAGTGCGGGGCTGCGCGGGGGCGCAGCGTGGCGCTGCGCAGATGCGAAGCGCGGGGCTGCGCAGGGGCGCCGCAGCGTGGGGCCGCGCGGGGGAGCAGCAACGTGGGGCTGTGCAGGGGCGCAGCGCGGGGCTGGGCAGGGGCGCCGCGTGGGGCCGCGTAGGAGTGCAGCGTGGGGCCGCGTATGGGCGCGGCATGGGGCCGTGCAGGGGCGCGGCGCGGGGCCGCGCAGGGGCGCAGCAGCGTGGGGCTGCGCCGGGGCTTGGTATGGGGCCGTGAAGGGGCGCAGCAGCGTGGGGCCGCGCAGGGGCGCAGCGTGGGGCTGCGTAGGGGCGCAGCATGGTGCGGCGCAGGGGCGTAGCAGTGCGGGGCTGCGCAGGGGCGCAGTGCGGTGCGCGGGGGCATAGCGTCGGGCTGCACAGATGCGAAGCGCGGGGCTGCGCAGGGGCGCAGTAGCGTGGGGCCGCGCAGGGGAGCAGCAGCGTGGGGCTGTGCAGGGGCGCAGCGCGGGGCTGGGCAGGGGCGCAGCGTGGGGCCGCGCAGGAGTGCAGCGTGGGGCCGTGTATGGGCGCAGGGTGGGGCTGCGTAGGGGCGCAGCGTGGGGCTGCGCAGGGGCGTAGCAGCGTGGGGCTGCGTCGGGGCGCGGCATGGGGCCGTGCAGGGGCGCCGCAGCGTGGGGCTGCGCAAGGGCGCAGCGTGGGGCTGCGTAGGGGCGCAACCGTTTGGGACGGCGCAGGGAGGTAGCAGTGCGGGGCTGTGCAAGGGTGCAGCGCGGGGCTGGGCAGGGGCGCAGCGTGGGGCCGCGCATGAGTGCAGCGTGGGGCCGCGTATGGGCGCAGCGTGGGGCTGCGTAGGGGCGCAGCGTGGGGCTGCGCAGGGGCGTAGCAGCGTGGGGCTGCGCCGGGGCGCGGCATGGGGCCGTGCAGGAGTGTAGCGTTGGGCCGCGTATGGGCACAGCGTGGGGCTGCGTAGGGGCGCAGCGTGGGGCTGCGCAGGGGCGTAGCAGCGTGGGGCTGCGCCGGGGCGCGGCATGGGGCCGTGTAGGGGCGCCGCAGCGTGGGGCTGCGCAAGGGCGCAGCGTGGGGCTGCGTAGGGGCACAACGGTTTGGGGCGGCGCAGGGGCGTAGCAGTGCGGGGGTGCGCAGGGGCACAGCTTGGGGTTGCGCAGATGCGAAGCGCGGGGCTGCGCAGGGGCGCAGCAGCGTGGGGCCGCGCAGGGGAGCAGCAGCGTGGGGCTCTGCAGGGGCGCAGCGCGGGGCTGGGCAGGGGCGCAGCGTGGGGCCGCGCAAGAGTGCATCGTGGGGCCGCGTATGGGCGCAGCGTGGGGCTGCGTAGGGGCGCAGCGTGGGGCTGCGCAGGGGCGTAGCAGCGTGGGGCTGCGCCGGGGCGCGGCATGGGGCCGTGCAGGGGCGCCGCAGCGTGGGGCTGCGCAGGGGCGCAGCGTGGGGCTGCGTCGGGGCGCAACGGTTTGGGGCGGCGCAGGAGCGTAGCAGTGCGGGGCTGCGCAGGGGCACAGCTTGGGGCTGCGCAGATGCGAAGCGCGGGGCTGCGGAGGGGCGCAGTAGCGTGGGGCCGCGCAGGGGAGCAGCAGCGTGGGGCTGTGCAG
Organism: Eutreptiella sp. 'Long Island Sound 2002'; assembly: GCA_964036045.1. Lineage (NCBI taxonomy): Eukaryota > Euglenozoa > Euglenophyceae > Eutreptiales > Eutreptiaceae > Eutreptiella > Eutreptiella sp. 'Long Island Sound 2002'. The sequence continues at coordinate 124,778,913 of OZ038381.1, read as the reverse complement.
GGGCGCAGCGCGGGGCTGGGCAGGGGCGCAGCGTGGGGCCGCGCAGGGGGGTAGCAGCGTGGGGCTGCGCCGGGGCGCGGCATGGGGCCGTGCAGGGGCGCCGCAGCGTGGGGCTGCGCAGGGGCGTAGCAGCGTGGGGCTGCGCCGGGGCGCGGCATGGGGCCGTGCAGGGGCGCCGCAGCGTGGGGCTGCGCAGGGGCGTAGCAGCGTGGGGCTGCGCCGGGGCGCGGCATGGGGCCGTGCAGGGGCGCCGCAGCGTGGGGCTGCGCAAGGGCGCAGCGTGGGGCTGCGTAGGGGCGCAACGGTTTGGGGCGGCGCAAGGGCGTAGCAGTGCGGGGGTGCGCAGGGGCACAGCTTGGGGCTGCGCAGATGCGAAGCGCGGGGCTGCGCAGGGGCGCAGCGGCGTGGGGCCGCGCAGGGGAGCAGCAGCGGGGGGCTGTGCAGGGGCGCAGCGCGGGGCTGGGCAGGGGCGGAGCGTGGGGCCGCGCAGGAGTGCATCGTGGGGCCGCGTATGGGTGCAGCGTGGGGCTGCGTAGGTGCGCAGCGTGGGGCTGCGCGGGGGCGCGGGGGGCTGCGCAGATGCGAAGCGCGGGGCCGCGCAGGGGCGCAGCAGCGTGGGGCCGCGCAGGGGAGTAGCAGCGTGGGGCTGTGCAGGGGCGCAGCGCGGGGCTGGGCAGGGGCGACGCGTGGGGCCGCGCAGGAGTGCAGCGTCGGGCCGCCTATGGGCGCGGCATGGGGCCGTGTAGGGGCGCGGCGCGGGGCCGCGCAGGGGCGCAGCAGCGTGGAGCTGCGCAGGGGCGTAGCATCGTGGGGCTACGCCGGGGCGCGGCATGGGGCCGTGCAGGGGCGCCGCAGCGTGGGGCTGCGCAAGGGCGCAGCGTGGGGCTGCGTAGGGGCGCAACGGTTTGGGGCGGCGCAGGGGCGTAGTAGTGCGGGGCTGCGCAGGGGCACAGCGTGGGGCTGCGCAGATGCGAAGCGCGGGGCTGCGTAGGGGCGCAGCAGCGTGGGGCCGCGCAGGGGAGCAGCAGCGTGGGGCTGTGCAGGGGCGCAGTGCGGGGCTGGGCAGCGGCGCAGCGTGGGGCCGCGCAGGAGTGCAGCGTGGGGCCGCGTATGGGCGCAGCGTGGGGCAGCGTAGGGGCGCAGCGTGGGGCTGCGCCGGGGCGCGGCATGGGGCTGTGCAGGGGGGCCGCAGCGTGGGGCTGCGCAAGGGCGCAGCGTGGGGCTGCGTAGGGGCGCAATGGTTTGGGGCGGCGCAGGGGCGTAGCAGTGCGGGGCTGCGCAGGGGCGCAGCGCGGGGTTGCGCAGGGGCGCAGCGTGGGGCCGCGCAGGGGCGAAGCGCGGGGCTGCGCAGGGGCGTAGCGCGGGGTTGTGCAGGGGTGCAACAGCGTGGAGTCGGCAGGGGCGCAGCAGCGTGGGGCTGCGCAGGGGCGCAGTAGCGTGGGGCTGCGCAGGGGCGCGGCAGTCGGGGCTGTGCAGGGGCGCAGCAGCGTGGGGCTGTGCAGGGGCGCAGCAGCGTGGGAGTGTGCGGGGGCGTAGCAGCGTGGGGCTGCGCTGGAGTGCAGCGTGGGGCTGCGCACGGGCGCAGCAGCGTGGTGCTGCGTAGGGGCGCAGCAGAGGGGGGCTGTGCAGGGAGGCAGCGTGGGGCCGCGCAGGGGCGCAGCAGCGTGGGGCTGCGCGGGGGTGCAGCAGCGTGGGGATGCGCAGAGCAGCTGTGTGGGGCGGCGCAGTGGTGGGGGGGTTGTGTAGGGGCGCAGCGGCATGGGGGTGCGCTGGGGCGCAGCGTTTGGCTGTACAGGGGCGCAGTGCGGGGCTTCGCAGGGGCGCAGCGTGGGGCGGCGCAGTGGTCGGAGGCTGCGCAGGGGCGCATCATGGGGCCGCGTATGGGCGCGGCGCGGAGCTGCGCAGGGGCGCAGCAGCGTGGGGCTGCGCAAAGGTGATGTATGTCGCTGCGTAGGGGCGCAGCGTGGGGCTGCGCAGGGGCGCGGCAGCGTGGGGCTGCGCAGAGGCGCGGCAGTGGGGGGCAGTGCAGGTGCGCAGCAGCGTGGGGCTGCGCAGGGGCGCAGCAGTGTGGGCTGCGCGCGGGCGCAGTGGCGTGGGGTCGCGCATGGGCAGCAGCGAGGGCTGTGCATGGGCGCAGCAGCGCGGGGCCGCGCGGGGGTGCTGCAGCGTGGGGCTGCGCAGGGGTGCAGCAGCGTGGTGATGCGAAGGGGCGCAGCGTGGGGCCGCGCATGGGCGCGGCAGCATGGGGCTGTGCAAGGGCGCAGCAGCGCGGGGCCACGCAGGGGCGCAGCAGTGTGGGGCTGCGCAGGGGCGCAGCGGCGTGGGGCTGTCGTGTAGGGTAGGGGAAGGGGTGGCGTGAGGGCGGCGGGGGGTGTGGGGCCCTGCTCGACTGACAAGGTCCAGAGTTGGGCCCCTGGTGGGAGGCCGGGGGCGGCCTGGGGCGCATGGGGGGCGTGCCGTGGGGTGGTGTGGGGTTGTGGCCTGCTACCTAGCCGTTCACTACGAGGATGTGGCGAGGAAGACGCAGGGGAACTGAGGCCGGAAAGCCTGGGGATGGGGGCCGGGGCGCTGGCGGCGGGTTATCCCCGGCTCGGATGGCCGGGGTGCCCTGGGGTCCCGTGGGGGCGGAGGCCCCCACGTCGGCCGGGTGCGAAACCACGACCTGCGTTTCCGTCACCGAAATTCTTAGGGTTCTACACCACGAACTTACCCGCCGCGGGGACTGTGGGCCGGGACGGCCAAGGGGGATGACAATGAAGAGGAAATCGGGGGCCAGGATGAGCCTGGCGGTCAGCACCTTCCCTCGGCCTCGGGGAGGCCGTTGCCCGGGGCTATTCCCTTCCTCCTGTGGCCGTGGTGCTGTGTTGGGTGGTGGTTTGGCTACCCCCCAACGGGTGTCTGTGCCCGGTCTGGTGGGTACAGACCCCCGTTGGGGGCGGGCACGAAGCGCCCGGTCGCCTCGCCCCCCCTGCACAACAGCCCGCCAGGCGCTGGTTGGCCTTTAGCGCCAGCTGTCGTGGGGGGGGGCGCTCGGGGCAGTGCGGGGCCCCTCCGCTCTCCTGGCGGCCCGCACTGCCCGTATAATGCAACAAGGGGCGGCGCGGGCTCGAACCGCACGCGCGAGCCGCGCCGCCCCAGCCGGGGTGGGGGACAGGGGGGGGGTCAGGGGGTCGCGGCAGGTGGATGGAGGGTGGCGGGGGCTCGTACCGCGCACCGGCGGGCCCCACCACCCTCCAGTCGGGAGGCGTAGCTGCAGGGGTTCTGGGGGCCCCACCCAGGGGCCTTCGGCCCCCCCCGTGCGGGTGGGGGGGGGGGGGCTGTGGGCTGGTGGGTGGGTGCGCGCGCGAGGGGGACGGGGGTGCGGTGAGCTCAGCCGCAGAGCGTCACCGTGCGGCCGACCGGGCGGAGGAGCGGCCGGGGCTGGCCAAAGTCGGCCGGGGATCCCGGGGCGCTCGAGGTGTCGGGGGGGCCGCGGTCAGCGGTGGGGCCCGCACCCCTCTTGGCGGGGACGAATCCCGCCGAGCATCATCCACGGGGGCGAATCCTGGTTGAGGCGGGGGGGAGCGCCACGCCGTCCCCTCGCGGCCGAACCGGACCGGGACGGGCCCCTCCGGATGGATACCCGGGGCGCGGGCGGGGCTGGGCACCCGGGGCCTGGGTCCCTGGTGGTTGTGGGCCGGCGCGGGGAAGACCGGGCGGGCCCTTGGGCTGCGGCTGGTGAGGGGGGGCGTGGAAGGGCCGGGCGGGCTCGGGGGCGAACCCCGAGAGGCCCCCGGGGGCTGGGCGAGGGCTCCCGAGGGCGGCCGTTCCTTGAGGGGGGGGGGGGGGGGGTTGCTCCCTGCCCGGGGGACGACGGGGGCCCCTCTTGAGCGAGGGGGGGGGGAGGGCGTGTATCGCCCGGTGTAGGGCCATGTCGATTCATGGCCGCGCGGCATGGGACTATATCCCCAACCCTCCGCGCCGGAGTCCCTTTTTTCGGGGGGCTGAGGGGGGGGGGGGGGGGGGCTAGCGGTTGTTGTGTGCTCCCTCCCTCGTGGGGGGGGGGGGGGGTCGCCGGTGGGAGCTCCGTCGGCTTGGCCGAAAAAACCCGGTGGCGTCCCCTGGGCTCGTGGGCCCCTTCGAGGAAGAACCTCGGATTCGCCGGGGGGGACTCCGCTATAGGTAGGTAGGTATGTATGTATGTATGTATGTATGTATGTATGTATGTATGTATGTATGTATGTATGTATGTATGTATGTATGTATGTATGTATGTATGTATGTATGTATGTATGTATGTATGTATGTATGTATGTATGTAGTCCTTAACCGGTTCCACATCTTCGATGCCTCACAGGGTAAAGGTAGGAAATTTCAACAATCAACGACATCAGGCTAGACAGAAGTAGTAGTCAGGGAAAGGGTTCAGGTACAGTTACAATAATAGGGGCTCCTGCTCCTCTCTCAAGTAGGTAGGATACCATCCATTACGGTTTCTTCTCCTTTTCAAGTTTCGACAGAATACGACGTCGGAGGGAGACTAGGAGTCAGTCGGACGCCTCCTTGCCGGGGGGGCTCAGAGGAGAATCCACTAAGCAGGAGTTCATCTCCCTGGGGTTCCATCATGGGAATATCAGGTGGTCAATGGGGTATTCAACCTGGGGTTCTAACTGGGGTACTTACATGGGGATCAGAAGATCAAAAAGGTGGGGTACAATCAGGGTGGTATCTTGGGATCATACTGGTATTCCACCTGGGATATGATCGGGGATTCGTACTTGGGATCCATCTGGAGTACCCTAAGAACATCAATCTGGGTTCAATCAGGGGTACAAACTGTGAAGCGTCTGGGAATCGGTCACTTCATCATAGTCATTGAAAAAAAACTGCAAAGTCATGGCCTTCGGCCAGGGATCTGCTGTCACGGGGGGCTACCCGTCCTGCCCTGCGATGCAATGCGGGGCAACCGTGACAGCAGGTCTCACAGCCATCACACAACCTAAATAGGAGTAGAGCTGGATGTTCAACCAGACTCATACATCGATTCAAATGGTGGACGGGTTCCCCTCCCAAATGTCCGGGTCTGGGCTGGGGACGGATTTATCACAGGGGTCGCTGGAGGTGGAGACGGCACCGGGGTGACCCCTGCCCCGCCGGCAGACGATGTACACCACCGCTGGCCTCCCCCTCTGGGAGGAGCGGTACAACAATGTCGGTTTTTATTTTTTAGCAACATGTCCGCCACACAATGTCGGACTCTGCAGATGAATCTCAGGTATGTTTCCCCCTCCTCCCCTCTCACCCATAGGATCACGGGTCTCCTCCTCCCTTCCTGCTCAAATTGCATCCACAGGAGATTGGGGCTCCAAAGTGACAGTCCCATCACGATAGGGGTCCCCCTGTCATGGGGGGACCCGGAGACTTAGACCATGTGTCGGCTGAAAAGTCCCCTTAACCCCCCACGCGCTCTTGACCTCTTCCCCGAATGATTCTCCCGCAATTTTTCTATTTTCTGGGGGCCGCAGGCAGCGCCACATTGTAAAATTTTCGTTTTTCTTTTCATCAGGGACCATTATTTCTGAGTTAAAGTGTGCTGCCTGTTGGCTTGGTGCCCGGGTAGCCAGGGTTCAATTTCAGCCCTACAGGGGGGGAAGAGAGGACACCTGGGCAACCAAGAGGTCTGCAAGAGCGTCGTGGGTTCTAAAAATAAAAAACTGTAACTTCCTCTCTGCCCTCCCCGCCAGGGCAACCCCCACTTTGTCTGCCCCCAAGCTTCGGCTTCCACACATTTGACTATGACAGGTCAGGGAGTAGATAACAACTCGAAAAGAAAATTAATTTTTTTTGCGTGTTGCTGAACCTATTACAGACACTGGGAACAGTTTCCAGATTGCTTATGGTTCCTCATGCGGTGATGACATAGACAGCATCAGCCAGAAAAGTTTGTCAGCAGTCAAGGGCACGGGTTGTCACTGTGTTTTGTTTTTCATTTGCGCGACTGCCTGATGCGGTTCTTCACACCCTTCAGGAGCCTACGGGCCTATAGCGCTTGGTTTTTCCTTACTTTCATTATTGGTCGTCAGTTGTCTGCGTCTGCCGTTAGGCTGTTGGGAGGGCAAGGTATGGAGGTACGGGACACGAATGAGGAAAGGAGGTAACTAGGAAGTGGGGGCCGTGTGTGATTGAATCATAGTCAAGCCGTTACCATTCTGATCTTCGTGACGTGCAGATAGTGAGTATCGGCGTCCCTGAATGACAAAAGCTGACATCACTTGCAGGGTAATTCCACTCGACAATGGCAGCATCTATGACGCGCAGATAGTGAGTATCGGCGTCTGTGGAACGTGTGGGGTATACCAGACAGAGCGCAACTGCTTGAGGCCCAGAGGCATGCGGATAGTGAGTATCGGTGCGTGTACCAGTCCCACAGAGGTAATCTTTTTCGTTTTCTCTCCACCCCACATGTTCAGCCCCATGGCAACAATTTCTATGGAGTTTGGTCACATTCAAAAAGGGGGCACCCCTACAAAATTGCGATGGCTGCCCTCTCATGGGGACCCTGTAGAAGAACCGGTGGGCCTGTGGGTTCAACCAGACAGCGTCAGGGCCAGGGTGATGACAATGTGTATTCTGGCTGGGTCCATTGACAACACTATGTTGGATGAGGTCCTCAAATTGCGTCCCGATATCGAGACTAATACCTGGAGTTCCCTGGTGGGCAAGTTACTGGATGGTGCTGAGAAGGAAATCCGCCGCCAGGTTGTCAAATCCAAGAGAGTACCGGAAAGCTTCTCAAACATCTCCTCAAAATACTCCCTTTTGGATGCCATGCTGGCCACCATTGCAAAAGTCTCATACAGACCCATGCTTACCGAGTGGAGCACTGCACGTCTCAATGCCAAGTCCGAACTTCGCTCTATCTGGTCGGCCTTTTACAAGGAAATTTTTAGTTAATCCGACGCTCTCTCAGAAGCTCCAGATCAACCCACAGACGTGGTCCCACAGGAACAGGATTCGGAGTCTGCTGATGTATTGGGTGCCATCTCCCTGGTCAACGCGGTTGATGATCTTTCGATCAATGAGGAAGATAAACTTCAGTCCTTGGTTGCTGAGATGTACAGTGAGGATGTTCGTGTTGAAGTTTTGCTGTTGGCAGCCTCGGGAATCAGGAGTAATATTTTGTTGAGGTTGAAGTCAGCCACACCGGTGGAGGGCAGGTTCTGGAAGGGTGTCATGGTAGCGTTGCTCAAGTGGATGCGTCCTCTTAGGCAGGCATAAGAGGAAGGGCATCGCCTGCAGGCCAAACTAACTGCAGAGGCTAATAGAAAACGCAACATTATTTCGAGTCCTTCTTCAGGAGCAGATGCGTCGAAGCCCTCTCCGTCCAAACCAAAAAACTCCAAGAAACCGCGGGTAGAGGGAGTAGTCAGGGCACTTACGCTGGATGAAACGGCTTCCACTGCACAGGGCAGTTACTCCTCTGAGCCACGGCAGGCTAGTGCCCCCATCTCTGATAATGTTGCACCGCCGGTACAGCAATGGCAGGCTGGGTCAGGGTCGGGTAAAGTTATTGTTGAAGAGTTGCTGTCCACCACGGTTCGTTTGAAACCCATTCTGCTCACTGGGTTTGAACATACTGATGCCCTTGACTCCTTTTTGGGCTGTGAAGCTGCCTTCGGATCAGTTGTCTCTCGACTACAGAGTCTATCGGGACATGCTGTGCCAATTTGGTGAGGTTGTCATGTTTGTTCCGTCCAGCAGGCTAGATCCCATCCTGGGAGGTAAGTACCGCGACAGCTTGCGCATCAGAGCATCCACGGACCCATTGGGCCGCTCAGACCTCATTGAGGTGAAGGAATTACAAATGGTTGAAGGACTGCGAAAAATTGGCTCTCATATTCCTCAGCCCCGCCTGCCAAAGAGGCTCCTGTGAGTACACCTGTTTCGGGTCTGTTCCTCTCGCCGTCCAAAATGCAATCCCCGGTGTGGTGTCTGTTTCCGCCCTTCTCCCCCTCTCATGCCTTCATATCCATGTGGGGTTGGGGCTTTCAACGGGAGTTAGGGGGGATCCTTAGATTCCATTCTCCCCCGCCTGGAATGCCTGATGAACTCAGGGAGGTTGTGTCTGCTCACGCTATCTGGGGTCTGTCCAAAGTTTACGATGCCGCAGTAAAATCCACCGTGATAGGAGAGGATGACGACTCGCCGGAACACTGGGTCTCGGCTAAGGAGTGTGTCGAACTAGCAGTGAAACACAGAGATCATAGGTTCTACGACGTGCCTGAATGGGCGGCTGAGGAGTTTTCCAAACGCAAAACGCTTACCAAGGTCAACAAAGTGCGTAAGAAGCTAAAAACGGGGGACTACTCTCAAGTGTCCTCAATTGCCCTTGGCCTTGATGCATCGTGGGGTCGGTTGACCAGTGACGGGGTTCCCCCTACTACTGTCGAGGGCTGTGACGCTGAACACCATCAGGTATTGATCTGTGGTGATCGGAAAGTGTCAGTTTGCCGCATCATGAGTCCTCAATGGACAGGCTTCACTAAGAAGGTAGAAACGGTGGGGTCCAGACACGTGGCTCTGCTCGGTGTTCCCTCATCACCTGCGGATGCTACCCTTGTAAGGTCAGCAACCATGGCGTGTGGCGATACTAAATTTCACATGTGTACCAAAGCAGTTGTTTTGGGCAGGATGGGCCTGTTGGCGGCTCCAGTCCCTGTGAATTTTGTTGAACCGGAGTGTGTTCTTCCCCTTTGGGTGGTGGTCAATTCTTTCCAATGGGGAAGACAGCACCAAGTGCTAGTCAAGTAAGGAAAGGCGGTGGCAAGACACCGCAAGGAAATTGTAGATGACACCACTGGGTGGTGGCAAGATGTCTGCAGAGTGACTGAGTGGGATCCTCGGTCTCGGGGATGGCGGACAGAAAAAGTTCTGTGTCGGTGCGTCCCGCATGAATGTGTCACAATGTTACATGTCTGGCTCAATTGGACCCCCCCTCAGTGGTCTTTACAGTACTACGAAGTGCAAGCGTGGAGCTCCATTCCTATTCCTGAGTCTGCCACCAGTGTCGCGGTGAAGTGGGGCTGCCTGTCTGCTAATGTTCAGGGGTTAAGTAGGTCGGTTGAAATACGTAGGACCAAGTGGGATGAAGTTCTTGAGATGTGTGTCACCTCAGATGCCAGGGTGCTGTTCATTCAAGAAACCTGGGGCTCAGTGAAAAAACTAGACATGCGACACATTGATGGCTTTTGGCATCGCTCCTCTGCTCACTGCGATGTCGGTAAAGGCTTAGAAGTCTGGGTTTTTTCATCCTGGGCACAGTTCAAAACTGTTCTTCTGGATACGGATGACTCTTTTCTTGTGGTGGTTCACAATGCCTTGGGTTTGGGGGTCCGAAGTAGCGTCCACATGGCGCAGAGGTCTGACGAACTGTTATACAATCAACAGTTAGTGCATCTAATTTTCGGTCTCCAACAGCTACCGGTGTCGTGGCTCATCGTAGGGGGTGACTGGAATAGGGACATCCGCACGCATAAATTGTCAGTTGCCCTTATTAAGTTTCTGGGTGCCAGAGTCGCGTTCATGCAGGGGAGGGTTCATCTTCCCAAGGACTTTTGCATTCTAAAAGGGGTCTCTGGGCAATCGTGCGGTATGTGGCTGAGAGAGGTTGGCGACCACCCAGCTGTTTGGATTCAAGGGTGTCAGACAGCAAAGGCAGGAGCCACAGGATCTTTGATGCGCCCAGTTGAACCTCGCAATTGGGACCATGATAGCAGAGTGATTTTTTCCAATCTCATGGAAGCCATGAGTCTCGGCATCTGTGATGCGTCTAGCTGGCTGCAGGCCTATAGAGAGTGTATCGGAGCCGTCAACCATGTGGTGAGTAGTCCTAAATCTGAAGAGGTCCACTCAGAGCTGAAATCAATAGTTGCGTCTCTCAAGGCCATTACAGGCGGCCAGGGCTGGAGAGTGCAACGCTCCCTAGAGTTCAGATTGTCCTCCAAACACCGGTCTTCGGCGATTAGTGACTGGAAAGCTGTGTCAGGAACAGGTCTCACGGGGCGAACCATGAAGGTGCTGAAGTTACAGGCAGCGAACCCGTTCATTGCGTTACATGAGGTAACGGACACTTCCTCTCAATCTGTGGTGATGGATAGGGACATTCTGCAGGTGTTGCCTAGGGAGTGTGTTCTGAAATACCCTGTGCGTTCCACTACTGTTCCTCTTGAGTGGGTTCAGTCTGTCATGCGCCACAGGTATGTGCTGCACCTCATCCCTGTTGCAATCAAGGCCCGCAGGTATTTGATTCTCTCGCAAGAGATGCAGGTCACAGTAGAGTCCCTGTTGCGCATCCGGCACAAACTGACCAGTGTGACGGCAGTGGTTGATGGTTTTATACCAAATCTAGTGAAATGGATGGGGCTGGCGTCCCTCTTCCGAGTGACTCAGATACTCAGACTTCCTTTTGGTCAGTGGCCTTTGGAGGTTTTCTCGGCTCTTCACCTTACCCTGAAAAAATCTGCGGGTGACAATGTCAATGTCAATACTAGGCCTATTAAACTTCTCTCCGCCCTGTTTCGCATACAGGCTAAACTGTATGCCCCTTTGATTCAGCTGGCCACGGCGCCAAGTGAGTCAGGTTGTAGACAGTATGCAGGGTTTAAAGTGTCTTCCGCACATGCTCTGCGCCGCATGCTACACACAATGATCACCCAATCCCTGGCGATGCGGGGTGATGTTACGACGATGTTTTTGGATTTCTCTGGTGCCTTTGATGAAATCAATAGGCAAGCCCTTCTGAGGGTTGCTGAAATGTATCCGTTTTTATGTGGAGTTGTGCATGAAGTGGTTCATCATTACATGTCCTTCAGGCAATACGTGGTTTGTGCCCTGGGCCTATCAGAGTCGTATTGTCAAGTGGAGGGTGTCCTTCAAGGGGGGGGTTTAGATCCACTTTTTTACATACTTGCAGTTAATTTGATACATCTTGCCATGCGTCAACTGGGGGTTGGGGTTCCGGTATGTGTTCCCCCCTCGGTAGAAATGATTGCTTCTCTGGGCTATGTTGACGACACAATGGGGTTTTCTAGCATAGACGACAGACAGCGAGTGGCCGACCACCTTCGTGTTATTATTGACTGTGTCGGACAACGCAACAATAGCTCCAAAATGAACATTCAAGTACTTCAGGTCAAGCAAGGTTCGGTCTGCAGTGTCAGCAAATCGGTCGTCTCCGACGACAAGTCAGTGTGGTCCACCAGTAGGCACCAACACATAAAATTCCTGGGGGGAAACGCTAATATTCTAGGAGGGTTCCCTACCATCAAAAAAGTCATTACACGGTGGTCTCGAACGGGCAACAACAGGCTGCGAGGGTGGCCCGTGTCGGTGGGTGTGGCACACACTGTGATAGAAGGACTTGTAGTCAACAGGCTTGTGTTTCGCTGCTGTGTGAATGTGCCAACGGATGTGCAAATCAGTTCAGTGACAGGGTCCATATGCAGAGTATACAGACCGGCCTTTGGGTTGGCTCCCAATACTCCACGTGCCTGCATAGTTTCCATTCTAGGAAGAGCTGCCCCAGATCATGACCTTTGCGTCACAGTCATCAATGAACTGTTTAAGTCTCTAAAAGGGCCCAACGCCCTGCTGGCCCAATCTGTGTGGGCACACTGGTCGAACCCGTGCGTGCATCGCTTTGACAGCGACTCTCAGCGCATTCGGTCCAGGCTCCAAAGCTTGGGCATTCAGTTTCGCAAACTCGTGTCAGGTCAAGGGGCTAAGTGGTGTGTGAAACCGCCTCGGGGGGGTGCTTTCCCTATAGTTTTGTATGTTTTTGGTGATGCAAGCGTCAAGGATTGCTGGGGGGGAGCGGCAAAAGTTGTGGACAGTCAGGGCCATGTGTGGCTGGACTGCAGTGTATCCCTCTCTGCTATTGGTCTCAGCACCAAGTTGGTGGAAGCCTCTGTTGTTGTCTCTGCGGTAATTACCATTGCCGAATTTGTCTCCTCCCATGGCGTGTGCTTAAAAGAAATCTGGGTGTGGTCTGACTGTTTGTCAGCAGTGCAGTCTCTGAAGTGCAAAGACATGATGGACAAAACTGCATCAATCATGGACAGGGTTGTCGCGCACTTTGTTTTGACGCATCTTCCGGTTCAGATGGGTTGGGTGCCAGCACAGCACGATACGGAACTTGATGATGGGATATCATCGTTCAACTCCGAAATGGACACTGAAGCGAAAGCTGGTGCGCGCGGTGAGCGTTAGGAGGTCTCAGTTCTTGATATGTGGCTAGACAGAGATTCCATTCTTCCATTCCAGGGTGACAGATTGATAGTCGACCTCAAACGACATTTGCTTAGTCAATCCGATGATGCTCTCCTCAGCGTCTCTTCCTCTTGCTCACCCACCCCTCCAGAGAGATCATGGCGCATGGTGCTACCCGAATCGGTCTCAGGGCTCAAGTGCTGGGTGCAGCTGTAGCCATTAGGAATAGAGCATTGGGGACGCATAAGGGCTTGGAGTGTGTATGCGTCCGCAGACCAGTGGGAGTGGCAACACAGAGAAGCGGAATGCTCACTGTGCTCCATGTGGTGTCACTCGGTAACACAGCATAGATTCCACGAATGCGTATTTACTAAAGTGCGGGTTCTTGCTTGGTCTGGGCATGTGTGCGAAATTCTGTGTGCTGCGGGCATTCCCTCTGACCGTATCACTCTTTGATGGGGGGGTGTTGAGATTTTGGGACATCCGGGTCTGTTCATTGTCTGGTGTCATCGTGCGAAGGGTGTTGCCATATCCGATTCCTTGATATCAATAAAGCCAGTGTGGCCCATATGGCTGGGGTTAGGCCCAATTAGGGGTATTTCGCTGGTTCTCTCCAAGTTAGGTATCAGTCAACCACGTATCCTTATATATCAAATCCTAGAGAGCGCGTATGCCATGGTTCACGGTGGGTACGATACAGATAAGTTCTACTTCTATGCCCTCCGTTTCATTCTCAGTGGACAGCAGGAATGAACTCTGGTATGCTTCTGGGGTTTCAGACGCAAGCTGCACATATGGGGAGACACACTCCCTCCAACCTGCTCTGGGTTCTTTTCTCATCTGTTCGGGGGACCGGATACGTAGGGCATGTTCTGGTGAGTTGCAGGGGGACAGTTAAGATGACGGTCTGGCACGCTAAAGTCCCCTCCGTGTGGATCAGCGAGTGCCAAGGGAACCTTCATTCTGTCGTCAGAGAGGCAATGAGGAGACGACTGGGGGGGGAGGGTGTGTATTGGTGCCTCCTGGGTGTGCTATGGCCATGGGAGGGGCTTCGCCAGGATTCGGGACTCCAGCTGTGGCATTTTATGGTGCGGACAGAGAAGTCGTGTTTGTCACTTGGGTGGGTTATTTCTGATGCCTCTCACTCCCGTGGTGCTCTCCCGCCTGTGCTGAAAGCTGTTCTGGACATGCAAATTTGGTAACCGTCTCTCTTCAAGACGTGCGAACAGGTATCAGCCAGATTCTGGGAGGCGCCCATCGACATCGGCTCCCAGCACGACTTATGGGTCATACCACTATGCCTATTCTGGGTCTAAGGGAAGCAAAGGAGGATCCATGGGTAAGCAGGGTGGCAAAGGCAAGGGGAAACACATGTACTAAGTCAATATAACACGTGCTTTCAGAAGAGTGTGGCCTGGGTCGACGGTCACATCCTTGCTAAGTCACATTCGTTCAGAGATTTGATTTGCTTTGTGTTCGGTGTGTAGGTTGTAGGGGAGGCTTGCTGTGGAACTCGGAAGGGGACTGGTCCGAACCCAGACAAAGCGGATTTTTCAAATCAAATCAAATCAAATCAAATCATGTATGTATGTATGTATGTATGTATGTATGTATGTATGTATGTATGTATGTATGTATGTATGTATGTATGTATGTATGTATGTATGTATGTATGTATGTATGTATGTATGTATGTATGTATGTATGTATGTATGTATGTATGTATGTATGTATGTATGTATGTATGTATGTATGTATGTATGTACGTAATCCTTAACCAGTTCCACATCTTCGATGCCTCACAGGGTAAAGGTAGGAAATTTCAACAATCAACGACATCAGGGTAGACAGAAGTGGTAGTCAGGGAAAGGGTTCAGGTACAGTTACAATAATAGGGGCTCCTGCTCATCTCTACAAGTAGGTAGGATACAATCAACTACAGTTTCTACTCCTTTTCAGGTTTCGACAGAATACGATGTCGGAAGGAGACTAGGAGTCAGTTGGACGCCTCCCTGCTAGCGGGGCTCAAAGGTGAATCCATCAAGCAGGACTTCATCTCCCTGGAGTTCCATCATCGGAGTATCAGGTGGTCAATGGGGTATTCAACTTGGGGTACTAACTGAGGTACTTGCATGGGTATCAAAAGGTCAAAAAGGTGGGGTACAATCAGGGTGGCGGACGGGTTCCCCTCCCAGATGTGCGTGTCTGGGCTGGGGACGGATTCATCACAGGGGTCGCTGGAGGTGGAGACGGCACCGGGGTGACCCCTGCCCCGCCGGCAGACGATGTACAGCACCGCTTGCCTCCCCCTCTGGGAGCAGCGGTACAACAATGTCGGTTTTTATTATGTAGCAACATGTCCGCCACACAATGTCGGACTTTGCAGATGAATCTCGGATATGTTTCCCCCTCCTCCCCTCTCACCCATAGGATCACGGGTCTCCTTCCTCTTCCCGCTCATCTGCGTCCACAGAGGACTGGGGCTTCAGAGTGACAGTCCCATCACGATAGAGGTCCCCCTGTCATGGGGGGACCTGGAGACTTAGACCATGTGCAGGCAGAAAAGTCCCCTTAACCCCCCACGCGCTCTTGACCTCTTCCCCGAATGAATATCCCACAATTTTTCTATTTTCTGGGGGCCGCAGGCAGCGCCACTTTGTAAAATTTTCGTTTTTATTTTCATCTGGGACCATTATTTTTTGAGTTAAAGTGTGCTGCCTGTTGGCCGGGTGCCCGGGTAGCCAGGGTTTCAGTTTCAGCCCTACAGGGGGGGGAAGAGAGGACACCTGGGCAACCAAGAGGTCTGAAAGAGCGTCGTGGGTTCTAAAAATAAAAAGCTGTAAGTTCCTCTCTGCCCTCCCCGCCAGGGCAACCCCCTCCTTGTCTGCCCCCAGGCTTCGGCTTCCACACATTTGACTGTGACACGTCAGGGAGTAGATAACAACTGGAAAAATTTTATTTTCTCGCGTGCTGCTGAACCTATTACGGACACCGGGAACAGTTTCCAGATTGCTTCTGGGTCCTCATGCAGTGATGACATAGACAGCGTCAGCCAGAAAAGTCTGTCAGCAGTCAAGGGCACGGGTTGTCACCGTGGTTTGTCTTTCATTTGCGTGACTGCCTGATGCGGTTCTTCACACCCTTGAGGAGCCTACGGGCCTATAGCGCTTGGTTTTTCCTTACTTTCATTGTTGGTCGTCAGTTGTCTGCGTCTGCCGCTAGGCTGTTGGGAGGGCAAGGTATGGAGGTATGGGACACGAATTAGGAAAGGAGGTAACTAGGAAGTGGGGGCCCTGTGTGATTGAATCATAGTCAAGCCGTTACCATTCTGATTTGTCGTGACGTGCAGATAGTGAGTATCGGCGTCCCTGAATGACAAAAGCTGACATCACTTGCAGGGTAATTCCACTCGACAATGGCAGCATCTATGACGCGCAGATAGTGAGTATCGGCGTCTGTGGAACGTGTGGGGTGTGCTAGACAGAGCGCAACTGCCTGAGGCCCAGGGGCATGTAGATAGTGAGTATCGGTGCCTGTACCAGTCCCACAGAGGTAATCTTTTTGGTTTTCTCTCCACCCCACATGTTCAGCCCCATGGCAACAATTTCTATGGAGTTTGGTCACATTCAAAAAGGGGGCACCCCTACAAAATTGCGATGGCTGCCCTCTCATGGGGACCCTGTAGAAGAACCGGTGGGCCTGTGGGTTCAACCAGACAGCGTCAGGGCCCGGATCATGACAATGTGTATTCTGGCCGGGTCCATTGACAACACTGTGTTGGATGAGGTCCTCAAACTGCGTCCCGATATCGAGACTAATACCTGGAGTTCCCTGGTGGGCAAGTTACTGGATGGTGCTGAGAAGGACATCTGCCGCCAGGTTGTCAAATCCAAGAGAGTACCGGAAAGCTTCTCAAACATCTCCTCAAAATACTCCCTTTTGGATGCCATGCTGGCCACCATTGCAAAAGTCTCAGACAGACCCATGCTTACCGAGTGGAGCACTGCACGTCTCAATGCCAAGTCCGAACTTCGCTGTATCTGGTCAGCCTTTTACAAGGAACTTTTTAGTGAATCCGACGCCCTCTCAGAAGCTCCAGATCAACCCACAGACGTAGTCCCACAGGAACAGGATTCGGAGTCCGTTGATGTCTTGGGTGCCATCTCCCTGGTCAACACCGTAGATGATCTTTCGATCAATGAGGAAGATAAACTTCAATCCTTGGTAGCTGAGATGTACAGTGAGGATGTTCCTGTTGAAGTTTTGCTGTTGGAGTGTCGGGAATCAGGAGTAATATCTTGTTGAGGTTGAAGTCAGCCACACCGGTTGAGGGCAGGTTCTGGAAGGGTGTCATGGTAGCGTTGCTCAAGTGGATGCGTCCTCTTAGGCAGGTAGAAGAGGAAGGGCATCGCCTGCAGGCCAAACTAGCTGCAGAGGCTAATAGAAAACGCAACGTTATTTCCAGTCCTTCTTCAGGTGCGGATGCGTCCAAGCCCTCTCCGTCCAAGCCAAAAAACCCCAAGAAACCGCGGGTAGAGGGAGTAGTCAGGGCACTAACGCTGGATGACACGGCTTCCACGGCACAGGGCAGTAACTCCGCTGAGCCACGTCAGGCTAGTGCCCCCATCTCTGATAATGTTACACCGCCGGTACAACAATGGCAAGCTGGGTCTGGGCTGGGTAAAGTTATTGTTGAGAAGTCGCAGTCCACCACGGATCGTTTGAAACCCATTCTGCTCACTGGGTTTGAACATACTGATGCCCTTGACTCCTTTTTGGGCTGTGAAGCTGCCTTCGGTCAGTTGTCTCTCGACTACATAGTCTATCGGGACATGCTGTCCCAATTTGGTGAGGTTGTCATGTTTGTTCCGTCCAGCAGGCTAGATCCCATCCTGGGAGGTAAGTACCGCGACAGCTTGCGCATCAGAGCATCCAGGGACCCATTGGGCCGCTCAGACCTCATTGAGGTGAAGGAATTACAACTGGTCGAAGGACTGCGAAAAATTGGCTCTCATATTCCTCAGCCTGCGCCTGCCAAAGAGGCTCCTGTGAGTACACCTGTTTCAGGTCTGTTTCTCTCGCCGTCAAAAATGCAATCCCCGGTGTGGTGTCTGTTTCCGCCCTTCTCCCCCTCTCATGCCTTCATATCCATGTGGGGTTGGGGCTTTCAACGAGAGTTAGGGGGGATCCTTAGATTCCATTCTCCCCCGCCTGGAATGCCTGATGAACTCAGGGAGGTTGTGTCTGCTCACGCTATCTGGGGTCTGTCCAGAGTTTACGATGCCGGAGTAAAATCCACCGTGATAGGAGAGGATGACGACTCGCCGGAACACTGGGTCTCAGCTAAGGAGTGTGTAGAACTAGCAGTGAAACACAGAGATCATAGGTTCTACGACGTGCCTGAATGGGCGGCTGAGGAGTTTTCCAAACGCAAAACGCTTACCAAGGTCAACAAAGTGCGTAAGAAGCTAAAAACGGGGGACTACTCTCAAGTGTCCTCAATTGCCCTTGGCCTTGATGCATCGTGGGGTCGGTTGACCAGTGACGGGGTTCCCCCTCCTACTGTTGAGCACAGTGATGCTGAACACCATCGGGTATTGATATGTGGTGATCGGAAAGTGTCAGTTTGCCGCATCATGAGTCCCCAATGGACAGGCTTCACTAAGAAGGTAGAAACGCTAGGGTCCAGACACGTGGCTTTGCTCGGTGTTCCCTCATCACCCGCGGATGCTACCCTCGTAAGGTCAGCAACCATGGCGTGTGGCGATACTAAATTTCACATGTGTACCAATGCAGTTGTTTTGGGCAGGATGGGCCTGTTGGCGGCTCCAGTCCCTGTAAATTTTGTTGAACCGGAGTGTGTTCTTCCCCTTTGGGTTGTGGTCATTTCTTTACAATGGGGAAGATAGCACCAAGTGCTAGTCAAGTAAGGAAAGGCAGTGGCAAGACACCGCAAGGAGATTGTGGATGACACCACTGGGTGGTGGCAGGATGTATGCGGAGTAACTGAGTGGGATCCTCTGTCTCGGGGATGACGGACAGAAAAAGTTCTGTGTTGATGCGTCCCGCATGAATGTGTCATGATGTTACATGTCTGGCTCAATTGGACCCCCCCTCAGTGGTCGTTGCAGTACTACGAAGTGCAAGCGTGGAGCTCCATTCCTATTCCTGAGTCTGCCACCCTTGTTGCCTTGCCGTGGGGCTGCCTGTCTGCTAATGTTCAAGGGTTAAATAGGTAGTTGAAATACGCAGGCCCAAGTGGGATGAAGTGCTTGAGATGTGTGTCACCTCAGATGCCAGGGTGCTGTTCATTCAAGAAACCTGGGGCTCAGTGAAAAAACTAGACATGCACCACATTGATGGCTTTTGGCATCGCTCCTCTGCTCACTGCGATGTTGGTAAAGGCCTAGAAGTCTCGGTTTTGTCATCCTGGGCACAGTTCAAAACTGTTCTTCTGGATACTGATCACTCTTTTCTTGTGGTGGTTCACAATGGCTGGGGTTTGGGGGTCCGGGGTAGCGTCCACATGGCGCACAGGTCGAACGAACTGTTATACAATCAACAGCTAGTGCATCTGATTTTCGGTCTCCAATAGCTACCGGTGTCGTGGCTCATCGTGGGGGGTGACTGGAATAGGGACATCCGCACGCATAAATTGTCAGTTGCCCTTATTAAGTTTCTGGGTGCCAGAGTCGCGTTCATGCAGGGGAGGGTTCATCTTCCCAAGGACTTTTGCATTCTAAAAGGGGTCTCTGGGCAATCGTGCGGTATGTGGCTGAGAGAGGTTGGCGACCACCCAGCTGTTTGGATTCAAGGGTGTCAGACAGCAAAGGCAGGAGCCACAGGATCTTTGATGCGCCCAGTTGAACCTCGCAATTGGGACCATGACAGCACAGTGATTTTTTCCAATCTCATGCAAGCCATGAGTCTCGGCATCTGTGACGCGTCTAGCTGGCTGCAGGCCTATAGAGAGTGTATCACAGTAGTCAACCATGTGGTGAGTAGTCCTAAATCTGAAGAGGTCCACACGGAGCTGAAATCAGTAGTTGTGTCTCTCAAGGCCATTACAGGCGGCCAGGGCTGGAGAGTGCAGCGCTCCCTAGAGTTCAGATTGTCCTCCAAATACTGGTCTACGGCGATTAGTGACTGGAAAGCTGTGTCAGGAACAGGTCTCACGGGGCAAACCATGAAGGTGCTGAAGTTACAAGCAGCAAACCCGTTCATTGCGTTACATGAGGTAACGGCCACATCCTCTCAATCTCTGGTGACGAGTAGGGACATCCTGCAGGTGTTGCCCAGGGAGTGTGTTCTGAAATACCCTGTGCGTTCCACTATTGTTCCTCTTGAGTGGGTTCAGTCTGTCATGCGCCACAGGTATGTGGTGCACCTCACCCCTGTTGCAATAGAGGCCCGCAGGTACCTGATTCTCTCACAAGTGATGCAGGTCTCAGTAGAGTCCCTGTTGCGTATCCGGCACAAACTGACCAGTGCGACGGCAGGGGTTGATGGTTTTATACCAAATCTAGTGAAATGGATGGGGCTGGCGTCCCTCTTCCGAGTGACTCAGATTCTCAGACTTCCCTTTGGTCAGTGGCCTTTGGAGGTTTTCTCGGCTATACACCTTACCCTGAAAAAATCTGCGGGTGACAATGTCAATGTCAATACTAGGCCTATTAAACTTCTCTCCGCCCTGTTTCGCATACAGGCTAAACTGTATGCCCCTTTGATTCGGCTGGCCACAGCACCAACTGAGTCTGGTGGTAGACAGTATGCAGGGTTTAAAGGGTCTTCCGCACATGGTCTGCGCGGCATGGTACACACAGTGATCACCCAATCCTTGGCGGTGCGGGGCGATGTTACGACGATGTTTTTGGATTTCTCTGGTGCCTTTGATGAAATCAACAGGCAAGCCATTCTGAGGGTTGCTGAAATGTATCCGTTTTTACGTGGAGTAGTGCATGAAGTGGTTCATCATTACTTGTCCTTCAGGCAATATGTGGTTTCTGCCCTGGGCCTATCAGAGTCGTATTGTCAAGTGGAGGGTGTCCTTCAAGGGGGGGGTTTAGATCCACTTTTTTACATACTTGCAGTTAATTTGATACATCTTGCCATGCGTCAACTAGGGGTTGGGGTTCCGGTATGTGTTCCCCCCTCGGTAGAAATGATTGCTTCTCTGGGCTATGTTGACGACACAGTGGGGTTTTCTAGCATAGACGACAGGCAGCGAGTGGCCGACCACCTTCGTGTTATTATTGACCGTGTAGGACAACGCAACAATAGCTCCAAAATGAACATTCAAGTACTTCAGGTCAAGCAAGGCTCAGCCTGCAGTGTCAGCAAATCGGTCGTTTGGGACGACAAGCCAGTGTGGTCCACCAACAGGCACCAACACATAAAATTCCTGGGGGGAAACGCTAATATTCTAGGAGGGTTCCCTACCATCAAAAAAGTCATTACACGGTGGTCTCGAACGGGCATCAGCAGGCTGCGAGGGTCGCCCGTGTCGGTGGGTGTGGCACACACTGTGATAGAAGGACTTGTAGTCAACAGGCTTGTGTTTCGCTGCTGTGTGAATGTGCCAACGGTTTTGCAAATCAGTTCAGTGACAGGGTCCATATGCAAGGTGTAGAGGCTGGTCTTTGGGTTGGCTCCCAATACTCCACGTGCCTGCATAGTTTCCATTCTAGGAAGAGCTGCCCCAGATCATGTCCTTTGGGTCACAGTCATCAATGAACTGTTTAAGTCTCTAAATGGGCCCAACGCCCTGCTGGCCCAATCTGTGTGGGCACACTGGTCGAACCCGTGCCTGCACCGCTTTGACAGCGACTCTCAACGCATTCAGTCCAGGCTCCAAAGCTTGGGCATTCAGTTTCGCAAACTCGTGTCAGGTCAAGGGGCTAAGTGGTGTGTGAAACCGCCTCGGGGGGGTGCTCTCCCTACGGTTTTCTCTATGTTTTTGGTGATGCAAGCGTCAAGGATTGCTGGAGGGGAGCGGCAAAAGTTGTGGACGGTCAGGGTCATGTGTGGCTGGACTACAGTGTATCCCTCTCTGCTATTGGTCTCAGCACCAAGTTGGTAGAAGCCTCTGTTGTTGTCTCTGCGGTAGTTGCCATTGCCGAATTTGTCTCCTCCCATGGTGTGTGCTTAAAAGAAATGTGGGTGTGGTCTGACTGTTTATCAGCTGTGCAGTCTCTGCAGTCCAAAGACATGGCCGACAAAACTGCATCAATCATGGACAGGGTTGTCGCGCACTTTGTCTTAACGCATCTTCCAGTTCAGATGGGTTGGGTGCCAGCACAGCACGATACGGAACTAGATGACTGGATATCATCGTTCAACCCCGAAATGGACTCTGAAGCGAAAGCTGGTGCGCGCGGTGAGCGTCAAGAGGTCTAAGTTCTTGATGTATGGCTGGACAGAGATTCCATTCTTCCATTCCAGGGTGACAGATTGATAGTCCACCTCAAACGACATCTGCTTAGTCAATCTGATGATGTTTTCCTCAGCGTCTCTTCCTCTTGCTCACCCACCCCTCCGGAGAGATCATGGCGCATGGTGCTACCCGAATCGGTCTCACGGCTCAAGTGCTGGGTGCAGCTGCAGCCATTAGGAATAGAGCATTGGGGACACATAAGGGGTTGGAGTGTGTATGCGTCCGCACACCAGTGGGAGTGGCAACACAGAGAAGCGGAATGCTCACTATGCTCCATGTGGTGTCACTCGGTAACACAACATAGATTCCACGAATGCTTATCTACCAAAGTGCGGGTTCTTGCTAGGTCTGGACATGTCTGCGAAATTTTGTGTGCTGCGGGCATTCCCTCTGACCGTATCACTCTTCGATGGGGGGGTGTTGAGATTTTGGGACATCCGGGTCTGTTCATTGTCTGGTGTCATCTTGCGAAGGGAGCTGCCATATCTGATTCCTCGAAATCAGTGAAGCCAGTGTGGCCCATATGGCTGGGGTTAGGCCCAATTAGGGGTATTGCGCTTGTTCTCTCCAAATTAGGTGTCAGTCAACCACATATCCTCATTTATCAAGTCCTAGAGAGCGCGTATGCCATGTACACGGTGGGTACGATACAGATAATGTCCGGCTTCCGTGCCCTCTGTTCCATTCTCAGTGGACTGCAGGAATGAACTCGGGTGTGCTGCTAGGGTTTCAGACGCAAGCTGCACATCTGGGCAATCACACTCCCTCCAACCTGCTCTGGGTTCTTTTCTCGTCTGTTCGGGGGACAGGATACGTAGGGCATGTTCTGGTGCGTTGCAAGGGGACAGTTAAGATGATGGTCTGGCACGCTAAAGTCCCCTCCGTATGGATCAGCGAATGCCAAGGAAACCTTCATTCTGTCGTCAGAGAGGCAATGAGGAGAAGACTTGGGGGGGAGGGTGTGTATTGGTGCCTCCTGGGTGTGCAATGGCCATGGGAGGGGCTTCGCCAGGATTCGGGACTCCAGCTATGGCATTTTATGGTGCGGACAAAGCAGTCGTGTCTGTCACTGGGGTGGGTTATTTCTGATGCCTCTCACTCCCGTGGTGTTCCCCCGCCTGTGCTGAAACCTGTTCTAGACATGCAAATTTGGTAACCGTCTCTCTTCAAGACGTGCGAACAGGTATCAGCCAGATTCTGGGAGGCACAGATCGACATCGGCTCCAAGCACGACTTATGAGTCTTACCACTATGCCTATTTTGGGTCCAAGGGAAGCAAAGGAGGATCCATGGGTAAGCAGGGTGGCAAAGGCAAGGGGAAACACATGTACTAAGTCGATATAACACGTGCTTTCAGAAGAGTGTGGCCTGGGTCGACTGTCACATCCTTGCTAAGTCACATTCGTTCAGAGATTTGATTTGCTTTGTGTTCGGTGTGTAGGTTGTAGGGGAGGCTTGCTGTGGAACTCGGAAGGGGACTGGTCCGAACCCAGACAAAGCGGATTTTTCAAATCAAATCAAATCAAATCATGTATGTACGTAGGTAGGTAGGTAGGTAGGTAGGTAGGTATGTAGGTATGTATGTATGTATGTATGTATGTATGTATGTATGTATGTATGTATGTATGTATGTATGTATGTATGCATGTATGTATGTATGTATGTATGTATGTATGTTGAGGGCTATTTTTTTTCGATGTATTACAGGAACTTTTGATGGATCCCCCCCGGCGACCAGGCGCCGTGGGGGGTACAGAGAAACCCTGGCCGGGGGGCGACCGGGGCCTGCCAAGGCCGCGGCCCCCGTGGCATTTGACTCGGCACCCGCGGCACCAACTCCTGCGGGGGCATTGCAGCGGAGGGCGGCCGTAGCGTGGTGCCGCTCTAACGGCATATGAGATTCAAAGTTGATGTTAGTGGGCCCAGGTGCGTGCCATGTAACGTGCGTGCAACGTGCCTGCATCATGTTGTTCACAAGAGGAGGGTAAGGCGGCCAAGCAACGGGCGGGAGCCGGGAGAACCGAGGGTCCCAAGGGGCACAAACGATGAATGAGGGCGAAGAGAGGGAGTGGGGATGCCAAGCACAATGCTCTGCACCGTGCGCGTACAAGGGGAGGGGGAAGGAGGGGAAACAAAGCCAGAACACGAGGGCGGCCTAGGGTCACCGAGGATGCTAGTGGGCCCAAGTGCGTGCTATGTAACGTGCGTGCAACGTACCTGCATCATGTCCTGTACAAGGGGAAGGTAAGGCAGCCAAGCAACGGGCGAGAGCCGGGAAAACCGAGGGTCCCAAGGGGCACAAACGACGAACAAGGGCGAAGAGAGGGAGTGGGGATGCCAAGCACAATGCTCTGCACCGTGCGCGTACAAGGGGAGGGAGCTGGAGGGGAAACAAAGCCGGAACATGAGGGCGAGCAAGGGCGAGCAAGGGCAAGATGAGAGCAAAGGGTGCCCAGCACCTTGTAGTGTACCGTGCGCAGGGGAGGGCACGCACAGGGAGCGAGGGAGGGAACAAGGGCCAAAGAGGGGCGAGCCACGCATCGTGTCGTGTATCGTGCGCGCCGAGGAAAGGTGAGTGTCGTGCATCATGCTCAGAGGGCGGAGGCGCACAGGGAGTAGGGGTAGGGCAGAGCACGAGGGGAAAGGAAGGGACAGAGCGAGCCAAAGAGGGGAGAGAAGCAGAGGGGACGAGACAGGGGCACAGAGGGGTCAGAGGGCAAACGTCAGAGGGGCCGCGGAGCCGAGAGGGTTGCAGTGCACCGTGCGCGCAACGGCAAGAGGGACCGGGGCACGGGGAAGAGAGGGTGCCCTGCACATTGTTGTGTAACGTGCGCGTGAGAGGGAGAGCGAACAGAGAGGGGCCAAAGGGTAAGCACAGGGCAGGCGACAAGGGAAAAGAGAGAGAGAGGGAGCAGGGGAGCAAGCAGTAGTGCAGCGTGGCGTGTAACTTGCGCACTGTGACGCTGTGGGGAACCGACGAATATTGGGGGAGCCCCAGGTGCGGGCTCATGCACGTGGAGAGCCGGCACTCGGTGAAAGGATGCCAAGGCGGCGTCCCGCGAGCGGCGGGGCAGCAGGCATGGGCCGGATAGAGGCGGAGACGAGATGACCAACCCCCGGAAAGGGGAAAGAGCCTTGTACAGTGCCGTGCAACGTGCCAGGGAAGGAGCGGGACGGAGGGGGAAAAAGAGGGACAACAGGAAGAACAGGCAAACAGGCGAGAGAGAGCACGGAGTGAAGTGCAAAGACGGCCAAAGAAGGGAGGGGACCAGCGGGGGCCCGCAGAAGGCGAGGAAGCAAACGGGAGGTGAGGACGGGAAGAGAGAGGGGAAGTGGGCTTGCCGCGCAGGGTGTCGTGCAACTTGCTCGTCATGATCATGCATACATGAATATCCGTACATGCAACTGACCTATGCAGCAGAAGTGGCTAGCAGGACCGGCAGAGGCAGTTGGTGACATGACCCAACAGCGCCATCCGTTGGGCCAGTGGGAGGACATGTGGTTGGGCGCGCAGAGGGGGCGGGCGCCAATGGCGCCATCCGCTGGACCCCCTGCGGAGGATGAAGCCTCGACCATCGGGACGGCGCGCAGAGGGGATGGGCACCAACGGCGCCATCCGGTGGGCCCCCTGCGGCATTGACTATGCAGACTAGCTAGGTGGCCAGGGGATGCCACAATAAATCCCCCATCAGTCACTCTGCGCCACTGCCATCGTACCTCAGGGGCCTCCATCGCGCTGGGGGGTGGCAGTGGCCCGGAGGGCGAGAGCGCAGCCGCCACTTCCCACAGACTGATACCACGGCACCGGTATCAGGATGTGTTGAAGTGGGCGCACAGGCACTAGGGACAGGATGGGTGGTTAGCCCCCCCCCCCCGGGCTGTTTGGTGCCGAGACAGGGGCCCTCCCGTCGACAAGGGCGGCGGATGGCACAAGAAGCCTACGAGGCGTACGGTAAGTCCTCCCCGCTGCCCGCACCTCATCATCATCCGTCTCCACCCGGGTATGTACCTCCTCCAGTAAGTAAGGCACAGGAGGGAGTAGGCACGGGACACTAAAGACATGAGCGAGACCGGGCGACTACCGCCAAGTGGACAGGAAACCATTCCAGCAGCCAGCGAAAATTGTGGTTTCTGTGTGTTGATGGATTGTGCTTGCATTGTGCGTGCATCATGCTTGCTACCAGCGGCGGGGACACGGGGCACGAAGGGCACCGGAGGGAGCCAAGAAGCGACCCCCCCCAAGGCGAGCACGAGGGGAACCGCGGCAAGCGGGGCGGCCAAGAAGGGCGGAACGAACAGAAAGGGAGCAGCCCCCCCCCCCCCCGCGCGGACAAGTGCCGCGCCACATGCTCGCATCGTGCCCGCAACGTGCATGCCCCGGAGGAAAGGACACCACTCCAGATGCCAGTAGCCAGCAAAAATAGCGGTTACAATGTGGTGATGGAATGTGCTTGCATTGTGCGTGCATCATGCTTGCCACCAGCGGCGGGGACACGGGGCACGAAGGGCACCGGAGGGAGCCAAAAAGCAACCCCCGCCCCCCCAATAGAGCAAGCACGAGGGGAACCGCGGCGACCGGGGCGGCCAAGAAGGGCAAGGCGAACAGAGAGGGAGCAGCCCCCCCCCCGCGGACAAGTGCTGCGCAACGTGCTTGCATCGTGCCCGCAACGTGCATGCCCCGGAGGAAAGGACATCACGAGCGCCCCCCCCCCCCCCCCCACCCCCTCAGGAAGGGGACGAGGGCGGCAAGGCGACGAAAAAGAGAGGCAGGAGAAGTGGGGGGGGGGGGGGCACAGGGGCGAACACAGGGCCGGAGAGAGTGACAGGCGGCAAGCGGTGCGGGCAAAAGGCACGCATGAGCGACCCCAACTTGAAACCAGCCCAGAAACTGACATGCAAAGTGCTAGAGCGGGGAAGAGCGGAGGGAGAGAGCGGGGGACAAGCAGGACACGGCAGCAGCCCAGGAGAGCCGAAAGGAGCGCGGGAAGGGGGAAAAACAAGGGTAGTGAGCGGAGGGGCAGGGACCAACGCAGCGGAAGGGGGGGGTAGGGACGAAAGGGGCCCACAGGGGACGCTGGCAAGGGAGCCAGCCTGAGGGGTTTGGCCCCCCCCCCCCCCGGTGACCGTATCGGCCCCACGTGAGCACAAGCAATAAGGTGGGATACGCCCGGGACCTTTGGTCAGCGGCCCGAGGTGGCACCGGCCTGGGGGGGTGGCCAATGGGCCTGACCAGGAGCACTCCCCACGGCACGTACTGCGGTTCGTGTCCGGTGAGGGGCTGCGGGTAGGGCACACCGTCCATCGGGGCAGGCAAGAGATACGCCTGTCCCGCAAGGACTCCCCTGCGACCCAGAAACCCAATCGATGGACACACTGTGCCATTTGGTGTCGGGCACCGGTAATGGTCTGGGCACTGTGGCGGTGTCGACTCGCCTTGACTTCGCCGCTTGACACACATCGCAACTTAGGATGTATCGCTCGACGTAATGTCGGAGGTGCGAACAAACGTAGTGTGGTAGAACTGACCAGTTGGCGTATCGACTCGCCACCATGGCGTGTCAGCAATCGAAACTCGTCGAACAACGATGATGGCACTGACGTCATCGACTCCAGGGCCAAGGGCATATCGGTCAATGACCTCAAGCATGTCGGTTCGAGAAGCTTCTTCTTGCAGTCGACCGAGGTGTTGATGTACATACTGACCATCAGCGAGGGCACTCTGCAGAGCGAATCAAACCGCTTCTGCAGTCACAAGGCTCGAAGCCGTGTCGACAATCACCTTCATTTGCGCCAGGTGTTGGTGCTGGCACGGACATTTTGGCGTAGGACTTCCACCAACTCGCCTCGTTCTTGTAGCATCAAGCGCACTCTAGATCTTTCTTCCGAATACATGATGTCTCTCTTGAATTCATGTTGCACAGACCCGGCTTGTTCGGAGCTGTGGATGGAACGTATCTCCGGTAGGTCCAGGGATGTTCGAATGGAGGAGCTACAGGTCGTATGCGTCTGTGGGGCTCCAGCAATCGATCTGGATCCACGCATGAGTCTTCGAGGACTTCACGCTGCAAAGAGGTGAGGTTACTCAGGGTGGAGTTGAAGAAACTCAAGGTCCACAGGATCCTCCTCTAGAGCTTTGCTCGACTCCCAAGACCATTTGTCGTCATCCCATTCACAACGGTACAGGAACTTGCGGCGCTTTTTAGATCCCACTCGACGTCTAGCCAGGATCTTGACAAGTCGAGGAGATTCTCCGGTTTTGACAGGGGGCATCGGGAACTCCCACACTGGCTGTCCCTCTCGATGGATGTAGGGCTTTATGCTGTCTCGATTGAAAACTCACAACCCATCGAAGGGGGCAGGGATGTCAAGTTTAACATTCTCGCCCTTGTTCAGTACCTCGAGAACTTTGTAACGGCTGCACCACACAACATCGAGTTTCCCTTTATGTCGATATTCCGGTACCAACACCCACCATCGTTCACCCACTTCAGGCACTCAAACGTGTCGGTCCATTTGCAGGACCACATGCATCTGGCGCCGACGGTTCTCGGCAAGCATTGCACGCACAGAATCGAAGGTACGTTCCGCTCGTTGCATGTAATCACTCACGGTCGATGGGTCATGTGCATGAGAAGTCATTCGGGGAAAATCCAATGGAGAATGGGGTGTTCGTCCCTCATCTATCTTGAACGGGGATAGCCGAAGGCTATTGGACGTCAGGTTGTCAAACTGAATCTCGGCGAACAATAGGCGGACATCCCACTCGTTGTTAGCAAAGATGGTGTGTGTACGCAGGCGCTGGAGGATCGAGTGGTTGCTGCGCTCCGCTAAGCCATTGCCTGGAGGACGGTTGGCTACCGTTTGGTGCATCTCGATCTTGAAACGCTGAGCCAACTCCTTCCACGCTTGGGACTCGAACAGCTTGTCTCGATCGGAAACAATTTGTCGAGGGCATCCTTTCAGTCGAACCACTTCACGCAGGAACACATAGATAAGGTCGTCGGTTGTCATATCCTTGCGACAAGGGATGAACATTCCACGCTTGGAGAATCGGTCGACAACAGTCATGATGGCGTCATGGCCCCTTGTGGTCGGCGGCAATCCTGTGTAGGGAACGGCCTGAGTACCTGGCTACGACGCAGGTCCATTTGTACGGAGCGGGTACAAATGGACGGCCCGTACAACAGCGTTACACCCTGACGGGGAGTGCAAGCATCGGCCCCCCCATGGGGAAACTCCGGGGGATGGGACCCGAGCCAACGTCAGGCACCCCCCCCCACCCACCCAACCACACCACACACCCACCATAGCCCGAGAAGTCCCGAGGCGGGCACCAGGGGGGCAGCACCAAAGACAACGGAGCTAGAGAGGGGAGGGGGGGGAGCACGTAAGGGGACAGGAGAAAGCAACAGTGTTGTGCAACGTGTCGTGCGACATGCAGCCAGCGGGACGCGGGATGGGCCACCCCGTGTCAACCAGTTCACCGGTGTCCATTGCTCGCACAGTCTTTGATAGCTAAATGTCGCTTCCTGTCCCCACCAATCCCGTGGAGTTGTCGGCCTTCCGGCGACGTGCCTGGCGTCTGGTAGACACGGTGTCTGATCTCGTCAGACACGGGCCGCACACATATGCGGCATTCCAGGCGCGCGTGGACGCCGATCGTCCGCCCAGGGACTACGGATGGGACCATTTCTTCGACATCTGCTTGCGGAAGGTGTTGGCTAATGATCCCCCCCCGTACAATGCGCCTGACATTCAGGCGAAGTTCGCAGCAGGCATGGTGCCATTCGGGGTACACTTGCTCAACTGACTACTCTCACGTCTACAAGATGATCTCGGACAGCTCGAGGACGCGCAGCGCGGGCACCCCCGATGGGGCCGGTGGCGGGTTGGCCGGGGTATGCGGCGCCGGACGCACACCAATTACCGATGCCTCCAGCCCGAGGCCTCGTGCCCCTGCTATTCCCGTCTTTTGGGGCCCACCACCACCATCAACTCCATCACCATCACCTCTTCCACCACTCCTTGGGGTTCCCCCTGATGCAGCATCACTTCCCACACCAACAAGTACACCCGAACGCTTTGCCACAGCTCCCCATCCACCATCCACCATCACCATCACCATCACCATCACCATCCACGCCAGCATGTGGCATATCCACATCCCTTGCAACAACCGCAGCATGCGTTCGCTCAGCCGCCGCAACATGCGGTGACGGTTCCCCCCACAGCGCAAGTGGGGGATCCGACGGTGGCTGCTCCCGGTGCGCAGGCGACATCCGCGCCCCCGTCAGTTCCTGTACCGGGGCTTGGCCTCCAGCAGCCGGGGGAGTCATACGGAGAGGCGCACCGCGTACCCCAAAGTGCGGCGCGGGGGACGACTCCCGTTGGGACGCCGGGGCCGCAGACGACCGAGCCACCCCTGGCGGTGCCCCTGGCGGGACCTACTGCCATGGGACCTCTACCGCAGGCGACCCCGGCACCGGAGCCGGCCTTGCCACAAGGGGCTCCTCCTGTGGTGCCGGGAGGGCCCATGCCGGTAACGGATGGTCCGCCCCCTGCGCACGGGGTGCAGGACCCGCACCCCATGGGGGGGCTTACAGCGGAGGTGCAAGCGGCGCATGCGACGCAGGAAGCAACCGCTGCCCGCCCGCGAGACTTCAGCGTTCTACTCGCGCAGGCTTTGGACGCGTACCGACGAGAAGCCGCGGGAGGCGAGGGAGCCGCGCAGGCGGCACGGGGAGTGAGTCTGACGTTGGCGAGTTGATCGCGCAAGCACTCGCAGCTGTCACCCCGAGGACGAAGGGGGCCAACGAGGAGCCGTCGGAGGGGGCTAACTCGGGGGGACAGGGTACGGAGCGGGGAGTATAGGAGACACAAGCAAGGGCGACGGACAGTGGGGCCGTGGAGCCAAGCGGGGAGCGTGCCAAGGTTGAGGGAGTGGAGGAGTGGATGTGGGAGTGGCGAAAATGGCGCCAGGTGGCACGCGGTGAGCCGCGTCCGGCCGGGCTGGTGTATAGCATGGACCTCCATGCGGGCACTGGCTGTGCCCGACTGCCCGACAACCTGCGGGCATGGCTGGACGCGGTGGAGGCAGCGAGGGGCGGGGGCGCTGACGAGCGGCCTCTGGCGCCCTTTCCCCCGCGACTGGATACGCCACCAGCGGTGATTGCGGCTGGGGACGAGGAGGAGGAAGAGCAAGAGGCGGAGAACAAGGGGGGCGAAGAGGCGTACGGGCCCGGCGAGTGGGCGCTAGCCCTCATGTACGAGGACGACGCCGGGCCCGGCGTGTACGCCGGCATGGACGTGGACCCGGCGAATGCGCCGCTGCTGCCCATGCCCAATGCGGTCCCGCCCCCTTCCTTGGGGAGCTGTGAGTAGCGACACCGCAGGTTCCATGCGGCCGAAGGTGCCCACAGACACCGCCTCACGGGCACGGGGAGGCGGCAGGCGGGGATGCTGGCAGGCGCTCCTGAGCGCTACGAGTTCCAGCGCCCAGGGCAGGTCTCTCAGGAGAAGGGCCTGGTGGCCGAGTCCCCGGACAACGGCCAGGTCCGCCGCATCCAATTGGGGGATGCGGCGGTCCTGGATCACCACCCCGGTGATGTCCGGGCGGCCGAGCCGCAGGAAGGTCTCCCCCTGTCGGTGCGCCTGTCACTGGGGCGCTTGCTCGACGAGGCGGGGCTGGAGGATGTGCTTCCGGATAGCGGCCTATACGTGGCCCTGTGGCGGGGTGGGGGTGACGCTTGGCGTCGGGAGCAGGCCGTGAGGCCCCTCACGCCCCAGGCGCCGGGGTCCCATGCTCTCCTGGTGGCGATGCACCCCGAGGGCGCGGAGGTCATGTTCGGCGCGGACCGCCTGCTGCTCGCCGGTGATGGCGTGGTCCTCGTCCCCACTTCCAGCAGCTACCTCCTTGAGAGTTGCGGCAGCGACCCCAGGCTGCTGTTGGTGGTGAGCACGCTCCTCGACTTGGGCGCAGGCCCTCAAGGGCCCGAGCCGCATGCGGTCCCGGTGGGGGGAGATGAGGCGGCGGGCCGTGACGGTGACGAGGCAGGGGAGGAGCAGCCCGCGGAGGAGGAGCAGCAACAGGACTAGCCGGAAGCGACTAAGGAGGTGGACGTGCAAGCTAATGTGGCGGCGGCCCTTACGAGGATCATGGCTGCGGCAGGCCCGCCACCGGCGACAAAGGCGTTGGAATAGGAGGACCAACGCAGGGTGAGTGACGGGGCACAGGACGCCATGGAGGAGGAAGAGGAGCTTGAGATCGTGGGATTGAAGGAGGCGCATGAGGTGGGGCCACAAGACGGAGGGTGGCGGACAAGGCTGGGCCGAAGACGGGGGAGGTGGAAACCTGCAGGCACTGGGCCAAGGGGTGGTGCATGCGGGCAGACGCCTGCCGATACGCCCACCCCCAACCGCCGGTGCCGCAGGGAGTACCCCAGGATCTGCTTCTGATCCTCCACGCCATGGCCCGTGTGGGGGCCCTCAGCCTGACCCGTGCCCAGAGCCACCGAACGCTGATGCGTGAAGTGGTGGAAAAGGCACAAGGGGGGGGGGCTCCCGGCGGTGGGGTACTCGGTGGCGTGCGAGGGCCGGACCGAGTGGGCGGTTGCACTGCCGTGTGGCATGGCGGCCCTGCTCACCGCGTTCCCGGTGGTCTTGTGGAGGGACATGGTTGCCATCCAGGAGGCCACCCTGGGATGGGTGTGCACGTGGCACACACATCCTGCCGGCATGGACTTGGCAGGCTAAAGCACTCGTGACGTACTTGTCCTGGCCGTTGCCAACGGCGCCTGGTACATGGGCGCAATGGTGGGATAGAGCGCTCCGCTAGGCGAGGGATGGCAGTGCTGTGGCGGCCTGCCCTAACCTCCCGCGCGAGCCTGTCTCCGTCTAGCCGTGGATTGTCTCCCTGCACCTTCCCACGGTGGCGGCCCGGCTTGCAGCCACGGACCCGGGGGTCGTGCTGCTAGGGGATCGAGAGGGGCTAGGGCTGCGCCTGGGGTAGGTACTAGAGGTTCGCACTGCCCGCCTCCCCAGTCGTGTGGAAAGGGACATCCTGGAGGGGCTCCAGTTCACGCGGGCTGACGGAGCTGATGTGTGGACCGCCGTCCATCGCCAACTCCCAGACGCATGGCCCCAGGCGTTCCGGCCCCCTGGCCAGGAGCGTCTGGTAGGAGTGGAATGGCGCGTATGGGCCGCCAACAGCCCATGCCCGCTGGTGGTGGTCCTGCCCAGGAAGACAAGCCACCCTAGCTGGGAAACCGTGGCGGTCTTGTGGGGATGGGTAGCAGTCCGTGGGACCGGTGGCCACGTCTTCATTGCCCCGCGGGGCATGGTGATCCAGACGGACGGGGGGATGGCGTTGCAGCTCACGGCGGAGCCCCTGACCACGCATGTGGTTGTGGCTGTCCTCCAATGGGGAGCCGACAAGCCTCAGCCTTGGCGCGATCCGATCGCTCGCGCCGTCTGAAGCGACCTGCCGATCCTTAGGGCCGCCGTCTGGTCAGGAGGAGCAGGGCGGCATCTTCCGGGCGCACTCCCCTGGCTGCGGGATTGCGGAGACGCCTCTCCCCCGCCAGCCGAGATGCGGGGCGCCTTGGAAGGCTTGTACGCTGCCGGGAGCAAGCCCGGGCCCAGGCACCACTTCCCGGTGGCCGCGGACCATGGGGTGGAGCTCAGCGACGACGTGGTTGCGCTGGCTGCCGACGTGGCGCAGTGCCTGGCCCCCCACGCCGTGATGCTCCCGAGGGAGGGGTGGGAGGGCCAGCGGCACGACCAAACCCCGGCTGCCCTCCTGATTGCGAGGTACGTCGAGTTGGGCGGCTCGGAGGCGGTGTACCTCGACCAGTCGGAAACGCCGAGCATGCGGCACTGGACGGCCCACCACCTCCTGGCCCCTGACCTGCGGTTGACTGTGGACCCGCTAGACCGGCCTGTGGTGCCAGGGGCCCCGCCCCAATGGCCGCACACATGGGACATGGCGGTCCGGACGATGCGCATGGCACCCAGGAGCCACAGGGCGGAGTGGCACGGTGCAGAGCACCTGCTGGCGACGGCCGAGGCGGCACAGGTGCAGCAACCGGCCGGCAACAGCAAGGACTGTGGCGTGTGCGCCCTCATGTCCGCCCTCGGTACCCTTCTCAGGGTGCCGAGGCCGGGCAACCTCCTGTCCACGCTGGACAGGCGGTGGGTGGCAGCGGTGTTCCTCAACACGGACATGGGGCCCATTGCGTCTCTGCCGTCCCTGGGGGAGCTGCCCGTAGCGGTGCTAGATGCCCTGCCAGCGCCCCGCACGCCCTTGGACGTGGCGGACATCCCACACCACGTGGGGTTGCCCGGCGCGCGCATGCAGCATGCCCTGCTGAGTATGGCCGCGACGGATGGGGGGATGTCCATGCTAATGACAGTGTCCCTGCAGCATGTGCAGGACGCGATGTAGCAGCAACAGATGCATGCCCCCCAGCCGTGGGAGGATAGCGCCAAGCAGTGGCTGCAGGTGGAGAGCGTGCCTCCCACCCATATGGTGGGCGTGGCGGACATGGGGAGGCTGGTGGTGTTGGAAGGGGCGGAGTATTGGGCCTGTGTTTGGGTGGAAACGGGGGGACTGGAATGGGTCGTCGTCACCGCGTGCCGGCTCAGGATGCAGCAATCCTGGGGCCCGGCCTGCTACGGGGTGTTCAGCGAGTGCCTCACGGCGCTGGGCCCGGTACGCAGGGCGCACAGGTGCACGGCCGGGGACGTCCCGCAGGCACCGGCGGTCTTCGTGGAGGTGACGCGACCGACGAAGGCCCAGGGGCAGGACATCCGGCATGTGGCCCCGAGCAGCATGTGGCAAGCTGAGCATGCAGCTGTCATGTGCAGGGCGCTGCAGGGTCAGAAGGCGGCCCTCCCCAGGGCAGCGGGGGCGCATTTCTCCAGCAATAGGCCAGCAGCCTTGCTGGCAGTGCTGCACAGTGGGTCGCGGGCGTGGTGCTGGGTCGTAGTGGCACTGGAACCCCACTCCTTGGCACTGCGCCTGTACGACCGCGGGGAGGGCACGGTGCTCATGGTCCGCTCCGCCGACCTGGAGGCCCTGCACCTTGGTGCTCTGGGTGGCGACGGAGGCACGGCGCTGTACCTCCAGGGGACTGTGGTAGGCTCGGCCGCGATGTGCTTCCGCCGGCAGAGCGGAGGAGATGCCCTCCGCCTGGTCTTGGCGGAGGACATGGGGCCGTGGCTCCGGGCGTTCTCCACGTCCAGGTGGAAGGTCGAGGGCGACCGGGAGAAGTTCGCCAACACTTTGCGCCGCTGGGTGACCGAGCAGTTTCCCGTGGGGGGGATTCTGCACCTGCCGCAACCACCAGGCGTGCCACCGGTTCGGCCTGCGGCACCCCCGGCCGCCGCGGCGAAGCCGGTTCCGAAGACAGCGCCCAAGCCGCCACCCAAGAAGAGCCCCCACCTCAGTATGGCAGCTATACCAACATTCGGTACGTACTGCGGCACTTTGGCGGCGAACTGGCCACGGAGCAGCGTGGATCGAAGGTAATCAACGTCTGCCCCTCGTCACAGCTGGATGGAGCTGGTCACTGCTCGTGGAGAGCCGGCAAGCACTGCCGGCCCGCCCACCTCCACCCCAGGGACCTGCTGGACCACCTGCAGCGGGACCATGGGGCTGATCCGGCTCAACGGGTCCAGGCGATGGCCATGCTGGCCGGCGTTATGCCTGGGGGCCAAGCGGGGCCTTTCGCATCAGCCCAGGCAAGGTGCGGAACGCTCGCGATAGCCACGAGTGCCCAGCTTGCGGGGGGGCAAGGAGCGTCGCAGTCGGCGGCACAGCGTGGGGCGGATGGGTCTGCGGCGACGTCTTCTACGGGGAGCACGCGGACAAGTGCGTCGAGCAGCGGAGCCGCGGGATCGACCGCTACATCTGTCGGATCCAGGCCGACGGCGGCCATATAAGGCGGTGACCCACGGGGACAGGGGCCGTCTCGCCAGCCGCCCGCGCCGGGCGCTGGCGGTCCCCCTCTGTCCAATGATCAGGATCCAGCGGGGGACCTTAATCCAACGGCGCAGCCGTGAAGGGGTCCCGCCTTTGACACCCGGGCGGTGGTGTCCTGAAACGTCCAGGGCTCGATGCGGGGGGACGGCGTACCAGTGGCCCCGGGTATGCTCGACGGTGAGGCGGTGGCGGCGGGCATTATGAAGGCTGAGGGTGCCATCCCTGGCCTATTCCAAGAGACGGGCTGTAGGACCCCCAAGGCGTGGTGCACTCGGAGAGTCAGTGGCGTCACCATGGGTATCGTGCGGTCCTGGGGGTGGATGCCCAGGCAGCGTCGGCGGCGGCGGTGCGCGGCGGGCTCTTGATTGCCCTTCGGGCGGACGTGTTCGCCGCGGACGAAGTTCGAGACGTCGTGCTCATCCTGCCAGGCAAGGCCATGGCCCTTGATGTGGTGACCGCGGGTGGCACCCTCACGGTCATCAACGTCCGCAGCCCAGGTAGTGGTGGCAACTCCTGGGCGTCTAAGGCGTCCTTCTGGGCTGACGTGGCCATGTATGCGGCGGCCAAGAGCGCGGGAGGCACGAGGGCCGTGCTCCTCGGGGGGGACTTCAACGTGTGGATGTAGTCCCCGGGACACCCCACCACGAGGAGGTTCTAGGCCCTGTGGGAGCAGTGCGGGTTCCACAGGGTGGGCGCGGCGGCGGAGGAGGACAGGAGGCCCACGAGGGCAGGGCATCGACCGGACTCCTTCCCGCTCAACTCGCCACTCGTCCCGTGGGCGGTGCGTAAGCGCCCGCAGCTGGCGCCGGGACGCTCGCGTGCGTCGCTGGGGCCTGACCATGGCCCCGTGGTCCTCGACATCCCGCTGGCGGTGGCCGGCAAAGAGAGGGTAACCAAGATGGCCTACTCGCACGCCCAAGGCAGGCTGCATGCCATACGCCCGGACTCCCCGGGGGTTCGTGAGGCGGCGGCGGCAGTACTGCAGAAGGCCTGCGAGGATCGGACGCTGCAGGCGTGGCTCTCGTCGGACCAGGACACTGCCACCATGGGCACGTCGGAGGTGCAAGCGGTCTTCGACCTACTCTACGCCTTCCAGGATGACGTGTCCAAGGTCACGGAGGTGCGCATGCCGTCAGGCATGGACCCGCAGTAGCCGTACGGGTGGGCGGAGACGGAGGCGTCTCTGGCCCAGGTCCTCTCGGATCAGCAAGCCCTGGCCTGGCGCGCTGAGGCGCTGTGGCAACGCGACGCGGCAACGGCCGGGCTCCACTCCCAGGAAGCGGCTGCCTTGCTGCGGCACCTCCGACAGGTGGACCCCGACCTGTCCCCTGCCACGGTGGAGGACCTGCGCGCCGCATTGGACCGGCAGCTCCACCAGCTAGAGACTCGCGTGGAGGAGCTGCGGGATGTTCTCAGGAGCAACAAGCGCACGTCCATAAAGGACTATTGGCGAGGCACGGTGCTGGACCTGCAGCTCCGATGGACGGCGATACCCGGGGGCATCAACGTGGTGACCTTTGCCCCGTCAGGCCTGTGGTCCGTGCGCGTCCGAGAGTCGGAGAAGCTGCTCATGGAGGCTTCGGACGTCATCGGCGAGGTCCAGAGGTACTGGGAGGCGCTGTACGCCAAGAGGCCAGTGAACCTCCCGGCCATCGAACGGCTAGTCAAGGCCCACATCCCTCGGGGGGTGCCGGAGGAATGGAGGTCGGTGCAGGACTATACCCTGCAGGATCTCAAAGACGCCGTGAAACAGGCCGTGGCAGACGACAAGGCTCCGGGGTCCAACCGAGTCACGGCTGCCCTCATAGCGGAGCTGCCTGAGCCGGTGCAGGGGCTCCTGGTGCACGCGTACAGAGCCATCGTGCGAGGTGCCGACGTACCGGAATCCTGGCACGAGGCCATTATTTGGCTAGTGCCCAAGGGCACGGCCACAGGCAACCTAGACGAGTACAGGCCCATAGCGCTGGGGCAGCAAGACATGCGGATGCTCATGTCCCCCCTCATGCGGAGGTTCACGGCCGTCTTGGCACGGAAGGGGTTGGTTGCGGACTGGCAGTTCGGGGCCATGCCAGGCTCCACGGCGGCTGCCACGGTGTTCCTGGCCCAGCGCAGGCTGCAGCGTGAGCAAGAGGAGAATCACGTCCTGGCCTTCGGCGTATCCAAGGCATTCGACACAGCGCCGCATGGGGCGCGGCGCTCCTCCTGCGCCACGTGGGGGTCCCGGAGGAGCTGATCAGGTGCTTCCACACCCTCAGCTGCGGGTCTCTGGTGCGCATCGTCACTGCGCACGGCCCAACGCCGAGCATTCGGCTCCACAGGGGCCTGCAGCAGGGCAGTGCGGAGAGTGCCGTGCCCTACCTCCTCCTCTTGGAACCTCTCCTGAGGAGCCTTGCCTGCAAGGCGCGGGGAGATGCCCGCCATGTTGTGCCGCCCCTGGTGCAAGCGTAGTGTGATGACCTCCTGTTGATAGCACACTCCTTACCACAATTCCTCGAGTACGCGGCAGCGATTGCACAGTACTTGACGGACATGGGCATGTCCCTCAACGGCAACAAGTGCGCCTATGCCAATATGCTCGCATCCCTTCGATCATGGTGTGCCTAAACCCGGGAAACGCGGCAGCCCCATGGGTGTGCTTGCGCGCCAAGGGCACGGTGCCCTACTTGGGCGCACACCTTGATCCAAGGGGGATAGCGTCCATGAAGGAGAAACATGTACTCCGGTGTGAAGCTCTGCTGGGCTGGTGCAAAAATACGCTGGGGCCGGCGTCGGTGCCCCATGAGGCGATGGCGGCTGTGGTTGGAGGCATCGTGCGGTACGCGGCGCCGTACCCGTCCGACACGGCGGAGCTGGTCGTCAAGCTGAATGCTGCCTTCAAGGTTGCGGCCCTACAATTCGAGAAGCTGCCCAAGGACTTGTCCAACGTGGCGGTGCGGTCTGGTCATGGGTTACGACTGGCAGATGTCCAGGTTATCTGCCGCGACTCCGTTGTAGCGACACTGGCTCAACTCACGCACCACCGGTCAGCGACAGTCCGGACGGAGCTGCGGGCCATGCTTCCAGACATGCACTTGGAATACGGTGTGTGCGGCTAGTTCCTGGTGCTCTCCGCGTCATTCGCCACGCACGCTGGCAGTACGTGGGTGGAAAGAGTACTGCGGGCGATGGGGACGTTGCGTGTAGTACTCCTCATGCCATCGTCAGTGTACTCGTGCGTACACGCCCATCTGCCGCAGGTGCAGTGGGCGGGACGGAAGTGGGCATCCCGGTCCTACACCTTCAAGGGTAGGGACATCTGCGTTCTCTCGGGGCCCCGCACGGACGCGGCGGTACAGTCCCTGACTGATCCCGCAAATGACCTCCTGCATGCGCGACTCCCCTGTCCTGCGCCTGGGCAGTGGGCCGTCCAGCTCCGGGAGTGTCATGAGGACCATCTGCACCTTCCTCACGCGGGAGTGGGGCCCAATCAGCTGGACCACGTGTGGTTCACGGGGCTCCGCGACGTCTTCCGGCCGCAGTTGCGTGGTCCACTAACTCACCGTCTAATACACCCGGTGCGCCGAAAGAAAGCCAGCAAACGCGCTAGGCATTCCACTACGGGGGACGTGTATGTGGTGGGCGGGTACAGGGAGGACGGATGGGACCTGGAGAACCGGGGGCAATCCATGCCGTTTGTCCCGCTGGCCGCCCTCCTGTTCCTGCTGGGGGATGTCTTTGAAGGTTACCGGCAGCAAGACGATCCGGCGTCAGTGCCCTTGCTCACACCACATGCCGGGGGCGGCATAAGCCCATCGCCCCTGTGGGTTGTGCACGGGCGGCCCGCATTTTCCAAGGCGTGCGCAGCGGTGCGTGGGTGCGGCGAGTGGGCAATCGTCCTTCTGCTGCTAGCTGGCACCGTCCCGGACCCTGATGAGTGCTCGGTCCCGGAGGTGGTTCGGATGTCCAACGTGCTGCACGATCCGCATGTCGCCGTCACGTCGTTGCGTGATGGCGGGGCGGTGGAACAGGGCTCTGTGGTAGTGTATCAGCCCTCCTGCTCCACGACGGTGTGGGGAGCGGAGTATACCACGGCCCTTGACGCCATCAAGTCGGTCTGCGGATGCGACGTGGCTTGGAGGCCGCATGCGGTGTTTCAGGCGAAAGTGGTCCTGTCCCCGGAACTCACGGCCTCCAGCGCGGCGTCACTGGGAAAAGTCACGCAGAGCCCCCACTCCGACGTGGCATGGCTGGAACCCCGCCGGTACTGTTGGGTGCCGGTGGCGACCAAAGTCACATCGTCTGACGCATCGCCCCAAGGGGAGGGAGCCACCAATGTGGCGGTGGCCAGCCATGGGAGCCCCACGTGGACGGGTGCCATCCACGGCACGGTCCCGGAGGCGGAGATCGTCGGCGCGGCGGCATACCTGTTGCACCCGCCCCCGTCTGCATGCATGGTGCACGTGGTAGATGCCTCCATCATTGGAGCGCACCTGCGCAGGGCGCAGGAGGCCCTGTACCGTGGCATCAAGGGGCCGACCTCGCATCTGGTCAACCAGCACGCACTGAGCTGGATAGTGGAGGCGCTGCGGCGGCTACCACGCAGAGTAAGGGGGCCACACCATTGGGTGGTGCGGCAAGGCTCGCATTTGGCGGTAGTCCGGCTCGAAGCGCCGGACTCTGCCGCAGCCCGTGCAATGGCCCCGCCTGTTCATATCATCCTGCCCAAGGAGCACGCCATCCTCTTGGTGCCTGGAGGTGATGGGGAGCTCGAGCTGCGTGTGCCCTCCATGCAAGCCCTTCAGCTCGTCAGCGAGATTGAGTGGCGCTCGCTGGCGGCGCGCACCAGGGCCCATACGCCGTTGGCTAGCGCCTGCGAGGCGGTGCCCCTGGGAGCTGTGCACCACGGCCCCACGCACAGGAATATGCTGCGGGCACGTGACGGTGGCTTGTCCACCATGCAGGTCATGCGACGGTGGAGGCAGAAGCTCACGCGTGTGGCGATACCGGCTCACCCCTGTATCTTCTGTGGGGGGCCGGAGGAGGACATTGGCCACATGCGCTTGCTGTGTGCGCGGGACGAGGAGGTGGCACGACTCCTGTGCAGGCGTGTGGAGGAGTTCACGGCGGAACTTCCCGTGACGGACAAGGCGGTAGAGTTCATGGCGTGGAGGGAGCACGGCTGCACGTGGACAGGATCCCTGATGGCGGGTGTCGTCCCCGGGGACCTGAAGCGGCTGTTCGCAGCAGTGCGGGCGGCGTCGTCCCTGGGCCCTGCGAAGGCCAAGCCCTTTGTG
Organism: Eutreptiella sp. 'Long Island Sound 2002'; assembly: GCA_964036045.1. Classification (NCBI taxonomy): domain Eukaryota; phylum Euglenozoa; class Euglenophyceae; order Eutreptiales; family Eutreptiaceae; genus Eutreptiella; species Eutreptiella sp. 'Long Island Sound 2002'. Next base: position 124,737,980 of record OZ038381.1, on the reverse strand, counting down.
GAGGACATGGTCCAGGTTGGGGAAGATGTGTATGCCCGCAGGACCCATCGGCTCACCCAGATCATGCAGCTGCCGATGCAAGATCGAAGGAGGGCAGTGTACGCGTTCCTGCGAGGTGACACACCCTTCCGCCCGCCGGCAGGGAGGGTCCGACGGCATCCGCCATGGAACCCGGTCGATGGCCTCCCCAACGACCTGCAAGCGCCCTTTCAGAGGGCACCACTGCATGCGCTGTTGGTGCCCAGGTCGTACATCGCGCACGAGGAGGCCATGTCCTCGTTCCCCCACTGGATGGCGGCGGTGGCGCAGGCCTTCGGCCAGTGCATCGGTTCCTGGATGACTCGGGACTACCCTGCGTTCCGGGAGTGGTCCCGCGTGGTATCGGCGCAGTCATGGGCCACGGTGCGTGGTACCATGGTGAGGGGCCCTGACGGCCAGAGTGATCCCTGGCTCCAGGTGTACGCAGACCATCCGGCTGTGGGGAACATCATGGGCTGGCCTCGCGAGGTGCTGCCGGTCTTTCAGCAGCCTCTGTGCAACCTCCCATTCCTGGCGGTAGCCGTCGTGCTCGACGTGGGGGCGTTGTGGCTGTATGACCGGCAGCTGCGACGGGTCATTCCGACAGTGACAGAGCGGCGGTCCATGGCCGTGTTGGTGGGCTCCAAGCAGCTAGCACGGGTACAGGGAGACGACGCGCAGGGCCACGTCAAGGAGGCCATGTTCTCTCTGCCTGAGGGGGATGACAACGTGGCTGCCGATGCCCGTCACACCCTCGATACCCTGGGCCTGGCGGCGGTCGTCGAGGCTCGTTAGGGAGGACAACGCTTGGTTCCCGCGTCCGCCAGGGGCCCGGGGCTGGACGGGGTTCATGTCATCGGGGAGATCGTGCGGGACTATGGTTGGGAGCTCCTGACGCATGGCACACGCAGCTTAAAGGTGGCGCGGTGGCCCCAGCTGCTTGAGAGCCTACCGGTGATGCCCAACGGACAACCGATACTCCGCCCGGTGTCCACGTGGGATGAAGCGAGGCGTAGCCTGCTCAGTTGTGCCACAGCACGTGCGCTGGCGGGTGGTTTGCTCTGTCTCCAGGAAGCATGCTGTGATGTGTGGCACGACCTGTGGTCGCAGTGTTGTGATGGTAGCTGCGTTCCGTCGCGGTCCGTGCTCCCACAGCAATGCCACGGGTGCAGGGAGACGACGCCGGTTTGGGTTCATCAATGTTCCTCCGCCCCAGTCTGCGGGTTGTGTCGGGAGCGTGCCGGTAGGGGCTGGCCTAAGGCGGGATGGGCGCTACGGCCTTCTGGGCAGATGTCGTCAAGTGCCTGGAAGGCAATCTAGGGTGACCTGAGGAGCGTCCGAGTGGAAGGGGTGAGATGCCCCGGTGCGCCGACGGCAGCCCTACCCCTACTGCTGTGGTGGGTAGCTCTGGAAGGCGACTCGCGGGTTCTTTGGTTGTCGCATCACGGAGGACATGGTGAGGGCGCAGTGGGGGCCGGGGGTAATGCAGCTTGACAGGGTGTGGGATATGTGGGTGCGCTTGCCACCGTCCCTATGCTGGACGCAGCGGCGGGGGTGGCACCTGAGAAGCAGTGTCCTCATGGCTTGAGTGTGCGGTGATGGCAGACGGCGTATGACGGCCAACGCGATGTGACAGGTCGTGCCGGCCTGATGGTGAGCCGTACTGCCCCCGTGCATGAGGGTCGGGGAGGGAAGCTTCACCCGCCTGCCCCGGGTCGCCACGTACAACAATGAGGTGTCATGGGTCGTCCCGGCCAGGGTAATAAGGCCCAAACCCCTGTAGGGTATTCCCATGACACCGGGGTCTCCACCAGCGGCCCGATTACGGCAGTTCCGGGGGTGGTTGCTCGGGATACTCCGAGGGTTCACGGGTCTGCGTAGGGGCGGGCGACAGCGCTGCCAGCGCTGCGGTGCATGAGTTACGACGCCCCCTAGTCCTGGGCACATTGCGCGAGGTCGGGGGAGCAGCCTGAAGGCCCCGGAAGCGGCGAAGTGCGCATAGACTATTGTGACGGCGTGATGGTCAGGTGGACCGTATGCTGGGCGTACTTGGGATGGCGTGGCGATCTGGGAGGTGCTGTCTTGAGGGGTACGCGGAGTTGCAGGTGACGGTGTACTGGGGTCCCGGGGGTATGCGTGGCAGTACTGGGGTCCGTATGGTGGGAGTACCGGGGAAGCGCGGCGGTACTGGGGAGCCGTACAGTGGGGGCGCTGCGGAGTCGCATGGCGGTACTGGGGTGTCCCCCTGAGCCCTCTAACAACTCAGGGGGAATGCAGGGGCATCCCCTGGCCCCGTGAACAAACTAGAGGGACCGTGCCTGAGGGCATGTACATAGTCTAACCGTCTGACCACGGCCTTGCGGTTGCGGTGGTGTGTGCGGTGGCGGCTCGCAGGTGGCATCGGCGTTGCGACGGCGGTACTACACAGCGGCGTAGCACCGAGTATGCAGTCGCCTCTATATACGTGTAACCTACCTAGTCTTCACTACAGCAACTTGCTCCTGGCGGGTGCATGCCTCATCGGCTCCAGGCGCCATGCAGAGTGGTCCAGGGGGTGACGCGCGGGCCAATGCTATAAGTAGGCTTGCCACGTCGTCGGTGGGGGCCGAACCTGCAGCCTGGCCGCTGTTGTGGCGGAAGCGGCACAACCACGGGAGCTGGCCAATCAGCGCAGGTAAGGGTAAAGGGTAGGCGTCAAGGCAACGTATGTGGGCCGAATGAGGTGGACCCGGTTACCACGGCCCTGGGCGAGCCTCTGGTGGGTACCCCTATAGGGGGTCGATAGTCAAGCTACGGCACCCACCAGCCCAAATCCCAGCCAGCGATATTCACGGGTTGCGCCACTCCTGTTGCAGGGCGGCCGGCGTCCCCCCTGTAGACCCTCTTGATATATTATACGTGTGAGCATGCGGGTACCTCGAAGCTAATTTGGGTACTGGCCCCTGACATGGAGTGCCGGCACGGTATATATCTGGGGTGTGGGTGCAGCTCGGGGCCACAGAGAAAATAGGGTTGCTACCATGTTTCTGTACTATACTAGGGGGAGCCTGCGATGGGTCAGCGGCGTACATTATGGGGACATGGAGGCGATGAAGGCTGAGGGCCAGGCTAGGCTGGAGCCTCCCAGAAACCCTGGCTATGCATCTATGGGTTATTGCATGCTGGCAGTGGGTTACATGGAGTCAGGGGTGGTGGGCATTTGCGTGTGGGCAGCTGGCAGTGGATTACGTGAGGTCACGGGTGATGGACGTCTCCACGGTGGCGGGGGTACGCGAACAACGGGGGCCCGCTCTTGCTTCGCCGCATGCTTGCTGCTTTGTACCTTGGTTGCTGCTTTGCACCCATAGGAGACGCCGTTGCTTTCTGCTTGTTGCTGTGCTGCTGCGTTGCTATACCTTGCCCCTTTACCCCCGACGAACAAACGGGCTAGCGTCCGTCGCCGTTGCTAATGCTAACGCTTTGCAGTTGCCAGTGCCCCCAAAGCCTGGTTGGCCGGTATCCCCGGCCCTCTGGGTCCTCCGTCATGCTGTGGGCCACCTCAGGCAGCCCTGGGACCCACGGGATCGAGCGAGGCAGGAACCACCTGTCGGCGCGAGATGCCCGGTAACACCAGTAGACGGCATGATAAGTGGTTATGACTATGACTATGACTATGTATGTATGTATGTATGTATGTTTGTATGTATGTATGTATGTATGTATGTATGTATGTATGTATGTATGTATGTATGCATGTATGTATGTATGTATGTATGTATGTATGTATGTATGTATGTATGTATGTATGTACGTATGTATGTCTTTCTGAGTGTCTATTTTTTTCCGACTCTTGCGGGGTTTTGTGATGGATCCCCCCCGGCGACCAGGCGCCGCGGGGGGTACAGTGAAACCCTGGCCGGGGGGCAGCCGGGGCCTGTCAGGGCCGCGCCCCGCGCGGCATATGGAGTGGCTGCCCGCGGCGGTGGCTCCGGCGGGGGCTGTGGCAGCAGCGGGCAGCCGCCGCCTGCTGTCGCCCAATCTGGCGACACCGACGGTAAAGGCCAGGTGTGTGCCTGCAACATGCGTGCAAATTGGCGGCACAGTGTCCCGCATAGTGTCAGGAGGGGAAAAGGGCGGGGGAGGGAGGGGGAGGCAGGGCAGGCGACGAGCACCAGAGGGCCAGGGGACCAGAGGAGCCCGCGGGGTATGACGTAGAAGGAAAAAGGCCACAGGCGGGTGCGGTGTAACGTGCGTGCAACTTGCCTGCAACGTGTCCACGGCAGGGGAAGGGAAGCACCGCCGAGGGACGGGCGAGAGCAGGGGGAACCGAGGGACCCCAAGGGAACAAACGACGAAGGGGAGAGAAGCGAGGGGGAGAGGATGCTCTGCACAGTGCGCGTACAAGGTCAGGGAGCAGGCGAGGACACGAAACCTACCCACGGGGGTGGGTGAGGGCACGCACGGGCAAGGCGAGGGCAGCGGGTGCCGCGCACAGTGTTGTGTACCGTGCGTAGGGGAGAGAGGGCACACGGAGAGAGGCCAAGGGGCGCAAATCACACGAAGGGCAAGCGACCAGAAAACAGAGAGGGGGAGGGTAAAGGGGCCAAAGAGGACATTGCTGCGCAAGGTGTCGTGCATCATGCGCACCATGCCTCTGACCTGAGCCAGCGCGTGGTAGGAGAGACCTGCGGACGAGTGACGGGTGGACAGGCTCTTGTCTGCCCTAGCCACGTGCAACGGGGACAAAAAGCAGGGCAAGCAACGGTGTACACTGTGCAAGCAACTGCGTGTGGCCGGATGTATCCGAGAACAGGTGAGTGTCGTGCATCATGCTCAGAGGGCGGAGGGGCACAGAGAGAGGGGGTAGGGCAGAGCACGAGGAGAAAGGAAGGGACAGGACCGACCAAGGAGGGGAGAGAAGCAGAGGGGATGAGACAGGGGCATAGAAGAGGCCAGAAAGCCACCGACAGAGGGGCCAGGGAGCACAGAGGGTTGCCATGCACCGTTCGCGCAACGGCAAGAGGGGCCGGGGCACGAGGAAGGGAGGGTGCCCTGCACATTGTTGTGTAACGTGCAGGTGAGAGGGAGAGCGACCAGAGAGGGGCCCAAGGGTAAGCACAAAGCAGACCAGGGGAGAGAGAGGGAGAGAGGGAGCGGGGGAGCAAGCGGTAGTGCAGCATGGCATGTAACTTGCGCGCAGTGTCTCTGTCCAGAACCGACGAACATTGGGGGAGCCCCAGGCGCGGGCTCATACAAATGGTGAGTCTGCGGCTGGGGAAAGGCGGCGGCAGGACGGCAAGCGCGGCCCCGATCGAGGCGATCCCGCAGCGAGGAGAACGAATCTGGTACAGTGTCGTGCAACGTGCCAGGGGCGGAACGGGGCAGAGGGGGTACAAAGAGGGGCAACGAGAAGAACAGGCAGACAGGCGAGAGAGAGCACGGAGAGCAGGGTAGGGACAACCGCAGAAGGGAAGGGACCAGCGAGGGCCCACGGGGGGCGAGGAAGCAGACGGGAAGAAAGGGAGAGAGGAGAGAGGGGAAATGGGCCTGCCGCGCATGGTGTCGTGCAACTTGCTCGTCATGAACGTGCATGCGTGAAGGTGTGTACCAATGTATGGTCCTATTCAATAAAAATGGCTGCCACAACCGGCGGAGGCAGCTGGTGACAGACGTGGCCCAACAGCGCCATCCGTGCGGCCGGTGGGAATACCTGTGCCTGGGCGCGCAGGGGGACGGGTGCCAGTGGCGCCATCCACTGGACCCCCTGCGGAAGATATGGCCACAATCGTCGGGAACGGCGCGCAGAGGGGACGTGCACCAACGGCGCCATCCGGTGGGCCCCGTGCGGCATTGACTATGCAGACTAACTAGGTGGCCAGGGGATGCCACAATGAATCCCCCGTCCGTCGCTCCGCGCCACCGCCATAGGACCTCAGGGGCCTCCATCGCGCTCGGGGGTGGCAGTGGCCCGGAGGGCGAGAGCGCACGGCCGCTTCGTAGCCGCCACTTCCCACACACTGATACCACGGCACCGGTATCAGGATGTGGGGAAGTGGGCGCACAGGCACCAAGATAAGGATGGGTGGTCAGCCCCCCCCCGGGCTGTTTGGTGCCGAGACAGGGGCCCTCTCCTCGACAAGGGCGGCGGATGGCACAAGAAGCCTTCGAGGCGTACGGTAAGTCCTCCCCGCTGCCCCAACTTCATCATCAACCGTCTCCACCCGGGTATGTACCTCCTCCAGTAAGTAAGGCACAGGAGGGAGTAGGCACGGGACACTAACGACGTGAGCGAGACCAGGCGACCACCGCCACATGGAAGGACAACAATTCTAACAACCAGCGAACATGTGATTGTTCGTGCAATGTGCGTGCATCATGCTTGCAAACGCGGCAGGGGCACGGCGCACGAGAGGCAACGGGAGGAGCCGAGAAGCCAACCCCCCCCCCCCCCCCCACAAGGCGAGCACGGAGGGAACCATGGCAAATGGGGCGGCCCAGAAGCGGGCAGAAAGGGAGCAGCATCCCCCCCCCGCGGACAAGTGCCGCGCCACGTGCTCGCATCGTGCCCGCAACGTGCACGCCCAGGAGGAAAGGGCAACAAACCCGACAACAGCAGCCGGCAAACAAGGTGGTTACAGGGCAGTGGTGGAATGTGCTTGCAATGTGCGTGCAACATGCTTGTCACCAGAGGCGGGGACGCAAGGCATGAAGGGCACCGAAGGGAGGCACGAGGCTAACCCCCCCCCCCCCCCCACAGAGCGAGAACCAGAGGAACCGAAGCGAGCGGGGAGGCCAAGAAGGGAAGAGCGAACAGAAAGAGAGCGCCCCCCCCCCCCCGCAGGCAAGTGCCGCGCCTCGTGCTTGCGTCGTGTTCGCAGCGTGCATGCTCCGGAGGAAAGGCAACAAGGGCGCCCCCCCCCCCCCCTAAGGAAGGGGACGAGGGCGGCGAGGGGACGGAAAGCGGCGATGGGGGGGGGACACAGGGGTGAACACAAGGTTGGAGGGAGAGACGGGCGGCAAGCAGTGGGGGCACCAGGCAGCCTGAACCCGGCCCAGAAACTGACAAACAAAATGCCACAGCGGGGAAGGGCGGGGGGAGAAAGCAGGGGGAAAGCAGGGCACGGCGGGTGCCTGGGAGAGCAGAAAGGGGCGCGGGAAGGGGGAAACCCCAGGGTAGAAAGCGGGGGGGGCAAGGGCCAACACAGCGGAAGGGGGGGGCCGGGACGAAAGGGGCCCAAAGGAGACGCTGGCAAGGGACCCAACCCCAGGAGTTTGGGCCCCCCCCCGGTGACCGTATCGGCCCCACCTTAGCACACTAAGCCGGGATACGCCCGGGACCGTTGGTCAGCGGCCCGAGGTGGCACCGGCCTGGGGGGGGTGGCCAATGGGCCTGACCAGGAGCTCTCCCCACGGCACGTACTGCGGTTCGTGTCCTGTGAGGGGCTGCGGGTAGGGCACACCGTCCATCGGGGCAGGCAAGAGATACACCTATCCCGCAAGGACTCCGCTGCGACCCACAGTGTACCCGACCCCGGTGTGGGGAACGGCCGGAGTACCTGGTTACGACGCAGGTCCATTTGTACGGAGGGGGTACAAATGGACGGCCCGTACAATAGAGTTACGCCCTGACGGGGCGTGCAAGCATCGGCCCCCGCAAGGGGAAACTCCAGGGGAGGGGACCCGAGCCAGCGTGAGGCAGCCCCCCCCCCCCCAACCCCACCACACCACACGCCCACCAAAACCCGGGTAGTCCCGAGGCGAGCACAAAGGGGGCAACACCAAAGACAACGGAGCAAGAGAGGGGAGAGGGGGGAGCACAATAGGGGGCGAGGGAGTGCAACAGTGTCGTGCAATGTGTCGTGCATCATGCAACGAGCGGCACACGGGACGGGCCACCCCGAGTCTACCCGTTCGCCCGTGTCCATAGCTCGCACAGTCTTCGATAGCTAAATGTCGCTACATGTCCCCACCAATCCCGTGGAGTTGTCGGCCTTCCGGCGACGTGCCCGGCGCCTGGTAGACACGGTGTCTGAACTCGTCAGACACGGGCCGCACACATATGCGGCGTTCCAGGCGTGCGTGGACGCAGATCGTCCGGCCAGGGACAGCGGATGGGACCATTTCGTCAACATCTGCTTGCGGTAGGTGTTGGCCCGCGATCCCCCCCCCCCGTACAATGCGCCTGACATTCAGGCGCAGTTCGCAGCAGGCGTGGTGCCATTCGGGGTACACTTGCTCAAGTGACTCCTCCGACGTCTACAAGATGATCTCGGACAGCTCGAGGACGCACAGCGGGGGTGGCCCTCGATGGGGCCGGTGGCGGGTTGGCTGGGGTATGCAGCGCCGGGTGCGTTTCCAATGCCGCCGCCCCCAGCCCTAGTGCCCCTGCCATTCCCGCCTTTTGGGGCCAACCACCACCATCAACTCCATCACCGTCCCCTCTTCCACCACTCCTTGGGGTTCCCCCTGATGCAGCATCACTTCCCACACCAACACGTACGCCCGGCTGCTTTGCCACAGCTCCCCGTCCACCATCACCATCACCATCACCACCACCATCACCATCCACACCAGCATGTGGCATACCCACATCCCTTGCAACAACCGCAGCATGCGTTCGCTCAGCCGCCGCAACATGCGGTACCGGTTCCCCCCGCGGCGCCAGTGGGGGGTCCAACATTGGCTGCATCATCTGCATCATCTGCGACATCTGCGCCCCCGTCAGTACCTGCGCCAGGACCGGGGTTCCAGCAGCCGGGGGAGTCGCAAGGAGAGGCGCACCGCGTGCTCCAAGGCGCGGCGGGGGGAACGGCTCCCGTTGGGGCGCCGGGGTCGCAGACGGCTGCGCCACCCCTGGCGTTGCCCCTGGCGGGACCCACTACAACGGGACCTCCACCGCAGGCGGCCCCGGCACCGGATCCGGCCGTACCGCCAGGGGCTACGCCCGTGGTGCCGGGAGGGCCCATGCCGGTACCGGGTGGTCCGCCTTCGGCGCATGGGGTGCACGACGCGCCCCCATGGGGGGACCTACAGCGGAGGTGCAGGCGGCGAATGCGGCGCAGGAAGCAGCCGCGGCCGGCCCGCGGGACATCAGCGAGCTACTCGCGCAGGCTTTGGACGCGTACCGGCGGGAAGCCGCAGGAGGCGAGAGAGCCGCGCAAGCGGCACCGGGAAGTGAGGCTGACGTTGGCGAGTTGATCGCGCAGGCACTCGCAGCTGTCGCCCCGAGGACGGAGGAGGCCAAAGAGGAGCCGTCGGAGGGGGCTGACTCGGGGGGACAGGGTAGAGAGCAGAGAGTTCAGGAGACACAAGCATAGGCGATTGGCAGTTGGGTCGTGGAGCCAAGCGGGGAGCGTGCCAAGGTTGAAGGAGTGGAGGACTGGATGTGGGAGTGGCGGGAATCGCGCCAGGTGGCACCCGGTGTGTCGTGCCCGGCGGGGCTGGTGTACAGCATGGACCTTTATGCGGGCACCAGCTGTGCCCGGCTACCCGACAACCTGCGGGCACGGCTGGACGCGGTGGAGGCGGCAAGGGGCGGAGGCGCCGACGAGCGGTCTCTGGCGCCCTTTCCCCCGCGACCGGATACGCCACCAGCGGTAATTGCGGCCGGAGACGAGGCGGAGCAAGGGCAAGAGGCGGAGAACAAGGGGGACGAAGAGGCGTACGGGCCCGGCGAGTGGGCGCTAGCCCTCGTGTACGAGGACGACGCCGGGCCCGACGTGTACGTCGGCATGGACGTGGACCCGGCGAACGCGCCGCTGCTGCCCATGCCCACCACAGTGCCGCCCCCTCCCCTGGGGAGCTGTGAGCAGCGGCACTGCAGGTTCGGTGCGGCCGAAGGTGCCCACAGGCACCGCCTCACGGGTACGGGGAGGCGGGAGGCAGGGATGCGGGCAAGCGCCCTGGAGCGCTACGACTTCCAGCGCCCAGGGCAGGTCGCCCGGGAGATGGACCTGGTGGCCGGGTCCCCGGACGACGGCCAGGTCCGCTGCATCCAGTTGGGGGATGCGGCGGTCCTGGGTCACCACCCCGGTGATGTCCGGGCGGCAGAGCCACAGGAAGGCCTCCCCCTGTCGGTGCGCCTGTCGGTGGGGTGCCTGCTCGACGAGGCGGGGCTGGAGGACGTGCGTCGGGACGACGGCCTCTACGCGGCCCTGTGGCGGGGTGGGGCTAACGCTTGGCGTCGCGAGCAGGCCGTGAGGCCCCTCACGCCCCAGGCGCTGGGGTCCCATGCGCTCCTCGTGGCGATGCACCCCGAGGGCGCAGAGGTCGTGTTCGACACGGACCGCCTGCTGCTCGCCGGTGATGGCGTGCTCCTCGTCTCCACCTCCAGCAGCTACCGCCTTCAGAGTCACGGCGGCGACCTCAGGGTGCTGGTGGTGGTGGGCACGCGCCTCAACTCGGGCGCACACCCTCAAGGGTCCGAGCCGCACGCGGTCCCGGTGGGGGGTGATGAGTAGGCAGGCCATGACGGTGACGCGGCGGGGGAGGAGCAGCCCACAGAGGAGGAGCAGGAGCTGGACCAGCCGGAGGCGGCTGAGGAGGAGATGGACGTGCAGGCCCATGTGGCGGCGGCCCCGACGAGGATCATGGCTGCAGCAGGCCCGCCGCCGACGACGGAGGCGCTGGAAGAGGAGGACCAACGCAGGATCAGTGACGGGGCACAGGGCGCCATGGAGCAGAACGAGAAGCCGGAGTTCGTGGGGGCGAAGGAGGCACATGAGGTGGGGCCACAGGAGCTGGCAGTGGCGGACAAGGCTTGGCCGAAGACGGGGGAGGTGGAAACCTGCAGGCAGTGGGCCAAGGGGTGGTGCATGCGGGCAAATGCCTGCCGATATGCCCACCCCCAACCGTCGGTGCCGCAGGGAGTTCCCCACGATTTGCTCTTGATCCTCCAGGCCATGGCTCGTGTGGGGGCCCTTAGCCTGAGCCGGAGCCAGAGCCTCAGCCGGAGCCACGGAAGGATGATGCGTGAAGTGGTGGCAAAGGCACAAGGCGGAGGGCTCCCGGCGGTGGGGTACGCGGTGGAGTGCGAGGGCCTGACCAAGTGGGCGGTGGCGTTGCCATGTGTCATGGCGGCCCTGCTCACCCCGTTCCCGGTGGTCCTGTGGAGGGACATGGTCGCCGTCCAGGAGGCCAACCTGGGGTTGGTGTGCACGTGGCACACACATCCTGCCGGCATGGACCCACGCGAGTGGCAGGCTAAGGCGGTCATGACGTACCTGTCCTGGTCATTGCCAACAACGCCCGGTACGTGGGCGCAATGGTGGGACAGGGCGCTCCACTGGGCGAGGGATGGCAGTGCTGTGGCGGCCTGCCCTGACCTCCCGCGCGAGCCCGTCTCCGTCCAGCCGTGGACTGTCTCCCTGCACCTTCCCACGGTGGCGGCCCGCCTTGCGGCCACGGACCCGGGGGTCTTCCTGCTGGGGGATCGAGAGGGGCCTGGGCTACGCCTGGGGCGGGGCCTGGAGGTTCGCACTGCCCGCATCCCCAGTCCTGTGGAAAGGGACATCGTAGAGGGACTCCAGTTCACGCGGGCTGACAAAGCTGGTATGTGGACCGCCATCCATCGCCAACTCCCGGACGCATGGCCCCAAGCATTCCGGCCCCCTGGCCACGAGCGTCGGGTAGGGGTGCAATGGCGCGTATGGGCCGCCAACAGCCCATGCCCGCCGGTGGTGGTCCTGCCCAGGAGGACAAGCCACCCCAGCTGGGAGACCGTGGCGGTCTTGTGGGGATGGGTGGCGGTCCGTGGGACCGGTGGCCACGTCTTCACTGCCCCGCGGGGCACGGTGATCGAGACAGACGGGGGGATGGCGTTGCAGCTCACGGCGGAGCCCCTGACCACGCATGTGGTTGTGGATGTCCTCCAATGGGGAGCCGACAGGCCTCAGCCCTGGCGCGATCCGATCGCTCGGGCCGTCTGGGGCGACTTGCCGATCCTTAGGGCCGCCGTATGGTCGGGAGGAGGGGGACGGCATCTCTGGGCGCACTCCCCTGGCTGCGGGACTGCGGAGACGCCTCTCCCCTGCCGGCTGAGATGCGTGGCGCCCTGGAAGGCTTGTACTCCAAGCCCATGCACCACTTCTTGGTGGCCGCGGACCATGGGGTGGAGCTCAAGGACGACGTGGTCGCGGTGGTAGCCGACGTGGTGCAGTGCCTGGACCCCACGCCGTGATGCTCCCGAGAGAGGGATGGGAGGGCCAGCGGCACGACCAAACCCCGGCTGCCCTCCTCATTGCGAGGTACATCGAGGTGGGCGGCTCGGAGACGGTGTACCTCGACCGGTCGGAGACGCCGAGCATGCGGCACTGGACGGCCCACCACCTCCTGGCCCCTGACATGCGGTTGACCGTGGACCCGCTGGACCGGCCTGTGGTGCCGAGGGCCCCGCCCCAGTGGCCGCACACATGGGACATGGCGGTCCGGACGATGCGCATGGCACACAGGGGCCAGAGGGCGAAGTGGCCGGGTGCAGAGCATCTGCTGGCGACGGCCCAGGCAGCACAGGTGCAGCAACAGGCCGGCAACGACAAGGACTCTGGCGTGTGCGCCCTCATGTCCGCCCTCGGTACCCTTCTCAGGGTGCCGAGGCCGGGTAACCTGCTGTCGACGCTGGACAGGCGGTGGGTGGCAGCGGTGGTCCTCAACAGGGACATGGGGCCCATCGCGCGTCTGCCGTCCCTGGGAGAGCTGCTCGCTGCAGTGCTGGATGCCCTGCCAGCGCCCCGCGCACCCTTGGAGGTGGCGGACGTCCCGCACAATGTGGGGTCGCCCGGGGCGCGCATGCAGCATGCCCTGCTGTGTATGGCGGCGGCGGCGGACGGGGGGATGTCCATGCTTATGACACTGTCCCTGCAGCATGTGCGGGACGCGATGCAACAGCAGCAGATGCATGCCCCCCATCCGTGGGAGGAGAGCGCCAAGCGGTGGCTGCAGGTGGAGAGCGTGCCTCCCACCCATACGGTGGGCATGGGGGATATGGGGAGGCTGGTGGTGTTGGAAGGGGCGCAGTATTGGGCCTGTGTTCGGGTGGAAGCAGGGGGACTGGAATGGGTCGTCGTCACCGCGTGCCGGCTCAGGGGGCAGCACTCCAGGGGCCCGGCCTCCTACAGGGTGTTCAGCGAGTGCCTCAGGGAGCTGGGCCCGGTGCGCAGGGCGCACAGGTGCACGGCCGGGGACATGCCGCAGGCGCCGGCGGTCTTCGTGGAGGTAACGCGACCGCCGAAGGTCCAGGGGCAGGACGTCTGCCCTGTAGCTGCGAGCAACATGTGGCAAGCTGAGCATGCAGCTGTCATGTGCAGAGCGCTGCAGGGTCAGGCGGCGGCCCTCCTTGCGGCACCGGCGGCGCAGTCCTCCAGTAACAGGCCAGCAGCCTCGCTGGCACTGCTGCACAGTGTGTTGCGGGCGTGGTGCTGGGTCGTAGTGGCGCTGGAACCCCACTCCTTGGCACTACGCCTGTACGATCGCGGGGAGGGCACGGTGCTCACGGTCCGCCCCGCCGACCTGGAGGCCCTGCACCTTGGTGCTCTGGGTGGTGACGGAGGCACGGCGCTGTACCTCCAAGGGACTGTGGTAGGCTCGTCCGCGATGCGCTTCCGCCGGCAGAGCGGAGGAGATGCCCTCCGCCTGGTCTTGGCGGAGAACATGGGGCCGTGGCTCCGAGCGTTCTCCACGTCCAGGTTGAAGGTCAAGGGCGACCAGGAGAAGTTCGGCGACGCTTGGCGCCGCTGGGTGGAGGAGCAGTTTCCCGTGGGGGGGATGCTGCATCTGCCGCAACCACCCGGCCCGCCGCCGGTTCAGCTTGCGGCAACCCAGGGCGCCGCGGCGAAGCCGGTTGCGAAGACAGCGCCCAAGCCGCCACCCAAGAGGAGCCCCCCACCTCAGTATGGCGGCTATACCAACATTCGGTACGTACTGTGGCACTTCGGCGGCGACCTGGCCACGGAGCAGCGTTGATCGAAGGTGATTCACGTCTGCACCTGGTCTCGACTGGATGGAGCTGGACACCGCTCGTGGAAAGCCGGCAAGCACTGCCGGCCCGCCCACCTCCACCCCGGGGACCTGCTGGACCACCTTCAGCGGGACCATGGGGCTGATCCAGCTCAACGGGACCAGGCGATAGCCATGCTGGCCGGCATTATGCCAGGAGGCCAAGCGGGGCCTTTCGCATCGGCCCAGGGGAGGTCCGGAGCGCTCGCGATGCCCTCGAGTGCCCGCCCTGCGGGGGGGCAAGGAGCGTCACATTCGGCGGCACAGCATGGAGCAGTTGGATCTGCGGCACAGCGTGGCGCGACGACTTCTACGGGGAGCGCGGGAGCAAGTACGTTGAGCAGAGGGGCCGCGGGGGCGGCCACTGCATCTGCCGGGTCTAAGCCGACGGCGGCCAACTCAAGCGGTGACCCACGGGGACAGGGCCCGTCTCGCCAGCCGCCCGCGCCGGGCGCGGGTGGTCCCCCTCCGTCCAATGATCCGGATCCGGCGGGGGGCCCTGATCCAACGGCGCAGCACTGAAGGGGCCCCGCCTCCGACACCCGGGCGGCGGTGTCCTGGAACGTCCAGGGCTCGATGCGGGGGGAGGGCGTACTAGTGGCCCCAGGTATGCGCGACGGTGAGGCGGTGGCGGCGGCCCTTGTGCCTCCTGCTCTTTTGGCCGCCGCGTACATGGCCACGTCAGCCCAGAAGGACGCCTTAGACGCCTACGAGTCGCCGCCGCTGCCTGGGCCGTGGACGTTGATGACCGTGAGGCCGCCACCCGCGGTCACCACATCAAGGGCCATGGCCTTGCTTGGCACGATGTCCACGACGTCTCGAACTTCCTCCGCGGCGAACATGTCCGCCCGAAGGGCAATCAAGAGCCCGCCGCGCACCGCTGCCACCGACGCTGCCTGGGCATCCATCCCCGGGAACGCATGATACCCATGGTGACGCCACTGATTCTCCGATCGCCGCACGCCCTGGGGGTCCTGCAAGCCTGTCTCGTGGAAGAGGCCCAGGATGGCACCCTCGGCCTTCATAATGCGTCCCCGTGGCACCCCACCACGAGGAGGTTCCAAGCCCTGTGGGAGGCGTGCGGGTTCCACAGGGCGGGCCCGGCAAAGGAGGAGGACAGGAGGCCCACGAGAGCAGGGCATCGACTGGACTCCTTCGTTCTAAACTCGCTGCTGGTCCCCCCGGCAGTGCGTGAGATCCCGCACCTTCCGCCGGGACGGTCCCCTGCGTCGCTGGGGTCGGATCATGGCCCCGTGGTCCTCGACATCCCGCTGGCGGTGGCCGGCAAAGAGAGGGTCCCCAGGATGGCCTACTCGCACGCCCAAGGCAGGCTGCATGCCATACGCCCGATCTCCCCGGGGGTTCGTGAGGCGGCGGCAGTGGTACTGCAGAAGGCCTGCGAAGATTGGACGCTGCGGGCCTGGCTCTCGTCGGACCAGGACACCGCCACCATGGGCACGTCGGAGGTGCAAGCGGTCTTTGACCTGCTCTACGCCTTCCGCGATGACGTGTCCAGGGTCACGGGAGTGCGCATGTCGTCGGGCATGGACCCGCGGTACCCGTACGGGCAGGCGGAGACGGAGGCGTCTCTGGCCTAGGTCCTCTCGGAATAGCAAGCCGTGGCCTGGCGCGCCCATGAGCTGTGGCAACGGGACGCGGCAACGGCCGGGCTCGACTCCCAGGAAGCGGATGGCTTGCTACGGCACCTCCGACAGGTGGACCCCGACCTGTCCCCTGCCACGGTCGAGGACCTGCGCGCCGTGTTGGACCAGCAGCTCCACCAGCTAGAGACTCGCATGGAGCAGCTGCGGGGTGTCCTCAGGAGCAACAGGCGCAGGTCCATAAAGGACTATTGGCGAGGCACGGTACCGGACCTGCAGCTCCGATGGACAGCGATAGGGGGGGCCATTAACGTGGTGAACTATGCCCCGTCAGGCATGTGGTCCGTAGGCGTCCGGGAGTCCGAGAAGGTCCTCATGGAGGCTTCGGACGTCATCGGCCAGGCCCAAAGGTACTGGGAGGCGCTGTACGCCAAGAGGCCAGTGAACGTGCCGGCCTTCGAGCGGCTGGTGTGGGCCCACATCCCTTCCGGGGTGCCGGAGGAATGGAGGTCGGTGCAGGACTACACCCTGCAGGACCTCAAAGATGCCGTGAAACAGGCCGTGGCAGACGACAAGGCTCCGCGGTCCAACCGAGTCACGGCTGCCCTCATAGCGGAGCTGCCTGAGCTTGTGCAGGGGCTCCTAGTGCACGCGTACAGAGCCATCCTGCGAGGTGCCGACGTCCCGGAATCCTGGCACGAGGCCATTATTTGGCTAATGCCCAAGGGCACGGCCACAGGCCACCTGGACGAGTACAGGCCAATAGCGCTAGGGCAGCAAGACATGCGGATGCTCATGACCCCCCTCATGCGGAGGTTCACGGCCGTCTTGGCACGCAAGGGATTGGCTGCGGATCCGTAGTTCGGGGCCATGCCAGGCTCCACGGCGGCTGCCCCGGTGTTCCTGGCCCAGCGCAGGCTGCAGCGCGCGCAGAAGGAGAACCACGTCGTGGCCTTCGACGTGTCAAAGGCATTTGACACAGCGCCGCATGGGGCGCTGGCGCTCCTCCTGCGCCACATGGGGGTCCCGGAGGAGCTGATCAGGCTCTTCCACACCCTCAGTTGCGGGTCTCTGGTGCGCATCGTCACTGCGCACGGCCCAACGCCGAGCATTCGGCTCCACAGGGGCCTGCGGCAGGGCAGTGCGGAGAGCGCTGTGCGCTACCTCCTCCTCTTGGAACCTCTCCTGAGGAGCCTTGCCTGCAAGGCGCGGGGAGATGCCCGCCATGCTGTGCCGCCCCTGGTGCAAGCGTACTGTGATGACCTCCTGTTTATAGCGCACTCCTTGCCGCCATTCCTAGAGTACGTGGCAGCGATTGCACAGTACCTCACGGAGATGGGCACGTCCCTCAACGTCAGCAGGTGCGCCTATGCCAATACTGCTCGCATCCCTTCGATCATGGTGTGCCTGAACCCGGGGAACGCGGCAGCCCCATGGGTGTGCTTACGCGCCAAGGACACGGTGCCCTACTTGGGCCTACGCCTTGATCCAAGGGGGATAGCAACCATGAAGGAGAAACATGTACTCCGGTGTGAAGCTCTGCTGGGCTGGTGCAAGAACACGGTGGGGCCGGCGTCGGTACCCCATGGGGTGATGGCAGCTGTGGTTGGAGGCATCGTGCGGTACGCGGCGCCTTACCTGTCCGACACGGCGGAGGCAGTGGTCAAGCTGAATGCTGCCATCAAGGCTGCGGCCCTGCAATTTGAGAAGCTGCCCAAGGACCTGTCCAACTTCGCGGTGCGGTCTGGTCATGGATTACGGCTAGCGGATGTCCAGGTTATCCGCCGCGACTCCGTCGTAGCGACCCTGGCCCAACTCACGCACCACCGGTCGACGACGGTGTGGACTGAGCTGCGAGCCATGCTTCCAGGCATGCACTTGCTGTACGGAGTGTGCGGACAGTTCCTGGTGCCCTCCGCGTCATTCGCCACGCACGCTAGCAGTACGTGCGTGGACAGAGTGCTCCGGGCGATGGGGACGTTGCGTATAGGACTCCTCATGCCGTCGTCAGTGTACTCGTGCGCACACGCCCATCTGCTGCAGTTGCAGTGGGCGGGACGGAAGTGGGCATCCCAGTCCTACACCTTCAAGGGTAGAAACATCTGCGTTCTCTCGGGGCCCCGCACGGATGCGGCGGTAGAGTCCTTGACTGATCCCGCAAATGACCTCCTGCATGCGCGACTCCCCTGTCCTGCACCTAGGCAGTGGGCCGTCCAGCTCCAAGAGTGTCATGAGGACCACCTGCACCTTCCTCATGCGGGAGTGGGGTCCAATCAGCTGGACCACGTGTGGTTCACGGGGCTCCGCGACGTCTTCCGGCTGCAGTTGCATGGTCCATGGACTCACCGTCTAATACACCCGGTGCGCCGAAAGAAAGCCAGCAAACGCGCTAGGAAGTCCACTACGGGGGACATGTATGTGGTGGACGGGTACAGGGAGGAAGGATGGGACCCGGCGAACCCGTGGCAGTCCATGCCGTTCGTCCCGCTAGCCGCCCTCCTGTTCCTGCTGGGGGATGTCTTTGAAGGTTACCGAAAGCAAGACGATCCGGCGTCTGTCCCCCTTCTCACGCCACATGCCGGGGGCGGCATAAACCCATCACCCCTATGGGTTGTGCACGGGCGGCCCGCGTTTTCCAGGGCATGCGCGGCGGTGCACGGGTGCAGCGAGTGGGCAATTGTCCTTCTGTTGCCCGCAGGCCCCGTCCCGGACGCTGACGAGTGCTCGGTCCCGGAGGTGGTTCGGATGTCCAACGTGCCACACGATCCGCATGTCGCCGTCAGGTCGTTGCGTGATGGCGGGGCGGTAGAACGGGGCTCTGTGGTAGTGTACCAGCCCTCCTGCTCCACGACGGTGTGGGGAGCGGAGTATACCACGGCCCTTGACGCCATCAAGTCGGTCTGCAAATGCGACCTCGCCTGGAGGCCACATGCGGTGTATCAGGCGACGGTGGTCCTGTCCCCACAGCTCACGGCCTCCAGCGCGGCGTCCCTGGGAAAAGTCACGCAGAGCCCCCACTCCGACGTGGCATGGCGGGAACCCCGCCGGTACTGTTGGGTGGCAACCAAAGTCACGTCGTCTGACGCGTCGCCCCAGGGAGACGAAGCCACCAATGTGGCGGTGGCCAGCCATGGGAGCCCCACGTGGACGGGTGCCATCTACGGCACGGTCCCGGCGGCGGAGATCATCGGCGCGGCGGCATAGCTGTTGCACACGCCCCCGTCGGCGTGCACGGTGCACGTGGTGGATGCATCCATCATTGGAGCGCACCTACGCAGGGCGCAGGAGACCCTGGACCGTGGCATCAAGGGGCCGACCTCGCATCTGGTCAACCAGCACGCACTGAGCTGGATAGTGCAAGGGCTGCGGCGGCTACCACGCAGAGTGGGGGGGCCACACCATTAGGTGGTGCGGCAGAGCTCGCACTTGGCGGCATTTGTGCTTGAGACGCCGGACTCTGCCGCAGCCCGTGCAATGGCCCCGCCTGTTCATCTAGTCCTGCCCAAGGAGCACAACATCCTCTTGGTGCCTGGAGATGATGGAGAGCTCGAGCCGCGTGTGCCCTCCATGCAAGCCCTTCAGCTCGTCAGGGAGATGGAGTGGCGCTCGCTGGCGGCACGCACCAGGGCCCACACGCCACTGGCTGGCGCCTGCGAGACGGTGCCCCTGGGAGCTGTGCACCACGGCCCAACGCACAAAAATATGCTGCGGGCACGTGCCGGTCGCTTATCCACCATGCAGGTCATGCGACGGTGGAGGCAGAAGCTCACGCGTGTGGCAATACCGGCCCACCGCTGTATCTTCTGTGGGGGGCCGGAGGAGGACATTGGCCACATGCGCTTGCTGTGTGCGCGAGACGAGGAGGTGGCACGACTCCTGTGCACGCGTGTGTGATGGAGTTCACGGCGGAGCTTCCCCTGACGTACAGGGCGGTGGATTTCTTGGCGTGGAGGGAGCACGGCTGCAGGTGGACGGAATCCCTGATGGCGGGTGTCAGCCCCGGGGACTTGAAGCGGCAGTTCGCGGCGGTGCGGGCGGCGTCGTCCCGGGGCCCTGTGAAGGCCAAGCCCTTTGTGGAGGACATGGTCCAGGTTGGGGAAGATGTGTATGCCCGCAGGAACCATCGGCTCACCCAGATCATGCAGCTGCCGATGCAAGATCGAAGGAGGGCGGTGTACGCGTTCCTGCGAGGTGATACACCCTTCTGCCCGCCGGCAGGGAGGGTTCGACGGCATCCGCCATGGAACCCGGTCGACGGCCTCCCCAACGACCTGCAAGCGACCTTTCAGAGGGCACGGATGCATGCGCTGTTGGTACCCAGGTCGTACATCGCGCACGAGGAGGCCATGTCCTGTTCCCTCACTCGATGGCGGCGGTGGCGCAGGCCTTCAGCCAATGGATCGGTTCCTGGATGACTGTGGACTTCCCGGCATTCCAGGAGTGGTCCCGCGTGGTATCGGCGCAGTCGTGGGCCATGGTGAGTGGTACCATGGTGAGGGGCCTTGACGGCCAGAGTGATCCCTGGCTCCAGGTGTACGCAGACCATCCGGCTGTGGGGAACGTCATGGGCTGGCCTCGCGAGGTGCTGCCGGTCTTTCAGCAGCCTCTGTGCAGCCTCACAGTCCCGGCGGTAGTTGTCGTGCTCGAAGTGGGGACGTTGTGGCTGTATGACCGGCAGCTGCGACGAGCCATTCCAGCAGTCACGGAGCGGCGGTCCATGGCCGTGTTGGTGGGCTCCCAGGAACTGGCACGAGTGCAGGGCGACGACGCGAAGGGCCACGTCACGGAGGCCATGTTCGCTCTGCCTGAGGGGGATGACAACGTGGCTGCCGATGCCCGTCACACCCTCGATACCCTGGGCCTAACAGCGGTCGTTGAGGCTCGGGCGGGAGGACAACGCTTGGTTCTCGCGTCTGCCAGGGGCCTTGGGCTGGACGGGGTTGATGTCATCGGGGAGATCGTGCGGGACTATGGTTGGGAGCTCCTGACGCATTGCACACGTAGCCGCAAAGTAGCGCGGTGGCCCCGGTTGCTTGAGAGCCTACCGGTGATGCCCAACGGACAACCGATACTCCGCCCGGTGTCCACGTGGGATGAAGCGAGGCGCAGCCTTCTTAGTTGTGCCACTGCACGCGCGCTGGCAGGTGCTTTGCTCTGTCTCCAGGAAGCGTGCTGTGATGTGTGGCAGGACCTGTGGTCGCAGTGTTGTGATGGTAGCTGCGTTCCGTCGCGGTCTGTGCTGCCACAGCAATGCCACGGGTGCAGAGAGACGACGTCGGTTGGGGTTCATCAATGTGCCTCTGTCCCACTATGCGGGACGTGTCGGGAGCGTGCCAGTAGGGGGTGGCCTAAGGCGAGGTGGGCGTTGCGGCACTCTGGACAGATGTCCTCAAGTGCTTGGAAGGCAATCCAGGGTGACCTGAAGAACGTCCGGGTGGAAGGGGTGAGATGCACCGATGCGCTGACGGCAGCCCTGTCCCTACTGCTGTGGTGGGCAGCTCTGGAGGGCGACTCGCGGGTTCTTTGGTTGTGGCATCACGGAGGAAATGGTGACGGCGCGGTTGGGGCCGGGGGTAATGCAGCTTGACAGGGTATGGGAAATGTGGGTGCGCTTGCCACCGTCCCTATGCTGGACGCAGCGGCGGGGGTGGCACTTGCGAAGCAGTGCCCTCATGGCCTGAGTGTGCGGTGATGGCAGACGGCGTATGACGGCCAACGCGATGTGACAGGTCGTGCCGGCCTGATGGTGAGCCGTACTACCCCCGTGCATAAGGGTCGGACAGGGGTGCTTCACCCGCCTGCCCCGGGTCGCCGCGTACAACAGTGAGGTGTCATGGGTCGTCCCGACCAGGGTAATAAGGCCCAAACCCCTGTAGGGTATTCTCATGACACCGGCGTCTCTACTGGCGGCCCGGCTACGGCAGTTCCGGGGGTAGTTGCTCGGGATACTCCGGGGGCTCACAGGTTTGTGTGGGGGCAAGCGACAACGCTACCGGCGCTGCGGTGCGTGCGTTGCGACGCCCCCTGGGCGCGTTGCACGGGGTTGCGGGAGCAGCCTGCAGGCCCCGGAAGCGGCGAAGTGGGCAAAGAGGATTGCGACGGCGTGATGGTCAGGTGGACCGTATGCTGGGCGTACTTGGGATGGCGTGGCAGTCTCGGATGTGCTGTCATGAGGGGTACGCGGAGTTGCAGGTGACGGTGTACTGGCGTCACGGGGGTATGCGTGGCGGTACTGGGGCCCGTATGGTGGGAGTACCGAGCACGCGCGGCGGTACTGGGGAGCCGTACTTTGGGGGTAACGCGGAGTCCCATGGTGGTACTGGGGTGTCCCCTTGACCCCTCTAACAACTCAGGGGGATTGCAGGGGCATCCCGACCCCGTTAACAAACTAGAGGGACCGTGCCTGAGGGCATGTACATAGTCTAACCGTCTGACCATGGCCTTGCGGTTGCCGTGGTGCGTGCGGTGGCGGCTCGCAGGTGGCATCGGCGTAGCGACGGCGGTTTTACACGGCGGCGTAGCACCGAGTATGCGGTCGCCTCTATATACGTGTAATCTACATAGTCTACACAACAGCAACTTACTCCTGGGGGGCGCCTGTCCATTCGGCTAGAAGCGACATGTAGAGTGGTCCCGGGGCTGACGCGCGGGCCAATGCTATAAGTAGGCTCGCCACGTCGTCGGTGGGGGCCGAACCTGAGGCCTAGCCGCTACTGTGGCGGAAGAGGCGCAACCACGGGAGCTGGCCAATTAGTGCGGGTAAGGGTCAAGGGTAGGCGCCAGGGCAACGTATGTGGGCCAGATGAGGTGGACCCGGTTACCACGGCCCGGGGCGAGCCTCTGGTGGGTACCCCTACAGGGGGTCGATAGTCAAGCTACGGCACCCACCAGCCCGAATCCCATCCAGCGATATTCACGGGTTGCGCCACTCCCGTCACGGGGCGGCCGGCGTCCCCCCTTGTAGACCCTCTTGTTATATTATACGTGGGCAAGCGGATGCCTCGAAGCTGATTGGATACTGGCCCCTGACATGGAGTGCCGGCACGGTATATATCTGGGGTGTGGGTGCAGCTCAGGGCCACGGGGACGGTAGAGTTGCTACCATGTTTCTGTACTACTCTAGGGCCCGCTCTTGCTTCGCCGCATGCGTGCTACTTTGTACCTTGGTTGCTGCTTTGCGCCCATAGGAGACGCCCTTGCTTTCTGCTTCTTGCTGTGCCGCTGCGTTGCTGTGCCTTGCCCCTTTTACCCCCGGCGAACAAACGGACCAGTCTCCGTCGCCGTTGCTAATGCTAACGCTTTGCCGTTGCCACTGCCCCCAAAGCCTTGTTGGCCGGTATCCCCGGCCCTCTGGGTCCTCCGTCATGCTGTGGGCCACCTCAGGCAGCCCTGGGACCCACGGGATCGAGCGAGGCAGGAACCACCTGTCGGCGCGAGATGCCCGGTAACTCCAGTAGACGGCATGATAAGTGGTTATGACTATGACTATGCATGCATGCATGTATGTATGTATGTATGTATGTATGTATGTATGTATGTATGTATGTATGTACGTATGTATGTATGTATGTATGTATGTATGTATGTATGTATGTATGTATGTATGTATGTATGTATGTATGTATGTATGTATGTATGTATGTATGTATGTATGTATGTATGTATGTATGTATGTATGTATGTATGTATGTATGTATGTATTGTTGTTGTTGTTGTTGTTGTTAGGGCACCCAGCACGTGCCGGCGGGAGAAATTGCCAGACACGCTCTCCCTGGGCAGGGAGCAAGGGAGCAGTCGGCCGGCGTCACGCTGGCCGGGCGTGTGCCGACAACGACCGAGGGGGGGGGGGGGGGGTTCCGCCTTCTGTCTGGTGGGGGGGAGGGGGCGCGTGTCGCTGTGAGAGGGACCACCTGCCCATGCG
This sequence comes from Eutreptiella sp. 'Long Island Sound 2002', assembly GCA_964036045.1. Taxonomy (NCBI): domain Eukaryota; phylum Euglenozoa; class Euglenophyceae; order Eutreptiales; family Eutreptiaceae; genus Eutreptiella; species Eutreptiella sp. 'Long Island Sound 2002'. The sequence continues at coordinate 124,714,469 of OZ038381.1, read as the reverse complement.
ACCCTGGTTCCCTCCCCCGCCGTGGGGGGAGGGCGTGCGCACCTGTGCGAAACGGAGGCGGGATGGGGGGCGGGATGGAGGGACCACCTGTCCGGGGACCTGCGGGGCCCCCGTTCCCCTTGCTTCCAGCCGCCACTCCCCCGCGACAGGGGAGGGGGTTACGTCCCATGCGGAGGTGGAGTAAGGGGGTGGAGGGGGCGGTGACTATGTATGGTCTATCCCCAGGTGCCCGTCCCTGTGTCCCGTGTGTGGGAGGCCGCGCGGCACGGCCGGCGGGGGGTCCAGGCCTGGGCCGGGCGCGTGGGTAGCGGCGGGCGGCCGAGGCGGAGGCGGCGCCATGCGGGTGCGGGGCCCGTGGCGGTCGCGGGGCGGTGTGGGCGGACCGGCCGGCGGCCGGCGGTGGCCCTGAGAGCCCCACTCCATGGGGTCGGCGGGCGCGCCGGGGGCACGCGCGCCGCGCTGGCCTGGCCGCGGGGGGCGCGTGTGCAAGGGCATCGGCGCGCCCGATGCGGGCCCCACTGCGGGCCGCGGGACCAGCGGCAAGCTGGAAGCGTGGCCTGGGGGCCGAGGCCGGGGCCGGGCGCGTGGGTAGCGGCGGGCGGCCGAGGCGGAGGCGGCGTCATGCGGGTGCGGGGCCCGTGGCGGCCGCGGGGCGGCGCGGGCGGACCGGCCGGTGGTCGGCGGCGGCCCTGCGAGCCCCACACCATGGGGTCGGCGGGCGCGCCGGGGGCACGCGCGCCGCGCAGGCCTGGCTGCGGGGGGCGCGTGTGCAAGGGCGCCGGCGCGCCCGATGAGGGCCCCTCTTTGGGCTGCGGGTCCAGCGGCAAGGGCGCAGCGTGGGGCCGCGCAGGGGGGCGGTATGGGGCCGCGCAGGGGCGTAGCTGCGTGGGGCCGCGCAGGGGCGTAGCAGCGTGGGGCCGCGCAGGGGCGCAGGGTGGGGCTGCGTAGGGGCTGCGCAGGGGCGCAGCGTGGTGCGGTGCAGGGGCGCAGCCGTGCGGGGCGGCGCAGGGGCGCAGCAGTGTGGGGCCGCGCAGGGGCGCGGCGCGGGGCTGCGCAGGGGCGCAGCGTGGGGCTGCGTAGGGGCGGTGGGGGCACGGCGTGCACGTTGGGAGGGGGGGGGGGGGGGGGGGGGGGCTGTGGGCTGGTGGGTGGGTGCGCGCGCGAGGGGGACGGGGGTGCGGTGAGCACAGCCGCAGAGCGTCACCATGCGGACGACCAAGCGGAGGAACGGCCGGGGCTGGCCAAAGTCGGCTGGGGAGCCCGGGGCGCTCGAGGTGTCGGGGGGGCCGCGGTTAGCGGTGGGGCCTGCACCCCGCTCGGCGGGGACGAATCCCGCCGAGCATCATCCACGGGGGCGAATCCTGGTGGAGGCGGGGGGGAGCGCCACGCCGTCCGCTCGCGGCCGAACCTGACCGGGACGGGCCCCGCCGGAGGGATACCGGGGGGGGCGGGCAGGGCTGGGCACCGGGGCTCCGGGGCCCGGGTCCCTGGTGGTTGTGGGCCGGCGCGGGGGAGACCGGGTGGGCCTCTGGGCTGTGGCTGGTGAGGGGGGGCGTGGAAGGGCCGGGCGGGCTCGGGGGCGAACCCCGAGAGGCCCCCGGGGGCTGGGCGATGGCTCCCGAGGGCGGCCGTTCCTTGAGGGGGGGGGGGGGGTGGGTTGCTCCCTGCCCGGGCTGCGCAGGGGCGCAGCGTGGTGCGGTGCAGGGGCGCAGCCGTGTGGGGCGGCGCAAGGGGCGCAGCAGTGTGGGGCCGCGCAGGGGTGCAGCGTGGGGCCGCGGAGGAGCGCGGCGTGGGGCCGCGTATGGGCGCGGCATGGGGCCGCGCAGGGGCGCGGCGCGGGGCTGCGCGGGGGTGCAGCGTGGGGCCGCGGAGGAGCGCGGCGTGGGGCCGCGTATGGGCGCGGCATGGGGCCGCGCAAGGGCGCGGCGCGGGGCTGCGCAGGGGCGCAGCGTGGGGCTGCGCAGGGGCGTAGCGCGGGGCCGCGCATGGGCGCGGCATGGGGCCGTGCAGGGGCGCAGCAGCGTGGGGCTGAGCGGGGGCGCAGCGTGGGGCTGAGCGGGGGCACAGCGTGGGGCTGCGTAGGGGCGCAGCGCGGGGCCGAGCAGGGGCGTAACGTGGGGCTGCGCAGGAGCGCAGTAGTGTGGGGCTGCGCAGGGGCGCAGCGTGGGGCTGGGCAGGCGCGCAGCGTGGGGCCGCGCAAGAGTTCAGCTTGGGGCCGCGCATGTGCGCGGCATGGGGCCGCGCAGGGGCGCGGCGTGGGGCTGCGCAAGGGCGCAGCAGCGTTGGGCTGCGCAGGGGCGCATCGTGGGGCTGCGCGGGGGCGCGGCGCGGGGCTGCACAGGGGCGCAGCAGCGTGGGGCTGCGGAGGGGCGCGGCATGGGGCCACGAAGGGGCGCAGCAGCGTGGGGCTGCGCAGGGGCGCAGCAGCGTGGGGCTTCGCAGGGGCGCAGCGTGGGGTTGAGTAGGGGCGCAGCGTGGGGCTGCGCAGGGGCGTGGGGCTGTGCAGCGGCGCAGCAGCGTGGGGCTGCGCAGGGGCGCAGCGTGGGGTTGAGTAGGGGCGCAGCGTGGGGCTGCGCAGGGGCGCAGCAGTGTGGGGCGGCGCAGGGGCGCAGCAGTGTGCGGCTGCGCAGGGGCGCAGCGCGGGGCTGCGCAGGCGCGCAGCAGCGTGGGGCTGCACCGGGGCGCGGCATGGGGCCGTGAAGGGGCGCAGCAGCGTGGGGCTGCGCAGGGGCGCAGCAGCGTGGGACTTCGCAGGGGCGCAGCGTGGGGTTGAGTAGGGGCGCAGCGTGGGGCTGCGCAGGGGCGTGGGGCTGTGCAGCGGCGCAGCAGCGTGGGGCTGCGAAGGGGCGCAGCGTGGGGTTGAGTAGGGGCGCAGCGTGGGGCTGCGCAGGGGCGCAGCAGTGTGGGGCGGCGCAGGGGCGCAGCAGTGTGCGGCTGCGCAGGGGCGCAGCGCGGGGCTGCGCAGGGGCGCAGCAGCGTGGGGCTGCACCGGGGCGCGGCATGGGGCCGCGAAGGGGCGCAGCAGCGTGGGGCTCAGGGGCGCAGCGTGGGGCTGAGTAGGGGCGCAGCGTGGGGCTGCGTAGGGGCGCAGCGCGGTGCGGCGCAGGGGCGCAGCAGTGTGGGGCTGCGCAGGGGCGCAGCGTGGGGCTGCGCAGGGGCGCAGCGCGGGGCCGCGCATGGGCGCGGCATGGGGTCGTGGAGGGGTGCAGCAGCATGGGGCTGCACAGGGGCGCAGCGTGGGGCTGCGTAGGGGCGCATCCTGGGGCTGCACAGGGGCGCAGCGCGGGGCCGCGTATGGGCGTGGCATGGGGCCGTGAAGGGGTGCGGCGCGGGGCCGCGCAGGGGCGCAGCAACGTGGGGCTGCGCAGGGGCGTAGCAGCGCGGGGCTGCGCCGGGGCGTAGCGTGGGGCCGCGGATGGGGCGCAGCGTTGGGCTGCGTAGGGGCGCAGCAGCGTTGGGCTGCGTAGGGGCGCAGCGTGGGGCTGCACGAGGGCGCAGCAAGGGGCTGCGCGGGGGCGCGGCAAGGGGCCGTGCAGGGGCGCAACAGCGTGGGGCTGCGCAGGGGCGCAGCAGCGTGGGGCTGCGCTGGGGCGCGGCATGGGGCCGTGAAGGGGCGCAGCAGCATGGGGCTGCGCAGGGGCGCAGCGTGGGGCTGAGTAGGGGCGCAGCGCGGGGCTGCGCAGGGGCGCAGCGTGGTGCGGCGCAGGGGCGCAGCAGTGTGGGGCTGCGCAGGGGCGTAGCGCGGGGCTGCGCAGGGGCGCAACAGCGTGGGGCTGCGCAAGGGCGCAGCGCGGGGCCGCGTATGGGCGCGGCATGGGGCCGTGGAGGGGGTGCAGCAGCGTGGGGCAGCGCAGGGGCGCAGCGTGGAGCCGCGTAGGGGCGCAGCGTGGGGCTGCGCAGGGGCGCAGCGTGGTGCGGCGCAGGGGCGCAGCGTGGAGCCGCGTAGGGGCGCAGCGCGGGGCTGCGCAGGGGCGCAATAGCGTGGGGCTGCGCAGGGGAGCAGCAGCGCGGGGCTGCGCAGGGGCGCAGCGTCGGGCCGCGCAGGAGTGCAGCGTGGGGCCGCGTACGGGCGTGGCATGGGGATGTGAAGGGGCGCGGCGCGGGGCCGCGCAGGGGCGCAGCAGCGTGGGGCTGCGCAGGGGCGTAGCAGCGCGGGGCTGCGCCAGGGCGCAGCGAGGGGCTGCGAATGGGGCGCAGCGGGGGGCTGCGTGGGGGCGCAGCAGCGTTGGGCTGCGCAGGGGCGCAGCGTGGGGCTGCGCAGGGGCGCGGCAAGGGGCCGTGTAGGGGCGCGGCGCGGGGCCGCGCAGGGGGGCAACAGCGTGGGGCTGCGTAGGGGCGCAGCGTGGGGTTGCGCAGGGGCGCATCAGCCCCGGGCTGCGCCAGGGCGCAGTATGGGGCCGCGAAGGGGCGCAGCAGCGTGGGGCTGCGCAGGGGCGAAGCGTGGGGCTGAGTGGGGGCGCAGCGTGGTGCCGCGCAGGGGCGCAGCGTGGTGCCGCGCAGGGGCGCAGCAGCGTGGGGCGGCGCAGGGGCACAGCGCGGGGCTGCGCAGGGGCACAGCAGCGTGGGGCTGCGCAGGGGCGCAGCGCGGGGCCGCGCATGGGCGCGGCATGGGGTCGTGGAGGGGTGCAGCAGCGTGGTGCTGCGCAGGGGCGCAGCGTGGGACTGAGTAGGGGTGCAGCGTGGGGCTGCGCAGGGGCGCAGCGTGGTGCGGCGCAGGGGCGCAGCAGTGTGGGGCGGCGCAGGGGCGCAGCAGCGTGGGGCTACGCAGGGGCGCAGCGCGGGGCTGCGCAGGGGCGCAGCATCGTGGGGCTGAGTAGGGGTGCAGCGTGGGGCTGCGCAGGGGCGCAGCATCGTGGGGCTGAGTAGGGGTGCAGCGTGGGGCTGCGCAGGGGCGCAGCGTGGTGCCGCGTAGGGGCGCAGCAGTGTGGGGCTGCGGAGGGGCGCAACAGCGTGGGGCCGCGCAGGGGAGCAGCGGGGGGCTGCGCAGGGGCGCAGCAGCGTTGGGCTGCGCAGGGGCGCAGCAGCGTGGGGCTGCGCAGGGGCGCACCGTGGGGCTGCGCGGGGGCGCGGCAGGGGGCCGTGTAGGGGCGCAGCAGTGTGGGGCTGCGCAGGGGCGCAGCGTGGGGCTGCGCATGGGCGCAGGAGCGTGGGGCTGCGCCGGGGCGTGGTATGGGGCCGTGAAGGGGCGCATCAGCGTGGGGCTGCGCAGGGGCGAAGCGAGGGGCTGCGTAGGGGCGCAGCGTGGGGCCGCGCAGGGGCGAAGCGCGGGGTTGCGCAGGGGCGCAACAGCGTGGGGCCGCGCAAGGGGAGCAGCAGCCTGGGGCTGCGCAGGGGCGCAGCAGCCCGGGGCTGGGCTGGAGTGCAGCGTGGGGCTGCGCAGGGGCGCAGCAGCGTGGGGCTTCGCAAGGGCGCAGCAGCGCGGGGCTGCGCTGGAGTGCAGCGTGGGGCTGCGCAGGGCTGCAGCAGCGTGGTGCTGCGTAGGGGCACAGTAGCACGGGGCTGCGCAGGGGCGTAGCAGCGTGGGGCTGCGCAGGGGCGCAGCAGCGTGGGGCTGCGTAGGGGCGCAGCAGCGTGGGGCTGCGCAGGGGCGCAGCAGCGCGGGGCTGCGCAGGGGCGTAGCAGCGTGGGGCTGCGCAGGGGCGTAGCAGCGTGGGGCTGCGCAGGGGCACAACAGCGTGGGGCTGCGTAGGGGCGCAGCAGCGTGGGGCTGCGCAGGGGCACTGCAGCGTGGGGCTGCGTAGGGGCGCAGCAGCGTGGGGCAGCGTAGGGGCGCAGCAGCGTGGGGCTGCGCAGGGGCGCAGCGGCATGGGGGTGCGCTGGGGCGCAGCGTGTGGCTACGCAGGGGCGCAGCAGCGTGGGGCTGCGCAGGGGCGCAGCAGCGTGGGGCTGCACCGGGGCGTGGTATGGGGCCGTGAAGGGGCGCAGCAGCGTGGGGCCGCGCAGGGGCGAAGCGTGGGGCTGCGTAGGGGCGCAGCGTGGTGCGGCGCAGGGGCGCAGCGTGAGGCCGCGTAGGGGCGAAGCGCTCGGTTGCGCAGGGGCGCAGCAGCCCGGGGCTGCGCTGGAGTGCAGCGTGGGGCCGCGCAGGGGAGCAGCAGGGAGGGGCTGCGCAAGGGGCGCAGCAGCGCGGGGCTGCGCTGGAGTGCAGCGTGGGGCTGCGCAGGGGCGCACCAGCGTGGGGCTGCGCAGAGGCGCAGCAGCGCGGGGCTGCGCAGGGGCGCAGCAGCGTGGGGCTGCGTAGGGGCGCAGCAGCGTGGGGCTGCGCAGGGGCACAGCAGCGTGGGGCTGTGCAGGGGCGCATCAGCGTGGGGCTGCGCGGGGGCGCAGCAGCGTGGGGCTGCGCAGGGGCGCAGCAGCGTGGGGCTGTGCAGGGGCGCAGCAGCGTGGGGCTGCGCAGGGGCGCAGCAGCGTGGGGCTGCGCAGAGCAGCTATGTGGGGCGGCGCAGTGGTGGGGGGGCTGTGTAGGGGCGCAGCGGCATGGGGGTGCGCTTGGGCGTAGCGTGTGGCTGTACAGGGGCGTAGTGCGGGGCTGCGCAGGGGCGCAGCGTGGGGTTGCGCAGGGGCGCAGCAGCGTGGGGCTGCGCACGGGCGCAGCGCGGAGCAGCCCCGGGGGGCAGTGTGGGGCCGTGGAGGGGCGCAGCGTGGGGCTGCGCAGGAGCGCAGCAGCGTGGGGCTGCGCAGGGGCGCAGCGAGCGGCGGCGCAGTGGTGGGAGGCTGCGCAGGGGCGCATCATGGGGCCGCGTATGGGCGCGGCGCGGAGCCGCGCAGGGGCGCAGCAGCGTGGGGCTGCGCTTGGGCGCAGTGTGGGGCTGCGCAGGGGCGCAGCAGCGTGGGGCTGCGCTTGGGCGCAGTGTGGGGCCGCGCAGGGGCGCGGCAGTGTGGGCTGCGCGGGGGCGCAGTGGCGTGGGGCCGCGCATGGGCGCAGCACCGAGGGCTGTGCAGGGGCGCAGCAGCGCGGGGCCGCGCGGGGGCGCTGCAGCGTGGGGCTGCGCAGGGGTGCAGCAGCGTGGGGATGCGAAGGGGCTCAGCATGGGGCTGCGCATGGGCGCGGCAGTATGGGGCTGTGCAGGGGCGCAGCAGCGCGGGGCCACGCAGGGGCGCAGCAGTGTGGGGCTGCGCAGGGGCGCAGCGGCGCGGGGCTGTCGTGTAGGGTAGAGGAAGGGGTGGCGTGAGGGCGGCGGGGGGTGTGGGGCCCTGCTCGACAGACAACGGTCCAGAGTCGGGCCCCTGGTGGGCGGCCGGGGGCGGCGTGGGGTGCCAGGGGGGCGTGCTGTGGGGTGGTGTGGGGGTGTGGCCTGATACCTAGCCTTTCACTACGAGGATGTGGCGAGGAAGACGCAGGGGAACTGAGGCCGGAAAGCCTGGGGATGGGGGCTGGGGCGCTGGCGGCGGGTTATCCCCGGCTCGGATGGCCGGGGTGCCCGGGGGTCCCGTGGGGGCGGAGGCTCCCCACTTCGGCCGGGTGCGAAACCACGACGTGTGTTTCCGTCACCGAAGTTCTTAGGGTTCTACCCCAGGAACTTACCCGCCGCGGGGACTGTGGGCCCGGACGGCCAAGGGGGATGACAATGAAGAAGAAATGGGGGGCCAGGATGAGGCTGGCGGTAGGCACCTTCCCTCGGCCTGGGGGAGGCCGTTGCCCGGGGCTATTCCCTTCCTCCCGTGGCCGTGGTGCTGTGGTGGGTGGTGGTGTGGCTACCTCCCAACGGGTGTCTGTGCCCGGTCTTCTGGGTAAAGACCCCCGTTGGGGGCGGGTACGAAGCGCCCGGTCACCTCGCCCCCCCTGCACAACAGCCCGCCAGGCGCCGGTTGGCCTTTAGCGCCAGCTGCCGTGGGGGGGGGCGCTCGGGGCAGTGCGGGGCCCCTCCGCTCTCGTGGCGGCCCGCACTTCCCGTATAATGCAACAAGGGGCGGCGCGGGCTCGTACCGCACGCGCGGGCCGCGCCGCCCCAGCCGGGGTGGGGGAAAAGGGGGGGACAGGGGGGGGGTCAGGGGGTCGCGGCAGGTGGATGGAGGGTGGCGGGGGCTCGTACCGCGCACCGGCGGGCCCCACCACCCTCCAGTCGGGAGGCGCAGCTGCAGGGGTTCTGGGGGCCCCACCCAGGGGCCTTCGCCCCCCCCCCCCGTGCGGTTTCGGTGTGGGGGAGGGGAGGCAAAGGCCACTCGCGGCCATGACACGTGGTGCATAGGGAGGGAGGTATGACACGGCTGGGGGAAGGGGTGCAAGGCCTGGACGCCCACCGCGTGCGGGGGGTCCTCTTGTTCGCAAGGCGGCCGTCCATCGGCGGCTGCGGCAGTTCACCTCGGGGGCTTCGCTACCTGAGAGAGGAGGGGCGGGAGAGTGGGGGGGCGGTGGGGGCACGGCGTGCACGTGGGGGGGGGGGGGGGGGGGGCTGTGGGCTGGTGGGTGGGTGCGCGCGCGAGGGGGACGGGGGTGCGGTGAGCTCAGCCGCAGAGCGTCACCGTGCGGCCGACCGGGCGGAGGAGTGGCCGGGGCTGGCCAAAGTCGGCCGGGGAGCCCGGGGCGCTCGAGGTGTCGGGGGGGCCGCGGTCCGCGGTGGTGCCCGCACCCCGCTCGGCGGGGACGAATCCCGCCGAGCATCATCCACGGGGGCGAATCCTGGTGGAGGCGGGGGGGAGCGCCACGCCGTCCCCTCGCGGCCGAACCGGACCGGGACGGGCCCCGCCGCAGGGATACCGGGGGGGCGGGCGGGGCTGGGCTCCGGGGCTCCGGGGCCCGGGTCCCTGGTGGTTGTGGGCCGGCGCGGGGGAGACCGGGCGGGCCTCTGGGCTGCGGCTGGTGAGGGGTGGCGTGGAAGGGCCGGGCGGGCTCGGGGGCGAACCCCGAGAGGCCCCCGGGGGTTGGGCGAGGGCTCCCGAGGGCGGCCGTTCCTTGAGGGGGGGGTGGGGGGGTTGCTCCCTTCCCGGGGAACGACGGGGGCCCCTCTTGAGCGAGGGGGGGGGGAGGGCGTGTTTCGCCCGGTGTAGGGCCATGTCGATTCATGGCCGCGCGGCATGGGACTATATCCCCAACCCTCCGCGCCGGAGTCCCTTTTTGGGGGGGCTGAGGGGGGGGGGGGGGGGGGCTGGCGGTCGTTGTGTGCACCCTCCCATGCGGGGGGGGGTCGCCGGTGGGAGCTCCGTCCGGCTTGGCCGAAAAAACCCGGTGGCGTCCCGTGGGCCCGTGGGCCCCTTCGAGGAAGAACCTCGGATTCGCCGGGGGGGACTCCGCTATATGTATGTATGTATGTATGTATGTATGTATGTAGGTACGTATGTATGTATGTATGTATGTATGTATGTATGTATGTATGTATGTATGTATGTATGTATGTATGTATGTATGTATGTATGTATGTATGTATCTATGTATGTATGTATGTATTGTTGTTGTTGTTGTTGAAGGCACCCAGCACGTGCCGGCGGGAGAAATTGCCAGACACGCTCTCCCTGGGCAGGGCGCAAGGGAGCAGTCGGCCGGCGTCACGCTGGCCGGGCGTGTGCCGACGACGACCGAGGGGGGGGGGGGGGGGGGGGGGGGGGCGCCGTGGTGTGGGGGGGGGGGGCGTGTGGAGGAGGGTGGGGTCACCTGAGGACGTCACCCTGGGGCCCTCCCCCGTCTCGCGGGGGGAGAGTCACTCGTCCTGTGCGAAGCGGCTGTGGCGGGGGCGGAGGGTGGGGTGGTGACCTTGGGGTGGGGAAGGCACGCCCGGGTCCACGGACAGTCCGCGCCTTGCCCGAACATCCCGCCGAGGTGGCCGTTCCTCGTGTGAGGCCGTGGCGTGGCCGGGGGCGCTGGCCCGTGCTTCTAGCCTTCTACGGGGGCGAGGGGAGGCCTGGGAGTTGCGGTCTGCCGGCGCCTAGTCACCTCTGCTGGTGTTGTGTTGTGGCCGCCTCGTCCCCGGTAGTGCGGGCGCGCGCGCGCGTCGGTCATGGGGGAGGGAAGGCACAAGGGCGGGAGCACAAGAGCACGAACATGGGTTCACTGTCGTTGGCGTGCTGTGTTCGGTTCATGTGATGTTCCTTGGTGCCTGTCCCTGTGCCCTGCGTACGGGAGGCCGCGCGGCACAGCCGGCGGGGGGTCGCAGCCCGGGCCGTGCGCGTGGGTAGCGGCGGGCGGCCGGGTAGGACGTGGCGCCATGCGGGTTCGGGGCCCGTGGCGGTCGCGGGGAGTCGCGGGCGGTCCAGCCGGCGGTCGGCAGTGGCCCTGAACGTCCCACACATTGGGGTCGCTGGGCGTGCCGGGGGAGGGCGAGCCCTGCAGGTCTTGCTGCGGAGGGCGCGCGCGCAAGGGCGTCGGCGTGCCCGGTGCGGGCCCCTCTGCGGGCCGAGGGACCTGCGGTGAGCTGGTTGCGTTGCCTGGGGGCTGAGGCCGGGGCCGGGCGTATGAGTAGCGGCGGGCGGCCAAGTGGGCGGCCTAGCCGGCGGTCGGCAGAGGCTCCAAGGGCCCCACACCGTGGGGCCCGGGGGCGTGCCGGGGGCGAGTGCGCTGTGCAGGCCAAGCTGCGGGGGGCGCACGGGCGAGGGTGTCGGCGTGCCCGTCGGGGGCCCCCCGAGGGCCGTGGGACCCGCGGCTGGCAGGGAGCGCTGCTCGGGGGCCGAGGCCGGGGCAGGGCGCGTGGGTAGCGGCGCCCACGGGGTCGAGTGCTCGAGGCGAGTGCGGGGTGGTGCGTGCGGGCCGGCCGGAGGCCGGTGGCCTCACTGAGAGTCCCACACGGATGGGTCGATGGGTGTGCCTGGGGCGTACGCAGCGTGCAGGTCGGGCAGCAGCGGGCGTACGTGCAGGGCGTCGGCGTGCCCGATGAGGACCTCACTGAGGACCGAGGGGTTGGCGGCAAGCAGTATGCGATGCCCGGGGGGGGTGGCGGCGAGGAGCGGGAGGATGTCCGCGGCCCGCGACGTGGGGGTGAACACGACGTGGGCCGGGTGCGGCCCCGGGAGCGGTGCCGGGGGGAGCGGGACCGCAGGACGGCGGTCTACTGTGAGGCGCCAAGTGGCCCAATGGCGGAGGAGCCAGACTAGGGCGATGCTGTGGCGCAGTGTGAGGGGCTGGGTGCTGGGCGGCGCGGGGACGTGCGGCAGGAGGGGGGGGGGGGGGGTTACGTGGGAGGGGGCACGGCGGAGGAGTGACGCCAGCGACGTGTGTGTCGTGCTGAGGGTGGAGAGGAGCTCGCGGAGGAGTTCTTCCCGGCCGGCGCTGTCCAGCAGAGGCGGGGCGCCGTGGGGGGAGGAGGAGTGCCACATGCCTAGCAGGCTGAACCCCAACTGTGTCGGGGGGCCGGGTCGCGGGGCGGCTGAGAGGCGCTCGGAGAGGTACACTGCGGTGGTGGCCGTGCAGAGCTCGAAAGGGGTGACGAGGCGGGGGGAGTGGCCGGCAGTGGCTGCCAGGATGGGCGGGTGCGTGAACAGGTGCCACGCGAGGAGTAACTGCAGGGCGTAGTGGGGGGGGCAGTGGTGCTGGAGGTGGGCGGCGGAGTCCGGGTAGGGGCGGTGGCAGAAGGGGCACGTCACGCCTCCGTAGCCGGGGGGGTGGTCCTGGGAGTGAAGTAGCCGGAGGTGCATGATGCGGTGGAGGGCCAGCGCCGGGATCTCGGCGCGTTCATACGCGAGGCGGAGTAGGTGGGAGGACCAGCCTGGGGGCAGGGGCCGGAGGTGGTGTGCGTGGGTGCGGGCGGTGGTGGCCGCATACGCTGCCTCTGCGGCGCGTGTGGGGTTAAGGAAGATCGCGCCTTCATGGAGCGCCACGATGCGGCCGTGGAAGAGTGCGGACCAGGGGAGGGTCCACGGGGAGGCGGTGTGGAGCCCGCGGCGGGCTAGGCTGTCAGCTTCGGCGTTGAGGGTGGCGAGGAGGCTGGCGGAGCCGGAGTCGTGTTGTGCGGGGAGCCAGGCCTCGTGCATGCGGAAGGAGGCGGAGAGGAGGGCAGCCCGGTACGGGATGGAGAGGGCGGAGGAGGGGGGCGGGCCGCGGGTGAGGTCGCAGAGCTGGGAGGCGGTGGAGTCCGAGGCGAAGAGGGCTGCGCCGGACCAGCCGCGGAGGGTGAACATGGCGGCTATCTTGGCGATCCACTCCGCGTCGGTGGAGTGGCCGGCAAGGGCGTGGAGGCCGAGCCAGCCGCGGTAGAGAGTGCCGTGGAGGGGGTGCCAGAGGAGGAAGCCGGCGCCGAGGCGGGTGCCCTCTTGGCTGCCGTCGCATGCGACGACGACATAGGGGAGGGAGTGGAGGGGGGCCAGCGAGCCGGTGTGGTGCTGCGGGGCGGGGCGTACTCGGGGGGAGGGGAGGAGGTGGACGGTGATGTCGAGGGGAGCGAGCGCCTGCGCCAGGGCGGGGCCTTCGGTGAGCCAGGGGGTGGGGCGGCGTGGGGAGACGAGGGACGCCGTGGCGGCTACCGCGAGGGTGTTGGGGCCCCAAGAGGCGCGGAGGTATGTGCGGAGGAGGTTGAGGGGGGCCCTGTACGCCAGGAGGGGGGCGCCGGGACCGCCCTGCTGGAGGGGGAGGTGGAGGAAGGCCGAGTGAGCCCAGGGGGGCAGACGGAAGGCGTGGCGGTATGCATTGTTGATGGCGACCTGATGGGGGCGGAGGGAGGGGGGGGGGATGAGTACGCCCGAGGTGACGTAGTCGAGGGGGGAGAGGCCGAAGGCGTGCAGGGAGCGGAGCTGGAGTATGGGGCAGGCCTCGCGGTTGCGGCTGGCCTTGCGCGCCCGGTCGAGGGACGTGCGGGTCTTGTTGATGACGCGGAGGAGGGGGAGCTCGGGGAGGATGGGGATGCCGACGACTTCCGGGGGGGTGGTGGTGGTGGTGCCGGTGTGCTGCGGGACGTCGGCGGTGACGAGGGTGGGCCGGCCCGGGCGGGAGTCGATGAGGGAGAACTCCTGCTTGTCGGGGTGGATGATGCGGCCGGCGCGGCGTGAGCACTCGCGGCAGTCCGTGGCCATGGCTGCCACGTCCGTGAGGGAGGGGGTGATGAAGCGGCGGTCGTCGCTGTACGAGAGGTGGGTTGCGGGGAGGGATGCTGAGTGGCCGGGGACGGTGAGGGGGAGGCTGATGGAAGTGTTGGGGCGCATGGCCCTGGTGATGACCAGGCTGGGGGCCTGGTAGTGGAGTTGGGCGAACCCGTCGCCTTGGTTGCCCCCCTCCTCGGTGCTGAAGGGGTGGGCGAACCCCTCGCGGGTGGCCACGCGGATGACCAGGCGGCCGTAGAAGCCGTCCGCCCAGGGGCCAAAGTCCCACGTGGCGCGGAGGCGGGAGCAGAGGCGGGAGTTGTCTTGGCGCAGTACCCTGAGGTACGCGTCAGACTCGTCCCAGTCGCAGATGGCGCAGGTGCCGTGGGTGGAGAGGGCTGTGTAGGTGGCGGCGCGGGCGACGAGGGCGAGGCCGAGGGCGGAGTGGCCTGGGCGGTAGGCGAAGGAGGCGGGGGTGTAGGTGGAGGTGAGCTCGAGGTCGGCGGCTAGGCGGGTCGTGGCGATGCCGGACGCCGCGCCGGAGACGCCCGACTCCACGTCGACGGGGCGGAAGGAGCGTGTGAGGTGACGGGGGAGTGGTTTGGTGGGATTCCCCTTGTAGAGGCCGTAGCGGACGGTCTCGTTGGAGACGCCCGGGGTGCCGGATTCGAGCTGGAGGAGGAGGTACAGCAATCCGAGGTGGACGCCTCCGCCGCTGCGGAAGAGCGCTGCGCGCGCCACGTTGTCAGTGGACACGGCGAGGGAGCGCTTGCCCATGCGGCGGTGGGCGAGGGAGGCCGTGGTGATGAGGGGGGGGGACTGGCGGGCGAGAGCGTACGCCCGGAGGGAGGCGGGGGATTCTGGACGGGCGTTCGCGCGGAGGGCGTCGCGGAGTAGGGGGAGGGTGAGGTCGGTGGGCGGGTGCAGGAGGGGCAGCCAGGGGTCCGGGGTGCAGCGGGCGGCGAAGGAGGCGTGATCCACGGAGACGTGCCGGTTGGCTGTTTGGGACCGGGACTGTGCCGTGACCTCGGCGAGCCGTTCCTCGCGGGTCGGGAGGGTGGCCCTTGGGTGGGGGAGGATGCCGTGGAACGGTTCCAGGGGAGGGGAGGGCAGCCGGAGGACCGTGCGAGTGGCGGAAGTGATGGAGGGGGAGGAGAGGACTGCAGCGCGAGAGACGAAGCCGCGGGCGGCCGATGCCTCCCGGAGGGCAAAGGACTGGGCGGCGAGGTCTTGCGTGGAGAGGGGAAAGGTGAACCGGGCCAGGGACCGTAGTAGTGTGGGGGTGTCAGGGGGGTGCGGGAGCAGCTGGTGCGCGAGGGAGTGGTGGGCGGCGATGTAGTGGTCGGGGAGGGAGGGGGTAAGGGAGAGCCAGCCCCACGCCAGGTCTAGGGCGGCTGAGAGGGAGTCCATGTCCTCGACAGTCGCCAGGCGCCATCGGAACAGACGCCACGAGTGGGCGTCGCAGGAGCGGTGGTGCAGGGTGACCTGCGCCAACACCATGGCGTGTGAGGTGTGGCAGGGGAGGACGTGGTGAGTGTGGGAGGCGATGGGACCGGTGGCGAAGATGTGGTCGATGGCGGTGGAACGGGGGGAGCCGTGGCGGGTGGTGAAGTTGGTGGGAGTGGCTGGGGGGACCAGGCGGTGCCAGGCTGAGAGCGGGCCTAGGGCCCCGAGTGCGGAGGCCAGGGGGGTGCCTGGGGCCCCCGTGCTGTTGAGGTCGCCCAGGAGGACGCATAGGTCGGGCCGTACGCAGGAGCGGAGGTGGTTCATGAGCTTGACCTCGGAGACCCACTCGGAGTACGAGAGGCGTGGGGGGAGGTGGGCGTTGAACAGGAGGGCCCGGCCCCCTAGCGAGAGGGGGACCGCGGAGGCAATCCAGTGCTGGCCGTCGTAGACGAGGTCGGCGGGTTGGGAGGGGGCGCGGAGGGACCGGAGCCAGGCCGTGCGGAGGCCCCGAGCCCTGGCCGGAAGCGGTGCTGTAGTGGGCCTCGTACCTCGGTGGGAGGGCGGGGCGGGCCGAGTCTAAGTCCCAGAGTTCCTGTTCGGCGACCACGTCGGGGGACAGGGCCTCGAGCCAGGTGCGGGCGAGGGAGACTTGGCCGGCGATGCCGCCCCAGCTGTGTGTGAGAAAGGTGAGGGCTGTGTCGCGGAGGGGGGTGGACGCCTGCTCACGGGGGTCGGGGAGGGAGAGGACGAAGGCGGGGGTCGGCTGGAGGAGGCGGTCGGGGGGGGGGGGCGCAGGGGGCGGCCCAGGGGATGGCGGAGACGGGGACCGCCCCGGGCAGTAGCATGCCCTGGAAGCCGACCACACAGCGGGCGGCGATGTCACGAGTGCACACAGGCGGGGCCTTGTGGGGGGAGGTGCAGAAGAAGTGAGGCCAGTGGTCGGTCGGCGATGTGGGGAGGTCGACGAAGGCGGTGTGAGGCGTGGGGCGTCCACAGTCGGGGCAAGCGGAGGAGGTGACGAGCGGGGCGTCGGGGAGGGCGGGGTGCAGTGCCCACGCTAAGGTCGGGCCTGACGAGCGAGTGTACGCTGGGGACGGGGGGAGGGGGGTTGTAGGCAAGTGGGCGGTGTCCCAGAAGGCGGTCCACTTGGCGTCCACGTGCAGGGGAGGGGTGATCCAGAAGGAAGGGTCACCGCGCTGGCGGGGGAAGGAGGCGAGCCAACCGCACACCGTGGGGAGGGCGGAGGCGAGGAGCGAGGGGGGTAGCGACGTGGAGACCTGGGCGGCGTGCAGGAGGTCTCGGAGGGGGCCCGGGGGGAGGTCGGCGGCCGGGGGGAGGCCAAGGGGGAGAAGGTCAGCAGAGTGTGCGCACACGGGGCAGCGCGTGAGGGCAGGGCGCCGCAGCGTGCCGCAGTGAAGGCATATACGGGGGGCGGAGGCCGGTGGTGGAGCGGGTGCGCGGGGGGGGGGGGGGCCACGGGCGTGGGACCGGGGACGGGGCTCTGGGGCGGAGAGAAGGTCAGCCCCGGCGTGGTGGGCGTCGAGTGGGCAGGGGAAGTGGGAGGCGAGGAAAGTCGCCCAGGCTAGGGTCGGGAGGTCGGGAGCGCTGGAGGCGGGGAGCGTGTCCGGTAGGGCGAGTCAGTTGTGTCTGCGGGCACTGGGGAACATGGCGCCGCGGACTGCCCTGCCTGACGAGGGGGCCGAGGGTGTTGTGCGGCCATGGTGCCGCGGGGAGCGCCGGGGGGAGGAACGGGGGGGTGACTGCTGGCGGCTGCGTTTGGCGGGGCGGGGCTGAGGGTCGCCCGGGACGGGCGGGCGGGGGGAGGGTGGGGTGTTGAGATTGGCAGTGGGGGCGTGCCAAGGTTGCCCATCGTCCCGTCTGCCCTGGACCGTAAGGGACCAGCCCTCGTTGTGTTGGATGACGCGCGTGGGTAGCGAGGCGAAGAGGGAGGTGTGCAGGGCGGGGGCGATGTGGGCGAACGCGTGCCCGCGGCGGGCGTCGGCGTCAGTGACGTACACGACGGTCTGCAGGTTGTGGGTGAGGGTGACTGCCATGGAGGGGTGCGGGCCTAGGCGGAGGCCTGAGACGCGGATGACGCCGGTGGCGGCTGGCGAGGACCCGACGGGGGCGAAGGTGGGGACCGTGGAGGTGGGGGTGGCGCCGGCGGCGGTGGGCGCGGGGGCGCCCGGGAGGGGGGGCTGGCCGGGGAGGGGAGGGGTGAAGAGTGGCACGGGCGGGGCGGCGGCGCCAGGGGCTAGCAGGGAGTGCGCTGGCGGTGCGGAGGAGCCAAGGCGGAACCAGTCCAGGTCCGCCGTGGAGCGGGGGGGGAGGGCAGTTTTGGTGTAGGAGATGAGCTCCTGGAACTGGGCCGGGGTGGAGAGACGGCCACACAGCCGTGCGATGGCTGCGCGGAGGTTGTCGGCGGAGGAGACGTGTTGGAGGTCCTGGTAGGCCTCTATGGGGAATGAGGGGGCGCTGGCGATGGTGAAGGCCGCCGTCAGCCAGGGAGTGTCGGCATGGGCCTGAGCGGCCGTGATGAGGGGCTGGATGGCCTGGAGGGCAGGCAGGGAGGCCGCGGAGGAGGCGGCGGCCCCGTACCGTTGGGAGACCAGGGTGAGGAGCTTGTTGAGGTGGAGGCGGAGGGTGGGCTTGTGGAGGTCGGGGCAGGAGTGGCAGGCACCCTTGGCGGCGAGCACCAGGCTGGCGGTGGACGTGGAGACCGAGAGGTGCTGCACGGTCCTGGGGGGCAGGTGGCAGCTCTTGCCCATAGCCACAATGCACATGGCCGTGTGGTGGGCGTCGGCCTCGGGGACGGAGGAGAGGCCGTCAAGCAGGGTCAGCGTGTCCTGGGAGCTCGGGGTGGGGCCAGCCTGGAAGAGTGTCTCCCAGTCTGACGGGGGTGGTGCGGCCGGCTGCGGGGGCTGGGGACGGGGCGGAAGCAGGGACAAGGGTTGAGAAGCGTCGGGGGGCGCAGGGGCGGCGGCGGGGGCGGGGGCTCCGGGCCCCGCAGGGGGGTCTTCCGCTTGTGGGTTAGCGCGGCGGGCGGCTGCGGTGATGGCGGTGGAGATGTTCGGGGTGCGAATGGAACCATCATCCTTCCGATGGTTCAACTCGGTGTACCACCGTTGGGCGGACAGGGGGCAAGGAGCGGGGATACGGACGTGGGGGCTGGCGGGGTCGAAGACGCAGCTGAGGGGGGGGCAGGCCAGCCGGGAGCCGGTCTGCTGGGCCGCCCAGGTTGCTAGCCAGTGGAGCAGGGCGACCCGGGCGACCTTGGGCTTGATGGCCTCCTCGAAGGCCAGGAGGTCCAGGAGGCGGCGGAAGGGGATGGAGGGGGGGAGGTCGGGGGTGAAGGGGGAAATGTGGGCGAGGGCGGCCGAGGCGAGAGTGGCTTGGTCGAGGGTGGAGGCACGAGCGCCCCAGTCGATGAGGGCGCTCATGCAGGAGGCGTAGGGGAGCCACGAGGCATCGTGGTGGGTGGTGAGGAGGGAGATCTCGTTCTCGGTGAGCTGCTCGGTGAAGGCGAACCACCAGAGGAGGGGGCTGGCTTCGATGGGGGAGCCGGCGAGGGGGATGGAGAGGACGTCCACATTTGCCGGCATGTGGCGCGCAGAGGCCAGCAGGCGTGGGGGTTGCTGGGAGTCCAGGGCGACGGACAGGAGGGGCCAGGCGTCGGCCGCCGTCAACTGTTCGCGCTGGAGGTCGGGGGACAGAGCTGAGAATGGGTGAGCCATGGTGCCTGTGGGGAGCGGAGCAAGGGAGGATCCGACACACGGCGTGCCGGGGGGTGGGAGGTCCGTTGCCGGCCGTGGGCGCCGGTCATGGCGTGGGGTGGGGGTGGGAGGGGTTGGTCGGGGTGGGCGGGCGGGAGGAAGGGATAAGCCGAGGCAAGCGCTCAGGGCCCGGAGGCTCCGGCATGCAGAGCGAACAGTGCTACCGGCAGTGGCGCAAATGTAGAAAGGGGGGGGGGGCGGGTCAGGTGCGGGTGGCGGTCGTCGCTGGGCGTGGGTGGGGGGGGGTTGGGCGGGGTGGGCGGTCTGGAGTTGGGCTCTGGGGGTCGGTGGCGTGTGGTGGTGGTGGGTGCGTCCTGCTACCTGTGTCCTACTACGAGGAAGTGATGAGGGTGAAGACTGCATGGGGACTGAGGCCGGAGAGCCTGGGGCGGGGGAATGGGGCGCTGGCGGCGGGTTATCCCCGGCTGGGATGGCCGGGGTGCCCTCGGGCCCCGTGGGGGCGGAGGCTCCCCACGTCGGCTGGGTGCGAAACCTCGGCCTGTTCTTCCATCCCCGAAGGTCTTAGGATTCGACCCCAGGAACTTACCCGCCGCGGGGACTGTGGGCCGGGACGGCCAAGGGGGATGATTATGAAGAGGAAGTGGGGGGCCAGGATGAGCCCGGCGGTTGGCACCTGCCTTCGGCCTGGGGGAGGCCGATGCCCGGGGCTATTACCTCTCCCTTGTGCCCGGTGGCGGTGTGGTACCCCCCAACCGGCGACTGTGCCCGGTGCCGTGGGCACAGACCCCAGTTGGGGGCGGGTATGAAGCGCCCGGTCGCCTCGCCCCCCCTGCACAACAGCCCGCCAGGCGCTGCCAGGCCTCTAGCGCCAGCCGTTGTGGGGGGGGGCGCTCGGGGCAGTGCGGGGCCCCTCCGCTCTCCTGGCGGCCCGCACTGTCCGTATAATGCAACAAGGGGCGGCGCGGGCTCGAACCGCACGCGCGGGCCGCGCCGCCCCAGTCGGGGTGGGGGACAGGGGGGGGGACCGGGGGGGGACAGGGGGTCGCGGCCAGTGGAAGTAGGGTGGCGGGGGCTCGAACCGCGCACCGGCGGGCCCCACCACCCTCCAGTCGGGCGTCGCTGCGCCAGGGGTTCTGGGGGCCCCACCCAGGGGCCGTCGGCCCCCCCCTTTCGGTTAGCGTGAGGAGGGAGAGGCAAAGGCCACTCGGGGCCATGACACATGGTGCATAGGGAGAGGGGTATGACTCACGCCACGCCATGATGCATGCAGCAGGGGGAAGGAGGGGCAAGGCCTGGACCCCCACTGAGTTTGGGGGGTCCCCTTCTCAGCCAGGTGTCCGCCCGTCGGCGGCTGCGGAAGCCCACCTCGGTGGCGACGGCTACCTGTGAAGAAGGAGGGGGGGGTGCGGAGGGGAGGAGGGGCATGGTGTGCACGCGGGGAGGGGGGGGGGGGGGGGGGCTGTGGGCCGGTTGGCAGGCGCGCGCGCGAGGGGGTGGGGTAGCGGTGTGCCCAGCCGCGAGCGTCACCGTTCGGCTGACCGGGGAGGAGGGGCGGCCGGGGCTGGCCAAAGTCGACCGGGGAGCCCGGGGCGCCCGCGGCGCTGGGGGCCACGGTCAGCGGGGGGGCCCGCACCCCGCTCGGCGGGGACGAATCCCGCCGAGCATCATCCACGGGGGCGAATCCTGGTGGAGGCGGGGGGAAGCGCCACACCGTCCCCTCGCGGCCGAACCGGACCGGGACGGGCCCCGCCGGATGGATACCGGGGGGGCGGGCGGGGCTGGGCACCGGGGCTCCGGGGCCCGGGTCCCTAGTGGTTGTGAACCGGCGCGGGGGAGACCGGGCGGGCCCATGGGCTGCGGCTGGTGAGGGGGGGGGCGTGGAAGGGCCGGGCGGGCTCGAGGGCGAACCCCGAGAGGCCCTCGGGGGCTGGGCGAGGGCTCCCGAGGGCGGCCGTTCCTTGAAGGGGGGGGGGGGGGGTTGCTCCCTGCCCGGGGGACGACGGGGGCCCCTCTTGAGCGAGGGGGGGGGGAGGGCGTGTATCGCCCGGTGTAGGGCCATGTCGATTCATGGCCGCGCGGCATGGGACTATATCCCCAACCCTCCGCGCCGGAGTCCCTTTTTTGGGGGGGGCTGGGGGGGGGGGGGGGGGGCTGGCGGTCGTTGTGTGCACCCTCCCATGCGGGGGGGGGTCGCCGGCGGGAGGTCCGTCCGGCTTGGCCGATAATGCCCGGTGGCGTCCCGTGGGCCCGTGGGCCCCTTCGAGGAAGAACCTCGGATTCGCCGGGGGGGACTCCGTTTATGTATGTATGTATGTATGTATGTATGTATGTATGTATGTATGTATGTATGTATGTATGTATGTATGTATGTATGTATGTATGTACGGGTTGCGCCACTCCCGTCGCGGGGCAGCCGGCGGCCCCCCCTGTAGACCCTCTAGTTATATTATACGTGGGCAAGCGGATGCCTCGAGGCTGATTGGGTACTGGCCCCTGACATGGAGTGCCGGCACGGTATATATCTGGGGTGTGGGTGCAGCTCACGGTCACGGAGAAGGTAGAGTTGCTACCATGTTCCTGTACTATACTGGGGGACCGGTGCGGTGGGTCGGCGGCGTACATTATGGGGACATGGAGGCGATGAAGGCTGAGGGCTAGGCTAGGCTGGAGCCTCCCAGAAATCCTGGCTATGCATCTACGGGTTATAGCATGCTGGCAGTGGGTTACGCGGAGTCAGGGCTGGTGGGCAATTACGAGTACGCGGCTAGCAATGGATTACGCGGGGTCATGGGTGGTGGTCGTCTCCACGGTGGCGGGGGTACGCGAACAACGAGGGGTCCGCTCTTGCTTCGCCGCATGCGTGCTGCTTTGTACCTTGGTTGCTGCTTTGCGCCCGTAGGAGGTGCCCTTGCTTTCTGCTTGTTGCTGTGCTGCTGCGCTGCTGTGCCTCGCCCCCTTTTACCCCCGGCGAACAAACGGGCCACCGTCCGTCGCCGTTGCTAATGCTAATGCTTTGCAGTTGCCACTGCCCCCAAAGCCTGGTTGGCCGGTATCCCCGGTCCTCTGGGTCCTCCGTCATGCTGTGGGCCACCTCAGGCGGCCCTAGGACCCACGGGATGGAGCGAGGCAGGAACCACTTGGCTGCGCGAGATGCCCGGTAACTCCGTAGACGGCATGATAAGTGGTTATGACTATGACTATGACAATGTATGTATGTATGTATGTATGTATGTATGTACGTACGTATGTATGTAGGTAGGTAGGTAGGTAGGTAGGTAGGTAGGTAGGTAGGTAGGTAGGTAGGTAGGTATGTACGTTTGTATGTATGTATTGTTGTTGTTGTGAAGGCACCCAGCACGTGCCGGCGGGAGAAATTGCCAGACACGCTCTCCCTGGGCAGGGCGCAAGGGAGCAGTCGGCCGGCGTCACGCTGGCCGGGCGTGTGCCGACAACGACCGAGGGGGGGGGGGGGGGGGGCGCCGTGGAGTGGAGGGGGGGGGGCGCGTGGAGGAGGGTGGGGCCACCTTTGGAAGTCACCCTGGAGCCCTCCCCCGTCTCGCGGGGGGAGAGTTACTCGTCCTGTGCGAAGCGGCTGTGGTGGGGGTGGAGGGCGGGGCGGTGACCTTGGGGTGGGGAAGGCACGCCCGGGTCCACGGACATTCCGCGCCTTGCCCGAACATCCCGCCGAGGTGGCTGTTCCTCGTGTGCGGCCGTGGCGTGGCCAGGGGCGCTGGCCCGTGCTTCTAGCCTTCTACGGGGGCGAGGGGAGGCCTGGGAGTTGCTGTCTGCCGGCGCCTAGTCACCTTTGCTGGAGCTGTGCTGTGGCCGCCTCGTCCCCGGTAGTGCGGGCGCGCGCGCGCGTCGGTCATGGGGGAGGGAGGGCACAAGGGCAGGAGCACAAGTGCACGAACATGGGTTTACAGTTTTGTATGTATGTATGTATGTATGTATGCATGTATGTATGTATGTATGTATGTATGTATGTATGTATGTATGTATGTATGTATGTATGTATGTATGTATGTATGTATGTATGTATGTATGTATGTATGTGTGTATGTATGTATGTATGTATGTATGTATGTATGTATGTATGTATGTATGTATGTATGTATGTATGTATGTATGTATGTATGTATGTATGTATGTATGTATGTATGTATGTGTGTATGTAGTGGATTAGTGGATTAGTGGATTGTGGACCGACTTCGCTCGGTGGAGCGTCCGCCCCAGGACATTGTGTGTGGCCTCCGGCTGCACCCCTCCCTGGCGGTCCCTTTGGTCCCTACTTTCCCCAAGATCCATCTAATGCACTAATCCACTCCATGAGCCCGCCCCGCCCTCAGGAATTAATTCGGGGATCTTTCATTGGGCTGTCATCGCTGTGCATTGTGCGTTTGCCTGGGGCACACCCGCTTTGAGCCTGTCAGAGATCACATCGCGTGCAGCGAGTAGAGTGGCACCCTTGGCTTCTTGTGTGACTTGCGGGCTCATGTTTGCTGAGCCAGCAGACCATCGGAACCTCTGGCTCACTGTCTGACCTTTGGTTGCTCTGCTTGCGGCAGGCTATATACTCTGATAGCTAACTGTCGTCCCACCCCTGTGTGTGGGGCAGCTTGGGGTTTTCATCTGCCCCATATATCATAACCTGATGACCTGATGACCTGATGCTCGAGGCATGCATACTTGAACTCCTTTTGTGCTGTGGTGCCGCGTGTGGTGCTCCCTCATGCGATGCATGTCGCGGTCCGCCTGCAGGGCGCTTTGGTAGGTTTGGCAGGTCGCACGGCGATCCCTGGATCCCCCTGCGCGCCAAGTGTTGCTTTCGCAGTCTGCGCACGGCCGCTGGCGCGTTCGCACAGCAGGGTGGCAGTGCATAGTGTGGGCTGGCGACTGGCCCATGGTCACAAACCCGAGGGCCTTGTCATCGTCGATGCAGCTGGCGCCCCTGAGCTTGGAAGGGGCACAATTGTTGCCGCGACGCCCTGTCGTGGCGGCGGGCGTCGCCACCTCGTCTTCGCTCATCACGGCGGCGGTTGTTGCCTATCGATCACGGTAAAAGTATGCACTCACTATTAGGCGCCATCTTGGAGCTACGCACCGCAGTCCTTCGTCTGTGGCTCGCACAGCCACCACATAATCCTTGCCCTAGACCCGTACTCGAACACATTCAAAGCCCCTGTCGCCCAGCCATCCTCTCACAGATGAGTCCCAGCGCCCTGCACCAACCCACAGCTCACTGCCCTGCGGTGCATCAGCTAGCACTGCCAGAATTGATCCCACGTGACCCCACTGCCCACAGGCCGCGCCCCAACCGTGCACCTAGACACAGCCCTCGTGACACCGCTCGGGGACCACTGGGACTCGGCACAGCATGACCTGGAACCTCACAACAGCACACAACGCCCACAGCAGGGTGGCGGGCAGCAAGGCTCCGAGGCCGCGTCGGGTGGGAAGGAGGCGGGCATCGCACCGCAGGGCCTTGGTATCCACAGAGGTGTGGGTTTGCTAATACAGCTCCAGGAAGCTCCAGTCAAACCCAAGAACACCATGAAGCACCTCGGATACGACCGTGATAACATGCACCATGAAGGTTTCCGGCACCACTGTGAGGAGATGCTGCGCCGTAGTCGCCGTCATTGCCGCCGGCAGGAGCCCCCACCAGACGGGCCACAGGTCCTCACTCAGATAGCCGTCCAGCACCGCGCTTTCTAGCATCAGCGGTGTCATCCATCTCAAGTTCACTGTTGCTGCCTGACCATGCGGCTCGACGCCGCCCCATGTGGATGTGATCTGGATTGTTGGCCGACACAGCCGCCTACTGATGGTTGCTATAGCCCCATCAACCGCTTGCATTGCCACCATGAGCCACGGGCAGTCCTGGAGTGTGTGGCCATGCAGGGTGCTGCAGGCTATGCCGCAGTGCGAGCACTTGCCTGCTGGCTGTACGTCAATGTGCATCCCCTGGATGCGTTGGTATTTGCTCAACAGCAAGGCCAGCGCATTGTCTGTCGGGAATATACCACGGTATCGGTGCCACATGCCTACCATGGATTGTTTGGGTGTGATTAGCTCCTAGAACTGATAGGCTCGGTGGTGTTGTCTGCTGTCCTTCGCGTGGTGGGCGCACCATTTGAACTCTGCCTTGACTGCAGCCACCGGGTCTGCCAGTAGCACCCCATCAGGTCGCAGCGTCAGGGTCGCCCCATCCACCCAGCAGCTGCACCCTCCATTCCAGTGTGTCGGGCTGGGCGAATGCCTGGCGCGCCTCGTCGTCTACACCCCCATTGCTCACGGATATAACAGACTGGGACTTGGTGTCGTGCTGGGCCGGGCACCATCCCGCTTGGAATCCTGCAACCGCAAGAAGCTCCGCTTCAGCCAGTACTATCCCCATGAAGTCCGTTCTGCCTTTGGCCAAGTGTCTCCACCATAACATGTCAGCCGCTGACTTGTTGTCACACCATGGCCAGATCTCAATATGGCCACGCCCGCCGCACAACGGCGCTTCTCTAACAGCTTTGGCTGCCTGCACCACAGTTGTGGCTTCAAGTAGTGTGGTTGACGTGTATTTAGCTCGCACGACAGCCCGCATGCGGCAAAGCAGTTCTCCTTCGATTGTTGCAACAACCGCACCAGAACCCCACCGCCGTTGTTGCGCATCCGTGCTAGTGTCCCCGACTACCAGCAGAATCTGCCACATGCTGGAGAAGTTGGGCAGCACTATGGCCCATAGGTCACCGTGATTTACGACGATTTCCATGGACCACCCTACTGATTGCATCCACCACTTCAGTATGGCATAGTCCGTTCGCTTGTCCCCATCAACTGTGTCATGGAATGTGCTTCCTTGCAGTGCCGGCAGTGTCGTCTCTCGGACCCAGGGGTGGCAGGATCTGGCGCACTTGAGCATCTGAGCCACCGCAGTCCACCACTGACGGTCTGCCGGCCACCGGATCCCCAAGCATCCCTTCGCTGGATCTCCGAACAGGAACTCCCACGGTGTCGCTAGAGGGAGGTACAGGCTTTTGAGCACCAGGTTGGCGACACATGACGTTACCGCGGTCGTTTCCGCCGGTCTGTGGCCATGACTCTCTCCATTGCACACTGCATCCGTTGGCCAGTCCACCATCTTTCTATACGACCAGCGAGACAGAACGAACCCAGCCACAAGCAGCATCCAGAGGGTGGGCATGTTGGCTTTGACCTTGCATCTGAGAATGTGCGCCCATTTTCGCACCTCTGCGAGATTGACTGGCGTGCGGGTGAGGATGTTGGTGTTGCCACCCACCATTTTGGTGGATGTGTTGTCCGCGTGCGCCCCTTTGCCTCCGATACGCATCTCTGTGCGTTGTCCAACCGCTTTCACGGTGTGTCCTTCCACGACAAGTTCCTCCGTCCTCCTTGGGACCGCATGCAGCATATCTCGAGCTGACGGTCGCACTACTAGCAGGCCATACTTGTCAGGGTTGATCTTGCCATTTAGCTTCCGCACCGTTTGCACGAATTCATTTGCTGTCTGCTGCATCTCTTCAACCGAGGACTCTAGGACCATTGTGTCATCAACTACAGCGATTGTGCGGACTCGTTGTTCTGTGTGCACGAGTTGGACCCGGACACCTTTGGAGCTGTCTCGAAGCGCCACAAACAGCAGCACCGTATAGAGTACGTAGAGCAGCGGATCCATGCCTCCGCCCTGTACCAGGCCTCCTGCTATGCGATACGGGTCCGTTAACCTGTGTGCCGTAACGACCAAAGCCCTGGGCAGGGTGTACAAGGTGACCGATTGCAGGCAGACCCAGCGCAGAATTGGGTCACAATTCTCTTGTACAGCTAGTGCGTCTCTATCCGTCTGTCCGTACGCATTTGATTGATCGGTTTTCAGGATAGCTACGCCGCCGCCCCGCTGCAGTCGCTGAAGGAGGAGGTTGTACAGAAATCTGCGAATGTGGGATGGGGACAGTCCTTTCAGGATGGCGAACTGGCAGTGCATGAAGTGGATCGGCGTCAGCATATGCTGCAGTCGTCGGAACCAGCCTCGTTGCCTGTGTTTATGCAGGCCAGATTCTATCAAGATCGGTCGGATGTCCTAATTCAGGCTGTCCCCTAGGCGTTTGGTTGACAACCGCGATTCGCAGTCATGGTACAAGGGCAAAGCACTGGATGACAAAAGGCATCGACTCTCGGCTTTCATCAAAAAAGACAAAAAAACCCAGCATGCCCCTTTGCTGTTTGGGATTGCTAATTCTGAATCCTGAAATCTGCTACCAAACGCAGCCCCAAAAGTTTTGCGGAATTAGAAATTGTCAAAAAAAATTCGCACCCTCTTAGCATTGATTCCACAAAATGCCATGTTTGTTGTTTCTCAATTTATGGGCCAGGTCATGGTTAGCCATGAGTTTCTTCCTAGTTGGATTGGGGGAAGGGAGGGCCCTCGTTTTTGAAGGGCCAGGCTTCAGAATAGGCTCTATTGCACCCCCCCCCCCCCCCCCCCCCAGGTTGAACCACCTGCCTTGGAGGATGAGCCTCCCTGTCAGTGCACAATCTTCAAGACCCAGCAACCTCAACAATACTCAAGAGCCACGCAGTACGGGCCCTGAGCTGAAGCAGTGAGTGATGGTTAAGAGATCTGCAATTGGTGTTGCAAACCTGCTAGCACACCGTTCATGTCTCAATGGCCCCCTTTGGCCGCTAGCAAAATGTTGAGAAATACATTGTGCCACTAATGTGTTACACCTTGCGACCTGTAGCCACATGGCGCTGTAGCCACATGCCTACTCTGGTGGTGGAAACCGCTGTTTAAATTTCACAGTCTAGGGATGGTTGAATGTAAAGCCCACCAGGGTTGGCAGTGGGTATGTTGCAGGCACGCATCTTTTGCTCTCTACCCCTCATCATCCCCAGCCCCCCCCCCCCCCCCTTGTGGAGGCACGGGACAGTGGGAGATCGTGGGGCGAAGAGGAATGCAGTGCAGTGAATCATTCGCTTCAGAGGGGGATCAGGAATCAAGTTCAGAGTTCAGTACAGATGTCAGTGATGCAGGACGGAAGAGCATGTCGAAGACGGAGAGCTCTGAGTTGGGGGGATCAGAGTACAGCACAGATGTGAGTGACACATACCGTGGCAAGTTCACGAGGCATGAGCCGTGTACCAAGCAGGAAGGGGAGATAATCAAAAGTAATTCCACAGAGCCTAAAGGCCTGTGCTGAACACAGCGAACAATGCATTGAACAATCTTGCACGGCGCCGTGATTCACGACAATGCACTGTGAGAGTTCCCCAAGAGATTCTGGAGGGTGACAACAGTTGTCGTTTTATGGCCAGCCCCCCCGTCTGGGGGAACCTTCACCAGCTAGTTCCAGAAAACGCATCAGTGTCATATTGCACAGGACCACAACTGTGAGACATCATTGTCAGAGCTCATGTACACCTCCTTTTTCCTGACCCATTGCCTTCCTCAGACCTCTGAAAGTATTCCCTCAAGGCACTGTTGTGTCCAACCACTGACAATGAAAGTTAAATGGGCAGTGACAGTGAAGTGGTTTGGGCAAAGTCTGCACGCCTTTGGGGACAAGTTGTATTTTGCATGGAACATCCCAGAGCAAAAATGGATCCCCAAAAAGCACCACGTGTGCCCAAAGCTGCACCCAAATGTGCAAGGCACCCTGCGGCAAGGCCTGCTGCAGCTAGCTCGTCCAATCGCTGTGTCGCTGATGGGGAACATGTGCAGCACTCTGTGGGAGCGTATGTGTTGCCCTTGTAAGTCCTTGCAAGTACACGGGTCTAGGCGTCTGTTTGGGAAATTCTGCAGTGTGGTTTTTGAGCCACGTAGCCCAACATACTGTCCATTCTCGGTTTCATGCTATTTGGATCCCAATTGCGCAAATTATTGGCCATTTTGCATCTTTGGCGTGTTTCTTGGACAGGTCGTGGAGCTATGAGTCCACGAAAGGCTCCCAAGCACACGCTAGCCAAGCCGGTTACGGCATATATGCCATCCATTTTCGTTGTTTCGCTAATTTGACCGCTTTTCAAGTCTATTTTGGCCCGCAAATGCCTTTTGGGGGGTGCCAAAACCACGCAGATTCGGCAGGGCACCTCATAATTTGGTGCTTTTGCCCAAAGCTGCCAACAATTGGTTTTCGGCCCAACCTTTAGATTTGGGAAGGGCGCATGTCAAACAGGTGAGTCCAATTCTAGCCAACACTACAAATTTCCCTTGGCTCTTTTCGCAAAATGGATTTAGGACTTGCTTGTTGCTGTTACTCGTTGCTTGTTGTTGCTTGTTCTCTCCATGTTGGGGCACACAAATCTATCTATATATCCTCTAATCTGTGTATGTTGTAATTCGCAAAAATGAAAAAATTACACGACCTTACCGCAAAGAAGCAATTACCAATTTTATTGAAAATGCATGCATGTAGGCGATGTGCCCACCTGTGGCCACGTAGTGGCCGCTAGGCCTATGTAGCCCGTGCCATGGGCCCTCCGAAAGCCCCAAAATTGTTGTCGTGTAGGCTATTTAGTGGCACACGAAATTTTTTTCACATTTCGACTTTTTCCGAAACCTTTCTGTTGCCCCTAGGTTGGGTTTGGGTGATCATTTGGTGACAATATGGGTACTTGAGCGCCCATGGGGACCCACGTAGTGGCCACTTTGGGTGTTGGGGGGGGGTCCCAAGGGGGCCAGGGCACAACCTGCTAATGCAGTTTTCCAGCCTCGGCAACTCAAAAATGGAAATTTCCAATACTGATTTTTTTATATTCTTACCATCCAAAACGATCAAATATCCTATGTAAAGCATGTTTTAGCCCCTCTTTATGTGTCTTTCACCCTATTTGGGTGTTTTAGGGTGAGGGGGGGGGGCCCAAGGGGTCTAGGGCACAACCTAGTTTTATAGCCTCGGCAGCTGAAAAATGGAATTTTCCGAACCCGATCTTTTTGATACTCTGACAATCCAAAATGATCAAATATCCTATGTAAAGCATGTTTAGCCCCTCTTCATGTGTTTTTCACCTTATTTGGGTTTCGGGGGGGGGGGTTCCCCAAGGGCCTGGGGCTTATGTAGTTTTATAGCCTCGGCAGCTCAAAAATGGTCGTTCCTCTCCCTTCTTCGAGGTGCCTTGCCAAAGGCAATATAATTTTACTGAAACCGCATGCCCGTAGGCGATGTGCCCACCTGTGGGCCACTTCTGATTTTTTCCCCGCACTTGGCGTTGGGGACCCCCGAGAATGCAGGGGTGACGTAGCACTTCGGCTCTCTTCTGGGCCCCCGAGAAGGTAGGGGTGAGGTAGCCACGTTTGATTATGTCCCCCTATGCAGGGCGGTCCTTAAGGAACCAGATTTTTTTTTCTTAAGGTTTGGTTAGGGACTCGCAATCCACGCTTTGTTGCGCGGCCCCTTGAGTTGTGGACAGGGACTCGTAATCCACACACTTGATGGCCATGAGGAAGCTTTCGCCAACCACCAAGCACCGCCTTGGGATTCCAAAAGGACGGTTGGTCTTGTGGTTTTCAAAGCTTGAGCATCGCGAAGCTGGTGGTGGAGCACCGGGGTACTTTTTCCGATGTGCCCCTCGTCCCAATGGGTCCCGGTTTTGTGGACTATGTGCTCGGCATTGTTAATGCTTATCATGCTGTGCGGGTCGTTGAAGCGCCCTATGGATCTATGGGGGCATGTGGGGACCTATGGGCCATGTCTGATATAGATCTCATGCTTGGAGGAAGGCGGGGGGGGGGTTGGTGTCTAAATGGGTGTGCAAAAAGTTGATGCCCCCCACCACATAGGTCCCCATAGGCCCCCATAGGTCCCCATAGGTCCCCGTAGGTGCGAATGGGTCCCCATAGGCCCCCATAGGTCCCCATAGGGGCCGATAGGTCGGCATAGGCCCCCATAGGTGCCAATGGGTCCCCAAAGGTCCCCATAGATGCCAATGAGTCCCCATAGGCCCCCATAGGTCCCCACAGGCCCCCATAGGCGCCCATAGGTGCCTATAGGTGCCCATAGGTGCCCATAGGCACCCAGAGGTCCCCATAGGTTCCAACGGGTCCCCAAACGTCCCCATAGATGCCAATGAGTCCCCACAGGCCCCCTTAGGTCCCCATAGGTCCCCACAGGTCCCCATAGGTCCCCATAGGCCCCGATAGGTCCCCATAGGTCCCCACAGGCCCCCATCGGTCCCCATAGGCCCCCATAGGTGCCCACGGCCCCCATAGGTCCCCATAGTTCCCCATAGGCCCCCATAGGTCCCCACAAGCCCCCATAGGTCCCCATAGGCCCCCACATATCACGCATCTTGTTGTATACACTGCAAAAACAACATGCCACATCAAACATCAGACACCAGACTTTATACACAATCCTGCCATGGCCCTGTCAGGACTCTTTTCTTGGGCCTGATTTTGTGTCTAGTGCCAATGACTCCATGTGAAACTATGTTATATTGGCCGAGTCCCAACTAATTGGTGACCACGCAGAGTACTATGTGCTTTGTGGACCCGGCGTCCCATCGTCAAGGTCGCTATGGGGTGCCATACGGAACCGGCAGCTGTACATATTGCGCATGTATTGCAAAGGTTGCATTTCTTTCAATTTTTCAATTTTGTTTTACAATTTACACGACTTACCGCAAAAAAAAATTACATGACGTACCGCAAAAAAAAATTACACGACTAGACGATTTTTGCGTACACAACTTACATTTTTCACCTCTTATCTACACCTTACTCCCCAACTCTACATGGCCCTATAGGAAGCTCCATAAGCAGGCTACACCCATTGTCAAGGTTTTTGGGACTTCAGGGGACCAAGACGCGTTTTGGAGCCCCTAGAGACCCAGTAGACCCCTTTTGGCCCCGGTTGTTTTGAGCACTGTGCATTGCCCTCTATTTTGGGCCCTGTGCGCTGCCCTCGCAGGTCTGCATAGCAGGACTAGGTGTCCATTCCGACAATTCTTAGGGGGTGGAAACCACAAAAAGTGGGGGTGGATTTTGAGTCGCGTGGCCCAGAATACAACCCATTCCTGGTTTGGCGCTCTTTGCGGCCAAACTGCGCGCATTTTTGGCCATTTTGGGTCATTTTTCGGATGTTTCTCGGTCATAATGCAGAGTTGAAGGCCACCACAGGGCTCTTTTACAAGATGAGACCACGCTGGTTGCGGCATATGCCAGTCGTTATCCTTTATTTGGCTGTTTTGAACAGTTCTGAGGAAGAGATGGTGCTGGGGCTCTGTACATCTTGTTAATTTTGGACCCCAAAATACGCAGATGCATGCGTCTCCTTCTTTTTGCTGTGTCTTCTCATGGGGGGCAGGGATGTTACTGCACTGCTATTTTTGATTTCTCTCATGCTCGCCCCAGGCCCACATCGGCACACCCACGTCACACACATTTCATTGTCAGCCTCCGATGTATGGCAGTGGCCGTTCCTCTTCATGCCTCTTGGGGTGCCCGACCAGCACATATGGGTCACCTGATTCGGCGCACTATTATCCTGGTGAACATCATTATCCCCATGAACCCACTCAATCTAAGACTCAGTGGTCCAAGGCCTCCTTGCTGCTTGGGTTGTCCATGTTACCAATAGTCACTATTTCTATCCATTTCCTTGTCATGTGGGCCTGCAGCCCATCACGCAGTTTTGCAACCGTACGTGCTCTACTAAACTCCAGCCCAGCGCATCAGTGGTCCATTCCACACAGGCCTTTCCGGCACATGCCAGCTGCTGCTGGGAACAGCGAATCCTTTGTTGAAGTATGTTTTGGGAAGTCTGGATGGATGGCAGGGTCCATTTAAGAGCCAGTGCACATGCAGTGACTCGACAATTGTTCTTGGTGAAGCATTGTGCCCCTTGTTGCCCTTGCGAAGACAGCGCCACGTTCATGCGTAAGAAAGCTGCCACAACAGAAAAATCACACCACAGATCTCTGTCATGTAGAGTGCTTGTAGTAGGACAATTTTGGCTGGCACATGGGACCACAGTAAACAGATTCGGGACCTTCAAAATAGGAGGTCATCAAGCTGTCTTTGGGCAAAATCTTGCAGGTGGGCCTGATTTTGGTCAAGGACCAAAAGAGGTCTCACTGCAGGGCGGCTGGGGAAGAGGGGGCTATCGGGATCCCTCTGGCGACCATAAGGTATGAGCGTGGATCATGGCTTCAGTTCAGCAACGATTTACAATTGGGGAGCCCAAGGTAGAAGGTGGGTGCAGGCTGATGCATTGCAGTAATTCACAGGGGAGGTTGGCCCTCAAACCCTCCCACCTGCTCTCCCTCCAGTAGTTGGAAGTTTTGCTGGGTGATGAATTTCACTGCCTTGGTGACCCTCAAGATAGGGGAATTCTGTTTTCCAGAATGCTGCACCTCTGGCAATGGCAATCTACGTACAGATTGCTGGAGGTGCAGCGTTTTGCTCTAGGCAGATGTTGTTGGAAAAAAAAGTTGCCAGCCTTTTTTTCATGCTGGGGTGATGTTTTGCTGCATACCTCCATTCAGCTGCAACAGCTTTTATGGTTCATTGTCTCCAGTCACCTATATTTGACTCTGCACTCAACGAACAACACTGCCTTTGTTCTCCAAAAGCTTTGCTTTCACATCCCAATTCAGGTTTGTTTCCTTTCCAAAATCATTCCTTTTGTTCTCCAAAGCCAATATTGTTGTCCTCCAACCCCATTGCTTTCATCTTACAAAAGTGTTGCTGTTGTGCTACTTTCATTTCCGTTCTGTTGCCTTCCTTGTCCAGTGTTCTTGCGTTTTGTTGTGAAAATCCATTGCTTTCATTGTCCACCATGGGGTTTTGCCACCAAAATTTGTTTCCGTTTGTTGCTTGTTTGTTGCTGTTGTTCGCTGTTGTTCTCCAAAACAAAGGTTTTTGGTCAGGAGCAAATGGGCACTAACCCAAAAATTATCTCGGGGGGGGGGGGGGGGGGGCAAGGATCCAACCTAAGCTGCTACCATGCAATAAGCTACACGGCATAGACAAAGAGAAAATGGACTCTAAACCCAAAATCCACTCGGGGGGCTGAGGATCTTACGCAAGCTGCTACCACGGAATAAGCTAGTCCCTAAAGACGCACAGCGACTAGCTCATTATCTAATCTCCCGGCTAGGGAGGAATCTCCTAAGAGTCCTGCCCAATCTCAGGCGTAGCCTAGGGGCTCATGGCTGAGCTACCCAAAACCAAAAGACATAAAAATTAAAAATAAAATCTCAAGCCCGTAAAATACTAAACCTTAGCCCAGCCCTTAACACGCGCAATGCAAGTGCAAGTGTAGGCAAAGCACCAGTGTGTGATGATTGAGTCCACTGGCTGCCGGACTTTGCCACCGGCCTCGTTTCCTTGCTTGGCTTAGCTATTGCCAAGCGGACTCATGGGTGGATGACTCACCAAACCCTCATTTCTAAGAGACGATGAGAGTGTGTGCACATTCATTTGCACTATTACACTTAACACTGCACAAGGAAGCATGGAACACACAAGGCCAACACTAACAGGCACGAAAACTAAGCTAAACAGAAAACTAACACCTCAGAACGCCGTATCTGAGCCGTAACATCAGCGCAAGTCTAAAAGCGACAACTCTATAAAAGCATCCTACAAAACTCAACCGAATCAACTTTCAGTGTAACCCAGAACATGCGACATCGCAAAAATCAAGCACATCGCGACTTCACACAACAACAGTACATAAAACACAACTCTGAATCTAAGCACTCAAACAATGAATATTTCTATACCTACCTATAACTACAACAATCGTGCACACATCTGTCCTACTCCTACAATCTGAACTCGAATGTGGCCTAAATTTGACGGCCCTGCACCCTTCGGACCTTGGATAGAGGCGGCAAGGACACGCCGGAAGATGGGCAGTCTGGGACCAACTGCAACTCCGGGACCTCACGGACACACTGCCTTGCTTTCACTTACCAAAACCGTTGCTTACATTGTCCCCAATGGTTTATATGGCAAAGTTTGTTGTAATGCTTTCAAAAATAATGTCTTGTGTTCACCATCCTTTTTTTTCGTCTCCCTTCAATCAATCTTGTAGATGAAACACAATTTGCAAATGAAATGTGTTGCCCGGGGGGGGGGGGGTTTCTGCGGAGAACGACAGCATGGGAGGTTTTACATAACCCCCCCTTTTTTTCGTTCGCCAAATTTTTAGGCAAAAGTAGGGTTTTCACATTACCGAACCCCCCCCCCGTTTTTTGGGGGAAGGGTTTGCTTAGCGCACCCCACGACACCACTATATAGCATTTCTGACCACTTGTGAGCCCCTGAGAGGGCGGCGGTGAGGTAGCCAGGTCGCTTTGTTGCGTGGCCCCTTGAGTCGGGGTTTTTTTTTACTAGGTAACGGTTTACTAGGTTCACTAGATTTTACTAGGTATTGGGAACCTAGTAAAAAAAAGTTTTACTTCTAGTAAAAAAGAAAATGTTTTTTACTAGGTTATCAGTTAGCCACCTTGCCCACTTGTGCCCCCCTTATGATTCTGCCCCCGGCTCT
This sequence comes from Eutreptiella sp. 'Long Island Sound 2002', assembly GCA_964036045.1. Lineage (NCBI taxonomy): Eukaryota > Euglenozoa > Euglenophyceae > Eutreptiales > Eutreptiaceae > Eutreptiella > Eutreptiella sp. 'Long Island Sound 2002'. The sequence continues at coordinate 124,679,848 of OZ038381.1, read as the reverse complement.
GAAGCGGTGCGGATCCCCCAAGCGGCAAGGGTTATGTAGCCACCTCGCCCACTTGTGGGCCACTCTCGATTCTGCCCCCCGCTCTAAAGCGGTGGGGACCCCCCAGGCGGCAGGGGTTATGTAGCCACCTTGCCCACTTGTGGGCGACTTCTGATTTTGCCCCTCGCTCTAAAGCGGTGGGGACCCCCCAGGCGGCAGGGGTTATATAGCCACCTTGCCCACTTGTGGGCCACTTCTGATTTTGCCCCCCGCTCGGAAACGGTGCGGATCCCCCAAGCGACAAGGGTTATGTAGCCACCTTGCCCACTTGTGGGCAACTTCTGATTGTGCCCCCCGCTCTAAAGCGGTGGGGTCCCCCCATGCGGCAGGGGTTATGTAGCCACCTCGCCCACTTGTGGGGCACTTCTGATTTTGCCCCCCGCTCGGAAGCGGAGGGGACCCCCCAGGCGGCAAGGGTTATGTAGCCACCTTGCCCACTTGTGGGCCACTTCTGATTGTGCCCTCCGCTCTGAAGCGGTGGGGACCCCCCACACGGCAGGGGTTATGTAGCCACCTCGGCCAATTGCGGGCCACTTCTGGTTTTGCCCCCCGCTCTCAAGCGGTGGGGTCCCGCCAGGCGGCAGGGACTAGGTAGCCACCTCGCCCACTTGTGGGCCACTTCTGATCGTGCCCCCCGCTTAGAAACGGTGCGGATCCAAGAGGCGGCAGGGGTTATGTAGCCACCTCGCCCACTTGTGGGCCACCTCTGATTGTGCCCTCCGCTCTGAAGCGGTGGGGACCCCCGAGGCGGCAGGGGTTATATAGCCACCTCGCCCAATTGCGGGCCACTTCTGATTTTGTTCCCAGCTCTCAAGCGGTGGGGTCCCGCCAGGCGGCAGGGGTTATGTAGCCACCTCGCCCACTTGTGGGCCACTTCTGATTTTGCTCCCCGCTCGGAAAGGCTGCGGATCCGCCAGGCGGCAGGCGTTATGTAGCCACCTTGCCCACTTGTGGGCCACTTCTAATTTTGCCCCCCGCTCGGAAGCGGAGGGCACCCCCCCAGGCGACAAGGGTTATGTACCCACCTTGCCCAATTGCGGGCCACATCTGATTGTGCCTCCCGCTCTGAAGCGGTGGGGTCCCCCTAGGACGCAGGCTCATGTAGCTACCTCCTCCACTTGCGGGCCACTTCTGATTTTGCCCCCCGCTCGGAAGCGCAGGGGACCCCCCAGGCGGCAAGGGTTATGTAGCCACCTTGCCCACTTGTGGGCTACTTCTGATTTTGTCCCCTGCTTTGCAGCGGAGGGGCCAGCTACCTTGCCCACTTGTGGGCCACTTTTGATTTTGCCCCCCGCTCCGAAGTGGTGGGGTCCCCCTAGGTAGCAGGGGTTATGAAGCCACCTCGCCCACTTGTGGGGCACTTTTGATTTTGCCCCCCGCTCGGGAGCGGAGGGGACCCCCCAGGCGGCAAGGGTTATGTAGCCACCTGGCCCACTTGTGGGCCACTTTTGATTGTACCCCCCGCTCGGAAGCGGAGGGGACCCCCCAGGCGGCAGGGGTTATGTAGCCGCCTTGCCCACTTGTGCGCCACTTCTCATTTTGCCCCCCGTTCGGAAACGGTGCGGATCCGCCAGGCGGCAGGGGTTATATAGCCACCTTACCCACTTGTGGGCCACTTCTGATTTTGCCCCCCGCACTTAAGCGGTGCGGTCACGCTAGGCGGCAGGGGTTATTTAGCCACCTCGCCCACTTGTGGGCCACTTCTGATTTTGCCCCCCGCTCGGAAGCGGAGGGGACCCCCCAGGCGGCAAGGGTCATGTAGCCACCTCGCCCACTTCTGGGCCACTCACGATGGTGCCCCCCGCTCTGAAGCGGTGGGGTCCCCCCAGGCAGCAGGGTTTATGTAGCCACCTCGCCCAATTGCGGGCCAGTTCTGATTTTGCCCCCCGCACTTAAGCGACGGGGTCCCGCCAGGCGGCGGGGGTTATTTAGCCACCTTGCCGACTTGTGGGCCACTTCTGATTTTGCCCCCCGCTCGGAAGCGGAGGGGACCCCTCAGGCGGCAAGGGTTATGTAGCCACCTTGCCAACTTGTGGGCCACCTCTGATTTTGCCCCCCGCTCGGAAATGGTGCGGATCCAAGAGGCGGCAGGGGTTATGTAGCCCCTTGCCCACTTGTGGGCCACTTCTGATTGTGCCCCCCGCTCTGAAGCGGTGGGGTCCCCCCAGGCGACAGGGGTTATGTAGCCACCTCGCCCAATTGCGGGCCACTTTTGATTTTGCCCCCCCACATTTCAGCGGTGGGGATCCCCCCAGGCGGCAGGGGTTGTGTAGGCACCTCGCCCAATTGCGGGCCACTTCTGATTTTGCCCCCCGCACTTAATGCGGTGGGGACCCCTGAGGCGGCAAGGGTTATGTAGCCACCTTGCCCACCTGTGGGCCACTTCTGATTTTGCCCCCCGCTCGCAAACGGTGCGGATCCGCCAGGCGGCAGGGGTTATGTAGCCACCTTGTCCACTTGTGGGCCACTTCTGATTTTGCCCCCCGCTCGGAAGCGGAAGGGACCCCCCACACGGCAGGGGTTATGTAGCCACCTTGCCAACTTGTGGGCCACCTTTGATTGTTCCCCCGCTCGGAAGCGGAGGGGACCCCCCAGGCGGCAGGGGTTATGTAGCCACCTCGCGCACTTGTAGGCCACCCCTGATTTTGCCCCCCTTCGGAAGCGGAGGGGACCCCCCATGCAGCAGGGGTTATGTAGCCACCTCGCCCAATTGCGTGCCACTTCTGATTTTGTCCCCCGCTCTGAAGCGGAGGGGTCCTCCCAGGCGGCAGGGGTTATGCAGCCACATTGCCCACTTGTGGGCCACTTTTGATTGTGCCCCCCGCTCGGAAGCCGAGGGGACCCCTTAGGCGGCAAGGGTTATGTAGCCACCTTGCCCACTTGTGGGCCACTTCTGATTGTGCCCCGCTCTGAAGCGGTGGGGTCCCCTAGGCGGCAGGGGTTATGTAGCCACCTCGCCCACTTGTGGGCCACCTATGATTTTGCCCCCAGCTCGGAAGCGGAGGAGACCCCCCAAGCGGCAAGGGTTATGTAGCCACCTTGCCCACTTATGGGCCACTTCTGATCCTGCTCCCCGCTCTGAAGCGGTGGGGTCCCCTAGGCGGCAGGTGTTATGAGCCACCTCGCCCACTTGTGGGCCACCTCTGATTTTGCCCCCCGCTCGGAAGCGGAGGAGACCCCCCATGCGGCAAGGGTTATGTAGCCACCTTGCCCACTTGTGGGCCTTTTCTGATTGTGCCCCCCGCTCTGAAGCGGTGGTTATGTAGCCACCTTGCCCACTTGTGGGCCACCTCTGATTCTGTCCCCCGCTTGCGTTGGTTAGGAACATCTGGCCAATTTGGATTTTGTCCCCCTTTGTTTGATGGATCCCCCGGACATCAACGGGTAGCAAGTGGAAGTTGAATCTTTGTGATAGGGGGGTGTACTTTGGAAGGCACAACGATTGCACATCCGTCGGCCATCGGCTTGAAGCACACCCAAGGTGCGAAGCTTAGTGGAGAGTTCCTGTCGTTTTCCTGGCCAAACGCGGAAGTGGCAACGCAATGGAGTGGCAAGTTTGGTCCAACCATCAACGTGGACGCAGCGAGCACCACCTTTGTGGACTTGTATATCACCGATGAGGGAAGATGGGAAGTAGACCCGAACATCTTGAATACATTCATCGATGCCGCGGCCCAAGACATCAAGTACTGCCCCGTGATTGTAGCAGAGCCATACGATGGAATGAAGGCTTGCCACTTGCGCCTTGTAGATGATGTACGATGTTGCCTCTTGGGTGTGATGCGGCAATGCCGTTGCACATAATGTTGGACCATGTGGAAGAGCACATTGCTAAAGGTGACGCCGTGGCGGATGCACGCCACCGTGGAAAAGCGGAGCCATGTGGCTTTTGCGGTCGTTCCCGGGACTTGCGAAACCACGTTGAATGGGACGAAGGTGTGCACCAACTGCCCTTACCGGTATAGCTTCAAGTACAAGAAGGCATTGGAAAAGAAGCGCAATGTCCCAAGGAAGTGTCCGGTTCCGATGTGCCCCGCATCCGCATTCACATTGAATATCAAGTACAACCTGCGGCTCGAGCATCCCGGCTTGGACCCCGAAACAATTGAAGTAAGTGATTGGGTTGTGGAGAAGCAGATTGCCCGGCGTGCTCGGAAGACAAAGTCGGAGAAAGGAGAAAAGGTGCGGCGGATTACCAATCATGTGGACAAGGAAGCGGAGGAAGGCATGGGACAAGCCACAACCACGGGTGATGAAGGAGGGGACAAATATGGCACACAACGACCTACAAGTGAGGCCGATGAAGATTGGCGTCCAGAGTGTCGCGCGTCCGACAGGTCCGACACGGATAGTTCGTCGGCAACCAATTCTAGTAGTGGTGGGACGTCCTCTACATCATCGGAGTCTACTTCGGAAAGCAGCAGTTCGGACAAACTGGTCGTCGCGACAGGACACAAGAAAGTGCACAAGAAGACCGCCAAGGAACCCCGCGGGCAAGGCAAGCAAGCGAAAAGTGGGAAGGCACCTGTGGCAGCTTCAGTGGCACATAAGCGACAAGCACCAGAACGGTAGTCTAGTAGCGACTTCAAAAGGCAGCGGAAGTAGAAGATTACGTGAGGTGCGCAAGCAGGTGCATACGACGTTAAGCTATGGCGGGGGGCTTGGGACCAACACATTGCTAGCGGTGCCTTGAGGAAATGGAGATTGAAGTGAAAGTGGTAGATGGGTTTTACCGCTAGGGAGTTTGCTTTTGGGGGGGGGGGGTGAAGTGCTATGCGGTTCCGCACATTGCCGCGAGACACACAAGAACACACAACCATAGCGTGACAGACGATGTACTTGCTGTTGGTACAACCGCAGTTCCGGGATTGGGCACCCCGTGAAACACGAAACTCGAAATGACCGCATTGTGGGATTGGGCACCCCATGAAGCGGTGTTCCGAAACGCGAAACGATTCGAAACGACCGTATTGTGGGACCGGGCACCCCATGAAGCGGTGACGCAAAACGTGAAACGTGACGAAACGTACGTCTTGCAGGATTGGGTATCCTGTGAGGCACCCTCTTCGTTGTTCGGCCGCGCCGAAGAGAAATCGTCCATGGACCCCCCCGGCAGGGGGTGTGTGCGGCTACAACCACCATTGCCTTGGTGAGGAGGTAGAGTGGAGGCCTCCGTTGTTATATGCTAACCCCTTAGGCCACCACGTCCCTGTCACACCTGATATGTGAAACAGCAACATCAAGTTAGCATGCAAAGATGCGTCACTTTTGAAGCAAGACACCCCCAAATTTCCTTCTGCATGCCCAAAAAATGGAGATGTACGCACTTGTGCACATCCAAGGTAACCCCCCGCGGCGCATTTTGGAAAATTTCAGTTGCACGCAAAAGGGGTAACCCCCCCCCTTTTTTCGAAGTGGCTGATTTTAGGCAAAACCCCATGACTTCACATTTCGCAGAAACGCCCCCCCCTCCCTGTGTGTTGCTGCTCATCTGTGCAACAAGGAATACAAACTGCAGCAATGTGTGCTACAAAGCACTACACAGACCATGCACAATTGACAGTTAATGGCGGACAAATTATATGAAAAGTGTGCAAGGCTTGTTATCGTTGCCTGTAAGTGTGCAGTGCCAAGTTGAAAACCCAGCAACTCTTTACGGAACGATATCAACATTAGCACCACAGAGCCGAAGAATCAACCATGGCCAACCCAGATTATCTCTGAAGTGTGGCCAATGTTCCGGGGCGCCATTTAACGCCCAAGCAACTGCACATCACCTACAACCCCCCGCCCCCTCTTTGCACAGGCACTTGCTTTTTGTTTACTCTTTTTTTTTACTCGGACACCATTTTGATTTGTATTCTAGGGAGGGGATCAACGCACATCAGATCTGAGGGCCTTTCTATACACATCGCAGGTCTTTTAGTTTTTTCTCACGCCTGCACGTCAATTGTGAAAAAACACATGCAATCGTGAAGATTTCAGATCCAGATGTAGTGATCCGAAAGACGGCGGCTGGAATAACGTTGAAACCCAATGTGAAGTATTTGGGGGTTTTATTGCGAATGTCAAGGCAGATGCTTGCTACACACTCGCCATAGTGGAAATGTTGCCAGGCGGGAGGACAATTATGTTGTTGTCCTTGGGAATGCAGGAACATGCATACTTGTTGGCGTTAGGAACGTGCATACCTGTTTGCATTGTGGTTAGCACCGGTCCGATTTGAGCACGTGGCATCCAACTATGCCTATTATGGCCCTGCCATTGTTTGCATGGTGGCTGGGATAGGTGGCGTTAGGGTTGTACGTACGCTGGGTGCATAGCCATACATTTGTGCGGTCGTTGGTACGACGAGGGTCTTTAGTGATGGTTCGCATGGACCTCTTTCACGGGTGGGTGGGCAGAATGGGACTGGTGTTAGAGACAAAAACCTATCCTCTTTGCAGCTAGCCTCGTGCCCGTTGTCCAACCCATTGGTCTCGTAGGACTACGTGAATGCATGTTCGGTGGTTCGCACGTGCAGGGGGGTGGGGACGGGGGCCCTACCTCCACCCCCTCTCCATGCACTACCCACACTACCCATTTGGCATTTGACATTATTTCTTATTGAGCACCGATGTACTTAATTTTTCGCGAGTTTTGCATTGTTAGGGACTGCTACCGTGGTATGATGTTGTCTGTGGCACAGACATTCCACAGGTGTTGTGCAAGAAGATTGCATTAACGCCGTGGGTGCGCGCACATTGAGTGTGAAACCGCCTCAAAATGTTTCGGTCTGGCTTTGAGGTGCGGTGCTCACCATTCCGGATGTATTGGGTCCAAGTCCACAATGGACACGGCCTTGCAATCTGCTTCCCCCACAGCACGGCTTGTGTTGAGTCGGCCGCCGGCGAGACAGCCACCAAAAATGTGGCGCGCATTTGATAATTTCTACATGCCCAATGGGGATTTCGATTCTATCAAATGGGTTCCGTGGAGAAAGCCGCCAATGGGTGTGCAGCGGGAGCGCTAGCGGGGCGAAGTTATGCCCGGCGGATGGGAGGATGGATAGCCATGAGCACATGCTGCGGCAATGTCATTTTTCATCGATAATGTGTGACATAGCGCAAAAGGCATTTGCATGGATCCGTGCAAACGGACACCAAGGGTAGAACCCAATAGAGGTTTGTATGAGAAGCCACTTCTGTCGCTCACCACCATGTATGGGGCGGTGTTGTGGGTGGGGGTTGAGGCATAGTGGCGCCTTGGGTGTGATTCAACGTATTTGGGACGGTAGCCAGCCTTGGATCATATTATGGTCCAGTGGTTGGGTGTGTTGGAGGGCCGGCAGCCATAGCGCAAGTTGTCGCGCACTCTATAGCAGTGCGATCTGTAGACATCATTGTGCAGTTGCAAGGGTGCTTCACAACAAGGTAATGTTTCAACGCAATCCCAAACTGCCCTCCTTGGCATATAAACTGCCAATGGTGATTCCACAACTGGTAAAGGAGGCCAAATGGGGTGAATAAAAAAGAACCTCCTAGGTGAGTTCATGGCGCTTGCTCGGTGCGGATGGACTGTGGCGTATATAGACGGGCCACCAAAGCGCGTACAACGGCGGATGCAAGCGGGGTATTTTGTGTGGTACGGTGCAAGGCTCGATTAGGAAGATCACCAGAGGAAAACTTGGAGGAGCTACGGGGGATATATCATGCGCCGTTGCAACAGCAATCGACGGATTGGCTAGTTCTGGTAATGGACTCAAAGGACGTGCAGAAGGGGGTGGTAGAGTGGTCGGTGAAGTGGCGACGTCACGGGTGGCAATGCTCTACAGGGAAAGTGGGACATCAAAGCATGTGGGAGGAAATCTTGTGGTTGCAGGAGGCAAAGGCGGGGAGGGGCGGGTGGGGCTGCGTCCATACCATTCCACTTGGATGCCCATGGGTTGAATGGGCAAAGCTTTTGGGAAAGATGGGGAAATTTTTTCATCCTAATAATTTGCTCCCTTTCTCAAGATATGGAGGGTCACGGAGGGGGATGCGCCGAGGCTCGAGCCTATCAGCCTATCAGCCTATGGAGGGGCCATAGCACGTGCTTATGTCAAGGGATAACTCAAGGTGGTCAGGCGTGTGGGATTCTGAAGTCGAAACCTCGTCGGGGGGAATGTACTCACAGTCCGACGGTGACAAATTTTCCAAAGACGTTATTGACAGGACAAGGGAGAGTGCACACCGTGGAGGTATGCGAGAGCAGGTCTAAGATAGAGAGTATAGTACGGAGTGAGCCACACCGAAGGATGGGTCGAAGGATAATGAAGAGTAATCCAACAAATGCCTCAAGGCACAACAGTGACCGAAAACCCACTCGGTGGTGGCACTTGCAGGCACCTTGCTAGACACCATGAACATTTTGTGGTGGTGCCTCACATCGCCTTGCTCGATAGTCCGAAGAATGTGTGTCGTGTGAGACATGAAGTGCCATTGGACTTCCAGAGTAATTCTTGAGGGTGACGACCATCATCGATTCGTGGCCAAGTACTGGCGTGTCCAAGCACCGAATGGGCATTGTGTACCCTTTGTGCACTGCACTTTAGAATGAATGCACTCACAGTGCCCATCTTCTGCCCGTTTTGCCCGTGGTTTCTTCGCCCAAAAATAAAAGAAAATTCAAAAGGTGTAAAGTGGAGTTCAAGCCATTGAAAATGCCTCTTAAATCCACCAAAATCGCTAGGGTCGCCTTAATATTTGCATTCTTGTGCGCACTATGGTGCGCATTGCACTCGCGTTCACATGCACATGAAGGTCGAGCACAAGGAACCACAAAGATGGGGTTTGGTAAAACCACTCCAACCTTGGGAAGGGGTACCACACAGCACCTTAAAACACATAAAGAGGGTCTAAAACACCCTTTACATAGGTTGTTAGATCATTGTGTGCACGTGAACGACACAGACATAGGGACCAAAACATGCCCTACAGAGGATGTTTGATCATCGTGAATGATGAGACTATCAACGAAAATCCGTTTCAGAAATTTTCGTTTTTGGTTGTGACCCAACCCCTTGTGACCCCACCTTCCTGTCCAAACACCCAAAAAGGGGTGAAAAACAAATAAAGAGGGTCAAAAACACCCTTTTCATAGGGTATTAGATCACAGTGAATGTTGCAAATATGAAACTTGTTGGTTTCAGAACTTTCTGTTTTACCTCGCATAGGGTGGAAAAATGCACTAGCAGGTTGTGCCCTTCGGACCCCTCCGCCCCCCTCTAAACACCTTAATGAGGTGAAAACCACACAAAGGGGGTCTCAAAAATATTGTCATAGGACATTTTATCTTTGTCAATGGTCAGATTTTCAAAAAATTCGGAATCCAAAGTTTCCATTTTGGAGATGCATTGGGTGGAAACCCGCAAAAGCACCTTGGGGTGCTTCCATTTTTCTTCACATGGACGTTGAAGTCTATTGAATCCGCCATGTAAGCGAGTGACATACTTACATGTGTGTTTCCGGACAGGGTAGGTTTTTTGGGGGGACAATAAACCACCATGATGGGTGTCTTAGTATGTGGGGTTGGAACGCCACGCTGGAGTAGTCAGGGACCCGGCACTACCAATTCTACCACAAGTGGTGTTCACAGTGGTTACTACAATGTTGTGCCTGATCCGTTGTGTCGGCATTGATGGAAGCCCTAGCCTCTCGGACCCTCCGCCTCCCTCCGAACCCGAGTGGCCTAGATTAAATCCAATATTTTTAGTATCTGGGGGGAAAATAAAAGGTGAACCCATTTTCCCGCTTTTCTTCAAGGGGTATGGGGGATACCTAGGGCAAATTTGCACTCCTATCGGGTGCCTTGTGCGTCTGGTGGCAATTTCTACCCGGGGTTCGGGCGGGGGAATCTACCGGTGTAAATCTGCAAAAATATTAAAATGGTACTCGGAGTTGATATTTGCTTTAATATTTGAAATTGATATCTCAGAAATGAAATATTAAAAAAGCGCCGGCTTAATATTAGCTCACAAATATTAACCCAAATATTACCCTTCTCTACGAATGCACAAAAACATACAAGAACACATACCACATACTTTGCTTTCCGTTTCGTGTCTTGCTTATGGCCATACTGGCCAGATGGGTCCGTTTCCGGGCCCTTACAGTTCGTGCCACCCCTTTGCGGGGTCACCCCCTCTTGTCCTTTGTTCTCTTTGTTCTCTTTGTCTACGGGGTTAGGGTGATGGGCTGCAGGCCCACATGACAAGGAAATGGATAGAAATAGTGACTATTGGTAACATGGACAACCCAAGCAGCAAGGAGGCTCTGGACCACTGAGTCTTAGATTGAGTGGGTTCATGGGGATAATGATATTCACCAGGATAATAGTGCGCCGAATCAGGTGACCCATATGTGCTGGTCGGGCACCCCAAGAGGCATGAAGAGGAACGGCCACTGCCATACATCGGAGGCTGACAATGAAATGTGTGTGACGTGGGTGTGCCGATGTGGGCCTGGGGCGAGCATGAGAGAAATCAAAAATAGCAGTGCAGTAACATCCCTGCCCCCCATGAGAAGACACAGCAAAAAGAAGGAGACGCATGCATCTGCGTATTTTGGGGTCCAAAATTAACAAGATGTACAGAGCCCCAGCACCATCTCTTCCTCAGAACTGTTCAAAACAGCCAAATAAAGGATAACGACTGGCATATGCCGCAACCAGCGTGGTCTCATCTTGTAAAAGAGCCCTGTGGTGGCCTTCAACTCTGCATTATGACCGAGAAACATCCGAAAAATGACCCAAAATGGCCAAAAATGCGCGCAGTTTGGCCGCAAAGAGCGCCAAACCAGGAATGGGTTGTATTCTGGGCCACGCGACTCAAAATCCACCCCCACTTTTTGTGGTTTCCACCCCCTAAGAATTGTCCAAATGGACACCTGGTCCTGCTATGCAGACCTGCGAGGGCAGCGCACGCCGCAATAGGGTCTCTGTTGTGTTCATTGTCTGTGCGGTACTCACAACCAGCGCCTTTTTTGCAAAGAAGACAGCAACCTTGTTAGTACCAGGGACCAAAGGGAACAATGTGACGGCTCCTGCCAAGAAGGCCAAACCTGACTAGCCCAAGCAGCGCGGTGACAGGAAGCATGTTGCGAAACATCAAAACAACCGGGGCCAAAAGGGGTCTATTGGGTCTCTAGGGGCTCCAAAACGCGTCTTGGTCCCCTGAAGTCCCAAAAACCTTGACAATGGGTGTAGCCTGCTTATGGAGCTTCCTATAGGGCCATGTAGAGTTGGGGAGTAAGGTGTAGATAAGAGGTGAAAAATGTAAGTCGTGTACGCAAAAATCGTCTAGTCGTGTAATTTTTTTTTGCGGTAAGGGCGTGTAATTTTTTTTTGCGGTAAGTCGTGTAAATTGTAAAACAAAATTGAAAACTTGAAAGAAATGCAACCTTTGCAATACATGCGCAATATGTACAGCTGCTGGTTCCGTATGGCACCCCATAGCGACCTTGACGATGGGACGCCGGGTCCACAAAGCACATAGTACTCTGCGTGGCCACCAATTAGTTGGGACTCGGCCAATATAACATAGTTTCACATGGAGTCATTGGCACTAGACACAAAATCAGGCCCAAGAAAGGAGTCCGGAGAGGGCGATGGCAGGATTGTGTATAAAGTCTGATGTCTGATGTTTGATGTGGCATGTTGTTTTTGCAGTGTATACAACAAGATGCGTGATATGTCTGATATAGATCTGTTGCTTGGAGGAAGGCGGGGGGGGGGGGGTTGGTGTCTAAATGGGTGTGCAAAAAGTTGATGCCCCCCACCACATAGGTCCCCATAGGCCCCGATAGGTCCCCATAGGTCCCCATAGGTGCGAATGGGTCCCCAAAGGTCCCCATAGGCCCCCATAGGTCCCCATAGGGGCCGATAGGTCGGCATAGGCCCCCATAGGTGCCAATGGGTCCCAAAAGGTCCCCATAGATGCCAATGAGTCCCCATAGGCCCCCATAGGTCCCCAGAGGCCCCCATAGGCGCCCATAGGTGCCCATAGGTGCCCATAGGCCCCCATAGGTCTCCATAGGCGCCCATAGGGCCCCACAGGTCCCCATAGGTGCCCATAGGCCCCTAGAGGTCCCCTAGGTTCCAACGGGTCCCCAAACGTCCCCATAGATGCCAATGAGTCCCCACAGGCCCCCATAGGTCACCATAGGTCCCCACAGGTCCCCATAGGTCCCTATAGGCCCCCATAGGTCCCCACGGGCCCCCATAGGTCCCCATAGGCCCCCATAGGTGCCCACGGCCCCCATAGGTCCCCATAGGTCCCCATAGGTCCCCATAGGTCCCCATAGGCCCCCATAGGTCCCCATAGGTCCCCACAAGCCCCCATAGGTCCCCATAGGCCCCCACAGGTCCCCATAGGTCCCCACATGCCCCCATAGATCCATAGGGCGCTTCAACGACCCGTACAGCGTGATAAGCATTAACAATGCCGAGCACATAGTCCACAAAACCGGGACCCATTGGGACGAGGGGCACATCGGAAAAAGTACCCCGGTGCTCCACCATCAGCTTTGCGATGCTCAAGCTTTGAAAACCACAAGACCAACCGTCCTTTTGGAATCCCAAGGCGGTGCTTGGTGGTTGGCGAAAGCTTCCTCATGGCCATCAAGTGTGTGGATTACGAGTCCCTGTCCACAACTCAAGGGGCCGCGCAACAAAGCGTGGATTGCGAGTCCCTAACCAAACCTTAAGAAAAAAAAATCTGGTTCCTTAAGGACCGCCCTGCATAGGGGGACATAATCAAACGTGGCTACCTCACCCCTACCTTCTCGGGGGCCCAGAAGAGAGCCGAAGTGCTACGTCACCCCTGCATTCTCGGGGGTCCCCAACGCCAAGTGCGGGGAAAAAATCAGAAGTGGCCCACAGGTGGGCACATCGCCTACGGGCATGCGGTTTCAGTAAAATTATATTGCCTTTGGCAAGGCACCTCGAAGAAGGGAGAGGAACGACCATTTTTGAGCTGCGGAGGCTATAAAACTACATAAGCCCCAAGCCGTTGGGGAGCCCCCCCCCCCCCCCCGAAACCCAAATAAGGTGAAAAACACATGAAGAGGGGCTAAAACATGCTTTACATAGGATATTTGATCATTTTGGATTGTCAGAGTATCAAAAAGATCGGGTTCGGAAATTTCCATTTTTGAGCTGCCAAGGCTATAAAACTACCTAACCGCAAAAAAAACTACATTACCGCAAAACAAAATTCAATTTTTTTTATAATTTCGACAACTTACCACAAAAAAAAATACACGCATTTACTGCAAAAACAATTTACACGACCAGGCGATTTTTTCGTACACGACTTACATTTTTCACCTCTGAAGTGCGCTCGACTATCCGCCCCCAACCGTATGAAAAAAGTGGTGTGAAGCCACTAGCGGTAGTGTGGTGCACAGGTAGGTGGCATGACACGTTTGTGGTTGATCGTTGGGTCAACTCTGTGTGTGTGTGTGTGTGTGTGTGTGTGTGTCCGTCTTTTGTAGGTTTCTGGAGGAGCTCACAAAAGGGCTGGTGAAATAGAAGACGAGCGACACGGTGGAAACAAATTGCTGTGATGCAACTGCTGCCAGCATACAACAACAACCCACATGATGACGACACCCCGAACCGCCCGGGACCATGTACTTTTTATGAAGCGGGTCCCATGCAGCATTTTTGACAAATGACCAAGGAGCTAGTGGGGACGGCCCCCGCCACCAACCGCTATCGCAATGCGCCCCTCCACCAATACCATGGGTCATAGGGTGTTGCGTCTCGTCTTTTTACTATGATTTCTTACATCCAGTTGGACTGAATTTGCTTGCTTTGATCTTTATGGAGCACGATAAAAAGGAGCCCCTACTTGTAGCAGTGCGCCCCACCACCGACAACATGTCCTCGGCGTACTTCTCCTCCGCACGCCAGAGGAGGAGTGCCTTGGCGGGATGTGAACTGGCATCTGCAGCATCAATGCCGGCTGCTCTTGCACTAGGGCAGGCGCCCTTTTCCTCCATAAGGAATGCGCACAGTTTTCCCCCACTTTCATCTTTCTCTAAGGTTTCCCCTCTCCATTTGCTCCCCCCCCCCCCCCTCTTGTATGTCCCCAACCCTAGAGATGGGACGGATATCGGCTGTGGCCGCCGTGGTGCCAACAACTCTTTGCACCAGGTAGGCAAGCTTATTCTGTTTTCCGACAAGGTTCTTGATCTCCTGATTCTGCTGTAGTCGGACCCTATTCACACCATGCACAGTTGATTGCTGATTGCGTTGATCCCAGCTTGAGGGGCTGTGGGGAGCATTTGAAAACCTCGTGTGTGGTCAATTGCAATCCTTTCATTGCCCAAATGCTATGGAAGAGGAACGGCCCTCATTGGAGGCACCTACGCGACACACTAGCTATCGCCCTGGACTTTCACGATGATCGTGCTCAAAACAGGCTGAAAACGGTCATTTTTGGACACCAAATCAAATGTAAAAGGATTCCACGGCTCGAAATCACACAAAACTTGTTGCAGGTGATGCACATTTGCTGTGCAGTCGTTTTGAGCTTCTTGGATACCTGTTTTGACCAACGGTGCCACCAAAAAGACTTTTAACTTGCCTGCTGCCTGCTGCTGCCGCTGCTGCTGCTGCTGCTTGCTGTTGCTGCTAAAATACCTTGCTGACCTTGGACCCTAAGAAGGGTTGTAAAACCTCCACTGGAAAATCCAGCTCGGTAACCTGGCTACTTAGTATTTGGCTGCAGCCGAAAGGTGTATGCAGTGCGCATGTAGTGAGGTACACACTGTGCACACGGTGTGCATGCATGGCTGCTTAAAATCCCTCCTAACATGTTGCACATTTGATTGTTCAAGTTCTTTGTCTCAGGGTCCAGACTATCGTCGGATGAAGGTTGCAGAGCTCAAAGAAGCTCTGAGCTTTCGTGGGCTGCCAGTCAGTGGAATCAAGCAAGACCTTATCCGGCGTCTTGAAGAGGCTGATCAAGAAGACAGTGGGCCTGTTCAAGAGAAAAATGTGGCTTCTGCACCAGAAAATGCCCTGGTATGCCTTTTCTGTGCATTTGAGGAATGCCCAGGGCTGCAGGATGCATGCTACAAAAGTGTGCTACTTAACATGTCATGATGCCCAGTGTCCCATGCTTTTGCACACAACTGCATACCTCCTTGCCCTGTCTGATGTCTATCCTATCTGTCCATTTTGAAATTCCCTGAAGTGGCCCTGTTTTGTCACCGCATTTTGGATACCCTGCACCTCTTATTAGTGGCCCAAGGAGCTGGTGGTTGACAGGACTCAGGTTTAGCAATGGCTTTGTGGCCAGCCCAAGTTGTGCACTGTTCCTATTGGTTTAGGTTTCTGGGCTGTGGGCGAGGACAGCCTGAAATTTGAAACTAGAGCACCAGTGGTTTGCAAAATGCCAAGGTACCTTTGCTCCTGAACACATGCCCCCCCCCCCCCCACAAAAAAGATCCGGAAGTCCCTGGCCCTGTGTTACATTTCCCACATCTGTGGTGGAGAGCAGCCTCCAAACCCCACGGCCTTGGGAAAGGCTTTGTGTGGAGCATCGCCGGCGCCGGCATGGGAGGGATGCCAGAAGCAGCACTTGGGAGTCCTGTCCCACTCTCGCGTTGTAAAAATGATTTTCGCCGGTGGTCAGGGGTAGCCGACCAGGCTGCCCACGTCTCGCAGTTTTTTGAACCCACCCTCTTCATCCCCAACCCACTACCCCAACGGGTGGACAATGAACCCACCTCCCCACGAGTGGAGGATTCCCTCCTTGAAATGCCTCCCGTGTACATACACCCGGAAGTAAGAAATGGTGTACTCTTTCAGCCTTTATGGCACCCCCCCCCCCCCCCAAGCCCCTTTGGTGCGGAACATCCGACTGCCGCTGGTCAGTTGCAAATCGCTGTGTAGCCCCCACATTTTGGGGGAGGCAAGAAGGCCTTTGGCAATGTTTCACCGGATGTTGAGTCGAAGATTGCCTGCATGTCCTCTTGACTGGCCAAGTCACTACCAATAGGAGACGAGCAATTGATCTTCTTTTGAATGAGGGGCCGCCAGAATCTTCGTCGTCTATGGCTCATTGTTCTTCAGGTGTTGAGTGGGAATGATGTGCAGGAGCTGGCTCGTTTGTCCCAGAGGGAGGTTGCGCTGGAGAGAGAATTAGCTTCGGCCCGAGTCATGATCGTCACACTGCAATCTGAAAGAGATCGGCAGATTGCTACAGGCATTGTGGTCGGCGGAGGAGTTGGCTTTGGACTGGGCATAGCTTTAAGCATTTCGCTTGGCATCGTGGTGGGCGTGGGCACGGGATTAGCTACAGGCACAGCACTAGGCATCCTGATTGCGTTTGTTTTTGAGCTCGGTAGTCGATACAACACAGTGGATGCACTTGAACAGTGAGCCTGGCTTTGGCCTATCAACCGTAACCTGGGATGCGCTGCATTGGTGAGTATTCCCAGGACCGCCTCATGCAGAGACTGCGGTGGCTCCGGTTCAAGGGGCCTACGTCCCAGAAACTCCTTCCACAAATGATGCGGTTTTTTGAGGTCGTGAAGAAACATTTTGCGCCACAAACATGTGCCTCAGCAGATGGGGCAGCTGCTTGAGACCGACCCAGCGAAGTATCAGAATGGCCGCACACCATGGGAGGAGGGGGGTCCCCCCCCCCTCTGGACCCCCCCTCCAGACCAAATTCAGGAAAAAGGAAATTTACCAGTGAAAAAATCTTGTTGGACCCCCCCCCCTTCCTCTCTTCTATATATGTATGTATATATATATATATATATATATATATATATATGTAGATGAGCCCTCACCCGCTAACCCCCTAATCCCCTCAATCGCACTAGCGTCCAGGACTTGCAAAGGCAGATGCTTCCTCTCTTCTAATAGCGGTGGTTGCGGGCACCCCCGCTGGCTGCGTCGTCGGCCACGACTTCACTGCCCCCCCCCCCCCCCCCCAACTATGGGCACGCCCCGCGGCAGGGGCGGGGGGCAGGGACGGGGGCGTGCGAGCCTTGCGGACGTTTTTGGCTCCATTTCGGCCGCGCTCGTTGATGCGGCGCGGGCGGATGGGACACAGGGTGACCCACCCCCACCCCGGGATCGCGAGCAGCAGGGGGCTGCAGGGTGGCTTCGGGATGGGCAGGGTCGAGGTGCCTCCCCACCCCTCAGCGATCGGAGGCAGCAGGCTGCTGCAGGGCAGGGTCTGGGGCAGCAGGGTGCTGCGGGGCAATCTGTGGTGCTAGCACAGGGGCAACCAGGGGCTGCTGCCCTGGGTCAGGGGTGTCAGGGGGCTGCAGGGTGGCCTCGGGATGGGCAGGGCAGAGGTGCCTCCCCACCCCTCAGCGATCAGGGGCAGCAGGTGCTGCAGGGCAGGGTCTGGGGCAGAAGGCTGCTGCAGATTTTTCTGTGGTGCAGGCACAGGGGCAGCCGGAGGCTGCTGCCCTGGGTCAGGGGTGTCAGGGACAGGGCTAGGGTCAGGGACAGGGCGGTTCCGCTCCCCCCCCCGGCTCGGCGCAGCCCCCCCCCCCTCCCTCCGTGGGCGGGCAGGGCGGGCACAGGAGCGCGGCAGTGCGACACGAGGGGGCAGGGCAGCGCGTGGGGCAGACCGCCAGGGGCGCCCCGCGCAGCGCAGGGATGCGGCAGCCCGCCTGCCGCCCCGCGGGGGGGGGCTCTTGAGCCTGGGCTTCACCCGGCAAGTGCAGTCATCGGGAGGGGGGGGCGCCCAACCCCCCGCAGCCGCACCTGCATCTGCGGGCGCGGATGGGGGCGCGCACAGCCCGAGATCTGGGTAGGGACGCTCCTCAGAGGATCCCACATAGGACGGAGGCCCAGGTCCTTCCGTCGCGCCGCGATACGCTGGGGGGGCGGGGGGGTAAGGGCCTTATATATCTGTATGCAGCTGTATATAGATGAGCTCTCAGCCGCTAACCTCTGCACCCCTCAATCGCACTAGCGTCCAGGACTTGAAAAGGCGAATGCTTCCTCTCTTCCAATACATCCCTGGTCCTACCTTCTTGCACTACATTTTGAGCCTTTGCCACTTGTCGTGTATGTTGTAATATTGTGTATTTTTTTTTTGGTCAATGCGTGCAGCGGTTATGTAGCCACCAGGCCCACTTATGGGCCACTTCTGATTTTTTCCCCCGCTCTGAAGTGTTGGCCCCCCCCCACGGGGGGGGGGGCGCCGTGACCGGACCCTTTACGCCGACCCCCCCCCCTCCCTGCTGGGTTTTGGCCGGAAAGTGCCGGACCATGGGTGCCGAAGGCGCCCTAAGGAAATTTTGCTTGACCTAGTAGAGGGTGAAAAAATGGGTTTCCACCCCATGTGTCTATGCTCAAAATGCTCAGTCTTTTGAGGAGAACCCAATAGTGGATGAAAACCAAATTGGACCAAATATGAATACCACCCCTGTGCAGAGGTATGTCAGAGATGGGCCATACCCTAGTGGGTAAAGCAGTGCCTCTGCAATTGGAAGGTCGTGGGTTCAAACCCCAGTGGGGTCAGTCTGCAGGGCTGTAGGTAGGATCAGGGACACCATGGGACAATTTTTGTTTTTGTTTTTTTGCTTTTTTTTTTTGCTTTGACTTTGTCTCATTGTTGGGGATCCCCGAGAATGCAGGGATGATGTAGCATTTCCGTCCACTTGTGGGCCCCGCCAATTCTAATTTTGCCCCCCCTTTCTTTGGGAATCAGCTCTTGCCAACATACATACCGCAAAAATGTCTACCGCGATGAGGGGGTCATTTTAAGCCATATATGTTGGGGTCCGGGTGCCCCCCTCCCCTTCAGCCGGCCCTGGACCCCCTCCAGACCCGACCCCCCCCCCCCCCCCGGCCCTGAAATTGGCTGGAAAGTGGGAGGGAGTCGGCGTATGGCCCGTTGCTACGCCCCCCCCGTGGGCCCCCCAAGACGGCAGGGGTCATGTAGCCACCAAGCCCACTTGTGGGCCACTTTTGATTGTGTCTGCCGCGTTGAAGCATTGGGGACTCGCTAGATGGCACGGGTGATGTAGCCACTAGGCCCAATCGTGGGCCACTTCTGATTTTGTCCCCCGCTCTGCAGCGCTAGCCGCCCCAACGGCAGGGTTATGTAGCCACTAAGCCCCCTTATGGGCCACTGCTGATTTTGTCCCCCGCTCTAAAGCGTTGGGGACCCCCAAGACGGTTGCGGTTATGTAGCCACTAGGCCCATTTTTTGGCCACATCTGATTGTGGTCCCCCCTCTGAAGCAATGGGGACCCCCCGAGACGGCAGGGGTTCTGTAGCCACAAGGCCCACTTGTGGGCCACTACTAATTTTGTCCCCGGCTCCTAAGTGGTGGGGACCCCCAAAACAGCAGGGGTTATGTAGCCACTAGGCCCAAATGTGGGCCGTGTCCCCCCCTTGGAAGCATTGGGGACCCCCCGGAGACGTCAGGGGTTATGTAGCCACCAAGCCCACTTGCGGGCCACTGCTGATTTTGCCCCCCGCTTTGAAGCGTTGGGGACCCCTCCCCCCCCCCCCCCCCCGGACGGCACGGTTTATGTAGCCACTAGGCCCTGGTTGGGCTACTTCTGATTTTGTCCCCCGCTCTGAAGCGTTGGGACCCCCCAAATAACAGGGCTTATGTAGGCACTAGGCCCACTTGTGGGCCACTGCTGATTTTGTTCCCCGCTATAAAGTTGTGGGGACCCCCAAGACAGCAGGGGTTATGTAGCCACCAAGCCCACTCGTGGGCCACTTCTGATTTTGTCCCTCGCTCTGTAGCATTGGGGACCCCCTAAACGGTTGGGGTTATGTAGCCACCAGGCCCATCCGTGGGCCACTGCTGATTTTGTTCCCCGCATTGAAGCATTGTAGACCCCCCTTCCCGGACCGCAAGGGTCATGTAGCCACTAGGCCCACTTGTTGGGCACTTCAGATTTTGTCCTCCCGCTTTGAAGCGTTGGGGACCCCCTAAACGGCAGGAGTTATGTAGCCAACAGGCCCACTTGTGGGCCATTGCTGATTTGTCCCCCGCTCTGAAGCGTTGGGGACCCCCCCCCCCCCCCCGAGACGGCAAGGGTTATGTAGTCACTAAGCCCACTTGTTGGGCACTTCAGATTTTGTCCCCCGCTCTTAAGCATTGGGGACCCCCTAGATGGTAGGCGTTATGTAGCTACCAAGCCCAGTCCTGGGCCACTACGGGTTTTGTTCCCCGCTCTAAAGCGTTGGGGACCCCGTACCCTAGGTACACCCTAGAAGACCCAATCTTCTTCCAGCCTACCACGGTCTAGGTTTTCTAGGCTAGAACATCTCGCCACATTTGGCCTAAAACGAATCTAGAACTAGATTCTGGTAAAAACATTCACACATTATTGACAAGTAACGGACACAAATGGTGTGGGGGGGGTTCCTTGACACATACACACAAAGAAACGAACAGATTTGGTACATGTCTCGTCATATGTGCCCCCCCCCCCCCACACACACACACAAACAGTGACATAGGGACACACACTGTGGGGCTGCCCTCCCTTCAAGCCTTGGTTGGGGGGGAGGGGAAGTCTTTCCTTTAGTCACATGTTTTTCACCGGGGGCGGGGGGGGGTACTTGATAGCTGCATGGGGGGGGGCGGGGTTCTTTTCTTTTTTTCACAGGTGTGATTTGTCATGCAGTTGAAATACAATGAAAAACATCCGTTTGCAAGTTGCAAGTGTGCCATGCTATGTCGTGTAGTGTTGTGATGTGGTGTGTTGTGGTCTCGTGAGGTGTGAAATGGTGTCATTTGGTGTGGTGTGGTGTGTCGTACTATGTTATGTTGTGGTCTGCTCTTGTGTGTGATCTGTTGTGGTGTGCCGTACTGTGCGGTGGAGTAGTGTGTTGTGCTCACATGAGGTGTGTTGCGATGTGTTGTGTTGTCATGGGGTGCGGTCTGGTGTCATGTGTTGTGGTCTGGTGTCATGTGTTGTGTGTGACAGGGTTGGCCGTCTGGTTGGGTGAATGGTGGCTTGGTTGCTTGTTTGATTTGGCTTGTTGCTATGTTGGGTTGTTCGGCAAGCTGGGTTGTTTGATGGGTGTGTTGGTTGTTTGTGCCATGTTGTGTGGTGCTCGCATGTTGTGGTGTGTGGTGTGGTGTTTTGTTGCATGATGTGTAATGTCGTTTCTGTGGGTATACATGTATTTGCAGCCATTGCAAGGGCGGTTGGGGGTTTGGATTGTAAGCATGTAATGTTTTTGTTCGAGCAGTGTTCTAGCAAATTTTTCTAGCGACGTTCTTGCTAGATCGACACTAGAACGTCGCTAGTACGGTTCGCCAGAACATCGCTAGAACAAAAACATTAAATGCAAACAACCCCTCCCTCCCACCTTTGCAATGGCCGCAAATACATGTCTTCCCACATACACGGCATCTCACAGCATGCAACACCACACCACACCACATACCACAGCGTGCGGACACCACGTAGCATGGCACACCCGGTTAAACGACCAACACACCCATTAACCAACCCGCCCGCCGAACAACCGAACCTAACTACAAGCTGTGGTGTTGTGTCGTGTTGTGTGATGTCATGTCGGGCCGTATCGTGTTGTGTCGTCTTGTGTTGTGTCATGTCGTGTCATGAGCTGTCATGTTAGGCCGTGTGGTGTGGTGTCGTCTCGTGTTGTGTTGTGTTGTGTCGCGTCGTTCGTTGTCGTTTCGTGTGGTGTGGTGTCATCTGATGTCCCGTCGGCCCTTGTCATGCCATGTTGTGCCGTGCCATGCCTTGTCGTGTCGTGTCGTGTTGTGGTGTGTCTCCTTGTGTCGTGTTGTGTTGTGTGTTGTT
This sequence comes from Eutreptiella sp. 'Long Island Sound 2002', assembly GCA_964036045.1. Classification (NCBI taxonomy): domain Eukaryota; phylum Euglenozoa; class Euglenophyceae; order Eutreptiales; family Eutreptiaceae; genus Eutreptiella; species Eutreptiella sp. 'Long Island Sound 2002'. The sequence goes on along the minus strand of OZ038381.1, from coordinate 124,658,006 downwards.
GTGTGCTGTCATGTTGGGCCGTGTCATGTCGTGTCATTTGGTGTCCTGTCTTGTGGTGTTGTGTTGTGTCGCGTCGATTGTTGTCGTGTCGTGTCGTGTGTTGTCGTGTGTTGTCGTGCCGGGCCTACCCCCACGGCCGCCCAAGGGCGTGTGACCTTACCTTGGTGTGGGGGTGAAACCGGGAGGGGATCCTTTGGTCTAACAAGCAACCTTGGGGACGACCCAACTTCATGTGCGGCGGCTTGGTCGTGAGGTCACATGCTCCACCCGTCATCGGCCACCGTGGGGGAGACACGATGGTACAGGGCGGGCACCATCGGGGGATGGCAGTTTGGGAGCGTTTGCTAGGCCTCCCTCTGGCCCGGCCCGCTCCAGGGCTTTTATTGTACTCCTCCCCTCATTCCCTTGCTCGTGCTTTGGTCCTGTAGAGGTCCATCCTGGGCTTCGGGTCATGACGGAGGAGTGGAGGCCCCCCAGTGTGGCTAGGGTTACAGATGTATTCCGCGTGCCACCGAGGACAGGCCCGCACGCCATTGTAACAGCGCCACTTCGCCGGGTTTGGTGGTCACGAACCTGGGAGTACGGGTGGCAATCGTGACGGGAATGCTTTGGATCTGAAGGACAGGGTAGTTTTGAATAATTATAACAAGGGGCGGCCCCCCAGGACTCCTACTTTGGTCCGGTGGGGGGCGCCCTCCCCCCACTGTGCTTTGGATCTAAATGAAAGAGAAGTTTGTAATACTTGAAATAAGGGGCGGCCCCCCAGGACTCTTGCTTTGGTTTGCTGGGGGGCACTATCCCCCCACTGTGCTTTGGATCTGAAGGAAAGGGTAGTTTGGAACAATTCAAATAAGGGGCGGCCCCCCAGGTCTCCGGCTTTGGTTTAGTGGGGGGCGTCGTTCCCCCACTTTGCTTTGGATCTCACTAATAGAGTAGTATGGAATAATTGAACTCAGGGGTTGCCCCCCAAGATGTCGTCCTTTTTTCACTAGGGGGCACCGTCCCCCCACTTGTGGTTGTGCTTTTGTTGTCCCATGGGATGGGTATGTATTACGTAAGGTAGTAGTATCCACAAGGAACCCCAATATTGTATACTGTAAACCTCCGGTCGACAGCCTGGAGAAGGCCGGATGAGCAGGAAAAAGCCTCGGACCCCCCTCAAGAAAGCGCGCGCGCCTGCCCACCACAGGCTAAGGGGTTCTCCGTGGGGTAACACCCAACCGCCGCACCCGAACATAATAAGATTTCCACTCACTTCTCCTCATTTTCCTCCACTGGGACTCGATAGCTGGTGCATTGAAACCCCCCTAAGAACCTCGGGTGACAGAGGCACCGGCACCTTGTCCGCCATGGCCAAGGTCAGAGGGACCCGCGGCACCAGGTCGCTTCCACCCACCCGGCACAATCCTCCAATTGTCTTCCTCCCTAGCAGGACTAAGCACCCATTGAATAGAAGGGGTAGCAGTAGTACTAGGGGTAGGGGTTTGGTCAGGTAAGGTGGGATACGGGTTCCCCGGGGACGTAGCACTTGCATGGCAAAAATGGTAGAACGCCTCATGATATGGGCCAGCTAGGGGTCCTAATCGGGGCACCCACGGATTAGCACATTCCTGCAACAACGGGCACGACGTAACACCCCCCCCCCACCGCCGCCTGCAAGCGGGGGTAGGGTCACCCGATGGGTTGTGAACGGGGTTTCGGGTTCGCGGGTCGGCGGCTACACCCGAGTTCCCCCGACATGCCGCAGTCGGCGGGATAGGGACGCCCAAAGGGACACCACCGCAGCGACCAATTCACCTGGCTTGGGCCCCCACACCTGCAGAAATACCCCAATTCTCCTGGTCTGTTCAGGTCGCTTTGGGGATAGAGACACTCAACGGGAAGATGGCACAGGGGAGTGGATTGCCCCCCCCCCCCCCCCCCGCTGCTCCCGTAGAGCGGTGGATACACCCGATGAGCGGGGCGGAGGATGAGGGGACATGGGCAGAGATGGTGGGGGGTGATTGGGAGGGTGAGGAAACGGTGAAGAAGGAGTCCCCTCCCCCCCACCAAGGCCAAACCACGCCCCCCCCCCCCCCCCGCCCAAACCTCCAGTCACCAAAACAAGTGACAAGAAAAGCTCCAGATGGCATTTTCAGTCCGATGACTCGTCGGAAAGAACCATCCCCCCCCCCCCACCAAGAAACCCCCCCCCCAAGCCCCCCCCGGCCACGAAGGCCACCCCGCCCCCAAGACAACCCCCCCCCCCCCCAAAGGGGGGGGGGATATGGTGTTGCCGACCCCCTCGTCGGCACCAAAGTCCACGTCCCCGTACCCCACGGGCGTGGAGGTGGGCACCGTCACCGGTGTCCACCGGAGAAAAACGGGGGTCGTTTGGGTGGAATACCCAAAAAAGCCCCAGCTCTACGAGGTGGCCCGTGGCCTCCTCTTCCCCACCCCCGAAGGTGCCCAAGAACACTTGGACCGTGTTCGCAAGGGCAAGGGCAAAGCCACCCCCCTCCCCCCAAGCCTTCGGGCTAGCTTGACCCGAAAACAACCTCCTGCCTAACCCTAAGACTAACCCCCCGACAAACCCCAAAGCACAAAACAACCCCGCTCCTAACCCCACCCCTGACCCAACCCAACAATTGTGGGACCCCAAGACGGGGTCTCAAGAGGCGTAACCTACAGGTCGTACCACCTGTTGTACAGGTGCTATATTGGCATTAGAGCTGGTAATGAATACTGGATATCATTGAGAAGGTATATGGTGTGTCGTTGTGTGCTTGTAGGGATTTTCAGGGAGGTTTAATTTTTCGAAATTTGGGTAAATATTTGACACGTTAATAGTAACGTCGGGGACGCTTTAATTTTTAATATTTCAAATATTAAAGGAAAAATTAAATCAAAATTAAACCCGAGGACCATTTTAATATTTTTTTTCCACGGAGGCAAGTTGGACTTTGCGACATGACGCATTGCAGCCCGAAGAACCCAGGTTGAAGGTGCACTTTCCGGGATCGAGGGGAGTGTTCATACCACCCCCAGCCCACTCAAGGATGCCGAGCAAAGCGTGGAATGCCAGGAGGCTAAGGCGCAACCTTCCATCCCCACTCCTGCCACAAAGGAGGACACGTGTCCCAAGGTCCTCATTTGTGGAGAGTGGCGCAAGGTGCCACATGCCTAGCCTCAACGATGCATCTGGCTTGCTGGAGCATGACTAGCTGCTCTCTAATGAGTTGGCCAAGCAGCTGATAGCTAAGTTGCGCGTGGCTTGTCGGCTGAACACTAGTCCTGGTGCAAACCCCAAGTCCAATAACACAAAAGGTGACCTCACCTGCAAGCGTGCATTCTGCAACCACTTGTAGCGGGTGCATGTTGTGTAGCCTTATATTTTCCGTTGCCTATTTGGTGGACCAATGGTGGGAGCGTCTAGGCATGCTAATATATAGGCCCCATCCCACTGCCTTGGTGGCCTATAATGGTGGCACTACCATTGGCCATGGCCCTATAAGGACTCTTTTCTTGAGTGTGATTTTGTTTCCGGTGCTGGCACACCGATGTAGGCCATGGCTTTGTGAAGACTGTTTTCTTGGGCCTGATTTTATGTTTAGTGCCAATGACACCATGTGATACTATGTTATATTGGCCAAGTCCCAACTAATTGGTGGCCACACAGAGTGCTAGGTGCTTTGTGGACTCAGCATCCCATCGTTTAGGTCGCTATGGGGTGCCGTACAGAACCGGCAACTGTACATATTGCGCATGTATTACAAAAGTTGCATTTCTTTCAATTTTTCAATTTTTTTTAACAATTCGCACGACTTAGAGAAAAAAAAAACAGGCATTTACCGCAAAAAAAATTACACGACTTGAGGATTTTTTTTGTACACGAGTTCCATTTTTCACCCACTTGTGAAGCCTCAATGAAGATCTCTTTGACCTGCTAAGTCTCACTCTTCGAAGTCCATGGTGAATGAAATTTTCTCTTGCTTGAATGCTGGATACCTAGGTGGTTCAATGTGTTTTCCTCGCCTTGCTGCTGTGGGGACAATTAACATCATGGATGGAATGCTGCCTGCAACAATGTGCTTCACATCAGTGTGAAAGGATCTTTGGATATTTGCCTTTTGTTTACATTATGTAGACCCCCCTCCACTGATTTTACTTGAGTATTTCTGCACTGCCCATACACTAAAGGTAGCTCTGTAGGCTTGCCTTTTTTGCTGAGAAGGGGCTGCCATGTGCAGTACTTCAATGACTTGTGACACCCATTTACCTCTAACCACATTGTTATTTCAGCTGCAAGCGCTGGCCATGGTGGCTGCTGTCCCTTTTTTCTGAAGGGGTTAGAGGGGATAACCAACATACGAAGGTTCAGATTGGCCAAAGGGCTCTTTGTTTTTCTACACCATCTATTACTGCCAAAGTTGTTCTTGCACGCCTTCATTGAAGCACCTTCATTGAAGCAGCTCAGACCCAAGTTGATCCTTGTACCCCCCCCCCCTTTGTAATAGCTACGCCCTTGTAATAGCTACAGTAGGCGTAGGGACTGCATTAATTTGGCAGCTAATTTTAATTCGGTACGAATATAGTGCAGCCGCAGAACACATGGGTTTGGTGACAAATTTGCCAGCTACATAGGGTCATGGACACATTTGTTGTGAGTGTTTGCCCACTTGAACCCACATAGCTCTGATTTGGGGGATATTTGTGTACTATATCCCCCTTTCTTGCACCAGCTCACCATGCAATCCCGATGAAGTTATTTGGGCTAAGGCTGCCCGAGGTTTGTGGGGAATTGACCATGTCTTTGATGGGAAGTTGTACTTTACAAAAGACCACATGCAAGGCAATTTCATTCCCAAGAATTTGAAGTTGCCCGAGCCCAAAGCGGCCCCTAAACCTCGGGCAAAGGCATCTCCAAAGGCATCTTCAAGTGGTGAGCATGTGCAGTTGTTCCGCATGGTGTATGATCGCAAGAAGGGTTTCCAATCCGAACATTTGCAGGCTTCTCATGCTTCATAGCTTGTGAGAACATGGGTGTGAACCTGAATTTTCATGCCTCAAACATCTTCTTGTGTTTGCAGGCCTTTGGGAACATGGGCGGAGGTTAAGGTGCACTCATACCATGCATTCTCTCACGTGTGTGTCGGTAGTTGTATGTGTCGTGCGCAAGCTACGCCCTTGTAATAGCTACAGTAGGCGTAGGGACTGTATTAATTCCGTATTTTGGCGTAGCTATTACAAAGGGGGGGGGGCTACCAAGAACAAACACTATGAAGATGGCAAACACATTATTCACTAGCATTTCTCAAGTTGGGCCTAAGTTCGCAGCACACATTTGGTCAAAGTCTCCCTGAATGAGAGACATGCTGGGTGCCCACAGCGCAGTGCACCCACAGTACAACCATTTGGTCCTCAGCATAATCCGAGTATGAAAGGCAAAAGTAGTTGCGATCTTTACCAAAAAAGCTGTCAATACCTTCGTTTGTTTTGCGTACTGGACTGGCTGCTTGCTCATTGAATTGTGTTCAATTCTCCGATTTTCATTCCAGTGGGTTTCCTTTTTTATCATTCAGGTTGGCTTGGATACCTGGCAGGTTTCTCCTGTGCTGCGACTACTAACTGGTGCTGAGTTTTCAAACAGGTATCAGCGAAAGCCAAGCGACAGTGTACGATAAGACGATACGATAAGATTCATCCACCTGTGTCCACTGGCTCATGAAACCTAGGGTCCCTCGAGCAGGACACCGGGAGGCAGGTCCTGAACCCTTGTATGCTGATAGGGCAACTTTGAGGCTGAAGTAGTGAAGCTCCGTCCAACAATATTGCGAAGTGCGTGCGCAGTGCACGGATTTCCCCATGGAGCACACCTGCTTTGCACCAAACATGCACATATATGTACCTTAGGCAGTTTTCCTCCACTTCTTTGTTGGGGGCTTCTCAGGGGCTGTCTCTGGTTTTATTGTCCCGCACAATTGGGGGAGAAAGCCGAGAAAAGCAGCCCGGCTAGGGCATACACACATTGGGGGCAAACATCAGGTGTAGAACGACAAGGCTTGACTAAAGGAGGCCCTGGGTAGTAGTGCAATGTAACACCAAGCTTTGTCTAGATCATGGAGGAATCAGATTCTCTTCTCCTCGGCTGTCTTTAATCAACTTCGAACATCACCGGTGACGACGCCATGGCACGAATTGAAACCCCGAACTCGCCCTCCAACCTCCCCGAGCCTGAAGGTGTTAAAGACTGACTCTGTCCCAGCTCACCAACGTGGTGCCGCTTGGATCGCACCGCCCGACCAGGTGCAAGTAGAGAATCCGTCATGGTGGACAATAGAGGCCCTGCAGTTGAGGGATACCATTCCCTCACATCCTGCTTTACAAATTTGCCCACCATCACAACAACCCCTCATTTCCCCAATGCTTTAGCCTCAGACCTCGGTTGTGAAACACGGCACCCAATTTGTGTTCGTGTTCGTTAGACGCGGCATTTGTTGGACATAGGTGGGGGGGGGGGGGGTTACTCAAGAATTGTTCCTAGAAAATTCGGCATCCCAGAGATATGACACACCAGATCCCGGGCAACCTCGGGCACATGGGCAACAACCCATTGATCATATGTGCCCGTCTAAGATGCTCTTTAGTGTACTAGGTGACCACCACCCGAAAGGCAACGTAATGCATAGAAGGAAGACTAGTGTGCGTTGGGACATTGTCATCAATAAGGTAGGGGGCTAGTGTGATGGCGCTTCGCTGCTTTCAATGTCTGTGCAGATGCGTTGACACTTCGTAGAGCCGTTGGCATCTTGAGCTAGAGGTGCCACCTCACCTTGTAGCCCATCGCTCGCACATGACGGTGTAGTGTTCCATCTTGTTGCATACAGTAATGATGTCGGAAGGTTAAAGTGGGTGCCGCTAGGTAGAGACTAGGTATGGAGCTGCGTTGGTCCTACAACAGGCTCGTACCCATCGCTAGTTCGTCCAGAAGCATTTCTCATACAAGCCACATTTGTTGGCAATGAAACCAGTGTATGGCGAGATATTGTGTGCACCGTGGGCCGTCTAGTTCCTAGAGGCAACAGATCGTGTGCAAAACAGTGAAAAACAATCAAACCTGGAAAAAAATGGTCGAATTGAGAACTCCTTTGAGCCATTTTTGCGCCCCAAACAAGGTCAACATACCACCCCTACCCCATGCCATACCACGATGGGTCATGATTCTCCAAATTCTTGTAGGGCCGCAATTGGTCAAGTGCGTCCAAACTTCTGGGGGGGGGGGGCATCGGCGGAAAGGCCCATGTGTATGACTCTAGAGGGTGTGTCTACGGGGCAACCTAGTGCAACAACTTCAGCACCCTCTAACAGGAAATGATAGCTAGAGGCACAAGTTTGGGAGGAGAAGGCCGTGAAATGCCACACCTGCTAACACTCTAGGGTCAAAAACCATGGGAGAACCATCATGGACCACGGAAGAAATGCTACTGTCAACAAAAAAAAATCTGAATGTGGGCCATGGTTCCTCATTCCAGTGGTGGGCCATTGGCAAACGGGGTCATGTCTCTTACTTCCAAAGTGAGCGGGGTTATGTTGGCACAGGGAGAAGGCGGCAATTGCTAAATGCGACAAGAGCGCACAAGAAGCGGAGACTATTTTTTTTATTTTTTAGGTTGCTTTCACTGGAGATGGGATCCAACACAACCCGTCACAACCCGCCACCTGCCACCACCCAGCCACCATCTCTCACCGCGCGCCATTTGCCACAGATCTGTCTTCCCCACTGTTCTTGGAGTTCACCAAGTGCCCAAGAGATGAAAAATATTTTTTTGAACACCCTTCATCCGAATTCTTGCATTCTCCCAATTAGGCACCAAAATTTCGCCATATTTCTCTGCCATTCCACACTTTCACATACAATCGTCTTTTTCTGGTACAACGTTGTCATAATGGCCGGCAAAAGGTTTGGCATCTAAAAAGCATGAAAGGATTTCCAATGCTCTTGGCAGATAGAAAACCCGGGGCTCTTTTTCCGCACACAAGGCACATTGTATTGTAAACTCTAGCAGTGGAAGGAATACACAGCGCGGTCGCCATGCATGAAGAGCAAAATCCAAATCAATTTGGGTGCTTGCAACTAGCAGGCAGTGGTGGGCATACTGTGCAGCTCCACAACTCTTTGACCGCGGCGCATTTATGTGCCGTGTTGCATGTCCAATAGATAGGAGGCAACAGGCAAAGAACTCAAGGTAAAACAAACGACCAGGCAATGATGGTACGCATATTGCTCCTCAATACCATGTGCAGGTCACAAGGTAATTTTTTATTTGCATATCTGTGGGTTGTGCATGTGTTCATACGGCGTCTCAAGCATTTACGGAGTTGATTCCTTTGGGAACAGGGTTACCCAATCTTTGTAGTGCCGAGGCATGTTTGATGGACGCAGGAAAGTCCTTGCCCACCATCACAAAGACAACAGAAAACACCATCAAATGTTCCAGCAATATGCATCGTGAATATCTTGGAGTGTGTGTGTGGGCACCCCGAGGCAGGGATCTTCAGTCGTCTTGCTGGATTCGGCCTAGCGTTATCTGGCACAGGAAACAGACATCTATAGAGTGTGCAATTGACAACAAAGAAAATCCTTGTTCACAAATATTTGTAATTGTTGAGAATGGCACACAGACCACGTGAAAGCAAAGAAAGAAAGAATGCCCTCGAATGCCTCCTTCTCGAGTTGGGGAGCACCTCAAGGCAAGGATCTTCACACGTCTTGCCGCATTCGGCCTAGTGTGCTGTGGCATAGGTCATGGACATCCACGGAGGGTGCATTTAACAAGGGACACGGGACGCAAATCTTGTTCACAAATATCGTTCATGGATCACCTTGCAAGCAAAGCAGCCACCAAGCATCCTACTAAAGTTCCAATAGGTTCGGGTTCCACACCTGCCACCAAAATTTCTTCCGAGTGTCCCATGGAACCTCGGTTGAAAGATCCACACAACATTCCAAGCATTATTGGTTGCGTTTTGGGGCTTGAGCTGGCTGCCACAACCTCCGAGCGGTTTTCCGGGGGTCGTACCCAGCCGTATCTAAAATGGGAGAAGCGACGCCACCCAAAGCATATCGCACGCGCCTCGCCGGGTATCATCCAAAATTGCCCCCGGTGATGGAAGAATATTGCTCTCTCTTGAAATATTCTATGCTAGGCACTGGTGGTACATGTGTTGTCGACCAGCATCCCGGGCAATATCGAGGGTTGCACAAATGGTTCTCCGAGAAATGGGTGCATTGCACATATGAGTGCACGCCTTCAACATTTCCCTGTGCTGTTGAATAACTGCCATGGCCAGTGTGTCAACGCGGTCCACTAGGTCTTGCAAACTCGGGTGACCAAGAAAAAGGGGAAGGGGGGTTGTGTGCAAGACAGCTATTGCAGTGACATCAAGACAGACATTGGGTGTCATTGGATTGGCCCGAAACTGGGCATGCCACCACAACATAGCGCCGGACAATGCTACACCACAGTTTGCGAAACTGCAATGCCCCCATAGTCTACAATATCCGTCCGGGATGGCTTGGTGAGACCCGCGTGCACCAGCTTGTGGCTGGTTGCCCGCATGACAGCAACGGTGCTCGCACCACTGGGGACGGCAGCTTGTGACAACGCCATTCGACGCATACCAAGCCATACACAATAGGCCTCCTTGGAAAAAATAGTTAGCCAACGCGGCCATTGTATTCGTGCCACCGCCTTGGGAATGCGGAGAAGCGTAATGCGCGACCACTTGTTAACACGTATATCCGCACAGAATTGTATGAATTCCTCCGCCACACCATGTGCTTAGGGGTGTGTTACCGGAGATTCACAGCATTTTCAAGCACACCGAATGGCGTGTCCAATGAACACTTGTCTTCGGCCCATATTTTGAGCATTTTATTGTTCACGCGGAGGGCTACTCGGACCGAACAAACTGAGTCAATCACAAGAAAAAATCAAATCCATTTCGTGCACTTAAGCTGATGGCACAACAATGCATGACAAGTTGGCACCGTGCAATGAATGGAAACTATCATTTCAATACCCGTGGTTGGAGTGGCTCTGGTGAGACTATGCTAGGGGGGGGGGGGGTCCTGAGAAATCCGATATCGTGGGTGGGTTTCAGAACCCCCCCCCCCTTTGAAAATGGTTTGTGGGGGGGTTTTAAGGGTGTTTTTCGAAACACAAACACCCCATTTGTGCGAAAAATTTTTGGTGGTATTTTCTTTTGACTCCACATCCAAAGTTTTGTCCTTGCCCCCAACGCAGCGACATTGGATTTTGTCCCCTTTGCTAGGGACCCCCGAGGATGCAGGGTTGACGTAGCATTTCCGCCCTCTTTTGGGCCCCCGAGAAGGGAAGGGTGAGGTGCCCACTTTTCTTTTTGTCCCCCTTTGTTTGGGCTCCCGGAGACTGCAGTGGTGACGTAGCATTTCCGCCCACTCACGCAGTGCAGAGGCCGACACGCGCTACATGCGGGCGAATTCCGGCCAAATCAGTGCAAAGAATTTCGTCACAGGAAGCGCAACCCCGGCTGACAAGGTGGTGACCTCTACTGACTCAGACCAAATCTGTACGTTTGTGGTTCTTGACATGTACGACTTCGTACTCCAGAACAAACGATGCATCCCTAAGGGTTTGGATATGACCACACCCTTTTTGAAGATTGATTCTCCGCTGCAACCCACGACGGTGAAGACCATCGCACGGGTTCTCAAAGGAGAGGCCTCGGAGATATTGATGGTTGTTGAACGAGAGGATCTACCACAGGCCATTCACACGAGCGACCATCTCGTCAAGAAACTCACCACTCTGCAAAATTCTACCCTCTGGTTGTGGACATAGCCCAAGAAGCTCATTGATCCAGATGTCGTGCAGCTGATGTCAGAAGTTCCATGGAACCTGAGCCACATCATGCTTACGGACCGCCGAGTCACGTGAAGTAATCAGAGCACGGATTTGATCGCATGGATTCTGGTGTCCAAAGACGAAAGCCGCAACTCCGCCAAGCGACCCAGATTGAAGGCGCTTCGGCTTATGAAACCTGGTGGCACCACGGACGAGCACATTCTCTCGGACCCGCAGGCCCTTTCTTATTGGTACGCCATTCATGCGCACACAAGCTGGCTGTTTGAGCTGGACGAGCATTTGCAGACGAACAAGAAAGCCGCACACGAGGGTGCGGGCAACAACGGCCGGAAAATCATCCACATCCACATGGACGGAATGGTTATCAACTCTGTTGTGGAAAGCTTCTCCGATAAACCGAACTTCGCAATTATGCCCATTTTCTGGTGGCACGGCTTTGCTGTAGACGACTCGAATCTTATCGATGAAGTGTTTGTTAAGACTGAAAAGAGAGAGCTGCTCCCAGCATATGTGTGTAGCCAAGTCCTTGGTCCATTGTGGGCCGATAGATCTGTTGTGCACAACGACAGTGGCTTGGGCATTCAATTTAATAGCCCTATTCACCTAATAATGGGCATTTCACACCCTTTCAACAAAACGCTCCTTGAAAATATTTCTGATTTTGAAAAGCAAGGCATCAATTTGAAGGAGGAACCAACCGGTGACATGTTAATTACCATGGATTCAGACGGCGCCTTCTCTGCACTGACTGCAACTTGTAATAGAGCTAGTAGTCTAGGGGGTATGATTCTAGTTACTGTGCGTTGCCACTGGGAGAGAATGCGATGCCAGTTTCTCACAAAGGTATGCTAGGTATCGAATGCTGGCGCTTTCCTTACCGTGTGAACAGTATGACGGTTGGCCATGATGGTTGAGCAGAAGACTAGGCCCGGGGTGTGCGAAAGCAAGTCCGCCGGATGCGTTGTTAGCATTGGATGGAATCTGCGGCCAGGTGCATTGTTGTGCTTAAAGGGTAGCATGCACGGGGCCAAATGTTGCTATCTCTTCGCAAGGTTGGCACACATGATCAGTGCATGCTCGTGCGCGTGGTCCGTGCCATCAATGGGGCAAAGCTGCTGGTGTGAAAGCCAATTGCAGAGCCGATATCCCGTGCGGAGTGCCGTAGGCCTTGTAGATGAAACGTTTGTGTGTGTGTGGTATGGGCAAAGTGTACCGTTCGCGCCAAGCTGTGGGGCCCAGGCCGGTATCAACACCCTTCACTGCTCCTAGCTTCGTAGCTATTCTGCGTGACAAACACTTTGTCCAAAAGGACGGCTCGTGGTGCCGCTGTGCTGTTGCATCCGCCAGTTTTCTCAGTTTGCGCCAGGCGAAACGATAAATGTACTTCTATGTATCTGGTAGGGAACGTATTTGCCCGGGTTTCAGCTGTGAGAACTTGTGCACGCCCTGCCTAATTAATGCCGGGCAATGAATATTGTTACCCCAGCGCTCCACAAAGCGACGACTATGCCAAAGATGAGGGTCTCCAGAGGAAACGGTTGGCACCGTCAGTGTGGACATAGACATTAGCAAAGGGTACGATTTGGCGGACAGCAAAGACTACGACTTATCCAACAGCGCTATCATCATGCACGCTAATGTCGACCTCCCCTGGGGCAACGCGCGAGGCCAGACAACCCCAAACATTCGCCACTGGGGCCAGCGGGACATGCGGAAGTTTCGGGTATATTTCACACGCTGCCTTTGCAAACGACCCGCAGACCTTACCGTAGAACAACACTTGGGGCTCATCTTGACGGAAGTCCAAGACTACGTGCCGGCACACCAAAACCCCATGCAAAAGGAGGACGTTGCACTCATGCACCTACGTTCTCACTTGAATACCCACCCTGGCGACGCCCATGCATTGCGCTACCCGGGTGAATACATGCAAAATCTCCGACACAAGGAAGTTAGCAAACAGCTCCACATATTTGGGCATTCCGCAGTTAGAGCGTCACACGGGCTTTTCAAAGAGCCGAGCTCGTGGCTCCTCCGCCCCTTCGAAAGCTCCCCCTTCTCTGCCTGCCCGGAAATCCGCCTCTTCCAAACTCCCCCACTTTGCCGGTGAACCCCCCTTCCCCCTGGTACCCTCAGAGGGCCTCGGCATCGCTCCGGGAAACTTACCGAAAACACCGACACCTATCCGGTGAACCCCCAACGTGGTTTGGGTTGGTGTCTTGCTTGAACGCCCCGAAAGGAAAATCGGCAGGCACGGACCATGTACCACTGCATCTCTTGGAATGGCTCCCCAAATATGCGCAATGGACCGTGTGTTAGCACATGTGCGCGATATAGGTCACCGGCCCGTTGCCGGCGTGCCGGACCGACGCCCGCATCACACTCCTATGCAAGAAGGGCGACTCCACGTATGCCATTAACTGCAGGCCCATAGCTTTCTCATCCTACATGTACCAGACACGATTCAACTTGATCCTGGAAAGATCACTGACAAGGGTTCTATCTCCCCAGCAAGCAGGAGGGGGGGGGGGGGGGCAAAGCGGCACACCACAGTGACCTAGACGGTTGCCCTTCGGAGCAATGTCCTCCAATTCGAAGGTGATCCGTGTGACATCCTACTCGACATTGCCAAAGCTTACCCGAGCACCCCCCCACCCACTGTTTTGGGAAACCATGTACACACTGCGGGTCCCATCTTACATGATCTCCATCTTGCGCCATGTATACGCACACACGCGATGCTGTTTCACTGTGCAAGGCCGGCAACACACATACCGCCAAAAACCGGGACTCAAAGGCGCCTGCCCTTTCTCCCCATTCCTATTCGTTGCCGTGTGCACGTGCTTTCACTGTACATCGTGTGGGCGGTTTCCATCAGCAACATTTTTGGCGTATGTGGACAACAGCGCGTTTATCTCCCCGGATGCTAAAAACCACCCAATAGGTTTTGTCAGCGGTGTCTCGCATCAGCAGCACCCTCCGCCTTTGGGTCAATAACACAAAAAAGTAGCAATACAAATGGGCCCCCTCCACCATCAATGAATTGGTGTAGTGGGAGGGAGTGCCCGAAAAGGTCCGTGTACCAATGTTTTGGTACTTGGGGCACCTCATGGCTGACCCCTCCTAGGCCTACTATGCTAGAAAAGACTACCTTGGCGTTGTGCAATCAGACTTGGCCCAAGACCAATTTGTACCTTTGAACGGTTGGGAAAGCGCCCAGCTGGTCAATATTGTGTTCCTCCCACAGTGGCTCCAATGCCTGGTCCTCCTACCTTTTGACAAGACCCTGCACCAAACAAACACCCTCTTTGCCGACTTCATCCGCGCACCAAAGGGCATGGAGGCCACCATGAACCATCAAATACTTTGGACCTTGCCCAAAGAAGGAGGCATGGGGGTGCGGCAACTATACTGGGGTTATAGAACCAAATACGTTACCAGCATGCAGCAAGCAATGCGCGCACACCCGGAGCCCTTCCCGTTCTTCGTGAGTGCATCGTGCCCCTGCACCAAAATACCTCACGTATGTCACCCTCCTACGCCGTATGGTGCCAATCCGGGGTCTCTTTGCAGCCCATGTGCCGCCGCCCAAGAGGGCCCAACCTGTATGAAAGTGAAGACATCGAAGATGGCCGTCTGCTTGCCGCACAGCAACCCACGGTAGGGCACCCCAACCTCGTTAGGAAGTATCACCCTTACTCCCCTACCACGGCGGAGCCACGCCGTGGGGAGGTGGTAGACGGGTATATTAGGACTCAGGTGTCAAGGTTCGAAGTCTACACCAGAGGTGAACCACTATCGGATGGGGAATGGCTTAGCGATGGTAGCAAACTAGTTTTGCAACCGGTATTTGCCGACACCCACGGGGGACCACGGGCGGACGTCGCTATCACGTCCGCGGATTCCAGCTCATGGCGCACGTCCATTGCACACAAACCTCATAGCGGGCAAAACTAATCGGCCCGTGCGTCGCAGGTTGGCTCGTCCCCAGGATCCACCATCACCGCACATAGTAAAGCTGTACTGGACCATGGCCCCGAGAACCCCCATCAAAAGGTTTGGGACATTGACCTCCGAGAGATGGATGCCCACATCAATCAACGCAAGTCTATAACATTGCTCTGGATGTCCGGCCACCGCTAGCTGTCCGACGCACGTAATGCGCAACAACAAATTGACATCCTGCGAACAAGGAGGTTGACCGGCTCGCCAGAAAGGCCACCAGCCCACCCTTGCAACTTTTCCACCCCACCTTCTCCTCCAGCATCTCTGTAGAAAGCACAGAGGCACCAACCCCAGCCAAGAAGTGGATTGCGGGACTATGCACGTATCCGACCCATCTTGGAGTACATTGTGTCACATGCAACCCGGGGATTAATTCGGGGGGGGGGGGGGGCAAGGGCCAAATCGAGTTTGCACTGCAAATTACGTTAATTTTCCTTAATTGTTCAAAAAGTGGGCTAAATTTATGTAAATTTCCGTAAAATCGCTGTAAAATGGGGAACCCAAGTGCTTTGCATGTTATTAGATGTAGCTTTAGATATGTATGATGTGTTGAATTGTGAGTATTGAATATAAACTTTGTAAAATCTTCCTTGGTGTGTTAGCTTTTTCATTGTTGTGTATAGTGGATGCGCAACCAATCGAGTCGCAAGAATTTATCTGTTGTTTTGCGAACCGGAGTACTTTGCATGTGTTCAGATATAGGCCGACAAATCTAGCAATTGGCTTGCTGGTAGTCAAGGTGGTAGATTGCTCTTCGTT
This sequence comes from Eutreptiella sp. 'Long Island Sound 2002', assembly GCA_964036045.1. Taxonomy (NCBI): domain Eukaryota; phylum Euglenozoa; class Euglenophyceae; order Eutreptiales; family Eutreptiaceae; genus Eutreptiella; species Eutreptiella sp. 'Long Island Sound 2002'. The sequence goes on along the minus strand of OZ038381.1, from coordinate 124,642,356 downwards.
CTGGCATTTTTTGTCGTGTGAGGTGGGTGCGCAAGCAAGAAGCGGCGACCGACTGGCAAAAATTCGCTACTCCCGCTACCGTACTCAGCCACGTCAAAGCGAAGGTGCCCCTCAACTGTGTAACAAGTGGAGATTGAGCGCGTGGTAAAGAATTCCAAGCCCCATAATGGCTTTGAGTTCTCATTGAAGCCCCCCACCGCTGCCTTGCCACAGCAGTCCCCGCAGTCGCCAACCGCCTCCGATTCCACTACGACGCAATCCATGGGCAGCTGTGTTGTTGTCCTAAGTTGGTCGTATTGCACTACCTGCCGCGGCAAACTACATGGGGTGAAGACCTTGTGCTCCCAATGCAAACGGGGTCTCCATGAGCATTGCTTTGTCACGGTGGAGGGTTAGAGGCACGCAAACCGATGGTGTTTTCCGTGTGCTTGTAGAGGTTGTGCAAAGCCTCTGGGTAACAGTGATATCGAATAGTGCAAGGAATACAAATGCTAGGTGCATGTTGAATATGCACTTGATGGTTCATGTCTTCAGTGTGCTCACCCCACGTGCCTGCCTTGCACCCCCCCCCCTCCTTTCCCAAGGTTCGCGCATTCCACACTTCGTGGCAAATTTGGCGCCCTTGGCTAAAAGTTTGAGAACGGGGCAGTGTGGTGTGTGGCATGCCGTGCACATCCCACTGGGCAGCCCAACCGGAGTGGATCATTGGCAGTCCGGTGGTAGGGTGAGGCATGCGACGCACTTTACACCCACGGAACAGTGGGAGGCCCTCCTGGTGCATTTTCGCCTCACCTATTGGACGGTGAAGCGCCGTGGCATGCTCCGTAATGCGGCCGGGGATGCGGAAGCGGGAACGTTGAGTGGTGTGAATCTCACTCAGCTGCTGCCATCGGGCTGTAGTTGGGATTTTGCAGCACGTTGCCATGGATATGCACATTGGCAATGCGCAGCCACTCACGTTGGTCCCATGTTTTGCATTGAGGTTTGATTCGTGCACAGACCGGAGGGCCAAAACGGAGGAGTTGTTGCACGTCGGCTTTCCTGAGGGGACCGGCTTGGATCACCTCTGGGGGGATCCTGGTCAGGTGTCATGGGATCTGGGGGGGGGGGGGGGTTGCACCCTAGCTTCAGCCATTGCTTCCAATAAAAGTTCCATGGCCTCCTCACCAGTATCATTCGTCCATGCATTGTTCACCACACGGACAGCAGCATGGAGGTATCCCAAGTGGTTGCGGGGTATCTCAGGGCTGAAAGGGGTGCACCTCCGCATCACGTCGCTACTTTCTTGCTTGGGGATCCGCATGGACTCTGCAAAGTGGCGTCCCACCATATAGGCAGCCACCAGGCTGTCCTCTGACAGGGGCCCCCGCCGTTGCTCCCCCAACCCTTGCATCGCAATGCGGACACACCGGGCAATTCCATGGCACATTTGCATCAATGCTTGGTCCAACTGCTGCTGTCTAGTCAATCGCACGGTCGCATGAGCTGGTTTGGGTGGGACGCTCGGTTGAGGTCCGGGCTTGCAAATAGAACTCGAACTTTCTGGCAGCAGCGAGCTCCGTCAACTACCCCCCAGATCCAGGGGACCCTTGTCCAGTGAGACGTGTGCCAGCAGCTGGCAACAACGACTCTGCCGACCAGCCCCGGATCCTGGGGTCCCCTGTCCTTTCGAACCCTTGCCACCGGCCGGCAACAGTGATTTTTGGCGGCATCAGGTGCCACCAAATCACTCGTGAATGGCCGTGCTGCACTTGTTGCCTGGGGCCAAAACTACTGCAATCGGCGCAAGGGCTGTCTCCGTATTTTCTGCACATACATCTTCTCCACAGAGGGTGTGGGGTACTTGGTCTCCCCTCTCCACAATGGCCATGAGTCCACGAGTGGCAAGGCATACACAATGTTATTCCAAGCCTCCATCCAAGTGCGTTTTCAAACGCTCATGGGGTGTCCAAAAATGGCCCCTCGTCGACCACCCACTTTCCCACTTTCCTGCTCCTACTGTTTTATCCGCTTCCACAGGTTAGAGGGTACCGTACGGTATTCGACAACAGCACCTCCGTCCTCTTGGGAGCATTTTTGACTGCCCTGTTGGTTGTACCTCAGGGGGCACACTGCTGCAAGTCCATCGGTATGGACGACATCCATGGCACATGTTGCCATGTGCCGTGCCAACCTCCTGTAATAGATGGCCTCGCATGCCACCTTGTCTGGCCCAGGGCTAGACGGAAGCCGATTTTCATCTGAGCGGCCTCCATGGTGTCCCTCGGGGGCCATTCAGGACGTGGGCCATCTTTAGGAGGCTGCCTCACAACTGTCAAAGGTTGTGGCCTCTTTCGTGGCCCACAAGGTGCAGGTCGGTGGGCATCTGTTCGTGACCACAACTCAGGACGGCAATCTGGTCGTGGACCCCGATACTCGAAGCGGTAGGCCGCTTCCTCCTTGGGTTTTTGCGCAGGCCCACTTGATGCCAGTGGGTCGGCCGGGAGATGAACGAAGACCCGGGTGGAGGCGCGGCGGCCGGGGACCAAGGGCAAACTTCTACGCCTCAAGGGCCAGCAGTAGGTGGGTTGGGGGATGTATGACAACCGTGATCGAGGCGCGGCTGCCAGGGACCAAGGGCAGATTTCTCCGGCTCGGCGGCCTGCATTGGCTGGGTTGGGGGATGGACGGCGACCGTGGTCGAGGCGCAGCGGCCAGGGAGCAAGGGCAAACTTCTGCGGCTCAAGGGCCAGCAGTAGGTGGGTTGGGAGATGACAGATGACCCTGGTCAAGGCGCTGCGGCCAGAAACCAAGGGCCAACTCCTGCAGGTCAGAGGCTAGCAGAGGAGAGGTAGAGGTCTCTGGGTCGTAGAGGCTAAGGTCAAGACGACAGATAACTTCTTCACCTGACTGGTGAAGTTGGTGACAGAAAGGTGGTAACAAATTCTGTGGAAAGACGGAGCATAGGGCACCACACAGGGGGTATCAAATACTTCACGGAGGGGGTTAAATTCTTCACGGAGGTATCAAATGATTCGCGGGGGTATCAAATAATTCACGGAGGGGGTTAAAGGATTAAAGGAGGTATCAAATAATTCGCGGAGGTATCAAATGATTCACGGAGGGGGTTTCAATAATTCACAGGGGTATGAAAGACTTCACGGAGGGGGTTAAATGATTCACGGAGGTATGACATAATTCACAGAGGTATCAAATGATTCACGGAGGGGGTTAAAAAATTCACGGAGGGGGTTTAATACTTCACGGAGGTATGAAATAACTCACGGAGGGGGTGAAATAATTCACGGAGGTATCAAATAATTCACCGAGGTATCAAATGATTCCCGGAGGGGGTTAATTATTCACGGAGGTATGAAATAATTCACGGAGGTATCAAATAATCCGCGGAGGTATCAAATAATTCACGGAGGGGGTTCAATAATTCACGTAGGTATCAAATAATTCACGGATGTATCCAATATCTCACAGAGGTATCAAATAATTCACAGAGGGGGTTGAATAATTCACGGAAGTATGAAATGATTCACGGAGGGGGTGAACTAATTCACCGAGGTATGAAATGATTCACGGAGGGGGTTAAATAATTCGCGGAGGTTTGGAATAATTTACGGAGGTGTCAAATACTTTACGGAGGTATGAAATAATTCACGCAGGGGGTTAAATAATTCACGGAGGTATGAAATCATTCTCGGAGGTATGAAATAATTCACTGGGGGGGTTAAATAATTCACAGAGGTATGAAATAATTCACGGAGGGGGTTAAATAATTTACGGAGGTATGAAACAATTTACGCAGGTATCAAATAATTCACGGAGGTATGAAAAAAGTCTCGGAGGGGGCCAAATAATTCACGGAGGTATGAAATAATTTACAGAGGTGTCAAATAATTCACGGAGGTATGAGATAGTTCACGGAGCTATGAATTAAGTCACGGAGGGGGTTAAATAATTCATGGAGGTATCAAATAATTCACGGAGGGGGTTAAATGATTCAGGGAGGTATTCAATAATTCACAGTGGTATGAAATAAGTCACGGAGGGGGTCAAGTAATTTACGGAGGTACCAAATAATTCACGGACGGTGTTAAATGATTCACGGAGGCATCAAATATCTCGCGGAGGTATCCAATAATTCACGGAGGGGGTTAGATAAATCACGGAGGTACGAAACAATTCACGGAGGGGGTTAAATGATTCACGGAGGTATGAAATAATTCACGGAGGGGGTTAAATTAATTCACCTAGGTATGGAATAATTCATGGAGGGGGTTAAATAATTCACGGAGGTATCAAATAATTCGCGGAGGTATCCAATAATTCACGGAGGGGGTTAGATAATTCACGGAGGTATGAAACAATTCACGAAGGGGGTGAAATGATTCACGGAGGTATGAAATAATTCACGGAGGGGGTTAAATAATTCAAGGAGGGCGTTAAATAATTCACGGAGGTATCAAATAATTCACGGAGGTATCAAACAATTCACGGAGGGGGTTAAATACTTCACAGAGATATCAAATAATTCACGGATGGGGTTAAATAATTCACGGAAGTATAAAATAATTCACAGAGGGGTTGAAAGAATTCACGGAAGTATGAAGTAGTTCACGGAGGGGGTGAAATAATTCACGCACGTATCACATAATTCGCGGAGGAATGAAATAATTCACGGGGGGGGGGGTTAAATAATTCACGGAGGTATGAAATCATTCATGGAGGCAGTTAAATAATTCACGGAAGCATGAAAAAACTTTCCGGAGGGGGTGAAACAATTCACGGAGGTATGAAAATAATTCACGGAGGGGGTTACACAATTCACGGAGGTATGCAATAATTCACGGAGGGGGTTACATAATCTACGGAGGCATCAAATAATTCACGGAGGTATGAAAAATTCACGGAGGGGGTTAAATAATTCACAGAGGCATCAAATAATTCACGGAGGTATCAAGTAATTCACGAAGGTATCAAATAATTCACGGAGGTATCAAGTAATTCACGGAGGTATCATATAATTCACGGAGGCGGTTAAATAACTCACGGAGGTATCAAATAATTCATGGAGGGGTTGAAATAATTCACGGAGTTATCAAATAATTCACGGAGGTATCAAATAATGCACGGAGGTATCAAAAAATTTACGGAGGGGGTTAAATAATTCATAGGGGTATCAAATAATTCACAGAGGTATCAAATAATTCATGGAGGTATGAAATAAGTCACGGAAGGGGGTTAAATAATTCACGGAGGCATCAAATATATCACGGAGGGGGTTAAATATTTCGCGGAGGTATGAAATAACTCACGGATGTTGTCAAATAATTCACGGAGGTATGAAATAATTCACGGAGCGGGTTAAATAATTCACCGAAGTATGAAATGATTCACGGAGGGGGTTAAGTTATTCACGGAGGGGGTTAAATAATTCAAGGAAGTATGAAGTAATTCACGGAGATGTCAAATGATTCGCGAGGTATCAAATAATTCACGACGGGGGTTAAACAATTCACGGAGGTATGAAAATAATTCACGGAGGGGGTTAAACAATTCACGGAGGTATGCAATAATTCACGGAGCGGGTTAAATAATTCACCGAAGTATGAAATGATTCACGGAGGGGGTTAAGTTATTCACGGAGGGGGTTAAATAATTCAAGGAAGTATGAAGTAATTCACGGAGATGTCAAATGATTCGCGAGGTATCAAATAATTCACGAAGGGGGTTAAACAATTCACGGAGGTATCAAATAATTCACGAAGGGGGTTGGATAATTCACGGAGGCATGAAATAATTCACGGAGGTATGAAATAAGTCACGGAAGGGGGTTAAATAATTCAGGGAGGCATCAAATATATCACGGAGGGGCTTAAATAATTCACGGAGGTATGAAATAATTCACAGAGGGGGTTAAACAATTCATGGAGGTATGAAATAATTTATGGAGGGGGTTAAATGATTCACGGAGGTATGGAATGATTCACGGAGGGGGTTAAATAATTCACGGAGGCATCAAATAATTCACGGAGGTATGAAAAATTCACGGGGGGGGTTAAATAATTCAAGGAAGTATGAAATAATTCACGGAGATGTCAAATGATCCACGAGGTATCAAATAAGTGACGAAGGGGGTCAAACAATTCACGGAGGTATCAAATAATTCACGAAGGGGGTTGGATAATTCATGGAGGTATGAAATAATTCACGAAGGGGGTTAAATAATTCACGGAGGTATCAAATAATTCACGGAGGGGGTGAAATCATTCACGGATGTATGAAATGATTCACGAAGGGGGTTAAATAATTTAGGGAGGTATCAAATGATTCCCGGAGGGCGTTAAATAATTCACGGAGGTATCAAATAATTCAGGGACGTATCAAATGATTCACGCAGGTATCAAATAATTCTCGGAGGGGGTTAAATAATTTACGGGGGTATCAAATAATTTACGAAGGGGGTGAAATAATTCACGGATGTATGAAATAATTCATGGAGGTATGAAACAATTCACGGAGGTATCAAATAATTCACGGAGGTATCAAATAATTCACGGAGGGGGTTAAATAATTCACGGAGGTATCAAATAATTTACGGAGGGGGTTAAATAATTGATAGGGGTATCAAAAAATTCACGGAGGTATCAAATAATTCGGAGGGCGTTGAATAATTCACGGAGGTATCAAATAATTCACCGAGGTATCAAATAATTGACGAAGGGGGTTAAATAATTCACGCAGGTATCAAATAATTCACGGAGGGGGTGAAATCATTCACGGATGTATGAAATAATTCACGAAGGGGGTTAAATAATTCAGAGAGGTATCAAATGATTCCCGGAGGGCGTTAAATAATTCACGGATGTATCAAAGAATTCAGGGAGGTATCAAATAATTCACGGAGGTATCAAATAATTCTCGGAGGGGGTGAAATAATTCACGGGGGTATCAAATAATTCACGAAAGGGGTGAAATAATTCACGGAGTTATCAAATGATTCACGGAGGTATGAAATATCTCACGGAGGTATCAAATAATTCACGGAGGTATCAAATAATTCACGGAGGGGGTTAAATAATTCACGGAGGTCTCAAATACTTTACGGAGGGGGTTAACTAATTGATAGGGTATCAAATGATTCACGGAGGTATCAAATAATTCACGGAGGGCGTTAAATAATTCACGGAGGTATCAAATAATTCATGGAGGTATGAAATAATTCACGGAGGGGGTTAAATAATTCACCGAGGTATCAAATAATTCATGGAGTTATCAAATAATTCACGGAGGTATCATATAATTCAGAAAGGGGGTTAAATAATTCACGGAGATATCAAATAAGTCACGGAGGGGGTGAAATACTTCACGGAGTTATCAAATAATTCACGCAAGTATGAAATAATTCACCGATGTATCAAATAATTCAACGAGGTATCAAATGATTCACGGAGGGGGTTAAATAATTCATGGAGGTATCAAATAATTCACGGAGGGGGTTCAATAATTCACGGAGGTATCAAATAATTCTTGGAGGTATCAAATAATTCACGGAGGTATCAAATAATTCACAGAGGGGGTTAAATAATTCACGGAGGTATGAAGTTATTCACGGAGGGGTTGAAATAAGTCACAGAGCCATCAAATATTTCACGGAGGTATCAAATAATTCACGGACGTATCAAATACTTCACGGAGGTATCAAATAATTCACGGAGGGGATTAAATAATTCACGGAGGTATCAAATAATTTACGGAGGGGCTTAAATGATTCATAGGGGTGTCAAATAATTCACGGAGGGGGTTAAATAATTCACAGAAGTATCAAATAATTCACGGAGGTATCAAATAATTCACGGAGGTCTGAAATAATTCACAGAGGGGTTTAAATAATTCACTCAGGTATCAAAGAATTCACGGAGGGGGTTAAATAATTCACACAGGTATGAAATAATTCACGGAGGGGGTCAAATGATTCACGGAAGTATGAAATAATTCACGGAGGGGGTGAAATAATTCACGGAGGTATCCAATAATTCACGGAGGTATGAAATAATTCACGAAGGGTGTTAAACAATTCACGGACGTATGAAAAAATTTATGGAGGGGGTTAAATAATTCACGGAGGCATCAAACAATTCACAGAGGTATGAAAAAATTCACGGAGAGGGTGAAACATTTCAAGGAGGTATGAAATAATTGACGGAGATGTCAAATAATTTGCGAGGTATCAAATAATTCACGAAGGGGGTTAAATAATTCACGGAGGTATCAAATAATTCACGCAGGGGGTTAAATAACTCACGGAGGTATCCAATTATTCGCGGAGGTATCAAATGATTTACCGGGGGGGTTTAAATAATTCCCGGAGGTATGAAATAATTCACGGAGGGGGTTAGATAATTCACGGAGGTATGAAATGATTCACGGCGGGGGTGAAAAAATTCACGGATGTATGAAATAATTCACCGAGGGGGTGAAATAATTCACATAGGCATCAAATGATTCACGGAGGGGGTTAAATAATTCACGGAGGTATCAAATAATTCAGGGAGGTATCAAATAATTCACGGAGGGATCAAATAATTTACGGAGGGGGTTAAATATTTCATAGGGGTATCAAAAAATTCACGGACGTATCAAATAATACACGCAGGTATGAAATAATTCACGCAGGGGGTTAAATAATTCACGGAAGTATCAAATAATTCACGGAGGGGTGTTAAATAATTCACGGAGGTACGAAATCATTCACGGAGGGCAAGGGGAAAATTGGCTTGCGGGGGGGGGGGGTTCACAGGAGCCCCCCGAAGGAAGGGCGGGGGGTATGGCAATGGGGCTCCTGTGACAGAAACCGTGGTAAAGTCCCAATTCTTTCCACTTTTACCATTTTTTCACTGAATTCCGGAACCAACTCCCGCCGGTCCCTACGGGGTATACAACGGGCACGGGCAGGGCCTAGGGGGCAGTTCCCTAGTGCGCTCAACCGTGATGCTAGGGTTTTGATGTTTCACAGGTGTGACACCCTTGTGGCAGATCCGAAGGGAAGGGGGAAAAAGAAAAACTTGAGGACTGGGGGCGCCCGGGGCTCCTCCTCCAGTCCTCAGGAGTCGCAATGCCCGACCCCCTTATAAAGTGGGCTAAGCGAAATACACACTCGAACCCCCCCCTATTCCCCTGGGGGCTAAAAAGGTTGACGCGACCTCTCCCTTCCTTACTCCCACCCACAAGGAAAGGGGGGAAAAAGTATCTTTCTTCACGCACCAGACCTAGGTTTTCTACATTCTACCAGCGAAAATGTCAAGCATCATACCCCTTCCATTCATGTGTTTTCTTGTTCCTCGCAACACTTATGAAGAGTTTTGGAACCCAGAACATGGACCTGTGTTTGAAATGTTTACCACCACCCCGTTGAACGGAAAGACGTGACGTTGCTTCGGAATTGACTGATCCCAAGTATGCTCCTTCATCACATCCTACCACTTTAGCCTCTTCCACATGCTCCGCGTCCAGCTCCGCATCTGAATCGGACTCCAACACTAGCTCTGACTCAAGCAATGACACCTCAAGTTCTGATTCCGATTCCTCTGATGTGTCGTCTTTGAGTTCCGCCTCTCAGTCGTCCGTTGCAGCAGGAGGCCAAGGTGGGGTGCTACATCTCCTCATTTTTTTTGGTGCTATGGGATGTAGCCGGAATTGACCGGACATAAATACCACCACTCCTGCCCCCCCCCCCCCAATGGAAGTTCAACTTTATTTGCCACCATATATGACCTTTTTCAAGGCCCCGTCACGGGAGCCAAGGAGGGGGGGGGTCCGGGAAAGGGGTTCCAACAACCCCCCCCCCCCCCGCGCAAGCCGATTTTCCCCCACCCGAGGGGGTTAAATCATTTACGGAGGTATCAAATAATTCACGGAGGTATCAAATAATTCACGGAGGGAGTTAAATAATTCACGCAAATATCAAGTCATTCACGGAGGGGGTTGAATAATTCACGGAGGTATCAAATAATTCACGGACATATGAAATGATTCACGGAGGGGGTTAAATAGTTCACGGAGGTATGAAATAATTCACGGAGGGGGTTAAATAATTTACGGAGATATCAAAAAATTCACGGAGGTATCAAATAATTCAAGGAGGTATCAAATAAATCACGGAGGGGTTTAAATAATTCACGGAAATGTCAAATAATTCACGGAGGGGCGTTGAATTATTCACGGAGGTATGAAATAATTCATGGAGGGGGTTAAATAATTTACGGAGGTATCAAATAATTCACGGAGGTATCAAACAATTCACGGAGGGGGTTAAATACTTCACGGAGGTATCAAATAAGTCAAGGAGGGGGTTAAATAGTTCACGGAGGTATCAAATAATTCACGGAGGTATCAAATAATTCAGGGAGGGGGCTAAATAATTCACGGAGGTAACACAGCACAGTACAGTGACGGCTAACCAAATTGCTTGGCCACAGAAAGAGCATTTTGCTAACCTCGATGTGAACATTGACGAGGAACCAGGGATGCAATATGGTGACTCACGGCGCTTCGCCACAAGTAGTGTGTTGCAGTTCGTCCTGTACCGTACAAGGTGTACTGCGTGTGTCCTCACCCAACAGTTGCGCATGGACCTGCCATTGGCAACGGTGGTGCGTGGACTGTTCACGGGGGGGTCATTGGGCTGGTACCCCCCTTCCTCCCCGGTCCCCCCCCCCCCCCGGTGTTGGGAGGTCAACACATCCACATAGTAAGCACAGATAATCCGGAGTCGAAACATGAGTTGACACAGTATGGGATGTCGGAGGAGCGGGTGCAGAAGCTCAAGTGGGAGCTTATGAGAGCATGGGACTGCCTCGTCATGGACGACGAGATGCTGCGCCAAGGGAACCTGAGCAAGGACGAGGCGTGGCTTGTGCTGCACTTTCTGGAGCATGCACACAATGCACAAGTGTACCCCCCCCCCCCCCGCTCAGTGGCAATCGTCACCACACACTATGCAAAGATGCTATGGCTGCAACACTGTGTGTGGGAAGCCGGGGGCAAACTGCATGGGGACCAGGCATATGTGTGTGTGTGCACGTAATCGCCACCGTGGACCGGTACCAGGGTCTGTAGGCCCCTGTCCTTGCCTCCATGGTGTCCTCGGAGCCGGGGATCATGAAGGACGTGGTGCGGGCAAACACACTAACAAGCAGGGCCCAATCTGAGCTGCATCTCTTTGGGCCCTTTTTGGGTGGGGATGAGTCCCCCCTCACTACTGGTTGGTTGAGTGGGTTGCGGGTGATGGTTCACCAACTGCAGCAAGGAGCATCCCAGGAACAAGTACAAAGTGTGCGGCTTCCAGGGGCTGTGTACCAACAGCCTAACCTTGCCAAACTAGAGGGAGGTGTAATTTACAAGTTCAAGGGGGGTTTTTTGGGGGTGGTGGGGCAGTGGCTTTGGAAGCCGTGGAGGAAGCACGCAAAAGTCCTCGACCGTTGGGGACCCCCCCCCCCCCCCGCAGTGACCAATTGTTGGATTGGGAGCGAGTCATGGCCAACAAGAGGGTTGGGACATTGGAGATGCGGATGCGCCTCGAAAGTGGGAAAGTAGAACCAATCCACCTCAGGGTGACCCTCCCCGATTTCATGGAGTGGGCATTGCCCTACATCCTCATCAAGGATGAGGACACAAACTGGGGAGCGTGGCATGAGATTGAGGGGGTGCAGAGAGTGTGCCACACACACGAATTGCAGGACTTCGAGAAGAGGCTTGTACAGTTTCTGATCACCAAACCACTCCAAAAAGCCCAAACCTATCCCAGGCCCCGCCGGTCAGCTGCCTACCACACGGTGTCCCTGCCCGTGTGGCAGGATGCCTACAGGCTCTTGGACACCGCAGGCTTCCTGGAGGATGACTTCTGCACACCCTTGGGGGTGTATGTCACATATTTGCTGCATGAGGTGAGAGAGTGTGAGGGGGGGGGGGGGCGACGTGTGTGCCCCACACGCCGTTCACCATGGACATACCCTGCACTGTGGGTGGAAGCCATTGCCTGATCGTGTGAAGCGGTATGTCCTTGGCCTGGTTGCAGCGAAAGAGAAGCCTGCAACAAATGGCGTTCCAATCTCAGGGAGAAAACCCTGACATGACCCTTGTGGTGACGGGCTGTGAGGAACATTGGACAGCCTCCATGGATTATTTAGGGGCACTGTGGAACATTTGGGGGTGTTTGTGGGACATTGGATGTTCTGTATGGATGGTACTGTGTCTGCAAGGAAAATCATGGGTCGCCGGGCGACAGTTGAGGGTCTCTATGGACTGCTTGGGGTCTTTGTGCAATGTTTGCTCCTGTGGACAGATTCAGGGTGTCATGAAACAAATCACGGGCTCCATGACAACCCCCCCCAAAAAAAATACCATGACGTGTAACCAGGATCCCCCTGAGGTGATCCAAGTTGGTGTGATGTCCTTGCCTTTGCGCAATGACTCGCACCCCTAGAATGTTTGACACAGTATGTGGAACATTTTGGTGGTCCAAGGAACGGTTGAGCGTCTCCGTGGAATAATTTGCACCTCCAAGGAACATTTGAGGGTTCACTCTAGAACGTTTGAGCTCTCCGTGAATTATTTCACCCCTTCCATGAATTAGTTCATACCTCCGTGACCTATTTAACCCCCTCGCTGAATTAGTTGATACCTCCGTGTATTATGTAACCCCCCCCGCTGAATTATTTGATACCTCCGTGAATTATTTGATACCTCCGTAAATTATTGAACCCCCTCCGTGAATTATCTCATACCTCCGTGAATTATGTAACCCCCTCCGTGAATTATTTCATGCCTCCGTGGTCTATTTAGCCCCCTCCGTGAACTATTCGATACCTCCGTGAATCAATTGATACCTCGGTGAAATATTGAACCCCCTCCTTGACTAATTTGATACCTCCATCAATTATTTAACCCCCTATGTGAATTATTTGATACCTCCGTGAATTATTTGATACCTCCGTGAATTATTTAACCCCCTCCGTGAATTATTTCATACCTCCGTGAATTATTTAACCCCCTCTATGGATTATTTAGCCCCTCCGTGAATTATCTGATACCTCGGTGAATTTTTTGATACCTCCGTGACTTATTTAACCCCCTCCATGACTTATTTGATACCTCCGTGAATTATTTGATACCTCCATGAATTGATTGATACCTCCGTGAATTATTCAACCCCCTCCGTGAATTATTTCATACCTCCGTGAATTATTTGATACCTCCGTAAATTATTTAACCCCCTCCGTGAATTATTTCATACCTCCGTGAATAATTTAACCCCCTCCGTGAATTATTGGATACCTCCGTGAATTATTTGATACCTCCGTGAATTATTTAACCTCCTCCGTGAATTATTTGAGCCAAAAGAGCAAAGACAACACGGCAACTGTTGAGGGCACATGCAAATTTGCCATTGCACCCCGGATGATTGGCCAACGTCTCTTGGACTGCTGGCTGGTTGTACGCTCGCAAATCTGGGGGGGTCCGGCTTTCTGCACCGCGTAGCCGCATCCAGGGAGCCGGATTATCCTTCAGAACTTCCTCTGTGAGGGTAGGATCCTGTTCAGCCGACTGGATCACCCGCCGCATTAGGTTGTCAACCTTTGCATTTGTCGGGGCAGTGACTAAGATGCATGCCCGAGGTGGGTGGTAGTGAGGTGCCCCCCCCCCCCCCCTTTCTTGCCAGTGTGTATCGAATCTGGCTTCTTCGGATTCGGGATGCATGGGTCAAAGTGCCCCTGCTGCCACATCACTGCCTTGATGCAGGCCACCAGGGTCTCAGATCTCCCTGTGCCGGCTCAAGCAGTCATGGAGGAGACAATAGCACCCTCATCCAGACATTGCCGGACAGCCAAGGCTTGGGAGGGGTTCACGTTATGATGCGCCACAAGGTGGCGTAGGATCTGCTGGTCCTCGGCAGAGAGGCTGGCAGCCAGATGTGGTTATTGCCGGGTGGCATTGAGCAACGCGTTCCATGCCTTCCCCGTTGGTATTTCCTCACGCAACGACCGGAACGCTGCCTCATCGGGCAGGACGCACCATCACCACTTGTGGTCGTGCACAATGGGCGGTTTGTTTGCACAAACTATGGTCACCATGTCACCAGAGGTGCCATCACCATGGACCTTGCCAAGAAGTCCGGGTATGTTGCGATGTCTCCGTTGATGACTGAGCGCTTCATGTCCCATCCATGGATGAGATGCCCATCGGTCAAATCATAGTTGCCCCAAACTTCAATCTGCGCAACCCATTCTGTTATGAGCACCATGTTGCCATTCGTGTCCTCCTTCTGCCGCTGTGCCTTCTCAAACCACAGCCACCCCGCGGCACCTTGCTCCCATGCCCACTTCCGGGCGGCGGCACACTCATGGACAGTGTGCACGAGGGATGCCTTCTGGACATACCCAATCGGGATCGGCCCAACGGGTGGTGAATCCCTCTGCTGGGTTCGTGTCAATGTCGTAGTCCACGTGGGCAAGGGTTTCAGCAAAGGTCCGGGCCTTGTCTTTGGCTTGCGGGGGGCCTTGGCCTGTGCCTTGTGGAGGGGCCTGGCCTATACCTTGTGGAGGGGCCTGGCCTTTGCCTTGCTGAGGGCCTTGGCCTTTGCCTTGCTGACGGCCTTGGCCTTTGCTTTGCTGAGGGCCATGGCCTTTGTTTCTCTGAGGGCCTTGGCCTTTGCCTTGCTGAGGGCCTTGGCCTTTGCCTTGCTGACGGCCTTGGCCTTTGCTTTGCTGAGGGCCATGGCCTTTGCCTCTCTGAGGGCCTTGGCCTTTGCCTTGCTGAGGGCTCTGGCCTTTGCCTTTGCCTTTGGTGTTGGGCATGTCGTCCCTTCGGGGCGCTGTGGCCGGGGACCGAGGGCGAACTCCTGCGGCTCGGCGGCCCGTAGTAGGTGGGTACGGAGAGGATTGACGACCCCGGTTGGGATGCTGTGGCCAGAGACCGAGGGCGAACTTCTGCGGCTCGGCGGCCCGCAGTAGGAGGGTTGGGGGATGAACGACGACCCTGTTCGGGGCGCTGTGGCCGGGGACCGAGGGCGAACTCCTGCGGCTCGGCGGCCCGCAGTAGGTGGGTTGGAGGATGAACGACGACCGTGGTCGGGGCGCTGCGGCCGGGGACCGAGGGCGAACTCCTGCGGCTCGGCGGCCCGTAGTGGGTGAGAGATGAACGCGTGGGTGTTGGGGCAGGCCCAACTCAAATGTCTGGGTGAGAGACGCGATTGTCTAGACCCAAGACGCACTTCCTCGCCTCAAGGGGGAGGTTGAAAATAAATGAATGCCCTATGTGTAAGAGATGCTCTGTGTACACTTGCCGAAGAGCCAGAAATTGGAACGTCTCGCCGAGGTATGGGGTCGCTGCGGGGGGGGGCTTGCGCAGGGAGCAATGACCCAAATTGCGGCCTCTCCGGTGGGGGGGCGGACTGAGGCGCTCGCCGCTGGAGCAATGAACCGTACTAAGTGGTGGGGCATGGCCGGTTTGGGGCGCGAGCCAGTGGGAGGAGTGAGGAACGGCGGTGCCTGCTATACTGGGTCAGTGTCACCTAATCACTTGCTGGAGGGGGCAGTGGCCGACGAGGCACAGGTTGTGGGGCCGGCTTGGGGATACGGGGGGGTTTTGGGGTAGCACACAGGATTTCAAGCCCCACTGCTGCATGCTCCTCGTCCACGCTGAGGAAATGCCAACGGCTCATTTGCATGCCCTCCTTCCACACCCGTAGGGGGTTTTTCTTGGGCTGCTGAACCGCAAACCGGTACATCGCTCGGCGGTTCAGCACCCCGTCTACGAAATGCTGAGCTGCGTCCCCGTGATTCTCCCGGATGAGCTGCAGTGTTTAGGCACTGTAGGGCCCGTGAACAGTGGGTTTTGGGGGGCTGGGGGGGGGGGGCTTGGGTACATACTTGGGGGGTTGTGGGGGGGATGGCGGTGGCACGGCAGTGCACATCAGGGCCTCCTCCACGGCCTCGTGGTATGGAGTTGAGGTAACGTGGGGTTTGGGCGGAGGACTTACTGGCATTGGAGAGGTTGTTTGTGCACGGCTGGATGAAGGGGGAGAGGGGGGCGGTGTCACCAATGCAGGCTGGGGCGAGGCCACTTTGCTGAGACACTTCTCAGCGTCAGAGTCCCACGGTGGCGATTGGAGTTGGTCTCCAAACCGCAGGAGCTCCGGCAGATCCCCCCAGCCGCATTCCGGGAAGGAAAGGTTGGAGGGGACAGAAGAGGCCAGGCTAAGGGGGCGAGACGACATGGCAAATGGCGGCCCGCAGTGGGTGGGGGATGAACGCATGGGTGTTGGGGCAGGGCCAACTCAAATGTCTGGGTGAGAGACACGACGGTCTAGACCCAAGACGCAGTTCCTCGCCTCAAGGGGGAGGTTTAAAACAAAAGAGTGCCCTATGTGTAAGAGATGCTCCGTGCACACTTGTCTCGTATGCAATACACTCATTCCCCTTTGTGTCAAGAGAGACATGCACAACAAAGAACAGATAAGCACCGAAGGGACATAGGTGAAAGGAGAATGTGACACATAGCAAAAACTACAACTGGGAGGTTGTGGTGGGCAAACAAAGGCTGTCAAGTATAGAGGAGCATGGAAGATTGGCCAGGGGGCATGTTGGACGAGGGGAGCACTAAATGAATGCGCCATGCTATTGTCTAAGGGGGCGGGGGCAGGCTCTTGGATGTGGTCGCAAAATGGGGGGGGGGGGCTGGCGTTTTCCAATTTGTTTCCCATTGCGTGAAGACGGACGTGGACGGCAACATGAAAGCAAAACACATAAGGCACCATACAAAAAAGTGCGTTCAATTGTGTAGCAAATGTGACACATAGCAGAGCCCCTTCTCAGATGTATTGTTTTCGGATATGAAGGTCGGATATACCCTGTGGGGGAGCCCTTAGGAACACCCGGTGGGTGCACGTGGAATTTTGGGGCTGCCACTGTAAGGCACGGAAAGGCCGCAGTGGAGAGTGGACTTGTCTGCTTGCTAATGGCCTGGCACGCCGGTGGACCAGTGGACCAGGCCTTCTTAGCGCGCACAAAGGCTAAACGTTTACATGCTCTGCCGTGCATCCATGTGTTGATGAATCCGGAAGGGGCGGTTCCCAGTGTACAAAACGGTGCATTTCTCAACCGCTCTGCCGACACGAAACAGGGCCTAAGAAAAAGGTCCCTGCAGGGGTTTGTGTCACAGCCCAAACCCAACATCGGCAGACGAGCCCCACAGGGTACTGAAATGAATGAGATCATCCCCGAAGGGGTTGCACACAGGACAAAATGCAAACAATGGCAAATGGGAGGGTACATATGCGGTACACGTCACCTGCAGTCACAGTGTCACAGCTGAAACCGCAGGCGGTTCCTGCCACCTCAAGGGACACCATCATAACCATTGCAATTGGTATCAATTAAATTCGGATCCACAAATAAAATGGTCATGGTAAGCCAAACAACATCAAACAACGCAGACACGCATACATTCTTTGAACATGCCATGTGACGCAATGCATTGAAAGAGTCAAGGCAGCCTTTTCCATACGATTACGCACGGGGAGGGGTGGTGGGTGTTTTCCCTACCCGATGGATTTCTGTGGATGATTTTCCATACTTCCTCGAGAAACAGCACAACACACAACACGGCAAGACAGAGCACGAAGAGGACAAGGGGTTTTTTGTGGTCGTCACCAGATCCTGGGAATAAACAACAAAGCGTGAGCAGAGCGAAGTGCAGCACAAGAGGGTCAGGTTAACAAAAGCAAATCAAATTCAAATTCACTGCAAGGCCCCTTGTCAGATGTATGTTGCTTGCACATGACATTGACAAACAAGGGTTTTCAAAATGCTTGCTGGCCATTGGAGGACATGGTGCACATTCGGTCGGACATGGTAGACTGACTGCTGGTGGCAGCAGTGCAGCGGATGACCCTTTCCTCGGCCGCGAACTCTTTTTGAATTTTCAAAAACTTGGTCTGCATAAAACAGGTCCTAAGAAAAAGGTCCCTGCAGGGGTCCACACGAGAACCCGCGCGTGACGGAGCATTGCGTCGTGCTGGACAATCCACAGCCCACAATCCACATCCCATTAAACTTGGTGTGGGCTACAGAAAGGCCTAAGCAGCACATGTCAACTGTCATGCATTGTCATTGAAGGGGCTCGGAGCCAGCAAATTGTAATTGTTGTTGCAGAAGCAAACATGTCAAAACCCCTTCTCAGTTGTTGTCAGCGTATTCATCACTGAAGGGGTCTATGGTCGTAGGCGCCAGGGCCTAGACCACACACAACCAAAACACCTCAAGGATGTTCTGCATAATCAAATTGTGGGCACATTGTGATCGGATGCAAAAACAAACATGTCCAAACCCCTTCTTAGCTGTAGTCAGCATGTTAA
Organism: Eutreptiella sp. 'Long Island Sound 2002'; assembly: GCA_964036045.1. NCBI lineage: Eukaryota > Euglenozoa > Euglenophyceae > Eutreptiales > Eutreptiaceae > Eutreptiella > Eutreptiella sp. 'Long Island Sound 2002'. The sequence continues at coordinate 124,623,950 of OZ038381.1, read as the reverse complement.
TCACTGAAGGGGTATATGGTCGTAGGCGCCAAGGCCTAGACCACAAACAACCAAAACACCTCCACGGTGTTCTGCATAATAAATTTGAAACAACAGCACAAACATTTAGACTGCAGCTATTGAGAGGGGAGGGGGGTTCCATTTCCCAGTTTTCCCCATTCTTGCTAGTATGCCCTCAATTTCCCGGTCTTAGACTACAGGGCCTGAGAGGGGGGGGGGGGGGTTCCATTTCCCAACTTTCCCCGTTCTTGCCAGTATGCCCTCAATTTCCCAGTATTTGGTCGGTGACAGTGGGAGAAGTATGATACTGCGAGAGGGGAGTTTTCTTTGTCATAAGTTTCCCAGTTTCCCATTTTTCATAGAAAAAGTGTGATATAGGGGGAGGGAATGTAAACATGTCAGGGAGCAAAGGTCTGCCCTCAAGGGGGGGGGGGGGAGCAACATGGGGGGGGGGGGATGGGGGGTTGGGGGTGATGGTCCATAAGAGTCTGAAGTCTGAAGTCTGATAGCCCATTTGGTGACTATACCCATAGCTGTTGCTTTGGTGTTTTTGGACATTGAAATGGAAAATAACATGATGAAGTGAAAAAATGTCGTGGTAGGATGTGACTGCAATCTTCAGAAGCTCAATGTCCGAGTAATGGTTGCCACTCACGGAAGGAGGGCCCGAGATAGGCGAACAACATGGTTCTTCCTCAATGTTACAATCCAAGTCGCATGGAGGCAACACATACAAACTCACATAGTTAGTTGCATGTGGCAGAGCCCCACTCGTGGTTCCGGCCACAACCAGTGGCAGAACTGTCCGCATTGAGTTGAGGAAGGGCCCTTCTTGTGGGCGTAGTCACACAACCCATGCCATGTACCATGCAGCCAATCCCCTACCTACAAGGCTGAACTTACTATGTATGTTACAGACAATCAAGCACCATCACCGATTGTCCAGGGGGAAAGCTCGAAGCGGAATGGGCTCCAAGAAATCCCATTTGTCTACCCACAGTGACTGGTTTGCTTGAGGTGAAGGGAGTTTCTTTAAGGTGTGATGTGCAAATTGAAGTGTGCTGCTTGCAACGAAACTTTGGCTACTCGCTTTGTGACCCACAAACGTTTTGAAAAACCATGAAAAAACCTGCTACTTTACAGAAAAATGTGCACCGCGTTTTAAAACCCCTGCAATCTCCAAACTCAACATGAGTAGCACGGAACGGCAGAACAAAACAAAACATGGTTTTTGATTTTGTCGCCACCCATTGGGTTGGCACCTGCAGTGCCGTGCACCATAATATACAAGCGTGTGTGCAGAGTGTTTAACACTGCAATCAAATGCATTCTTCAAAAAGCTTGCCAAAAAGACCAACTGCAACACGGTGTAAGCTAACAATGATAGTGGCTGCATATAAACTACGAGCAGCACGAAGCCGAAAGGTGGCCAAGTCGTGCTTAGACTGCCCAGCAACGCCACAAACAGCGGTGCTCAAAGCTCACACCAGCAGCACAATTATGGAAAAACAAACCACCATCATATATCCACAAATATGGCACTCTACACGCTCAGCCGTGCCCAGGCGCAAAGCAGTACACATGTCAATTTGACGTGATGACCAAATCTCAATCAAATGTACACCTAACTAGCAAAAACAAAGGAGCGAAGGCGGTTCGCCACAAAGACAGTGTACATGGCGTGCCTCGCTTCATGATGCAAAGATTTGGGCACTGTGGAATGGACTCAACACACTGCAAAGTGCCGGGCGCCTTGTTGTGGACTTGTCGCGCTGCAGTAGGCGTGTGGCGGTCCAAGCTGCAAACAAATTGGCGCCATGGAAAGGACTCAGCGCAGTGCAAAGCACTGGGCGCCTCGTAGTTGACGTGGCACATTGCAAGGAACAATGTCGAGCCGTCAAGAGGCTTCAGTGTGTCTGTAGTGAGCGCAGAGCGTCACAAGGAGCCCACCGAGGGAGCAACAAAGGGCGCTCGTGAAATTGAGTGCGTGCGAACGAAAAGGCCCCTTTCTTGTGCAATAGCGCCCGCTAGATGTTCCACATGTGACACACAAAAAAAATGGCCTCGCTGCCCAACAGCTTATACAGTATCAAGCGCTACTCAAGAGCGCTAGGGTACACGTCAACTCCTTTGTAAATTGTCTTTGTACACAATCTGGAACAGCACCCAGACCTCCAACAACGCTCTTCACATGCTGAGGAGCGAGCTCGTCAGCTTTGCTATCTCCGCCCCAAGCGCTTAGTGCAGCCCTTCATACCTGCGTTCACAGCAGGCAAAACTCTGCTGCCTCTTGCGCATCCATAAAGGCGCTGCTGCGGGTACTCAGTGATCTCTACGATGGTCTCATCCTCCTTCACTTCGAACGGTCTTTGGCCAGTCCAGCGAAGACACGATGAATGATCAATGCAACTTCCCTTCGTGCGGCGCTTGGCACCGCCGACGCTGGTGACTTTTGCTAGGCGCGCAGTGAATCTTTTTGAAACTTGCCTAAGTCATACATTTTGTGTCGTCAATCTTTTCTCACTGGCAAATCAGGAAACGAGTAGCAAACAACATCACAAATACTTCTGAACGATCATGTTCATGGTCTTGTTTAGTGTACAAAGTAATGTCAAAAGCATTCACTACTGATACGCCATAGCAATAGACTGTAGTATGCATGAATGTTATTCACAAATATTCAATTACGTAAGAATCTTTCTTGAAATCACCACGCTTCCCAACGGACGTTTCTACTTTTGCATAGCCGTTTGCGACACGAGTTGGCAGTATTGCTGCGCGAGTGCTGGGCGCCTTGTTGTCGACTTGTAGCACGGCAATGGGCTTCTTTGTGGCCGTCTAAGCTGCAAAGAAATCGGCGCCGTGTAATGGACCCAACGCACGGCAAAGCACTGTGCGCCTTGTAGTGGACGTGGCACGGTGAAACAAACAATGACGCGCCGTCACGAGGCTTCGCTACGTGTGCATTGAACGTACAGCGTGACAAGGACCCCCCCGAGGGAGCTTGCCAAAAAGACCAACTGCAACACGGTGTAAGCTAACAATGATACTGGCTGCATATAAACTACGAGCAGCACGAAGCCGAAAGGTGGCCAAGTCGTGCTTAGACTGCCCAGCAGCGCCACAAACAGCGGTGCTCAAAGCTCACACCAGCAGCACAATTATGGAAAAACAAACCACCATCATATATCCACAAATACGGCACTCTACACGCTCAGCCGTGCCCAGGCGCAAAGCAGTACACATGTCAATTTGATGTGATGACCGAATCTCAATCAAATGTACACCTAACTAGCAAAAACAAAGGAGCGAAGGCGGTTCGCCACAAAGACAGTGTACATGGCGTGCCTCGCTTCATGATGCAAAGATTTGGGCACTGTGGAATGGACTCAGCACACTGCAAAGTGCCGGGCGCCTTGTTGTGGACTTGTCGCGCTGCAGTAGGCGTGTGGCGGTCTAAGCTGCAAACAAATTGGTGCCGTGGAAAGGACTTAGCGCAGTGCAAAGCACTGGGCGCCTCGTAGTTGACGTGGCACACTGCAAGAAACAATGTCGAGCCGTCAAGAGGCTTCAGTGTGTCTGTAGTGAGCGCAGAGCGTCACAAGGAGCCCACCGAGGGAGCAACAAAGGGCGCTCGTGAAATTGAGTGCGTGCGAACGAAAAGGCCCCTTTCTTGTGCAATAGCACCCGCTAGATGTTCCAGATGTGACACGCAAAAAAAATGGCCTCGCTGCCCAACAACTTCTACAGTGTCAAGCGCTACTCAAGAGCGCTAGGGTACACGTCAGCTCCTTTGTAAATTGTCTTTGTACACAATCTGGAACAGCACCCGGACCTCCAACAACGCTCTTCACATGCTGAGGAGCGAGCTCGTCAGCTTTGCTATCTCCGCCCCAAGCGCTTAGTGCAGCCGTTCATACCAGCGTTCACAGCAGGCAAAACTCTGCTGCCTCTTGCGCATCCATAAAGGCGCTGCTGCAGGTACCCAGTGATCTCTACGATTGTCTCATCCTCCTTCACTTCAAACGGTCTTTGGCCAGTCCAGCGGAGACACAATGAATGATCAATGGAACTTCCCTTCGTGCGGCGCTTGGCACCGCTGACGCTGGTGACTTTTACTAGGCGCGCGATGAATCTTTTTGAAACTTGCCTAAGTCATACATTTTGTGTCGTCAATCTTTTCTCACTGGCAAATCAGGAAACGAGTAGCAAACAGCATCACAAATACTTCTGAACGATCATGTTCATGGTCTTGTTTAGTGTACAAAGTAATGTCAAAAGCATTCACTACTGATGCGCCATAGCAATAGACTGTAGTATGCATGAATGTTATTCACAAATATCCAATTACGTAAGAATCTTTCTTGAAATCAACACGCTTCCCAACGGACATTTCTACTTTTGCATAGCCGTTTGCGACACGAGTTGGCAGTATTGCTGCGTGAGTGCTGGGCGCCTTGTTGTCGACTTGTAGCACGGCAATGGGCTTCTTTGTGGCCGTCTAAGCTGCAAAGAAATTGGCGCCGTGGAATGGACTCAACGCACGGCAAAGCACTGTGCGCCTTGTAGTGGACGTGGCACGGTGAAACAAACAATGACGCGCCGTCACGGGGCTTCGCTACGTGTGCATTGAATGTACAGCGTGACAAGGACCCCCCCGAGCGAGCAACAAAGGGCGCTAGTGATTTTGAGTGCGTGCAAAATTGAAGGCCCCTTTCCTCTGCAATAGCACCCGCTAGATGTGCCAGATGTGCAGCAACACACACGCAAAAACAAATATGGCCACGTTGCCCAAGAGCTTGTCCGGTGTCACGTAGTTTAGTGGCCGTGAAGTGCGTTGCCGTACACGCCAGCTCCTTTACCGACGGTCTTTGTAGACAATTTGGAACAGCACCCAAACCTCCAACCACGCTCTTCACTTGCCGAGGAGGGACCTCGTTAGCTTTGCTATCTCTGCCCCAAGTGCTAAGCGCTTGGTCCAACCGTCCATACCATCGCTCACAACACGCAACACTCTGCTGCCTCATGGGCGTCCACAAAGGGGCTACGGCGGGTACTCAATGATCTCTACGATTTTCTCATCCCCTTCCACTTCGAACGGTGTTTGGCCACTCCAGCCGAGACTTGATAAATGATCAATGGAACTTCCCCTCTTGAAACGCTTGGCAGCGCTGATGCTGGCGATGTTTACCGGGCGCCAATGCATCTTTTTGAAACTTGCCTAAGTCATACATCTTGTCTCGTGAATCTTTTCTCATTGGCAAATGCGGAAACCAGTAGCAAACAGCAGCACAAATACTTCTGAACGGTGATGTTCATAGTCTTATTCAGTACACAAAGTAATGTCCGAAACATTCATCGCTGATACGCAATAGCAATAGACCGTAATATACATAAATGTTTTCGCACGAATATCGATTTACATAACAATTTTTCTTGAAATCACCACACTTCCCAACAAACATCTCTACTTTTGCAGTGCCCTTTGCGACATGACGTGGCAGAATTGCTACGCGAATGTAACATGGGGCAGGTGATGAATCTCGGCCCAAAGGGGCAATTGAATTCCGTTCACGTAAAGAATTGACATTGTACGGTGCCACATACTTTCTATTACATTGGGCAAGAAAAGTAAACCGACAATCAAATATCCTACGAAGGTCCCTTGTGCTTTTGCACCAAATAACCCTGCGGACCCAGCATGGACATTTTGATTGTGCCATGCCTGTATAATGGGAGTATGCATTGCCTCAGGTACAACACAATATGCCTTGTGGAACAAAGGGCCGTAATGCGGTACTCACAACAATTTTGCCTAAGAGAAGTATTGTTCTCACAGGCATGATAAATTCGTTGAGACGGCTTGTCAGACTCATAGTGCTTGTACCATAGTCCCCGAAGAACCTCCGGCGATCACTCAAGGTCGGGTGACAGTCACAGTGTGTCCCTGATGTGTACGGTTGTGTGGGTGTTGGTCTTACGGCATCTGAAAAAGCATATGCCATAATTGCATGTGTGGCAGCCATGATGGCTGGTGCTGCTATTGTAGTTGCTTCAAAAACTGGCGAATGAATGACAAAGGGTCTCATTGAACAGACACAGGTGTTGACACAAGGGAGAGTTTGGATTTGGGCGCACCATATGAGCTCGTGCTTGGGATCGCTTGTGGTCCCGGTGGTACTTTCCGGTCGTCTGCAACCACGGCAGCGATGACAGCTGATGCTGCGAGTGCTGCTGCTACGGCCCTATCAAGGGCACATTTTGGACGCCAAGTGCTCCGACACTCAACAAACAACCCGCTTGTCGTCCGGAATCACAGACACGGGATCGTTACCAATCCGTGTCTTATACTTACAAAAAGCGGACACAATAGCAGGGGAGCCTCCTTCCCGGGAGTACGCTTCTTTTGTGTCCGTGCAAGATTTTGAGAGCAGCGGAAATTAGGAAGGTTTTGCCAGCCACCATATCATATTGTTCTAGTGCAGCACCAAATGCAACATCGTCGGCGTAACAACACAACAAAAAAGGTTGGTGCGGCTTATACAAGAGCACAACCCTGAGTCGAGACACGGCATCCTTGAGTTCTTGACACTGGTGTATCTTCACTCGACTGCCTTCCGGGCTTCCCTGTTTCTCAAACTTTAGCAATTGTTGTAAAAGGTGCAGCCAACTTTGCATCATTACAAATGTAGATGTCATAAAAATAGCAAACTACAAGAGGCGTGCACAACTGAGTCATAGTTTCCGATGTGGGCTACTTTGCAGTGGCCATGCAGCACTTGGATAAAGCCTCTAAGTCCCGTTAAATCACATTTGACGACAAAATTTCACCCCGGTGACAAACATCCGACTCGCTTCCTTGGCTTGCGCCTCACAAACTATTTGCCGCTCCCTGAGCCTGGTGAGGAGACGCTTGAGGTCCTTGTGGTGCATATGTATGTCTTCCAACCCTACATTCAAATCATAGATGTGAATCCAATCGTTGCGCAATAAGTTGTAGGCAAACCTCAAATTGCCACTGCCACCAACCTCATCCAAAGGCCTCTGTTGAATAATAAACCTTTCCATTAGCTGTTGAACCTAGGTCGGGTCATTCCTAACACCAATGAGTAAGACCCTCCATTGTAATGTGCCTAAGAGAGCTGCCACGGCTGTCAAATAAAGGTCATCTGCATGTAGAGGCATTTGACGAAATCGATGTTTCAGCTGCAGTGCGAGAATTTTTTATCAGACTCACGTCTTTCCAACATGTCCTAAATGAGATGTAAATATGCTTGATCCTCCCATGTCTGTGAGTTGATATAACGGAAGTGCTTGACAATTGTGAAGTTATCTAGAAGTGGAGAATCTACTCGCAAGGATTCAGGAGGGGTAAATGGAGGAGAACTTTATTCTCTAGCTTTGGCCACTTCCTCCAGCCACCCTCCCACATGAAAGTGACGCTTGACTATTTCACCCAAAGCCCGCCCACCCTCCCGGAATAGAAGAACCGGGAGTTTTTTTTTTGGAATCGCTCTGGGGTTCGGGAATATGCGGGCATATCCAAATGGACCACACACAATATCGGTGTCCGCACGAGGTAGATTAGCAGTCAAAACATCCTTCTAAATGATCTCGGGCACCTCTTGCAGATACAGAGGACCTTGCGCACCTGCACTTTCACTGATGGGATCAACTACCCGGACAACACGGGCATTAAGAACCTCCTCCTTGTCGCAAGATTGTTGATGAACCTTGAAACACCCGAAAGCATGGCTTGGCTGAGACACTCATTACCAGGATGCCGAGGCTTGAAAAGCTATGTGCGTGAGTTTGCATCAATCCTTACATCGTCAGACTTTAGGGAACTGAAAGCAGACCATGCTACCTCCCCGACTGGGCAAGAGAAAAGATTACCCACCCGAGGACTCGTCCACACAGTCTACAGTGTACCAATGTTTGGCAATGTAGAATTCTACAAATGTATAGGTCTACAGAGGTCTGCAGCTGACTATTAGGGTCTACGGCACCGTCTACACAGTTCTACAGCCGTAGACATGTATACAGAGGTCTATAGGTCTAGAAAAAAGTCTACAAACCTGGTTCATGTCTTTTGGATTGCCAATGTTTTACACAAACGGTTTGCTTTGTTTGATGGAACCTTTGCTACTTTCCAAAGGGTTTTTTTGCAACCCATGCTGTTGCCAATGCGAAATTGGAGTGGACTTACACTCCATACCTCGTCTATTTAGGTGTTCTTTTGCGACTCTTGTTTTTACCCATGCAAAAATGGTTTCAACGTGCATGCTAATTGCCTTTGCTAATGCAAAAATTCTCTGATTTTGAATTCAACACCCAATCCTGTCCTGAAGCCTTTCAAACATGTTGTTTTTGCAGCCCATCCGCTTGCCAATGCAAAATAAACTGCATTCGACCCCGCCCTGCCCATTTAGGTACATTTGTGTCGCGCCTCTGTTTACCAATGCGAAAAAGGTGTGAACATACATGCAACCCGTTCCACACCTAATACTCCGCATTCCGACAGCTGAACAAGAGCGGCAATACACTGTTGAAGAACTGTTTTACATGGCTGGCATTCAAATCACGAGATCCCTCATCACAAATTCTGAAGGCACCATTTTTTGTTTCAGCTTTTGTGAAACCACACAATAGACTAGACCCCTCTTTGAACCCCACATTGCCACAGAGGACCAACTTCAGCCAGTCCAAAAGGCCCTTGGCTGCTACAACTATCAAATACGCAGGTCATCAATCACGGTATTGAGGTATTCGCGAAGACGCGCAACATTGAACATGTAAATGCCACATATATGCCGAGTCCTCCCATGTGGGAATTTGCTTAAGACAGAAGAGATGTTGAAATAGGTCTTCGCGAGACAGCAATCTGTGTGAAACAAAATGGTATGGCAAACAAAGCCACAAACATTGGAAAAATATTCAAAAACATTCTTGTGACTCTTCCTACTTGTAGGGTGGACGTGTGCGAAGGGCCCGGTGGTACCCCCTAGTGGGATGCCCAGTCCACGAAAGAATCTGTGACTATTGTTAGCAGCGCGGTATCCCTATGTGTGAAGTTCACACATGTAGACGCGTGCTGCCAGAGTGGAAATTTTTTTGGGGTAAGTATAAATGAAACCCAGTGAATCCTTGTCTTGCGATAGGATAGGGGGGGCAATGCCGTAGTGTGTTGTGCAAAGCGCCGTATGGTACAAGCTCTGTAGCGACGCCATCACTGGCTTATCCAGTTATTTCCGAACAGGACCCCAAGAATGAGGGACACGAGGGGCAAGATCAATAGTTCCAGGAGAGCCAATCTCTCGGTGAGCGCAATGTCCCAATGTTGCATTGCTAGTGTCCTAAACATGGCTCTCTGGATGGGATGCGAGAAGGCCTTTTGCGGTGCGACCTCCCCAAATTTCACGCCTAGATACTTAGCGAAGTCTTTAACGTGCATGCATGTGCATGTCAAAAGGAGATTCTGCTCGCACGTGCATTCACATTTCAGGATGAGGTACGATTTGTCAGCATTGACTTTGCGCCGTGTGTGGTACGCGAACTGCTGAAAAACCGACAAGCACTGGTGAATATGTTCGATGCCGCGGTGGGCGCCACAGTTAAGAAGCAACATCACTTCACCCAGATACACAAGTAACCTTATTGGGGATGACGTTGTTTGAAGCTGCTGTACGATGGATGATATGTGGAAGGAGAAAAGGAGTGGGGACAGCGGACAACCTTGTCGAGTTCCAGACTTAGGACGAAAGTCTAGCAATCAGCTCCGGATCAGTGACGACCATCCCATACGTGTTCATCACTGAAAAAAGCGTTCTCCGGTATTGCATCTATCTGGTCAGCCTCCGTATTTGTTTTTTGTTCTGGGGGTTCGGTCGACTTTGTTTATCATAGAGCATGTGGCCAAATAAGTCCCAGACTATGTCGTATGTTCTGTCTTGTGCTTCTCGTTGGTCAAGGAAAACCAAGATGGTGTAGGCCGCTTTTGCTATCGTTGGGTGGTAACCGCATCGCTGTAGGTAGGCCCATGCTTGCTTGGGCACGTACTCTGAATCGGACGTGTGGCACATCGCCTAGATGTGGGTCATTCCTCTCGAATTCTGCTTCTATTCAAAGGCAATGGTGTGGGCGCGGGTAATTTGGTAGCCATCAGCCCACCATTCCTTTGTGTGTGGCATCACTATCTTGTAGGAAAGATGTAGGGCAGCAATGTCGCTTACGTGACTGGTGTGAGAACACGGGCGGTAGCTTGACGACTACACATTTATAGTCCAACCCTCCAAGAAAAGTGGGGTAACATGCAAAGCAGGTGCTCTGCAGTGGAGCGGGCACTAAAACCGTGTCAGTTCTGCGACGGTGATCCCTATTGCTTGATGGTATTTCAACTGTGTGTGTGTGTGTGCGTGTGCGTTTTGGTTTATTTTGGAGGAGGTAGACCGTGTCGCCGAGGGAAACCCCCAACTCGAGCCACGTTTCTCCACGTGTGAGATGTGGTGCGTGTGCATGAGTATGTGAGCATCAATAACATTCAATTGCGCGAGGGCATGAATTTCTGTCATTCTAGCTTCAACAGTGGCGTTTGATTCGTCGTCATTAGGCACTAGTGAGTTAACGGCACAATGAGCGACTTAAAATCGGCCAATAGCAACACCAGTTCCTGTTCAAAAGTGTGGAAATGGGCTGGCAACTATTTGCATTGGGCGTCTCTGTCATTGGTACTGTGATGCCAGTGTCCAACAGGAACGAAAAATGTACGCTGTCCGGGTCACTGAGGACCACATAGAGTAAATGCTCGTCCACTGGAACGTGGGACAGCAGTTTTCGGTGCATGTGATAAATAACAGCCACCCCGCCTCCGGGAGTCAAGGCGCATTGTAACCCAAACGACACACCCAGAACGCAAGAGCAACAAAGGTAGACTCAAACGCCTCCTTGTACGCACATAACGTAGACTTTGTGTCTCCCTCTCCCAGCGCCTGCAGCCAAAAAAAGACGCGTGTTTATCTCGCAGTCCAACGTCCCAGCCTGTGCGCTGCGACTCGGATCCCAAGATACATCTGGTGGTGTCCCTTGTGATACAGGTACACCCAGTGATGCAGGTGTTGTGCATCAAGATGATCAGATGCAGGAAGGGGACACAAAGGCGGCCATAGGCACAGCTGGCATCCCTGGTGATGCAGAGCAATGCCTACCCCCCCACCCCCCCCCCCCAACCCCTATGACTGCTGACGAGGATCCCCGCAAAGGTGATCTAAGTGAGTCCGATGACCTAGTCTGTGCGCTGCGATGTGGACCCCAATGTGCACCCGGTGTTGCAGATGGTGCGCATGCTGATGATGAGATCGAGGGCCGAGACGTAATGGACAACACAGGTCCTGGTGTTGCAGAAGAATGCCTAACCCCACACTCCGGTTGTGGTGCCGAGCCACTCTCTGATCAGGGGTCACCTGTGCCCCTAGCACAGTGTCCACCACAGGTTTTGTTAAGTGGGCAAGATAGTGAAATGTCGTCCCCTAATATGCATAGGATTTTGGGGACTGCATGCACCGTCATTGCACCTAGTTAGTGCAGCACAGATGGCTCACAGCTGAGCAACAGCCCCCCCTCAAGCAAGAAAGCTATGCCAAGGGGTCCCAACCCCATGCCTGCTGCAAAGCGTGTGCGGTTAGGGCTGGACCAGGCCACAGCAATTGAGATCGGCAATCCTGACCAGAAGCTTAAGAATGATTCATTGAAGGCTAAGGCCGGTAGGGATCTGCCTACCATCCGTCAACTGAAGTTACGGTTGGCGCCTAATTATTATATTCTTGGTGCATGTTTCTGTTTTGCAGCTGCCCTGAGCCTCCATGCTCTCCGCAGTTGAACCCCCTTATCTGGTGTGGACCTGCGAGTTCAGGGAACCATAATGTACAAGGAACGGTGTGGCATAGAGGTAAAACAGAGTACTCTAAGTGTCTGTAGGGCCGTGGAAGTGGATCAATGGGACGAGAGGCCCTGGGGGGTTTGCCAGACCATTTCCGCCATCTGACCACCCACATCGATGGGAAGGTTGTGTTGTTGCGTACAAACAGACCAAAAAGAATGGATTCAAGGTTTGGCCCCGACACCGCTGTGACGTCTGCTGCAGTTTGGAGTCCGGGTATGGCAGAAGCCAAAGTGCACCATACAATCGAGGAGATGGAGGAAGTGTGTGAACAAGCATGCGTGATCGTCATTGATGAGGCCGAACGTGATGGGTTCCGGCGTGGAGTACATTACCGCGGCGCCAGCTCTGACCGCTCGTTGCAGGTAGCACCTTTGTGTGTCTTGCATGGCATAATGGGGACACTGGTGTACACAAGAGAGACGTTAGGGCAGTTCTCCTTGCGAGGGACGCAGTTGGGTGTCGGTGGGAGCAAATGGCATACGGCGAAAGGGGATTGTCGTCGGTCACGGCTTGTGCAGGGGACATGCTGATGATGGTGAACCACATTGCAAGGGGGTTGGTGCCAGAGTGGTTCACGTGGACTACAATATAGCTGTCATGCAATGAAATGACACATCCCCATCAAGATCGTTTTGATAGTGCCCCATGGTCAGCAGTGTTCCCCATGGGGCAGCACGTGGGTGGTGAGATCTGCGTGGAATAGGGAGGCGTCGTCAATGGACCGCGTGGCAGACCAGGGAGAACGCATTGCCCGGATGGCATTAACCGTGCGGGCCATAGGTACCGTGTCGATAGAAAACATGTAGTGGTCCGCACTGGGGCATGGCATGCTACATGCCCATGGGAAGGGGACAGGCGATTGGTGGTGCTTTACGGCCGTGGAGAATGGCAGAGTTTGCCTCCATCGCACCGCGAGTTCTTGCACCAGCATGGCTTCCGCCTACCTACAAGTTAGTGGCGGTCCGCAAGGTGGAGCACGGCAACGGCCATGTGGCATGGCGAACCCCCCACGTCACAATTGTTGTTGGCTTGGTACAACATTGCAATGCCTCCCCCTTGCCTCTGGCGGACAGGAGGCCTTCCATGATGAGTGCCCAAATGATGTGGCGATGTGGGCTACACTTTGGGGGGACATTGTGGCAAGTAGGACAGGTGATGTGTACCATCCACATGCGATTGCACGTCTCTTTGCCGAGGAGGGGTAGCCAACTATCATTGTTTGCCACTGTAGTGGTCAGTGTCAATGTGTTAGGAAGGCTCCCAAGTCTGAGTGGATGCAGCAATCCGAGATGGCTGAGTGTTGGAAGCACATGGTACCGAAGCTGGTTGGTGCTGGTGTTCGTTCTCCGTCTGTCTGCTTGTCTCATGAGCAATGGTGGCAGCGGTGCCCAGTATGTGACAAGAAAGTCCTCCAAGTTGGAGGTGAGTTGGCAATGACTGCCCAAGTGTTGCATATTACTAACTAGGGGCAAAGCGTGCGGATGCGAATAAGGGAGGGAATGAGGGGCCGTTTGTTGAGCCGCCCTTCAAACGCCCCCCCATGTGGTTGTGGGGGGGGATTTCCAAGAGGCCATTGTACTATCGTCACTGCTGTTCAACAAGTTGGCTCTACTCCATGTCCACAATCAACAGCTTCACAGCTTGACTGTGGATCATGAGTTTGTGGATGTCAACGGGTACCATCGGTCCCTCCGGGCCATGGTGCTACACATTGGAGCGACTAGGGAGGAGGGGCACTTTGTTGTTCACATTTTAGTTCGCGATGAGTGGTGGCTGTGTGATGATGCCTCGGTGACCATGGGACGGCCCCTAGCTGATTCGCAAAAGGTGACATTCCTATGGTATGAGCGTACTTCCACAGAGATGGTGGCTCTGTCACAAGGCGGTTCACAAAGTGGTGCCTGCAATCGTGGTGCACGGGGTGCCCCCTCTCACTCTGCAGCCACAACTGCTGACGGGCATGTCCAGAGCATGCCAAGTAGCACCTTGTTGCCAGCCATGGCGCTGGCAACGGGTGACCGAGAGTCTACCAACCACATTGCGGAATCACAACCCCCCCCCCCCCCCTTGCAGTCTACAGCACCAACTGTCGACAGGCATGCCCCGAGCCTGCCAAGTAACGCCCAGTTGGCAACCATGGCGCTGCAAACGGGTGACCGTGCATATACCACACATGTGGGGGATGCGCAGCCCCCCACCGAGTTTATCGAAGCTTTGGCAAAGCATGTACAATAACAAAGTGTACGGGTGAAACAACATTTGCAGGTCTGTGTGCAAGCCCGCCAGGTTCATCTCCAGGCACGTAATGAGCAGGAGTGGGATAAGAGGCATGCATGTCGGGGCATGTCACACCGGTCTATTGCTGAGTCCATAGACCAGGACAGAGCCCGATCTGGTGCATTGGCGGCAGCAGGGAGCAATGCTTTTTCTGTGATGATGGGGGCAGCCCCCAAGCAACAAACAGCAGGGCCAAAGACATTGCAAGCCTTTGTGGATGGCCATTGGCAGTTGCAGTTCATTGTTGAAGGGGGGGTAATGTGCATATGTTGTGCTTGGGCTGCTCAAACGGTTTGTCCTGGGGTGAAGCGGCCACCGAAGGCTGCTACACCCTTGGTGAATGAAACATATGGCATGGGCATGCGTATGATGATCGCAGGACCAAAGGGATGGCGTAAAGATGCCTCGGAGGGTCACCTGGGTGTGTCATGTGCCACGACCACCAGCCGCGAGAAAATTGATAATCCTGGCCGCCACCACTTGGCTGCCGAGGAGAGTTTCCGGGTGCATTGTACGGATTTTTTTTGGGCACTGTGCCCTAGTGCATCTTCGTGTGCAGTCAATGTGGCCGAGAAGAGCACCGCGTTCATTAGGGGTGAGGGCATGGACCTGGGTGTACCTATGACTGACGCGGTGGCAGCCATTTTGTCAAGCTTGGTGGAGGTGTCACTGGCCTCCGCATGTGCACATCCATCCGTGCCATCAGTGAACACATTTTTCTGCATTGCGCGTTGACCTCTGAACCGGACCATCATTCCTCTCGTCGATGGATAGTTGAGAAGGCCATGGTCGCCATGCATGGTGCCATGCAAGATGCTGTGCCAGAGACCCTGCAAAGGGCATTGTTCATTGCCTTGGTGTTGGATGGATGTGACCAGCAACGGCATCGCATTAATGAGTATGCCATCCCGCTCCTGTTCCTAGGCACTGGGCCAGGGGGAATATGTGAGGTGTTCCTTGGTGTGGTGGATGTGGCCTCAGGGTAGGCACAGGAGGTGACGGCACAGGTGGGGGCAGTGCTGCTGTCCTAGATGCCTAACCGTGCCTGGTGGGCTCAGAAGGTTGTGGCTTTTGCTGTGGATGGTGCCTCTAACCTTGGTGTGCGTGGTGCCGCTGCACGACAAGGTGTTGATGTGTCGGCAATGGAGCACAATGTGGTTGCCATGCTTGTGCAGTGGTTGTCCTTGCTAACCCCCCTGGGTGAGCCATGCCATGTGGTTCAACGCAAGCTAGGTCTTGCCTTGGAGGCTGCCGGCCAAGTGCATGGTGACTACCTGGCAGCTGTGGGTGGCCAACGTGGATTGTACAACGGTGCGCGCCAGTGGAGGGACCTCGAGAGGTGTGTCCAAAAGCACAGCAGACCCGATACACGTAGCGGGTTGCGTTTGATCCCTGCCAGGCACCGTATACGGTGGTCTGAAGGCAAATGCCCGTCTCAACAAGGTGTTCTTGGCCAATGTGCCATGGGTGGCGAGGCATTTGGATTCCAAAACGCACCTCACCACCAAGGAGGAGGATGTGTGGGAGGATTGCCATGATGCAGGTTTGCTGTCATGGGCAGTGGTATATGGAGATATACTACACGGCACACACAGCTTCAACAATGTTGCACAGTTGCATGCACCAACAGGTCCCCATCTGACCAAAGCAACCGAAATGTTACATGCACGAGTGGAAAAGGTGGCGAGGGAGGAGGGGCCACGGTTCACTCAATTCAAAGAGCAAACTGTGACGGGTGCATGGCATGGCGTTGAATTGGTTCGGTTTGATACCGATGGCCAGAAGTGCACAACCAGCCCCCCTTTTCCAGCCACAGAGGCACGTGCAGTCAGAGACACATGGCTTGGTGGTATCAGGGAGGGACAGGGGACCATTGACCCCCGGGGTGTTCTTGAGTTTGCTGTGTTGCTTGACCATTGCCGTTGGCTCGCTCTTCCAGCAGCTGATTGGGCCGCATTTGGAGTAGTTCTGCTGAAGCAGTTCATGGGCACACACCACGCTGAACTGGCAGCTGCGCATTTTAATGCTGCTCGTGCATTGGAAGAGTGGGAATCCTTCAAGGAGCATGTAGTTCAAACATTTGCCAAGACCCCCATGTCCCGTTTGTGGGAGGCCTTGACGCCAGAGCGGGAGCATCTCCAATGGGTGAATTTTTGGCGTGTTTTATCATTGCTGCGCACATATTGCCCTGCTGAGGCTGCCGTTGAGCGTGCCATTTCGTTGCGTGGGAGGTTCACTGGCAGTATGCATGATATGGAGGTCACACAGCTCCTTAGCATGTGCATGGCTTTGCATTATAATCTGCCGCCTTTGCGGCAGTGGGTGAAGGGGCAGGGTGTCGAGGTAGCCCGCAAGCTAGCAGCCAATGCACGCTTCGATGTGCCTTCCCGGCATAGGGTTTCACAGTGCATTGATCCACGTACATAAGTGGAAGCGGCCATGCTGCAGTGCCTAGAGGGGGAGGGTGCAGTGGTAGACGATGGTGACATTTTGCTATCTTTTGGGGGGTCGGAGGTGCCGGCGGCTTGCCAAGGCCCAACACGCAAACGAGGTGACCGACAAATCCCATCTGAGGACACTGTGGTCGAACCAGGTGGTATTCCTGTTGAGCATGGTGGCAACCATGACTTCTTCACTTTCCGAAAGGGCACGGACTGTGCAGTGTGCAGGCAGTCTGTGCGACCTGGTGCAACACATGTCTGGTTTGCCACACAAGCTTTGTCAAAGATCCAAGACGGTACGGTGAGGCAATGGTGTAGGTTGTGGATGATGCAGCCGAGGCTGCTAAAAATAACAGTGAAGAGGAAGCAGTGGCACCACGGAAGGCTGACCCAAAGTGTGCCTTGGCCCGTGCACAGGCCATATGGTATGTGCCGCAAAGGAAGGCACATTGCGTCACTGGATACGCGCTCGCATCTGTGATTGCTTGGGTGCCATGGGTGTGAGGGTGCCATATAACATGAACCGGCGACAAGCCCGACCTATTGCTATGCAACAGGAATTGCCTTTGCTAGCCCAAAAGGACTCTGATTGGGTCCCCCCAACGGATCGTGTTACCCGTTCTGCTGCACCACCCAACGGCTCACGACCATGTTCCCAGGTGCCGCTAGATGACATTGATGGACTCATTGATGAATGACATAGTTGGGGTTGCAGTGGTATTGTGCTTTTGCATGCTTGCTGTGCCAATCCCCATGGTACCCATGTTCTCCTTCTTCGAAGGTCCATTCATACATTAGCAACCATCGGCGTGAATTGTATTTTTTCATTTTCTGTCCGATGTTGTGCTCTAACGTTTTCCCATTTCACTTGGTTTCTCCTTTTTCCACATTTTCCCCAACCCCCCATTTTCCAAGAGGTTTGGGTGTTTTTTTTGGGGGGGGGGTTTGCCGCATTTTTCCCAAAACTACCTTTTCCACATTTTCAAACCTCATATTTTCCCGCACCCATCATTTTCTTGAACCGAACGGTTGTGTGTTTTTGGGGGGGGAACCCTTGCATCAGACTTTTCCTAGAGTTCCCTTCTCCACATTTTCCATTCCAACCCCCCCTATTTTCCCCAACGCACCATTTTCTTGAGGTGAAGTTCCTGTGTGTCTGTGGGGGGCGCGGGTACTGTACTTTTATCACCATTTTCCTGATGTGAAGTTGCTGTGTATCTTTGGGGCGGGGGTCTGCATTTTATCACCATTTTTCTGAACTCAAGTTCCTGTGTGTCAGGGGGGGGGGTGCACTTGTATCAGAGTTTTACCTGGATTTGCTCTAATGTGGGTATGCGACACGACATGCCAAATGAGACTTCAGAACTGAGACTTTATACCCATAGCTGCAGAGCAATACATCCAATACCAATGAAATCGCAAATGTGCACATGTCATGGAGAGAAATTAAGGCCGCGGGTTGCACATCCTCATTTCATGATATCCGTTCCTAAATGTCCAAAACTCTTCCCCAAATTAGTATTCCGAAGATTCGAAATAATCCAAATTTTTATGTACATACATGTACATGCAGACTTCTCCCTTGGGTTCAACCTCCATGAGGAGTGTAAGCCGGCATGAGACCGCTTATCCAATATGCCGTTGGAACACTTCCATTGAAACACAAAATAGGCTGCCATCCACCCAAGGAAACAAACGTGCCAATTTGTTCCGACACAAAACGGAACCATGAGGGCGCCTCCCCTTTGGTGAGCATTTCGAAGGTTTTTTTCGCCAAACTGTGCGAAAAGAACTGTCATTGATCATTTCGGGACAGCAACCTGATGGCTAAATTGTTTTTTGGGATACAATGACTGCAGTAATGAGGGCCGGAAGATGGTGGGGACATGGGGAGGGAGTGTGGGTCCTAATAGTGGCAAAGTGCCGAACCACTGCCCAGTTATTGCAGTGTGTAAACATATGACTTTGGTGTCTAATGATTGTTTGTATCCCTACCCCAATTCTTCAGTTCCCAGTCGTGACTAGCCCCTTGCACCAGAAAACTTTGTGCTAACATTCAAGCACCAATGACAGGAGCCCCACCTGTCAAGTTTTGCTTGAATTTGGTGAACAGAGTCACAACAAAACGCGGGGAAACATGGAGGGATGTCATGCCTATGAGGACAGCCCCCAGTACCTGAAATATCTAGCTATCACATCAAAATAAGGGGACACCTGAAGAGATGGCCGCTGCCCATGAGGGTAGGACTCCATGCTTTCCGTAAAAGCAACATCCGGACATGCCAATGGATACCAAAGTTTCGCCCCCAAACATGGGAGCATGCAATCGTTTTGCAGGGGAGTGGTCCATCTTGGACTACTCTCCAAACCTGTGTTGCTATGCGAGCTGGAGAATCTGCCTAAGTGTCCTCCCACCTTTTCACTTCTACTTTTTTATTCAACAAGTTCTATTGAAGCTCGTAACATTTAGGAACAATTTTGCGCCTTTCTTTGCACTCTTTCAAGCGCAAGTGAGCATCTAACTGCGATAATTCGACGAGACATCAATGAAAAGCAGATAGGTAGGTAGGTTGGTAGGTATCGGCTATCGTTGGGGAGGCCCCCCTTTGTCCCCTAGTGTCGCCCTTGGTCCTAACAAGCAGACGGTCTACCCCACATAACTACTAAAGAGGGGCGTTAACTTATGGTGAGATTGTGCTCCAGCTCCCTTCCCACGGGATCTCTGGACGAGAAGCCAACAAAGTGGCCCCCCACGCATGGAGAAGGGAGTGACCGCCATTCAGGTTCATATTTCAACATCCGGTAGGGAGTGTTCCCAGGAAAACACGTGGTTCGTGTGTCTGTTGCCTTTGGGCCGAGCCTCTGGAGGCTCACCGTACACTAGGCGTATCCTTTCCCCGGGGGCTTTTCGTACCCAGGCTATTGAGGTTGCGATGGGGCATGTTTGCTGCCCCTTCTGCCGTGTGTTCAAAGCGGTCCACACAGCATCACCTTACTCCCAAACTCCGGGCTACGTTTGCGTGTTTTGCCAATGCTGCCCTGGGTGCCTCGGTCCCCCCATTACGTTCCGGGCTTTCTATTGCGGTGGTGTAGGCTTGGTACGCCGGTGTGGTGTTTTGTTGTGCTGTGGTCGGCTTGATGGGCAGTTGCTGTGCTGTCTTTTGCACTGATCAGCCTCGTACGCCGCTGCCGTGTTGTGTTGTGATGTGCTCGTTGAGGCGTGCCCGTGCCATTTAGCAGTGTGTTGTGCGGTGGTTGCTTGGTGCGCCGATGCTCTGTTGCGTCGTGCCGTGGCCGGTTTGGTGAGCAATTGCGGTGTTGTGGTGGTGTAGTTTTGCGCCCTGGTCTGCTTGGTTTGCTGGTGCTGTGTTCTGCATCGATTCGCAAGGTTCTCCGGTGTTGTGTTGTGTCGTGCTTGGATCGGCTTCGTCCGCCGGTGTGCTGCCGTGGTTGTGTTGGGTTGTGCCTCGGTCAGTGTCGTGTGGCCTCGTACCGCGTTGGGCGCAGTGCATCGGTGGTGTGCCTACTGCTGTTGTGGCGTCCTGGTGGTGTTCTGGTAAGCCGCGGCCGGTGCGCTTCGTGGCCGTGTGGCGTCTAGTGTGGTATGTAGCGTGGCGCCCTCCGTGCTTTTGTTGTTTGTGGTGTTTGCATGCTCGGGTTGCTGTCGCGTGTCTTGTGCTGCCTTATGGTTCTTCTGGGCTTGCGCCGGATGTAGTGGGGGCATTTCCCTCTGCACATTTCCTCCCGTTCCATTGCAAGAGCATTCAACAATACATATTCTTTGCGTTTTGTTCCATTGCTGGCTCCGCTGTGCGGGGCTACAACCAGCCATAGCCGCTATGGTTGCTGGGTGTGTATG
Source organism: Eutreptiella sp. 'Long Island Sound 2002' (assembly GCA_964036045.1). Classification (NCBI taxonomy): domain Eukaryota; phylum Euglenozoa; class Euglenophyceae; order Eutreptiales; family Eutreptiaceae; genus Eutreptiella; species Eutreptiella sp. 'Long Island Sound 2002'. The sequence continues at coordinate 124,603,435 of OZ038381.1, read as the reverse complement.
TAGCTTAGGTTAGTTCAGGGGGTGGCTACGCTGAGGCCGCCCGTGATGGTGGTCCGCTGAGGGTCTGGCCGACTTTTTCTCCATGGCCTGTGCGCATTTTGTGTGTGGACTTTCATGGTCAGGGACAGCGTGTGGGGTGGTTCGGGGGGTTAGGCAAGCTAGGTCTCTGCTCTTCAGCTAGTGGATGTGACTTGGCGTGGTTAGCGGTCCTTTGGGCACGCGGGCGGGGTGTGCCTACGAGTAGGCCAAGTAGTATACTTGGACTGGCTTCTTTGTGTGCCTAGGGGTTAGTGGTTAGTGTAAGTTTTATTTGTTATCATCGGTGGGGGGGGTCGCCGGTCTTCCATTGTGCGCTGGTGTGTGAGGTGTGTCCCTTCTCCATGCGCTCTAGCCATCGGTTCGGTGAGTGCGCGGGCACCTACTGTTAGACAAGTGTGGGACCGCCTGGCGTTATTGGGGTTGTTGGGATGAGTGAGCGGCGGTTACCAGGGGGGTGTTGGTGTCTTGCGTTGATGCGGGGATACGCCCTTGTTGCGAGTTGTTGCGCCCTCCCCACTGCATCTGGTCTCCCCCCCCCTAGAGGTGGTGAACTTGGTGTGTAGTGGATCCGCATGGTTGCAAGGTGGTTGGGATGTAGCTGCGATTCTCTTCCTTGCTGGAGGCCTGTGGTCCGTGGTGTGTGAGGAGAGCACGTTGCAGCGCCGGCAGGTTGGACCCTTTGCTGGTGTGTTCGCGGCCCTTGGGATGCAAGTTCGTGGCTAACCGGGTCGCGGCGAGGTCATCAGTGCAGGTCCGGGCGGCCCTAGGGGGTTCGTGCTGCTGCCTTGGGGGGATTTGGCTGGTCTCCGCCTGGTGTTTGTGCCGAGGGGTGTTCACCTTATGGGATATCCTGGCGGGCTGTCTGGTGGTGGTTTCGAGGGGGCCCAATGCTGTCTTCCCGGTAAATGCGGCTGGGCCAAACTTTTTGGTGCCGCACCTGCTCCCTCAGACAGCCGATGTAGTCCCCGTTGGGCCCTCGGAGGAGGGCGGTCAGGGTGTACCTGTTGGAAGCAAAGTCCTCCCTGAGGAGGGCGAGCCATGATTGTGGAGTGAGGCACCGGCTGGACGGTTGCTCATTCGTTTCCTCGCTAGTGTCTACGTTCACCAAGGTTCTGCTGCATCCGCTGCTAGCACTGGCCGCCCAGTAGGCTACCTCCGCAAGTGCGGCCAGCGGTGTTCGCAACCCCAAGTCTGGCACTCACCACTTCCGGCCAGGGGTCGCGCTGTCTCGTCCTTTGCGGCGCGTGCTGAGGGCTGTCCTTTCGGGGTGGTGTTGACTTTTCCCGACTGGACACCGCTTGGGATGGGCGGGCCAGGCGTTGCTATTCGTGCGGTGGCAACTACCTGCGGCTCTATCAGCCTCCCCGGCACGTATGCCTTTTGTGTCAAGTTGGGCCGCGGGCTTGACGTCGGTAGGTGTTTGGTTGGTGTTGTTGCGGGCGGGTCATGCCCCCATCGCCATCGTGGGGGCGTTTTCCGGTGCCGCCTAGGCTGTGGGGGGACGGGTGGCGGTTGAGGCTGCGTAAGGGGCCGGATATGGGGCCAAGATTGTGATGGAGCACGGTGCAGGACGAGGTCAGATCGAAATGAGGGAGCCACCCGGACAGATGGCCATTGCCCGTCAGGGTAGGCCCCCATGCGTGACCTTAAGACACCAACTGGGCATGCGCATGGATACCAAAATTTCACCCCCTCACCCGGGAGCATGCAATGGTTGGGCATGGGAGTGGTCCATCTTGGACTCATCTCGAAACTTGTATCACTATGCAATCTGCGCAAAATATGCCTAGGTACACTTCCACTTTTCACTCCTACCATTTTTTTCAACAACTTCTATTGAAGCTTAACATTTAGAAACCAATTTGGCGGCACTCTTTGCATCTGTTGCAGAGCAAATGAGCATTTAGCTTTGATCCTTGAACAAGGCATCACTGGAAAGCGTTTCCGTTTTGCATGAACCTCCACGACTTCTTGCAAGATATCACTTCTTTTGGCATAGCTTAAGAAGTTTCCTTTTTTTGTGCCAGAAGGCACTATTGGCTTAGTGTCATAACCACACACAATTATTCTTAATGCATATTGCAACATGCAGCCTAGTTATGTAAGACAGATGGCCTGGCTGGCCACCATTTGCTGTCCTGTCCTACTAGTTGACATTGTATAAACCCCAGTGATGGAAAAAACTTTCGCAGCCGGAGATCCCTAGCCAAACAAATTTGCCTGTGTATTCCAAAATGGTTTCATATTGGAATCACCAAGTATGTGTATGTTTGTTGGAGGCAGTACTTCGCCGGCGATTTGTGTCACCACATCTTTCCTGTATTTTTGTGTCATCACGACTTTTTTCCATGACACATTGTGTCAACGGATTGCCAGCCTCACTAGGTCATCTACTTCTGTTAATGCAAGCAATTGATACTATTGCAGAACTACACCACCAATGGGTCTTACTATATTGGGCCAAAAAGTTCGCTGCCCGGGCCAGCGCGCGCCGCAGCACATCGCTCCTTGTAGAATCGAACCAAGGACTTCTTGCGCTGCCGCGTCGCGCACGACCGACTACAACAGGCTTACAACGAATGATGGCCCACAAAAACACTATGTATGTTTGTTACTGTTCCTTCAAACTTTTTGAAAGAAGCAAAGGCCTCGGGCCAGCCCCGGGGCCTTTGTGGCTCCTTGTGGTGTGTCGTGTCCTTGCAAGAGGTCAATGGATGCATATGGATATGTTTCCGAAGGTAAGGGGACATGCACCTGGGTCAAAGTGAGAGTTTTTAAGGGTTTGTGCTGATTTGGTACCATAGAGCAACAACCAGGTCTCCAAAAGTACATGGGGGTAACTTGGCACCACCTTCTGGGAATGAGGCGCCACCTACCTCGACAAATGCGGAAATTTGTCTACTTTTCGAAAAATTTTGGCGGGTTGGGTTTTTTTTCACCGACATTTTGAGTTGCGCAACAACCTTTGATGAAGGGTCCCTCCAAAAATTGAGTATTTTCCACGAGTGTTCACACCAATGTTCTTAAAAATACGTGCGGGGTAACTTGGCGCCAGCGGCGCGGATTTGGGTGCCAGCTAGCTCAAAGGATGCCGAAAAATGTCCACTTTCCCAAAAATGATAGCTGGTCGGGTCTGTTTGACCGAAATTTCGAGTTTGCAAACGCCTTTGATGAGAGGTCACCCCAAAAATTGATTTTTTTTACTAGTCTTCAACCTGAGCTTCTTAAAAGTACCCAGGGCTACCTTGGCGCCCTCGGCTTAGGTTTGGGTGCTACCTAGCTCAAAAGATGCGGAAATTTGTCTACTTTTCAAACAGTCATCGCTTGTTGCGTCTGCTTGCCCGACATTTTGAGTTCCGGGGCACCCAATGATGGGGGACCACTCCAACAATTGAGTTTTTTTTACGTGTCTTCAAACCCGGGTTGTGAAAAGTACCCGGGGCTTCCTTTGCGCCAGCACCTCGGATTTGGGCGCTACGTTGCTCAAAAGATTCGAAAAAGTGTCTACTTTCCCAAAAACCATGGTGGAGTAGGTCCTCTTGACCAGCAATTTGAGTTACGGGGCTGCAATTGATGGGGGGGGTCACTCGAAAAATTGAGTATTGAAGCTTTTGGTCACACGCCGGTTCTTAAAAGTACCTGGTGCGCCACCGGCTCAGCTTTGCGTGCTAGCCAGCTAAAAAGCCGCGGAAATGTGTCTACCTCCCGTAAAAGTATGGCCCGTAGGGTCCATTTGTCCGACATTTTGAGTTCCGGGGCCGCCATTGATGGGGGCTCATTCAAATTCAAATTTTTATTCACTAGTGTTCACACCAAGGTTCTTAAAAGTACGCGGGGTGTAACTTGGCGCCACCGGCTCGGATCGTCACTTGATAGCTCAAAAGATGCGCAAAAGTGTTTTATTTTCTTAAACGTATGGCCGGTTGGGTCCGCTTCACCGACATTTTGCGTTAAATTACCAAGCGCCTTGGGTGGGGTGTCGCTCCAACAATTGAGTAGCCTACCCCTACTTCTGGGTGGATGTGTTGCACTTTGGTGCCGTCACCCAGTCACTCACTCACTCAACGCATGAGCACCGTATAGTCTTGCTGCAATCCATCATGAATTTCTCATCGAATTCTTCATAAGACGTACGTGCGGAAACAGTTGCTGGTATTGTTCCCATTGGTGAGGGTTCAGTTGTCCCTGCCGTGCTGCATTCGCATAAACATTCACTGCAGCCGTCGCTTGCTGCAAGGCGTGAAATATTGGAGACACAATTGCATTTGTAAGAGCCGATGCAGGGGGAGGCGGGGCAGGGACGTGGGTTGGGCTTGCAGTAGGGAGAGGCGGAGGAGCGGGTATAGGGGTTGGGATTTGAGTTGGGGCAGGGGCTCAATGGTGTTACGGGCCTCATCTAAGGTATTGCATTCCATGTCAGCATTGCTTCAACATGGTGCTTCATATGGTGGAGCTTGAGATGGTGGGGGTTATGAGGGCTGTTGGGTTCCCTTTCTAGGGGGACACCTAATTGCTCCAGTGTTGGTGCAACGCTACTCCTAGAAGAAGGCATCAAAGTCACGTGTAACCCTTTATCCCGATACATGCAGTGCGAGGAATCATTGTCACGGACAACAACATTGTATTGTGCGCCGCGAAACGTGAGAAGGAGTGGTTCCCCCCCAACCTCGCGCCCCGTAACAAGGGTTTGGTAAGTCTAGCACCCATGTTTGGAGGGAAGGTCATGATGGGCCTATGGAACAAGGTAGCCGCTGCAAGCAGCACCAAATCAGTAACATCATTGTGCCAAAAACCATTGGCAGGGAGCTGCTCAACTGCCCTTTCCCAATCATCCCCCGTGTAGAATGATTCATACTCTCCCCTATTTTCCAGCAACGTGTGTGCTACGAGCTGTCTCCATGTCGTTTGATCACGTGGCAACTAACGGGCAATAGCACAAAATGCGCAATTGCCATCACTTCGATGGGCAATTGCCGCAACCCATTGATAGTAAGGCATTGAGCAAAGGCAACTGCTCTGCACGTTGTGGCATGTACCATTTGGGTTGCCCTTTGCTTTCATGGCAGGCTCATGAAACAAGGAACTCACTCGAAAGTCTTGCGCAATTTGTGAGCGAACATGCATCCACTTCTCCCACCAATTCGCAACCACTTCTGCATCATCATGCTCATCAAAGGATGGACTCTCATGGCACTCTTCCTCAACATTTTCTAGTCAATCCCAGCTCTTACCATCAATCGTCTCTGCTACTTTGTCACCCCCCTCAAAACAGTCATTTTCCTCATCATGATCGTTCAAAGTCTCCCGCGTCAATGTTTGTGGCACTTGGTTAGTCGGTAAGCTAAACCTTGTTGTGCATGCGCGGGGAAATTCTTGCGCTTGAGGGTTATTTGAATTTGACATGGAATGAACGGTTGCAGCCTCCTTCCATCGCGTTGGGATTGGAATATTGCATGCCAAACACATAGCAAAAAGGGGGGCCAACTTTTCGGAGATGATCATGCATGATCCCTAGCTTTTCAGGGTGGGCCCATGCTTGAGTTATTTTGTTCTTGGTGAAGAGGTGAATGAGGTATGTTAAAACATTTTCCATATATGGAGCGGATACCGTGCGCTTGGAGGTCAATGCATTTACCAAACCATGCAGACACTCGTTCAACTGTGTGCCGGAGTAGTGGTGCGGAAATAGGCAGTCCGGATGGTTGTTAAGGAGTTTTGCTACCTCTGCATGCACCTTGCCGTTGACACAATAGGCAAATATTTTTTTCGCAAGTGAAACACGTTCCCATACATCGTTGGGTTGGAACTCATCCGAAATTTGGTTTCTACAGGTTTCCGACTGTACATGGTTCTTATCACGTGTTCCACGAAAACAAATTCCAAATGCCTTTGCAGCCCCACTCCGATTTTCTTTCTTGACATCTCACGGAGCACCCGTTGATTAGCTAGGAATTAGTCTAGTCGGAAGTGTGCATTTAGGAATACTTCTTCCCACACTAACACCCGTCCACAACATCTATACAAATGAACTTCCTCAACGAACATATTGGGCTAGCTCTTCACGAAGGTCAATTGGGATGGAGGCATCATTCACGAATGTGCCAACCAACACCCTGCCAAGCTCCATTCAACACAAAATATGCACTTTCGAAAAGTTTCTCAAAGTGATGGTCTATTTGGACCGTACACTTTTTGGCTATTTTGAATGTGTGGTTGGGGACCCCCCAGGCGGCAGGGGTTATGTAGCCATCTTGCCCACTTGTGGGCCATCTTTGATTCTGCCCGCTGCTTTGAAGCCGTGGGGACCTCCCAGGCGGCAGGGGTTATGTAGCCACCTTGCCCACTTGTGGCCCACTTCTGAGTCTGCCCCCCACTCTGAAGCAGCTAGCAAATTATGTGCCCCAAGTGACTTGAGGCAAACATCATAGAACCCCTTTCCTTGTGCAGCCTCCTTGGCAATCATATCTATCAAAAGAAACTCGCCAATAGAAAATAGGTATTAGCATGCAAAACAACTTCATTGTATCTCCACTCGTACAAAGAAGCCATTTGCTTTGCTGTGGCACCCAAGCTCACACCCAATTAAAACAAGCCGAAGCACTTGCTTATGCAAGGCACTTCGTTGGAATAATATAAGGGGGAATGCCCTTTGTAACCTGGGAGTAAATTGGCTTTGAATTTCGCAAGAATGGTAGGTCTTACCACATCCTGTTAGCACGCCTTTAACTTGGTGCCTACATGCGTACCCTCGCATAAGAAGGATGCAACTTCCTCCTAAAAGGCATGCAACCCTCCTATGCCACCATGAATTTGCAAAGGTTGCCCACAAGTAGCACAGAAGAAATGCACTTTGTATTGTGTCAACGGGTCCCACACAAAAAAGGCCGGATTGCCATTGGCACATCTTGTTACCATTCTTCCCCACAAACTCAGGGTGTTGTTGATCGCACCCATATTGTAGCTGGAGAAGTATGGCGGGTCCTTTTTGGAGCCACCTCCCCATAGTTCCCTTGAGTATCAGAGGTATGTGAGTTTGTGAAAATTTTCACATTTGGCTGTTTATTCGGCATTACGGTAGATCAGTGGAAACGAATAGTGCTACTTATCATGCATCATTTTTCAGGCATGATGACAATGCAACTGTTGCTCCTATTCTATGTATGGCTATGGACGACACCGGTGGTACACAGGCGACCATATACTAGAATGCAGCGGCAACGCGGTATTCACTGTGGCATATACGGCGGCATTCCCCGACGCCGCGGCATTTTGCGATATATCGTCGCAGCGGCAGCCTCCCCGATTGCATCTTTAGGGCGAGGTTCATTTGTCGCCCGAGCTTAAACTCGGATAGCAGTAGTGCCATCGCCAGTCGCAAAGGGCGCTGAAAAACTAGAAAATTTTGTTCGGACTTGTGCTGATTCCAAGAAAGATTGTTATGATAATAGATATGCACGTGTGGCACTTATGCATACTGCAGATCGTTGCTGCTGTGCATCAGCAATGAATATTTTTTACATGACTGAGTGCACTGAGGAAGACTCTGAACATCATCATTCACAAGTATTTGTGTACACATTTATACACTATTTGCTATTGGTTTCACAATGTGCCAGTGAGAAAAGATCGACGAGACAACATGTATGACTCACGAACGATGCATTAACATCTCAAAAAACTTTCGTGAACATGCTACTGCGAACCAACTATTACTTCTTCAAATTTTCACACGGTACGGCAAAGCTATTAGTTTTTTTAGGTTGTATCTTAGACTTTGTTGCCCACGTTCGTTGAGTCAGCAGATATGCCTCTATTGAATATGGACGGTATGCAAATGATTTGGACATCGTTTTGGGTTCGTTCTTGATTGAGCCAAATTATCTTTTAGCTTTATTGCCGCTTCTAGCCCCGATTGCCATTTACATAGTGGCACAAAGGCGCAACACACTTGTTTCATATGCGCAAGCTTTTCTTCGTATGGTGCTTATAAAAAAAAACACAATAAAACGCGAAAAGTTCGCGTGATGCGTGGTTTGCGAAATCATGATATCATGCACGGGTTCTTCATGTCACTTTCCCAAAAATGTTCATCAAAGTTTCTAGCAAATACATCGTCGCGGGGTACACATCATGCCATTGGACTCTGTAACCAAGAGACTGTCATGGCACTGAGATTGGTATTTTTTGCTGGCTTAGGCCGCACTCGCGCTCCACTGCATTATGCCCCTGCACCTCCTCCCGTCCCACAGCCATCCCCCAGGCTGCGGTGGGGTGACATGCCCCTTCTGCCACCGCCCCTACCCCGATTTCCGCGCCCACCTCCTTCACCATTTCGCCCCGCACTTTGCCATGCAACTCCTCTTGGCGTGGCGCCTCTTCACTCACCCCACGGTGCTCGCGGCCACAGCCAGCCAGTCCCCTCGCTTGCAGTCTCCCGTCGACCTACGAACCCCACCACCTCAGTGTACCTCTCTAGCCAGCTCCCTGCGTTGCCTATCCCCGGCCCAACCCCCAGCTATGCCCCCATATGAAGGGCATGTGGCAGTCAACCTCCCCTCTTGGTTTCCCCCCCACTCTTCGCCAGTGCCAGTGCCAGTGCTGAGTGTGTTTGGGGCCTGGGACCAAGATCTTGGTCACTTGGAAGCTGTGTCGCTGAAAAACCACATGCAATGCAATAGGTAGTTCTCTTCGGGTCATCGCTTTTTTTCGCCGCATTTTTCCGCATTTTTCCGCATTTTTTCTGCACTTTCCCGCATTTTTTCATTTTCTGTTTCACCGCTTCCCCCCCCCCCCCTGCTACACCTCTCTCGCGGCGATGGTGCGCGCCGCCCCTACTCATGTCACCGTCTCCGCCCCCCCTCTCCCCTGTCCCATCCTCTGCGCAAACACATTCTAGCCGCTCCCCTTATGCCACAACATCACCCTGGGGTGGCTCCTCCGCCACTGTTCACCCTGGCGCCTCACGGCGACTCATCCCCCGGTACTCCCGCCCCCTCCCCCCCCGCACCGCCCCCGAATAGTATCCGGCCCACGTCGTCTTCGGCCCGTCCGCCGGGGCCTCCGATGACCTGCCACTCCTCGCTGCCGGTGCCTCTTGCGAGTGCCCCGTCCTCATCCCCAACCCCTCGCTCCTCTGCGACGTCCCCATCGGCCACGCCGACCCCATCCACGTGTGCCGCCTCTTCCCGGACTTGCACGTCGCCTTCGCCCTAGGCGCCCCTGTGGACCCAAGCAATCTGGGGCGTGTAGTAAAGGAGGCCCCACCGACAGACTCGGGGCCCAGAGCCGCCCTGCACCCCGTGCCCGCCGCGGTCCACTCGCCCCACGCTACCCATGCCAAGCCTGCGGCGCGCGAGGGCCCTGCGGGGCCCCCGTCCCCCGCAGGCGCTCGTACGCCGGGGACAGGAGACGCTGCTTCAGCAGCTTCCTGGCGCCTCGTGTCTAGGCCCGCCCCCACGGCGCGTTGGCGGACCCGGGACCCCCTCCGCACGCCTCGCCAGGCACCAGAGCGCCTCGAACGTCCCGCTGGCGGCCGGACGTAAGAGCACACTACACCGCACATCACAGACACGATAGTGGATGAATACAATACCTGCCGCGCCCTTGTGGCCCTGCCATGCTTGTTGTAGCCCAGAGCCCCCATCCGGTGCGCAAGGATGCACGCTCACACCAACCACAGGGCGCGGGGCAGCAGCACACTCCACGGATAATTGGCACCAGGTGACTAGCTAACGACGGGACGAATGCCCCCCCCCCCCCCCCAGCCGTGCGTCCGTAGGAGGCCAAGAGCACGGGCCAGCGCCCACACGATGCCCCAGCGGCGCAAGAGGAACGGCTACCTCGGCCGGATGTTTGGGCAAGGCGCGGTGCACCCGCAGACCCGGGTGCGCCTCTTTCCCTGCCACCCTGCTGACCGTTCTTGCAGGTGTGCATGCCCTCCCCTGCCGAAAGGGAAAGGCTCTGGCGGGATGAGCTTTATTTACACACAACATGATTGTCATGTATTGTCTTTTCAGTGGAGTATGCTTCGTCCTTAGCCGTGATCGGAAGCGCATTGGCATTGAAGGATGCCAGGGTGGTTTTCCTAGTGATGGCCAGTGAGACAGTCCTAGCAGCATTAACGTGTAACACAATCAGGATGCTTTATGTATGTCACCCTGATCCCTTTTCGTTTTGGAGAGAGTAATCGAAAGAGGGCTGGCAGTAATTGTGGTTTTATTTGCAAAAGGGGTGCGGGTGCCAAAAGAGCGTCTGGCGTCCTTTTTCTGGGGCATGTATCCTCCGTTGGAGTGAACACTCAACTGGTGCCGCTTATTCGAAGTGTGAAAAACAGTTCCCACAAGGGCTGTCACTCAAGGCGCATCGATGAGCCGGGTGCAAGAATAGCCCGCTTGTTGAATGTAGTTTTGGTGAGCAAGACGTCATTGGTGATCTTTCTTACCAGCACCTGCTTGAGTGTGCGCTCCTTCCACCACTGTGACCAACTCGTCTCAGTCGCCGTGGAATTTTACAAAGCAATATAAACGTTTTTTTCCGGTCTTTGGAAAAAGTTCTTCTCATTGGAAAGCACAATCCCTATGTCTGTCTTTGTTTTGTGTGCGGCTTCACACTGCGGATGCAGCGCGGCTTGGCTTTGTTTTCAGCCACCGTTGCGTGCTGCAGGAGATCGGGATGCTCTACATTAGGGGGTTGGAGGGCTTGTCCCGCAATGGCTCCTCAAAGTGGCATGATGCATAGGGCTAGGTTGGTCGATTTAGGGTCGCTCCTTCTTGAAAACGAGCTAAATTTGTCGCTCTTCAGCCCCCCCCCCCTTGGGTCACACGAACCAGGCAGCAGATGTGCTTGCTGTGCAGACAGCGCTCACCATGTTCCGCCACCAAAACATTGCCATTATTACACCCAGCGACTGAGTCTTCATAGGGACCACATGCAGGACTTGCAAGTGGAAAGCGATGGATGGGTGTCAAATTTGGGCCCTGTTTCCTACTCCCAACCGTGGGACTCCCTCATGCACTCCATAGATACACACCAAGGAGCTTTGGAATGGTTTCACGTGCCCTCGCAGCAAGATATCCTAGGTAATGAAAAAGCCAATCACCCGGCCGAGGCCGGACGCGTCCAGAACCCCCTCACTTTTTAGCAACCCTTCCTCATCCCTCCGACGTCCCAAGGCGTCATGGAACCAATGGGGGACGCTCCAGACTGGCCAGACGTGGCCAGCAGGCTCAATTTTTGACTCCATGTCTCTTTTTGTGCAGTGAAGTTCGTGAGACACTATCTCTATGTCCTCTTGAGACGACGGGGTTCCTGGCGCGCTACCCTCTGCAGTGGGAATAGATGCCTCCTAGCCGGATTCACTGGGTCTGACCGAAAGGCAGAGCCCATTAGATCACTCGCCCACGTTTAGGCTAGACTCACATGCTGAAACCGACACCCCTGGTTCTCGGACGCCTGCAGTGAGTGCTTAGCGGCTGGAGGCCATGCCCACACTAAAGTGCACGGACTCTCCCACCTCGTCGGTGGACTCCGGGATGCATGGTGTTGTTTTTCTGCAAACTTCGTTAGCGGGCTCCGCCTCGTCTTGCTTCATGGAAGTGAGTGATTGATCACACCGCGCTGAGGTCTGGTCCAGCGGCAACATGTTACCTTGCAGCGCGACAGGGAGATGGCACGGCGCCAATATGTCTAGCACAGGTGTCTAGCATAGAGGCACAATGGACGTTGTTTGCCCCCCCCCCCCCCCCCCGCGCCCCTACAATATTGCACCATAGGTGGCCTCATGTCCAGTTAGAACACATAAGTGAGGAACATGCACCAATTGTCTAGTCGTCTGCACCATAGGCTAGCATCGCCAGTGTCGGAGTTTGGAACCCTCCTGTTGTTCGCTCGTCCAGGGACCCGTTGGCAGCGTCCCCACCACCGCCCCGTACAACAGCTTCCTCCCCAACCGGTACCGCCGGCTTGCGGGAGGTGTGTCTCGTGAACTTTTTTTATCGTGTTCAGGCTAGAGCTCCTGCTCCCCCGCCCCCTGTGTGCCTGGCCAAAATACTGCACCACCGCCCCCTTCGGCAGTGCATCCCGCGACCTGCTCCCTCAGCCGCTCGCAGCAGCTGTGTCTCCTTGGCTTTCGCTTCGGCGTAGGGGCCACGTAGGCAGTAGGAATCGGCCCGGCTCCGTCACGACTGGAGGCCAGTAGTTCTACCAGTGGCACATCACCCACCAAAAGACAACACACCCACATAGATTTACGCAATCCACCACGGTCACCACGGAGCAACCACATCGCAATCACAAGAGTACACGTTCAGCCAGCGCCAGGCCGTGACTCATTCTTGACCGAAGCACGTGAAAATGAATTTGAACAAATTTGATTTGTTTGTACCACATGTGAATGGCGCCTCCGGTGAGCCCTAATTACCGGATGAGCCTCACACGGGGACTAAGGGATGAAAGTGCCTATGGCGCGGGCCATTCGGTCAATAAGATAGTGACCATCCACCCCCCTTGTGGGTCCCCGAGAAGGCAGGAGTGAGGTAGCCAATTCTGATTTTCCTCCTTTTGGCACCGGAGAAGGCAAGGGTGAGGGGGGTACTTCTGATTTTGTTCCCCTTTGTTGGGGAGCATTTCTCATTTTCTACCCATTTGTGGGGTATCCCCGAGAATGCAATTTTGCCTCGCACTTTCTTTCCTTTTTTTTTACTCCCAAGCTTTTTTGCGTGGCCCCTTTCATTGGGGTTAGAGACTTGCAATCCACGCTTTGGTGGTTGGTCCCTTGAGTAGCGGTTGGGGACTCGCAATCCACGGTGTATTGCATGGCCCCTTGAGTTGGGGTTAGGGACTCGCACCGCACGCTTTGGTGCATGGCCCCTTGCGTTGGGGTTGAAGACTCACAATCCACACTTTGGTTGGTGGTCCCTTGAGTTGCGCGTAGGGACTCGCAATCCACGCTTTGTTGCGTGGCCCCTTGAGTTGGGGTTAGGGCCTTGCACTCCACGCTTTGGTGCATGCCCCCTTGCGTTGGTGTTAGGGACTCGCAATCCACGCTTTGTTGTGTGGCCCCCTACATTGGGGTTAGGGTCTCGCGATCCACGCTTTGTTGCGTGGCCCCTTGACTTGGGGTTAGGGACTCGCCATTCACCCTTTGTTGCGTGGCCCCTTGACTTGGGTTGAGGGACTCGCAATCTACAGTTTGGTGCCTGCCCCATTGAGTAGGTGTTAGGGACTCGCATGGCCCCTTCGTTGCGGTTAGGGACTCGCACTCCACGCTTTGGTGTGTGCCCCTTGAGTTGGGTCCACGCTTTGTAGCGCGACCCTTTGAAATGGGGTCAGGGACTCGCTCTCCACGCTGTCGTGCGTGGCCCCTTGCTTTGGGGTTAGCGACCTGCAATCCACGCTTTCTTGCATGGCCCCTAGCGTTGGGGTTAGGGACTCGCAATCCACGCGTTGGTGTGTGGCCCCTTCAGTTGCGGTTAAGGACTTGCAATCCGCGCTTTGTTGTGTGGCACTTTGAGTTGGGGTAAGGGACTTGAAATCCACGCTTGGTTGCGTGGCCCCTTGAGTTGGGGTTAAGGACTCGCAATCCACCCTTTCTTGCGTTGCCCGTTGCGTTGGGGTTAGGGACTAGCAATCCACGCTTTGGTGCGTGCCCCCTTGATTTTGGGTCAGGGACTTGCAACCCCCGCTTTGTTGCGTGGCTCTTTGAGTTGGGGTAAGGGACTCGCAATCCACGCTTCGCTGCATGGCGCCTGGAGTTGGGGTTAAGGACTCGCAATCCACGCTTTCTTGCATGGCCCGTTGCGTTGGGGTTAGGGGCTGGCAATCCACGCTTTGTTGCGTGGCCCCTTGTGTTGGGGCTAGGCACTCACAATCCATGTTTTGGAGCGTGGCCTCTTGAGTTGGGGTTAGAGAGTCGCAATCCACGTTTTGTTGTTTGGGCCCTTGAGTTGGAGTTAGGGACTCGCAATCTACGCTTTGTTGCCCAGCGCCTTGCGTTGGGGCTAGGGACTCACAATCCACGCTTTGTTGCGTGGATCTTTGAGTTGGGGTTAGGGACTCGCAATCCACGCTTGGTTTCGTGGCCCCTTGCGTTGGGATTAAGGGCTCACAATCCACGCTTTCTTGCGTGGCCCGCTGCGTTGGGGTTACGGGCTGGCAATCCACGCTTTCTTGTGTGGCCCTTGAGTTGGAGTTAGGAACTCGCAATCGACGCTTTGTAGCCTGGCCCCTTGCGTTGGGGTTAGGGACTTGCAATCCACACTTTGGTGCGTGCCCCCTTCAGTTGCGCCTAGGGACTCGCACTCCACGCTTTGTAGCGTGGCCCTTGCATTGGGCTTAGGGACTCGCAGTCCACGCTTTGTTGCGTGCCCCCTTGAGTTTGGGTTAGGGACTTGCGATCCACGCTTTGGTGTGTGCCCCCTTGAGTTGCGGTAAGGGACTCACACTCCACGCTTTGGTGTGTGGCCCCTTGCGTTGGGGTTAGGGACCCGCACTCCACTCTTTGGTGCGGGCCCCCTTCAGCTTGGGTTAGGGACTTGCAATCCGCGCTTTGTTGCGTGGCTCTTGGCGTTGGGGTAAGGGACTCGCAATCCACGCTTCGTTGCGTTGCCCCTTGAATTGGGGTGAAGGACTCGCAATTCACGCTTTGTTGCTTGGCCCGTTACGTTGGGGTTAGGGGCTGGCAATCCACGCTTTGTTGCGTGGCCCTGTGTGTTGGGGCTAGGCACTCACAATCCATGCTTTGTAGTGTGGCCTCTTGAGTTGGCGTGAGAGAGTCGCAATCTACGCTTTGTTGTCGGGGTCCTTGAGTTGGGGTTAGGGACTCGCAATCTACGCTTTGTAGCCTGGCCCTTGCGTTGGGGTTAGAGACTCGCAATCCATCCTTTGGTGTGTGCCTTCTTGAGTTGCGGTTAAGGACACGCAACCCACGCTTTGTTGCGTGGCCCTTTGAGTTGGGGTTCAGGACTCGTACTCCACGCCTTGGTGCGTGCCCCCTTGAGTTTCGGTTAGGGACTTGCAATCCGCGCTTTGTTGTGTGGCCCTTTGAGTTGCGTTAAGGGACTCGCATCCACGCTGCGTTGCGTGGCCCCTTGAGTTGGCGTTCAGGACTCACAAACCACGCTTTGTTGCGTGGCCCGTTGCGTTGGGGTTAGGGACTCGCAATCCACCCTTTGTTGCGTGGCCCGTTGAGTTGGAATTAGGCACGCGCACTCTACGCTTTCATGCGTGGCGCCTTGAGTTGGGGTTATGGCCTCGCACTCCACACTTTGTAGCGCGGCCCCTTCAGTTGCGGTTAGGGACTCGCACTCTACGCTTTGGTGCATGGCCCCTTGAGTTGGGGTGAGGTACTCGCAAGCGACGTTGTGGTGCGTCCCCCCTTAAGTTGGGATTAGGGACTCGCACTCTACACTTTGGTCTGTGGCCCCTTGCGTTGGGGTTAGGGACTCGCACTCCACGCTTTGGTGCTTGGCCCTTTGAGTTCGGGTAACTGAGTCGCCATTCACGCTTTATTGCCGGATTCACGATCCACGCTTTGTTGCGTGGCCCGTTGTGTTGGGGTTAGGGGCTGGCATTCCACGCTTTAGTGTGTGGGCCCTTGAGTTGCGGTTCAGGGCTCGCAATCCACACTCTGCCGCTTGGCCCCTGAGTTGACAATTGAGTCGATAACTATCGGTTGATGGTTCAGTTCAAGACGACGCTAGACCGCCTTACGTTGAAACAAATCAACCATTACGAGGTGCCAAACCTGCTCACCAACGACATGATGTTGGGAGGGGTGTCACGGGGTAAATGGGGTTCCGCGGGGGTCAAGGAGTGCGCCATGCTTCCGAGGTCCGACCGCTCGCAAGCTACGGAGATCTTTTGGGGAGCGTCGCTAGGAGTCTCAAAGTAAAAATTGCGGGTGGCCGTCGCCAGTTTCGGTTGGTAGTTGACGTTGCCCCAAAAGGCCTAGCTTCTACATGGAACCCACTTACGTGCATTATGTCAGTGCCACCTATGAAAACCCCCAAAGTGCGGGTCCTACGGCCGGGCGGTTCTTTAAGGTTAAAACTGGAGTCCTGCAATGTACCACGGGCGACTCTACCCAGGATGCTCTAATCCGGGACCGCATTGATTCCATATTGTTTGATATGATCCCGGACTCCTCTGACGTCCGCGTTCCACATCGCCTCCATTGCCTTGTGCAATTCCTGGGTGCCAAGGAGGCCATGGACAAGCTGCATGAAGAGCACCTCAAGACGGGCCGTCTCCACGAACCCGCCATTGACACACAACCTAAAATGATGCTATGGGATACAGAGGACACCCCATCTCTAGCCGAGGCGCGCCAAAACGGAAGCCCAAGACGCCCGCCTCCGCACGGACACACGCCGACCTACGACTTGAGCCAGCAACCTTAAGGTCCAGGCCACTGCCACCAGGCCACAAGCGGCTGCCCCGGCACACAAACTTAGACGGCCCAAGTTGCCCACCCCGGTAAATCAGCCCAAAACACCCAAAAAGGGCCATTTTGGCTGGCGGGAAATTTCATAGCGTGTTTTTTAGTCATTCAGACGCGTACATGAATTTGACTGCTGGACAGCCTATTTTTGTGGTTCTCATATCCACGCACACAAACCTAGGTGACTGCGCATGGTCAAGTTTTGCGCTTCAGCGAACAAGTTATGCTTTGTGCTGCGTTGTCTTTGTCCACCTATGTACCCCTCTCTTGGAATTTCGAAAAGTGTCTAGAACCAGACGCTCTTCGAAATTTCACCCCTGTCACACCCAGTTTTTGAGGTCGCAGTGTCTGGTTCCAGACAAACGAAACAATTTTCAACCTTTCGGGGGGGGGGGGGGGTCACCAGGTGTCTATCCCCGCCGTCATACGTCCTATGTACACCCCCATAACATGGAGAATGTGTCTGGTTCCAGACATTTTGCTGAAATTCCGTGATTAAGATCCTCATTTGAGTGAATAGTGTCTGCTTTCAGACACTCTCCACCAATTTTCTGGTCACTGAGCAGGTCCGTTTCGTTGTTGTTCACTGTTTCGTTTAGTCTAGTTCTGTTCACCGTTGATGAGCCAGGTGACCAGTGCTGCAACAGATCCCCTTGGTCTCCTGCGTGACTTCTTGCGTGGAGCGAAGTATGGTACACCGCTGGAGCTTATCGATGTCGCTTTAGTCGATGAGGAACCAGGTGCCGCCCTGCTTGTGGAGTTCTGCGCAAAGATGGGGGTCAACCGGCGAACCAGACGCGGTATGGCAACGTTGACCAAAGCTCATGGGCAAACACCGTGGCCAAGGTGGTATGGAGTGTTTGCACGCCAGGTGTACACGATGATGCAAGTGTGTCGGAAGATGGCTCTGCCAAAGGAAAAGGCTATTGGCTCAATGATAAGTGCATCCAGGGGGATGCGGAGACAATTGTCACATGCAGGTCTTGCCGCGGGCCGGCTACCGCCTTTGGGGCAACGGGCACATGCCAGAACAAACACCATCTGGAGATCAATGGCAGGGAAGCAGGTGGTGGTGCAGTTTGACAACTGGTATCGCAAAAGGTACTGCAGTGACCCGGTACGACCTGATTGCTGTCTGAACGTCATTGCCATGTCAGTGTTGCATACAATTGTGATTGCTACGTACCCGGGTTTCCCTACACTTGGCGATATTCTCCAACGCATCCCGCAAACACCACAGACCAAAGCAGCCAGTTTCCGGGAGTTCCCACGAGCGTGACGCTTTGAGGCGAGATCCTGCAGAGGCCCAGTACGTACGGGTTCCACTAGATGTGCACCGAGACAGCATTCGTTCACTGCAATGGTACCCCCTGACGCTAGCCGACCTGGTCTCAAGCTCCAATGAGGACTTGCTCCACATCATGGAACAATGCCTAGCCATTCAGGTTCACACACGCCACGTCATGCTCCTCGTTATGGAGGAAAATGTATTCTACAGACTTGCCAAGTTCATGTACAGTCGGACCTACAACCCCTTTAAGTTGGCTGAGCACTATGCCACTCTCCCAATGCTGTATGGCTGATGGCACCCTTATAAGTATGTGTGTACCATGATCCACCGTAACTTCTTCCCCACATTGGGCTACCTTGGGCAGCAAATGCGCGCGGTAGATGAAGAGATCATGTGCCACCCGAAGCTGTTGCACATTGAGAAGCAATTTTGTGCCCTACTGTTAGCCACACCCAACTTTCAGGACCGCATTGTTCACAAGGAGACTTCAATTATGCAGTTTCCAGAGGGATCCCGCAAGCTACCGCTCGTATGGTGGACAGGACTGAAGAACCTCCTGCACTTCTACATTCCGGCCGCGTTACTCCTTGGAAACTTGGTTCGTGACTGCAACCGGGATGGTGGACCAGCAAGGACAGGCCGTACGGCCCGCAAAGTATTGGAGTTGAGTTTGGTATTGATTGTAGCCTTGACAATGGACACTGACTGCAACGTCCCATACGTACGCACCCTTTGTGTTGCCCTTCTGTTGTGGTTCCCCTGGAATGACGCCATCCCGGGCTGTTGTTATGCTGAGGAGCCCCTGGAGGGCATGTTGAGTTGTCTCGGATCTAGGTGCCGTGCATACCCCCAGATGAAGACTTTTGACCAGACTTTGGACCTGTTTTTGAGCATGGCACCACCAAAGCGCGGGGAAAAGAAGACGAGGGGGCAGATCCGCAGTGGACTGCTCGCGATTATGTCGTCACGACTACGCTGGTTCCCGTTGGCCATTACAACGAACCACATGGTCCATGTTGAGTGGAACAGTGGAAAGAAGGCAGCATTCTGCGCTGTTCCTGAAGACTTGAAATTCCCAGCACAACCAGTGGACAACGGCGGTGTGGCCCTGTACCAGAGACTGTTTACTAGATCACTCTCCACGTTGACACGTGTAGCGCGTTCGCCCACCGATGAGGTCTTACGGTTGTTGAGAACCATTGTTCCAGGCAGAGACCCCCGCGAGCATGCACGCCGAGATGCACAGGCTCAGCGGCTACTGGATGAAGCAATCGCAGTAGCAGGTGATGACGATGAGGCCCCGAAAGCTGCAATTCTCTCAGATTCAAGTTCACACCGGTCCATGGGGGACTTGATAGTGGACGTGGAGGCACAGGATGATGAACCACCACCTGTTGTCCTACTGCAAGAAAAGGAGGGGTATCAGGTTGTGAGTCTGGAGGATGACTCAATGGACTGCTGACACCCCACCGAAGTGGCAAGGGTGCGTCAAAGGTGTGTGTCTGGAACCAGACAAAGGGCTGGAGTTGGTTGCTACAACATCGGGGTACTCTGCAGGGGCCACTAATGTCAAGGAACGCAGTGCTAGAGTGATGAGATGCGCGCGTACGTGCACTGTTGCATTGCTCTACACCCCTGTTTCTCCGCAAAACCACAGCATGCGACCCTGACCAACCAAATACCCGGTTTAGGAAGCCGGCACAATGAACACTGCATGCATGTGTGTCTGGAACCAGACACCAACTGTTTGTACCCCATCTAGTGCCCACAAAAGTACCGTAGCCGTCTGGAACAAGACAATTAATGGTTTTGCACCCATGTCATCTTCTGAAGTCAAGCTGTTGTGTCTGGAACCAGACAGACTGCGTGTTGTGTCATCCATTGCTTGCAACGTTATCTGCTCTGTTTTGGGAAACGCTAGAATCACATTGGGTAGCCAGCCACGGGGGGGGGGGCGGCGGGCCCGGTCCTTGTATGCGACACCCGCCAGCCCTGCCCCCCCCCCCCCCCGGTTTTGAGAGATAGTGGTGGTGGGGCTGCCACCAACAAGTGTCCCTAGAGAAAACTGTCCTGCGCCGAAGGTGCCAATTTTTTTTTCATACTATGTGTTTTTATTCAAAATACTCAAAGTTTTGTAGAGAATTCATATTTGTGTTAAAACAAAAAGGAAAAAATTTTGACCTGAAGAAGGGCTGCAGGAGGGCTGCAGGCCCTAACAGCAACCCTAGCCCTAACCCTACCCCTAACCCTAACCCTAACCCTAACTTTAACCCGAACCCTAGGGCTAACCCCAACCCTAACCATGGATGCCCCCCTGACCCCCGGCCAGACCCCCCCCCGACCCCTGGCAGGACCCCCCCCCGACCCCCAGCTTCCCCCCCGACCCCCGGCTGGACCCCCCCCCCCAAGTTTTGACAGATAGCTGGGGGGTATGTCGCATCAGGACCGGTTGTAGTCGCCCCCCCGTGCCGGTTGCACACTTCAAAAGCAAGCTGTTGTGTTTGGAACCAGACAGACTGTTTTTTTTACACCCCTGTGTATTGCACATGATGTGGTCGGAGTGTGAAAACGGTATGCTCACGTCGGCAAGCCTCGAAAATGAAAAACACATTGCTAAACGGCCCGCCCTTGTGTCATTTTGCGTTTTGCGCCGAGTTGGTTCCAACATGTCCGATCTTACGCAAGGTAGCATTGAACCCTCTGCAGACCCCTCAATTGATTTGGCATCCCAATTCAGTGCCGTGGACGATGCCCCCTCCAAGCACAAGCGGAAACGTGGTGACACATCAAAGGGGAAAGATGCTCAAGTGAAACTTGGTGACCATACTGAAGACCAGGAGGTCCTGCTGCCCCTGGGCAGACTGCAATGGGACAAAAAAAGGGAGCATGGCCAAATCAGAGTCTTGGATGAAGATCTTGTCCAGGACAAGATGACAGAACTACACAAAAATCCACCAGGTGCAGCAAAAGTCCGAATCATAGTGTGGCGCGACGCAGTGGGGCGTTACTGGATCTTATCGGTGCAGCATATCACCGAGGCCCGTCGACGAATCTCACGGGAGTATATGAATGCCCATTGGGAACCGCCAACATGGTCAGTGCAATTTCTTGCTCAAGTCGTTCGTACGGATGTCACCCTGCACATACGGGAGTCAATCGCTGGCATGTCACAGGTATATCGACTGTGACAGTGCACTGCGACGCTGCATGCCCACAGTGAAATATCCTGCGCCTGTGACGTCCATCTTGACCTGCTCGTTGTCCTGCGTGACTGGCCGCCTCGTCTAGGGGGGGGGTTAACTGTTGTGACCACCCGTCGCATCACAGGCCGTGGCCTCTACACGACCCTGCCGAAGCTGTCTACACGGATGGAACTCCTGCGTGTTGAGCTGGACCGCGATGAACTAGAGGAGAAATCCATACGAGAACACCTGGGAGTGCTGTACGTGAAGGGTGGCTATACACTGAAGGAGGGGACACTGGTATGCCTGGTGTTGCACACGGTGGCAGTACAGGAACTATGTGCACATGCGTCCCTGGCCAGGACAGTTGTTCCATGCAATGACGAAGGCTGTCACAGTTGTCTGGAACCAGACACCTGATGTATTTCCATCTCTGTCAAATCTTGTGCCTTGACCTCCATGTGTGGAACCAGACAACAACTCACTGATGCGGTCTGCAAAGCAGAAATACTCCTTTTTGTGTCTGGAACCAGACACAACTTTTTTTATCTCTGCCAAAGCCTGTGCCTGGACGTCCATGTCTGGAACCAGACAACAACTCACTGATGTGGCCTGTCAAAGCAAAATTCCTCCTGTTGTGTCTGGTACCAGACACCACCTAATGATTGACAGCCATGAGACGGAGATCAGGTCCCCTTGTGTCTGGAACCAGACAACAGTTTGCTAAACAGCCTTGGCATTCGAAAATTGGCTACCACCCCTATCTGCTCTGCAGGACACTGTAAGAAAAGCCTGGTTTCCGATTGCCGCTTGGGTGCAAGTGATGGGGGATAAGGCTGTGGCTGCTGTAGATGGATTGGAGAAGCGTGGACTGTCGGTAAAGCTGCACTTTTGGAAGTGCATCGAAGGCCTCATCCCACGAGACCTCGAAGAGGTTACACAACACATGGGCTCCAGCAATGTGTCACTGCCAATGATTTTAAAAAAGGCAAAGCAACTGAAGGCTGCACGTCTGTGGGAACATCATCTCTACCAACCGGACAACGACCTGGTTTACCCTAGTCGCAAAACTCTTGCAGAACGGGCCCGTTGTGAACAAAGTCTATTGTCGAAGACCCATCTCCCCTTCAAGACGTACAATTGGAAGTGGTCTGAGCAGAATTGCTCGCCCCCTTGGAAGTATGTCGTCACTTTTGGAATCTGGAGTGACCCCACGTATGCTCCCCTCCGTGATGCCCTGAAACGTCCCCTTGTGAACCCTGAGGTCAAGATCGCTGCTGATGTCAACTTCATCACCGTGAACATTGGGTCTGAGGCCCCAGAGGCGGGGGTGACTGACAACAAGTCCCTGGATGCTGTCATGCATATCACTGGGATGGCATCTGGTACTCCGCTGCACTCTACGGTGGCCAACATGCCGTATTGCCTCATCATTGTTGAAGTTGCAAAGGGACATATGGAAGGCATCCATTCCGTTGTGAGCGGCAATTTGGTGTTTGGGACGCTTGTTCTCATTGTTGGCTCCGCTTGTGACGTCTTGGGAGTGCTGCATGGTCTCCGAAAGTTGCACGACAACAAGGGGTTGACAACAATTTGCGTGGCCTGCGTTATTCTGGGATCTCTCACACAGGAGTACTCGATGGGACTCACTGAGCTATGGGGCGTTTCCAAAAATCCACCGCCCAAGAAGGTATTGCTATCAGCTGTTGCTACCTGCTGCCTGCTACCACAGTCACGTTGTGTGCACCGTTAAATCCTAAAGTTTGTCTAGAACCAGACACGTATGAGGCAGGATGCGTCCTGAGAGGGGTAAAGTGTGGGAAACTGTCTGGAACCAGACGACATCGGCCAGTCCAGCTGCACGAGTAGGGGTGTCAGACTCATTGTTCCCTTATACAGGTGCCTCGCTACTTGGTCTTTTCTCGTGGTCCAATGGTGAACCAGCTGTGTACGGAGATTGTTGGGTTTGTCATGCACCACCTGGCGGATGCAGTACCCTCAGAAGCAAGTACCTTGTGGTTCTTGGTGATCAGTGGTTCTGTACAGCTGGCCTGCAGTCTGGCAGTGCGCATGCCGGTACCCATCACTGTGGTTTTGGGTTTGCCCACGGAGCAGGAGTCTATTGCAGAGGTTGGTGCCCTCGTATGCAGCAATTTACGCATCGCTGATGGGCTCAGCCCTATTCCCTGGAATGCAGTGTATGAAAATTTCGCGGAGGATTGCCCTATGGACTACAGCTGTGTGCCTGAGAAGGCAAAGGGAGAGCAGGAGTCTGAGGAGGAAGTGGAAGAGGTGGGCGCCACCCCAGAGAACGTTGTGTATGGTACACCGAAGCAGTCACGGGGCCCTAGCAAAGAAGGTGGTCGCACACGCAATGGAGACGAGAACAAAGCCTCCTCATCCCAGTCAAAAGGCAAAGGCAACAAAAAAGCCCAGGCATCACCTCCTGACGAGCCTGCAGCTGCGGGAACCGATTCTCAGTCGTCTGCTTCCAAGAAGGGCAAGATTGGGTTTCAGGCATGGAAGGACCGATTCAATGGCTCTAAAAAGAATCAAACGTGCACCGTTGTAGTTGCTGTTGGTTGCACGCTGTTGTTGTACACGTGCTCAGGGACCACGATATCTATTCATCACATATACACACTGTGGCACCCTGTTGGCGTGCCAATTTGCTCTCTGTGTCCCAGTGGTCTGTTTTCACTGTTTTCCCTTCACCAACACGGGACTGACAGTCCCTTGTCACTGTTTTATCTCATTTGGTTGCGGACCACACCTTCTTTTGTGGAATGCAGTAATTTTTCACTAGTTTGCGGGTCGTGTGTCCGGAACCAGACAATTGTTTGCGATTATTGTCCCTGTGCAGCAGGTTTTGGTGAGATCTTTCTGTTTCTAGACAAACTTCAGTGTTTCACTTTCTGCAGAACAAATTTTGATGAAAATGGTATGCGTCGACGAGTAGTGCCTCCGCTAGTGTAGTGATATTGAAGCGTGCATAGACACACATGCATTCCGTGGGGTTCCTCCTCAAAATTTGACTGTTTTCCCCATATTTCACAGGGCCCCGCCTCAAGTAGGTGTTGTGCGCAAAGTGCCAAAAAACATATATGGGGATAGTCAAAAACGAGCGGAAACAGAAGTGCGCTGCTTGTTGCTAAAATTTCACCCCTGCAGAACGTGTTTTTGATGACCGTCATCTGCGACATTTTTGTCGGGGGTCCGTTTGGGGGGGGGGGGTGGGCAACTGGGGCCGTCTAAGACAAACCACCTGTAAAACCCAAACCACCCACACCCGCATCGCGGGGTGTTCGCAAACCATCACACAAGTGTCTCCAGTCTGGGGGCACACCAGGATTCTACCTGTGGTTCATGTGCCTTCTCGTTTGCCTAGGGGGTTGCGTTACGCACGTCATGCGGCATCGACTTCTCCTCGATATACATGACCTCGTTGTAGTGGGAGCCGGATGAGGGATCACATGGTACATTGGACCATCACGGTTGCGGCTCCGTTCGCCCCGGCACACATGGTGGGCCCATGGCATGAAGTGGTAACATCGTGGGTCGCGCATTTACCGGGTCTGGGACAGGGGACGGCCTTCCAGCTGGCTTGTCCATAAGAGGTATCCTCGGGGGCACCTGGGCCCCTACAAAGCGTGGGAGGCCCTTCTATTGTTGCTCAGGGGAGACATCGAACTCAACCCGGGGCCCTCGAGTGGTCATTGGGCAGCAATGTATACCGCACTGAGCAAGGGATTGGTCCAGTACCCTGCCGGTTGCACGCAACCATGTGGCGATGGCCTCCAGTTGGCATCCTTCAATATTGGGGGCCCCACGGTTGATTTGGAACGATTGGTCACCATCGTGCAGCTCTTGTCTGATAGGCGCCTCGACATTGTCCGCTTACAGGAAGTTAAGCCTACCTTCCCCAACATAGCGGCAGCAACAGCATTAACCTTCCCCGGCATATCTAGTATCACGCACACCCGTCCGGGAAGAGGCCAGGAGAAAGCAGGGAAGAGCGTATCCTCCTGCGCGATGCACTTCCTGCCCACTTGAAAGTGTTTGTGCCACTCTTGTGCGTTAGTTTCGAGACGGGTCCGCTTGGTGCGCTTCACCTGCCGAATGACGGCCTACGCCACCGCCTTGTCGACCGCATTAGCGCGTGATACTGCGTCCATTGGGATGTCTTGCCCGGCGAGTACGCGTTCTGCCTCCTGCATGGCGGCTTGCTCTTCGCGGTGCTGGGGGAATGTTAGCCCCATGACATACCACACGGTCGCCATGCCCACCTCTGACCACCGACTCGTCCTAATGACCAAAGACCTCACCTACATGGACTGTGAGTCCTTCATCACAGCCACGCACCCCGCCAAGAAGTGGAATGTGCTGCAACCATCAATGGGGTGGCATTGCTAGTCCGCAACACAATGGACCTCTCCGTGCTCCAGAATGGCAATCAACGTGCCTTGCTTTTTGCAAACCGAGAAGGGACCTTTCTGGAACTTACTTTGCAGCTTCCCAACAAGCCACGACTTCGGGTCCTCAACTACTATGGACTCCAAAATGTAGCCACCAAGAAGAGGCAAGATGCCTTCCTTGAGACACACCAATGTGATATACTCATGGGGGACTTCAACGAATCCATTTGGAGCAACACCCCAAGTCGGTTTCGGCACAATGACCTTCTTAACCGCCGTTTGTACGACCCGCTGCACGAACTATACCCCGACGGTTCACTACAAGCGGGACACACCAAAGGGTGCCACCGCTTGAATGCTATCCTGGTCTCTTCTGGCCGAAGAGGATGCGCTGCACACGTTGTATCAGGGGGCGCTGGTTTGGAGAACAGGAGACATCCCGCAGCATTGGTTGTAGTTTGAGGTGGTGTTGATGTACAAGAAAGGGGATCCTGAACGCCCCAAGAATTGTCCACCCATTGCTGTGACCAACATTATATATCGTGTCATCATGAAGTTGTACGGACCCGGTCTGCAGCGCCTTGTGGACCGGGTTGCTAGCCCCCAGCAGTATGGGTCAAGGCCTTTGCACACCGCGACTGAGCAAGCTGCAAACTTAGTCAATTCCCTGCATGAGCACCAAATGGAGGGCAGGGAGCCCTTTGTTGTTTTGTTGGATGTTGCCAAAGCTTTCCTGTTCACAACCCATGAGGTCATATTCTCCATCTCGAACCATGCAGGGCTCGCGCCAAACTATGTGGCCGCCTTCCGCACGATCCATGCACATACTGACATATACACGGACATACAAGGAGAACACATTTATTTCAAACCCCTGCGGGGCGTCAAAGAAGGATGCCCCCGCTCCCTGCTCTTGTTGGCTATTGTTCCTGAGTTGTTGATCAAACGTTTGATCGCCAAGTACCCGGACATATTCGTTTTTGTTGATGATTTTGCTATCATTGTCAAAGATTACTCTAAATTGGAACGACTCCGCACCGACCTCTCCGCTTGGGGGTCCAAGATTGGGATCCAGTTAAATCCTAACAACACGGAAGTGTATGACTTCTATAGACCACGGTCCTTGGGCGCTACCTTAGGGGATGCTGAGCAGGCAAAACACATCCGGCGGGGAGAGCATCGCCTCGACTTCAAGTATCCCATGTCCACTTACTTGGGCCACACCATTGCTCGTGTACGGTATAGGGGTAAGGCCAGGGATGCCCTCTTCGCCGTCCTACAAGCTAAGGTAGCCGCATACACCATCCTCCTGTTGACAAGCTTTGAGCGGGCACACATCATCGATTTGGTACTCATCCCCAAGTGGGTGTATAAGAGGCTCTTGATGTAGGATGTGTGCTAGGGCAATCTCATGGAGACCGCCTTCGAAGATTTTCTTCTGCAGGCCCCCCGCGTGGAAAAGTACTTGCAGTACGGCATCTACACGGACGTCACGGATGGGGGACTGGGCCTCTACAGCGCATCCTGGGCTGCTTTATGCGCCCTTATCCAACGAGTCCAACGGGCCTTGCGAGTGCCACACAGACCTATGACGAAGCGTACCAACTGAGGTCATCTCCCGGACATGGTAGAGAAGTACCGCCAACTCTTGTTGTCCTTTGGGATGGAAATTGGGCACCTCCCACGCGCCGGCCAATCCACGAGTCGCAAGGCACCCAAATCGGCCCACGATGACCTCGAGTCACTCTTCGATGATGAGGAGTCCGATGATTGCAGGTTTGAGTTGCTTGTGCCCTATCAGTATCTCCAATCCCTTCGTCCCAAGACCGGCACTAGTGCCGTGCAACCCAGCGTTGAGCAAACAGGACGTGTGGTAACAGCAAGGGCAACCCTTTGGGTCGACGTGGTACGGTGATGGCAGCTTGTAGGAAGGGCGCGCCGGCACAAGGGTGGTGAACGGACCTATGCGCATCTAGGCGAGGGTGCCGGGCCGCAGACATTTTATAGGGCGGAAATATATGGCGTACGGCTCGCGGCGTGCCTAGCCCAACCGGGGGACTTTCTCATGCTTGACAACCGGGCTGCGGCCCGATGCGTCTCCAAGCAACCTAGCCCACCATCGTCCGCCTATCAGTTGCAGGACACAGTGTACCAGCATATCTCAACCCAGGTACTCCAAGTGCGTTGGGCGCGCGGGCATCAGGACCCAAAAAGGCGCATAACTTGCAAGATTATCAAGACAAGAATGGCAACGAATTAGTTGACCTCACCGCCCGAGCAGGCAGTACTATGCACCCTTGCCGTGGTCTGGGCAGCACATCACCCGCGGATATCCTCTTGATCAACCATGTGATGTTGTCCCCTGCCCGTAAGTGGATCATCAAATCACGCCCCCAGAAGCTGGTCCCCGAGGTGCATTGGACGTTATGGCTGCCTTTGTGCGCGGTCAACCGGGATAAGTGGGGCCCATGGCTATGGCGGACACTGCGATGGTCAGGGTATGGGGCACCCTGGAAAACCGGGCCAGTGCCGAGCCCATGATGTGGGCAGCGCCATGGCCTCGCAGTTCAGGAGTGCCTCTTCTCATGCCCCTCCGAGTCCAGGTTGGACCGACACATAGGAGGCATCGAAACCGGAGGCAAGCAAGTGGCGGCAAACAGTGTCCACCGCCGAACTGCGCATGTGCACCCGGTTGCAGCTCCCGCACTCCCTTGAGCGATCCTTCCTTCCAGTCGAGGCGCACTGGAGGGTGGTAGTTGCCACATGGCCCTTCCACGTATTCCCGTGACTGCAGTCGTGGGTCATTGGCAAACTCCAGCACGCCCCATCTTTCATCAGCAATAAGCAGCCCACGCACATCGTCCCACCTGTTGCCGGGGCTCCGCTGCAGGTAGCTAAACCTACGGCCCACAACGTATGGAACCATGTGAGAGGTGTTCCCTCGATGCCGCCGCAATCGGAGCCACGTCTCACAGGTACTGCGCCCACGGTGTGGGAATTTCCGTGGCAATGGACACAAGCAGTTACCACCACTGGGCGCACATGGGTCTTGGAGGCCATGGCCCGGCAACGCCATGTAGCACCGCCGCGCAAACTGCCCAGAGAGCCGTCTCCGCCACCGGCAGAGACTGCGGCCTGACCGCCGCGTGAGTCTTGTGAAATCCATGCCGGACCTTTCGCGGGCCATGCTACACGCTCAAACGCAAGCCGCGGGACTCTGTCTGCAAAAGGCGGCACAAGCACTCGCCTGGCAAGCCATCACACAGAAGTCCCCAGGGAAAGGCGTGCCCCCCCCCCCCCCCCCCCCGCATAAACCTCGCACCACGCGTCCCTATCCCCCCAAAACTGTCTACCCAAGACTAGGGGACTCAAGTATAGCCATACGAGTGCGGGGACGCGGGGGAGGCGTGGCCTCCGCCCACATAAACCTCCCACAGGGCGTTCCTATCCCCAAAAAAGGTTGGCGCGATGGTACGTAGAGGCGCAACAAGCGGTCTACCAATTGTCCTCGATGGCGACTCCCGCCGAATGCACTTGCGCCGGTGGCGCACGGCTGTCCTCCCCGAGGCGCGGTCTAGGGCATTGCGCAAGCTGGCCGCGGCATCCTCGTGCTTGGAGCAAGCTCATGTTTCACTGTACACCTTCGTCCGCATGGCAACATGTGTCTCAAGTGCACGTGGTGACCCCTACGGCCTTACGGCGGACGACTTTATCGGGCCTCCGATGCAGCATCGGACGGGCCACGGCACAAGGCATGAAGCGCTAGCTTGCGGGACAAGAACCCACCTCAGACGCACAAGAAACGGAGGACAGAGGCGCTGGAGGTTCCTAGTGATCTCCAGGATATGGAGATTGCGCTTGAGGACGTGGACAACGTCATTGTCTTGACTGGATTGTAACACCCCCGAGAGGTCCGGGAGGACACCCATACCCGTGCAAACGGGGCGACAGGGGTGGGGCAAGGTGCAGGACTTGTTCCTCCAGCCACCCCGCCGCAGCCGCATTGGTGAGGGTAGGTCATACCAAACCCATAACGAAAGCTGGCCCTGTCACCGACCCATGACCTGCTATGTGTACTCTCAATGGACACTTCTCGGAACCTCGGTCGCGAGTTGAAAATAAAAAGGTTCGGGACTCGGAATCCACGCTTTGTTGCGTGGCCACTTGCGTTGGGGCCAGGGACTCGCAATCCAAGGTTTGTTGTGTAGCTGCTTGAGTTTGGGTTAGGGATTCGCGAGGTACGCTTTGTTGCGCCGCCCCTTGTGTCGGGGCTAGGGACTCACAACCCACGCTTTGTTGCATGGGCCCTTGAGTTGGGATTAGGAATTCGCAATCCACGCTTTCTTGCGTGGCCCCTTGAGTTGGGCTTAGGGAGTCACAATCCACGGTTTCGTGCGTGGCCCCTTGAGTTGGGGTTAGGGACTCACGATCCACACTTTGTCGTGTGGTCCCTTGAGTTGGGGTGAGGGGCGTTGCAATCCATGCTTTGTTGCATACCTCCTTGACTTGGGGTTAGGGATTCGCAATCCATGCTTTGTTGTGTGGCCCCTTGAGTTGGGGTTAGGGACTCACAATCCACGCTTTGTTGCGTTGCGCACTGTGTTGGGATTAGGACCTGGCAATCCACGCTTTATTGTGTGCCCCTTCTGTTGGGCTAGGGACTCGCAATCCACACATTGTTGCGTGGCCCCTTGAGTTGGGCTAAGGGACTCGCAATCCACCCTTTGTTGCGTGGCCCCCGAGCTTGGGGTTAGGGCCTCGCAATCCACGGTTTGTTTAGTAGCTCCTTGAGTTGGGGTTAGGGACTCGCAATCCACGCTTTATAAAGGCACCCCGTAACCTTGGGCTTAGGGATTCGCAATCCGCTCTTTCTTGCGTGGCCCATTGAGTTGGGCTTAGGGAGTCACAATCCACGGTTTGGTGTGTGGCCCCTTGAGTTGGGGTTAGGGACTCACAATCCAAAGTTTGTCGTGTTGCCCCTTCAGTTGGGGTGAGGGACGTTGCAATCCATGCTTTGTTGCGTGGCTCCTTGAGTTGGGGTTACGGATTCGCAATCCATGCTTTGTTGCGTGGTCCGCTGCGTTGGGGTTAGGGGTTGGCAATCCACGCTTTATTGTGTGGCCCCTTCGGTCGGGCTACGGACTCACAATCCACACTTTGTTGCGTGGCCCCTTGAGTTGGGGTAAGGGACTCGCAATCCACCCTTTGTTGCGTGGTCCCCGAGTTTGCGGTTAGGGCCTCGCAATCCACGGTTTGTTGCGTAGCTCCTTGAGTTGGGGTTAGGGACTCGCAATCCACGCTTTGTAAAGGTACCCCGTGACCTTGGGGTTAGGGACTCGCAATCCACGCTTTGTTGTTTGGCCCCTCGAGTTGGGCTTCGGGACTTGCAATCCATGCTTTTTCACGGGGCTCCTTGAGTTGGGGCTAGGGATTCGCAATCCATGCTTTCTTGCGTGCCTCCTGGAGTTGTGGTCAGGGACTGGCAATCCATGCTTTGGTACGTGGCCCCTTGAGTTGTGGTTAGGGACTCGCAATCCACGCTTTGTTGCGTGGCCCCTTGCGTTGGGGTTAGGGACTCGCAATCCACGCTTTGTTTTGTGGCCCCTTGAGTTGGGGTTAGGGACTCCCAATCCACACTTTGTCGCGTGGCCCCTTGAATTGGGGTTAGGGACTTTCACCCCACCATTTGGTGCGTGGACCCTTGAGTTGGGGTCGGGAACTCGCAATCCACGCTTTGGAGCGTGGCCCGTTGCCGCGGCCCGGTGCGTTGGGGTTAGGGACTCACAATCCACGCTATGGTGCGTGCCCCCTTGAGTTGGGGTTAGCGACTCTCAATCCACGCTTTGTTGCATGGCCCCTTGAGTTGGGGTGAGGGACTCGCAATCCACGCTTTGTTGTGTGCCCCCTTGATTTGGCGTTAGGGACTCGCACCCCACTCTTTGGTGTGTGGACCCTTGAGTTGGGGTCGGGAACTCGCAATCCACGCTTTGTTGCGTGGCCCGTTGCCGTGGCCTGGTGCGTTGGGGTTAGGGACTCACAATCCACGCTTTGGTGCGTGCACCCTTGAGTCGGGGTTAGCGACTCTCAATCCACGCTTTGTTGCATGGCCCCTTGAGTTGGGGTTAGGGACTCGCAATCCACGCTTTGTTGTGTGCCCCCTTGATTTGGCGTTAGGGACTCGCACCCCACTCTTTGGTGTGTGGACCCTTGAGTTGGGGTCGGGAACTCGCAATCCACGCTTTGTTGCGTGGCCCGTTGCCGTGGCCCAGTGCGTTGTGGTTAGGGACTCACAATCCACGCTTTGGTGCGTGCACCCTCGAGTTGGGGTTAGGCACTTGCAATCCACGCTTTGTTGCATGGCCCCTTGCGTTGGGGTTAGGAACTCACAATCCATGCTTTGGTGCGTGGCCCCTTGAGTTGGGATTAGCGACGGGCAATCCACGATTTGTTTCGTGGCCCCTTGAGGTGGGGTTAGGGACTTGCAGTCCATGCTTTGTTGTATGGCTCCTTGAGTTGGGGTTAGGGATTCGCAATCCACGCTTTGTTGCGTGGTCCCTTGAGTTGGGGCTAGGGCCTCGCAATCCATGCTTTGGTGCGTGGTCCTTTGAGTTGGGGCTAGGGACTCGCAATCCATGCTTTGTTGCATGGCCCCTTGCTTTAGGGTTAGGGACTCAGAATCCACGCTTTGGTGCCTGGCCCCTTCATTTGGGGTTAGCGACTCGCAATCCACGCTTTGTTGCGTGGGCCTTTCAGTTGGGGTTGGGTACTTGCAATCCATGCTTTGTTGCGTGGCTCCTTGAGGTGGGGTTAGGGCCTCGCAATCCACACTTTGTTGCGCGGCTCGTTGAGTTGTGGTTAGGGACTGGCCATCCACGCTTCGTTGCGTGGCCCCTTGAGTTGGGGTTAGGGATTCGCAACCCATGCTTTGTTGCATGGCCCCTTGAGTTCGGGTTAGGAACTCGCAATCCATGCTTTGTTGCATGGCCCCTTGCTTTAGGGTTAGGGACTCACAGTCCACGCTTTGGTGCTGGGCCCCTTCATTTGGGGTTAGCGACTCGCAATCCACGCTTTGTTGCGTGGCCCTTTGAGTTGGGGTTGGGGACTTGCAATCCATGCTTTGTTGCGTGGCTCCTTGAGTTTGGGTTAGGGCCTCGCAATCCACACTTTGTTGCGCGGCTCGTTGAGTTTTGGTTGGGGACTGGCCATCCACGCCTTGTTGTGTGGCCCCTTGAGTTGGGGTCACGGATTTGCGACCCATGCTTTGTTGTATGGCCCCTTGAGATGGGGTTAGGGAATCGCCATCCATGCTTTGTTGCATGGCCCCTGAGTTGCGGTTAGGGACTCGCCATCCACGCTTTGTTGCGTGACCCCTTGAGTTGGGATTAGGGACTTGCAATCCATGCTTTGTTGCGTGACTCCTTGAGTTGGGGTTAGGCAGTCGCAATCCACGCTTTGGTGTGTGCCCCCTTGAGTTGGGGTTAGGGACTCGAATTTCATGCTTTGTTGTGTGGCCCCTGGAGTTGGGGTTTGGGACTTGCAATCGGGACTTTGTCGCGTGGCCCCTTGAGTTGGGGTTAGGGACTCGCAATCCATGCTTTGTTGCATGGCCCCTTGAGTTGCGGTTAGGGACTCGCCATCCACGCTTTGTTACGTGACCCCTTGAGTTGGGATTAGGGACTTGCAATCCATGCTTTGTTGTGTGACTCCTTGAGTTGGGGTTAGGGAGTCGCAATTCACGCTTTGGTGTGTGCCCCCTTGAGTTGGGGTTAGGGACTCGAATTTCATGCTTTGTTGTGTGGCCCCTGGAGTTGGGGTTTGGGACTTGCAATCCAGACTTTGTCGTGTGGCCCCTTGAGTTGGGGTTAGGGACTCGCAATCCGCGCTATGTTGTGTGGCTCATTGAGTGGAGGTTAGGAACTCGCAATCCATGCTTTCTTCCGTGGCCCCTTGAGTTGGGGTTAGGGACTCGCAATCCGCACTATGTTGTGTGGCTCATGGAGTGGAGGTTAGGAACTCGCAATCCATGCTTTTGTGCGCAGCCCCTTGAGGTGGGGTTAACGACTCGCAAGCCATGCTTTGGTGCGTGGCCCCTTGAGTTGGGGTGACGGACTCGCAATCCACACTTTGTTGCGTGGCCCTTTGAGTTGCGGTTAGGGACTCGCAATCCACACTTTGTTGTGTTGCCCCTTGATTTGGGGTTAGGGACTCGCAATCCACGCTTACTTGTGTGGCCCCTCACCTTGCGCTTAGGGACTCGCAATGCACGCTTTGGTGCGTGGGCTCTTGAGCTGGGGTTAGGCACCCGCAATCCATGCTTTCTTGCGTGGCCCCTTGAGTTGGGGTTAGGGACTCACAATCCACGCTTTGTTGCGTGGGCCCTTCAGTTGGGGCCAGGAACTAACAATCCACGCTTTGTTGCGTGGCCACGCAACAAAGCGTGGATTGCGAGCCCCTAACCTCAACTCAAGGACCCACGCACCAAAGCATGGATTGCGAGTCCCTAACCCCAACCCAAGCGGCCACGCAACAAAGTGTGGATTGCGAGGTCCTAACAACGCAAAAAAGCATGGATTGCGAGTCCCCAACCCCAACTCAAGGGGCCACGCAACAAAGTGTGGATTGCGAGTCCCTAACCCCAACTCAAGGGGCCACGCAACAAAGTGTGGATTGCGAGTCCCTAACAACAACTCAAGGGGCCACGCAACAAAGCGTGGATTGCCAGTCCCTAACCCCAACTCAAGGGGCCATGCAACAAACCTTGGATTGCGAGTTCCTAACCCCAACTCAAGGGGCCACGTAACAAAGTGTGG
This sequence comes from Eutreptiella sp. 'Long Island Sound 2002', assembly GCA_964036045.1. Classification (NCBI taxonomy): domain Eukaryota; phylum Euglenozoa; class Euglenophyceae; order Eutreptiales; family Eutreptiaceae; genus Eutreptiella; species Eutreptiella sp. 'Long Island Sound 2002'. The sequence goes on along the minus strand of OZ038381.1, from coordinate 124,569,260 downwards.
ATTGCGAATCCCTAACCCCAACTCAAAGGGCCACGCAACAAAGCGCGGATTGGGAGTCCCTAACCCCAACTGAAGGTGTCACGCACCAAAGCATGGATTGCGAGTCCCTAACTGCAAAGCAAGGGCCCATGCAACAAAGCGCGCATTGCGAGTGCCTGACCCCAACTCAAGGGGCCGCACACCAAGGTATGCATTGTGAATCCCTGACCCCAACTCAATGGGCCACGCAACAAAGCATGGATTGCAAGTCCCTAACCCCAACTCAAGGGGCTGCGCACCAAAGCATGGATTGCGAATCCCTAACCCCAACTCAAGAAGCCACGCAACACATCATTGATTGCAAGTCCCCAATCCCAACTCAAGGGACCATGAAACAAAGCGTGGATCGCGAGTCCCCAACTCAAGGGGCTACGCACCAAAGTGTGGATTATGAGTCACCAACCCCAATGCAAAGGGCCACGGCAGCGGGCCCCTTGAGTTGGGGTTGGGGACTCGCAATCCACACTTTGTTGCGTGGCCCCTCGAGTTCGGGTTAGGACCTCGCAATCCATGCCTTTTTGCGTGGCCCTTCTCTTTGGGCTTAGATACTCGCAAACCACGCTTTGTTACGTGGCCCCCCTGAGTTTGGGTTAGGGACTCGCAATCCGCACTATGTTGCGTGGCCCCTTGAGTTGGGGTTAGGTACTCTCATTCCATGCTTACTTGCGTGCCTCCTTCAGTTGGGGTCAGGGACTCGCCATCCACGCTTTGTAGCGTGGCCCCTTGACTTGGGGCTAGGGACCCGCAATCCACACTTTGTTGCCAGGCTCCTTGAGTTGGGGTTAGGGACTCGCGATCCACACTTTGTTGTGTGGCCCTTCGAGTTGGCGTTAGGGACTGGCAAGCCACGCTTTGGTGCGTCGGCCCTTGAGTTGGGGTTAGGAGCCTGCAATCCACGCTTGGTTGCGTGGCCCCTTGAGTTGGTGTTAGAGACTGGCAAATCACACTTTGTTGCGTGACCCCTTGAGTTGAGTTAAGGGACCCCTAATCCATGCTTTTTTGCGTGGCCCCTTGAGTTGGGGATAGGGACTCGCAATCCATGCCTTGTTGCATGGCCCTTTGCTCTGCGGTTAGGGACTCGCAATCCAGGCTTTGGTGTGTGCCCCCTTGAATTGGGGTTAGGACCCGGCTATCCACACTTTGTTGCGTGGCCGCTTGAGTTGGCGTTAGGGACTCGCAATCCACACTTTGTTGCGTGGCCCCTTGAGGTGGGGTTAGGGACTGGCAATCCACGCTTTGGTGTGTGGGTCCTTGAGTTCGGGGTAGGGGCTCGCAATCCACCCTTTGTTGCGTGGCCCCTGGAGTTGGGGTTAGGGACTCGCAATCCACACTTTGTTGCGTGGCCCCTTGAGTTGGGGTTAGGGACTCGCAATCCACACTTTGTTGCTTGGCCCATTGAGTTCGGGTTGGGACCTCGCAATCCATGCGTTTTTGGGTGGCCCTTCTCTTTGGGGTTAGGGACTCGCAATCCACGCTTTGTTACGTGGCCCCGCTGAGTTTGGGTTAGGGACTCGCAATCCGCGCGATGAGGCTTGGCCCCTTGAGTTGGCGTTAGGTACCCGCAATCCACACTTTGTTGCGAGGCTCCTTGAGTTGGGGTTAGGGACTCGCAATCCACGCTTGGTTGCGTGGCCCCTTGAGTTGGTGTTGGGGACTGGCAAATCACACTTTGTTGCGTGACCCCTTGAGTTGGGGTAAGGGACTCCTAATCCATGCTTTTTTGCGTGGCCCTTTGAGTTGGGGATAGGGACTCGCAATCCATGCCTTGTTGCGTGGCCCTTTGCTCTGCGGTTAGGGACTCGCAATCCACGCTTTGGTGTGTGCCCCCTTGAGTTGGGGTTAGGACCTGGCAATCCACACTTCGTTGCGTGGCCGCTTGAGTAGGGGTTAGGGACTCGCAATCCACACTTTGTTGCGTGGCCCCTTCAGTTGGGGACAGGGACTGGCAATCCACGCTTTGGTGTGTGGGTCCTTGAGTTGGGGTTAGGGGCTTGCAAACCACGCTTACTTGTCCGCCTCCTTGAGTTGCGGTTAGGGACTCGCCATCCACGCTTTGTTGCGTGGCCCCTCGACTTGGGGTTAGGGACCCGCAATCCACACTTTGTTGCGAGGCTCCTTGAGTTGCGGTTAGGGACTCGCAATGGATGCTTTGTTGTGTGGCCCCTTGAGTCGGGGCTAGGGAGTTGCAATCCACGCTTATTTGCGCGGCGCCTTGAGTTGGGGTTAGGGATGTGGCTCCTTGAGTTGGGGTTAGAGTCTGGCAATCCACGCTTTGTTGTGTGCCTCCTTGAGTTGGGGCAAGGGACGCGTAATCCACGCTTTGCTACGTGGCCCCTTGAGTTTGGGTTAGGGATTCGTCATTCCACGCTTTCTGGCATGGCCGCTTGAGTTGGGGTTAGGGACCCACAATCCACGCTTTGTTGTATGCCGCCTTCAATTCGGTTTTGGTACTCGCAATCCACGCTTTGTTCGCGCGGCCCTTTGAGTCGTGGTTAGGGACTCGCAATCCATGCGTTAGCGCGTGGGCCCTTGCGTTGGAGTCGGCGACTCTCAATCCAAACTTTGTTGTGTGGCCCCTTGCGTTGGGGTTAGGGACTCACCATCCTCACTTTGTTGCGTGGCCCCTTGAGTTGGGGTTAGGGACTCCCAATCCACGCTTTGTTGCGCGGCCCCTTGAGTTGGGGTTAGGAACTCGCAATCCACACTTTGTTGCATAGCCCCTTGAGTTGGGGTTAGGGAGTCACCATCTGTGCTTTGTTGCGTGGCCCCTTGAGTTGGGGTTAGGGACTCAAGATCCACGCCTTGGTGTGTGGCCCCTTGAGCTGGGGTTAGGAGCTAGTAATCCATGCTTTGTTGCGTGGCCCCTTGAGTTGGGCTCAAGGACTCACAATACACGCTTTGGTGTGTGGCCCCTTGAGTTGGGGTTCGCGACTTGCAATCCACGCTTTGTTGCATGGCCCCTCGAGTTGGGGTTAGGGATTCACAATCCATGCTTTGATGGCTGGCCCCTTGATTTCGGGTTAGGGACTCACAATCCACGCTTTGGTGCGTGGCCCCTTGAGTTGGGGTTAGGAGCTAGCAATCCACGCTTTGGTGTGTGGCCCCTTGAGTTGGGGTTAGGTCCTCGCAATCCACGCTTTGGTGTGTGGCCCCTTGAGTTGGGGTTAGGTATTCGCAATCCATGCTTTGATGGGTGGCCCTTTTAGTTGGGGTTAGGGATTCACAATCCATGCTTTGATGGGTGGCCACTTGAGTTGGGGTTAGGTACTCACAATCCACGCTTTGGTGCGTGGCCCCTTGAGTTGGGGTCAGGGACTCGCAATGTGCGCTTTGTTGCATGACCCTTTGCTTTGCGATCAGGGACTTCCAATCTATGCTTTGGTGTGTGGCCCCTGGAGTTAGGGTTAGGGACTCGCAATCGACGCTCTGTTGCGCGGCCCTTTGAGTTGGGGTTAGGTATTCACAATCGACACTTTTGTGTGTTGCCCCTTGAGTTGGGGTTAGGGACTCGCAATCCGCGCTATGTTGTGTGGCCCCTTCAGTTGGGGTTAGGTACTCGCAATGCATGCTTACTTGCGTGCCTCCTTGAAATGGGGTTAGGGACTCGCCATCCACGCTTTGTTTTGTGGCTCCCCGAGTTGGGGTTAGGGACTCGCAATGCATGCTTTGTTGCGTGGCCCCTTGAGTTGGGGTTAGGGAGTTGCAATCCACGCTTACTAGCGTGGCGCCTTGAGTTTCGGTTAGGGACGTGGCTCCTTAAGTTGGGGTTAGAGTCTGGCAATCCACGCTTTGTTGTGTGCCTCCTTGAGCTGGGGCAAGGGACGCGTACTCCACGCTTTGCTACGTGGCCCCTTGAGTTCGAGTTAGGGATTGGCAATCCACGCTTTGTGGCATGGCCGCTTGAGTTGGGGTTAGGGACTCACAATCCACGCTTTGTTGTATGCCGCCTTCAATTCGATTTTGGTACTCGCAATCCACGCTTTGTTCGCGCGGCCCTTTGAGGTGTGGTTAGGGACTCGCAATCCACCCGTTAGTGCGTGGGCCCTTGCGTTGGAGTTAGGGACTCTCAATCCATGCTTTGTTGTGTGGCCCCTTGAGTTGGGGTCAGGGACTCGCAATCCACACTTTGTTCGCGCGGCCCTTTGGGTTGTGGTTCGGGACTCGCAATCCACGCGTTAGTGCGTGGGCCCTTGCGTTGGAGTTAGCGACTCTCAATCCATGCTTTGTTGTGTGGCCCCTTGAGTTGGGGTTAGGGACTCGCAATCCACGCTTTGTTGTGTGGCCCCTTGCGTCGGGGTTAGGGACTCACAATCCACGCTTTGTTGCGCGGCCCTTTGAGTTGGGGTTAAGGATTCACAATCCACACTTTTGTGTGTGGCCCTTAAGTTGGGATTAGGGACCCGCAATCCAGCCTTTGTTGCATGGCCCCTTGAGTTGGGGTTAGGGACTCACAATCCACGCTTTGTTGTATGCCGCCTTCAGTTGGGGTTTGGGCATTGGTGCGTGGGCATTTGCGTTGGAGTTGGCGAATCTCTATCCGCACTTTGTTGTGTGGCCCCTCGAGTTAGGGTTAGGGACTCGCAATCCACGCTTTGTTGTGTGGCCCCTTGCGTTGGGGTTAGGGACTCACAATTCACGCTTTGGGGCGTGGCCCCTTGAGTTGCGGTTAGGGACTCGCAATCCACGCTTTTTTGTGTGGCCCCTTGCGTTGGGGTTAGGGACTCACAATCCACGCTTTGCGGCGTGGCCCCTTGAGTTGGGGTTAGGGACTCAAAATCCACGCCTTGGTGTGTGGCCCCTTGAGCTGGGGTTCGGAGCTAGCAATCCACGCTTTGTTGTGTGGCCCCTTGCGTTGGGGTTACGGACTCACAATCCACGCTTTGGGGCGTAGGGACTCGCAATCCACGCTTTGTTGTGTGGCCCCTTGCGTTGGGGTTAGGGACTCACAATCCACGCTTTGGGGCGTGGCCCCTTGAGTTGGGGTTAGGGACTCAAAATCCACGCCTTGGTGTGTGGCCCCTTGAGCGGGGTTAGGAGCTAGCAATCCACGCTTTGTTGTGTGGCCCCTTGAGTTGGGCTTAAGGACTCACAGACCACGCTTTGGTGTGTGGCCCCTTGAGTTGGGGTCAGGGACTTGCAATCCACGCTTTGTTGCATGGCCCCTTGAGTTTGGGTTAGGGATTCGCAATCCATGCTTTAATGGGTGGCCCCTTGAGTTGGGGTTAGGGACTCACAATCCACGCTTTGGTGCGTGGCCCCTTGAGTTGGGGTCAGGAGCTAGCAATCCACGCTTTCGTGTGTGGCCCCTTGAGTTGGGGTTAGGTACTCGCAATCCACGATTTGGTGTGTGGCCCCTTGAGTTGGGGTTGGGGACTCACAATCCACACTTTGGTGTGTCTTCCTTTGAGTTGGGGTTCGGAGCTAGCAATCCACGCTTTGGTGTCTGCCCCCTTGAGTTGGGGTTAGGGACTCGCAATCCACGCTTTGTTGTGTCGCCCCTTGAGTTGGGGTTAGGGACTTGCAATCCACTCTTTGTTGCATGGTCCTTTGCTTTGCGATTAGGGACTTGCAATCCACGCTTTGGTGTGTGGGTCCTTGAGTTGGGGTTAGGGGCTTGCAAACCACGCTTACTTGTCCGCCTCCTTGAGTTGCGGTTAGGGACTCGCCATCCACGCTTTGTTGCGTGGCCCCTCGACTTGGGGTTAGGGACCCGCAATCCACACTTTGTTGCGAGGCTCCTTGAGTTGCGGTTAGGGACTCGCAATGGATGCTTTGTTGTGTGGCCCCTTGAGTCGGGGCTAGGGAGTTGCAATCCACGCTTATTTGCGCGGCGCCTTGAGTTGGGGTTAGGGATGTGGCTCCTTGAGTTGGGGTTAGAGTCTGGCAATCCACGCTTTGTTGTGTGCCTCCTTGAGTTGGGGCAAGGGACGCGTAATCCACGCTTTGCTACGTGGCCCCTTGAGTTTGGGTTAGGGATTCGTCATTCCACGCTTTCTGGCATGGCCGCTTGAGTTGGGGTTAGGGACCCACAATCCACGCTTTGTTGTATGCCGCCTTCAATTCGGTTTTGGTACTCGCAATCCACGCTTTGTTCGCGCGGCCCTTTGAGTCGTGGTTAGGGACTCGCAATCCATGCGTTAGCGCGTGGGCCCTTGCGTTGGAGTCGGCGACTCTCAATCCAAACTTTGTTGTGTGGCCCCTTGCGTTGGGGTTAGGGACTCACCATCCTCACTTTGTTGCGTGGCCCCTTGAGTTGGGGTTAGGGACTCCCAATCCACGCTTTGTTGCGCGGCCCCTTGAGTTTTGGTTAGGAACTCGCAATCCACACTTTGTTGCATAGCCCCTTGAGTTGGGGTTAGGGAGTCACCATCTGTGCTTTGTTGCGTGGCCCCTTGAGTTGGGGTTAGGGACTCAAGATCCACGCCTTGGTGTGTGGCCCCTTGAGCTGGGGTTAGGAGCTAGTAATCCATGCTTTGTTGCGTGGCCCCTTGAGTTGGGCTCAAGGACTCACAATACACGCTTTGGTGTGTGGCCCCTTGAGTTGGGGTTCGCGACTTGCAATCCACGCTTTGTTGCATGGCCCCTCGAGTTGGGGTTAGGGATTCACAATCCATGCTTTGATGGCTGGCCCTTTGATTTCGGGTTAGGGACTCACAATCCACGCTTTGGTGCGTGGCCCCTTGAGTTGGGGTTAGGAGCTAGCAATCCACGCTTTGGTGTGTGGCCCCTTGAGTTGGGGTTAGGTCCTCGCAATCCACGCTTTGGTGTGTGGCCCCTTGAGTTGGGGTTAGGTATTCGCAATCCATGCTTTGATGGGTGGCCCTTTTAGTTGGGGTTAGGGATTCACAATCCATGCTTTGATGGGTGGCCACTTGAGTTGGGGTTAGGTACTCACAATCCACGCTTTGGTGCGTGGCCCCTTGAGTTGGGGTCAGGGACTCGCAATGTGCGCTTTGTTGCATGACCCTTTGCTTTGCGATCAGGGACTTCCAATGTATGCTTTGGTGTGTGGCCCCTGGAGTTAGGGTTAGGGACTCGCAATCGACGCTCTGTTGCGCGGCCCTTTGAGTTGGGGTTAGGTATTCACAATCGACACTTTTGTGTGTTGCCCCTTGAGTTGGGGTTAGGGACTCGCAATCCGCGCTATGTTGTGTGGCCCCTTCAGTTGGGGTTAGGTACTCGCAATGCATGCTTACTTGCGTGCCTCCTTGAAATGGGGTTAGGGACTCGCCATCCACGCTTTGTTTTGTGGCTCCCCGAGTTGGGGTTAGGGACTCGCAATGCATGCTTTGTTGCGTGGCCCCTTGAGTTGGGGTTAGGGAGTTGCAATCCACGCTTACTAGCGTGGCGCCTTGAGTTTCGGTTAGGGACGTGGCTCCTTAAGTTGGGGTTAGAGTCTGGCAATCCACGCTTTGTTGTGTGCCTCCTTGAGCTGGGGCAAGGGACGCGTACTCCACGCTTTGCTACGTGGCCCCTTGAGTTCGAGTTAGGGATTGGCAATCCACGCTTTGTGGCATGGCCGCTTGAGTTGGGGTTAGGGACTCACAATCCACGCTTTGTTGTATGCCGCCTTCAATTCGATTTTGGTACTCGCAATCCACGCTTTGTTCGCGCGGCCCTTTGAGGTGTGGTTAGGGACTCGCAATCCACCCGTTAGTGCGTGGGCCCTTGCGTTGGAGTTAGGGACTCTCAATCCATGCTTTGTTGTGTGGCCCCTTGAGTTGGGGTCAGGGACTCGCAATCCACACTTTGTTCGCGCGGCCCTTTGGGTTGTGGTTCGGGACTCGCAATCCACGCGTTAGTGCGTGGGCTCTTGCGTTGGAGTTAGCGACTCTCAATCCATGCTTTGTTGTGTGGCCCCTTGAGTTGGGGTTAGGGACTCGCAATCCACGCTTTGTTGTGTGGCCCCTTGCGTCGGGGTTAGGGACTCACAATCCACGCTTTGTTGCGCGGCCCTTTGAGTTGGGGTTAAGGATTCACAATCCACACTTTTGTGTGTGGCCCTTAAGTTGGGATTAGGGACCCGCAATCCAGCCTTTGTTGCATGGCCCCTTGAGTTGGGGTTAGGGACTCCCAATCCACGCTTTGTTGTATGCCGCCTTCAGTTGGGGTTTGGGCATTGGTGCGTGGGCATTTGCGTTGGAGTTGGCGAATCTCTATCCGCACTTTGTTGTGTGGCCCCTCGAGTTAGGGTTAGGGACTCGCAATCCACGCTTTGTTGTGTGGCCCCTTGCGTTGGGGTTAGGGACTCACAATTCACGCTTTGGGGCGTGGCCCCTTGAGTTGCGGTTAGGGACTCGCAATCCACGCTTTTTTGTGTGGCCCCTTGCGTTGGGGTTAGGGACTCACAATCCACGCTTTGCGGCGTGGCCCCTTGAGTTGGGGTTAGGGACTCAAAATCCACGCCTTGGTGTGTGGCCCCTTGAGCTGGGGTTCGGAGCTAGCAATCCACGCTTTGTTGTGTGGCCCCTTGCGTTGGGGTTACGGACTCACAATCCACGCTTTGGGGCGTAGGGACTCGCAATCCACGCTTTGTTGTGTGGCCCCTTGCGTTGGGGTTAGGGACTCACAATCCACGCTTTGGGGCGTGGCCCCTTGAGTTGGGGTTAGGGACTCAAAATCCACGCCTTGGTGTGTGGCCCCTTGAGCGGGGTTAGGAGCTAGCAATCCACGCTTTGTTGTGTGGCCCCTTGAGTTGGGCTTAAGGACTCACAGACCACGCTTTGGTGTGTGGCCCCTTGAGTTGGGGTCAGGGACTTGCAATCCACGCTTTGTTGCATGGCCCCTTGAGTTTGGGTTAGGGATTCGCAATCCATGCTTTAATGGGTGGCCCCTTGAGTTGGGGTTAGGGACTCACAATCCACGCTTTGGTGCGTGGCCCCTTGAGTTGGGGTCAGGAGCTAGCAATCCACGCTTTCGTGTGTGGCCCCTTGAGTTGGGGTTAGGTACTCGCAATCCACGATTTGGTGTGTGGCCCCTTGAGTTGGGGTTGGGGACTCACAATCCACACTTTGGTGTGTCTTCCTTTGAGTTGGGGTTCGGAGCTAGCAATCCACGCTTTGGTGTCTGCCCCCTTGAGTTGGGGTTAGGGACTCGCAATCCACGCTTTGTTGTGTCGCCCCTTGAGTTGGGGTTAGGGACTTGCAATCCACTCTTTGTTGCATGGTCCTTTGCTTTGCGATTAGGGACTTGCAATCCACGCTTTGGTGCGTGGCCCCTTGAGTTGGGCTTAGGGACTCACAATACTCACTTTTGTCTGTGGCCCCTTGAGTTGGGGTTAGTGACTTGCAATCCAGGCTTTGTTGCATGGCCCCTTGAGTTGGGGTTAGGGATTCTCATTTTTTTTGCCTTTGTTGGGGGGCCACTTCTGATTTTGCTCACTTCGTTGGTCGCATTGCCTTTTTTTGTGCACATTTGCATGTTTTTTTTTCGGGGGCAAGTGGCCGCAGGGGAGGTTCGCGTGATTAAATGTAAAGCAACAAATGGAGCCCAACCCCTACCCAAACCCAAAGCAAACGCAATGCAGCCGCTGCAGAGCGACGGGATTAGGCATGCAGCCCAAAACTTGCCACAGTGCGACTGGAGTAGTCCCCATTTGTTGCATTTTGTTCCTCTTTTAGCACATGTTTCTGCTTTTTCATTTCCATGCTTCATACAACTTCTGTCCATTGCGGTGGTTAAAGTACACTATCTAATGTCGCGCGACAAGTTGCTGCCTGTGGTTGTGGGGAAAACACGAGTACAAGGTCCGGTGTACACTAGAACACAATATCAATCAGCTATAGTGGGTTGCAGGACAGCTTGCTCCAGTATTGCTATGCTTTTGGATACTAATTTAACTTGCGGGATATTGGATTTGACGGCATAGTCCGTCTTGTACCACACGTGTGTCACCAATACGGCTCATGGTATTTTTGACAACAATGGGAAGGGTGCTACCTTCTCTGAGGCAGCTCAGCCGTTGCGGGTGTCCAATCATTTGGAGGTTGCTTCCCTTGCATCCTTATTTCCTCGACTGCACAACCATTCTTCATGATGCATTGGATCTGTTGCTCCCTTGTGTCCCCGCGTTTCCGTGTGTTTCTAGTGTGCCTCAAGTTCGGGTTACTGTCCTCCTTCCATCCTTTCATTGAAGGAGTACATACACCGAGACTATGGTCGCCGCCATTTCTTGGGTCTTCTCTACGGATACTATTCAGTAGCATTGGGTTACTATGTTGGGAAGTATTGGTGCCTGGGTTCTCACAGTACAACTGTAGGGAAAGACGCTGGCGTGACGTTTTTGCAGTCCACGGACTTAAAGCATTTGGTCCCAGACGTTCTTTAGGCAGGTACGTTAAACCGATGGTGTGATTCTGGCAACGGGGATTGTCCACGGTACAATCTTGCTGTCACCATTGTTCTCATTAAGCGCTCCGCCTCGGTGTCTGCTTCGGCGGACCGAATCTTACCCCTCGTAAGTGGATTGTCAAGGCGCGGCCCCAAAGGCTGACACTGGACGCCCACTGGGCGTCCTGGCTCCCCCTCTTCGCATTCAATCGAGATAAATTGGGACACTGCCTTTGGGGCATCAAACGTTAGCCGGGATATGGAGCGCCATGGGAAACCCTCCCTGCATGGTGCCAGGTGCAATACACGTCACGGTATGGCCGTTCAAGAGTGCCTCCTCTTCTGCCCGGCGGAGGCCATCTTTTGGACCATCTGGAGGGAGGCCTAGGAAACATGGCTGCCGGAAGCCGAACGGTGGCTCTGGTCGACAACAGAGGAAGAATGCCGCATGTGCACCCGTGTGCTAGTCCCGGTCTCCTTGCAGCGCTCCTTTAGTGCGGTCCCAGTCCAACGGCGGGTGGTAGTCGGAACTTGGCAGTTCTACGTCTACCTGAGGGTACAGGCCTGGAACGCAAGAAACTGCGATGCGGGGCCAGCTTTTGCCTCCTGCAAGTGTCCCACATATGTGGTCCCACCCGTACCAGGCGCCACCCAGTGCCCATATCAGCCTACTAGCGCAACATGTGGAACCACGTCAGCGGGGTCACCGTGGTTACGCCTCGGGAGAAACCACAATTTCAGGATGCCGTGCCGACCCTCCGCAACCTCCTCAAGCTTACCCAAGCGAACTCTGCGGCAAAGACCGAATGGGTCTTGCACGCCCTATGGCGGCATGTCAGAACGGCACGTCCCCGAGAGGGGCGTGCGGAACCGCTAGTCGCACCTAAACGGCCGTGTCTCCTTGAACGGCACCTACCTGGACCGCCATGGCGCCGATACCTTGATACCGCCCTCATGCTGCAAATGTCCTCTACCGTCATCCAAACACGCTTTCTGCTGACGACCTTTAAAGACATCCTACTGCAATCCTCGGGGAGTTCCACGCTGGTGCTTGTGGTGGTACACGTGGAGCGCCACCTCGTCCTGGGGTATACGAGAGGCAAGGAAGAAACGCACCGTTTCTTCATAGAATTCGCACGCAGGCTCCAAGAATCCACGTGGCTGGTACAACGACACACACTGTACCGCCATGCACATTGGAGGATCCTCCATCGACAATTGCGCGCGTCCATGCAAAAAAAAGGAAAACCTGGCATGCTTTGCATGCATGCGTGCACGACTACAGAGTTGGAAGTTGGTACAGAGTGCAAAATGCGCTGCCCGCCTATCGGTATAGCATGTCGGTGAGCTAGAACGGATGGAACGCGGCCGCCTCGCCGGCCAGTATGACGCCGAGACGCATGCCCTATCCCTGTGGAGGCATAAACGGCCCAAACCCCACCAGGCGTCACCACCCCCAAAACGGCCACGCTTCGCAGCACCGGCTATATTGGAGCCACCAGAGGATATGCGACCTATGAAAATCCCCTTGGAAGCCTGGGGGGATGCCATAGTTTTGACTGGACTGTGACCAACTGGCTAATATGCTACAGACAACACACACTACCTAGGTCCGACAAGGGTGACGCTAGGCGCAGGACTTGTTCCAACCGCTAGCCAGCCTTATTTGGGTAAATGGTTAGGGGAGCATGCGGGATTGACGCTTAAGCGGGCCTGTCAGCAAACCTTTGCACTGCTCCGTGTACACACAGCGGACACTTGGTGGAACAATTGTTACGGGGTAAAAAAAACGAATGAAGAAGCCCCCAAAAAGGCCCGGAGGGCGGGGAAGGATAATTGTGTCTGTGTATGCGGTGGGACCCTACTTGTGTCGTGCGCACCGCCAAATAATAGGTGGTATCTTACACATTGCACTCAAGCGAAGGCCCATTTGCATTTTTTGACGCATGGGCAACACATGCCCGACGGCCATGGCCATAAGAAGGGTACAGCGAAGAGGGCGGAGCCCGAAAGGGCAACCCCACAAAAGGTTGGCATTGCATCTTTGTCGCAAGCCAGCCCCAGTATGTCCGTCCCTGGTGGTTGTGAAACGCAAAATACCGCCGTTCTGGAGGTGCCCCTTTCTCTTTGCCAACCAACACCAGCTCCACAACAGGGTGCAACACAAAGTACTAATGTGCATGACGTCCCTCTTTCTTTGTCCGAGCCAACACCCGCACTTAATTTGCTTGGGGATCATCCTCCGCCACCATCCGGTAGGCACCAAGTTTTGGGATTTTGCCCTTGTGGTTTATCGCGTAGTGAGTTTGTCATGGTGTATCCATTCGCGACTTCGCCACTTCAGTACACGGCAGATTGCAGTGTGCAAAGTGTTGATCTCAAAAAGGTTTGGGAAGGCGGTACAACGCGTGCCACAACCCTCCTTGAGCAACACCCACATAATGGCTGATCTACGCACAATGTGTGGGAATCTCTTTTCCAAAGTGGTGCAACCGTCTTGAAACCATGTGGTGCACCCCTTGTGTTGGACAAAGAAGATGCATTTTTGGGGGGCCGCCCCGGACACCAAAGGAATGGAGGATAGCGATCCTACCGATGCTTGTTCCCTGGAATCGTGGGTGCGTTGTCATGGTTCGGACCGGAATCGAGCCTATGTCCCATGCGCCAATTACATTTGCATATTACACAACTTGTCAATGAGTATTTCAACGGCAATGTTGAACATGCTTCAAACAGTCGGCTGCGGCGCACGGCACAAACCTCCCATTTTGGCCAAATCCCCACGAATTTAAACAATGTTGCATTGTCTGACCATTGCAATTCTGATGAGGACGCAGTCACGGTCGGTGCTATCTTTCTTGCACTTGTGACCTTCATATGGGGCTCGCAACGGACGTGTTCCGTGGGCACGTGGAGTTTTTCATGGTGCACCGTTGACGGTGCACGGGTTTACGGTACCACTCAGGAGGCGCTTGCGACAGGACATGCCATCCCCGTGATAGGTCAATTTTGGCCTTTTGTCGCAATGACCAACGATCCAACCTTGTTGCGGTGGATGAGACGGTTTGGTCCGGAATGTGAGTTCGGAATGGGCACGTGGTTTTTTTGCATGCCCCAATGGATGCCGATGGTCGTTGGCTCCTTCCAGTGGGCACCCTGTCTGCCTTTATGAAGACCGCAAAGGTGCCAAATTGTCCTCAGTTGCAGGCAGAGCCGTACGCTGGTGTGGCACATATCAGCGTGCGGCCCGCCGAAGCAACGTAATTTCGTTTGTTTTGTTGAGTGGCCATTGCTTTGGCAAGGATGCGCAATGATGTAGCAGTGCACTTGCACAAGGGAGAGGTGGTACCGGACCCAAGGATGCGTGGTGAGGCGGAACCTTGCGGTTTCTATGGTCGCACTGCAAGCACGTGTACCACAAGTAGTGTGCACAAGAAAATCAGTAGCGCGACCCCGTGTGTGGTGCCATTGAAGCACGTAGTTGCCATGCGCAAACAAGAAAACATGCCCCGTGAATGTCCTATTCCCGGGTGCATTGCCACCCATTGGTTTCCAACATCAAAACTCACTTGGCACGTTACCATCCCACGGTGGCACCAAACACCATTGGTTTGACGGAATGGGTTGTAGTTAGGCAGGATGATGCGAAAAAAAAGGGCCGAGCCGAAAAAATCCCCATGTTGATAAAAATCCGCATGTTGATGAAGCCCAAGATCACTTTGTAAGTGGCACAGGCGGTTGACAATGAGGGTGCATCTTTCTCGGAAGTCTCTCTTGGCCGCTCGGATTGGGAGTGGAAACCGGAGGAGGATGCAACCTCTACGGAATCTAGGTCTTCCACAGATCAGGATTCGTCCAGCGGTAACGAGAGTTCCGCATCTTCCGAAGATGGTAATAGCCCCTCTTCTTCCTCATCTTCCTCCTCTTCTACCTCTTCTTCCGGGGTGGAAGTTGTCCCCCAAAAGAAAGCTGTGCCCGGCAAGGGCGCCCAGCAAGGGCACAAAGCGGCCCGTCACCAATCCCTAGCAAAGTGCTAAGAAGCGACGCATGGTGAAAACGTCAGGGCGGAAGAAGTAGGCGGAGCTACACGCACACACACGACACAATCGGATACCTCCTCCACCCCCTTACACCTCCTCGCTCTCTCTCTCCTTCCCTTGTAGTAGCATGCACACTAGGACTGGAAGGCCCACACAATGGCGCGGGGAGGGAGGCCTGGCCCGCCATAGCCTTAAGGGCCTCCCGACTTGCGTCGGCCGACTAGTATAGTCACACACACACCCCTTCGTTTATGCCCTCCCCTTGATGCATTTCTCACCCCATGGTGTATTTCTAACCCCATGGTGTATTGCGAACCCCATGACCGCCTCGGAGACCCACAGTCCCGAGGTTTCTGGTACCCACGGCCGGAAATACCCAAGCCGATAAAACCCTACCATAGACGTTGGTAGGGGCGGTGCGAATTGTCGGATCGCACCTGGGCCGCATACCCAACTGTTTGGAGGTGCCCGACACTATGTATTTCATTTGGGGTGGGGGGTTTGGGGGGCCGGGGTGCCCTTCCCGCGGACAATACCCCCGCGCAGCGAAAAACCCCCTTAACCCCCCCCTCCCCCAAACCCCCCTCCTTTTTTAAATTTGGCTCTGGGGGTTTTTTAAGGAAGATATTTGATTTCCGAAGACCCCCCCCCCCTGACTATGCTAACTTTTCTACTCATGAGCGTCATTTAGTTCAGAGTCATTTTTCTGTCCCAGGCTGTCTTTGACAACACGCGTGGGATGGCACAAATCATTACACAGTGCACAACGTGCAGGGCATACTTGGACAACACCACCACCTGCATTCAGGCAACGGCCAGACATCGGCAGCTCCCCCCCCTGCCCCCTGTCACCAATTGCCTATGGGACGGCGCAGCTCGTTGAACAGTCTGTTTTTGCTTCTACAGATATGGCTACTGTCCCAATAGAGGCAGCGCATGCCTGCCTTGGAGGGAACGGCATACACTACATTTTTCCAGGACGGCAGCCCACAGCAGGCCATGAGCGCCTCTCAACGCAAAGGGCGGTGGTGTTCTTCTGTGCACTGTTGGTCGGTGCATCTGCTTTACTGCCCATTTCGGAGGCAGGTTATTGGCAGGCGATGAGCCACTGGTCTGCCACCAGGGCTTCACCACCCAGTGCTCATTCACAGTCAACTCAGGTGGTGAGAGCATTTTTTGGCACTGCGTCCCTCCCCAGTGATGTGGGCCCTGTCTGGCAGCCACCTACGCTGTCCTATAGCGGCTGGCAGCACCAGATGCGGGATTCAAATCATATGGCACCAACTTCGAATCTTCTCAAAAAGCAGCACACACAGGGCTGGCCTACTCGGTTGCGTGCTGCTTCCTGTTGGGCCAGTGCAGGATTGTTGGCCCTGCTCCTGTCTGTCTTCACCATCTTGAAGCCAACATCAAGGTTCCATAGGGCATCTGCAGATTCACAGCAAAATTTCGTGATCCTGAGCAGCACTGGGGAGCACACCACTTTCGGAGAGATTGCCCGCAACAAGCCCGGGGGGTTGTTTGGGGCACGGCTGCACCCCTCCAATGACATTTTAGCAGAGCAGAAGGCCTGGGACACGGAAACGCCGAAGCCCACCTCCAAGATCCTCCGAAAAATTGCAGCGCTCAGCAAATCAGACCTCGACGAACCTGATTCAGAGTTCAGGCGTCTCGCCAGCATGGCTGGCATTGACCATCTCGTGGACCTTCGTTGGCTCCCAGACTACAGCACCCGTGGCCTCTTTGCCAGGCGCGATGTGGACCCTGGAGACGCGCTACTCCACGTGCCTGAGGTCCTGTGCATTGTCGAGCCTGTAGACCTGCCGGCTGGAATGGATGGAGGCCCACAGCAAACATGGGATGTGCGCCTTGCAGAACGGTTTCTCGACGAGATTGCTGTGGGGCAGTTCTGGCACCCATACGCGGAGCTGGTGCCGGCCCCCGGCACCATGGCGCAACCATTACAACTGCCACCGTCGCTGCTTGAGGAGCTGCACCACAACACAATGGCCGCCGCGGCCCGAAAGCAGCAGGCGGCATTGCGGCACCAGGTGCTTGTGCTTGAGGGCAAAGAAGTCCAAAGAACGAGTTGCTGACAGGTGAGGATACCGTGCTAGTATTAATTATTTTCAAAAATTATTGTATGAAAAAAAAGACAAAAAAGAAAAAAATCACATAAAAAGTAATGCCCAGCTCCATACTGCTCTGTGCTCTTTGCAAAAATGAAATTCTATTGCCTTCGGAAAGTCCACCTAGCAGAGAATCTACTGCAAGTAACGCACACACAAAAAAGGGGAAAAACGACAGGAAAACGGCCTAAAACATGCTTTACATAGCATGGATGGTCATTTTAAGTGATCACGGTATCCGAAAAATAAGTTTGGAAAACTTCGATTTTTGAGCTGCCCAGGGTGAAAAACTGCACAAGCAGGTTGTGTACCAATCCATTTGGAGACATCCCCCCCCCGCTTGCGCCCAATACCCAAATAGGGTGAAAAACACATAAATACAGCCTAAAACATGCTTTACATACCCTGGATGGTCATCGTAGGTGATCACGATATCAAATAAACAAGTTTCGGAAACTTCGATTTTTGAGCTGCTCAGGGTGAAAAACTGCATAAGCAGGTTGTGTACCCATCCCTTGGGAGCCCCCCCCCTCCCCCTGCACCCAATACCCAAATAGGGTGAAAAACACATAAATACAGCCTAAAACATGCTTTACATAGCTTGGATGGTCATTTTAAGTGATCACGGTATCAGAAAAATAAGTTTCGAAAACTTCGATTTTGGAGCTACCGAGGGTGAAAAACTGCATAAGCAGGTTGTGTACCAATCCCTTGGGAGACACCCCCCCCCCCCCGCTTGCGCCAGATACCCAAATAGGGTCAAAAACACGTAAATAAGGCATTCGTCGATTAACGTCCACTAGTCTATGTACAGCGGCAGAGGGGCGGGGAGGTGGGACGAGTCGAGTTCAGGCGTCCGTGTCCTCCCCTACAGGCCCCCCGCCTGAGCCTGCACAGTGGCCAGGAGGGACGTGCCGGAGGGGACTAAGTCTCTTCCGTGCTGGCCCTGCCGTGCTGCCGCCGCGGCGGCAGTGTGGACTGGGATGGCGACGCCGCTGGGGGCGCGTTCGCCACTGGGTTAGAGGGGGGGGAGGCCCCTTCCGCTGCGCCGCCCGCGGCCTGGGGGGGGGGGGGGGGGGGGCGCGCGCGCGCAGCATGTCCGCCACCGTCCTGGTGGCCTTGGGGGGAGGTCGTCGTCGCGCCCGCGGAGGGGACCGCCGCCGCGGCGGTGCGCGGCTGCTCAGGGCCGCTTAGATGCGGCTGAACACGTCTGGGAGCGACGCTGGGGGTCGCTCTGCTGGGGGGGGTTGTGCGGCTGGGGAGGGTCCTGCCGCATCACGGGCTCGACCGAGGCCCCCTCTCCGGCGGGGGGGGAGGGGGGGGATGGTCCCGGTGCTGCGCCCCCCCCCCCGGCTGGCCGGGATGAGGGGGGCCCTACAGCCCCCCCACCCGGCGGCGCCCCCACGCCCTCCGCGCAGGCGGAGAGAGCCGGGGGGGTCGGCCTCGGGCTGTCCCCCCCCCCCCCCCCCCCGATGGCTGGGGTGATAGGGGGTCCGTGGCCCCCCCACCCGATTCTCGGTGCGACATCCCCCCGGGACCCCCCAATTAGCCTGGTTAGGCGTCTGACGCTTTGTGGGCCTGGAGGCGTCCAGCCCCAGGGCTGGGTGGGCTCGCCCCAGCCAGGAGGACAACGCCGTCGCCCCCGCTCGTCAGGCCTCGGGAACGAGCACCTGGCGGCCCGGCGCGACCCGGGGAGGGGCCACGGGGCAGCTCGAGCCCCCCGAGGGGCCCGTGTGGCCTACGTGGCCAGCCCGGCAGCAGCGGCTGCTGCCCTAGCCCAAGCTCCTGCAGCGGACACACGACGGCGCCCCGTGCTCCAAGCAGAGCGCGCCCTGCGTGCCGCTGCCCGCTCCTGGGGGGCGGCTGCGTTGCGGCGCCGCGAGGGGGATGCCGCGCGCCGGGGCCCGAGGGGGCCGCCGGGCATAAGGCAGCAGGGGAGGCCCCCCCTCAGAGGGGCGGGGGAAGTAATCCATGAGAAAGCGGTCACTGTGCTGTGGCCGCATGCGCGCCGGCACCGGCAGGCGCCTGGCCCACGAGTTGCGGCAGTGCGCCGCCAGGTGCATCAGCTGCAACATGACCTCGTGGCGCGCCGCGAACTACGGTCGCGCTGAGAGTCCGGCGCACACGCCCCCCCCAAGGGGGAGGAGCGAGCGACAGCGCCCCAGCGGGGCCCCGCTCAGTAGTACGCCCGCCGCCAGGTGGCGCTCCGCCAGCCCCACCGCCTTGCGCAGGACTTGCGCCCGCTCTCCCAGCGGCAGGCGAGTGCCCCGCACCCGGTGGTCCGGAGAGGCCGGGAGCGCCCGCCCCACGAAGGCCTCATAGTCCAGGGCCACCTCGGCCCAGGAGACCTCTGCCGGCCCCGGATCCCGTGCCAGCGCCCGGGCCCACCGGACCAAGTCGTGGATGTAGTCCCGGGGCCACCTCCAGTCCGGCGGCACCCCCGGCTGCAGCCGCGGCTGGTGGCGGACGGCATCCCCCGGTATTGGGCCAACGAAGGCATCCCAGGGGTAAGGGTTGCGGGGCCGCGGATGCGGCTGCTCCGGGAAGAGGGAGTCGCCGTGGCACGCGGCGTTCGCGCGCACGCCGTGGCCCGAGACCCGGGCCGCCGTCCACATGGCTCCGGCTAGGAGCCGGCGCAGCAGCGACTTCTCCAACTCCGTGGCATCCGCCCCGTCGCCCAGCCCCCCGAAGGTGACGGGGCGCCGCGCCTCCAGCTGGCGCGCGGAGTGGCAGCGTAGGCTGTCCCGGACCCGGTGCCGGAGCTGGCGGAGCGGGGCCTGCACGAAGTGCAGGGGGTGGTCCTGCCCAGGGACGTCCCATCACCACCAGCCCTCGTGCGGGGTCCACCCCAGGGAGGCCGCCGTGCGGAGCGCGCGCCCCACCAGGCCCGTCCCGGGTGGGCGGCCCCCGACTCCCAGATAGCCTGGGCAAAGACCTGCGTGACCCCTGGCCGGCGGGCCAGGCGGGCCGGCCAGAGGAGGCGCTCATACCGTGTGTGCATGATCGGGGACACGCGGTGCCCCTTGGACAGCACGGTGAATATGACCTCCTTGGCCCGGGACACGCGCGCCGGCCCCCACAGGGCCCGCACCACCTGGTTTCGAACCCCCGCAGGTCGGGATCCGTCACCGACGCTACCACCACCCCATGGAGGGCCAGCGGGGTGATCAGGGTGCTGATGGCCCGCTCCCGCCGGTCATACGTCGAGAGATGGGGCAAGCGGCGCAGGGCACTCCGTCCCGCCTCCAGGCGCCGGGACAGCACCGGCCCCGTGGCCTTGGAGCCCCCAATGGGGACGTCGACGCCGAGCTGGCGGAAAGTCGTCGCCAGCGGGATGGGGACCCCCCGGAGCAGCACCGCTGGGGTGCCTTGCTCTCCCTGGACCCAGGAGCAGGACTTGTCCACGCGGATGTCCTGCCCCGTGACCCGCAGCCACTCCTCCGTCGCGGGGACCGTGTCTTGGAGCGCGGCCGCGCCCAGGGCCACCGCCTGGGTGTCGTCCGCGTAGCCCGATGACCCAAGTGCGGCGTAGCCGGGGCCGGCGTCCTTGAGGGGGGGGCGGGCCCCTGGTTCCAGGTCGTCCGCTGCGTCCTCGTCCAGAGTCGGAGGGAGGGCGGCCGTTTGTGCGCACACCCGACGGCGCAGGGAGTCCACCTCCCACTTCCAGATCGTGGTGAGTACATTCACCAGGATCACCGACAGTGGGAACCCCTAGAGGATGCCGTTGGTGGCCTGCCACCAGAGGCCGAGGGCCCCTGCGACCTTGAAGGCCCGGCGGAGCTGCTTGTACATGGCCCCCAGGGCACGGCACGTGCCCGGGTCCATGCCCAGCTCCAACGCCAGGGCCAGCACGACCGCCTAGGGGATGATATCGAAACACTTGACGTAATCGATGCTCATCCCCGCGACGGCCCAGCCCCGGAGGCGACACAGTTCCAAGAGGACCTGTGTTACCGCCGCCCCGTCCAGGGCGCTCCTGGCCGGGCGGAATCCAAAGGCCGCCGCGTGGGCCCATGCCTCCTGCCACGCAATGGCATCCACTACGCGCACCCCCGCCCACAGCCGGTAGACCATGGACAGGACGGTGAGCGGGCGGGTGTTCAGGGGCCCCGGCGGCCCCTCCTTGGGGATGAGGGCGGTGTAGCCCTCGGCCAGGCGGGCGGGCCATTTCCCCCTCCGCTCCACCTCGCGCAGGAGGTTCGCCAACCAGCCCAACAGCCTGTCGGGGAGGGAGCGGAGGTCCGCCAGACTCCATCCGTCCAGCCCCAACGCCGAGGGCTTCATGCGGGAGAGCCCCTTGCGCAGGCGGGGGCCATCGAGCTGTGAGGCCAGCATAGGGACTCGCCGTATGTGGTGGCCGTATCGGCGCAGGAAGGCCAACGGGTCCGGCTCTGGGTCCGTCGCATACTTGCGGTTGATGGGGCGCCAGGCGTCCTGCAGGAGGCCATCCATCTCCGCCAGGCTGGCCGTGGCCGTGCCATCCGGCCTGGTGAGGAAGATGACCGGGGGGGCGTAGGAGTCGTCCTTGAGCCAGCGATACACAACCCCTTGACCCGAGGACCAGGACCCCTCGAGCCAGTCGCGCCACTCCCTGACGCGGTCCTTGTCCTCCGCCCGGAGCGTCGCCCGCCCCCCCCCCCCGCCAGCGCTGCGCCGAGGCGGCGGAGGGAGGCCAGCGGGGCCAGCCTGTCGGGCGCGCCCCCCGGCTCAAAGTCCGCATACTCCGGGCCGAGTCTAGGGCGAGGAGAGTCTCCTCCGCGGTCGTGGTCCAAAAGGCCCAGGCGCGGTCCACGTCCCCGGTAGCCAGAGCTGCCTGCCACCCCGCCTCCATCGGGTCGAGCACGCGTTGCACAAGAAGGAGCCGTTCGTGCTCCCCCCGCAGGGCCGGCACCAGCGGCTTGGGGCGAACGAACTTGACCACCCGCTGCGACGCCCCCTTCAAGTGGATGTCAAAACACACCGGGGTGTGCCCCGAGATCGCCCCCTGCGGCAGCCGTTCCGCCGCATGGAGCAGCGCCACCAGGCGCGTGTCCACCAACAGGCCGTCAATGCGCCAGGATCGCGTTCCCTCCGGGCCGTGGTACGAGCACAGGGGGTTCCTCCCCAAGGCGGTGGCCATATTGAGGTCCGCATCCGCCAGCCGGCGTGTTAGGAGGGACGCCAGGATAGACGGTGGCGCCCGAAGTGGGTATTTCTGGTCAAAGTTGAAGTCCCCCCCCACCAGCTGCGGGGCCGTCCCGTGCTGCGCCACATACCGGGTTGCGTGGTCCCAGAAGGTGCGGTTGAGGGCCGGCTGGGCCGAAACGCCGTACGCCACCTGAGCGTGCAGGGTATCCGCCCCCCGGCCCAGTCGTGGCACCAGCGGGTGGAGTGCCAGAGTGTGTGGGCCAGGGCGTCCGACTCGGTGCGGGGCGCCCCCTTGGGGGGGAGCACTTGCTAGGCTAGGATGCCCTGGCGCACCAGGATCGCCACCCCCCCTGCCGGCGCATCCCAGATGCCCCCCCCACGGGACTCCAAGGGCGCCCCCCAAAACGCTTGCCAGCCCGACACCCCGGCCTGCGCGCGCATCACCTGCTGCGCCACCGCCGTTAGGCGAGTCTGCGTGATCAGCACCACGTCCGCCCGCCAGGCAGCGACTGTGTGCCAATGCAGGCGCAGGGACGTGACGTTCGCCAGCGCGACGCGCATGGGGCCTGGGTGGGGCTCGACGTCCCCTCACCTTAACAAGAGGAGGGGGGGGAAGGCCCAGCACCGGGGGGGGGGTCCCTGTCCGGGACCCTGAGCCGGTGGGGGGGGAGGGAGTCAGCTCCCACCCCCCGCAGAGGTCTGCCCATCGCTGGTCACAGGGCGCAAGGAGGGAGGTCAGTGGGGCAGCCAGGCATGCCTACAGGATAGCCGTCGGCGCAAGTCCCGCTGCGCCACGGTAAGGCTGTCGGCCCCGGTCTCCATCCGAGGGCGGGCGCGCCGGGCGCGGAGGGGGCGGCGCCTGGGTAGGCAGCGCGTGTTGCCCGCCGGGTCCCTTGGCTTCCGCCGCCCCTCGCGGGGGGGGGGGGGGGGTCGGGGGGAGGGGGGGTGCCCCGGCCACCATCCTGGCCACGCCCGGCGCCAGTGGGAGCCGCAGTGCCGCGGCGGCTGCACCCCCTGTTGTACCGCCTACCCCCCTTTGTAGGGTGGGGCCCCGTGCCACAGCCCGGGCCGACCCCCGCCCCCGGGGGGGACCCAGTGCCATCGCCTCGCCCTGGGGCGCCCTCGTGGGCTGTGGGCGTATAGACACCCTCCAGCCAGGTCGGGCGTCCGGACACTGGGGCCACACCAGGAGGGGGGTTGCCAGGGCTGCTACTGCCGCCGTGCCCACCACCACCCGCGCCGGGCGTGCCCAGCAGGGCACCGGAGCGATCTGGTTCGCTGCCCCCCCCCCCCCCCCCCCCGCCATGGCGCGTTCGCTGGCTCTGGTCAGTTGCGGCGGGTAGGCCACCCCTTGCTAGCGGGGGGTCTCGGTTCGCCGCACGGCCGCAGTGGGCTCTGGGGTCAACAGGTTGGGGCAAGGGCCCCTCGGTGTCGGGAGCTGGCGGCCCCCCCGCAGCTGTCGGTCCCCCGACAGGCTGTGCTCGCTCCCGGGCTGCCCCTCAGGCTCCATCTCCCCTCAGGGGGGGGGGGGGGGGAGTTTGCCGGCCGCCACGCCGGCCGCACCCGTTGAGAGGGGGAGCCGCAGTGCCGCGGCGGCTGTGCCCCCTGCTGTACCGCCAACCCCCCCCTGCCGCGTGGGGACCCTCGCCGCTGCCCGGGCTGCACCCCTCCCCCAAAGAGGACACATGGCCATCGCCTCGCGCCGGGGCGCCCTCGTGGGCTGTGGGTGTATAGACACCCTCCGGCCGGCTCGGGGTCCGGTCCCTGGTGCCTGCCCAGGGGGGGGCCGCCGGGGTTGGTACCGCCGCTGTCGCCACCGCCGTTGTCACCGGGTGCGTCCGGCAGGAGGCCGGGGCTCGGGGTCGCTCCGTCCACCCCCCGTGGGTCATCGCCCTCGTTCCGGGCTGCCATCCAGGGCGATCCACCGCGTGCAGGAGGGTCAGGAAGAGGAGGACTAAGAACATTAAAGAATGTCCTCGTCCTCCTCGTCGACGTCGACAATGGCGGGCTCCGCATTGGCCATGGCCAGGTCCCCCGTGTGGTCCGGTGCGTCTTGGGCGTCCGCAGGTTGCTGCTGCGCGACGTCGGGTCCTTGCGGGCGTGTCATCCGGGCCCTGGGCCCCACTGGCTGGTTGCGTCACTGACGAGAGCTGCGGGTTGTCCGCTCCCAGGTCCGGTCCGGGAGGCGGGTGTCGGGCGCACCCAGTCGCACCCCCTGCCAGTCCTCAGGCACCCCCTCCAGCTCCAGGTCGAAGACCGGGCGGTTGAGGGTGCTCTGGGCCAGCTGGGTGCAACGGTGGACGCGGATGGGCACCTCTAGCCCGAACGCCTCCTAGGCGTAGCGCCGGAGCTGCGCATACTCGTCCACCGCCAGGCCTAGTTGCGTGTGGTAGCCCTGGACACGCACGGACGTGGTCTGCGCCGGGGCCGGGGCACCCAGCAGGTTGGCGATGTGCGCCACCACCTTGGGGTCCGCCGGCTTGGCTCCCCAGACGCGCACCCCCACGTTGCCGTGGGCGCCCCCGTCCCTAGCCCCGCGAACATGGAGTGGAGCTCCCCGTCCTCGGCGAGGGTCTTCCAGACCTCCGCGGAGGGCCCGCGGCGCTCCGGTGGCTGCTTGAACCACAGCACGTACGCGGGGTGCTGGCAGGCCGCGCCCGTGAGGATCCAGGGCCGGAAGTGCACCACCCGGGCCTTGCCGCTGGCGCGCATAACCAGCGGGGCCACGGACGAGGGGAATTCGATGGAGACCTCGACCATCGAACCCCGGACCGCGGCCTGCATGGGCGGGGGGTGGGGCAGGGCTGCCCCCATGAGCGGCCTGAGGTGCCGCCACGCGAGGTCCTTCCCAAAGGCTCCCACGTGGAGCCGACGCACGTCGGCATCCGCCAGAACTGCCGGGTCCAGGACGCACACGACCCGGATGGTGGGTGGCACGGGGTCCATTGGTGCCGGGTCCACGTCCGGGAGTTCCGCTGACTCCCGGTCGTCATCCTCCGGGAGGCGCTCCCAGACGAGCTGCAGGATGTGCCCCGGCGGCGCGGGGTCCACCACCGCCGGGTCCGCCGTCTCCGGGGGCTGGCGCTCAGTGTGCACCACGCCCTGCAGGGCCGTGCCCGGCACCGTCAGGCTGGCCCTCGTCCGGCGGAGGGTCTGCAGCAGGGCCGCCACCGTGGGGGCCGCCTTGCTGCCACCGTGGGGGCCGCCTTGCTGCCACCCTGGACGTGCACCACGGCGGTGACCCGCTGGACGGCGTCGTGGGCCGCGATGGCGGCGCGGCCGCGAGGTGGGCCTCGGGGACCGTGCAGCCCACCAGCGCCACGCACCGCAGGGCCCCCTCCTGGGAGGGCTGCTTCCACTCCGCCGGGTGCCGCCCCGGCGTGATCTGGGCGATGCCCCATTCCCGGATCTTGTCCTGGGAGTTGCCCTGGAAGAGGCAGAACGGCAGCACCGCCGTCGTCGAGGGAAGCAGGGCCCCTAAGGCTGCCGCCGTGGGCTGCACCGGGGGGAGCGCCGCCGAGGTGCGAGCGGCGGCCGCCACCACCCGCACGGCGCCCGGCAGGGAGCCCCGTGCCGCGGACCGCGTCGCATAGGCGTAGGTCGAGCGACCAGGGCCGGCTTGCTGGGGGGGCGGACCCCTCCGTGACGCCGTCTACGCCCCAGAGCACGATATTGCCCCGGGCGTGCTGGATGTCCTCCCGCGCCCAGTAGGGCTGCGAGGAGGCGAAGGGGTTGGCAGGCAGGTGCCCTGACCGGCAGAGGCACCCGTCGCGGTGCTCCAGGCTCTGGTGGCCCGAGGCGGTGCCCGTCCACACGCATGGGCACTGGGGGGGTGGTCGGGGGCACTGCCCCTGGTGACTCCTGGGCGCCCTGGTAGCGCCAGCTATGGCTGGAGCCCGCGAGCTGCCAGCCGGTGGACGTCTTGGGCGGCGTGGCCGCCGTCTTGCCGTTCGTCGCTGCCGCGCGGGCGGTCGTCGATGCAGCTTTCCGTTTCGTTGTCGTCGTGGCCGCGGGCGCGGCTTCGGCTGCTGCGGCTACGTCGGTACGCGCGGAGGCCGCGGGGGCCGGTTAGCCTCGTGACTCCGCCAGCTCACGGCGGAGGGTGTTGATTACGCCCTCGAGGGACACGATTTGTCGTTGGAGCGAGGCGATCATTGCTTGCTCCGCCGTGGGGGGGGGCGCGGGGCGCCGGGGCAGGGCGGTTGCCCCCCTTACCCCCCTTGGAGCGAGAGCGGCCGCGCGTCGCCGCACCCTCGTTGGTAGCTGCGGGTGGTACGCCCGCGAGGAAGGGTGCCAGCGCCGCACCAAGGGCCGTAAGGACCTCGGAGCACTGTAGGAGGGCGGCCAGCTGGGTGGCCACCCCCGCTTGGTCGCCCATCGTGCGCAGGGCGCGAGGGCGAGAGAAGGGGAAGACGCGGGAGCGTCGAAAGAGAACACAAGAAGATTGCGGATCAGCTAGGTAGCCTCACCACGTGCAGGTTCACAATAAGAGGCCTGAAAAACACGTAAATAAGGCCTAAAGCATGCTTTACATAGCTTGGATGGTCGTTGTAGGTGATCACGATATCAAATAAACAAGTTTCGGAAACCTCGATTTTTGAGCTGCCCGGGGTGAAAAACTGCATAAGCAAGTTTTGTACCCATCTATTGGGAGCCCCCCCCCCCCCCCCCGCACCCAATACCCAAATAGGGTGAAAAACACGTAAATACGGCCTAAAACATGCTTTACATACCCTGGATGGTCATTTTAAGTGATCACGGTATCAGAACAATAAGTTTGGAAAACTTCGATTTTTGAGCTGCCCAGGGCGAAAAACTGCATAAGCAGGTTGTGTACCCATCCCTTGGAAAGCACCCCCCCCCCCCGCTTGCGCCCAATACCCAAATAGGGTGAAAAACACGTAAATAAGGCCTCAAGGAGGCTTTACATAGCTTGGATGGTCATTGTAGGTGATCACGATATCAAATAAACAAGTTTCGAAAACTTCGATTTTTGAGCTGCCCAGGGTGAAAAACTGCATAAGCAGGTTGTGTACCCATCCCTTGGGAGCCCCCCCCCCCCCACGACCCAGTACCCAAATAGGGTGAAAAACACGTAGATACAGCCTAAAACACACTTTACATACACTGGATGGTCATTTTAAGTGATCACGGTATCACAAAATAAGTTTGGAAAACTTCGATTTTTGAGCTGCCCAGGGTGAAAAACTGCACAAGCAGGTTGTGTACCCATCCCTTGGGAGACATCCCCCCCCCCCCCCCGCTTGCGCCCAATACCCAAATGGGGTGAAAAACACGAAAATACAGCCTACAACATGCCTTACATAACTTGGATGGTCATTTTAAGTGATCACAATATCGAATAAACAAGTTTCGGAAAGTTCGATTTTGGAGCTGCCCAGGGTGAAAAACTGCATAAGCAGGTTGTGTACCCATCGCTTGGGAGCCCCCCCCCCCCCCCCGCACCCAATACCCAAATAGGGTGAAAAACACATAAATACGGCCTAAAACATGCTTTACATAGCTTGGATAGTCATTTTAAGTGATCACGGTATCAGAACAATAAGTTTGGGAAACTTCGATTTTTGAGCTACCCGGGGTGAAAAACTGCACAAGCAGGTTGTGTACCCATCCCTTGGGAGACCCCCCCCCCGTCGACCTAACACCCAAATAGGGCGAAAAACACGTAAATACGGCCTAAAACACACTTTACATACCCTGGATGGTCATTTTAAGTGATCACGGTATCAGAAAAATAAGTTTGGAAAACTTCGATTTTTGAGTTGCCCAGGGTGAAAAACTGCATAAGGAGGTTGTGTACCCATCCCTTGGGAGCCCCTCCCCCCCCCCACAACCTAATACCCAAATATGGTGAAAAACATGTAAATACGGCCTAAAACACACTTTACATAGCTTGGATGGTCATTTTAAGTGATTACAGTATCATTGAAATAAGTTTCGAAAACTCCGATTTTTGAGCTGCCCAGGGTGCAAAGCTGCATAAGCAGGTTGTGTACCAATCCATTGGGCGCCCCTGCCCCCCGCCTTGGAGCTAATACTCAAATAGGGTGAAAAACACGTAAATAAGGCCTAAAGCAGGCTTTACATAGCTTGGATGGTCATTGTAGGTGATCACGATATCAAATAAACAAGTTTCGAAAACTTCGATTTTTGAGCTGCCCGGGGTGAAAAGTGCACAAGCAGGTTGTGTACCCATCCCTTGGGAGCCCTCCCCCCCCCTCCCCGACAGACAAAGGTCTAGCCATCGCGCGCGCTAAGGAGAAGTACGGATCAGGTTTTCGTCAAAACCCTCCACTAAAGGAACGCAATCAATGGCAAAAATTCGTCGACCGTAACAGGTCGCTTGCCAAGAACAACTACAAGTCTACTTCTAAACATGTGCAGCAAATTTTACAGACCAGGGAGAGAGTATGGAATACTCTCCCCAACGGCAATAAGAGCAAAGAGCTTTTGTCTGGTGCCGATGCACTCGACTAGAGAGGTGTCATATACGCCCTTGTGAATGAAGACACAGGGGATTACTTTCACATAGAGCTCCCGGCCTACATTGGCCAAAGTTTTGAATCTGTCCTCCAACGCACTGTCAGGACTTTTGATAAGTCCCTGTCAGCCCGCAAGAGCGGACGGCAGCCTATTATCGTTCAAGCCTTCCGTAACACCGACAGGTGGCGGAACAAGTGGGTGATTATACCCCCGGAGGTTATCCCTAGCCCCAACACTTCCATATCTGCCGGAAACAAAGAATTTTTACAGAAATTTCGGAGTATGGCTATAGTTCGTGAGCAAGCATGGATTCGCGAATTGCACGCGGGTTTTCCTCACGGCTATAACATCGAGGTCCATTTTCCCAACGAGAAAACTCAGGAACGGTACCAGCAGAGAAAACACAGTGGGAAACCCAAAAAGAAACATTCCCACAATGGTTGGAGAGTCATCCCGGAAAGAGGGATTCCTGTCCCCGACCCGCTGCGTACTGCGCCATATTACACTTTTAACCCCAACGCTGGCACTCGGAGTTTCAGTACTGAAGCTGGCCATTCTGCTTCTATTCGCAGAGACTTGGCGCGATTCGTCCAAACGGATGATGACCCAGTCGAACTCAACGAATTCCTGGATACTCTCTCCAGAAGCAAAATACGCCGACTTCAGAATTGGCTTACGGTCAATCAACCCCAGATGACTGCACGGTTCCGAACCTTTTTCAGCAGCTCATTCTGGCTCTAGACATTCACCGAAAAAATGACGCCTCCCACCAGAGCCATGGCATTTTCCAGTCATATGACAGCACTGCCCCTACTGAGCAAGAAAAAAAGCAGCGAAAGAAAGCTGTTGCTAATGCTGTCCAATGGCTGAAAATACTTTGGAGAAGGAATGAAATGCAACAAATTGCTATACACACTCTCATCAATGATCCTGAGATCACGCAAGCCTATCCTCTTAAAGGCGACGGTGAAGTCGTCAAAATTTCTCTCTATCCGTCCCCAATGGGGTATGGCTTCAGAATTATGGCAAATTTTGTCAGGAAGTGGATCTGGATGCTCCGGTTGCTCGTGCAGTGCCAGAGCCCATGAACTGTCCATGTCAGCGATTTCGTACTGACTCCACTATTGATTTCCACGGCCATGTGGCCACTACAGATCCAGGTTTCATCACAGACGAGCGTCTACGATCCTACTGGCTCAAAGGACGCAAGTTTCGCATACAGGCTCATCCAGGTGTTTTAGAAAGCTCCATAGAAGCGAATATCGATTCCTTCATACATCTTCAAAGCGTAAGCGCATGGACAAACAGGCTTTCGAAGCCTGGAAACGCAAGCTTTTGACTGCCGTTCGTGTCAAGATGAATCAAATTTTTCGCGAGGGCACTAACACTTCTCATCATACGTTTCTTTCAAAGAAAGGCTTGGAAGAGCTATTTGCAATCGAGGAGCACATGGTTGTAACATACGCTGACAAATCTGCACAGGATTTCGTCACCTGTTGCAAGCACGTGTACAAAAAACTGTTGTGGACAGAGTTACACGGTCCACACTACGAGAACAATGCTCGGACCAGTGATGAAATCTACAGCAAGCATCAGTCGCTAAGCACCCAGGTTGGGAGGCCAGCAGTCCAGGCCCACAGGTACCTGTATGGTATTCTTAAAATGCACAAAGCCACTGTAGGTATGACATGGATTGCAGGCAACCACATGCAAGCAATCGAGGGCCCCCCTGAGCTCGGGGGCCACAAAAAAATGCCAGCATGTTCCCTATCCCCTGTCGAAACTACCATGGGCGGTATTTTGAGGATGTGCATGCACAACCTCGAAAGCAAAGACCGTTCATGCAGGCAGAAAGGGTACAAGAGGTACTGGGTAGTCACGAATGTCGACAGGGTCGCTACCGACATAAAAAACAAATTGAAAAAAATCAAAGGCCAGCCGGTCTTTACCCATGATTTAGGCCGTATGTATACCAACATACCTCAGGCCCGACTCCAGACCAGAGTCAAACAGGCTATTGCTGAAGTTTTTACTTTGCACAGCAAAAAAACTGGTGTTCCCTTTAAACAGCTCCGTGTTGACATTGCTTATTCCAGCAATGGAAGAGCCGCAGCCAAATTCGATGAGGATGGCTTCTCTTTCAATGAAATTTCAAACATGTTAAGCGAAGTGTGTGTGGAAGTTTACTTCCAACAACACGATCAAGGTCAGATTCGCAGACAAGTCCGTGGCCTCCCCATGGGAGGCAAAGGTCCGGCAGAGCTGGCAAATCTTTACTGCTATGCCGTTGAAGCTGAGTTCATGGACCATTTAATCGAAAACAATCGTTTGGATCAAGCCAAGAAGTGGTTTTTCACTTGGCGTTACATTGACGACCTGTGTGGCTTCGGAGATAGAGGGCAGATTTGGGATCAGGTCAGGTATGGAATGGACCATGAAGACACAACCGATTCCCCCTACAATGTCCAAACAAAGTCCTCCATGACAGTTTTCCTCGGCATGAAAATTACTACTAATGCCGATGGCATATGGACTTCGGTCCAGCCCAAAGGGGTCGGTTGAAAATGGATCCCTCAACGTTTCATTGAATACGGCTCATGTCACATGCATTACACCAAATGGTATATGCTCAAAGGCCTGCTGATTCGGGCATTGACCATATGCAACAATCAGCCAGATTTCATGAAGGCAGTGATTTATTATAAGCAGGGCCTCATTTCCAGAGGCTTCCCTGCCATTGCCTCCGCAGAGCCTGGAGGAAATTTATGTATGATAAAATACCTGCCCAGAACACCAAAAAGGTCCTCACAACAGCTTTCGAAGAGTGGCTTAGCAAGCAGAATTTTTCTCAGTCATCTGCCGACGAAGACCAACAAAGGCAAAGACGTAAAGATGCCACCCAGCACCAGTTGGAAAGCTGTCTGATTAATGGCCTCACTGCCATCAATCATATTTTGTGAGCTACTAACAGTAAGCTCAAGACCCTTGAGGACATGAAACAGGTTGCTATTTCCATGGCTGACCTTGAAGCCAACATCATATCTGATTTCGATGCTCGCCACATTCGTAGTCTTCAGCACAAAAACATTTACCCTGCTGACGTACTGCTGAATGTCCTGCGCAACCAGGACAACCTCCTGGTAAACAAATGGGACGAAACGTCGCCAGTCCAGGCAAAAATCCTGCTTGTTGCCAGTGGCAAAGCATGGACCGCAGTGTTGCAGCAAAAGCAGCACTGCTGGTCAGAATTCCACAGGCGAGCACGCTTCCCCATCCACAACATCATCCAATTTTTGACTCATAAAACCAAGCAGGGCACACTGTATGCTGTTGATTCTTGGAACATGGAAGACCCTGACAAAAAAGGCAGACCGCCAGATGATGTTCAGCCAGTCCCAGGTGGTTCTTTTATCCCGTCCACCGCAGGGCTGGCCACTCCATGACACGAAAACAAACGCAGGATTCTGAACCCTCGCAGTGAATCCATTGCATCACGTTATGTACGTCTTTTTCCAACTCCAAATATTCGGTTTGCCAGCACTGGCAAAGCTGTACGTCCTAACACTGCAAACAGTCACCCAGCACGTCCACATGGAGAGTTTGCCATACCGGCGTTTTTCAAGCGAAACCCTGTCTTTCAATTCAGCAATCAAGACAGGCTTGAATCTCAAGCCGCAGCGGATGCTCCTTCCCAGGACATGCTCGGCGTTTTGATTGACAGCTTCACCCCGGAAAGTGATGCCAAATCAATTGCACAAATTTCCCCTGCCAGGCCCAGAAACCTCAGTGATGTTTTTTCGAGCATTAGCGCCGCCCTGACTCTGTCTCGTACACCCTCCCGTAGTCAGGGAACATCACAAAGCCACGAGAGTGCTGATGTGCTCTGTCCTCCGTCAAGGTCCAACTCCAGAGTGTCTCAAGCCTCCTCCTCGTACAGTCGGAGGAGTGGAGGAAACACAACGGAGCCAGCTACAGACGATGCGAATAGCCCTACTCCCCAGCGCCCTCGTAGGAACACTGCACGTACCCAATTGTACCAG
This sequence comes from Eutreptiella sp. 'Long Island Sound 2002', assembly GCA_964036045.1. Taxonomy (NCBI): domain Eukaryota; phylum Euglenozoa; class Euglenophyceae; order Eutreptiales; family Eutreptiaceae; genus Eutreptiella; species Eutreptiella sp. 'Long Island Sound 2002'. The sequence goes on along the minus strand of OZ038381.1, from coordinate 124,537,052 downwards.
AGTTCCGAAGAAGCCCATAAAGAAAAAGAGAAGCGCCGTAGAGCCTACCAACGCACACCACGCACAAAGAAACACACCCCCTATGATAGAAGGAATAGCTATAGGACCTACAGAGCCACAGGAACCAACAGACCTTCTCCCCAAAAAGTTTCCCAAGACTTCTTGCCCCCCGATTTTGAAAGCTCCCTATGATGATTCCTTTGTTGTGGCCGAAGATTTGAACGAATTCCTGCTGATATTTTCAGTACCCCTCTATATCTCTCTGATGGGCGCCCGGGCGGTACGGGAAACCGAAGGGCAGGGGCCAGGTGCGGAAGTTCCCTGGCGGCGAACGAAATAAACACACCGGTGGGCATTCCGCCGTAGCCGAGGGGGACGGATGCGCCGGGCCTTACCCGGAGGCGGCCCTGCGCGCTTTGGGGGAGACCAGAGGGGGCCGAAGATGTGAACGAATTCATGCTCATATTCTTAGTACCCCTCTATATCTCTTTGGCTCCCGCTCTCTTTTATCATTTGCACCATTTTGCTGAATGCACAGGTCAGCTGTTGTGACGACCAGGGACGCCTGGTCTGATGCCTGTACTGACTGTTCTGCTGAGGTTCAACCAGGCATGGCATAGAGAATAAAGCTGCACTTATGCCATGCTGCGGAGTGCATTACCTCTGTCTGTTTGCTGCTCTGTTTTTGATTCTCTCTCTTTTTATTTCAACAAATCTCTCTCATAATCTAGGTCATCCCCCCCCCCCCCCGACCCAATACCCAAATAGGGTGAAAAACACATAAATACAGCCCAAAACATGCTTTACATACCCTGGATGGTCATTTTAAGTGATCACAGTATCAGAACAATAAGTTTGGAAAACTTCGATTTTTGAGCTGCCCAGGGTAAAAGACCGCATAAGCAGGTTGTGTACCAATCCATTGGGAGACACCCCCCCCCCCCGCTTGCGCCCAATACCCAAATAGGGTGAAAAACACATAAATGCAGCCTAAAACATGCTTTACATACCCTGGATGGTCACTGTAGGTGATCACGATTTCAAATAAACAAGTTTCGGAAACTTCGATTTTTGAGCTGCTCAGGGTGAAAAACTGCATAAGTAGGTTTTGTACCAATCTCTTGGGAGACATCCCCCCCCCCCCCGCTTGCGCCCAATACCCAAATAGGGTGAAAAACACATAAATACAGCCTAAAACATGCTGTACAAAAACACATAAATACAGCCTAAAACATGCTGTACATACCCTAGATGGTCATTGTAGGTGATCAGAATATCGAATAAACAAGTTTCGGAAACTTCGATTTTTGAGCTGCCCAGGGTGAAAAACCGCATCAGCAGGTTGTGTACCCATCCCTTGGGAGCCCCCCTCGCCCCCCCGCACCCCATACGCAAATAGGGTGAAAAACACATAAATACAGCCTAAAACATGCTTTACATAGCTTGGATGGTCATTTGAAGTGATCACGGTATCAGAAAAATAAGTTTGGAAAACTCTGATTTTTGAGCTGCCAAGGGTGAAAAGCTGCACAAGCACGTTGTGTACCCATCCCTTGGGACCCCCCCCCCCCCGGACCTAATACCCAAATAGGATGAAAAACACGTAAATACGGCCTAAAACACGCTTTACATACCCTGGATGGTCATTTTAAGTGATCACAGAATCATTAAAATAAGTTGGGAAAACTTCGATTTTTGAGCTGCCCGAGGTGAAAAGCTGCACAAGCACGTTGTGTACCTATCCCTTGGGACACCCCCCCCTCCCCAACGCAATACCCAAATAGGGTGAAAAACACGTAAATACGGCCTAAAACATGCTTTACATAGCGTGGATGGTCGTTGTAGGTGATCACAACATCAAATAAACAAGTTTCGGAAACTTCGATTTTTGAGCTGCCGAGGGTGAAAAACTGCACAAGCAGGTTGTGTACCAATCCCTTGGGAGACACCCCCCCCCCCCCGCTTGCGCTCAATACCCAAATGGGCCGAAAAACACATAAATACAGCCTAAAACATGCTTTTCATACCCCGGATGGTCATTGTAGGTGATCACGATATCAAATAAACAAGTTTCGGAAACTTCTATTTTTGAGCTGCTTAGGGTCAAAAACCGCATAAGCAAGTTGTGTACCCATCCCTTGGGAGCCCCCCCCCCCCCGCCTCCCCGCACGCAATACCCAAATAGGGTGAAAAACACATAAATACAGCCCAAAACATGCTTTACATAGCTTGGATGGTAATTTTAAGTGATCACAGTATCATTGAAATGAGTTTCGAAAACTCCGATTTTTTAGCTGCCCAAGGTGAAAAACTGCATCAGCAGGTTGTGTACCCATCCCTTGGGAGCCCCCCCCCCCCCCCGCACCCAATACCCAAATAGGGTGAAAAACATGTAAATACAGCCTAAAACATGCTTTACACAACTTGGACGGTCATTTTCAGTGATCACGGTATCAGAAAAATAAGTTTGGAAAACTACGATTTTTGAGCCACCCAGGGTGAAAAACTGCATAAGGAGGTTGTGTACCCATCTCTTGGGAGACCCCCCCCCCCGACCCAATACCCAAATAGGGTGAAAAACACATAAATACGGCCTAAAACATGCTTTACATAGCTTGGATGGTCATTTTAAGTGATCACGGTATCAGAAAATCAAGTTTGGAAAACTTCGATTTTTGAGCTGCCCAGGGTGAAAAGCTGCACAAGCACGTTGTGTACCCATCCCTTGGGAGACCCCCGCCCCTTTTGCGCCCGATACCCAAATAGGGTGAAAAACATGTATGTACGGCCTAAAACATGCTTTACATAGCTTGGATGGTAATTTTAAGTGATCACGGTATCAGAACAATAAGTTTGGAAAACTCCGATTTTTTAGCTGCCCAAGGTGAAAAACTGCATCAGCAGGTTGTGTACCCATCCCTTGGGAGCCCCCCCCCCCCCCCGCACCCAATACCCAAATAGGGTGAAAAACATGTAAATACAGCCTAAAACATGCTTTACACAAATTGGACGGTCATTTTCAGTGATCACGGTATCAGAAAAATAAGTTTGGAAAACTACGATTTTTGAGCCACCCAGGGTGAAAAACTGCATAAGGAGGTTGTGTACCCATCTCTTGGGAGACCCCCCTCCCCCGACCCAATACCCAAATAGGGTGAAAAACACATAAATACGGCCTAAAACATGCTTTACATGGCTTGGATGGTCATTTTAAGTGATCACGGTATCAGAAAATCAAGTTTGGAAAACTTCGATTTTTGAGCTGCCCAGGGTGAAAAGCTGCACAAGCACGTTGTGTACCCATCCCTTGGGAGACCCCCGCCCCTTTTGCGCCCAATACCCAAATAGGGTGAAAAACATGTATGTACGGCCTAAAACACGCTTTACATAGCTTGGATGGTAATTTTAAGTGATCACAGTATCATTGAAATGAGTTTCGAAAACTCCGATTTTTTAGCTGCCCAAGGTGAAAAACTGCATCAGCAGGTTGTGTACCCATCCCTTGGGAGCCCCCCCCCCCCCCCCCGCACCCAATACCCAAATAGGGTGAAAAACATGTAAATACAGCCTAAAACATGCTTTACACAACTTGGACGGTCATTTTCAGTGATCACGGTATCAAAAAAATAAGTTTGGAAAACTTCGATTTTTGAGCCGCCCAGGGTGAAAAACTGCATGAGGAGGTTGTGTACCCATCTCTTGGGAGACCCCCCCCCCCCCCGACCCAATACCCAAATGGGGTGAAAAACACGTAAATACGGCCTAAAACATGCTTTACATAGCTTGGATGGTCATTGTAGGTGATCACAATATCAAATAAACAAGTTTTTGAAACTTCTATTTTTGAGCTGCCCAGGGTGAAAAACCGCATAAGCAGGTTGTGTACCCATCCCTCCGGAGCCCCCCCCCCCCCCCCCGCACCCAATACCCAAATAGGGTGAAAAACACATAAATACAGCCCAAAACATGCTTTACATACCCTGGATGGTCATTTTAAGTGATCACAGTATCAGAAAAATAAGTTTGGAAAACTTCGATTTTTGAGCTGCCCATGGTGAAAAACTGCATCAGCGGGTTTTGTACCCATCCCTTGGGAGACCCCCCCCCCCCCCCCCCGGACCTAATACCCAAATAGGGTGAAAAACACGTAAATACGGCCTAAAACATGCTTTACGTAGCTTGGATGGTCATTTTAGGTGATCATGGTATCAAAAAAATAAGTTTGGAAAACGTCGATTTTTGAGCTGCCCAGGGTGAAAAGCCGCATTAGCAGGTTGTGTACCCATCCCTTGGCAGCCCTTAGTTGTGCTCACTAGAGTGTGCATCTCTACATGTTTTGCTACAAGCAAGGGCTATTGTTCCAATGCCGTTTCCACAACACTGATCATGACAGGGCTCTAGCCTATACTTCTTAAGGGTCACATTTCACCTCCCAGACGCAGAATTTGCGCTAGTGGGACCCCATCCCTTGGTACACGCTAGAAGACCCAATCTCGTTCTAGTCTGGACTCCGCTAGAGCGGCTAGAACGAAAAAAAGAGGGGGATACCCCCCCCCCGGGGGGGGGGGGTTGAGCTGTCTAACCTGGACCCCCCTATTCGTACTCGGGGGCCCATAGTTTTTTTTTCACAATTTCATTGTTTTCACCTGATGTTGGAGTCCAAAAACTTTTCGTTCTAGCGGCGTAGTAGCGACGTTCTAGCGAGCGCCGCTAGAGCGTCGCTAGAACGCCGCTAGAACGGTTCGCTAGAACGCCGCTAGAACAATATATATGAATGCTCCGCCACTCCTCAAAGAGAAGCTGCCCCGGCTACCATGGCCAGCCGTGGCCAATGACAGGGTCCCGATGCTGGACCCGACTCACGGAGCGCCGGGTTCCACCCCCCCCCCCCTCCCCGCTTAGCCTGGTTAGCCCCCCACAGCACCCCATAGGTCACTTGGAAGGTCACTTGGCGGGCCGGCGCCGGGACACTTGGTGGTGGGTTAGCCCGATTAGCCCGGTTAGCCCGATTAGCGCCCCTGCCCCCTAGGCCCCCATTCGCGAGTCGCGACACGCAGGTTACCCCTCCTGCGTGGTGGGGGATTGCCGGGGCTCATCCTTGCTCCCGGCACCCCCCTTCTCACCCCCCGTGTCCCCTTCCTTCTCCGCCCCCTTGTCACCCCCCACCTCACCCCCTTTGCCACCCCCCCCCCCCCTTGTCTGTCGTGCAGCCAAGGAAGGGTGGCCTAGGAACCCCCCTCCAAATGACATGGTAGTGCACCGCTAAAGTAACGGACCACACTTATGGGGGGTGTTTTGGGGGTCAAAATAAGCGTATAGGAACTATCAGGACCCCGGTGTGGGACCAAGGGAGTCAACTTTTTTCGGGCAGGAACCCCCCTAGGAACCCCTTCCTAGACCCTTCCTGCACCCTTCCTGGACACCTTCCTGGTAGGAACCCCCCTTCCTAGACCCTTCCTAGACCCCTTTGTGGCCAGGAACCCCCCCCTTCCTGGCCAGGAACCCCCCTTCCTATGACCCTTCCTGCCCCTCAAAGGCAGCCCGGTTCTCACAATGTTTGCCTGTCCGTTTGCTTATTGGATGGCGGCCGTCACAGGCCCGGCCGGTACGCGTGGTTGCTCCCTTCCGGAGGGGCAGACGTTCCACGCCACGGCAATCGCAACCAACTCCGCCGTGACGTGGCCGCCGGGCACGAGCATCGGCCGGGTGCGCATCACGAAGTCCATCCTCCGTGACAGCGACCCCTGTGCCCTCTCAGACCTTATTGCAGAGACAGTGCGCCGGAACCCCGAGATCACCGCTTTCCATGTGCGGCCCAGCGGAGCGGACTACTCCTCCTTGCTGGAGTCCCTGTCGACCCGCCTTCCCAGCGACCACGCGCGTATCCATAGCCATTACATGGCTGCGCACCCTGTCGACGCCGAGCCGCCCACCACCCTCCGCTTCGCTTCTACGAAGCCCAAGCCTGCGATTTTCGCCAAGGAGGGGTGGCACAAGGAGGCGGCAAAGCGGAAGCTCTTCCTCTTCGATCCGCGGCAGTCCGGTGAGGAGACGCTGCCCATCTACTCGCTCTCCACTCGCTCGGCGTGGGAATGGGGCGGAGACGGTCCCGGGCTCACCGTCCCGAGTGCGTATGCGGCCAGCGGGCTCCTTGCCCTCCCCGTCACCTCCACGCCGCTGTTTGTCGCACACGAGGATCCGCTGTTGGAGCTGCCGAGTGACTGCCCCACTGCCGTGAACAACGACCCCAGTCAGCTTTGGCCTGCAGCATTTGTTCAACCGGATTTTTTTTGCCGGGTATGAGGTGGAGGAGGCGCACCAGGAGGCACTAGCGATCGCTGAGGAGCGTTGGGCCCGGATCTTCAACCACAACCGCCCTGTTGCCGGCCGAGCTCACGACCCCCCGGACCGCAAGATGGTATGGGGGAAGCCGGAAGATATGGCGAAGCATCCGGACCATGAGGAGCATATCCGCCTCTGGGACCTGCCGTGCCTGTCGGCCATGGTGACGCGGGTGAAGGCCAAGTTGGAGGCGATCTTGGACAAGACGCTGCACGTCATGACGCAGGGCTACATTGAGTCCATCACCCACGTCCGCCAACTGCCGCACCGAGATTTCCCAGCAGCGTCACTGCCTGTGGATGGCATCGCCCTCTCCGTGTTCTGGGCTCTGTCGATGGACATCCCTGATGATGAGGTCTGCGCGCATTTTGTCGCGATGTCTACCCGTGCGTTCCCTCGGCCCTGGATCATCCACCGCATGCCGATGAGAAGAGGTTCCCTCTGGGTGATCTGGTCGACGGTGGTGCATGAAGGAGGCGGCCTGCCATTGGCTGCGGAACCGGGGTCCCGCCGTATTATTGGGTTCTGTGGATTGTCGACGCACACCGTCTCGTACGCCACCACGCACGCGATCACCCCCCCGTTCTGGGCGCACAAGGCCGCTGTCAGTTGTGGAGTCCATGGATGCCGCCGGAGGCCGACAAGTGAGAAGTGCTTTGGGTGTGGAGTCCAACTCCAACGCCCGGTCACATTCCGCAGCTTTCTCCGCAAGCAGAGACTCGGCCTTGACCCTGCCTGCTTGCGCCTCGCGCCTCGCGTCCTCAGCAGCCTCCAACCGGTCTTCCAGGGCAATCAGTCGTGCCTGCATACTTGCAATGGTTGCCTCGTGCTTGACCACCTGTTCCCGTGCTTCGCGCTCCTTCTTGGTTGCCTGCTCCGTGGCACGCTCTGCCCGGGTCTTGCCGCCACTTGTGATCGCCTTCTCAACGGCATCAGGCAACACCTCCTTCAACGCCGTGCGCACGACCTCCTGCAACCCAGGTGCCAGCTGCGTGATCACTGTCCCCGTGTCCATTGCCATTGGGCTTGCCCGCCCCGGACTGCCAGGTACGCGCCGCTTGGAGGGGGAGTCGGGGGTGACGGTCCTCTGGGCAGGACGCTTCACGGATCCCCGCGCTGCCCTTTGTGATTGCTCCGGCTTGACCTCGGCCCCAGGTTGCTGCCACAGTGGCTAAGTACGTTCCTCCGTGCCGGGCTCCTTCTTCACATGTGAGCGTCCACCCAATTGACCCTGTTCTTGCCGCTTGCGGTACTTCTCCAGCCAATCGTCAACCGCGTTGTGCACCTCCATGGGGACACCGGCATCCAAACCCGTCAGCCTTGCCAGACTCTTCAGCGCCTTGAAGCTGGTCTGCTCGCTGTACACCAAGAACGACCATGTGTTGCTGGCCTTGGCATGGCCAACAAGGCACAAGTACTCCGCAACCACGTACGTCTTGCCATGTCCTGCATGCCCCTGGGGCAGCTCGGCCAGACTGTCCGTACATGCCACTGGCAACCGCAATCGCAGGGCAGTGGCTGCCTTCCCCTTCCGGACGGTCAGTGTGCAGTCGCGATACCAGAACGTGCCCCCCTGCCTGGTCACAGGTCTGTGCATGTCAGTGATGGTGAGCGTCCATTGCAACACCCATGTCGGAGGATCTTGAAGACTTGGTGCTCGCCCATCCACGGTCCGTGCAGCCTCCGATGGTGCCACTGGCAGTGGGGCCGCCCGCTCCTCCTCATCGACGGACTTCAGGACCAGCCGCGGGTACACGTCGACATCCGCCTGCAGATAAGTACCGGAAGTACCAGCGACGAAAGGGGACAGGAAGTGGTCCAGGAAGGGGGGTTCCTACGCAGGAAGGGGGGGGGTTTCCTGTGCAGGAAGGGTCCAGGAAGGGTCTAGGAAGGGTCCAGGAAGGGGGGTTCCTATGCAGGAAGGGGGTTCCTGGGGGGTTCCTGGGATGGTTCCTGTGCAGGAAGGGGGGGGGTTCCTGTGCAGGAAGGGGGTTCCTGGGGGGTTCCTGGGACAGTTCCTGTCCAGGAAGGGGGGGGGTTCCTGAGTGACATGCACATGCCACATCCCACACACGGTGCCCAATTGAAGCCCTCCAGCGGCCCTCCCCTTGCATTGCCCCTGCTGCTGACCCTTGGCACGCAGTACTGACCATATATTTGCCCCATTGCATCGTGAACCCCTCCAACCAAAGGCCCTGCGATTCAAAGGGGACAGAGTGTCAACCTGCTGGCATGCACCCCAAAAGGCCTGCTCCTGTGCCACCTTGGTGTTCCGAACGATTGCCCCGGCGGCCATCAACAAGCTCGGGTCCACAAGTCTGGGCTCGGGTGGTGCCATCTCCATCCGGTACACCAAAACGTCACTGCTCTCCTCCGCACCCCGGGCGAATCCTCCAAAGCGGCCGTTCACCACCACCAGAATGCTCCCAGGCGGCGTAATCAACAGGGCGTGGTGTTCCGATCTCGGCCAGGGCAGCCACTCGCTCTCGTGTGCATGCCCCACCAGCGGGCAATCCTCCGGCTTGGGGGTTGTGTCAGCGGGAATCACATGTGGTGCGGGCGCTGCCTCGTAATGCCCCGTGTAAAGCGTCGTCCCATCCGATGGAATCAAACAGGTCACCATGTGCTGCAGGGCAGGGACACGACTCGGATCAGCGGCCTCGGCACTCCCCGCATCGGATGCTGCTGCTGCTACTGCTTCAGTGTCGCACTTGCTGCACTCCATCCCCGTGTGACTGCGGCATCCTCTACCGGACGTACGGCCAGGGCCCCAGCCCCAGCAAGTGATGAGGAGTGGCGAGGCACGGCGGCGATGAGAGCGCGAGGATCCCAAGTCTACCTCTGGCCTGGTGGCTGTTGAGGGGTGCTCGGATGCATGAGACGTGGAGAGACAACCCTTGGTGGCACACTGCAAGGGAGTTGCGTCGCGTTGGTTGCAGTGCACGTGTGCTGTGACCAGGCCACTCCCAAGATTGCACGCATGCATGCATGGCTGTGCGAACGCGCCAAGGGTTGTGCGACGCGGTGCGCAAAAAACCCGATAACCCTTATAACCCATAATCCATAACCCTAACCCTAATTTTGTGCGCGACAGTCGCGTAGGATACTAGTCACGTCGTGCGCAGGGCGCGTAAGGTGGTGCCACGAGCGGGGAGCTTCACATAGCTTCACCCTTGGGGGCACCACCGAGATTCGTAAGGTGGTGCCACGAGCGGGGAGCTTCACATAGCTTCACCCTTGGGGGCACCACCAAGATTCCCAATGTCGCCAAGCCTGGACGCAGTTGCATCGCATGTGTGGTTGCAATGCCCCAATGTGACAGCGGTGTCCGAGAGGACCAGACTGTCTGAGAGGGGAAACACCAGGTAAAGGAAGGGGGGGGGTTCCTGTGCAGAAAGTGTCTAGGAAGGGGTACAGGAAGGGGGTTCTTGTGCAGGAAGGGGGGGGGTTCCTGTGCAGGAAGGGGTCCAGGAAGGGTCCAGGAAGGGTCTTCCTGTACAAGAAGGGGGGTTCCTGTGGGGTTCCTATGACCCTTCCTGGCCAGGAAGGGGGGGCTCCCTGTGCGGGGAGGGGGTTCCTGTGGGGTTCCTGTGGCACATCCTGTGCACATCCTGCCCTCACAATTCTTGGCAGGCTTCCATTTTTTTCAATGTAATGCAAAAGGCCGTTGCAAATTTCCTTGGGAGTGTCGTTCGAGTGACCCCGTATTGGGATCTGGAGGTTGATGCGCGGCGACAGAGACGGAAATACATTCGCGACATTGTGGGCGCGGTGCTTGGAGATGCCGACATTGTTGTGCGCGCAACCGGTAACGGTATAGTGATTGAGTCCAACAACCACGAGGTGCGCGATGACGACGAACAACATGTCTCCGAGGTAGTGATCCAAGTTTTGCAAACGGCACACCAAATGAGCCTCTCCACGCGCAACATGTTAAAACTGGAGCGCAATTGTACACGAAGGGAATTAATGGAGGGGCGTAGCAAACTGCTGCCATATGTCGCGACGGCCCTAGAGGTTTCATCGGGGGTGGTATCGCGCCCATCTGCCGCTGTATGTAAGCGCCTCCGTACCATGTGCCATGCTACCCTCCGCAAAGATGGGGTATTCTTTTGCTTGACCAAAAACTGGAACCACGGACCATTGAAGCCGATGCAAAAGCAACTCATTCCGGACCCCGTGCGCACTCTGCTAGCCAACTTTGGTGGCAATACCCCCTATGACATGCCGGCCATTGAAGCACTCATCCCACAGCTCATAGCACATGGGCATATGACCGATGACCCACCAAGGTTCGATGAGTTCAAACGGGCATGTATGGGCAAGCGCAAGAAAGCCATGGGCCCCGAAGGGGTTCCGCGCTGCTTGTTGGTTATATTGCTAGACGGTCCACTCCTTGAAGTAGTGCAAAGCCAGCTGATATTAAGTAGGGCGTGCGGTACCTTTCACATCCCTCGTCAAGACCGGCTTTTGATTATCATTTGCGCAGATGCCACTCCACTGTGGCAAGCCTCGGCCACCAAGTGCGACATGCACGTGACCGTTTGGTCAGAGGGTGTAGCAGCTACAGGCGACGTGCGACGCTGGGCGACGTGGTGGGCGCTGGACGGACCGGATGACACGCATTGTCTCCGGGCCATTGACACTAAGGCAAACCTTAATCAGGATGTTTTGGATGTTTTGTCCACTGTGGATGTTTGGCACTTGGGGAATCGCATCCCCAGTGTATGTGCCCTGACAGGTTGTGGCAAGGCCATGCTTTCGGCCAATTATCACAAGGGGAAATTTTTGTACCGGCCCAATGCAGGTGGGGCTCATTTTTGAGGGCAATTGGCCCATGCAACCGCGTTGGTGACGTGGAGCATGGGTCATGTCGTATTGCGAACGCAATTGTTAAGCGAGTCAATGAAACATTGAAAGATTTGATTGAAAACGGTGAACCCGACGTTGCCCGTGCCGCAAGGGACGCAGGGAAAGCTTTGGTTTTGGAGCTTCACAAGCTTTTGGATGAGGTGAAAAACGTTCCGCATGCTAAGCGCTTGGCTCCCCGGCCAACCAAGGCCGGAAAATTTGATATAACAGGTGGCAAAATGTTTTTTGAAGACAGTGCATTACATGGCCGAGTTGTGGCCGTATTGCGGGACAACCTACCCGACGTGGCCTTTGGTGGCGTTAAATTTTTCCTATTGATGAAGCATGTGTTATTATCAATGCGTCGAATGCACGCGCTCTGGCGCAAAAGGGATTGGCTAACACAGGACGAACTCAAGGAATTGGAGTCCGCGAGTGACCGTTTAGGGGAGTGTTGGGGTAAATTGCAATGGGGTGTGACCCCTTGGGTACATTGGGCATGTGTTCACAGCGCATATTTTGCCCGTCGCTTTGGCAGTTTGTACATTTTTCGCAGTATTCCGACAGAATACAGAAACCAACGATTTCAAGCGGCATCTCAAAAACTCGATGCGCGGTTGGTGTCTTCGGCGACCCCGCATCACACGCCTCGGAATGAGGCACGTGGTGCACACCGATGCGTTGAGTGTCGGTTTGCAATTGTACGAGGCGCGGCACGGCCGCGGTGCAGCCGTTGTCAAGCGACGCAAGCGGCATGTGGACCAGTGACAACATCAATGCGGTGGCACAATGCGATTCAAGCCCCAGCGAACGGATTTGTGTGCTATTGCCTCGGGACAAGAAGGGTCATGGGAAGGGTCTAGGAAGGGGGGTTCTTGCCCAAGAAGGGGTCTAGGAAGGGGGGGGTTCCTGCCCAGGAACCCCCCTAGGAACCCCCCTTCCTGGCCAGGAAGTGGGGTTCCTAGGGGGGTTCTTGCCCAAAACGGGGTTTCCAAAAACACCCCAAAATTGGGCATCACCGACCCGGGACCCAATGTCCCCCAAAGTAGGTGCATTGAAGGTGTGGTGTTTGTGTTCAAAGTCTTCGGGTGCCGTCGTAACATGTAGGAGTAGAAAAACCCTAGGAAGGGGGGGGTTCCTAGGCCATCCTTCCTTGGCTGCACCCCATCGCCACCCTTGTCCCCCTCGTCATCCCCGTCGTCCCCGTCTTCCCCCCCCCCCAAGGCCTCCCGGAGGTGGGCCTCCGCCTGCTCCCGGGTGCGGAAGAGGAGCTCCCCCGCCACCCGGAAGGTGCCCCCCTCTTGCTCCCGCTTCCTCTTCTTCCCCTTCTTCCCTCTCCCCTCCCCCTCCCCATTGGACCCCTGCGACACCACCCACCACTCCCCCGGGTCCAACTCCTCATCCCAATCCCCCAACACCGTCACTTGGCTGACGGTCCCCCCATTGCCCCCCTCCTTCCAAGGGACATACCGGCCGTCCCCCACACCCGGCACATTCCCATAGGGGTCCCGGCCCCTATCTTGCAAGGGGGGCGCTTGGTGTTTGGGGGGGGTGGCCTTGCCTTTGCCCTTGCCCTTGGGCTTGGCCTTGGGCTTGCTCTGCTGGGCTTCGGAGGGGGGGTGTCTTCCTCGCTACTCTCGAAGCAGGGTTTTTTCTTGGGGGCCTTGGGGGGGGGCTGTCCTCCACCCGCTGCTGCTGGTGGTGGTGGTGATGCTGCTACTGCTGGTGGTGGTCTCCCCCGTCGGGTCCTGCACCCTCACCCAACCCTTGCGCTGCGGGTCCATGCCCCCCGCACTCCTGCCCGCCTCCCACCTACCCAAACCGTCCAGCACCGAGAGGGCCAAATTGGGGTCAGTCCCCATCATCCGGCCCAACTCGGTGACCCCCACAAGGCGCGTCCGGCCTCCGCCATCGCGCCACTCCACGCACACCCCGCGGGGGTCAGCTCCACACGTCTGCACGCTGACAACCTGAGAACAGAAACATAATGCAGGTGCGTTCTAGCGGCGTTCTAGGCAACTGTTCTAGCGGCGTTCTAGCGGCGGCAGCACGGTGGTGCCTAGATCAACGCTAGAACGGTTCGCTAGATCAACACTAGAACGCAGTCAACATACGGTGCCTTGGCGGTCCAGGGTGGGGGAGATGGCCCCCAGGGCCTTGGCGAAGGCGTCCCGGGGGTTGGGGGGGGTGCGGCTGCGGCTGAATATGGAGCCCACTTGGGGGCATGTGGACACCGCAATCACCCTTCGAGTCCACGGTTGATCCCCCCCGCGGATCACCTTTGCCTCCTCCTTGGAGGCCCCCCATTGGACGAGCCCCGTGTCGATGATGTCTTGAATCACCTAACCACGAGACATGGGGGATGGTTAATTTCGTTCTAGTCTAGTGTAGTCTAGCTTCTAGCGAGCGGTTTATGAGGCTAACTAGATCAAAACTAGAACGAGTGAGAAGCACTAGGTGAGAGGCCTACCTCCCAATTGCTCTTCCACAGCGTCCCAAGGGTGTCCATGGCCTTGTCATCGCAATTGGCCATGCTCAACACCCAAAGGCCTGCGGGGGAGCGGGCCAAGCGGTCGAAGCCGGCCAAGGAGATGGTGAGTTGGGTCCAATTGCCCCTGGCCACAGGGTAGGCATCCCCCCGGAAGATGGATGGCAATGGGAAGTTTCGGTTGATTGACCGCACCAAGCCCTGCTGGGAGAGGATGTATGTGACCCATGAGGCGAAGGGCCATGAGATCCCGGTGGCCTTGGGCAACACCGTGGCAACGGGCTCATCCAATGGCACGGGGGCGACCAACTCCTTCCAATGGGCTTGGAAGTCCTGCTTGGTACAAATTGGACGGGGGTAGGGGCCACCGGGGACGGTGCGGTGGTACTCCAACTTACGGAGCGTTTAGAGCTCCGAGAGGGTCCTCCACGAGGACTTGGGGGCCCTCATGTTGAGCACTAGTTCACACATGGCGGTGGGGGGGAGAAGGGAGGCGGTGTATGCCTCAACGGCGGCCTTGCATGCCTCACCCGTGGTATGGGTAGAAGTGGCGGAGTTCCCATATTGGACGGCGTTGTTGAATTGCCGCCGTGCTAGGGGGCATGATAGCGCCCACGTGGCCAAGTAATGACCCACCCGCTCATCCTTGAGGTTTGGAGCCCCACTCAAGTCCCGTAGTGCCTTAGACAAGAGGGAAGTATCCTTTCCGGTTGAGGAGGGAGCAAGGGGGGAAGTGGCGAGGCGTTTCATTGCAAAGAAATGTGTAATATCTAAGCGCGAGAGAAGGAACCATGGGACAATGAACTACGGACAATAGCAAGCATGCACGGCGGAACAATGAAGAAATTCGGACATCTTGGTAGACATTATATCGTTCTTGTCTTGATCTAGTCTAGGCTAGAACATCTAGGCTAGAGTGTTCTAGGCTAGAACAAGATTGGGTCTTCTGGCGTGTACCAAGGGATGTCATGGCAGGGGCACATCATGATTGGCAAGCACAACGGGTGCAATCTTGGCTGGACGAGGGATATCACAATGAATGGGCTCTAGCCACACCGATAAAGGCGTGGGAATACAGGTGGGGTGGTTTCTCAAATGAAGCAACTAACGCATGGCAACACTGCAAGATGTCCCCACCAAGCCATGTTTCGGAGATGCCGGTCGGCACTCCAAGAATGCCCCAATATAAGACGTTCCGTCCATGAAAGTAGGGCTGTGCTGAGGCTGAAAACCGAACCAAGACTGTCAACGTGTGTCCCTAAGTGTTGTCGGACCATTAGGAGGACCCAAGCAGTGTATGTTTCCACAAAAGAAAGAGTGGTCTAATGCTTTCGGAATATACACAAGATAAATCCTATAAGAACTAGACCTTTACAGACTCCTCTAGCCGCTATTCAAACTCGTTGAATGGGTTCACACAGGTTTCAAGTCTGGCGATAATGTGTATTTGAACCTTGCGGTGCTTCACATGGAGAAGAGTGTTCTGGGGCTGCTACCGGCAGCCAAGGATGAACGGGGGAGGTTGAACACACAGTTACAATATTTGGAGGGGGGGGTTCAAG
This sequence comes from Eutreptiella sp. 'Long Island Sound 2002', assembly GCA_964036045.1. Taxonomy (NCBI): domain Eukaryota; phylum Euglenozoa; class Euglenophyceae; order Eutreptiales; family Eutreptiaceae; genus Eutreptiella; species Eutreptiella sp. 'Long Island Sound 2002'. The sequence goes on along the minus strand of OZ038381.1, from coordinate 124,521,809 downwards.
ACAGGCGTGCCCGAGTATTCTTGCAAGGGCTGAAGACCCTCATCTTCTCATATGCCCCGACGCCTTTGAAAATGGGTACACTTGTGCGGGACTGCAATTGAGATGGCCGCCAGGACCTTTCTAGGGGAAAGGCACAACAGTGCTTGCAACTTTGCCTAGGCCTATTCCTTCATGCCTTCGGGGACAGTGTCAAGACGAATGAGTATGTCCGTACAGCATCACTGGCACTCTTAATGTGGGGGGCATGGCACCAGGCACGTGTGCGGCCATTCATACAAAGGAGTATGGCGAGACCATGCTAAGCAGGCTAGATGGACAATGTAAGAAAGTTTCCTTCGTAACCGACCTTGAGGGGACTTGCAACCAGTACTTGACGATGCCCCCAGTTTTGGCTGGTAGTAAAGTGCCAAGGGGGATGCTGACTGAAAGCTCAGTCAGCCGGATGCGGAACTAGAGCTTGATACAGGTGATCCAAGGGGCGGTAGACGACAACCTACCCCTCTCAACCTACCCCTCTCTTTTTGGAAGGGTGGCAAACTGAAAATTGCAAAGGCGGTCGCGGCCCACAGCGTCGATGTGGATGATTTGCGGTTTCCATCAACCATGTTCGTTACTGGGGTTGCTGCTCTTCAGGCTAGTCAAAGTTTGAGACACGCACTGCACACTCTTTTGCCGCGCACAGTGGTGCACGCGGGTGTGATGTACACACTGCGTTATACAGATTCAACAAAGGCCAAGATGTGTTCGAACCACCGGCACCAGCCGTTAATGCTCGAAGTAGCCCGCTGTTGTGGCAACAAAGGTAAGGTCATGAGTGCCCAAATGTTGAAACTCCCCGCACAGCCCAGGTGTCCAGAATCAAAACCAAAGGTTCTTTCACCATGGACCAATGACAGATGAGATGTCAATAAACATGAGCCCAGGTATCTCATAAAGTGTATATTTGGTCAGGATACTGCTACATCTCTTCTCAGGTAGTCACAACCGACTTTTTTCGCTGGCCCGTGGAGACAACAATCGCTTCCGTGTGGTGGTGTGCCGTGGTATTGTTGGAACTACTTCCCCAAGCACTTCTTGGTAGGAACACCCCGAACACTTTTTCCGTGCATCGGCCGTAGGCAATCTCCAAGGACTGATCTCAGCCCAACCCACCCGGCAACCTCTCATGCAACCGTGCAAGCACTTTTCCCAAGCACACCCGCCCATCAAAATTTCCAAGAACTTTTTGTAACCTCCCCGCCCACCCCCTTTTCCAAGCACCAATCCCAGCCCGGCCCACCCGGTAACCTCGCGTGCAACCTTGCAAGCACTTTTCCCAAGCACCCCCGCCCAGAAAAATTTCCACGCATTTTTTCCAAGCAGCGGACGCCTCTAGTGATCCAAGCGGTGCGCCAAACCAGATATCAGAGATTTTTTTTTTTTGGCCCATGTGACTTTTCGGACCTCACTTAGAATTGCACCTTGTGATTTGCAACCAACACTCAAAAAAGTTCTCAAGTATTGTCAAGGTACAAAAATATTTCATGCCGGGGGGATTCGCGACAGGTGTGGTGCAAAATTGGCTCTACAAGCCAAGTCACCTCCATTGCGGTGTGTGCCCAAGAGAACGGGGACCGAAGGAAAGATTGACGAGTAAGGGCTTGTACTATAGAGGCCACCTCGCAATCATTGCTGTGCAAAGTGGACACCACGGCACAAATTGGAAAAAGTTGCATTTATTCAACTAATTTTGCTAGGGTGTTTGCGAATATTTTTGTTAGAGCTTGTGTGGCTGTGTTCTTGCATAAACAAGATTACGTTCAGAGACGTTGTACACGCGTGTGGTGATACACACATCAATAATCCATTCAGGGGATAGTGCACCAGCCTCGTGGCTACAAACACTGTTCCAGCTCGTTGGGACCTGAATGGAGTATCAGATGCTACAGGTGGGTGGTACCCTGGACTCCAGACAAGTATTGTCTGAGTTGGAGACAAGAGGATTGGCTGGAATCCATGTTTGTTGAGACATGCCATTCAAGCCCAGCTGGATGTGAGGCCCATGGCTCCTCCTCCTCCTCCCACAGACACACACTTTGTGGATATCATCGATTTGCATGGGGGCAAAGTGTTGAATAAGGTGGTGTGAAAGCAGGTGTCGGTGGCACAACCAGCGTTCAATGCAAGAATGTGTACAACAAGTGGCTTAGATATGGGGTGAAGGGCAGTGCTACACACCTTGACCTAGTCCCCACCCTCCGTCACCACCTTTGGGCTCTATGTATGTCGGACTACTATGTAGGTAGGGCAGACTTCGCTGCAGCGAAGTCATGGTTCCACATGTGACCCATTTATGGTTGCAGGAGATGGCACGGGTGCTTCTTACCCTTTCCCCTGGGCTTTTGAGGAAGTACTGAATGGCATCTGACAGGCCTAGGCAGTCTCCGAAGCAGCCCTTCAACCTCAACATTTTCTGGACTGCACTTTGAACCTCAACATTTTGCAGACTGCACTTTGAACTGAGAAAAATCAAACAGCAAACCTTTGTGTGCATGTCCCCGAGGTGCTCTTAACCCTCGCCCCCAGCAGCAACACATTGCTGGGCAGACTTGAGGGGGCGCTACAGAGACGGCCAATTAGTATCATGGATTGAATGCCGCCTGCAACAAAGGGCTTCACATCAGTGGGAAAGGATCTTTGAAGATTTGCCCTCAGTTTGCATTCTGTAGACCACTCCCCCAGCTGCCAGCGGCACTGGAATACAGTTGGGATGTGCAGCTTTGTTTGTGTGTATGTGCAGTGCCCTGGAGCGGTCCCTGACGAGGATGCTGGCAACGAAGCCTACCCCACGCCCATGCTCTGGGCTGTGGGGCTTGTGAGAAGCCGCGCACTTGAGGCGGGCGAGGGCTTCTATGCGCTGGTTCCGTTTCTTGACATGGCGAACCACAGCGACACCCCTAACGCAATGTGGTCTTACTCAGCAGGAGACAATGGGCGGGCACGTGGGTTCCATCTACACGCACTCATGCCAATCAACCAGGGTCAGCAGGTCACCATCTCGTATCACGAGAACATGGACAACCGCCGCAAGTTTGCACAGTATGGCTTTGTAACCCCTGGCGGCAACCCCTATGACCGCCTCCCAGGATTTGACAAGCTGCAGGCCAACAGGCAGTACCTTTTGTCGAAGGATCGGTTGTGGGAGACGTTGCATCTGGTTGGCATGGACCCCAGCTGTCCCGACGCGATGCCCAATGCAGCTTTGGCAACCATCAGGTCTCTTGTCATTGTTTACGATCAGGGTTGAAAGAAATTCACTCTGCTGCGACACAAGCAGTTTTGGCAGAATCGCCATTGAGTGCTGCCCAACCGCCGTCCTTGAATTCATTGCCCGTCCCCTTCGTCCAAGTAACCGTTGTGATTGTCTCCGAAGTCCTGATTGTGCGTTGTGTTTGGCAGCTGGTGAACAGCCGCATGGTATTGTTGAAGGCCCCCGAGAATTCTGATTATTGCAAGCGCAATGTGCACAGGGGTCAGCCCTTCGACGGCCGCGGGGCGGGTGGCACCAACCAACAGCGGCTTCGTGGTACAAGGCAGAATCTCCCCGCTCCCATGCACAATCATGGGCGAAGATGCAAATAACAACGAGTGCCATGGGGAAGCATAGGCCACTGGTCCCAGTCCAACCGCTGTCGTGCATGTTGTAATTTGTGTAATTTTTTTGGTGGTAAATGCGTGTAACAAAAAAAATCAGCACGTCGTGTAGTTTTTTTTTTTCCTGCGGTAAGCCGTCCCATGCATTACCGCAAAAAAAGATTCACGACTTGACAATTTTCCCCACATGTGTTTACCGAAAAAAAAAAACACGACATGACAATTTTTTTGTATACGCAATTACCGCAAGAAAAAATTACACAACATGACAATTTCTTTTACAAGTGTTTACCGCAAAGAAAAATTGCACAACCTTACGGCAAAGAAAAAAGATACCAAATTTACTGAAAATGCATGCATGCAGGCGGTGTGCCCACTTGTGGGCCAATTCTGATTCTGTCCCCCGCTCTGAAGCGTTGGGACCACCCAGGCGGCAGGGGTTATGCAGCCACCCGGCCCAGTTGTGGACCGCTTCTGATTCTGTCCCCCGCTCTGAAGCGTTGGAAACCACCCAGGCGGCAGGGGTTATGTAGCCACTATGCCACTTGTTTGGCGCTTCTGATTCTGTCCCCCGCTCTGAAGCTTTCAGGACTCCTCAGGCGGCAGGAGTGATGTAGCCAACAGGCCCACTTGTGGGCCACTTCTGATTCTGTCCCCCGCTCTAAAGCGTTGGGGACCCCTCGGGCGGCAAGGGTTATGTAGCCATCAGGGCCACTTGTGGGCCAATTCTGATTCTGTCCCCCGCTCTAAAGCGTTGACGACCCCTAAGAGGCAGGGGTTATGTAGCCACCAAGCCCACTTGTGGGCCACTTATGATCCTGTCACCCGCTCTGAACCGTTGGGGACCCCCTAGGCGGGAGGGATTATGTAGCCGGCTGGCCCAGTTGTGGGCCACTCTTGATTCCGTCCCCCGCTCTGAAGCGTTGTGGACCCCTTAGGCGGCAAGGTTTATGTAGCCGACCAGCCCACTTGTGGGCCATTCTTTATTACTTCCCGCGCTCCTAAGCGTTGGGGACCCCTCATGAAGCAGGGATTATGTAGGCACCCGGCCCACTTATGGGCCACTTCTGATTCCGTCCGCTGCTCTGAAGCGCCGGGGACCCCCCAAGGCGGGAGGGGTTATGTAGCCGCCTTGCCCACTTGTGGGCCAATTTTGATTCTGTCTCCCGCTGTGAAGCGTCGGGGACCCCTCAGGCGGTAGGGGTTATGAAGCTACCCGTCCCGCTTGTGGGCCACTTCTGATTCTGTCCTCCGCTCCGAGGCGCTGGGGCCCAGGAGGCACGGGTAATGCAGCCACCGGGCCCACTTGTTGGCCACTTTTGGTTTTGTCCCCCGCTGCGAAGCGCCGGGGACCAGCCACGCGGTACTCGTTATGTAGCCACTAGGCCCACTTGTGGGCCACTTGTGATTCTATCCCCCACTCTAAATTGTTGGGGATCCCCCAAGGCGGCAGGGGTTATGTAGCCACCCAACTTGCTTGTGGCCTACTTTTGATTCAGTCCCCGGCTCCAAATTGTTGGGGACCACCCAGAGGGCAGGGGTTATGTAGACCGCTGGCCCATTGGTGAGCCACTACTCACTTTGTTCCCCCGCTCCGAAGCCTTTTGGACCCCGGCGGCACGGGTTATGTAGCCGCCCGAACCACTTGTGGGCCACTTCTGATTTTGGCCCCCGCTAAAATATTTCGGACCCCTGATGCTGCAGGGTTTATGTAGCCCCAGGGTCCATCTGTGGGCCCCTTTTGATTCCGTCCCCTGCTGTGAAGCGTTTGGGACCCTTTGGGCGGCAGGTTTATGCAGCCACCCGGCCCACTTGTGGGCCACTTCCGATACTGTCGCCGGCTCTGAAGCGTTGGGGACCCCCTAGGCGGCAGGAGTTATGTAGCCACTAGGTCCACTTGTGGGCCAATTCTGATTCTGTCCCCCGCTCTAAAGCGTTGGGGACCCCTCAGCCTGCAGGGGTTACGTAGCCACCCCCCCATTTCTAGGCCACATTTGATTCTTTCCAACTCTATAAAGCATTGAGGACCCCCCAGGCCGCAGGGGTTATGTAGCCACCTGACCGGCTTGTGGGCCTCTTCTGATTCTGCCCCCCTCTCCGAAGCGTTGGGGAGGCGCTCTGGGTTACGGGTTATGTAGCCACCCGACCCGCTTGTGGGCTACTTGTGGTTCTGTCCCCCGCTCCGAAGCGTCAAGGACCCCCCAGGCGGTAGGGGTTGCGTAGCCGCTAGGCCCACTTGTGGGCCGCTTCTGATTCTGTCCCCTGCTCCGAATCATTGGCGACCTGAAGAACAAACAAGCGGGGATCAACAGCAGGCCACCAGGAGTCAAGACTAGCAAGAATAAACAGCAATTGGGGAACAGCCAAAAGCAACAGATCAAGAATCAACGGCAAGCCACCAGGAATCAAGAACGAACCAGCAGGAATGAACAGCAAGCCACCAGGAATCAAGAATAGACCAGCAGGGATCACCAGCAACCGGGCAACACATCAGGAATCAACAACAAACAATCGGTAAGCATCAAAAGCAAGCCATCGGGAACAAACAACAACACATCATGAATCAAAACCAAGCCACAATTCCCCCATAATTCCCCAAAATTCCCCATAATTCCCCATAATTCACCCATAATTCCCCATAATTCCCCATAATTCCCCATAATTCCCCATAATTCCCCATAATTCCCCCATAATTCCCCATACTTCCCCATAATTCCCCCATAATTCCCCATAATTCCCCCATAATTCCCCATAGTTCCCCATAATTCCCCATAATTCCCCCATAATTCCCCATAATTCCCCCATAATTCCCCATAATTCCCCCATAATTCCCCATACTTCCCCATAATTCCCCCATAATTCCCCATAATTCCCCATAATTCCCCATAATTCCCCATAATTCCCCATAATTCCCCATAATTCCCATAATTCCAGTCGTCTGGCGGGGAGCCGTCGTCTGGCGCTGGCGGGCGCATACCCCTGCGACCACCCAGGCGTTAGGGGTATGTAGGTGGCCTGCCCACTTGTGGGCCACCTTGGATTTGGTTTCTCCGCTCTGAAGCGTTTTGGACCCCGGCCGCAGGGGTTATGTAGCCGCCCTACAAAATTGTGGGCCACCTCTCATTGTGTTCCCCGCTGTGAATTGTTGGGGACCCCTGAAGCGGCAGGAGTTATGTATCCACCAAACCCACTTGTGGGCCACTTCTGATTCTGTCTCCCTCTCTGAACCGTTGGGGACCCCCTAGGCTGCAAGGGTTATGTCGCCACTCAGCCCACTTGTGGGCCACTTGTGATTGTCTCTCCCGCTCTAAACCGTTCGGGACCCGCTTAGTGGCACAGGTTATGGAGCCGGTTGGCCGACTTGTGGGTCACTTCTGATTCTGTCCGCCGCTTTAAAGTGTTGGGGACGCCCCATGTGGCAGGGTTATGTAGTCACCGGGCCCTCTTGTGGGCCACTTCTGATTTTGTCCCCCCGCTGTACAGTGCCGGGGACCACCCCGGTCGGCAAGGGTTATCTAGCCACCTGGCCCACTTGTGGGCCAGTTCTAATTCTGTCCCCCGCGCTAAAGGGTACGGGACCCCCTTGGCGGGAGGGGTCATGTTGCCATCCGGCCCACTTGTGGTCTCTTTCTGATTTCACCCCCGGCTTTTAACTTTCCGGGACTCCCTAGGCGGCCACGGTTATGTAGCCATTCCACCCACTTTTGGGCCACTTCTAATTCTAACCCCGGCTTTGAAGCGTTGGGGACTCCCCCAACAGTAGGGGTTATGTAGATACCCGGCCCACTTGTTGGCCTTTTCTGATGTTGTTTCCCGCTCTGCAGCCTAGGGGACCCTTGAGTTGGCAGGGTTTATCTAGCCCCCGCGGGGGGGGGGTCGCCATGCCCGGGTCCTTTACGCCGACCCCCCCCCCCCTCCCCCCCCCAACCCTGGATATTGGCACCGAAGTGCAGGACCATCAGAGCCAAAGGCGCCCTAAGACCAATTTGACTGAACCACTAGAGGGTCAAAAAATGGGTTTTCACCCTATGTGTCTATACTCAAGATACTCAGTTTTTTCAGCAGAACCCCACTATGGATGAAAACCCATTTGGACCAAATATCAATACCACCCCTGTGCAAAGGTATGTCAGAGATGGCCCATACCCTAGTGGGTAAAGCAGTGCCTCTGCATCTCTAAGGTCATGGGTTCAATCCCCAGTGGGGGGCAATATGCAGGACCCAGAAAGGGTTAGGGACAAGATGGAAATTTTTTTCTTTGTTTTTTTTGTTTTTTGTTGTGCTTTGATGTTGTCTCATTTGTTGGGGATACCCGAGAATGCAAGGGTTATGTAGCATTTCGGCCCACTTATGGGCCCCCCAAAAGGCAGGGCTTAGGCAGCCAATTCTGATTTTGTCCCCCTTTGTTTGGGGATCCCCGAGAATGCAGGGGCTATGTAGCATTTCCGCCTACTTGTGGGCCAATTTTGATTTTGTCCTCCTTCATTTGGGGGCCCCCGAGAATGTAGGGGTTATGTAGCATTTCTACCCACTTTTGGGCCAATTCTGAGTTTGTCCCGCTTTATTAGGCACCCAATTCTTCTTTCTTCTTTCTTGAACAAGCCATTGATGCATATTGTCATGCTTACTACTTTGCTCTATAGCAAGCAATGGTGTATGCATTAAGAACTCGGCCACAATGCGTCCCTTTGGCAAGGATGATACCCCAATATAATACGCTTGCATGCCAGCCGGAGGTGCACTTTTTTGTCAACCCTGATATTTGCGTTTTTGGAGCAAATGGCCTATATATTAGGATTGGCGAAAAGGGGCCACACTCTATGGATGTGTATGCAAGTGGGGGACCAATCAACCAGGGGTTACTGTGTGAAGTCGTCCGCCAATTTTTCTTGGTGGTGGCCATAGAGAAACTGATGACCGGGGACGGGGCGTGGTCCTTGGACACCCAGGCACGTCGTCTGAAGCCATGCCTACTACGATGAGGTGGGAGCCGAAATGGAGCTCAAAAAGGCCCGGATACCAATGGTGAGCCTTTCTATCCGGTTTGTATTGTTGTTGCATGATATGGGACTATCCAACCCATGGCATTTGCCGAAACCTAGACACCATCGTTCCCAAAAAATGGCACACACAGACACTCTTAAGTGGTATGAGCGACCTTGCAACATTTGTGGAAAGAAAGGGGTGCACAAGAAGTGTGATGCCTGCTCCATCACACTTCTACCACAACAAATGCGGGCACACGTGCATTCCGGCTTCCCAACAACCCAATCCAACCCCCGTTCCCAACTACAGCATTCCATCTACACTTTTGCTCTTGAAACCTCCCTCGAAGGTTGCGGCCTGCCAAGGTCTCTGTGGGCACCCGACGGCAATCAGTGGGGCGTGCGGCTGCATCCCGAAGCAATGTGGTTGTGGACATCATTTCAACGACACTGTCGCTTCTCACGAGCGACAACAACATTTCCATTTGTCCAAGAAGCACAAGGCTTGGATAGCCCCCATTGCCCTAGTCGAATCGCAGGCCAAGGCCCGGCCTATGGACCAATTCGTCAACATATTCTGCCCAGATCCACCCCCAGCAGACTCCCCAATCTTTTGTCCTCTGGCGCCGCCGCCCACATCGATTCCGGCCGATCGGCGGTGTTGTTATACCGTGTTGGAGGCCCTAGCGCGGTGCAAATTTTGCATGCTACAAATTTCCTCCCCTCCGTGCGGCACACGCAACGACTTGCGGCACGTATTACGCATCGTGTGACTCAGGAGTTGTGTGACTCAGGAATCGCCTACCAAGCTTGGGAGGAATTGGAACGCGCTCCCGTGACAGCGCACTTTGACGAGATCTCCAATGTGCAACGACTTGTGCTTGGCCCAAATGATGAAGTTTTAGGGCTGTGTGAGCATGCCCCACGTGTGTACTTCAAGACCATGTCCGATTTAATCCCCATCATCACCAATGTGCAGAACGGAACGTGGTACGTTGCGGAGCATGCTCGAGTTGTTGCGGTCTCACGGCACTACGACCGTAACTACGCCGTTGTGCCTATAGCTTGTATCGCCTCATGTAACCACTTCACCTCCGAAGAAGCTAAAGCTCAAACGGAGAAGATGCGCAATCTTTGGGATGCCGTGCAAGAGAAGGTGGGTCCTATGATGAGCTACGCAACGGATGGCGATGCAAAGGTGGCGGAAGGCGATGAATGAGATGGTACAAGTTGAAAGCAACATCCCAGGTTGCCCACTCCTACAGCATCTCCGTACAAAAGAGGGGGCCACCATCTCAAAAGACCAGCGCCACATCACCAAGCGGCGCACGCGGAAGATGTGTAGCCGTACCGCTATGGAGGTTGCGGGTGTAGCCATCACGGTGACCGTGCTAATTGATCTTGTGGACAAGCTGGGAACCGCCAAAGACATTGGTGTGGCTACCAAGGAAACGGATTTCATGTCGGCCCCCAATGCATTGCGCATCACACGTGCGGTGTCGAACATTGCGGAAGCGGATCATGGTTGGTTGGATCCTTCCGGGTTTGGGCAAGCATCGGCGGTCAAGGAGCTGCACTGGTTCTTGAAGCACACCGACAACTACTACTATGCGAACTCCCATAGTTTTCAAGACCGCTTAACCTCCGCCGCCGCCGCCGCCATCCACTTGTACAAGCTCCAACAAAAGTAGAACCTGTTCCCCAAGGCCTTATACATGGACATGCAGTGTGAGCTCTCTAGTGTTTTTGCGGATGTGGAGTTCATGCGGAAACACTTTCCTGGCTGCCAATACTTCATATGCTTGCGGGGGAACGACTTGATCGAGACTCTCTTCAGCATTGTGCGCACGGCACGTGGGACGGGAGGTGTATTGGACATCCTTCAATTGCGCCACCGTTTGGACGTTGTTGCCCAACTTGAGGAGTTGTTCGCCCTTGAGCCGAAGTGGCGGCGTCGTCGGAAGCGAGCAAAATATGGTGATAACACGACCCCGGCCAGGGCGGGCCCCTGTTATGTCGCGGATGTTGACCTTTGCAAGGCGTGGGTTGATGGCATGGCCATTGCTGAGAAAGAACTTGGCGTGGGTGTTGAATGCAAAGAGGGTTTCGGGCTGTTTGCTCCTCACGCGACGGTGCTTGAGGTGGACAACAAGGACCTGGAAGAGGACGACAACATCTATGCTGATGAGGAGAACGAGGATTTTGGCGATGGGTTTGTAGAAGGAGCGGACGAGGCGGATCAAGCTTTGCAGCAAGCCTCCGCCATCTCTTACAACGGCGCTTTTGTCGGCAAATAACAGGTTTTGAACGATTTGATCCACAATTCCTTTGAGAAGTTGGGCCACGACGGGTTGGCCGCCGCCCTCAGCTAGCCTAGGCCTGGACACGTTCTTGATGTTCCGGCGCAGGCACACTGTGAGAACATGCCAATTGCCGGGGATTTGGTGGCCACGGCAATGTACTACGGTACGGTCATCTCCCTCGCTATCGTGTACGTACACACCGCGACGGATGCTAGTGGCCGCCAAGCTATGGACCACACTTATGATGTCAATGAGTCTTCTGACAACCTCATCGTCCATGGCCAATTAATGCCATTCGAGCATCGACCTGGCCCTGATTTGCATGTTTGGAATGGCATGTTGAATCCCCGGATTGTACAAATGCGTGGGGAAAATTGCCAATTTGTGACCCTGGAAAGCCACGTCGAGAATAGGTGGTACCAGCACACCACCACTTTGAAGGTGTTGGCTGAGTGGTGCATTCATTGTGCTCCCACTGTAGTGCCCACTATTCCACGGGATCCCTACCCTTGCATGCCCACCGTCCCCACTGATGATAAGGTGGCAACGGAAAGTGGCCCAAATAGTGTAAAATGCCGCATTTGCCACGAGACCGTGCCGCATCGAGGGTTGCGCACGAACGTTGGACAGCATATTATACAGGGTCACCACATTGAGGGACAAGCAGCACGGTCACGTGCCAACATTTGTGGTTTTTGAGGATCACGGGATGAGTGCACAATTCGCTTACCGTTGCAATTGAGGTCAACTTGAAGGCGCATGGCTGTGGCGGTCACTACTTGCCCGTCGTAGCCCTGTGCCATCTCTTGGAGCCGAATGTCAACGGCAACAAAGGCCAACCCTTGCACCAACCAACACATGAATTGCCCCCATTGCACCACCACCGTTTGATTGTACAGTGTGCCTGCGCACTTTGAGGCTGCCCATCCCCATGCTCCCATTCCACATGGCCTTCGCGTGCTCGAGGAGGAGGAAGCATGTTTCCGCAAATGGGACATTGGCGCCTTGAAGGATAGCGCAAAGAAGCAAAAAGGGGTTGACACGCCTACCCCTTCCACAACACCTTTCACCAACAATGCCACCACCAACAATAGCTCTTTCTCCTCCTCCTCCTCCTCCTCCTCCTCCTCCTCCTCCTCCTCCTCCTCCTCCTCCCACTCCACACGACCCACAGCATCTCATACCCCAACAATGCCACCTTCCGAATCGGAGGCCACTACAGAGGGGGATTGTCGGACACGGCCATTGAAGTCCAGTGGGAAGCGGGCCAAACATCGCAAGTTCCGGGACGCTCTGCTTGAGGCCACACAAAAAAGAGCCCGTCCGACAAGCAATGTGTCTAGCGAAGAGGAGGACTACTTTGATAGTCCCCCGGACCAGCGCTATTAGGCCTCGTTCCTTTGCCTCCTTCAACTCGACCACTTCCATCACCCATGTTTCCGGACCCCAAGGAGGAGCACCCCACGAAGGGCACGTGACACGTTCGTGCACACGATGCACCATTGTTGTCTGTGCGCACGTTGTGGGCACGTATTGCGCAGAGAGAACTTCTTTTTTTTTTTTGTTAAAAGACGTAGTGCACGTGGTGCTCACCCCCTCCCATTCCCGTGCTCCTCCAAAGGGTTTCAAAACATACGCCAACTCTGCCTTGAAAACAGCATGGTTCGGCTTGGGTGGCACGCCCTTGGCAATAGTGGCCGGGGATTGATTCGGGGGTGCTGTGCCCTTAAGCAAAAGTACCGCCTACCATGCCCCCCCCCCCCCCTTGTTGCAATTTTTTTTGCTCCTACATCTCTACCTCAAAGTGATCAGTGTGATGAGGCGGCCATTTCACACCATATATGTAGGGTATTGGAGCCCCCCCGCCCCCTCTAGCTGGCCCCCTAACCCCCCCCCCTCCCCGACCCAACTTCCCCCCGCCGTGGAAGTGGCACCGAAGCGAGAAGGAGTCGGCCCATTGTCCCGACCCCCCCGGGATCTAGCCACTCGGCTCACTTGTGGGCCAATTTTGATTAAGTCCCCCTGTGTGAAGCGTTGGGGACCCCTTGTGATTCCGTTGCCCCCTTTGAAGCTTTTGAGGCCCCCCACACATCGGGATTCATGTAGCCGCTTGGTCTATTTGTCAGCCATTTCTGATTTTGTTCCCCGCTTGGAATCAATGCGGACCCCCAAGGCTGCAACGGTTATGTGGCCCGTTGGCCCGCTGGTGCGTCAATTCTGATTCTATCCCCTGCTTTGAAGCGTTGGGGACCCCCTAGGTGGCAAGGGCCATGTAGCCACCAGGCCCACTTGTTGGCCACTTTAGATTCTGTCCCCGGCTCTAAAGCGTTGGGAACCCCTCACGCAGCAGAGGTTATGTAGCCACGAGGCCCACTTGTGGCCTATTTTTTATCATGTCCCCCCTTTTGAAGCGTTGGGGACCCCCCAGGCGACACTGGCATGTAGCCACCTGGGCCACTTTTGGGCCCTCTATGATTGCGTCCTGCGCTATGCAGCGTCGGGGACCCCCTTGGCCGCAGCAATTATGTTGCCGGCTGGCCGACTTGTGCGCCACTTGTGATTCTGTCCCCGGCTTTCAAGTATTGGGGATCCCCCCAGGCGGTAGGGGGGGCTCATGCAGCCACTAGCCCCATTTGCGGGCCATTTGTGATTCGTTCCCACTCTCTAAAGCGTTGGGGACACCCAAGGCCGGAGGGGTTATGTAGGCATCCGGCCCACTTGTCGGCCATTTCTCATTTTGTCCCCCGCTCAGAAGCGTTTGGGAATGCCCCTGGTTTGGGGGTATTGGAACCACCGGATCCGCTTGTGGGCTACTTTTGGTTTTGTTCTCCGCTCCGGGGACCCTTAGGCGGCAGGGGTCAGATAGCCATCTGGCCCACTTGTGGGCCACTTGGGATTCCGTCCCCTGCTCCAAACCGTTTAGGACCAACTAGGCGGCACAGGTTATGCAGGCGGCTGGCCCATGTTTGATTCTGTCCACCGCTTTGACGTATTGGGGACCCCCTAGGTTATGTAGCCGCCCGGTCCATTTGTCACCCACTCACGATTGTGTTCCCCGCTCTGAAGTGTTGGGGACTCCCCTGGTGGCAGGGGTTATGTCGCCATCCGGCCCGCTTGTGGACCACCTCTCATTCTGTCCCGTGCTCTAATGTGTTGGGGACCTCTCAGGCGGCAGGGGTTATGTCGCCATCAGGCCCACTTGTGGGCTCTTGCCAGTCTGTCCCCCTCTCTGAAGCGTCAAGGACCCCCGAGGCCAGGGGTTATGTATCCATCGGACCTTTTTGTGGGCCACTTCTAATTCTGTCCCCCGCTCTAAAGCGTTGGGGACCCCCAAGATGGCAAGGGTTATATAGCCACCCGGCGCACTTGCGGCTCGTTTCTGCTTCCGTCTCCCGCTCTAAAGCGTTGGGGACGCCCCAGGCGGTGTTGGTTATGTAGCCACCAGGCCCACTTGTGGCCATCTCTGACTCACTTCACCTCTTTGAAGGGTTGGGGACCCCCTAGGTGGTAGGGGTCATGTAGCCACCCGGCCCAATTCTGGTCCACTTGTGATTTTGTCCCCCGCTTTGAACTCTTTGGGATTCCCTAGGCAGCAGCGGTTATGTAGCAACTCTACCCACTTGTTCACCACTTATGATCTTATCCCCGGCTTTGAAGCGTCGGAGACGCCCCTAGCGGTAGGTGTTATCTAGCCACTTGGCCCACTTCTGGGCCACTTCTGATTATGTCACCCATTGTGAAGCATTGGGGACCCCCTTGGTGGTCGGGGTTATGTAGCTAGCCGACCCGCTTGTGGGCTACTTCCGATTTTGTCATGCACTCCGAATCGTTGGGGACCACCCATGCGTTAGGGGTTATATAGCCCGCCGGACCAGTTATGAGCCTCTTATGCTTTAGTTCCCCCGCTTTAATGCGGTTTCCACCCCGGTGGCAGGGGTTGTGTAGCCGCCCAACCAACTTGTGGGCCACTTTCTATTCTGTCCCCCGCTTTGAATTGTCGGTGACCCCTCATGCGGCAAGGTTTTTGTAGCCACGCGGCCCATTTGTGGGCCCCTTCTGAATCCGTACCCCGCTTTGAAGTGTTTTGGAACCGCCACGTAGGTGGGGTTGTGTAGCCGCCTGGCCACTTTGTCAGCCATTTCTGATTTTGTTTCCCGCTTTGAAGCGTTGGGGACCCCCCGATGCTAGGGGTTATATAGTCATTCGACCCACTTGTGGGCCACATTAGCGCGCACGTCGGTGAACAGGCGCCAAGTGGCCAAGGACACCGCACACACCACACACCAAGCGCACACACCGGTGAAAAAGCGCCAAGTGGCCACGGACACCGCACACAGAACACGCCGGGCGCGCACACCGGTGAACAAGCGCCAAGGGGCCAAGGACATTGTAGCCCATGTTTTTGTGTGTGCAGCCAGCCATGTAGCTCAGGTGTGGGTCAATTCTGATTCCGTCCCCGGCTCTAAAGTGTTGGGGATCCCTCGGCTAGCAAGGGTTACGTAGCCATCTAGCCCACTTGTGGGCCACCTGTGATTCTGTCCCCCGCTCTGAACCGTTCGGGACCCCCTAAGCGGTACCGGTTATGTAGCCGGCTAGCCGAGTTGTGTGCCACTTCAGATTTTGTCCCCCGCTTTGAGCATTGGGGACCCACCAGGTGGCAGGATTTATGTAGCCAGTGGCCCACAAGTCTCGTCGCGTCCTTGGATTTGAAGCGTTGGGGACCAACTGGGCGGAAGGGGCTTTGTAGACCGCCGGCCCACTTGTGGGTCAATTCTGATTCTGTCCCCCGCTTTGAAGCGTTGGGGAGCCCCCAGGCTGCAAGGGTTATGTAGCCAGCAGACCCACTTGTGGGCCGGCCCATTTGTTCCCCGTTGTGAAGCTTTGGGGACCCCTTAGGCGGCAGGGGTCATGTAGCCACCACGCCCACTCGTTGTTCCGTCCTTGGCTTTGAAACGTTTTGGACCCATAGGCGGCACGCGTTATGAAGCCACTAGGCCCACTTGTGGGCCGTTTATGATTTTGTCCCCCGCTTTGAAGCGCCGGGGACCCCCCCAGGTGTCGGGGCTTCTGTAGCCACTAGGCCCAATTGTGGGTGAATTCTCATTATGCCCCCCCCCCCCCCGTGAAGCGTTCGGGACCCTCGAGGTGGCAAGGGTTATGTAGCCACCCAGCCCACCTGTGGGCACCTTCTGATTTGGTCCCCCGCTCCGAATTGTTCAGTACCCCTAGACGGCAGAGGTTATGTGTTCACGCGGCCCAGTTGTTGGCCACTTGTGATTCAGTCCCCCTCTCCGCAGCAGTGGGGACCCCCGAGGCGGCAAGGGTTATGTAGCCACCCGACTCGCTTGTGGGACACTTCTGATTTGTCTCCCGCTGTGAAGTGGTGGGGTCTTCCCAAGTAACAGGGTTTATGTAGCCACTGGACCCGCTTGTTGGCTACTTCTGGTTCAATCCCCCGCTGTGAAGCGTTGGGGTCTTCCCAGGTGGCAGGGGTTATGTAGCCACAAGGCCCACTTCCGGGCCACGTCTGATCCTGTCCCTCCTTTTTTCCTTGTTTTCGTTTGCAACAATGCCCAAATGTGTGTAAGAAAAAAATCGGCTAGTCGTGTAATTTTTTTTTGCGGTAAGTCGTGTAAGCCGGTCACACGCATTACCGCAAAAAAAAAATTACACGACACGACAATTTTGTTACACACATTTACCGCAAAAAAAAAGTACACGACTTACCGCAAAAAAAAAATTGCACCACGTGACGATTTTTCCTACCACTTGGGGAGTCCCTGACGCCACAAAACGGGGCACAAAGTCAGAAGTGGCCAACAACTGGCCGGGTGGCTACAAAACCCCTGCTGTCTAGTGGTCCCGAATAGCGGGGAACAGAATCAGAAGAGGCCCACCATTGGGCCTAGTGGCTACGTAAGCCCTGACAACTGGGGGGTCACCACCGCTACAGAGAGAGGGACGGAATCAAAATTGGCCCACAAGTGGGCCGTGTGGCTACATAACCCTTGCCACCTGGGGGGTCCCCAACGCTTCGGAGCGGGGGGCAAAATGAGAAGGGGCCCAGAAGTGGGCCGGGTGGCTACATAACCCCTGCCACCTCGAAGGTCCCCAAAGCCTCAAAACGGGGGACAGAGTCAGACTTGGCCGACCAGCGGGTCCGGTGGCTACATAACCTATACCGCCTGGGGGTCGCCACCGCTGCAGAGAGGGGGACATAATCTGAAGTGGCCCACAAATGGGCCTGGTGGCTACATAAATCCTGCCGCCTCGGGGGTCCCCAACGCTTCAAAGCGGGGGACGGGATCAGAAGTGGCACACAAATGGGCCAGCCGCCTCCATAACCACTGCCGCCTAGGGGGTCCTGAAAGGTTCAAAGCGGGGGACAGAATCAGAATTGACCCACAAGTGGGCCGGGCAGTCTACACAATCCCTGCCGCCGGTTGGGTGCCCAACGCTTCAAAGCTAAGGACGGAATGAGAAGTGGCCAACAAGCGGGCCCAGTGGCTACATAACCCTTGCCAGCTCGGGGGTCCCCAACGTTTTCAAAGCGGGGGACAGATTCAGAATTGACCTCCAAGTGGGCCGGCAGTCTACATAACCCCTGCCACCTGGGGGGTCCCCAACGCTTCAGGGTAGGGAACACAATCAAAATTGACACACAAGTGGGCCGGGAGGTCTACATAACCCCTGCCACAGGTGGGGTCCCCAACACTTCAAAGCCAAAGACGCAATGAGAAGTGGCCAACAAGTGGGCCGGGTGGCTACATAGCCCCTGCCACCCGACGGGTGCACAACGTTTCACAGCGGGAAACAAAATGTGAACTGGCCCACAAGTGGGTCGCAGGGTCGCCTTACCACTTCGAGGTTGCCAACACTTCAAAGCGGGGGCCAGAATCAGAATTGACCGATCATCGGGCCAGCGGTACAAACCACCCCTGCCGCCTAAGGGGTCCCCAGCGCTTCAAAGCTGGAGATAGGATCAAGACTAGTACAGAAGTGGGCATGGTTGCTACATGACCCTTGCCACTTGGGGGGTCTCCAACGCTTCAAAACGGGGAACGGAATCAGAATGGACCCACAAGTGGGCCGGTGGTCTACATAACCCCTGACGCCAATGGGGTCCCAAACGCTTCAAAGCCAAACGCGGAATGAGAAGTGGCCCACAAGTGGGCCCGGTGGCTACATAACCCCTACCGCCTCACGGGTCCCCAACGCTCGGGAGCAGAGGACGGAATCAGATTTGACCCACAGGTGGGCCGGGCGGTCTACATAACCCCTGCCCGTCGGTTGGGTCCCCAACACTTCAAAGCCAAGGACGGAATGACTGGGTTAGGGCTGATTCTGTTCCCCGCTATTCGGGACCACTAGACAGCAGGGGTTTTGTATCCACCCGGCTAGTTGTTGGCCACTTCTGACTTTGTGCCCCGTTTTGTGGCGCCAGGGACTCCCCGAGTGGTAGGAAAAATCGTCACGTGGTGCAATTTTTTTTTGCGGTAAGTCGTGTACTTTTTTTTTGCGGTAGATGTGTGTAACAAAATTGTCATGTCGTGTAATTTTTTTTTTGCTGTAATGCGTGTGACCGGCTTACACGACTTACCGCAAAAAAAAATTACACGACTGGCCGATTTTTTTCTTACACACATTTGGGCATTGTTGCAAACACGACGAAAACAAGGGAAAAAGGAGGGACAGGATCAGACGTGGCCCGGAAGTGGGCCTGGTGGCTACATAACCCCTGCCACCTGGGAAGACCCCAACGCTTCACAGCGGGGGATTGAACCAGAAGTAGCCAACAAGCGGGTCCAGTGGCTACATAAACAGCTACATAAACCCTGTTACTTGGGAAGACCCCAACACTTCACAGCGGGAGACAAATCAGAAGTGTCCCACAAGCGAGTCGGGTGGCTACATAACCCCCTGCCGCCTGGGGGGTCCCCACTGCTGCGGAGAGGGGGACTGAATCACAAGTGGCCAACAACTGGGCCGGGTGGCCACATAACCTCTGCCGTCTAGGGGTACTGAACAATTCGGAGCGGGGGACCAAATCAGAAGGTGCCCACAGGTGGGCTGGGTGGCTACATAACCCTTGCCACCTCGAGGGTCCCGAACGCTTCACGGGGGGGGGGGGGGCATAATGAGAATTCACCCACAATTGGGCCTAGTGGCTACAGAAGCCCCGACACCTGGGGGGGTCCCCGACGCTTCAAAGCGGGGGACAAAATCATAAACGGCCCACAAGTGGGCCTAGTGGCTTCATAACGCGTGCCGCCTATGGGTCCAAAACGTTTCAAAGCCAAGGACGGAACAACGAGTGGGCGTGGTGGCTACATGACCCCTGCCGCCTAAGGGGTCCCCAAAGCTTCACAACGGGGAACAAATGGGCCGGCCCACAAGTGGGTCTGCTGGCTACATAACCCTTGCAGCCTGGGGGCTCCCCAACGCTTCAAAGCGGGGGACAGAATCAGAATTGACCCACAAGTGGGCCGGCGGTCTACAAAGCCCCTTCCGCCCAGTTGGTCCCCAACGCTTCAAAGCCAAGGACGCGACGAGACTTGTGGGCCACTGGCTACATAAATCCTGCCACCTGGTGGGTCCCCAATGCTCAAAGCGGGGGACAAAATCTGAAGTGGCACACAACTCGGCTAGCCGGCTACATAACCGGTACCGCTTAGGGGGTCCCGAACGGTTCAGAGCGGGGGACAGAATCACAGGTGGCCCACAAGTGGGCTAGATGGCTACATAACCCTTGCTAGCCGAGGGATCCCCAACACTTTAGAGCCGGGGACGGAATCAGAATTGACCCACCCCTGAGCGACATGGCTGGCTGCACACACAAAAACATGGGCTACAATGAGTTTTTTGGGCACGGATGATACCCTTGGAATATGTATGCTGTGTACCATTGTTTGGTTGTTTGTGAAAATTTGCCCTTGAGCCTATGAAGGAGCTTACAGGTCATTCATGGCTAAAGAGTCTCGGACACATGCTAAGTTGCGGTGGATGGGGCGGACCGACATTCAAAATACATGCCCTCCTATTCTTGGCTGGTACGCTTAGCGGACTTTCGGGTGGTTAGTTCAGCCCTCCGGCTTGACTCTTTTCCCTGCATTATTTATATGTTGTGTTTTACTTATGTTTTGCTTATGAATACGGGGTTCCGGCTGTGTTTCTGTCATGGCTCCTCCTAGGTATTTGCACTTTTCGATTGGTTTCTATTTTTTTCAACTATGTTTGCACCCAAGACTCCACCTTCCACGGCGCGCCCACGGACATCAACGTATATGGAGCGGATCCATGATTGGAAATTGAATGGGGCACAGCATGCAATTTTGTTGCACATATTGTGGGTTGAGGTTTCACCCAAGACCGCTGTTTTGGTTCTGGGCATGTAAGTGTTGTATGCATGTACGTTCGGAAGCACCACCAAGCAACCCCATGTGCAAGAATGCTAGTGGGGGATGGCCGCAATTGGTATTGGCCACCCCCCACGACATACCCCATCGTGTGGGGTATGGGTGGCAACGTTTGCCACGAGACAATTTTTGGGTCCGAGTGTGAGCCCGCACGACCCGCCACCCGGTAACACAACACAATAATTTTCTTTGGCCGAGCCGTGGCTATTCCGTCTTGAGCGAACTTAATTTTTGTAGTCAGAGACGGGGGAAAAGAAAAAACTGATGACCGGGGCCGCCCGGGGCTCCTCATCAGTGTGGAGTCACGACGGCCAACCCCCTTGTAAAGCGGGCTAAGCGAAATTATATATGCCGCGGGGTAACGTGCATTATTGCACTTGACAGGTGCAAAGCCCAATAGAGCTTGTAGTTTTCTCAGAGGCGTATTTGTTTTTTCAACCTTCAGATTGTCGAGTGGGATTTTCGCTCCTTGCTCTCTCTCTCTCTCTCTCTCTCTCTCTCTCTCTTATCGCCATGCAAGCCTTCCAAAAGTGGATTGATGACAATTTTGATGTCACCACTGACCATTGCAACGTAGTCCAATCAAAGCCATTGTTGGATGTGATGCGCAATAGTGTCCCTTGTCTGAAGAGTGGGCAATATGGTAACCATTTACGGACCTTTTGTGCCGTTTGCGATCAAATGCATGTCCCCGGTGTAGGTACCGTGGGTATATATATCGTGAAATCGTGTGGAAGACACAACGTGTAGATGACACAGACCACAACAAAGGATAGAAACGGAGGCTTGGCTCGAGAAGTTTTTTGAGTGTAAAAGTTCAAACAAGGATTGGGTGAGGGAAAAGCCCACCCTGGACCATGCTTTGCAGCACTTCCGTGCCCGAAAAAGCGACATTAGTCTCTTTTTAGAACACCAAGGCTTCAAAAAGGTGACAGCTCGGGGAGCTCAGTTTTACTATGGGTTGACCTTCAAGCCACAACATTAGACTGTGGAAATGTCCTTGGTGGAGGAACACGGTGCCAATACCCCTACCCCTACCCTTGCAAGTGAGTTTGGGACACTCGATGAAGCCATGGTGTCTTGGCACGAGAAAGGCTTTCGTTGCCGACATGCGTCCTCCAAGACGCATGTCATGTTGTGGTGTGCCACAAACCCTGTGAGGCCGGACAGTGGGTATATGCCGAAGTGCCCTGCTACGGTTCATGTGCGGTACATGGAGTCCATGTCTCCCGATGATGTTGGTAGTTGGCAGTCAAACTAGGGGGACACACATGGTGATGCACGTTGCTACCACAACTGAGACGGCAAGATGGCCCATATGCACTAGCCAAACCCACAACCGGCCCACTCCTCCTACTCCCACCACACTCAAAAAAAGGACCACAAAGCCCAGCGGAGCCTGTGCCCCAATCCCCCCCCCCCCCCACGCAACACCAAGCCTGTTGCCACACGCACACGCACCGCCATGCCCACCTACACGGATACGGAGTGGTTATTCCGATCACCTGGTTCGACCGAATTCCCATCCACACCTAGCACTAGCCGCAGGATTGAACAAAAAATGACAGCGATCAAAATGTTTGCGGGATACACCTCCATTTACGGTTCACACCTGTTGGTGGAGTTCGCAGAGGTAGAGCCCCCCGTGCGCAACACCTTGTCTTCAGGTTTACCCAAGTTTGGCATAGAGAATAACAATTCACTTATGCCTGATTGTTGAGTGCATTGCCTCTAATTTGCATTTTTTTTTAATTGGGTCCCCCCCCCCCCCCCGCAACACCCCACGATTTTCTGGGCCTTGATCGATGCACACCGACGGTTGGTAACCACGAGCTGGAGGACATATGCAGGACAACACATAGAAGCATTGTGTGCCAAGTTTTGGCACCTAGTTGGATGGTGGTGCGAGGTAAATCATTCTGCAGACATATTTCGAAACAAATTTGAGGTTTCAGGAGATTGTTGAGCAGCTGCATGGCAACCGGCGCTGCATTGAGTATAGCCTCGAGCGTTCGGCTAGGATGATATCCCGTTTTGTTTCTAACAATCGCCGCAGGCGGCATGGCACTAGCTCGAAAGTGACACCAGCGCAGTTGCACAGCGTCTTTTCCAATTTCCCACGTGAGTCGAGTGATGATGTCACACTTCTGCTGTTGGGTCACACATACCAGACCCCCCAAAGAATGTGCATGGTGTTCAGCACTTTGCGATGGCTGGCTACACAATGCCCGTTTACAAGCAATTGAGGCAGAGCGTTGTGGCACGGCTGTTTGGGTGGCACTTGATGGAACAAGTGAAACCATTTGTGAGAAGAATCACATTCTTTTGTTGTGCACCATGACAGCGTCGCACAAGGTGGCTATATCGGGCATGCCAATAGCTGGGTCAACGAATAAGTCCTCTATCCGCTGCTTTTGTAAGACCATGCGAAAAAGGGTGGAGGCATTGTTCCTTGCTTGGAAATGGCTTTCTTGACGGCCATGAGGAAGCTTTCGCCAACCACCAAGCACTGCGCCTTGGGATTCCAAAAGGACGGTTGGTCTTGTGGTTTTCAAAGCTTGAACATCGCGAAGCTGGTGGTGGAGCACCGGGGTACTTTTTCCGATGTGCCCCTCGTCCCAATGGGTGGCGGTTTTGTGGACTATGTGCTCGGCATTGTTAATGCTTATCACGCTGTGCAGGTCGTTGAAGCGCTTGGTGATGATTTGGAGGGTGTGACCGAGCTTCCTTGCCCTCATGAGTCTCCCCCCCGCACCCAAGTTGAAGGTACACTTTTGGTGACCGAGGAGAGTGTTCAGGCCACCCCCACCCCACTCCAAGGCAAGAAGGCCTCCGCCGAGCAAAGCGTGGAAAGCCCGGAGGCTAGGACGCAACCTTCCATGGCCCCTCCCACAGAGGAGGACACCCGTCCCAAGGTCCTCATCCGTGGAGAGTGGCGCAAGGTGCCGGATGGCTACCCGAGAGATGCATCTCGCTAGCTGGAGCGCGACTAGCTTTTCATCAATGACCTGGCCAACCAGCTGGTAGCGGAGTTGCGCGGTGCTTGTCAGCTAAACACCAATAATGGTGCAAAGCCCAAGTCTAGCGACACAAAAGCTTACTTGATCTACAAGCGGGCATTCTGCAACTAGTTGTAGCGGCTGCATGTTTTGTGGGCTGTAATTTCCTCCGGCCGTTTGGTGTACCAATGGTGGAGCGTATAAGCATGCTATTGTATTGGCCCCATCCAGTGCCTTGGTGGCCTATAATGGTGGCACTAGCGTTGGCCATGGCCCTGTTAGGACTTCTTTTCTTGAGCGTGATTTTGTTCCTAGTTCTGGCACATTGGATGTTGGCCATGGCCCTGTCAAGACTCTTTACTTGGGCCTGATTTTCTGTCTAGTGCCAATGGCACCATGTGATACTATGTTATATTGGCCCCATCCCAGTGCCTTGGTGGTCTATAATGGTGGCACTAGCATTGGCCATGGCCCTATCAGGGTTCTTCTTCTTGGGCCTGATTTTGTGTGCAATGCCAATGCCACCATGTGCAAGTATGTTATTTTGGCGGAGGCCCCACTAATTGGTCGCCACACAGAGTGCTAGGTGCACTGTGGACTCGGCGTCCCATCGTTAAGGTCGCTATGGGGTGCCGTACGGAACCGGCAGCTGTACATATTGCTCATGTATTGCAAAAGTTGCATTTCTTTCAATTTTTCAATTGTTTTTTATAATTTACACGGCTTACCGCCAAAAAAAATTGCATGCGTTGACCGCAAAAAAGAAATTCAATTTTTTTGTAATTTACACAAATTACCGCAAAGAAAAATTACACGCATTTACCGTAAAAATTTACAAAATTTGATACACAAAAAAATACACGACTCGACGATTTTTTTTTGTTTACGAGTTACATTTTTCACACCGCTGTCAGCCGATATCACCACCGCCACTTTCCTTAAATGTCACTTAATTGGGGGATTTGGTACCAGACATTTCTCATTGCATACCATCATCAGATCGCTGCCCCTGGAGGAGGGAGAGCTGCCTTTGGAGGAGGAGGCAAAGAGCTGCCGGGCCTTACGACGAGCGCTGGAGAGTCTGGGACAAAGCGAATTCAAAAGCCCTGCAGACGTTGACATTGTGCTGTACGAGGACATTATTGGCGGGAATGTGGCAGGAGACGAGGTCATGCTGGCGGTGCTTGCGTATCGCATCGAGCGGAAAGCCCTCTTCGGCACTGCCTCGGAGCTGCTGATGGCCCACGAGACACGACTACATGAGAAATGGCTGGTGCAACAGGGGCACAAAGACTCAAAGGATGAGGTGGTTGAGGCTGAGGGTGGCAGTTCTCAGGCTGCTGCCTAAGCTGTTCAGCTGCAACAGTACACCCCAACTGAAGGCACTGCTCAGTACTCTGCAACCCGCTTCTGTTCTCGTTTACTGTATCTGCAAATGGGTTAGAGGAATTGCTCAGTGCATTCAGACAAGCGACGTTGGTCTTTTTGTTGTTTCCGAGCTTGACGACCTGTTACAAGAAGTACCAGCGTTGGTTTGTTGCTGAATTTTAGGTATCTGGAGCCGAATTATATCGTCAACCTTTCATTTCTGTCGTCTGCATGCTGTAAGCCTTGTGCATTCTACTGAATCACACCATGATTGCTTGTCCTCTAAGGGGTACTGGGGAGGGGGTTGGGGGTGACCCCAACCCCTGTGACTGGAAATGACCAGCATGTTTCCCTTGTACAAAACATATCCAGAAAGATGTACATTTTGGAAATATGGGTAGGCTTGGCATAAGGGAGACTGATGGGGTTGCAGTATTCCGAAAAGAGCTGGAGCTGGAGCTGGAGCTGGAGCTGGAGCCAACTGCATCTGGGAATCAAAAGGAATTTAATGCAAACCTCAATTTGCAGATGACACTGTTCAAGTTCAGTGTTGCATGCAATATTTTTGCACGCACAAACTACCTACTCGCCTTACTGCCTTAGCACAACACTTTGTTGATTTGTTTACCCGGGACAGACTTGGAGAAAAGGGGGTGCAGAAGAATCTGGTGGCGCCGGGTGCTGCCAAGCCTCCTGCCAAGAGTTTCAGGCAGTGTTTAACCCCGCTTGTGCAGGGGTTTATTACCTCTTCAGGTTTGGTTGGGTGCTGCCCCAAGGGGGTTTATCACCCCTCAAATCTGAGAACCCCCAGATGGCAAAGATATGCCGCCACAACGTATCCCCCCAAGACAGCAAGGGATATGCAAAATCAAATCTCGTTTTGGTGGCTCCCCTGAGTGCATGGGCTTTCCAGCCATAGTGTGAGCTCATGTCAGATTTGGTCTCGAGACAGCAAGGTATACACAAGAAAAACCACACCCATTTTGGGTGTGGTCTCAGGGCAGTACAGGATATGTAGTCACAATCCACACCCAGTTTCAGTGTGGCCCTGAGATAGGGCAGGATATGCAGCCATTACCCATGCTCAGTTTCAGTGGGGCCTTGAGAAGAAGGGGTGGCAGGGGTGCGAAGTGGTGGTTTTTTGTGTCAGTTGTGTTGTGTCCAAATATCAAAGCAGGAATGGTCTGAAGTGATACCGTTGTTGAGGACACGTCAGTGCCATCTCTGGTAATGAGGTGCAAGTCAAATGCAGTGCGCATGCAGGCAGGGAAGAGTTAACAAATACACGCACGCTAAAGAGGTGATCAATCCCCCCCCGCCCCCTTGAAAATGGTAAAAAAAACTCCTGTAGCATACCAAAATGCCACAACATGCACAAGGGAGGCCGGCTTGTTTTTTTCGGGGAGGGGGCGGTGAGTGTACATTGTTGCGTTTGTGGTTTGTCACTGTTCTCTTTGCTATCGGGCTTCTGGTTGGGAGGCTGGGGTGACAGTGCTGGTGTTAGTGGTTTCCCAGTTGCCATCAGCCCTATCTCAGTGTTAGAGTTAAGTTCAGCCATAGGGGTTGGGAGTGGTCGTGGTGATGAAACCACCCCCGGATGGGTGATAAAAGTACCCCCCAGCCTTTTTTTGGCCATTTTGGACCCCTGAGGGGGGTGAATCACCCTTTTAGCAGTGGGGGGGGGTCTCTTTTGGGGTGGTTCTGTCACCCCAAACGGGGGGGGGGGGGGGCATTTCCATATGGACTAGTGTTGCAGTGTATGATTCAGGTGAACCAGGCGTCCACCATACAGATCGTGGACGCCCTGTTGCAGCTGTGTACCGCTTTGCTTTTTTGGTTTTTTTCGTTTTCAGTACAACCCCAACCTTAACCTTCGGACAGGGTTGGTTGCCCAGTTTGGGATATGGGACAGGGTTTGGGATGGAGCTGGGGACAATGTTTGCTGCAGAGTTTGGCAGAGGATTCTGGGACATGGATTGGTGTTGGGCCTCGGACTGGGGTTGGGGACAGTGTTTGGTCCAGGTTTCGACAAAGGATGCTGAGACAAGGATTGGTGTGGTGCTTGGAACCAGCTTCGGACAGCTTTGCGATGGGATCCAGGAGGGTGGTTGGCATTCATTAGTTCGTTCTGTGGGCTTAGGTGCCCTCCTCGGCAAAGTGGATGAAATATAGGAGTGGTGGGATATTTTAGGTCAGTATAAAGCAGTTAGGTGTATCTGCAAAATATTAGGCGGCAACAATCATGTGCCTTCTGATGAGCATAGGGAGAAAAAAAACGCTTTGGGTGGCGCCTGAATTGGCCTTGTGGGGGGCAAAATGAGAAAGGGCGGAAAAAGTGGAGAATGTGTTTTTGTGGGGGGAGGGGGCAGTGGAGTGCAGTGCGATATCAACTGAGGCCTGAGAGAAGCATGAACTGGTTTGGTGGTGGACGAAACGATTGTGAAGCATAAAATGGTCAATTAATCATGTCGCAATAAGAAGAATCTCAGGTAGGAGGTTGGGTGTGTGTGGTAATGGAATGTATGGCAAAAATGACCGTCTCTTTTCCACTCTGTGCCTAGGCTGTGAGCCCAACAAACCACCATCACAACGCAGGTAGCAAAACATGTTTGCCTTCCTTTGTTCCATTTGCCTACACCCCAAATTGCCACACAATGAAAGGACGAAAGCTCTCGTGCGCTTATGACATGGGTTAACTTCAGCCAATTGTGTTGAAGCTGGGTATGTTCCGTTTTATCTACATGGTTATTTTTACCCATGGTTTTTTTGCTTTGGAGCTAGTTCAAAGGTGGAATGTTTGTTTTGGACACCACGGATCACTGCTTGATGTGCCAATCATTTTCACACGGTGCGTACCGTGGTATGGAAAGTTTTGGTAGACAAAATCTGGTTTTTTTGACGAATCTTGTGGTGCTTTGCGTGATTGATTATGACTAAATATTCTTTTTTCTAGCTCTGTTTTTGTTAATGGCGTGCATTGGGCACATCTTTTACAGCATTTTGTAATCTGCTCCCCCCCACAATCCTTTGGAAGCACTAGTGTTTTTTTCTGGGGTTACAAATGAGTAAGATAGGGGCAACACATGCATAAAAAAACCCAAATTTAGCATATGCTTGATTACATTTGCATATACCCGTTGGAACTCCAAATGGGGCGATTTCGGATGGCGGCTGCTATGTCCCATAAGTCATTTATTTTGTGTGGGAGATTTTCCTCCGAGATCAGAGATATTATGTGGAGGACGAAAAATTTCCTTAATCATACCGGAAGGCCTCTATCTATAGTAGGGGTTAGGGTTAGCAATCTGAAGGGTTCGTTCACACTAGACGAATCATTTGTTTTTCATTTTCTGAACAAATAATACCAATAAGGTATTTTGCAGGTAATTGTTCACCATGGGGTTGGTCAAGCCGCTACTTTTTGCGGCAAAGGCCAACTCATCATCAAAGAAAGTGGTGTTTGTTGTCATTGTTGACGACAACGAGGAAGATTATGGTCATCACACAAGGGCAATCAATACCTGGTATGGTTCAATCCCCAACATGGGCCGGGCATGAAGTTTAAGCATTCGTATGTCAAATGCAACGGACAAGGCAACCATACGAATTTTTACGAACTGCTTTGCTGTTTGAAATTTTAATTTTGGATGATTGGACGATATGTTTTTTCCCTGCTTGAATCAAATGACTTTGTAACGCCACTAGGCCACAAACCTGATTAGCAATGTAGAAAACAACACCCAAAGGCATCTCCAAACACTTTGGATTTGTTTTGAGACCCTTCGGGTTGAGAAAAAATAGCATCTTTCGTGCCCAATATGCCGATAACATTTCCAACGGAAAACATTTTTTGTTGCATGAGATCAAATAAGAATATCATATTGATTTTTAAATTGGCAAATTAGGTGCCGCGCAGGTCTACACCTAGGTTGAATGGAGAGTAGTATTACATGGACGTCGACGTATATGTGATTAGCGGAAAACAACTAATATTATATGATTTCTTCCTGACGAGTTAAGAGTACATCAGTTGCCGATAGTACATGTTGCATAGAGCCGTGCGGTTCTGTTGTTCTGTTGTATGATCAATTTTCGTTCAACAGCCAAGTTGTATTCTCTTCTCCAAAAGCCTCTCGTCGACTATCGTTAGTATTTTGGAACCCCATTCTAAGCCAAACAATTAGATCCTAATCTGTGTAAAAAGTTACTACATTTCATCAAAATGCTTCGTTTGCACCGCCCTACTTTTTTGGGTTGGAAAGAATGTGCAACACTTTTGCTTGACAAAACCACACACTGAAACCGGGCTAAATGGTCTAAAACAGAGGTCGCAGTGGTATGGGCAGCAACTTGGCCTCACATAGCAAACATAGCCCAATTCAAGATGGTTGTAGTATTCTACAAAGTGATAGGGTGCATAGCCCAAGCAACTACTGATATGCACATTTGGGACATAGAAACCTACTATCCAATAATTCTTATAATATCAAATGATCCAAGCTTGCCTTATCTATCTCATATCCTATGTTCCTAGCAAGCAAATGGAGTGTAAGTTACAAAGTCCCATATATCGGGTCATGTAATGTCCCTTAGGGGCAATATGGTTCGGGTAGGGTTGTGACCTGCTTCACTGCCCCACTTAAAACGACAACCACGGGCAGGAAGTAAATTCCAAAGAGGAATGTAGCAGCCACAAAACCACAACAGGTGCACCAAACTGCAAAGTGTCGGCGTATATGTCACAGTGGGATTTGAACCCACGCCCGCGATCTGCGCATCGGCCGCACGGCCCCTGAACTACACTTGAACGCCGGGAATTCGACCAGCGCCAGAATTTTGAAAATGCATAGCAAAATCACGCAGAGGCCGAACAGGTAGGCGCCAAAATTGCGAGCTTCAGCACGTAGAGTGTGGTCCTCGCGTGTCGCAAATGCCAATGTGAGGGCCAGCAAGTAAAGTTGGTATTTTTACTAAGAATAACCAAGAATCAAATTGAAATCACACTATTAAACAAATGACAAAGTAATGGTACCCACAGAACAGTGCAAGGCTCTCCTGGCAAATTTTTCTTTTTGGTGAACACGGCCACAAAGGTCCACAAACAACTGCGCATGTAGCACAGGACTTTGCTTGCAACACGGTGCCCGTGGGACGTTAACGATAGAGGTCATGGATGCATGCATGGCAGGGATGCGCAAAAATACCATGGCCTTATGCCAGAGAAATGTTGTCATGGAGGGCTACTAGACCTGCTTCCCAATGCCACGCGGGACAGCTGTGACAAAAGGCCTCACAATCAACAGAGTACTCTTTTTTTTATGATTTGAAGAGACAAGTAATTTGTACTTGATGCCTTGTGCCATGCTACTGCCCTACGAAAAATGCACTTATGCAACCCCTTTAGCAACAATTGACTCCCAGTCCTGCTCCCAGTACCCGGATTTTGCACCCCTGGCGGACCCAGCCCCTGCTGAGCGGTGAAGGTGGTACTGTGCTTGTGCCCCTTAAGCAACACGGCCACGATGGCCCCATAGTGCGTGCGGTAGCTACACTAGTTAGAGGGATTAGACGGCAATGGCCCAAGGGCAAGGAGTTGAAAACACTAGGCACAAAAACAAAACACGACCACGATGCCCACACTTGCGACACTTGTGTTTGAGACAATTCATAAGGCCTTGCATGTGCTTGATGTTCTTGATGTTATGCGCCAACTGCTGCAGTAAAGAGTGACCTTTTGCCTGTAAGATGTAATGCTTGTTGACTCACCTGTCTTGAAAATGACAAACAAGGCCTAGCTAAAGGTCCACTTGGAAACTGACCCGACAACACAAAGCTTTTTATGGGGGCATCGCGGCTCAATCAAGGGCCTTGGCTCTGATGGTGCCCTAATGTTCGCTTCCCCTAGGGTGTAGCAGGGCTTGGCCAACGTAGCCTTGCCTATGTAATGTTCGTCATGTTTCTGGAATTTTTTGCCTGCCGCTTAGCCCAAGCCCCCTGCAGATCGTTTATGCCTGCCTGTGGAGACGGGTTTTGCGGCGCACTGATCTGCTCCATCGGACATGCGTGTACGTCCCACGTGATGCGCCATGTAGAGGGCAAAGGATGGAGGTATGGAGTGGGATCTGGATCTCTGTAGACAAACTTGAATACACACACCTATGAACCATACAAGAATTAACAACTAGTAGCCATAATACGCATACATATCATATATACACATAATGGCGGGATGCACAGCCACAAACATGAGACACACTCAGCGTGCGCTAACATAAGGGTAGGACCTGAAAGTACACAATTGCCCGGAGGGCATCACTGTGTGTGGACTTCGCCACGGCGACCGTGGACACTTGTTGTGGTACAGTAACACACACCCGACACAAACAAGTGTTCCCACGAACAACTTGCGTACATGCAACAAACAGCAACCATATGGACAACACAACACGTGTATAG
Source organism: Eutreptiella sp. 'Long Island Sound 2002' (assembly GCA_964036045.1). Taxonomy (NCBI): domain Eukaryota; phylum Euglenozoa; class Euglenophyceae; order Eutreptiales; family Eutreptiaceae; genus Eutreptiella; species Eutreptiella sp. 'Long Island Sound 2002'. The sequence goes on along the minus strand of OZ038381.1, from coordinate 124,490,649 downwards.
ATATGCCACCTCCTTGGGGGTGTCCGTGTTTGTCTTGGGTGTGTGTGTATAGACACTTAGGTTAGCCTCGCGTGTTAGCTCTGTCGATGGGTCCGTCCTTGGCGGACGGTAAGGCAGCAGATCGCCTACGGGTCATGGTTGTGGATGTTGCCCGTACAGTCCCTTTGGGGTAGCAGCTGACCCAGTTCCTTGCGGGCCCGCTAGTAAGAAAAAGTCACCACTATGTCTTTTGTTGTGTACTTGCTCCAGGCCAAGCCCCCCTGTTCCTTGGGAAGTAATGAAGACAAACATTTAATCATTTTTATCACTCTTTTTAAGCTTAAAGTACACTTTTCAAAGTAACTAGGGTTACAACCCTAGCTTCTTCATCAAGTTCACCCCTACCACTCAAGTGAGCGGAGGTATCCTCCGTCATGGAGGTTATACGGAAATGAAATAGGCACTTCATCCCTTGGGCTCCGTAGGTTAAGCCTAGTGGTCTCCCAACTCAGGACCCTTATACCCAATTGCTTCACCTACTTATTGTGGTGCTAGCTTTTCACTGATTCTGAATTTCGTTGCTGGGCCACTCTGGGCGAGCCATATCCTGTGTCTGGCCCAACCCCGATGCCCTTGATTCTCAACCAACTCCATTGTACCCCAATGAGTGCACATGAAGTGCTTAGGACTATCCTTGGGGCCAAAAGTATGCCAGTGCACAATATAAAACCAACTGCTTTTTTTATAATTCACTAAAGCTTTGTATTTGGAAGTGCATTGTTCATTCTGCAGCCCCTCTTCTGCTACTTACGCTTTGAAGTGGAAGGATAATTAGCTGAATTTGATTTTGATCCGGTATCTGGGTTGCTTTGCATCACGACTTTGTCATTTTGCACTTGGAAGAAACGATCAAGGTTTTCACCAACCAAAACACCAAGCGACAAGGAAGACCATCTCAGCAAGGCAAACCACAATACCTCTTTGGTAGCAGAGGCACATCCATGAGCTGGATAAAGTAGACGAGTATAACACTGGTTTCATCATGTCTGTCACACTCAGTTCAAGAACCTTGCCAATCAGATCCTGACCTATGGCGGAACCTGTGGCTGGGCCGTGTAGGGCATTGTCCTTGACTGGGCTGAGTTCAAAAGAAATCATCCCTCGTAGTCCTGGCCCTCGTGAAGAGCACAGACCAAGAAGGGCGGAAGAAAATGTAGAACCCGGAGTCCGCCCAAACGTCAAGGCCCCCGTCTTAAGGCAGGAGAACCTCAAACACCTTGAAGGCAAGGACCCCTTGGCAGCGGCCTTAGCTTCTGTGGTTGCCAGGTCAGAATAGTCCTCCCTTCCTCCTTCTGAAACCAATCCTCCTCCTGCATATGTGAAGTTGGCAAAGGCTAAAGTGAAAGCATGAAGAAAGGGAAAAGGGAAGGCGATGATGATGGGCGGAACATTTGGAACAACGTGGGGAGAGGATTTGGAGATAAATTACGGCGATTGCACTGCGTCGACCCACACGTCGAAGTGGGAGTCCCACTGGGTATCTACAAAACGTACACCCCTGAAGACGCTTGTGTGCGTGGAGCAAGGGCCTTCTCCACGCGGCGCGTCTCCTGAACCAATAAGCGTTGAGTGAGGTTTGCCCCCATGCTTTGCAGCTCCTAAGTTGGATCTCCATGCGACCGTGGGGCTATTCAATAGGGACTTGGGTGCAAGAGAAGAAGACCCAGACCTGAGTGCCCTATCAGCGGCACTTAAAACAAAACTGGGTATGTCCCATCTGAAAAAGCCCCCCTCTACCATGTCCCCTGGCGTGGAACTGTTGCCCACGGACGTGAAGAGTCGCAAAGGCATCTGCAGCCCCTCCATGGACACCTGTTGTAGCCCTTTCCGCCCCCATGTGAGGACTGTGCCTGTCTGTAGTGTAGGCAACACCTCCGAGGCTGAGATGAAGAGCTATGGCCTGGCTGCACTGGCGCCATTGGCCATTACACACCCCTCACCCCTTTCGCGTGGAACAGGTGGCACAGGTGGACCCGGTAGAGGAACGAAGGCCATCGCCACGGCGAACCTTCAGATCGAACTCCCAGAGTTCGATCCCAAATATCTGCTCGAGTAGGCTGAGGAGTGTTCTGAATTTCTACTCTTCACTGGTCAGCAGCATGCTGACATCAACACAAAGTGCACGCTTATCAAGAAGTCTTGCAAAAAGAAAATTCTCCAGTGGCAAGTAAAAACCGTATCAGGAAGATCTCGAACTGGGGCGGCTTCCTGAAGAGACTGGAACAGATGTATCCAGTCTACGAGACTGACTTGAGCGTCCGTACCAAAATTGAGGTGTTGCGTTCACTCCCCGAATTCCCATCAGCTGCCCGTATCTCTGAGTTTGTGGCGCAGCTGCAGGAGCTCATGGGGCGTATGAACCCCACCTCCTATGGTTCTACTGAGAGTCTCCTGCGGCTAGTAGGGAAGATTCCTCCCACGATTGTGAAGAACTGCAGGGAGACGTCCTAGAGGAAAGCTCGGACGCACTCCTACGACGATTTGATCGATTTGCTGATCGAATTGGCCATGGAGAGGGAGAACGACTCTCACATGGACAAATACGGGCCCAAACGTCTGCAAAGGGAGACCTGTAATAAGGTGGGACATAACACCCCGACAGACAGACAGACAGAAAGAAATATTGGTTTAGAATTGATCCAGACAGACAGACAGACAAAATTCTCTGTTCGGGTTGGATCCAGACAGACAGGCAGAGAAAGACGACATCGCAGTCGCGACAGTGACGTGGCATCATGAGAATAAAGAAGAAGAAGACGACAGAATAAAGGTTGAAGGTAAAAGTGTTTTGCATGATTTTAAAGTGCGAAAGGACAGCAGACAGTGTCAGGTTTTTCTGTTCGCACAGGAAACAGACGTCATGGTGCGAAGGGTATTAATGGGTTTAATACAAGCATGGAACCATGGATTCTATGTATGTTTGTTCCCTTCTTCGTTGCATGCATATGTGCATACATATTATGTAGGCGCGTTGCGTTGGATAGACAAAGTCGCTTCGTAGCCTTGTAGCTTCGTAGCTTGTTTCGCTTTTATTGCTTCTCTTGCTTCACACTTCCTTGTAAGTTGTGAGTGGAGAGCCGTGCCATGAGTGCATCAAGACACTCACAAATATTCGAATCCATAATAAGGTGTGAGTGCATCGAAGCACTCAATGTTCGATTCCCAACAAAGGTGTGAGTGCATCGAAGCACTCAAGGTTCGATTCCAAACAAAGGTGTGAGTGCATCAAGGCACTCAAGGTTCGATTCCAAGCGAGAATGCGAGTGACTTATAGTCCTTAATGTGGTCCGAATCAAGAGTAGTGTGAATGCATGAGAAAAGATGTGGTGAGACAACTTTATTGGCTTGGTGAGAACTTATGGGATGAATAAAGGATTTCAACAATGACTCTTTGTTAATGGAGACGACTTAATTTTAATTATTTTGTTGGTTAGTTATGTTGTTCATTGTTGACATACTTATTCCGTTCATTCTCGGTTCGTTGAACGTGCACGCCCCGTGTGCACTTGTGATGTTTATAATTGTTTGCTTGTGTGATCGCACACGTAGATACTTGCATGGCGTTGTCTACGTGTCGAATTTGGGTTCGCTTTGGAGTCATGATGTCTTGTGATCTAAAGCTAAAGACCCGACAAGATATGGTTCAATTGTACTAAGTGTTAGATGGGAAGTCTTTACACTTTCGTACACAACCATATGAATGCATGTTTCGTCTCTCCCCTCTCCATGCCATATTTTGTATTCGTGTTACACTTTGGGATTTCTGTGTACAGGACGCCTATATTTGGATTTATCCAATTTCAATTGAATTCAACAATGATGAACTAAATAAATCAAGTTCAAATCAAGTACATCTGGGAAAGTGTACATCCGAATTGTATGAGCCCATTCGAGATTGGACAAGCAAATTTCAGTGGACAAGGTCAATAATTGTGCATTGGAATTGGATTGTTCGCTGCGTGTTGTTGTTGTTGGTCGATTTAAATTATAAAATCTCCATTTTTATCCAAAGTTCAATTGGGGTCTACGAGTAGATCAAATGGAAGAACCACAACAAAATTTACATGATGGACTAGATTGCCCAGGGTCAAGTCTATTACATGGTAGCTTCGTAGGCAAGGTTCTGCCCGAGGAAGAGCCCGACAATGAAGCCAAAAAGGATGAAGGGGCGCTGCCAAAAATGGGATATGGCCCTAAAAAGCAGCCCCGTCCTTCCATAGGCAAAAGTCAAGACTTGCTTGAGCTGAACGAGTTTTTGGACGACAGTGGAGTCGGTGATGAGGACATGTATGATGTGCCCAGTTCGAGCAATACCCAAAGGAGGAGATCCAAAGAAGTGAAAGTGCAAGGACCGAAACGGAAACGGTTAACGCATGGGGCGGCGCCGGTGCTATTCACATCCCAAGAGTTCGTTACAAAGAAACAAGTGATGCGATTGGTGAAGGAATATGTCAACCGGAAAGTGGCGGGACGCCAAGTGGAAGAACCGGCACGGCCGTCATTAACAATTTTCAAAGAGGCCATTGAGCGATCTAAAGTTGCTGATGATTCGGTGACGTTACTCAAGCGACCGTTGGAAGAAAGCCAACGGGAGGTCGCCACACTCAAGGCGTCGATCGCAGAAGTACAATCACAAAACCGAGTGAGTGTGGGACGCGGAAGACCGAGTGTGGGCGACGGTGAAGCCCAACAAATTCAAAAAAGGTTGGAAGAAACCAATGGCATGGTTGAAGAAGTACGACACAAACTTCAGGAGTTCACGGAATCTGCACAACAGACCCGTACCATGGTGAAGGATTTGCAGCAAGCCTTGGACAAAGTAGGGACCGAAAACAAGCAAGGCGAACGACCTGTGGAGAAGTTGGAGAAATCAGTGAAGATGTTGGACCAGGTGCAAAAAGACCAGCACAAGCGGGTCGAACAAGCGGATGAATGGCTACGGGATGAAACGCGGCAACGTCAACAAGGATGCGATCGGCAAGGAGATCGAGAAGACAAAATGAGCCGATGGATTGAGAGCTTGGAGACCAAAGTGGATCTGTTGAAGCCCAGGTCTGTGCAGCCAGCATCTCAGGGCCAAGGACGGAACTCCACACAACCAGGGGCCCAGGAGTTAAAAGAAGCCATCAGTGGGGTTGAGCGACAAATGGAAAGGGCGAAAAGGATCGCTAAACAAGCTGAGGACAGCTTGCAGGGGGCACTGGCAGTGGCACAGGAAGTAGCCACGAAAGCAGGAGACGTCACAGTGCATGCCCAGGCGGTTCACGAGGAGTTACAGGATGCCCAACAAGTATATGAGGACACCGTCAGACTACAAGAGGAGGTGTCCAGGCAGACCAAAACTGCCGTAACCAAGATGGAAAACCTGCATGGACAGGTCACGGGATTGGCCCACAAGGCAGCCGAAGAAAAAAAATACTACCGTGAAAAGGCGGAAGCCATGCAAAAGGAGCTCACCCGCAAGATGGAGGAAGCCCAAAACGAGTGTGCAGCCCACATCAGTGCGGCCCACACCTTTGAGACCAGCTTGAAAATGCATGCGGAACAGGCCCAGACAATTTTTAAAGTGGCGAAAGCAGAAAATGAACGTGATGGTCACCAACGTCAAGAGGAGTTGACACAGGCCACCAAGCTGGTGCAGCAGCATGCATCACAGGTGTGGCAGTGGCTGCAGACAGCTAACAAGGAGGCCGAGGATCACCGCAACAACCTCCAGAAATTACACCGTGAAGTGGAAGAACGAGTAACCACGTATGAAGAGAGGGTGCAGCAAAGGGGAGCGTCAGGGAGTCCGAGCCCGGGCACTGTTGATACTCAGAGCTCCCAGTGTGCCACACAACAGGACCTGGAGACCGTACAGGCCCACTTGGATAACGAAATTCTGCAAGTGAAGCAGGACATGCTGCAATACAGCGTGCGGTGGACGACGCCCAAGGAAAACAGCGTAATCACGACGTTGAGGTGAAAACCGCTGTGATAAGGTGCAGACCACACTGAACCAGAAAATTCAGGACATGGAGAAAGGTGTGGAGATGCACCACAGGAAAATGAACAAGGAATGGCAAGACACCCAAGAAAAACTACGCCATTATGAAAGTGAATTGGTGACGACCAGGGAGAAGAAAATCCAAGAGAGAGAACATACAAAGCACGCTACACCCGATGACGCAGACCGACAAATCCAATCCATCAAGGGGGAGTTCGAACAGACCAATGAAGTTCTGGAGCGATTGAAGGATCAGTTGGAAACCAGTTCGACAGAAAATGCCGGGGAAATTCAGGCGCTCACGGAGGAGATCGAGAGGGTGAAAAACAATCACCGTGAGGCCTTGGAACGTCATAAACGAGGCGTGAAAGACCAGTTGGAGAATTCCACGGGCGTGGCCAGAGAGAAGTACCAACAGGTGCAGGATCATTGCATAACAGAGATACGGAAGGTGATGGACGACACAGCACGATTCAAGGAGGGGGTGGCTGAGATGGTGGCCAGAGGTGCTGACAGTATGCCACCGAAAGTCACAGCCAGCGTCGAGGGAGTCAACAGACGTCCGGCGGAAGACACAGAATCTGTGGCGACGCTGTTCACGGTGGATGCCAGCAGGACGGTGGCCAGTGAAGCAGTACGCCTCCGCATAGGACCACTATGGATGCCATCAGTGAAGTCCGAAGTGCTCAGTTGGTACAACGAAAGCTATGAGGACACAACCACATTCCGGTGGCGACAGATTGAATGGCTCTTCACTGAAGACCATTTCCTGGTGCCAGGCCGAGCCCTTAAGCCGCCACCATCGAGGAAGGGTCGATCAGTACGGCCCACAGGAATATGGGAATGTGCTGCTTTCTTGGAGGTGAGACCGGAACGCCAATACGGGACGGAAACGCATGAGCTGGACCCCAGCAAGCGAGATGAACCCGGGGTATTCGGCAAAGAGGGTCACACATTGATAGATGATGAAACCAAGGACTCCATGCAGCAAGAGGCCAAGGTGCCACATTGGGACTGCACAGTAGAAACAAAGGATAAGTGGTCCAAGCAGTTCTTGAAATGGCGGCATCGCAGGCGTGGACGGTTCAGTCCTGCATATCAGGTTGAACTTTTGATCTCCGTGTTGGATAACAAGGATTTTAGAGAGGCAAAGGAGCAACAACTGGAAGATGAGGGTGTGGAAGATGACTTCGAATTAGCATGGAACATCGTGACTGGAACGGTGCTTCCACATGAATATAAAGGAAAGGCAGAATTCCGAGATCTGCAGATTGACGTGTCCCAGGACATGACTTCAGAACGATGGGTTACCTTCTGGGCGGAGTTTCAGCAAAAGGGCACCAAAGTCAAAGGACGTATGACCCATCAGTTAGCCAAGGAGGCATTGCTGCAACATTTCTATTATTATCTTGCAAAACATCCCCAAGACAAATTGTGGGAAAGAATGGAACGACGACTACATGACGATGAAGCAACGTATGCCCCTTATTCCTATGTTGAGATGTTTGCGTGGATATGCGGGCAGCTGGTCAACAGGGACCAGGCACAAGAGTCACGCCAACAAATTTTGGGAGCAGTGAAGTCTGACCAGACGCAGATTGTTCGGGAGTTGAATCGCGACATCACGAGGCGAAGCTCATCGGAAGACAAGTACAAGAATAGGTCCACAAATCGGGACAATCGAGACTTTCACCGAAATCGGGACAACAGGCACGGCAAGGACGACAAACGGCACTCTAGCGCAGACAAGAGTCGCAAAGAGTTCCGACGGTCGAGTGACAGCCGCTCCAGGGACCAATATCAGGAGGATAGACACGGCAGTTCCCGTGACCGATATCAGAATCGACAAGGAGATCGTGATCCGAGAGAACCGCGGCGACAAGATGACAGACGGTACAGCACTGCATCCGATGGTTCTGCCAAAACGCAAAGTTCATGGTCGTCAGGGAAGACGTCGACAACAGCATCACGAACAACGCGGGGTAACAGCCCACATGGGTCGGAACGATCAATGAAGACGGAAGACCACAAATGTTTTGGATGTGGCAAGTACGGTCATCATCGGAAAGATTGCCCAGGCGATAGAAAGGACAGAGATTCAATAAAGCGAAGTGATTCGAAGAAAAATGAGAGGGACAAAAAGTATCGGAAGGGTTCCGACAGCAAGAGACGACAGACAGGCAGGCTGCGGCAAGTTGAGGCCGAGGCGGAGACCGCAAAGGAGGAAGTTACAGAAGCAACTCCTCCGGCAGTACAGAACCCTTAGGGGCACAGGCGGCCCCGTAAGCGGCGACGCTATCATGACGTCCGTCGCACCAGCGCCCCAGGGTCACAGCCTGTGAGGGCCAGCACCAAAAAGGCGATCTTGCATTTGAATATGAACAAAGTCGTCAACGTGGGAATCTCTGAACGAAAGAAGCTCAAGATTGATCTCAATGAGATACAAGATGAGGTGGTTCGACCCCGGATACGACGAGGAAAATCTGGAAAAGACGCGGACAGGACCGAAATGATTATTCCCGCCCGGGTCCAATTCCAACAGACGGCGCTGAGCCTCAGCGACAAGGATCTGGAAGCTTTAGTCGACACAGGATCCGAAATGGAGGCCTTGGCAGGCTTCGAGCTCTTTGACAAAGGGACACTGAAAGATGCTTCAAAGGCCAGTTGCCCTCATTGGGGCAGGCAAAAGCAGCATCAAAGGCGGCAATTAGGGCGTTACGGTCAATTTGACCCTGCCAGTGTGCAAACCTGACGGCAGTATTGTAAAGTACAAATGCCTCAGGGCTTTTATATATGTTGCAGACATAGGACGAAAGTTAATTCTTGGATTTCCATTTTTTCTTCGTTATAATTTGTGTGTTGTACCGGGCATGCCATCGTTGATGCAAGTGCCACGATTCTTGCATCGCACACCGCACTATCAGAATGGGAAACCTCAATCAGTGCATCATGTTGATTTGGTACAGGTTCAACCACCAGAGCAATCAATCCAGGATTATGATGAAAGAATTCAGGTACAACGCAACACGATTGCTAATGTCCGCATGACGAGGCATATGAGCAAAATCAGGTATGTGCACAGTGAACACAGCCAGAAAAATACAGAAGGGAAGCGGCTGAAGGGCTTCTCCAGCATTCATGAATACTGCTGGCAGATTCCATGCACGAATACTGACTGCCCACGTGTCTTTCACACATACAGTGTGTGGGCAGATCCATTTTTCACAGATATTCCTCATCTGTGTGAGCGCTGTGCACCTCGCATGAGTCTGAACGCTAAGGAGAGGGTGTACAGTAACGAGCCGTCTGTGAACCCCCCCTCTGATGGAGTTCATCACAGCAGATTGCCAATAGCAACATCAGCCAGACCTGTGGTGAGTTGCGGACCAGTTATACACAGAATGGCTTTTGAAAAGCATGTACAGCTGGTTCCTCAGGAGGTACAGGGCAGGCGTAGGAAGGGGGTGCGAAAATTGACGCTCGCACTTCATTCCATTGAGGGTAATGTGCCCAGCCCTCCTTCATCACCCCGCCCCCCCTCTCCCATGGGACATCAGGGCTCGCGAAAGCGGGAATGGCCCGAAACTGATCTCACTCGCCAGGATGCGACGCGGGACACACAGCCTGAATTTTTCGAACACGGATTGTATGTTCAGTTGGTGAGCTCACAAGCCACGCCCCCCACATCTGCGAATTCTGAAGATGCAGGATATGATTTGTATTCTGCAGCAGATGTAACAATTGTGCCTTGGAGCAAAGAGCTGATCCCTACGGATATAGCCATCATGGGACCAAAAGGAACTTACGCCCGCATAGCAGATAGGTCTGGCATGGCTGTAAGGCACAGCTTACATGTGATGGGAGGGGTCGTTGATCGCACATACAGGGGAAATGTGCAGGTCATTCTTTCTAATGCATCGCAAACCCCATACCACGTGAGAGTAGGGGACAAGGTGAGTCAGTTTGTTCTGGAACAACACCTGAAGCCTCCCATCAGCGTCGGTGAGTCACTACCTGCAACAGCCAGAGGTAGTGCAGGATTTGGCAGCACTGGGTACCGTTCCACAGAGTCTATGCAAAACCTGTTAACCCAATTGCGGTTCAAACCGGGATTACATGAGGGACTCTGAACTCCTGTGGGACCCAATCTGGTGTTAACAGACCCCTCCACCCAAGTATTTCACATACTACAGTTTATTCAGCTTTTTTCAGAGTTACATAGAATACCCATACCTATGCCTGATAATCTCCCGTACAAATCTCAGCTCCTTGAAGGAGATACGCACAATGTCCTCCCGCTGTTGCTGGTGTTTGCGGCAGTGGTGGCAGTGACAATGGCCGATGTGGTACGACAACAATCTCTGCCACATTTATTGGGAACCAACACCCACACCTCAAGTCGCTCTTCGGAGGCGCCGATCGTTCCGTCACAGGATATTGGATCGACTCAGGCACATTGCGAGTGGACGCAGCTGCCTGAGGTTCAGAACAGCAGTCAGGACAGATTTTCAACAACTGTGGAACCGCTAGGCTCAGATCAGGGCCCCGTTGAACAGTGGGCACCAGATGAGTTTCAGGGCAACTGGGGATATGCCAGGATGCCCAACACGTCAGCGATTCAATCAGTACCTTGTATGGTTGCAAACATGCAAGAGTTGGATATCTGGTCCGATCCTCCTGGGTTGCAGGAGGCCAGGGAGTCGAGACCCCTGTCTGACAAGGTTTTGAAGGTAAAATCACACCTCATGAGGAGGATTCAGGGCAGCTACCTGGATAACCGGAGCCGCCATACAAAGGCCACAGCGAAACAGAGAAAGTACAGGAGTAAAGACACAGTGTTGACTTCCAGGCAGGAGATTGTTGACAGAATAGCCGCTTGGACGGCCACTATTGACCCAGATTACCAAGACTTTTGCATCCAGCAAGATGTGTTTGGTTCCCAGAAAACCGCACGGTTCACGAAACACTTTGGGGGTGGGGAGAAGTCATTTTACAGCGACTGGGGACAGAAACCAGTGTGGCTTCACCCCTCCCCCTATCAGTGGGAACGTTGTGTCACGAAACTTTTCGTTGACGGAGCCAAAGGTATTGCAGTACTGCCAGTAAGTAAAAAGGACCCATGGTTTCAGGCCATGGGTGAAGTAGTCATTGACTGGGTCGACATACCCATTGGAACCCCCTTGTTTGTATCTGGTAGAGCTAAAGTAGTATGTACTGCAGTGTCTTATCACATTTGTTTGTTTGATGCATATGGGCAAGAGCCATCACACAGTAAAACACACACACAGCCCATAGTAAATAGTGATGATGATCGGACGAAGGACAGTCAGGACACGTTGCCTGTTATGCCTAATGCTGGGGATCTGATGTCGGAAGTATGCTCTACTTCTGATTCTGATTCACAGGATATGGATGAACCTCGAGGTGCAGGCCTCAATCGTCGACATCGGAGGTTGCTACGAATCATGCGCAGGAAGAAAGCAGAACAACAGGTATCGTCTGACAAAGGATCTCCAGGGCCAGGGAACAGTTCAGAGTCAGATTTTGAATCATCATCCAGGCACCAACCACCCACATCCATAGGACAGGGGTGCCGGGAAGTACCCCGGGGGGAAATACATGTGTCACAGGAAGTTGCACAAAAAAGCTGCTGTGAGGGTACCCATGAGTGTGGTGCTCGGTATCATCAGCATTCTCTACAGGAGGACAGACAGGCTTACCAGACAGTCAGTACGCTATTGGACCGATGTCCCGCTTTATCCTTATCCATTTCAGTACAACAGCGTTGCTGCTGCGTCGGACATGATTTTTGCTACAGATGTTTAGCAGTGAATCAGATTACATTATTACAGCGTCAAACTACTGAGCAGGAGGGGTGCCATACTCCTGATGCTCGTATCTGTGTGGTTAACACCCTGCCTCAACAGGAGATTCACCACCTGCAGCAGGCAATCCTGCACTTATCCATTGACAAACACGCTGCCTTTGTTCAGGACAGCCACAGGACTGAAGCAGGTAGCTTAGTGTACAATCGACACGTGAGGTCTGTAATACAGGCTGATGAGACCTGGGCAGGGACAGAGGAATAAAGGGAATGACTGCTGAACCGTTTTGGGAAAACAGTATTTCAAACAAGGCATTCAGGTAGAATTTCACCTGAAGCATAGAAGGTACGGGGTGACCATGCGAAGGTGAAATTGGAGTTGATCCACAATGCAGAGCCTAAGGCTCAAAAGCCTATTAGGGCAGTGGGGTTGAGGGAGACAATGATGGCCGAAAAGTTGAAAGACTTTCAGGCACGTGGTTTCCTGAGGGAGTGTACAGGTAAACCCCAATGGGTTGCCAGGGCTTTTCTTGTCCCTAAACCTGGGAATAACAAGTGGCGATTAGTCATTGACTATCGCTGGCTTAATTCCCAGCTTAAGGGCAAAAGCTTCCCCCTCCCCGTCATCAAAGACCAGCTGGCCAACCAGCATGGCAATTTTTTGTTCACCCTGCTGGACTTGGAAGATGGCTTCCACCAAATGCACCTTGAGGAGGACAGTAAGCATTTGACAGCTTTCTGTACCCCTTTTGGTGTATTTGAGTGGAACGTCCTTCCCATGGGGGTGAAGGTAGGGCCTGCGGCCTACCAGGAAATGGTTCAGCATGTCACCCGCCGATGCCCTGCGGCAAGGCCATATATAGATGATATATTGGCTTCCTCAGGTAGGAAAGGTATTGATGGGGGACAGACTGTTGCAGACAAACAGAGACCAGGCACCCTGGAAAAATATTTTCAGAAACATTTTGATGAGGTCTGGCAGCTATTTGAGGCTTTGGAAGCTGCCGAGTTGACAGTGAAACTGGAGAAGTGTCATTTCTTCAGACGCACTGTCAAATACGTGGGGCACATACTCAAGGATGGGAAGCGCTTCCCTGATCCAGGGAAAGTGCAAGCCATAGAGGAGTGGGACCACAGGACCATTACCACACCTAAAGCTTTAAAAGGCTTCTTAGGGTTAGTGGGATGGTACCAAATTTACATACCGGGGTTCGCCAAGCACGCCCGCCCACTAATGGAAGCTCTCCAAGAAAAATATAAATTCGAGAGTAAACCAGAGGGTGGGACAGTGGAATTGGATGCAACAGGTCTCCCCAAGAAACGAAAAAGGGTGAAGTTGTCTGCAAAGGAATTGCAGATACATTGGACCCTAGAAATGATTGCAGGGTTCAAGGAACTAAAAAAAGGTTTGTGTGACATGGTCATGAGTGAGGATAAAGGGTTGGTGTTGCCACGACCGGATGGTCAGTGGTTGATCCAGTGTGATGCCAGCGACTTCGCTGTTGGAGGGGCGCTGGAGCAAATGCAGCCTGATGGTTCATGGCGCCCAGTGGCCTTTTACAGCCGGAAGTTGCAGGGTGAACGTGCGGTAACCACTAAGGAGGGGTTCACACGCACCAAACACACCAGGCAGTATGGGTGGACCCCCCGCGAGAAAGAAACATACGCAATTGTTTCTTGTTTGCTCAAATTTCAGAGCTGGATAGGGGGCCAGGAAATCACGGTCAAAACGGACCACAGTGCCATTGTAAAATGGTACAAAGAGGACTTGTGCACCATCTCTGGGCCCTTTGGGCGCCGGGGAAGGTGGCATGAGTTCCCTGAGTAGATTCAATCTTTTGATTGAATATACGCCTGGCCCTGAAAACAACGTGGGAGACGCACTCTCACGATGGGCATATCCTGCAGGCACAGCCCAGGATACAAATTTTCATGGGGGTGATGCCGATCTCGCAGGGCGGCAAAAAGAAGAAAGGAAGGAAAGGGAATATATCCGACAGAAATTGCAGGACCAGTACCCTCAGGCCTATACTGCAATTCATGCAGTCAATTGCTGGAATGCTTCTGAGGTGGAATCCAAACTTCGGCTTATCAGAAAGCATATGCAATTTTGGGCCACTGATGACCAGGGAAGGGAGTTTCAGTCGTCAGAGGAGTTATTTTTACACACACTACAGACGGTGCAGGACAGGAGCAATTTCTCTTCCCTCCCTTCCTCCTCTTCAGTACGCGCGGTGACTGCAATGAGCAGAAGACAAGTCACTGAATTGTATGACGGGTTCAATAACATGTCATGGCACATGCCAGGAGTTTACAGGTATGCATATGATGTCCGCGATGTCAAGGAAGTAAAAATACCTCAAGCATGTGCTGTGCTGACAGCTGACTGGACAGAGCATTACAGGGCAGACCCATTTTTTGAGCCGCATTGGGAGACGTTAGAAACAGACGCTGTCCTTGACATCAATGGATGCGAGTATGTATATTATCAAGGAAAGTTCAGGTCAGAAGGTAAAATTTGCGTCCCTGTCAGCCTGATTACCAAGGTGTGCAAGGCTACACATGAGTTTGCACACCCTGGAGTACAAAAGAGTACTGAGATGATGGACAGACGGTACAAGTTCACTGTACCCAAGAGACAGTGGACTGATGTGTTGTCAGCGGTAATTGAAGGGTGCCCAGTGTGCCAGGCGACTAAACACCGACGTGGCACACAGCCCGAGTCCAATCACTCTTACCCGATCGCTGAGTATCCCTTCAGTAGTATTTGTATTGATTTCTGTGCTCTCAGTTCGATGCCATGCACACACAGAGACACAGAGTATGATTATGTATTAGTAGTAGTGTGTAGGCTTACGGGTTATGTCATTGCAACCCCCTGCCAGAAATCCCTCACGGCAGAGGGTTTGGCAGAATTTGTTTTGGAAAAAGTGGTACAGTTTGCGGGGCTGCCACATACGATATTTACTGACCATGATCATTTAGTCAATGCAAAATCTTTTCATACGCTATGCAGCCAAGCGGGGGCGGATGTTAAAAACAGTCCCATATACCGCCCACGATCCAACGGCAGGGCGGAACGGGCAGTGCAAACTGTAATCACGAGTCTGCGAAAATTTTTGATGCAGACAAAGAAAAAGAATTGGGTTCAACTGCTTCCGTTGGCGGTTTGGACCAGCAATGACATTGCTGGTGTTGTATCCGGGTATTCTCCCCATTATCTCATGTTTGGGAGGAATCCCATAGGTTTTGGAGATTTTCCTCCTGTGATCCCTGAACATGGTTCAGAGGATGCAGTACAATTTTTCAGTAAACTGATAGAGGACAGGCGGTATGTGCAGGAAAAGTTGCAGGCCCAGCATGATAAGCTGGCCAAGGCTTCTCATAAAGCACATCCTACTCACGTGTACGAGAAAGGGGAGCGGGTATGGTATAAGGGGCACCGAAAGGACACAAATTCCAAACTGCAGAGGGTTTGGACAGGCCCAGGTGAGATCCTGGCCCGGCAGGGCCGGAATCAATATACAGTGGCCACGGTGAGAGGGGAGGTGGTTCTGGATTCCATGAGGATTAAACCGTACATACCCCCCCATACAGAGCAGGGAGAGGACACACAGACACCTCCGTTACATTATTATACGGATCAGGATTTCCTGATCGAAATGAACACATATGTGTTAGAAAAGGTTTTGGCCCACGAACCCAAAAGGGCAACGTCCAAATAGCCAAAACAGTGGCTGGTAAAATACAAGGGCTACCCTGAGCCTGAGTTGCAGCCAGCCAGCTCATTTTTGCACGACATTAATGATGACTGGCTGGCGTACAAAGCAAACCACGGCATTTCTGTGGACTTACGAGATGTCCGCATGATCCATTCACCTCACCCCCAACCCTTACAGGACCTGCAGCAGTTGGAGGACATTGGGGCCATCACTGGATCTAGCAGGATCCAGATTGCTCGGGAGCAAGAGCGTGAGTGGACCAATTTGATACAGATGGAGCGAGTATCCAGACCAGGGAACTCGGCGGGGCAACAGTCTCTAAATTTTTCGCACAAAGGGACCAGGGTATTGCGGCAACTGCTACACAGTAACAGTCGGGAAAAAAGAGTTGCTGCTCGTCAAGAGTTAAATAAACGCTCTTGAATTCCTCTTCCTTTCTGTTACAGGTCAATGCCAGATCAGAAGTGGAATTATCTCTCCTTCCCTTTTGTTAATGACTGTGAGCACGTATGAAACTGCGACACATTGACTGCTTGGAGCAGGGTAGGATAGTATAGGACGTTCAGCCCCCCCAGCCCTCCAGCAGCTTGTGACAGTCTCTGGTGCAATTGGGACTGCAGTATGAAGCCTTGCTTCAGATGGCCATCGCCGAGGGGTATTCGGAGAACAACCTCCAAGCGCTCCGCGACTACGGATGTCGGCAGTAGCGATCAAAGGGACCACTACCCGGAAGGCCGGAGAAGGCAGGATGTCAGGATGATCCTAACCAATACCCCCCCAGATGTCTTTTTCTCCAGGGAAAACCCCGCCTTGTGGGGCTCATAGCCCAACATCCCTGTATTATGGCAGAAGTGACACCCCCACTATATGGGATCGGTCATCGCATTGACGATGGCAGATTGAGTTGCACACTCCATCCCCCCCCCCTATCTGCGTGTCACGTCAGGTCTGGTATTTCGTCCGCACGTTTATACCAGCTCGTAAGTGGCCACTTAGAAGCTTAGGAAGGGGGTGTAATAAGGTGGGACATAACACCCAGACAGACAGACAGACAGAAGGAAATATCGGTTTAGAATTGATCCAGACAGACAGACAGACAGAATTCTCTGTTCGTGTTGGATCCAGACAGACAGGCAGAGACAGACAACGTTGCAGTCGCGACAGTGACCTGGCATCATGAGAATAAAGAAGAAGAAGACGACAGAATAAAGATGGAAGGTAAAAGTCTTTTGCATGATTTTAAAGTGCGAAAGGACAGCAGACAGTCTCAGGTTTTTCTGTTGGCACAGGAAACAGACGTCATGGTGCGAAGGGTATTAATGGGTTTAATACAAGCATGGAACCATGGATTCCATGTATGTTTGTTCCCTTCTTCGTTGCATGCACATGTACATATATATTATGTGGGCGCGTTGCGTTGGATAGACAAAGTCGCTTCGTAGCCTTGTAGCTTCGTAGCTTGTTTCGCTTTTATTGCTTCTCTTGCTTCACACTTCCTTGTAAGTTGTGAGTGGAGAGCCGTGCCATGAGTGCATCAAGACACTCACAAATATTCGAATCCATAATAAGGTGTGAGTGCATCGAAGCACTCAATGTTCGATTCCCAACAAAGGTGTGAGTGCATCGAAGCACTCAAGGTTCGATTCCAAACAAAGGCGTGAGTGCATCAAGGCACTCAAGGTTCGATTCCAAGCGAGAATGCGAGTGACTTATAGTCCTTAATGTGGTCCGAATCAAGAGTAGTGTGAATGCATGAGAAAAGATGTGGTGAGACAACTTTATCGGCTTGGTGAGAAATTATGGGATGAATAAAGGATTTCAACAACGAATCTTTGTTAATTAACACGACTTAATTTTAATTATTTTGTTGGTTAGTTATGTTGTTCATTGTTGACATACTTATTCCGTTCGTTCTCAGTTTGTTGAACGTCCACGCCCCGTGTGCACTTGTGATGTTTATAAATGTTTGCTTGTGTGATCGCACACGTAGATACTCGCATGGCGTTGTCTACGTGTCGAATTTGGGTTCGCTTTGGAGTCATGATGTCTTGTGATCTAAAGTTAAAGACCCGACAAGATATGGTTCAATCGTACCAAGTGTTAGATGGGAAGTCTTTACACTTTCGTACACGACCATATGAATGCATGTTTCGTCTCTCCCCTGTCCATGCCATATTTTGTATTCGTGTTACACTTTGGGATTTCTGTGTACAGGACTCCTATATTTGGATTTATTCAATTTCAATTGAATTCAACAATGATGAACCAAATAAATCAAGTTCAAATCAAGTACATCTGGGAAAGTGTACATCCGAATTGTATGAGCCCATTCGAGATTGGACAAGCAAATTTCAGTGGACAAGATCAATAATTGTGCATTCGAATTGGATTGTTCGCTGCGTGTTGTTGTTGTTGGTCGATTTAAATTATAAAATCTCGATTTTTATCCAAAGTTCAATTGGGGTCTACAAGTAGATCAAATGGAAGAACCACAACAAAATTTACATGATGGACTAGATTACCCAGGGTCAAGTCTATTACAAGACCCCTGCTGAGAAGAGTCCTGGGGGACGTCGCCTCAACCCCACTGAACCCCTGGTAAGGGCCGAGGTTGGCAGCCGAAACACATGAAGGAGACCGCCCCCTCCAATGGCAAAGGGGCGCCTAATCTTTTCTAATGGCGTCATACGGACGACAAAGGTTGACCTTGCCACGCGCCTGACTGTGATGGGCGAAGTGCTTGCATGCTCCAACTGCAGCGCAAGAAGGACACCAAGGATGTTAAAGAGGTGAAGCACCAAGACCGCTTCTGCTGCACGATAACGTGCGGATATTGCGGCAAGTGTCGGCATTACAAAGATGAATGCCACATAAAGCGCCGCGAATCCGAAGATCATAAGAAAGCGGAAAAAGAGAACCGGCGTCCCGAGGGGAGAGGCGAGAACCCGGGGACATCTGCTGGTAAGGGTAACCTTGGTGGAGAACAAAGGTCCTCAGCCCCTCCCACCGGTGGTAGAGGAGCCCCTAACCATGTCCCAAAGCGCAAGCAGCCCAGGGATTAACGGAATTTACCATCCTCTCCAAGCACTGGCGCCGCCAAGAAGGGCGGGAACGCCAAGAAGTGCAAGCTCAATTGGCATTTTAGGTGCCTGCAGGCTGCAGAAGAAGTTCCCTGAAGAGAGATAGGGGGGCGGCTCCGAGGAAGAGGATTTGGTTTTCTGGATCACCGTTAAAAAGGGTGGTCAGGTGTACAAGGCGGTCTGGGACACGGGGACCATGCTCTCAAATGTTGCCCGCAAATTGCTAAAGCAAGCCAGGATCCAGAAAAACAAAACCGTGGCCATAAGGGTCGGGGATGGTAGAAGGATCCACTCCCTGGGGGGGGATCGATTTGACCGTATGTCTGGGAGATGAGGAGCTGACAAAGCATTGCAAAGTGCTTGACACCGACGCCTTTGACATTGTCACTGGCACAGATTTTCTCCTGCCGCCCCCCAAGGTGAAACTGTTGTTCCCGCAACGTCCCTATGAGGTACGCTGCAACTTTGGCAGTGGCCTTTGCTCTGTCCCTCTGGAGCTGACAGGGGGAAAAGAGTCCGGTTCATGCTACATGAACCGGTAGAAAAGGTTTCTGGTTTGCTCTCACTTGTGTTTGTTCCTTGTATATGCTTTTGAAAACCTTGCTGATTTTGCACAACTCAAAATGAAGTCCACACAGAGGTAATGTAGAGCACGTCCAGGCACCGGATCAATCAAAGCAGGATAAGTCCTTCCACAACCAAGACATGTGTAACAAAAAGGGGCTGCAGATAGACAAATGTAGATCTAAATACATAGCTTCAATGGTTTATAAACAAACTAGATGATTTTATGTGAAAACTGGCATGACTCAGGCCTCCAAGATAGCACCAAGCACTTCATGTGCACTTCTTTGGATGAAATGGAGTTGATTAGGAGTCTGGGGCATAGGAGTGAGGCCAGATACAGGATATGGCTTGGCCAAGTAACTGAATTCAGAAATAGTTACAAATTAGAACCACAATAAGTGGTAGAATCAATTGAGTATAGGGGTCTTGAGGTAGGGGACCACTAGGCTTAACCTCCAAGGCCTTAGGCATGAAGTGCCTACTTTATTTCGGTGTAACCTCCATGAAGGAAGATACCTTCGCTCAGTTAAGTGGTAGGGGTGAACGTCATGGGGGCCTAGGGTTATAACCCTAGCCACGTTCAGAAAGTGTACCACAAACTTCAAAAGAAAGACAAAAATGATTAAGTTAGTCTCAACTCTAGATTATCTTCCTAAGGTCAAAGCCGTTCTACTCAACTCAACCCTATTCAATCTGTCAATTGAACAGAATTGAATAAAATTGAACATTGACAAAATTGAACACAGAGCGCGCCGACATTTTGCGCTCGCGCGCTCAGTCAAAAAGAAGCAAATAGATGTCATGTAGAGCCACAGACAGCTTTAAAGCTCATAAAAGTTGAGGATTTCACAGTGTCTGGTGATAAAATACAATCCTGTTCATGTAGGTTAATTGTGTGTTGCCCAAAATTGCTGTGCGCACTATTGACCGTGGTGCGCGCTACTCATGTTCAATTTTTATGTGTAGATAATAGCCTCTCGCAACATCTATGACCCTCATGGACTGCATGATTTCCTAGTAAATGCAACATGTGCAACTCCCATTTTTGATGATGACGTTGTTGACATGCTTGCAAACTTTGTCATACAAACACCACGATACCGCAACCTTCTAAAGAAGGTGTGTGATACGGCCCATGGTGGTAATATCGTTCAACGTTGTACAGAAGAAGCGTTGACCGACCATGGTACGCTTCTTTGCACACCTATACGTGCGGTAGAGCTCATTGTGGATTTGAGGATGCCGCGTACGAGGTATCTTATCCTACAAGAATTCATAAGTAACTTCGGTCACGAATTTACCCAAAAGCTCCGTGTACAATGGTCTCCACGCTTACCTTCGTTGAAGTCCGTCAACAATAAGTGGAGGGAAATGTGTAGTGACATGCGGCTAGAGCCTCCAAAACCTACTACACAAGACGGAGCTATTGGGATATCATGGAGTATCCTAGAGGTCGTCAAATTTATACAACGACCTAAGGTGTTACATGGTGCATGGGATACTTTCATGCCTTTGACCCTTATTGTCCGTGGGGACGCATTCCCCGTTGCGGGCACTCAATGGTTCCAATTATGCATAACATTTGCTAATTGGGGCCTATTGGCGCGGAACGTGTCACATCAATTCATCATTGGTGTGGCATATTGCGAGGACAAGGATGCTACAATCCTTGCCAACCTTTGGGAAACAAATATCAAGGTATGTGTTATGATGCGTCCTTCGTGGTTATTCACATCCGATTGTTCAATTGACGAATTGAACTTTCAACTCGTTCAATTGAACATTACAACTTACAATACACCTTCTTCTCTTTCTAGTTTCTGCAAGCTCTCATTGACGGTGCAACACTTGAGTGGTTCGGGAAGAAGGAGCATTGCGAAGTCTGGTTCGGGGGTGACGAGCCGTGGTTGTGGCGATGGCTGGGATTATTGGAATATTGGGAGATCGCTAGTATATATACATTTGCCATTTGGCAAAGGGTCGAACATAAGTTCATCACCGATGCCATTTGGCGTACCAATGCCGCGGAAGCCACATACCGAACGGGTGGTGGTCCTTGTATGCAAGGACGTGTTTGTATGAGGCCACCTCTCATTTGTTTCGACCGTTCGTGGTTTGTACAATGTATCCTCCATGGCCTCATGGCCATAGGTCGTTTAATTTGTACATGTACATGTACATAATTTGCCATGAACATGATGAGCACCGCGTTTCGGGCATTTGCGTGTTGACGGGGGAGGAGGGGGATTGCCATGGGGGGGCTCTTTTTGTGGAGAAGGGGGAGATCGTCCACCACGAAGGAAGGGCAATCCCCACAATGAGAAGGAAGCAAAAAAAGAGGGAGAGGAAGAGGAAGAGGAACCAACCAATGATGTGGATGACCCAAACGAGGAAGAGGAACCAACCAATGATGCACATGAGGGAGAGGAATGTAAGTAAGTAGAGAGAGTGGTTGAGGAAGATAGTGTTCATTCCATTGTATTGTGCGTGTTGATCCTCTTGTTGTTCAATGGAATTCGCAACTCCATCAATTGTGAGAAAAATGCATAAAATAGGGTATGCAACGGTCACAAGGGTTTGAAAATCAATGGTAGGTGTTTGACATACATTTTGTGAAATGGTTGTCATGGTTTTGGAGATATGAAACCACATGAGGTGCCACTAAATGGGAATTAGACATGCTGGAAAGTAGTTGTTCAATTGAAATCTATGGTATTCACTTGAGTAGACTTGATTGAGCTGAGTAGAACGGTTTTGACCTTAAAACGATAATCTAGGGAAATCAACAAAAGGTTTTTAAGAGGGGGGCTCAGCGTGGATCAGGTTCCCCAAGAGAAGGACATGGCAGTGTCTTTTTCTACCTCCCCCTTGGAGTACTAGTTGATCCAGCTAGTAGGACCAAGGAAAAAGGCTGAAATGTACCAAGAATTACCTCAGAAAATGCATTAAACCAGACAAAGACACTCTCATCAGTTCATAGAAGCCTATCACACTGTAGGTACCCTTGAAAAAAAGTGTAAGGTACCGTGAATGATGTCCATCTGATGGGGCATTCCTCAAAAATTGCAAGCGTGCGGCGAAAGCGTTTCGTAAAAATTTGGGGCTAGTGGGGTTTGTACCCAGGACTCCCTCCCTAGAGCACACATGCTTGGCCACTAAGGTACAGTCGAACGCTCTAAAGCGGACGGCTATCGCTGTATAAACAGCGTTTTCGTAAACGTCCTGACCAAAGGCCAGGGCGGAGCAATAATCCCAATGGAGGGCACAAAACTCCAGGAGCTGACAAAAATAGAAAATGGAACCAACAGGCAGTGACTCATGTGGTTTAGCGAAAGGGTTATGGATTTAAGAAGTTAAAAAGCTAAACGCTCACGAAAAGATGTCAGAAATCGTCAATCTTAGGCCAAAACCTATAGTCGGTGGCAGGCACAACAGAAGCGGACTCCCAAAAGCAGTTGCGCAAGCGTAAACGGCTCCTGAAAAAGAAGGTATGAGCCGTAGGTTTTAAAGTTTTTAAAAGAAATTTTTGCACAGTTTGACCTAAGAATTTTACAAACTTTAGGAGAAAGTATTGGACAGAAACCCACACCACAGAGCAGGTGGACAACCGACCTCTCAGGTATGTTAGTGTCATGTCGCACGCATGCAATGCGTTCGTGTTGGTGATTTCGCTAAAACGCTAGGGTTGTCACCGTTGCGTTCGTTGGGGGTTTGGGCGTTCACTTCCCTTGCTCTGCACGGGTCAAAACGAAAATGAGAGGTATGTGAAACAAATGCAGCACGCAGCGCGCACGTAGGGTTAGTGTATGCGCTGTGCTCGCGACACATGTGCCTAATCTAGACATTCACACGCTGTGGCGCTTTCCCTGTGTTCCAATCCACTCTTCTCTTCTCTTCAAGGGAAAGTGCTTGCTCGTGTTCGTGCTGCCGTAGCGTTACATTGGGTTGCTTAAAACGCTTAGGCTTGTTTTGCGCTGTGCAGTGCGGCATTCCCTCTACTTTTTCTGCAGGAAACAAGGTAAGAAGGGCATGCATGACACACAATCCATTAATCGATTACGGTTGTTTATAACTCGCCGTAGGGTTGTTTAAACGCTTAGGGTGGTTTTGCGTTCGTGTTCCCTTCGGCATTCACATGGTGCGTGGTGAGTAAGGTAGGTAAGCCCAGGAGGAGCTCACCTCCTGGTTGAGTCACACGCTGATTGGTTGTTAATGGGAAATAGTTGAAGAAAAAGTTTAGTCATTCGTCTCCCTTCCCTTCATACACACGATGCATTAAAGGGATCTAGGCCACACGCAGTGCACACGGTATAACTCTTGCTTAGGCTACCCAGGGCTCCGCCCTACGTTCTATAAGAGAACGGGCGGAGTCCTTAACCTTGCTTGCTTGCGGCCTGGTTAGAGGACAGCGTATTATAGGACAACCTGAGAAGCGTATAATACGTGGAGGCTGGCTTGGTCACTCAGCCGCTAACCAGGTCTCATCTGCCTTTGCTTTACAGGTGGGAGAGGACAGGGTGATTGGTGCAGCTGCAGTTGCCTTCGGCGACTTTCGATTTTTCTGGCCACGCTAAAAAGGGCGCTGACCACACAATCAACAAACTGTACCTCAGCCGTGAGTGGCGAGGACAGTCAGACCTCTTCAACATACACACTGTGCACTCAAACAGAGCACTCCTTCCCTCAAAGCCCTGACAGAGAAACGTGTTGTGACGTCCCTGTTAGGTCACAGGCGCTTAGTAGCGCTGTGTTCTCTTGTAATTTCACAGGGGGGCCAGTAGGGCCCGTGACTCCTTCGTCATGAACACCCAGTAGCGTGTGTAGGGGTTAGGGTCAGCAAGTGCCGTCGGGGCTGAGCGCGGTTGTCCTCACCCTGCCTTCGAAGGCTGGTGCTAGCATTAGTGAGTGTTGTGTAGTGGTGTCTCCTGTCCCGCGTGCTTTTTCTCGTGGGCAGGGGAGTGTGTTAGTTTTTGGCCCTTAGAAAAACAGGCGTTTTGTATGCCCTTAGCACACTTGCCCACCCCTTCCCTCTAGTAGGTAGGGCTTTTGCCGTCTTCCCCAAGGATAGGTGCCAGCACAGAAATTGGGCGCCATAGGAGTGGTAATAGTACCTGATTGGATTCGGGCCGCCTCGCTCTCCTGTTACCATCCTGTCGCCTCCCTGTCGCCTCCCTGTCGCTGTTTTGGCACTGTTAGCCCCCTGTCCCCCCCCTATTGCTTGCCTATCGCTTCCCTGTCGCTCTCCTGTCGCTCCCCTGTCGCTCCCCTGTCGCTTCCCTGTCGCTTTCCTGCCGCCCTCCTGTCGCTATCCGGTCGCTTCCTGTCGCTTCCTGTCGT
Source organism: Eutreptiella sp. 'Long Island Sound 2002' (assembly GCA_964036045.1). Taxonomy (NCBI): domain Eukaryota; phylum Euglenozoa; class Euglenophyceae; order Eutreptiales; family Eutreptiaceae; genus Eutreptiella; species Eutreptiella sp. 'Long Island Sound 2002'. Next base: position 124,466,094 of record OZ038381.1, on the reverse strand, counting down.
TTTCTGTCGCCATGCTACTTTTTGCCTGGCGCCTTCCTGTCGCTGTTTTGGCACTGTTAGCCCCCTGTCCCCCCCCTATTGCTTGCCTATCGCTTCCCTGTCGCTCTCCTGTCGCTCCCCTGTCGCTCCCCTGTCGCTTCCCTGTCGCTTTCCTGCCGCCCTCCTGTCGCTATCCGGTCGCTTCCTGTCGCTTCCTGTCGTTTTCTGTCGCCATGCTACTTTTTGCCTGGCGCCTTCCTGTCGCCCTCCTGTTGCTCTCCTGCCGTTCCTTCCTGTCATTCTCCTGTCGCTATTTCCTGTTGCCTCCCTGTCGCCCCCCTGTCGCTTGCGTGTCCTCTTCCTGCCGCCTCCCTGTCGCCTCCCTGTCGCCTCCCTGTCGCCTGTGCTGTGCTGTGCCGTGCGGTGCGAAATTTTGCTGTGCTGTGCCGCTCGGTGCTGAGCTGTGCTGTGCTGTTCCCTGCAGTGCTGAATGGTGCTGTGCTGTGCCGTGCGGTGCTGAATGGTGCTGTGCTGTGCCGTGCGGTGCTGAATGGTGCTGTGCTGTGCTGTGCGGGAGAGCTCAGAGAGAGACCGGGGAAACAGGGCAGAGACGTTGCCTGTTCCTGGGGTCGTGAACGCGTTGTTGCCGGGCTTGTGCTGATCTCGTGGGCTCGAGTCCGTTGGTCAGTGTGAGAGGCAAAAACAAATGCCAAAACCCACGTGATTGTCACTTGTGCATTCCACGTCTGGTTTCCTTGTGTCTGGGTGCTCGAGCCGCCAAGGTGACACGCAACGCACCATGCTCATGGACCCGCGAAGCCGTCACCAAATTGTAACTTGGACCCAGTCAACCAACACATAAACAACGTCGAAACCCCTTTGCATACCCGTAGGTAGGACAGCGGAGGGGACTTCTCGGCCTCAGAGAAAAGGGAAGAACCATCAGAGTAGAAAGAGTCAGCTGACGGGAGCAAGGCAGCAAAGTCGGGATCCGCCACCAGCGAGCGCAGACTGTCACTCCTGAAGAATCCTCGGACAGGCGATAGACCAGTGCAAGGAAACCTGTGAGGAAAAATAGGTCCTGATCTTTGGGATAGAAATGGGTCGGCTATCACTGCGGCACACTGATCGCGCAGCTAAGTTGTACACACACACACACACGCACACAAGGACCTTTTCTTTCTTGCTCTTATTTGTTTCTGACTGTGTTATTTTTGTCCTCTCTGTCACATTTTCTGTTTATAGTTTATAGTGAGTTCTTGTGAGTTCTTGCTGTCGGGACGAGTTCTTGTTGTCGGGACCTGTCGGACCATTTATGATCGGGACAGTTCCCAGTTGAAACTTATCTTTATCTTTATCTTTTGGCTTTCAGTTTCAGGTGATATCTACCTGCTGAATGTAGTGATTCCATACAAGATTAAAATTCACCAAATGGTAAAAGTTTATCCATGTAACAATGAAATGACATCTTCAGAAGAATCGCAATAAAGCTAAAACATTGGTTCTCATTTTCTTTACATATATCCACCTATATAAAAAACCATGTACTATTTTGTCTCATTTGTTGTCCTCCACAAGCCTGTCGCTCTCCTGTCACATCCCTGTCGCCTTCCTGTCGCCTTCCCGTCGCCTTCCTGTTGCAAAGAAACACCCTGCCGCTCTCCTGTCGCTCTTCTGTCGCTTTCCTGTCGCTCTCCTGTCGCTTTCTCCTGTCGCTTCCCTGTCGCTTCCCTGTCGCCGCTAGCTCCATCACCCTCCTGTCGTCTTCCTTTTGCTTTCCTGTCGCTTATCCTGTCGGTATGTCTTCTTTCCTGTTGCTTCTCTGTCGTCTCCCTGTCGTGACCCTGTTGCCGCCGTGTCGCTTCCCTGTTGCCCTCCTGTCGCACCTCCCCTATTGCCTTCCTGTCGCCTGCCTGTCGCTTCCTGTCCCTTCCCTGCCGCTTTCCTGCCGCTTTCCTGTTGTTTTCCGGTCGCCACCCTGTCGTCTTCCTGTTGCCACCCTGTCGCCTTCCTGTCGCTCCCTGCCGCATTTCGCCGTCGCCTGCACCGTGTGGCCCGAATCTATTGGGACCTTCGGTCTGACGTCAGCGAAGCCCGGTTTCCGGGAGCCACGCCGGGGAGTGAAGTGAGACACATGCAGACATACGTAGCACACTCAGGGGTATGGCATCCCGGTGAGGAAGGGTAGAACCCCATGGGTCTGGACCAGTCAGGGATCCTAACTGTGGGCACACTTGTCCCCAAGGAGGGCGGACATACCTTGCGTCATAACAGCTTGCTTGTCTTTCTCCCCCGGAGGAGAAAGCCACCGCTCTTCGTTGGCTCCCCAGGGTCATTACATCAGGGCAGTTCCCATGCAACACATCGTCAACAAGGCACACACTCGCCCGGTGGTTGCAAACCTGATAAGCGGCCACCTGGCTTACGCTGGTAACCATAAGCATGGGACTGCATCGCACAGCCAGGGCTGGTGCAGCACTCAGAAAGCAGTGGTCTGGGCAAGACAGATGGCCTTTGGCCAGGGGGTGGATGTCACGGGGGGCTACGGGTTTTGTCCTGCGATGCAATGCATGGCAACTGTGACAACTGCTGTCACACACCTACGCAGACATATCTGCACAAGAGTGCTCACCGCCCCTGGGAGGTTAGAAGACAGTTAATAGTAAGGCACAAGGAGATTAGTGTTTCTTCTTCCGCTGGGACAGAGTCTCAGCACGTGTCAGTAGCTGTCCCTCGTTGCTCTCAACGAGGTAGGAGCGATAGATGGGGTTGATACTCCCATCTGGCTGTACAAAGGCGGACATGGGTTTCCAGGTCGCTTCAGATAGCCCATAGCCATCCCACAGGGTAAGGAATTTCCATCCCTGTTTATACTCGTGGCGAGCAATACCTGCAACCACGCAGTAGCCATTGACTGCCCTCTCATCGGCAGTCATCTCTCCGAGCTCGTCTGCCTCCTCAGGGTTGGCAGCGTTCTCTAGGTCGATGCGCTCGACCTCTCTATCAGACAGACGCCACTCGTCCGAGGCCAGTTCATCAGGCGAGTGGTAGTGTCTCAGCTGCTTAGGTGCACACAGCAACTCCCCACCTAGACGGAGGGTCCACCTCACATGGATCCTGGATCCATCTATTCTTATAATACGATAAGACAGAAAGTAAGGGTCCTGGAGACAGTTGCGGCGCCATGTGGGCAGTCGCGAACGGTGTACCAGCACAAGGTCCCCTACCTTGAAGGTGGCAGGACGTCTTGTGCGGTTACGCCTAGTCAACCCACGTTCTCGAAAGTGTTTCAGGTTAGCTCTAGCCAGGTTAGCCAGGTCCTGCGCTTGCTCCAGCCAGTCACGTACGGGGATCTTGTAGTCCTCCGGAAAAGGGGCTTCAAAGAACCACGCAGGATGCCCCCCATGGAACAGTTCGCGGGGGGTATAGCCAGTTGAGGCACTCTCCTGAGAGTTCATGGTTAGGCCAGCCCAGAGTAACAGACGTACCCAATCTTTGGTACGCTCCTGTTTAATCAGCATCCTCAGGTTCTGCTCCAGCACACGGTTCTGTCTCTTGCCCAGAGGGTTAGAAGTGTGAGTGTAGGGCACACCTGTGGTCACATGGACGTTCAGGGCGTCCAATACCCGCTTGTACCATCCGGTATCGCTCCAGATACGTACATTCTCGCCTGAGTGCACCTCCTTAGGTGCCCCATAGTGTTAGAACCATTGTTCAACGAACATTTTCACAGTCTGTTCCCCTGTGATCTTTTTGCTGCAGGGGAATGCACGGGTGAATCGGGTTAGGCCGCAGGTCACAACGAAACAGCTGTCATAGCCACCAAACTTAGGCAGACCGTGGATGAAATCCACGTACAACACAGAATTAGCACAGTAGGGGACGGGCAGACTGGAGACCAGTTCCCGGTCACATGAGTTGCTCTGCTTGCTGGCGGGACAACCACAGGAGTCCACTATGGACTGCATACAAGCACGTAGATCAGCACACGTTAGTGGGGAGTAGAAACACTCCCTGAAGGAGTCAACAGACGTGTTGCACCCTGTCTGCCCTGAGCTGAGATGGGCCCACTGTAGGCAACCGTCAAGTGGTGCCTGAGGCACGACTATACGATCATCATAGTACAGATATTGGTTATCTTTGTACCAACGGTCGCCGTCTATCAGTCGTGCCTCTAGGCCATCACTGAGGGAGTTGAGTACGCATTTGTACTCAGCATGGTAATCTCTCGGACTTCAGCCCTCCAGTACGCCTGCAGTGCGCATGGATAAGTCCAGCTGGACGTCCATGCGCTGAAACGCCTGTGTGGCCAACGCCTCAGAGCACTCACCTAGGAGGGCGTCGAAGTTGTTACGGGATATGTAGTCAGCCATCTCGTTCTTGAAACCCTGGTTATGGTCCACAGTCAGCCTGAACTGACTGAGGTAGGTCCACCATTGTTCAAGTTTCGCTTTTTCAGGAGGAGGACCCTTCTGAAACGTTTTTACTGGCTCTTAGTCAGAAAGCCAGACAATAGGGTTAGTACCAAGTAGACGGGACTGGTAAGAAAGCACGAGCATCCCAGCCACGAGTTCCTGGTCGTAGGTACTGTAGTTGAATCGTCCTTGATTCCACTTCCAGCTCCAGTGACCAAGAGGTACCAGACACCATTCATTGGTAGGGTGGTCATGCCTCAGGGTTCCATCGCGGTTCAGACCTGAAGTTTGAAACTGGCAGTGAGACAACTCAGCGGGGTTAAGCTCCTGCCACTGGTATAGGGTACCACCCCCCCTTACATCACAGGCATCTGTGACGAGTATTATCTCGCCCTTAGGGCGGGGTACCCCCAGGCAGTTGGTAGAGGAAATTTTCTTCTTCAACTCCTGGAAACAGGCCCCTTCCTTTTCTGTCCATCGCCAAGGATTGGTGTTTTTTATAAGGTCAGTCAGGGGGGCTGATGAATACGTAAAATGGTGGATATGGCGCCGGTAAAAATTGCAGGCGCCAATGAAACTCCGCACGTCGTGTGGTCCCTTCTTAGGGTCGTCACTTATCTGGATGTCTTGCAGGGGTTGCATCTTAGATGCGGCTGGTTTCCACCAGCCATACCCAACATCAAAACCTAGATACTCCATCTCCTCAGGCATGAACTCACATTTCTCGAGTTCGATGCGGTGATGGTTTTCCTGACAGACAGTGAACAACTCTTGTAGGAGGAGGATATGATCCTCCTGGGTATTAGTACCCAGGCTCACGTTGTCGATGTGCGCCTCCATCTCAGCCCCGCGGGAAACCAGTTCCTGTACAAGGGGTCTGCGCCTCAGGATATATAGGATTTTGTTCATCAGCTCCTGAAAGAGAGCAGGGGCATTCACGACACCGAAGCGCATGACCTTCCAGCGGAAGACACGGCCCTTGGGGTTTACAAAGGCGAGCAGTTCCTGGGCTGCTCCAGTTAGGTCTACCTGCCAGAAGCCACTGCGCTTGTCCATCTTATTCTTGAATCGACACTTCGCGATTCTCCCCAGGGTGTTCTCCATGTTGGAGATACTCACTGAGTGGTTCTGGGTCTTCTTGTTGACCTCACCGTAGTCAACGACCAAGCGCATGGCAGTGGAGCCAGGTTTAGCCACTAGAAAAGAAGGGCTACAATGGCGGGGGTAGTCCCCCTGTTTAGATTCCTCGACGAGGCCAGCATCTATACATTCCTGGATCTGGCGTTCGATCTCGTCTATCTTGTCTTGTGGGGCGGGGTATGGACGCTGTCTTACCACAGACCCTTCAAACATTGTTTGAGTTTTTGGTCTATCTGGACCAGTGTTTTGCAAGACAGGGGTGGGAGGAACGCTCCAAAAACCTCCCGATATTTCTGGATGAGCTTACGGAGACGGAGGTCTAGGTTCATGCTCTCCAGTTTCTCAACAAAATCCTCCTCAGCATGGAGGTTGCTCTTCCCTTTTTCCTGTTTCTTCATACGCCCCATGGTTTCAGGGGGTAGTTCATCCTCCCAGTCCTGGCGAGCCTGCTGGGCATAGTGAAGGGAGTATACCAGAGGTACCTCAGGATCGAAAGAGTCATCTCTTCATCATCCTCCTCGGACCATACAGACGTTTTCCAGGTCCTCTTGAGGAGGTCCAGGCGGGTCCGTCGCTCGATACCCTCAGCCTTAGCCCAAAGAACCTGTTTTAGGTCCTCTACATTGTACCAGGAGACGGGCATATGGTTCCGTGAGGGTTTAGCGCCAGGTACCTGACCTGTAGGGCCATCTGTGGCCTGCATGGAGAATACAGCGTGGTCATGGCACCCGCCATGAGTGGACTCACCAAGGTCCACCTCATCCATCAGCAGCTGCGCTAGGAAAGCGCTGTGCTTCAGTGTCACCACCTCTGGGTCAACCGGGAGTAAGCACTGGCGATATCGCTTAGGCGGTCGTCAGCATCAGCCAGGGGAGTGGAGACGGCTGGCGTCTCCTGCTCATCGGAGCACTCACCACTCGTAGTAGTGACCGAAGAGTAATCAGATCTTTTCTTGAGAGCCAGGAGGGTAAGGCCTCTGTGTTCCGCCATCAACTCCTTGAGTACCACCTGGTCGAGGTCGCTCACAGGTACGGGGTTTAGAGAGCCATCTACGCTGGACAGGAAACTGCCCCATTCAGGGGCGGGCATGGTCTCTTGAGAGTCCTCAGGGACGTAGATTAGACCATTGGGGATTTCAGTTCTTCCCACTGTCATATGGTCCAACAGTCCTCTCCAACAGGCTTGTTCGCCTGTGGTACGCCAGTCGGGGGTACACAGGACCGCTCTCGCTCCTTCAAGGGCAATTTTTGTAAGCACCTTAGCGAGTTGAGAGAATCGGGGATTAGCATAGCACAACCCCATCGTTTTCCAAAAGAAGCGGTAGGCGTTATGCAGATACCGTGAGCAATAGAGCTGCATCATGTGCTGCTCTTTACTCGGGAACAGTTCCACCTGTACTTCATTCAGGTCTACCTGCAGGGCGGCCAGTCAATTTTCCAAGACGGGCCGCACCAACTGATAGTTTTCAGCTCGATAAGACCGGTTCACGTAGCGCAGACCAGATTCTTTTCGTCCTGACAGCTCCAGAGGGACAGAGAAATGGCCACTGCCAAAGTCGCAGTGAAGGGCATAGGGACGTTGCAAAGACAACAGTTTCACCTGGAGGGTACGGCACAGAAAATCTGTGCCTATGACAATGTCAAAGGCGTCGATGTCCAGCACTTTGCAGTGCTGAGTGACCTGCTCGTCACCCCAACACACGGTCAAATCGACCCCCCCCCAGGGAATGGATGGTCCGACCATCCCCAACCCTTATGGCCACGGTTTGGGCTTTCCAGATCTTGGCCTGTTTCAGCAGTCTGCGGGCTGCGATAGAAAGCGTAGCACCCGTGTCTGACACAGCCTTGTAGATCTGGTCACCAATTTTCACGGTGATCCAGAAAACCAAATCCTCATCCTCCGAGCTGCCCCCCTATCCCTCTTCAGGGAACTTGACCTCAACCCCAGCGGTGAAGCCGGTTCGGACCCCCGTGGCCATCTTTGGGTCACTTGGGGTGTGTATCTATGGGCCGGCAAGCCGCCATTGGTTGATATCATACTCTCCCATTCACCTGAGCTAACCTGATGTGATAGTGTGATAGGCTTGGGCATTCCAGCTGGGAGCGGCCACATTCAATACCGAGGCGCCGCCGGCTGAGATTTATATATCAAAATATCAGGAATCAACAGGGTTTTTTTCTCATAATGTTTCCGTAATTTTTCAGCTATCCGTTCTGATTGTCAATGTATCGGCGACTGTCAGTTGCCTCGCGATTTTGCGGTAACCGATATGTTAACTGTTATTTCCAGCTATTTTAGCGGAAACCCCAATGAAGGGTTAATATTCATCAGTAAAGGGTTCGTTTGCTTCCGCAATTTTCATGTTATACACTCGCAAAATTAAACCAATTTTTTCGGACATTCAGAATCGGATTTTCGATTTCGAGGTCGCTGCACTTGATATGGTGAATTTCGAGTGGTGCTACATCTTTCCCCGATCACGAATCAACCTTCCTTTTGTTGTCTCCTTCATTTTTATTGCAGACATAGGCGAAACAAAATTGATTCGTGAGGCCACTTTGAAAGGTCATATCTCCGGCTCATCGCAAGGAGTTACAATTTTGAGATATGGGCTAGAACCGCATTGGTCTCAACTCAATTTTTGGAGCGTCAAACGCTTTTGATGTGTAGAAATGCCTGGTGTAGCAAAGGATAATGGTCAAGAGGGTAGAAAGTGATATATAACTCTTGGACCATGCAAGTGAATATTTTTATGCGACTTTCGAGTGTACTGCATGAGTGTCGGTGTTGCACAGAAACTTTTCTTGGGTTCCTACGTATTTTTAACGTGAAGTTATGTCCATGGAGGGGCATGGCATACCATGGTGGGAGCCACTTTTTAAGGGTATGTGTTATATGGATGGTATGTGCTGTGCTATGCTCACGCCCATGTTATATATCTCCGGTTGTAGGAAGATATGTGGAGTCATACGTGGCAAGGCATTCGGCCATGTCCCAATGTTGAGCTCCATAGCGCTACACCAAGTCTACCGCACATATAGTGCATGTGGGAAGGCCTACAGAGCGACCCACAAGCGCCACTATCAATTTTCCCATTTTCATGGTGCGTATCGTGAGGAGGTTCGAAGGTGTCCCTATGCGTCCTTGTGGGGACCCAAGTGGGGGGGGTTGTTTGCAAATGGTCCCAAGCAATTGTGTCTTGAACCATATGTTGATACCATGGGCGAGCGAAGTTATATACTATTGTGATTACTTTGAATTTAGCAACATTTGCATGTTTTTGACCACATTTTATGCTCATTTTTGTATTCTTTGTGCTCACCTGGTCGGCTAACAGTAACGTGCCTAGAGATGTGTGAACTATGGTATGTCGCATTAATGTTGGCATATGCTTCGGTGTTGCACCTCACCATATGCCGGATCACGTGGTCACTTTGGTGTGGCACACGAGGCCTCACAAAATCAGGTCTCAAATTCGTGAGTTGTTTTGTGAAGCATGGCATGTATATATCTGGAGGGGTTTGGGAGCCAATGTGAGGATATTCTTGGGCATGGACCTTTGGTCGAAATCACCCTTGTATATTACTTTCCGGTTTGACACATGCATGGAGCACTTGAACATTTGCGGTATGCATGTTTGAGTATATAATTAAATTTTGGGCACTATGGTGTAATTTGCCTAATTTTGATACGGTGTGAAGTCATCCTCATGGGGCAATTCTCCAAGCCCAATCAACTCCAAGTCCAACCAAGTTTATCTCAAGGTAGGGCATGGTCCTGAGTGCCACTCTCGGCCATGACACGCCACCTCCTCTATTGGGCTAGGATTTAGAGGCTTGGGAGTGAACACATTTTTGTGGTTTGTGTAGTGACTTTTGACACATGGCATTTGGCCATCTTATTTGACTTGGTTCAGGGCATCATGTTGGCGAGTCAAGGGAAGGTCCTGAGTCCAGGGAATGAGGGGTCTATGGCCGTATATGTGTATGTTTCCCTCATTCCCAAATGTTGCTTGATTTGTGTTCATATGCCAATTTCAGGGCTTCTTTTTCCATTATTGTATTGGTGCAATTCTATGTGCATGCCCAACGCCCGTGTCTCCGTGTGCACCGTGAGACGACCGGCGTGTTGAGAGGAGTTGTTGAGTGTCAACGCGGGACCTAAAACACCCTTGGAAGCCCTCAGTGTGGATCATTTGGATTGGAGCTATTGTACGTGGGAGCTGGTTATTGCAAGGGATCAGGATTTGTGTGAAGGAGCCATATTTTACTATTTTTTGTGGGAAATTGTGCAGGGTAGGGCAAGATCATGCAGAACCTGGTGAGAAGCAAGACCATAGGAGTGACAGGAAATGGTGGAAGGGGTACAGCAGGGGTCGGTCCTGGTAGGGACCTTCCTTATGGTAGCAGAGGAGTACCTGCCCCCTACCGCCGCACCGGGGACTTGGGCCCTCATGAGCCCTGCCCAAGGATGCCCCTGGTGCAGATTGTCGAGTCCGTGGAGTCGACGCCGGACTTGGAAGCTCAAGAAGAGCAAAGATGCTCAGGACGGAGAGCCCTTGCAGGACATGGGCTAGACATGGAGGACCTGGCCTCCATGTGTGAAAGGCAATGCAGCAAGGCTTGCAATCTCCGCTCCGCTGCGGAGGAGTTGGAGGAGACTGGCAGCACCGGCAGGGCCCGGCGTTACCGGAAGCGCGGGTCCCCAAAACCCGCAGCCGAAGCCAGGGCGATGGAGACGGATCCCAGCCCGGTCAGGCTGTGGTCAGCTGCAGAGTCCGAGGGGCATTCCGATGGCTATCGGACAGCTTTCCCTTCGGACTTGGAGGAGATGGCCATACCGCCCACAAGGGCGCACACGGCCCCCGAACCCAGCCTGGAGCATGACGCCGAGGCGTTGGAGAGGCCTGCCAGAGCCCGAACGGCGCCTGTGGCCCGACACACGGAGCCAACGCGGGATGACATGGGCGACTCACCCATGGCGGAGGAGTCTGAGGCGCCGGGAACCTTGGGATGCGCCGGATCAGGTTGAAATCACGTTGAGTGCCACTGCGAGCACGTATCCTTCCTCATCGGCAAGTATCCAAAGAGGGAGATGGACGGCATTGTGCAGCACCTCGACCGCCTGGACAACCAGAAGGACGGCCTAGAGGAGGACATCGCGGTGATCCTGGAAGACCAGTCGGAAGCGGTGAGAGACATGGCGGAGCTGCGAGCGGAGCAGGACCGGTACCAGGAGAAGCTGGAGATGGCCCTGCAGAAGCAGCAGCGAGTGTTGGACAGCCTTGTCCACCTGATGGAGGACATGTTGGGACGCCTGAAAAGGCTAGAGGAGTTACAACCCCTCGGCTTGGGTCCGGAGCTCCCGGCAAGGCCGGCCACAACAGAGCCGGTGGAGCGGGTTAAGACCCTCAGGAGCGCCATGGATAAACCCATGGGCGGCCCTGCAGAGGCACCATACGCGCCTCCGCGTGTTGACCCGGGTGCGCTGCTGTTTGTTCCCATGTTCAGCAGATCCATAATGATCGGGGAGCATACGGCACCGGCTGGGTCCATGCGGGAAGAGCACGCAACCACGGACCTGAGGAGCCTGATGGTACAGATGTCCCATGCCGCCCAGGATCCACCGACCACTACGACTGCCCATGCCGTTTTTGCGGAAGAGGAGATCCAGAGCAAGACCATGCAGGGGCGAACCATGGGAAGGACAGACAGACATGGTCGAGGCCATCCAGGCGGAAACCTGTGGGTGAAGGACCCCACTACGGGTATATGGACAGCCGGTGGAGCAAGTCCCTCCCGCATGCCAAACCCCATGGGTTCAGGCCCAACTGGACCGCACTCCATGGAGGAGAGGGATGTACGGGGAGTGTACTCACACCCCCCGGCCACAGGTGGTATCCGTCTCGGTGGAGTGGTGGCTGCGGACGTCGGAGATGCCATCAGGATTGACGACCTCAGGGGAATCAAAATCCCCTACTACAATGGCAACCCCTCCAACCTGGATGACTTCATCCTGGATTGGGAGGACTTCGCCGAGGAGGTCGTCGGCGAGATGGAGGGAGCGCCAAGGGATAGGTGGGTACGTCGGACATTCCCACACAGGCTGGCGCAGGACCTGAAGGAGGAGCTCAGGGATCAGATCCGCGGCTGATTGATCCAGACGGAGCAAGCCTGCCTCCAGTGGCTGGAGGACGAGGAGCAAGTGGACGCCCCCAACCAGAAGTTGGAGGATTTGTGGTCCAATCCGCTGCCGCTGGAGCGCGGGGAATTGAGGGTCCGGGAATGGAATCGGTACATCCGCAAGTACCGAAGAAGCCTCAAGCTGGTGGAGGACTGGAATGAGGCCAGCGAGATCCGACACCTGCTGAAGGACGTCCTCCCCGGCCACCGGAAGAGAAGGGTGGATGACGAGGAGAAGAAGAGAGCAAAGAAGCGCGTGGCGGTACGGATCATGGCATCGGAATACACCCACGCCGGAATGATGGAGTTTTTCCCGCAAAACCTCGGCGAGCCGAGCCGAATGTTGGGGTTGAAGAACGCCGTCTACGTGGAGGTATTCGGCGACACCATGGGGCAGAGGCTGATGCGCCTCAACAATGCGGAGTGGAGGCGCAGAGAGCCCCTGAGGATGCAGGTCATCTTCGCCGGCATGAGCCTGGACGAGATCGTGAAGAACATCAGGGTGGAGCTGAAGCTCAACGCCAAGAAAGAAGCCCACATGCAGGATCGACAGGGCCATGCACATCGAGGTCATTGGGAAGATCGCCATCACTGAGAGGTCAAGGGGGACACAGTCAGCAACGCGGAGGAAGGGAGTGGAAGCGGCCAAGGTCTCTGGACCGCGACCATCCGAGAGGATCAAGAGGAAGCCCACTTCTTCGCGTTTGTAGCGCAAATTATGAAGGAGCATGGGCAGGACAGGTCCAGGTGGAACCGCCTGGACCCAAGGACCAAGAACCGCAGAGAACCGCGGAGGATCGGGAACCTGCCGCTCTCGTTCGGTGAGCACAGATCACAGCACGACGGTTGCTGGGTCTGCTACAGCAAGGGGAACAACCATGCACATGACCTCCGGCATTGCAAGGTATATGAGGAAGACAAGAGGACCTACTTCGCCGCCCATCCCGACAAGAAGCCCAAGGGGCAACGAATTGCCCATTGGAAGGCAAAGGGCGGAGACGGTGGAAAAGGCCAAGGAAAGGGCCAAGGGAAAGGCGGAGGAAAAGGCTATGGTGGAGGACCCGGCCCAGACCCACGCGTGAGATTGATCGAGGAGGTTGCTGAGGACATGTTGAGGACGTTGGGGGAACTCAAAGCCCAGCAACGTGGTGGACAAAGTCTGAGCGGATCGCAGCAGGAGGGAGCTGCGGCAGGCCACATCTAGAGGAGCCCCCACGGGAGTGGGACCTCGGAGATCTCTCCTCCGAAAATCAGTGGAATCCTAGAGAAAGCGAAGGCACATCGGGTGCCGAAGAAGGCTCCAGAAGAGCCAAAACCACTGAGTTTCGCCACTCCCAACCCCTGGAGCGCCCTGCCAAGGGAAGTGTACGTGGGCAAGGGACGTGGCAAGAAAGAAGGAGCGACCACGGAGAGCCCAGTGGACGGGCAGGACCAGCCCAGGATCTACACCATCCGTGACCATACCCTGGAAGTCCTGATGCACCGGGATGTGCTAGAGTTGCATGCTGTGAGGGTCGTCCATACACCGCAGGGTGACGAGCGGCAGTTGCACTTGAAGGTGCGTGTACGGTGCGGACAAGAGGAGTTGGTGGTGGACTTTTTGGTGGATACGGGTGCCCAGGTGAGCCTGGTCCGGAGAGGGTTGTTCAAGGAGGAATCCCTGCAGCCCAGCCGTAGACCGGTACTCCTGAAGGTGGCCAATGGAGAGATTCTGGGTGGTGGCACCCATGAGGCCACTATCAGTATGGAATTCTGGGAGCATGAGCGCTTGAACCGCCCCGATTTGGCGAAGACAAGCACTCTATCCGGAAACTTCTATGTGGCCGACATTACAGATTGGGATACGATCATGGGGTATGACTTCATGGTGGGAAACGCCATTGGAGCCCTTCCCCATCGTGCAACGCTGGTCCGGGAGGATAATGAATACCTTACATGGCTGTCCACAGACTGTGCATGCGGATCATCCCAATGGAATGCCGAGGAAGAGGATCGGATCGTCCAAGCGGTGCAAGCTGTGGGTGCCAAGTCCAGAGGAGACCGCGGAGTTCAGCTCACGGAGTATGGAATGGCGCCGCAGGTGTATGCCAGGATGATTCAGACGCTGGGAGCCGAAGCGCCGGAGACGAACGTCTTCGCTTCCCGGGATGCCCCCCTTTTGAGGAAGTGTAGTAGGCATTGGTATCGAGAAGACTCAGCCTGGCACAGGCATTGAGGTTTGAAGGAGTGGAGGCCCATGTATTGGCATGGTTCCCTGGAAAATACCAGACGTACGGTGGAGAAGATCGTCGCGGATAGGGCAAAGGGGATCCTGGTCATAACCGGCATAGGATCCACCCCATGTCCGCTGTAAGGTCTCAAGTCGACGCTGGATTCCATCACCCTGAACGAGATGTCATTCGGGCCAGAGGAGGGGTTGTTCATCGACGCCAAGGGTTTATCAATGCCCTCCCCGGGTCAAGCGTGGGGTACCAAGGCCTTCCTGGTGGATGGGGCGCAAGCCCAGCCCACGGGTGACGAAACATTCATCCATAGGGTTGAGACGATGCCCATGCGGGTCATGTTTGAGCCCAAGGAGGGGACGCATCAGCCAATGAATGGCATTGATGTCCTGTCCCACGCCGAGATCGACCACGTCGTCAACTACATGCGGATGGGAATGCACGACCGTGTGGCAGCCAATAAGGAGCGAGACATGGTCACATCCCTGCATTGGTGGGATGACAAGATGTTGGTCACCGGCAAGTACGAGAAAGATGAGTTCGCGGCGAGGGTCATGGATCACGTCGCGGAGCAATATGATGGTCTGGTTGGGTCGGACCCGCCGACGTGGGATTTTCGATGAATGGGGGCCGATAGCGACAAGAACTCGGCTGATGCCGCAAATTTCTGAAGATTATTGGTGGGAAGCGCGCCCCACGACGATGAAGACGGCATATCGGACGAGGAGAAGTCAGACTCGGACCCGGAAGAGGCCTATACCGCAGTGCGGTCGGTTGTATCGATACCGAAGTAAGCGGCTGAGGAGGCCCAGGAGAACCCGAAGGTCGCCGAGCTGAAGGAGAGGCTGATAAATGCCTATCCGCGGCTATTCAGTGGCGTCGCCAACAAGAACCTCCCAGATCGTGGGGGGTTTGGCACAGCGAGGATCAAGCTGAAGCCAAACCCCAAGATCTATCGTCATCGGGAGTACCAACTTCAGGGCGATCGGTCCGAGGCCATGAAGAAGTTGTTGGCCCAGTTTATTGAGCGGGGCTCGATCGGTCCCTCGGACAGTGAGTGGGCCAGCCCAGCCTTTATCGTGCCCAGGAAAGAGAAGGGCGAGTGGAGGTTGGTGGTTGACTACAGAGGTTTGAACGAGCAAACCGAGCACGACTCGTACTTGCTTCCTCTGATCGACACCATCCTCCAAAAACAACAGAAAAAGCGGATCTTCACGGTGTTAGACCTGAAACACGGCTATCACCAGATGCCGCTACACCCGGACTCGAGGCCCTTCACAGCGATGTCGACGCCGCTGGGGCCCATGCAGTGGAAAGTAATGCCTATGGGCGCCAAGAATGGCAACGCCGCTTTCCAGCGCATGATGGAGGACCTACTCGGTCCAATTGGGAACTGTGCTGACTCCTTTGTGGATGACATCATCATCGGGTCCGGCACGGAGGACATGACTGAGGACGAGCTCATCAAAGCGCATGAGAAGGATCTGCGCCGAGTGCTCAGCGAGCTGGACAAGCACAACATGGTGTGCAAGCCCACCAAAGCCTTGCTCTTCGTGAAGGAAGTGGAGTTTGCGGGTCACGTGGTTGGTCACGGGCAACGCCGTCCCATGCCTGGGAAGCTGGTGTCCCTGCACCACTGGGAGAAGCCCCGGACCATCAGCGAACTCTGATCCTTCTTCGGGTTCTGCAATTACTATTCAGGTTATGTCCGGATGTATGCAGAACTGTCGGGGCCGCTGCACAAGATGCTGCAGGTGGGCAAGTTCGATGGCCGGAAGGGGAGCAAGAAGAAGCTTGCCTGGACCCCTGAGGCCGAAGATGCGTTCAGCCGCCTGAAGGAGCGACTCCTGGGGCAGCTGGGGCTATTGCTGGTGGACGCGGACAAGGGATTCGTGCTACGGACGGACGCCTCGGACTATGCTGTAGGGGCAGTCCTCGAGCAGGTCCGGGATGACGGGTCGCCTGTACCCGTGGCGTTTTGGAGCCGGATCCTGGCCGAGGGCCAACGCCGAACCTGGACTGCGAGGGAGAACGAGACGTACGCCATTGTTTGTGCGCTCTGGAAGTGGTCTGGCCACATCGGATTACAACCGGTGGTGGTTTGTACGGACCATCAGTCCTTACAGAGCTGGCACAAGGAGCAAGTCGACGGCCCCTCGGGACCGGCGGCAAGGAGGGCCCGATGGCATGAGACATTCGCCAACTTCGACCTCAGCGTCGTATATGTCCCGGGGAAGGACAACACTGTAGCAGATTGCCCCAGTCGATGGGCCTCCCTCGCGGACAAGGCATGGATGGACATATCCAGCCATGGGGACGCCGAGGAGACCTAGGAGGCCAGGCGCATCATCGAGATGGAGAAGGACATGGACCAAGAGGGGGTCAAGTGCTTTGTGGTAATGGCAAACCGTACAGACGTGGCCAAGTTCCGGGGCGCCCGAGTCCAAGCTATTCGAGAGGAAACCCTCGAGCAATGGATGGTGGCCCCTGTAGAGCTAGTCAGGTCGGTGCTTACAGAAGACTGGTCGGATGACTATGCGGCATCCGAGCACTGGAGCAGGTACTGGAATGCCGTGAGCGCCCCGTCGGACGACAAATGGCCTGAGGGCTTGACCGAGGATGGGGAAAAATTATTCCTCAAGGACAAGCTATTGGTCCCTGAGGACCGAATGGAAGCGCTCATTGACCACTGGCATAACGCCCAGCTCATGCATCCTGGTCGGGACGAGATGCAGCAGGACCTGGAGTGGCGCTTCAAGTTCCCACCGGGGTACTACGCCATCCTGGACAAGTACTGCAGCGACTGCGCCGTGTGTCGGGCCACGAAGTGCCCCAACCACTCCACGGCTGGCAACCCGGTGTCTACGGCTATACGGGACGCCCCTATGCGCTCTGTGGCCATGGATGTATTCGCCATGCCTGAGGTCACCGTGGAAGGAGAGACCTACGACTGTGTCATTCTGGCGGTGGATAGGCACAGCGGGTATATCGTGGCGGTCCCTGGCAAGAAGTCCAGGAAGAAGGACAAGAAGGACAAGCATGGGATGGGTTTGCAGGCCAAGACCGTCGCCAACGCCATGATCAGGCATTGGCTGACGATTTTTGATGTCCCGGCTGTCATCTGCAGCGATCGGGGCAGTCAATTTGTGGGGAGGTGGGGATTCGGCGCGCCGAAAACCGTGGCGTACAACAGCCGGTCGAATGGCCGGGCTGAGGTTGCCGGGCGGCAGATGTTCGAAAAGTTCCGCCAGCTGCACATTGACGAACCGGGCCGGAATTGGTACAATTCGCTGTGGAGAGTACCCCAAGCGTACCACGACCTTCTGGGGCCCACTGGACTGTCGCCCCATCGTATCCCGTTCCTACGGGATCGAGTGTCACGCACTCTCCCGTGGTTGAACCATGGCAAAGTGGCCCGGGATGCGAGCGCGATGATTGCTGAGGCAGACGACACGGCCGCCAAGGTGTGCAAAGCACTTCAGGACGAGCATGAGAAGAGGGCCGAGTACTTCAAGCAGGGAAAAGTCCAGAAATATGCTCTCAGAGACACCGTATGGGTGGAGCGGCACCACAAGGATGTCCTGTCCAGGCATCGCCACGCGTCTTGGTATGTGCCGGGGGTAATCGTTCGGAAGGTCGGACAGGATGTGTATGCGGTTCGTGTCGGGGATAACAAGATCCTGGACCGCGACCATACCCAGCTTCGTCCCCGAGAACCAGACCCCAGCGGACGTCCCGTCGCCTTCGAGCCCACAGCCGGAGACCTGAACTCTGATGACGAAGGGGAGGACGACGACTTCACCGCCGAGAGGATCCTGACGGACAAGCCAGACCCGGGGACGCCTGGGGGGAGGCTTTGTAAAGTCCGTTGGAAGGGATTTGCTGCATCCCAAGATTCTTGGGAACCTCCGAGCAGTTTCATGCCGAGGTATACCACGGTCTGGATGGAGTATCTAAGGAAAAAGAACATTTCCTTGGATGCTAAGGACGTGTTGGTCCATTTGGTGGCTGCAGCAGCACGGTAATAGATCCCCCTTGGCACTTTTGTTTGTTTTTGTGCTTGGGAGACGGGTGAGGGCGTTCAACCGGGGACTTTTGGGCCTTGATTGGCCATATACCCCCTTCACTCGGTCTCCACATATATATTTCATTGTGGTATACGTATTTAGACCGGTCGACAACGTTTCTCTATCCTTGATCCCCTTGGTCCATGTTGTAGATCAAGAAGAGACCGGATATGGCGGAGGGCACCGATTATGAGTGCCCTCACCCCTCCCTTGGGGGACGGGGGACGCCTACGCCGTTTGTGGGGCCTCCATGTGTCCTTGGGACATGGGGGGGGGGTTGGAGCCCATTGGGGTCCTCCAGTCCTCTCTTCAATGACTTCCGAGCGGATACAACGCCCTGAGAAGGGGGGTGAAGCCGGTTCGGAAGCCAGTTCGGACCCCCGTGGCCATCTTTGGGTCACTTGGGCTGTGTATCTATGGGCCGGCAAGCCGCCATTGGCTGATATCATACTCTCCCATTCACCTGACCTAACCTGATGTGATAGTGTGATAGGCTTGGCCATTCCAGCTATGAGCGGCCACATTCAATACCGAGGCGCCGCCGGCTGAGATTTATATATCAAAATATCAGGAATCAACAGGGTTTTTTTATCATAATGTTTCCGTAATTTTTCAGCTATCCGTTCTGATTGTCAATGTATCGGCCACTGTCAGTTGGCTCGCGATTTTGCGGTAACCGATAGGTTAACTGTTATTTCCAGATATTTTAGCGGTAACCCCGATGTAGGGTTAATTTTCATCAGCAAAGGGTTCGTTGCTTCCGCAATTTTCATGTTATACACTCGCAAAATTAATCCGATTTTTTCAGACATTCAGAATCAGATTTTAGATTTCGAGGTCGCCGCACTTGATAGGGTGAATTTCGAGTGGTCCTTCATTTTTCCCTGATCACGAATCAACCTTCCTTTTGTTGTCTCCTTCATTTCTCTTAGAGATATAGGCGAAACAAAATTGATTCGTGAGGCCACTTTGAAAGGTCATATGTCCGGCCCACTCCGAGGAGTTACAATTTTGAGATATGGGCTAGAATCGCATTGGTCTCAACTTAACTTATGGAGCGTCAAACGCCTTTGATGTGTACACATGCCCGGTGTAGCAAAGGATAATGGTCAAGAGGGTAGAAAGTGATATATAACTCTTTGACCATGCGACCGAATATTTTTATGCGACTTTCGAGTGTACTGCATGAGTGTCGGTGTTGCACAGAAACTTTTCTTGGGTTCCTACGTATTTTTAACGTGAAGTTATGTCCATGGAGGGGCATGGCATACCGTGGTGGGAGCCACTTTTTAAGGGTATGTGTTATATCGATTGTATGTGCTTTGCTATGCTCACGCCCATGTTATATATCTCCGGTTGTAGAAAGATATGTGGAGTCATACCCGGCAAGCGTCTCGCCCATGTCCCAATGTTGAGCTCCATAGCGCTAGACTAAGTCTACCGCACATATGGTGCATGTGGGAAGGCCTACGGAGCGACCCACAAGCGCCACTATCAACTTTCCCATTTGCATGGTGCGTATCGTGAGGAGGTTCGAAGGCGTCCCTATGCGCCCATGTGGGAATCCAAGTGGGGGGATTGTTCGCAAATGGTCCTAAGCAATTGTGTCTTGAACCATACGTTGATACCATGGGCGAGCGAAGTTTTATACCATTGTGATTACTTTGAATTTAGCAACATTTGCATGTTTTTGACCTCATTTTATGCTCATTGTTGTATTTTATGTGCTCAACTGGTCGGCTAACAGTACAGTGCCTAGAGATCCGTGAACTATGGTATGTTGCCTATATGTTGGTAAATGCTTCGGTGTTGCACCTCACCATATGCCGGATCACGTGGTCACTTTGGCGTGGCACACGAGGCCTCACAAAATTAGGTCTCAAATTCGTGAGTTGACTTGTGAAGCATGGTATGTATATATCTGGAGGGGTTTGGGAGCCAATGTGAGGATATTCTTGGGCATGGACCTATGGTCTAAATCACCCTTGTATATTACTTTCCCATTTGACACTTGCATGGAGCACTTGAACATTTGCGGTATGCATCTTTGAGTATATAATGAAATTTTGGCACTACGGTGTAATTTGCCTAATTTTGATATGGTGTGAGGTCATCTTCATGAGGCAATTCTCCAAGCCCAATGAACTCCAAGTCCAACCAAAGTTATGTCAGGGTAGGGCCTGGTCCTGAGTGCCACCCTAGGCCATGACACGCCACCTCCTCAATTGGGCTAGGATTTAGAGGCTTGGGAGTGAACACATTTTTGGAGTTTGTGTGGTGACTTTTGACGCAAGGCATTTAGCCATCTTTTTTCACTTGGTTCAGGGCATCATGTTGGCGAGTCAAGGGAAGGTCCTGAGTCCAGGGAATGAGGGGTCTATGGCTGTAATTGTGTATGTTTCCATCATTCCCTCATGTTGCTTGATTTGTGTTCATATGCCAATTTCAGGGCTTCTTTTTCCATTATTCTATTGGTGCAATTCTATGTGCATGCCCAACGCCCGTGTCTCCGTGTGCACTGTGAGACGACCGGCGTGTTGAAAGGAGTTGTTGATTGTCAACGCAGGACCTAAAACACCCTTGGAAGCTCTCAGTGTGGATCATTTGGATTGGAGCTATTGTACGTGGGAGCTAGTTATTGCAAGGGATCAGGACTTGTGTGAAGGAGCCATATTTTACTATTTTTTGTGGGAATTTGTGCAGGATAGGGCAAGATCATGCAGAACCTGGTGAGAAGCAAGACCATAGGAGTGACAGGAAACGGTGGAAGGGGTACAGCAGGGGTCGGTCCTGGTAGGGACCTTCTTTAGCGGCCTTCAGGCACTTAGGGTGCCAATTTAGGCGGCACTTCTTGGCGTTCTCGCTGCCCTTGTGGGTGCCACCAGCGCTGGGGGTGGAGGGGGCTGGCCGTTTCTCACCCGATTGCTCACCCTTAGGTGTGGGGTTGGGTGCTCCCCCTCCTCCAGTGGGGGGGGGCTGAGGACCTTCGTCCTCCGGGGTCAGAGAGGCTGAGATGAAAGGCTATGGTCGGTCTGCCCTGGCCCCATTGGCCACAGTGCACCACTCACCCCTCTCAGGTGGTACAGGTGACACAGGCCTCCCAGGAAGGGGAACGAAGGCCATCGCCACGGCGAACCTTCAGATCGAACTCCCTGAGTTCCATCGCAAAGACCTGCCTGAATGGGCTGAGGAGTTTTCTGAGTTTTTGCTTCTCACGGGTCAGCAACATGCTGATGTCCGTACTAAATGCGCGCTGATCAAAAAGTCGTGCAAAAAGAAATTCCTTCAGCGGAACGTTCAAACCGCTATCCCGAAGAGCTCCAACCGGGGCGACTTCCTGAAAAGACTGGAGCAAATGTATCCAGTCTATGAAACGGACCTGAGTGTCTGCACGGAGATTGAGGAGCTGCCTCCTCTCCCCGAATTCCCCACTGCGGCGCGCATCTCTGAGTTCGTGGCGCAGTTGGAAGAGCTCATGGGGCGCATGAACCCTCGTCCTATGGGCCGACTGAGCCTCATCTGTGGCTGGTGGGGAAGATTCCTATGAGGACATGGGATGACTGCAGAGAGACGTCCGAGAGAAAAGCTCGGACCCACTCTTATGATGACGTGGTCGATCTGTTGATCGAGTTGGCCATGGAGAGGGAGAAGGACTCCCACATTGACAAGTATCTGCGCAAACATCTGCGAAGGGAGACCCCTGCTGAGAATGCTCCTGGAGGGAGGTCGCCTCAACCCCGCTCTAACCCTGGGAAGGGCCGTGGGGGGCAGGTGAAGCCCACGACTGAGACCCCCTCCTCCAAAGGTAAAGGGACCCCTAATCTTTTCTACTGTCGGCTGGACCCTGTCACGTGCCCGACTGTGATTGCCCAAGTGTGTGCATGCTCCAGCTGAAGCGCACGCAGAAAACTAAAGATGGTCAGGAGGTAAAGCACCAAGACAATTTCTGCTGCACGATAACGTGCTGATTTTGCGGCAAGAGGAGGCATTATGAAGATGAATGCCACATCAAACGCCGCAAATCCGAAAAACTTAAGAAAGCGGAAGAGGAACGGCGTAGGACCGCCGGTAAGGGCGGAGGAGCCGAAGGGGGGGCCCTAAACCTTCGGGTTCTAAGGGTAAGGGTAGGTGTCACCTACACTGCAAACAGGCACAGGGTTGGGGCTATGGATGGCCTTCAGGGGCATGCACCCCCAGGACGCCCTACACATCGTCAAACAGGAGTCACACCGCTACGCATACGGCAATGGACGCGCAGACACGCAGGCCAAACACCAGAACACCAGCCACACCCCAGGGCTCGAACACGTGCGACCGGACACTCGACACCACAGCCACCTGCAGCACCTGCCCCCGATACCCTCGGCCACACAGCCCCCCGAATGGATACACGAGGACACGCCGTACACAGATCGAGACAAGCAGTACCACTACCGCACACCCATCCAGCAACTGGCCACCACACTGGGCCACCCAGCGAACACCGAACTCCTCCGACGCCTCGAAGACTCCGTCCACACCCCCGTCTACTACTCCGCCCTGCGCCGGGATAGCCTCCCAGCACACCTACAAAAACCCCGACTCCAACTCGCCCTCGAACAGGTTCCCCTCCTCACCCGATACCACCGATGGTATGCGCGCCGCTCGATCCACGTCCCCGCAGGATACACCAAATGCATCTGTGGCCACGCGGAAGAAGAAACCTTGGACCACTTCAAGGTGTGCCCCCTGTACAGCAGACTGGACACCCTCACAGACTGGAACCCAACCGACACCATCGCACAGCACGCCGGATGGCTGACGCAGTCCCTGGCGACCCAGCAACTCACCACCGTCCTCAAGCAGACGGAGGTACTCGAGGCGGTCCGCAGGGGACTCGTCCCCACTGCCGTCTACACCTTGCTACGCACCCACGCGGAGGACCCCCAGGCCACGGCGGCGCACGTGCAACGGATGGCCGTTGCCAAGACAGCGGAACAGCTCACATACCGCACCCACAAATACCTGCAGCATACAGCAACCCTGCCCCAAACAGACCAAGCCCACCGCCTCAAACTCCTGTTCTACCAACCATGAGAACTTACCCCGTGACATACCAACACGGAACCCCCACCACACCTAGACACCATCCACCGAGCACAACACTGGCACGGCACACACGGGCACCACAGGCACCGCACACCTGCCCACCAGCATGCGCGCGCCGCCAGCCCCCGTCCCCCCACGCCACTGTCCGTCCACAGGTACCACCAACCGCCAGCCACCGCATGTCCCCTCTGAGTACGCCAGCTACCACAGACGGCCCTGCCCTGCAACCAGGACCACTGGGTCTGCCTGGGAGCCGCGCACCGCCTCACCCACTGCCCCCAATGCGGGGACCTCAACCCCCACCACCGTGAGCGGCCCGCGGCCCCAGCCACACACCCCCCCGCCAGCCACCCCAGCCTCTTCGGGCCACCCACCGACACCCTCCGGGACCACCTGGGAGGGTACTACGTGGCAGACGCGGTGGACCACGCATGGACCATAGCCGTGGCCACGGGCAGCACACCCCTGCCCCCCCACAGCCCACCCTTACGCCACAGCGGGGGCGGCTTGAACGTGGCGGCCAGCCGCATCCTCCTCGCCCTATACCTCCGCCACCGTGACCTACACCTCCCAGACCCACAACTCCCGGCCCCCCAAGCAGCAGCCGTGACGCCAGAAGCGTGGGCGGACACGGCACCAGAGGAGGTAGCAGCGTACCTCCGAATCACTTGCCGCCGGTTCAACACCGCCCTCGGCCGAAGGAAAGGAACACCTTACCCACTCAGCGCACTCCTCTACCCGGCACACCACCCCCACCCCGCGCAACTGAAGCCCCCGGAGGGCTAGGCGTCCTTTCAGGACGCCCACCTGGCCGCCCTTGACGAGGCCACCGCCACACGGATGGGCCTCACGGAGCAGCGCACCTACGTCAGAGGCCTCGAGACGCGCCTCCGGGAGGCACACTGCTGGCACGCCCGCTCCCCGTCGCCCCCACGGGGACAGGGGGGTTCACCCGCTCCCGACACCCACCAGGCCAGGAAGACCAAGACATCTCAGAAGGCCCGCCAGCGCGCCCGCCAGCAGGGCGCGACGCCCCGACCAGGGCCTGGGTCCAGCCACACCGCACCACCCCAAGCCCAGACGCAGCCCCCACAAGGCATGCGGGCGAAGGGGGCAGTGATGGGCTCCCACACCCACACGCCCGCGCACACAGCGTGTGGGTTACGGCCCCCAACAGCCCGCCCAGTGGGTGGGCAGTCGGGGGAGGGGGAGTGCCCGACCTCAGACGCCCCTCACAACGGTGGAAGGCACCCCGCCCGGGGACGCCCTTCCGCCACCCCCACAGCGAGCAATGCCGGCCCACAAGGGCGCACGCTGTGAAACCGGTGCTGGGTCCCCACGCCCGCACCGACCGCACCCGGAACACACGGGTCGCGGAACCCCGGCCGCCCACCCCAGAGGACGGGCGGCCGGAGGAGGGACAGCGCCTGACACCAGAGGCCCCTCACAACAGCAGCAGGCCGACCCCCCCGGAGACGGCCTCCCGCCACCCCCGCAGCACGCAGCCCCCACAGGGCATACAGGCCAGGGGGACAGCGTTAGGCCCCCACACCCACACGCCCGCGCTCACAGCACGTGGGTAGTGGACCCCAACAGCCCGCCCAGTGGGCGGGCAGTCGGAGGAGGGGGAACCCCTGACATCAGATGCCCCTGGCAACAGTGGAAGGCACCCCCCCCGGGACGCCCTTCTGCCACCCCAACGGCGAGCGACGCCGGCCCGCAGGGGCGCACGCTGTGGGGCCGGTGCTGGGTCTCCACGCCCGCACCGACCGCACCTGGGACACACGCGTCGCGGAACCCCAGCTACCCGGCCCAGAGGGCGGGCGGCTGGGGGAGGGACAGCGTCTGACACCAGACGCCCCTCGCAACGGTGGCAGGTTACTCCCCCCGGGGGCGGCCCCCCACCATCTCCGCGGCACGCAGCTCCCACAGGGCATGCAGGCCGAGGGGACAGGGCCGGGCCCCCACACTCGCACGCCCGCGCCCACAGCACCTGGGTTGCGAACCTTGACGGCCCGCCCAGAGGGCGGGCGACCGGGGGAGGGACAGCGCCTGACACCAGATGCTCCTCGCAACGGTGGCGGGCCACCCCACTGGGGACGGCCCCCACCAACCCCGCGGAGCGCGGCCCGCACAGGGCATGCAAGCCGAGGGGACAGCGCCGGGCCCACACGCCCGCACACCTGCGCCCACAGCAAGAGTGGATGACGGACCCTGACAGCCCGCCCAGAGGGCAGACAGTCGGGGGAGGGGGAGCGCCTGACCGCAGACGCCCCTCACAACGGACGCGCGGGCCGCGAAACCCCGGCTGCCTGCCCCTGGGGAACACAGGGAATACGGGGCACGGGGACAGCGCTGGACCCCGTACCCGCAGACCCGTGCCCACAGCACGTGGGCAGCGGGCGCCGACAGCCCTCAGGAGGAAGGCAGCCGGAGGGGGGGAAAGGCCCGGCATCAGACGCCCCTCGCAACAGGACCGCCACGGACCGCGGGGGGGGAGCACCTAGTGCCCACTCGCACACACGAATGCCGGCTAGCGGAACCGGCATATGAGCTCCCCGACCCACGCCCCGCCGCGCCCACAGCACATGCACGAGCCACGGGAAATCCGCACCCCATCCCCTGCTCTTAGGCACAGCGACACAACAATGGCGGAACCCGCGGCCCCACGCAAAACACGCCCCCGATCTCTGACGCTGGACGCAGCACACGAGGTCATCAGGGCGCTGGGACTCAGACGCGGCGAAGGAGACCCCCCACAAGAGGAAGCGGGCAAGGACTCCGACCTGGAGGCAATACCGGAGCCCTCCACAGGAAGCAAGCCCGCGGAACCTGCACCGCCGGCGGGCAGCGTGCCCACCCTCTGCCCCGCGCCGAAACGGGGCCACTGCACCGGCGAAGGCCGGTGCCCCAAACAGCATCCCCAGCCCGGCCCCGACGACAGAGCGCTGCCCGAGGTGGGACGCGCGGCCGCACGCGCCGCCCTACGCTACGGGGTGGCGCACGGCTGGATCCTGGATCAGACCGCACGCGGCAGCGTGAACATCCAGGAGGCCGTCGCCGAGTAACCCACACAGGACAGGCGGCAGTGGCCTTGCAGACCCAGGGCCACCACGGCGGACCCGCAGAGGGGATCATTGTGGAGCCCTCTGGAATGGTGCTGGTCCTGGGAGCGGACATGGTCCCAGGGGTGCTCCACGCATCCTGCATGCGGCGGGCGCGCCCACAGTGGACCATCCAGATGTACACCCCCCGACAGGCGTGGCCCTTCTCCACGTGGGCGGTGCTCGCCGTCATGTGGCACCTGGCACCGGAGGACCCCCCCACAGGGACCGCGGAGGAAATCGCCCGGGACCTCCACACCTGGCCGGCCGGCCAGGATTACCCCTGGCACAGGCCCCGGGGCGGCCTCCCAGTGGCACCCGCTGCAGAGGGGCTCAGCCTCGCGGCAACCCTCCAACAGCACCCCGAGAAGAGGGCACGCCACTTCCTGCAGACGGGCACGGTCCAGGCCGCCCCACCAGACTCCTAGTGGCGATGGGACGCAGGGGAGGCGCAACCGCTGCCGGGCCCCTGGGTCCTCCCGTTGTGGTATTTGCCCATGGGCACCCTGGCCCACGCCACTCAAGCCGTCAAGGGGGCTTTCCCGCAGCCGTTCCTCCCCGGCGTGGCCCTGCTCCGCAGCCTGCAGGCGGGGGCGGCCTGGGTACGGTGGAGGGAAGAGGGCGGGCGCTCGAGCCCATATTTTGTTTTGGTCCAGGGCCAGGCGCTACTCCACGCCGAGGGCATGGGGACCGTGGAATGGGGGGCGATCGTGCCCGGCACAGGGTGCAGGTGGATCACTGCGGCCGCCCCACAGCCCGTGCGATCGCCGCCGGTGTGCCACTGCCTCCTACGAGTGGTCCCCTCCTTGGTCCCCGAACACGCCCTTACAAGGGACGTATGGAGGGCCATACTGAGCCACACCAGGGAGTGGCTAACGAACCCGGGTGCACGGTACCCGCCGGGGCCGGTGCTCGAACAGCTCACGGCCCCCACACCCGGGGTCCGCCACGCCCTGCACAGGGTGTCGGCTCTCACGGAGCAGCTCAACGACGAGGTGCCAGACCTGGCGCTGGAGCCGCTGCGGGTGCTTTACCCGCAGACCCAGGTAGGTAGGTAGGTAGGTGCAGTCGGTCGTGGAGAGGCGCCCCATGGTTCCCCCTGGCGTCGCCCCTGTGACGAACAGGAAGAGGCCCCGCGCGTGAAGAGGGGAGGCGGCTTACATCCGGCTAGACCTGACTGTTGGCCCCCAACAAAGCGGCCCCGCAACACCGAGACGGCTGATCGCCGCCAGCCTGACGTGCTTGTCTCGCCGGGAGGGTGTGCCCCCGTGCTTGCGCACGTCCCGTCCTTTGGGTGGAACCCTAGATGTTCACCAGACTTCCTGGCGTATCCCGTTCCCAAGGCATGCATGCACGTTCTTGGTACTAGGGTTCCGAGGCGCTTGGGTGTCGCACGCTCCGCCTCGAGTCCCAAAGAAGCGCAGGCCTTAGGATGCAGCCTTACCCCCGGTCTCTGGATCTCGTTTGGCCGGGTCACCTGCATGGCACGGGCTGCCCCAGTGCCCGGGCTGTGGGTACTGGGTTTCCCACTGTTGTGCGGCGTTTGTGTTTGGGTCTGGTTTGCGGTTGGGTGTGGGTTTTGTTAACCCAACCAGTCGTGGCTGGGGTCTTGGGTGGGTGTGTTTGGGCACGGTTTGTGGTGTTGTCCCTCTTGTGTTGGCCGTTTGTGGTGTTCGTGGTTGCGCTTCGTTTTCGGCCTGCTTATGGGACGTGTGTGGTTTCGTGCGCGGCCCGCTTGCCCCCTGCCGTTTCTGGTTCTGGGGTGCGATCTTGGCGTGCGTGCTGGGCCCGGGTCTTGGCTGTGCCCCGCCCTCCGTGGCTGGGTTGTCGGGGTGTGTTTTGTGCGCTTTTTTTTTTTTTTTGCTTTGTTGTGTTGGTTGCTGGGTGTCCCTGTCCCGGGCCTTGTGGTCCCTGTCCCCCCATCCCCTTTCTTTCGGGCTGGGCTGCTGGCTCTTTTTTTTTTTTTTTTTGGTGTGTGTCTTATTGTTACGGTGTCCCTTTTCCCGGTGGGCCGCTGTTCCTGGCTTGGTGTTGCCCGTTTTGGCTTGGTGGTCCCCCTGTCCCTCTTTGGGGGTCCTGTCTTCGGTGCCTTCTGGGTGGGGGGTTTGACCGCCTCTGGTTGTGTTGGCGGGCGGTTTGGTGGCTGTGGGCTGTTTCCGCGCCCCCCCCCCCTCCCCCCTCGGTTGTTTTTTTTTGGGGGGGGGTGGCCTGCCTGTTCCTCCCTCTGCCTTCCCTGGGCTGGCGCACGCACTGGCCCGCATTCAGTGTTGTCTTCCGGGCTGCTGTTGGCGGTTGCGTTCTGTTTGGCCGTGTTCCGGCCCCATGGGTCGGGTGGGCTATGTACACGTTGGGCTCAGCGCCCCTTCTTGCCGGGTTAGGTCCTGGCTCTGCCGGCTGGGCGGCTGCGCCAGGCGGCTGCGTGTGGCTCTGGGTTAGGGGGCTGGGGTTGTTCGTGTCCTTTCCCCTCTGCGGTGCCGGTTTTAACCTTCTGGGTGGTTCGCCACCGTTGTTGCCGGGCGCGCTGTGGCCCCGTGTGTGGCCTGCGGTGCCGGTGTGTGGCGTGCTGGTGCGGCGCCTTCCGGGCTGTGCGGTGGCTTGCTTCGGTTAGTCCTTCAGGTTAGGGTCAGTCGTGCCGTGTTGTGCCGCTCTGTGCCGCGTTGCGTCGCGTCCTGCTGTGGCCCGTTGCACTGTGGCGCGCTGTGGTGCGGTGTGCCGTGGTCTCGCGTTGTGCCGCGGTGCGTCAGTGAAGGTCTGCCTGGCCTGTGTCGTGGTGCGAAGTGCGGGCCGGAGTGTGGCTGGCTGGTGGCTGGGGGGTGCGGTTAGGTGTGGGTGTCTCCCTGGGTCTGTGCTGTGGGGGTCTGGGCGTGCCGCTCGGGCTGGTGGCCGGGTAGGCGTCCGTGGGTTTGCCCTTCCTGGGGGCCTGTGCCTTGGTCCCCTGTCCTCTGGGGGTTTCGGTTCCTAGCCCTGGTCGCTGTGGCCGTGCCTTCGTCCTTCTCCGGTGCCTGTGAGGTGGCCTTTGTGGCGGCCGGGGTCGTTGCCTGGCGGTGAGGGCGTGGTGGTGCGCCGTGCGGCGGCGTCCCCTGCGGCTTCCTCTGTGGGTGTGGCCCGTTCTCCCCGTGTAGGTGTGCCCTCCTTTCTTCGTGTGGTTTCCGGTGGCTGGTGGGTGTGTGCTGGTGTGATCCGTACGGCGTCTGATGCTTGCTTCGGCGGTGCGTGTTGGGGGCTGCGCCCCTGGGAGTCGTGAAGCGTTCGGTGGGGGTGGGGCGGCGCTGGCCCCCCCGTCCTGGTATGCCCTTCCTGGGTGTGGGTCGTGGTGTTTGCCGTGGTGCCCTTTTCCTCCGCGCCTTGGTCCCCGCTCCTGCCCCTTCCTGGTTCTTGGGTGGTTTCCTGCCCCCATGTGGTGTCGTTTCCGGCGCCCTGTCCCTATTGGTGCCTGCCTTCACTTGGGGCCCCTCTGTGCCCTCTTGCCTGAGTGCCCCTTGGTGTCCCTTGCCCTCCCCTTGCCCTTGTCCTTCCCCTTCCTGGTGTGGTGGTGGCGGGAGGGGCGGGGTGGGGAGGGGGCGCCGAAGGCCCAGGCCTGGGGGTGGGTGGCCTGGAGCCATTGGCGGAGAGCTTGCGGGTTGTAGGGGGGGCGGAGGCCCAGGACCGCATCGCGGAGGAGGGCCTCCCATGCCGCTTGTGGCATGATGGCCTCCGGGGCGGCCTCGTTTGGGTCGGCGGGGCTGCGGGTGCGCACCTCCTCGAAGGTATGCACCATGTGCACCCCATCGTGCCTTCCTGCACCCCCGGCCCACTTCACCGGGCGGCGGAGCTCCTGCAAAGCGGGGGCAGAACACCAGGCAAGGTGGGCGGGGGCCTGGGCGGGGGAGGGGTCCGTGCCCGGGGTCCTGGAGCGGCGGGGGGAGGACATGGACCTCTGGTGGTGGTGGGGGTGGCGGTGCCTGGGGGAGCGGGAGCGGCGGTGGCGGGGGCTGGGGGTGGAGGACGGGTACGGGCGGAGGGGGGAACGGGAGGGGGAGGTTGAAACACTAACGTACTTGGTACCCATGATATCCCACGAGCAGCAAAACATGTACGCGTGTCTAAACAAACCCTGAAATGACAGTAATCAATAATGATAAACACATACAAACATACAACAGCAATCAATCACAGCAAAAATCGAAGACATGATAAATGCAAATAATCGCAAATCCTACAGGCGCAATGCATCTGCGACTATCTGCGCTTACCTGTGCCTGTGACCTCCTGCACCCCCCTCCTAGGCCATCTGAGGCCGGAAAATTCGACCTGGAGGCACAGGCCAACAACTATTGTACAGTGGGGTGTTCCCCTGGACCACTCTTTTAGGGCCATGGTCCACCTACCTTTTTTCGGGTTTTACATACAATCTGAGTGGGGTACTAGCACCCAAGATAACGCAAAAAATGGGCTCATTCAAACAATCAAAGGCTGAGACCAATACAGCACTATTCAGCATATACTTGCACACAACCAGAAAAATAGGCACCACATCAGTGCACTGGTAATCTGCCACCATGTGCTGGTGCAACCACACATGCTTAAAGGTAAACAACTTCAGCATCAAAAACTTATGGCAAATCAGATTCAAGAAAAACTGTACTGCAGTGCACTGGCAACCTGCTACCAGGTGCAAGCACAGTCTGGCTTAAGCTATAACTCATACACAGCACCACACCTGTGGCCTACTCACTGTGCTGCCTAGCCAACTGATGCAAAATAATACATACGGGCACGGTACTGAGGTGTCGTGTTTCCCCGTTTGCCCCCAACCAAGGCACTGTTCACCCCACCACCTAGTGGGTCGTGCTGGGGCCATTGTACATTTAATAGTTTCATCCTGAACAAAAATCGCAAAAGGTGAAAAAGCCAAATCGCTAACTCATCAAACATATGCTTTTCCTGATATATGAACAACTAGCCCCTGAATCCGGCTGATTCAAATCCCTGCCATGAAAATTACATGTGTGAAACCACTTTTTTCCGATATAAAAAACCTTGCCTTCAAATTTGGAAAAGACTACAGTGTTCTCCAATGTTTGTTTCTCTGCTTGAGTTGAAACTTCCTGCTGTTTCGCATCCAAAAATGTTCGAAACATCAAAAACAGCAGGCATCCATACACACACAGGGCATCCAAAACAATGAAACTTCACTGTGTATGTTCCCAAACAAGTCCACGTATTGAAGAAGCACCACACAAAGAGTGGCACTGCAGCCAAATCAAATAGAGCAAAGAGCACAGGCTCCGAGTGTCAGAGCCACGTGGCTGAGCACAGCCAACAAGAGGACAGAGACCAAAAACTGACAGCGCATATGCCTCAGGCCCAGGACTTACCATGCAGTAAATTGCAGCAGAAAAGGGGACAGATTGACCAAAACAAAGCAGGGGTGTAACTGCTGGCACCACTAACAAAGCAAAAAGACACTCAACTGGGGCCACTGGCGCTCCAGTACCTGACCC
Source organism: Eutreptiella sp. 'Long Island Sound 2002' (assembly GCA_964036045.1). Classification (NCBI taxonomy): domain Eukaryota; phylum Euglenozoa; class Euglenophyceae; order Eutreptiales; family Eutreptiaceae; genus Eutreptiella; species Eutreptiella sp. 'Long Island Sound 2002'. Next base: position 124,434,414 of record OZ038381.1, on the reverse strand, counting down.
AACGTTTACATTCATCGGATGCAAATCAGATTCATAGGTAACCAAAATCCTAAGTTCAAACAGGACAGGGAGTAAAACAAAACACTTAGTGAGTTCCTTCGGCAGAAGCCATTCGCCCGCCCAATCGCCTGCGGCGCTTCGGCGCACTCCTGTGCTGTATGGCGACGCGCTCCTTCTTTACTGTTGGGCAACGCGCCACTGTTGCCCCTCGGCAGCGCGCTCTCAATGCAGTGCTCCACGCTGCTCATCTTTTAAATGAGGCACAAGTAGGTGCAAGTGGACGAAGTCGTCACGAAGCCTTTTTTGCCTGCAGGCGCTGCCGCGCCTTCCGCTGCGCTCTTGTGAATTTAGAAGCACGGCGCTCGTGATTGGGCACCAAGTCACTGTGAATGGACCCGGCGACACTCCATGCTGCCACGTACACTGACGCCGAAAGACAAGCAGCTGCAGATGCTGCCACAGTTGACGAGCACCAAGCACCACCTCCAAAAACTTCACCGTAGTCTCCTCCTTCAGAACACAGCCGCGCTACCTTGCCAGTAACTGCTTGAGACGCAGTCATACCACAGACCTGAGGGCGGTCCAAAACTTTCACTTCGCCCAACCTCGAGTTTATCACACTCAACACACAGGCAGCTTGGTTATTCTCATCTTGTACCAGTACAGTGCGGCGAACACAGCCATGCTCGACAGACGCATTCCGGTCCCAGAAACACTCTTGTAAAGCAAAACGCAAACACCTTATGCGCGCAATTTCATCATCAGGTTTGGCTGGTGGATCCTCAGCCTCCACTCCTTGAAACAAGCGCGGAAAGCGTCCTTCAATGTCGCGCTCAGCCGCCACGTGTCGCTTCAGCGCTTCGAGACTCCTTCCAGCTTGCTGCTTGTTGCGAGGCCAATCGCCGGCAGTCCGGAAGTACTCCTCTCGCACAAGCCTTAAGGCACTGCTGCGGTCAAACTCATTCAGGTCATAGTACAAGCGATCGACGCCACACACACTTCTCCATCTTCTCATGACAGCAGAACAAGCCAGAAGACATAATCAGCAAATGGTCAGAGCAAATGATCACAGGAACGTAATGAAGACGATGCTACCATGAAACACTAACGTACTTGGTACCCATGATATCCCACGAGCAGCAAAACATGTACGCGTGTCTAAAAAAACCCTGAAATGACAGTAATCAATAATGATAAACACATACAAACATACAACAGCAATCAATCACAGCAAATATCGAAGACATGATAAATGCAAATAATCGTGAATCCTACAGGCGCAATGCATCTGCGACTATCTGCGCTGACCTGTGCCTGTGACCTCCTGCAGAGGTGGACATGGGGCGGCGGTGGCGCGCTTGGTGGCGTCCGGGGGAGCGGGGGTGGTGGTGGCGGGGGCTTGGGGTGGTGGATGGGTATGGGCGGCGGGGGGAACGGGGAGCCCGGCGGGGCCTGTGGGGGGAGGGGGAGGTGGACGTGGGGCGGCGGTGGCGTGCCTGGCGGCGTCGGGGGGAGCAGGAGCGGTGGTGGCGGGGGCTCAGGGTGGGGGTCTTGTATGGCCGGAGGAGGGAGGTGGAGGTGGACATGGGGCGGCGGTGGCGCTCGTGGTGGCGCCCGGGGGAGCGGGAGCGGCGGGAGCGGGGTCCGGGGGGTCGTGGTGGCACCTGGGGGAGCGGGAACGGCGCGAGTGGGTGGTTGAGGCGCGGTGGCGGTGTGGGGAGTGTGGGCGCCGGGGGCGAGTGTGCCGTGCGGGGGGGGAGCGGGAGCGCCGCCGTTTGCGAGACCGGGCCTCATCGCTCGAGTCTCGCCAGTCAGGACGCGTGGGGGGGCTTCGCGTGGTGCCATCTGGTACTGGGGGGGGGGCCGAGGTCCCCCGTCGCCCATGGATCCGCCACGTTGGGATGTGGTGGCGGCAGCAACTGGTGGTATGGGTCGAGTGACTGTCCTTGGCGGGGTTGGGCCCGGGGGGCCCCTTCGGCGTGGACGTGCTGGCCGGGGGGATACAGTTTCTGATACGGGGGGGGTGGCTGGTACGGGGGGGTTGGCCCCTGGCGGTAGGTGGGGTATGCGGGTGGAGCGCTCGGTGGCTGCCATCCCATTTGCTGGTGCTGTTCGTGCACGGGGGGTTGTGCCCCGGTGGGGTAGGGTGGTGGTCAGTGGTAGTGGTGGGGCCGGTGTTTGTAGTGGTGGTGGTGGGGCCGCTGGTGGTGGTGGTGTTGGTAGTGGTGGGGTTGGTGTTGCGGGTATGGCCCATGGACCCCTTGTGGGTTTTCCGGTCCCCCTTGTGGGGGTGGGGGGTTGGGCATCGTGGGCAGCCCCTGGGGCTGCACTATGTGGTGGGCAGGGGGGGCGGGTTGGGGGCCGGGCTTGACGGTGACGGTGGTCGAGGGGTCCCACGTCCCTGGGTCGTTTTGGCCGGTGGTGGTGTTGGTTTGTGGGGGATGGATGACGGGGCGCTTGCTGACGGGGATGTGGACGAGGGCTTGGACGGGGTGGTGTTGGGTGGCCGCCTCTGCGGTGGTGGTGGCTGCCGGTGGGAGGGGGGCGTGGGTTGTGGTGGGTGGGGGGTCCCGGCTTGGGTGAGGGTCCGGGTTGGGGCGGTGTCGGTTGGGTCTGTGTCGTTGCGTTTGTGGTGTTGTGTGTGCTCGCGTGGGCGCCAGCTTGGGTTTGGGGTCGGGTTTGGGGTTGAGGTCCGGTTCCAGGTTCAAGAGGACCTCTGTCCGGAGTTGTGAGGGCGCCGATGTCGGGTCGGGGGTCTTCCCACTGCGTTGCCGGGGTGCCCGAGTCGCCTGTGTGGGGGTCGGGGGGTCGCTTGGTGCGGCCGCGGCTTTGACTCTTGCCGTGGCCTTGAGGATGAGGGCGGCGGGGAGGGGGGGGTCGGAGGATGAGGTGGAGGAGGTGGATGAAGCTGAGGATGAGGAGGAGGTGGTGGACGCGGGTTGGGCTGTGATGCGGGCGGGCTTGCGGGCGGCGGCTTCTGCTGCGGCCACGGCGGGGAGGATGGAGGGCATGTCCTCGGGCTGTAGGTTGGGGGCGGGCGGCTCGGGGGGCCCGGTCGTGACCTGCCGGGCTGGCGGGCCGATCTGGTCGGCAGCGCCGTGTGGGGGAGGCGCGGGGCTGTGGCCTTCTCCTTCTGGGCTTGGCTGGGCCCGGGTCCTGCAATGTGTGAGGTGGTGTGGGTTGGCGTCCGCGGGGGGGGAACAGTTCGCGTGAGCTGCATTCAGGGGCCGGGGGGGGGGGTGGACCTGGGTCTTCTGGGGTGTGTGCGGGGCGCGTGGGCGGGCCACGGGGTGCGGGGCTCCTCTCGGCGGTTGTCTGTGGGTTCTCGAGTGTGGGGGGTGGTGAGGGGTTTCCGGCGGGTGGGTGTGTGGCGGGCGTGTGCTGGTGTTTGGGCGGGTGGGGGAGGCCCGTGTCGCGGGGCCCGGGGCTGTGCGCGATGGTGGGCGTGTGTGGGTCTCCGGTTGAGCAGCGACAGGGGAGGGGCTTCAGCGGGGATTGTCCGGTGGGGTGCGTTGTGTCGGTGTATGTGTCCGCTCGCTGCGGCGCGCTTGCGTGGCCAGTTGTAGGCCGGGCGTTTTGGAGGAGAAGCTTGCCGTCTTCTGCTGCCGCGGCAAGAATTTCGCAGACGAGCTTGCGTATCTGGTGGACCTCTTGGTGAGTGGTGGGAAGGGGGTATGCTAGCTTTGGGCTAAGACCCACGCGGCTGAGGACCCTGTGGATGGCGTGGTACCCGCAGGTGAGGGATTGCTGCGGTCTGGGGGGGGGGTTTGGCCGCGTGTCCGGGCCCGCCTCGACTTGTGTGTGGGCGGTGGGGATGGCCCAAATCCAGGGCACGGTCCCCGTGGGTGGCCAGCGGCGCTGGATCCAGTGGCTCAGGCAGATCATGGCTACCCAGGTGGTAGCCCGCCTTCCCTGAGGTAATTTGGGCCAGGGCGCGGGCTGGGGGCTTGTCCCCTGGCTGGAGGATGCCCCTGAGGACCCTGTGCTCGGTGGTGGGGTCCCCTACTGCGCCTGGTGGGGCGGTCCCCGGGGCGAGCATGGTGTCTGTCCCTTTGACGAGCCATTGCGGGCCGGGGGACGTAGCCGTAGCGGCTATCACGTAGTAGTGCCCGCGCTCGAGGACTGTAACCCAGACCTCCGGCGGGGGATGGTCACTGTCTGTAGGTGGGGGGGGGAGGTCGTGAGGTGGGGTGCGGAGGCCGGCGGCGCGGATGGCGGTGTCGCGGGTTGGTGCGGAGGCCTGTTCCCACTGCTCCGGGCGGTTCGGGTCCGCTGGGTAGTCCTTCTCCGCTGGGGCCCGTCGTAGGCGTACGGTCCCTCGACGCGTGACGTTGATGTCGGTGTCGTGTGTCAGGGCCTGGCCCCACTCGATTGGGGGAATCCAGACGTGCTGGCCCTGGGTGTGTTTGCGGGCTCGCCAGAGTACGAAGTCTACGATGGTCTCATGGAGGCCGTTGCCTGGGGTGGTCAGGTCCCGGAGGGCTTTGACGGTGAGCTTGGTCCAGTACTCTTGCAGGCGGTACCAGCCCAGGGGGGTGGTCGGGGCCCTGCCTTGGAGGGTTGCTCGGAGGAGGTCGGGGTCGCGGATGGTCGCCGGTGTGAGGGGGGTGTGCCCCGGGTCCGGGGGGGGTTGGGCTGGATAGGTTGCCGGGGTCTTGCGCGTCTACGTCGACGTATTGTTGGCCCTGGTTGGGCTTGGCCGGGCTGGGCGGTGCCGGGTGGCTTCTTGGGTGAGAGATGGGCCTCAGGGCGCTGTGGTGGTGTCTTGGAGGCCTGCAGATGGAGATGGGGGGCGCGTGCGGGGCGCGGAGCTGGTTAGTGGACGTCTGGGTCATGCACGGCATGGTAATGGATGAGACGCTGCATGTGTTCCCTGGCGGTCGGGTCGGTGAGTTGCTCCGCGTGTGTTAACAGGAGGTGTTTGCAGTGTACCATTTGGGCTGCTGCTCTGCGGACTGCCTCTAGCTGGAGGTGCGCTGCTGCCTCCATGGTGCTTTCCTTGTGTTTGGTGAGGTGTCGGTACAGGGCCTGTGTTACCGCCCCTCTCATGGTGGCTTCTTTGACCAGGGGATCCCGGAGAAGGTGTTCGGTGGCCTGGTGTGCGTGGCTGTGGGTTGGCCATCCATCGTGTTGTCGTAGGGTTTTCTGCCGGGGACCAGCCCACTAGCGTGTCCCTGCCTGTATGGAGGGGGCATTTCTTGAAGTGTTCCCAGTCCTCCGGGGTGGTGTGGTCGCACGGGCAACGGGTGTGTTCTTCGGGGACGTGGATGTGTTTGCGGGCGAGCCATCTGGCGACCCTGGTGAGGAATGGTAGTTGCTCCCTGAGGAGCTGGATGCGTCGTTTTTGGAGGTGGGCTGGGACGTTTGCTGGGCGCAGCGCTGAGTGGTAGAGGGGGATTTGCAGTCTGTCCTGGAGCTCCTGGATGTGCGGCCAGCTGTCTCAGTCGCCGAGCACGCGGGCGAGATGTTGGATGAGCTTGGGGTAGTGGTATGCTCTGTCGTGGGAGGAATAGGGGGCGTCCTCTGGTACCCAGGTCGGGGTCTGATGGGGCTCGTGTACGGGGGGTATGTGTTGGAGGTGTGTGTGGTTTCGGCCGAGGTCAGGGATCTGGAGGGCTGGTATGTGCGTTGTGCGCTGGTGTACTGCCTGGTTGTCGACCTTACCATTTCCGTATTGGTGTCTGTGGGACTCTTGTTTCACGATGTGGAGTTGGAGGTAGGGGGGAAGGCTGCGAAGGGCTTTCCAGAGCAGCAGTGCCTGGGTGCCGAGGCTCGTCGCGGTGGCTTTGTGAAGTGGTTGCCCTGCTCCGCAGAGGAGCAGGTGTGTGTCGAAAGTGGCGTCTACCACAAACCAGACCCAGACGATGAGCGGGAGGTCGGCGGGTAGGTGGGCCGCGATCTCGGTGATAGCGTCAGCCATGGCCCCTAGCTCCCCGTGGGAGGAGGCCCCATAGGTGGTCCATGTGGTAGTGTCCCCCAGTGTGGGTTAGCTGCAGGGTGCCCCCCCCGGTGATGGGCGTGGGGCGGATTCGCCTGAGGCGTCGGTGAAGAAGAGCCGGTCCGCCGGTGATGGTTGTGGGAGGCAGCATGGGTTCATGGGCAGGTAGGCGTATATGGCGAGGACTGTGGCGAGGTGGGCTACTGGGGTTGTGGGCTGCAGGATGGGGGTGGCGTACACCCCTATTCCTTTGGAGATGATGTGTTTCGCTTGGGGGGACAGGGCTATGAGTCCCTGCTCCGGCTGTCCTTGTGTGAGGTAGGAGTAGATGTAGTGGAGGATGTAGGCTGTGTCTGGGTTTAGGTCGTGGCGTGTGAGGGTTTGTGTTTGGTGCTCCGGTGTGTGGCAGGAGTGGTGGAGCGGATAGTAGGGGTGCTCGTGCTTGCCTGTTCTGCCTGGCTCCTACATACTGTAACGGATGGCGACCCCTGCTGGGTCGGGGCGGGGCCATGTGGGTGTAGTGGTGAAGAGCCATTTGGGCGCGTGGTCGGGTTTCCACGCTCCCGTGGGGTTAGTGTCGTCCGGTGGAACCATGGGGCTACCCATGCGTAGGCCTGTGGTGGTAGGTTGGTTGTGGGGTGGGTGTGGTGGCGTGCTATGAGGTGTAGTACGGGCCATGTAGTGGTTGGTGCCTCGGGGTCACAGGCCCAACATGTGCGTGGCATGCTCTGGGAGTCATGGGGGACCCGTGGTAGGTCTCGGGCGGTCATGTGGTGTTTCGGTATGCGCCATTTTGCCCCCTGGTGGATGACGGTGGTCTGCGTGGGTTTGGCTTCATTCGGGGCCAGTAGTAGGGTTAGTGGTGGGACTGGGCCCGTCACCGGGGGGACGGGTTCGTGTTTCGAGCCGGTGGGTGCGTAGGGCGGTGTCACTGGGATGGGTCGGCGGTGTTGCTTTGTGAACTCTCGGTAGGCTGTTTCCATGTCTTTGCTTCCCGGCAGAGTGTGTCCCGCTGCTCGTGCCGTCTGCGTAAGGTACTGGTGGGAGAGGCGGTATTGAGGCCATTTGGGAAGCTGTAGAAAGGGGGTGTGGTGTGCCCCGCTGTGGTGCAGGACCTGCATTCCGGGGAGGGTGACGTATACTACGGTGATGGAGGCCCCGACAAGGTCTATCGTGTGGATGGTGCCCTTGGGGTGATGGTGGAGGCCCCCGCAGAGGACCGCTAGAGGCCCTTCCTCTGGGCACGTGTGGTTGGTGAGTATGGCGTGGTGTGTGGATGGGAGGAGAAGCTGCAGGTGGTTCCACAGGCACGTGTTCATGTTGGTGGGCATGCCCGTCTGGTGGAGTACCCAGCGCGGGCACGTGTTGCGGGCCCAATGTGCAGCTTGGAGGCGGATTGTGGTGACCTCGCAGACCTCTGGTGAGTGGTTGTGGGTCATCCGGTGAAGGAGGAGGGCGGTGTGTCTGGTGAAGGCCGCTTTCACCTCGTCCCCTATGGCGTCCTCATAGTGGGGCCATGCCGCTCGGATGGCGCGGGTGGGTATGGAGGTGGGCCAGCCCCCATGTGCTGCCCATGCCTTGGTCACGGCGCGTGTGGCCGGCTGGAGGGCGGGGGTGTAGGGTGTGTCAGGTGGAGTGCTTGGAAGCCTATGGAGGCGTTCAAGACCCCGGTGAGGTAGTACGCCAGGCTCTAGTGGGACAGGGAGAGGGCCTTGGTGGTCGGGGACGCATATCTGGGGAGATGGGCGAGGTGTGATTGCAACTTGGGAGGGAGGGTGGTGTCCTCAGGGTTGGCGGCCTGGATTACCGCCAGGTGGGTGGTGGTTGTCACGACTTGCATGGGGGGCCCTTGTGGCTCTAGGATGGGGGATGTTGCAGACCCCTTGATCATGGCCACTGACTTTGTGGGGTGGACGATGAGGTTGTTGTGGGAGAGGTAGGAGACGGTCACGTCCAGTAAGTCATTGGCCTGTTGGGTGACCGTTGGCTCGGGGTCCGGGGCATGGGTTTCGTGTGGGGTGTGCGCGACCGTGAGGTTGGTGTCGTCCGCGAAGCCCACCAGGGGGGAGAGGAGGGGGTAGGGTGCGTAGGCCGGGTAATCCTGTTCGATTGCGAGGGCCAGGGGGAGCGTCAATAGAAGGTACAGGAAGGGGCCCTCTGCTCCTCCTTGGGGGACCCCGCTGCCTGACTCCAGGAAGGGGTTCAGGCCTGCTCCAGTGCGGACCGTGTATTTGCGGGTGCGGATGTAGCCGGAGGCGAAGTTGTAGAAGGGGAGGCCCAGGCGTTTCCACACCGCTTCTAGAAGGAGCCAGAGGGTGTTCAGGAAGGCTCCTTTGACGTCGAGGGAGGCGATGATGAGGTCCACCGGGTCCATGTCGGCGATGGTGTCCTGGAGGAAGATGGCCTCGTGTGGGGACCGGCCTGGGATGGCCCCCCAGAGGCTGGCTGGTATGTGGGGGTCCAGGTTGGGGCGGATGCGGCGTAGGAGGATGGTCCAGACGATTTTGACCTCCGTGACCGCACAGACTATGGGGCGCCAGTTGTCCGGGTTTGCCCAGTCCCCTTTTTTGTCGAGGGGGCAGACATCGTTTGCCCAGTCTGGTGGCAGGGGGGTCTGCCCCGTGACGATGTCCCAGAGGCGGTGGGCGAGGATGCGGAGGAGGTGGGCGGGGAGGTGGTAGTATGCCTCCGCAGGGAGGCCGTCATAGCCTGGAGTTTTGTGTTGCCGGAGACTGTGGATGGCCTTCCGGACTTCGTGGATGGTGAAGGGGCGCTTTACCAGTTGCCTCCTCTGGGCGTGGTTGAAGACCCGAGGGAGGCGGTCGATTTTGGCCTGGGTGTCTGGGTCCAGTGTGTCTTGGGTGGGCGTGTGTTGCCGGAGGAAGCTGTCTTGGATGGCTTGGAGCACTCTCGCTGGGTCGTTGGTGAGGGAACCGTCCCCCTGCCGGACCGTGGTGATGGTGCGGTGGGCGGTGTCGCTCATGGCGTCGTTGAGGTGGCGGATGGCCTTGTAGGGGAGTTCATGTTGCGCATACCGTTCGTGTTCCTGGGCGATGCGCTGTTGCCTGTGGATGTGCCACCGCTGCAGGTCTGCCCTGATGTGGGCTATCTGCGTCCTGCAGTGGTGTATCTGGCGGCGGGTTTGGGGGGTGTCGGTGTGGAGGAGGGTCGCCAGTTGTTGCTTCGCATGCCAGAGGTCATGGAGCATGTGCCCTAGGACCGTGGGTGGTTGGTCGTCGTCTGTGTGGGGGTGTTGCTGGAAGCCGCAGGCGACGGCGGCCGTGCGCATGGCTGTGAGTAGGTCGGTGGGGTCTGGTTGGATGCGCCGGGCGCGGTCTATGGCCCTGTGATATTGGGACCAGGCATGCTTGTCATGCAGTGGGGGCATCTTCAGGGGGGTTGGTAGGCTTTGGTCCGCATCCTCTGGGGGGCTGGGAGGAAGGTGGGGATGGTGGGGCGGATGTGCAGGGGGCTATGGCCTGTGGGTCCCAGCGGGAGGGGTCCATATCGGGCCTCCGCCCGGATGATGGTGGTGGGGTCGTCATAGCATACGTCGACGCGGGATGGGGCGGCATCTGTTTGGTGGGGGAAGTGGGATGGTTGGCCTTCGAGGTTGGCCGTCAGGTCAACGAGCCCCAGCATTTCGATGGTGTCGCAGACTGCATGGTCCTGGGGTGTGGCCTGTCCCCCTCGGTCCGCCGGGCTGGGGGCGGCGTTCATGTCGCCGATGATGATTGTGGGGGCGAGCATGGCCATCTGGCGGTATGCCTCGGCCAGGGCTTGGAGGAAGGGTTTCGTGGCGTCACTGAAAGGGACGTCGGCGTTGATGACGTTGAGTTGCCATCCGTCCCCGACGACCTCATAGACACCTAGCCTCCCTGGGACGCTGAGGTTGTGGACGAGGTGGACGTGGATGCCGGTTCGGGCGTATAGGGGGGTCCCCTTGTGTCAGTAGCATTTGTACGCTTTTCGGTCTGGGGTATATATTGGGGTGGTTTCTGGGGGGTCGTCACGTTGTAGGCCTAATTCCTGGAAGGTGAGGAGGTGGGGAACCCACCCTGGCCCCTGTGCCATCTCCAGCTCCTGGAGGGTGGTTGTGGCGTCCTTGGAGTATGTGACGGCCGGGTGGTTGAGGTCGAGGAGGTTGAAGGTGGCCTCGGTGGGGGCGGGCCGGGGCTGTGGAGGCTTGTACCCTCGGCCCTTGCCCTGTCAGGGAGGGGGACTGGGGCTCGGGACTTTTTGCCGGTTGTTGGGCGCTTGGGTAGGCGCAGCGGGGGGAGGCCTTGGCTCCACTCCGGGGGGAGCTCCCCAGTGTGTTTGGTGCCTCTGTGGGCCTTGTTCTCTTCGGTGCGGAGTCGGATGGGGTGGGCGCTGGTGAGCTCCAGGGTGTGGCCTTCTGGCTTGTCCGGGGCGCTGCTGCCTTGGTCTAGCTACTTTTGGCGGTGCCAGACCACCCAGATCTGTGGCCCCCCGTTTTCCCCCGGGTCGCGGAGGCGGTACTGGATCGTGCCCTCACACCAGATCCAGTCGCCTGTGTGGTCATTGCGGAAGGGCTGCTGGACCTTCGCGCCCCTTTGGAATCCTGGGTACGCCTCGGGCGGGGGCGGTGCTGGTGGCGGGAGGGAGGATGATGAGGATGCCTGGTCCGGGTGTGGTGGTGGTAATGATGGGAGGGAGGATGATGAGGATGCTTGGTCCGGGTGGGGCGGTGGTAATGATGGGAGGGAGGATGACGAGGATGCTTGGTCTGGGTTCGCCGGGTGGGTCGGTTGGGGTGCGGGGGGTCGGGAGGTCGCTGCTTTTCCGGCTTGGTCCGGGGCGGGTGCGCCCCTTTGTTTGTCTCGCTCGTTTGGCTGGGACTGGAGCTAGCGGGGCTGGGGGGGCGTGGGGATCGAAGAAGGGGTGCGTTGCTTGCTGGCCCGGATCCCTCAGTGTGGGTTCTGCCGGCGTTTGCATGTTCGCTTTCGCGTGACTGCGCATGAGGTCGGCGAGCTTGCGCACGGTTTCCGGGGGATCGGATGGCCATGGCAGTGCGGCCGGGCTGTCGTCGAAGGGGTGGTGAAGGTGGTAGTTCCTCATGGCCTTGGCCTGCATGACCCAGGCCTCCGTGGGTTCCGGTGTGTCTGGGCCGTTGGGGGAGCCTTGAGCCCAGTAGAGTGCTGTGTGGAGGGCTTCCCAGGGGGTGCCTTCGCGGCCTGTGAGGGTGGTGGCCTGGAGGAGTCGCTTCCCGCCTCGCGGGGGGTCTTCCGGGGCTTCTCTCGGGGTATAGGCCTGGGCCGCCATGAGGACTCCGTGTGCCCAGTGGAGGACCCACCATTGGGCGTCCGCTTTGAGGATGTGGATGGCGGGTTGTTTGGGGGGGCGTGTCCAGGGTGTCCCACGATGCGATGGCTAGTTCTATCCTGGAGGGGTTGAGGTGTGGGGTGGCCCTGCGGCTTAGGAGTTGATCAATGTGGAAGGGGGATCTTTGGGGCCCTGCGGTGGTGGGGGCCTCGCTGGGATGCTTCTGGGGTCCCAGTGGCGTTCGTGGGCGGCGAGGGTGTATAGGGCGGCGGTGATGATGTGGTGGGCTTGCCCCTCCAGGACGATGTGGCGCTCCGTGCCGAAGTCCTTTGGTAGGTGGGCTGCAGGGTGGACGGTGATGTGGGCTAGGGCGCGTTGGTTGGTTTTTTTTCCCCCGTCTGGTGCCTGTGTCCGTTTGTCCCCTGGGATGTGCTGGTGTTGGTGTTTTGGTGGGGGCGGTCCCTGGGCGAGGGATTCTACACCGTGGAGGGGGATGGCGTGTTCCCTTGACCTGTTGGGCAGGATGTATATGCCCGGGTCTCCCGGTACGGTGCCCAGGTACATGTTGCCGGTGATGGTTGGGGCCTGCAGCGGTTGGCGCAGGGGCGAGGTGCATGGGGTGGAGCAGGGCGGGTCATGGTGCTCACACCGGGGGTGGTTGATGCCGTACGGGCTGACGTGTACGGCGAAGGGCTGACGGCGCGCTGGAGTTTGTGGGGTTGGATGTTCTGGAGGCACGCCACCGCCAGTGTGTGGGAGCGCCATTCGCTGATCCACACGGCGTCTGCCCGCGACGCCGCTGGGTTCAGGCAGTCCGTGGTGATGCCCGTGATCGTGCGGTTGTGGGTGGCATCTGACACTCTGGCGGGGGGGGCGCTCATGCCGGGGATGGTGTGGTCGTCGTGGAGGGTGCGGGCCTTGCGCCTCGCATCGTGTCAGTGCTGGGCCTCCAGGGCGGGGGTGTGCGTACCTATGTGTTTGGGCTTCCTGTTGGGGCGGTCTGCTGTGATGAAAGGGGGTGGGCCAGGAGGGGGCGTGGTGGAGGATGGGGTGTGGGAGGTCCCCCTGTGTTGCCCATGTGTACAGGGTGGCCGCGGCAGCCCCTTGTGCCTGTATGGTGTATCGCTGGTCGTGTCGGCGACGGGTGACGGGGACGTTTTGGGGCCGTCAGCTCATACACCTGTGTGGTGTGGGGGAGGTGGCGGGTGACGGTGATCTTGGCGGCGTCGTTCTTGTGGGTGGTGGTGTTGTGGATGATGTAGTGGGTCGCCCATTTGTCCTGGGGGGTGTGCTCCGTCGTGTCTAGCTTGAGTGGGGGGTGGAGCGGCTTCGGTGTTGGGGGTTTTTCTTGGGCCTTCGCGTGGGGCGCCATTTTGGTTTGGACCAGGTATTGTGGGCCCCAGGTTTCCGGGGCCCCTACCTGTGTGGCTGCCGCTGCTGCAGCTTGGAGGAGGGCGGTTGTGTTGGTGTCTAGAGAGGGGGCCCCTGGTCGGGGGGTGAGGGTGTCGTGGTCTTGGTATGCTCACCAAATGGTGTAGCCTCGTTGGGTGTTGCGGTGCGGGGTTTGGGTCTGGGCCTGCTGGATGGATAGGGCGGTCTTGATGCCCTCAGCTGCTTGTGGGTTTATGAGTGTGGCGTACGCCCATAATCCCGGGGTGTGTATGCCTTGTGGTGCTTGGCCTACTCCTCGTGTCGGGTGTAGGGTGTGGTGGGTGCGCGTGAGCCCTAGGTGTTCTTGGAGGAGGTCCCCCCGGATGTCCTCCCACCGTTGCTGCCAGGTGTGTGTGTGGTCGTTGGGGGCGGGGTAGGTGATGACGATGGCTTGCCATGGGGCCGGGCCAGGATGTACCGTCATAGGTGCCGACGATGCTTGCGGGGGTATGTGGACGGCGTGGGCGGGGGCTGCTGTTACGGGGTCTCTCTCTATGGGTGTGATTGTGCCATCGCCTTGGACGGTGAGGGGGAGGTGGTGGCGGCCCATCGGTAGTGCCCAGGTTGTGGCCGGCTCAGTGATCGAATGGAGGCAGATGGCCTGGAGGCCCGGTGTGATTTCGTCCCATCGGAGTGTGCCGTTGTGGACCGCCCATTCCAATGGCAGGTCTCGAAACCCGTTGCGGTCCGGGGTGGTGCGGTGTTGTGAGGGGAGCTCCAATGTGGTAATGGGGTGGGTGAGGGGCTCTGTGCGGGGCTTTTCTTGTGTGGTTGGTGGTGATGGTGCCTGGGGCATCTGTTCGTCCAGTTGTCGTGGGGCTTTCGCCTCCTGGAGTTCTGCGCTGATGGTGGCGAAGACATCTGGGAGGGTGGGGGAGGCGGGGCGGTGGGGTCCCGGATCGTTCCAGGTGATGTGGTACTCCTCCGGGTTCTCGGGGCTTTGCTGTACGGTGATGGCGGCGGTGGCGTCGTCTTCAGGTGTCCATCGGTGTGGATTGTGGTCGAGGGGGTGGAGGGTGATGGTGTGGCGGTGTTTCCAGCTGTGGAAAGCTAGGAGGGCTTGGAGGCTGTGTCTAGTGTCCCCGGGCGGGCGGGGGTAGGTTTCGGCTGTTGCTTCCAGGAAGGCGCCCGTGGTGCCTTTCCAGGTGTCTTCGAGAGAAGGTCTTCCTCTGTGCCCCACTCGTTGTCGTTCCTTTTCTCCTGCTTCCACCCCTGGAGGGTCGCATGGTCCTCAGGGAGGTCTCGTTGGATGGACTGGTAGTACTGCTCGGCGTCCATGGGGGCTGGGGTGCTGGCCAGTGTGGCGTAGATGTCCTTTGGGGGGGGGGGGCGGTGGGGGCGTGGCGGCGCGGTCGGGGTCGGGCTCCTCTCGCTGGTGTTCTGCGTTCTGGTCTGCGGTGGACGCGGGGGACATGGAGCGTGATGGCATGGGGTGGTCGGGCTCCTGCAGTTCCCTGGGTTGCTGGTGGGCTTGTGGGCGCCGGGCCGTGAGTGCTAGTAGGTGTCGGATGTCCGGGAGGACGTTGTAGTTGTCGTCCCAGCAGTGGGCTGCAGCGCACGTCCTGTCGGGCAAAGCGGGGGGGCGTGTTGCGGAGCGGTGTACGATAGGGTGGGCGACACGTGCGGGTGGTGGGGTGCTCGCTCTCCCGTTCGGTTCCCCGCGAGCCCTGACCCTTGGGGGGTGGTGGTGATGTTGGTGGTGAGGGTGGTGTGGGTGCCGGAGTGGATGATTGTGCCGCTGGCGGTGTTGTTGGCGAGGGTGGTATGAGCGTTAGCGTAGATGAGGTTGGTGCTGGGCTAGTTGATGGTGGTTAGTTGGTGGGTCAGCTGTTGTCGCTGTTGTCGTCGCCGGTGGTGTTGGTGCCTCTGACGTCCTGGACACTGATGGCGAGGGTGATGGTTGGTGGACATAGCGAGGGTGACGTATGGGGCGTATGTAGTGTTGCCGGTGGTGTCGATGGTGAGGGTGTTGTTTCTGGCCGTTAGGGCGTAACTTTTGTGGGCCGGACGTGGCGGTGGTGGCAAGGGTGCTGTAGATGACGGGTGGTGTGGCCCACGTCGCCTCTGGTGACGGAGGTGTGATAGGTGCCGTGGTGGTGAGGTTGGTGTTGGCGACGGTGGGGTGCCGCGGCCGGTGTATTGGTTGTTGGTGGTGGAGCTGTTCTTGGTTTGTGGGTAGTCCCCGTCCGGCGGTGGTGGTGTTGGTGATGTTGATGTTTGTTGAGGCCGTTGGCGATGCCAGGAGTTCCTGGCCTCGCGCGGGGTGGTTGTGGCGCTGGTGAGTGTAGGTGGTGTCATGGGCGGCGGTGCCATTGACGGCCCGGCCGGGTGTTCTGGCAGTGATGCTGACGGTGTGGGTGCGGTGGCGGCAGTGTTGTGGTCGTTAGTTCTTCGAGGTTTGTGTCTTTTCGGGTGTCGGTGACACTGATGGTGGGTCGGCGTAGGCGCTGCTGGTGGGTGTGGGTCCGGGTGTGGGAGGTTTTTTGGGTTGTTTTGGGCGCTATGGGCTGGTTTTCTTGCTGGTGCTGATCATCGTCTTCTGGCGGAGGGTGATGTCGCTGGTGGGGTGTCCGCTTGTGCTGCTGCGGGTTTTGGGTGTAGGTGTGGTTTAGGGTGCGGCGTTGGTGGGTGGCGCCGAGGATGGGTGGCGTGACTGGTGGGTGGCAGCGGTAGTAGGGGTGTCGGTTGTTGGTGAGGCTGCCGTCGTCAGAATTTCGGTTGGTGCTGGTGATGGTGTCGCTGGTTGTGCAGATGGTTGGGGGTGGGAAGGGGGTCCCGTATCCTGGTGGTTTGTGAGGGTGTCGTGGCTATCGGTCGACGGTGCTGCTTTCGGTGGTGTTCTTGAGGGCGGTGCGGGTGTTGGCCGGGAGTGTTGTCGGCGATGCTCTGGTTTTTAGTGCCTGCGGTTCGTGGTCGTAGGTGGTTAACCGGGCTTTGTCGCTGGTGAGGGTGGTGCAAGTGGTGTCGGTGACTGTTCGGCTGGTGCCGTTTGTGCGGGCTGTGTGGTTGTTGCGTCAGGGGTCGGTGGCGTTGGTGACGGTGACGGTGGTGCGTCGGGGGTTGGTGCCGGTGGTGTCGCTCCGATGGTGAGGGTGCTGAGGACGCTGGGTGGCTCCGCGTTGTTGGGTTTTCTCCTCGCCATTCCTGGCGGAGGGTGCCGCTGGTGTCGCTGGTGGTGAGGGTGGTGCATGTGGTGGTGTTGCTGCGGTGTTTTGTGCTGCTTGGGTGGTGCGGACCCCTGGTTGATGTTGACGATGCTCCGGGTAATGTCGATGCGCCGAGTGTGATGGTGTTTGCTGTTGCTGTTTCTACCCTTGGCTGGGG
Source organism: Eutreptiella sp. 'Long Island Sound 2002' (assembly GCA_964036045.1). Classification (NCBI taxonomy): domain Eukaryota; phylum Euglenozoa; class Euglenophyceae; order Eutreptiales; family Eutreptiaceae; genus Eutreptiella; species Eutreptiella sp. 'Long Island Sound 2002'. Next base: position 124,418,438 of record OZ038381.1, on the reverse strand, counting down.
GCCCGCTGGGCGGCGCTGGTGGCGTTTGTTCGCCAGCCGTGCTGGCGTCTTTGGTGATGTCGTCAATGATGGCGCCCTAGGTGCTACTCCGTGCCGGGGTCGTGGTGGTGGTGGTAATGCTGTTGTAGGTGACGGTACCTCGGCACGTTGTTGGTGGGTCTGGTGGTGGTGTGGATATTGCCGTGGGTGTTGGCGGCGTCGGTGTTGCCGACGGTGAGGGTGTCACGGTGGTGGTTGGCGTGTCTGGTGGTGGTCTGACGGCGTGGGTGTTGTTGGTGTTGGTGCTGGGCGCCGCCTACGTTTGGGTGGTCGGCGGTTCTGGGCATGCCACTCGTTGCTGGTGTTTGGCTGGCTTGTGGTCCTGGTGGTGCCGGTTGACTCTGGTGTTGGGTTATTTCCTTCGGCTGTCCTTGGGTCTGTAGTGGCAGGTGTTGCATTGGTTGTGGTCGAGGGTGTCGATACTGCGGGTGGGTGGCGGTGTTGCTCTGCTGCCGCTGTCGGTGGTGCTGGTGATGGTGTTGGTGAGGGCGCCGCCAGGGGAGCTGTGGATGCTGGCGTTGTAGGGGGTTGTAGGTGATGCCCTGGTGGTGTTCCGATGGTGGAGGCGGTACATGGCCACTCCTGGCTGAGGTTCCCATGGGCGTCGCTGGCCGGTGTGTTGGCCCTGGCCCCCTTGGTGTCGTTGTTGCCGATGGTGTCGTACCGGGTGGTGTTGCCGTGGTGGCTGTTGTTGACGCTCCGGGTTGTTGTTGGTGAGGTCGCACTGTCGGTGGTGCCGTCGGTGATGCCGGTGGTGAGGTGGTCGCGGGCGTTGCTATGGTTTACGGGGTCTCTGATGTTGTTGATGCTGCTGGTGTTTGGTGTGGGTCCGTGTGTGGGTTGTCAGTGGCCTGTGTTCGGGGGTGGGCGTTTGCTGGTTCCTGTGGCTCTGTCTGGGAGGGTGTGCAGTAGGTGGCGTGGGCTGCTGGTGATGCTGCTGGTGAGGGTGGTGCCGCCGGTTGTGTGGGTGCCGCTGGTGACTGCGTGGTGGATGGCGCCCTGTGGTTGGTTTGGTGGCAAGGGTGTTGTTGTTGATGGTTCTGGGCGTGTGTCCTCGCCTCCTCTGGACAGGGGTTGGTGGTTTGCTGGCTCACCGGTTGTGGTGGTTTTGGTTTCCTCTGGTGGCGGAGGTTGCCGGTGGCGACGCTGATGGTGGGGTGATGCTGGTGATGATGTGTTTGATGCCGTTGGCTTGGGTGATGCAGGCGTTGTATCCAGTGTTTTGGTCGGTGCGTAGGTATCGTAGGTGATGGTGAGGGTGTTGTGTTGGCTTGATTGTTGGTGGTGTTGGTGTTTCAGATGGTGTGGATGCTGTTGGTGGTGGTTCTGGGTGCCCGTCGGTGGGTGGCGCGTTTGTAACGCCTTGGGTGTAACATGGTCGTTGGGTGGTTTCTTGTGTTGGTTGGATGTTGGCGAGGGTGTCACAGGGTTGCTGGTGTTGCCAACGGCGTCTCCGTTGGTTCCGGGTGTTTCCGCTGTTGGGAGTGTTGTGGCGTTCGGTTTGGGTGTTGGTGGCGGTGCAGGTGTGGGTGTCGCAGTTACTGGTCCTGGTTTCGGGCGTGGTTGTTCGGATGTTGCTGGGTGTGGGCGCTCGCCACTCCTGGCTGAGGGCTTGGTGGCGTTTGTTCGCCAGCCGTGCTGGCGGTTTTGGTGACGCCGATGGTGGGGGTGCCCTAGGTGTTACTCGGTGCCGGGGTCGTGGTGGTGGTGGTAGGGGTGTTGTAGGTGACGGCACCTTGGTCCGTCGTTGGTGGGGTTGGTGGTGGTGTGGATAGTGCCGTGGGTGTTGGCGGCGTTGGTGTTGCCGATGGTGAGGGTGTCATAGGTGTTACTTGGTCGTTGGCGTGTCTCGTGGTGGTCTGATGGCGTGGGTGTTGTTGGTGTTGGTGCTGGGCGCGGCCTGCGTTTGGGTGGTCGGCGGTTCCAGGCGTGCCACTTGTGGCTGGTGGTTGGTGAGTCTGTGGTCCTGGTGGGGTGGTGCCGGTTGTTTCTGGTGTTACGGAGGTTGGTGCTGTGGGTGGTTGGCGGTGGCGCTGTGTTGCCGCTGTCGGTGGTGCCGATGACGGCGTTAGCGAGGGCGCTGCCGGCGGAGCTGTGGGTGATGTCGAAGGTGAGGGCGCTGTAGGTGATGCCCTGGTGGACGGTGGTGTTCTGACGGTGGGGCTGAGACCTTGCCACTCCTGGCTGAGGTTCCCATGGGCGTCGCTGGCCGGCATGTCGGCCCCCTTGGCGTCGTTGATGTCCATGGTGTTGTACCGGGTGGTGTCGCCGTGGCAGCTGTCGTTGACGCTCTGGGTTGTTGTTGCTGAGGTCGCACTGTCGGTGGCGGTGTCGGTGATGCCGGTGGTGAGGTCGCTGCTATGGTTTACGGCGTCTCTGATGTTGCTGATGCTGCTGTTGGTTGGTGTGGGTCTGTGTGTGGGTGGTCAGTGGCCTGTGTTCGGGGGTGGGCGCTGGCTGGTTTCTGTGGCTCTGTCTGGGAGGGTGTGCAGTAAGTGGTGTGGGTTGCTGGTGATGCTGTTGGTGAGGGTGGTGCAGGCGATGCCCCGGGTGGTGTTCTGGGTGAGGGTGGTGTTGGTGGCGCCGGTGGTGTGGGTGCCGCTGGTGACTGCGTGGTTGATTGCGCCCTGTGGTTGCTTTGGTGGCGAGAATGTTGTTATTGATGGTTCTGGGCGTGTGCCCTCGCCTCCCCTGGCCGGGGCTTGGTGGTTTGTTGGTTCACCGGTTGTGGTGGCTTTGGTTTCCCCTGGTGGCGGAGGTTGCCGGTGGCGACGCTTATGGTGGGGTGATGTTGGCGTTGGTGTGTTTGATGCCGTTGGCTTGGGTGATGTAGGTGCTGTAACCGGTGTTGGTGTGCGTAGGTTTCGTAGGCGATGGTGCCTGCGATGATGGTGTTGGTGAGGGTGTTGTGCTGGCTTGATTGTTGGTGGTGTTGGTGTTTTCGATGGTGTGGATGCTGGTGGCGGTGGTTCTGGGTGCGGGTCGGTGGGGGGCGCCGGTGCGGTCGTTGGTCAGTGTTTGGTGGCTTCTTGTGTTGGTTTTTTGTTGGTGAGGGTGTGTTAGGTGTTGTGCTGGGTGCTGGGGTCGCTGGTGTTGCCGACGGTGTCTCCGTTGGTTCCGGATGTTTCTGCTGGTGAGGGTGTTGTGGCGTCTGGTTTGGGTGTTGGTGGCGGCCCTGGTGTGGGCGTCGTAGTGCCTGGTCCTGGGTTTGGGCGTGGTTGGTTGGGTGTTGCTGGGTGTGGCCGCTCGCCAGTCCTGGCTGAGGGCTTGGTGGGTCCACCACTGTGTCCTAGCGGTGTTTCTGGCAGCCCTGCAGCTCCCCTGGCGGGGGGTTGCTGGGTTCTTGTTCTGTGGGTTTTCGTGTGTTGCGTGCGTTTGTGGTGCGGGCGCTGCTTGCGCTTTGGTGTGTGGTGTGCGTTTGTGGGGCTCGTGTCGGTGGCGGTTGTGGTGGTGTGTGTTGTGTGCATGCGCAGGCGTGTGTGCGGTGTGTTGGTGGTGCGTTCGGGTGCCTGTCCTCGCCTTTCTGGGCTTGGTTTGGCGGCTCTGTGTGGGTGTCGGGGCTGTGTGTCGTGGCCCCTCTCCCGTCTCGGCTGTGTGGTTCCCCGCCCCCCCTGGCTGGGGTCTGTTGGTGGTGTGTCCCCCCGCCGCCCCTTTTCCGTGCCCTCCCCCCTCTGTCTCTTTTCCGCGTCGCTTGGGGCGGTGTTCCCCTGGTGCCGTGCCCGGGCCTTCCCGGCTGTGGTTGGTGGGGGGGGGTCCTTGTGGTCGGCTCGGGTCCCTTCCCCTGGTGTTTCCCCATGGGGGGGCCGTTGCTTGCACTCCCTGTCAGGCTGTAACTCTGTTGTACGGGCCGTCCATTTGTGCCCGCTCGGTGCAAATGGACCTGCTCCGTAGCCAGGTACTCCAGCCGTTCCCCACACCGGGGTCGGGTACACTGTGGGTCGCAGGGGAGTCCTGGCGGGATAGGCGTGTCTCTTGCCTGCCCCGATGGACGGTGTGCCCTACCCGCAGCCCCTCGTTGGGCCCGAACCGCAGTACGTGCCGTGGGGAGTGCTCTTGGTCAGGCCCATTGGTCACCTCCCCAGGCCGGTGCCACTGCAGGCCGCTGATGAACGGTCCCGGGCGTATCCCACCTTATTGCGTGTGCTCAGGTGGGGCGGATACGGTCACCGGGGGGGCCCCCAAACCCCTGAGGTTGGGTCCCTCGCCTGCGTCTCCCGTGGGCCTTCTTTGTCCCGCCCCCCTTTTCGCTGTGTGGTTTGCGGTGGTGGGTTTCCCGTCTCTCCCAGGTGGGCTGGTGGTGGTGGGGGGCGCTTTTCGGTTTTCCTGGCCGTGTTGCTTGTGTGCGTGTCCCCTCCTCCCCTGGTTGTGGTTCGCCGTCGGTGTGTGTGTTTGTGGCGTGGTGCGTGCGCGCGTGGTGTCTGTGTTGGTGTGTGTGTCGTGCGTCCGTGGTGGCGTTGGTGTGGGTGTGCCTTCCGTGTGTGTTGGTGTGTGTGTGTGCGTGTGTGGTTGTGTGGCCGGGGGTGGCTGGGGCTTGCTGCTGGTGTGGGTGTTGGTGTGGTTGGTGTGTGCCGTGGTCGGTCCCTCGCTGGCTGGGGTCGGCTGGCGGCGGTGGTGTGTGGTGTGTGGTGCGTGGTGTGTGGTGTGTGGTGTGCGGCGGTGGTGTGTTGGTGGGGTTGCGGCTGGTGTGTGGTGTGGTTGGTCCCTCGCCACTCCTGGCGGAGGTTCCTGTGTGCTACTCCCCGCCACTTCTGGCTGGTTTTCGCTGCCGGTGGTGGTGGGCGTTTCTCGCCACTCCTGGCTGAGGGTCGCGGGTGCGGTTCCCCGCCACTCCTGGCTGGGGTCCGCCGGCGGTGGTTGTGTGCGGCTCCCCGCCACTCCTGGCTGGGGCCCGCCGGTTGTGATGGTGTGTTTCGCGGGTGGGGGTGTCCCTTGTTGTGTGTGTGTGTGGTGTGTGTGGGTGTGCGCGGTGGCCGTGCTGTGTTGTGTGTTGCGTGTTTGTGGTGTCTGCGTTGTTGGTGGTGTGGTGTGGTGGTGCGGTGGGTGTGTCTTTCGCGTGTGCTGGTGTGCGTGGTTGCGTGTGTGTGGTGTGCCGGCGGTCTGCGGTTTGGTGTCCCCGCCCCTTGCCACTCCTGGCCGTGGGCCGTGGGCGTGGTTCCCCGCCACTCCTGGCTGGGGTCTACTGGTTGTGGTGGTGGGGGCCCTGGGTGCCCTTCTCCTTGGTCTTGGTGTGTGTGTCTGCACTGTGTGGCCCTTCGTGTTGGTGTGGGTGGTGTCGGGGGGGTCTTGCGCGGTGTGGCTGCCGTGCGTGTGCGTGTGTGTGCTTGCGGTGTGTGGTTGGTGGGGTGTGTCATACCTTGGTTGGTTCTCGTCGTCGGTCGGCATGGTCCTGTTCAAAAAGCAGAAGAAGAGGTCCTGTAGACGTGTAGCAGAAATGCGTGGTATGCGTGACGCGTATTACGTACCTCTCTATTTGTCCCACCGTGTAGGGAGAGAGCGTGTGCAGGTCTTTGGGGGGTTGGTTCGTTGTTTTTGCGTGTTGTGCCTTGTGTCTCCCCCCCCTTTTTTTTATCCGTAGCGTCTTCGATAACATACCTCTTTGCGTTGCGTTTCCCCTACAGAGAGGGCGTGGAAGGCGCCTTTGTGTTTTTTTTCTTTTTCCGTAACATACTTGTCATACCTTGCGTAGCTTCTTGTTGTCATCCCCTATAGAGAAAGCGTGTGCTTGTTTGTTGGTGGGGCGGGGGTGGGGTTTCATACCATGTTTCTCCTTTGTCTTGTCTCCGTCTTTCTGTATCTTGCGGCCTTGTTTACGTTTGTGTTTTCGTGTGCGGTCCAACCCTTTGGTGCCCTCCCTCGCATTCTTAACATACTTGTTCGCCATACCATTGTTTCCCCGTGGTTCGTGGCCATCCCCTATAGTGAGAGCGTGTGCGTGTTTGCGGGCGGGGCGGGGTGGGGTTTCATACCATGTTTCTCCTTGCTCTTGTCTCCGTCTTCTTGTACCTTGCGGTCTTGTTTATGTGTGTGCATGTGTGCGTGGTCCGTCCCTTTGTCGCCCTCCTTCACGTTCTTAACATACTTGCTCGCCATACCATTGTTTCCCCTTGGTGCGTGGGCATCGCCTATAGCGAGAGCGTGTGCACGTTGTGTGGGTGGGGCGGGGGTGGGGTTTCATACCATGTTTCTCCTTTGTCTTGTCTCCATCTTTCTGTATCTTGTGGCCTTGTTTACGTTTGTGTTTTCGTGTGCGGGCCAACCCTTTGGTGCCCTCCCTCGCATTCTTAACATACTTGTTCGCCATACCATTGTTTCCCCGTGGTTCGTGGCCATCCCTTATAGTGAGAGCGTGTGCATGTTTGCGGGCGGGGCGGGGTGGGGTTTCATACCATGTTTCTCCTTGCTCTTGTCTCAGTCTTCCTGTACCTTGCGGTCTTGTTTATGTGTGTGCATGTGTGCGTGGTCCGTCCCTTTGGCGCCCTCCTTCGCTTTCTTAACATACTTGCTCGCCATACCATTGTTTCCCCTTGGTGCGTGGGCATCGCGTATAGCGAGAGCCTGTGCACGTTGTGTGGGTGGGGCGGGGGTGGGGTTTCATACCATGTTTCTCCTTGACCTTGTCTCCGTTCTCATTCACTTTGCGGCCTTGTGTACGTTTGGGGATGCGTGCGTGGTGCGCTCCCTTGGCGCCCTCCTTCGTATTTTTAACATACTTGTTCGCCTTTTCATTGTTTCCCCATGGTCCGTGGCCGCCCCATACCTTTTGCGCCTTATTTTTTTTCGTCGTGTATCTTGCGGTGCTTGGAACCTATGGAGGAGTATGGGGGATATATGGTTATGGTTTGTGTTTGTGGGCATGCCTTATGACGTGTGTGGTGGTTCGTCTTTCTTTTTTGCGTGCGGCGTTGTCCCTTGGGCGCCCTCCTTCGCAACATACTTGGTTTTCTCTTCTACGCATGTGTAGCGGTGGATATGACCCGCAGACCCACATCCCACCCGCGGGCACGTCCAACCGCCTTGGCTGCCTGGGTTTGCAGCACCGCGTCAAGGCGGCGCACCCGGGAGGCGTGGTGGAACAGTGGCTAACGCTCTGCAACCCGTCCGCCGCGCAAGGCCACTAGTACCTACACCAACTCCTCATCCTACCCCGGGCGGCCCCGGAGCACCGCCGGCAAAACCCGTACCACACGCACCCGGAGCGCCGAGCCGCGCACAGCTTCCCGCAGCCGGTCCCGCCCGCCCTCTCGCCTGGGCAGGGCCCGGAGGCACTGCAGCAGGGCCCCCCGCTCGACACCGCCACCACGGTACAGCAAAGGGGAAGCAACGGCGCGGATGATGCCTAACCGGACTGCACTGGCCTGGACGGCGGCCTGCAGGCACCTCGCCCGAGATACCACGGGGCTGAGGCAGTACAGACCAGCGGACCGCACGGCGCGGGCGTCTGCGGTCGCGGCCGTCACCATGGGTCCTGTGGCGGCGTGGCTGGCGCAACTGCTGCCCCACGTTCCCTGCCGCGACAAGCAGGCCCGCCAGCCGGCTGCAACGCACGCGCCGACCGCACCCCCCACGGCGGAGCAGCTATACGTCGTCGCGGCGGCGCTGCTGGCGGACGGCGGGGAGAGCTTCGTCCACCACCACGGCCCGGCGCAGATTGCGGGAAGCATACAAGGGCCGCAGCGCGATGCACCCCACCCGTGGCACGCCACACTCCGCGGGCGCACCCGCGTCTGGGATGCGGGCGGAGGCACACCCCCTCCTGGGCCTCAGCAGGGGGAGGCACTGGTGCTGCAGACGGCAGGCTACCAGGCCATCCTGCACAGCCACGCCAGAGGGTACCGGTCGCACGTCCTGGCCGGGGGCCGCTGGACTGTCTGGCACAGCACCGCCAGGCAAGGGGCATTCCCGCCCCTGCCCCACGTTGACTGACAGCAGGGGCCCACCCAGGCCTACTATATGTCGGCGGACCCCTGGCCGCTAGCAGTCCTGCTACACACCGTCAGCGCCCCCAACAAGAGGCAGGAACCGGGATGGGTCAACCCCCCCGCATTGGTGTGGAGCCCCAACCAGGAGGATCATCTACGAGCCGCGTGGCAGGGAGACGCCATCAGGGCCACGGACGTCCCGGACCTCCACGCGGGGCCAATCACGCACGCCCGCCAGGCTGCTACCCTGGCGGTGGCCCAACGGGGACAGCAGAACCCACAGTGGGTGGTCTGCATCTTCAGCCCGGCGGACGCGCACATCGTCGTCTGCGACCCCGAGCGCCTGCTGGGGCCCAAAGCCGTGGTCCGCGTGGCGGACTGTACCCGCATGATTGTCAAGGCGCTACGGAAGGGCGAACAGCACGCCCCCCTGCTCCAGGTCCGGCTGAAGGACAATGCCCGGGCGGCAAAGCCAGGGGTGTGGCCTGCAGCGGCGCAGCCCGCCGACACAGAGCTCCTGCTGGCGGTCCCGACCACAGTGTACCACTGGCTGCAAGCCTTCCACGACCTGCGATAGAGGGGCAAGCCTGACCGCCAAATCTACTCCACGCACTGGCAAGCGTGGCTACAGGCAGACGCGCAGCGCGATGCCGTCGAGAGTCTCGGGCCCGCACCCACGACAGGAGCCCTTGATGCGGCAGCCACGGGCCGCGCGTTGGCGCCACACACGGTTCCACTGGCCAACCCTCCCCTTCGTGCCAGCGACAGAGGGCGCCATCCAGAAGTCAATGCCGCTCTTCCCGGCGCGAGGGGCCACGGTACCAACGAAATGCCCCCTGTGTGCAGACAAGTACTACACAAGCGGGGCAATGCTGGAACACCTGGCGTGGCACGCAGTGCACGCTGCAGCCCCGGTGGACGACAAGGAGGCGGCCTCCAACATTCTGCAAGGGAGGGCACGGAGGTCCCCATGGCACGCCTCGTACGCCTGGCGCCCCCCCGCCCCAGGCGGCCGACCACGCAGACAGCGATGAGGAGGCACCCGAAGCGGCCCCGGGGACCGGCAGTGCGGCCCAACAAGGGTCCATGCCCGCGGGACTGGCCCCCCTGGCCCCCCTGTGAGCCCCGCTGGGAACGGGATCTCCGCACCCCATGGCCCCGGCGCACCCGGGAGCCCTGGCTGCACCAGCGGACCCAGCGGCGATGCCGATGCGGGACAGCTGACTCCAGGAGGACACAGCGGACAACGTCTCCTCTTGTGGAACCTGCGCAACGGCCTCGTACCGCCAGACCGGTCCCTCCGGGGCACGCTCCAGCGGTGCCAGGGGCCGGCGGCCTGTACCGACAAGGAGCACCTCATCACTGGCATGCTACCCCAGGAGGGGGGCTTTGCCACAATGCTCCAGGAAACAAGGATCGCCACCCGCGCGCAGGAGATGCACGTGGCTGCGGCGGTCCGGGACAAGGGGTACACCCCCTTCTTCAGCAGCCGGCTAGCGGGGACGGGAGCCACTACCACCTCGAGAGGGGGGGGCCTCCTCACCGCGGTCAGCAGCAAGTACGTGGCGGAGCACAAGGTGCTCATTTTCACCGAAATCGTCCCCGGGAAGGCCGCGGCCCTGGAGATCCGCACGGAAGGGGGAGGCCTCACCCTCATCAACGTCCACGGGAAGCAAGCAGGCTGCTCCCCGTGGGCCGGACGGGCGGCGTTCTGGGCCGACATACAAATGTATGCCACGGCACGCAGCCTCGGTGGGAGACACCCGGTGGTCATCGCGGGTGACACCAACATCTACATGGATGCCACCTCCAACCCGGCCACGGAGCACTTCCGCGCGGGCTGGGAGGCCTGGGGTTTCCGGAGGGCCAAGGCAGGCGGCGAGGAGGACATGACCCCCACGCTCCACCCGTCCTGGCACAGGGTGAACACCTTCCTGGTCAACGAACCCCTCCTGCCGTGGTCCCTGCAGGAAAGCGTCTGGGCCCGCGGCATGGCACACCCCAAGGTGATCAGCTCGGACCACCTCTCCGTCCGCTTGGCCTTGCCGGGCCTCCTCAACACAGCGGGGCGCGCGGGGATGCCCATCCCATACAGCCACACAGAGGGCCGCCTCCTCCCGTACGACGCCGAGGCCGCGCCTGTCCAACACTGCCTGTGGACGGCGGTCACCGCCGCGCAGGATGAACCCTCCCTGGCGCCCTGGCTGGGTCCTGCAGAGCAGCACGCCTACGGGTCCATGCCTGCGGCCGCGGTGGACAAGGTGTCCGAACACCTCCACGCGGCGCATGACGCCCTAGCGCGTGTGGTGGGACGCCGGCAGCCGTCCCCAGCGGGGACGGACCCGGCGGAGGAGGACCCCCCGGAGAGCGGAAAGCGGCTCCAGTTGGTGGTCCTCCGCTATGACACCCTGGCAGCGTGCGCGCCGGCGGCGTACCAGGCGGATGCGGCACGGCATGGCATCCGGTCTGAGGCGGCGCTCCAGCTCGCGGAGGAGCAGCGGGTTGCGTCGCCCGGGTTCCGCCCGACCACACAGGGCCAACTACAGGAGGAGCTGAAGAGGCAAGCAGCAGCCCTAGAAGATGACATTCGCCAACTCCGCGCACTCCTGGCGGCAGACCGCAAGCGCGCCATCAAGGACCTCTGGTGCTGCCACGCCCCCGACATCGCCCAGCGGTGGAAAGCCGTGCGGGGAGCCATAGAGGTAGAGGCGCCGGGCCCGTCAGTCCTCTGGAGCGTGCGGGTCCCCAACACCCAAATGCTCCTCACGGAGGCCCACGACGTGATGTTCGTAGTTCGCGCCTCCTGGCGCGAACTGTATGACATAACGCCCAGTGGACCTCCCAGGCTTCCAGGCAGTCCTCGACCGCCATGTCCCCCGGGTCCCTGACGTGGCCTGGACACAGGTCCAGCAGTACTCCATGCAGGACCTGCAGTCCGCCCTGGACGAGGCAGATTGCAAGGCCCCAGGTCCCAACCACGTGGAGGCCCGTTTCATCAAGGCCCTCCCGGCACCCGTCCAGTGGCTCCTGGTCCACTCCTACCGGGCCATCCTCCGCGGCGCCCCGCCATCGATGCACTGGAGGGACGCGCACATCTGGCTCAGCCCCAAGGTCCCGGGCTCCGCCAGACTGGACGACTACAGGCCCATAGCCCTGGGCCAGCTGGACATGAAGCTGCTCACAGGCCCCCCCACCCAGCGCATCACGGAAGTGCTCACACGGCACGGAGTGGTCAGCGACTGGCAGCAAGGGGCCCTCCCTGGCTCCAACGCAGGCCCCCCACTGTTCATGGCGCAGCGGCAGCTCCAGCGGGGAAGGCCCAACTACGTTTTCTCCTTCGACCCCCGCAAGGCCTTCGACACCGCCCCGCACGGCCCCCTCCACCTCACCCTGCGCCACCTCTCCGTGCCGCCGGAGGTCATCGACCTCCTGCTCTTCCGCCATACGTGCGCCAGGCTGCGCATCGTCACCGCACACGGGCTAACGCAGCCCGTCCACATGCTGCGCAGCGTCCGGCAGGGCAACCCCGAGAGCCCCCTGCTGTACGCGCTCCTCCTGGAGCCCCTGCTCAGGGCGCAGGGGCACCGCCTTGGCCCGCCAGGAGGGGTCGAGCAAGGCCTCATCCAGGCCTACATCGACAACCTGCTGGTAGTCGCCAACACGCTGCAGCACTTCGTCGAGGGTGTGGAGGTGGTGGCCGCGTACCTGGGGATGATGGGCATGGAGCTCAACCCCCGCAAGTGCGCCATGGCCACCACGGAGGGGGTCCCGGGCCTGCAGCTGCGCCTCTGTCCCCACCTGGAAAACCCATGGCACTGGGTACCAGCGGCGGACTCCGTCCCCTACCTGGGACTCCAGCTGCAGCCGGACGGGGAGTTCTCCCTGCAGCGCAAGCACCGGCTGCGCCTGGCGGCGGTGCACCACTGGTGCCTCAACACCCTCGCGCCACTGAAAGTGGTGCAGGACGTCATCCTGGCAATCCTCGTGGGGGTGACACAGTACGTCGCCCCTTTCATCGCCGACGACTCCGACACCGCGCGCCACCTGGACCACATCACGGTTCAGGTCGCGAATGACAGGGCGCGGTACACCTTCGACGCCTCGCGGGACAGCCTGCAGGATGACGGGACCCTGGGGCTCACACGGGTACCAACGCGGTGCCAGCAGGCAGCGGTGGCCCTCGTGGGTACACTCGTCCACCACCGCTCATCCTCCGTGCGCGCCAAGGTCACCAAGATGTTCTGGGAAATAGCCGGCGCGCACGGAATATGTCCGGAGGTGCACTACCCCGTCCCGGAGTTCCCAACTCTAGCGGGAGGTGACTGGGTCCACCGCATACCCCGTGCCCTGGCCGCCCTGGGAGTGGGGCTCTACAACCCCATCGCGTGCCCCAGGGCGGCCCACGTCCAACTACAGTCCCCACTGGGCAACATTGTCACGCTGCGCACTGTCAAGCTGCGACACCGCGACACGTGCCGCCTGAAGGTGCCGCACACGACGCCGTGGCCTGGGCACCACGGGCCACGCCACCCCGTCCCCGACAACGACGACCCGTGGCCGACAGCGGTGCGGGAACGCCTCAACCAATGCGCCGATGAACACCTCCACTATTGCTGCCGCGAGCAGGAGCCCACCAACCAACCCGGGTGGCGCGACGCCTTGGTCCACCCCTTCCACACCAGGGGCACACGTGACCCCCGCCTGAGACTCGTCCACCCCACGAGGGCTAAGCAGGACGCCCACACCAGCCCAGGGGTGACCCCCGACGGCCTGCACCTCCACGTCGGGGGCTACTGCCGCCGGGGCGGCCCATCCCCCCCTCACGCGGGGGGGGGCGTGCCACCCGCCGGCAGCCCTCATGTACATCCTCCACGACGTACTTGCGGAAAGCGAGCACCGAGAGCCTAACGCGGATGTGGCGTGGCCCGAGCCCCTGCGCCCCCGGCCCCACACGCCGACGCTGGTGTGGTTGGTGACCACGGACGACCAATGCACCCGAGCGGCAGGGCAAGCACAGCTCCAGGCCGAGTGGGTAATAGTGCAGGTGGGGGCAGGCCAGCCCAGGCCCCATGGACTCCCCCGTGGCACCGCCCTGCTGGTAGCTACGGGGCTGCCGCACAACCCACACATGGCAGTGCACGCGCTGGAGGACCAGCCAGAGGACACGGGACAACTGGTGGTGCACCAGCGCGGAGGCCCGGCGTGGCTCAAGGAACATGTGACAGCACTCCGGTCCTGGGCAAGCACGATCGCCGGAGCGGAAATCCGGCTGCAGGACCACCCGGCGATCAGCCCTGGCAACACCAGGTTGCTGAGCGTGGACCAACTGACCCCCCGCCACCCCGACGTCCGGTGGCACTCCGCCGACCTCAATGCGGGGTTGCTCAGCCCCACCGGGTACTACTGGATCCCGGAGGCCTGGGGCCACACCTCTTCCGACGCGTTCGGGGGCGGACCCTGCAAACACGCCACCAGCGTCGCTCTCACCTCCGACCTCGTCCGCACGTGGGCGGTGGCCATCTCGGGCACGGTGCCCGACGGGGAGGGGGTGGCCGCCTCCCTCCCCCTACAATACGGCGCCCACCGACCAGGGGTCCACACGGTGGACGCCGAAGTCATCCTCCACCTCCTGCGACAGGCTATTGCGAGCGGACTACGGGGGTCCCCGCGGGCGCGGCGAAGGTGGTCAACCAGATGCCCCTACGGTGGCTCCGAGACGGCCTGTGCGCGCGAGGGCGACACGCCGGGCACCCGTTCTGGTACGTCCGGTCCACCTCGCACCACAGTGACGCCCTACTGCACAAGGCGGACTGGGCGGCGTCCCAGGACACCGTCCTGCAGAACACGCCCCCGGACCCTGGCCACGCCCAACTCATTGTCGCCGGTCATGACGGCCACCTCGATTTACGGCCCCCCAGGATGCGGATGCTCGGCGAGGTCGCGCTGCGGGTGCAGACAGACCATGCGCTGACGCACCGAGGACATACACCTCTGGGCGCGGCCCACACCACAGCCTATGTCCACGCCCGGGACCTCACCGCGACGGCCACCAACCGCCGGGCGCTGCGGGCCAGAGACGGCCACACGCCGGTGCAGCGCAGGCTCCGCGTCAGTAAGGAGCGGCTCTCCGGCGTCGCGGTCCACCCGCAACCGTGCCTCCTATGCGGCGGCCCGGAGGTGACCCCGGTGCACATGCACGTGAGATGCGCCCACTCACGGCTCCTCTGGCCCCACTACCGCCAGGCAGTACACGAGGCGGCCCGCCACCTCCCGTCCGGGGACAAAGCCCTGTGGGTGGCCTCGTGGCGCTCCGCAGGCGCCACATGGACGGAAGTCTTCTGCTCTGGGCTGGTGCCCGAGGACGCAGAGGCGCAGCTCCGCGCCATAGCCCGCTACGACCCGCCGGTAGGGACCTCTGTGGACGATTTCCTCCACCACATGCTCCAGCTGGGGGACTTCGCATGGGAGCTTCGCAACAATCGGCTGGAGCAACTCCTCCGCAAGCCCCTAAGTGCGGCGGGCCGGGTGCACCGATGGCTCACCGCGGCAGAGGGCGACCACCCCCCCCCCTCCCCCGCGCCCTGATAAGGACTTTGTAGCCTCCCTCCGTGTCGTGAATGGCACTCTGGAGTGCCCGGCACAAGAGGGCCCCCACCCGTACCGGGACCTGCCAGGGATTTCTCGAAGCACCTACAAGACGCCCTCTTCCCACCGTGGATCATCGGGCGCGGCTCAATGGCCGCGTGGGAGGCACGCATAATGGGTGAGGAGTGGGCGCGCGAGTGGGGCCGGTGGTGCACCGCCACGCGCGCCCCGGAGACCCCTGCGCAATGATATGCCGCCATCCCGCTGGAGAGATGGGGGCCGGACACCCGGCCGAGACCCACGGGGATCCGCGGGGCGGGACCGGACCACTCGTGGGCCGCGACGACGGGGGAATGGCTGCAAGCGGCCCCGGGGCCGCAAACAGGATGGGCTGGGGACGTGTCCTCACTCGTCAGGACGCCCGTCCCCCCCCCGCATCGTCCCTCACTCCGCCAACGTACTCCAGGCTACGGAGATACGCAAATGGGGACAAGACACGGCCACCGTCCGATGGCACCCCCCAGAGGACGAGGCCGCCGAGCTCGCCATGGCGCACTTCAAAACTGGGGGGCCGGTATACGACAACGCCCTGTCCCGGCTGAGCGACACCCTGGGGCCCTTGCTCCTCATGCTCCCCACCGACCTTGCAGCCGCGCTGCGCCAGGAGCTGGACGGCCGAGAAGATCTGCGAGTGGGGTGGGAGGCAATCGCGGACGGCACCCTACTGGCCCTCCTCCACCGGGACGCCGCAAACGGGTGCCAATGGGATACACTGGCGCCCCACCTCACCGGGCGCCACGTGTACATGGCAACCCCCCCCCAAGGGCACCCCTGCCCGGCGTGGGACGACCTCATCGCCGCCTTCCACGACCACGGGATTCTCCCCGCTGACACGTGGCGGGAGTTTCAGCGGAAGACGCTCGGCAGGGACTACCGGCGCCGCGCCCGCGCCCGCCTGCTGGAGATTCGGGACCTCCTCCGACAGAGGTGGGACGACCTCTGGCTCTGCCATCTGGACCCCTGGTCGCCGTCCTCCCACCTCCCACACACCTGCCGACTCTGCGGGGAATGCGACACGGTGTCCTCCGCAGCGTTGACAGGCGCAAACAGGTGCCCGCGGTGCGCTCAGGTGGCCGCGTGCCCCTGGCCCGAGCCCCCCACGGGCCCGCGCAGGCGCACGGAGGAGGAGGCCTTGCACAGGCGCATCGAGGGGGCACACGCCCCCTCACACGAACGCGCGAGCCCTGCGAGCGCTGCCCTTCTGTGGATCCACGTGCACCTGCGGCACCCCACATCCGTTGCGCACCTGTCGCACGTGTTGGCGCCCTGACCTCCACCCGCCGCCACTCTTTGCAGAGCCCGCAGTACCATGCCACTCCGACGGGGGGATGGGCCGGGACACGCCAGGGCCCGCCGCCAAGCGCAGGAGGCGACTGTCCGGGGCCTGGTAGCGGACGCGGTGGCGGAAGCGCATGGGCCGCACGCTGCCGCACGACGTGACCCGACGGGCAGTGCGAGGGCTTTACTCAACGAGACCGCCCTTCCGGTCGTCTGCACCCTGAACAGAGCAGGGTCCCCTAGGCTACTCTCGGCGATGCAGCGGATCGTGAACGCCATCCAACTGGGGCTCATTGGGCCCGAGGCGGCCCTCTACGGGCACTGGATGGAGTGGCGCGAGTCCAACCGGTCGGGCCGGCCCCTGTCCATCGGGGACACCCTGCGGCTGACGGGAGCGGGGTCTGCCATGTCCCTCCGCAGCAGCGCCCCAGCCATGCTGCACGCCCTCAGGACACGCTACCCCGGGGACACGGCCCCGTACCTGAACCAGGCGCGGGCCACATACCCGGGGGGAGTGTCCGAGCTGGATGCGGCGCTCCACCTTCTACACCCACCGGACGAGTACCTGGAGTTGGGCAAAATCCCGGTGTTCCTGGAAGGCGCGGACGAGGCGCCCGCCCGCCCCCGGCCGACCAACCCGGTGTACGACGGCACCAGGCCGACCCCCCCGTACGCCATCGTGTGAAAGGTGTTCCCCAGGGAGCCCACCTGGTGCCCTGCTCTCCCGCCGGCGACGCACGCGCCCCGCTGCTCGGCCAACCCAGATGTGTCCCCCCCCATCTCCGAAACCAGGAGTGCCCACCACAGGGGGCAGGTCCTCTGGCAAGAGCGCCCTGGCACCCCCCTGCTCCTCCTCGTTGTCGCGACCCACGGGGACCCGGAACGGGTCCTGGGAATCACCCCCACCTACCTCTATGGGGCAGCACCCGTACCCCTCTCCCCCCTCCCGGCGCCCGCGGCGCGGGACGGGGTACACACCTTCCTGCGAACACAGGAGGTCACCGCCCTTACGGGGGTCCACCTAGTGCGGCTCCCCCCGGCACCACCCAACGACCCCCGGGACTGGGAACTGTGGCGCGACGCGGGGGGCGCGGGGCTTTCCCACCTCCCCTCCCAATGCCGATGGATGGCCACCGGCCCCCGCCTGTACGGGGCTGACGCCACAGCCGGCCCCCCAGCCCCTCCCCCCGTCCCCCCCGCAGAGCACTGCACAGGACTGCCCACGGCACGACACTGATTCACCGGGAGGTAGTGGGAAGGGCGCACCTGCCACCACGCATGCCTACCAGGATAACAGTGATGGCAGACTCCGATGGCTCTCCCCAGCGGGACGACCGCCACACCGCCGGTCCCGCTCTCGCTCCCCCGTCTCCCCGGAAGGGGCGGGGCAGACCCCCGCGGAGCGCGAGGAGCGGTGGCTGGCGGAGGCGGCGATGCCGGTCTGGCCGCCGGCTCGACAGCCCGGGGAGGCCTCTGCTGACACCGGGCTGTCGACCCAGGAGCCTGAGCCGGCCGAGGTGACCGCCCCCGCCGCCCGGACAGCAAGACCTGCCGCCCTGCCCCGGGAGGAGGCCCCAGACGCGCGGGGAGCAGAGACGGCAGCCCCAGCGAGCCACGCCGCGGCCCCGACCGCGCCCCCCCGCACGCCGCCGACACGGGGGGTAGCCCCGGCGCAGGAACCAGGCGCATCGCCGAGGGCTGCCGCAGCCGCAGAGGGGAGCGAGGAGGGTGCCCAAGGGTTTTCGACCGCGGCCCCGGCGAGTCGCGCCACCGCCTCGGCCGGCCACACCGCGGCCCCCAGCACGCCACGAAAGCGGGGGACGGACCCCGCACGGGCCACGGGCGCCTCAACGGTGGCCGCCGCAGCAGCAGCAGTGGGCAGGGAGGGTGCGAAGTACCGCGCCCACGCCAACCCCACCCACACCCACACCAGCCCCCCCAAGACGTTCCCCCCCAAGCCCTTCCCCCCTGGGGCGGACGCGGCACGTCCGCCCCCCGGCGCCCGAGCGCTCGCCGCCGGGCGTCACGCTGCCGCAGCTGCAAAGGCAGCGGGACGCCCGGCGCGTTATCCAGGAAGAAGGGGACGGTGCGCAGGGAGAGCTGCGCGCCAGTCACGGGAGCGCGGAGCGGGGGACAGGAGGCGACGGGGGAGATGCCCAGGGGCACGCACAGCGAGCGGGCCAGGGCACACACAGCAAGGAGCAAGGGCGCAAACACGGACAGAGCACCGAGGCCAGCAGCAGCGGAGGGGGACAGAGCGCGGGCAGCGAACGGCGCGACACAGGGCAGGGAGCCGGGAAGGGGCCAGGGCACGGGAAGGGCACGCAGGGGCTCGGGCAGGGCGCCCGGGTGCATGGACCGGAGCGAGAGACGGTGGGCGAGCAGGCAGGCCAGGGCGTCGGTGACAGGGGGCGGGACCCTTGGCACGGGCAGGGGGACAGAGGCGTGCGGGCCGGAAGAGAGCTAAAGGGCAAGGGCAAGGGCGCCACGGGCCCCCAGGGACAGGCGGGACGGGGCATGGGAGCCCGGGGGGGAGGGCGGGTCAAAGAGGGGGGGGCGGGGGGCGGGGCGCCCCCGCAGCCGGACGTGCAGCCGGTGAGGTGCATCCCCTCCGGCATCCAACAGATGCCGGCGCCCACACCCATCACCACAACGACCACCACTACCACCTCTACAACATTGACCCTGACGCCGGAGAGCTCATCCCCCCCCAACCCCCACGACCCCAGCACCAGCCAGCCCCCCCCGCACCGAGAGCGGAGCCGGCGCGGATGGCCTCGGCGGGGGGGGGGGGGCGGGGCGCGGCACCCGCGCCGCAGGCACAGGGGCAGCCGGGGGAGCCGGCGCGAGGGGCAGAGGGGGCCCGGCCCTCGGACCGGGACTGGGGCACGGTCCTGGACCCTCTGGGGGATGAGGCCCTCCCCCTGGTGGGAGAGGTGTACGGGTGGTTGAGCTGGGCCAAGCAGGGGACCACAAGGGGGATGAGGAACCGGCCTTTCGATGCCGTGCTCCTCAGGAGGGACAGAGTAAAAGAGGAGGTACCCCTGGGGGGTTGGGCAGCCCCAGAGGACCACGAGGGGGTTCTCAGGTCAGTGATGTGGGCGGTGTGGCCCGACAGGGGGCCGACGTTGCCGGCTTTCCTGGAAAGGGGGGCGGTGCTCTGCATCACGGACGCGGACGCCAACAACTGGCTCCCCCGGGCCTTGCGCAGCGCCCTCGCCCACTGGCGCTACCGCCGGCGCAACCCGCCACCGCCACAGCCCCAGCCCCCACATAAGCGGCGGCGCAGATGATGGCCCAGATGGCGGACGCCAGAGAGTGGGGGGGGGAGCTGGGCCCCCCGACCCACGCCTCCCCCACGATACGGTGTGACAGAGGAGCGCGCGCCACCTCCCGCGGAAGGGAGGGCGGAGACAACGAGCGCGGGGGGGAACCTACTGCCCCGCAGCCCGCTAACCGCTGACCGCTAACCCTCACGGCCGCCCCCGGCCGGCCAGCGCCGCGCGGCGACGGCGGGGGGGACAAGAGGCCTGCACGAGGGTCCGGCTCTAGGTAGAGGGGGGCGGGGGAAGAGTGCGACCCCCCAGCCGACGGCTGGGCCCCGGGGCCGGGACCGCCAGGCCGCCCCCCCTCGGCCGTCAGGGGGCGGCGCCAGGGGATCAGAAGGCCCCCTCCACTCCCCCCCCCCCTCCCCCGAAGGTCCAAGAGCAGACAGAGGCAGACCGAGGAGACGGCGGCCCGGCACCCCCCCCGAAGAGGCCGCTGCACCCGGGGTGAGGGGGCAGCGCAGACGCGGCAAGCGCCCCCGGTGAACTGCCCGCACGCTCCCGCCCTGCCCGCTGCCGACCGACGGCGGACTGGTGGCGCCGAGGACGGCGCAAACGGAGCGGCTCCCTCAGAGGCCGGCCTGGGGAAGGCGGGGGCGCGAACCAGGGCGTGGGGGTCGCCCCTCCCTCCCCCCCCCCCCCCCCGCCGCACTGACCCATTGGCGGCCGACCGGGCCGCGCCCGACGCCTGCGGCCGCCCAGCAACACCCACGGCACGAGTAATCCCCTGGGGGGGCACGCCGGAGACAACAGATGGCAGGCCGAAGCCCTGACGGGGCGGGGGGGCGGGGAGCGGCGGAGCGGCCCCCCGGCCCCCCCCCCCCGCCCCCCCCCCCCAGGCTTGAGGGCAACAGGAGCGACCATCGGCCCCCCCAGAGCCGAGGGGACGCCCCCCTCCCCCAAAAGGGACCGCGACGCGGGGAGGGGGGGGTGCGGCTGGACCTGCACACCGCGCGCCCCAGCGCCCCGAGCCGGCTGCTCCCGCGAGGGGTCGCGGCCGACGGGCGAGCGCACACCAGCGTGCTGGAGCGGCGCGCGGACCAAGCCTGGGGGCGGCGCACGGCGGCGCGCCTGAACAGTATGGAGGCAGCGCCCCCCATGACCCCCCCCATGACCATTGCCCACTCGGGGAGGGCAGAAGGGGGGGGTTCAGGTCTGGAGGGGCCCCCGGGGGAGCGGTCCACGGGCTGCCCCTCATCCCTCCCCCCCCCCGGGCCGGCCCTGCGACCCCGACGGAACTCGCACGCCAGGGGGGAGTGTGCCAACAACAAGAGGAAGGCCAGGGTAGGGAACCACGGGCCGCCCCCCCGAAGGGGGAGCAGGGAGGCTGCGGCGCGACTTCCCCCCCCCCACCGGCCCGCAAGTCGCAGGGGCGCCGGCCCCCACCCCCCGAGGCAGGGGGGATGGTTGCCCCTCCCCCCGCCCGAGAGAGGAGCCGGAAAACGGCCCGCACCCCCGCCCCAGCCGCCGGCTCCCACAGGAACCGTGGGGAACAAGCGAGCCCGCGCCAACGCGCCAGGACGCAGCACAGATCGCGCCCAGAGAAGGCGGGCGAGCTCGAACCAGAGTGGTATGGGGACCACGCCCCCCCTGACGAGAAGGACGCCAGTGACACCCGCTTTGTTGCCTGCCCAGGGAAGGCAGAGGGACGGAACGAGGTAGAGCGAACCCCCCGCCCTACTGGCCCCCCCGGCCGCACAAACGGGGGGCACGGCGCACGGGCCGCCCCCCCCCCCCACCACCAAACCCGCCCCCCGGCACACGAACGCCACGGAACCCGCCCCACAGAGGGCGCACAGCGCCAAGCCAGGTAGGGGGGAACCGGCACCGGACCGCCCCCCCCCAAGCACGCCAGACGGAGCAAGGGACCGGGGCAGGACACGCGGAGGGGCATGGACCACGTGGAATGGCTCTACCAGGGCCCAGTACCGGGACCGCGCGGGGTGCGCACGCCACACCACCCAGGGGGGGGGGGAGCGGAGGCCGCGGGAGCGCGAGCGCACACACACGCAGAGGGCACGCGGGGACTACCAGGAGGGCAACCGGACCAAGCTCGCGGAACGCACAGACCGCGTGGAATGGCGTACCAGCGAGCGAGGGTAAGGGACACCCGGACAGGAGGGCACGCCACACGCAGCGCGGGACACGTGGGGCAGGAAGGGGGAAACGGGAGAGACACAACACCGGGTACCGGCCCTAGCCCCCCGAACCGGCCGCGAGCGCCGCGCACACGCGGACGGGGCACTGCACCCGCCAAGGCATTAGTGGCGCACTGCGCCACGCCCCAACCCCTAGGCTAGGCAGCCTGCGCGCCAGCCCAAGGGGGTCCCACTGGCGACAAGCCAGTAGCACAGGCCCGGCGGGGCTGGCGCCCCGGGCGACCACGCATTAGGGGGGCGACGCGGTGGGTAAGCGCCCGCAGCCACGGCTGCGAATTGATGTACTGACCGGGGAGTGGCGAAACAGGGAAGCTGGGGAGGGATCGGGCTCCGAGCCCTTTGAACCCGGGGGACTCCGCCACCAGGCAGGAGGTGCGTCTTGCAGGGCCCCCCAATAGGACCCGGTGCGGAGGATATCACCTGGCCCGACCAGGTGGCCCCCCGGGGCCAAAAGGCGTCTGGTACCCGCAAAATCAAACCTCAAACCTCAAATCATCCCACACCCAGACCCCTGGACACACCAACAGCACCGCCCCCGCCTGCGCCCACCACCACCACCGTACCGCAGCACCCAAACCCTGCAGCCCAGTCAGCCACCACCGCGCGCACAAGCCCACACCCCGCCAGGACCACCATACACGCAGAGCCAGGGGACATAGCACCACCAACACCACCACCACGCCCCCGTTCCTCCCAACCCCTACCCCCTGATGCCCCCATGCTACAGCGACCCCCACCAGCTACATCCCCACCACACCCCAGCACGAACGGCCCACCCGGCATGGCACACATCACCGCACCACACCATCACGTATTCCACCACCACCAGCCCCCATCACCACACCCACCCACGCTGGGGTTCCACACACAACCAGCACACCCTTAACACCACCACCAAGCGGTCCAGCACCACCCGCCGGCCCCACTACACGGGCCCACGACACACGAGCCAAGGTACACCCCCATGGATCCGCGGGGAGCCGCGCACGCACACCAGCAACACCAGCGCCTGGTAGGAGCGCCCGACCACCACCAGCAGCCCCCCCACCCACACCCCATACCAGCGAGCATCATCCACCAGCAGCCACCCATTACATACGGACCACAGCCCGACTTGGACGCCCAT
Organism: Eutreptiella sp. 'Long Island Sound 2002'; assembly: GCA_964036045.1. Taxonomy (NCBI): domain Eukaryota; phylum Euglenozoa; class Euglenophyceae; order Eutreptiales; family Eutreptiaceae; genus Eutreptiella; species Eutreptiella sp. 'Long Island Sound 2002'. Next base: position 124,395,946 of record OZ038381.1, on the reverse strand, counting down.
GCGGCCGCCTCCCACCCACACCCCGGCACCACAAACAATCAAGAACCGCAAGGACCGCACGCGCACACACCCAACACCCACATGACCCACAGGGACGCCCAGACCCCCAGCCAGCACAACACCCACCCCCGCCCCCCCCACCACCAACAGTGCCACCCCCACACCACCCCCCCCCCCGCCCCCCCCCGAGACCAGGCCACGGATGCAACACGTGGCAGCCAGCACCAGCCAATTGACGTCGATGCCCCCGCCGACACATGCTACCGCGATTCCCCCCTCCCGCGACCGCCACAAGAAACCCCATCACCGGACCCCACACGCGACCACGACGACCAGCCAGCCCAAACCAACACAACCCCCCCCATCACAAGCCGCACCACCAGCCGCCGCACCGGCCGAACCTTACGCCCTACACAACCCCGCAGCGGTACGGCAGCACCTCCGGGGACTCGGGGACCAGGAGGTGCTGCGCCTCCACACGTTCGGCACCACCCAGCCCATCCGGGTGAACACCCTGGTCCAGGCGGCCACCCTGGGGGAAGGCGTCTGAGACTTCCTCTTCGACGCCTTCCTCTACGTCGCCCGACACTACCGCCCCCCACGCGCCACCCCAGACGGCAAGAGCCCGCACCCCACGGGGAACCGGATCTGGGTGCCCTGCATCGACTGGGGGCGACACCTAGTCGGACACCCCGTGCCGGAGCGGGACAGCACCCAGGGCGGCACCCGCTACCGCGAGCCCAACATGGCCAACCCTCCACCCAGCGCCACCCCCGACAACACCAAAGAGTGGGAGCGGGAAACATGGGTAGCCCGGATGGCCTCCCTGAGCAACTTCCGGCACCACGTCCCGGGGGACATCCCGACCCCCGACGACCGGCAGCCGGCCCCCTCCACGTACATGACTCTCATGTACAATCTGCACTACACCCTCTCCACCACCCACTACCACGCACCAACTGACCACTGGGTGGTACACGGCACCGACTCCCTCCTCCCCGCCGACTACGCCCCCCCCCCCCCCACACAAGCCAGGCCTCGACACGTACGCCAGGAGGGGCGAGCCGGACGACCCCCACATCTGGGGCACGTGGGAACACAAATCCCTGGACGCGCTGCTCTCCATCCGCAGCGGCAACCAGGGCCTTGGTAGGGCGATGTATTGCCTCGCCAAGTGGACCCAACGGACCTGGGGGATCCCCACAGACCGGTGGCTGTGGAGGGTCACGCTGCGCCCCCAGCAGAGGGAAGCCCCCCCAAACCGCAGGGGGACCACCCCCCCACGCCCAACCCCCCTACAGCTCTTCCCATACATGGTGGCAGCCCGCCTCATGGCGCTGCTGTGGCCGGGCCCAGACACCCCCACCCAAAAATACCCCCACCTCACAGAGGAGGACATGCCCGGCATCCAGCGATGCTTCTTCCGCACCCTCGACTACCTCCAGCAAACACACCCGCACGTCCTGGAGCAGATATGGCCACCCCCTTGGTAACCCACGTGCCCGCACAGCCAGGACAATGCCACCACACCAGCACCATCACGCACGGGTCACCAGGGAAAGCGCGCGCACACGCCCGGTGCCTGAATCCGCATCCTCGTTCTCGCTACTTGCAGGACCAAGCATTCTACGCCCGCCCCCGAAGCCCAGGGCCCTCCGCCGTCTCCCACAGCCCTCTCCTCCGCCTCCGACTCCACAAACTCCACCACCACGACCACCTCATCAACCACAACCACCACGTCCTCATCCAGCACTCCACTCCCCAAGCCGCGTGGGAAACCTCCCAAACGGGCCCCCAAACCCTTCCCCACCGCGAGCAACCCCGCCACCGCCAAGGCACACGCCCCGACGAGGCCCACACCCGCAACACAGCCGAAACCCAAGACCGCCGCGGAACAGCCACCAAAACCTGTCAGCGCGCCACGATCGCAACCCGCAGCCAAGCCCAAACCCAAGCCAAAGCCCAGCGCGACGACGGCAGCGTGAGCCCGACCCCCCAAGGACGTCCTCTATGACATTCGGCCCCAGCCGTCCCAGGCCCGGAGGCAGCAGCACCCAGCACGGCGCCCCCCCACCGTCACCGACGCCGCCGCCACCACCTTCATGGCGGAGCACGCCGCGGCCGAAGCACGACGCACCTCGTCCCGCAACCTCGCAAAGCCCGCACCCGAGGCCAACGGACCGCCCCCGACCAGGCCGGAACGACACCAGGGTCCGCAAGCAGCGTCCCCACCCCCCTACCAACCCTCGATGTCAGCCCACATACAGCGCATGCCCCGCTACCGCTGCTGCCGCGAGTCCCATCCCAACCCAGAGGCGGAGACCGTGCGCGCACACCCGCGGGTCCACATCCGCTTGCGTTCCCACTCCCCGCGCACCCCCATGGTACAAGACTACGAGAAATCCCCCAGGCCTGCCACTGCTACCGGTCCCCACGACCCCGTCACGCCCACCGACGCCCACTCCTCCGCCAAAGACCGCGGCCCCGCCCGAGGATAGTGGTGGCAGCGCTTGACCCACACGCAGCTCTGGGAGGCCCGAAAGTGTGCCCGGGGAGAGCCCTCCCTCGAGGGCCTGGTCCACCAGCCCCGCAAGGGGTCTGTGGAGAACTGCCGCCTCCGGCCGGCGGGGGGGTGGATGCCGGATGCCGCATGGGAGGCCATGCTGGCCGATGCGCTCCAACCCCTGGGAGTCCATCCCCGCAACCTCCCCGCGCCCCAGGACCACCCGTATGTCGTCAGGCGCCTGCGGGAGACCCTCCAGGAGACACAGCGAGACGGCATCCGCCTGTGGGACATCACCCAAAGCCCAGTCCCGCACACACACATCCCCTCACCACCCCACAAGCGTCGGCGCACCGACACCGGCGGCACCCACAGCACCCCAGGATCCCTGCGCGCCACACAACACTACGCGCCTGACCCCCCGGCCAGCGGCGCCGCCATCTAACCCTGTTACCCAGCAGACCACCACCACGGAGCGCCACGCCAGGCCCCGCCCGGAAGTCACCAAACGAACCGGACGCCGAAGGACGCCAACGCACACGACAACGGGCACCACTACGCCCAAAGGCACCGAACCCAGGCTTGCTACCGTCGCAACCGCCTAACCAAGCCAAAGCCCAAACACAAATCAAACCCGAGCCACACCCTGAAACCGCTAACCCTTGACCCCTAACCGGGCCCGCTGAGGGGACAACGCAGCCACAGCCCACACCCACAGCCCACACAGCCGCCTAACCAGCCAGCTCCAGAAGCAAAGAGGCACCTAACCAAACCCACCCTGTCCCATACCCGTGTACATCAGGACGCGCGAGCCGCACCCCTGGGGCGCAAACGCCGCCACAGCACCGACGACACACGCCAGAGGACACAACACTATTGTACCGCCGCACCGGCTGCCCGTGCCTGTGCCTGCAGTGTACGCGCGCCCCTGTTTGTCCTTCTTTTTTTTCGATAAAAAAAAACTGAAAATTAGGGGGGGAGGAAGAGGGACACACCCATCAATGGCACACGCGCACCGCACACAGCGCGCACACCGGTGAATGGGCGCCACGAGGGCCACGACACCACACACGCGCGTGCACTGAGGGCAACAAAGGGACGAGACACCCCGGCCTGGCACACCAGTGAACAGGAGCCAAGAGGCGTGGGACACCGTGCACGCAAAGCAACCCACCGAGCGAGCGCACAGGTGAACAGGAGCCAAGTGGCCCAGGACACCGCACACGCAACACAACACACCGAGCGGGCACACCGGTGAGCGGGGGCCAAGGGCCCCAGGACGCCACACACGCAACACAACACACCGAGCGGACACACCGGGGAACAGGAGCCAAGTGGCGCAGGACACCGCAGTCACAACACAACAAACCGCGCGGGCACACCGGTGAACAGGAGCCAAGTGGCCCAGGACACCGCACGAACAAAACAAAAGACAGAGCAGGCACACCGGTGAACGGGAGCCAAGTGACCCAGGACACCACACACGCAAAGCAACACACGGAGCAGGCGCACCGGCGAACAGGGGCCAAGTGGCCCAGGACACCACACACGCAACACAACACACCCAGCGGGCAGAACGGGGAACAGGAGCCAGGGGGCCAGGGACACCGCACGCGCAACGCACCACACTGAGCGGGCGCACCGGTAAACAGGAGCCAAGTGGCCCAGGACACCGCAGACACGACACAACAAACCGCGCGAGCACATCGGTGAAAAGGAGCCAAAGGGCCCGGGACACCGCGCACACATAGGGCGGACCGGGGACAGGAAAGAACCAACACCCCATGGGTTGGACACACCGGGGCGACCCGGCCAACCCACCGAGCCAGGGGCAGGAGCGGAACTCCAAGGCCACTGGTCTGAGCCCGGCAAGGCTGCATCGGGGACCATGGCAAACGTCACCCGGAGCCATGGAAGCAACCGGTGACAGGCGAGCCGGTACACAGTCCAGGAGGGGGTCGCCTGCTAGCCAGAGTGGCCCCGCAACTCAAACCACAAGGGTGAGGCGGACGTACCGTAGACAAGCAGGAGCAATACCCCTTGTGGTGAGAGATACTTCACACAGCTGGGCAGCCCCCAGAGCTGCCGCCCAACGGACGGGGCATGTGGCCCTACCCATGGACACATGTGGGGACACCCTCCCACCTGGGACACATGGACCGGCTGGCCGCGACAATGCCTTCCCAAGCACATGCGGGAGCGGCTCAAGAGGCACCTGACATAGGGCAGTGGGGGCGACAGGACGTCCTCTTGCCGAGACCTTCTTCCTGCTTTGTCAAAGGAGGCATCCCGAGCTCCCGAAGATACCTACCTACCTACCTACCTTTACCTCCTGACCATCTTTAGTTTTCTGCGTGCGCTTCAGGTGGAGCATGCACGCACTTCGCCAATCACAGTGGGGCGCGTGACAGGGTCCAGCCGACAGTAGAAAAGATTAGGGGTCCCTTTACCTTTGCAGGAGGGGGTCTCAGTCATGGGCTTCAACTGCCCCCCACCGGCCCTTCCCAGGGTTGAAGTGGGGTCGAGGCGACCTCCCTCCAGGAGACTTCTCAGCAGGGGTCTCCCTTCGCAGATGTTTGCGAAGATACTTGTCCATGTGGGAGTCCTTCTCCCTCTCCATGGCCAACTCGATCAACAGATCGACCATATCATTATAACAGTTGGTCCGAGCTTTCCTCTCGGATGTCTCTCTGCAGTCATCCCATGTCCTCATAGGAATTTTCCCCGCTAGCCACAGATGAGGCTCAGTCGGCCCATAGAACGAGCGGTTCGTGCGCCCCATGAGCTCTTCCAACTGCGCCACGAACTCGAAGATGCGCGCCGCAGTGGGGAATTCAGGGAGAGGAGGCAGCTCCTCAATCTCCGTGAAGACACTCAGGTCCGTCTCATAGACTTGATACATTTGCTCCAGTCTTTTCAGCAAGTCGCCCCAGTCGGAGCTCTTCGGGATAGCGGTTTTAACGTGCCGCTGAAGGAATTTCTTTTTGCACGACTTTTTGATGAGCGCGCATTTAGTACAGACATCAGCATGTTGCTGACCCACCAATCCCACCACCACACCAACCCTCATTGACCTGTATCGTAAGGACCACCCAGAGACAAAACAGTGGTAGGTAGGTAGGTATCTTCGGGAGCTCGGGATGCCTCCTTTGACATTGCAGGAAGAAGGTCTTACCAAGAAGACGTCCTGTCCCTCCCACTGCCCTATGTCAGGTGCCTCTTGAGCCGCTCCCGCATGTGCTTGGGAAGGCATTGTCGCGGCCACCAGGTCCATGTGTCCCAGGTGGGAGGGTGTCCCCACATGTGTCCATGGGTAGGGCCACATGCCCCCTCCTTTGGGCGGCAGCTCTGGGGGGCTGCCCAGCCGCGTGAAGTATCTCTCACCACAAGGGGTATTGCTCCCGCTTGTCTACGGTACGACCGCCTCACCCTTGTGGCTTGAGTTGCGGGGCCACTCTGCTTGGCAGGCGACCCCCTCCTGGACTGTGTACCGGCTCGCCTGTCACCGGTTGCTTCCATGGCTCCGGGTGACGTTTGCCATGGTCCCTGATGCAGCCTGGCCGGGCTCAGACCAGTGGCCTTGGAGTACCGCTCCTGCCACTGGCCCGGTGGGTCGGCTGGGTCGCCCCAGTGCGTCCGACCCATGGGGTATTGGTTCTTTCCTGTCCCTCGGCCGCCCTATGTGTGTGCAGTGTCCTGGGCCGCTGGGCTCCTGTTCACCGGTGTGCGCGCGCGGTTTGCTGTGGTGTGTCTGCGGTGTCCTGGGCAGGCCGGCTCCTGTTCACCGGTGTGCTCGCTCGGTGTGTTGTGTTGCATGTGCGTCGTCCTGGGCCACTGGGCTCGTGTTCACCGGTGTGCGTGCTGTGTGCGGTGCGCGTTTGCCATGGGTGGTTGTGTCCCTCTTCCTCCCCCCCTAATTTTCGTTTTTTTTTTACATGTTTTTTTTTTTTTTTTTGGAAAAAAAAAGAAAAACCAAAAAAGAGAAAAACAGGGGCGCGCGTACACTGCAGGCACAGGCATGGGCAGCTGGTGCGGCGGTGCAATAGCGTTGTGTCCTCTGGCGTGTGTCGTCGGTGCTGTGGCTGCGGTAACGCCCCAGGGATGCGGCTCGCGCGTCCTGATGTACACGGGCTTGGGTCAGGGTGGGTTTGGTGAGGTGTCTCTTTGCTTCTGGCGCTGGCTGGTTAGGCGGCTGTGTGGGCTGTGGGTGTGGGCTGTGGTTACGTTGTTCCCTCGGCGGGCTTGGTTAGGAGTCAAGGGTTAGCGGTTTCAGGGTGTGGCTCGGGTTTGACTTGTGGTTGGATTCTGGCTCGGTTAGGCGGTTGCGACGTTAGCGGGCCTGGGTTCGGTGCCTTTGGGCGTAGTGGTGCTCGTTGTCGTGTGCGTTGTCTTCCTTCGGCGTCCTGTTCGCTTGGTGACTTCTGGGCGGGGCCTGGCGTGGCGCCCCCTGGTGGTGGTTTGCAGGGTAACGGGGTTAGATGGCGGCGCTGCTGGCCGGGAGGTCAGGCGCGTCGTGTTGTGTGGCGCGCAGGGCTCCTGGGGTGCTGTGGGTGTCGCCGGTGTCGGTGCGCCGACGCTTGTGGGGTGGTGAGGGGGTGTGTGTGTGCGGGGCTGGGCTTTGGGTGATGTCCCACAGGCGGATGCCGTCTCGCTGCGTTTCCTGGAGGGTCTCCCGCAGGCACCTGAGGACATACGGGTGGTCCTGGGGCGCGGGGAGGTTGCGGGGTCGGACTCCCAGGGGGTGAAGCGCATCGGCCAGCATGGCTTCCCATGCGGCTTGCGGCATCGACCCCCCCGCCGGCTGGAGGCGGCAGTTCTCCACCGACCACTCGCGGGGCCGATGGACCAGGCCCTCGAGGGAGGGCTCTCCCCGGGCCCACTTTCGCAGCTCCCAGAGCTGCGTGTGGGTCCAGCGCTGCCACCACTGTTCCTGGGCGGGCCTGCGGTCTTGGGCGGAGGAGTGGGCGTGGATGGGTGGGTGTGACGGGGTCGTGGGGACCAGAGGCGGTGGCGGGCCTGGGGGATTCCTCGTAGTCCTGTTCCGTGGGGGTGCGTGGGGAGTGGGGGCGCACGCGGATGTGGACCCGCGGGTATGCGCGTACGGTTTCTGCCTCGGGGTTGGGCGGGGACTCGCGGCGGCGGCGGTAGTGGGGCATGCGTTGTATGTGGGCTGTCATCGAGGGTTGGTAGGGGGGTGGGGACGCTGCTGGTTGACCCTGGCGTCGTTCTGGCTTGGTCGGGAGCGGGACGAGGTGCGTCGCGCTTCGGCCGCGACGCGCTCCGCCATGAAGGTGGTGGCGGTGGCGTCGGTGACGGTGGGGGGGCGCCGCGCTGGGCGCTGCTGCCTTCGAGCCTGGGACGGCTGGGGCCAGATGTCATAGAGGACGTCCTCGGGGGGCCGGGCTCGCGTTGCCGTCGTGGCGCCGGGTTTGGGCTTGGGTTTGGGCTTGGCTGCGGGTTGCGGTCCTGGCGTGCTGGCGGGTTTGGGTGGCCGTTTGGCGGCGGTCTTGGGTTTCGGCTGGGTCGTGGGTGTGGGCTTCGTCGGGGCGTGGGCCTTGGCGGCGGCGGGGCTGCTCGCGGTGGGGGCAGGTTTGGAGGCCCGTTTGGGAGGTGTCCCCCGCGGCCTGGGGGGTGGAGTGCTGGATGAGGACGTGGTGGTGGTGGTTGATGAGGTGGTCGTGGTGGTGGAGGTTGTGGAGTCGGAGGCGGAGGAGAAGGCTGTGGGAGACGGCGGAGGGTCCTGGGCTTCGGGGGCGGGCGTATGATGCTGGGTCCTGTAAGTAGCGAGAACGAGGGTGCAGGCTCGGGCACCGGGCGTGTGCGCCCGTTTTCCCTGGTGATCTGTGCGTGCTGGTGCTGGCGGGGCGGCGTTGTCTCGGCTGCGGGGGCACGTGGGTTACCCGGGGGATGGCCATATCTGCTCCAGGACGTGCGGGTGTGTTTGCTGGAGGTAGTTGAGGGTCTGGAAGGGTCCGGGCATGTCCTCCTCTGTGAGGTGGGGGTAGTTTTGGGTGGGGGTGTCTGGGCCCGGCCACAGCAGCGTCATGAGGCGGGCTGCACAAAACAGTGGACGCGCCCTGCAAACAAAAGGCTCCCGTCTCACACACGCATCGACTTGATTCTCTCCTCTCCTGCTTCCAACACCATTTTCAAACCTTTCAACACCTTCATTGATATCCACAATGACATCTCCGACCACCGACCCGTATCCACTTCCATAGCCATCTCTACCAATCTGATTAACATATACAACATCCCACACAATTCAATTCACTACCGCCCCCTAAGCAAAGAAGAAAAGTCACACTTTACGTCCCTCAGTAAACCTCTTAACGACTGGCTCTCCAAACACCACGACACGCTCTTCCTACAGCCCGTTGAACAACTTATTCCTCTGACTGACTAGCTCTTCACCCAACTAGTCACCACCTACAAAAAAGTCACTCAACAAGCACACGAACACAAACCAACCAGCGTGGAGAAACAATTCCTTGACGCTGTAAATAACTTACCTTCTACTACCTCCAGTGCACACAAAACAAAAAAACCCCAAACACTACTCAATGACTGCACCCCAAAGAAACAAGCACAAGCGCACAAGAAACTCCACCACTCTCTCATTTCTCACAAACGCATAAAGGAGACAATCAACAACATTCTCAACCCCAGAAACACCACCCCCATCTCTCTCTATGACCAAACTGGTCAACTCACCACCGACCCTTACGAAATGTGCAAATCTATGGGACACGCTCTCTCTTCCCTGGGAGGCCCCCCAGATTTCGACACAGACCCAGCCTTCATCGACACACTCATGACCAACTCCCCAAAAATACCCAACGACGCTCCACTACCGCACTTTACCAGAGACTTCTTCAACCTTCTTTTGTTGAAAGCTAAACCACACACCGCACTTGGTTTCGACGACACATCTCTCTACCTTTTCTCCATCTGCCCCCCCGATATACAAACCTACATTTACAGCCTGTGTTCCCTCCTTATCGCCGACCACATACCTTTTCACTGGCTTAAAGCAAAAATGTTTCTACTTTACAAAAAAGGCGACCCCCAAAATCCTACAAACTACAGACCAATAGCACTCCTTAACACACTTTACAAAATCATAGCTTCTTACGGTGCACACACCCTCACTTACTACGCCACAACATACCACCTCACCAACAACACACAGTACGGCGGACTTCCTAACCACAGAACCACAGACCACATATACACTAAGATTGCCAACCTGTCACTGCACCCAGACATGTACCACTTGTATCTTGACTTAAATAAAGCATTTAACTCCGTTCCTCACCGAGTCTTATGGCAAATACTCTCCAACTACAACATACCTCACTCCATCATCAACCTCATCCAAAACCTCTACGCATGCCCCCACGACTTCACCGTCGTCAACGGCTTCGCCCTTCCTGCAGCCCACTGCATAAGGGGACTGAGACAAGGATGCCCCATGTCCCCCATACTCTTTAACCTCTTTGTCGACCCCATCATTAACCACATACAATCTCTCCTACCTAAACACGAATTCAACGATTTTTTCTCCTTCATCGACGACATCGCCCTCCAAACAACCTGCCATGCCACTCTACACAAAGTGCTTCACTTCCTCTTTGTCCAAGGGCCTCGATACGGCCTTTCTTTTAACACTACGACGTCCGAACTCCACGCCCTCCACAACGCCACCCACATCACCATTCGTATTAGTCCTACCCAACATTTCAGTACCTTTACCGATGACGGCGACCCCAGGGTTTTTTATAAATACCTGGGCACCTACTTTTTCAACAAACAACAAAACCCCAGCATGCTCCAACTTCTACTCAACACCATTCACGCTTTTTTCGCCAACATAGCCACCCTCCCTCTCACACACAACGAAGTCATAAAACTATCCAACATACAACTGATACCTACCCTCACCTACCGTTTAATCTACAACTCACTCCCGCAACAGGACCTCGACAAACTGGACACCACAATTTGGAGTCATATCTCCAAGTTAGGTAAACTATCCTTTCGTACCCCCAACAAAACCAAATACTCCCCCCCACACACACTAGGTCTAAACATCACGAAAATTTCTATCGTAACCCACATCCAAGCCATCAACCATATACTGCGCTACACACACAACGACGGACCTTCCCACACCAACGAAAGAGTCAAGTACACCTTGCGCTACAAGTCCACTAACCCCAGCACCATGCAACGCATGACTGCCCACTCTGCTAGCTTTTTAGGTTTCCACACACACAACATACCCACAGTCAACCCATGTCTCCCTTCTCAAATCCCTACACACACAACAATCGAAGTCGCCTTGATCTACTACCAATCCAACAGCCACCCACCAACATATTCCATTACGAAAAATACCACCCACACCACAAAAACGACCCTGTGGTTCCGAGGCACAGTCGACCACCCCACGCCTCAGAAAACCACAGTTACTTTCCCTGACATGTCTACAATCCTCACCCCCAACCACCAGTTTCGCTTCCTTACTCTCCCCACATCCCAAGATATTTCCAAGCCTACCAAGTCTCTCTCCATACCCGACACGACCAACTTCCCTTTTTCTTTCACTGGCACCACCAACACTCAAAATTTCATTCAATTTACCCTGAAAAACAATCCTTCTCCCCCATACCCTCAACACCTGCACTACTGGGGCCGCCACGATCTTTTAGACGCACTCGACGCCTACCCTAACGCTACGATTGCCTACACCGACGGGTCGGATGACCCCATAGTGAACACGCCATCGGGCGCCGCCATCACCTTCAACACTACACCGCCAACAACCATGTGCAACACATCACCGATAAAAGGATCTTACCCAGCAGAAATTTATGCCATTATACTGTTTACCTACCTCCAACACCTCGACACTCTCTCTCAACCAATCATTTTTGCCATTGACAACCTGTCGGTCTGCTCCACACTTCACCAAATACAACAATTCAAAACTAAACCCTTCGCTTCTAACGCTAATTGCTTCGCTCTTTGGTACAACCATATTTGGGAATTTCTTCACAACACCCACCTTCACATAATTTTCACCTGGATCAAAGGACACGCTGACTTCGATGGCAATGAGCACTCTGACAAAATTTCTAAATGGGTATCACTCAACCTCCACCAACACCCAGAACACCACAACCCCGACACTTATCACTTCATATACCACAATCATACACCACTGCCAGGACGCATTACACGCAAAACTGTCAAACACCTACTTCCAAACCATAAACACAACAACATACACCTACCTTCTAGCACCGACTTCTACGCCGTCACATCGTGGTTCCCCAGATTGCCTTTTAAATGGACAAACGGACTGTACTGTTGCACTGGTTTTCTTCCTCATTACAAACTCAACACATATCAATGCCCCAAAGGCCACACTCATCACCCCTTCGACCCCATAACAACGGTGACCGAATGCGGCACAGCGAAACCTGTTCGTGACCTCTTTTTTGAGGCCTGGCAACAACTCTTCAAACAAACAGTCATCGACTGGTGGCTACATGCATCAGAAAGGAGAAAGAAGAAACTACATCAGCACGCTCATTCCCAACTCACTCAGTAATGCACTAAGAGCAATCCCACCCAACACTGCCTACTTCCAACACCTACAAAACCTAAAAACAGCCTTTAAATACAGAAGAAAACGACTCAAAACAGCACTGCAAGAGACACAAACCTGGCTCAGACAAAACCCAATTAACGATCTGCACTTACTCCAACCAGATTCCGAAGACAACCCATGGAACAACCAATACTCCATCTACAGCACTTCGTCTCACAACCCCACCCTGTTGACCTACCCAAAAAGGACAAACACAACAGTCGCCAATAAACACCCCCACAGATACAGACACGTTCACAGCAAAAACAAAAAAACCAAATCCCAGCTACTTAATTTACCGTAACTACCCACCTAGGAACACGTTACCCTAAAAGAGCCATCGCGAAAAGAAACTAAGCTCCGCAAGCGACTGGGGGGTTTCTGCCCCGCTTTGGTCTCCGGGTGACGCGTTTCTCCCCCCCTCTTTTTCTTTTTTCTATTTGTCTTTCTTTCCCGTCCTCCTCATCTTCACCACCTGCGATCTGCACCCCCCCCCCCTAACTTCCTGACACCATTTGACAGATCGATGAGATGGGACCACGTTTGTGTCAGCACATTTTTGATGCTCTCTTCCAGCTCCTTTTCGTACACCTTCCAGTCATTCATCCAATTGACAGCCTTTTTCCCCATCCACTGCTGTCATGTGGTACCTCGGCATTCACTGGTGGTACGAAACTGAAGGTTTTGGATACTACCATTGCTGGTTCTGGATACCGGAACCTCGCGAGCCGTCCCCGGAAGTCCTGTGGTACCTGGATTAAAAGAGCGCAGCATTCCAGTGCTCCGAGCCCGCTCACAAACGGCGTTTGCCCTTACGCTGCATGCCAACAGATTGGCAAAAGTACCCTGAGAACCTCGTTCCCGTCCCCTTGAACGCTGAAGTTGGCCTGTGAGTCCCTTAGCCTGTGAGGTCAATTTGAAAGCGGCAACAGCTCAATTACTACGGTAAGAACACCACAGCCATCACTCGGTTCTCAGAGCTTTCCGAACTTTTCTGAAGTCAGTGGTTTCCACTTAACTGGAGGTCTTTTATGATACCCCAGATGTTCTAAGGCCGGGGTTATTTTTTGTTTCTGATTTCTATATGTATATATATATATAAATATATATAGAGTCCCTTTTATTTTCGATTCGTCTTGCGTCATAACACCAACCACAGGGCTAATGGCGAAGCCACAGCCCACAGTAACCAGGCCTTTGGTGCATTTTGGAGCAGGGTCACACCCCCTGAGTTACTGTACATATGGCTGCTGTCCTTCGATGAACTTCGGCTCGCCATGAACGCTCACTTGCCCGTGGTTAGGCCGCTTTTGTGTTATGCTCGCCGGGGGGCAACCCCCATGCACCAAAAGCAGCATGTTGCTGACCCGTGAGAAGCAAAAACGCAGAAACCTGATCAGCCCATTCAGGCATGGTTTTGCGTTGGAACTCAGGGAGTTCGATCTGAAGGTTCGCCGTGGCGATGGCCTTCTTTCCCTTTCCTGGGACGCCTGTGTCACCTTTACCACCTGAGAGGGGTGAAGGGGTGCACTGTGGCCAATGGGGCAAGGGCAGACCGACCATAGCCTTTCATCTCAGCCTCTCTGGTGTCACCTACACTGCAAACAGGGACAGTCCTCAAACGAGGGTGGGAAGGGCTAGGACAGGTGTCCATTGGGGAGCCGTGGATGCCTCTGCAGCTCTTCACATCCCTGGTTATTAGTTCAACACCTGGGGACATGGTGGGTGGGGGCTACTTCAGATCAGAGAGCCCCAACTACGTCTTGAGTGCTGCTGACAATGCAGGCAAATCTGGATCTTCATCGCCTGCACCAAGAACCCGGGATAGCAACTCCATGGTCGCATCGAGGCTCAGCTTAAGGGCCGCCATTCGTGGGGGCAAACCTCGATCCACACTCGTAGGTTCCGGTGCCAGTGCCCTTGTACTGGGCCCGGGCTTCAAGCACTCATGCTCCTTCGGTCTCTCTCGAGGCGTAGGTTCTCCAGACTCCCAGTCGGGTTTTCACTCAGATGATTGGGCCGACGACGAGCAGTCCATTTTGCAGTGAGGTATCTCGAACGTCTCCTCGGCCCACATGACTCCGAACATCGTTCCCAAAGCCACCTTCCCCTTTCCCCTCCTTGCGGCTCTTCTCCAAGCCTTGACCTTGGTATTTGCCACTTCGATCCCTGGGGTAGGAGAAGTTTCGGACGGGGGCATCGAGGACACGACGGAAGCTAAGGCTGATGCCACAGCATCCTTGCCTTCGAGACGCCCAAGGTTCGCCCGCGTTAAGCCAGGGCGCCTCAGCGCTTGCACTCGGGCGGGCTCCTTCTGTATATATCTCTTGGATTTCTTCCGCCCCTCTCGTTACTGCAAGTTCTCCTAGAGGACCAGTATCCACGGGTACAACACTTGTAGATAAAGGCTGTACTCGCGTGTACATCAGGACGCGCGAGCCGCACCCCTGGGGCGCAAACGCCGCCACAGCACCGACGACACACGCCAGAGGACACAACACTATTGCACCGCCGCACCAGCTGCCCGTGCCTCTGCCTGCAGTGTACGCGCGCCCCTGTTTGTCCTTCTCTTTTTTCGATAAAAAGAAAACTGAAAATTAGGGGGGGAGGAAGAGGGACACGACCATCAATGGCACATGCGCACCGCACACAGCGCGCACACCGGTGAACGGGCGCCACGAGGGCCAGGACACCGCACACGCGCGTGCACCGAGGGCAACAAAGGGACGAGACACCCCGGCCTGGCACACCGGTGAACAGGAGCCAAGAGGCCTGGGACACCGCGCACGCAAAGCAAAACACCGAGCCGGCACACCGGTGAGCGGGGGCCAAGGGGCCCAGGACGCCACACACGCAACACAACACACCGAGCCGACACACCGCTGAACAGGAGCCAAGTGACGCAGGACACCGCACGAACAAAACAAAAGACAGAGCAGGCACACCGGTGAACAGGAGCCAAGTGACCCAGGACACCGCGCACGCAAAGCAACACACGGAGCAGGCGCACCGGCGAACAGGGGCCAAGTGGCCCAGGACACCACACACGCAACACAACACACCCAGCGGGCAGAACGGGGAACAGGAGCCAGGGGGCCAGGGACACCGCACGCGCAACGCACCACACCGAGCGGGGGCACCGGCAAACAGGAGCCAAGTGGCCCAGGACACCGCAGACACGACACAACAAACCGCGCGAGCACACCGGTGAACAGGAGCCAAGAGGCCCGGGACACCGCGCACACATAGGGCGGACGAGGGACAGGAAAGAACCAACACCCCATGGGATGGACACACCGGGGCGACCCGGCCGACCCACCGAGCCAGGAGCAGGAGCGGAACTCCAAGGCCACTGGTCTGAGCCCGGCCGGGCTGCATCGGGGACCATGGCAAACGTCACTCGGAGCCATGGAAGCAACCGGTGACAGGCGAGCCGGTACACAGCCCAGGAGGGGGTCGCCTGCCAGGCAGAGTGGCCCCGCAACTCAAACCACAAGGGTGAGGCGGACGTACCGTAGACAAGCGGGACCCATACCCCTTGTGGTGAGAGATACTTCACACGGCTGGGCAGCCCCCAGAGCTGCCGCCCAAAGGACGGGGCATGTGGCCCTACCCATGGACACATGTGGGGACACCCTCCCAGCTGGGACACATGGACCAAGTGGACGCGACAATGCTCTCCCAAGCACATGCGGGAGCGGCTCAAGAGGCACCTGACATAGGGCAGTGGGAGCGACAGGACATCCTCTTGCCAAGACCTTCTTCCTGCTTTGTCAAAGGAGGCATCCCGAGCTCCCGAGGATACCTACCTACCTACCTACCTTTACCTCCTGACCATCTTTAGTTTTCTGCGTGCGCTTCAGCTGGAGCATGCAGGCACTTCGCCAATCACAGTCGGGCGCGTGACAGGGTCCAGCCGACAGTAGAAAAGATTAGGGGTCCCTTTACCTTTGCAAAAGGGGGTCTCAGTCATGGGCTTCAACTGCCCCCCACGGCCCTTCCCAGGGTTAGAGTGGGGTTGAGGCGACCTCCCTCCAGGAGACTTCTCAGCAGGGGTCTCCCTTCGCAGATGTCTGCGCAGAAACTTGTCCATGTGGGAGTCCTTCTCCCTCTCCATGGCCAACTCGATCAACAGATCGACCAGGTCATTGTAAGAGTCGGTCCGAGCTTTCCTCTCGGATGTCTCTCTGCAGTCATCCCATGCCCTCATAGGAACTTTCCCCGCTAGCCACAGATGAGGCTCAGTCAGCCCATAGAAGGAGGGGCTCATGCGCCCCATGAGCTCTTCCAACTGCGCCACGAACTCGAAGATGCGCGCCGCAGTGGGGAATTCAGGGAGAGGAGGCAGCTCCTCAATCTCCGGGCAGACACTCAGGTCCGTCTCATAGACTTGATACATTTGCTCCAGTCTTTTCAGCAGGTCGCCCCAGTTGGAGCTCTTCGGGATAGCGGTTTTAACGTGCCGCTGAATGAATTTCTTTTTGCACGACTTTTCGATGAGCGCGCATTTCGTATGGACATCAGCATGTTGCTGACCCGTGAGAAGCAAAACCGCAGAAACCTCCTCAGCCCATTCAGGCAGGGTTTTGCGATGGAACTCAGGGAGTCCGATCTGAGGGTTCGCCGTGGCGATGGCCTTCGTTCCCCTTCCTGGGACGCCTGTGTCACCTTTACCACCTGAGAGGGGTGAGGAGTGCACTGTGGCCAATGGGGCCAGGGCAGACCGACCATAGCCTTTCATCTCAGCCTCTCTGGTGTCACCTACACTGCAAACAGGGACGGTCCTCAAACGAGGGTGGAAAGGGCTAGGACAGGTGTCCATTGGGGAGCCGTGGATGCCTCTGCAGCTCTTCACATCCCTGGTTATTAGTTCAACACCTGGGGACATGGTGGTTGGGGGCTTCTTCGGATCGGAGAGCCCCAACTACGTCTTGAGTGCTGCTGACAATGCAGGCAAATCTGGATCTTCATCGCCTGCACCAAGAACCTGGGATAGCAACTCCATGGTCTCATCGAGGCTCAGCTTAAGGGCCACCATTCGTGGGGGCAAACCTCGATCCACACTCGTAGGTTCCGGTGCCAGTGCCCTGGGACTGGGGCCGGGCTTGAAGCACTCATGCTCCTTCGGTCTCTCTGGAGGCGTAGGTTCTCGGGACTCCCTGTCGGGTTTTCACTCAGATGATTGGGCCGACGACGAGCAGTCCATTTTGCCGTGAGGTATCTCGAACGTCTCCTCGGCCCACATGGCTCCGAACATCGTTCCCAAAGCCACCTTCCCCTTTCCTCTCCTTGCGGCTCTTCTCCAGGCCTTGACCTTGGTATTTGCCACTTCGATCCCTGGGGTAGGAGAAGTTTCGGACGGGGGCATCGAGGACACGACGGAAGCTAAGGCTGCTGCCACAGGATCCTTGCCTTCGAGACGCCCGAGGTTCGCCCGCGTTAAGCCGGGCGCCTCAGCGCTTGCACTCGGGCGGGCTCCTTCTGTATATATCTCTTGGATTTCTTCCGCCCCTCTCGTTACTGCAAGTTCTCCTAGAGGACCAGTATCCACGGGTACAACACTTGTAGATGAAGGCTGTACTCGCGTGTACATCAGTCTTGGATGTGGTGCTTGTGATCAGCACTGTTTTGGCACTGAGAGTGACAGACATCTTCACACTTCAGGATACAAGTTTTTATTGGTGTTCTTCGTGTTCTGCTTTAGTCTTCTAGGGCCTTCCTCTGCTACCAGAAAAGGTTTCTGGTTTGCTCTCACGTGTGTGTGTTCCTTGTATATGCTTTTGAAAACCTTGCTGATTTTCCACAACTCAAAAACAAGTACACACAGAGGTAATGTAGAGCAAGTCCAGGCACCGGATCAATCAAATGAGGATACGTCCTTCCACAATCAAGACATGTGTAACAAAAAGGGGCTGCAGATAGACAAATATAAATCTAAATACATAGGTGCAATGGGTTATAAACAAACTAGATGATTTTATGTGAAAAGTGGCATGACTCAGGCCTCCAAGATAGCACCAAGCACTTCATGTGCACTCTTTTGGATGAAATGGAGTTGGCTCCGAATCTGGGGCATGGGAGTTAGGCCAGACACAGGATATGACTTGGCCAACTAACTGAATTCAGAAACAGTTACAAAGTAGAACCACAATGAGTGGTAGAATCAATTGAGTATAGGCGTCTTGAGGTGGGGGATCACTAGGCTTAACCTCCAAGGCCTTAGGCATGAAGTGCCTACCTTCTTTCGGTATAGCCTCCATGAAGGAAGATACCTCCGCTCAGTTGAGTGGTAGAGGTGAACGTCATGGGGGGCTAGGGTTATAACCCTAGTTACTTTGAGAAGGTGTACCTCAAACTTCAAAAGAAAGACAAAAATGATTAAGTTAGTGTCAACATCAACAAAAGGCTTTCAAGGGGGGGCTCAGCCTGGATTAAGTCCCCCAAGAAAGACATGGTAGTGACGTTTTCTTACTCCGGTCCTATCCAACGGAAAACTTTCAGTTGGTGTGACCCGTCTTCGAATATGGACTGGACGCCCTGCAGGTAGACCTGAATGAAGTGCAAGAGTAAGGAGCAGCATATGATGCAGGGCTACTGTGCGGTATATCTCACTAACACCTTTCGCTTCTACTGGAGATGGATGCGGGTGTGCAATGCGTTTGAATGTTCTCAACCGCATCAACTTGTTCTGGGAATGACCTTCCACAAAGGAAGACCTCATGAGAGTATGTACACTACATGGAGCATAGAATACATCACGGAGGCGGCTCGCCTGGGAAAGGGAAAGTCTTGGCTTTGATGGTTTGGTTAGACGAATGCTGAGTTTCCCTGGAGGGGGGGGTGGGGGCTCGGGAAGGGGCAGAGGGCCGAAGGGGTCAAGTGGAGGGGACAGAAAGTCACTGGATGGGCAGGAAAAAATTTCCGATGTCCCGGGAGGCGCTGTAACGGGGTGGGGCAGACGGTGCATTGCACCTAGTAGTGCTGGGCTCAGAGGTGAGGGGTAAGCTTGTTTGACGGTGGCGTGCCCTGGAGTTGGGTGGCGAGAGAGGGCGGGTGGCCTTTGTGCATTAGGGAGGTGCCCAAGTGATGGTGGTCTGATTGCGCTGTGGCAACCGCAGGCGTTTTTGTGGCTGCCGTGGGAGTGAGTGTTGAGTGGGACGTGGAATTGCTGAGGAACAAGGGGCCCGAGGAGGTGCTGATGTGTGCTTGGATGGACGTTTGGAGTTTCTAGGCGTGCGACAGATGGCTGGCTGTGGTTTGACCGGTCCTGGCTTGGAGGATTTCTTCAAGGCGTGTTTGGGGAGAGGTAGGGGGTGTTGGTATGTCGGGCGGGTCCAAGGGGGGATCTGGACTGAGGTACTGAATGCACCATGTGAAACCGAGAAAGGATTGAGAGGGTCAGGAGGGTGCGCCCACAGTATAGGATCCCACGGAAGGAGATCGGAACAAAGCCAGTCATGTGCTGGATGGACAGCCTGTCCATTCGCTTCACTCGCTCCGCGAGGGCTTGGCCAAGCGTGGCCTTGTGCTCAGCGTGAGTGGGGCCAGGAATGGGCTGAGATAGGCAGGACCAGAGGGACTTTGTTACCAGGTTTCTCATGAAGTTCCTGCAGTCAGCCTTTGAGGGCCCAGAGAGCCACCCGTGCGGGACAATGGGGCTGAAAAGCGGGCCCCAAGAAGAGATGTATGCCTGGATGTGCTGGTCTAGTGCTTTGCAGAAAGCCAGGCAGGACACAGGGTCGAGAGGATGAGGCTTTCCGCACCTGGGGCACTGGTAGTCGTGAAGCATGTTGCTCCATTGATAGCCGTGCACATTGTAGCACCCGACCGCCAGTTTGAAAAACAGGGACAAAAACCAGGAAGCCTTATTTTAAAGGCTGAAGCTAGGGCCAACTGCTATGTTGTTATGGGAATGCTGCGGCAGTAGGTGGCGAAATTGTTGCGTTTAAAATTTATGAAGGACTGGCAAGTGGTGTATCGCCACCGAACCCAGGGGGGGGGCGTGGGAAAAGGTCGGGAGGGAAATCAGGCTGTGAGCTGTCCATTTTGAGAAATGGTCGCTGATTTCGTTGCCAAAAAAATTGGCATGCCCTTTAATCCACAGAACTTTGAGTGGGTTAATGATTAGACGTAGGGCCCTGTGCACTGCGATGATCCAGGTGTCGTCTTTGATCGGGCTGCGCTCAGAGGCCTGGAATTTCTGGAGGGTGGACACCACCTGATCGTTGTCGATCAAGAGACACACTTCATGCTGGGAGAACTCCCTGTGAATCCAGCGAATGGCTGCAAAAACCCCCCAGTATTCCGAACCCAGTGAAGAATGATGTGCTGAGGACAGGCATAGAACTCTGGTTGTGCAGTCTGGTAGGAAGGCCGTGATGGCGGCCGCATGGCCGGATTCACCGGACGATCCATCAGCATAAGGCCACACACGTTGCAAGCCGGGTGCAGGCTGTCTGGTTAGTGCTTGTGAGGCATCGTGGCAGCCCCATTCGATGAGAGATTTCTCCTCTAGGTAGTGCTGTACCTGCAGAGCAAAGAGATGGCCGTGTTTACTGACCCCTAATGTGTGTGCGTTGTGCGGTGGTATTGGGGGTTCGGGGATGGTCGCTTGAGGGCGCCAACATTCAGGGATAAGCTGGAAGTGGGAAGGGTGGGAGTAGTCCATGAAGGCGTGGCATGGCATGTGCATGGTATAGGATGTGAGGGAGTCCACAGAGTAGATCCTGTCGTTGAACAAAACATTGGCCCCTCTGGAAGTGGCCTCGGTCACGCTACCTGTGGCGTGCCTTGATTTCAACTTGACGGTTAGCTGGGTACCAGGTTTTAGATCCTGAATGGCAGTGGGTCTCCACGGGCCTATGCTGTGGAATGAAATGCCCAAGGCGTGAATGGAGTCCATGAAAGGGTTTTGAACGGGATCTGATGCCCTTTGATTTGGGCTAAGATTGGACTGGACGTACAAAGGACCAACTCATTTTGCGGCGAGGCTGCAGAGGGCACGAAGTCAATAGTTCACAGTTGCAACGTGGACGCTGTGCGGCAGGAATTTCATGCCTAATCCTGCCCTTTGGGCAGGCTGCGAAACGATCTTTGGGGGTGACCAGGTGTGTGATGCTCTGAGATGCAACGCCTGCCCGGATGAGTGACTGCAGTTTTTCGAGCTGGTCGGGGCAAAGGGAGTGAGTGATTAGGCGGTAGGCGAGCGCTGGGACCAACTGTGAATTCGTCAGGCGGATCTTCTCACTGAACGTAAGAGGCAAGGGAGAGAGTCGGGCAAAATAACTCTGGATCTCCGCTTTGAGCATGTGAAACAGGCCCTTGGCTTGGTGGTGTGTAAGAAGATATACCCCGAAGTATTTATAGGGCGTGTGAGGGCGCCTTTTTGTTTGTGGTAAGTGAGGAATTCAGAGCCTCTGGGTGCCAGGAATTCTTTTTGGGGGGCTGTGCCATTAGCGTGGACTTCGGTTTTGGACACGTTCATGTCCAAACCGCAAGCCCTGGCAGGACCATCGAAGTAATTGAGACTGTTTTGGATGTAGACGACATCCTCACTTTTGATGAGGATGTTGTCGATGTAAGTGTGGTGGCTCGTGCGAGCGTTCGTGCGAGGGGGGGGCACTGTGGCAAAAAAATGGTGGAAGAGGGAGTTGAGGTAGAGGATGAAAAGTAGGGGAGAGGGGGGACACCCCTGTCGGAGGCCCCTGGTTTGAAGGTAGGCGTGGGGAGTGCGGCCGTTGATTATGGGGCTGTCTTGAGGGAGGGAGTATCATTCTTTTATTGCAGAAATAGTGGAAGTAGAAAAATGGGCCCGTTCGCGAACGGTCCAGAGTGTGCCATGGGGCACCGAATTATAGACCTTATGGAAATCGACGAAGATTGAGTAGCTCTTCTTTGATTTTGCATAGAGGGCCTTGAGGTGATACAGATGATCAGCGCATTGGTGGCCGGGAAGGCCGCCGTGCTGAATTTCTGAAACGATGTCGTGTGCAAACACTTGCGAGCGCAGGTGTTTGCAGGCAAAAGTGACCAGGAGTTTATAGATGCAGTTTAAGAGGGCAATAGGGCGGTAATTTGGGGGGGAGAAGGGGTCGCCTTTCTTATAAGATAAACAGATTTTTGCGCATAGCCAATGCGGCGGCAGCGGCGAATGGAGAAAGCGGTTTAAATGGGGTGCAAAAAACGTTGGATGGGTTCCGGACACAGGGCCAGGATGTAATTGTTCGTTTTGTCCGGACCCCTGGCTCTTGATGCTTACTGTGCTTTAAGTGGCTCAGAAACTCCTGCCAGGACACAGATGGCATGTGGTCGTTTTTGGCAGAAACAGGGCATGTGGGGGAGCGGGACAGGACTTCGTCGAAGAAGTCCTTGGGGGGGGATATAATCCGGTTGCCGTCCAAGATGAAGCAGGGTGTCCCCTAAAACCTTTGCTACGTCAGCTGGGTCACTTAGGTGCTCTTTGGTAGATGGATCTCTGACGACAAGAGGTTCCAGGTCTTTCCGGCACAAAGTGCGGGCGACAGTGCTTTTCATCTGGACTCCTCGGACCAGACTACTGTGGAGCTTCCTTTTTGTCTTGCTTTCGTCCGAGGATCTTAAAGTGTTTACCATGGATTGGACTTCAGCAATGTGCCCAGAGAATGCCGGGGACCAAGGAGGCAGGGGTGAGCGCAATAGTTTCCTGAGCTTGCCATAGCCCTCTTGGTCTTTGCGCTGTGGTTTCGGACGTGTGTTTTTATGGAACGCCGATCCAACCTGCATAAGGAGAGAATCAGTGGCGGTGAGGATCTCCTCTAATGGGGCTCTGGCAGGGACGTCTTGGAGGTCCTGGCACCAGTGCGAAATTCGCTGTATACTTTTGGTGAACTGTTGTTTCTCGTCATTAGAAAGTTTCCGGAAAATGCAAGGGGCGAGGGGGGGCTGAGACAAAAGAAGTGGAGAGGGGCACTGGAAAACAGCAACCACTGGCTGGTGGTCTGAGATGGTGTAGTCGATGAGGACCGATGCATCCAGGAGGGGAAAGTGCGACACCAGGCGGGGGGACGCAAAGATGTAGTCCAACCTTGCTTCGCTATCCCAGCGGTCGCTTGTGTAGCTGGTATACTGCCGTAGAGAGGGGTGTTCTGACCTAAAGGTGTCCATTAGTCTGGACTGGAGGTATTCCACTTTCCCTGTTCAGCCAGTGCCATTCCTGCAGCTCGACTAAGCTGTGCTGGTCGAGTTCAGGGTCCAGAACGTCGTTGAAATCATATCCGAGGATGTGATTTGGATGCTCGTTGCAATAGGAAACAAGGACTCGCTCTATGGTGTCTTGATACGGAGCCGCGGCTCCTGTACGCACTGGGGGGGGGTACCACTGGGGGGGTATACGGAGAAGACATGCAGGGGGGTTGCTTCCGGCAGAGATATTTTGGCTCCACAGATCAGGCCGTCGCTGTCCTTGGGTGAGATACAGCTGGTATATCGCGCGATCCGTGGACCTGCGATGACCGATACGCCGTGTTTGTGGCCACAAACATTAGAAAAAACTTTCGCGCATTCATTTCCGAAAGCGTACCGCTGTGAGAGGAGAGGAGGAGAGTTGAGTTCTTGTAGGAGTATGCCGTCATACCCTTCATTCAGGAAATGGAAAATCGACGCGGGCGTGTTCTGGCTTTTTGCCGTGTTGAAGGATACAACACGAATAGCCGGGATCGAAGGTAGAGAAGGGAAGGGGGTGGCGTCAGGGTCCTGCGTGGGAAATTCCTAATTTCAGGTTGACAGACTACAATAGAATCTTTTCCTGAATTTTTTCGATGTCACTGATTTCTGCCCACGTATTAGGTATCACTCGATCCGCAATTTCCTGGCGCATACGCTGATCATAATTTCAACAACAGCTGCTCAAGAAATCCATCATGGGCAAAGATCGCACCGTGCCAAAAGCCGCAGATCCGAGCAAGTCTGTCGCCAATCGCCTGGCGCAATTCGAGAAAAGCGACCAACAGCTGAGGGATCACAGACGCAACGCGGCTCTTCGGGAAAGCAGAACAGATGAAAAACGAAAGGAGAATGATCAACAACCCCAAACTCCAAAGTCAAATCAGAAAACAAACTCCGAGAAAAACACTCCAGACGCAATTCCAAGCCAGAATGCAAGTTCAAGCCCTAACGGCAAATCCAAGCGCCACAAGACAAAATGGATTCAAAAAACCACCCCGCAACCAAACCGTGAAACGAAGGAGGCAGCCAACGACGACATTGTCATCAACACCCAACTTCATTACAATGAAAAGCCAACGGTGGATTATGCCAAACTTTCAGAAAAGCGCAACAAGAGTTTCACTTTTATCCCTATGGAAGACTTTGAAACCCACCAAACCACCAACGTTCTTGTGAACGACCCCAACGGCAACTCTCCATCCCAACTTCACCAAGACTTTCAAGACGAAAACGATCAGGAAGTCTATCAATTCCAATCTCAAGACAACCTTGTATACTCCGACTACATCACCATTTTATTAACCGAGGACATCATCGCCAAATTTCACAAACAACCTCACGAAATACTTTTTGGGGGCACCGACTACCAACACCATTTCAACGAGAAGTACGAGTATTCCGCCCCATATCCAACAGAAGACCATGCACGAGCCATCAAAAACGCAAAGTTGGTAACTCCCCAAAATATCACAACCCTCAACATCATGGCCAATCTCTACGAGTCCTAAACAAGAACTTTCATCTTCAGCCCCACCACAAATTACGACTTCAACAAGGACGCCTCGCACAACATAACCGCTCACGTGAACATGTTGCTCAATGCCTTAGCGTCGCTTGCGCCTGCTAAAGTACATGTAAGGGGTACGCTAATTCTTTTGGTGTCGGACCCGAGGGTGTGTGAAGCCACTAACGGGATTGGGCATTACTCTCAAGCCTATGCCAAAGCAAGGAGGTTTATGGTTGACCAAAAAATCTCCCAAAACTTTGTTCCGTTGAAAATGATCCTCAAGAATGATCAAAATCTTTTGACACTTGCTCCGCCCCACACCCGGAGGGATATATTATGATTACTTTGGATAACCTTTCCGAGTTCCAATACACACCGCCCAAATTCTCTCCTATTTCGCCGGGCCAGGACCTTGCACATGCCAGGCACCTATGATTTTGTGGGGCATTCTGCGGCCAAAACCGCATTTACGCTACCGCACTGGATCTGAAACGGCTTACTGGATCTGAAACAGCCGCGGTGCCAAAAATTTGTCGTTCAAACATGAATTTTTGCAAAATCCATTGCTTGAATACATTTGATTCCTTGGCACAAAAGTCCGGATGCGTCAGAACATTACCATGCTGTGGTTGAATCTAAAGATGCCTGCCAAAAGTCGTTTTAATATTGTTGTTCTGCTGTTTTTGTGCTGCTCAGCTGTAGTGCAGATCGATCCGGACATTTCCGGCTATTGACTGCTAAATTTTGACACAACAGTTCGGACTTATGCTTTGCAATTGCCTTTGTTTTGCCTTGCTTGCAAACACAACGTTGAACTGGTGAGAACTGTTGAGAACTGAGGTCCCTGGGACTTGATTTGTGTTGCTGGTAAAGGTTTCGGAACAGTTGACAGTTGACGTGCTGTGCACTTGCTTGTGTTGTGCCTTCTTTGCCCAGTCTTGGCTCTGTGAGTTTACTATTTGCCTGATTTGTTGCAAAGCCTGTTCTGCAACCCTTGACTCTCCCTGAAAAGGGATCTCCTGTGGTGCAGAAGTACCCATTCCAACGGTCAGGCTTTGTAGCTCATCTTTGGCAAATAGTCTCAAACTTGCAGGCACGGGCCCTTTGCACCGCACAATGCTCAAAAGAACTAGGCTTCACAAAGGTTGGCAGGTGTTTGAAGTGACATTGGACCGTGATCGTATGTATCACTCGAATGTCAAACGCAAGTCGGTAAATGTGTTTATCGACAGCAACGATATGCCTCCGTACAGCGCGAAGACGAAAAAAAAAAATGCACATTGCTAGCTCTCACTGCACCGGAAATTTACCGCCCGCACGAAGTGGATACCATACTGCGTGTAGCACGTTGGTTGGATTACGAAGACTGCAATACATTGCGTGATCGCTTGGACGACGTTTCGATGGTTGAGGTCCTCCAGGCTGTTCAAAATGGCACACTTACTGCGGACAAGCGTGATATCACATGGGCACCGGACTGGGGAGCCTACGAGATGGTTCTAGGATGGGTGGACCCGGGGCACGAGGAAGGTTGCTTGGAGTGCTACGCGCGGCGTGGTCAGTGGCATATCCCCGGATTCGAAAAGCAACCCGTGCGCTTGCTACAGCATTGTCGCACAGCATGTAAGCGCTTTTTGCAACTGTTTCCTGATCGCCGCAATATTGTATATGACCCACTGCACTGCATTGCACTGGTGCTCACCATGATCTTGCTTCATGCGTTGGACCTCTTGTTCCAAGATAAACACCCGAATCATGTTGAAGAGTTGAGAAGGATATACCGGCAGCATATACAAGGTGGTGAATATAGGGGACCGGCTCAGGCTGGACCGGAATACAAAGGATGGAAGCTGTCCAATAACCAAGCAAAGGCATTGCTGGACACGGAGGAGTTCTGGGTTGCTTTAGCAGGGCTCTTTGGGCGTGCTTGTGCACATGTAGTTGATGATTTGGTGTTTTATGTCAATGAGCTCCGCCGGCTGGCAGATCAATTGTTATCATGGAATCCATCTAGAGTGAGCACTCGCAATGCTGATTGTGACCGGCTCCATGCATTGTATATCCAATTGGGTCTCCCGAAGGAACGAATTACAGCGCAAGTGCACTATTTTCTCTGCCACTACCAGTCCCGGCTGGAGTGGCATGGGAATTTGCAAGGCCTCAACACGGAGGGGGGCGAACATTGCCATGGGCACGACAAGGAATTTGTGATGCGTCGCCCTAGTACGCCCCACTGGAAGTGTCCAATAGGAATTGAGATCGGTGTGGAGGATTCTGCCTTAGGGCTGGCGCTATGGGCAGAGGGCCACCAGGTGCCCAGCACGGGGTGTGATCACACCATCACTGTAGGTTTGTCCCAACCTCAACCACCCGCACCCCCCCTCCTCTTCTCATGATAGCCACACAAGCAATGCAGAATCCCCACCTTTTTTCTCATCACACGCGCTACATACATTGCTTGGTGTTTGCCCGCCTATCCATTTTCATACACGATACACAAATTGCGCCCTGCCCGTCATTGTTCGCTTTGCGTCGTCTTCAGGCCAAAGGCAATCGGAGGCTCGATAGTGCTGCGGACATCCATGTGAGCAGCGACAGCGGAGATGGGGGCGATGACGGGAGCATGGTGGTGCCGAAGAAGGATGCAGCAGCAACAGCGACAGAGAGGAAGCGCGCAGCAGAGAAGGAGGCAGCCGACGAAGCGAAAAAGGCGGCGGCAAATAGGGCAAAGAAGGAAGCAGCAGCAGCAGCACAGGCGAAGAAACGGGCCGCAGCAGAGAAGCAGGCTGCCGACAAAGCAAAAAAGGTAGCAGCGGCCAAGGCCAAGAAGGAGGCTGCAGCAGCAGCAAAGGAGCAGAAGCGCGCGGCAGCGGAGAAGCAAGCAGCGGACAAGGCGAAAAAAGCGGCAGCGGCCAAGGCGAAAAAAACGGTGGCAGCCCAGGCGAAGAAGGAAGCAGCAGCTGCTGTAGCAGCAGCAGCAGCAGCAGCATCTCCAGGGGCAGCAGCATTTTCTGCAGGGGCAGCAGCAGCATTTTCTGCAGGGGCAGCAGGGGCAGCTGTTGCAGCAACTTCTGCAGGGGCAGCAGCAGCAGCAGCTTCTGCAAGGCCAGCAGGGACAGTCACAATGTTTGATTGCTTAACTTGAGCTACTTCTCTGTTTCTTGATCAGTGATTATTTCTCAGCAAACCATTGCTGCACAACAACCCA
Source organism: Eutreptiella sp. 'Long Island Sound 2002' (assembly GCA_964036045.1). Classification (NCBI taxonomy): domain Eukaryota; phylum Euglenozoa; class Euglenophyceae; order Eutreptiales; family Eutreptiaceae; genus Eutreptiella; species Eutreptiella sp. 'Long Island Sound 2002'. The sequence continues at coordinate 124,367,868 of OZ038381.1, read as the reverse complement.
CTGCACATTGTGCCAAGTTTGCTGACACCAGAGGCATGGAGCGCACTGCATGTTTTTTTGTGTTCCTCCATCCATTAGCTGTTGCTGAAATGCAGCAACTTTGCAGCTGCAAGACTCATTTTGCATATTACGATTCGTTGATGGTAGTCAGAGTTACAGTTCAGCCAGTGGCCTCTTCTGAATTTGTAAGTTAATTGATTACAGCTGTTTTTGAACCATCTGCTGAAGGTACAACACACAGCGATGACAATTTTTCTGTTGCTTCACCAGTTAATATTTATCAGCAACCCGCTGAAGTGCAACAACCCACTGCGTGCTTGGCAAGAATTGATGGCAGCACAGGCATTTCCTGCATCCATTGGTTGTTGCTGTTATGCTGACATGCAGTGGTTTTGCATGTGCAAGACTCATTTTGCATATTACGATTCGTTGATGGTAGTTAGGCGGTACGGTGCAGCCAGTTGTCTGCTGTGCATATGTCAGTAAACTGATTGCTGCTTTTTTTGAACCCTCAACTGAAGGTACAGCACACAGCAATGCTTTGAAGTTCGAATGTGCATCGTGCAGCTGTGCAGATTGCTGTGCAGCTCTGCAGCTGTGTAGGTGGTACGGTGCAGCCAGTTGTCTGCTCTGCATATGTCAGTAAACTGATTACAGCTGTTCTTGAACCCTGAACTGAAGGTACAGCACACAGCAATAATTTGAAGCTCGAATGTGCATCGTGAGCTGTATGATTTTTTTAGTGAAATGGTTGTTATGAAAAGTCGGGGTATTGACGAGCATATCACATTATAACTGCATGGTGCAAGACAAAAAGCACAAGGACAATGTGAATCGTGTGTAGATCAGGGTCAATCTATGTTGTCTACATACATTGCAATGGTTTCCATTTTGTATTGTGTTGGACAAGTAAGTAATTCATTTCTCCACACAAATTGAGTTTTTGTTTTGCCCGAAATATTGGATGTGCATGACATCTTGGCACTCAAAATGAGCCATGCGTCAACTCTTATTATGAATGATAGGCAAAAACCACAAAATTTTCAAAACAAGCTTAATACACAACAAAGATGTGTCAATTTTGTCAACCATTTGGATAGAATCCGGGTTTTGGCCACTTTGTGCCCGGTAAAATCAAAGGTGAGGGCTTTTATCTGTCCGCAACACGAGGCCCATCACACGCCACCCATCACCAATTATGTCAGAATTGACATTTCGCGAGACCTCGAAGTCCTCACCGAGGAAGATGCTCTCCAATTTTTCAACAAATTAATCAAACCCGACCTCGGAGATGCCTCATCCATTACCTCCACCAACTGCGCACACTACCGCGGTGAGGTAAAAAAACGTGGCTCGCCCATTGGAATCACCCATACTCGTTTCGACATCGAAACCAACTCAGCCCTCTGCTCCCAAGTCGCCAAAACCGTTCGATCCCATTACCCAGTAGACAGGAATCCACTCATTATGGCTTTCCCCTACAACCTCTCCGCCCATGAAAATACTTTCACGATCTTCGCCACAAAAAGCTCCGCTAAAAACGGAGCCAAACTCGAACCCACGGAACTTCTAAATCGAGTGGCCTCTCTTGAAAAAATGAATTCTATCCTGCAATACGCAATTCTACGCACCAAATACTCAGTATCGGTGCATCTGGATGTCCACTCCATTCCAAGTAACACCGAAACACGAGTGAAACAGAATGGATGAACGAGCAATGCAAGAAAGCCGGCCTCACTTTTTTCAATCACGATAACACATATGCAGTTTTGTCCGACGCTCCACTAAGCTACCGGGCTAAACCCCCCTACACACCAACCCGACACCAAATTGGTTGTCATTTGTGCTCCACGCTCCATACGTTTTGGAGACATCAACAAAGCAACTTCACTTTTTGGTACCTTCACCTCCATCCAACCACTGGAATCCAACCCAAGTGCCAAATCACACCAATATTTTGAAGCACTCTTTCCAAACCTGGGATCCAGTATCCTAGCACACCAACAAAAAGTTCAAGGCATCACTTTTACATCCGGCTCGCCCAACGTCTTGAAAAAACAAAAAATCATTGATTCAATTGTGAAAGACCATGCCACTTCTAAATGGGAAGCCACACTCTTGGCCGCCAAAGAATTTCGCTCCGAGAAACAACTGCGCTCCATTAATGAGCGATTGAGCGTGGCTAAGCCCCAATGACTCCCCACCCACCCACACTCCTTTTCTCATTCAGTTCTCAATGTCTTCACTATGTCACTACTCAGAGATATTGATTCCCTCTGTCCTCACTCCTTTCAATACCAACGGTATGACCTGTTTATCAGGCTGCTAGTTCTTGAAGCGATTTCATCTAACCATTCACGAAGCATCATCTCGCAAGGTATTGTGCCACGCATCGAAAAAAATACAAACACACAGGAACGTACACTCTCCTCACAATGCTTCCCGCATGCCGTGTGGATTTCGTTCACTCATCTCCGGTGTGTCAAGATTTTGATTCATCCAAGCCAGGAACGGGTACTCAGTAGCACGCCCAGTGTCACTCTGCCCTCTAAGTCGCAACCACGTGGCCAGCCTGATTTCTGTCATGATCGCATGAAGGGTTTAACGTTTTGCACGTGTTTCCTTCTTGACCCCTTCAGTGGCCGCCTCCATTCGGGCCACGACCGCCAATACGGCTTCAGGTTGGACTCGAGGGCTCGTCAAGATCAAGGAATGTCTTGGAAGTGGTCAGTATTTGAAACGTGGTCCCATCCCTCTCCTCATCATGACGCCGTCAATTGAGATCCCCCTCCCACCGGGAGTACCCCAACCACCAGGATACGCTACTAACATTCACCAAGCACCTAAACCTACCACACCAACAGACAACTTAATCCACTGTAAAACACGTTTAACACTCACTACTCATAACACTGCAAAAAACATTGACAACCTAGACGCCATTATACTACGACATCAACAACAAGGAACCGACATACTTTGTTTACAGGAAATACCTACCACCCCCTCCTTACATTCACTTTGTAACCTACGCACTTTCACAAACATTTCTTCTGACAAATTAAATGGCACAGCGATCATCATTCACTCTTCCCTATCTCCCTTCGTCACGCAAATCAAACACGACAAGGTCAATGGATGCCTTGTTGCCATCGACCTTACTGTACCAGGCTACCACACACTCCATATCATTAACGTGTGCAAATCACATCACGCTCATCTCCGACACAGGCTAGAGAAAACAATCTCCGCCCTCCAACAAGACCAGCCGTGCCACATCATGCTCGGCGACTTCAACACATATCTCCAACCTTCTCTAGACACGGCTAATATGAAACACAATAAATACTGGCCTCGGCTCCACAACCAGGTACACCCCACCAATCCCACCACCACACCAACCCTCATTGACCTGTATCCTAAGGACCACTCAGAGACAAAACAGTGGACGCGCCCTGCAACCAAAAGGCTCCCGTCTCACACACGCATCGACCTGATACTCTCTTCTCCTTCTTCCAACACCATTCTCAAACCTTTCAACACCTTCATTGACATTCACAACGACATCTCCGACCAACGACCTGTATCCACCTCCATAGCCATCCCCACCAACCCGATTAACATATACAACATCCCACACGATTCCATTCACTACCGCCCCCTAAGCAAAGAGGAAAAGTAACACTTTACGTCCCTCAGTAAACCTCTTAACGACTGGCTCTCCAAGGGCCACGACACTCTCTTCCAACAACCCATTGAACAACTTATCCCCCTGACTGACTTCCTTTTCACGCAACTAGTCACTACTTACCAAAACGTTACTCATCAAGCACACGATCACAAACCAACCAGCGTGGAGAAACAGTTCCTTGACGCTGTAAAAAACTTACCTTCCTCTGCCTCCAATGCACACAAAGCTAAAACACTTCAAAAACTACTCAATGACTGGACCTAAAAGAAACAAGCACAAGCGCACAAGAAACGCCACCACTCCCTCATTTCTCACAAACACATAAAAAAGACAATCAACAACATTCTCAACCCCAGAAACACCACCCCCATCTCTCTCTATGACCAAACAGGTCAGCTCACCACCGACCCTTACAAAATGTGCAAATCTATGGGACACACCCTCTCTCCCCTGGGAGGCCCCCCAGACTTTGACACAGACCCAGCCTTGGTCGACACACTCATGACTAACTCCCCAAAAATACCCAACGACGCTCCACAACCACACTTTACCAGAGACTTCTTTAACCTTCTTTTGTCGAAAGCTAAACCCCACACCGCACCTGGTTTCGACGAAACCTCTCTTTACCTTTTCTCCATCTCCCCCCTTGACATCCAAACCGACATTTACAGCCTGTGTTCCCTCCTTATCACCGACCACATTCCCTTCCACTGGCTTAAGGGAAAAATGTTTCTACTTTACAAAAAAGGCGACCCTCATAATCCTATAAACTACAGACCAATAGCACTCCTTAACACACTGTACAAAATCATACCTTCTTACGGTGCACACACCCTCACCTACTACGCCACAACGTACCACCTCACCAACAACACACAATACGGCGGAACCCCTAACCACGGAACCACAGACCACATATACACTTTGATTGCCAACCTATCACTGCGTCCCGACATGTATCACTTATATCTCGACTTAAATAAAGCATTTAACTCCGTTCCCCACCGAGGCTTATGGCAAATACTCTCCAACTGCAACATACCTCACTCCATCATCAACCTCATCCAGAACCTGTACGCCTGCCCCCATGACTTCCCTGTCGTCAACGGCTTCGCCCTCTTTGCAGCCCACTGCATAAGAGGACTTAGACAAGGATGCCCCATGTCCCCCATACTTTTTAACCTTTTTGTCGACCCCATCATTAACCACATACAATTCCTCCTACCTAAACACGAATTCAACGACCTTTTCTCCTTCATCGACGACATCGCCCTCCAAACAACCTCCTATGCGACTCTACACAACGTACTCCACTTTCTCTTTGTCCAAGGGCCCCGATACGGCCTTTCTTTCAACACTACAAAGTCGGAACTCCACGCCCTCAAAAACGCCACCCACATCACCATTCGTATTAGTCCTACCCAACATTTCAGTACTTTTACCGACGATGGAAACCCCAGGGTTTTTTATAAATACCTGGGCACCAACTTTTTCAACAAACAACAAAACACCAACATGCTCCAACTTCTACTCAACACCATTCACGCTTTTTTCGCCAACATATCCACCCTCCCTCTCACACACAACGAAATGATAAAACTATCCAACATACAACTGATACCTACCCTCACTTACCAATTAATCTACAACTCACCCCCGCAACATGACCTTGACAAACTAGACATCACAATTTGGAGCCATATCTCCAAATTAGGCAAACTATCCTTTCGCACCCCCAAAAAAACCAAATACTCTCCCCCACACACACTAGGTCTAAACATCACCAAAGTTTCTATCGTGACCCACATTCAAGCAATTAACCATATACTGCGCTACACACACTACGACGGACCCTCCCACACCAATGAGCGAGTCACATACACCCTGCGCCACAAATCTACTAATCCCAACACCATACAACTCATGACCGCTCACTCTGCCAGTTTTTTACGTTTTCACACTCACAACATACCCACAGTCAATCCATGTCTCCCTTCTCAAATCCCTACACACACAACGATCGAGGTCGCCTTTCTTTACTACCAATGGAACAGCGACCCACCAACATATTCCACTACGAAAAACACCACCCACACCACCGAAACGACCCTATGGTTCCAAGGCACAGTCGACCACCCCCTGCCTCAGAAAACCACCGTTACTTTTCCTGACATGTCCACAATCCTCACCCCCAACCACCAGTTTCGCTTCCTTACTCTCCCCAGGGCCCAAGATATTTCCAAGTCTACCAAGCCTCTCTCACTACCCAACACGACCAACTTCCCTTCTCCCTTCACTGGCACCACCACCACTCAAAATTTCATTCAATTTACCCTGAAAAACAATCTCTCTCCCCCATACCCTCAACACCTACATTACTGGGGATGCGACGATCTTTTAGACGCATTCGACGCCTACCCCAACGCTACAATCGCCTACACCGACAGGTCCGATGACCCCACAGTGGACACGCCATCGGGTGCCGCCATCACCTTCAACACTACACCGCCAACAACCATCTGCAACACATCACAGATAAAAGGATCTTACCCAGCAGAAAGTTATGCCATTATACTGTTTACCTACCTCCCACACATCAACACTCTCTCCCAACCAATAATTGTTGCCATTGACAACCTGTCGGTTTGCTCCACACTCCACCAAATACAACAATTAAAAGCTAAACCCTTCGCTTCAAACGCTAATTCCTTCGCTCTTTTGTACAACTATATTTGGGACTTTCTTCACAACACCCACCTGGATCATAGGACACGCTGACTTCGCTGGCACTGAGCATTCTGACAAATTTCTAAATGGGTATCACTCAACCTCCCCCAACAGCTAGAACACCACAACCCTGACACTTCTCACTTCATATACCACAATCATACACCACTACCAGGACGCATTACACGCAAAACTGTCAAACACCTACTTCCAAACCATAAACACAACAACATACACCTACCTTCTAGCACCGACTTCTACGCCCACACATCGTGGTTTTCCATATTACCTTTTAAATGGACAAACGGACTGTACTGTTGCACTGGTTTTCTTGCCCATTACAAATTTAACACATATGCCCAAGTGCCACACTCATCACCCTCTTGACCCCATAACTACGGTGACCGAATGCGGCACAGCGAAACCTATTCGTGACCTCTTCTCTGAGGTCTGGCAACAACCCTTCAAGCAAACAGTCATCGACTGGTGGCAACATGCAACAAAAGGAGAAAGACGAAACTACATCTGCACGCTCATTCCCAACTCACTCAGTAATGCACTAAGAGAGATCCCAACCGACACTCCCTACTTCCAACACCTACAAATTCTAAAAAAAGCCCCTAAATACAGAAGAAAAAGACTCAAAACAGCACTACAAGAGACACAAACCTGGCTCAGACAAAACCCAATCAACGATCTGCACTTACTCCAACCAGATTCCGCAGACAACCTATGGAACAACCAATATTCCATATACAGCACTTCATCTCACAACCCCACCTTGTTGACCTACCAAAAACGGACAAACACAACAGTCGCCAATAAACACCCTCACAAACACAGACACATACACAGCAACAACAAAAAAACCGAATCCCAACTACTTAATTTACCGTAACTACCCACATAGAAACACGTTACCCTAAAAAGCCATCGCGAAGAGAAACTAAGCTCTGCAAGCGACTGGGGGGTTTCTGCCCCGCTTTGGTCTCCGGGTGACGAGTTTCGCCCCCCCTTTTTTCCTTTTTTCTCTATTTCTTTCTCGCTTTTCTCTGTCCTCCTCATCTTCAGCACCTGCGATCTGCACCCCCCCCCTTAGTCCCTTGATACCATTCGACAGGTCGACGAGATGGGACCACGTTCGTGTCAACGAATTATTGATGCTCTCTTCCAGCTCCTTTTCGTACACCATTCAGGACTTTGGAGAACGGAATCCTATATAGCATGGTGATCCATGATGATTTTTGAAGCGTGAGGATGTCATCCTTGATTCGCAGAATCTTTCCCCAGACATCTACCGGAGACCTACTGTGGATTTTCCCTAGATGTATGGAGAAGTCAGTGGATTCCACTTAACTGGAGGTCTTTCATGGTACCCGAGGGGATCTTTGGCCAGAGTTACTAGTTTGTTTCTGATTTCTGATTTCTGATTTCTGATATATATAGTCCATTTTTTTTTCGATTCGTCTCGCGACATGACACCAACCACAGGGCCAATGGCGAAGCCACAGCCCACAGTAACCAGGCCTTTGGTGCATTTAGGAGCAGGGTCACACCCCCTGAGTTACTGTACATATGGCTGCTGTCCTTTGATGAACTTCAGCTCGCCATGAACGCTCACCTGCCCGTGGTTAGGCCGCTTTTGTGTTACGCTTGCCGGGGGGCAACCTCCATGCACCAAAAAAAAGGGGGGGGGGTGGCGTAAGTATCTTGTCTTGAGGGGCTTGTGCACTTCGGGGGGGGGGGTGGGAAGGAGGGCTGCTGAATGAAAGGATAGCGGGCAGCCAAGGAAGAATCTGGTGTCGGAGATGTTGTTATCCAGGAAGGGTCCTCGTGACTTAGAGTGGGGTTGGAGTCACACTGTTCAAGTGTGGAAATTGGTGACTGAAGTGCTTGTACGCATGCCTTGGGAGAGTTGTGCAGAGCGGTGTCGCAGGAACTGCGAAGAGAAGGATGTATTGCCAGGTCTGTGGAGACACTTGTGTCTGGGACCAATGCGCTTGGGTTGACGTGTGTATGCTCCACAGGGAGAACCTCCGCGATGCGAGAGACGATGGCGGTGAGGGAGGCGCCGTGTACGCCCAAACGGGCGAGGACCTCCTGACACCGTATCATATTACTTCTACTGTGGTGGCACTGATGGGTGGGAGGGTGGCAGGAAGAATATGGGGACGGGCAGCACCCGGTAGGCTCATCAGGGTTCCCCACGAGGGGAGAATAGAGCGGTTCGACACACAGTGAACGCAGACCGGCCCGATCAGGGCATACCTGTCGTTCACAGGGGTTAGGGTATTCATGCCATGCACAGGGAGAGTGGCAGAGCGATGGCGATGCCATGTCTGAGAACATATGTAAAATTGTGACGGGGAATACTCGTAACCTCCAAATGCGAATCACATCCGGTGTGCATGGAAGGGTGGCGCCGAGTGCGGGGTCATTAATTCGATTCACGTTACCCGGGGGCAGGGGGCTGTGACGATGTCGCAGGGGGGTCTGTTCCTGAACCAGTGTGACGGAAAATAAGAGACACTCTGGAGTCTCGGGGAATGCGCCGCTTCTCTACTGTGTCGTAGTCGCGGGGGTAGGGGTCTGGTGTTTCCACTTGTCACGAGCTTCCCCAAAAATGAGGAGCAGGCTGCGGCGCTGTAAGAAGATTTTTTGTCTTTCCTTAAAAAGGTTGGATCCGGGGAGGGGACGTGGTTCGAAACCCAAATCCGTACCTGACCACAAGGACCCGTCCAGGACATAGTGGCCCAATTGTAGGATGTCTACGTCGCTCCTTAGGCCGCTGCCGGGCTCGTACCTTGCGACGAACCACATGTTGGGGTATGAGGAAGGAGAGGGCAGGACCTGGGCGCAAGCAGAGAATCCTCGCAGCCCAAGCGCTTGGATAAACTCAGGAGGGGTCAGTTCAAAAGGTTCAACTTCCTTTGATCCTGGATTGTACCTGAATCGGAAATGAAACATGGTGCGGTGCCCTTCAGACAACCAGAAGTGACATTCATTTGTGCTGAAGGACATCACCAGGGACTCCTCGTCCTCTGAGAAAAATTTGTTAGCTATGAAGGCTCCTGCTGTTTCCGGAATGTGGTCAAAGATTTTTCCCGTTTGAAGGTGCAGTTGCGCAACCTGTACCCTGAGTGAGAGGGGCTTGCTTGTGGACAAATGGTGGTCCCTTGCGGGACCTAGCTGCTCTGCGCTGCCGTAGGCAGTCGCCGCTTCGACCACAGGTGAGAGGAAATCTTGGGCTTCCGAAACTAAGGGGTTGGTGGGTCCAAGAAGTTTGTCGCGCGCCGCCGTGTCGGGGCATTCGGGGTGAAACACGAGTTGTGAAACCGTGAAGCCTTCCGCTAGGAGCGCTGATTCTTTATGAACGTATTTCACTCGGTAGACCCGTACCTTAGCAATCGCGGCGCTGAACAGAGAAATGTGCCGGATTTCCCCAGGCAGGGAAACTCCGGACATTACGTCAACGTCCGGCGTAGATGATCGAGCGTGAACTTGAGCGAGCTCGGGATCCGGGGACTCGGGAAGGGGGCTAAAGCAAGCGTTCACCGGGGAGGGTGGAGGAGGGACATCCACGTGCACATTCTGAGAGGAAATGGATAGATCCATTTTTTGTCTCCGATGTTTGGAGCGCCAAGAGGAGAACCCACCTCAAGAGACCATGGCTCCCGTTGTGCCGCGATATGTGACCAGATTGTCTTCTTGGAAGAGCATGTAGCTGATGGAGTTGAGAGAGTCTCGTTGAGGGAGCAAGGGTATGTTGTGGTAGTTCATGCATACGTATAGCTCTTGAGGTAGGTAGGTAGATAGGTATCTTCAGGAGCTCGGGATGCCTCTATTGACATTGCAGGAAGAAGGTCTTACCAAGGGGACGTCCTGTCCCTCCCACTGCCCTATGTCAGGTGCCTGGTGAGCCGCTCCCGCATGTGCTTGGGAAGGCATTGTCGCGGACAACCGGTCCATGTGTCCCAAATGAGAGGGTGTCCCCACATGTGTCCATTGGTAGGGCCACATGCCCCCTCCTTTGGGCGGCAGCTCTGGGGGCTGCCCAGCTGTGTGGAGTATCTCTCACCACAAGGGGTATTGCTCCTGCTAGTCTACGGTACGACCGCCTCACCCTTGTGGCTTGAGTTGCGGGGCCACGCTGCTTGGCAGGTGACCCCCTCCTGGACTGCGTACCGGCTCGCCTGTCACCGGTTGCTTCCATGGCTCTGGGTGACGTTTGCCATGGTCCCTGATGCAGCCTGGCCGGGCTCAGACCAGTGGCCTTGGAGTACCGCTCCTGCCACTGGCCCGGTGGGTCGGCTGGGTCGCCCCAGTGCGTCCGACCCATGGGGTGTTGGTTCTTTCCTGTCCCTCGGCCGCCCTACGTGTGTGCAGTGTCCTGGGCCGTTTGGCTCCTGTTCACCGGTGTGCCCGCGCGTTTTGTTGTGTTGCGTCTGCGGTGTCCTTGGCCACTTGGCTCCTGTTCACCGGTGTGCTCGCTCGGTGTGTTATAATGCGTGTGCGGTGTCCTGGGCCACTTGGCTCCCGTTCACTGGTGTGCTCGCTCGGTGTGTTGTGTTGCGTGTGTGGTGTCTCGGGCCACTTGGCTCCTGTTCACCGGTGTGCTCGCTGGGTCTGTTGTCTTGCGTGTGCGGTGTCCCGGGCCACTTGGGTCCTGTTCACCGGTGCGCCCGCTCGGTGTGTTGCTTTGCGTGTGTGGTGTCCTGGGCCACTTGGCTCCCGTTCACCGGTGTGCTCGCTCGGTGTGTTGTGTTGCATGTGCGGTTTCCTGGGCCACTTGGCTCCTGTTAATCGGTGTGCCCGCTCGGTGTGTTGTTTTGCGTGTGCGGTGTCCTGGGCCACTTGCCTCTTGTTCACCGGTGTGCCCGCTCGTGGTGTTGTGTTACGTGTGAGGTGTCCTGGGCCTCGTGGCTCCTGTTCACCGGTGTGCCCGCTCGGTGTGTTGTGTTGCGTGTGCGGTGTCTTGGGCCACTTGGCTCCTGTTCACCGGTGCGCCCGCTCCGTCCTTTCCTTTGCTCGTGCGGTGTCCTGGGCCACCTGGCTCCCGTTCACCGGTGTGCCCGCTCGGTGTGTTGTTTTGCGTTTACGGTGTCCTGACCCACTTGGCTCCTGTTCACCGGTGCGCCCGCTCCGTCCTTTGCTTTGCTTGTGCGGTGTCCCGGGCCACTTGGCTCCTGTTCACCGGTGTGCCCGCTCGGTGTGCTCGCTCTGTGTGCTGTGCTTTGGGTTGCGCGTGTGGTGTTGTGGGGGCGGGGCGTCGCTGCGGGGCGCTCACTCGTCCATCCGGACGGCGGCTGTTCGTAGCCGGTAGGGGCTGGGTACCCTCCGGGCGCGCACTCGTCCATCCGGACAGCGGCTGTTCGTAGCCGGTAGGGACTGGGTACCCTCCGGGCGGGCACTCGTCCATCCGGACGGCGGCTGTTGGTAGCCGGTAGGGGCTGGGTACCCTCCGGGCGCGCACTCGTCCATCCGCACGGCGACTGGTGTTGCTTGGCACCTGTTCCTGTGCCGTGGTTCGGTGCGTGTTGTGCGCGCTCTCTGGGTTTGCGGCTGTTGTGGCTTGGCACCTGTCCGTGTGCCTTGGTTCTGGCCGGCAGCGGGCCTCTCTGGCATGCCTCGTGGCCCCGCGTGGTGCGCTGCGCTTCGTCCGGTCCGGTCGCTCTCGGTGCTCCGGTCGGCTTTCCCAACGCCGTGGTGCCTTTCCCCACGCCGGGGGCTTGGGCCCCCGGCCTTACTGGGCGGCTGTGCGGGGCACGCGGAGGCCGGGTGAGAATCGGGCTCATTGTGCCTGCCGCTGGCCCCCGCCGAGGCAGGGACGCTGGGCTCGCTCCGCGTCGTACCCGTTCGGGGCCTCGCGATGGGGTTGTCCCTGGCGGGTCCCTCTGGCGCCGGTCTTGGGCTGCGTGCGCTGCGGTGGTTGGCGTGTGTGGACCCGGTCACTGACGCATCCGGTTTTTCGTACCGTCCGTCGTTCGACGGGGGACTCGCCCGTGCACCGGGGCTTTTTCATGTGGACGCCCACACCTCCTCTTGCGGGTCGGAGGACGCCACGCCCGGGTCCCGTGCGTGTGTGCGTGTGCTCGTCCCTCCTGGCCGAGTCGGGCAGAGCGGCCTCCAGGGCGCGTTCTGGTGCGCCTCACCTTTTTCTTTAGGCCGCTTTGTCTTTCCGCTTTGCTGGGCCCCCTCTGGGCTGGAGTTGCCCCTATTTTGGTCCTTTGTTTGCCCTCACCTCCCCCCTTTTGCTTTTGTTTTGTTGTTGTTGTTTCTTTTCGTTTGTTTGTTCTTTTTTGCCTTGTGCCCCCTCTGTCTCTTGCTTTTCCTGGTTTCTGGCCCCGGGTGCCCTGGGCCTTGGCGCTTTGCGTTGTTTGTTTTGCTGACCTCGCACTTCTTTGATCTCCGTGCGCTCTCGCTTTCTTTGTGTTGCCCCGCCGTGGGCCGCTCTCCAGTGGTTGCCCCCCCCCCCCCCCTCCCTTCCTCTCTTGCTGTTGTTGCCGTTCCTCGTTGCCTTGCGCTTGTTTTTTTTTTCCCCTTTTTTTCCTCTTTTCCGCGTCCCCCTTGTCTCCGGCTTTCTGTGTCTTCCGGCCCCGGGTGCCCTTGGCCTTGGCGCTGGTTTGTGTCTGATGTGCCCGGCTTTCCGAGCTCTGTGTTCCTTTTTGTTTTTTTTTTGCCTCCCGCCTCCTGGTTCTTTGTGCGCTCTCGCCTGTTTTGTGTCTCTCGGTTGGTCGGTGGTTGTTCTCTGGTGGTTGTTGCCCCCCCCCCCCCTCCTTGTCTCGCGGCTTTTGTCGTTCCCGCTCGGTGCCTTGGTTTTTTTTTTCTCTTTTCTTCTTCCCCTGTGCGCCCCCATTGTCTCCGCCTTTCTCTGGTTTCCGGCCCCGGGTGCCCTGGGCCTCGGCGCTGTGCGTTGTTTGCTTGGTTGGCCTGCCACTTCTCGGCTCTCCGTGCGCTCTCGCCTCTTTCGTGCTTTCCGCCTACCCGTTGGCTGCTCCTTGGTGGTTGCCGCCCCCCCCCCCCCCTTTGTGTCTCGCGGTTTTCGTCGCTGCCGCTCGGTGCTGTGTGCCGTGTGCTGTGCTGTGCTGTGTGTCCCTGGGTGCGTTGCTGCGCCGCGCTGCTGCGCGTTGTGCCACCCGGTGTTGTGCTGTCCAGTGCTGTGTTGCTTTGTTGCGCTGATTCTTTATGAACGTATTTCACTCCGTAGACCCGTACCTTAGCAATCGCGGCGCTGAACAAAGAAATGTGCCGGATTCTCCGAGGCAGGGAGACTCCGGACATTACGTCAACGTCCGGCGTAGATGATCGAGCGTGAACCTGAACGAGCTCTGGATCCGGGGGCTCAGGGAGGGGGTTAAAGCAAGCTTTCACCGGGGAGGGTGGAGGAGGGACATCCACGTGCACGTTCTGAGGGGAAAATCGATAGATCAATTTTTTGTCTCGGATGTTTGGAGCGCCATGAGGAGAACCCACCCCAAGAGACCGTGGCTCCCGTTGTGCCGCGATACGTGACGAGGTTGTTTTCTTGGAAGAGCATTTAGCTGATGGAGTTGAGAGAGTCTCGTTGAGGGAGCAAGGGTAGGTTGTGGTAGTTCATGCACACGTAAAACTCTTGATGTGTTCTAGGGATATCCCCTAGGATACCGCACCGTCAGGCTGCTTCGCTAGTCAGGAGGGACTTCCACACATCAATTTGTTTGAAGTCTGGTGTGGCCTTTTTGTATTCTTTGGGAGGGACAATTTTAAGAGTCTTGTTCTTTCCTAGATCAGAACCGCGAATGCAAAAGACCTTGCCATGTGTGTTGCAATATCATTGAGAGAAGCATTTCGGCGAGAGGGGTCAGAATAGTGTATTCGAAACGGAACATTTGTTCAGAGGATGATTGTAGAGGTTGAATGCGTTCCTCGGGAAAGACAGCACTTTTGGAATTGACCGAAGCGTGATCATTTTCGAAATTGAAAAGGCGGTGGATGAGGACAAAGAAGTCCTGGGCGTTACCACGGCGCCGTCTCTACTCTTCCCGTTCCCGCTTGGATTTTTTTGATAGCTCTTTTGGGGAAGGGCTACTGTTCAGTATATCTTAATAACCCCTATCGCTTCTACTGGAGATCGATGCGGGTGTGCTATGCATACCCCCCATTCTTCCAACTCGCTCAGGTGCTGACCAACTTCGCCTTTGAAAGAGGGAGAGTGGTGCTGCGCATCCCTAACTGGTATACTACAGGGGAACACTCCTATTGCAGGCGTTTATTGGACCACATGCCTGTGGCAAGAACTGAACCCCCCAACGGCGCAATCTACTTTTCTAAAGACTCTTAGGAGACCATACCTGCCCCAGAATGCAGCAGTTTCTTGTCCAGCGTTGATGGCCCTCTAAAAATCGTTTCAGTGAGTGACCTTGACCAGGAGGTTCTCAAGAAGTTCATGGCCAAAAATCGAGGGCTTACTTTCCTGGATCTCAAGAAGAGATCCGAGTATTCTTCGTTCACTACTACGAGCAACAACATGTTCCTCGCTTGGTACGACGTAGGACCAACAACAGGTCGTATGGGCTAAGGCTGAGGGTACTGAACGACAGACCTGCCTGGACCTCCTCAAGAGGACATAAAAAACATCTTTATGGTCCGAGGAGGATGATCAGGAAATAACTCTCCCCAATCCCGAGATACCCCTGGTATACTCCTTCACTATGTCCAGCGGGGTCGCTAGGACTGGAAGGATGAGCTGCCCCCTGAAAGTATGGGGCGCATGAAGAAACAGGAAAAGGGAAAAAGCAACCTGCAGGCCGAGGAGGACTTTGCTGAGAAACTGGAGAGCATGAACGTGTCTCAGTAAGCTCATCCAGAAGTACCAGGAGGTTTTTGGAGTGTTAACACACCTTTTGTCTTGCACAAAACTGGTCTACATGGACCTCTAACTCAAGCCAAGGTTTGAAGGGTCTGTGGTAAGACGGTGTCTGTAACCCGCTTCAGCAGACCAAATCGACAAGATGGAGGGCAAGATCCAAGAATGTATAGATGCTGGCCTCGTTGAAGAATATAAACACGGGGACTATCCCCTTCATTGTAGCCCTTGCTTCCTTGCTGCTGAACCTGGCTGAACTGCTATGCCCCTTGGCCTTGACTATGGTGAGGTCACCAAAAATACCCAGAACCGCTCAGGAAGTATCCCCAACGTTCGATGTCAGATAAAGATGGATAAGCGAAGTGGCTTCTGGCAGGTAGACCTAGCCCGGGCAGCCCAGGAACTGCTCGCCCATGTCATCACTAAGGCCCGTGCCTTTCGCTGGAAGATCATGCCATTCGGTGTCGCGAATGCCCCTGCACTCCTTCAGGAACTGATGAACAAAATCCTATGTATCCTGACACGCAGACCTCTTGTATAGGAACTGGTTTCCCAGGGGTATGAAATGGAGGCACAGATTGATTACATGAGCCTGGATGGTAATATCCACGAGGAACCTATCCTCCTCCTACAAGCATTCTTCACTGTCAGTCAGGAAAACCATCTCCACATCAAACTCGAGAAATGTGAATTCATGCATGAGGAGATGGAATACCTGTGTCTTGACGTTGGGTATGGCTGCTGGAAACCAGCCGCATCGAAGATGCAACTAGCGTTAGTACAATTCAGTACGTGTAATATATTGTATCCTTCCGATACAGTACATGTAATGTCTTGTATTGTATCTGTTTGGAGGCCTGTCGAGATTCCATGCCCTGTTGATGTACTGTTTTCTGCCATATGCTAACCTTACTTTGAGATTGACATCGTCAAGAAAATCTCACATTTCTCTGACCAAGTAGTGTTTGTTCATGGAAGTTATCTTCCTTTGATTTGAAGCTATTCACTTTTAGTTTACATCTTGCAACTGTTTGCCAAAATAGCTTTCTGCCTTAGTTATTTCTTGTGGATACCCTTTGTTCCATATTTGTTCAGCCAGGCTCATGATGTTATCAGAGATGTCACTGATGATGTCATCAGTGATGTTGCGCATGATGTCATCAGGCAGGACCTCATCAGTGATGTGTCCCATCATCCTGCACAAAAAACAAATGAATGAAATCCACATCTTCAGGGACCAGCAACCCAGATCCAGATTGCTTAGTCAACTCAGCTGTAGGTGACATGCTACCAGGGGAGGTCTGGTAGGGTTTTCTAGGCACCCTTTGGATGTTATTCTCCTCCAGAACCTTTGCAGATTCTCCAAATTGCACCTCGTGGCACTGGCGCGCTTGAGCAGCATTACACACTTAACCTTGCTACAAAAACCAGTAACACTGGGTAGCACTATAACTGCAAATACTTTGGTTATCTGGGCAAGGGCCGGCGAGGAACTGCAAGTGCTAGGGATGCAGGTTCAAAGTCGCGCGTATTCGCTCGAATACAAATCCGTCCCGAATTTGCTCGAATTTCTGGACCCCTAGAAGTTGAATTCGAAACCAAAAATTTCACACTTCTGCAACGTATCCATTTTTGAGTTCGGACAAGCCTGATGTCCCTACTTATTCAAACCAAAGAATGACCACCATGCAGGCCTCGTGCTAGCATGCTACTACCCTGCATACTCTGAATGACTTTTGGTCAACATGATTCAATGAAATCAACGAAAATAGTCCCCGTTAATTGGAAATCGACATTGAAATTGCAGGGTTTCTCCAAATGCTTGCATGTAACTATCCCATTCAGCCCCATTTACTTCCTTTTGTTCGCTTAATTTTGCTCATCGTCATAACTTAAATCCGTGCGGGATAAGTGTACCTCGCCACTTTGCAACATATTTAAACAAAAAGAAGAGACACAAATTTCAACATGGCATGCAGATATACGAGACCATACACAAATGCTCATACGTGAATTTCTTTGGTGACCTTTCTGCATTTAGGATTTGAATTCATTCCAACTCTGCATTATGAAGTTGACCCCATTGGACCTTTTGAATGCATATCAACTCTCCATTTTTGAAATTTCACCCCATTGGAATCCATCTAAGAGAGGGGGGAACAAAGCAAGAAAGGCGCATGTGGATAAGGATTCAGTAATTACCTTTGTTCATACCCCCTGTGCACTGTGACAGTACCCTGACATAGTCTGGTGTATGCTGGCTCCCTGTTCTCACACTGTCAAATATGCCGAATTTCAACCCTGGTCATCAGGATTTCTCCGTGTATTTGCCTCCGCTACAGGCAGCGAAGGTACTGTTGTGAAGGGCAGGACACAGGGTGAAACCAGACCGGGTGGTCAGGAGCAGAGGTCGCAGTGGCATGGGCAGCAACATTGCTTGGCATAGAAGACATAACGATAGTGTTGACTGAATAGTATCCTGCAAACAGATATGGTACACATAGCCAATGAAATACCTGATATGCACATATGAGAAATCCACCCTATCATCCACTAATTGATATAACTACTAAACATCCATGATTGCCTTATCCATCCCACATCCTATATTCCTAACAAGGAAATGGAATATGATATACCCTATCCCACATATATCCCATATATAGGGCCAAATAATGCTCCCTTAGGGGTAAAATGCCAGGGTAGGGTTGTGACCTGCTTCACCCCCCCACTTAAAACGACTGCCACGGGCAGGAAGTACATGCCCAAGAGGAACGTAGCAGTCACAAACAGCGGCAAAGCACAGGTTAGCAGATTCCCTGCAAGCGGGAATCGAACCTACGCAGGCAATCCCGGAGCCGGCCGCACGGCCGCTGAAGTAGCTTCGATCGGTGGATTGACGAACGGGATCCCGCAGGTCCCGCAATAAGTAGTAGGCGAAATCGCGAGCTGTTGCGCGTAGAGTCTGGTCCCTGCGTGTCGCATGAGGCATGTGGGGTCCAGCAGGTAAAGGCACGTAGTTTTTCAAAGAATTAAAACTAAAGGCAAAGTGAAATCACACTTTTAAACAAAACTGAAGGTAATGGTACATGCGAAGCGGTGCGATGTGACAGTGCCAAAATTTGACTTTTGACAAAGAAAAGCCAGCAACAGGGACAGGAGACACTGACAGCAACTTAGGACTGTGCCTGCAGCAGGGAGCACGTGGGGAAACAAAGGCAGAGGTCAGGGATGCATGACTGACTTGTGCTCGCCACTGTCTTGTGCATGCCTAGGCCACTTAACAAACACGGCCACGATGGCCAACCGTGCGCGCGGTAGCTCACTAATTAGAGGAAAGAGGTCACGATGGCCTCAGGGTAAAAGAGCCGCTGCAAACACTAGGCACAAAGAAAAACACGGGTACGATGCCCACACCTTCCACCTTCGTGCTTTAGACAATTTATGAGGGCTTGTATGGTCTTGATGCTGCTTGATGTGCTTGACCTAACGCTTGTATTAACGAGTGAGCTCTTGCTTGTAAGATGTAAGCTTGCTTGATCACTTGCTTGTAAACGTCCCGACAAGGCCTAGCCAAAGGCCCACTTGTCAAACTGACCCGACACACCACAAAAATGAAACGAAGGCCGGTGTGCCTTGTGTGTGGATTGTCGGAAACCAGCCACGGCTGTGGCTAAATGCTACGGGCACGGCTCAGCCAAGGGCCGTGTCCGCGTGGATGCTTAATTTAGCATGTGTGTCACACGTGATGCACCACGTAGAGGGTAAAGGAGGAGGTACGGAGATGGGATGAGGGTGTGAGTAGACACACTTAAATAGACAAACCTCATAACCATGTAATAATAACCTGACCTCACTGCTAACCCCTCACCTATCAGCCATACTACGTATATATATCATATATACACATAATAGAGCGATGCACAGCGACAAACACAAGACACACTTGTGCGCGCACACCCACTGGCAGGGCCTGGGGGCACACACTCGCCCGGAGGGCATCACAGAGTGTGGGTCTCGCGGTGGCGGCCTTGGGGCACGTGATGGTGGCACTCCACACATACGGCACGTGCAAGAGTTTCCACAAACTACCCCCGCACACACAACAAACAGTAAGCATATCCACAATAGAACACGTGTATAGATACGCCACCTTGTTGCTTGGTGTTCGTGTGTGTCTTGGGGGCGTGCGTATAAACACTTAGGTTAGCTTGCGCGTTACCTTTGTCGGTGGGTGTGCAACCGGCGGGCCGTAGCGCAGGGGGTCACCTCCAGGTCGCAAATTGGGGAGGTCGCCCGTACGGTCCCGCTGGTGAATC
This sequence comes from Eutreptiella sp. 'Long Island Sound 2002', assembly GCA_964036045.1. NCBI lineage: Eukaryota > Euglenozoa > Euglenophyceae > Eutreptiales > Eutreptiaceae > Eutreptiella > Eutreptiella sp. 'Long Island Sound 2002'. Next base: position 124,348,286 of record OZ038381.1, on the reverse strand, counting down.
AGCCCACCCTACTCCCCGGGGGCACGATGACACGCCCCGAAGGAGTTTTACTCCCCCAACCCCTCTACACCGTGTATGACGGATTCATGTTTACACCTCCGTGTGTAAACTTGGGCCGGTGTACACGGCTACAAAACCCCAAAGGTAGGTGTCAACCTAGGTCTTGCTTGCTCGGGGGGCGGGTGATAACCAACGTAATAGGCAACCATATAATCCCGTAACTAAATTAATGGCATGCGCACACACACGCTACCATTGGCCACGGGCACACCCGGTTTTGGTGTGTCTCGGACAGAGAGACTCGTGTGTGTTGTGGAAATCCAAGTCCACGCACGGGTCTCTATAAAGAAAAATGCCACGCCCATATCCCAACCCGTTTGGTTGGGTGTTGGGATAGAGGACCCCTCGGGTGTTGTGGAAATCCAAGTCCACTCGTGGGGAACTCTAGAGAAAACATTAATATACATATTCTCTCATAAACATATGCATGTGCACACTCGCCCTTTTCATCATATTGTTTGTTCCCTCTCGTTGCAGGCAGGAACTCCCCCGCGAAATTCATCAAGGACATGAAGAGCACACCCAGCCAGCATGCGGCCCCATGCAATGGCAATGGAGGGTACCCACTCCCAACCCGGGCACGCATAGCGACCGGGGACGAATACCCAGGCGGCGGAGACGGCCCAAATCCGCAACGCCACTCTTTGCCTTTGAAGACCCCACCCACTCATAGAGTGACGGGGCAAAGGCACCCATTGCAATTCATATTAGAATACTTGTATTGTAGAGGACGACCCCTCCCTCTAGGCTTAAGTCCTCGCCGTATGTAGTGGCAATTTTGCACGCCACGAAATTTTTTCCACGTAATGTGAGCCACACGAGTACTCCGTACTTTGTATACCTACCCTCGTGTGGACAAGGGCAAATCGGTGGAAAACCATCACGCCCAACACAAAAAGGGAAAATGGGTTGTACCCGCCAACCCAACGAAGTTTTCAAGCCTTCGCCATTTTGAGCAAATGATTTAGCTCGTTGGCTTGGGTCACGGGTCAGGGACGGTCGTGGGGTCGTGGTTTCGGTACGGGGCGGCACTCCGAAACCTTGCAAACACCACCATGCGCACAACCCGGCAGAGTCTTCGGGAAGTGCTTGCCACGTTGTTAGCACCCTTGACAGGGGGCGTCATCGTGGGCAGGACTGACGGCAGTAGTCCTGGTGGTGGTAGGAGTGCTCCAGTAAGACCCAAGGATAGGGGTTTGAATGGCATTAAGACCCCCGAAAGAACACGTCCCACTTCCGCCCCAGGCTATATGCCACGCCACCCCACCCCAAGGACTCCCAAGCCTTAGCGGTGAGAGAGGTAGACGGTGGGGTAAACCTGCGGTACCCACCGCCCTGCTCCGGTGGGGATTTTTGTAACCGAGGAGCGCGCCGTGCATGCACATCTTCTTTCCTGTCTCCCACCGCTTCTCGCTCTCTCCTCCCTTCCCCAAACAATAATATATCCATATCGGTTAGGGTTTTCTTTTCGTGGCACGCTCATGAGAGCGGTCCACCAAGGTGGGCAAGGATGTCAACGGTTTGGGTGAGATTCTGTTTCTGCAAGTAATCTCCCCAAACTTTGTTGTAGGATGGTAAGAAGGTTTCAACGGGTTCCTCGGTATCCCAATCTTTGGTATAACCCTCCCACCGCACCTTGAAGAGAAGTCTCTTGCGGTAAGTACGGTGACTTAATATTTTCTTGACATTATAGGTGTCCTCCTCAAACTGGGAGGGCACCCTAGCAACCTCCTCCGTGTAATTTAGAGGCACGGGGGAGCGAGGGGAGTTGACCGTTTTCATTAGACAATCAACGTGGACGTCAACTAACCTCCGTTGGTCCACTTGAATAACATAGAGGTCGTGCGCCTTCTTGGCCACAACCTCATAGGGCCCATCCCAATAGGGACAAGTCTTATCGCCAAGATTTTTCCGTTGGCGACGGACCCATACGCGGTCCCCTTTTGAGAAATTGGGGGACATCCTCCTGCTCTTATTATACTTACGAGCCATTGTCTCTTGCACTTGAATCATAGCCCTCCGTGCAAGAGCAATAAGCTCCTCACGCCGTTGGAAGTAGTGAGCGGCGTCTTGGGCCACCCCCTTAGGCTCAGCAAGAGGAGGCCCCTTAGTACGGTTGTGTTTACCAAACACAATCTCGTTAGGTGTATAACCTGAAGGACCTGTAGTCTCATGCCACGCTCGTACAACGGCGGGCAAAACCTCTACCCAATTAGTTTTCTTTCTCTTCAAGGTAATGGCTTTAGCAACGGCACGCCTTAGCTGCTTGCCAGTATTTTCGGCCTTGCCATTACCTTGGTGCCTACCCGCGAGACACATAGTCGAGCGGGCACCAATCTTAGAACAAAGGGTTTGGAAATATTGGCTCACAAATTGTGGCCCACGGTCGGAGCATATTTCACGAGGGGCTCCGAACCTATCCACCCAGCGCTCCATTACCAAATGGGCCGCTCTTCTCCCCGTTAGCCCTTCATCCTTGTCTCCATGACGGGGTTTAGGAATAGGGATCGCGATGAGGTAGCCGGAAAGCCGGCATACACATAGGAGCATTCGGTCATACACCTCTCCATCGTGGGAGGAGGAAGGGTAGTGAAACACATCAAGCGCTATGGAGTCCATGGGCTCCATAGGTATAGGCATAGGGGTCATGTACCCTTGCTTGCGCTTGGTGTCATGCGTGTGAATGGCACATGAGGGACACGTTTGACATTGCAGTTCCACTGCTTTGTACAACCCCTCACCTTCCACGCCATGGTTAATTTCCTTCCAGTGTTTTTCCACACTGGAGGTAGTTAAGTGAAATGCATCATGGTATTCGGCTACCAAACGATGCACTAGCGGCGTAGGAACACACCACCGTCCATTACGGACGAGTTTGTTATCCACCAACCTCACTCCATCTTGGAAGCTCCCATTCAAGGCATCTTGCCACATTTGTTTGTAGCGTTGGCAATTTGGGTAGTGTTTAGCCCAATTTATCTCAAAAACATTGGGAGCATCCTCCCCATGTATAGGAGTTGCTTTCTTGTGGGACTTCCAAGATTTTTTTATCTTGACAATTCGCTCCAGTCTCCGAAGCTTTCTCTTTTGCTTCGTCCCCCCCCCCACTGGAGGCGAAGCCAGAGGGGGTGGATCACACGCGGGTGCCCCTTGAGCCCGAGGCGCCGCTTTAGACCTAGTAACAACGGGCGCCACAACCGCCCTAAACACAAGGGGGCGGGCGAGAAGTTCCTCCTTCTCGGCCGCCATCATGTCCCGCACATCCCCGGCCGCTTGGGCCGTCCCATGTATGGACACATCACCCAACGCCGGGTTAGCAGGGTAAGCCCAACGGGACAAGAAATCACCCACGGGGTTCACTGGCCCCGGAGTGTAAACCACATGGAGGTCGAATTTAGAGAACAATTCATGCCAACGTGCTTGGCGTGGAGAGGGACCCCCCACGGTTTTGAGGTCCTCCGTAGCCCAATTTTCAAGGCTACGGTGGTCCGTACGGACCTCCACGCGCTTGTTCCCCACCCAACCATGCCATTTTAAAAGCGCCGCCACTATGGCGTAGCATTCTTTCTCCCGAGGGCTCCAATTCAACTGGCTGCCTGACAATTTGCGGGAGAAAAAGGCAAGGGGGCGTAGGGCACCATCGGGACCTTCCTGCTGTAGGGCCGCCCCCACCGCCCAATTACTAGCGTCCGGGGTGAGGACAAAGTCCTTATCCCAATCGGCTAGTTGGAGGGGAACAATATCCGTAATAGCACGCTTGAGCTTCAAAAAGGCCTCGTTAGCCGAAGCATTCCATGTTAGGCCTATCTTTTTGCCATTCTTATGCTTAGGCAAATCTTTCAACATATTAATCAAAGGGGTAGCTATGGAGGCGTAGTGTTGGACATAGCCCGAATAATAGTTGGCGAGCCCCAAGAACCCCCGGAGCTCCCGAACATTATCCGGTTTGTCCCAACGCTCAAGCGCCAACATTTTCCCTGGCGCCGGCCGACGTGTGCCATTTTCCAACACATGGCCACAAAACTCAACCGAACGAACAAAGAAATCGGTTTTGCTAACCGAAGCAACCAACTCCTCTTTTCGTAGCCTATCCAACACGGCACGCACGTCGCGGTCGTGGTTAGCCAATAGCTCCTCCTCCGTCGCACCGGAGGAACCAATAATAATATCATCAATATATACGTCCGCACAATCCAAACCCTGCAAAACATGGTCCATGACCCGTTGAAAAATAGCGGGCCCATTCTTGATACCCATAGGCATAACACGCCATTGGTATCGCTTACCCGCCAAATTCATGGCGGTTTTAGCCCGGGATTCAGGGTGAAGGGGAATTTGATGAAACCCTTTACTCAAGTCCACAATAGTGAAAATCTTGTGTTTGGATTGATTTTCCAACATGTTTTCAATGAGGGGGAGGGGGTGTGCGTCGGGCAAGGTAGCCTCATTAAGTTGGCGGTAGTCCACCACGAGGCGCCATTTTCCTTTCTCTTTCTTGGGCACAACGAAACCGTTGGACGCCCATTCGGAGGCAGGGCACGGCTCAATCCAGCCACGAGCCAAAAAGTCCTCCACTATTTCTTGCTCCGCCGCGGCACGCTCCCCCACCAACCGTATAGGTTTTACGGACTTGGGATTGGCGTTCGGGTATAGGTCAAGTTTAGCAAACCCCAACCGCTCCGTACCACGGACCTTAGGGTGTTCCTGGTCCGGACGGAGACGAACCCCCCCACTAAAAACATCCCGCTCATAATCCGCGAGGATGCGCCTCCTCATGAGCTCCACCTCCGGAGACACAATAGGCTCTTGGGTGGTGACAACGCCACCCACACGAGAAGCCGCCAACAATCGTGTGGCGCCTTTACGTTTTCGGTAACGCTTAACGGTAGTGGCACTCCCACCCAATAACTCTCGTTCAATTTTCGCAATGCGTGAACGCACGCATTCTTGCGCCTCCAAATCTTCGGGGGTAGGATCAAGAGTAACGGGTGCGAGGAGTTTTTTATGGGTCGCCTGATACGTGAGGGTGCGCACCGAAGCCAAATGGTTAGGCCCCCTTTCATCCTCCGACTCTTCCTCCGAGGTCATGCCCGGCTCGCCATCCGTGTTGGGGTTAGAGACGGCCGGTGCCAAAACGGAGGCCACATGACATTTAGTGGCCGCCAAATTTTCCTCCGCAATACCACCGTCCACGTATAGCGCCACCGTGGACCAACCCCGTTGAGGAAGGGGCGTGAGGTGGTCATTCTGATAGAGACAGGCTTTAGTCTCTGGCCCAGGAAGGTGGTACCCTTGCAAAGTAATTTCCATAAGGGGTTTCCACCACTCCCTATGTGTCCACTTCGGCCCTACGACGATGGCTCGTAGTTTTCCTTGCCGAATTTTCCGAACACAATCGGAAAACCGATGATAGGGAGGGCACATCCAATACAATTTGGAGGGGTCCGCGGGAGTGGAAAAGAAATCTTCAAGCGGCGAAACCCAACGGGTAGCCTGGGCCATACCCGGGACCCTATTGAAGGCGTCCACGTCGGGGTTTTTGCCAAATTGTTTTTTGACACGTGCGGCCCAATATGGCGTGAGGCCATAGTCAGACTGGGTCCACATGGACCCATCACGCCGCGTAGGTAGAACATCACGGGCAAGGGTTTCGGGAGCAAATTCAACGAGCTCCAAAGCACAAGCCCGGTCCTGTACGGGGGCCACGGAGGAAGCGGTCAAGGCATAGGATATGTGTTTCTCGGCCTCAACACGGTTAGGCGGTTCGCCACCAGGGGGCGTAACCACAATGGCCGGGGCAGGGTGCGTAGGAGCGACCGCCCCAATGACTGGAACGGTTAGGCCCCACACGGACTGACGTGACACCTTACCATGAATGGGTTTCACCAAAAATGGTTTGCCGGTTCGTGGAGCCTCACGGAAGTCCTCAATCCAAAAACGGGAGTGCACTGGATGGTGCGAGTACAAACAATTGAAACGGGCAAAATGGCTCACACAATGTTCGTAACCCCATGGGTGCCCCAAAGCCATATCCCAAGGTAAATTCGGGACAAGGTACGGGGACACGCCATACTGGGCAACACGAGGAAGTGAAACACTACCATCCACAACCCCCGTAAATTGAATTTTGACGTCTATTTGCTCGTCTCCCCCCGGCAAAGGCGTCTCATTATCGGCTTGGAGTAGGCGCCTCCGTTGGGGGGATTCATATTTTTCGGAGAGTTGGTCTCCAAAAACATTGGGGTTGGCCAAAGCGACCGCTTGGCACCCAAAATCCACCAAAACACGGAGGGCCTTGCGTTCTCCATTGGGCAAAACAACCTGAACGGAAAGTTCGGTTTGAATCTCACTAGTCACTATATGCCCCTTCATGACTCTCGATGGAACGAGAGCCACGGTAGTGTCACAGGGGTGCCTGAGGTTTTCTTCTTTCGAAGGGGGCGCCTCTGGGCACCTCTACCAACGTCCGCGCCCGTTCGGCGCTCCCTTGCCTCCTTTATCGCCCTTGCCGCCGCCACCCTTATAACCACCACCACCCTTATCACCACCGCCACCCTTATCGCCACCCTTAGGCTTACCACCTTTAGACTTACCCGCAATGTTCCAATGAGTGTCATTGCACGGAGAATTAGGCTTACACGTCCAAAGGGTGGTATTGGTGGCACCCCAATCAATCCAAGACATGTCCATATCCGTTTGTTTACGTGTTTTCCAATGTTTGGAACACGGAACCCAAAAGGTAGGTGGCGGTTTAGCCCCGGGGTCGACGGGTTTCTTCGCCGGAGGTTTAGAGTGACCCACGGCGTTGACGGAGGTGTCAGCGGGTTCGGAGGTGTCAGGGTCCGCCGTAGCCTCCGCATTAACCGCATTCACCGCGGTTTTATTGTGAGAAGGGCGATGAGTGTACGTCACCGTCGTCTTGTCTCCTTTATTGAGGCGTTCGAGAGCTTCCCTCTCCGACACGCTTTTATGGGCAAGGGCGTAGATTTCCGCAGGCTTCAAACGAGGCCTACGTTGCTCCACTTTCATAGTGTAGCCGCGTGTGTGAGGTGTGTTGTTGAGTTTCAAGATCCACTCCTGGAGAGCCGGGTCTTTGCAGTCAACTATCACCCCCGGCCCCGAATAGGAAACAATCTCAGGAACCGTAGTGCAAGCTTGAGCGCTATATTTCCTGAGTTCTTTTTCGAATGGGGCGCGACCCGGCGAAGGGTCAAGGCCACTAAAATCCACCACATAGCTGTCTGGGCTATTCTTAGCCTCTTGCTTGACGACCTTCTCCTTGATCCACGGGAGCTTGCTTAGGAGCTGCTCCCGGATCACGTGGGGACGAGTCTCATTGCTCAGAGGCAACAAACGTTGCCAACGAGCATAGAAATCTTCAAGGTCGATGAGGGTTATTTGCCCTCTAACCACCCTGGGGGTGAGGGCTCGCCACCTTTCATCAGCCCTTGAGGGGTCATACTCGTGGAAACGTTGTTCCAAAAAGTCCCACAACTCTTTGAGGGTGGGGGCCGTGCGTGTGTGGTGGGTGGCCTCGGCAACCCGGGCGTTGATGATCGCCTTTAGCCATGGGGGCAAGGTACTCAAAATCATTTTTGCCTCGTTGGCCTTTCGGTACATGGTATCACACCCCCCCAACCATTGTTGAAGCTTCTCCACCCACTCGTCGTAGCACTCTAGCTGCCCATTAAATTGCGGTTTAGGCATATCACTATCCTCCACCGCTTTGGTGTAACTATTTTGCACCATAGGCATTTGGTACGGGTGGTAAGCAGGGGGAGCCATGGTTGGGGGTGCACCTCCACTTGCACTTGGTGCAACTTTCACTGGAGAGACTGTACACGTATCCGTAGGATGAGAGGGCGTGTACGAAGGTTTCCCAGGGGAAGTGAAAACATTTTTCGTGAGGGGATTAATGTTCCCCAACGAAGAGGTGTTCTCCTCTTCATTGGCCCACGGGGCCGTAGGCTCCGTGGGGTGTTCTTCGCCCTTAGGCGTCGCCCTCCACTCGGGAACAGCACGTTCCTTCTGCTTTTCGGCGATTCCCCTCCACGATGTAGGTTCTTGGGGGTGGGGGTGTTCGGGGTGTTCTTCCCCCCCCCTCGGCCACCCCGAATCCGGACAAGCGTTCGGATGGTAGATGCAATCGTGGGATGGGTGGACGGAGAAAGGAAGGACACACCCACCACCGGATGAACCGGATGGCGCGCCCATGGGCGCCGTAGGCGCCGCCGGTGTAGGATCAGGAACGGGCGGAGGCGCCGACGGCGGGGGTGGGACCACCGTAACGGGTTCCGCAGGCGTGGAGTACCAGTGGTCCCACGCATCGATCCTAGATGCAACGGCGGCGTAACGTGTAGCGAGCGACTCCACTGCGCTAAAGCACTTAGCCGTGTTGCCGTTGGACATCTTAAGATGATCTGCCACGCTAGCCTCCACCACCTTAGAATCCCGTTGGTATGCCTGAACCACCGCGTCAAACTTAGCCAATGTAGACAAGATTTGGGTCATCCGGTCCCCGTAGGACTGACTGATGCCCACAGTAGAGGCTACTGCCTGAGAAAGTTCCTGATGGGATCGCTGCAACTCCAGATTCTGATTTCGCAGGTCCCTCACCTGTGCCATCAGAGATTGGATGCACGTTTCGTAGTGCACCACACACCGGGGACAGTCACAGGTGTGCTGTAGGTCGTCCTCCCCCCGTGTAGGAGTGGGGCCCCCAGAATGTCGAAAAGATGGACCCCCCCCTCCACGAGGAGGAGATGACCCACCACCGCCCCCCCCAGCAGCCCCCCCTGCCACGGAGGGACTAGAGGGCCCCCCCGCAGGGCGAGAAGGGGGTGTGGGGCGCGCAGCAACAGGCGCTGGCGCCCCCCCACTAGAAGGATACCCCCCCCCCGAACCCCCACTGGTGGATGGCCGAACCAGGTGCGGGATTCCTTGCACGTGTTCGATGTAAGCCACCTGGCGGTGGCGCGGTGACGGCGGAGGGGGAACATGACCAACAGTATTCGGTCGCGGCGGTGGGGGTGGGGAATCGTCCACCACAATATACTGTGGTGACTCATGAACCACCACAGGTGATCGAGTTCTCGGATGGGAAGCAAAAACAGGCTCCGATCCCGTTGCAACCCCTGGATCCCCCCCCCAATTGGGCAGTTGGGGGTCCTCCGTAGGAGATGTATTTGTGGGGGGAGAGACCAAATTTATTGGGAGGGTTGCTGAACCTCCCTCCACCTGATTCCCTCCCCCCCAGCACAGATTGTTGACCTTCGGCATTGCCGGAGAATCATCCACTAGGGATGGACGATCTTTCGTGCCACTCATAGGCACTGGAGATGCAGTACCGGCCCGGTCCTCCGTAGGCTCCGGAGATTCCACGACAAGACACGGGCGGTTTTTGACGCCGCTCATAGGCACCGGGGACTCCTCCACAACAATGAACTGAGGGGCCGGAGAGTCCTCCACCGTGATGTAGTGGGGGGCCGGGGATTCTTCCACCAGCATGGGGCGATCCCTGGTCCCTGACATAGGTTCAGGAGGTGCAGGCGACGAGGCAACGGAAATAGGGGAATGATGGAGTTCATGACGTTCCAACACTCCAATCTCCCCCTCCTCATCGTCGTTCCACCGCTCCACCGCCAGGGGGAACCACTGGTCACACTCATCCTCCTCGATTTGCGTGGGGGATTCCTCGATGATCGTAGGATTTAGCCTGGATCCGCTCGGGGGATTGGGATACGCTCCCAAGGCAGGAGTTTCCTCCACCAGGGAGGGAAACCGCCGCGATCCACTCATTGGAGTGGGCGACGATTCCACCACAGTGGGGTTCTGCCTAGTCCCCGACAGGGCTTGCTGGATCAGGGCGACGGCATCTCGAGCCGGACCCAGATGGCCATGGGGATCAGGCGTGCGCGCGAGGACTCGACGGTTTTCAGCGTCGAGTTGGTCAACAATGGGGCTGATGGGCCCTGCCGCAAACAGGTTCTTTCTGACCTGAGGCTCTGGCAACCCCCCTAGCGACGGAGGAGTGCCAGAGTCGACCACGATAGGCCCCATTGGCGAAGCCATCGTACCCCAGTCGGCAGCGCGTGAGGGCGCAGCGTGCGTACGCTCGATCACCCCAGTAGATTGGTCGATTACTGCCCGATTCTCGGCGCTAGTAACGGTTCCCGAGCCCATAATAGGCGATTGTGGTCCTCTTATCGCTCCCTGAGGGTGGCCGTCTATTTCCCCCCCAACCATCCCAGGTACACCAGCTGGATTTCGAGGATGGGGGGCCCCGATGGGAACATTCGGGGATTTCGGAAACTTAGGATTCGTAGCCACTTGGGGCTTGGCCCGTTTTTGCGGCCCCTGCCCGGTCGATGGGGTCAGGGCCGAGGAGGTCCTGAGAGTGGGGACCTGGACACCCTCAGCTATCCCTCCCGGGTAAGAGATTTTAACTTGAATTTGGTCCATGATGTCTTGGACCGATCGCTTTCCGCGATGCCAAACGCCCAACAGAGACGAAAAATTTTCGCCTCTGCTACCATGAAACCAGACCGGGTGGTCAGGAGCAGAGGTCGCAGTGGCATGGGCAGCAACATTGCTTGGCATAGAAGACATAACGATAGTGTTGACTGAATAGTATCCTGCAAACAGATATGGTACACATAGCCAATGAAATACCTGATATGCACATATGAGAAATCCACCCTATCATCCACTAATTGATATAACTACTAAACATCCATGATTGCCTTATCCATCCCACATCCTATATTCCTAACAAGGAAATGGAATATGATATACCCTATCCCACATATATCCCATATATAGGGCCAAATAATGCTCCCTTAGGGGTAAAATGCCAGGGTAGGGTTGTGACAAGTCTAGGCACCAGACTGAGGGCAGAAAGGTTTCCCATTTTACAACCTCGAGACGGCTGTATCTCCGCGTTACCGCTGAGTTCGACCCTGAAACAAACACCAATAGCACTGCTTAAACCTGATGCACGCAGCAGTATGCTCAAAGTTTTGAAATAATTTTTCAAATCTAAAAACGCGTAGCCATGGACCGATCAAAAAACAGATTTGACACAACGATGTGGAATAAACATATTTTTCATCCTGTAATGTCAAATACTTTTGTCGGAAGCAGAATCAGGTTTTCCAAATTACCTCTGTTTGGAAGACGGCGCACGGTGCCGCCGGCGCCTGTTGCCTGCAAATTCACAGGCCGAATTGGCACCGAATTCGCAAATTCAGCAACTTATATCCATTCGCTGAATTGAAATCCAACTCTGACCAGATCTGCATCCCTAGCAAGAGCTCCTGCCCATTTATCTGGGGAAAAGGGACATTGTGTTGCTGCCTCCCAAAATGTGCCCAAGGATGTGAAGGAGAAACTGCTGAAGGCTGCTGAGGAGAAGTTCAAGCAAATTGAACACCAACAAAACAAACAGAGGATTTTCTGAGGCATCAAAAGCCTCAGGAGTCGGCAGAAGAAGACCCCAAGAAGCAAGCAACGCTGGACTCCCTGCAAGACATTTTGAAGACTGGTTTTCGATGTTTCCTTTGCTGAATTCATGTACAACGCCGGTGTTCCATTTCATATTTCTAACGATGTGATGCTGCGCCAGGTTATTGACAAACTGATCAAATGTATGGGCTGTTCTGCCACATTCTCAGCTGTATCCCCCCAACAGGCACAAGCTCGCTGATGGCTTGCTGGACAAAGTGTACACCAAAATGTGAGATGAGACTGCCCATGTATTTGCTGCAAATTGCCATACTTGGATGGCACCGGATGGGTACTCCAACATCTGCAGGAATTCTGTGATCAGCTACAATGTGATTATTCCGCGAGTCAGTGTTTCTGAAGGCAGATTACCCTGGCAAACAAGAAAAAGATGGTGACCACATTGCCAGACGCATTCATGACGCTCTTGAGGTTTCTCGCCTGTTAAATTTGCCGTGTCCTACGTTCACAGATAATGCAGACAGTGCGGCACTGATTCAAGCAGCTCTGACTAAGTTACATGAGGCTGAGAACTTTGAAGCGGATGTTCAATGACCTCTGTGCACTGCCCACTGTCAAAGGATGTATCACCAAGTGCAGGACAGTTCTGATTTCTTTCCAGAATTCTTTCAGAGACTCTGGCATTTCAAAGGACAGACAGAAGGAGCACAAAGACAAGGATGCAGTGCAATACATGACTGATATTCCACTGCCTGGCGAAACCTGGTCCGCAACCAATTACCCATGTCTTAAGTGGATGTCGAAGACCAAGGCCCCACTGCAGAGCCATGTCGTGTCACCACACTGGTCCAGCACAAAGTGGTTGTATCCCACAAGCAACAGCACGAGTGCAGAGGTCATCAGTGAGATCATCTTGTTGTCATCCTTCTGGAAGCTGTTGACGAACTGTTGGACGCTGCTGCAGCCACTGGTGCGTATGATCAGGAAAGCGGACACTGAAGGATCTAGTGATGATTCTCTTGTGTACCACGACATGGCTACCTTCTAACAACGCATTGCTGAGCATCAGGGATTGCCCGAATCTGAACACAAACAGGCACAGAACATAGTTCTGGACAGGTCGACATTTCTGCAACACACAATGCATGCTGCCACTTATGTCTCGAACCCTGCTTTGATGAATACTGATACTGACCCACTGAAGGACAATGAGATCAGGCAAAATGTTGCTCAGGTATTTGAATCTTTTGCTCGCAAGGGACATGCTGCAACAGCGAAGCTGCAACTGCAACAGTTTCTGATGAAGTGTGGTGAGATTCTAAGATGAGCAATTCTGGACAAAGTAGAGTCTTTCCATTGGTGGCCTCAACTGGTTTCAGGCGTTCTATCATGAAAATACTGTCCTATGGGATATTGCCCTCTGTGTACATTCTACACCAACTGTGGCCTCTGCAGCTGAGCGCAGCTGGAGTGTGTTTGGGTTTATCTACTCACAAAGCGGAAACCGGCTCTCTGGCGACAAGGTTGAAAAACTGGTCCATATTTATCAGAACATGCGCCTTTTCAGAATAATTAGAGACCCAGCCTTCAAAGAGCCCTGTGCCTGATTATGCTTTTGATCAAGACGAGGAGGAGGAGGAGTACGAGTGCAAACCTCTGCATACTCACTGTTGTTGGTACACCACCACCGAAAGCCTCTTGACCTCCAGCTCAGCATCCAACTGAGTCTTCTGTTGTGACTAGGAAGAGTAGGACATGGGCTGATTGCAATGTCTTTCCTGTCCCCAACAAAAAGGCCTGGTATTGTCGTTGCTGCCATTGGTTGCCGAGGACCTCATCCCATTCGTCCCATTCATCACAATCATCGTCATTCGCGCCTTCATTGTGAGTGACACTGCCTTCGCTGCGAGCGACACTGTCAGCCAAACATTTGGAATGGGTCGCTTGCATTTTGTTCCTGCTCGCGCGACACCATTGCAGCATTCTACATTTCTGAACGAAAAGTTCGCGACGCTTGTTTCTCTACGCAGAACTGGATTCAAAGGACGGCAGGCATATACGGCGATACACAAAGGAAGTGCGGACACAGCGGTGCTATTTATCAGAGGCAACGGGCACAAATTTTGAACACTTATTTTTTTGCGGTAACCCCTTAAACAAATGTATTGAAAGGAAGGTGTTACAATTTTTGTCCGTTCGTAATGTCTCCAGACTATGAAACTCTCACAATGTCGACTCCCCTCGTCTGAGAGATCTTTTTGGCGTGCGGTACGTGCGACAGGCGCCGGATGCTGGCCACGGAAACAGACACGTAATGTATTGTATTATCGCGATACAGTAGGTGTATAGATATGTTACGTGTATATACACGGCGTCTTTTCCAACCCTGGATGCACTCCCTGGATGCAACCAAGATATGCAGATACGTGACGGTTCCAAGAAGGGTCTACAGGACGTTAGGAGTTTTATTGGCGCTTGCAATTTTTACCAGCGCCATTTACACAATTCTACTTATTCATCAGCCCCCCTTGACTGACCTTATAAAGAAGACCAATTCTTGGCGGTGGACCGACAAGGAGGAGCCCTTTTTTCCAGGAGTTGAACAAGAACATCTCCTCTACCAACTGCCTGGGGTTACCCCACCCTAGCGGCGAGATAATACTCATCGCAGCTGCCTGTGGTGTAGGGGGCGGGGGTACCCACTACCAATGGCAGGAGTTCAACCCAACCGAGCTGACTCACTGCCAATATCATACTTCAGGTTTGAACCACGATGGCACGCTGAAGCATGACTACCCCGCTAATGAATGGCGCCTGTTGCCCCTTGGGCACCGGAACTGGAAGTAGAATCAAGCACAATTGAACTGCAGTCTCTACGACCAGGAACTGCTCACTGGGATGCTCGTGCTCTCTTTCCTGTCACCCCTACTTGGTACTAGCCCTATTTTGTGGCACTCTGACCAAGACCCTGTGAAAACATTTCAGAAGGGTGCCCCTCCTGAGAAAGGGAAACTAAAACGATGGTGGACCAATCTCAGTCACTCGTCAGTTCAGGTTGAATACCCACCATGTACAGGGTAGAAAAAATGAACTGGCTGACTATATACCGCTTAATAACTTTGATGCCTTCTTGGGTGAGAGCTCGGAGTCGCTGGCCGAAGAGGCGTTGCAACGTATGGATGTCCAGCTGGACCTGAATGAATGATGGTTCTCACAACTTGTCCATGCGCTGCTCCCCCATATAAACACTCATATGTACAAAGCGCACGATAACGGTCCGAAGTCGCTTCAAAGAAGAAACGTTGAACCATAGGTTATAACTCCGGTGGGGAGACCATACTGAGGTTAAACAGGCGCGACTGGGAGGAACCGGCGCTTAAGTTTAGGGATCAGGTGGTGAATCGGTGAAGGGTGTATAAAAAAGTAGGTTGATGGTGGTTGTGGGGACGGGAATCAGATGGGTCCTTGGGGCTTGATTGAAGGACAGCGGCACTGCTTGTTTAGTGGGGGGGGGGGGGGGGCTGCCGGCGTGTGTTAACTGAGGCCCGGTACTGGGCAATACTTGCACAGACCAATAGCTGGCGTGTATCTCCAGGGAAGAGCCTGCTGTTGCACAGTGGGAATACAATTGATAGGGGCAGCCGGTTTGCGTGGGAGAGGCTGAGAGCGCCTGTTTACCGGCTGGTGGATTGGTGACTGTTGGGTCCCAATGTGGTACTGATCAGGGAAGCACCGCGGAAATCAGAAAAAATTTTTTCCAAGAGGCATGAATTCCATGCAATTGCAGTTTGCTGACTGACGATGAATCACGGCACGTTGAACTGAGCGAAACATGCTGAGGTCTGTGGTCCCAGGCCTGCTTGAAAAAACCTCAGAATTGTCTGGAGCCTGGTTGATGATTGTCTGTGGGTCACAAGGCTTGGCGAGAGTGTCTCATTGGATGGCAACATACCGCTGGGTCCAGATGTGGCACTGATCAGGGAAGCACGGTGCAAAACAGGCAAACAACAGAGATGGGAGTGGCGGCCCCAGAGCTGCCTGAGAATTGTCTGTGAAGTGCGAAAAAATACTTTTTTCCAAGTAGGACAGAGACCCAAGCTGGATCGGTGCAGCCGGTGGTACCCCCAGGCCGGCTGCTATCCCATGTAACGCCACTGGCTCACTGACTGGATGAATCAGGGCACGTTGACCTGAGTAAAACATGCTGAGATCTGTGGTCCGAGGCCTGCTTGAAAAGTCTCTGCACTGTCTGGAGCCTGGCTGATGAATGTCTGTGGGTCACGAGGCTTCGCGAGAGTGTCTCATTGCATGGCAACATACCGCTGGGTCCAGATGTGGCAATGATCAGGGGAGCATAGTGGAAAACAGGCAATGTACAGGGTAGAAAAAATGAACTGGCTGACTATATACCGCGTAATAACTTTGATGCCTTCTTGGGTGAGAGCTCGGAGTTGCTGGCCGAAGAGGCGTTTTAACGTATGGATGTCAAGCTGGACCTGTCCATGCGTAATGCACGTGTCCTGGAGGGTTGCAGTCTGAGAGACTACCAAGAAGAGTACCAATGTGTACTCCAAACCCTTACTGATGGCCTAGAAGCACACCTGATAGACGGCGACCGCTGGTATAAAGATAGTCAGTACCTCTATTTTGAGGACAGTTGGCTGCAGTGGGCCGAGCACAGATCAGGGCAGACCGGCTGCAACCGCTCTGTTGACTTCTTTAGGGAGTGTTTGTACTCTGAACCATCCTTCCCTGAACTACAGTCGCGGACGAAGCCCATACTGGACTCCTGTGGCTGTCATGCCAGCAAACAGAGCAACCCTTACGACCAGGGACTGATATCCAGTCTACCTATCCCCTACTGTGCTACCTCCCTGTTGTACCTGGATTTCATCCATGGTTTGCCTAGGATGGGAGGTTACGACACCTGTGTTGTCGTTACCTGTGGTCTGAGTCTTTTCACCCGTGCATTGCCCTGCAGCAAAAAGATCACAGGGGAGCAGAGTGTGAAAAATGTAGTTAAACAACAGTTCGAACACTACGGAGCACCTAAGGACGTGCACTCCGATGAGGATGTATGCATCCGGAGTGATGTCGGGTGGTACAGGAGAGTGTTGGACGCCCATAACGTCTAGGTAACCAGAAGTGTGCCCTACACCCACACTTCTATCCCTCTTTGCGAGAGACACAATCGTGTGCTGGAGCAGAACGTGAGGGTCTTGATGAAACAACAAAGTATGTAATATTGGGTACACTTGTTACCCTGGGCTGTGTAAACCATGAATTCTCAAGAGAGTTCCTCAACTGGCTATACTCCCCGGCAACTGTTCTATGGGGAGCGTCCTGCGTGGGCTTTTACACACCCTTTCCCTGAGAACTACAAGAGCCCTGTAGGGGATTGGCTGGAATGCAAACAGAACCTGGCCAACTTGGCCAGAGCTAACCTGAAGTACGTTCTGCGCAATGGGAACTGGACCGCCTAAAAAAGGGAGCTCATGCCCGGCGTCGACAGACTACCGGCCGAAGCGTACCAACGCCTCACCCTGCCTGTCAAGCGTCGCCTGGCAGCCAGCTTGTGGGACATCCTCACGGGCACCACACCCATCCCCCCTGAGTATGCCACCCTGGTCCACCCCCTCTACAAGAAGGGGGACTGGGCGCAGCCGGGAAACTGGCGGCCCATAGTCTGTGCCACCACCGAGGTCAAGCTGGTGTGGACGCTCATCCTGGGCCGCATCGCCCCGGCGATCTTCGCCCACGTGCCCGCTGGCATGTGGGGAGCCATGGCCGGCAGGTCCCCCCACGAGGCCATCTTCCTCCAGGACACCGCGCTGGACATGAACCCCTACGAGATGATTGTCGCCTCCCTTGACGTACAAGGCGCGTTCCCCCACGCCCCGCACCGGCTCCTCACGGAGGTATGGGATGCCATGGGCCTCCCATTCCTATCCTTCAGGACTGGCTACATCCAGACCCGGCTCTACGCCGTCATCAGAGCTGCAGGCCTTACCCCCTGGACTGGCACAGACAGCGGGGACCCCCAGGGTGGCGCCGAAGGCCCCTTCCTCTACCTCCTCGTCACCCTACCGCTGGCATTCGAGCTGGCACGGAAATACCCGGGATACGCCCCATAGCTGCTACGGTCCCCCCTCATCAACTTCGCGGACGACAACCTCCTAACTACGGCCACCCGCCACCGCGACCCTGAAGAGGCAGGGCTACCAACGACCACGGAACAAACTTCCGCCATTCTCCAGCTCACCACAACCTACCTGGACGCCCATCAACTCCTGGTGCACGCCCGCAAATCAGTCGGGCTTGCCGACATCGGGACCCCCGCCCCCCACATCCAGAGAGCCAAACGCCTACACCTGAAGGACACCACAGTCCACCTGGGAGTCACACAGGCCACGCGGCACCACCACATCACACTGCCAAGCAAGCTGGAAGGGCGCCTCGCTTGGCTACCCCAACTTGCCAGGGGGGACTTCCTGTCTACGCAGGGCCCCGTATACTTCATGGAAGCGGTGCTCAACGCAGCCATCGGGTACCAAGCCCTGCACCTCCTGCACCCCCAAGACGCCCTACCCCACGCCCGACAGCAAGTGACAAAGGCATGGGCGCAACACGCAGGCGGGCCAACGTCTTTCCCCAAGGACGCCATGATGGCCCACTGGCGCTAGTACGGGGACAATACAGGCGCCCTACTCGACATGGCCTATGCCAAACACGCATCGCACCTCCTACACAGGGTGACACACAACCACAAACCCGAGGATCGCGAAGCGGCAGCCATATGCCTAAAAGAAGCGCAAATGGCCCGCAACACCTGCCCTCCGTGGATACTGGCACAACACGGTGTCCCCACCTCCGTGGGCACCGGCATCTGTGCCCAGCTGCAACTCCTCCTACCGCAGCACACACACGCCATCCTGACGAACAACCACTGCGATCAACAGGCGCCACTCCTGGCCACGCACACGGACATCCACCGACACCCGGCAGGCGAGGTGGACACCCTACACCTCGCCGGGGCCACCATCACCATAGTATACATCACCCCAACGCAGGTGAAGGTCATGGCCCAGTGCGGCGCCCACCAGGCCCCGTTCCTTTCTGACCCGCAATGGCCAGCACGCCGCGTCTTCCAAGCCTAGCTCCGCGCATGCGCTTTGAAGGCAGGGCGGGAAATGCCGGGGCTCAAGGACATCGACACGGCGTACAAGACTTTCCAGCACCAGCACCCCCGGCTCCGCCCGAGCGAGCTGGGGACCCCAAACAACAGCGGCACGAAGCAGGAGGAGCCCACACCGTCAGCCGAAGGCTGGACATCACCCACCATCCTGCTACTAACACCAAACGGCCACAAACACGCTACCTGCACTGTCCAGCGACACCATGCCTCCTGGTCAATCCCCAAACACAACGCCCCGGAGACCGATGTACCACCAGTCAGACACAATGACCAGGGCATACCACGCACGTGCTGGCACTGCGGCCCGGCAGCCCTCGACACTCTGTGGCCCCTGCTGCATCTCATCTCCACCCAATACCACAGCCCCACCGCCGCCGCCACCGCCGACCAGCACGCATGGCTCTCCCCTTGCTTTCACACGGTACCCCCAGGCCACCCAGCACACGTAGCCTGGACTCGCACACCCACGGCGACATGGATATTCACCAACGAGCGGGCAGACCCAGAAAGCGTGGCCATGGGGTACGACCGCTGCGATCCACACCCCGCAGGACCTCAGGAGGCACCCATGCGCCCCCTACAGCACAAATACCCCACCCTCCGCGGCGACAAAGATGACAAGGAACGGCGACAGACCATCACGTGCCAGAAGTTCCACCCCAATACGGGATACCTCTTCCACCTGATTGTCGCGTACATCACCCAGGGGCGCGCCGACAGAGGCCTCCACCGCCTAACCCCATGAGCCCAGACCATCATTACCCAGGGGATTGGCGTCTATGCGACGCCGCTACTGCAACTCACGCAAATCACCACCAGAACTGCCCAAGGGAACCCCGTCTACTTCTATCAACCCACAGCAATTGCCCGCCTACCCGTACCCAGCGACACCGACATCATCTACTTCACTGACGCATCTGGCACCCAGCAACGCACCCCCACGGTCGATTGTGCCTCCGTGCGCATCACCCAGCGTGCAGACGGCCTCCAGGTCTTTAGGGCGTCCTCCGATGGCGAATTATGCACCCTGGCAGACGCCGTTGCCGCCACACCACCACCCCCAACAATCCGGCCCCGCAACATCTGGGTAGTCGTGGACGCCATGGTCGACATCCACCTCACCAGGCGCCTCGCGGACCTGCCCCTCCACAGGGCACTTGAATGTGGCCTCACCACACAAGGGTTGGGGCTATGGATGGCCTTCAGGGGCATGCACCCCCAGGACGCCCTACACATCATCAAACAAGAGTCTGACGGCTACACGTACGGCAATGGACGCGCAGACACGCATGCCAAACGCCAGAGCACCAACCACACCCCAGGGCTCGAACACGTACGACTAGACACCCCACAGCACAGCCACCTGCAGCACCTACCCCCAATACCCTGGGCCACACAGCCCCCCCATTGGATACCCGAGGGCACGCCGTACACAGATCGAGATAAGCAGTACCGCTACCCCACACCCATCCAACAGCTGGCCACCACGCTGGGCCACCCAGCGAACACCGAACTCCTACGACGCCCCGAAGACTCAGTCCACACCCCCCTCTACTACTCAGCCCTACGCCGGGATAGCCTCCCAGCACACCTGCAAAAACCCCAACTCCAACTCGCCCTCAAACAGCTTCCCCTCCTCACCTGATACCACTGATGGTACGCATGCCGCTCAATCCACGTCCCCACAAGATACACCACATGCATCTGTGGCCACGCGGAAGAAGAAACCTCAACAATTTCAAGAGGTGCCCCCTGTACCGAGGACTGGACAGCCTCACAGACTGGAACCCAACCCACGCCATCGCACAGCACGCCGGACGGCCGACACGGTCCCCGGCAACCCGACAACTCACCACCATCCCTAAGCAGACAGAGGTACTCGAGGCGGTCCGCAGGGGACTCGTCCCCACTGCCGTCTACACCTTGCTGCGCACCCTCGCGGAAGACCTCCAGGCCACGGCGGAGCACATGCAACGGACGGCCGTTGCCAAGACACCGGAGCAGCTCGCGTACCGCACCCATAAGTACCTGCAGCATGCAGCCACCCTGCCCCAAACGGACCAAGCCCACTTCCTGAAACTCCTGTTCTACCAACCGTGAGAACCTACCCCACAACATACCACCCTACACGGGACCCAAACCACACCCACACAACATCCACCAGGCACAACACCCGCACGGCACACACGAGAACCACAGGCACCGCACAGACACCCAACAGCATGCGCGCGCCGCAAGCCCCTATCCCCCCCACGCCACCGTCCGTCAACAGGTACCACCAACCGCCAGCCACCGCATGCCCCCTCTGCGTGCGCCAGCGGCTACCACAGACGGCCCTGCCCTGCACCCCAGACCACTGGGCCTGCCTAGGAGCCGCACACCGCCTCACCCACTGCCCCCACTGCGGGGACCTCAACCCTCAGCACCGCGCGCGGTCCCAGCCGCACCCCCCCCCCGCCAGCCACCCCGGTCTCTTCGGGCCACTCACCGATGCCATCCGGGACCACCTGGGAGAGTACTACGTGACAGACGCGGCGGACCACGCGTGGACCATAGCCATGGCCACGGGCAGCACACCTCTGCCCCCCCACAGCCCACCCTTGCGCCACAGCAGGGGCCGAATGAACGTGGAGGCCCACCGCGTCCTTCTCGCCCTATATGTCCACCACCTTGACCTCCACCTCCCAGACCCACAGCTCCTGGCCCCCCAAGCAGCAGCCCCGACGCCGGAAGCGTTGGCGGACACGGCACCAGAAGAGATAGCAGCCGACCTCCGAATCACTTGCCGCCGGTTCAACACCGCCCTCGGCCGACGGAAAGGAGCACCTTACCCACTCAGCGCACTCCTCTACCCGGCACAAGCCCCCCACCCCACGCAGCTGAGGCCCCCGGAGGGCTAGGCGTCGTCTCGGAAGGCCCACCTGGCCGCCCCCGACGAAACCACCCCCGCACGGATGGACCCCGCGGACCAGCGCGCCTACGTGAGAGGCCTCGAGGCGCGCCTGAGATAGGTGCATCGCTCGCACGCCCGCCCCCAGTCGGCCCCACGGGGACCGGGGGTACACCCGCCCCCGACACCCACCAGGCCAAAAAGACCAAGACATGTCAGACCCGCCAGCGCGCCTGCAAGCAGGGCACAGCGCCCCAACCAGGACCCAGGTCCAGCCACGCCGCGCCATCCCACGCCGAGACCGCCGGGGCACACCAACAGCACCGCCCCATCCAGCGCCCACCACCACCACCGTACCACAGCACCCCGACCCGGCAGCTTGTCCAGCAACCACCGCCCACACACGTCCACGCCATGCCAGGATACCTATTCACGCAGAGCCAGGGGACACGGCACCACCAACTCCCCCAACACGCCACCGTCCCTCCCGACCCGTACCCCCCGATGCCCGAATACTACAGCAACCCCCACCAGCTGAATCACCACCACGCACGAACGCAGCCGGGCCCCGTGGGCCATCGGCAGCACACGGCACACCTCATCGCACCACATCATCACGTGTACCACCACCACCATCCCCTACCACCGCACCCACCAACGCCCCGGTACCACACACAACCAACACACCCTCAACACCACCACCACGCTATCCAGCACCACCTGCCGCCCCGACTACACCAGCTCACGACATACGGACCACCGTACACCCCACTGTGTCCGCGGGGAAGCGCGCACGCGCACCATCAGCACCAGCGCCTAGTAGGCCCCCCCACCCACACCCCATACCAGCAAGCACCATCCACCGGCAGCCATCCACTACCTACGGATCACAGTCCCGCCCGGATGCCCAGGCGGCCGCCTCCCACCCGTACCTCGGCACCGCAACCAGCCAGGGACCACAAGGACCGCACCGCTTGCACACGCAACACCCATACGACCCGGCGGGACGCCCAGACTCCAAACCAGCACAACACCCATCCCCGCCCCCCCACCACCAGCAGTGCCACCCCCACACCATCCCCCCCGCCCCCCCCCCCCCCCGAGACAAGGCCACAGACGCACCACGCGGAGGCCCCCACCAACCGATTGATTGCGATGCCACTGCCGACACACACCACCGCGAGTCTCCCCTCCCGCGTCGACCAAGAGAAACCTCATCACCAGACCCCACATGCGACAACCACGACAACCCCCCCGAACCCGAACAACCCCCCCATCGCACCCCGCACCACCAGCTGCCGCACCGGTCGAACCCTACGCCCTACACAACCCCGCAGCGTTACGGCACCACCTCCAGGGGCTCGGAGACCAGGAGGTGCTACGCCTCGGCTGCACCCAGCGCATCCGGGCGACCACCCTGGTCCAGGCAGCCACCCTGCGGAAGGGTGTCCGAGACTTCCTCTTCGACGCCTTCCTCCACGTCGCTCGACACGACCGCCTCCCACTCGCCACCCCTGACAGCGAGAGCCCGGCCCCCCACGGGGAGCCGGGTCTGGGTGCCACCCATCGACTGGGGGCGACACCTAGTCGGACACCCCATGCTGGGGCGGTTGAACACCAAGGGCCGCACCCGCTACCACGAGCCCGACTTGGCCCACCCCCGGCCCAGCGCCACCTCCAGCAACACCAAGGAGTGGGAAAGGGAAACATGGGTCGCCCGGATGGCCTCCCTGAGCAACTTCCGGCACCACCTCCCGGGAGACGTCCCCACCCCCGACGACCAGCAGCCAGCCCCCTCCACGTACATGACCCTCATGTACAATATGCACTACACCCTCTCCACCACCCACTACCTCGCACCAACTGGCCACTGGATGGTACACGGCACCGACTCCCTCCTCTCAGCCGACTACGCCCCCCCCGCACACAGCCCACGCCCCGACACGTACACCAGGGAGGAGGAGCTTGACGACCCCCACCTCTGGGGCACGTGGGAACGCAAGTCCCTGGACACACTGCTCTCCATCCGCAGCGGCAACCAGGGCCTTGGTAGGGCGATGTATTGCCTTGCCGAGTGGCCCCCAGGGACCCCGGGGATCCCCACAGACCGGTGGCTGTGGAAGGTCACGCTGCACCCCCAGCAGAGGGAGGCTGCCCCGAACCCCCCCGCGCCCCACCACCCTGCAGCTCTGCCCCTACATGGTGGCAGCCCGCCTCATGGCGCTGCTGTGGCCGGGCCCGGACACGCCCTCCCAAAACTACCCCCACCTCACGGAGGAGGACATGCCTGGCATCCAGCGATGCTTCTTCAGCACCCTCGACTACCTCCTGGAAACGCACCCACACGTTCTGGAGCAGAGGTAGCCACCCCCCGGATAACCCATGTGCCCGCACAGCCAGAACAACGCCACCACACCGCCACATGCACCTACACCGGCACCGGCACGCACAGGTCACCAGGAAAAGCGCGCGCACACGCCAAGTGCCTGAACCCGCACCCTCGTTCTCATTGCTCACAGGACCCAGCATCCGACACCCGCCCCCGCTGCCCAGGGCCCTCGGCCGTCCCCCACAGCCCTCTCCTCCACCTCCGACACCACAGCCTCCACCACCACAACCACCTCATCCACCACCACCATGACGTCCTCGTCCAGCACTCCAACCCTCAAGCCGCCGGGGAAACCTCCCAAACGGGCCCCCAAACCCGTCCACACCGCGAGCAACCCCGACGCCGCCAAGGCCCAGGCCCGAACGAAACCCATGCTCGCAGCCCGACCGAAACCAAAGACCGCCGCCAAGCAACCACCAAAATCCGTCGGCGCGCCGCGACCGCAACCCGCAGCCAAACCCAAGCCCAAGCCGAAACCCGGCGCCACCAGGGCAGCGTGAACCCGACCCCCCGAGGACGTCCTCGACGACATCCGGCCCCAGCTGTCCCAGGCCTGGCGGCAGCAGCGCCCAGCACGGCGCCCCCCCACCGTCACTGATGCGGCCGCCACCACCTTCATGGCGGAGCACGCTGCGGCTGATGCGCGGCGCGCTTCGTCCTGCCACCTCTCAAAGCCCGCACCCCAGGCCCACGGACAACCCCTGACCAGACCAAAACAGCGCCAGGGTCCACCAGCAGCACCCCCGCCCCCCTACCAACCCTCGATGTCACCCCACATACAGCAAATGCCCCGCTACCTTCGCCACCGCGAGTCCCAACCCAACCCTTAGGCGGAGACCGTGCGCGCGTACCCGCGAGTCCCCATCCGCCTGCGCCCCCACTCCCCGCGCACCCCCACGGCACAGGACTACGAGGAATCCCTCAGGCCCGCGACTGCCACCCGTCGCCACGACCCCATCACGCCTGCCCACGCCCACTCCTCCGCCCAAGGCCACGGCCCCGGCCAGGGACAGTGGTGGTGGCGCTGGACCCGCACGCAGCTCTGGGAGCTGCGAAAGTGGGCCCGGGCAGAGCCCTCACTCGAGGGCCTGATCCACCGGCCCCAGAAGGGGTCGATGAAGAACTGCGGCATCCAGCCGGCGGGGGGGTGGATGCCACAGGCCGCATGGGGAGCCATGCTGGCCGATGCGCTCCACCCCAAGGGAGTCCACTCCCGCAACCTCCCTGCGCCCCAGGAACACCCGTACGTCCTCAGGCGCCTGAGGGATACCCCCCAGGAGACGCAATGAGAAGGCAGACGCCTGTGGGACATCACCCCAAGCCCAACCCCGCACACACACACCCCCTCGCCACCCTACAAGGGTCGGCGCACCGACACCGGCAGCACCGACAGCAGGCCAGGAGCCCTGCGCGCCACACAGCACGACGCGCCTGACCCCCCAGTGAGCGGCGCCACCACCAAACCCCGATACCCCGCCAGCCACCGCCGCGGGACGCCACGCCAAGCCCTGCCCAGAAGGCACCAAGCGAACCGGAAGCTGAAGGACGGCAACGCACACGCCAACGGGCACTGCTACGCCCAACAGCGCCGAACCCGAGCCAGCAGCTGTCAAAACCCCCTAACCCAGCCGAAGCCCCAACACGAGTCAAACCCGAGCCGCAGCCTATAACCGCTAACCCTTGACTCCTAACCAAACCCGCCGAGGGAGCAACGTAGCTACAACCCACACCCACAGCCCACACAGCCGCCTAACCAGCAAGCACCAAAAGCAAAGAGGCAACTGACCAAACCCCCCCTGACCCTTACTCGTGTACATCAGAACGCGCGAGCCGCACCCCTAAGGCGCGGCCGCCACCAAAGCACCAACGACACATACCAGAGGACACAACACTACCGCTGCACCAGTTACCCATGCCTGTGCCTGCAGTGTGCGCGCACCCCCTTTTCCATTTCTAAAAAAAAAGCGGAAAAGAAAATTAGGGGGGGGGGGAAGAGGGCACAACCACCAACAGCACACACGCACCGCACACAGCGCGCACACCGGTGAACAGGCGCCACACGGCACACGCACATGCACCGAGGGCAACAAAGGGACAGGACACCATGGCCTACACCCCCAGGGTCAGACGCACTGGGGCGAACCAGCCGGCCCACCGGGCCAATGGCAGGAGCAGTACTCCAAGGCCGCTGGTCCGAGCCCGGCCAGGCCACATCGGGGACCATCGCAAACGTTGCCCGGAGCCATGGAAGCAACTGATGACAGGCGTGCCGGCACACAGTCCAGGAGGGGGTCGCCTGCCAAGCAGCAGGGCCCCGCAACTCGAGCCACAGGGGTCAGGCGGTCGTACCGTGGACATCCGGGGAGCAATACCCCCTGTGGTGAGAGATACTCCATACGGCTGGGCAGCCACCAAGACTGCCGCCCACAGGAGGGGGCATGTGACCCTACCCAGGGACACATGTGGGGACACCCTCCAACCTGGGACACCTGGACCGGGTGGCCGCGACACTGCCTTCCCAAGCACCGGCGGGAGCGGCTTAACAGGCACCTGACCCAAAGCAGTGGGAGGGAGAGGACGTTCCCTTGGTAGGACCTTCTTCCTGCATTGTCAAAGGAGGCATCCCGAGCGCCCGAAGATACCTACCTACCCTGACTCTCAAGAGAGTTCCTCAACTGGCTATACCTGCCACGAAATGTTCTATGGGGGGCGTCCTGAGTGGGCTTTTAGAAACACTTTCCCTGAGAACTACAACAGCTCTGTAGGGGATTGGCTGGAATACAAGCAGGACCTGGCCAACTTGGCCAGAGCTAACCTGAAGAACGTTCGTGAACGTGGGTTGACTAGTGGCACCTCAACGAGGTGCCTTGCCAGTTTCAGCGACACCCCCACCGTTGGCATCACCAGCGACACCAACACCCGGTGCACCACCTACACCACCCTCGCCAACGACTTCCCCAGAAGCATCAGCGGCAACACGCACACCGTAGGCATAGTCAGAGACGGCAAGAACTGTGTTGCGTCACGTGCAACACCCTTACCATCGTCATCACCAACGATCCCGACACAGTATATCACGTACGACACCCTCAACGTCAGCATCACCAAGGGCACCGGCAGGACTTGCGGGCCGACTGGCCAGCAACGCCACCCACCGGGCCTCCAGCCAGGAAGAGCAACAGCCCACGCCCAACAGGGCCCAAGGACCACCGACACGCCCAGGCAGACCCACACCCAGAACCACCACCTGCTGCACCCTCACCCTCATCATCACAAGCCGCACCGCAGAACAGAGCACCACCTACACCACCCTCACCATCAGCATCACCAGCGACACCGTAAACCAGAGCATCACCTGCAACACCCGCGGCATCGGCATCACCCGGAGCATCACCGACAACATCCTCACCGCCAGCATCACCAGCGACAGCGCCCCCACCTTCGGCAGCACCATCAGCATAAACAACACCATCACATCAACCAGCCCCATGATCAGCAACACCAGTGGCACCCTCCGCCAGGAGTCGCGAGGAGATGCCCCGACGTCACCGGAGGCGACCAACACCGCCAGGACCGGCGCGCCAATCGACCAGCAACGCCCTCCACCAGGGGAGGCAACGGCCCAGAACCACCAACGACCACCCATGCGCAGACCCGCACCCATCACCTGCGGCACCCTCACCGTCAGAGCATGACCAGCGGCACCACCAACCAATGCATCACCAGCAGCGGCCTCACCATCGGCGTCACCAACGGCGCCAACACCCGGAGCACCACGGGCACCAACATCACCATCAGCATCACCAGCAGCACCAACGCCCGGCGCGTCACCCGCACTGCCCACACCAACGGCATCAACTGGACCATCACCGGCACCATCCCCACCGGCGGCATCACCGACGACGCCGCCAGCCACCCACACCGTCATCACCTACACCAACCTCACCCTCGGCATAGCCCGGTGCAACACCTGCAACCGCATACCCATTGACAACACCGTCACCTACACCACCCTCACCATCAGCACCTTCCGCCACGATTGGCGAGGACAGGCCCAGACACCAGAAGCGACCAACACGGCAAGGACCTGCGAACCAACCGACCAGAAAAGCCTACCAAGCCCTCTGCCAGGAGTGGCGAGGGCCCACGCCCAGCATCGCCGACGACGACCCATGCGCGAAGTCACACCCAGAACCATCACCTGCAACACCCTCACCGTCGTTCTCACCAGCGGCAACGGCAGCCGCAACACCCCCTGCAGCACCCTCGCCATTAGAGAAAGCATCACCAGCGGAACTAAAACCCGGGGCATCACCGACAACGACCTCACCGTCGGCATCACAAAAAACGCCAACACCCGGCGCGTCAACCACACCACGTTCAGCAACACCACCGCAAGCGGCACCATCAGCCGGTACATCACCCACATCACCCTCGCTATCCTACCACCGGCGGCACCACAACCTGGATACAGTTCCCCCATCCCATCCCCCATCCCAGGAACAATGACATCGCCTGCACCACCCCCACCATCTACACCACCAACGGCACCATCACCAGCAGCACCCAGAAGCACCGACGACGGCAACCTCGCCCCTCACCATCACCTGGCAACCCCACAACCGCGGTCACCAGCGCCACCATCACCGGTTGCAGCACCTACCGTCACAAACTGGCATCACCAACGACGCCAACACCACACCCTAACCCTCACCCAAACCGAAACCCTGCAGCAACACCTGCAGTACCCCCACCAACGACATCACCAGTGGCACCCTTCGCCAGGAACATTGAGAAGCCGCCAAACATCAACAGGACCCGAAGACGACAGACACCGCCAGGACCAGCAGGCAAGCCGGCCAACAGCGCCCACAACAGGCCAATGACCGCCCGCGCGCAGACCCAAACCCGGAACCAGCACCTACACCACCACCAACCATCAACAGCACCAACATTGTCAACCGTAACACCGCCTGCAACACCCTCACCATCAGCACCGCCGACGACGCCGACCCCCGATACGTGAGACACCTGCGGAGCCCTCACCATCGGCGTCACCGGTGACCCCCGCACCATCACCACCACCAACCTCGATCAACTATCATCCGCATCACCCCCACCACAGCACCCTCACCATCGGCATCACCAGCAGCACACTCACCAGTTACATCACCGGCAGCGCCGTCACCACCAGCACCACCACCAATGGCCTCACCAGCGGCACCATCACCAAGTGAAACGCCACCAACAGCCTCAACATCGATGCCACCAGCACCACGATCACCTGACAGGGTCTACCCGCATTCCAAGGAAAGGTCTGTTCCCAAGAACCGCGACGTGCACCTGCATCACCTCCCACCATCTGCAACAGCACCACCAACCGGCCGCATCACGAGCACCACCGACACCCACCACCGCCACCACAAGTGACACCACGACCGGGTACACCACCCACAACACCCTCGGCGAAGGCGTCAGCACCCTCGCCATCACCGGCTGCATCCCCTATGCCAACCTCACCACCACATCACCTACCGCTCCCCCTCCATCGGCATCATCAACCCAACCACCCGATGTGTCACCTACAGCGCCCTCACCATCACCACAACCAACCGGGGTGTCCAATGGTCCGGCCCGGATACGTTACACCCCCATCGCCCAGGGACAGCACCCTCACCATCGGCATCACCGCCAGCACCACCGCCCGTTACATCACCAGCAGCACCCTCGCCATCCCCAAGCGAAGCACCACCCTCACTGTCAGCATCACCAACAGCACCAGAAGCGCCATCGCCATCAACACCACCGGCAACACCATTGCCGGCTGACCCACGAACCTCACCATCAACTGACGCGTTGCCTACACCGCCCTCACCACCGGCATCACCAGCGCCAACATCACCAGCCACATCCAAACAGCACCGTCACCAAGGACATCACCGGCGACGCAGTGCCGTCGCATCACCTGCACCATCAGCTACACCAACCCCGCCATCGGCACCACCAGCTACGCAATCAACCACTGCATCACCCACACCATCCTCACCACCAGCATCACCAGCGCCCCCCACCACATCTCCTGCAACGACTACACCATCTACCAGCAGGCCACACAGGAAAACCCCCAAACACCCATTAGACCTCACCGGACTGCCCCAAGACCTGAAGAGAACGAGCCAACAAGTGCAACATACCACACAAGAATAAACAGAGATCACGGAGAACAGCAGAGCGAGCTTGCCACCACCCGCACGCGTCACCCACCCTGCCGTACATAGCCCCGCGACACCGCAACCACACCGTCCCCCCGCTTCCCCCGACAGGACGTGCGCTGCAGCCCACTGCGCGTGGGACGATGACTACGATGTCCTCCCGGCCATCCAACATCTACTGGCAGCCAGGCCCTGCACCAGCACACCCACCAGCAAACCCTGGAACCGCAGGAACCCCACCACCCCATGCAACCCCGGCCCGTATCCCCCGCAGCCACCGCGGACCAGAAGGAGGAACACCAGCAACAAGAACCCAACCGCGCTGCCCCGCTACCGCCGCCCCCCCCAAAAGGACATCTACGCCACACTGGCCAGCACCCTAGTTCACTCCATTAACGCTGAGCAATACTACCAATGCGTCCTCCGAGAACTCCCAGCGAACCATGCGATCCTCCAGGGGTGGAGACAGGCGAAAGGGGGCGACAACGAGTGGGGCCCGGAAGTTGACCTTCTCCGGGAAGATACCTGGAGAGGCACCATGGACACCTTCCTGGAAGAAGCAGCCACGACCTACCCCCGCCCACCCGGGAGCACCCGGCACGGCCTCCACGCCCTCCTTGCGTTCCTCACCATCGCCCTCCACCCCCTCGGCCACAACTGATGGACGCCTGAAGACGACGCCAACGCCGCAATCACCATACAGCAAGACCCCGAGAACCCAGCAGGGTACCATCTCACCTGGAACGATCGGGCACCGCACCCCCTCCGCCTCCCCAACCCTCCAGGACGTCTTCGCCACCATCAGCGCAGAGCTACAAGAAGCGAAAGCCCCACAACAAACAGAAAACGAGATGACCCAGGCACCGCCTCCACCAACCGCACAGGAGCGCCCCGACCAAGAGCCCCTCGCCCACCCTATCACCAAACTGGAGCTCTGTACTAGTCCAAGTCCTCCTTGATGTCTTGTCCTAGAATTACTCCAATGCTTCGCTAAAGCCAAATAGATCAGTGGACGAGCACCAAAGCCATTTCGAAAATAACAGGGACCTATGCAGTGACAGAAAATCGTTGTATTTTGGAATGAAACTTCCACAATCGAAACTGCACTGCACAGCGCTAAATGTCATGATCATCGCTAAATAACACGAAATGCTCAGGTGACTTCTGTCGCTGCATGCTGGCGGCTACACTCCCCTCCCAAGCCCAAAAAATCCCTCTTTGGGGCTGAAAAACTGGATAACAGCCCCAACAGGCCCATGGTTCTATGATTTGGGAGCTGCCTGAGGGAGTTGCCACAGCCGTCTGCTGAGCCTATTCGTACCCAGAGGAGGGGGCACCGAGTTCCGAGAACTACAAACCTGTCATCTCATTGCCCTGGCATTGAATCACAGCACTGTCCTGTACCTCTGACTGCCTGCCTGTGCACCACAACGCAATGTCTTCAAAGAAACAGACACGAATGCTAATATACAAAGCCCATTCACTGAAGTCATATATGAGTTAGATGACTTCTGAGATTCGTTCTCTGGATCCTTCATTTGTCTCTATTGATGCTGATTGGAATCCTGAGAAGCAGTCCAGAGTGATGTGGCCTGGAACTCGAAAAATGGTGGCATACCATAAAACTGACATCGATCACTGAGTTGCCTGCATTGAATCGCAGTCATTGCACCTGAAAGGAAGGAGTACAAATAACCTGGGTGAGGGGGATGCATCATACATTCAAGACATACTAACTACATCATCAACTGTGAGAAGGAGCCCCTTCTTTTGACTGAAGGCATGCCAGTCTTTGTTGAGTTCATTCATGAAGCTACTGGCAGGCTCCCATGTGGGACGTGTATGACGCCACTTCCCTTTCCACCTACGAACACCATTGGGGTAAACCCTGGTAGCCAAAAATTTCTCTGGCACCCACTGCTGTACCACAGGAGGGGCGGAAAAGTAATTGAAAGGTTTTGCAGAATCTGATGCACCATACGGATGGATGTAATGCTTCAGTCTACTGGTAGACAAGCCAGCGGTCTTCGCCCACGTACCCGCCAGCATGTGGGGAGCCATGGCCGGCAGGTCCCCCCACGAGGCCATCTTCCTCCAGGACACCGCACTGGACATGAACCCCTACGAGATGATTATCGCCTCCCTCGATGTCCAAGGCGCGTTCCCCCACGCCCCACACCGGCTCATCACGGAGGTATGGGTTGCCATGGGCCTCCGATTCCTATCCTTCATGACCGGGTACATCCAGACCCGACTCTACGCCGTCATCACAGCCGCAGGCCTCACCCCCTGGACCGGCACAGACAGCGGGGTCCCCCAGGGAGGCGCCGAAGGCCCCTTCCTCTACCTCCTCGTCACCCTGCCACTGGCATTCGAGCTAGCACAGGTATACCCAGGGGTACGCCCCATACCCGCTACGGTCCCCCCTCATCAACTTCGCGGATGACAACCTCCTAACTACGGCCACCCGCCACCGCGACCCTGAGAACGCAGGGCTACCAACGACTACCGAACAAGCGTCCGCCATTCTCCAACTCACCACAACCTACCTGGACGCCCACCAGCTCCTAGTGCACCCCCGCAAATCGGTCGGGCTGGCCGACGCCAAGACCTGGAAGACACCACAGTCCACCTGGGAGTCACACAGGCCACGTGGCACCACCACATCACACTCCCAAGCAAGCTGGAAGAGCGCCTCGCCCGGCTACCCCAAATTGCCAGGGGAGACCTCCTGTCTACGCAGGGCCTGGCGTACTTCATGGAAGCAGTGCTCAACGCGGCCATCGGGTACCAAGCCCTGCACCTCCCGCGCCCGCAAGACGCACTACGCCACGCTCGACAGCAAGTGGCGAAGGCATGGGCGCAACACGGAGGCTGGCCCACGTCTTTCCTCAAGGAGGCCATGATGGCCCACTGGCGCTACTACGGAGACAATACAGGCGCCCTGGTCGACATGGCCTATGCCAAACACACAGCACACCTCCTACACAGGGTAACACACAACCACCAACCAGAAGTTCGCGAGGCGGCAGCCATACGCATAAAAGAAGCGCAAATGGCCCGCAACACCTGCCCCCGGTGGATACTGGCGCAACACGGCGTCTCCACCTCCGTGGGCACTGGCATCTGGGCCCAGCTACAACTCCTCCTACCACACCACACACACACCATCCTGACAAACCACCACTGCGATCAACAGGGGCCACTCGTGGCAACACACACCGACATCCACCGACGCCCGGCAGGCGAGGTGGACACCCTACGCCTCGTGGGGGCCACCATCACCATAGTGTATATCACCCCAACACAGATGAAGATCATGGCTAAATGCGACACCCACCACGCCCCGTTCCTTTCCGACCCACAATGGCCAGCACGCCACGTCTTCCAAGCGTACCTCCGCGCATGTGCTACGAAGGCAGGGCGCGACGTGCGGGGCCCAAGGACATCGACACGGCGTACACAGCCTTCCAGCGCCAGCACCCCCGGCCCCGCCCGAGCGAGCAGAAGACCCCCAACGACGGCGGCACGACGCAGGGGGAGCCCACCCCGTCAGCCAAAGGGTGAACACCACCTACCATCCTGCTGATAGCACCAAACGGCCACAAACATGCTACCCGCACTGTCCAGCGACACCATGCCCCCTGGTCCATCTCCAAACACAATGCACCGGAGACCGATGTACCACCAGTCAGACACGGTGACCAGGGCATACCACGCACGTGCTGGCACTGCGGCCCGGAAGCCCTCGACACTCCGTCGCCCCTGCTGCACCTCATCTCCACCCACTACCGCACCCCCACCGCCGCCGCCACCGCCGACCAGCAGGCATGGCTCTTCCGCTGGTTTCACACGGTACCCCCAGACCACCTGGCGCACGTAGCCTGGACCCGAACACCCACGGCAACATGGACGTTCACCAACGAGCGGGCAGACCCGGACAGCGTAGCCATAGAGTACGACTGCTGCGACCCACACCGCGCAGGACCTCAGGAGGCACCAATGTGCCCCCTACAGCACAAATTCCCCACCCTCCGCGGCGACAAAGACGACAAGGAGCGGCGACAGACCATCACGTGCCAGAAGTTCCACCCCAATACGGGATACCTCTTCCACCTGATGTACGCGTATATCACCCAGGGGCGCCCAGACAGGGGCCTCCTCCGCCTCACCCCACGAGCCCAGGCCATCATCACCCAGGGGATAGGCGTCTATGCAGCGCCACTACTGCAACCCACGCAAATCACCGCCAGAACTGCCCAGGGGAACCCCATCTACGTCTATCACCCCACAGCAATCGCCCGCCTACCTATACCCAGCGACACCGACATCATCTACTTCACTGACGCATCCGGCACCCAGCAACGCACCCCCACGGTCGGTTGCGCCTCCGTGCGCATCACCCGGCACGCGGACGGCCTCCACGTGGAACACCACACCGGGGCCACCATCTTTGGGGCGTCCTCCCACGCCGAACTGCGCACCATGGCAGACGCCGTCACCGCCACACCGCCACCCACGATGATCCGGCCCTGCAACATCTGGGTAGTCGTGGACGCCACGGTCGACATCCACCTCACCAGGCGCCTTGCAGACCTGCCCCTCCACAAAGCACTCGAGTCCGGCCACACCACACAAGCGTTGGGACTATGGATGGCCTTCAAGGGCATGCACCCCCAGGACGCCCTACACATCGTCAAGCAGGAGTCACACCGCTACGCATATGGCAATGGACGCGCAGACACGCAGGCCAAACACCAGAACACCAACCATACCCCAGGGCTCGAACGCGTGCGACTGGACACCCCACACCACAGCCACCTGCAGCACCTGCCCTCGATACCCCCGGCCACACAGCCCCCCCAATGGATGCCAGAGGACACGCCGCACACGGATCGAGACAAGCAGTACCACTACCCCACACCCATCCAGCAACTGGCCAGCACGCTGGGCCACCCAGCGAACACCGAACTCCTCCGACGCCTCGAACACGCCGTCCACACCCCCCTCAACTACTCCGCCCTGCGCCCGGATAGCCTCCCAGCACACCTACAAAAGCCCTGACTCCAAATCGCCCTCGAACAGCTTCCCCTCCTCACCCGATACCACCGATGGTATGCGCGCCGCTCGATCCACGTCCCCGCAGGATACACCAAATGCATCTGCAGCGACGCGGAAGAAGAAACATGGGACCACTTCAAGGTGTGCCCCCTGTACAGCAGACTGGACACCCTCACAGACTGGAACCCAACCCACACCATCGCACAACACGCTGGATGGCTGACGCAGTCCCCGGCGACCCAGCAACTCACCACCGTCCTCAAGCAGACGGAGGTGCTCGAGGCGGTCCGCAGGGGACTCGTCCCCACTGCCGTCTACAGCTTGCTACGCACCCACGCGGAGGACCCCCAGGCCACGGCTGCGCACATGCAGCGGACGGCCGTTGCCAAGACGGCGGAGAAGCTCACATACCGCACCCACAAATACCTGCAGCATGCGGCAACCCTGCCCCGCACAGACAGACCCCAACTCCTCAAACTCCTGTTCTACCAACCATGAGAACCTACCCCGTGACATACCTACACGGAACCCCCACCACGTCTACACACCGTCCACCGAGCACAGCACTGGCACAGCACACACGGACACCACAGGCACCGCACACACTCCCACCAGCATGCGCGCGCCACCAGCCCCCATCCCACCACGCATCCGTCCGTCCACAGGTACCACCAACCGCCAGCCACTGCATGTCCCCTCTGCATTCGCCAGCGGCTACCACAGACAGCCCTGCCCTGCAACCCAGACCACTGGGTCTGCCTGGGAGCCGCGCACCGCCTCACCCACTGCCCCCACTGCGGGGACCTCAACCCCTGCCACCGCGAGCGGCCCCCGGCCCCAGCCGCACCCCCCCCCGCCAGCCACCCCAGCTTCTTCGGGTTCCTCACCGACACCCTCCGGGACCACCTGGGAGGGTACTACGTGGCGGACGCGGCGGACCACGCATGGACCATAGCCGTGGCCACGGGCAGCACACCCCTGCCCCCCAAAGGCCCACCCCTACGCCACAGCGGAGGCGGCTTGAACGTGGCGGCCCGCCACATCCTCCTCGCCCTATACCTCCACCACCGAGACCTACACCTCCCAGAACCACAACTCTCGGCCCCCCAAGCAGCAGCCCTGACGCCGGAAGCGTGGGCCGACACTGCACCAGAGGAGATAGCAGCCTACCTCTGAATCACTTGCCGCCGGTTCAACAACGCCCTCGGCCGACGGAAGGGAACACCTTACCCACTCAGCGCACTCCTCTACCCGGCGCACCACCCCCACCCCGCACAACAGAAGCCCCCGGAGGGCTGGGCGTCTTTTCGGGACGCCCACCTGGCCGCCCCCGACGAGGCCTCACAGACCAGGAAACCTACGTCAGAGGCCTCAAGACGAGCCTCCAAGAGGCACACCGCTGGCACGCCCGCTCCCCGTCGCCCCCACGGGGACGGGGGGGTTCACCCGCCCCCGACACCCACCAGGCCAAGAAGACCAAGACTGGTCAAGGGGCCCGCCAACGCGCCCGCCAGCAGGGCGCGACGCCCCGACCAAGGCCCTGGTCCAGCCACACCGCACCACCCCACGCCCAGACCCCCGGGGCACACCAACAACACCGCCACCGCCAGCGCCCACCACCACCACCGTACCGCAGCACCCAAACCCTGCAGCCCAGTCAGCCACCACCGCCCACACACGTCCACACCATGCCAGGCACCATACACCCAGAGCCAGGAGACATGGCACCACCAACACCACCACCACGCCCCTGTCCCTCCCAACCCCTACCCCCTAATGCCCCCATGCTACAGCGACCCCCACCAGCTACATCCCCACCACGCCCCAGCACAACCAGGCCCCGCGAACCACCCACCCCACATAGCGCACATCACCGCACCACACCATCACGTATTCCACCACCACCAGCCCCTGCCACCACACCCACCAACGCCGGGGTACCACACACAACCAGCACACCCTCCACACCACCACCACGCGGTCCAGCACCACCCGCCGCCCCCGCTACACGGACCCACGACATACGAGCCACGGTACACCCCCATGGACCCGCAAGGAGCCGCGCACGCACACCAGCAACACCAGGGCCTAGTAGGAGCGCCCCACCACCACCAACAGCCCCCCCACCCACACCTCATACCAGCGAGCACCATCCACCAGCAGCCACCCATTACATACGGCCCACAGCCCCACCCGGGGGCTCATGCGGCCGCCTCCCACCCGCACCCCGGCACCACAACCAGTCAAGAACCGCAAGGGCCGCACGGCGCACACACGCAACACCCACACGACCCACAGGGACGCCCGGACCCCCAGCCAGCACAACACCCACCCCCACCCCCCCCACCCCACCACCACCAGCAGCCCTCCCACCCACACCCCATACCAGCGAGCACCATCCACCAGCAGCCACCCATTGCATACGGACCACAGCCCCACCCGGACACTCATGCGGCCGCCTCCCACCCACACCCCGGCACCACAACCAGTCAAGAACCGCAAGGGCCGCACGGCGCACACACGCAACACCCACACGATCCACAGGGACGCCCAGACCCCCAGCCAGCACAACACCCACCCCCGCCCCCCCCACCACCAACAGCGCCACCCCCACACCACCCCCCCCCGCCCCCCCCTGAGACCAGGCCACGGACACAACACGCGGCAGCCAGCACCAGCCAATTGACGTCGATACCCCGGCTGACACACGCCACCGCGAATCCCCCCTCCCGCGACCGCCACAAGAGACCCCATCACCGGACCCCACGCGCGACAACGACGACCACCCCCCCCAGCCCACACCACCCCCCCCATCACACCCCGCACCACCAGCCGCCGCACCGGCCGAACCCTACGCCCTACACAACCCCGCAGCGATACGGCAGCACCTCCGGGGACTCGGGGAACAGGACGTCGTGCTGTACCTCCGCACCTCCGGCACCAGCACCCCCATCCGGGCGTCCACCCTGGTCCAGGCGGCCACCCTGGGGGAAGGCGTCAGAGACTTCCTCTTCGACGCCTTCCTCCACGTCGCCCGACACGAGCGCCCCCCACGCGCCACCCCAGACGGCGAGAGCCCGCCCCCCACGGGGAGCCGGATCTGGGTGCCCCCCATCGACTGGGGGCGACACCTGGTCGGACACCCCGTGCCGGGGCGGGTGGAGACCAAGGGCCGCACTCGCTACCACGAGCCCGACATGGCCCATCCCCCACCCGGCGCCACCCCCGACAGCACCAAAGAGTGGGAGCGGCAAACATGGGTAGCCCGGATGGCCTCCCTGAGCAACTTCGGGCACCACGTCCCGGGGGACATCCCCACCCCCGACGAGCAGCAGCCAGCCCCCTCCACGTACATGACCCTCATGTACAATCTGCACTACACCCTCTCCACCACCAGCTACCACGCACCCACAGACCACTGGGTGGTACACGGCACCGACTCCCTCCTCCCCGCCGACTACGGCCCCCCCCCCAACACAACCCAGGCCCCGACAAGTACGCCACGGGGGACGACCAGGACGACCCCCACATCTGGGGCACGTGGGAACCCAAATCCCTGGACACGCTGCTCTCCATCCGCAGCAGCTACCAGGGCCTTGGTAGGGCGATGTATTGCCTCGCCAAGTGGACCCACCGGACCTGGGGGATCCCCACGGACCGATGGGTGTGGGTGGTCACGCTGCACCCCCAGCAGAGGGAAGCCCCCCCAAGCCGCAGGGGACCCACCCCCCCACGCCCCACCACCCTACAACTGTGCCCGTACATGGTGGCAGCCCGCCTCATGACGCTGCTGTGGCCGGGCCCAGACACCCCCACCCAAAACTACCCCCACCTCACAGAGGAGGACATGCCCGGCATCCAGCGATGCTTCTTCCAGACCCTCGACTACCTCCAGCAAACACACCCGCACGTCCTGGAGCAGATATGGCCACCCCCCGGGTAACCCACGTGCCCGCGCAGCCGAGACAACGCCGCCACGCCAGCACCAGCACGCACGGATCACCAGGGAAAACGCGCGCACACACCCGGTGCCCGAACCTGCACCCTCGTTCTCGCTACTTACAGGACCCAGCATCATACGCCCTCCGCTGTCTCCCACAGCCCTCTCCTCCGCCTCCGACTCCACAACCTCCACCACCACGACCACCTCATCCACCACCACCACCACGTCCTCATCAAGCACTCCACCCCCGAGGCCGCGGGGGACACCTCTCAAACGGGCCTCCAAACCCGCCCCCACCGCGAGCAGCCCCGCCGCCGCCAAGGCCCACGCCCCGACGAAGCCCACACCCACGAGCCAGCCGAAACCCAAGACCGCCGCCAAACGGCCACCCAAACCCGCCAGCACGCCACGAGCGCAACCCGCAGCCAAGCCTAAACATAAGCCCAAACCCGGCGCCACGACGGCAGCGCGAGCCCGGCCCCCCGAGGACGTCCTCTACAACATCCGGCCCCAGCCGTCCCAGGCCCGAAGGCAGCAGCGCCCAGCGCCGCGCCCCCCCACCGTCACCGACGCCACCGCCACCACCTTCATGGTGGAGCGCGCCGCGGCCGAAGCGCGACGCACCTCGTCCCGCCACCTCTCAAAGCCCGCACCCCAGGCCCACGGACCGCTCCCGACCAAACCAGAACGACGCCAGGGTCCACCAGCAGCGTCCCCGCCCCCCTACCAACCCTCTATGACAGCCCACATACAACGCATGCCCCACTACCGCCGCCGCCGCGAGTCCCCGCCCAACCCCGAGTCAGAGACCGTACGCGCACCCCCGCGGGTCCACATCCGCGTGCGCCCCCACTCCCCACGCACCCCCACGGAACAGGACTACGAGGAATCCCCCAGGCCCGCCACCGCCACCGGTCCCCACGACCCCGTCACACCCACCGACGCCCACTCCTGCGCCCAAGACCGCAGGCCCGCCCAGGAACAGTGGTGGCAGTGCTGGACCCACACGCAGCTCTGGGAGCTGCGAAAGTGGGCCCGGGGAGAGCCCTCCCTCGAGGGCCTGGTCCATCGGCCCCGCAAGGGGTCGGTGGAGAACTGCCGCCTCCGGCCGGCGGGGGGGTGGATGCCGCAGGCCGCAGGGGAAGCCATGCTGGCCGTTGCGCTCCACCCCCTGGGAGTCCACCCCCGCAACCTCCCCGCGCCCCAGGACCACCCGTATGTCCTCAGGCGCCTGCGAGAGACCCTCCAGGAAGCGCAGCGAGACGGCATCCGCCTGTGGGACATCACCCAAAGCCCAGCCCCGCACACACACACCCCCTCACCACCCCACAAGCGTTGGCGCACCGACACCGGCGACACCCACAGCACCCCGGGAGCCCTGCGCGCCACACAACACGACGCGCCTGACCCCCCGGCCAGCGGCGCCGCCATCTAACCCCGTTACCGAGCAAACCACCACCACGGGGCGCCATGCCAGGCCCCGCCCAGAAGTCACCAAACGAACCAGACGCCGAAGGAAGCCAACGCACACGACAACGAGCACCACTACGCCCAAAGGCACCGAACCCAGGCCCGCTAACGTCGCAACCGCCTAACCAAGCCAGAACCCAAGCACAAATGAAACCCGAGCCACAACCCAAAACGGCTAACCCTTGACTCCTAACCAAGCCCGCCGAGGGAACAACGTAACCACAGCCCACACCCACAGCCCACACAGCCGCCTAACCAGCCAGCTCCAGAAGCAAAGAGACACCTCACCAAACCCACCCTGACCCAAGCCCGTGTACATCAGGACGCGCGAGCCAGACCCCTGGGGCGCGACTGCCGCCACAGCACCGACGACACACGCCAGAGCACACAACGCTATTGCACCGCTGCACCAGCTGCCCATGCCAGTGCGTGCAGTGTATGCGCGCCCTTGTTTTTCTCTTTTTTGTTTTTTCTTTTTTTTTCCCGAAAAAAAAAAAAAACAAGTAAAAAGAAAAAAAAAAACAACAACAAGGAAAAAAAAAAAGAAAAAAAAACCGAAATGGCACACACGCACCGCACACAGCACGCACACCGGTGAACAGGAGTCCAGTGGCCCAGGACACCGCACATGCAACACAACACACCGAGCTAGCACACCGGTGAACAGGAGCCAGCCGGCCCAGGACACCGCAGACGCACCACAGCAAACCGCGCGGGCACACCGGTGAACAGGAGCCCAGCAGCCCAGGACACTGCACACACATAGGGCGGCCGAGGGACAGGAAAGAACCAATACCCCATGGGCCGGACGCACTTGGGCGATCCAGCCGACCCACCGGGCCAGTGGCAGGAGCGGTACTCCAAGGCCACTGGTCCGAGCCCGGCCAGGCTGCATCGGGGACCATGGCAAACGTCACCCGGAGCCATGAAAGCAACCGGTGACAGGCGAGCCGGTACACAGTCCAGGAGGGGGTCACCTGCCAAGCAGAGTGGCCCCGCAACTCAAGCCACAAGGGTGAGGCGGTCGTACCGTAGACAAGCGGGAGCAATACCCCTTGTGGTGAGAGATACTCCACACGGCTGGGCAGCCCCCCAGAGCTGCCGCCCAAAGGAGGGGGCATGTGGCCCTACCCATGGACACATGTGGGGACACCCTCCCACCTGGGACACATGGACCGGGTGGCCGCGACAATGCCTTCCCAAGCACATGCGGGAGCGGCTCAAGAGGCACCTGACATAGGGCAGTGGGAGGGACAGGACGTCCCCTTGGTAAGACCTTCCTCCTGCAATGTCAAAGAAGGCATCCCGAGCTCCCGAAGATACCTACCTACCTACCTACTGGTAGACAATGTCTGATCCCCTTGAGGGGTATTTACCACCACTCTCCAAGCAGAAATGACCCTCTCCACCTCACAGGGACCCTGCTACAGCCTATCTAACTTAGATTGGCCTGGGAGGTTCTTCACCCACACCTTGTCCCCCGAAAGCGAGTTCAGGGTCGGGAATTTCTGGAGAAACTTATTCCGCTGTGCGGCATGAATCTTTTTCAATTTTTTCTGCACCTCCCTTCGTTCCTTCTCCAAACGGGAGAGAAATGTCAGGGCGTCTTCCGCACAGTCATCCTGGAACGGTCGACAGTCCCCAAAACCAATGGGGTCACGCCCAAACACCAGTCTGTGAGGGCTGTAGGGACTGTGAATGCCAGGCAGGTCATTCACTGCCCAAAATTGCCAGCGGTAGCGCATTCACCCACAGCGCCTTTCGCTGCTCCAAATACAGGCGGAGCGAATTACCTACCGCCTTGAATGCATTTCCGGCCCTCCCATTACTCGAAGGCCTATATATAACACCCGTGTGAATCTCTATCCCCATTTTCCCACACAAACTGTGAAAAAAATCACTGGTAATGAGATTGTCATTGTCACTCGTGATTTCTTTCGGCACGCCAGTGAAGAACATGCAGCGTTGCAAAAACAAATCTGCCGCGGCCTTGGTATCCAGGCCCTGGGCCCTGCAGGGCACCGCAGTCAAATAACCTGTCAGCCTGTCTACAATTACCATACACTGGTCATACACCTGTCCGGCCGAAGTAACCTCCGGCAGTGATACAAAATAAATGGCAAGCGATGCAAAGGGATACTGGGGGACAGGGAAAAAATGACATTCATCAAAGCGTGCTGGGCCTGTTTTACACGTTTGACAAACAGGACATCATTTAAGCAATTCAGTGACCTCTTTCTTCAAAACACTCGGCCGGAAGGTGAAATAAAATTTTCTGCTGACCAACTCTATCAGTTTTTCCGCACCTGGATGGACATACTGATGCATGGCAGTCAGAACCTTATCCGTTAATGAAAACGGAACCACGATTTTTGCCATGGTGTCGCAGCCTCCCCTGAAAAAGCGAAAACCCTTCAACGGCCTGACCCTGAGACAATTTGTCAAAAATGGTGGAAAAGTTGGGGTCACTCTGGTATTTGTTGTCCCACGTGCCAAACAAACATTTAGTGAGTGGCTCCTGCGTCAGTGCTGCAAGTTGAAACGGCTCCAGCCCACTCTCAGCACAACATAATTTCTGGATAATGCGCTCAACGCGCTTCTCGTGATTCACAGATTCCCCACTGGAGCTCTGCAGGGGTGATTGACTGTCACTGAACAACGACCGCAAGCGGGTATCCATCTGATGTCTCATTGTAGCTTCCCTGAGCTCTGTCGAGACGTCCTGATCCTGAACCTGAGGCACCACCTGTTCACTGGGTACCTGACGCGGTAACCTCGCACTGTCCTCCAAAAGACGTTCCCTTCGATTTGTAATAATGCACTTCTGACGTCCGTCATTCTGTGAGAGGAGGTGCAGTGATTTGCAGCCCCGCTCCAACTCTTGCATACAATCAGCGAAAAGTCGATGGTCACGCAAGGCCTGATTTTCCTGCTCCCTGACCCCCACCTCAGTCCTTTCCCATGCAGCCGCATCATTTTCTGACCCATGTAGGCTACTATCAGGGGCCGCAGTGTTGGCTGGGTACGCCCAACGGGAGAGCACGTCAGGAACAATGTGCCCCGCACCCGGAGTGTACCTCACCTCCACTAGGGGATATCTTGATAGAAATTCATGCCAACGACCGCGACGGCCAAGTGGACCACTGACCGTCAACAAATCGTCCTGGTACCACTTCTCCAGCGTACGGTGGTCAGTCAGAATTTGTACCTCAGTTCCCATCCCTATCCATGACTGATGATTATGCAAGGTGGAGATGATGCCATACATCTCCTTTTCTTGCATACTCCAACCCCTTCGTCCCCGCGCGGTACCATCACCTTGATCCCCTGCCAACTTTCTGGAAAAGAATGCTACGGGCCTGAGCTGATTTTTGGAGTCATACTGCTCCAAAACTGCTCCTACCGCATAGTCACTCGCATCAACCCTTATAGGAAGTTTTTTGTTGACATCCGCAATATCTAGGATCACCTCCTCACCCATGCCACGTTTGATTTGGGAGAAAGCACACTTCATCTCCCTTGTCCAAACAATCTTATGTCGCTGTGAGGAGCGTCCTTTATCCTTTGCGGTCGGTTCTGGTAATTTCCGCAGGGCCTCAGACAAAATCCCGGCATATTTTGCGTAATTACGCATATAAATTGCGTACCATTGAGTTAAACCCAAAAAACATTTCAAGTGTTTGGGAGTCCGTATGTCCTCCCATCGCCATTTCTCAATGGCTGCCCGTTTTTCAGGGCTGGACATTCTGTGTCCATTACACAAAATATGCCCGCAGAATTTGACCTTTCGAACAAAAAGGTGCATCTTGGTCCTCTTCACTGTCAGTTTGTATTTTCTGAACAGTGTGAAGACCTCCTTTAACTGTATATCATGTTGTTTATATACTGTATAATCCACTTGTCCTGTATCAATATTTGGGGGTGTGCCCTTTAAAACATCATCGATGTAGGGCTTC
This sequence comes from Eutreptiella sp. 'Long Island Sound 2002', assembly GCA_964036045.1. Lineage (NCBI taxonomy): Eukaryota > Euglenozoa > Euglenophyceae > Eutreptiales > Eutreptiaceae > Eutreptiella > Eutreptiella sp. 'Long Island Sound 2002'. The sequence continues at coordinate 124,303,647 of OZ038381.1, read as the reverse complement.
AGTTTAATGGAATCCAAACAATAGTAAACCATTCTCTGATATTGGGAGGGGGAAGGTTTTAAGCCCATTGGCAAAACCTGCCATTCAAACACCCCCCAGGGCGTCGTAGAACTTGTCAGATGCCTACTGTCTGGCGACAGTGGCATCTGGTGGAACCCATCTTCTAAATCGAAAATGCTCCACAGGGCATTCTTCCCCTCCTCCACTATGCGATCCTCTCTTATTGGGATCGGATATGTAATATTTTCTATGTTGTCATTCAGGTGCTTGTAATCTATCACGAGCCTCCGTTTTCCCCCCGGCTTAGGAACCACAAAGGCTCGGGCAATCCACAGAGGATTACCTTTCGCTTCTTTGATCATCCCCCGATCAGAAAATCTGTCAAGCAGTGCCTTAGAGGCAGCTGCTCGTACCCCCAGGAACCGGAATGGCTGCACTGACTTGGGCTCAGCACCCTCTTTCAGTGTTATAGTGGCCTCCGTATAAGGACCACGTATCTTATTTTCGATATCCTCAGGAGTAAGGGACTTGAATTTCAGGACGTCCTCAAACTCCTTTTCCACAGCCTCCCTGTAATCTGAACAATTGGGATCGGTCATGTCCGCCTCAATCACAGAGCGAATAGACCGTCCATGGATGCCGGTTCGCAACTGCCCTGGTGGCTTATCCTGCAGGACCACTGACCTAACCTGTCGGCATTTTTTTGTACGCCCTGGCGAACCTGTCTCCGGGCCTTCATCAGAACTGGACACAGCATCAGTATTAAACTGGGACAGGCGATCACGCTCTGTCCTGGTAAGCAGTCTGCGCCGCATCCTGCGGGGCAGGTGTCTCAAATCAGAAGATGAGGCCGCACCCTCCTGACACTGTTGTAGACCAGCGATCACTTCGGGCTCTGCTGTACTCACAGGACCCCGTATGGACTGTTGCACACCTTGGTTCTCAGATTCAGACTGCGCTTCGGATGTGATCGCTTGCTCTCCACTGCAGTCGATGTCACTGCAAGAAGGAGAGCACACACCAGCAGTTTTACCGTGTCCCTTACCTGACTGACGGGACAAGCGTCGTTTCATTTGCCTACATTGCTGCCGTTCCCCAAGCGCTACCCCCCTCCCAGACTTGTCAAGGGGGTGCGCCTCTGCAGACTGTGTATTTACAGATTGGACACCTGGTTCATCAGGGTCCTGCAGTTGCTCAGGTGGGGGCGTGGTAGGGGGCATGTGGCAGGGAGGGGGGGGGGGTCCACGCTCTCTGGATCACCTGAGAACTCATCCTCTCGGACTCCCGCCCATCCGTCCATCCCTGCATCCATGTTCAGGGCAGCCAACGCATCAAACAAGACGACACGGGTCGCCCATCTTGGCTTAGCCCCCTGATATATAGGCATCTCTGGGGGGCAATCCCACCAGTCAATCGTCACCTCGCCAACACTCCCAAAGTGTGGCATGTTTTTCCACACGGGGGGCACAAGAATACCCTTGGCTCCATCTAGCAGTATCTTTTCTACCGTGTTCTTTAACTCTTCAGGCCGCGGGTGCAAAAATAAAAATTTGCCAGTCCATGGCTGACTCATGGCACGATCTCCATTCTGTGCAAACACGTCAGAGAAATCTGTCACCACCTGTTGGTCCTCACCATTTGTCTTGTGTGCCCACTGTATAAACTGACGCCGTGCTGAGGGTAGGAGCGACAAGCGATTTTCAACTTTCTTCCTATGCGCTGAGCGCCTGATTTGCAGTCGTTTGCTTCCCGTGGTAGGGGCTGCAGCAACCTGTGAAAGCTTCGTCACCTGAGCATTTGGACACCCTGCTGGCGTGTCCTCGGGCGCGAGGGTCTCTGAGTTCTGGTCACTCCACCCCCATGTGAGTCCCCAACCTCCTGCAAAGCAATCGGGTGGTACCTGAAATCCTGACTTCTGTTGGACTCCTCGGACGGTTCTCTCCTCTGAACTCGCGGGAGGCACCCTGCAGTTACAAGCAGGCAATTGCACCTCACGAATCTCCAGCTCTTCTGAGTCCGTCATAATTTCGTGTGAACGCACTTGATCATGTGTCATGCCATGACATACACGTATCATGCATATAGGACGCGAGGCCTGCTCATTTTCCCCTTTATGACAGCACGTGCACGCACTGTGCACCGCCACTTGGTTCGCCGAGCATCCCACGCCCCTTTGCACCTGCTCAACGCCGGTGCTCCCAAACCCAGCCCCTCGCCCTGACGGAGGTAATTCAGCAACCTCCTGTATTTCAGGTTGGGCTACAGGTTTAAAAAGATGTTGCGCAATGCGGTCTCCCACTGAGACCATATATTTCTCGGTACCGTTATTCACCAAAAGAACACCAATGTTTCCTTCGGAAATCAGAATCAATGACGCCAGCCGTGACTTCAATACACTCATTCTTAGCAAGGCCCGACCTGGGCTGCAGCTGAGCATAGAACCCTGCTGGTATTGACAATGCGATATCCAGCTGCACCACACGCCGACAGCCAGGCCGAATTTCTGAAGGAGGTGCTGCATACACATCGAAACCCGCTGCCCCTGCTGATCCATGCGTGGGTATCTGCCCATGCTTCGTGAGCATCTGAACCTGCACCTGTAGGTCGTCCACAGCACTCTGGTCAGACTGTCCAGCAATCTGAGGTTCGCAGACCGGCTGACCCCTGCCCTCCCCATGGGGGGGGGTATCCTGTGCCGAAGTGTGCAAACAGAGACCTTGGTCGGACTGGTGTCCACGCGACCGGTCACTGAATGGTTTCTTCGACTCGCGTTCCATCCTCCGTACCTGAACGGAAGCAACAGAGCCATTGACACACTGCACCCTCTGGCATATCATTCTTGAGGTCTGCACGTCAATACACTCTATCGGCAGAACACAGTGTTTCACTGTGTCCACAGTGAGCCCATATGCCACTAAAAAGGGATAACCCAGGATCAACTCAGGGGTAACGTCCGCTGAGTAAATCCACGCATCCGTGCACACACACTGCAGAGGACCAAGATAATGACACACAGACAAAGAAATATTCACTTGCGCGCCCTCAGTCCCCCCTGGCACCGCTTGTGACCCAACAGCACTGAGGGCAAGAGGCCTCCTGGCTGGTCTCAGTGGACCCTCAGGGAAAGCACTGCGCTTCCCCACAGCAAAAACCTCACAACCCGTGTCAATTAATGCACGTATGCGTTGGACGTTATATTCACCAAAGTCCACGTCCACTTCTATCCACAGCTCACGTCGTTCCCTTGATTTTACCCGTCTCCCAAAACGGCAGCGGAATCTCAGGATGCGCTCCCTGCAGTCAACCAATTTAATTTGTGACTGCTGCGTCAAATCACCCGGGAACTGAGCCTCAAGCAGGGACTTACATTTAGCAGAGATTGCCCCATGATCTCCACCCCCTTACGGGCTTTTCCATTTGTTGGACTTTCGCCATTTCTGCCCGGACTCTGGATGCGCTGTAAAGGAATACGCCTCAGTATGATTAGTCTTGCCACAGTGCTTACACGGGGGGTATGGCCCTTTCTTGGCCTCAGGTGTATTCTTCTCCTGTTTACCCCCCGCCGTGTCCTTACGGAAGGGATTCTGCTCATATTTCACACCCAGGTGATCCCCACCACACCAAATGCACTTTTGGTCCTTTTGAACGCTGCATAATCGTCTTGTGTGGATCCTGTTTTTGTTCCTTCCAATTTTTGGGCCCATGTGTTTTCTCCACTATCCAACACGATCCGTTGTGTGCCTTACCACACGTGGTGCATCTGGGGGGTTCGGATTGTGCGCGTTACTTCCCACCTTGCTGTCGCGGTTGTCCTTTCCCACTCCCACGATCATCATTGTTCACTGGTCTCCGACCCCTGAGGATCTCAATAGTTTCATCATCGATGTTTTCTGTCCCAACGCCAGACCCATATCGCTTAGCCAATATCTCCGCGCGTCTACGCAACACCAATTCATGGAGAATGAATGAATGTGCTTCCTGAAAGGTGGACTCACCATACATGGCTTCCACCTCCAACAACTCACTCACCTCTTTCTGAAAACATTTAGCCCTGGCCAGAGCATCCATATAGGTCTTCTTGGCCGTTAGGGCAGTAATTGTACCAACACGATTAAACAGAACCTGAAACTTCAAAAACCATCTCCTATATGGCATGGGGAGTCGGTTGGGTGGGGTAGAATATTTCCATTCTTGCTCAAGGACATGATGATTTTGCAACTCAGCAGCATCTTCCTTGAGCATTGCCCAAATATGGTCATACCCCCACCCCAATTCCGTGACACAATCCCAAAAAGCCGCCGCGTCCTCACTCGGCAAGGCCGAGAGGAGCGGCAGCGTGCGGAGTTCGGGGTTAAGGGAGGGCAACCAATATTTCAGTTAATAATCCCAGCGTCGTTCAAAATGAAGAAACGTAGGGTAATCTCCATCAAACGTAGGTCTCTTAATAAAACGTTGAATGTCCTTCTTAGTGTCTCGATCCAGCAACCCATAGTCGTTATCCATATCCCCCCGATCACTTGAGAACAATCCCCCTATGCGGGCTTTGGTTCCTGTACTGGTGGGGTTGTCCTAATTCTTTGTTCGTGCCTCGGGGTGCACTGAAAAAAATAGTGCAAATCATGACTACGAACTTGTTTCTCACCAATCAACCCGGCGCCTTCCCTTTTTAGGTCGTTGTTGATCTGCCAGTGGCCCGGGAGAGAATTTACCCCGGAACACATCGCGTGACCCTTCAGGGTGGGAGCTATTTGATACAAAATCAAACGCTTTCATGGCGCCCGACTCAAAAGAAGGAGGCATACCAATGTGATGAACGAAGTCACCAAATCTGCTTACCTTTTCCATGTCGGACCCTTGTTTCACCTCGTGACTCGGTTGATTAATGAATTCCTTCTTTACTTCCTTCGGTCCAGCGCCCGAATCTGTGGACGAAGGCCAATGTGAAGGAAGGGACAATTGCCCATGTGACTCATGGGACTCATCCACCTCATGAGACCCAAAACCATCGACTAATTTTCGGAACTCTAGTAATTCAATTTGAGCTGATTGCAACATTTGTTGCACCTCTTCGATATCACCTTCTAACTTAGTCAAACGATCATCATCCACCGACGAGACCGTCGTGCTAGTTTTCAAAGAACCATCCGTTGAAGACAATGGTTCATGCATCATCAACCGTTGAACCTCACCGTGAAATATATTGTGCGGATGACTCTCGTATATCCGCCATCAAAGAATTCTTATGCAAAGAAAATTCATGTTTGACCATAGCGTCAAGCGATGTCAGATCTCGCCGACCATAAACACTCATGCCACGATCCAACTCCGCTTTCATCTCCACGAGTTGGTTCAAAACACTCTTACAGTGTTTATCTAAATCACCAAATGACACAAAGGACTCATTCAAACGCTTCTCCAGGTTTTTAATCGACTCGTTGCTCGCGTTCAACTTCTCCAAAACTCGCTCAATCTCGTCAACACGTTCCCCAAGAGTGACAATGCGTCCGTCACGAACAAGCGTTTGACTGGAACTCTGGATGGAGTCAATGCGCTTGTTCAATTGAGATTCGCAATCCCCAACGGCAACACTAATGTCTCCATTCAAATTTTTCTGATGACCACGAATTTCATTGCGCATCTCGACCCCAAATGGTTACAATGCCTTGGTGATGATCTCACGAACCCATGGACCCAATTGCACTTTAATATCCTCCAACGAGAGGGCGTTACGCCGTGATTGGAGCGTCGATATGTCCGTTTGAATTTGTTGAATCAAAGGAACATATACATTTTTCGATTGAGGATGTTTCATGTCGCCCAACTAACGAAGATACTTGGCGATAAAGCCATCGAACACGAGCATTCAACGACTCCATCACGACGACATTGTATGATTATTTTTCCCATATTGTTGGTCCATGTTGGATAATGTCTTTTTGACCTCATTTATGTTTCCCTCAACATCACCGACACGAGCAAGAGGGAATCACCCACATGCACAATTCGTGATATGCGTTGGTCTACATCACTATGCATGACGTCAATGTTAAGCCGTTGTTCATGGAGGAATTGAATGATATTTTGAACTACATCTCCCAACACTTCAAAGCGTTGGGAATGTATACCTTCAGGGATTTCCGCTTCCATGGCTTCATATCTCCGTCCCTCGGCGTCCTGCCAACGAAGGCGTCGAATACGGCGATCGCCAAAACTTGTCCCCATATGATCATCTTCTTGTTGAGAACCATACTCCAATTGCCTCGAGTGATCAACCAGACCCTCAATGAGTAAGTGAGGTGAGTTGGAAGGATCCATATTGGAGGGTGTACCAAACAATTGTCAAGGAGTTACCTCTTTTTAGAACCCGTGATCAAATGCCCAACCAATGCTCAAAATCTAAGGCGCTGGAGATCGAACCGTATTGCCAAATTGCTACCATGTACTAGTCCAAGTCCTCCTTGATGTCCTTGTCCTAGGATTACTCCAATGCTTACACAAAGGCAAACAGATCAGTGGACGAGCACCAAAGCCATTTCGAACATAACAGGAACCTATGCAGTGACAGAGAATCTTTGTATTTTGGAATGAAACTTCCACAATCAAAACTGCACTGCACAGCGCTAAATCTCATGATCATCGCTAAATAACACGAAATGCTCAGGCGACTTCCATCGCTGCATGCTGGCGGCTACAATGTCCCTCCCACAACACCGCACCACCCCGGACCGCAACGGGTTTTGGAACCGACCGCGGGAATGGGCAGTCCACAACAGCACGCTCCGGCGGGACGAAATCACACCGGGCCTCCAGGCCATCCGCCTCCACTCAATCACCGAACCCACCAACGCCTGGGCACTACCTGCGGACCGCCACCACCTCCTCCTCACCAGCCAAGTAGATGCCGCCATCACACCAACAGGGGGAGACCCCATGACAGCAGCCCCCGCCGACGCCATCCACATACCCCCACAAACAGCATCGGCACCAGTGACAGTGCACCCGGGCCCCACCCCATGGCAAGCCATCATCATCACCTACCCCCCCTGCAACGACCACACACAGACCTGGCAACAAAGGTGAGAGGACATCCCTGGGGACCTCCTCCGGGAAAACCTAGGACTATCGCGCACCCAACACACCCTCCACCCGTTGGGAGGAGTAGCCCAAGCACCACACGGCATACACACCCCGGGGTTATGTGCATAGGCCACACCCATGAGCCCACAAGCAGCAGAGGACATCAGGACCGCATTATCCATCCAGCAAGCCAAGACCCAAACCCCACACCACAACACCCAACGAGGCCACACCATTTGGTGGGCATATCAAGACCAAAACACCTTCATCCCCAAACGAGCCCCCCCCCTTGTAGACACCAACACCACCGCCCTCCTCCAGGCCGCGGCCGCGGCAGCCACCCGGGTAGGGGCCCTGGAAGCCTGGAGCCCACAATACCTGGTCGAGACCAAAGTGGCACCGCACGCGAAAGCCCAAGAAAGACCCCGAGCGCCGAAACCGCTTCATCCCCCACTCAAACTACACACGGCAAAATGGACCCCCCACAACAAATGGGCGACCCACTACATCATCTGCCACACCATCAACCGCGAAAACGACACCGCCAAGATCACTGTCACCCGCAACCTCCCGCACACCACACAGGCGTATGAGCTGACAGCCCCAAGCGTCCTCGTCACCCATCGCCGACGCAACGAGCGATACACCATACAGGTGGGGAGAACCGCCGCGACCACCCTGTACATGTGGGCAACACGGGGGGACCTCCCACTCCCCACCCTCAATCACAACCCCTCCTCGCCCACCCCCTTCCACACGGCAGACCACCCCAACAAGAAGCCCAAACAAACAGGCACACACACTCCCGCCCAGGAGGCCCAGCACCGACACTACGCAGGACGCAAGGCCTCCACCCTCCACGACAACCACATCATCCCCCGCATAAGCGCCCCCCCCACCAGAGTGTCCGATGCCACCCGCAACCGCACGATCACCGGCATCATCACAGACTGCCTGAACCCGGCGGCATCACGGGCAGACGCCGTGTGGATCAGCGAAGGACGCTCCTACACACGGGCGGTGGCGTACCTCAACGACATCCAACCCCATAAACTACAGCACGCCGTCTGACTCTTCGCCGTACACATCACCCGATACGGCATCAACCACCCCCGATGTGAACAACACGACCCGCCCTGCTTCACCCCGTCCAGCTCGCTCCTGCGCCAACCGCTCCCGGCCCCCACCATCACGGGCAACATGTACCTGGGCACCGTGACAGGGGACCCAGGCATATACATCCTGCCGAACAGGTCCAGGGAACACGCCATCCCCCTGCACGGGGTAGAGTCCCTCGCCCTTGTACCGCCCCCACAAAAAAACACCAACACCAACACATCCCAGAGGACAAAGGTCGCAGGTGCCGAACAGGGGAAAAAAGGCCATCCAACCCGCTCTTGTCCACATCACCATCCACCCCGCAGCCCACCTACCAAAGGACTTCGGCACGGAGCGCCACATTGTCCCGGAGGGACAAGCCAAACACATCATCACCGCCGCCCTATACACCCTCGACGCCCATGAACACCACTGGGACCCCACTGCCATCCCAGCGATGCCCCCACCACCGCCAGGCCTCAAAGACCCCGTCACCCAATTCCACATCGATCAACTCCTACCCTGCAGGGCCACCCCACACCTTGAACCCCTCCAGGATAGAACTAGCCATTTCATCGTGAGACACCCTGGACACGCCCCCCCAAACGTCCGGCCATCCGCATCTTCAAAGCGGACGCCCAATGGTGGGTCCTCCACTGGACACACGGAGTCCTCATGGTGGCCCAGGCCTGCACCCCAGAAGTGGACCCCGAAGACCCCAAAGGGGGCCGGCAGCGACTCCTCCAAGCCACCACCCTCACAGAACGCGAGGGTACCCCGTGGGAAGCCCTCCACACGGCACTCTACTGGGCTCAAGGATCCCCCAGCGGTCCAGACACACCGGAACCCACGGAGGCCTGACTCAAAGAGGCCAAGGCCATGAGTAACCACCTACACAACCCTTTCAACGACAGCCCGGCCGCACTGCCATGGCCCAGAGACCCCCGGGAGACCGTATGCAAGCTCGTCAACTTCACGCGCAACCGCGCGAAAGCAGCCATGCAAACACCGGCGGAGCCCCCGCTACGGGACCCTGGCCAGCAGGCCACGCACCCCTTCTTCCAACCCCACGCCCCCCCAGCCCCACCACCCCCAGTCCCGCCAAAGGGAGAGCGGCGAAAAAGAGGCGCACCCGCCTCCAGCCCCCAACAAGCCAGAAAAGACAGCAGGGCAACAACCTCCCAACCCCCCGCACCCCCCCCCCGACCCTCCTGACCAACTCAGCGCCCGCCCCCCACCTGGACCAAGCATCCTCATCATCATCCCTCCGGCCACAAGCACCGCCTCAGCCCGAAGCGTCCCCAGAGTTCAAAAAAGGCACAAAAGTCCAACAGCCCTTCCGCAACGACTACATGGGCGCTTGGATCTGGTGTGAGGGCACGATCCAGTACCGCCTCCAGGAACTGGGCCCTAACGGCGGGGTGCAAATCCGGGTGACCTGGCATTTCCAGAAGGACCTAGACCAAGGCAACAGCGCCCCAGACAAGCCACTGGGCGACACCTTAGAGCTCAACAGTGCCCACCCCATCCGGCTCCTCAGCCCCAAGAACAAGGCCCAGAGAGGTACCACGTACACCACGGAGCTCCCCCCTGAGTGCAGCCAGGGCCTCCCCCAACCGCGCCTACCCAAGCGCCCACCACCCGGCAAAAAATCCCCGGGCCCCAATCCTGCTCCCTGACGGGGCAAGGGCCGAGGATGAAAGCCTGCACAACCCCGGCCCGCGACCACCGAGGCTACCGTCAACCTCCTTGACCTCAACCACACGGCCATCACATACTCCAAGGACGCCACAGCCGCCCTCCAGGGCCTCCTGGTGGCACAGGGGATGGAGTGGGTCCCCCACCTCCTCACCTTCCAGGATCAAGGCCTACATCGGGACGACCCTCCAGAACCAACCCCCATATATACTCCGGACCAGAAAGCGTACAAATGCTACTGGCACAAGGGGACCCCACTATATGCCCGAGCTGGCATCCACGTCCACCTCGTCCACCACCTCAGCATCCCAGGGAGACTAAGCGTCTACGAGGTCGTTGGGGACAGATGGCAACTCAACGTCATCAACGCCCACGTCCCCTTCGGCGATGCCACAGAACCCTTCCTCCAAGCCCTGGCGGAAGCATACCGCCAGATGGCCATGCTCGCTCCCACCATCATCATCGGCGAGATGAACGCCGCCCCCACCCCGGCAGACCGAGGAGGGCAGGCCACACCCCAGGACCATGCAGTCCGCGACACCATCAAAATGCTGGGGCTCGTGGACCTGACGGCCAACCTCGAAGGCCAACCATCCCACTTCGCCCACCAAACGGAGGTCGCCCCCTCCCGCATCGACGTATGCTATGGTGACCCCACCACCATCATCCGGACGGAGGCCCGATACGGCCCCTTCTCGCTGGCACCCACGGGCCATTGGCCCCTGCATATCTGCCTCACCATCCCCAACCTTCCCCCAAGCCCCCCAGAGGACGCGGACCAAGGCTTACCACCCCCCTGAAAATGCCCCCACTGCACGACAAACAAGCCTGGTCCCAATATCACGGGGCCATAGACCGCGCCCGACGCAGCCAACCAGACCCCACCGACCTGGTCACAGCCGCCGTCGCCTGCGGTTTCCAGCAACAACCCCACGCTGAGGACAACCAGCCACCAACGGCCCTAGGGGACATGCTCCATGACCTCTGCCATGCGAAGCAACAACTGGCGACCCTCCTCCACATCGAAAACCCACAAAACTGCCGCCATATACACCACTGCAGGACACAGATACCCCACATCAGGGCGGAGCTGAAACAGTGGCACATCCACAGGCGGCAGCGCATCGCCCAAGAGCACGAACGCTATGCGCAACATGAACTCCCCTACAAGGCCATCCGCCACCTCAACAACGCCATGACCAACAACGGCCACCGCACCATCACCACAGTCAGGCAGGAAGACGGCTCCCTCAACAACGACCCGGCCACCGTGCTCCGAGCCACTCAAGACAGCTTCCTCCATCCATACACACCCACCCAGGAAACACTGGACACGGACACCCAAAACAAAGTCGACCGCCTCGCTAAAGTCCTTAGAAAGCAACTAGAAAAACGCCCCTTCACCATCCACGAAGTTCGGAAGGCCATCACGGTCTTCGGCAACACAAAACCCCAGGCTACGACGGCCTCCCTGAGGAGGCATACTACCACTTCCCCGCCCACCTTCTCCGCATCCTTGCCCACCGCCTCTGGGACATCATCACGGGGCAGACCCCCCTGCTCCCAGCCTGGGCAAAGTTGTCCGCCCCCTCTACAAATAAGGGGACTGGGCCAACCCGGACAACTGGCGCCCCATAGTCTGTGCAGTCGAGGAGGTAGAGATCGTCTGGACCATCCTCCTGCGCCGCATCCGCCCCCACATGGACCCCCACATACCCGCCAGCCTCTAGGGGGCCATCCCGGGCCGGTCCCCACACAAAGCCATCTTCCTCCAGGACCCCATTGCCGACATGGACCCGGTGGACCTCATCACCGCCTCGCTCGAAGTCAAGGCAGCCTTCCCAAACACCCTCTGGTTCCTTCTGGAAGCGGTATGGAAACGCATGGGCCTCCCCTACTACAACTTTGCCTCCGACTACATCCGCACCAGCAAATACACAGTCCGCACCGGGGCGGGCCTCGCCCCCTTCCGGGAGCCTGGCGGCCGGGTCCCCCAGGGAGGAGCGGAAGGCCCCTTCCTGTACTTCCTCGTGACACTCCCTTTAGCCCTCACAATCGAACAGGATTACCCGGCCTACGCACCCTACCACCTCCTCTCCCCCCTAGTGGGCTTCGCGGACGATATCAACCTCACGGTCGCACACACCCCACAAGAACCCCACACCCCAGATGCCGGACCGACAGTCACCCAACAAGCCAACAACATACGGGCCATGACCATCTCCTACCTCTCCCGCAACAACCTGATCGTCCACCCCACAACGTCGGTGGCCATGATCAGGGGGTCTGCCACAGCCCCCAACCTGGGGCCACAAGGGCCCCCCATGCAAGTCGTGGAAGCCAGCACGCACCCCGGAGTGATCCAGACCGCCAACCCTGAGGATACCACTCTCCCTCCCAAGTTGCGGTCACACCTGGCTCATCTCCCCAGATACGCTTCCCCGGCCTCCAGGGCCCTCTCCCTATCCACCAGCGGCTGGCGTACTACCTCACCGGGGCCTTGAAGGACTCCATAGGCTTCCAGGCACTCCACCTGACACGCCCTGCCACCGCCCTCGGGCCAGCCACACACGCCGTCACCAAGGCATGGGCAGCACCCGGGGGCTGGCCCACCTCCATACCCACTCGCGCCATCCGTGCGGCATGGCCCCACTATGGGGACACCATAGGGGATGAGGTGAAAGCGGCCTACAGCAGACACACCGCCCTCCTTCTCCACCGCATGACCCACAACCACTCACCGGAAGTTCGCGAAGTCGCCACGATCCGCCTCCAAGCCGCACAACAGGCCCGCAACACATGCCCACGCTGAATACTCCACCAGATGGGCATGCCCACCAGCATCAACACACGACTGTGGAACCACCTGCAGCTTCTACCCCCCTCCCCGCACATGCCCGGAGGAAAGACCCCTGGCGGTCCTCTGCGGGGACCTCCACCATCACCCTCAAGGCACCATCGACACCATAGACCTCGTCGGGTCCTCCACCACAGCAGTATACGTCATCCTTCCTGAAATGCGGGTCCGTCACCGCAGCAGGGCACACCTCAGCCCCTTCCTACAATTTTCTGAATGGACTCAATACCGCCTCTCCCGCCAGTACCTCACACAGACGGCACCAGCAACATGGCACACTCTGCCGGGAAGGTAGGTACGTAGGTCGGTGCACTCGGTTGTGGGTAAGCGCCCCATGGTTTATGCTCGCGTTGCCGCTGTGACGAACAGGAAGGGGCTCTGCGCTTGAAGAGGAGAGGCGACTTACTTCCCACTAGACCTGACTGGTGGCCCCCAAAAAAGCGGCCCCGTTCAACACCGGGAGGGCTGATCGCCGCCAGCCTGACGTACTTGTCTCACACTCTTCCGGGATGCCAAGACATGAAGGCAGCCTACCGGGACTTCAAAAAGCAACAACCCCGTCCCGTCCCAGCGACACCGCCCTACACACCCACCGACTCGAAACACGAACCCGTGCCCCCGGTGACTGGCCCGGTCCCACCGCTAACCCTACTACTGGCCCCGAACGACGTCAAACCCACACAGACCACCGTCATCCACCACGAGGCAAAATGGCGCATACCAGAACACGAAATGACCGCTGAAGACCGAAGATGGAATCAAGCCTCGATTGTCGATCTAGGGGCTGGAAAATTTCCAATTTGGAGGGTGGGGGGGGGGGGGGCTCATTCCAGAAAGTAAGCTCTTTATGTTATAATTTGACAAAAAAAGTACTATTTTCGCCTGTAGCTGGTTTTGGGATTTTCGGACCCCCTGAAATCCTAGGTGCTACCGAATGTCCCCCACGACTCCCAGAGAATGCCACGCACATGTTTGGCCTGTGACCCCGACGCACCCACCAGACCATGGCCCGCCTTGCACCTCATAGCACACCACCACACCAACCCCACAGCCCACCTGCCGCCACAGGCCTACGCATGGGTGGCCCCATGGTTCCTCCGCACCGATGCGAACCCCACGGTGGTGTTCGAACCCGGACCACAAACACCAGTGTCTATTCACCACAACGCCCACCTGGCCCCGCCCCGACCCTGCAGAAATCGCCAATCCGTTACAGCATGTACGAACCAGGAGAACGGGCAAGCACGAGCACTGCTACTATCCACTCCACCACTCCTGCCACACACGGGAACAACAAAAAAAAACCCTCACATGCCGCGACCTTGGGGCGGACACGGCCTACATCCTCCACTACATCTACTCCTACCTCACACAAGGACAACCAGAACAAGGACTCATTGCCATGTCCCCCCAACTGAAGCGCATCATCTCCAACTGAATAGGGGTGTACGCCACCCACATTCTGCAGCCCACAACCCCGTTGGCACACCTCACCACTGGCCTCGCCATATACGCGTACCTGCCCATGAACCCATGCCGCCTCCGACAGCCATCACCGGCGGACCTGCTCTTCTTCACGGCCGCCTCGGGCGAATCGCCCTCACACCCATCACCGGGGGGGCCACCCTGCAACTAACCCACACCGGGGTACACTACCACACGGACCACCCCACGGGCCACACCACCTACGGGGCCTCCTCCCACGGGCAGCTGGGGGCCATCGCCGACACCATCGCCAAAATCTCGGCATACATACCCGCCCACGGGTCGTCCGGGTCTGGTTCGTAGTGGATGCCACTGTCAACACACACCTACTCCTCTGCATACCAAGACAACCACTCCGCAAAGCCACCGCGACGAGCATTTGCACCCAGGCACTGCTCTGGAAAGCCCTCCGCAGCCTCCCCCCCTACGTCCAACTTCACATCGTGAAACAAGAGTTTCACAGGCACCAATACCGAAATGGCAAGGTTGACATCCAGGCAGTACACCAGCGCACTACGCACCTGCCGGCCTTCCAGGTGCCCGACCTCGACGGAAACCACACACACTTCCGACACATACCCGGCCCCACGGGAGCCCCATCGAGCCCCGGACTGGGTGCCGGAGAATGCCCCCTATACCTCACACCACAGAGCATACCATTACCCCAACCCCATCCGACATCTTCCCCGCGTGCTCGGGGACACGGACAGCGGACCGCACATCCAAGGACTCAAGGAGAAACTGACAGTCCCCCTCTACCACTCGGCGCTACGCCCAGCGTGCATCCCAGCCCACCTGCAGAAACGACGCATCAAGCTCCTCAGGGAGCAAATACCACTCCTCACCAGGGTCGCCCGATGGCTCGCCCGCAAGCACATCCACGTCGCAGAAGAACAAATTCGCTGCCCGTGCGACCACACCACCCCAGAGGAGTTGGAACACTTCAGGATATGCCCCCTCCAAATGGGCAGGGACACACTAGTGGGCTGGTCCCCAGCGGAAACATTACAGCAACACGAAGGCTGGCGAGCCCACAGCAAAGCACACCAGGCCACCGAACACCTGTTCAGCGATTCCCTGCTCAGAGAAGCCACTATGACAGGGGAGGTGACACAGGCCCTACACCGACACCTCACCAAATACGCGGAAAACCCGATGGGGGCAGCAGCGCACCTCCAGCTAGAAGCAGTCCGCAGAGCAGCGGCCAAAATGGTACACAGCAAACACCTCCTGCTGACACACACAGAGCAACTCACCGACCCTACCGCCAGAGAGAACATGCTGCGTCTCATCATTACTATGCCGTGCATGACCCAGAAGTCCACTAACCTGCTCTGCACCCCACACACGCCCCCCGTCTCTGTCTGCAGGCCGCCAGGACACCACCGGAGCACCCCAGAAGACCACCCACCGCAAGACCCCCCCGCCACAAGCACTCACGACACCCCAAGGCCCACCTCTCACCCACGGGACCAACCGGCGCCGCCCTGCCCAACCAAGCCCGCCCAGGACCACCAATACATCGACGTGGACGCGGAAGACCGCAACAGCCCAGCCCGCCCACGCCCGCCCGACCCGGAGCATCCCTTCCTCACACCGACCACCATCCGCGACCGCGACCTCCTCCGAGCAGCCCACCAAGGCAGGGCCTTAGACACTCCCCTGGGCTGGTACTGCCTACAAGAGAGGTGGATCGGGCTCACCGTCAAAGCCCTCCAGGACCTAGCCATCCCAGGTAAAGGCCTCCACGAGGCCATCGTAGACCTTGTCCTCTGGCGGGCCCGCCAACACGCCCAGGGCCAGCACGTCTGGATCCCCCAAATCGAGTGGGGCGGGGCACTGACACACGACAGCGACACCAACGTCACACGTTGAGGGACCACAGGCCTACGACGAGCCTCAGCGGAGAGGGACCACCCAGCAGACCCGATGTACCCGGAACAGTGGGAACAGGCCACCACACCAACGCGCGCCACCGCCCTCCGCGCCGCCGGCCTCCGCACCCCTGACGACGACCGCCCCCCCCAACCTACAGACAGCGACCACCCCCCGCCAGAGGTCTGGTGTACAGTCCTCGAGCGCGGGCACTACTACGTAGTGGCCGCGGCAACAACATTTCCCGGCCAACAATGGCTCGTCAAAGGGACGGACACCATGCTCGCCCCAGCGGGCGCCCCACCAGGGGCAGGAGGGGACCCCATCACCGCACACAAAGTCCTCAGGGACGTCCTCCAGCCGGGGGACAAACCCCCGGCACGCGCCCCGGCCCGAGTCACCTCGGGGCGGGCGGGCTACCACTTGGGGCTGACCATGCTCTGCCTGACCCAGTGGATCAAGCGCCGCTGGCCGTCCACGGGGACCCCGCCCTGGATCTGGGCCATCTCCACCGCCCACACACAATTTGACGCAGGCCCAGACACGCGGACAGCCCCCGCCCCCCCAGGCCGCAACACCCCCTTGAAAGTGCTGCCCTGGGTCGTTGAGGGTGCCGGAGGGCTCGGGGCCGGCAAGACCAGTGGGGCAGGCACGCGAGGAGTCTCCCTGGATGTTGTTATTGGGGGTAGAACCGGAGACACGGACACCAACGGAGGCGAGAGCAGCGACAACAGAAGCAAGGTCCATGCTGATTGTGGTCCGGCAGAAAATCCCAGTCTATGAAGAAAATTGAGGGGAATTATTCTAAATACATCTGAGTGTCCAAAACTGTCTAAAAAGACTTAAGGAATCCATTTATGTAAAAAGGTTTGGCCGATCTGGCCCGCGAGCGCGCGTCAGCGGCAAATGGCGATTCCAGCTAAAATAGCGGAACGCGGCGGATTTACGGGAAATGGACCGCGGAATCAAATCCGGCATATCAGAAATATATAGGAAATATCCTGTGACTGAGCTGCGAGGCGGCAATTCCGCCGAAGCAAAGAAAATGACCAAAATGTAGCCAATCTGGACAGAATGTCTGAAAATCTGAGCAGATGGGGCTAGCCGCACTTACACTCCCCCTCCAAAAACACACTGGGGTGTGTCGCTACGTCAACGAAGAACGTAGTGCGGGTAAGTCCCAGAAAAACATAGAAATGAGCCTCGATGGGGCGAAATCTGCTTGATCTGACCTGATTTGGGCTGAATTGGCACTGAATCAGGCTGGATGAACCTGAAATGAGACAGAATGAGAAGTGACGAACAGTCCTCCGTGCAGTAAAACATTAGGTCAAGGGCTAAAAAGCATGTAAACGTATCGAGAATCGATACCAAACCATGCAATGGTTGAGAATGAGGTAGATTATTGATGGATTGAGTGGGGGGATCAAGAATTGGAGTGTCATCTCAGCGCTCTGGCACAGTTTCGCTGTCGCGGGCACGCTACGGTGTCCTCTCCGAACTCTACATCGTGTTATCCCGCTTTTGTCGTTCTGAACAGTGCAGCATGTGGCTCAGATTTGGCGCATCTGGTGGATGATCACAAAATTCAGCAAAATTGAGGTTCAATTGGAGCAGAGATTAAGGGGATGAAGCAATCACAGAGGGGTTAAACAAATACACATGTAGTCTACAGACCCTAAGTGAACCACCGAAGGTAGAGATGTTCTTCTGTTCACTTAGATCTAAACAGATCTTTAAGGAATGAGAGGAGATGACAAGGAAATCAATCTAAATTGTCCTAATGTCAGCAATTTCCCTAAGATGAAGGTGAAATGAAGCGGAATGTGTACAACTGAAACTACCAACACCTTCGTTTAGACTAAAGTTAATATATATTGTCGTTTATTCAGCTCAATTGTGCTTTCCGGCACGTTGGTTCGCGAGCATCAAACAGATTCTATCAAAATGTGGATCATGTGATGATGCATCATGATGGGACATGCTGGCCCTGGATCCTTGGCATGTAACGCGCCGAAGGTTCGCTGAAGGCGCTTTACTGACAGTATATAACTGAGAGACACCGAATTTACAGTGGCGGTGGTGTCAATCGACTTGGACAAGGCCAATCTTTCGATGGAGTCCCACAAGACACTTGGATTCACGACAGTTTCAGGTCGGATTGAGCTCACATTGGCGTGTGCCAAAAATACAACGAAGCTTACGGACTTCAGAGGTTGCTGTTAGAAGTCCCTAGAGCTCCTATGTGAAGGTTGTCTGAACAATTGACGTCTGGGTTTCGTACAACAGTGGCAGAATGATGGACAAACCTGAGAAATTCAAGGTAAATTTGAGAATCCTGGATCTGAATCTGGACTTTGGCGTTAGCATCACAGCAAATGAAGGTACGATCTGAGTTCCTGGCGTCGCCTCTAGGGCAGCCAGTACTACAGGGGTTGCCTGTAGGGGTGAATGTCGCTGGCCAGCGTTTTGATTATGTACATTTGCTTCCATCTGCACGAGTAGCCAAATTCCAAAGATGCACAGACCAACAGAGACAAGATTACCCCGAATCTGCCTGAATTAAGCCTGAGTTTGGTTTTTTCTGAACACGGCAGCACACTCCGTCAGCGTATCTACGCCTTGTCTGCCGAACGGAGACCAAAGAAAAGTTGATTGACGTCAAATTATCAAACATTCGCAGTTCTCCACATCATGACATAAACAGAAAGAATGAACAGTGGATTGAGCAGAATGTGGTAGGATGGCTTCCTCAATTCGGCCAAGCACGAATACATGTGACCACCAACCTGTCTGGCCTGGCCCTCGTACGGCTTGGGCGCTGCAAATCAGCGGCCGAACTTGAAGCTTGGTCCTCATTTCGCTCCTGGGCTGGCCTGACCGCAGGAGGGGGGATCGACGGATCAGCCCTGGAATGTGGCTGCTGAGGGCCGTAAAAGGCTGGATCTCGATTCACCACAGGTCGTTTTTCGTCGCTCTCCACTTGTCTGTCTGGTTTCGACAAACAATCTGTCAGGAGTACACCAATTTCGGGGTGCCTCTACAGGAAGTCGATGAACCCCTTGGTGTATCCATGGACAAAAGATTGGGCTGGTTCCCAGTTGTTGTGACTGGAATCAAAGCCCCTCCACTCACACAGAAATTCCCATTCGCCCTTGGCGTCACGTCTTGCTTCAACAATCCTCTTGAGTTCGTACTTTCCCCCTTCGATGACCCGATCGGACAAGTGTTTTGCAGTCCAAAAAAGGGGTTTAACCCGATCCTTCGGGGAGGGGATCTCTCTCTTGAGGCGATCGCCCGAAACGTCAATTTCCCTGCTGACATCCACACGAATCCTCCACCTGTTCTCACCAAGACGCGCTGTAACAGCGAATGGCCCCTCCCACAAGGGAAGAAGCTTGTCATCTCCGTCCAGGGTGGTTTCGGATTTTCGAAGCCAAACTCGATCATCGACTTCAAAATTGTGGGGGTTTTTTCGGCCTTGATTCTGGACCCAAAGCCAGTCAGCTTGATGCTTCTCGATTAATTTCGACACAGATTTATCTGCTCGTTGGACTTCGTCCAAAAACAGCGAAGCATCTTTACAGGGGCGAGGATTATTCAACGGCATGTTCCACCAACACTTCTTTCGTCCAAAGACAATTTCATTTGGAGAAAGGCCATGATACAAAGGCGTGTTGTGGTAACGGCGAAGCAATGCGAAGAGAACTTCCATCCAATGGAAATCCTTTTCACTCGCGAGCTCCTTACGAAGCATATTTATTATTGAGCGGCCGGCTCTTTCACCAGGCAGCGCTCGATGCGAGTGGATTTCACATCGGAGGTGGTGGATTCCAAGGCGAGCACATAATTCTCTCCACCATTCGGAGGTGTACTCTTTGCCTGAATCCGTCACCACCTCGGATGGGACGTCCCAACCTCCCATCCAGGTCTGCGCGCACCATTTGGCGGCAGCCTTGCCAGTCATCGACTCAATGTTGCAAGGCAACACTTGAATGTAGCCTGAATGGCGGCACTGAATAAGGAGCACACCATTGACTTTTTTATTCGTCCAATGGCACTCTTCGTCATCGAGTTCACCGAGATAGAAGAAATCACTGGTGACTCTGTTAAAGAGGCGCTCCGGAATAGGATGAGGCCTCAGATGGCCGTGCTTCTTCGCGCTCGGGGGCGTCGAGACAGCACATTGGGCACATCCGGCGGCTACTTTCATGCAATGAGTGTAGAGCCTCGATCCAAACAACCTATGCTTAATCATCGACCACAGTCGACGGCCATGTGCGTGGGGGGACTCCCATTTGTGCCACCAGTTTAACACTCGAGGGGCTAGGGCGTCTGGCACACACAATTTACCCTCCATCCACAGCTTCCCCCCATCCAACGAGTACTCAGGAAAAATCCCATCCTTGTGAGCATCTTTGGATTGGAGATTTCCAAAGACCTCTTTAAACATGGGATCCTGCAGATAATCGGACGTCCAGTCACGGATGATCAGGGAATCTTTCGGCAGGGGTGGAGTTTTGGCCGGATCTCGACGCTTAATGCCTTGTATCAACCGAAATCGACTTACTTGTCGGGTGTAGTCAAACCGTTTCACACTCCCTGAGGAGGGATCGGTGACTTTTTCCACGACTTTCAGCGTTTTGGTGCAGATCTCATGGGCATGCGCCGGATCTGAAATGGCCGTGATGTCGTGACACGGCAATGCGTGCTGTTTAACAGCGCACTGCATGCATGCACGTCGAATGAGTTTCTTTTCTTCCTGATCCCATTCGATGATGACATGGCGGTCCTGCTCCGTACCATGGATGTTGGTACTTTGCAGCCCCTCTGAGGCGGGGTAAGCCCATCGGCTCAGAGCATCCGCTACCGTGTTGTGTTTTCCAGGCAAATACGACACATGGAGGTGAAACAGACTGAGAAATTCGTGCCATCTGGCCCCTCGGCCAGCTGGGCTCGCGACAGTATCAATGTGTTCAGTGGCCCAATACTCCAGAGATCGATGATCCGTCAGGACCTCGACTCGATTGGTGCCAACCCACGATTGGTACTTTTTTAAAGCACAGATGATGGCGTAGGTTTCTTGCTCACGCGGCGACCATTGCATTTGGCGTGGGGCTAGCTTCCGAGACCAAAATGCAAGAGGGTAATGATCGCCGGTGGCCTCATCAACCTGTTCAAGAACAGCTCCGATCGCGTACCTAGAAGCGTCGGTTCTAATGTAGAAGGGTCGGTCAAATTGGGGCACATGCAACGTGGCGACTTCGCAGAGGGCCGCCTTCAAGTGATGGAAAGCCTCCTCGCACTCGTCAGTCCACTTGACACGAACCTTTGAACCTGCCTTGCCCGCATCTCTCCCTACCTTCAATAATTCAGTGAGGGGGGCAGCAAATTTGGCATAATTAGGCACAAAAGTGTGGTAAAAATTGCAACAACCCAGGAATCCTCTCAACTCCGTGATCGTCTCAGGGCGCTTCCACTTCTGAATAGCGACGAGCTTCCCTGGACTGGGTCGTCGGGTGCCATTCTCTAGGAGAGAACCACAAAATTCAACTGATTTTAAAAAAAAATTTCCCTTCTTTGGCCCACAAATTAGCTGATTAGCATCAAGAATGTCCAAAACTTGGTTCAGCTGCTTTTCATGTAGGGCCACCAGCTCGGCTTCGGTCAGTCCCTCCCCTTCTGTCGCGATGATTATGTCATCTATGTACACACTCACGAAGGCACGAAGCTCAGGATGGGTTGTGAACAGCACATCCTCCATCATTCTTTGAAAAAATGAGGGGGCGTTCTTCAGCCCCATGGGCATGACGGTCCATTGGACTGGGCCACACGGCGTGCACATACAGGTAAGAGGTCTGCTGTCCTTCCTCAACGGCATTTGGTGAAAGCCGTGACGAAGATCCAGCACAGAAAACAAACGACCTCTTGCCCTCTTGGCGATTTCCTCCTCAATGAGGGGCAGGGGGTGCGAATCTGCCTTGGTTTCGGCGTTGAGATTGCGAAAATCAACAACCATTCGCCAACCATCAATGGTGTTCTGGTCTGCAGGCGGTGGCTTCGGGACTGTGAAGGGTGAACAGCACCATTCGCTGGTCATACAACCCTCAAGCCAACCAAATTCCCTGAGATTTCTCTCGATGATTTTTCGGAGTATCTCATGTTTGTGTCCATGATTTTCATAAGGGCGCTGTTTTTTTGCCTTGTACCCTTCACGAAGCTCGATGAAGGCTTCACCGAACTGTCCACGGACAGGGGGGTCTTTGATCAACTTCCCTGAAAGGGTTGTGTCCTTCCGTTCCTCAAAAATCTTTTCTCTTGACTTGGAACACAATTCAGTGTCCACCTGATCGCCAGGAATTACTGTCGAAAAAACCTTGGCGACTTCTTCGGCTTTGGCAGGAAGAATCTTCTTACGGATGTCCCTAAACAGGTCCGTGTCAACTGCCTCTTGAAGATAGGTGGGGCGTGTGTCGAAATTCCAGAGATTCTCTTCGTGATCCAGCTCCTCGAAAGGATCCATGAAAGCTTCCACAGGGGGTTTTTCATAAAAAACTTTGAATTTGCGGCGCGGTTGGAGATTTTTCCTCGCCCGTGCACTGAGGATTCTTTTCGATGTCGACCGTATTGGGGAAGAGGGAGACGAGGCGGATCCATTGGACGTTGAATCACCTTGGGTATCTGACGGACAACAATCAGAAAAAATAGATTCATCATCAGTACCACGCTCAACCTCAGATTCTGACCCAACACAAGAATCAGTACCAGAATCAGCAGAATTAGAGTCAGAAAGCTTTCCATCCACCAGGAATGCAAGCAAACTCCAGGACCGCTGTGGCAGGGGACCTGTGTCGTCCCTGGCATACAGCTTAATCATCCTGGGAAGTTCGATGTAATCTACACAAATGTCCTGTAATTCCTGAAACCAAGGCTTGTCGTCCCACAAGGGCACAACTAAAATTGCCTGGGTTTTATCTTGCTTGATTTTGTGGATGACCTGCTGGATTAAGTGAAACGGAGGATTAATCCACAACTTCTTGTCCCATTTATGGGTCCAAGCGTCGCTAAAGTGCTTGTCAAAGCGCTTGTTCATACGATTAGCAAAGGCATCATACTGGGGCCAAAAGGAATGATGTTCATGAAAGTATTCACAAATTGCATCGCGCCATTTGTCGACAACTCTGTAGGATGAAGAGTACCAGCGCGAAGGGCGTCGTGGCTGGGAGTCCCTACGAAGACATTCTAACTCTTGGGAGTAATCGGCACTCCCATTCACCTCTGCAATGGTGACATCTTCACCAAATTTTGGTGTCACCTTTTGCTTCAAAAATTCTTCTGCACTTTTAAACCCTGCGTGCAAAAAACGAAATTCAGGACGCTCCAAGGGACCTGACTCCAGTAAAAAACAACGACGATGACCTACGGGCGCTACCCTGTTCTTGCGAAGCCAAGGATGGCCCAAATAAAGGTCATACTTTATGTCAGCACGATAGAAGTAGTCATCCTTAAGGACAACTTCTTCCACATTTTGCTCTTCCAAAAGGTCTTGAGCGACCAAATGAGTTGATATATAACAACCGCGTTGCCCACCTGCGAGAGAATGTCCAGAAACTCCCTCGAGGGTAACAGGATGAGGCGATTCAAACACGCAGTCGTCGGGTAAGAATGAATTGGATTGGAGATTTACCTCTGATCCATTGTCACACAAACAAGTGGCGAGGTGGAAATTTCCCTTGCAATCAGAGACCCACAGCTTTGTGACGAACTGACGGGCCCTGTGCTTGGACTGTACACCAACCTCGTCCACTACAACAGAAGGATCCGCTGCCGGATCCAGGGGAGAGGAGACAAGCGACCCTACATCAAGTAATGGTCGATCAGGAATTTGGGGATCATGCCTGAAATCGCCTGGGGAGGGGCGATTTTCGTGGCTCCCCTAGACGTTCTGACCTCCAGCGGCTGCGTTAACATTGTGAACACAGCCTGATTCGTCGATCTACTCATCTTGGAACGGATCATCCGCTGGATTCAGGGCATTTTCGACATAATCTCGATCCGCATCGGACACCTGATCTGCACCTGAGACCTGATCCACACGATGATTTCCCTTTCCACGTCCACGGCCACGGCCGCCGGATGATGGGCCACCACCGTCGCCACGCCCTCTGCCCTTACCAGAGAAGGGGGTTCCTGAAGGATTTCCCTTACCCTTACCCTGTGATCCTGGATCATTTCCTTTATTTGTACCGGATTGAGGGGTTTGGCCTGGATTTCGATTTCCGCCTCCGGCGTTGCCATTGGGACTTGTCTGACCGTTTGGCTGCCCACCGGAACCGGATGTAGTCCGATTTTTTTTGCCTTGGGACCCGCCAGGGCCTCCGGTATTTTTGTTTCCACCGGAGGGGGTCGGATTACCCTTTCCCCCCTTGGCACCATGCACCTGTCTGTCATTCCTGTCTGAATTCTGCGAATTACTGACATTTTCACCAATCACCTTGTGATCGTAAGCAGACCATCGGTGATTAGCAGTAGAATGCGTCTTAGCTCGGTTCGTAGAACCTAAAAGAAGGCAGATGCTACAATGATGCTGAACATTCCGGGTGTCATTCACCTTTTTATTGCCCTTTTGGGCCCCATTTTGGGTGTTTTGCTGGGTATTCTTGTTTCCCCCAAGACCCTCATGGAAATTTTGATTGGCGGCATCAGCGAGCCGCTCAACCTCTTCCCACAGTTCCTGCGGGGTGAACGAAAACACCCAGTTCCTGGCCTTCAGGCGATGGCCGTGGAAACTTACTCCCCTGTTGAGGACTTGGACAAACAAGTCCCGATCCTCGTGTTCATTAAACTTGATTTTCCACGTGTTTTCAGTGAATTTCACCTTGGTAAACGACGTGGGGGAGCACTTTTGAAGTGCCTCCCTGACCGTAAACCTGTTGGCCGAGGCGTCAAAGCCATCGACTTCCGCCCACCAGGTCTTGACCTTTTCTTCGGACTGTTTCTTCCGAAGGGTGGCGGCGGTTTCTGAGGGGATCTTGTCAAAAATCAGATTTTTCAGCTCGGCACTGGAAAATTTTTCGCCTGAATGTTCAGATTCTTCTACGAGATTCCAGAAGCGCTGTCTCTTGTCTTGCACTTCGTGCAAGATTAATCGCGAGAACGAAGGAAAATTCTTCAACATCTGGTGGTAATGGTCCTCTGGCAGTCGGGATCCACGTACCTCCAACTGTTCCCACACCTCATCAAAGGTAAGGGGGGAACTTGAATCCTCACGATCACTCCAGGTCCTGAGCCAAGTATTGGCCGGCGCTCCCTCAAGGCAGTCCAAGAGCGCCATCAGGAACTGATCATCCTGGAGTTTTTGCGTCTTAACCCACAGTTTAAATTCCCGTTGGAACTGAGGCCAACGTCTGGGGTTTCCATTATACTTTGGTTGCTTGGCAACCTGACGAAGTCGCAATGATGTAGGATTAAGGAGTGAATCCAGCCCAACACCGGCCGTAATGGCAGACACCTTGACGGCATCATTAGCCACACCAGCTCCGGCGAGGGTCTGGGCGAGCAACATCTGGGCTATTGCATTGGAATCAACAGCAGGAAGGGCAGTACGGGAGGCAGATCGCTTGGCATTCTGAACCTCAGTCCTAGCCTTCGCCGACCTACTCTGAGATCGAGAGATTGTAACCCTCTCCTTTAGCTTAGTCCTGCTGATCCTTGCATCGGTGGTCTTAGAGTCCACCGAAGGAGCAATCGAAAAAATTTCTGTCGCCTCCTCCGACGGTTCTGTTGTTTGTTCCACCGATGATGCGCCCTCAGACCTCATGTGGGTCTTGAAAAGATCTTTAATTCCCAGCGTCTGAATGATGAGTTGCATTTGATCTTTGAGCAATTGGAGCTCAGTATCTCGCTGTAATCTGCAAGAGCAGTCGGCAGGACAGTACATACCGTGTCCTGAAGGGCCTGAGCAGGCTGTCGGACCGCTAATCTCAGTGGTTCGCAGCCAGGAGTCCACTTGGGGAGCTCCTTCAGTCCTAATTTCCAGGCTTGCCTGCCTAGCTGCCTCTAAAATTCCTTCCTCAACCGCGGCGGCTAGATCGTCGCGGATGGAAACAGAGGGATGAGGGGCGGAGGGCCCGGCAACAGGTGCCTTGGTCTTCTCCTTCGGGAAGGGGCTTGCCTCCCAGATCTGCAAAAAAATGGCAAAAGATTCATCTTCTTGAGAACACCACCACATCCTGGTATTAATTTCTTCTTGAAGAAGGAAAAAATATTCAAATAAAAAATCAGAGGCGATTCTTTCTTGTCCTATCAGCTTAGACGTGGCTAATAGACAAAGGGCCTCAAGCGCCTCAAGGTTACGGGTCACTTCGGAAGACAAATGGTTGTCCCATTGTGCCCATGAGGCTGGTCGATTATAGGTAGGTACCTCACCTGGACCACCCATCTCAATGTCGTCAATGTCGGCGTCAATGGTCTCAAAATGTGGACATTGGTAAGGAGTATTAGTACCTGCCAGGTCCGTAAGCTCCACCGGAGCGTTGCCATTAGCGTAGGCTGGGAGATTCCAGCTGCTTGATGGCCAATTTCGACTGGGATCTTGATTGTAATCTGGGCCTCCACAGCTGCTGATTTGTGCACTTCTTGGGCAATTTGGGCTTGCGCAAGGCATTCCTCTCAAGGCCTCGTTCGCACAGCACCACGGCAGCGTAATCGTTACGTCTCCGGAGGTGGCGGAGTCTACGGGGCCGTACTGGGGAGCTAGCTGTGGTTGGGACACCATAGGAACAACATTCAGGTAGCCTCTGCTACCATGAAAGTGCTGCCCTGGGTCGTTGAGGGTGCCGGAGGGCTCGGGGCCGGCAAGACCAGTGGGGCAGGCACGCGAGGAGTCTCCCTGGATGTTGTTATTGGGGGTAGAACCGGAGACACGGACACCAACGGAGGCGAGAGCAGCGACAACAGAAGCAAGGTCCATGCTGATTGTGGTCCGGCAGAAAATCCCAGTCTATGAAGAAAATTGAGGGGACTTATTCTAAATACATCTGAGTGTCCAAAACTGTCTGAAAAGACTTAAATAATCCATTTATGTAAAAAGGTTTGGCCGATCTGGCCCGCGAGCGCGCGTCAGCGGCAAATGGCGATTCCAGCTAAAATAGCGGAACGCGGCGGATTTACGGGAAATGGACCGCGGAATCAAATCCGGCATATCAGAAATATATAGGAAATATCCTGTGACTGAGCTGCGAGGCGGCAATTCCGCCGAAGCAAAGAAAATGACCAAAACGTAGCCAATCTGGACAGAATGTCTGAAAATCTGAGCAGATGGGGCTAGCCGCACTTACACCCCTCACCTGCGGATACCACACCATTCACAGGGTCATCCGCCGCATGGACCTTAGTCCAGCACTACAATACCCTCTTCCCACCACTGAACAAGAGGTGCACCAAATACGCACAATCATCTGCGAAATCCTTGCCGCAGCCGCAGAAGACGGCAAGCTTCTCCTCAAAACCGCCCGGCCTAACGGTGACCACACAGGCGCGCCACTGCAAGCACACACATACACCGACACAACACACGCGACCCCAGCCCCACCCCCCCCCCCCCCCCGCAACCCCCGCCCCTGCCCCTCCCTCCCGGCTCCCCACCCAGTGGCCCACGCACGCCAACTATGGCGCGCAGCCCCGGGCCCCGCGACACAGGCCTCCCCCAGCCGCCCAAACAGCCACACACGCCCGCCACAGACCCTCCCACCGATCACCCCTCACGGACCCCCACACCCGGCAATCCACACACATCCGCCGCGGGGACCCCCACAACCCACGACACACCCACCCTGCCCAGTGACCCGCACACAGCCCCCGCACACGACCCCGAAACTCCAGGCCCAACCCCCCTGGCCCCCGAATGCAGCCCACGCGAACTGTTCCCCCCCGCGGACACCAACCCACAGGCTCTCACGCATTGCAGGAACCCAGCCAAGCCGAACCCAGAAGGTGGAGACCACAGCCCCGCACCCCCCTCGCCCACCGCTGCCGACCGGATCGGCCCGCCAGGCCGCCAGGTCACGAACGGCCTCTCCAGCCAGCCGCTTTCACCCGAGGAAGTACCCTCCATCCAGCCCGCCGTGGCCGCGGCGGAGGCCGCCGCGGCCAAAAATGCCGCACCCGCCCGCATGGCAGCGCAACCCACATTCCACAAAACCACCACTTCCTCCTCGTCCTCATCCTCATCGACGTCCTCCACCTCCTCCCCGAACCCCCCCCTCCCCGCGGACCTCATCCACAAAACCACGGCCAAAGCCAAAGCTGCAGCCGCACGCCAAGCTGCCGGAGGCCCCCCGACCCCCACACAGGCAACCCAGGCACCCCGGCAGCACGCCCCGAACCCCCCCCACCCAGCACCGGTGCCCTCGCACCTCTGGGATGACGTCCACTTCAACTTCGAACCGGACCCCAACCCGAAACCCGACCCGAAAACCAAAGCCGGAACCCAAACAACAACACTGCCCGCAGCAGCAGCATCATCACCATCACAAACAACAACATCACCAACACCACCCCACACAGCCCCAAAAACCACAAAAGGTACGACGGCAGCAGATACGACCCCGCCCTGACCCTAACGCTAACCCTGAACTGAAGAGAGGACCCCCCACCGACCACATCCTGAGCCTCCCTCTCCCCCAGCGGGAGCCGCCACCACAGAGGCGGCAACCCAACACGACCCCGTCGAAACCCTCGTCAACATCCCAATCTCCAAGCGCCCCGTTATGCACCCCCCACAAACCACCACTGCCGCCGGCCAGACCGACCCGGGGACCTAGGACCCCTCGATCGCGGTCGCCGTTCAGCCGGGCCCCCAACCCGCCCCCACTACCAAACAAGCCGTACGGCCCCAAGGGCTGCAAACAATGCCCCATCCCCAAGCCCACCCGGAACGCCAAGGGATCCTCGGGGCATACCCGCAGCACCATCATCACCACTACCAGCGCCACCGCCACCAACGCCCACACCACCAGCACCACCACCACCACCACCACCACTACCACTGCCCACCACCCTACCCCACCGGGCCGCAACCCCCCGTGCACGAGCAGCACCAGCGCATGGGAGGGCAGCACCACCCACCGGGCACTCCGGCCCACTACTCCGCCTACCACCAGGGGCCGCCCCCCCGGCCATACCAAGAACCGTATCCGCCCGGCCACCACGTCCACGCCAAAGGGGCCCCCCAGGCCGGCCCCCCCCCGAGACAGCCACTCGACCAGTACCACCAGCCGCCACAGCCGCCGCACCCCTACGCGGCAGATCCACGAGGGGTGGGGGACCTCCCCCCCCCCCACCTCGCAGTACCACGCAGCACCAGGCGAGGCCCCTGAGGGCCTGCCGACACCTCCTGACCGGCCCGACTTGCCCCGCGACAAGGCCAGGACGCACAAACGGCGGCGCTCCCGCACTCCCCCCGCGCGGCGCACCTGCCCCCGGCTCTCACGCTCCCCACAGCGGCACCGCGCCTCAACCGCTCACTCGCGCCGATCTCGCTCCCTGAGGCGCCGCCACGACCCCCCAGGGCCCCTCCCCCGCCGCTCCTGCTCCACCGGGCGCCGCCACGCACGCCACCGCCGTCCCATGTCCGCGTCCTCCTCCCCTCCCGAACGACCCCGGCGCTTCCCGTTCCCCGCGCCGCCCATACGCATCCTGCACCCCAAGGCCCCTGCCACAGCCGCTCCCTCTCCCCTGGGCGCCGCCACGGTCGCCACCGCCGTCCCATGTCCAAGTTCCCCTCCCCCATGAACAGCACCGGGTTTCCCTTTCACCGCGCCGCCCGTACGCATCCTCCACCCCCAGCCCCCGCCGGCGCCGCCCCCGCTCCCCCGGGCGCCGCCACGCCCGCCACCGCCGCCCCATGTCTAGGTCTGCCTTCCCTCACGAACAGCACCAAGCTTCCCGTGCCCCGCGCCACCCGCATGCATCCTCCACCCACAGCCCCCGCCACCGCCGCTCCAGGACCTCAAACTCAGAGCCCTCCCCCTCCCAGGCCCCCGCCCACCTCACCTGGTGGTCTGCCCCCGCCTTGCAGGAGTTCCGCCGCAGGGTGATGTGGGCTGGGGGAGCGGGAAGGGGAGAACGGGTGCACATGGTGCACACCTTCGAGGAGATCTGCACCCGCACCCCCGCCAACCCCAACAAGGCTGCCCCGGAGGCGATCATGCTGCAGGCGGCATGGGAAGCCCTCCTCCAGGACGGGGTCCAGGGCCTCCGCCGCTCCCACACCCCCGAAACCCTCCGCCGGTGGCTTCAAACCACCCTACCCCAGGCATGGGCCATGGGCGCCCCACAGCCCCCCCCCCTACCCCACCAGCACCACACCGGGAAGGGAAAGGGCAAGGGCAAGGGAGGTGCAAGGGAAGGGAAAGGGCAGCCCGGCAAGGGGGCGAGGAGAGGCTCAAGGTAGCAGGCAGGCGCCCACAGGGACAGGGCACCAGGGGCGACACAACACAGGGGCAAGAAACCATCAAAGGGCCAGGAAGGAGAAGGACCAGAGGCCGTGGCACAGAGGGAGAGGGCGCAACGACGGGCACCAGGGCGCACACACAGGAAGGGCACGCCACAACAGAAGGACCAGCACTGCCCCCGCCCCAGCCGACACCGTACGACCCCCGGAGGCGCAAGCGCGCCAAGACGCGCTGCCCAACCACAGACCTGACGCCCCATGAAGGTATCAGCTCACGCCACTCGACCCCGCAAAGGGGAAGGGGGGCACACTCGCACGGGAAGAAGGGGCTACACCCACCGAGGGAGCCGCTGAGAACACTGCCGCGCAGCCTACCACCAAGGCCTCGCCAAAAGGCAACGACCCCGCCCGCAGCAAAGGCCAGGACACACGCAATGGCACAGGCACCAGAAGAGGAAGAGGACACGGCCGGCTAACGCAGGACTAGGGGCAAGGACCCTCAGAGGACACGGGACCAAGGCACAGGCCCCCAGGGAAGGCAACCCCGCGGACACTCGCCTGACCCAACAACCTGAACAGCACACCAGGACCCCCGCAGCACAGATCCAACGAGCCACACCACACCTCCTGACCGGCCCGACTTGCCCCGCGACAGGGCCAGGACGCACAAACGGCGGCGCTCCCGCACTCCCCCCGCGCGGCGCACCTGCCCCCGGCTCTCACGCTCCCCACAGCGGCACCGCGCCTCAACCGCCCACTCGCGCCGCTCTCGCTCCCTGAGGCGCCGCCACGACCCCCCAGGGCCCCTCCCCCGCCGGTCCTGCTCCACCGGGCGCCGCCACGCACGCCACCGCCGTCCCATGTCCGCGTCCTCCTCCCCTCCCGAACGACCCCGGCGCTTCCCGTTCCCCGCGCCGCCCATACGCATCCTGCACCCCAAGGCCCCTGCCACAGCCGCTCCCTCTCCCCTGGGCGCCGCCACGGTCGCCACCACGGTCCCATGTCCAAGTTCCCCTCCCCCATGAACAGCACCGGGTTTCCCTTTCCCCGCGCCGCCCGTACGCATCCTCCACCCCCAGCCCCCGCCACCGCCGCCCCCGCTCCCCCGGGCGCCGCCACGCCCGCCACCGCCGTCCCATGTCCACGTCTGCCTTCCCTCACGAACAGCACCAAGCTTCCCGTGCCCCGCGCCACCCGCATGCATCCTCCACCCACAGCCCCCGCCACCGCCGCTCCAGGACCTCAAACTCAGAGCCCTCCCCCTCCCAGGCCCCCGCCCACCTCACCTGGTGGTCTGCCCCCGCCTTGCAGGAGTTCCGCCGCAGGGTGATGTGGGCTGGGGGAGCGGGAAGGGGAGAACGGGTGCACATGGTGCACACCTTCGAGGAGATCTGCACCCGCACCTCCGCCAACCCCAACAAGGCTGCCCTGGAGGCGATCATGCTGCAGGCGGCATGGGAAGCCCTCCTCCAGGACAGGGTCCACGGCCTCCGCCGCTCCCACACCCCCGAAACCCTCCGCCGGTGGCTTCAAACCACCCTACCCCAGGCATGGGCCATGGGCGCCCCACAGCCCCCCCCCCTACCCCACCAGCACCACACCGGGAAGGGAAAGGGCAAGGGCAAGGGAGGTGCAAGGGAAGGGAAAGGGCAGCCCGGGAAGGGGGCGAGGAGAGGCTCAAGGTAGCAGGCAGGCGCCCACAGGGACAGGGCACCAGGGGCGACACAACACAGGGGCAAGAAACGATCAAAGGACCAGGAAGGAGAGGGACCAGAGGCCGTGGCACAGAGGGAGAGGGCGCAACGACGGGCACCAGGGCGCACACACAGGAAGGGCACGCCACAACAGAAGGACCAGCACTGCCCCCGCCCCAGCCGACACCGTACGACCCCCGGAGGCGCAAGCCCGCCAAGACGCGCTGCCCAACCACAGACCTGACGCCCCATGAACGTATCAGCTCACGCCACTCGACCCCGCAAAGGGGAAGGAGGGCACACTCGCACGGGAAGAAGGGGCTACACCCACCGAGGGAGCCGCTGAGAACACTGCCGCGCAGCCTACCACCAAGGCCTCGCCAAAAGGCAACGACCCCGCCCGCAGCAAAGGCCAGGACACACGCAATGGCACAGGCACCAGAAGAGGAAGAGGACACGGCCGGCTAACGCAGGACTAGGGGCAAGGACCCTCAGAGGACACGGGACCAAGGCACAGGCCCCCAGGGAAGGCAACCCCGCGGACACCCGCCTGACCCAACAACCTGAACAGCACACCAGGACCCCCGCAGCACGGATCCAACGAGCCACACCACACCTAACCGTGCCCCCCAGCCACCAGCGAGCCACATAACCTCGGCCCGCGTCCCGCACCACGAAACGGGCCAGTCTAACCAGCGCCGACCCCACCCCACGCCCGAACGGCAGTGAAAAGGGCCAACCAAACACCACGTCACAGCGATACACGGCACAACACGAGGCAACACGGCACACCGCACTGCAGCCCACCGCCATGCAACACACCACGACGGGGCATTCCACGACACGACACACCACAACACGACACGGCGCGGCGCGGCACAGCACGGCGCAGTCAGCCACGCCACAGCACGACACACCGGGGCACGACACGGCGAGGCACGGCAGGACAGAGCAGAGCGCACCGCAACACAGCACAGACCAGCACGTCGCGGCACGGCAAAGCACAGCACGACACAGCACGGCGCACCAAAGCACACCACAGCACCAAAGCAAGGAACACTAACCGAGCGTCTAACCCGAGCAAGCCGCCGCGCGCCCCGGAAGGGGAGGAAAAGCGCCCACAACCGTGGGACAACACCACACCAACCCGCCGCATACCTGCTAGGGGCCACCGCACGCCCCGCAACGACAGCCACCACAGCCGCCACCAGTAAGTCAAAGCCGGCACCACAAAGGCGGAGGGACACGGAAAATTCCGCTCCCCTTAACCCAGAACCTCAGTAAACTGCCTGGCGCAACCGCCCAGCCAGCAGAGTCAGAACCTAACCCGACAAGAAAGGCCACCAGGCCAAGCGTGTACATAACCTACCCGACCCAAGGGGGCGGAGCACGGCCCAGCCAAGCGCAACCACCAGCAGCAACCCGGCTAGCCACACCGAATGCCGACCAGTGCGTGCACCTGCCCAGGGAAGGCAGAGAGAGAAACAGGCAGACCCCCCCCAAAAAAAAACAAACAAACAAACAGCACAGACGAGGAAAAAAAACAGGGGGGGGAGCAAGAGACAGACAGACAGCCGCGAAGCCGGGCACCCACTCCAAAAGAGGCGACAGACCCCCCAGCCAGGCAAAACCGAAGGCGACACCCACGGGGCCCCCTGAAAGAACACCGGAGGACCGCCCTGCCAAACCTAGCAAAACCCAGCCAAAAGCAGCGGCCAAACAGAGGAAAGGACACCCAGGACACGCCGGCACACACCCCACTGGAGAAGTGGCGGGCAGAAAAAAAAAATGGGCGCAGCCAAAGCGAAAGGGGAAGGGGGGACGGAGGTTAAGAGACCCAAGATCGGGATAGGCAGCGGCGGACACCACAAAGCCACGACACGACAGGGCCGAAAACCACACCCACCCCACAGCCCGAAAAAAAAAAACAAAAGGGGAGGGAGGGGGCTAACCCCACCCACGGTAAACTCCACACACCCCGACGCCACAGGCAGCCTCCACCAGAAGGTGGCCGGAAACGGACACGGCGTAAGCAAGAGGTCACATGCCCAAACACCCAAGCCGGAAAAAAGCGGAGTGCAGCCAACCCCACACACACACAGCACGAACCGCAGCCAGGAAAGGCGGAGCGCGACCAAAACCTGTGTCCAGACACACACACCCTAGACCCCAGGCAGGAGCGGCGAGGTTACCGCTGAACCCAACCCAAAACGCACGCACCACGAAACCCGGCCAGAAATGGCGGGGCAAAGCCGACACCCGAGCCCAAGCACACGCACCCTCGGCCCCGGTCAGGAATGGCGGAGTCACCGCGGAACCCAGACCCAAACACAAACACCACACAACAATGGGAAACCTGGTGTCCATAGCCCGGGCACTGAGGCAGTCGGAGCCATGCAGATGACCTGGCCAAACGAGATCCGGAGCCCGGGGGTAAGGCTGCATCTTAAGGCCAGCGCTGCTTTGGGACTCGAGGCGGAGCGTGCGACACCCAAGCTGCTCGTAACCCCAGTACCAAGAACATGCATGCATGCCTTGGGAACGGGATACACCAGGAAGCCCGGTGAAGTCCTAGGGTTCCGCCCAAAGGAGGGGACATGCGCAAGCACGGGGGCACACCCTCCCGGTGAGAGAAGTACGTCACGCCGGCGGGGATCAGCCCTCCCGGTGTTGCCCGGGGCCGCTTTGTTGGGGGCCACCAGTCAGGTCTAGCAGGATGTAAGCCGCCTCCCCTCTTCAAGGGCAGAGCCTCCTCCTGTTCGACACAGCGGCAACGCCAGCAGGGGCCCATGGGGCGCTTCTCCACGACCGAGTGCACCTACCTACGTACCTACTTGCCAGTTTCGGCGTAGGCAACCTTGTGCTTGTACAGTACTCGCAATTGCCCTAATGGCCCCGCACCTATTTGCAGGACCATTTCTTTGGGCCCTATCTAATTATGAAAATGGGTGGATCCAGGATCCATGTGAGATGCGGCCCTGTCTGCAAAGTGCAGAGCGGCTGTTTGCACCTAAGCAGCTGAGACACTATGGGACTCCTGATGACTTGGCCTGGGATGAGTGGCGTCGCACTGACAGAGAGGTCGAACGTATCGACCTGGAGAACGCTGCCAACCCTGAGGAGGCGAACGAACCTGAAGAGATGACTGCCGATGAGCTGGCAGTCCATGGCTACTGGCTGGTTGCAGCTGTTGCTCGCCGCGAGAACAAACATGGTTGGAAATTTCCTTACCCTGTGATATGGCCTTGGGCTGTCTGAGGCAACCTGGGAGCCCATGTCAGCCTTCATACAGCCAGATGGGACTATCAATCCGATCTTTTGGCAGTACCCCGTGGAGAACAACAAGGGTCAGCTACTAGCACGCGCTGAGACCCTGTCACAGCGTAGAAAGAAACACTGATTTCCTTTTGCCTATCTATGTGTTTCTCCTAACCTAACTGAGGAGGTGGCAAGCTTAGAGAGGCGGTGGTAGTACCCAGATACCCCCTCCCCCTGTAGGGAGTCTCCTTCGGGCCATTCCTGCAGAAGTATAGGCTCCCCCCGGAGGTACACTTCCCCCTCGTGGAGGAAAGCAACACTCGGGGTCATCAGAACATAGGGATGCAGATGCCAATTCGTGCAATTTCGCCGAATTGGAATTCGGTGCGAACTCGGGCGATTTGCAAGACCTCCTTGAATTTGAATTTGCACCTCAGATGGTGAATTACAGTCACCGCTAAGGCGCCGGCGTTGCCGCAGCCGCGCCTGCCCGATCGGCACTTTATCGACTTTTGTCTCTACGATTTCGCCAGAATTCGGAAGGTTTGAAAGCTGAAAGCTTGCACAAGTTTTATTCATATATAACCCTAACTATCCTTCTATTTAGTTCCTTGTCCGGTGTTATTTTTGAGTTACAGATGTGGCACGTTGAAACCGGGCGTGGACAAACAAAACTGAGGTTGGTTGGTGTTATCAAGAAAAAATATACCGACTATCAGCTTTCAATTCTTCAGCGGTTTTGAGAAATCTGGAAAACAAAATTTGCAAAAGTGCCGATTGGGCAGTGGCGGCGGGGCGAGGGCGTGACAGCGGTACCCTGCAAACTCGCAAAGCAAATTCGCCCGGATTTCGCACTTCGGTGATTTTAGGGAGGAATTCGCCCCTGAATTCGCAATCGAACAATTTCGAAGCAAATTTGGCGAATTCAAAATGAAATCGGAGCCAATCTGCATGCCTATCGGAGTAAGTAAGTAAGTATGGGCCCCCGCGTCTGCAGCCTCATCTGACATCCCCTTGTTTGTTTTAAGTGGTGGCCGCCTCTGGCAGGAAGGGGAGCTCTCCACCATCAGTTCCTCTGGCAACCCTCGTCTCACCTCACGGCCGAGAATTTCAACCAGGTTCCCTTCGGGCATCACCGGCGGTAGGTTTCCTTCTGTCGCTGCCCCCACGGTCTAAGCTCCATCCGGTCCCCCGTCGAAGAATCCTGCAGCCTTACGCCCCCAGCACAGCCTTCAGGGTGCCTGCAGGCGGGTTTCCCGTGGATAGCCGTCGCCAACAGCGCAGCATTGCTCTCAACCACAATCGACCACTCTGTATCCCTCACGGGCTGGACTACCCACTCGGCTCCCGGATGTACTTGGTTGTCGTCCATCCGCGGCTTGTGGCCAGGGGGGCAACCCTTTCCAGGTTCCCCCCGGTCCCGCTCACGCGTGAACCTACGTGTACTCAGGCCATTGACCTGGGTGCCTCAGGGTCAGCCCTCACCCCTGAGGACACCTGACGGCGGTCCCGGTGTCCAGAGCATTTTCCTGATTTCCCGTGGTCCGGCCCCCCATGGTTGGCACATGGCTCACCAATCCATGGCGACTGGTTTCCCTATGCCACGGGGCTGTTGCTTGGCATTTCTGTCGCCCAACTATCCCTGCTCTGTTTTGATCGCAACCCCGCGATGTCCCGTTCCCCTTTGCCACATCCCGTCAGCGGCCCACTCGCCGCGTCCGGTGGTTTCTCGATCCCAAGGGGCTGTTGTTCGGCCCTTGCCACACCCCTTTCCTGGCCCCGTCCCCTGATCCCATCCCCCATCCCGTGTTTATAGCCAACCGGGCCGCCAGCAACTCAGTGGCTTGGGCCTCTTAACCGTGGACCATTTTGTGCTCCTTTTTTTTTTTTTTTTTTATAAACACAAGGCCAATGTCCAAGAGTCCACGTCCAAACTCAGGAAGGGTGAGCCCATCATACAGAAGTGACCCCATCCCATTGGGTCAGGGTCAGGCATGTGGGACGCGGACAGGGAAGAGGAAAATGGGCTCCAGCAGTTTTTTACGTAATAGAATACATGGATGGCGACATGCGAGCAAACGCCCCTTCTCAGGGCCCCGGGGGACCAAGAATCATGCGGGGGTGCCAGGCATGTGGGCTACAGCCTGAGGAGAAGCCCTGGGAGAGAGGACAGTGCAAAAGACACGCACTGTCTGGGCAAGGTATGCTGGGGGGGGGGGGGGCAGCGCTGATGGCGTATGTCGCGTGGACTGTATGGGGCTGCGGGTGGGGACAGTGCAGAAAACTGATTTAACGTGGGTAGCTGTGACACTATTGGGCTGGGGGGAGGGGGGGGGGCTGGGTGTGCGCCACCGCCACAGGGCTCCGACAGGCCCCAGCGTCAGACACGGGGGAGTCACAGCCACAGGTTAGGTCCAATTAAAAGCGCAACCAGGGGGTACATCTGTCATGTGTCATCCATCGGCGGCGTGCAGAACGAAGGCAGCGTGAGCATCACTGTGATGACAAAGCATGTACAGTCGCAGCGGAGTAAAGTACAGCGCCCTGGCGGCATGAGCACCACTTAGTTTAAGAGAGGGCAGCCAATGCAGCTTCAGGTGGTTGCCTGTGAAGAGAGGGGGGAAGGGGGGCAGGGGGGCAAGGAGGACCATTACAGGGTAGTGACACCGTGCGGTTTGAGCACACACGCATGCAGAGGGCGAGAGGGGGTCAGCATAGGCTCAGGGGCTGGGACCAATCAGCGGGGTTGAAGGGATTGGGCCGTGCCTGGGGCTTGGTGGGGACCGAATCGGCCAGAACCGCGGTGACATTATCCAGCACATGCTGCTGGAAGTGCCTGACGGTCTTCCGCGCCTCGCGCAGTCCTCCAAGTCTGGTCTTAAGGAAGCGGTACAGGGACTGAGGGATGGCCAGTCTGCCAACGATGCGAAGGTCCTTGCGCTGGGCGGACCGGCGCCACGTCAGGACCTCTGATCTTACCGTCCAAGAGGAGAGCCAAGCAGCAACCAGTGGGTGGGTCTGCGTGCAGAAGGCCAGTGTGCCGTGTAGGCTCTGGTTGTGGAAGCGGTGGCAGTGGGGGCAAGGGTGTTTGACGGGTGCGTCGGTCCAGAAGGTGGCATAGTGCGCGTACCCCAGGCGGGACTGCAGGCCAAAGAGCCACTTGTGCCATGCCAGCCTCCGGAAACGCAGGGGCCGCCAGGACAAGGGGTGGAAGCCTTCGTGGGCGTGTGTGGGGAACAGTCCATGGGTCCACACTTTATGGGGGGGCGCCATGCGTTCACCGTGTCGGACCACATCCCAGGGGGTCACCCTTGTCTGTGGGGGGGGCAGGGGGAGGGCCGTACCGATTTTGGCATACTTGTCCGACATTTCATTGTGGACTTCCCCAGTGTGCCCTTCAACCCACTCCAGACCTTGGCATTTAGCCAGGATGGAAGTGCGCACTTCCTGCACCCAAAATGCCTGCCTGACTGGCCGGCGCGCGCTCTGCGCAGATGCAATGGCGCCCTGGCAATCCAGTCGGATGGTGTCCCCTACTTCCGAAAAATGGGAGCCCAGGAGCATTCCTACTAACTCCGCTTTATAGGAATTTGGGTCACCAGGCACTCTGCACACGGCAATGCGGCCATCTTTCAGCACAGCGGACGCCCCAGATGAGGGGGGTTGACCCATCTTGCTGCCGTCCGTGTAGGTGGCTGGCGGCTGGCATTGCGGGGGTAAAAGGTACACTGTAAGCCCGGCTACGTGGGCCACCTCGACGGCGTCGCGCTGTAGTTGCTGAGCTGCCCACGTAGTGTGTACGGGTGGCTGGCGAGGGTCGGGGTCAGGGTTGAGAAGGGAGACAGCGGCGATGAAGGCATGGTATGGGGAGACAGTGGTGTGGGGGGACGTGGAGAGTGTATGTAGTCGCTGATTGCGGTGCAGCGAGTCCAGTACCCTAGTGGGGTGCAGGATTGGAAAGTATCCGAGGCCAAGGCCACGACTACGATGCGTGTAGAGTGTTTTCTTGGCGACGAGGGACGGAAGACCCATGACGCCGAAGATAAACTTCTCCAACAGGGAAGTGATGGACATTAGCTGCGAGGTGCGGAGTGGGATGCACTCTGTGCGATAGAGGAGCCTCGGTAACACCATAGTGTTGACTAAGAGGACTCGGTCAATCACTTGAATGGGTTGGGAGTGCAGCTCATTTAACTGGGCTTTCAGCTTTTGCAGCACAACCTCAACGCAGGCATCAGGGCAGAGGCAGGGGGAGATAGGGTGGCCCAAATGCATGAGGTAGGGGGCACGTGCAAAGGTGTGCAGTACCTGTACACTCCACTCTGGCGGGTACGGCGCAGAGACGGTGTACCATGGCGACGGACTGGCAGCCTGAACGGGGGAGGGTGGGTGCAGATACTTGGGGAGGGTGGGCAGGACAGGGGGCAGGGGTTGCATGTGAAGTGATTCGCTTTTGGCGACGTTCACCTGGCAAGCAATCAGACTGAGGGCGGTCTGTGCGACCTCGGCAACGTGCTGGCTCTGGCCATACGGTGCGGGGGAGCATATGTCGTCGACATAAGCCGAGAAAGGGATGCCGTTTTGGTCTAACACCCGCAGGGGGATCTCAAAAACAACGACAAACAAAAAACAGGAAAGGGGGCAGCCCTGCTTGACGCCATGTGTCGTCCTAAAC
The DNA here is from genome assembly GCA_964036045.1 of Eutreptiella sp. 'Long Island Sound 2002'. Lineage (NCBI taxonomy): Eukaryota > Euglenozoa > Euglenophyceae > Eutreptiales > Eutreptiaceae > Eutreptiella > Eutreptiella sp. 'Long Island Sound 2002'. Next base: position 124,263,475 of record OZ038381.1, on the reverse strand, counting down.
ACTGTCTCCTCCGCTCCTCGTAAGAATGTGGACCCTTGCTCCATTACCAGGGAGATTATTTGCAGTAATTTGGAGGGGGTCCCCATTCGGTCGAGTACACCTAGGATAAGAGCTTTGGGTGGACTGTCAAAAGCGTGATAGACGTCGAAGGCGAGTAGGGCTTCCTTGTCCCGTACGGAGTCGATGGCATCCAGAAAAATTTGTGTGGCATGTGCTGTGGACGTGCCCTGTCTGCCGCCGAATTGGTTGGGGTGCAGGTGGGGGGACACTAAGGGGTAGAGCTTGGAGTAAACCCAGCGCATAAAAAGGCGGTAGATAGAATTGCTCATGGCAATTGGTCTCCACCGATCAGGGTCTTGCCACTGGCCCTTTCCTTTAAACAAACAAAATGTCTCTGAGACCAGCCAGGGCCGTGGTAAAAAGCCTTCAGAGTAACAAAGGGAGATACAGCTGTGAACTAACTTGAAGACGGGGTCGGGGAGAATGTGCAGTAGGTACGGCGGGACTCCGTCCGGTCCGGGAGATTTTTTCCTAGACGCACGGGCAAGGGCACGCAGTTCACTGAAGGTGGGGGGGGGGGGGTCGCACAGTCGTGCTCTTTCGGGTATGAGGTCTAATGCGTGAGAGGACCACGGCGTGTTCCGTTGCAATATGCGTTGTATTTTCCTGGTGGGGGTGGGGAGTGTAGACTGGGCGGGGGGGGTGAGGAGGGTATGCTTGATGCGGCGGTAGAAGGTCTTGGACCTTCGCTTGGCTTGTTTGGCCAGTTGGCGTACTACAGACGACCAATCACTGACATCGTCAGAGGCTGGCGGGGAAGGTGGCCTCTGCGAGTTAACCCGGCGCATGGCAGTGAGCATGTGTGAGCACAGTTGTTGGTATGTGTGTGCAGTATCACTGGCAACGGTGGGGAGAGGCAATGCAGCTGTGGCTGCAGATATGTCACGGCGGAACCGCGATACATCCCTACGGTTCCACTGGGCGCAGCGCGCCTCAGGGATATGGGGCTGCGCCCAGGGTATAGTGTGGATTAGTATGGGGTTGTGGTCCTGTATGCCTTTGACCGAGGAAAAGTCTACTACCTGGGCACCAGAGGTCTGAAAGAGTGCACCGAACAGCCTCGTGCCGTATGCGCGGTCAAGGTAGCTGCGCGTGCCCGCATAGCGACGCACCCTGGTGTATGGGGTGCACGTCTGGTGTGGGATCAAGAGGTCAGAGAGCGAGCCGGCCCGTTCTTTGGCAATCAGCCACGGCCACAGGGGTGCACGGAGGGCTGTGGTATGGCCGGTATGTGTCACAGCATTGTAATCACCTAAGATAATAGCGCACTCGCGGGCAAGGCGATCTAGATGTCTCTCACAGGATGACCGCTCCCTAGACGTGTGGGGACCGTAAAAGGACGCTACAGTGACAGGGGGCATCGACGGGTCGCTGTGTAGTTGCAGGGAGGTGGTGATGAGCCTCCCGTCAATGATGGTCTTCATAGTGGGCCTGTGTGGTGCGATGGAAGTATGTACAAGCAAGGCTACTCCGGCCTTTCTGGAGGGAGAGCTGTGTAGCAGGTGATATCCCCAGTACATAGCCACTCTCTCGTGGTCCCGCAGGGAGGACGAGGCACTGGGCCGGAATTCCTGCAAGGATAATCTGTGGGGGAGGGGGTGAAAACCGGCCAGTAAATGACATAGGCGGTTCGGTGTGATTTCGACACCGCCGACATTGAGGGCGCCAAATGTGAGCGTGGGGTGTGTAATCGTGCGCGTGAGGTGTGTGGTGGTTGGGGGTGGGCTCATACTTGTGGGTGCATCTGAACCAGGGTTGACTGAGTCGTCCCGGATGTGGCGCGTCGAGTCGACCGGCCGGGCAGGCCCTGTGGGCGAGCAGTGTTTTATAGTGGCACACACCAGTGTGAGGGTGGTCAAGCGGGACAAAAGATAAACGACGGTGGCGAGCAAGCGCAAGATGCCTAGCACAGCCAAGGAGGTCACCGTGGGACAAGCCAATTTACAACCTTGCAGGTGAGTTGGCTCCCGGTTATTTCCTATAGCTCCATCTGGTGGCAACTGCGGACGAAGTGCAGCGGTGGGGTCGGGGGCAGTGGGGTGGGGCTGGGTATTTCGGGGCAGCACTGTGTGACGCACCGGCAGGCGTTTTCCGTGGCATGCGCGAGGTGTGACACCGAGGATAGTGCACATAGCAAGGGCCGACAACGCGGAAACTGCGACGGAGCAGATGACCTGTTGTGCCATTCGGAGATTGTGGTGGGCGCTGATGACCACTGCAGCGAGGTGGCACCAATAAAAACACAATTGGGAACCTGCATACCATTGGTTGAGGATCGACCCCAGCTCTGCATAGGAGGATGCAGTCCACCTGGCATCATGTACGAGTGTCTGCAGAGGTACAGGAAGACGTTGGAGGGCAGTGGGGGTGAAGCAAGCAAGGGCAGCGTTCACCTCAGGGGAGTTTTGCGTTTCAGTGAGGGGGAAAAGTACGAGGGGAGGCATCGTCCTCAGCTGGCGGCATGGCACTAACATCGTCGATGGTTCTCTTGCTCTGACCAGTCATACGGTCGTCCTCCTCCTGTTCTGCGGCTGGAGGGGAAATCGACAGGGGGGGTGAGACAGGTAGTGCACCAGATGGGGGAGGGAGGCCCACATTAATGTCCGGAAGGGAGAAGGAGGGCAGAGCATTAGGTACCGCCGCGAGATTGGACTCATTCAGTGCTGCCGTGGGCAAGCTACTGAGGTCAAGACGCTGCAACCTTTCCTCAAGTGAGAGTGCTGTGTCGGTGGCAAGGGACCCTGATGTGAGGAAAACTGGTCCTGGCAGTGTGGAGCCGTAGGCTGCAGTCGCGGACTGCGGCGCCTGGAAACTTACCAAAAGCAATCCAGCTTGCTGAAACAGCTGGTGCGAGGTGACTGGCCCAAACACGGACACTGCATGCAGCACATCGGCAACACTGAAGGAGGGTGAAAAGCGCACCAAGACATGAGGGGGCTGCACCGTGCGTACCACATCCTTAGCACGTAGGCGTTGGTGGGTAGTCGCAGAGATGACCAGGAGATCACCAAGGTTTTCGATCTCTTGGATCGCTGGTTGCAGGAGTATTTCGTCCTTCACCATGCAAAAAACATCGTATTTGTTCAAAAAGGTGATGAACTCGAATTTCTTCCTCAAATGAGGATTCATGTCTATGGCATCGCGGATTTCATTGGCAGGCATTTTTTTCTTCCGCTGCGCACCGGGTTTGAATGGTGGCTGGTGGGTAACTATGATACTACAACTCTTGATGGAGGAGTGTAGTAGGGCAAAAGAAACCCCCATATCTGCTAAGGCCTCTTCCTCCTCGTAGAACCTAGCCATGATATCCATAGGGACATGGAAATCAAAAACTTTGTACCCATCGGGAGCCGAACTAACGGTCACCGGCCAGTGGTCTTTGGTAATGCGCGGTACTGTAATGTTGCGCAAGACGGTGGAACCGTCGTCCGGTGATAAACCGTTGATAAGCAACATCAAGGGTAGTGTACCGCTGATGTGCCAACGGGTCTCCGTACCATCAATGTCCCGCACAATGTCTTGGGGCACATCCAAGCGGATTTGGAAGTTGGTCGAGGTGGGTGTGAAAAGCGGCCGGGTGTGCCCATCGACAGAAACGGCAGGTTCTTGTGCTCGGGGGTAATATTCTACCACCTTGGGAACGTGGTCCTTAGCCAGAGGTTTTGAAGTCAATTGAAAAATGATCAATGGGTTGTCGTTTGGAGTGGGGAGATCCTCAATCAGTCGAGTGACCGCAGCGCGTTGGGCGAGGTGGATGACGGGGCATACAACGGACAAATTTAGGTACGGCAGGGAGGGGATAAGATCTATCAGGCGATCCAAAATGGTCGCAAGTTCAGAGTCCGCAACGTTTGTGCGGGATGGGTAGGCAAGCCAAAACATTGTTTGTTTGTTTTGCTTTTTCGATTCGCGCAAAACGTTGACTAATTGTTTCACGAAGGTCTTATGTGAAAGAAAGGGACCATCATCCTGAAAGGAGCGAAGGCGGAAAGCATGAGGAACGATACTGTGCCGATTAGTTTGGCCCAATCAAAGCCCGGCATGTCCGCGACGGAAAACGATCGCAGGAAGCCGGGGTATTGTAGGCCATCCCCACTCAATAGGATTTGGGGCGGTGGTGAGAGTGCCCTGAGTAAGTCCGTGGGTGGAAGGGGAGAAGTGTCCAAGTACAATGGGGGCGTGGCCGAAAACTGGTCTACGTTTGAAAATCTTGATTGTCCACGAATTTGCACTTTGCCGGACTGAACATGGGCGGTCAAGTCCCTGGCCTCGGGAAAGCCATTTGGCAAGGTGCCTTGTGATTGAAAGGTGCGTGCAAACCTTATGGGGTTCATGGGAAGGGGAGCGGACAGACCGGTATCGGAGGCTAGAGTAAACGAAGCTTGGCTTAGCGCATTTTGTGCTCCTTGCACGGGTCGGTCCCATCCCGTCTCCATTTGCCGCGCACATGTTGCGTTCTCCTGATCCAGTCCGGGGCGTTCGGCCATTTTTTCCATGTCAAGGCCCCATTGGCCTACCTGTGTCATGGCACGGGAACACAGCGCCTCGAAGTGGCTGTGGCCCCGCAGGGACGCCAGTACCCGTACCGAAGCTTGAGCTGCGAGGGGTGGTGTTCTCCGTATGTGTGCAGCGCATGCGGCCTTACCATCCTTGACTTTATCGTTCAGACCTCAGGATCCCTGGCGGTAGGCCCTTCTGCTGTTTGTCGCTCGACATTCCTGGCTAGGGTCTCTCATTCTTCTGTCCCTGGAATACCCAGTTCCAGCGTATTGCTGTGTGTGTGATCTGCGCCCTTGGTTTTGCAGGGTGGGCGGCCCTAGTGATCTACCTCTGGTTAGGCACGAGAACAGAGCAATTTTCTTGCGGCTGTGGCCTAGCAGGGACGCCACTACACGTACCCCTGCTAGGCCTTGCAGGGATGGAGTGCTCTGCATACGTGCCCCGCTTGTGTACGTTGTTACCGTGATGTAGTTGTCCAACCCCTCCGTTTCCAAGAGAAGGGCTCTTGAGTTGTTGTTCCCTCGCCATTCCTGGTGAAGCGTGCTTTTTCTGTTTCGTTCCCACCGTTCATGGGTCGGGCTTCTTGCGGTGCGTGTGTCTGTGCCCTTGGTTTTCCAGGATGTTCGGCGCAATGTGCGGCATGTTAACCTACCTGTCCCACCTGCCAAAGGAGTGACTCATGCATGGTGGGGATGCGGTCAGGTGTAGCTACCAGCACTCACGTCTGGCCTGCTATACCCGATTAATCGTGCCCGCCTCTGCGCGGCCTGTTGGGCCCGGCTCTTGGGCTGACAGGCGTTCAGCCCCGGATAATCCAGTCCGGGGCGCCATACCGCCACATGTCCCTGGGTGGTCCAGTCCGTGGCGCGGCAGCTCCTGCTTCTGGATCCGCCCCGGATGATCAGGTCCAGGGGAATCGGTTCGCATCTCACCAGATGTTGCTATCCTCGTGTTCTGGCCGCTCCTTCTTGTTTTGCCCCGGATGCTCCAGTCCAGGGCACTCCATGGCCTCGTCACCGCATCGCTGCATCACCCCGGCCCCGACTGGGTCTCTGCCTCAGTGCATCACCACGGGCTCCTCCTCTTGGCTGCTTCACATCTTCACCTCGGCCTCGTCCACTTAGCCGCTGCTCCGCATCACCACGGGCTCCCCGCCTTGTCTGGATCACTGCATCACCACGGCGTTGTCCTCATGGTTGCTTCACTGCCTCCCCTCGGCCTCGTCCGCAACACCGCTCTCTGCACCTGGACAGCTTTGTCCTTATGGCTGCACCTCTGCATCACCATGGCCTCATCCTCAGGACTGCCTCTCTGCTTCAACATGGCCCCGTCCTCATCTATGTTGCATTGCATCTCCTCGGCCTGGTCCTCATTACCGTCTCTCTGCTTCGTCATGGCGTATTCCTTTGTGCCGCTCCGGGACATGTCTCCATCACTGTCCCACCTTGGTCTCGGCCTCATGTCACCTTGGCTTCTGGCCGCCCCTTTGCCCTATACGCTCCTGTCCGGAGGGGGGGGGGTTTCTCCTGCTTGATCCGCCCCAGACACTCCTGCCCTGCGCGTCTGGCAACGTTTCCCAGGATGTTTCAGTCCTTGGGGTTGTGGCCGATCGTTCTTGTTCTACCCCGGATGATCCAGTCCAGGGCGTCCGCCGCCACTTTTCCCTGGATGATCCAGTCTGGGGGGCGGCGGCTCCTGTTGCTTGTTCCGTCCCGGTTGCACCAGTCCGGGGCGTTTGGCAGCCACTTGTCCCGAGATTTTCCGGTCAGGGGGGCGGCAGCTCCTGCTGCTTGTTCCGCCCCGGATGATCCAGTCTGGGGCACTCCATGGCCTCGTCACCGCATCTGTGCATCACCAGGGACCCGTGGTGTCATCTTCACTACATCAGCACGGGCTCCTCCTCTTCGCTGCTTCACTGCTGCTCCTCAGCCTCGTCCTCTTGGCTCCTGCTTTGCTTCTCTACGGCCTCGCCCCCTTGTGTGCATCGCTGCATCACCGTGGCCTTGTCCTCATCATGTCATCCTCCCTACCGGAATACCACAAGGCAGCTTATCAGGTGTGCAGCACGATCGTCAGTGACTCGTCCTACCCCAGCGTCCCACCGTACAGACATTTGCACGGTGTAGTACCAAGAACGCACCTACGCGCCGGACTACCTATCTGTGGGGTCGGACGAGTCAGCGATTTCCACTACCATATGGCCACCCCAAATCTGCGTCACCTGAACACGCCGGCCTACGTAGAAAGGTTACGTCCCTTCTGAACTCACAGCTCAGGCCCTTCAGTCGCAACCCCCTCTGTTTCCTAACCTCCTGGGGAGGTGAGCACTCTTATTTTGACCAATAGGCCTCAGCAAAGTGTACAACGACAGGTTCAGGACTGTGGTAGAGCTCGAGATTCAGGGAGTGTACTAACATGCCCTTTTTCGGTCTTTTTTTTGTGTTCCATATACGTCCACATCCGCTGCTTTTGGAGCCCTACCTCTGCCTTGGTTGTGCCCTTCGCTCCGATGCCTGTGGGTACCAGTGGGTGTGAGCCCTGTTGACCAGGTGTTGCATGGGATATGCCCTGATGTGATGACCTTCGGGGAGCCAGATTAGCGGTGGCTCCTTAGACCGGGAGGAAATAGCAAGCAAGGTGATTGGAGACAAGGTCTGTCCACCCTCCTTGGAGACAAGCGTGCCGACAGTCAGGACCCCTAACTGCTCCACAGCCATAGGGTTCTACCCTGCTATACCTTCCTTTGCTGTGTCACTATACCCCTAAGTGTGCTACATATGTCTGTATGTGTTGCACTTCTCTTCCCGGTGTGGCCGCGGCGAACCGCCTTCACTGATGTCCGACCGAAGGCCCTAGTCAGCTACTCTAACCACTCCCAAGGCGCCTTGCCTCTGTGCTGGTGCCTGTCCTTGGGGCAAGCGGCCAATTCCCTACCGACTACACGGGAGGGGTGGCCAAGTGTGCTAAGGGTCGCTTTGCTAAAGGGCAAAACTAACCAACGTTCATCCCCGCAAGGAAACGCACGCGGACCAAGAGACAGCACTACACTACATTCACTACAGTCAGCACAATCCTTTGAAGGCAGGGTGAGCACAACCATACTCAGTCCCTACTAGGCTTGCTGACCCTAACACCTACACACTCCACTGAATGCCGTTGTCAAAGGTCTCTCAGGCCCGAATGGCCTAACTTCGAAAAAGCAAGCCAATACAGCGCCACTAGGCAGCTATGGCCTGACAGTGACGCCTCAGCCTGTTTCCCCTGCCAGGACTTGAACTGAGGAGTGCACTGGTTGTGCGCACAGCGTTTCTTACTTGTTGAACACCGCAATGTCATCCTGCATTACCCCAATCTCAATTTAGCTTAGCGCCCTTTGCAGCTGGGCAAAAAAGGTTTGATAAGTGCACGACTTCAGCCACCCTTTGCTCCGCTGAGAGAGACAAATGACAAAGAGTATGGGCCTGCAACCTCACCAGCCTCGGCGTATTATATGGGTCTTACATGGGAAAATAATTGACTATTCCCATACTCCCCTATCAAGCAAGCAAGCCTTGAGGACTCCGCCCGTTCTCTTATAGAAGGTTCTATAAGGGAACTGGGGGAGTCCTGAGTAATCTGGCAAGGGTTAATACCGTGTGCACTGGGCGTGCCCTAAGCCCTTTGATGCATCATGAACATGCAGGGAGGGGAGGCAGTTTCCTTGGGCTACCCTTCATCACCAACATAACCACCAGGACGAACAAACTCAACCAGGAGGTTGGCCCCTCCTGGGCTGACTCACCTTACTCACCATGCACAGCGTGTGAATGCTGAAGACACGAGCGCAGGTACAGCCCTAAGCGCTTCGACAATCCTACAACCATTAACAATAACCCTAAGGGATTAATGCCTTTTGTGTATCACGTTCTATTTCTCTTCTCACCTGCAGGAGAGAAGACAGGAGGAACGGCAAAAACAAGACGCAAAACGAAGCCTAACGCTTTAAGCAACCCTACTTGAATGTCACGGTGAACACAAGCACTCACAAGTCCTTTCTTTTCATCCTTTGGAGAGAAGAGAAGCCTGAGGGAGGGCACGAGGGGAAGCACAACAACACGTGAATTCTGGAATTAGGAACATGCATTGCGAGTACAGCGCTTACTCTAACCCCAGGTGCACGCTGCGTGCTGCATTTGTGAGACAGACCTTTCATTCTCCGCTTTGCCTGTCCAGAGCAAGGAAGAGGAGAACCCGAAGCCCCACAAAGCGCACCAGTAACAAGGTTCCTTTTAACGAAAAAGCCAACAGGAACGCAGTTGATGTGTGTGAAATGACTGGAACATACCTGAGGGGCGTGTTGTCCGCGTGCTCTGGTGTTATGGCTTGGAACAGCAGCAGCGCAGCGAGCGCGCGAGTCGCAATTCCAGTCGCAATGGCACTGCAGCCTGTGAATACATCTGAAGCATCGAGATGCCAGTTGCGTGAACGAGGTGCTGTATGATACTTCGATATCTCTGGACAGGGTTTTTGTGTTCGAATTCGTGAAGTGTCTATGTATTGGTGCTCGGTCTAAAGATCCTGCGCAGAGGTTTGTCGATTTGGGATTTCAGATTCTCGAGAAACAAGAGAAGCAGGAGAACAAGAGAGTTCCCAAGTCGAAAACCACAACAAGTGGTAGCCAGCTAGGTGGCGGGGAGATCAATACTCGAGATCAATCTTCGGCAACCGTCAACTTGATTTGGATTTCAATTTGCAATGGGGCGACCTTTCGACGAAGCACCTATGCTGCACTTTATCAGAGACAGTTTGTTTCCATCCGACTCACCGTTGCATCACGAGTATTCATGTTTGTTAGAAAGGTTCATCGCAGAGCGCATCGAAAGTCAAGAAAGCGAGTGGTTTCCATGCATTTCTCGTGATCCTCACAGCTTGTCGCAGAAGCTTGCAGATACTCAAGCCAAGGTAATCGAATTGGAACAACGCATCGATGCGTTGCAGACATCAGCAGCAAATGCTACTGCGGCAACTGATCACCGAGTCGACATTTTGCAGTCCTCGACGGAGAATGCAACACAGGCTGCTGTAAGCGATCTTCGACGTCTGGAACATCACTCTTCACCAATGTTATGTCCTTCTCAAAGAGTTTGCACACATCTCGAGTCAGCAACCTCCAAATGACTTCCAGTTTCTACAACAACAACCACAGCGACAACCACAACCACAACCACGGCCGTCTCTTTCGAGCTATCCGCCGTATTCACCGTCGAACAGTTCACCTTATCCACCGCAACAACCACCTTCACAACCACCTGTCTTCGACCCGTCGATGAATACAGCGAACTCAATAAACCAAGTCTACCAAGTGCATGCCGCGGTGCACAAGCCGATCCAGCAAATGTCGCGATTCCACGTGCTCCAACATTTGATATCCTGGACGTCGTGTTGAACGCTTAAACAACCTGATTCGAAGATTCTCTGGGAGACTGGGATCTGGAGAATTTTGCACATGGAAAGAGGACCTTATGCGAGCCTTTGCTTTGTTGGATATGACTTCAACTGTCGATCAGGTGACCACCATACCGTTTCTCCTTGGAGGCGATGCTGTCGAGTATTTTCACAGTTTGACGAAAGTTGTACAGGATGACTGGTTCGAGCTCATGCGTGAGCTCATGGGTCAACGTTTCGATTGCATATCCCATGAGCCAATGTACCTGTCGAGGATGTGGACCTTGAAAGAAAGTGAGTTCCCTCAACATGCGGACCACGTCAAGGAGTTCCGAACTTGCGTCATCAAGTGGAAGGTTAACACCAGTGACCTCCAGATGGGTTACCTCTTAAACTCTCAATTAGGTGAAGGATTGTCGAATGACGCTGATCGTCGGCAGTACATCGTCGAGGTCCGTTCGAAATGGCGTTTTGGGAGACCATTCGGCTTCAATACTCTGGTGGAGACCATTGCAGAAGCCTACATGGCGGCCGGTTACCAGCTCGAGGAGGTACAAAACACATCAAGCATGGCACCTGATACCATGGGTTCTGTGGTGTCACGACCCCTGCCTATGATGGTTCCGCCAACTTTGACTTCTACAACGTTTCCATCCAATCCTCTGCCAACACCGCACGTCAATTCAATGCCGACCCCGGCAGCAGGCCCCATGGCTTTGACTGTGCCAGAGCCAATGAATCTCGATACCATTGCCAAGCTCCGAGAAGAACGACATGACTACATTGGTGAACGTCGAAATGAACGGTTCGGACGCCAAAACCGTCGAGAAAATAGGCGCTGCTACAATTTTGGCGAACAAGGCCACTTGGCCCGCGACTGCCCAGGGAATCGACAGCCATCTCGAGGACGAGAACGTCGCGAATCAAGATCAGGCGCGCCACGAAGAGATCCGAGTTGAGACAGTAAGGGACGGTTTCGATCCCGCTTCGAGAGCAGAAAACAGCCCACAATGGCCTAGGAAGCATCTCGGAATACCTGGTTGTGGACGTCCTCGAAAAGGGCTGAACACCACCATCAGTACCAGTAAACCCGAAACGAATTCGACACTTGGAGATGTCAACGTCGAAGGAACCGAACCTGAGCATGCGTCTCTGTTCACGGTTCGAGGGCGCATTTGCGCACGTCGTGATGAACCCTATTGACTCCAGCGTGGAATTGTTAGTCGGCTGTGGGGCAACCAGTGACGTCATGTCAATGCAGACTGCAAAGAGGACGCAACTTCCCCTCTACAAACTGACAAACCCTGGACACATCTTAACAGCCAGAGGTGTCCAGGTCGAAGTGCGATACTACACGAGAGACTATGTCCGAGTTAGAGACCTCGTATTTCGACATCACTTTAAAGGCTTGGAGATTCTGCCAGATGTGGTACTTCGACTACCATGGCTTCGAAGCTATAATCCAACTGTCGACTGGAAGGAACGGTATGTGGACATCCAACATGGTTTGAAAACATACCGGTTGTCTTTCAACGAGTCAACACAATCCACCCAGCTGCAGTTCCAAGCCGCTTCGAGGTTGGACCTTCTTTCGACACTTTCATCCAGTACCTTGAAAGCGAGTCCGGTTGGAAGCCGTACCCCACATGCGAAGGAACGCCCTGACCTACACACGTCGACGTAGGTCCAGAATGGTGCTGGCATGTACAATGAGTCCGAAACGGAGAATGGTATCACTGATGAGGAGCGCAGCGATGTGGAGATTGAATACATCTCGTTGCCGAAACTCAAAAGGGAGATCCGTCGAGCTGATCTCACCGGGGATCAAGTGTTTCTGTGCTGCATGCCTCGACCCGCAGTGCCGGTTGATCAAATGTACAAGATGTAAGCAAGCAGTGACGATGACAGGCTTGACCCCGTTCGACGCAAATTGCCTATTTGAATACACAAGTGGGCGGACCTCTACGACCAGGAGAAAGCAGAGTTTTGGGACCTACCTCCGCATCGACCTGGTAGAGATCATCGAACACGCCCCGATTCGGAAGACAATACACCGTGGGTGCACCCTTACAAAATGGACCCGAGTCAATTAGATTAACTTCGACGACAGCTGGACAAGTTACATCGATCTGGTCGGATCAGACCATCCTCGAGTCCATACGGAGCGGGTTGCCTGCTGGTGAAGAAAGCGAATGGTAAATAGCGTATGTGCGTCGACTACCGAGCGTTGAATACGCGAACTGTCCGAAATTGATATCCTTTACCTTCGATCCAATCCGTCTTGAGTACACTGGGGGGTTCCACCGTATTTTCGAAGATAGACCTTGTTGGCGGGTTCCACCAGATCCGAATCCACGACGAAGATGTCGGAAAAACCACCTTCAACACACAATTAGGCGCCTTCGAATTGATTTCTTATGCCCTTTGGCCTCTGTAACGTGCCATCGAGGTTTCAACGCGTCACGAATGATGTCCTTCGAGACCTCATGGGGATCTTCGTATGGGTGTACATCGACGACATTCTCGTCTTCTCGAGGGATGCGGATGAACACCAACAACATCTCCATTTGGTACATGAACTACTCTGTTGACACCAGCTATTTCCCTGCATTGATAAATCCACATTCTTGTAGAGTCCAGTACACTTCTGCGGATACATCATCGATAGAGACGGAGTACACATGGACGCCGAAAAGATCAAGGTCATTGGAGGTCGGCCTCCGCCGACCACGGTTCATGAAGTTCGACAGTTCATCGGCTTGTGTGGATTTTACCAGCAGTTTGCCGAAGGGTTCCAAGCTGTCGCAGCCCCTCTGACCGCAATGCAGATTTCGAGTGGGAGTGGACAGCTGTACATCAAGCTTCCTCCCACAAGCAAGCAAGCAAGCAAGCAAGCAATGATCAATGGGACACATCTCAGTGCCATCAATCGCCGACAGCCGTATCACTTGTACACCGATGCTTCGAAAGTTTGTGTGGGTGCCACGCTAGCGCAGCGATGCGCGCATGGAAAGTACAAGGGACATCTTCAACGTATTGCGTTCATTTCGCGGAAAATGCAACCTGCCAAAACTCGACACCCGATTCGAGAACAGGAGCTGTTGGCCATCGTTTTAGCCTTGAAGCAGTGGTTTCATCTACTTCGAGGACCAGAGCAGGTGCACGAGCACACTGACCATGAAAGCCTTCGTTATCTCAAGACGTGCCCTCGACCGCTGACACCACGACAAGCACCTTGGTCCCAGTTCCTCGAAGGGTACAACCTCACATTGTGGTATGTACCTCGATAATCCAGCAGCGCACACGTGTTGCCGCCTCACTTCGCGACAGTTGATGGACATCCGGAATGCCACATGTACCCGGGCCTTTGTAGTACCCTTGGTCGAAAACTGGGTTTCACCGGAAGGAGAACCTGTCGATGAGTGCTCGAGGACTCGTTCTCACACAATGAAGTGTGGCCCCAGCCATACGACCACCTGTACGTATCTCTTCGAAGCGGACGCTCCGTGGGGAAGGAACCTGATGTTGACGCACATGCGGAACCAGCCCTCGGATTTGTAACTGAACCAGCCGTGGGGCCGGAGGACCTGGAGCCACTGCCGTCAAACGAGACAGCCGTCGAGCCGGAGGATCTGGAGCCACTGCCATGGAACGAGTTTCTGGCTGAGGATTCACACCAGCCTGAGGTACATCTGGATGATGCTGGCAACGAGCCAGACACGTTTACCAACACCGACAACCTTCCCGACATAGACATTGACCGCCCTCTTCGAGTCACGTTTGGCAAAGACCTTCGATATGCTCCGACCCTGGCGGAACTGATTTTCCGTGGACGCCACTGAGACGGCACACTACAGTCAGTCCCCTTGCCTAAGGTTGGACCGAACACACCGTACCCGTTGAGTTTTAGGGGTACACACCGTCGAGTACACCGACACTATCAGTGCAAGGATTTGACTTCGAGAACTGTGTGGGCATCGGCCTGTCGAGAAGACCCACGTACGAGACAGATCTACGAAGTCGCGGTTCGAGGCCCTACAGCACGACACCAACTCCGTGATGCCAAGTTGTCCTTTGACGATGGTAAGTTCTTCCATTTGTCGACGATGGGCAAGTGTGTGCTTGTCCCTCGAACCCTCGTTACCTCGATTGTCTCTATGTATCACGAGTCGAAGTTCTATGGCCATCCGGGAGTACTTCGAACCATGGCGCTGATCAAGCGCAACTACGTTTGTTCACATCTTCGACATTACATCGAGCGTTACATCTTGAGTTGCGATGTTTGTCAAGCGGCTAAGTCACGGCGTGTCGACACTGCCAGACAACCCAGACCCCTGCCGGTGCCCGACACCAAATGGCATAGCGTATCTATCGATTGGGTTTCAAAATTGCCGTGGACCACCAGAGGCCATGACGCCATCATGATTGTGGTCAACTGATTCTCCAAGTGTGGGATGTTCATCCCCTGCCGCAATGATATGACAGCTGACGACCTTGTCTAAATGTTCCTGCGTGCAGTAATTCGACTCGAATGATGCCCCCGACAAATTGTTTCTGATCGAGACAAGCTGTTCGAGCTCCATTCGTGGAAAGAGTTTGCACAGCGTTTCAAGATCGAGATGCACCAAACAGTAGCCAACCGTCCTCGAGGCAATGGCCTAGGGGAGCGCAGCAGCCAGTCGATCCTCCCACGCTTGCGTACACACGGCATCTGTGGTAACAACGAGTGGGATGTCGACCTTCTGTTCACCGAGATTCAGTTTAACAACCTGACGCCCAATAGCCTTCGACTATCTCCGTTCGAGATCGATGAGGGACGTACACCCCAATTTCCATCGGATTATCACCAAATGACTTCTCATGCACATGAACCTTCGACCGTGAATGATTACATGCAGCGAGCTGAACGTACATTCGATTCTGTGCGTGCAATGCTTGCCCAGGAACTTCGACGCCAGATGCATGTGGTTCCGCAAATGGACCAACACGTTCGAGTGCCTGAAATGGGGGAACGATGCCGGGTGTTAGCGCGGGAATATCCACATGAAGGGAAACTCGATGTAGTTTGGTGCCGCCCTTACAAAGTTCTCGAGCTACTGGACAAGGGCAAGAATGTTAAACTGGACATCCCTGCCCCCTTCGATGGGTTGCAAGTGTTTAATCGAGACAGCATAAAGCCCTACATCCACCGAGAAGGACAGCCAGTGTGGGAATTCCCGATGCCAACTGTCAAAACCGGGGACTCCCCTTGACTTGTCAAGATCCCGGCTAGACGTCAAGTGGGATCTAAAAAGCGCCGCATGTTCCTGTACCGCTGCGAATGGGATGACGACACAAGGTCTTGGGAGTCGAGTAGAGCTCTAGAGGAGGATCCCGTGTACCTTGAGTTCCTTGGACTCCAGGCTGAGTAACCTCAACTCTCTGCAGCGTGGTTTTTCCAAAAACTCATGCAGGGTTCCAGGTGGACCACTGGAGCCTCCGCCTACGACACTACTCCCCGGACATCCCGAAATTACTCACAACCTCCGCCCTCCCGAGCATCACCATCGAATGTCATCGATGTTGACGAGATCAACGACGCCACCAGCGGGAATGACGATGGTGCCAAAGCGTCCTCAGCTCGCCGCTGTCGATCAGTAGCGTCAGCGCCAACTCGGCCGAGTCGACCGCTGGACCCGTTCTTTGCGCCGAACTACAGCCAATCGGCATACGCTGGAAGTTTGAGAGGAAAAGGAGGCCCCTTGTCCAATGGGAGGCAAGGGACATGTGTCCTCCCGCGAGGAATTTGCAGGAGTAGCACCGAGTGGGCGAATCGTCATGTCGAGAGTCACCACAGGCTTGGAAATGCTCGAGCAAGCCCTGGCCAATTGGCCTGTCCTGGAATCGACCAGGGGTGGGGTGCCCCCGACCCGCATACACCCGAAACTTTGCAAGCTATACGGGCCCCCGCCCCCGGGCGACGCTGAATACTATCGAGGAAAGTGCTCGGGCCTCGAAGAGCCTGATACACACTCCAATTCTTCGGAGGAATGGGTTCATGAGGAGGGGTTCGATCCTGATGAGGATCTCGCCTGCTACACGGGGTACGACGACTGATCCCCTTTCTCTGCTTAGCGTCCAGATGGGTCGACAGTTCGTGGACATCGAGGCCAATCACAGGGAGTTTGAGGCCGAACACCTCCAGAAACGAACCGTCGTGGGGAGGAGAGCTGAACACCTCCAACAACGAGGTGACTGCCCCTAACGACGAATCATGGATCGACCACTCATGGCTGTCCAACGCCCCGAGAACGCAAGCTACCACTCGAACGAACCAGTTCGATTCCTACTTAGAACAAGACGACGACGATGAAGACTATGGAGATCTACCCGATTCCTGGAGCGACGACTAGGACTATACGTATGTCACCCATAGTTGGTCGACGCCACCGTCTAGTTACGATACTGTTCGACAACCAGAATCGCTGTGGCAGCCATATCATATGCAACAATACGACCATGAAGTCGAGACCATCAAAGAACTCCGTCACCCGATTTGGGACGCAAAAAAATGCAGAGTATACCAAGCTCGACCCGCAGGTGCTCACCATCACGTCAAGTACCAGGGCCGGTCAAAGAAGGGGTCACGTATTCCTAAGCGACCGGCATGCAGCAGTTGTGACGAGTACGAATGCCGCTATCACCAGATTGCGCAAAACCATCGACATAGACAACTGGGGTCGAACAGCCCCGTTCCCCTACGAGACGATGTGAAGCGCGCCTGACACATCCTTCGATGAATATGGGAATGCTGGTAGCGCACCGAGATACCAGTTGTACACGAAGATTGAATTGGCTTGTCAGAACGTTCGAAGGACCCTCTTCGACTGGCGGCAATGCAACGAAGAGCTCGATTTGGGATTCAGGAAAAATCTCGTCGAGAATGACCTGCCAAATCAAATTGCACGCCTGAACCGCATGCACCGAGGGATCTCAGGGATCGACTCAATCTTCAGGTACCGAAGTTTCTGGACAGTGGACAACATGCGTCGAGCACCAGCCTCTGCTGTTCCGATCCTTGAACTCGTTGGAGACCTCCAGAAAGTTTGCCAGACAAAAGAACTGGCTGTTCGAAGATCGAGCCCCCTTTCTCGCGTACATGGTTGACTTGCTTCTTCGATGACACCAATTGCGAGGCCTACGAGGTACCACTCGACTTGGGTACAAACGATAAGGGTGCGCTCCACATCGAACACAGGACCTTATGGTCCAACTCCAGGAGTACTATCGACTAGGAGAGACTACCGGAACTTATGCGTACAACACCGTCTCACCAGGTGCCCCCATCGACCTAGTCCAGCTGGCGACAATTTACCAGACTGGCGCTGGACAAATCAAGTACTACGACTTCGATAAAGAAATTCGATGAGTTGCCCGCTTTCACTCGACCAGTGAGGAGTACATCAACCTATTTCCCTTCGTGGACGTCGCTGATTTGGTTCGACGTCTGGGTACCTCGAAATACCTCATGTCCACCTTCGAAAGCGGATACGAGGATGGACGATGTTGGCATTGAGCAGTCCAATTCCGAAGGGATGTTTTTGCCGATGAACGGGAGGACCTCGACTCCAGCGATTCGCCCGCGAGTGACCCGTTCCACCCGGACCCTGTCCACCACCAGTTCTTGCCGGCAGATTCGAACTTCTATCGGCACCAATTCAACATCCCGGTCTTCAAGTACCTCACGCCGATTCATGATGACTTCAAAGCTGCCGATCGACGCAAGGTCAGCTGCCGAGACCAGGTCCCCGAAGCGGTCATCGTCGACACAGTATCGAGCCATGTGACTGCAGAAGGGGTTCGATTCGCTTTGCAGAGCGCTCTCGCTGATGGCCAGTATGTGCATCAACACTTCGGTTGACTCCACGCAAACTCTCCAGCCAGCAGCCTTGAGATCATTGACGGATATGCCCTCGGCCCTGGAGTCGACGACGTCAGTGTCATCATGGTTGTTCGGAGAGTTTCAATTGCCGACACACCGTGGTGGCGAGTTGATACGCGAACTGGTCACTTCTACCACAGCATGGCCGCTTGTACTGGTTCGAAGCAAACCTATCAATGGTCCACCGTGCGACATGACGCGGCCTCCTTCAAAGCCACCAATCGAAGGAATATGTGGAACGAGGACATTTGGAAACCGTCGAACCTTTGGGACTTTTTTCGACCCAGGCACAAACATTGGGACTGGGACAATTTCGAGCGCTTGCCCGTGAACATGTCTTCGTATTCCAGTACAAGTGCCCCCTCAACGGCCGGCTCGGTGATCCGAACCCTCGATTGCTCAACCATCGATCGGGTATCCTGATTCAGAAGCGTGCCCTCGAAAGCAACATTCGTCAACACTACACGGGTCATGACACCTTCAAGTTCATTGCTGGCGTCGAAACGCTGAAGGAAGTGGACGAAGTATGTCGAGTCCAGGTGGATCTCTCCTCCACATTCGAGTCGGGCATGGATTGCTGAAACGACAGTCAGAACGCCAGGTAATGGCTGATTCGATAGTCTGGATGCAAAGTAATGGCTGATTCGACAGTCGGGACGCCATTAATGGTGTCGACTGCCTAAACATGCCCTGTGGATTTGACAGATATATAGTCCTGTTGGTTGTTTGTCTGCTGGGCACTCCGCTTCGATAGCTGTGCCCAATGTTATGGTATTTTGACGGGCCCACAGCCTTGCTGTGGGTAGCGCCTGTGCAGTGTTCCTGGTGAAGTTGTCTTCTGCAACTTCCGCCAAGACACAGCCGTGGCAGAGTCGAAAATGGGGTATGAATGGGGCGCTGACAATAGGTATACCTTATACTGTACCTCAGTGTGTGGGATTCGACCACTATTATGCTTCAGTAGCCAGCACATGTCGAGGTCCCAAAATTTATTTTTTCTGGGCCTGCCTTTCAGGTTCCACAGTGTGACGCCCACCCAGACGAGTGAGACCTCTTCGAGGTCTCAGGGGGGGGTAGTGTTATGACTTCGAACAGCAGCAGCGCAGCAAGCGCGCGATTCGCGATTGCAGTTGCCATCGCGCTGCAGCCTGTGAATACATCTGAAGCATCGAGATCCAAGTTGCGTGAACGAAGTGCTGTATGATACCTCGATAACTCTGGACAGGGTTTTTGTCTTCGAATTTGTGAAGTGTCTATGTATTGGTGCTCGGTCTAAAGATCCTGCGCAGAGGTTTGTCGATTTGGGATTTGGGGTTTTCGAGAAACAAGATAAGCAAGAGAACAAGAGAGTTCCCAAGTGGAAAACCACAACACTGGTGCATGGTGCCTACTTCTTGCACTTTTCAGAAAGGTTATAAAGCTTTTGGTGCAACGGTGCAAAATTGTATTTGAATAGCTGTCGATAATGCGGCTCACACCTTCTTTTGGGAGCGCTACTTGGCTTCTGTACCCTCTTTTCCGAGTCGCGGCTCCGTTGCGCTTGTCTGCCACTCCTAGGTTTGGACTAAATCTGATGATTTTCAACGTCTTCAAGTCAAAACTTGGCGATGTGTGCTTTTCAAACCGCTCGCCATTCCGCTAAACCGCAGGATTCACACCCTATTGGTTTCATTTTCTATTTCTTTCAGCTCTTGTAGTTTTGCTCACTCCATCAGGATATTTATGAAAACGCTGTATATACAGCGATGGCCAGTCGCATTAGAGCATTTGACCATACCCTAGTGGCTAACCATGTGTACTCCAGCGAGGAGGTGCTGGGATCCATCCCCTCTACCCCCAAATGTTTCGCCCGAATCCGTGGAATTTGGAGCCATGCCCCTTCGTAGGGACATCATGCACGGTGCATTGCACTTATGTTCATAGTACCAGCAGTGTGATTCGCTTCGATGAAATAATGAGGTTGTCAATTGCTAGTTTGAAGCTTTTCTGAGGTAATTTCAGGGTAGTTTGAGCCTTTGTCCTTGGTCCTACTAGCTTGATCAACTAGTACTCCAAGGGGGAGTAAGAAAAGGTTATACCATGTCTTTTGTTGGGTGCTTGATCCAGGCCAAACCGCCCTGTTGTGTGGGAAATAATGGGAACTATCATTGAATCATTCTTATCACTCCTTTGAAGCTTAAAGTACACTTTTCAAAGCAACTAGGGTCATAACCCTGGCCCCCCCTCGAAGTTCATCCCTACCACTCAAGTGGGCGGATGTATCTTCCGTCATGGAGGTTACACCGAGTAAAACACGCACTTCATGCCTTGGGCCTTGTACGTTATGCCTAGTTGTCTCCCACATCAGGACGCACTCAGTCAATTGTTTCACCTACTTATTGTGGTGATATGGTTTACCTGATTTTGAATTCAGTTGCCTGCTGTGCTCGCCAAGGCATATCGTGTGTCTGGCCCCTCCTCCATGCCCCTGTGTCATAACCAACTACATTGTACCTCAATGAGTGCAGATGAAGTCTTGGGACTATCCTTGGGGCCAGATGTATGCCACGTTTCACCAAAAAAACCAACTTCTTTGTTTATAATGAAGCGGTATGGGGTGCTTCACCCATACCCGCTGCCCAGCCTGTGGCGCTCTTCGCCAGGCCAGATCAGGAATTTTCCTGTGGATGCTACGGCATCCTGATTTCTGTGGGATTTCTGTAAAATACCCCAGAAATCGACATTTTACGTCTTTTTTGGGCTGGCGACGACAGTCGTCGCCTGCGCGACGCAGCTCCAGAACGAGGACTTATTCCTCGATTTCTAAAGATTTTAGGCAATTTTATTATTGTTTTATCGTTTTTAGAACTAAAAGATTATAGCGTGACCTTTTTCGAAACCCTTTGCGAAAAGTGGCGCGTTCACGCATTTTTCGAAAAATGCTGAGGCGATTCCAGGAATCGCCCAGACGCCTATGGCGTAGCCCAACAGTGGGCCTTTTCATATGTAGGTTGAATTGGTACAGAAACGCGTCGTGTCGGCTACGCGACGCGTTGGGGGGAGACGCGTGAAATGAGCGTTTTTGGCTCAAAAATCACTTTATTTTATTGTTTTTCGCCCAAAAACCACTGGTTGGCCCAGTTTGGGCAGGATCCCAGTGGAGATCCTGATGGCGACGCCTCGTAGCCGTCAGATTTTCTGATGGCGGCGACGCCGTCGCCTTCATTTCGTCTTCTTTTTTATGCTATTTTATAGTATAGGATTGTTACTTGTACATATTACTTGTCTACATATTTTCTTTGTCTACATATACCTTCATCTCCTTGCCCAGGACGCCAGATTGTGTCATGGCCGAGGCAAGGATCACAGAATCCTTTGGACAATCGTGAATGCAAGTGGAAGACTTCGCCTTCATGGGTTTGGGGGTTTGAGGTGTGCATGCCGAAGGGAAGCTTAGTGGTTGCCCCCTCCCCCCAAATATCCTTCAAAAGGATTCTGTCGACGCCAAGGCCACCAAGGGCGTGTGACGGCCTGCGGACGGCGATGACGCCCAGACTGCAGGAGTACGCGGATCGCTGATCGCTGTTCGCTGGGAAACTGCAGGAGCTAAGGTCAAGGGCATCAACGCGATGAAGGACTCCGACGATGGATAAGACCATGGCTTCCCCATGGACCCTATGGAGCCCCCAAGTCCAGCCCGACGCAGCTGGGCGACGACCACAGCGACGACGACGACGTCTGCGAAGTGCACAAGAAGGCGCGTTAATTCGTCGCCTTGGGTTGGTTGATTCGGTCCCACCCTAAATAGGCGCGGGGCGCCTTGGGTAGGAAATGACCCTAAATCCCCAAAATTTGGTGCGTTAATTCGTCACCTTGGGTTGGGAATCGACCCTAAACTGGCACGGGTTGCCTTGGGCAGGAAATGGCCCTAAATTCAGGCGCGAGGAAGTCGTTGCCTTGGGTTTGACCCTAAATAATTTTTTCTGAATTTATTGAATTATTGATTTCCATGCCCATGGAGAAAAAGGGCCCATATGTGCGCCTAAGCGCCATCAGTCAGGGCGGAAGGCCCTGCAGCGCCTCTGTGCATGTAACTACAGGCTGCGAGGAGTGCCAGGGACCAGTGTGGTCGCCTGAGGGGCAGTTGCCCTATGAATATATCAAGATCAAAAAAAAAACAAAAAAAAAGTTTTTTTTTACATGTAAGTGGCATGATTTTTTTTTACCACAAAGCCCCCCCCCCCCCACTGTCCTGCTGCATCAGTGTGAAACCAGCTCAGTGCAGGGGTCAGAGCGCCTCCTTGGCCTTGCCTTCCTTTGGATATAGGCAAGGCTTCTAAGGAGGGGGGTGAAGCGGTATGGGGTGCTTCACCCATACCCGCTGCCCAGCCTGTGGCGCTCTTCGCCAGGCCAGATCAGGAATTTTCCTGTGGATGCTACGGCATCCTGATTTCTGTGGGATTTCTGTAAAATACCCCAGAAATCGAGATTTTACGTCTTTTTTGGGCTGGCGACGACAGTCGTCGCCTGCGCGACGCACCTCCAGAACGAGGACTTATTCCTCGATTTCTAAAGATTTTAGGCAATTTTATTATTGTTTTATCGTTTTTAGAACTAAAAGATTATAGCGTGACCTTTTTCGCGGCGTTCCGCGAAGGTCCATTTTTGCGAAAAGTGGCGCGTTCACGCATTTTTCAAAAAATGCTGAGGCGATTCCAGGAATCGCCCAGACGCCTATGGCGTAGCCCAACAGTGGGCCTTTTCATATGTAGGTTGAATTGGTACAGAAACGCGTCGTGTCGGCTACGCGACGCGTTGGGGGGAGACGCGTGAAATGAGCGTTTTTGGCTCAAAAATCACTTCATTTCATTGTTTTTCGCCCAAAAACCACTGGTTGGCCCAGTTTGGGCAGGATCTCAGTGGAGATCCTGATGGCGACGCCTCGTAGCCGTCAGATTTTCTGATGGCGGCGACGCCGTCGCCTTCATTTCGTCTTCTTTTTTATGCTATTTTATAGTATAGGATTGTTACTTGTACATATTACTTGTCTACATATTTTCTTTGTCTACATATACCTTCATCTCCTTGCCCAGGACGCCAGATTGTGTCATGGCCGAGGCAAGGATCACAGAATCCTTTGGACAATCGTGAATGCAAGTGGAAGACTTCGCCTTCATGGGTTTGGGGGTTTGAGGTGTGCATGCCGAAGGGAAGCTTCGAGGTCGCCCCCTCCCCCCAAATATCCTTCAATAACTGACTGAAGATTTGTATTTTGAACTGCAAGGTTCATTGTGCAGCCCCCCTTTTGTTGCTTATCCTTTGAAGTGGAAGGATAATTACCTCACTTTGATTATGATCTGTTGTTTAGGTTGCTTTGCATCACTACCTTGTCATTTTGGACTTGGGGAAAGTCCATCAAGGTTTTCATCAACCAAAACACCAAGCAAGAAGGGACACAATCCCAGCAAGGTAAGCCAGACTATTCTCCTCCACGCAATCGCCCCGAAGGAGCATTTACGTCCCCTACGGCCTCCTACATCATGTAGGATGATGCAAGTGGACACTGCCGTGTGTAAACCGGAGGTACGTGTGAACGGTTACAACAAAAAACCAACCTAGGTCTTGCTTGCTCAAGGGGCCGGTGATAACCGCGTAATAGGTAACCACATATCTCTGTAAGTAACATAAGGGCATGCACACACACTCACGCGCGCTGCAAGGACACTTGGCACACCCGCGTTTGCTGTGTTTTGCGTGCAAACATCCGTGTGTGTTGTCGCAATCCCAGTCCACGGACCAACTTCTCAGAATTACGCCGCGCCCGCACTTTGACCAATTTCTCTTGTCGTTGGGATACAGGACCCCACGTGTGTTGTTGAAATCCAGGTCAACTCCCGGGGAATTCTCAAAATATCAATATGAACGGGCCCTCTCCCGTATACACACATGCGCTCACACAATTTCGTCTCGTCATGTTGTTTGTTGCCTTCTCGTTGCAGGCAGGATAGCCCACGTCCTTCAACAGCATGGGAAGAAATACCAAGCCAGCATGCGGCCTCAGGCAATGGCATTCACAGCTACTCAATCCCAACCCAGGCACGCAAAGTGACCCGGAACATGCACCCAAGCAGCGGCGACCGCAACATACGCAATGCCTTTGCCTTAGCGGGGCCCACCACTCTTGAAGAGCAACGAGTCAAAGGCGCCCGTGGAAATTAGTATTGTCCTACCTGTATACAGAGGACAACCTCTTCCTCTGGCCTACGTTCTCACCGTATGTGGTGGCAATCTTGCACGCCACAAAATTGTACCTGTAATGTCACCCACACGAGTACTATGTACATTGTATACTTTACTCTCATGTGGGGAAGGGCAAATAGGTGTCAAACCACCACACCCAAATTCAAAAGCGATAATGGGTTGTACCTGCCAACCCACTCGCTTTTGTAAACCCTCCCCTTTCTTCGAGCAAATGTTTTAGCTCACTGGCTTGTGTCAGTTTTCGGAGAGAGTCATGGGGTCGTTGCTTTGTTAAGTAGCATCACTCAGAAACCTTGTAAACACCACCATGCGCAAGGCCCTGCCGAGTCTTCGGGTCTCACTTGCCACACTATCAGCAGCCTTGGCGGGGGGGCATCATTGTGAAACGGAACTAGTCCTGGTTGTGGTAGGAGCAGGGTTTGAATGGCATTAAGACCCCAAGAAGAGCAGGCTCCATTTCTGAGGCGCTACTGAGGGGGGCCTCGCCCGCAGGGCATGCTTGGCGGACACACACGACAGGCAGGCAACCGGACTACCAACTTCGGCACTTTACGTTATCCGAATTCGGAGCCCAATTCCCCATCGAACGAATTCGGTGCAAATTCGGCGAATTGAAATCCAATTCGCAGCGAAGCTGCACCTCTGGAATCCCCGGTGTCCCAGGAGCCATGGGGTCGCCAGGTGGGCTCAGGACGCCGAATAGGGCAAAATCGGCCGTCTTGCCTGCTCAAGCAGGGTTGGCAATGGGGTTCATCTTCTTGATCCAAGCATCAATGCACGGGTAGTGATACTTCCTTCACTCAAGTGCATTGGGGTGTGGGATGCAGTCACACCAGCTCGTTGCTGTTTCCCCAGTTGACGGTCCCACGATCTTGCACAAGACAGCAATATATGCAAAATCGCAAAACATGGAGATTGCCAAATGATGTATATCGCCGAGCAGGTTGAGGCAGTAATTACAAAAACATATGGTGATCGACCCTGCTACAAGAATTAAGCGTCCTTTCGAACTAGGGCCCTGGGCATATGCAGACATGAGAATTGAAACATGGCATAAAATGGGCAAAAAGGCGAAAATTGGCGGAAAGAGCCGCCACTGATGATCCCATATGTCCACAACCATGGCAACTTAGAACAGATACAAATATGCTAGAAGCACATGGGACTGATGTCTTGATAAATGCACCATACCAGCCCAGCAGGGTCGCCTCTAGGTATGCTTCCACCTTTTGTGCATCCCCTCAATCCCCGGGGTGCTAGGGGCAGGTATGTTTCCACCTAAGCGAAACATAGCACACCTAAATTGACAAGCAGCAATATGCGTCAAAATAAGGCTCCCATGTATCTCCCATCCGAAGGCCAGGAGACATTGCTCATACCCTCTTTGAGGAGGGTTGTTGTACTCCTTATAAATTGCCTCTCACATTGGAGAAGACGCGCACATAGCCTTGAGGGGGAATCAGGGGAATAAGGAGTTCGGGACCATTTTGATCAAGAAGGCAAAAGATGGTCCAAAAGGTGGTCACTGCAAAGATTGGAAATATTGCATAATCGAATCTCAAGAGAAATGACCTTTGGGCCTTAGCATGGAGGTTGCTCAAGTCCTTATGTCCCAATTACATCAAAGCATTAAGTTCAAAGCAATGGGAAATGATTTTGAAGACTTCAACATTTGTTGGTTATGAAAAAACGGGGAAAAGTGCACGAATGCCAATATTGGGACATATATACCAATGAGGTACCAACGCCCAAATAAATGGCATGTAGCTAATCTGAAGGGTCCATAGTGAGTGTTAAGAATATGCTTAGGTAGGTAGACAGGTATCTTCGGGTTCTCGGGATGCCTCCTTTGACAATGCAGCAAGAAGGTCTTACCAAGGGGACGTCTTGTCCCTCACACTGCCCTAGGTTAGGCGCCTCCTAGGCCGCTCCTGCAGGTGCTTGGGAAGGCAGGGTCCCGGCCATCCGGGCCAGGTGTCCAGGATGGTAGGGTGTCCGCACATGTGCCTGTGAGTAGGGTCAAATCCCCCCTACCGTTGGCGGCAGCTGTGGGGGATGCCCAGCCGTGTGGAGTATCTCTCACTGCAGGGGGTATTGCTCCCGCGAGTCTACGGTACGATCTACTCACCACTGTGGCTTGAGTTGCGGGGCCCTGGTGCTTGGCAGGCGGCCCCCTCCCGGGCTGTGTGCCGGCACGCCTGTCATTGGTTGTTGCCATGGCTCTGGGTGACGTTTGCCATGGTTCCCGATGCAGACTGGCCGCGCTCGGACCAGTGGCCTTGGAGTACCGCTCCTGCAACTGGTCCGGCGGGTCGGCTGGGTCGCGCCAGTGTGTCCGACCCTGGGGGTGTGGTTTGTTGCGCCCTGTCCCTGTGCTGCCCTTGGTGCGTGCGCCTGTGGGGTGTCCTGGGCAACTTGGCGCCCGTTCACCGGTGCGCGCGCCCTTTGTTTTCCGTGCGCCGTGTCAGTGACCAGTTGGCGCTTGTTCACCGGTGCGCGCGCTGTGTGTGGTACGTGTGTGCCGTTGGTGGCTTAATCGGGGACCCCCCCCTGCTCCCTTTTTTTTCGTGTTTTTTCTTTGGTGCCCTTGTCTTTTTGTGTGTGCTCTGTACTTTTTTTTGCTTTCTCGCGTTTGCTTATCCCCCCTTGTTGTTTTTATTGAAGAGAAAAAAAATGGACAAGGGGGCGCGTGCACACTGCAGGCACAGGCATGGGCATATGGTGCAGCGGTGCAGCAGTGCTGCGTTTTTTGTTGGGGTGTGCGTCGTCGGTGCTTTGTCCGCGGTCGCGCCCCAGGGTTGCGGTTCGCGCGTCCTGATGTACATGGGTGCGGGTTAGGGTGGGTTCGGTTAGTTTTCTCTTTGCGTCTTGGCTAGTCTGGTGGTGCTGGCTGCTTAGGCGGTCGTGTGGGCTGTGGGTGCAGGACTGTGCTGCCTCGGTGGGTTGGGTCAGGATCGGAGGGTTAGAAGTTGCAGGGTGTGGTTCGTGCTGCTCGACTCATGATTTGGCTTCGGCTGGGGCTAGGCGGCGTTGGCGAGTTAGGCAGTTTTGACGGCTGCCAGCTTGGATTCGGCGCCGTTGGTCGCAGAGGGTGCCCGTTGGCGCGCGCGTAGGTGTTCATCGGCTCCCAGTTCGCATGGCTTCTTCTGCGTGGGGTTCTGCGTAATGTTTCGCGGCGGTGGCTGGCTTGGTAGCGGGTAGCCATGGGTCACTGCAGGGGGTGACACTGGGCGGGTCGTTGGGCTGAGTCGGCCCCCGGGCGGCTCGGCCGGCGGGCAGGGTTGCTGTCGTTGGCCGGTCGAGTGCCCCGGGCATTGTCGGGATTGGCCGGGGCAGGTGCAGGTCGCGGTGGTTCATGGTGCCCTGCGGCTAGCGGGGCAGATTCATTCGCGGCTCAGAGCCCGGGTTGCTCGGCTGTGGCGGCAGGGAGCGTCACCAGCTGCTGGCTCAGGCGCGGCCCAGGGAGTAACTCCCCGTGGGATTAGGTCAGGGGGCCGCTGGCCGGGGGTTCAGGCACGTCATGTTGTGTGGCGCGCGGGGTGTCTGGGGTGCTGCAGGACTGGGTGGTGCCAGTGCTGCCGGTGTGCGTGCGTCGACGCTTGAGCAAGAGGCTGTCTGTGTGTGCGGGTCGGTTCGCGGTGATGTCCCACAGGCGCCTCCCTCTTCGTGTCTCCTGGAGGGTCTTCCGGATGCGTCGCAGGACATACGGGTGGTCCTGGGGTGCAGGGAGCTCGCGGGGCTGGACTCCTTGGGGACAGAGCGCATCGGCCAGCATGGCTTCCCATGCAGCCTGCGACATCCACCCGTCCGCTGGCTGGAGGCGACAGCTCTTCGCCGACCCCCTGCGGGGTCGGGGCACCAGGCCCTCGAGGGAGGGCCCTGCCAGGGCCCAGTTACACAGCTCCCGGAGCTGCGTGTGGGTTCAGCGGGGCTACCACAGTCCATTGGCGGGGCGGTGCCCTTGGACGGAGGTGTGGGCGTTGGCGTGGGTGTGTGTGGTGGGGTCCTGGGGACTGGTGGCGGTGGTGGGCCCGTGGGAGTCCTCGTAGTAGGATGCAGTGCTTGGGGAGCGGGGGTGTGAGGGGACACGGACCTGTTGGTACGGGGACACGGTCTCCCATCCGTGGTTGGGTTGGGACCCGCGAGGGCGGCGGTAGCGGCGCATCTGCTGGGTGTGGGCAGACATCAGGGGCTGGTAGGGGGGCGGGGAGGCTGCTGGTTGGCCCTAGCGGTGCTCTGATCTGGTTGGAGGCGGTCCCTGGGGCTGGGGTGCAGGTTTTGAGTGGTGCTGGGAAGAGGTGTGTGGCGCCTCGGCCGCGGCGCGTTCCGCCATGAGAGTGGTGGCGGCGGCGTCAGTGATGTCGGGGGGGCGCTGTGCCGGGTGCTGCTGCCACCGCGTCTGGGGTGGCTGGGGCTGGAGGTTGTAGAGGACGTCCTCAGGGGGCTGGTTTCGCGCTGTTGTCGCGGCGCTGGACTTGGGCTTGGGCTTGGGTTTGGCAGCGGGCTGGGGCCGCGGTGCGGCGACCGGATTCGGTGGCTGCTTGGCGGTGGTTTGGGTTTCGGCCAGGCTGTGGGCGGGGGCGTCGCTGGGGTGTATCGCCGCCCTGCTTGGCGGCGCGGGGGCCTGCGGTGGAAAAGGGTTTCGGGGCCCGCTGGGGTAATTTCTCTGCAGCTTTGGGGGTGGTGTGCTGGACAAGGATGTGGTAGTGGAGGTGGATGAGGTGGTTGTGGTTGTGGAGGTCGTGGCGTCAGAGGCGGGAGACACGGACTTGGGGGACAGAGGGGGGTCCCGGACGGCGGGGGCGGGCGCTGGATGCGGGGTCCTGTGGGTAATGAGGACGAGGGTGCGGGTTCGAGCATTGGGTGTGTGCGCTCTTTTTCCTTGGTGTCCGGTGTGCGTGCCGGTGCTGGTGTTGTGGGTGGTGTCATGTGTGGTGCGCGGTGGCGTCGTGGTGTCGTCTCGGCTGAGCGGGTGCGTGGGGTATCTGGGAGGGGTCCACTTCAGCTCCAAGACGTGTGGTTGCGTCTGCTGGAGGCATTCGAGGGTGCCAAAGAAGCATTGCTGGAGGCCGGGGATGCCCTGATCTGTGAGGTCGAGGAAGTTTCTGGGAGGGGGTATCTGGGCCCGGCCACAGAAGGGTCATGAGGCGAGCTGCCACCATGTACGGGCAGAGCTGTATGGTGGTGGGGTGTGGGGGGCTGGGTCCCCTGCGGTTCAGGCTAGCCTCCCTCCGCTGGGGACGCAGGGTGACCTTCCACATCCACTGCTCTGCGTGGATCTGCCAGGTCAGTTGGGTGCATTTGGCAAGGTAGTATATCGCCCTGCCAAGGGCCTGGTTGCGGCTGCGGATGGAGAGCAGCGTGTCCAGGGACCTGCGCTCCCACGTGCCCCGGATGTGGGGGTCGTCAGGCTCGTCCTCCCTGGTGTACGTGTCATCGCCCCGGTTGTGCGGAGGGGGGGTGTAGTCGGCGGGGAGGAGGGAGTCGGTACCGTGGACCAGCCAGGTGTCGCTTGGTGCATGATAGTGCGTGGTGGAGAGGGTGTAGTGTCTGTTGTACATGAGGGTCATGTACGTTGAGGGGGCTGGATGCCGGTTGTTGGGGCTGGGGATGACACCCGGGACGTGGTCCCTGAAGTTGCTCAGGGAGGTCACACGGTCGACCCATTTCCTTCTTTCCCAAGCCATGTTGTCCGTTGGGGTGGTGCTGGGTGGGGGTCGGGCAATGTTGGCCTAGGGTAGCGGCTGCGGCCCTTGTTGTCCATCCGCACCGGCTCGGGGTGTCTGACAAGGTGTCGCCCCCGGTCGATGGCCAGAGACCACTACCGGCACGTATCCACGCCGCACAGGGACCACCATTCACACAGACCTGGGAGCGTGGCACCACCAGCATCATCAGCACGCCCTCGCCGCCCCCGACCCCTAGCCCCTGATGCCTTAATACTAAAGCCACGCCCACCAGCTCCATCAGCACCACGCCCCGGCGCAGCCGGCCCCGACAGGCCACCGACCCCAAGCGACGCACTGGACCGCACCACACCATCACGTGTACAACAGACACAACTACCACCCTCACCAGCCCTTGCCACCGTTCCCACGGGCACCGTGGTACCACATACAGCGGGCAAAGCCTCACCACCACCACCACACATTCCAGCACCATCTGAGGCCCCCACTGCACAGGGTCGCAACATTCGGGCAAACATGCGCCCGCAAAAGACCCGCGGGGGGCCCTGCACACGCAACACCAGCACCAGGGCCTACAGGGAGCATCCCACCACCACCGGCAACCCCCTCAACGGCAACCCATGCTAGCGAGCACCGCCAACCAGCAGCCATCTGCTGCCTATGGACCACATGCCCCCTCGGATGCCCAGGCAAACACCTCCCACCTGGACACCGCGGCCAGCCAGGGACCGCGAGGACCGCACGACACGCACACACAACAGCCACGAGACCCAGCGGGACGCCCAGACTCCCATCCAGCACTGCACCCCCCCCCCGCCCCCCCCCCCCACCGGCAGTGCCACCCCCACATCATCCTCCCCCGCCCCCCCCCCCGGGACCGGACCACTGACACACCACACGGAGACCCCCACCAACCCCCACCACCCCCCACCCCAACCGACACACACCACCACGAGCCCCCCCTCCAGCGGCGACCGAGGGGAACCCCATCACCAGACCCCACAGGCGACAATGGCAACCGCCCCCCTCCCTGGCCCACACCACCCCCCTCGCCACACGCCGCGCCACCAGCCCCCGCAGCAGCCGAGCCTTACACCCTCCACAACCCCGCAGCAACACCGCAGCACCTCCGGGGTCTCGGAGACCAGGAGGTGCTACGGCTCCACACCTCGGGCACCATCCAACGCATCCAGGGGGCCACCCTCGTCCAGGTGGCCACCTTGGCAGAGGGTGTCCGACACTTCCTCTTCGACGCCTTCATCCATGTCGCCCGACACGAGAGCCCCCCGCTTGCCACGCCTCACGGCCAGAGCCGGCCCCACACAGAGGACTGTGTCAGGGTGCCAGGCTGCCGGGCTAGGGTGCCGCCGTACAACGTTGGTGGTGGGCGCTGGTGAGGGTGTTGCTGCAGGTGTGCTCCGGTGCCTTGGAAGTGAGGGGGTGCGGTGTGGCTGGGTATGAATCCCAGTCAGGGGTGCCGCGCGCTGTTTGCGGGCGCGCTGGTGGGCCCCTTGGCCCGTCTTGGCCTTCTCGGCTTGCTGGGTATCGGGGGCAGGTGACACCCCCTGTCCCCGTGGGGATGACGGGGCGCTGGTGTGCCAGCAATGCGCCTCTCTGAGGCATGCCTCGAGGCCCCTGACGTAGGCGCCCTGGTCTGCGGTGGCCATCTGTGCGGCAGCGGCTTCACTGGGGGCGGCCAGGTGGGCGTTCCGAAAGGACGCCCAGCCCTCCGGGGGCCCCAGCAGTGAGGGATGGAGGGACTGTGCCGGGTAGAGGAGTGCGCTGAGCGGGTAGGGTGCTTCTTTCTGGCCGCCGGAAGCGGTGTTGAATGCGCGGCAGGTGCGCCTGAGGTAGTCTGCCACCTCATCTGGTGCCGTCTCAGCCCACGCTTCCGGCGCCGGGGCTGCTGCTTTGAGGGCCGGGAGCTGTTGGTCCGGGAGGTGGAGGCCAGGGTGGTGGAGGTAAAGGGCAAGAAGGATGTGGCGGGCCGCTACGTTCACGCCGCCCCCGCTGTAGCGTAGGGGCAGGCTTTGGAGGGGCAGGGGTGCGTGGCTCGTGGCCATGGCAACGGTCCAGGCATGGTCCGCTGGGTCCGCCGTAGACAGCAGGTCCCCCCTGGTTGAAGGAGTAAATACAATGACACATGGTGATCGACCCTTGGTCACCTGCTACAAGAATGAAGCGCCTTTTCCAGCTAGGACTCTCGGCAAATGGAGATATGAGAATCGAAACACGGCATAAATTTGGCAAAGAGGCGAAGCATGGCGGAAAGAGCCCACACTCATGATCCCATATGTCCACGACCATGGCCACTCGGAACGGACACAAAAATGCTAAACGCTAATGGCACTGATGTGTCCATACATGCACCATACCAGCCCCACAGGCTACCTCTAGGTATGTTTTCACCCAAGCGAAACATAGCACACCTAAATTGACAAGCAGCAATATGCGTCAAAATAAGGCTTCCATGTATCTCCCATCCGAAGGCCAGGAGACATTGCTCATACCCTATTTGAGGAGGGTTCTTGTACTCTTTGTAAATTGCCTTTCAAATTGAACAAGGAGCGCACATAGCCTCGGGGGGAGATCAGGGGAAGAAGGAGTTCGGGACCATTTTGGTCAAGAACGCGAAAAATGGTCCAAAAGGTGGTCACTGCAAAAGTCGCATCTTCGAATCTCAAGAGAAATGGACTTTGGGCTTTAGCATGGAGGTTGCTCCGGTCTGTATATCCCAATAGCATCAAGGGAATAAGTTCAAAGCATTGGAAAATGATTTTGAACACTTCAACCTTTGTTGGCTATTAAAAAACGGGGAAAAGTGCATGAATGCCAATATTGGGACATATGAACCAATGAGGCGCCAACGTCCAAAGAAATGGCACATAGCTAAATTGAAGTGTCCATAATGAGTGTTTACAATATACTTACTATGGGTCAAAACATACAGGGCGTCCTACTGTTGTGTGGGGCGTGTGTTCGGGGTTGGTTTATCGTTTTCAGTCAGCCAATCCTGGCTGCGTTTGTGGTTCTTGTGTTTTGGGTACGGGCATTGGCCTTTGCCCCGCCAATCCTGGCTGCGGTGTGTAGTGTTTGCTTTTGGGTACGGGGTTTGTCTTGGCCCCGGCAATCCTAGCAGCTGTGTGGGGTGCGGGTATTTGGGTGCATGTTTCGCCTTGACCCCGCCATTTCTGGCTGGGATTTGTGGTGTGTGTGTTAGGGTACAGGTTTTGCCTTCATCCCGTCAATGCTGGCTGGGATGTCAGCTGTGTGTGTTGGGGTGCGGGCTTTCCCTATGTTCTGCCATTGCTGGCTGGGGTTTGTGGTGTGTGTGTTCCGGTACGGATTTTAGCTGCACCCCAGCAGTTTTGGCTGGATCGTAGGGTGTCGGTGTTGGTGGGCGCGTGCAAGCTGTACCCCGCCAATGCTGGCTGGCGTGTGGGGTGTGTTCTTTTGTGTGCGGGTGCTACATGTACCCTGCCGGTCCTCGTTGCGGTTTTTGGTGCACACTTTTGGGTGCAGGCTTTGGCTTCAGCCCGCCATTCCTGGCTGGGGTGTGGGGTTGATGTGTTCGTGTCTGGGTTCTGCCTGTACCCCGCCAGTCCACGCTGGGGTCTTTGGTACATGGGTTTGGGTGCGCGTTTTACCGCAAACCGGCCAATCCTGGCTGCGGTGTACGGGTTTGTGGGTTTGGCTGCGCGTTCTGTTGGTACCCCGTCTTTTCCGACTGGGGTTTGCAGTCAGTCTGTTCAGGTGCGGGTCCAGATGTGGCCCGCCATTCCTGGCTGGTTTCTGTGGTGTGTGCGTTGTGGTACGGGTTTAAGCTTTAGCCCGCCAATCCTGGCTGGCGTTTGCGGTGTGTGTGTTCCAGTGCTGGTTCTGGCTTCACCGCGCCCGTCATGGCTGGGGCTTGTGGTCTGTGTGCTGGGGTATTGGTTTTGGTTTCACTCTGCCGATCCTGGCTGGGGTGTGGGGTACGTGTGTTTTGGTGCGGGATTTGCCTTAACCCCGCCAATCCTGGCTTGGGTGTGGGGTTTCTGTCTTTTTGTGCATGTTCTGTTTGTACCCCGCCAATCCTTGCTAGGGTTTGTGGTGCGTGTGTTTGGCTGCGATTTTGGCTTCACCTTGCCAATCCTGCCTGGGGTGTGCAATATTGGTTTTTTGGTGCAGGTTTTGCCTTCAACCCGCCAATGATGGTTGGGTGTTGGGTGGATGTCTTTATGTGCGTGTTCTGCCTCTACCCCGCCGATCCTGGCTTTGGTCTGTGGTGTGTGTGTTTGGCTGAGAGTTTCTGGTTCACCCTGCCAATCCTGGCTGTGACTGGTGGTGTCTGTGTCTGGGTACGGGTTTTCTTTTCACCCCGCCAATCCTGGCTCGGGTGTTGGGGTGTGTGTGATTGTGTGCGTGCTCTGCCTGTACCCCACCAATCCTGGCTGTGGTCTGCGGTGCTTGTGTCGGGGTGCCGTTTTGAGCTTCAGTCCGCCAATCCTGTCTGGGGTGATCTGGTGTGTGTGTTTGTGTGCGCGATTTGCCTGTACCCCGCCAATCCTGGCTGCGATATAAGGTGCATGTGTTCGGGTGCGGGTGTTGGCTTCTCCCCGAAAATCCTGGCTGGGAAATGTGGTGTGTTCGTCTGTGTATGCGTTTTGCTTCCGACCCGCCACTCCTCGCTGGGGTGTTGTTGTAGGTGTGTTTGTGTGTGCGCTGGGTGTTGCTATGCTCCTCCTCCCTTGCCGTGGTTCTGCGAGTGTTGTGCGCGCTTTCCTGGGGTTAGCGGCACCCCCTGGCCATTGTTGCTTCAACCCTGTCCCTGCGACATTGTTATCCCCGGCGGTGTGCCACTCTGGCGTGCCTCTTGGCCAGGTGCTGGTGCCAGCGTCTCATCTGGTCCGGTTCCTCTCGTTTCTCCGGTCGGCTTTCCCGTTGCCGTGGTGCGGTCCCCTACTGGGGGCTTACGCCCCCAGATTCACTGGGCGGCGGCGCGGGACATGTGGGGGCCGGCCGAAAACCGGGTTCCTGGTGCCTACCGCTGGCCCCCGCCGCGGTTGGGGCGCTTGGGTTGCCCTGCGTCGTACCCGTTCGGGCCCCGCTGTGGGGTTGTCTCTGGCAGGTCCCTCTGGCTTTGGTCTCAAGCTGCTTGGGCTGCGGTCGTTCGGCGTGTGTGGAGGCGGTCACTCACGCCTCGTGCCCCGTGCCATCCGCCTTTCAACGCAGTCGTTGGCCGGTGCACTTGGCCTGTTCCATGTGGACGTCAGGCACTCACCTTTCTGGCTGTAAGACGCCACACCGAAGTCCTGTGAATGGGTGCGTTTGCTTGCTCTTGTTAGCCAGGCTGAGTGGGTCGGCCTCCTGGGCGCGTTTTGGTGCCCCTCACTCTTCTATTTGCCGTTCTCGTCACTTTTAGTTTGCTCGGCCCCCTCTGGCTGAGTTTGCCTTGTTTTTTTCTTTGCTTAACGCTTTCCCCCTTTCCTCTTTTTTTTCCCCTTTGTTCCGCGCCCCCGCTGGCTCCGGCTCGTTGTGGTTTCCAGCCTTGGGTGCCCCAGGTCTTGGCGCGTTGGTTTGCTTCCACCCGCCGCTCTTCCCTCCTTTTTCCCTTTGTTTCCCGCCTCCTTGTGCTTTCCAGCCTTCTGTGCTATCTTGCTGCCCCCCCTTTTTTGTTTTTTTTCTGCTTGTTTTTTTCCTGCCCCGCAGTGTCTCCCGCCCTCTGTGGTTTCCGCCCCCACCTGCCCTCACATAGCATTTTGTACACCCGAGCATTGTGAAAAATGGTGCCAAAATGGATGACATGGAGCCTGATACGGTGTCACCGCGCGGTTGCACCATGGGATGCCTGTTTCCTTATTGTCGTGAGATCCTTTTGGATACAACCACTATTAACGTCAAAATACATGATGCTTATACAACTAACCAACCCTCGGGCTTAACCCGAGCTTTCATTGAAGCCTCGTTGAGGTTTCAATGAGGCCTTCATTGAAGCCACCATTGACAGTCTCAATGAAGCTTCAATGAATTGCCAATGACCAGTCATACAACTTTATCCAAAACAATTGAAAGCGGAGTGTGTTTGAAAAGAGTTCTTAAACAAACGTTACAATGACACCTGATGGTGTCTTTCTTCAGTTCCTCTAATTCCCCGTCAAACGGTGTGAAAATTGAACAATTGGCATTGCTGTTGCAGCAAGCGGAACTGCCGCGCCAGAAGAGGCCAGCAGGGGTTTAACAAATGTTGAAACAAAATTGAACGACTTGGGACTAAAACCCTGCTAATGTGCATTTTGGATCATGAAGCTTTTCTACAGCGTCTATATTGCATCGTCAACAATCGTCACCTCTTGTGGACTCTGTGTGTGTGCAGCAGAGGACAGCAGAGACGAACAGAGCAGAGGCAAAGAAGGTGACGCTGTCAGTGAAGAAGAAGATGCTTGGGCTGCGGACCAAGATCTCAACCCGACGGGCCGTGACGAAAGAATACAGGTGGCGTGCTGTAGACTGTTGAAGGTGTGTATGGCTGGAATGCTTTTTTGAAGGCACCATTGAAGCTTTAGTGAACGTTCACTGAACCCGTCAACGGACCTCTCCCGTTTCAGGAGCTGAAGAAGCAAAAGCGCTATGCATGCAAGGCGTTGAGCGAGACAGCAGACATCTGGACTTATTGTTCCGAACAGTCCAGTTCACATGCGGAGGAACTCTGCGCTGACGTCTGCAAGGATGCTGAGGATAATGGATACATTGTACCGAGGTTTGCCCCATGCAAGGGAGAGGCACAAGTTCCGGTGACCTGACAGAGTTGTCCACGGTACCGCAGTGCTGTTGTCAACATTGGGGTCGGGTGTACTGTGACTGCAGAGACACAGCCGCGAAAGGTTGAAGCTGAACACATAGAGGGTGATCCTACGGTTCAACTGTTGAAGCTTTACCAAGAAGATCAGCTCCATGCGTCTTGCTCTACAAAGCATCATCGAAATACTGTGGTCTTTCTAGTCCTGCAGACTAGTGCAACACCGAAGGTACAACTGCCTGTTTCTGGTGAAGGCCGGTTGTTGCTCATTGCCGATCTGAAGGTTTTGACCAGGGTCTTGAAAGTTGGTGTAAGAGAACTTAAGAGGTTTATATATGGGACTATTGTGGTTTCCACAGGACAGGCCCGGAACGGGAGGAGGACAGGAGGCCCACGAGGGCAGGGCACCGACTGGGCTCCTTCCTTCTGAACTCGCCTCTGGTCCCATGGGCGGCGCGTGAGCGCCCAGACTTGGCGCTGGGGCGGTCTCCAGCGTCCCTGGGGTCGGATCATGGCCCTGTGGTCCTGGACCCCCCGCTGGCCGTGGCCGGCAAGGAGAGGTTCACCAGGATGGCCTACTCGCACGCCCAAGGCAGGCTGCATGCCATACGCCCGGACTCCCCGGGGGTTCCTGAGGCGGCAGCGGCAGTACTGCAGAAGGCCTGCGGGGATCGGCAGCTGCAGGCGTGGCTCTCGTCGCACCAGGACACTGCCACCATGGGCACGTCGGAGGTGCAAGCGGTCTTTGACCTGCTCTACGCCTTCCGTGATGACGTGTCCAGGGTCACAGGAGTGCGCATGCCATCGGGCGTGGACCCGCAGTACCCGTACGGGCAGGCGGAGACGGAGGCGTCTCTGGCCCAGGTCCTCTCAGATCAGCAGGCCCTGGCCTGGCGCGCCCATCAGCTGTGGCAACGGGACGCGGCGGCGGCTGGACTCCACTCCCAGGAAGCGACTGCCTTGCTACAGCACCTCCGGCGGGTGGACCCCGACCTATCCCCCGCCTCGGTGGAGGACCTACGTGCCGCGTTGGACCGACAGCTCCACCAGCTAGAAACACGCTTGCAGGAGCTGCGGGGTGTCCTCAGGAGCAACAGGCGCCGGTCCATCAAGGACTTTTGGCGGGGCAGGGTACCGGATCTGCAGCTCCGATGGACGGCAATACGGGGTGCCATCAACGTGGTGAACTATGCCTTGTCGGGCCTATGGTCCGTACGGGTCCGCGAGTCGGAGAAGGTGCTCTTGGAGGCCTCAGACGTCATTGGCGAGGTCCAGAGGTATTGGGAGGCGCTGTACGCCAGGCGGCCAGTAAACCTGCCGGCCTTCGAGCGGCTGGTCTGGGCCCACATTCCCAGGGGGGTGCCTGAGGAATGGAGGTCGGTGCGGGACTACACCCTGCAGGACCTTAAAGACGCCGTGAGACAGGCCGTGGCGGACGACAAAGCTCCGGGGTCCAACCGGGTCACGGCTGCCCTCATAGCAGAGCTGCCTGAAGTGGTGCAGGGGCTCCTGGGGCACGCGTACAGGGCTATCCTGCGGGTTGCGGATGTCCCGTGTCCTGGCACGAGGCCATTATCTGGCTGATGCCCAAGGGCACAGCCACGGGCAACTCGACGAGTATAGGCCGATAGCGCTGGGGCGACAAGACATGCGAATGCTCATGACTTTCCTCATGCGGAGGTTCACAGCTGTCCTGGCACGGAAGGGACTGGCAGTTTGGGGCCATGCCGGGCTCCACGGCGGCTGCCCCGGTGTTCCTGGCCCAGCGCAGGCTGCAGCGTGGGCAGGTGGAAAACCACGTCCTGGCCTTCAATGTGTCAAAAGCTTTTGACACAGCGCCGCACGGGGCGCTGGCGCTCCTCCTGCGCCACATGGGAGTCCCGGGAGAGCTCATCAGGCTCTTCCACAGCCTCAGCTGCGGGTCTCTGGTGCGCATCGTCACCGCGCTCGGCCCGACGCCGAGCATTCGGCTCCACAGGGGCCTGCCGCAGGGCAGTGCGGAGGGCGCGGTGCTCTACCTCCTCGTCTTAGAACCTCTCCTGCGGAGCCTTGCCTGCAAGGCGCGGGGAGATGCTCGACATGCGGTGCCAGCCCTGGTGCAGGCGTACTGTGATGACCTCCTGTTGATAGCGCACTCCCTGCTGCAATTGCTGGAGTATGCAGCGGCGATAGCGTGGTATCTCAGGGACATGGGCATGTCCCTCAATGTCGGCAAATGCGCCTATGCCAATACTGCTCGCATCCATTCGATCATGGTGTG
Organism: Eutreptiella sp. 'Long Island Sound 2002'; assembly: GCA_964036045.1. Lineage (NCBI taxonomy): Eukaryota > Euglenozoa > Euglenophyceae > Eutreptiales > Eutreptiaceae > Eutreptiella > Eutreptiella sp. 'Long Island Sound 2002'. The sequence continues at coordinate 124,224,605 of OZ038381.1, read as the reverse complement.
CCTGGGCCGAGGGAACACGGCGGCCCCATGGGTATGCTTACGTGCCAAGGGCACGGTACCATACTTTGGCCTGCGCCTCGATCCCAGGGGGGTGGCGACCATGCAGGAGAAACATGTACTCCGGTGTGAAGCTCTGCTGGGCTGGTGCAAGAACACATTGGGGCCGGCGTCGGTGCCTCATGAGGTGATGGCGGCTGTGGTTGGAGGCATCATGCGGTACGCGGCGCCGTACCTGTCCGACACGGCTGATGCGGTGATCAAGCTGAATACTGCCATCAAGGCTGCAGCCCTGCAATTCGAGAAGCTGCCCAAGGACCTCTCCAACGTAGCGGTTCGGTCGGGTCATGTGTTACGGTTGGCGGATGTCCAGGTTATCTGCCGCGACTCCGTCGCGGCGACCATGGCTCAACTGACCCTGGATAGGTCAGCGACATTCCAGGATGAGCTGCGGGCCATGCTCTGCGACCTGCACGTGCAGTACGGTCTGTGCGGGCAGTTCCTGGTGCCCTCTGCGTCGTTCGTCACGCATGCTGGCAATACCTGGGCTGACAGGGTACTCCGGGCGATGGGGAGGTTGCGCGTAGGACTTCTCATGCCATCGCCAGTGTACTCGTGTGTACACGCCCATCTGCCGCAAGTGCAGTGGGCGGGGCAGAAGTGGGTGTCCCAATCCTATTCCTTCAAGGGTAGAGACATATGCGTGCTCTCGGGACCCCGCACAGATGCGGCGGTACAGTCCCTGACTGATCCCGCAAATGACCTCCTGCATGCGCGGCTCCCCTGTCCTGCGCCTGGGCACTGGGCTGTCCAGCTCCAGGAGTGTCATGAGGACCACCTGCACCTTCCGTACGCAGGAGTAGGGCCCCATCAGCTGGACCACGTGTGGTTCACAGGGCTCTGCGACCTCTTCCTGCTGCAGCTGCCCAGTCCGTTGACTCACCGGCTAATTCACCCAGTGCACCGAAAGAAGGCCAGAAAATGCAATAGACAGTCCACTGCGGGGGACGTGTATGTGGTGGGCGGGTACAGGGAGGAAGGATGGGACCCGGCCAACCTGCGGCTATCCATGCCGTTCGTCTCGCTAGCCGCCCTCCTGTGTCTGTTTGGCAAGGTCTTTGAGGGTTACCAGCAGCAAGACGATCCAGCGTCCGTCCCTCTACTCACTCCACACGCCGGGGGGGGCATAAACCCGTCACCACTGTGGGTTGTGCACGGGCGGCCAGCGTTTTCCAGGGCATGCGCGGCGGTGCACGGGTGCAGTGAGTGGGCAATCGTCCTTCTGCTACCAGCAGGCGCTGTCCCAGATCCGGATAAGTACTCGGTCCCGGTAGTGGTTCGGATGTCCAACGTGCCGCATGATCCGCACGTCGCCGTCACGTCGTTGCGTGATGGCGGCGCGGTGGAAAAGGGATCTGTGGTGATGTACCAGCCCTCGTGCTCCGCAGCGGTTTGGGGGGCGGAGTATACCACCGCCCTGGACGCCATCAAGTCAGTCTGCGGATGTGACCTGGCCTGAAGAACACATGCGGTGTATCGGCCAAAGGTAGTCCTGTCCCCGGAGCTCACGGCCTCCAGTGCGGCGTCCCTTGGAAGGGTGGTGCAGAGCCCCCACTCCGACGTGGCGTGGCTGGAACCCCACCGGTACTGCTTGGTGCCAGTGGCGACTAAAGTCACATCGTCTGACGCGTCGCCCCAGGGAGACGACGCCACAAACGTGGCGGTGGCCAGCAACGGATGCCATCTACGGCACTGTCCCGGAGGCAGAGATCATCGGCGCGGCGGCATACCTGTTGCACACGCCCCCGGCAGCGTGCACGGTGCACGTGGTGGATGCATCCATCATAGGAGCGCATCTCCGTAGGGCGCAGGAGGCCCTGTACCGTGGCATCAAGGGGCCGACATCACATCTGGTCAACCAGCACGCAATGAGCTGGAGAGTGGAGGGGCTGAGGCGGCTTTCACGCCGAGTTGGGGGGCCGCAACACTGGGTGGTGGGGCAGAGCTTGCACTTGGTCGCGGTCCCGCTCGAGGCGCCGGACTCTGCTGCGGCCCGTGCAATGGCCCCGCCTGTCCATCTCGTCCTACCAAAGGAGCACGCCATCCTCTGGGTGCCGGGGGATAATGGAGGGCTTGAGCCGCGTGTGCCATCGTGCAAGTCCGGGAGGTGAAGTGGCGTTCGCTAGCAGCACGCACCAGGGCACACACGCCACTGTCTGGCGCCTGCGAGGCGGTGCCCCTGGGAGCTGTACACCACGGCCCAACGCACAGAAATATGCTGCCGGCACGTGACGGTCGCTTGTCCACCATGCAGGTCATGCGACAGTGGAGACAGAAGCTCACGCGTATGGCAATACCAGCCCACCCCTGTATCTTCTGTGGGGGGCCGGAGGAGGACATTGGCCACATGCGCCTACTGTGTGCGCGGGACGAGGAGGTGGCTGGGCTCCTGTGCAGGCGTGTGGAAGAGTGCACGGCGGAGCTACCCCTGACAGACACGGCGGTGGAGTTTGTGGCGTGAAGGAGCACGGCTGCAGGTGGACTGAATCCCTGATGGCAGGTGTCGTCCCCGGGGACCTGAAGCGGCTGTTCGCTGCAGTGCGAGCGGCGTCCTCCCGGGGCCCTGTCAAGGCCAGGCCTATTGTGGAGGACATGATCCAGATTGGGGAAGATGTGTATGCCCGCAGGAATCATCGGCTCACCCAGATCATGCAGCTGCTGATGCAAGATCGAAGGGGGGCGATATACGCGTTCCTGCGAGGTGACACACCCTTCTGCCCGCCGGCAGGGAGGATCCAGCAGCGTCCGCCGTGGAACCCGTTTGCCGGCCTCCCCGGCGACCTGCGGGCAACCTTCCAGAGGGCACCGCTGCACGCACTGCTGGTGCCACGGTCGTGCATCGCGCATGAAGAGGCCATGTCTTTGTTCCCTCGCTGGATGGCGGCGGTGGCGCAGGCCTCCAACCAGTGGATCGGTTCCTGGGCCGCACGGGACATCACGGCATTCAGGGAGTGGTCCCGCGTGGTGTCGGCGCAATCGTGGGCACTGGTGCGTGGTACCATGGTGAGAAGCCGTGCCGGCCAGAGTGATCCCTGGCTCCAGGTGTACGACAACCATCCAGCTGTGGGGAACGTCATGGGCTGGCCTCGCGAGGTGCTGCCAGTCCTTCAGCAACCTCCGTGCAGTCTCCCAATCCCCGCGGTGGCTGTCGTACTTGACGTGGGTACGCCGTGGCTGTATGACCGGCAGCTGCGACAAGCCATACCAGCGGTCACGGAGCGGCGCTCCATGGCAGTGTTAGTGGGCTCCAAGCAGCTGGCACGGGTACAGGGCGACGACGCGCAAGACCACGTCACGGAGGCCATGTTCTCCCTGCCAGAAGGGGACGACCACGTGGCTGCCCTTGCCCGTCACACCCTTTACACCCTGGGCCTCGCGGCGGTCATTGAGGCTCGGGCAGCAGGACAACGCTTGGTTCTCGCATCTGCCAGGGGCCCGGGGCAGGACGGGGTTGATGTCATCGGGGAGGTCTTACGGGACTACGGTTGGGAACTCCTGGCGCATGGCACACACAGCCCCAAAGTTGTGCGGTGGCCCCGGCTGCTTGAGAGCCTGCCTGTGTTGCCTGACAGGCGACCGATACTCCGCCCGGTGTCCACGTGGGAGGAAGCGAGGCGCAGCCTCCTCAGTTGTGCCACAGCACGCACGCTGGCGGGTGCTTTGCTCGGACTCCAGGACGCCTGCTGCGATGTATGGCAGGACCTGTGGTTGCAGTGTTGTGATGGTAGCTGCATTCCGTCGCGGTCTTCGCTTCCGCAGCGATGCCACGGGTGCGGGGAAACAGCGTCAGTTTGGGTTCATCAATGTGCCTCTGTCCCACTATGCGGGACATGTAAGGAGCGTGCCGATAGGGGGTGGTCTAAGGCGAGGTGGACACCGCGGCACTCTGGACAGATGTCCTCAAGTGCCTGGAAGACAATCCAGGGTGGCCTGAAGAGCGTCCGAGTGGAAGGGGTACGGTGCCCTGGTGCGCCGTCCGCGGCCCTGCCCCTGCTGCTGTGGTGAACGGCTCTGGAGGGCGACTCGCGGTTCCGGCAGGCGGCTTATGACGGCCAACGCGATGTGACAGGTCGTGCCGGCCTGATGGTGAGCCGTACTGCCCCCCGTGCATGAGGGTTGGACAGAGATGCTTCACCGGCCTGCCCCGGGTCGCCGCATACAACAGTAAATTGTCATGGGTCGTCCCGACCAGGGTAATAAGGCCCAAACCCCTGTTTGGTATTCCCATGGCACCGGGGTCTCTACTGGCGGCCTGCCTACGGCAGTATTGGGACTGGTTGCCCGGGATACACCGGGGGTGCACGGAGTTGTCTGGGGGTTACAGCGTTACGGCGCCCCCTGAGAGTGTTACACGGGGTTGCGGGGACAGCCTGCAGGCCTCGGGAGCAGCGACGACGTGGTGATGTGTGCGTAGAGGGATGTGACGGCAAGGTCGTCAGGTGGACAGTATGGCGGACGTCCTGGAGAAAGCGTGGCAGCCTGGGAGGAGCGCTCACGGGGGGCACGCGGAGTTGAAGATGGCGGTCTGGCGTCTTGGGGTATACGCGGCGGTACTGGGGTCCGTACGGTGGGGGTACGCAGCGAGACTGGGAGACCGTACAAGTAAAAAAAAAACGAAAATTAGGGGGGGAGGAAGAGGGACACAACCACCCATGGCACACACGCACCGCACACAGCACGCACACCGGTGAACAGGAGCCCAGTGGCCCAGGACACCGCACATGCAACACAACACACCGATCGAGCACACCGGTGAACAGGAGCCAGCTGGCCCAGGACACCGCAGACGCACCACAGCAAACCGCGCGGGCACACCGGTGAACAGGAGCCCAGCAGCCCAGGACACTGCACACACGTAGGGCGGCCGAGGGACAGGAAAGAACCAATACCCCATGGGTCGGACGCACTGGGGCGACCCAGTCGACCCACCGGGCCAGTGGCAGGAGCGGTACTCCAAGGCCACTGGTCCGAGCCCGGCCAGGCTGCATCGGGGACCATGGCAATCGTCACCCGGAGCCATGGAAGCAACCGGTGACAGGCGAGCCGGTACACAGTCCAGGAGGGGGTCACCTGCCAAGCAGAGTGGCCCCGCAACTCAAGCCACAAGGATGAGGCGGTCGTACCGTAGACAAGCGGGAGCAATACCCCTTGTGGTGAGAGATACTCCACACGGCTGGGCAGCCCCCCAGAGCTGCCGCCCAAAGGAGGGGGCATGTGGCCCTACCCATGGACACATGTGGGGACACCCTCCCACCTGGGACACATGGACCGGGTGGCCGCGACAATGCCTTCCCAAGCACATGCGGGAGCGGGTCAAGAGGCACCTGACATACGGCAGTGGGAGGGACAGGACGTCCCCTTGGTAAGACCTTCTTCCTACAATGTCAAATGAGGCATCCCGAGCTCCCGAAGATAACTACCTACCTACCTCTCTTCTGGCGGCCTGGCTACGGCAGTATTGGGACTGGTTGCCCGGGATACACCGGGGGTGCACGGAGTTGTCTGGGGGTTACGGCGTTACGGCGCCCCCTGAGAGTGTTACACGGGGTTGCAGGGGCAAGCCTGCAGGCCTCGGGAGCGGCGACGATGTGGTGATGTGTGCGTAGAGTGATGTGACGGCAAGGTCGTCAGGTAGACAGTATGGCGGACGTCCTGGAGACAGCGTCGCAGCCTGGGAGGAGCGCTCACGGGGGGCACGCGAGTTGAAGATGGCGGTCTGGCGTCTTGGGGGTATACGCGGCGGTACTGGGGTCCGTACGGTGGGGGTACGCGGCGGTACTGGGAGACCGTACAGTGGGGGAGCTGCGGGGATGCATGGCGGTACTGGGGTGTCCCCCTGACCCCTCTAACAAATCAGGGGGCGCGTGCGGGCATCTCCCTGCCCCGTTAACAAACTAGAGTGACCGTGCCTGTTAGCATCTACATAGTCTAACCTCTGACCATGGCCTTGCGGTTGCGGTGGTGCGTATGGTGGCGGCTCGCAGGTGGCATCGGCGTGGCAACAGCGGTACTGCACGGCGTCGTAGGGAAGAGTATGCGGTCGCCTCACCATTGTAACGACTTACCCCTGGGGGGCGTCAGTCCGGTTGGCTAGAGGCTGGGAGAGAGGAGGAGCAGCATGCTGAGTGGTCCGGGGAGTGATGTGAGGGCTATCGTTATAAATAGGCTCGCCACGTCGTCGGTTGGGGCCGAACCTGCGGCCTGGCCGCTGCAGTGGCGGAGGAGGCGCAACCACGTGAGCTGGCCAATCAGCGCAGGTAAGGGTCAAGGGTAGGCGCCAGGGCATAGGGTGTGGGCCAGATGAGGTGCACCTGGTTACCCCAGCCCGGGGCGAGCCTCTGGTTGGTACCCCTACAGGGGGTCGATAATCAAGCTACGGCACACGCCAGCCCGAATCCCAGTCAGCAATATTCACGGGTTGTGGCGCTCCCGTCGCGTAGCGGCCAGCGTCCCCCCCTGTAGACCCTCAGTTCATATTATACGTGGCAAGAGGATGCCTCAAAGCTGATTGGGTTCTGACCCCTGACAAGGAGTGCCGGCACAGTATATATATCTGGGCTGTGGGTGCTGCTCAGGGCCACGGGGACGTGGAGTCGATACCGTGTTTCTGTACTATACTAGGGGACTGATGCGGTGGGTCGGCGGCGTACATTGTGGGGACACGGGGGCGATGAAGGCTGAGGGCCAGGCTAGGCTGGAGCCTCCCTGAACTCCTGGCTGTGCGAAAAAAGGATTATTACGTGCTGGCAGTGGGATATGAGGAGTCAGGGGTGGTGGGTAATTACGAGTACGCAGCTGACTGTCGATTACGTGGGGTCACGGGTACTGGACGTCTCCACGGTGGCGGGGGTACACGAACAACGGAGAGTCCGCTCTTGCTTCGCAGCATGCGTGCTCCTCTGTGCCTTGGTTGCCGCTTTGCGCCGGAAGGTGAAGCCTTTGCTTTCTGCTTGTTGCGATGCTGCTGCATTGCTGTGCCCTGCCCCCTTACCCCCGGCGAACAAACGGGCCAGCGTTCGTCGCCGTTGCTAATGCTAACGCTTTGCAGTCACCACTGCCCCCAAAGCCTGGTTGACCCGTATCCCTGGTCCTCTGGGTCCTCCGTCATGCTGTGGGCCACCTCAGGCAGCCCTGGGACCCACGGGATCGAGCAAGGCAGGAACCATCTGTCGGCGCGAGATGCCCGGTAACTCCAGTAGACGGCATGATAAGTGGTTATGACTATGACTATGACTATGGGACTATTGTATATTACATAGCATTTCTTTATTAGGAACATAGGATGTCAGACGGATGAGGGAATCTTGGATCCTTTGTATTCATAAGAATTAGTGGATGCGAAGGTCGATTTCTCATACGTGCATATCAGATATTTCAAGGGCTCTTTGCACCTTATCTGTTTGCAGGATACTATCACCCTTTCATCCATTGCAATGTCTTCTTTGCCAAACTCTGTTGCTGCCCAGACCACTGCGACCTCTGCTTCCGACCCGTCGGTCCGGTGTCACAGTAGCAGAGGCAAAAATGTTTCCACTCTGTTGGGTACTTGGCATCGCGGCATTAGATCGATCCTGGAAATTGGGGACCCAATTGGGAGTGAAATATCCTCCCCATGAGGCAAAGCTGCGGCTGTCAAGGTCCCCAGCCTCAGGACTTCCTGGGCCCTTACTCCTTCTTTTGCACTGTGCATTGCCTCAATCCCCGGGGTGCTAGGGGTAGGCCCTTACTCCGTCGTCCGGGCAAGGGCCGCTAAAACGGGCCAAGCCACAATTGGCAACAAACCCGAGGGCTCCGAATCCCTGATTGTTCGAATCGGGGCCCTCCATCCCCAACATCTGGCTGGTGCACTCAGGTTCGTGGGGGGGGGGGAATAGATAGGCACCCTCAGAGAGAGCTAAGTGGACCTTCATCGCCTCCCTAGGGCACGAGAACCGATGCTAGCACCGACAATGGAGCAGTAATCGAGCCATCTATCCAAAGGGAGAGCGCAGAAAGAAGCTGCAGCCTCGCGCTCTGCCAAGTAGGATACGATGGCATCGTGAATTGGCCCCATTGTGGTCAACTGTGACACCCCTCCGTTGTTGGGGGGGTTGCCAGAGCCCCAAGTCAGGAAGAACCCTTTTGTCGCAGGGGCCATCAGCCCTATTGCTGATCAACCTGACGCCGAGATTGGTTTTGTCGGCCCGTCCGGCCCTGACCCACACAACAATCCGGGTCCTGCTGCAGAAGCAGCGGCCCTAATCCAGCAGGCCCTGCTGGGGAGGCGGCAGAGTCCCACTATATAGGACTCTTCGCCCGTCTATATCGCGGTGGAGGAATGCTTGTCGCCCAAATATGACGTGTTTGAAGAATCCACGGCGCCCCAACATGTCGTGGTGGAGGCATCTCCAGCGCCTATGAGCAGCGTCAAGGACCGCCCGTGTCTCGTCGTGGAGTCCCAACAGGAACCTAGCCCGGGATGAGCGGCGGCAACATTTCTGGTGCCTACTAGTGGCACGGAAGACCAACAATCCCTATCGAATGACTTGCCGACGGTCGCAAGGATTCACAATCTGCGCAGGGGGGCAGACAATCTGGTGGAGGGAGGTTCAGCAAACCTCCCAATACATTTGCCCGCCCTCCCCGCTCACGAGGAGCCTACAAATCCTTCATGGAGGGAAGCCACCGAAAAACAAAAAGACACCACTCTCCCCGACTGGAGGGCATTGCTGAAGCGTGAGGAGTATCCTCCGGAGCCTACGGCCCCTTGAACCAGTGTGGAAGATGACTCCTCCTCCAGAGAGGACATCAATTTCCTCACAAACAAAATCTTCACCTCCCCCAGGAGACCCTCGTGCAGGCCTTCTTATCCAACCAACACGTGCACGGTTTCTCTGGTGAAGCTTGCACTAACGGGTGCATCCCCAACCATGGCTCTCCCCGCGTACCACCCGTATCAAATGCCTATTCTGCAAAAGAGTTACAGCAAAGTGCTGGAGAATAGTCAGATGCCCGCACCGCATTTTGATTGGCAACAAGGAAGCTATGAAGAGTGGGTAGAAAAATTGCACCAATGGTTGGGGAGGTGTGATCCCGCCTACAAGAAGGCCAATGAGGCGTGCTTGATTCTCAGCACCTTGCCCGAGCTGTGGCTAAAGGGGATCATCACTACACGAGTTGCCAAAGGTACTCAACACCAACGGACCACTCCCCCCCTCAAAGAATTGTGGGACTTTCTGGAGCACCGTTGCCATGAGTATGACCCCACTAGGGCCGATGAAAGATTGCGAGCCCTCCTCCCAAGATTCGTCGAAGGACAAGTGTCTCTCCTGGACTCCAAGGACTTGTACACTTGTTCGCAACGTTTGCTGCCTTTGAGTAACCAGACCGGGCCCCATGTGATCTGTGAGCAGCTTCTAACCAAGCTCTCATGCATCAAAGAAGGGGTGGTGGAGAAGGAGGCCAAAATTAGTCAAGACAGTTGTGTGGTTGATTTTAGGGGCCTTGATCCTTTGCCTCGTCGCGCCACATTCAAAAACGAACTCAGGAGGTATGGTGCTCAACATAGAACTACGGTTCTCAAGATTCTGTCCTATGCGGCGCGGGGGCTGGTAGGTGATTGCGAAAACCCGTATCTAATGGCACAGGTCTTGAACCTCAACAACTCAGTTCACGAAAACGGATACACCATGAAGTAGAAATGACCTAGGACTCGTTTGAAGCCCGATGAGATCTATGCCTTGGCCTATAAAGACGTTTCGAAGAGGTAGTGTCTCGAACGTATCAATCAAGGAGACCAGAGGACGATGATTTACATGCATTGACCATGTCCCAAGAACACAGCGGTGAAGGGGGTTAACTCTATTTCTACAGCCAGCCCCCCGGCTCGTACGCCTGCAGAGAGAAAGATGATCAATCAAATCACCGCCAAGCCGACGAACGCCTCCGTCAATTCGTTGGGCAACAATAAGAACCCAACGGCAAGGAATTCTTTTACCCTTCCTTCTTTGTCCCCCATGCCCCCGTCCCCCGTTCCAATCAACCCATTCTGGTACCGTGTGCCAAACATTGGAGGAAACCTAAACACACGGACATGGAGTACCGCATTGACTGGCGTGCCACAGATGGCACCATTTGGGTGTAAAAACCTCACTCCCCGTGCAATGACTCCCATTGGGCGGTTCCTCAGAACCACCATCGGGCTGTCAAAGGGGATAAATCTAAAGGTGGCACGCCTAAGGGCGGCTGGGTAAGTAAGTAAGTATGGGCGGCAACGTCCGCAGCCTCATCTGACTTCCCCTTGGTTGTTTTATATGGTGGCCGCCTCTGGCGGGAAGGGGAGCTGTCCACCATCAGTTCCCCTGGCATCTCACCCCACGGGCGAGAACTTGTACCAGGTTCCCTTGGGGCTTGACCACTGGTAGGTTCCCTTCAGCTGCTGCCCTCACGGGCACGCCTTCCGGTCCCCTGTCGAAGAATCCTCTGGCCTTCCCTCTCAAGCTCAGCCTTTAGGGCGCCTGCGGGCGGGTTTTGTGTGGCTAGCCGTCGCCGACAGCGCAGCATTGCTCTCAACCACATTCCATTACTCCCCATCCCTCACGGGCAGAAGCACCCAGTCGGCTCCCGGATGTACTTTGTTGTCGTCCATCCGCGGCTGTAGGCAAGGGGGCGACCTTCTCTACGTGCCCCCAGGTCCTGCTCACCCGTTAACCTACGTGTACTCAGGCCTTTGATCTGGGGGCCTCAGGGTAAACCCTCACCCCTGCGGACACTCCACCGCCGTTCGAGAGTTCAGGGCATTTTTCCGACTCCCCTTGGCAAGGGTTCCCCATGGTTGGCCCACGGGTCCCCCCTCCATGGCGATCAGGTTCCAAATCCCACATGGATGTTGCATGGCGCCTGTCGCCGCCCTGTCTCGTCTGCGCTGCTCGGACCGCTTTGCGATCCCCTGTTCCCGCTCGCCCCTTGATTCACCTGGCCCTGCCCCCGCGCCCGTGTTCCCTTCGTCTCTTGTTCCTGTCCCTCATCACGTAGCTATTCCCCACCTGGCCGCCTGCAACCCCTTGGCGCGGGCCCAGTCGACCCTTCTTCTTCTAGGGACCGTTCTAGGGGCCGCTCCCTTCTTCTCCCCTTCCTATCCTCGGATCGCTGCCCTGGGTTTCTTCCCTGTCCATTGGGGCCAGTTCTTTCTTTTGACCCGCCTTCAACAAGTGTTTATACTCCACTGGGCTGCCAGCAACCCCTTGGTGCGGGCCTGGAGGACTGTATTTTGCCCCTTGCACTGGTTGCTCCCATCCGTACTCCCGCTTTCGTTTTCTTATCGCTCTGTGTTGTTTGTTTGCTTGTTTTGTTTTTTGGTCCTTCTTCTGTGTGCACCCTGTGGACCGTCTTCCTTTCCCACTTGCCCTCTGTGTGTCTGTGCCGTGTCCTTTGATTTTCCTCTTTTTGTACCCTCCATCCTGCATGCACACACATCACTCCTGCACTCGTCGTCAGCTGTTCCGGCTCCTCTCTGGTCTCGTCTCTATTCTTCTCCCCCCCGTGGGGCTTCGACCGTGGCGGTCCCTGGCCAAGCCAGACAATCGCCACTCCCCTGCATCACCCCCTCTCTGCTCCTCGCACCGCCCTCCCCCCGTTCAGTGCCTCTCACCCGTCCCCTGCTCCTGGCCAGCCCCGTGGGCGCCGCAGTGCTCCTCTCTCCGCCAGGGCTGTATCTCGCGCGCCCTGGCGCGTCTCTCTGCCTGCCTTGATCCTCTGTCTGGTAGGCCGACTTTGGCGGCCCACCCAGGTACCCGTTTGGGGTAAATCCCGCGTTGTCCGCCCCCGCCAGCCTCCCTTTCATGAGTTCCCTGATGGTCAGGCGGGGCGGCTGGTACAGCTCAATGCTGGTCATTGGCATGGCGTCAATCTGAGGGCGATGTGTCGTTCCTGTCTGCGGTCTTTTGCCCCCCTCTGCCGCTCCCACCGCATGTTCCTTTGCGCGTCCTGTGTCCGCGCCCGCCCATTCTTCTTTGCGTCTCGCGTGCCGTGCTTGCCGCCGCGCGCCCGGCGTGTGTCCCCTGCTCCCTGCCTCTGTGTCCCTGCCCTGCCGCCCTAGCCACTCTCTCTCTGCCACGTCCTCTCACCTCAACCCACTACCCACACCCCTCGTCCCAATCCTGAGAGACATAGAGGGGCGCTGCCTGAAGGTAACAGTCTGAATCCCCTGTGTTGTACACTGTTCCGAGTAGACATGGGTACCACTGATCGGGCCGTAACTGCGGCCAGGCCGCACTCAAAGGCGGGGCCTCTCGTCCTGGCCCACCAAAGAGCCGCGGCCTGGCGTGTTTGGCCGCTCCGAGGCACAAGGTCCGGGCCCGCGGGAGAAGCGGGCTTCGGCTGATGTGAGGCCTGGTTGGCCACGGCCAGAGGACGGCTTGGACTGACCCAAGTCCCAGAGTGTGCCGTGCAGTTTCGTCTGGCAGGCCTGGCCCCTGCCCTCGCCCTGGCCCTTGGAGCCACGGTATCCACCGAAGGCACTCAACCAGCATGCTGATGCCCCAGTGCGGCTTTTGTACTGTTGACCATTGGCGTCTAGCCGCAGTAACCAGCTGGATGTACAAATCAGATCAGTCACCATGGTTGCGCACTCTGTGGCACAACTTTGCTGTGTGTTCCCTGAAGTTGATGGTCACCAACGGCATGGCACATCCCAGGTCGGCCGTGGCCTAACCTTCGGAGCACGTGCCACGCGTAAGCCCAACGGTACTACTGCCGCACCATCACCCCAGGCTGAGAGCCACGTCGCCTGGTAGCCTGTCAGATAACAGCCCGCACACCCCCGAAAAGACAGCCCTACAGGGGCGCCACCGAGATAGGCCCCCGGACTTGAGAACACCAGCGTTGTCCCTGGCTTTTGCGCGCTTAGTAGCCAGCTAAAATCCTGGTGCCAGCGTGTCGGAATACCGATTCTTCTGCCTGTTCGCCACCCCTGCAGGGCCGAGTCCTGGTACCGATCCCCCTGCAGCCAGGCTTTGCAGCCGTCGGGTCCCCGCCGTGCGCTCGTCCTCCATGGCGGCACTGGGGCCGGGGCCGAAGGGGCTGAAAGGCCCCCCATTGCTCCTTCGTCTCTGCATCTGCAGCCAGTCTGCTGGGGCGCTGATGGACGCCTCTTATGCTCCGGTCCCCGCTCGGGACCTTGACGCCCTCCACTGTCTCTCCGTACGCCTCCTGTATCCCCCAGTGTCTGGCATGCAGACCGGCCGGCACTGCTGGCCTTCTTCTTGCAGCCTGCCCGCATCGCACGCATCAGCTGGCGATCCCATATCCCACCTTTGCGGTCGTTGCGGACGTTGATCTGGTGCCTGGCCTGTTGTCTGGGGTCCATGCACTTGACGTCCACCCCTCCGTCCTCCTTTTCTCTTGTGGCCAAGCGCATCCTCCACTACTGGCATTATCCCCTCGACCTCCCGGTCCGCCGCGTCGCCATGCCTACCCCGTGCCTCCTGCATCCCCTCCGTCCGTCCTCGACCACAGCCCTCCGGTGTCGACATCCCGAGCACACTCATCCTGCGATCCTTGCCGCAGTCCCCCTCAACCCCCTCCAGTGCCTGCTCTCCTGTCCTCCTTGCACCCTTCACGGGCCGGGTTCTGCCTCTTGTCGTCGGTAGAGATCCTCTCGCCCTCCGCCTTACGCCGCGCCATTGCATTGCCGCCTGTCCTCTTCAGTACCACCCCTCTCTCTGCTGCAGCTTCCTCAGCATCAGCACCCTGGGCTTTCGCCCCCTTACCTTGGGACCCTCCAGGTCCATCCCCGGAAGCGCCTCCCACGGCATCCTCCTCCACCTGTCCTCCGCCATCCCCTTTTCCTGCAACCTCCCCGCCTTGTGTATCAGGTTGCCGAACGAGTGGGTCCTGCGCTGCTCCTGTCCCCCTCTCATGCTCCCTGCCAACTTCAGGTAGCGGACCAACTCCGCCACCTCCCTTGCCGTCCACCCCCTGACCGTCCCCGGCATCCTCCGCGCAGGATGTCGCGCATAATGCGGCGGCAGCGGGGATTCCGAACGCCAGTCTGTCGGCGTTGGCTCTGGACCGGGGCTGGCGGGATGCGGCGCCCCCGTTGCCGCCACCGCTCCCTGCTCCTCGCCTTGGCGTCACTTTCCCCGCACATGCCTACCCTCCGCTCCCTCCCCTCTTGTCCTTTTCCCAGAGGGCAACCGTCTCTCCGTATCCGCGGGGGGGTGTCCCGGGTCTCGGGTGTGGGATGACCCGCTGCCCCCCGCGGGCCGCTGCCCCCTCCTCCTCCCTCACCCACTTCCCTGTCCCTTTTCTTCAGCCTCGCTGCCCTGCCCCTGATCCTCTTCCATGTCCTCTCCTGCACCTCCCTCTCCACCTCTGGCGGGATACCCGGCTGCCTGAACGGTTGCAGCGTGGGGCGACTGTCCGGCCCCCAACTCCCCTGCGCCCTTTCCCCGGGCCGCTCACTGTCCCGCTCTGCCCTCTCTACTCTCTCCAGCCTCGTCAGAATATCCACCCAGGCTCGGTGCACTTCCTCGGCCGTCTGCGCCTCTCCTCCCCCTAGGGTGCCCTGTACCCTTGCCCACCCCCCTGCCGCTTCGGCCGCCTCCCCCATTGCCCGTGCCTCCCTCTCCTGCAGCCTCCTGTCTTCTACCCCTATCCTCTCCCATGCCCGCCTGAGCTCCTCTTCCTTCCCTCCCTGTGCCCCCCACGTCGCCCCGCCGGCCTGCGGGTGCTGCTCTATGGATGCCGGCAGCTGCGCATTCGGGTACATCGGTGGGATGGGGGGTACACCCGCACGAACTCACAGTACGGTGGTGGGGGAAACGTTTGGATGGCAGGTGGGATGACACCTCCCCACCATCCACCTCTCCCCTGCCCCTGGTACACCGGTGCCCCCATGTACCCTTCTCCACCTACCTTCCCTTGTACCTTACCTCCTGCTCCTGTTTGCCCTGCCTTCCCCTGCCCCTTGCCTCCCGTTTCCGGCTGCCCTGCCTTCCCCTGTCCCTTGTGCCCACCCTTCCCCTGCAGCCCTCCGTGCCCCTCTCCCGCCCCTCGTGCACCTTGTTTAACTTGCCCCTTCTGTCCGCCTTCCTCCCCATGCCCTGTACCCCTCTCTCCCGCCAGCCCTCCTTGCTGCCTCCTGTTCCCTGCCCTCCCTCCCGCTGGCTGTGGCGCCCCGCCGGCGCACTGTTCCCCTCCCCATGCCACACCTCACCTGCCCCGGTTGCCTGCCCTCCTGGGTGTCCCCTGCTGCCCCCTGCGCTCCGTCCAGCCTGTTCTTCCTCCCCCTGTGGTCCGCCACTGGGTTGGGCGCTGCCGCCCTCCCCCGTCCCCTCCTGCTCTCCTTTGTTCTCGGCCCCTCCCCTCCCCACCTCGATCTCCAGCTGGTGGATGGTTTTTGGCCCCGGGGATGGAGCCTGCCGGCGACGGCGCTGGTGCTCCATGCGCGTCAGCACCTCAAAGGTCGCCGTCTGCTGACAGCGCGCCTGCCTCTCCTCCTCTGCCCGCACCATTGCGCCGACCTGTGGCAGCAATCCCCGAGGCAGCTGCCTAAAGGACTGCTGGGGCCGCGGCCACTGATGCCCACGACCCCCTCCTTTTCCTGCCGCCGCCCCCTGGTGCCTTGTGGTCTTCTTGGCCCCTGGCGCGCCCGCCTGTGCCTTTCCTCCCTTGCCCAGTTGCCCTCGTCCTCCTGTGTGCCCTCTGATGCCCCTGCTGCCTGTCTAACCCGTCCCTGTCTGCCCTCGCCTACCTTTGCCTACCTCTGCACTGCCAGGAAGATCAACTTCAGGACAGCTGCCGGCACATTGGGCGCCGCAGGCTGCCTCTGGCCGCCTGCCACCACCATCCTCCCCACCTCCTCCGCCGACGACCACCGACGCGCCTGTCGCTCTCCGCCGGGTTCGACAGCTCCGCCCGTGGGCCCGTTGCCTCGGGCTCCCGCCATTTCCCCCCCTTCCTGCTAGCTCCCGCCACCTCCAGCGCCGCTGCCCCACCCCTCACCCCCTCCTGTCCGCCCTTGGCCCCTCCCTCCTATGTCACTGCCGTGGCCGCGCCCTCCTGCACACAGCCTGCGGCCTTCTCACCCTCTGGCGGCACTGTCTCTGGACTCTCCGGGGACGGGGGCGACCACAGCATGACAGATGACGCCTAGCGCGTCAGTCAGGGGGGCGGTCTGGGTGGGGCCGCCTGCATACGGGCCATGTGAACCCGCAACCCCACCAACACGGCCCCCCAACCCCTCTCACCACCTGCAGCGGCAGCGTGGCGGCCGCTGCTGACAACGAGCTGGACTTGGGTACTGGCGTGTAGGACATTGGTCTGCAGCACCTGGCATCGTGTCCCTAGCCTTGCGGTCATCCTCCTCCTCTACGTGTGCCCCGCACGCCGCTTGCACTGCGTTGTGGCCCGCGCGCCCAGCGTGTGCACTTGGTCTGCGGTCCCTGGCCCGCCGTCTTCTCTGGCCCCTTTGTCCCCGCTACCGTACACGTCGTATCGTACCACTGCCTTGCCCCATTCTTCCACCATCTGCTGCGTTAATCTCCCCCCCTGGGCATGTACTTGACGGTCTCGTGCTGCCTTTTGCCTTCTTGACCCCTTCAATGCACCAGTCTTGTGGCTTGCTCCCTTGAGGCCCTCGAGTCAGCTCCTCCTTGGCGCCCTGTCCCGGACGACCCGGGTTGGTGCTCTGGCTACTCCTGGGTCCGCAGGGCTGCCCTTGTGCCGCCCTGCTCGGTTCCTTTTGCCGGGGGTTTGCGGTTGCTTGCCTGCGTTTGTATACACCCCTCTCCTGGGCCTGCGGCCACACTCCTGCCCCTCCAACCCTGGCGTGTGATTCAAGAGGCTTTTTTGCTTCTCTCCCCGACCGGGACGATCCAGTCCGGGGTGTCCTCCCGCGCCCCGCACCGGTTCAGGCCCTGTGGGCCGCCTTCCTGCCGCTGTGCTGGTCATACCGCCGTGTCCACATTCCTTTGGACAGCCCCCTAGATGGGGGTCGTCGTCGCGACTTTCTGCTCCGTCCCAGATGCTCCTGTCCGAGGCTTCCCGCCTTTCCTCTCTCCTCTATCCTCCAATCCCACGGCTCCTGCCGTTGCTTCCACTGCTGCATTCAGCCCCTCACCTTCGGCCCCCTTGGTATGTATGCTGCTCCGCCACGGATGAACTAGGCCGGCGCCTGCCGTTCCCGGGTGCTCCTGTCCTGGGGGCCGTCCTCTCTCTCGTCCCCTCCGCCTGTCCCCGATGCTCCAGCTCAGGGGGGGCAGAGCACCTTCCCCTGGATGCTCCAGTCCAGCAAGCCATCTCCTCCCTGCTCCGTCCCGTCCCGGACGCTCCTGCCCGGTGTTTCAAACCACCCTGTGTCCCGGATGTTCCAGTCCGAGCGGTTGGTGGCCCTTTGCTCTCGCTCCTGCCAGCCTGAGGCAAGACGCCAACAGCTGTCCTGTCACTGGGGCCCTTCTTACTCTGTGCTGGCCGACTACGCCCGCACCGCCTTTTCGTCCCCTGCCCACTTCTGCGCTCCCCGCTCTGTAGCCCCTCTGCGTTTACGTCTTTGCTCCTGCCTATTCCGCTCCTGTCCCCGAGTGTCAAGTGTCCCCTCTTGGCGGACGTGATCAGCCACTGCCTCCTTTCTTTTGTTTCTCTGCTGCTGCCTCTGCCCCAACCCTCTGCTCGTCTCTCCCTCGATGGTACCTCCTGTTGGTTCTCCCCCGCCGCTGACCCATCTTGTCCTCCCGTGGGCCTTTCTCCCCGATCATGTCTCTGCTGTGGACCGCCCCGGATGATCCAGTCCGCAGCTTGCCCCGCCTCTGTCCCCGTAATGGCATGTGCCCTCTCACCGCCCCTGCTTCCTCCACCTGCCTCTAGCTGTTTTGGAAGGCACGGCCCAGGTGGTCAGCCCGTCGTGGCTCTTTTTCTCCACAGCTCTCATACTTGCTGCACCCTCTTCCGCCTGCGCGCCATCAGGCGCTCCCTTTGTTATTTGCCCGCTTCTCCCTCGTCATCTCCGGCTTCCTCTGACAGCCGTAGTCGCCAGTCTCGCTGAGGCTGCACGTCAATCGTGGTCACTTGGTTGTACCTGATCAACGTCATCTCCACTCGCTCGGTGACTGGGTCTCGCATGTCCTCAGCCCGCGCCTCCGACTGCGTCTCCCTGCACGTCATGCGCTCCGGCAGATGTTCTACCGTATGCCTCAAAAGCCTGTGTGCCATGACTTCCGGCGCTACCCTATGCTCCCGGAGTCCCTACCACAGTGATTTCAGCATCACCATGTGCCACAATCCCCTGTGATGCCCTTCCCCCCTAGCTCCCTCTCCATCTCTCTTCGTCGTTTCTCACCCTTCTTGAGCAACGGGATGTCCTGATCCCATACCAACCGCCCGTCTATCTCCTTATACTGGTCACATTGCATGAAGTGCTTGTACGTTTCCAGCGCCTGACCACAGTGGCAGCTCATGTACTCCTCCAGCACATCCATACCCCTATGCCTGTAGCACGTTATCCTCCTCTCTCACTCGCACTTGAGCCTTGTTTGCCACGAGCCCCCTGGTTTGCAGCCTTTTGGGCAGCGTTTCCGGCCTCAGGACGTTGGGGAAGTGGAACTGCTTTCCCACCCTGCCCTCCAAGTATCTGCTCAGCGCCACCACCTCCGGCCCCCCTCTGACCTGCGCCAGCATGTGCACTGGCTGCGGCTACACTCTCAACTCTCTTCTGCCCCTGCCCTCCTCCACCACCCATCTGGCTCTCTCTTCGTCCCCCATTTTTGGCGGTATGTGCATCATGTGCAGGGCCTCTTTTCTCTCAGGTACCCTCCACTTGGGTTCCTGTTCCTTGTCCACCGCTTGTGCCGCTCCATCCGCCTCATGATTCCCTGCGCCCGCTCCATGCGACTCCTGCTTCACCAGATGTATGCCCAGCGGCACACTCCTCATCTCAAGCCTGTGCCATATCGTGTACCCCTGTGACGCCAGCCCTGGGACCAGGGCTTCATGGAGCGGCCTGGTGGCGAGTCTCCTGAGGGATGCCATCTCCGCCTCTGCGTCCACCACCATCGACACTTATGTCACGTCCTCCCCCAGCTTCCGGACCACGCCTGCCACCGTTTGCACATCTCCATGGGATGCGGCCCCGTATGCCACCTTGTCAACGATGACTTCCGTCTCCTGTCCTACCTCCTTGACCTGTACCGCTGCCGCCCCGCCTTGGGCGGCTGCCCCTCCAGCCCTGACCCGTCCAGAAACAGTACCACTCTACCCTCCTTGGGCTCCGGTATGCGTAACACCTCCCTCAGGTAGTAGCAGTACACCGTGTGCAGGCCGATGTTATACGTCCCCGCTCCACTTATTGTCTGTCCTTCCTTTCCAGCCATTGGTCACCACTACCCCGTGACACCATGCCCTGTCCCCTTTTGCCCTGCCCTGCTCCAGGTACACCTGTCCCAGAACCAGGTACCACACCCTGTCCGCATATAACCAGTGCACCGTCAGCCTGATCCGCCGCGCGCTTTCCCCACATGTTTGGCCCAGCGGCACCAAGGGCGTCTTCCCGGCGAGCTGGCCCGTGTCCCTCATCCGGAAGCTCACCGCCACCCCATCATTGCATTTCTTTATTCCGAACATAGGATGTCAGATGGATAAGGGAATCTTGGATCCTTTGTATTTATAAGGATTCGTGGATCCTAGCGTGGGTTTCTCATACGTGCATATCAGATATTTCAAGGGCTCTTTGCACCCTATCTGATTGCAGGATACCATCACCCCTTCATCCATTGCTATGTCTTCTTTGCCAAGTTGTGTTGCTGCCCAGACCACTGCGACCTTTGCTTTGGACAAATTGGTCCGGTTTAATGGTAGCAGAGGCAAAAGTATTTCCTCTCCGTTGGGTACTAGTGTACAACTAGGCATCGCGGCATAAGATCGATCCTGGAAATCAGGGACGAAATTCAGAGCAAAATCACCTCCCCAGGAGGAAAAGCTGGGAGTGTCCAGCTCTCCGCCCTCAGGACAGCCTGGGCCCTTACTCCATTGACCGGACAAGGGCCGCAAAAACGGGCCAAGCCACAGTTGGCAACATACCCGTGGTCCCCAAATCCCTGGTTGTTCCAATCGGGACCCCCCATCCCAAACATCCGGCGTTGGGAGGAAATAGACAGTCACCCTCAGAGAGAGCCAAGTGGACCTTCATCGCCTCCCCAGGGCACGAGAACCGATGCTAGCACCGAGAATGGAGCAGTAATCGAGCCATCTATCCTTTGAATAGCGCAGACACACGCTGCAGCCTCGCGCACTGCCAAGTAGAATACGATGGCATCCTGAATTCTCCCAATTGTGGTCGACTGTGACACCCCTCCGTTGCTGGGGGGACTGCCAGCACCCCAGGTCAGTAAGAACTTTTTTGCCACAGAGGCCATCAACCTTATTGCTGACCAACTTGACGCCGAGATAGGTTTCGTCGGCCCGTCCACCCCTGACCCACACAACCATCTGGGGCCTGCTCCAGAAGCAGCGGCTCTAATCCAGCAGGCCCTGTCAGGGATCAGGCAGAATCCCGCTATATTGGACTCTTCGCCCGCTCCCATCAGCGGATTCAGGATGTTTCCCTCCCCGGTCGACAAATCTACTGCGCAACCCAGCGGATGTGAGTTCAATCTCACCCGGGTCGTGGAATACCCGGCGCCAATTGAGGAGGATGAGTCTGATCAACTGTCCCTCCTGTTGCTGGACCGCGGAAGCGACAATGAGGGGGGGGAGATAGGAGTGCTGGAAAGTCGGGAGCTTCACCATTCCCCCATCTCCTTCGCCTCATCGCCTGCGCCTCCCGAACCTATGTCTGGAACAAGGGATCATCTCACACTCGTGAAGGAACTCTGGCGCCCCACTATATCGCGGTTGACGAATGCTTGGCGCCCGAATATGACATGTTTGAAGAATCCACGGCGCCCCAATATGTTGTGGTGGAAGCATCTCCAGCGCCTATGAGCAGCGTCAAGGACCACCCGTGTCTCGTCGTGGAGTCCCCCCAGGAAGCTACGTGGGGATGAGCGGCGAATACATTTCTGGTGCCTACGAGTGGCACAAGAGACCAACCATCCCTATCAGACGACTCTCGGACGGTGCTGAGAGCTAACAATCTGCGCTGCCCGGGAGATAATGTTGGTGGAGGGAGGTTCAGCAAACCTCGCCTACGTGCTCATTTGGATCAAGTACTTCACACAGTCGTTTTACCTGGTTTAACCCGGTTGAACTCGGAAGGGGCGCAGTTGAACCGCTGAACCGCGGTTGAACCGGGGTTGAACCACCGCCAGCGCTGTCGGCGGCGGCGCGCGCTTTTCTGAACAAAATATTTGCATAACCACCTGAAACTGACGTGTGACAAACCTTTTTTAAAAAATGTCCCACCACTGGCAGCAAGTGGTGAACAACCACTACAGCGGGTGGGGGGACCAACAGCTGGTGGACGACTTGTTCACCTATTTTTGCACAAACGGCACAACAAAAAGCCTATGGAAACAATTTGCTGACCGAATTGGTAACACACAGAGGGTTTTCAAACAGACAAAAAGGGCTACAAAAAAAGCTTTCACAGGATCTGACGCTGTGCGCCTCATTTTGGAGTTTGGGATGCCGAAGCGAAGGTATGTGGCATAATGCACACATGCCTACAAGTGGTTCAACGTGGTTCAACGGTGCGGTGGAACCCTTATCACAAATTACCGATTGTGATTGTGCTTCATGACAACGTTTGCACGGCAAAAATTCGCTCAATGTTGCCCAAAGCATGAACATATGAGTTGGAACGTGTTGGCCGCGTCACAAATGTGAATACTCTGTGGTTTGTACCATTGGACGCTTTTTGGTGCCATGACGGCAACCCATTCAACCGCAGGTTCAACCGCGCACTTTATCCCAATTTCTCGGTTCAACGGTCCCTAGGTACAGGAAGCTTATTTCATGCCAAAGATGCCAAAGAGAAGAAAACCCGTGCAACCACCGTCCCATGGACACATTGCTTTCCGTCGTATGCAACGATGGATAAAGCTTGGTCCACGTTAAGTGAGAGACAAGTACTAAAAACGACCATAAAGGAGGGAAGAGTTGGGGTTCGTTGGGATGGGGATGATTGGATACAATGTATAGGTGATCAGAGGGATGTGCTATAAGAAATGCACTTCCCAAGAGTTAAGGATGATCACCCCTATGCACTTATAGTGCGTGGTGATGGGTTTCCATGTGGAGCAAGGTCATGGTGCCAAGTTGCATGTGGTTTTGCAAACCACATGCAAATAGCACGAACTTTGCTCTACAATTGGACCCTTGACCTTGCTCTCGTAAGTGAGCATGAAACGGATCTTGTGGGTGTCCTCTTTGGAGAGACACTAAAAAAAATACAACAAATTATTGACCGTGGCTACATGTTGCTCCGAGGGTTTTGGGTGTGAACTGTTGTCATTATTGCAGGGGATAGCCCTTGGCTTCGTCATATACTTGGTCTATCAACATTTTTTTCGAAATCCGTTCAATTTATTCTTTCGCGACATGGTCTAGGGAGAAAGAAAGATGTGGAGGGTGTGAATGGCGACGAAGTACAAGACTTGAAGCAAAATTCCTAAAGTATAGGAAACAAGGAGTTAGTTGTGTTGGTGCAAAATGGTGCATCGGAAGTCCACTATAGAAAGTGGATGCCCGTATAGGGTGTGTCATCACGTGTGTTCTTCATCTTGTGATACGATGTGGTGAATACTTAACAACGTTTGTGCGCACAGGAGCCACAATGTTGACGGTACCACAACGATCCAAGGTTCAAAGCCTCCTAAGGGACGCTAAGACCAATGTTTCTTTGAAAGGCCGGTCCTTCCCCGAAGGGGAAGAGACATGGCACTTGTCTACCAATTGGTTGCCCATTGCAAAGAGTTTGCGTCTAACACCACATGTCACCACTACCGTTGAGGACATGGGGAAATTACTAATCGCTATCTATCGGTGGACATATGATCCATTCGTCAAAGGGTGTGCACACATTGCAAAGAGGTTTCAAAACACTATATGTCACCATAAACGATCACCTTACTTGCTTTCGCTCCGCAACGAGGGGGCCTTCGTATTGGGTAACTTGCAGCCTCGATGGGACGGACAGCGGCGACAGGAAGATGAGCACGTAGTGCACGCTCAATTGGAAGCTGGCAACTAGGAGGTGTGTGTGTGGTTCAACCGTGGTTCAGGAGGTTGAGCCATGCGGTTGAACCGGCTTCCCCACGGTTTCACCCCTGCTTCTCTCAGGTGCCTTTGCGCCATGGACCCCGAGTCTTTGGGGAAGGCCTTGCAGGACTGCCTGCGGGCACTGGGTACGGGACAAGGCGCCGATCCACCTGCCGCACCAGCGCCACAAGCAGCGGCAGCGCCTCCAGCTCCCCACCTGGCCGACAAGTTCCCGCTGAAGGAAGAAGTGGCGGTCCACAACACCTGCAACCCCGACACCACCCTAGCGCCCGAGACGCCTGAGTGGCGGTGGCTGGCTGACGTGACGCCGAAGTACGTGTTCCGCCGTGCCATGACGCTCTGGATGAGAAAGCACCGCCAAGAGGACAAGGATGGGGTCCAGTCCTACCCCTGGGAGACGAAGTGCCTGAGCGCCGGGGAGTTTTCGAAGTGGAAGGTCTGTTTGTGAGTGTGTTTTGGAGTCGTTGTGTTGGTTTGCGGTTGTCTTGTTGTTTGCTAGTTGATTGTGCTGGTGTTATTTGGTCTTTTGGTAGATGTTTTGATATGACTCATGCTGCGTTTCGTTGCTGTGTGTTTTTGTGTCTTTGAATGTTCTGATGTGCATTTGTGTGGTGCGTTTTCTGATTGTAGGTGCTGCGTGTGGGCCTGTCGGGCGACCCCCAAGGCCACATGTCCCTGGACGAACCAGGTCTTGATGCCCTGTTCAGGATATGGGCCACTGCGGGGTGCGGTGTTGCCAGGAGCGTGTCCTTGTTTGGCGCGGATTCCGTGGGCCGGGGCGGTGGTCACAGCGCAGGACACGGTCCACGCTTCTTCTTCAAGGCCCCAGTGGAGTTGCCACCAAGTTGGTTCGACGAATCGGACGTCCAGCGGTACACGGCGACTCGGAGCAGCATGCTGGCTATGAACACCACCATCTCAGGTGGGGGAAAGCACAAGAAGGCCAAGGCAAGCGCCGCGACGGCAGCAGCGGCGCCAACGGCAATGGCACCATCGCCATTGGTGCAGCCAAGTGTGGTTCGAGCGATCCAAGGGGTGCAACAGGTGTGCAGTAGTTCAACCGTCGTTTCAGCGGGTTCAACCATGCGGCTGAACCGCCTTCACCGTCTTCAACCGTGCACAGTTGAGCGTCACCTTCCTACACACTGAATCGCGTTCCCTCACTTCTGCGGTTCACCTGCCTCCTTGCTTTTTCTGCAGTTGACCGCCAGTGATGTGCCTGAGCACATGTTCGTGGTGGATCGGCGTGGCCCTGGCATTGTCGTTCGCGGCCGATGGCCGCCCATGCCCATCGTTGAGTGGTGGGACGTGTGGTATTGGCAGATCCCTGGCGCCGCTCAAGTGGTCGACCGCATGAGTCGTGGCGTGCAGCGGGGCTTGCGGGAATTGAGCAATGCCGGGCAAGGCAGTCCTGCGCCAGAACGGCAGAGGTCAACGCCCCTGGAGTCCAGTTCAGCCGTCACCACCGCGCCCCAACCAAGTCCTGTGGGAGAGAGCTTTGAGGAGTTCTACAAAAGTGTGTGGGACCGCCCACTTGGAGCAGGTGCAGCATCCGAGAGCAGTGGAAAGGCCCCCAAGCCTCCACGTCTTCCAGCACCACCGCCACCAGAGGAGACGAGCACCCCCGGCAGCAAAGTGGTTCCGAAGTCCCTGTTTCAGTCCGCCCAGAAGGAGCTCCGGAAGGAGAAGCGGACAAGTGCAAAGGCTGAAGCACCGCCCGCGCAGGCCCAAGTCTCAGGCGAGAAGAAGCAGAAAAAGAAAGCCAAAACTGGCAGCGGTGCTTCCTTGAAAGAGCGGAAAAATTGCCCCGGACAGCAGTGAGACGGACGAGTCAGACCCCCTTTTTGAAGAGCACAAATGGGTCCCAGCCGCAAAGCATATCCCAGAGAAGAAGAAGAAGAAGGTAGTTCCGGCCCCCAGTTCCGAGAGTGACTCCGGCAAGTTCCCCAGCGACAGGGTGCAGGATGTGAAGGCCCTGGCAACTGAGTTGGTTGCGGGATCGGCGCATGCGTCAGCTCTGGAGGTGTGCACGGTTGAACCGGTGAAGTGTAGTTCAACCGCACGCTTGAACCGCCTGAACCACGGTTTCACTATTTTTTCCTTTTTGCAGAGCCTGGATGAAGCCCAACAACGACGACTGGCGGTTGAGGACACGCGCAAACAGCTGCGACAGCGGTTCCGATGGGCGGCCAACACGCCGATTCGATGGGTCATTGTGGACGGTCCTGATGGCGAACCACGTCTGGCCGTGGGTACCCCGGGCAAAGCCACGAAGGGGACCCCCCGGGCCAAAAAGGGGGAAGAATTGGTCTTCCTTCCCCCACAGTGGGAGGAGGAGGGCGATGCAGCTTGGACAACGTGGCCAGTTAATGCAGTCAAGGACAGCACAAGCTTCAGTAACCCCCACGCTGCCGAGGAGGCGTTGAAAGAGCGCCGCGCCCGGAAACAGGAAGCGATTGATGAGGAGGGCAAGAAGACAATGGAGGACTTCCACTCGTACAGTCCACTCGAGGAGAAGGAGGTCATTCCCGCGCCAGAGGCTGAAGTGGAAAAGGACAGTGACAATGGGGTTCCTGTGCCGACGCCGCCCGAGATTCCAGAGCCAAAGGACAATGAGAAGCACATTCCTGTGCCTAGTCTGCCGGAGGTGCCAGAGCCAAAGGAGAGTGAAGAACAGGTGGTCAAAGAGGAAAAGGTGGAGTCTGCTGGTTCAGGGGTGCAGGAGCACCAGGACAGTGGGGAGGACTGGCCTGCAGCCCTGGTTGGTCGAGAGGAGATTGAGGAGGTTGGTGGAGCGCCAAAGGACGAGGAAATGCCTGCATGTAAGCAGGAAGACAACGGAGAGGCAGCCCCAGAGGTTGGTGCACCAGTGCCTCACGTGAAGGAAGAGCCACTCCCAAAAGAGTGACTTTTCACGTGCCTCAAGGGAATGAGGGGGTGGCAGTGGCGGGAGCGACATGGAGCACGGTACCGTAGGCAGTTGTGGGGGGCCGTAATGGTGCAGTTGCATCACCGTGTGCAAGTTGCAGTGCAAACGAGGAGACATCCGGACCTGGTCTGGCGCGTGAACGCACACATCCGAAGTGTACTCCCCCAACTAACCTACACTGCGCTCGCAGTGGTCCATGGGGTGGGTGATCATCCCATGCTTGTACATACGCATCCAAAGGATGACAGTCTCCCTACGGGGGAAATAGCCCTGGGTGATTTTGTAGGGGGGGAACTGTTTACCAGTGCCCAACCTTGTGCAAATGGGCCTTCTCGTCCTGCATGGATACGTTGGGGGTGTGATTTATTATGGGGACACATTGTGGATCCTCGATATGGGGTCATGTTTAACGCTCTTAGGCCCCACATGCCGCTGGCATGGTCTGGACAGCGCATTGTGCTCGTACCGTACACAGGCATTGCATGGGGACGTCTGCCTGTGGCGATGCAAAATGAACTGGTCAGGTTTGGCTTTTCAAGGTGAAGATGTGTTTTTTGTGTAGCGCTTCGTGCAACAGCGGTTGAACCGGTGAAGCCGCTGCAGCCGCGCGCCTGTCCAGCGGTTGAACCACCTCGAAAGCCGGTTACATTTTAGTGCAATCCATGAGGAAACATGCTTCTGACAATCAAGTGTAGGCTTGCATGTAAATATTGTTCAGTAAAAAGGGTCCAAAGTCCTAAAGGGAATCCAAACAAGGCGCAGGGGTGTATGTCACCACGCCAACGAAAAGTTGATGGTGAAGCCATGCGGTCTCACCAATACAGCCGCCGCCACTGGCGCCTACACCACCACCGCAGTGAAATATGATTGCAGAGAAATAGGTCTCCAGTGTTTTCAACCAATGAGGTAAGAAGGCTTTCAAAAACATTCTTTTTAGGGGGTGTGGCATCTCTTGCAGGGCTGAAAAATAGCGGTTTTCAGGTTGCTACTTAGCAATCTGTTGCTGTACCACGATAGGGGTTCAACCGTGGGGAAGCCGTAATGAAAGTGCGCGGTTGAACTCGGTTGAACCACGGTTTCACTTGGGTAATTCAAGGGTACCTGATCCAAATGAGCACGTAGGGTCCCAATACATTTGCACCCCCTCCCCCCGCTCACGAGGAGCCTACCAATTCTAGATGGAGGGAAGTTACTGGTAAACACAAGGGCACCACTCTCCCCAACTGGACGGCATTGCTGAAGCCTGAGGAGTATCCTCCGGAGCCTACGGCCCCTTGTACCAGTGTGGAAGATGACTCCTCTTCAAGAAAGGACATTAATTTCCTCACAAAAAGAATCTTCACCTCCCCCAGGAGGCCCTGGTGCATGCATTCTTATCCCACCGACACGTGCACGGTTTCTCTGATGAAGGTTGCACCAACGGGTGCATCCCCAACCATTACTCTCCCCGCGTACGACCCGTATCAAATGCCTATACTGCAAAAGAGTTACACCAAAGTGCTGGAGAATAGTAACATGCCAACACCATATTTTGAATGGCAACAAGGGAGCTATGACGAGTGGGTAGAAAAACTGCACCAATGGTTGGGGAGGTGTGATCCCGCCTACAGGGAAGCCAATGAGGCGGGCTCGATTTTAAGCACCTTGCCCCAGCTGTGGCTAAAGGGGATCATCACTACACAAGTTGCCAAAGGTACTCAACACCAACGAACCCCTCCCACCCTCAAAGAATTGTGGGACCTTTTGGAGCACCGCTGCCATGAGTATGACCCCTCTAGGGCCAATGAGAGATGGCGAGCCCTCAGCGAACGATTGGTCGAAGGACAAGTGTCTTTCCTGGACTCCAAGGACTTCTACAATTGTTGGCAACGTTTGCTGCCTTTGAGTAACCAGACCCGGCCCCATGTGATCTGTCAGCAGCTTCTAAGCAAGGTCTCTTGCATCAAGGAAAAGGTGGTGGAGAAGGAGGCCAAAATAAGTCGACAGTTGTGTGGTTGATTTTAGCGGCCTTGATCCTTTGCCTGGTCGTGCCGCATTCAAAGATGAACTCAGGAGGTATGGTGCTCAACATAGTACTACGGTTCTCGAGATTGTGTCTTATGTCGGGCAGGGGCCCGTAGGTAATTGCAAAAACCCGTGCCTGATGGCACAGGTCTTGAACCTCAACAACTCAGTTCAAACCAATGGTTACAGCATGAAAGAGAAATAACCTAGGCCTCATTTGAAGCCTGATGAGATCTATGCCTTTGTCTCTAAAGATGTTTTGGAGAGGTAGTGTCTCGAAACTATCAATCGAGGAGACCAGACGACGGCAATTTACATACATCACCCTTCTCTCCAGAAAACAGGGGTGAACGCGGTTGACGCTATTTCTACGACCTACCCCGCTCTCATGCCTGCGGAGACAAAGATGATCAATCAAATCACCGCCAAGCCAACGAACCCCTGCGTCAATTCTGTGGGCAAAAATAAGAACCCAAACGGCAAAGAATTCTTCTAAACTTCCTTCTTTGTCCCTCGCGCCTAAACCGAGACGTTCCAAGCAACCCATTTGGGTACAGTGTACCAACCATTAGAAGAAACCTAAACACACAGACATGGACTGCAGCATTGATTGAGGTGCCACCAAATGGGAGGAGTTGGGTGTGTAAACCCCAGTCCCCATGCAATGACTCCCATTGGGTGGTTCCTCAGAACCACTGTCGGGCCGTAAAAGGGGGAAACCTAAAGCTGGCACGCCCAAGGGCGGTTGGGGTGATAAAGGAGGGATAGGACTGCCGCAACAGCATGGACGTCGGTATAAGGGCCCGGAGGCGCCCCCTTCGAGAGGAGAAATCCTCCGGCACCCCTATGACACTACGGTCGCTCTCAGTCCTTGGTGTGTCATGGAGGGGCACATCGGGAGTGGTGATTTTCAAACCGAACTCTCCGTTCCGGTTGTTTCACGAAATGGAAACCTCAAAACTCTCCGTGCGTTGATGGATTTTGCGTGCCAAGTGCTCGCCTTAACGAACCGAAAAAAATTTGTAGGGCCAAGTCTCTGAACAATACGACTTCCTCTAACGGAGGTGCCTACTCCAAGTTGATAATGAAACTTTCTTGCCGGAAGGGACGAGGAAATAGACGTCTGAATTCAAATTACGGGGTTTGCGGACGGTAGTATTTCACTTCCCTGCATTCCCCAGTATGGTGTGTCCCCAAACGCTGTCCCTAATTTCTCTTGGGATATAGTGTTGGGGCATCTGTGGGGTTATGAGCACTGTTTGAGCCATTTTTAGTTGTTTCAATTTTTTATGCTCTCACCATCAGCCTCCCGTTTTTGGATTGAGGACTGCTGTAAGACTCCGTGAACCCGCAAACCATTTTTGGTCAAACCCATTCATGGTAAAGTGTCACGTCAGTCTGTATGGGGAATAGCCGTTCCAATCATTGGAGCGGCGACACCAACACACCTGGTCCGGGCCATTGTGGTTACGCCCCCTGACGACGAGCCACCCAACCGCGTTGAAGCAAAAAAACACATATCCTATGCCCTGATAGTCTCTTCCGTGGCCACCGTGCAGGATCGGGCTTGTGCGTTGCAGTTGTTGATCGTGCTCCCGAGGCCCTTGCCCGTAATTTCTTACCTACACGGCGTGCTGGGTCCATTTGGAAGCAGTTAGACTACGCCCTCGAGCCACATTGGGCCGCGCGTGTTTCCTTTCTACCCCCGCGGAAGCATCTGAATTGTATGGCACATGCCCGCCATACCATCGGTTGTCCGATTGTGTCCGCAAAATTTGGCAAAAAAAAATACGAGCCACCGTCGTAGGGCCAGATCGGACACATAAAGAGTGGTTGGAACCCCTTATGGAGGTTACTCTGCATGGATCTCATCTTGCTGGGCCCAGGACTATGGCCCGCCGTCACCAGGATTCTTACCTCAGGCCCCTTCCTCAACAGAAATTGTCCACAGTGGCACTATACGTTGACGGGGGGCTTGTAGAGGAAGGGTTGACGGCCACTAAATGTCTTGTGGCCTCCGTTTTGGCACCGGGCCTTGCTAACCCTGACACAAATGACCAGCCAGGCATGACCTTCGAAGAGGAGTCGGAGGACAAGACGGGGCCAAACCATTTGGTTTCGGTGCGCTCTTTCACATACCAAGGGACTCACAAAAAATTCGTCGCCCTCGTTACCCTTGACCCCACCCCCGAAGAAGTGGAGGCACAAGAATGCGTGTGTTCACACATTGCAAAAATTGAGGAAGGGTTATTGAGCAGGTTGACCAGAAGGCTAACGGCGCCAAGCCTTTGTTGGTGGCGTCCCGTGGGGGTGGTGTCGTCACCGCCCAAGAACCTATTGCGTCTCTGTAGGTGGAGCTCATGAGGAGATGCATCCTGGCGCACTATGAGAGGGATGTGTTTAGTGGAGAGGTTTTTCTACGCCCAAGCCAGGAACATCCTCAGGTTTGTGGTACGGAGCGGTTGGGTTTTAGTAATCTTGACCTATATCCCAATGCTAAGCCCAAGTGCGTGACACCTGTAAGGCTGGTGAGTGAATGGGCCGCGGCGGAGTAAGAGGTGGTGGAGAATTTTTTTCAGCTCCGGGTTCAATGGAGCTATGCCCTCCCTCCAAACGGGCGTCCAACCGGTTTGTTGCATCCAAGAAAGAGAAAGGTAAATGGCGCCTCGCTGTGGACTACCAACAACTCAATGAGGCTACCTTGCCTGAAA
This sequence comes from Eutreptiella sp. 'Long Island Sound 2002', assembly GCA_964036045.1. Taxonomy (NCBI): domain Eukaryota; phylum Euglenozoa; class Euglenophyceae; order Eutreptiales; family Eutreptiaceae; genus Eutreptiella; species Eutreptiella sp. 'Long Island Sound 2002'. Next base: position 124,193,711 of record OZ038381.1, on the reverse strand, counting down.
CGCACCCCCTCCCCCTCATTGAAAATATGTTCGAGAATCAATCCAAACATAAGATTTTCACTATTGCGGACTTCAGTAAGGGGTTCCATCCAGTCCCCCCTCACCCTGAGTCCCAGGCAAAGACCGTCATCAATTTGGCGGGTAGACAATATCAATCGTGTGTTATGCCTATGATGCTCAAGACCAGTACTGCTATTTTCCAACGAGTCATGGACCACGTTTTGCAGGGGTTCAATTGTCCGGATGAATATATTGATGTTAAAATTTTTTTGTCCTTCCAGTGATACGGAGGAGGATTTCTTGGCTAACCATGACCGCCATGTCCCTGTCATTTCAGATAGGCTACTGTACCGCACATGCGGTGGTCCGTAAATTGTCTTTTTGTACAAGGTATGGTAAGTATAGTGCTGAAATGTATGCGAGATCAAGCTTCGGATGAAGATTAATCTCGATCGGGGGCGACATTAGTCGCGATGTCGTGAAATTGAGGCTTGGTTGCTTAATGATCACAAGAATTAAAAATTGTCGAAGAATTTTACTTTCTCTATTCAAATACTCCATTTTTCAATCAAGAGGATGCCCGGAGATACCGCATTTTGCGATTCTCAGAATTCAGCACAATTGTAATGTCAGGATGGTCATGGTCATACCTGTCTCGCATGTTTGCACACATCCATTGGGTAAATTTGGTATTTCACGCGTCACTGAATTTTTGTGAACGTATGAAGGTTTGGCAAGGTATGACGGTAAGCACTCATAGCCAAAGCATGACATGGCATGAGTGTGATATATATCTAGGAAGTCCGAATGCATGCATGGAAGTCAAGATAAGGCATGAGTGCATATATGTATGAATGAACAATCAATGTTCAATAATGGGTTGCAATGGGTTTCGATACTTTTGTCATTATGCTTCATGTATTGCATGTCTTCATTCATGCATAATCATAGGTACATAAAGGAATGAACTGTTGAGGTCACATGCATAACGTTCACACCAACATGTAGCGTAGGAGGTGTGCCCACACACTCCATACACACATGCATATTCATGTGCTCTGAGGCCCCATTCCGCCACGCTCCATTTCTCTCTTTGTGTTACCTTGTCTTAGACTAGGGAACCGCGCGATCGCGCCATCGCGCCTTCCAGACTGCAGACGCTAATATGAAAGAAGGCAGTAGTCGTTTTGGTTCGAGACATTCCGCATCATTTTGCCTTAATCTGCAGAGATTTGTTCATTCTAGGACAATTTATGTTAATTCATTTGCAATCTCCTCTCATTGCTTCAAGATATGTTTACGGCTTAGCCGAACTTTGTTAACGCTGATTTTCCTCAGTTCACTTAGAACCTGTAGACTAAATTTGTCTTTGTTTCACCTATCTGCAACTGCTTCATTCCTCTTATCTCAGTCCAAAATTGAGACTCAATTTTGTTGATTCTTGTGCAAATCCACAAGATGCGTCAAATCTGGAGCACATGCTGTAACGTTTCAGAACGAGAAACGCGGGGCTTACACGATGTAGAGTGCGTGGAGGACGCCGTAGCGTGCCTGCGAGAGCAAAGCTGCTCAGAGCGCTAGAGATTTCGCTTCCTTTTCATGGTCCCCCCATCGAATCTTTCAATAATCTACCTCATTCCCAACCGAAGCATGGTTTGGTATCGCTTACAGATACGTTTACGTGCTCCTTAGCCCTTAACCATATTTTTTGTTGTCCGTTGTACTGTTTGTCACTCCTCATTCTGCTTCAGTCCAGGTTCATCCATCCCAATTTGGTGCCAATTCAGCCCAAATCAGATCAGATTCAGCAGATTTTGCCTCACCGAGAGTACATATCTATTTTTTCCTGGGACTTACCTGCACTACGTTCTTCGTCAACGTAGGGACACACCCCAGTGTGTTTATGAAGGGGGAGTGTAAGTGCAGCGAACCCCCATCTGCTCAGATTTTCACAGATGTGCCCCAGATTGGCTAAATTTTGGCAAATTTTACATACCTCCGCGCTACCGCCGACCACCACAGCATTCCCAGGGACTGAACTATAGAATGCTGCCGGATTCAGCGCCGCTGTGCATTCATTTAAAATCCGCCGTGTTTTGATGATTTATCCAGAATCTCCATTTGCCGGGTGTGCGCGTGCGCGACCAAAATCGGCCATACTGTTTTTCCAAATCAGAGTTATATAAATCTTCTAGGATCGACTCACAAACTCAGATGTATTTATGTTCATCCGCCTTAATTTTCTACATAGACTGCGATTTGTCTCTGGGTCATATGAGCATGGACTTGTCTAGTGTTCTTGCTGCCCTCTCCTCCCAAAGAAAAGCAAAGCAAAGAAAAAAGTATTGCGAGCAGCGCCTGCCAGTTGAGAAAGAATTTTCTAAGCCGCCGCGCCCCTGTAAACACTCCCTCCTGCTCTCTTGCGCTCTCCATGTACCTACCTGATCCGTTCGCGACCCATCTTCCCCGTTTTCGCCTCCCTTCGCGCTGCAGATGGATGGCCCCGGGGGATACTCGGTTAACCCTTTACAATAACACATTTACCCACCAGTTGGACAACAAGTTCAAGTAGGGATCACAAGACGACAATATCCCTGACAACGACGCCATGGAGGTCGACAGGTGACACGTAAGTCAGAAAATGATAGCGATTCTGTTGCTCGTGCGTGTGTTGCGTTGTGTATAATTTTCATTTATCTACAAAGGTGGAAAACAATTTTTCTCAATTTTGCAGTGGAAAAAAAAGGCAGCAAAAACAAACAAACACCGCCAGCAACACAACACAGACAGTAGGGCACCACAGCACGGCACCACACGGACGCACGGCGCCACACAACACAGCACAGGGAAACAGGCCCCAACGACGAACCACAACACACCACGCCGCAGCGGGCCACGCAGCCAGACAGGGACACCAGGGACAACACACACCACCAGAAGACCACAGCGGGCAGCAGATACAGACAGCAGCAGCCCAGACCAACACTGAATGGCAGGGAACAGCAGGGAGCAACACCAGACACCAACCAGCGACCAAACGACAGCGGAACACCCCACAGGCCAACGGAACGCCGGCACACCAGCGCCGCAACCCACAGAACCGCACAAGACGCGCCACCAAACACAACACAGGGGGGGACAGCCCAACACACCACAGGCAGCGCCACAGGGCACAACAGCGCCACACTCAAGGACGCCGCGCCAGCACAGGAGACAGGGCAGCGAACAACAGAAACACCGCAACAAAAAGAACCATACAACACAGCACAGGGAGGCACACCACAGCACGAGACACCACAACACGAAAACCGCCCAGACCACCACAGACCGGGGCACCGCATAACGCACAACAACGCGCGACAACACAGGACAACACCACAGCACGACAGGACGCAGCCCAGCAACACAACAGAAAGCGGAACACAAGGACGACGCCGCACACAACGGACAGCAAAGAAGCACACCACAACAACAAACAGCACGCCACACAGGGACCGCACAGAGGAAAAAAAAAAGAAAGAAGGAAACAGCGCAGCAAGCAACAACGCAGGACAGCAAGCAAGGAGAGCACACTACGAACCGCCACACGAGACAGCGCGGCAGCACGCCAGCACACACACGTCACAACGGACCATACCACAGGCGGGTGCAGGGCCGGACAAGAAACAAGAGCACGTAAACAAAAATCAAAAACCAACGGGGTGGCCGGGACGAAACACGCCACGAAACAGACAAGGCAACGGCCGGGGCGGGTGGGCAGCACCACCACCACCACAGGGTGCACCATAACAAGGAAACAGCACGGCACACAGCACGGCAGGGCGAGCCGGCACGACACAAAACAAACGCAGGGCAGCCCCCGCACCCCCAAGAAACAAAAACAAACAGCAGGCAGAAACAGCACAATGGGGGAAAAATAACAAAAAGAGCAAAAGGACGGAGGGGCGGGGGGCGGGGGCGGGGAGGAGAAAAAGGGGCGGGGGCAAAAAACCACTGAAAAGGCAAAAGAGAAAAAAGGAAAAAAGAAAGAAAACGCAAGGGGCAGCAAGGGAACAAAACCACAAACAAAGAAAAAAAAGGTGGGGGCTTGGGGGGGACACACAGAGCAAAACAGGGAAAGACAAACAGCAAGCTGGAGAGACAGAGGCCAAGGGCAGAAACCACGGCGAGAGATACAAAAAAAGGGGGGGTAAACTGCACAGCGCCAATGCCCAGCATACCCGGGGCCAGAAACCAGAGAAAGCCCGAGACAGCGGGGGCGCACAAAGAGCAAGAGGAAGAAATAAAAGAAGACAAACAAAAGGACAAGACAAGGGCAACCCCAGCCCGGAGGGGGCCGAGCAAAGCGAGAGGACGAAACTGCCAAAGGAAAGGTGAGGCGCACTAGAACGCTCCCCGGAGGCCAGCCCGTCCGACCCGGCCAAGCAGAGCACGCACACACACACACACGCACGGGACCCGGACGTGCCGTCCTCCGACTCGAAAAGAGAGGTGTCGGCGTGCACACGAAACAACCCCGGTGCACCAACTGACGCCAATGTCGAGAGACGGATTATTCGGGTAACTGGACGCGCGAGTGACCGGGTCCGCACACGCCAACTCACCGCAGCGCAGGCAGCCCAAGACCAACGCCGGAGGGATCCGCCAGGTACAACCCCATCGCGGGGCCCGAAACGGGTACGACGCAGAGCGAGCCCAGCGCCCCTGCCTCGGCAGGGGCCAGAGGCAGGCACCATGATCCTGGTTTTCGGCCGGCCTCCAAGTGCCCCACGCAGCCGCCCAGTGAATCCGGGGGCGCAAGCCCCCGGGGTGGGGAAAGGCACCACATCGTCGGGAAAGCCGGCCAGAGCACCGATAGCGACCGGACCGGACAAGGCGCGGCACACCTTGAGGGGCCATGAGGCACGAGAAAGAGGCATGCCGCCTGTTACAACCAAGGCACACGGACATGTGCCAAGCAACAGCGGCAACCGGGTGCTGCAAGCGCGGGAAGCACGCAGAGCACGCAAAGAACCACGGCACGGGAGCACGTGCCAGGGAATACCCAACCCACACACCACAAACCCCAGCCGGGACTGGCGGGGTACAGGCGGAGCGCGCACACCAACACACACGTCCCAGCACCCCAGCCAGGAATAATGGGGCGCAGCCGAAACCCGAACCCAGCATCACACACCCACACCGCACACCTCAGCCAGGACTGGCAGGGTACAGGCGGAGCGCGCACACAACCACACACACCCCGACACCCAAGCCAGGAATGGCGGGGCGCAGCCGAAACCCAGACCGGAGCACACACATCCACACTGCACACCCTAGCCAGGAAAGGTAGGGTACAGGCGGAGCGAGCACGCAAGCACACCCACCCCAACACCCCAGCCAGGATTGGCGGGGTGCACGCCAAACCCCGAACTGAGGCACACGCACCAGAAACCCCAGACAGGATTGGCGGGTCACTGGCGGAGCGCGCACACAAGCACACCCGCACCAACACCCAAGCAAGGAATGGCGGGGCGCAGCCGAAATACAAACCGAAGCACAGACACCCACACCGCACACCCAAGCCAGAATTGGCGGAGTACAGGCGGAGAGCGCACGCAAACACTTACACCCCAACACCCCAGCCAGGATTGGCGGCGCACAGGCGGAGCGCGCGCACAAAGACACACACCCCAACAGCCCAGCCAGGAATGGCGGTGCGCAGCTGAAACCCGCATCCAAGCACACACAGCCACACCGCACACCCCAGCCAGGACTGGCGGGATGCAGGCGGAGCGCGCACACAAACACACACGCCCCAACACCCCAGCCAGGATTGACGGGGTGAAAGCCGGAACCCGAACCCAAGCACAGACACACACACCGCACACCCCAGCCAGAATTGGCGGGGTACAGGCGAAGAGGACACACAAACACACACAACTCAACACCGCAGCCAGAGTTGGCGGAATGAAGCCAAAAATCAAACCCGCACCAAACATCCAGCCACAAATGGCGGGGTACACCCGTGCCCGAACACAAGCACCACAAGCCCCAGCCAGGAATGTCGGGGTACGGGTGGAGCACGCGCATGAACGCACACGCACCAAAAACCCCGGCCAGGATTGGCGGGACAAAGCCAAAGCCCGCAGCCAAACACACATACCCTAGACTCCAGCCAGGATGGGCAGGACTACGGCGAAACCCAGACCGAAACACAAGCGCAACACAACGGTAGGAAACGCAGTGTCCATAGCCCGGGCACTGAGGCAGCCTGTGCCATGCAGCTGACCCAGCCAAACCTGACCCGCAGCCCGGGGGTAAGGCTGCATCCTAAGGCCTGCGCTACCTTGGGACTCGAGGCGGAGCGTGTGACACCCAAGCACCTCAGAACCCCAGTACCAGGACCAAGCCGCTGGCGTGCCTTGGGCACGGGATACGCCAGGTAGTCCAGTTAACCCCTAGGGTTCCGCCCAAAAGAGGGGAGGTGCGCAAGCACGAGGGCACACGCTCCCGTTGTGACAAGTACGTCAGGCTGGGCGATCAGCCCTCCTGTTGAAGCCCGGGGCCGCTTTGTTGGGGGCCACCAGTCAGGTCTGGCGGGATGTAAGTCGCCTCCCATCTTCAAGCGCAGAGCCTCTTCCTGCTCGTCACAGGGGCAACGCCAGGGGGAACCAAGGGGCGCCTCTCCGCGACCGAGTACACCTACCTCCCTACCTGCATATTCATGTGCTCTCACGCTCCATTCCGACACGCTTGATTTCTCTCTTTGTGTTACCTTGTCTTACACTAGGGAACCGGCTTTTGTATTGTATTTAACCATACTATACTATACTATACTATACTATACTTGTAGTTATTGTACTTTTGTGTGTGTGAAAAGGAAAGCAACCACCAACCTCCTAGGGTTAGTGCTTTGGGATGTGGCTCTTGTGTTAGGGAGGTAGGGTATCTTTATATTTTCGACAAAGGTCAAACAATAGAGAGAGAGCAAAACGTGGTCTCCCCAAGGTTAGATCTTGTGCAGGGCCATCAGAGTTCAGCTACAGAGGGAGGAGTGGTATGGTTGACCAGCAGCTGCACAGCAAGCGCGCGATCGAGCGATCGCGCGCTCCAGACTGCAGACGCTAATATGAACGAAGGCAGTAGTTGTTTTGATTCGAGACATTCCGCATCATTTTGCCGTAATCCGCGGAGATTCGTTCATTCTACGACAATTTAGGTTAATTCATTTGCCATCTCCCCTCAGATCTGTTTACGGCTTAGCCCAACTTTGTTGACGCTGATGTTTTTCTGTTCACTTAGGACCTGTAGACTAAATTTGTCCTTGTTTCACCTCTCTCCAACTGCTTCATTCCTTCTATCTCAGCCCGAATTGAGACTCAATTTTGTTGATTCTTGTGAAAATCCAACAGATGCGTCAAATCTGTAGCACATGCTGTAACGTTTCAGAACGAGAAACGCGGGACTTACACAATGTAGAGTACGTAGAGGACGCCGTACCGTGCCTGCGAGAGCAAAGCCGCTCAGAGCGCCAGAGATTACACTTCATTCTGATGGTCCCTCCATTGAATCTTCCAATAAGCTACCTCATACTCAATTGAAGCATGGTTTGGTATCGCTTACAGATACATTTACCTGCTCCTTAGCCCTGTACCATATGTTTTCCTGTCCGTTGGACTGTTCGTCACTCCTCATCTTGCTTCATTCCAGGTTCATCCATACCAATTTGGTGCTAAATCACACCAAATCAGATCAGATTCAGCAGATTTTGCCTCATCGAGAGTACATTTCTTTTTTTTTCTGGGACTTACCTGCACTACGTTCTTCGTTAACGTAGGGACACACCCCAGTGTGTATTTGCAGGGGGAGTGTAAGTGCGGCTGACCCCCATCTGCTCAGATTTTCACAGATGTGCCCCAGATTGGCTACATTTTTCCCATTTTACATACTTCCGGGCTACCGCCGGCCTCCACACCAGTCTGAGGGACTGAACTATATAATTCTGACTCGCCAGATTCAGCGCCGCTGTCCATTCACTTTAAATCCGCCGCAGTTTAATCATTTACCAGGAATCTGCATTTCCCGCTTGTGCGCGTGAGCGACCCAAATCTGCCATTACTTTTTTTCCAAATGGGATTTATATAAATCTTTTAGGATAGATTCAGAAACTCAGATGTATTTATGTTCATTCGCCTTAATTTTCTACATAGACTGGGATTTTTCTCTGGGTCATATCAGCATGGACTTGTCTAGTGTTCTCACAGCCCTCTCCTTCCATGGGGTCCCCTCACTGACCCGAACCAACATCCAGGTCGCATCCCCACAAGGCTGCACCCCGGGCCTAGCCGACCCTGAGCCGTCCAGCACCTTCATTCACCCAGGAAGAACTTACAGGACGATCATGCTGTCACGAAACATGCAGGGCAAACAAATCATGTGCCAAGGAATGAAGATTTGCTTTGTCTTGCGGAGCACAACCGAGTTACTTTCTCCCCGCCCTGTGCACCTGCGTCAGCCATCTCCACTTCAACTCCTCTTCCACTAGGGCTTCTCCAGCTTCAAGGGACTCGTGATCCCCCATACAGGTAGGTGTGGCAGAAGCCGAAGCAATTGCTCCCATTAACCTGTACCAATGCCGTTTTACGGGGCCTCCCTGTGTGGGCGGACGCACCACACCAGGCTTTACTCAGATCTCAGCTTTGGGCTTCCTGGCATCCACCGGAGTTGCCCTAGCTTCCGATTCGCATCCATGTCAGCAACAGGATAGAATGTAACACTTTTTGCTCTGCTTTGGGAGAATTTTCAGACGATCGGCCCGTTGTGAAGATCACGGAGCACGCGCCAGCCAACAAAAACACAAAAAGGGCGCCCGCACAGACAAACAGGCCTGGTCTGAACCCGAAATGTGAAATTCTCCCCCTTTTGAATTATAGATACTATTGACGCGTATTGGTGCGCCCTTGGAGCTTGGATGTCCAACTGGCCTCTCTATGTGGGTAAAGAGCCTGTTTTTGGACACCATTTTTGTCACCAAAATTTGTCTTTCAAACCCATTTTTGTACACTCTTTGGAGTCATTGAGAGAGCAAGCATGGACAAGAGAGCCCCTGATACCACGCTTTGACAAATTGTTCTAGGAGCTTTGCTCATCCCATCTGGTGTCCTATGAAAGGAAGAGAGAGCACGAAAGCCAATAGACTAGGTTAATTGAGATGTAAACATACCTAAGCACCAAACCATGTCCTAAGGTTAAATGTTTGGGAAAAATCGCACTGGACCAGAGCACCACAGGCCCCGCAACCTGAGATTCACGTTGGTGACGAGTGCTGTTGACACGATTTGTCCTATGGTCAACAGGTCCAAGTCAGTTCTTGGTCATAACCGGGTCAGACTAGTCAAACATCGTCAAAAGCATGTTGAAAACAAGGTTAAAAATTGAAACATGGGTCCCCCCCCATGCGCCAGCCTAGGGGCCTTAGGGAAATCTGGCGCCATATATACTTAATATCCCCCATAGGGGACGGAGCCGCCGTCGCTGCAGGCCGCCAGGGGAAATATTGGAACCTTAGTGCATTTTCATGAGGAATGGCATGAGATGCACTAAAAATCCGTCATAATTCATTAAAATGTGGTTTAAAACGGACGAAAATTCATAGGGACTTGAAGCGCACAGATTCATTCGTGAGATAGTGGCCCTTCGAGCGTTGCTGGTCGCAGACGCCGCAGTGAAAGTTGAGGACAAACATTGTTTGCAGGTCGCAGACATCAACAAGTAGTGTCCGCGGAGAACAACGAAGAGGCACGTCAACAGGTTTACAGCAAGGTGAAAGCATCAAGGTAACCTTTGGTATATAGTTCCTTTTGTCGTCTCTGTTTGTGTAAATGTTGTATCACATCTACTGTTCGGCATTCTGGTAGTCAGCTGTTGGTTGCGGTCTTTCATTGCCACGTCGTCTGGTCGTCCAAGGGGCGTGAGGCTCCAGCTTTAGTGTTCAGCAAGTGATTTGATGTTCAATCCAACCGGCGAGAGGTCTCTTTGTGCGCACAGCGTGCCTGTTCTGTCAGTGCTCTTCTACTGCAGATCGTGTTGGTTATCTTTTTGTTACACCTTGAGGTATCATGCATTTTGCCTTTTTTGTTGCCGAGCCCTGTTGTAAAGGTCAGCCACCACAGTGCACAGGACAGGGTGCAGGTTGGTGCAAGCTTTCTGTGAGATAGGTGAGATGTGAATGCCTTGCTGCAAATGATTCGTGAATCAGAATTTGAGTTGTGTATAGGCGCTCACACATGGTCTCTGAGGTCTTCGAACCTCATTTGCTGTTTGGCTTCATCCACAAGCTTCATCAGGTTTTCGATGGAGTGTTCAAGAGAAGTGGATTCTGAGGTTCAGGATCTTGCAAGTTCAGCTCCAGGGGCCACAACAGGTGAGATACGGCCCAGAGCGCACTACGCCAACTTTCTTGTATATGCCCTCTTTCTTCCTTTGCTTCGTGCAGTGTTGGGAATCAGAGAGCCAAGCAGAAGCAGCAAAGTAAGCAATACATGAAGTAATTTATACCATTCGCCAGAGGATTTTTTGTTTATTACTAAGGGTTCCATACTGATTTTGTTGCTTTGACGATGACATTTCTGCTTGGTCTTTTGGCTCTGAATGCTTCGCCTTCTGCCATGGGCTTCTAGGACATATTTTTGTTTGTTAAACACTCTTTGCAGTAAGTTCTTGCAGCCCTTGGAGCAGCGGGTTGATGCTTTTTGTGCAAGGACTGTTTTTGTTCAGCACACATTCTGATTGTCTTTTTTTCTAGCACCCTGGGGGGGATTGTTGTGTCAGTTTTTTGTTGGTATGTATCAGTGTAACATAGTGCAGAGGTCAGGCTTTTACGTCTTTTTGGTGTGGGGTCTACTGAAACTGCAACAGGTATGCACTTCAGTGGACTGCATAGCATTCTGTGCTTATTTCAATCAGTGTGCGGCTTGGTATAGCTGAAACAATTCAGACGTTTTAGATTAATGAGGTAACTCAGATCCAATGCAGTGCTGAGTCCATCATTCTATATATGAGCTCTGTGCTAGGGGCAGTGCCTCCAAAGGGCACTGCACCCAGCACAGCGCTTGTGAGGGGAGTGTAATGGAACTCAGCACATGCGTGCATCGCGATAGCTACAGCATAGTCGTGCGTGATTTGGATACGGGATTTGTGATTCATGATTCTTTTGTTTGTATCTTACTAGTACGCACTGTTACACAGGTGAACTACAATCGTAAAGAGTTCAGTGATTTCGATGTTCGTGTTCTGTGATTGGGATGTGGGTTAGCCTTATTACACAACAGCTCTTTTGTAGCTGTAAAGCTTCTGTGGTCAGCCACCACAGGTAGGTAGGTAGGTAGGTGCACTCGGTCCTGGAGAGGCACCCCATGGTTCCCGCTGGCGTTGCCGCTGTGACGAACAGGAAGAGGCTCCACACTTGAAGAGGGGAGGCGACTTACATCCTGCTAGACCTGACTGTTGGCCCCCAACAAAGCGGCCCCGGGCATCACCGGGAGGGCTGATCGCCGCCAGCGTGACCTGCTTGTCACAACCGGAGGCTGTGCCCCCGTGCTTGCGCACGTCTCCTCCTTTGGGCGGAACCCTAGAGGTTCACTGGACTTACTGGCGTATCCCGTTCCCAAGGCATGCATGCACGTTCTTGGTACTGGGGTTCCTAGGTGCTTGGGTGTCGCACGCTCCGCCTCGAGTCCCAAAGCAGCGGAGGCTCTAGGATGCAGCCTTACCCCCGGTCTCCGGATCTCGTCTGGCTGGGTCACCTGCATGGCATGGGCTGCCTCAGTGGCCGGGCTATGGACACTTGGTTTCCTGCTTTTGTGTGGCGTTTGTGTTTGGGTCCGGGTTGTGGTTGGGTGTGGGTTTCAGTAACCCTGCCAGCCCTGGCTGGGGTCTTGGGTGGGTGGGTCTGGGTACCGTTTGTGGTGTCGCCCCTCTTTTGCCGGCTGGGGTTTGCGGTGTTTGCGGTTACGCTTGGGTTTCGGCCTGCACCCCACCTTTCTTGATTAGGCTTTTGGGACGTGCGTGGTTGTGTGCGCGCTCCGCCTGCACCCCGCCGTTCCCGGTTCTGGTGTGTGGTGTGGGCGTGCGTGCTGGCGTCTGGGTTTCGGCTGCGTCCCGCCACTCCTTGGGGAGGTGTTGGGGTGTGTGTGTTTGCCTGTGTGCCTGTCGCGCGTGGTCTCTGGCACCTCCTGGTTTGGGGTGCTGTGCGGGGGTGTGTGGTTGGGCCTGGGTTGGTGTCGCGCCCCGCCACTCCTGGCTGGGGCGTCGGGGCGTGTGTGTGTTTGTGTGCGCGCCCCGCTAGGTCCTCGCCTCTCCTGGCTGGGCTGTGCTCTGTGGTCGTGCGTGCTGGGCTCGGGTCTCGGCTTTGCCCGGCCCTTCTTGGTTGGGTTGTTGGGGTGTGTGTGCGGTCGTGCGTGTGCCCCAATTGCCCCCGCCTTTCCTGGGGGGCCGCCTGTGGCGCGGGGGTGTGCGGGTGTTGCCGTTTTTTGTTTTCCTTTCTTTTTGGGGGGGGGCGTGTCGTGTCTTGCCTTTGTGGTGTCAGTCGCTGGCTGTCCAGGTCTTGGGTCTCGTGGTCCTCACATCTCCTCTCTTTCGGGCTGTGTTGTTTTTTGTTTTTTTTTCGTCCCAGCGTGGTGTGTGTCCGCGTGTTTTGGGTGTCCCTTTTCCCGGTGGGCCGCTGCTCCTGGCTTGGTGTTGCCGGTTTTGGCTGGTTGGTCCCCCTGTGCCCCTTTGGGGGGTCCTGTCTTCGGTGCCGTCTGGGTTGGGGGTTTGGCCGCCTCTTGCGGTGTTGGTGGGTGGTTTCGTGGCTGTGGGCCGTTCTCGCACCCCCCCTTTTTTTTTCCTTTCGGGGGGGGGCGTCTGCCTGTTCCTCCCTTTACCTCCCCTGGGCTGGCGCAGGCATTGGTCGGCATTCAGTGTGGTCTTCCGGGTTGCTGTTGGTGGTTGCGTTTTGCCAGGCCGTGCCCGGGCCCCATGGGTCGGGTGGGTTATGTACATGTTGGGCTCAGCGCCCCTTCCTGCTGGGTTAGGTTCTGGCTCTGCTGGCTGGGCGGCTGCGCCAGGCGGCTTCGTGTGGCCCTAGGTCAGGGGGGCTGGGGTTTTCCGTGTCTTTTCGCCTGCGCGGTGCCAGGTTTTACTTTCTGGCGGCAGTTTGTGTGGGTGGACCGCCACCGTTGTTGCCGGGCGTGCGGTGGTTCTTTGCCTGTGTGTGGCGGGCTGGTGCGGTTCCTTTGGGGCTGTGCGGCGGCTTGTTTTGGTTAGACCTTTGGTTAGCGTCCCTTGCTTTGGTGTTTTGGTGTGCTGTGGTGCGCCGTGTTGCGCCGTGCCGTGCCGTGGTGTGCCGCTCTGTGCCGCGTCGCGTCGCGTCGTGCTGTGGCGTGTTGTGGTTTGGGGTGTCTTGTCGTGGTGCGATGCACTGTGGCGCGCTGCGGTGCGGTGTGTCGTGCTGTCTCGTGTTGTGCCGTGGTTGGTCGGTGGAGGTCAGCCTGGCCTGTGTCGTGGTGCAGAGTGCGGGTCGGAGTGTGGCTGACTGGTGGCGGGGGTGTGTGGTTAGGTGTCGGTGGTTCGCTGGGTCCGTGCTGTAGGGGTCTGGGTTTGCCCCTCGGGCTAATGGGTCGCGTAGGTGCAGCCCGCGGTTGCTCCCTCTGGGGGGCCTGTGCCTTGGTCCCGTGTCCTGTGGGGGTCCCTGCCCCCAGCCCTGGGTGCTGTGGGCGTGCCTTTGTCCTCTTCCGGTGCCTGTGAGGTGGCCCTTGTGGTTGCCGGGTTCGTCGCCTGGCGGTGAGGGCGTGGTGGTGGGCTGCGCGGCGGTGCTTCCAGCGGCTTTTTCTGTGGGTCTAGCCCGTTCTCCCCGTGTAGATGTGCCCTCCATCCCCTGTGTGGTTTCCGGTGGCTGGTGGGCGTGTGCCGGTGTGATCCGTACGGCGTCCGATTCTTGCTTCGGCGGCGTGTGTTGGGGGCGTGCGCCCCCGGGGGTCGTGCGGCGTCTGCTGGGGGTGGGGCGATGCTGGTCCCTCCGTCGCGGCATGCCTTTCCTGCGTGTGGGTCCTGGTGCCCGCCGTGGTGTCCTCTTTCTCTGCGCCTCGGTCCCCGTTACTGCCCCTTCCTGGCCCTTTGGTGGTTTCCTGCCCCAACGTTCTGTCGCTTAATTCCGGTGCCCTGTCGCTATGGGCGCCTGCCTCTCACTTGGGGCCCTTCCGTGCCCCCTTGCCTGAGTGTCCCTTTCTGTCCCTTGCCCTCCCTTTGCCCGTGCCCTTTCCCCTCCCAGTGTGGTGGTGGTGGGGTGGCGGGGGTTAGCCGATGGCCCAGGCCTTGGGGTGGGTGGCCTGGAGCGATTCGCGCATGGTTTGGGGGGTGTAGGCGGGGCGGAGGCCCTGGACCGCGTCGCGGGAGAGGGCCTCCCATGCCGCCTGCGGCATGATGTCCTCCAGGGCGGGCTCGTAGGGGTTGGCGGGGGTGCGGGTCCGGACCTCCCCGAAGGTGTGCACCATGTGCACCCCTTCTCGCCTTCCCGCTCCCCCGGCCCACTTCACCCAGCGGCGGAGCTCCTGCAAGGCGGGGGCAGACCACCAGGCGAGGTGGGCGGCGGCCTGGGGGGGGGGGGGATGGGTCCAAGCTCAAGGTCCTGCAGTGGCGGGAGGAGGACGTGGACCTGCGGCGGTGGCGGGCGTGGCGGCGCCTGGGGGAGCGGGAGCGGCTGTGGCGGGGGCTGGGGCCGGAGGACGGGTACGGGCGACGGGGGGAACGGGAAGCCCGGTGGGGCCCGTGGGGGAAGGGGATGGTGGACATGGGGCGGCGGTGGCGTGCTTGGCGGCGCCTGGGGGAGCGGGAGCGGTGGTGGCGGGGGTTGGGGGTTGGGGTCACGTACAGGCGGAGGGGGGAACGGGAGGCCCGGTGGGGCTCGTGGGGCGGGGGAAGGTGGACATGGGGCGGCGGTGGTGCGCGTGGTGGTGCCTTGGGAAGCAAAAGCGGCGGGAGCGGGGCCCCCGGGGGTCGTGGTGGCGCCTTGAGGAGCGGGAGCAGCGCGAGTGGGTGGTTGAGGCGCGGTGGCGGCGTGGGGAGTGTGGGCGCCGGGGATTGGTGTGCCTAGCGGGGCAGGAGCAGGAGCGCCGCCGTCTGCGGGACTGGGCCTCGTCGCTCGAGTCGGGCGTGTCAGGAGGTGTCGGCGGGTCCTGGTGGGCCTCGCGTGGTGCCGCTTGGTACTGGGGGGGGGTGGTCCCCCGCCCTCCATGGATCCGCCACGTAGGGGTGCGATGGCGGCAGCGGCTGGTGGTATGGGTCGAGTGACTGTCCCTGGTGGGGTTGGGCCGGGGGGGCCCCTTCGGGGTGGACGTGGTGGCCGGGGGAATACAGTGCCTGGTACGGAAGGGCTGGCCCCTGGTGGTAGGTGGGGTATGGGGGTGGAGCGCCTGGTGGCTGCATTCCCATATGCTGGTACTGCTCGTGCACGGGGGGTTGTGGACCGGTGGGATAGGGTGGTGTTGGTGGTGGTGGTGGGGGGGGGTCGGGTGTTGGTGGTCGTAGTGGTGGCGCCGCTGGTGGTGGTGGCGCTGGTAGTGGTGGGGATGGTGCTGCGGGTATGGCCCTAGGACCCCTTGTGGATATTCCAGTCCCCCCTGGTGGGGGTGGGCGGTCGGGCATCGTGCGCAGTCTCTGGAGCTGTACTGTTTGGTGGGCAGCGGGGGCGGGTCGGGGGCCGGGCTTAAAGGTGACTGTGGTTGAGGGGTCCAACGTCCCTGGGTCGGTCTGGCCAGCGGCGGTGGTGGTTTGTGGGGGGTGCATGACGGGGCGCTTGGAGATGGGGATGTTAACGAGCGTTTGGACGGGGTCGTGTTGGGTGGCCGCCTCTGTGGTGGTGGCGGCCGCTGGTGGGAGGGGGGCGTGGGTTGTTGTGGGTGGGGGGTCCTGGCTTGGGTTAGGGTTCGGGTTAGGGTGGTGTCGCTTGGGTTAACGTCGTTGCGTTTGTGGTGTTGTGGGCTGCGTGGGGTGGTGTTGATGGTGGTGCTGTTGCTGGTGGGTTTAGCTTGGGTTTGGGGTCGGGTTGGGGGTTGAGGTCCGTTTCCAGGCTGAGGAGGACCTCGGTTCGGAGGTGTGAGTGCGCTGGTGCCGGGTTGGGGGGTTTCCCGGTGTGCTGCCGGGGTCCCTGAGTCGCCTGTGTGGGGGTCGGGGGGTCCCTGGTAGCCTGGTGTGCGGCCGCAGCTTTGGCTTTTCCCGTGGCCTTGTGGATGAGGTTGGCGGGGAGGGCAGGGTCGGAGGATGGGGTGGAGGACGTCGATGAGGCTGATGACGAGGAAGAAGTGGTCGTTTTGGGGGACGCGGGTTGCGCTGTGATGCGGGCAGTCGCTGGTTTCTGGGCAGCAGCTTCTGCTGCGGCCACCGTAGGGAGGATGGAGGGCATGTCGTTGGGCTGTAGGTTTCAGGGTGGGCGGCTCGGGGGGCCCGTCGTGACCTGGCGGCCTGGCAGGCCGATCTGGTTGGCAGCGGTGGTGAAGGGAGGTGCAGGGCTGCGGTCTTCTGCTTCTGGGCTTGGCTGGGCCGGGGTCCTGCAATGTGTGAGGTTGTGTGGGTTGGCGTCCGCGGGGGGGGAACAGTTCCGTGGGCTACATTCGGGGGCCGGGGGGGGTGGCCTGGGTTTTCTGGGGTGTGCGCGGGGGGCGTGTGTGGGCCACTGGGCGGTGTTGGCGTGCCACGGGGCGTGGGGCTCCCCTCAGTGGGTGCGTGCGGGTTGTCGAGTGTGGGGGGTGGTGGGGGGTGTCCGGCGAATGGGTCCGTGGCGGGCGTGTGCTGTTGTTTGGGCGGGTGGGGGAGGCCCGTGTCGCGGGGCCCGGGGGTGCGCGCGATGGTAGGCGTGTGTGGGTCTCCGGGTTGGCAGCAAGGAGGGAGGGGGATGGGCGGCGATTGCGCGGTGGGGTGTGTTGTGTCGGTGTATGTGTCCGCTCGCAGCGGCGCGCTTGCGTGGTCAGTTGTAGGCTGGGAGGTTTGGAGGAAAAGCTTGCCGTCTTCTGCTGCCGCGGCAAGGATTTCGCAAACGAGCTTGCGTATTTGGTGCACCTCTTGGTCAGTGGTGGGAAGGCGGTATGCTAGCTCTGGGCTAAGACCCACGCGGCTGAGGACCCTGTGGATGGCGTGGTACCCGCAGGTGAGGGAGTGCTGTGGTCTTGGGGGGGGGGGTCTTTCCGCGTGTCCGAGCCTGCCTCGAATTGTGTGTGGGCGGTGGTGATGGCCCAAATCCAGGGCACGGTTCCCGTGGATGGCCAGCGGCGCTGGATCCATTGGGCAGGGCAGGACATGGCCAGTCCCAGGTGGTAGCCCGCTTTCTCTGAGGTGATTTGGGCCAGGGCGCGGGCTGGGGGCTTGTCCCCTGGCTGGAGGACGCCCCTGAGGACCCTGTGCGGGATGGTGGGGTCCACTATTGCCCCTGGTGGGGTGGTCCCTGGGGCGAGCATGGTGTCTGTCCCTTTGACCAGCCATTGCGGGCCAGGGGACGTAGCTGTAGCGGCCACTACGTAGACCAGACCTGTACACCAGACTGTACACCAGACCTCCGGCGGGGGGTGGTCACTGTCTGTAGGTGGGGGAGGGAGGTCGTCATCTGGGGTGCGGAGGCCGGCGGCGCGGAGGGCGGTGTCGCGGGTTGGTGCGGTGGCCTGTTCCCATTGCTCCGGGTGGTTCGGGTCCGCTCGGTGGTCCTTCTCTGCTGGGGCTCGTTGTAGGCATATGGACCCTCGACGTGTGACGTTGGTGTCGTCGTCGTGTGTCAGGGCCTGGCCCCACTCGATGGGGGGGATCCAGACGTGCTCGCCCTGGGTGTGTTGGCGGGCTCGCCAGAGTACAAGGTCTACGATGGCCTCGTGGAGGCCGTTGCCTGGGATGGTGAGGTCCCGGAGGGCTTTGAAGGTGAGCTTGGTACAGGTCTCTTGTAGGCGGTACCAGCCCAGGGGAGTGCTCGGGGCCCTGCCTTAGAAGGTTGCTCGGAAGAGGTCGGGGTCGCGGATGATGGTCGGTGTGAGGGGGGGGTGCTCGGGGTCCGGGGGGGCTGGGCTGGGTGGGTTGCCGGGGTCCTGCGTGTCCACGTCGATGTATGGTTGGCCCTGGTTGGGCTCGGCCGGGCTGGGCGGTGCCGGGCGGCTTCGTGGGTGAGAGGTGGGCTTTGGGGTGCTTTGGTGGTGTCTTGGAGGCCTGCAGATGGAGATGGGGGGCGTGTGCGGGGCGCGGACTCGGTTAGTGGACGTCTGGGTCATGCACGGCATGGTAATGGATGAGATGCTGCATGTGTTCCCTGGTGGTGGGGTCGGTGAGTTGTTCCGTGTGTGTCAACAGGAGGTGTTTGCGGTGTACCATTTGGGCCGCTGCTCTGCAGACTGCTTCTAGCTGGAGGTGCGCTGCTGCCTCCATGGGGCTTTCCGGGTGTTTGGCGAGGTGTCGGTGTAGGGCCTGTGTCACCGCCCCCCTCATGGTGGCTTCCTTGACCAGGGAATCCCTGAAGAGGTGTTCGGTGGCCTGGTGTGCGTGGCTGTGGGTTGGCCAGCCTTCATGTTGTCGTAGGGTTTCTGCCGGGGACCAGCCCACTGCCGTGTCCCTGCCTGTATGGAGGGGGCAGTTCTTGAAGTGTTCCCAGTCTTTTGGCGTGGTGTGGTCGCACGGGTAACTGGTGTGTTCTTCCGGGACGTGGATGCGTTTGTGGGCGAGTCATCTGGCGACCCTGGTGAGGAATGGTAGTTGCTCCCCGAGGAGCTGGATGCGTCGTTTTTTGGAGGTGGGCTGGGACGTTTGCTGGGCGCAGTGCCGAGTGGTAGAGGGGAATTTGCAGTTTCTCCTGGAGCTCCCGGATGTGTGCCCTGCTGTCTGTGTCGCCGAGCACGAGGGCGAGATGTTGGATGGGGATGGGGTAATGGTATGCTCTGTCGTGGGAGGAATAGGGGGCGCCCTCTGATACCCAGTCTGGGGTCTGATGGAGCTCCGGTTTGGGGGGTATGTGTTGGAGGTGTGTGTGCTTTCGGCCGGAGTCGGGGATCTGGAGGGTTGGGAGGTGCGTTGTGCGCTGGTGTACTGCCTGGTTGTTGACCTTACCATTTCCGTATTGGTGCCTGTGGGACTCTTGTTTCACGATGTGGAGTTCGACGTAGGGGGGAAGGCTGCGAAGGGCTTTCCAGAGCAGCAGTGGCTGGGTGCCAAGGCTCGTTGCGGTGGCTTTGTGGAATGGTTGTCTTGCTATGCGGAGGAGTAGATGGATCACAGACCAGACGTTTCTCCTGCACTGAAGTCTACCAGACTGGTCTTTTGGGGATCGGTTGGGACCCGCCTGGATTTGTAATGGCAGTACTGCGTTTTGCACTTGCTGGACCTGTAGCTACATAATGTGGTCCTTGACCACCTCAGTGGTTCGTACCTGTGGATATGCTGCCTCCTCCCAATCTCTCCGTACCTGGCAGCGCTTCATTTTGCTGACAGCTATACACCTGTAACAAAAATCGTCAGCTGCACAACAGCAATGTTTTGGTACTCTTACCTCATGTGCAATCCTCGGATTTGATTCCAAAAGGGACAAAATACAAGAAAACGCTTGCTGTACCTCCTGTGTATTGACCGCACTGTCTTTAGTGCAGCAGTTCCGCAAACAGGGACAATAATTCCTAGATGCTGTGTCCGTGTGCATATATGTGGAACCACGCATCTTTTCCTGAAATCCCTGTGTTATACTGGACTTGCCATGGCGACAAGAGTGCTGGTCTGAGTCAGATCCTGATGACAGTCCAGGACCAGGTATACCTTCGTCCTCGGATGTAGGCGATGACTCACTCCGATGTTTACGGACCATCCTAAGAAGGCGCCGATGACGTCAATTGAGACCTCGATCAGATTCTTGTCCAGAATCTGTATCTGAACTTGAATCCGGCAATAACTCTTCAAATCCTGGCATTGGGATATCTGGCTCTGCGGAGCTGTGGCTTGCATCCACTGACAGTGTGGATGCAGGGGGGTTACTGTCTGTGTGTGTGTGTGTGTGTGTGTGTGTGTATCTGACGGCTCTTGGCCGTAAGCATCAAAAAGACAAATGCGGTAAGGCCAGTCAGTTGTGACGATTGTGCCTTTTTTTTTTACGAAAAGGAGGAACCCTACGGGTATGTCTACCCAGTCTATGACACATTCACCCATAGCCCCAAACCATGGGTCTTTCTTACTTACAGGCACAACCGCTATACCTTTGGCCCCGTCTGCAAAGACTTTTGTAATGCAGCCATCCCATTCGTTGATTGTGGGGTGAAGCCAAACTGGTTTCACTCCCAAATCTGAGTAAAAGGCTTTCGAACTTCCCTCAAAAGGGTGATGGAATCGTGCAAGTTTACCAAAACCGAAAACATCTGTGGTTATCTTATCATTTTTGTTTATCGGATCGATGGCTGCAGTCCACTCCGGCAAGCGGTCTACTATTGATTGGCAAACCGCCAAACGTTTAGTGTGGGTACTCTGGTGTTGCTTCTGTAGTGCTGTGGCTTTTATACGGCGGTTCCGATCCCCTGAAGCTCCGCACTGCACCCTGTCAACAAGGCGTTATGGTTGTGAGGGATCCTGCACAGTCTGGGTTGATCTTACCCTGGCCTCCTGAAACTGCTGATTATCTGCCCAGAGATCCACCAGCTGCAAGTTCGCAACCAGCAGGAAATAACGTTAAGAGCTGTCAGGGTTGGGTTTGGCAATCTGGCATATCCCCAGTTGCCCTGAAACTCGTCACGTGCCCAGGGTCCTCGAGTGGATCCTGTGTCGAGCTAGGTGGCTCCACGGTGGTAGAATCTCTGTCCTTCGCAGAATCTTCGTTTTCAGACACCTGTGGTTGATCGCAATGTGGCTGGAGGGACCCCTGTCCCAATAATGGGCTGGTCGGCGCCTCCATTGGGCAATTTGTAGGGTAGGCCCCGAGGCCTAACGATTGTGGACCAAATGAAAAACCTCTCCACAGCAGCCAATACCAATACCAAAGCGTGCAACAGCAATGGTAGCACATCTCCATAACGGAGCTCGGAAGCATACCCGAGATAGTCTGCCATCCTGGGTTGCAAGCTCTTATTTTCATTCAAAAAGCGTTGAATGTCTGACATTCGTGTGGAGGGGTGTGTGTGCTGACTTTCCTGATGGTTCAGGATAGTAATGTGATTAGAGCCAGCCCTGGTAATATCCTGTACTGAGTTACCTGAACTACGAAAACCTGAAATTTCTCGATCAGAGGAGATTGGTTCATCCACCAACACAATGGGTGGCTTACTGAACCTTTCCAGGATGAATTGACTTGTCTTGTCACCCTGTTGTACCTCATAAGTCATTGATGACCAATTGTACAGGATTACGGTGACATTTCCACGGTATGATCGGTCTACCACACCTCCTAACATATGCAGGCTATGCTTCAATGCTAATCCTGACCTATCCGCTATCCTGGCATATGTGCCCGGGGGTCCCTAAATGGCTAAGTCTGTTGGAATGAGGGCTTTACTCCGGGGAGGGATACAAACCGGAGCTGAAGCATACAAACGACAACCTGCATCATCCTAATGTGCAGACGTTGGTATTATGGCTTGTTCAGTTAACCTTTGTACCTTCAACACCTGTTCATTGCATGAGCGGGGGAAGACAACCTGAGAATGGTAAGGGGGGAAGGAAACAACATCTGCATGGCAACAGGGAAGGGAAGAATTCTCGGAACAGACCTTCTTCTGATTTGCACCAACGGTGAGAGGAACTTGCTGAATTTCTGGCCATTGGCAATGTATGGATCCTTGATGACGCATCGGTGAAGGTGATCGGGGAGAGGAGGGAGTGTTTGTGAACCATGGGACCTTCAGCTTGTAAGGCCACCATAAGTTTCCGCACCCCCTTCCTACGCTGATTCTTGCTCTCTTGAGGAACCATATCAATGAACTTCTCATAGACCGTGCGGTGGATCATTGGTCCACATTTCTGAATGGCTGGCGAGGAAGGAGACGTACAAACCTTTTTTGACTGAATTCCATCAATAGGAGGGAGCGCCGATGGAGATTTTGCATAAACAAGTTCCTTTGTTGAAGCGGCACACTCAGTTGCACAATGAGGACACAAATGTGGAATCTCACGATAGAAAGGGTCACACCAAGGACAGAGCAATGAAAAACATGAGAACAAGGGGATTTGGTGCACCTGAGGTGCCCAGAAAATCCTTGTTTGTTGACATTCTGGTCTTTTTTTTGTTTGAACGTTTGTTTGTGTGCTTCTCTTGTGTTGTGCTGAATTTGCTTGTGTGTCGTGACATTTTGACATTTGCCGCCGTGGGTTTGAGTAATTGAACTCTATTATGAGGTTGTGAGTTTGGAGGAGTGTGTGATGGTGTGGGAGGTGGAGCTTCACGCGTGCAACGAATTTTCCGTGGTAGTCCTCTTTTACTCTTCACGAACCGAGGCACTTGCATGAAGGTTGGCATTCCCGGCACGACACAAAGATTGTGGCGAAGGAAGAAAGGGAATCCCAATAATATTTTCTTTCCGATATCCATCACATACACAAAAGCACGCAAACACTTGTATCGCACTAGTGTGCCATCTGCGCGGCGCACCGGTACAGTGATGTGGACAGTAACGCCTTGAGAGGCACCATGAAAGCGGCTTTTCGCGGCCCCGATGAGAGCGACCAGTTTCTGGGCGTCCCCTAACAAATGAAGGGGAAGTAATCTTCTTCCGGCAAGGGCCTCCATTTCCGAGCCCGTGTCCCCCAACGCCTCAACGTTGGGGGGGGCTGCATCGTTGATGACAAACTCTATCTTCCTTGGGATGACCATTTCTGTTCGATCATCTGCCGGCTTTCACTTGCCCCTTCGGATGCCAGGTCTCTCGATCTCCTCCCCGATCTCATTTAACCGAATATCTACCCGACGACGTTCAACCACCCTCGGATTGATGACTCGATTGATGTCGACGTGCCAAATGGCCTTCCCCGGAATCCGGCATGCAGGCATTGACTCCACGGCGTCGCGGCTCCTTCCCATTTGGTGGTCTCGGTGCCGCTTGGGTTGCCTGCTTCCCTTCAGGTTGGTGGAGTCGTAGTTCTTTGCCCCTTCCGGCTGGTCCGAAACACCTTCGTTCGACTCGATTCCGCGTGTCTTGCGGCGTGGCCTGTCCTCCTTCTTGCCCGACTTCCCCTTTTGGGGTGTTGTCGAGCTTTTTTGGTCCTTGCGCGGTGACTTGTTGGTCTCCTTGGGATTGCTTGGGTAATCCTTCTAGAAAGTGCCGTATTGGCCGCAGCCAAAGCATCGTTGCTCACCAGTAGCGGACCAGGATGTACGTCACGATGTTCTTGTGCTCAAAGAGTCATCGCGACTTCGTTCCCGTCCCATTCCTCTAGATGTCCATTATGACCTGGTAGATGCTGACCCTTGTGATATACTCCGCTGCCCCTTGACGTCCTGGTCGCGACGGCGTCCTTCTGGATGGTCTCTCCCACCCTTAGTGGTGTCCCAACTCCCGTCTCCAGTCAATGGTCGTGTTCCCGATCTACGGATGGACGATGTGCTGCGGTCTCGTCCGCTTCTTTGCTCTCGTCCATCTTTGGATCGTGAGCGGTCTCCTTGGCTTTGGTGAACTTGTCCCCGAGACTGTGATCGCTCCGAGCGATGTTCTCAGGAGTCTCGTCGATCGTGACGACGCTTGTCCTCAAAGGCCTTGACAGATTTGGTGTGAAGAGCGCCCATAATCTGTCGTTGGGATTCTTTAGCGTGGTCACGAATCATCAATTGTCCACAAATCCATGCGAGGAGTTGGATGTATGAAAACGAACAATATGTGGCTTCATCATCATGCATCCGGCACTCCATGCCCTCCCATAATCTATCTTTGGGGCGTTGCTAGCGATAGTGGTATATGTGCTCCATCGAGTGCTCCTTCGCAAGCTGGTGAGTCATTCCGCCCTTGACCATGGCACCGTGGCGGGGTACCCGGGCTGTCTGTCGCGCGCAAACACAGCAGAGAAAGAAAAAAGGAGGAAAAGATGCACAGCCATGAAAATTGAACCGAAAAATCGTTTTTTCGGACCTCAGAAACCCCCCAAAAACATTTTGGGCCCCTGTTTGGCGAGGTCGAAAACCGTAGCACAAGCATGAAAATCCAAGAACAAAAGAGCGACAACAGAGGCAAAGTTGAATGCTGCGCGCCCCAAAACACCTAACAACGTTTGTGCCGTAGGAGCTAGGCAACTTGTGCGCGTCAAAAGAAAAAAACAACGCAAAAAGAACTGGAGGGACACATACATAGATGGAAAGTAGAGAACGCACGAGTAACCAACGCACAAAAACCACGAAAGACCAAACGCCGACGTCCACGGACCACGGGGAAACAATGGTACGTCAAACAAGTATGTTACGAACCCATGCATCCCACACCATCCCCGCTACACATGCCTAGGTGTGGAAACCAAGTATGTTGCGAAGGAGGGCACCGAAGCGACTACGCCACACATAAAAACAAACAATGAAACAACCGCACGTGTCAAGAATCATGCATACACACACATGCCACGCCCATATGTCCATATGTCCATAGACGCCAACACCAATACCGAGGTGCACGCAAGGTACATGAAGACGGAGACAAGGTCAAGGAGAAACATGGCATGACAAACAACACAACAAAAAAGTATGGGAAGCCACATAAACACCAAGGTATGAAACAAACAAAAGCAGGGGGGATATGAAAGCCACCTGCCCCCCGCCACACCCAGACACCCCCTACAGCTTGCACACGATCTCTATAGGGGAAACACAAGGTATGACAAAGAAGTATGTTACGGCACCTACACGCTAGACACGTATAAGAAGACCGCGTCCGCCCCAAACGGGGGAAAAGGCAGCATCGTACGGCAAAAAGAAAAGGGCGAGGAGAGGTATGAACGCCCGCCGCCCACCACGCCCACACACCCCCTACACCTTGCACACGCTGTCTATAGAAGAAGCACACAAGGTAAGACAATGAGGTATGTTAACGAATGCACTACAAGAACGAGAAGACCGCTTCCGCCCAAAAACGTGAAGGAAGAAGCATGGTAAAAGAAACAACAAAACTAAATAGATAAAGGAAAGCAAGAAAACACCAAGGTGTGAAAAAAAAACAAAGAAGGAGAGGTAGGACCGCCACCCGCCGCCTGTCACACCCACCCAACCCCCCCACGCCCTGCACACGCTCTTTACAGGGGAAATACACAAGGTATGACGGCACCGAACCGTTACACGTAGCACCACACCCAACCGCGCCTCTACGCTCCTCAGGTACCACGGAGAGGCGAGACAAAGGCAAAGGGGACAAACACCAAACGAAGGTGAGGGACAGGGATAAAGGTCGCAATGCCGCCGCCCCCACCCCACCACGCGCTACACCATTACAGGACCTCCTTTTCTGCCTTTTATCGTGACCATGTCGGCCGACAATGCGAACCAAACGAGGTATGACATACCCCAAAAACCACACACTGCGCACACACACATACACACGCCGCAGGCCCGCCACACACGAACCCCACACACCACATACACCAACACAAGGCGCCACACAACCCAAACACAAACACACCAGGGCGACGGAGAAGGGGGGGGACCACCAACCACAACACAAGACAACAACATACGCGCACAACATACGCCACAGGCAAACCCCGGCCAGGAAAGGAAGACGGGGAGCAGCCCCCGGGGCCAGTCAGCCAGGAGTGGCGGGGGAACCCCTACCACCACAACAAGCGGACGCCAGCCAGGAGTGGCAGGGAACTGCACCCACGCCCCTCAGCCAGGAGTGGTGAGGGAACACCAACCACCACTGCCGGCAGCGGACCCCAGCCAGGAGTGGCGGGGCACCGCAACCAAAATCCTCAGCCAGGAGTGGCAAGGGACCAGCCACCACTACAACCGGCGGACGTCAGCCAGGAGTGGCGGGGAACCGCACCCAGGACCCTCGGCCAGGAGTGGCGAGGGACCACCCACAACACACACCAACCACACCCACATAAACAGCAGCCGCGAGCCCCCACCGAGAGAGGCGGGGACAAGCAACCAAAGACCACCGACACACCACACACGCACGCACACCAGCGCACGCCGGAGACACCCCCACACCACACCACCCACAACACCGCCCACAGGCACCACAAACACACAAAACACACAAAAACACAAGCACCACACACAACCGCCCGTGCCACAAACACACACAACACGGGAAATCCCAAAACCCTCACCCCATCCCGGCGAAACGACCCACCACCACCACCGCAGCCAGCACACCCCAGCCAGGAGTGGCGGGGTACCGCAACCAGGACCCTCACCCAGGAGTGGCGAGGGACCAGCAACCTCCTCAGCAGATCCCAGCCAGGAGTGGCGGGGAACCGCACTCAGGACCCTCAGCCAGGAGTGGCGAGGGACCACCCACAACACACACCAGCCACACCCACACAAAAACAAGCCGCAAGCCCCAGCTGAGGGAGGCGGGGACAAGCAACCAGGACCCTCAGCCAGGAGTGGCAAGGGATCACCCACCACCACCACCAGCGGACCCCAGCCAGGAGTGGCGGGGAATCGCACCCGGGACCCTCAGCCAGGAGTGGCGAGGGACCACCCACCACCACCGGCAGCAGACCCCAGCCAGGAGTGGCGGGGAACCGCATACAGGAGCCCTAGGCCAGGATTGGCAAGGGACCACCCACCACCACCGGCAGCAGACCGCAGCAAGAAGTGGCAGGGAACCGCACCCGGGACCCTCACCCAGGAGTGGCGAGGGACAACCCCCCCAGCACCACCATCGGACCTCAGCCAGAAGTGGCGGGGAACCACACCCAGGGCCCTCAGCCAGGAGCGGCGAGGGACCAACTACCGACGCCAACACAGAGGGAGGGGGGGGACGGGACGAAAGGAGCCCACAGGGGACGCAGGCGAGGGGCCCAGCCTCAGAGGTTTGGGGGCCCCCCCGGTGACCCTTTTGGCCCCACCTGAGCATACGCCATAAGGTGGGATACGCCTTGGACCGTTGGTCAGCGGCCCGAGGTGGCACCGGCCTAGGGAGTGACGAGTGGGCCTGACAAGGAGCCCCCCCCACGGCACATACTGCGGTTCTTGCCCAGTGAGGGGCTGCGGGTAGGGCACACTGTCCATGGGGGCAAGCAAGAGACGCGCCTGTCCCGCAAGGACTCCTTTGCGACCAAAAGTGTACCCCGGGCCGGTGTGGGGAACAGCCGGAGTACCTGGCTGCGACGCAGGTCCCTTTGTACGGGGCGGGTACAAATCGACGGCCAGTACAACAGCGTTACACTCTGACGGGGAGTGCAAGCATCGCCCCCCTAAGGGAAAACAGCAGGGGATGGGACTCGAGCCAGCTTCGAACCCCACCCCCCCCCACCCAACCCGTTGGCACACCCACCATAGCCCGGGTAGTCCCGGAGCAGGCACCAGGGGAGCAACACACAAGGCAACGGAGCCAGGGGGAAGAGGGGGGAGAGCACGCAAGGGGGCAGGGGCAGGCACCACCACCAGCAGACCCCTACCAGGAGTGGCGAGAAACCGCACCCAGGACCCTCAGCCAGGACTGGCGAGGGACAACAACACACAGCCCCCTCATCCACACAAAGCCGCAAGCCCAAGCCCGGAGAGGCAGGGCAGGCAACCAAACACACCACCGACATACCACACACGCACCCGCACACACACAGCACATGCCACCACCACCACCACTGCCGCCACAAACACAGGCGCCACAAACACACAAAACACACGAAAGCACAAACACCACCCGCACCGCAAACACACACAACACAGGAAACCCCCCCACCCAGCCCCAAAGAAACCTAAAACCCTTAGCGAGGAATGGCGAGCCCCAACGACGAACCCCACCAAGGAACAACAAGTAATGGCACCCAAGACCCTCCGCCAGGAGGGGCGAGGGGCCGCCCGGACACCAACAACACCACTGGGACTAGCAGGTCAACTGACCAGCAGCGCCACCCACCAGGCCCTCAGCCAGGAGTGGCGAGGGCCCGCGTCCAGCACCAGCCAACGACCAACCACGCCCAGACACACACCCAGAACCATCGACTGCAGCAGCCTCACCATCAGCATCACCAGTGGCACCTACAACCAGAGCGTCACCTGCAACACCCTCGCCAACGGTATCACCCGGAGCGTCAACGGCAGCACCCCCACCGTCGGCAACACCGGCGACAACAATACCCGGTACATCACCCACGGCACCCTCACCATCGGCAACATCCAGAACAAAGCCCCCGCCGTCGGCATCGCCGGCGACGACAACACCCGGTGCAACACCTGCATCACCACCAGCATCACCAGCAAAGGCCCCGACACCCAACGAATCACCTACGGCACCCTCGGCATCCCCTGACTAACACAAGGAGCAAATCAGCCAGCAAAACCGCCCGCCAGGCCCTCTGCCGAGAATCGCGAGGGCCCACGCCAAACTCGGCCAACGACCACCAACGCCACGCACAAGCCCACACGCAGAACCGCCACCGGCAGCACCCTCACCCTCGGCATCACCGGCGACACCGCCACCCGCAGCATCACCTCCAGTACCTCCCCCTACACGCAGCATCACGCGGTACCACACCTGCATCACCCTCGCCAACGGCATCAACGATATCACCACCTACACAACCCCCACCATCAACATCACCTGCAGCACCCTCACCATCGGCATCACCAGCGACCCCAACAACCAGTGCATCACCTCAGGCTCCCTCACCGTCAGCATCACCAGAGGCACCAAAAGGACTGGCGGGCCCACCGGCCAGGAACGCCGCCCACCAAGCCCCCAAGCCGGGAAAAGCGACGGCCAACGCCCACACACAGGCCAAAGACCGCCCACACGCGGACCCACACCAGAACCACCACCTGAAGCACCCTCACCATCATCATCACCAGAGCCACCGTAAACCGTAACATCACCTGCAGCACCCTCACCATCAGCATCACCTGCAGCAGCATCAACCAAAGCACCGCCTGTAACACCCTCAGCATCGGCATCACCCAGAGCATCACCGACAGCACCCTCACGGTCAGCATCACCAGCGACTCTGCCACCGAGCCGCAGCATCATGACCTCACCCTAGGCACCACCCGGTAGAACACCTCCAACACCATCACATCCACCACTCTCACCATCAACAACACCAGCGGCAGCCTCTGCCAGGAGTGGCGAGGAGCTGCCTGGACACCAGAAGCGACCAACACCTCCAGGACCGACGCGCCCACCGATCAGCAACGCCCACTGGACCCTCCGCCAGGAGTGGCGAGGGCCCGCGCCCAGAATCACCGACAACCACCCAAGCACGGACCACATCCAACATCCGCAGCCCCCTCACCGTCACAACGTCACCAGCGGCACCATCCACCAATGCATCAACAGCAACGCCCTCACCATCGGTATCACCAGCGGCGCCAGCACCCGCAGCACCGCCGGCAGCACCCTCACCGTCAGCATCACCAGCAGCACAAACGCCCGGCGCGTCACCTACACTACCGTCACCAACGGCATCACCCGAACCACCACTGGCACCACCTGCACCGTCGGCATCACCAGCTGCACCGACACCCCCCCGCAACATCATCACCTACAGCACCCTCACCCTCGACATCGCCCGGTGCAACACCTGCGACTGCAGACGCCACCAACATCGACAACACCATCACGTGCGCCACCCTCACCATCAGCACCCTCGGCCTGGACTGGCGAGAAGCGGCCCTGACACCAGAGACGACCAACACCGCCACGACTGGCAAACCAACCGACCACCAACGCCCACCAGGGCCTCCGCGAGGAGTGGCGAGGGCCCAAACCTAGAACCGCCAACGACCACCCATGCGCGGACCCATACCCAGCACCATCACCAGCAACACTCTCACCATCAGAGCATCGCCAGAGACGCCATCCACCAAAGCATCACCTGCGGCACCCTCACCGTCGACATCACCAGCAACACCAACACCCGGTGCACCACCCCCCCGAACGACACCAGCCGGAGCACCACTGGCAACACCCGCACCGTAGGCATCACCAGAGACAACAACACACATTGCATCACCTGCAGCACCCACATCATCAACCCCAGCACACAGTACATCACCTAGGGCACCCTCAAGGTCGGCATCACCTGAGGCACCAGCAGGACTGGCAGGTCAACCGCTCAACAACGCCACCAACCGGGCCCCCAGCCAGGAATGGCGACAGCCCACACCCAACACAGGCCAAGGTCCACCCACACACGGACCCACACCCTGAACCACCACCTACAGCACCCTCACCATCATCATCACCAGCGGCACCGTAGACCCGGACGGCATCACTAGCGACACCATAAACAAGAGCATCAACTGCAACACCCACAGCATCGGCAGCACCTGGAGCATCAACGACAGCACCCTCAACGTCGGCATCACCAGCAACACCGCCAGCCACCCGCAGCGTCACCAAGCAAAGCGCCCTCACCCTAGGCAGGACCCGGTACAACACCTGCAACACCCTCGCCATCGGCATCAACAACACCATCACATCCACCACCCTCACCGTCAGCAACAGCAGCGGCACCCTCCGCCAGGAGAGGCGAGGAGATGCCCCGACAACACCAGAGGCGACCAACACCGCCAGAACCGGCACGCCAACTGACCAGCGACGCCCACCGCACCCTCCACCAGGAGTGGCCAGGGCCTGCGCCCAGAACCACCGACGACCACCCATGCGCGGACCCACACCCATCACCTGCAGCACCCTCACCGTCACAGCATCACCAGCGGCACCATCCACCATTGCATCATCTGCAGCGTTCTCACTACCGGCTTCACCAGCGGCACCAACACCCGGAGCACCACCGGCACCACCCTCACCATCAGCATCACCAGCGGCACCAACGCCCGGTACGTCACCCACACTACCATCACCAACGGCATCACCCGGAACATCACCAACACCACCCCCACCGTCTACATCACTAACGGCGCCGCCTCCCACCCGCAGTGTCATCATCTACACCACCCTCACCCCCGACATCGCCCGCTGCAACACCTGCAACTGCAAACGCCATCGATATCAACAACACCATCACCTACACCACCCTCCACCAGGATTGGCAAGGAGCTGCCCTGACACCACAGGCGACCAACACCACCAGAACCGGCGAGCCAACCAACCACCAACGCCCACCAGGCCGCCAGGAGTGGCGAGGGCCCACGCCCAGAACCGCCGATAAGCACCCATGCGCTGACCCACACCCAGAACTATCACCTGCAGCACCGTCAGCCGTAACATCCCCTGCAGCACCCTCAGCATCAGAGCAAGCGTCCCCAGCGACACCATCCACCATTGCATCACCAGCAGCATTAACACCCAGGGCATCAGCGGCAACACCCTCACCGACGCCAACACCCGCTGCGTCACCTACACCACCCCCAGCAACGGCAACACCAGCGGCACCATCACCCGATACATCACCCACATCACCATCGCTATCCGTACCACCGGCAGCACCACCGCCTAGATACGGTTCACCCATCCCATCTCCAAGGAACGGTAACATCGCTTGCACCATCCCCATCATCACCCGGCACCCCTGCCATCGGTGTCACCAGCGCCTTCATCACCAGTTGCAGCACCTTCCGTCCCTACTGACGCGTTCCCGTGGGGGGCCGGCCACGGGACGCTGCGGTGACACGCACAGGTGAGCAGGCAGGCAAGGCACTACGCTCACAAGGGCATCAATACGCCTGTGTCATGTGACAAAGCGTTTCAGAATCCTTGCCACTCTGCAAAGAGGGAACGAAAGTATGTACAGCAACACATCAGGATATGTACACATGCAGTTAAGACTGGACTGGGGTAAGGGCATCACAGGACCATAGACACTCAGTCCCAACTCGTATCCCAACCCCAGGTCCGACCCTCTCAGTGGCTGATGGGGGCGGGGGCTCAAACACAACCCATGCCCTGCTCAGTCCGGACCCTGAAACCCTGCCAATGGGAGAGGTGTTCCGCCCAGCCACAGGCGAGTTCCTGGGAACCAAGGAGCTCCAAAGCCAACCGACAGTGGTTCCCTATGCTCCCCTAACGGCAGGTCCCAACTCCTCTCTGAGTCAGAGATATGGCCCCGCCATTATCACCCAGGAGTTGGTAGCTGAAAATGGGCTGTTTCAGCCCAAACTGAAACTAACTCAAAAATTCCCGAAATTGACCCCTCGTCCGGACCCGCCAGAGGTAGGGACGAGGCAACTGACCCTATGCCTTTTGAGTACGAACTCCCTGGAGCCCTCACCCAACCTGGTTCCCTCTGAGGTCCCGGCATCAGGGCAACACGGATGAGTCAAGTGGGGTCATGATGCCAAAATCACCAAAATTGGCGTCATTCCCACGCGTGGCTCGCCCGGCCAAGGTAAGGCCAATGGCTCACAGGGTAGGAGGCGGAACCTAAGACTTATATCTGAGTGTACAACTTGAATTTAGGTCCGGGCTCCCTATGGGCTTAGAGAAATGGGGCCGCCAATTGACCGCACGGAAGGGGGAAATTGGGGTCCGCAAATTGGGTCATTTTGGCTGCCTGAAATGAGCCAAAATTCGGTGTGTTCCCAATAGTATATCTCCACGCCGGCTTGGAGATCGGATCCGCCATTCCATACGTGATCCACCCGGAGTCCAACAGCGACTCCCATGCCCTTGGCTTTCAAAGTCCTCCATGCCACTTGGCGTGGTGACGATCCCAATTGGGTCCACAAATGCAAAAATGGCAAAATTGCCCATACTCAATTTGGCCTAGCGCCTTGACGAAGGCGGCTCCGCTTCGCCCACGTGGTGTGTGGACCATGGGGACCATTACCCATAACACCCATGTCATATATGGTCCATTGGTCCATGCGTCCGGCGTGCACGAAGGTTAGAACATGGGGCACGGCGGGCAGCAAAAGTGGAAAAATGCTCAAAATGGCCAAAAATGCGCACACTCATGGTTGAGGCAAATGAGGCACATGCCCGAGTCGGACCGGAGTGTGCCATAGGAATGGTATCAAGTCATATTGGTCCAACATATCTTTTGGGCGTCGCCCAACTCCTTCGATATTGGGAATGGCAGGGTCGCCAAGTGAGCCCATGATTTGGGATAGTCCCAAATCGCCAACATGGCGGTCACGGTATGCCAAGCCTAAGAGGAGTTATTCGCCGGGTCCAAGATATGTTGGGCACCGAAGTATGTACCCTCATATCATACTTGGGTCATGATGTCAATTGAGCGCTACGTTGAGATACACGGTCGCCACTTGACATCATGACGGGCCAAAAATGGCAAAATTGGCACAATGACACACAAAAGTGCCTTGAAAGGTCTACAATTATATTATAATATCTCCGGCTTGGATCGTGCAATCACTTAATCCTTCTAAACACAATGACTTGACACCATTGACCTTTGATCCCACATATGTGCCCCACTTGGGGCGCCTTGAAAGGTTACGAGCGCTACTTCCCAAGTGGGCACATGAAAATATGGAAAATTGTAAAACACACACCTTGCTCCCAACGCATCGCTTCGGGATCACCACACAAGCTTCCCTTCACGAAGGTTAGGCTTGCAATTGACCGTAAGGAGTGTGGAGAAGGAGCTTGCACAATATGAGGTCCATTGGCGGGCTTGGCTTGGAGCAATGGACCCGCCAAATGGGCACGCAACACAACACATGGCACATACCACATATTGCCCAAAAAGGTGGCTCCCACCACGATATGTCATGCCCCTCCAAGGGCATAACCTTGTGTCAATCGCTCATAGGAACTCAAGGAAAGTTCCTATGCAACACCAACACTTGCGCGCTACACTCGAATGTTATCTTAACGCACGCAATGTCATGGCCAAAGAGTTATAACGCAAACTCTACCCAATTGACCATGATCCATTACACTAGCGCGCACGTGTGGAGACGCAAGGCATATAATGCTTCCTAAATTACGTCGGGAGTATTGTAAATACATCCCACGTTTCCTTATCGTAATTCCTCGCAAGCAACACGAGATATGACCTTCACAAGTGACCTCACGAATCAACTTTGTTTTGCCCATATCTTTAAGACAAATGGAGGGCAGGATAAAAGGGAAGTTGATTCGTGCATACGGAAGCACGTAGGTCCACTCGAAAGAGGTCAAATCAAGTGCGGGGATGTCGAAGTCGAAAATCCGATTTCGACATCCTGAAAAATTCGGATTAAGGTTGCGAGTATTAATTATGAAAATTGCGGAAGCATCCATGCAGTTCCTGGCGACTTTGGAGCCTTCGTGACGGATAGCGTTAAAATTTCCATTATAAACAGTTAAACTGGCGGTTACGGTAAAGTCGCGAACCAACCGCCAGCAGTCAAAACAGTGAGTATCGGAACGGAAGCATAAAAATTGACGGAAACAATATGAAAATAAAACCCTGTTGATTCCTGATATTCTGATACACAAATCTCCGCTGGCGGTGCATCGGTTGCCGATGCGGGGCTTCACGGCACGGAACACGCCGTGCATGGGGTTAGTGGACCGGAGACCGGTTGTATGCCGTAACCTGGCCATGGGGTTCTGGGTACCGCTTCACCCCCCTCCTTAGAGCAAACCCTGGGGGGGCTCGATAACACCCACGCATGGCAGCGGGTACCCAGGACCACTCCCTGAAAGGGGGGGGGGGTGTCACATCCTCACTTCAGTAAGTCACAGTAAGATAGGTATCCCACAGTGGGATAGGTACGCTGCTGTAACAGCTTGTAGCACATGTATAGTATCAAGTATCAAGTCCCGGGTCCTGGCGGCGATTGTTCGGCATCCAAAGGACCCGTTAACCCATACCAGGCGCACCGGGTGCCGGCTGCTACGGTCACCACCACGATGGCAGTGGCATACACGGCCAACATAGGCGTCACACGACGGCCGAGGTGGCCCCACAAGTCGAGAGCGACCACAAAGATCCATCAGGCTACCCCAAGCTTCCCAAGGCCCGCCGACTGGGGAGAGTCCCCACGGGTCCTTCCTCGGGCGCACCATGTCCATATCCATACGACGCGAGTCCAGAGTGCCATAGTCGAACTCCTTACGAACCCCAAATCGTAAGGGAACTCCTCCTGAAGGGATCGGGCATCAAGGCCGTCTTTTCCCTCGCCCTACTGCCACGAAGGCCATACATGAGGGAGTCCTCATGCAGTGTGGGCGGAGGCGTCGACTCCTCAAACCACCAGTTTCCCAGGCAGACTGACCGAGGTCAGGAGCACCGGAGGCCGCCATCCGAATGCAAGTGCGTCTGCAAATCGGTAGGCTCACACTGGGACTGACAGTGGCGGACCGCTGGGAGTGTAGTCAGGCAACTGGGCTTCCCGCCTGGCGCCATCAGGATCTCCACACATCACAGCGAATAGGGCAACACGGTATCACGGGCACTCAAACAGTAGAATCTGTAATCAAGTACTGGTCCAGGACGGACCAGGCTGTAAGGATATGTACACGGCGACTCAAGGCGCCTCTGTATCCCGATTCGTGGTGAAAAACAGTCCATCCCTCAGCGATGGGCTGATGACACTTAACATACAGATGCACATATCTTGGAGGGCAGAAAAACAAGCAACAATTTGGGTAAATAGGCGTGTAAACACACTCAGAACAGAGTGCCAAACCACGCCACGGTCAGGATAAGGCAAATGCAGGAGGATGGACAGGATAACGCCTGAGTTCAGGCATATATAGTCTCGAGACACACGTCGACTGGTCTGGATCCCGCAAATGCCATGGGACCAGACCACACACCAAAGATCGCAATGCCGATGACAGCGGCATCCGTTGCGCAACGTCGTATGGGCTTCAAGGCCCCAAGAGCTCAAAATTATGAAGGTCAGTCGCCCTACCTGGTTTCCCAAGGATTCAACAGGGGGGGGAGTGACGAGTAGAAGAAGAGAGGGGCCATCCTCCTCTGGATTCAGCAGGGGGGGGTATATGGCCACTCTGTCACCGAAAGATGGAAGAGAGCAAGCAAGTAAGGGACAATTCGTCGGCCTCACAAGCGCTCATAACACATCAGGGGAGAGCTCAGGGCGCTGATCAGGCACCCCTGGCTGCAATCGCCCGGGTGAGTGCTGCCAAGTCCGAAACGTGGATCTTGGTCTTGTTCTTGCGGATGTACTCCATGAAGGGAGTGTTGACCCGCGGCACAAACGAGGAGACGGGTTCCCAGGTGTCGTGGGACGGCCCATAGCCTCGCCAACGAACCTTGAACTCCAGACCTCCGGGTGCCGAGGCCTTCGGACGCTGAGCCAGGATCTTCTCGACAGTATAGTCGTCCTGCTCAGCATAGTCGTCGTCCGAATCGGCCTCATGTTTGGCGTAGTCCAGGGACACATGACGGCCACGGAGGTCGGGTTCCCGCACACGGAGTTGACTCTCGTGGCGCTCCCGGAACTGTCCGTGACCCACCTTGACGCGGTAGGTGTCCTCACCAATCCTGCGGACCACCTCGCCGGGTGTGAATCAGGTCTTGGTGCGGTGGGTGCCCATGGGGCGGGGTCTGATCACCCACACCGGGTCTCCCACCCTGAACCTCTGCGCTGTCGAGCTCGGGGCGGACTTCTGACGCTCAGCATGCTCCTTCTCAAGCTGCTGGCGGATGTCCCGCGCCGTTTGCTCTTGCCGCGCAAAGAACTCCTTGGCATCCATAGCCATGCCATCACCAGACAAGGGAAGTCCCCTACCCAGGGGGTCCCTGCCAAACAGAATCTGGTGAGGGGACAAACCGCCCGGAATGGGGGTCTCATGATGGGCCTTCAGAGCAGGCCACATCTCCTCGAACCAGTTCCGCCGTGGATTGGTGATGTGGATCTTGCGCAGCTTCTCGAACAGCTGCCGTCCAGCCACTTCAGCACGGCCGTTAGACCGGCTGAGATAGGCAACGCTCTTGGCATGTCGTATTCCCATGAGGGAACACATAGCCTTGAACCAGCCACCAGTAAACTGGGGCCCTCGGTCACTGCAAATGGTGCGGGGGATGTCAAAGACGGTCAGCCAATGACGAATCATCATGACTGCCACTTCCTTGGCAAGCAACCCCTTTTTGCGTGCCGGAACGGCTACAACGTAGCCGCTGTGGCGGTCCACACAGAGAACCACACAGTCAAAGGTCTCCTTGCCAATGTGCACTTCGGGCATGGAGAAGACGTCCATGGCCACGCTCTCCATGGGCTGGTCAGGAACCGGGGTCCACTGGGGTTCCCCCTTGACGTTCCGGTTGTCGGGATTGCAGGCCTGACAGACCGAACAACCCTTCCTGACCTTCTTGATGGCGGTGTAGAGAACGATATGGTCGATCTCGAACCGACGCTGCATGTCAAGAGCCTGCTTCTTGACCCCTGGGTGCAGCATGTGGTGGTGCCAAGCTTCACACAGCTCGAGCACCCGGGACTCCGGGACTAGCAGCTTACCATTCCGGTAGAGCTTGCCATCTTCCTCGGTCAGCCCCTTTGGCCACTTCTGCCCGTCGTCAGGGTCGGTCACAGCCCTATACTCGGCCGCAAAGGCCTCAGACTTGGCGTAATTGTCGGTCCAGTCGTCCTGGAGGCAAGACTCCGGGAAGAGGTGCTTGTCGGACTCAGTTCCCACAGGGGGTGCCGGACCGGGCCTTCCGCCCGCGGCACCCACAGGGGCGAGTACACTGACCGTTCTGCTCACCCTCGAAGCAAGGGGGGCATCTGCGGCCATGACGACGAAGCATTTGGCACCCTCCTCCTCCATCAGGCGCTCCATTTCAATGATCCTCTTGGCTTCAGCGGTCTCGGCCTCATCGCCATGGGCAGAGATATCCTGCATGCCCTTGCTGGCGGGATAGGCCCACCTACTGAGACAGTCCGCCACGGTGTTATCCTTTCCAGGAATATAAACAACCGTAAGGTCGAACTTGGCCAAGGTCTCGTGCCATCTTGCCCGTCGGGAGGCGGGACCCGAGGGGGTGTCCACGTGCTCCTTGTGCCACGACTGCAGACTCTGATGGTCGGTGCAGACGGTGACGGGATGGAGGGCTATGTACCCAGCCCATTTCCTGAGAGCCATGACAATGGCATACGCCTCCTTTTCACGGGGCGTCCACGTCCGTCTCTGGCCTTCCGCCAGGACTCGGCTCCAGAAGGCCACGGGCACGTGCCTCCCATCGTCAAGCACTTGCTCCAACACAGCGCCAATGGCGTAGTCGGAAGCGTCGGTGCGCAGGACGAACCCTCGGTCGGGATCCACGAGGTGCAGACCCACTGCGGATAGCAGCGCCTGCTTCATCCCCTCAAAGGCCCGGTCAGACTCTTCAGTCCAGACCAGAGCCTTCTTGGACCCCTTCTTGGTCTCCTCTCGGTTGCCCTTGAGCATGGTCGTCATGGGGGCTGCATACTCGGCATACATTTTGATATACCCCGAGTAGTAATTGCAGAACCCCAAGTACGCCCGTAGCTCAGAGACCGTTTTGGGATTTTCCCAGTGCTCAATCGCAGCCACCTTGCCAGGTATGGGCTTTCGCTGCCCGTTCCCGACCACATGGCCAGCGAAGACCACCTCGCTTACCGCAATGGTGGCCTTGTCACTGCTGCCCGTGAGTTTGTGCCGAACCAGAAGGTCCAGCACTCGAGTGACGTCCCTCTCGTGTGCCTCCAGGAGCTCCTCGTAGCTCATGCTGGGGTCCCCGGACGCGATGATCACGTCGTCCACGAAGGGGTCCGCACAGTCGCGCACCGGCTCAAGCAGGTTCTCCAGCATCCGCTGAAAAGCCGCATTGCCGTTGGTGACGCCCATGGGCATCACCTTCCACTGGAGAGGTCCAAGTGGAGTGCTCATGGCTGTGCAGGCACGGGACTCTTCGGCGAGAGGCATCTGATGATAACCATGTTTCAGGTCAATCACCGTGAAGATCCTCCGCCGGTGTTGCTTTTGCAGCATGTCCTCAATGAGGGGCAGCGTATAGCTGTCGTGCTGCGTTTGGGCGTTCAGGCCGCGGTAGTCGACCACGAGCCGCCACTCACCGGCAACCTTCTTGGGGACGACGAAGCAGGGAGAGGCCCACTCGGAGTGGCACGGCTCAAGCCAGCCTCTCTGGATGAAGTCGCGGAGGATCTTCTCCATGGCCTCTTTCCTCTCGCCCCTCAGGGCAAACTCCCGGTGACGATACACACGGGGGTCCTGCTTCAGTCGTATCTTGGCCTCGCCATACGGTCCACGCACCCGTGGGGGGAACACAGGTTTTCCGCTGAAGAAGGTCTCGCCATACTTCTGCTTCAGCCTGGCCCTCAACGCCTGGATCTTAAGGCAGTCGTCGGACTCCGCCTTGGCTTTTCCGGGCACTTGAACCACGGAGCTTACTTGAGGGGCAGCGACCCCGCTCGCTTTCGGCTCAGGTGGTCTTCCCAGGTGACCCAAAGGGCCGTCTCTGGTCTTGCCTCGGAACAGATCGCCGTAGGTGGGTGGGTTACCGCCAGGCGGCTCGTCTTGGCTGGACATGTGATCCAGCACCCTCTGTACGAAGGTATTCCCGTCATAGGAACCAGAGACGATTGAGTCCACTTCCCACCAGGCTTTGTCCTGGCCTTTGCCCTCACGCTGGTTCCCCCAGTCGTGAAAGGGCTGATCCATATACCCCTGAACCAGATCCCACTCCTCTTCAGTGAGGGGGTCTTCGGAGTCCGATTCTTCGATGTCAACAGGGGGAACCGCAAAGCATTGCCTCCAAGGCTCTGCTATGATACGGTTGACACACACGAAGTCCGTGGTGTCGGCCTGATCAAGGCCCCCATCCACATAGTGGAATTCTGTTGGCCATCTCTGGGGTGGCATGGGCTGTCCCTTAGCGTCCTGATAGACACTCTCTCCAGCCGGTAGGACGACCTTGTTCAAGCTCATGTTGGTCAATGAGGCTACCCAATGTCGGGTACTTTCCTCCTCGGTGCATCCCATAGGAACAACCAGCACTGCCTTGGAGCGGTCCTTGCGAATCTTCGCTATCGCTCTTGGAATGTCCCAACGGGGGCAATGGATCCACATCAATCCCTGATGCGGACCCCAGTGCTTCTTCCACGCAGAGTCCTGTGCGCTCCAGTACTTCTCACACACCCGCAGATGGGCGGAGGTTCCTGAAGAGAACGCATCCAGGGCCAGATCCGAAGCTCCCAGGTCCGCGACCACTCGGTTCGCCACTTCGGGCCTTACGCCGTACTCCTGGTTTGCTGGCCCAGTGGGCTCAGTGTCCAGCGCGGCCACTTCGAGCTGATTGCGTTCGGGGTGGATCCATTGGCATTCCACATGGTGCTCAGGTGACGAGAGCCACGAGAGTTGGTCGTCCTGGTACAGGGTCATGGAGGCCTGGGCCGGGAGGACGCCGGAGTCCGTCTCCATCATGAAGTCGTACCCGACGATCATGTCCCAGTCCATCTCGGCCTCGTAGAAGCTACCGTGCAGGAGGATTTCCTTGCCGAGGTCTGGGCGGCTCAGCTCACGATGGTTCACGAACTGCAGCCCGATGGCCGCTTCCTTCGTGCCTCCCACCATGTACTGGCCGTTTGCCACCTTCAGCCTGACAGGTTTCCGACTGTCGGTCAGACACTCTGGTGGAAGTAGGCCAGCCTTGACCAAGCTGACTTGAGCTCCCGTGTCGACCAACACGTCGAAAACCTTTTCCACTTCCCCGCATAGGGCACGGACCTTAAGATGCAACTGCCGCTCGCGACCGACACGGCGCACGGCGTGCAAACTCAGGATCTCCGGCCGTTCCAGAAGCTCAACAAGCGACTGGTGCAGGTCGTGGACAATGGGCTCAGGCTGCCCATCTGCAGCATCCAGCTGCGGTCCGGGTGATCCTCCGATACTCTCGGATAGATCCTGTAGTACATCAAACACATTCTTGGTCGCGAAGGACGGACGGATGCAAGGGTTCGTGCCTTCACTTGCCCTCACCCCGCCTCCGCGACTGGGCGCCGGACCGGGCCTTCCGCCCGCGGCAGTCCCCTTGTGCTTATCGACTCCCGACTGGGATGGATCGGCGCTTCCCACGTCACCATCCTGCGACCGCCCTAGCTGGGGCCCTTGGCTGCAGGGGCTCCGCTAGGGGGCGTCGGTTGTGGAAGAGGGGGTGTTCTCCTCGGCCTCAACGTCGTTGACGCCCTTCTTCCTTCCCCCTTTACCTCCTCCTTTACCCTTGTTCTTGTCCTTGTCCTTGTTCTGGTCATTCTGGTTGTTCTCCTTGTTCTTGTTGTCCGATCTGGGGACCCAGTTCCGCTTGATCTCCTGGATCTCCTTGGCCAACTCGGTCCCCACCGACGACATCAGCTTGGCCAGCTCGTCCTTGTCGACCTCCATTTTGGCTTCCCGGATACCCGCGGGCGCACGCTTCTTCGACCCGTGCGCCTTCTTGTAAGCCTCCGTGTCGGCCTTGTGGACGGGGCATGTTCGGTGGTCATGGTTGAAGCCTTTCTTCCTCCCATAACACACGAAACAGCCCTGAGGGTGAGCTCGTATGAACTCCCCAAAGGACAGCGGAGGGTCGCCAATGCGGCGAGGATCCCTCTTCTCCTGCTTCCTCCAACCCTGCTGCAGGGGCTTCCAGTTTCCCGGCTTGCTCCCCGTGTTCAGGTTCCTGGCCACGAAGGCACAAACGGCCACTTCGGCGGGCTCCTCGTCGTCATCATCGTCGACGAGAGTCTCATCGCCGCCGGCTCCCGCTGGGTCCATGGCAGATTCCCCGCCAGGTCCCTCGCCAACGTAGTTGACGTCGCGGTCGCCGGGCCTCAACCCGCGGGTGTGGTGGAGGTTTCGGTACTCCTTGAGTACTTCCTCGCCAACCCACTCCAGGATCTCGTCGCAGCTCATCCGCGCCGGGATGGGCTGCAGACGGATGGTCTGGCCGCTCAACTCACAATCGTCAAGGCGCCACATCGCGGTCTTCTCGCGATCGCCCGAGACGGTGATGAGAAGAGCGTTCCGCAGGGAGTGCCGTTTGACATCCCGGGCCACGTTCTTCTTCGCTCAACTCACCACGTTCGTATGATACTCCTTGGGGAGCATCATCTTGACCGTGTGGTTGGACTTGGCCCTCTTGGATTCCTCCTTGGTGACCCTCTTGATCCATGCTTCCGGCAGCATGGAGAGCAGGCGAGCCTGCTCGTCACCCTCGTTC
Organism: Eutreptiella sp. 'Long Island Sound 2002'; assembly: GCA_964036045.1. Taxonomy (NCBI): domain Eukaryota; phylum Euglenozoa; class Euglenophyceae; order Eutreptiales; family Eutreptiaceae; genus Eutreptiella; species Eutreptiella sp. 'Long Island Sound 2002'. The sequence goes on along the minus strand of OZ038381.1, from coordinate 124,151,492 downwards.
CAATCCTCCACATTGCGGCGGAAGAGGGTGTCTTTCCCTCGGAAGTCACGCCAGTCCCGTAGGCGGATCTCCCGTCCATCATGCTCAAGCTTGATGGACTTCCAGCGCTTGGCAGCCACCTGCGGAGCGTCCACCCGCTCCTGCTCGTTGAGCCACTTCTTGGCGTCCTGCAGGGTCTTGATTTTCCCCTCCTTGGTCGCCACGAAGTATAGCTCGCGGAGCACTTCCGGCAGGCGGTACCTGAACCGTTTGAAGACATATCTCTCCGCATCCGCGGGAGGTAGGTCTTCAGTGACGGTCAGCCCCCAATCGTCCAGCTTCTCCAAGAAGCGGTCGAGGTTGAGGGGGTTGCCATCGTACATGGGGGGCTTGATGTCCTTCAAGTCTTCCCACACGGCGGCGTCCGCGGCCTTAGAGACCATGAACGCCGGCCGCGAGGTCGACCGAGGTTCCCATCGACCTCGCCCACGGACTCCCACGGCCGCCACGTCCATCTCCTCCATGGAGTCCCTGTGGCTACGCCGCGGTTCCTCCACGTACGCTGAACCAAAATGTTCACGCCGTACTGCATCCATGTACGCATCCTCATCACGGCGCCGGCGGCTGCGTTCAGCGGCCTCCCGTCGTACACCACGCGGCGGGCTGATGTCGAACTCCTCCAGGTCCAGGTCCAGGTCCAGGTCCTCACCTTCGCCGACATCCCACTCCACGTCTCCTCTGGGGACCTCATCCCTGAGTCCACCATAACGTCCTCCAGCCCTGGGAATTGGCGCCGGGGCTGGTGCCGGGCGTCGGGGGCGTACAGGCGTCCGCGGTGGGGCACGGCGGTTGTGATAGTCCGCGCTGAGCCACTCATCGCGCCATTCCTCACTGCCACTGCCGGGCGGCACGCGCTCGTTGCGGCGGCCCGCGCTGTGGTGAGAGGGGGCGGTGAGAGAGGGGGCACTGGCGCTGGGGCGACTCCTGGGGGCTCCGCCGGGGGCGTGGGGTCTGCCTGGACCTGGTCCGGGTCCCCAGCCGTCGTCCGACGAGCCAGACCCCAGGGGTGGGCGGTCGCTGCCGAAGCGCCCACGGGCTTCCAGCGCATCCAGCCTCTCCTGCAGGCCGCTGACGACGTTGGTCAGCGACTTTGTCTCGGCCCTGGCGATGTCCAGGTCCTTCTGCGCGAGCGCGGCGACCCCGGAGATGCGAGCCATCTCGACCTTGCCCGTGTCTACCTCGCACTCGAGGGCAAAGACCCTCCTGCAGAGGTAGACAATCCACCGCCAGGTGGTGTCCGGGTCGCCGTTCCCTGGTGGGTCGTCGGGGTCCCCAGGGGGTCCTCCAGGAGGGCCTCCGCCGGGTCCGCCCGGTCCAGGGGGTCCTCCCCCGCCCGGTGGTCCGCCTCCAGGGGGTCCACTCGGTGGGCGTCCTCCAGGGGGTCCAGAAGGTCCTCCGCCAGGGGGTCCCGGTGGGTCTCCGCCGGGTCGCCTCGGTGGGTCCGAGGATGGGCGCTTCCTCGTGATGCCGAACTCCATGTCGTCATCCTCGTCCATGTCGCCCCACCTGGGCGTCTCGGTCACGGAGGACTCGGAGCTCCGGTAGGGAGGAGGGGGATCCTCATCCTCACCTTCCATGGGGACGTCTCCGCCACCTCCGCCCGTCCAAGCCACCACTTTGCGATGTCGACGGCCTCGTTCATCCCCGTCACTGGCGGTGAAGAAGGGGTCACTGTCGTGGGGGTGCCCACCCGCTGGCCTCCGCGGCCTCTCGGGGGTCTTCCCCTTGCCCTTCCTCCGTCGACGGGCGGTGGTGCTACCGCTCCCACTGCTGCCCGTGTCCGCCTCATCCAGCTTCATCCTGGAGGAGGCGTCCCCTTCGAAAAGCCTTCGAAGGGTCTCCACTCGCGATCCTCCCGGGGGAGTCTCGTGGCGGAGTTTGGCCTCTGCCTCCTCCATTGCGGCGGCGGTGGCTGCGGCAGCTCGCGCTTCGGCCTCTTCCCGAGCACGAGCCGCCTCGGCTTCCCGGGCCTGCAGCAGCCGCGCTTTCTGCGCTTCCAACGCTGCCAGCTCCGCCTCCGTCTTGGCCTTCTCCTCAGCGACCTTCCGTCGCGCGGCCTCGATGGCTTCCTTCTTGGTGGCGTCCTCCTGGGCCTTAGCCGTCGCTTCGGCGTGGGCCCTTTCCTCCGCCTCCTGCTTTGCCCTCCCTTGGGCAAGCGCCTCTTCCAGCGCCTTCACCTCGGCCTCCTTGCAGGCAATGGCCTCCTGCGTCAGGCGGGCTTCCTCGTCGGCTGCCGCCGACTCACCGTTGACCCAGGCGGTCGCTGCCCCATGGGCGGCTGCGGCCGTGAGTCCGGCCGCAATGGCCGCCATGGTCTGGGCGTGGATGGCCATGCCATGCGCCCACTGCGCAGCCTCCTCCTGGGCGATGCTGGTGGCGCCCTCCACGGCAGCGCTGTACTGCCGGGCCCGTTGCCGGGCAACCCGACGGTTGCAGGGCACCCCACAGGCGCGCTCACAGGCGCGCGCCACGTCCCTTTCGGGAGCGACGCTGCTGCTGGAGCTGGCCTGGTCGGCTGGCGTCCTCCCGCGGTGGGCCGACTCGATGTCGCTGCTGGGGCCTGCTGAGGCCTGCCGGGCCTTCAGGAGCAGCGAACGGGGCTTGGCCTGGGTCTGCTTGGCGACTTGGATGTAGTCGCCAAGGGTGGTGGAGCCGGGGTGGTGTCCACCATTGGGCTGTTGGGGACTGGGGGCTGGGGTTCCGCCCTTGGCGCCTTGGGCGGCTTCGGCAGCCAGGGACTCCTGGTACTCCCGCCACCTCCGGTCCCTCTTCTTGTCCCCGGCGGACCGCTTCTCCGTCCCCGGAGACGCGCTGCTGCTGCCCTGCAGCCTGCGCTCGCTTCCCGGTTCCGGGAACTTCTTCTCGATCACGTCCCACAGGGAGACGTTGATCGAGGCGCCAGACGGGTAGGCGTTGGGGTCCTCGTCCTCCTCAATCCCGTCGGGGCGCAGCCCTTCCCCGGGCCTGTCCGGCCGGGTCCACGCCCTCCAGCGCCTCTGCTGGTGGCGGTACTCGTACCCTTCCGCCCGCAGCCAGTCCTCCACGGCCTGCAGGCGGTCGGGGGCGATGTCCGTGCGGAGCTCGAAGCTCCTGGGCATGCCGCCTCGCACTGTGGGTTGCTGTGGCGGTAGTGCTGGTCCCAAACCAACCCACGCAGCAGGCGTGCTGCATGGGGGTGGGGCCGCGGCAACGTCCTGCCCGCTTCCTGCCAATTCACCATGGCAGCGGGGGCGTAGATGATCTTGAAGTCCTTGATGTGCACTCGTTCAACTCAACGAACTGGTTGTGGTTGTTGAGGAGGGTGCTGCAGCACTGGATTGGAAGTGCGGCTGGTGCTGGTCAGCCGGTGGTTGTGGAGGTGGTTGACGCGGCCTTGCTGGTCGGCCGTTGGGACTCCGGGTCGGCCGATGGGGCTGATGCAGGAGTCCTGGTCTGTGCACCTCTTTCACGGCTGCTGCGCGGTCAGGGCGAAGCTCTGGACGGCGCTGCTGGCTCCGTGACGAACTCGGCGCTGTCGCTGAGTGGCGCTGCGAGCTGCTGCGCTGCGCTGCGAGACGCTGCGCTGCGCTGCGAGCTGCGAGCTGCGCCGCGCTGCTGCGACGCGCTGCTCGGGGTTGTTGGCCCCGAGTGGCACGCGAGGGCTGGGTAACCCCGCGGCGGTGAAACGCTTTTGACGCGTTCCCGTGGGGGGCCGGCCACGGGACGCTGCGGTGACACGCACAGGTGAGCAGGCAGGCAAGGCACTACGCTCACAAGGGCATCAATACGCCTGTGTCATGTGACAAAGCGTTTCAGAATCCTTGCCACTCTGCAAAGAGGGAACGAAAGTATGTACAGCAACACATCAGGATATGTACACATGGGGTTAAGACTGGACTGGGGTAAGGGCATCACAGGACCATAGACACTCAGTCCCAACTCGTATCCCAACCCCAGGTCCGACCCTCCCAGTGGCTGATGGGGGCGGGGGCTCAAACACAACCCATGCCCTGCTCAGTCCGGACCCTGAAACCCTGCCAATGGGAGAGGTGTCCCGCCCAGCCACAGGCGAGTTCCTGAAAACCAAGGGGCTCCAAGGCCAACCGACAGTGGCTCCCAATGCTCCCTTAACGGCAGGTCCCAACTCCCCTCTGAGCCAGAAATATGGCCCCGCCATTATCACCCAGGAGTTGGTAGCTGAAAATGGGCTGTTTCAGCCCAAACTGAAACTAACTCAAAAATTCCCAAAATTGACCCCTCGTCCGGACCCGCCAGAGGTAGGGACGAGGCAACTGACCCTATGCCCTTCGAGTACGAACTTCCTGGAGCCCTCACCCAACCTGGTTCCCTCTGAGGTCCCGGCATCAGGGCAACACGGATGAGTCAAGTGGGGTCATGATGCCAAAATCACCAAAATTGGCGTCATTCCCACGCGTGGCTCGCCCGGCCAAGGTAAGGCCAATGGCCCACAGGGTAGGAGGCAGGGCCTAGGACTCATATCTGAGTGTACAACTTGGATTTAGGTCCGGGCTCGCAATGGGCTTAGAGAAATGGGGCCGCCAATTGACCGCACGGAAGGGGGAAATTGGGGTCCCAAAATTGGGTCATTTTGGCTGCCTGAAATGAGCCAAAATTCGGTGTGTTCCCAATAGTATATCTCCACGCCGGCTTGGAGATCGGATCCGCCACTCCATACGTGATCCACCCGGAGTCCAACAGAGACTCCCATGCCCTTGGCTCCCAAAAATCTCCATGCCACTTGGCGTGGTGACGATCCCAATTGGGTCCACAAATGCAAAAATGGCAAAATTGCCCATACTCAATTTGGCCTAGCGCCTTGACGAAGGCGGCTCCGCTTCGCCCACGTGGTGTGTGGACCATGGGGACCATTACCCATAACACCCATGTCATATATGGTCCATTGGTCCATGCGTCCGGCGTGCACGAAGGTTAGAACATGGGGCACGGCGGGCAGCAAAAGTGGAAAAATGCTCAAAATGGCCAAAAATGCGCACACTCATGGTTGAGGCAAATGAGGCACATGCCCGAGTCGGACCGGAGTGTGCCATAGGAATGGTATCAAGTCATATTGGTCCAACATATCTTTTGGGCGTCGCCCAACTCCTCCGATATTGGGAATGGCAGGGTCGCCAAGTGAGCCCATGATTTGGGATAGTCCCAAATCGCCCACATGGCGGCCACGGTATGCCAAGCCTAAGAGGAGTTATTCGCTGGGTCCAAGATATGTTGGGCACCGAAGTATGTACCCTTATATCATACTTGGGTCATGATGTCAATTGAGCGCTACGTTGAGAAACACGGTCGCCACTTGACATCATGACGGGCCAAAAATGGCAAAATTGGCACAATGACACACAAAAGTGCCTTGAAAGGTCTACAATTATATTATAATATCTCCGGCTTGGATCGTGCAATCACTTAATCCTTCTAAACACAATGACGTGACACCATTGACCTTCGATCCCACATATGTGCTCCACTTGGGGCGCCTTGAAAGGTTACGAGCGCTACTTCCCAAGTGGGCACATGAAAATATGGAAAATTGTAAAACACACACCTTGCTCCCAACGCATCGCTTCGGGATCACCACACAAGCTTCCCTTCACGAAGGTTAGGCTTGCAATTGACCGTAGGGAGTATGGAGAAGGGGCTTGCACAATTTGAGGTCCATTGGCGGGCTTGGCTTGGAGCAATGGACCCGCCAAATGGGCACGCAACACAACACATGGCACATACCACATATTGCCCAAAAAGGTGGCTCCCACCACGATATGTCATGCCCCTCCAAGGGCATAACCTTGTGTCAATCGCTCATAGGAACTCAAGGAGAGTTCCTATGCAACACCAACACTTGCGCGCTACACTCGAATGTTATCTTAACGCACGCAATGTCATGGCCAAAGAGTTATAACGCAAACTCTACCCAATTGACCATGATCCATTACACTAGCGCGCACGTGTGGAGACGCAAGGCATATAATGCTTCCTAAATTACGTCGGGAGTATTGTAAATACATCCCACGTTTCCTTATCGTAATTCCTCGCAAGCAACACGAGATATGACCTTCACAAGTGACCTCACGAATCAACTTTGTTTTGCCCATATCTTTAAGACAAATGGAGGGCAGGATAAAAGGGAAGTTGATTCGTGCATACGGAAGCACGTAGGTCCACTCGAAAGAGGTCAAATCAAGTGCGGGGATGTCGAAGTCGGAAATCCGATTTCGACATCCTGAAAAATTTGGATTAAGGTTGCGAGTATTAATTATGAAAATTGCGGAAGCATCCATGCAGTTCCTGGCGACTTTGGAGCCTTCGTGACGGATAGCGTTAAAATTTCCATTATAAACAGTTAAACTGGCGGTTACGGTAAAGTCGCGAACCAACCGCCAGCAGTCAAAACAGTGAGTATCGGAACGGAAGCATAAAAATTGACGGAAACAATATGAAAATAAAACCCTGTTGATTCCTGATATTCTGATACACAAATCTCCGCTGGCGGTGCATCGGTTGCCGATGCGGGGCTTCACGGCACGGAACACGCCGTGCATGGGGTTAGTGGACCGGAGACCGGTTGTATGCCGTAACCTGGCCATGGGGTTCTGGGTACCGCTTCACTACCAGCACCATCAACCGGAATATCAGCGGCAACGCCCCAGCGACACCGTCAACCGTAACACCACCGGCAGCACCCTCACCATTGGCGCCATCAGCGACATCATCATCCGGAGCATCACTGGCAGCACACTCACCGTCAGGATTACCAGCAACGCCAACACCAAACCCTAACCCAAACCAAAACCAGAACCCCAACTTGCGGCAACCTGACCAACGTCATCACCAGGGACACCGTTGCATCACCTGCAGCACCCCCACCAACGATATCACCAGCGGCGGTCTCCGCCAGGATCGGCGAGGAGCCACCCAACACCGACAGGACCAGAAAACGACAAACACCGCCGGACCAGCAGGCAAGCCGGCCAACAGCGCCCACAACAGGCCACCAACCGCCCGCGCGCGGACCCACACCCAGAAGCAGCACCTACATCACCATCAATGTCACCAACACCACCGACAACCGTAACACCGCCTGCAACACCCTCACCATCGGCACCACCGGCGACACCGACCCCGAGTGCGTGCGACACCTGCGGCGCCCTCACCATCAACACCACCAACCTCGATGAAGTATCATCCGCATCACCACCACCCGGTGCCCTCACCCACAGCAGCCTCGCCATTGGCATCACCACCAGGACATTCACCCGTTACATCACCGGCAGCGCCGTCACCACCGGCACCACCACCAATAGCAACGCCTGCGCTCACCATCGGCCTCACCAGCGGGACCATCACCCAGTGCATCGCCTCCAGCAACCTCAACGTCGACACTACCAGCACCACCATCACCCGCAGTCCAAGGAACGTCCACCACGAGATCTACCCGCAGTCCAAGGACAGGTCCGTTCCCAAGAACCGCGGCGTCACCTCCAGTACCCCCCACCATCTGCAACACCACCGCCTGCATCACCAGCACCACCATCACCTGCCACCGCCACCACCGGCGGCACCACCACCCGGTACATCACCTACCACACCCTCACAGTCGGCGTCACCACCCTCACAGTCACCCGGTGCACCCCCTACGCTACCCTTCACCGCCCGTATTACCTACCGCACCCCCATCATTGGCGTCATTGACCCCACCACCCGATGTATCACCTACAGCACCCCTCACCATCACTACAACCAACCAGGGTCCTTCAACCGGGGTTTCCAACAGTCCGGTCCGGATACGTCGAACCCCGATCACCGCTCCCAGAAACCGTTGCATCACCTACAGCACCCTCACCATCGGCATCACCGGCAACACCACCACCTGTCACGTCACCTGCAGCACCCTGACCATTGCCATTGCCAACGGAACCATCACCCGGTAACACCTACACCACCCTCACCATCGGCATCACCAAAGGCACAACCAACCGCTAAGTCACCAGCAGCACCAGCAGCGCGATCACCACCAGCACCACCAGCGGCACCATCACCTGTTACCCCACCTACAGCACCCTCACCAACGGCATCACCAACCTCAGCATCGACTGGCACGTTCCTCACCACCGGGATCACCAGCGCCACCATCACTAGCTACATCGCCTACAACACCCTCACCACGGAAATCACCGGCAGCACAATGCTGCTGCATCACCTGCACGATCACCTGCACCACCCTCACCATCGGCATCACCAGCGACGTAATCACCCACTACATCACCCACACCACCCTCACCATCAGCATCACCACATCATCTGCAACGACCACACTGCTGGCATCATCAGCACGCCACCAACCAACAGGCCACACAGGTAAAACCCCACAAGACCCCGCTAGACCCCACCAGACAGCCCCAGGACCTGAGCCCCGCCCCGAAGAGAACCGGTCGACGAACGCAACACACCACAGCCCAGGGGTCAGGGGTGACAGGGAACAGCAGAGCGGGCACGCCACCACCCACACGCGTCACCCACCCTTCCGTACACCGCCCCGCGACACAACAACCACACCGTCCCCCCGCTTCCCCCGACAGGAAGTGCGCTGCAGCCCACTGCCCGTTTGACGACGACTACAACGTCCTCCCGGCCATCCAACACCTACTGGCAGCCACGGCCCCGCGCCCTCACGCCCACCAGCAAACCCTAGAACCGCAGGAGCCCGACGACCCCATGCTACCCCACCGCGTTTCCCCCGCAGCTGCCGCAGACCAGAACGCGGAACTGCAGCAAAAGGAATCCGACCGCGCCGCCACGCCCCGTACTCTCCCCCCGCCAAAGGATATCTACACCACACTGGCCAGCACCCTAACCCACCCTATGGACGCCGTGCAATACTACCAATGCGTCCTCCAAGAACTCCCAGCAAATCACGCGACCCTCCAGGGGTGGATACAGACGAAAGGGGGCGACTACGAGTGGGGCCCAGAAGACAACATTCTCTGGGTAGGGACCTGAGCGGCACCATGGACACCTTCTTGGAAGCGGCAGCCACGACCTACCCCCGCCCGGCCGGGGACACCCGGCACGGCCTCCACGCCCTCCTTGCGTTCCACAACTGGAAACACCGCCACACCTTCACCCTCCAGCCCCTCGACCACAATCCGCAACGATGGATGCCTGAAGACAATGCCACCCCCGCCGTCACCATACAGCAAGACCGCGAGAACCCAACAGGATACCATCTTACCTTGGAGCGATCCAGCACCGCACCCCCCCCCGCCTGCCCCGCCCTCCAGGACATCTTTGCCACCATCAGCGCAGGACTACAAGAGGCAAAAGCCCCACAACAACCAGAAGACGAGATGCCCCAAGCGCCGCCCCCACCAACCGCACAGGAGCGCCCCCACCAAGAGCCCCTCGCCCACCCCCTCACCAAAATGGAACTCCCCCCACAACACCCCCAACCCCGGACCACAAGGGTTTCGAAACCTGCCACGGGAACGGGCAATCCACAACGGCACGCTCCGGTGGGACGAAAGCACACCGGGGCTCAAGGCCATCCGCCTCCACTCAATCACCGGTCCAACCGACACTTGGGCACTACTGATGGAACGCCACCAACTCTTCCTCACCATCCAGGGGGATGCCACCATCACACGAACAGAGGGGGACCCGATTACGGCGGACCCCGCCCACACCGTCCACATACCCCCACAAACGCCGTCAGCAGACATGGTGGTACACCCGGGCCCCACTTCATGGCAGGCCATCGTCATCACCTACCCCGCCCCCAAACGACCACACTCACACCTGGCAACACAGGTGGGGGGACATCCGTGAAGATCTCCTCCGCGGACTCACGCGCACCCACCGAACCCTCCAACCAGTGCGAGGTGTAGTCGAAGCGCCACACTGCATACACACCCCAGGCTTATGGGCATACGCCACGCCCATAAGCCCACAAGCAGCGGAGGACATCAGGACCGCTCTATCCATCCAGCAAGCCCAGACCTAAACCCCGCACCGCAACACCCAACAAGGCTACACCATTTGGTGAGCATATCGGGACCACATCACCCTCACCCCCCAGCCTGCCCCCCCCCCCCCCCTGGACACCAACATCACCGCCCTCCTCCAGGCCGCGACGGTGGCAGCCACCCAGGTGGGGGCACTCGAAGCCTGAAGCCCGCAGTACCTGGTCGAGACCAAAGTAGCGCCGCACAGGAAATCCCAAGACAAACCCCCGGCACCTAAGCCGCTACACCCCCTACCCAAACTGGACACGACAGAAGACGCCCCACACGACGAATGGGCGGCCCACTACATCATCCCTCACATCACCACCCGCAAAAACAACGCCGCAAAGACCACGGTCACCCGCCACCTCCCCCACACCACCCAGGTATATCAGATCACGGCCCCGAACATCCTCATCACCCATCGCCGACACAACGAGCGGTACACCATCCAGGCTGAGGGGACCGCAGAGGCCACCCTGTACACATAGGCAACACGGGGGGAGCTCCCACACCCCACCCTCCAACACGCCCCCTCCCGGCCCACCAGCTTTCACACGGCAGACCGCCCGAACAACAAACCCAAACACGCAGGCGTACACACTCCCGCGGCACCTAGACCGTCGGCATCACCAGCGACACCAACACCCGGTGCGCCACCTAAAACACCCTCACCAACGACATCAGCCGGAGCATCACCTGCAGCACCCTTCCCATCAGCATCACCAGCGACCCCAACAACCAGTGCATCACCTACGGCACCCTCACCGTCAGCATCACCAGAGGCACCAAAAGGACTGGCGGGCCCACTGGCCAGCAACGCCGCCCACCAAGCCCCCAACCAAGAATAGCGACAACCCAAGCCCACACACAGGCCAAAGACCGCCCACACGCGGACCCACACCAGAACCATCACCTGAAGCACCCTCACCATCATCATCACCAGAGACAACGTAAACCGTAACATCACCTGCAGCACCCTGACCATCAGCATCACCTGCAGCAGCATCAACCAAAGCACTGCCTGTAACACTCTCAGCATTGGCATCAACCGGAGCATCACTGACAGCACCCACACGGTCGGCATCGCCAGCGACTCTGCCACCCAGCCGCAGCATCACCAACCACAGTGCCCTCACCCTAGGCACCACCCGGTAGAACACCTCCAACACCATCACATCCACCACCTTCACCATCAACAACACCAGCGGCACCCTCTGCCAGGAGTGGCGAGGAGCTACCCCGACACCAGAAGCAACCAACACCTCCAGGACCGACGCGCCCACCGACCAGCAACGCCCACTGGACCCTCCGCCAGGAGTGGTGAGGGCCCGCGCCCAGAACCACCGACAACCACCCAAGCACGGACTCACATCCAACAGCTGCAGCACCCTCACCGTCACAACGTCACCAGCAGCACCATCCACCAATGCATCAACAGCAACGCCCTCACCATCGGTATCACCAGCAGCGCAAACACCCGGAGCACCGCCGGCAGCACCTTCACCGTCGGCATCACCAGCGGCACCAACGCCCGGCGCGTCACCTACACTATCATCACCAACGGCATCACCCGGACCACCATCGGCACCACCTGCACCGTCGGCATCACCAGCTGCACCGACACCCACCCGCAACATCATCACCTACAGCACCCTCACCCTCGACATCGCCCGGTGCAACACCTGCGACTGCAGACGCCACCAACATCGACAACACCATCACGTGCGCCACCCCCTCCATCAGCACCCTCGGCCTGGACTGGCGAGGAGCGGCCCCGACACCAGAGACGACCAACACCGCCAGGACTGGCGAACCACCCGACCACCAACGCCCACCAGGGCCTCCGCCAGGAGTGGCGAGGGCCCAAACCTAGAACCGCCAACAACCACCCATGTGCGGACCCATACCCAGCACCCTCACCAGCAACACCCTCACCATCAGAGCATCGCCAGAGACGCCATCCACCAAAGCATCACCTGCGGCACCCTCACCGTCGACATCACCAGCGACACCAACACACGGTGCACCACCCCCCCTAACGACACCAGCCGGAGCATCACTGGCAACACCCTGACCGTAGGCATCACCAGAGACAACAACACCCATTGCATCACCTGCAGCACCCACACCATCGGCATCACCAGCGGCCCCATCACCCAGTACATCACCTAGGGCACCCTCACCGTCGGCTTCACCGGAGGCACCAGCAGGACTGGCAGGCCAACTGCTCAACAACGCCACCCACCGGGCCCCCAGCCAGGAATGGCGACGGCCCCCAGCCAACACAGGCCAAGGACCCCCCACACGCGGACCCACACCCTGAACCACCACCTACAGCACCCTCACCATCATCATCACCAGCGGCACCGTAAACCCGAACATCACCTACAGCACCCTCGACGTCGGCATCACTAGCGACACCATAAACCAGAGCATCAACTGCAACACCCACAGCATCGGCATCACCCGGAGCATCACCGACAGCACCCTCACCGTCAGCATCACCAGCAACACCGCCAGCCACCCGCAGCGTCATCACCCAAGGCGCCCTCACCCTAGGCAGGACCCGGTACAACACCTGCAACACCCTCGCCATCGGCATCAACAACACCATCACATCCACCACCCTCACCGTCAGCAACAGCAGCGGCACCCTCCGCCAGGAGAGGCGAGGAGATGCTTCGACAACACCAGAGGCGACCAACACCGCCAGAACCAGCACGCCAACCGACCAGCGACGCCCAGGGCACCCTCCGCCAGGAGTGGCGAGGGCCTGCGCCCAGAATCACCGACGACCACCCATGCGCGGACCCACACCCCTCACCTGCAGCACCCTCACCGTCACAGCATCACCAGAGGCACCATGCACCATTGCATCATCTGCAGCGCCCTCACTACCGGCTTCACCAGCGGCGCCAACACCCGGAGCACCACCGGCAACACCCTCACCATCAGCATCACCAGCGGCACCAACGACCGGTACGTCACCCACACTACCATCACCAACGGCATCACCAGGACCATCACCAACACCACCCTCACCGTCTAGATAACTAACGGCGCCGCCACCCATCCGCAGTGTCATCATCTACACCAACCTCACCCTCGACATCGCCCGGTGGAACAACTCTACTGCAAACGCCATCGATATCGACAACACCATCACCTACACCACCCTCCACCAGGATTGGCAAGGAGCTGCCCCGACACCACAGGCGACCAACACCACCAGGACCGGCGAGCCAACCGACCACCAACGCCCACCAGGCCGCCGAGAGTGGCGAGGGCCCACGCCCAGAACCGCCGACAAGCACCCATGCGCTGACCCACACCCAGAACCATCACCTGCAGCACCCTCATCTTCAGTTGTAACATCCCCTGCAGCACCCTCAGCATCAGCGCAAGCGTCCCCAGCGACACCATCCACCATTGCATCACCAGCAGCATTAACACACAGGGCATCACCGGCAACACCCTCACCGACACCAGACCCGCTGCGTCACCTACACCACCCTCAGCAACGGCAACACCAGCGGCACCATCACCCGATACATCACCCACATCACCATCGCTATCCGTACCACCGGCAGCACCACCGCCTAGATACGGTTCCCCCATCCCATCTCCCAGGAACGGTAACATCGCCTGCACCATTCCCAGCATCACCCGGCACCCCTGCCATCGGTGTCACCAGCGCCACCATCGGCAGTTGCAGCACCTTCCCTCACTACCAGCACCATCAACCGGAATATCACCGGCAACGCCCCAGCGACACCGTCAACCGTAACACCACCAGCAGCATCCTCACCATTGGCGCCATCAGCGACATCATCACCCGGAGCATCAACGGCAGCACACTCACCGTCGGCATCACCAGCAACGCCAACTCCAAACCCTAAGCCAAACCGAAACTCAAACCCCAACCTGCGGCAACCTCACCAACGTCATCACCAGGGACACCATTGCATCACCTGCAGCACCCCCACCAATGACATCACCAGCGGCGCCCTCCGCCAGGATCGGCGAGGAGCCACCCAACACCGACAGGACCAGGAGACGACAATCACCGCCAGGACCAGCAGGCAAGCCGGCCAACAGCGCCCACAACAGGCCACCAACCGCCTGCGCGCGGACCCACACCCAGAAGCAGCACCTACATCACCATTAATGTCACCAACACCACCGACAACCGTAACACCGCCTGCAACACCCTCACCATTGGCACCACTGGCGACACCGACCCCCTGTATGCAGTGTGGCCCTTCGACTACACCTCGCACCGGTTGGAGGGTGTGGTGGGTGCGCGTGAGTCCGCGGAGGGGATCTCCACGGATGTCCTGCCCCCTGTGTTGCCAGGTATGTGTGTGGTTGTTGGGGGCGGGGTAGGTGATGACGATGGCCTGCCATGGGGTGGGGCCCGGGTGTACCACCATGTCAGCCGACGGCGTTTCTGGGGGTATCTGGACGATGTGGGCGGGGGCCGCCGTAATGGGGTCCCCCTCTGTTGGTGTGATGGTCGCATCCTCTTGGATGGCGAGGAGGAGTTGGTGGCGGTCCATCGGTAGTGTCTGAGTGTCGGTTGGACCAGTGATTGAGTGGAGGCGGATGGCCTTGAGCCCCGGTGTGCTTTCGTCCCACCGGAGCGTGCCGTTGTGGATTGCCCATTCCCGTGGCAGGTTTCGAAACCCTGGCTGTCCGGGGTTGGGGGTTTTTGTGGGGGGAGTTCCATTTTGGTGATGTGGTGGGCGAGGGGCTCTTGGTGGGGGCGCTCCTGTGCAGTTGGCGGGGGCGGCGCTTGGGGCATCTCGTCTTCTGGTTGTTGTGGGGCTTTTGCTTCTTGTAGTCCTGCGCTGATGGTGGCAAAGATGTCCTGGAGGGCGGGGGAGGCCGGGGGGGTGCGGTGCTGGATCGCTCCAAGGTAAGATGGTATCCTGTTGGGTTCTCGGGTCTTGCTGTATGGTGACGGCGGTGGTGGCATTGTCTTCAGGCGTCCATCGTTGCGGATTGTGGTCGAGGGGGTGGAGGGTGACGGTGTGGCGGTGTTTCCAGCTGTGAAACGCAGGGAGGCCTTGGAGGCCGTGCCGGGTGTCCCCGGCTGGGCGGGGGTAGGTCGTGGCTGCCGCTTCCAGGAAGGTGTCCATGGTGCCGCTCAGGTGTCTACCCAGAGAATGTCGTCTTCTGGGCCCCACTTGTTGTCGCCCCCTTTCGTCTGTATCCACCCCTGGAGGGTCGCGTGATTTGCTGGGAGTTCTTGGAGGACGCATTGGTAGTATTGCTCGGCGTACATAGGGTGGGTTAGGGTGCTGGCCAGTGTGGTGTAGATATCCTTTGGCGGGGGGAGCAGTGGGGGCGTGGCGGCGCGGTCGGATTCCTTTTGCTGCAGTTCCACGTTCTGGTCTGCGGCGGCTGCGGGGGAAACGCGGTGGGGTTGCATGGGGTCGTCGGGCTCCTGCGGTTCTAGGGTTTGCTGGTGGGCGTGAGGGCGCGGGGCTGTGGCTGCCACTAGGTGTTGGATGGCCGGGAGGACGTCGTAGCTGTCGTCCCACGGGCAGTGGGCTGCAGCGCACTTCCTGTCGGGGGAAGCGGGGGGACGGTGTGGTTGTTGTGTCACGGGGCGGTGTACGGAAGGGTGGGTGACGCGTGTGGGTGGTGGCGTGCTCGCTCAGCTGTTCCCTGTGACCCCTGACCCCTGGGCTGTGGTGTGTTGCGTTTGTCCGCCAGGTCTCTTCGGGGCGGGGCTCAGGTCCTGGGGCTGTCTGGTGGGGTCTAGCGGGGTCTTGTGGGGTTTTTGCTGTGTGGCCTGTTGGTAGGTGGCGTGCTGATGATGCCGACAGTGTGGTCGTTGCAGGTGATCTGGTGATGCTGATGGTGAGGGTGGTGTGGGTGATGTAGTGGGTGATTACGTCGCCGGTTATGCCGATGGTGAGGTTGGTGCAGGTGATGGTGCAGGTGATGCAACGGCATCGTGCTGCCGGTGATTTCCGTGGTGAGGGTGTTGTAGGCGATGTAGCTAGTGATGGTGGCGCTGGTGATGCCGGTGGCGAGGGTGGTGCAGGTAACGTGCCAGTTGATGGTGAGGTTGGTGATGCCGATGGTGAGGGTGCTGTAGGTGGGGTAACAGGTGATGGTGCCACTGGTGGTGCTGGTGGTGATGGCGCTGCTGGTGCTGCTGGTGATGTGGCGGTTGGTTGTGCCTTTGGTGATGCCGATGGTGAGGGTTGTGTAGGCGTTTCTGGGTGATGGTTCTGTTGGCAATGGCGATGGTCAGGGTGCTGCACGTGACGTGACGGGTGGTGGTGTTGCCGGTGATGCCGATGGTGAGGCTGCTGTAGGTGATGCCAAGGTTTCTGGGAGCGGTGATCGGGGTTTGACGTATCCGGACTGGACTGTTGGGAACCCCGGTTGAAGGACCCTGGTTGGTGGTGGTGATGGTGAGGGGCGCTGTAGGTGATACATCGGGTGTTGGGGTCAATGACGCCAATGATGGGGGTGCGGTAGGTAATGCGGGCGGTGAGGGTAGCGTAGGGGGTGCACCGGGTGACTGTGAGGGTGGTGACGCCGACTGTGAGGGTGTGGTAGGTGATGTACCGGGTGGTGGTGCCGCCGGTGCTGGCGGTGGCAGGTGATGGTGGTGCTGGTGATGCAGGCAGTTGTGTTGCAGATGGTGGGGGGTATAGGAGGTGACGCCGCGGTTCTTGGGAACGGACCTGTCCTTGGACTGCGGGTAGATCCCGTGGTGGACGTGCCTTGGACTGCGGGTGATGGTGGTGCTGGTGGTGTCGACGATGAGGTTGCTGGAGGCGATGCACTGGGTGATGGTGCCGCTGGTGAGGCCGATGGTGAGCGCAGGTGTTGCTATTGGTGGTGGTGCCGGTGGTGACGGCGCTGCCGGTGATGTAACCGGTGAATGTGCTGCTGGTGATGCCAATGGCGAGGCTGCTGTGGGTGAGGGCACAGGGTGGTGGTGATGCGGATGATACTTCATCGAGGTTGGTGGTGTTGATGGTGAGGGCGCCGCAGGTGTCGCACGCACTGGCAACCCAGGGTTATGGGCATACACCACGCCCATAAGCCCACAAGCAGCGGAGGACATCAGGACCGCTCTATCCATCCAGCAAGCCCAGACCTAAACCCCGCACCGCAACACCCAACGGGGCTACACCATTTGGTGGGCATATCAGGACCACAACACCCTCACTCCCCAGCCACGCCCCCCCCCCCCTGGACACCAACACCACCGCCCTCCTCCAGGCCGCGACGCTGGCAGCCACCCAGGTGGGGGCCCCTGGAAGCCTGGAGCCCGCAGTACCTGGTCGAGACCAAAGTAGCGCCGCACACGAGATCCCAAGACAAACCCCCGGCACCTAAGCAGCTATACCCCCCACTCAAACTGGACACGACAGAAGACGCCCCACACAACGAATGGGTGGCCCACTACATCATCCCTCACATCAACACCCGCAAAAATGATGCCGCCAAGATCACCGTCACCCGCCACCTCCCCCACACCACCCAGGTGTATGAGATCACGACCCCCAACATCCTCATCACCCATTGCCGACACGACGAGCGGTACACAATCCAGGCTGAGGGGACCGCAGAGGCCACCCTGTACACATGGGCAACACGGGGGAAGCTCCCACACCCCACCCTCCATCACGCACCCTCCCGGCCCACCCGCTTTCACACGCCAGACCGCCCGAACAACAAACCCAAACACGCAGGTGTACACACTCCCGCCCAAGAGGCCCAGCACCAACACAACGCAAGACGCAAGGCCCGCGCCCTCCTCAACGACCACACCATCCCGCACATAAGCGCCCCCCCGACCAGGGTGTCACATGCCACCCACAACCGCACGATCACAGGCATCATCACGGACTGCCTGAGCGCAGTGGCATCACGGTCAGAGGCCGTGTAGATCAGCGAGGGACACTCCCCCACACGGGCGGTGGCGCGCTTTAACGACATCCAACCTAATAAACTACAGCGCACTGTCGGACCCTTCGCCGTACACATCACCCCATACGGCATCGATCTTCCCCTATGTGAGCACCACGACCCGCCCTGCTCCATCCCTTGCACCTCGCCCCTGCGTCAACTTCTTCCGGCCCCCACCAGAGCAGGCAACATGTACCTGGGCACCGTGCTGGGGGACCCAGGCATCTACATCCTGTACAACAGGTCCAGGGAACACGCCATCCCCCTGCACGGGGTAGAGTCCCTCTCCCTGGGACCGCCCCGACCAAAACACCAACACCAACACATCGCAGGGGACAGACGGTCGCCGGAGCCAGACGGGGGAAAAAAGGCCCACCAACACGCTCTGGCCCACATCACCGTCCGCCCCACTGCCCACCTACCAAAGGACTTCGGCAGGAGCGCCGCATCGTCCTGCAGGGGCAACCCCAGCACATCATCACCGCCGCCCTATACACCCTCCCCACCCATGAACACCACTGGGACCCCACTGCCATCCAAGCGATGCCCCCACCACCTCAAGGCCCGAAAGACCCCGTCACCCCCTTCCACATCAATCACCTCCTACACTGCAGAGCCACCCCACAACTCCACCCATCCCCGATGGAAGTAGCTGTCACATCGCGGGACACCCTCAACGCACCCCCTCAACATCCCGCCGCCCACCTCCTCAAAGCGGACGGCCAATGGTGGGTCCGCCACTGGGCACACGGGGTCCTCATGGCGGCCCAGACCTACACCCCAGCGATAGACCCGGAGGACCCCCCACGAGGCTGGCAGGGACTCCTCCAAACCACCCCTGGGAAGCCCTCTACACGGCACTCTACTGGGCCCAAGGATCCCCTCACGCTCCAGACACAAGGGAATCCACGGAGGCCTGGGTCATGCAGGCAAAAACCATGAGGAACTACCACCTCCACCACCCCTTCGACGACAGCCCACCCAATGCCATGGCCTACACAACCCCCGGAGACCATACAGAAGCTCGCTGACGTCACGCGCAACCGCGCGAAGGCAACCATGCAAGCGCCCGCAGAGCCCCCGCTACGGGACCCGAGCCAGCAGGCTACACACCCCTTCTTCCAACCCCACGCCCCCCCGGTCTCACCGCATCCAGTCCCGCCAAAAGCGAGTGCAAAGAAGAAGAAGCGCACCCGCCCCTAGTCCCAAACGGGCAAGAAAGGACGGCAAGGCAGCAACCTCCTAACCCCTCCCAGCCCCCTCAACCCTCCCGACCAACCTGGCCTCCGCCCCACAGGACCCCCCCCCCCACGGACCAAGCCTCCTCATCATCCTCCGTCCCGCCACAGGCACCGCCCAAGCCCGAAACGTACCCAGAATTCCAAAAAAGCACGAAAGTCCGACAGCCCTTCCGCAACGACCACAGGGGCGACTGGATCTGGTGTGAGGGCACGATCCAGTACCGCCCCCAGGACCTGGGCCCAAACGGCGGGGTGCAAATTCGGGTGACCTGGCACCGCCAGAAGGAGCTAGACCAAGGCAGCAGCGCCCAAACAAGCCACCGGCCGACACCTTAGAGCTCACCAGCGCCCACCCCATCCTGCACCTCAGCGCCGAGAACAAGGCCCACAGGGGCACCAGGACCTGAGATTCAGGTCGTCGATGAGTGTTGTTGACGCGATTTGTCCTATGGTCAACAGGTCTAAGTCGTTTCTGGGTCATAACAGGGTCGGCCTAGTCAAACATACTACAGACTAGTCAAACATAGTCGAAAGCATGTTGAACACAAGATTAACACTTGAAACATGGGTCTCCTGGAATGCGCCAGTCTAGGGCCCTTAGGTAGGTAGGTAGGTAGGTAGGTGCACTCGGTCGTGGCAAGGCACCCCATGGTTCCCGCTGGTGTTGCCGCTGTGACGTACAGGAAGAGGCTCCGCGAATGAAAAGGGGAGGCGGCTTACATCCTGCTAGACCTGACTGGTGGCCCCCTACAAAGCGGCACGGGCAACACCGGGAGGGCTGATGGCCGCCAGGCAGACGAGCGTGTCACGCTGGGAGGGTGTGCCCTCGTGCTTGCGCAAGTCCCCTCCCTTGGGCGGAACCCTAGGGGTTCACCGGACTTCCCGGCGTATCCCGTTCCCAAGGCAAGCCAGCGGCGTGGTCTTGGTACTTGGATTACAAGGTGCGTGGCTGTTGCACCCTCCGCCTCAAGTCCCAAAGCAGCGCAGGCCTTAGGATGCAGCCTTACCCCTGGGCTCCGGGTCAGGTTTGGCCGGGTCACCTGTATGGCACGGGCTGCCTCAGTGCCCAGGTTATGGACACTGGGTTTCCTACTGTTGTCTGGCGCTTGTGTTTTGGTCTAGGCTTCGCGGTAACCCCGCCAATCCTGGCTGGGGTCTCGGTTGTGTGTGTTTGGGTACGGGTTGTGCCTTCGCCCCACCAATCCTGGATGGGGTGTTGGGGTCTGCGCCTTTGTTCCTGCGCTCCGCCAGTTCCCCCCCCCATTCCTGGCCGGGGTCTGTGATGTGTCTGTTCGGGCACGGGTTTTGGCTTTACCCTACAAATTGTGGCTGGTATGTGGGGTGTGTGTGTGTGTGTGTATGTGTGTGTTTGGATTTTCGCTTCACGCTGCCAAACCTGGTTGGGCTGTTCCGGTGTGTGTGTTTGTGTGCCCGCTCCACCTATACCCTACCAGTCCTAGCTGAGGAGTGCAGGGTGGGTGTGTGCACCTGCGCTTGGGTTTTGGCTGCGCCCCGCCGTTCCTGGCTGGGTTGTTGGGGTGTGTGTATTTGTGTGCGCCCTCCACCTGTACCCCGCCAATCCTGGCTGGAGTTTGTGGTGGTGTGTGTCCGGGTTAGGGTTTTGGCTTTCACCCCGCCAATCCTGGCTGGGGTGCTGGGGTGTGTGTGTTTGTGTGCGAGCCCCGCCTGTACCCCGCCATTTCTGGCTGCGGTGTGTGGTGTGGGTCTGTGCGCTTTGACTCGGGTTTCGGCTGTGCGCCGCCATTCCTGGCTTGGGTGCTGGAGCGTGTGTGTTTATGTGCGCGCTTTGCCGCTACCCTGCCAATCCTGGCTGGGGTTCGTGGTGCCTGTGTATCGGTTCCGTTTTTGTCCGTTACCCCGCCAATCGTGGCTGCGGTGATGGGGCGTGTGTGTTTGTATGAGCGTTCCGCCTGAGCGCCGCCTTTCCTGGCTCCGGTGTACGGTGTGGCTGTGTGTGCTCCGGTTCGGGATTCGGCTGTACCCTGCCAGCCCTGGCTTGGGTGTTGGGGTGTGTGTGTTTGTGTGCGCGCTCCGCCTGTACCCTGCCAATCCTGGCTGGGGTTCGTGGTGGGGGTATCGGTTCGATTTTGGTCCTTGTGCACGCCAATCCTGGCTGGGATGTTGGGGCATGTGTGTTTGTGTGCGCGTTCCGCCTGAACCCCGCCATTCCTGGGTCGGCTGTGCGGTGTGGGTGTTTGTGCTTGGCTTCGAGTTTCTGCTGTGCCCTGCCATTCCTCGCTGTGGTGTTGGGGTGTGTGTATCTGTGTGCGCGCTCCGCCTGTACCCTGCCAATCCTGGCTTTGGTTCGTGGTGCCTGTGTCTGGGTTCGCGTTTTGGCTTTCTTCCTGGCAATCCTGGCTGGGATGCTGGGGTGTGTGTGTTTGTGTGCCCGCTCCACCTGCACCCCGCCAATCCTGGCTGGGGTGTGCGGTGCGGCTGTGTGTGCTTGAGTTCAGGTCGGCTGCACCCCGCCATTCCTGGCTTGGGTATTGGGCCGTGTGTGCTTGTGTGCGTGCTCCGCCTGTACCCCGCGATTCCTGGCTGGAGTTTGTGATGCGTGCGTGTCGGTTCGGGTTTTGGGTGTCACGCCGCCAATCCTGCCTTGGGTGTTGGAACGTGCGTGTTTTTGTGCGCTACGCCTGTACCCCGCCAATCCTGGCTGGGGTTCGCAGTGCGTGTGTCTGGGTTCCAGTGTTGGGTTTCTCCCCACCAATACTGGCTCGGGTGTTGGGGTGTGTGTGTTGGTGTGCGCGCTCCGCTCCACCCCGCCGTTCCTGTATGCCGTTCGTGGTGCGTGTGTATCGACCCGGGTTTTGGCTTCGCCCCGTCATTCCTGGGCGGGGTGTTCGGGTGTGTGCGTTTGTGTGCCAGCTCCGCGTGAACCGCGGCATTCCCAGCTGGGGCTCGTGGTGCATGTGTGTCGGTTTCGGTTTTGGCTTTCACCCCGCCAATCCTGGCTGGGGTGTTGGGACATGCGCGTTTCTGTGCGCACTCCGCCTGTTCCCCGCCAATCCTGGGTTTGGTGATGTGTTGGATGGTGTTGCCTGGCACCTTCTCCTGTTCCGTGGTTCGTTGCGTGTTGTGCGCGCTTTCCGAGTTTGCGGCAGCCGGTGGCCGCTGTTGCTCAGCACTTGTCCGTGTGCCTTGGTTGCGGCCGGTGGCGTGCTTCTCTGGCGTGCCTCGTGGCCTGGCGTGCTGTGCCGCGCCTCATCCGGTGCGGTCGCTCTCGGTGCTCCAGTCGACTTTCCGGATGCCGTGGTGCCTTGCACCGGCCCGGGGGCTTTCGCCGCCGTATTTACTGGGCGGCTGTGCGGGGCACGTGGAGGCCAGCGGAGAACCGGGCTCATGGTGCCTGCCGCTGGCCCCTGCCGAGGCAGGGGCGCTGCGCCCGCTCTGCGTCGTACGCGTGCGGGGCCCCGCGATGGGGTTGTCCCTGGCGGGTCCCTCCGGCGTCGGTCTTTGGCTGAGTACCCCGTGGTGGTTTGGCGTGTGTGGACCCGGTCACTCACGCGTCCGGTTTCCCGTCCCGTCCGTCTTTCGACGCGGGTCTCCGCCGGTGCACCGGGGCTGTATTGTGTTGACGCCAACACCTCGCCTTTCGGGTCGGAGGACGCCACGCCCAGGTCCCATGCGTGTGTGCGTGTACGTGCTCCTCTTGGCTGGGGCGGGCGGGCCTGCCTCCCGGGCGCGTTTTGCTGCGCCTCACCTTTCCTGTGGCCGTACTCTGTGCTTGCTCTGGTTCCTCGGCCCCCTCCGGGCTGGGGTAGCCCTGCCCCTGTTCGTTTCCTCGTTTCGTTCTTTGTTCCGTGTTTTCTTTGCCGTTGCGTTTGCCTTTTGCCTTGTCTTTTGCTTTGGGCCCCGTGTGTTTGCCCCCCCCTCGCCGGCTTTTGGGTTTTTTTCTCTTGGGTTTTGTTCCCTTGCTGCCCCTTGCGTTTTCTTTCTTTTTCTCCCGGTTCTTTTGTTTCTTGCCTGTGCTTCTGACCTCGCCCCCCCTCTCCCCCCGCTCTTTTGTTGTTGTTTTTTTTCCCTATTGTTTTTTCCGCCTGCGGTTTGTTTTTGTTTTTTTTTTGGGGGGGGAGGCTGCTGCCTCCCGCCTGTTTTGTGCCTTGCTTGCGCGCCCCGCGCTGCCGTGCGCTGTGCTGTTCCTTTTGGTAGGCTTTGTTACCTTGTTGTGGCGCGCCTTGTGGAGGCTGTGATGGTGCTGCCGTCCCCCCCCCCCCAGCCGTTGCCTTGTTTGTTTGTGGTGTGTTTCCTCACGGCCGCCCCGTATGTTTTTTTTCCGTGGTCCTGTCTCTTGTCGTGCCCTACACCTGCTTGTGGTGTGGTCTGCTGTGTGCTGTGTGTGCTGCTGTGCTTTCTCGTGGTAGCATGCTTGTGTCGCGCTGTCTGGTGCGGTGGTTTGTTGTGTGGTGTCGTTGCTTGCTGTCCTGCGTTTCTGCTTGCTGCGCTGTTTTTTTCTTTTGCTCTGTGCGGTCCCTGTGTGCCGTGCTTTTTGGTGCGGTGCTGTGCTTCGTTGCTGTCCTTCTTGTGCAGTGCCGTCCTGCGCCGGGCCTCCTTGTGTCCCGCTGTCTGTTGCGTTGCTGCGCTGCGTCCTGTTGTGCTGTTGTCCTGCTGTCCCATGCGCCAGCTTAGGGGCCTTAGGGCCATCTGGCGCCAAATGATACTTTCCTCGAAAACCTACAGACATAGACTTAATATCCTCCATAGGGGAGGGATTGGCCGTCGCTGCAGGCCGGCAGGACGGAATTGGCAGCCCGGTGCATTCTCATGAAAAATGCCATGGAAACACTAACAATCTATCATAATTCATTCAAATTTGGTGAAAAAACACATGTTCCGTAGCTTTTCTGGACATTCAGGACATTTTTCATCAGAAAAAAAATGTCGTAAAAATAACAGCCGCCGCAACTGGCGCCCCCTGCCGCACCGACAGTTCTAATTACCTTGAAGGTTCAATGAACCTTCAAATACATTAGAAACTTAATAAAAAACCCTAAAGAGGTTACCAAAATAGCTATTTCCAGGCCAGGCTGGAGCTATTTCCTGCTACTATACACCAACTGGCACCTGCATTGGAGTGTCAGCGATCTCCTCGAGCTTTTCAGGCTTCCAGAGCGATACTTTTGTCTACTAAAATGAGCCTGCATATGAGGGCAAGGTGCCATATGCATCAGTATACATTCAGAATCGCCCTGAATGTTTACTCGAAATCGCTGAAATCGCTGAAATCGCTGGAGTGTAGGATAGAGCACAGCCAAATGGGGTCGGAACCAGCTTCATCGGCAGAGAGGAGGGGATTTGTTGCCGTGGACCAGCCAGGTCTCAGTTGGGGCGTGGTAGTTGGTGGTGGGAAGGGTGTAGTGGTGGTTGTACATAAGGGTCATGTACGTGGAGGGGGCCGGCCGGCAGTTGTTGGGGGACGGGATGTTTGCCTGGACGTGGTCCCTACATGAGAGCCCGTAATACCAGGCTTTGATAAATTGTTCCAGGAGCTTTGCTCGCCACATGACACAACCTGGTGTCCTATGAAAGGAAGAGAGGGCAAACAAGGCAATAGACTGGGTTTATAGACATGTAAACATACCTAAGTACCAAACCATGTCCTCGGGTTAGACGTTTAGGAACAATCGCAGTAAATGAGGGCAGCACAGGCCTTGCGACCCCCCCGCGCCTACCCAAGCGCCCACCACCCAGCAAAAGGTCCCCGGGCCCCAATCCTCCCCCCTGATGGGGCAAGGGCTGGGGATGGTGGCCTCCACAGCCCCGGCCCGCGCACACCAAGGCTACCGTCAACCTCCTGGACCTCAACAAGCCGGCCATCACATACTCCAAAGACGCCACCGCCGCCCTCCAGGAGCTCCCGATGGCACAGGGAACAGACTGGGTCCCCCACCTTCTCACCTTCCAGGAGCAAGGCCTTCAACGAGACGACACTCCAGAACCCACCCCCATATATACCCCGGACCAGAAAGCATACAAATGCTACCGGCACGAGGGGACCCCCCTATACGCCCGAGCCGGCATTCGCGTCCACCTCGTCCACCACCTCAGCATCCCAGGGAGACTGAGCGTCTACGAGGTCGTCGGGGACGGATGGCACCTCAACGTCATCAACACCCACGTCCCCTTCTGCGAGGCGACGGAACCCTTCCTCCAAGCCCT
This sequence comes from Eutreptiella sp. 'Long Island Sound 2002', assembly GCA_964036045.1. Lineage (NCBI taxonomy): Eukaryota > Euglenozoa > Euglenophyceae > Eutreptiales > Eutreptiaceae > Eutreptiella > Eutreptiella sp. 'Long Island Sound 2002'. Next base: position 124,126,075 of record OZ038381.1, on the reverse strand, counting down.
GGCCGAAGCATACCACAAGATGGCCATGCTTGCCCCCACCATCATCATCGGCGACATGAACGCCGCCCCCACCCCGGCAGACCAAGGAGGACAGGCCACACCCCAAGACCATGCAGTCCGCGACACCATCGACATGCTGGGGCTCGTGGACCTGACGGCCAACCTCGAAGGCCAATCATCCCACCTCCCTCACCAAACGGAGGCCACCCCCTCCCGCATCGACGCGTGCCATGGCGACCCCACCACCATCATCCGGGCGGAAGCCCGATACGGCCCTCTCCCACTGGGACCAACAGGCTATAGGCCCCTGCATATCCGTCTCGCCATCCCCAACCTTCCCCCCAACCCCCGGGAAAACGCAGACCAAGGCTTACCACCCCCCCTGAAAATGCCCCAACTACACGACAAACAAGCCTGGTCCCAGTACCACGGGGCCATAGACCGCGCCCGGCGCAACCAACCAGACCCCACCAACCTGCTCACAGCCATGCGCACAGCCGCCGTCACCTGCAGATTCCAGCAACACCCCCACGCTGAGGACGACCAGCCACCCACAGCCCTGGAAGACATGCTCCATGACCTCTGGCATGCGAAGCAACAACTGGGGCACCTTCTCCACACCAACACCCTGCAAACCCGCCGCCACATACAGCACTGCAGAACGCAGATAGCCCACATCAGGGCGGACCTGCAGCAGTGGCACATGCACAGGCAACAACGCATCGCCCAAGAGCACGAGCGGTATGCGGAACGTGAACTCCCCTACAAAGCCATCGGCCACCTCAACAACGCCATGACCGACACTGGCCACCGCACCATCACCACGGTCAGGCGGGCGGACAGCACCCTCAACAATGACCCGGCCACCGTGCTCCAGGCCACCCAAGACAGCTCCTCCATCAACACACCCCCACCCAAGACACACTGGACACCGACACCCAAAACAGAATCGACTGCCTCCCTCAGGTCCTCAACCACGCCCGGAGGAGGCAACTACAGAAACGCCCCTTCACCATCCACGAAGTCCAGAGGGCCATCCACAGTCTCCGGCAACACAAAACCCCAGGCTAGGACGGCCTCCCTGCGGAGGCATACTACCACTTCCCCGCCCACCTCCTCCGCATCCTCGCCTACCGCCTCCGGGACATCGTCACGGGGCAGACCGCCCTGCCACCAGACTGGGCAAACGTTGTCCGCCCCCTCTACAAAAAAGGGGACTGGGCCAACCCAGACAACTGGTGCCCTATAGTCTGTGCAGTCACGGAGGTCAAGATTGTCTGTACCATTCTCCTGCACCGCATCCGCCCCCACCTGGACCCCCATATACGCGCCAGCCTCCGGGGAGCTATCCTGGGCCGGTCCCCACACGAGGCCATCGTTCTCCAGGACACCATCGCTGACGTGGACCCGGTGGACGTCATCATCGCCTCCCTCGACGTCCAAGGGGCCTTCCCAAACACCCCCTGGCTCCTTTTGAAAGCTGTATGGAAAGGCATGGGCCTCCCCTTCTACAACTTCACCTCCGACTACATCCGCACCCGCAAATACACAGTCCGCACCGCGGCGGGCCTCACCCCCTTCCTCGAGCCAGGCAGCAGGGTCCCCCAGGGAGGAGCGGAAAGGCCCTTCCTGTACCTCCTCGTGACATTCCCCCTGGCCATCACAATCGTACACGATTACGCCGCCTACGCGCTCTACCCCCTCCTCTTCCCACTGGTGGGCTTCGCGGACGACACCAACCTTACGGTAGCACACACCCCACAAGAACCCCACGCCCCGGATGACGGACCAACAATCACCCGACAGGCCAATGACTTACTGGACGTGACCATCTCCTACCTCTTCCGCAACAGCCTCATCGTCCACCCTACAAAGTCAGTGGCCCTGATGAAAGGGTCTGCCACAGCCTCGACCCTGGGGCCACAGGGGCCCCCCATGCACGTCGTGGAAGCCACCACCCACCTGCGAGTGATCCAGACCACCGACCCTGAGGACACCACCCTCCCCCCCAAGTTGCAATTGCACCTGGCCCTTCTCCCTTGATATGCGTCCTTGGCCACCAAGGCCCTCTCCCTATCCCACCAAAGCCTAGCATCCTACCTCAGGGGGGTCTTGAACGCCTCCATAGGCTTCCAGGCACTCCATCTGACACACCCCACAACCGTACTCCAGCCAGGCACACGCGCCGTCACCAAGGCATGGGAAGCACACGGCAGCTGACCCACCTCAATACCCACACGGGCCATCCGCGTGGCATGGCCCCACTATGGGGACGCCATAGAAGACGAGCTGAAAGCGGCCTACACCAGGCACACCGCCCTCCTCCTTCACCGCATGACCCACAACCACTCCCCGGAAGTCCGTGAAGTTGCCACAATCCGCCTCCAAGCCGCACAACGGGCGCGCATCACATGCCCGCGCTAGATACTCCACCAGACGGGCATGCCCACCAACATCAACACCCGCATACGGAACCACCTACGTGTTCTACTCCCTTCCCCACACCACGTCATCCTGACCAACCACACCTGCACAGAGGAAGGACCCTCAGCAGTCCTCTGCGGGGACCTCAACAATCCCCCCAAAGGCGCCATCAACACCATAGACCTCGTTAGAGCCTCCATCACTGTGTTGTACGTCACTCTCTCCCAAATGCTGGTCCTTCACCGCAGCGGGGCACACCATACCCCTTCCTACAACTTCCCGAGTGGCCTCAATACCGCCTCTTCCACCAGTACCGCACACAGACGGTGCAGTCAACGGGGCACACTCTGCCGGGAAGCCAAGACATACAAACAGCCTAACGGGACTTCAAAAAGCAGCACCCATGTCCCATCTCGGCGACAACGCCCTACACACCCTTCGGCTTGAAACACGAACCCGTCCCCGCGGTGACAGGCCCGGTCCCACCGCTAACCCTACTACTGGCCCCAAACGAGGCCGAACCCACGCAAACCACCGTCATCCACCACGGGGCAAAGTGGCGCATACCAAAACACCACATGACCGCCAAGAACCTATCGGCGGTCCCCCAGGACTCCCAACACATGCCACGCACATGTTGGGCCTGTGACGCACCCCAACGCACCCACCACACAATGGCCCGTATCGCACCTCATAGATCGCCACCACACCCACCCGACGGCCCACCTACAACAACAGGCCTACGCATGGGTGGCCCCGTGGTTCCACCACGCCGCTATGAACCCCACAGTGGCGTGGAACCCGGACCACAAGCCCAAATGGGTTGTTCACCCCAACGCCCACCTGGCCCGCCCTGACCCCGCAGAAATCGCGATCTGTTACAGCATGCACGAACCAGGCAGAACGGGCAAGCACGAACACCCCTACTATCCGCTCCACCACTCCTGCCACACACCAGAACACCTAAAACAGACCCTCACATGCCACGACCTGAACCCGGACACGGCCTACATCCTCGACTACATCTACTCCTACCTCACACAAGGACAACCAGAACAAAGACTCATAGCCATGTCCCCCCGCGTGAAACGCATCATCTCCAAGGGAATAGGTCTGTACGCCACCCCCATTCTGCAACCCCGAACCCCGGTGGCCCACCTCACCACAGGCCTCGCCATATACGCTTACCCGCCCATGAACCCATGCTGCCTCTGACAGCCATCACCGGCGGACCTAGTCTTCTTCACCGACGCCTCAGGCGAGTCAGCCCCCACGCCCATCACCAGGGGAGCCACCCTGCAACTGACCTGAAACGAGGGACACTACCACATGGACCACGACATGGGCCACACCACCTACAGGGCCTCCTCCCACGGGGAACTGGGGGCCATAGCTGATGCCATCGCCAAAATCGCGGCACACCTACCCACCCTCCTCCAGCAGTCGTCCGGATCTGGTTTGTGGTGGACGCCACTGTTGACACACACCTACTCCTCCGCATAGCACAACAGCCACTCCACAAAGCCACCGCGACGAGCCTCGGCACCCAAGCACTCCTACTCGGGAAAGCCCTCCGCAGCCTCCCCCCCTACGTCCAACTACACATCGTGAAACCAGAGTCCCACAGGCACCAATACAGAAATGGGAAGGTCGACATCCAGGCAGTACACCAGCACACTACGCACCTACCAACCCTCCAGGTGCCAGACCTGGACCGAAACCACACACACCTCCAACACATACCCCCCCAGCCGGAACGCCATCGGACCCCGGACTGGGTACCAGAGGACGCCCCCTATACCTCACACGACAGAGCATACCATTACCCCAACCCCATCCAACATCTCGCCCGCGTGCTTGGAGACGGCGCATCCAAGAGCTCCACGAGAGGCCGAAAGTCCCCCTCTACCACTCGGCGCTACGCCCAGCGTGCAACCCAGCCCACCTGCAGAAACGACGCATCCAGCTCCTCAGAGAGCAACTGCCACTCCTCACCAGGGTCGCCCAGTGGCTCGCCCGCCAACACATCCACGTCCCCGAAGAACACACCCACTGCCCATGCGACCACACCACCCTGGAAGACTGGGAACACTTCAAGATATGCCCAATCGAAACAGGCAGGGACACACTAGTTGACTGGTCCCCAGCAGAAACCCTACAGCAACACGAGGGCTGGCCGACCCACAGCCACGCACACCAGGCCAGCGAACACCTCTTCAGGGATCCCCTGACCACAGAGGCCACTATGAGAGCAGCAGTGACACAGGCCCTACAACGGCACCTCACCAAACACGCGGAGGACCCGATGGGGAGGCGGTCCGCAGGGCAGCAGCCGAAATGGTACACTGCAAGCGCCTCCTGTTGACACACACGGAGCAACTCACCGACCCCGCCGCCAGGAACCACATGCTATGTCTCATCCATTACCATGCTGTGCATGACCCAGAGGTCCACTAATCTGCTCCGCACCCCCCACATGCCCCCAAATTTCCGTCCACAGGCCTCCAAGACACCGCCAGAGCACCCCAGACGAACACCCACCCCAAGACGCCCCCACGCAACCACCTGTGACACCCCAGGACCAGCCATCTCTCACCCACGGGACCACCCAACACCGCCCGGCCCGGCCAAGCCCGCCCAGCACCACCCAGACATCGACGTGGACGCGCAAGACCTGGATAGCCCGCCCCGCCAGACCCCCCCAGGACCCAGGGCAACCCCCGCTCACACCGGCCACCATCAGCGACCCCAACCTCCTCCGAGCAACCCTCCGGGGCAGGGCCCCAGACTCTCCCCTGGGCTGGTACCGCCTGCCACAGAGCTGGACCAAGCTCACTGTCGACGCCCTCTGGGGACTAGCCAACCCAGGGCAAGGTCTCCATGACCCCATCGTAGACCTCATCCTCTGGGGGGCCCGCCAGCTCAACCAAAACCTGCAGATCTGGATCCCCCCCATCCAGTGGGGCCAGGCCCTGACACAAGACACCGACACCCTCGTCAGACGCCGAGGAACCACACGCCTACGGCGAGCCCCAGCGGAGAAACACCACCCGGCGGACCCGAGCCGTCCGGAACCACGGGACCAGGCCACCGCACCAGCTCGCGACACCGCCGTCCGCGCCATGGGCCTCCGCATCCCCGATGACAACCCCCCCCCCCGGCCTACAGACAGCAACCACCCCCTACCGGAGGTCTGGTGCACAGTCCTCGAGCGCGGGCACTACTACGTAATGGCCGCCACAGCAATGTCCTCCGGCCCACAATGGGTCATCAAGGGGACCGACACCATGCTCGCCCCAGGGGCCGCCCGAACAGGGGCAATAGGGGACCCCACCACCCCGCACAAGGAACTCAGGAGGCCTCCAGCAGGGGGACCAAGCCACGGCCCGCGCCCTGGACCAAATCACCTCGAGGCGGGCGGGCTACCACCTGGGACTGGCCATGCTCTGCCTGTCCCAGTGGATCAAGCGCCGCTGGCCGTCCACAGGAACCGTGCCCTGGATCCGGGCCATCCCCACCGCCGACACACAAATCGAGGCGGGCCCCGACACGCGGAATGACCCGCCCCCCCAGGGCCACAACACTCCCTCACCTGCGGCCACCACGCCATCCACAGGGTCCTCCACCGCATGGACCTTAGCCCACCCCTATAGTACCCTCTTCCCACCGACGACCAAGAGGACCACCAAATACGCCCACTCATCTGCGAAATCCTTGCCGCGGCCGCAGAAGACTGCAAGCTTCTCCTCCAAACCTCCCGGCCTACAAGAGACCACACGGGCGCGCCCCTACAAGTGAACACGTACACCGACAAAACGCACGTGAACCCAGCCCCACAGCCCCCCACTCTGCCCCCGCCCCTGCCCCTCCCTCTTGACTCCCAAACCCAGTGGTCCACACACGCCCACCAACGCGCGCAGCCCCCGGCCCCGCGACACTGGCCTCCCCCACCCACCCTAGGAGCCACACACGCCCGCCACAGACCCTCCCGCCGAACGCCCCTCACAGCCCCCAACACCAAGCAAACCAAGCACACCCGCTGCAAGGTGCCCCACGCCCCATGGCACGCCCATCGCGCCCGGGGACCCACACACGCCCCCCGCACATACCCCCGAAACCCCGGGCCCAACACCTTCGGCCCCCGAATGCAGGCCACGCGAACTGTTCCCCCCTGCGGACACCAAACCGCACGCCCTCACGCATTGCAGGAGCCCAGCCCAGCCGAGCCCGGAAGGCGGAGACCGCAGCCCCGCGCCTCCCCCGCCCACCGCTGCCGACCAAATCGGCCCGCCGGGCCGCAAGGTCACGGCCGGGCCCCTCCAGCCACCCGCCCCCAACCCGCAGCCCGAGGACATGCCCTCCATCCTCCCCGCAGTGGCCGTGGCGGAGGCAGCCGCCGCCCACAAAGCCGCACCCGCCCGCATGGCAGCGCAACTCACATCCCCGAAAACCACCACTTCCTCCTCGTCCTCAGCCTCATCAGCGTCCTCCACCTACTCCACCGACCGCCCCCTCCCCGCCGACCTCATCCACAAAGCCACGGCCAGGGCCACAGCCGCAGCCGCACGCCAAGCTGCTGGAGGCCCCCTGACCCCCACACAGGCAACCCCGGCACCCCAGCAGCACACCGTGAGCCCCCCCCCACCAAGCACCGGTGCCCTCGCACCTCAGAAACGAGGTCCTCCTCAACCTCGAGCCGGACTCCAACCCAAAACCCGACCCCAAACCAAAACCGGAACCCAAAGAACAACAGCGCCCGCAACAGCACCACCACCACCACCAACAACAACAACATCACCACGACCACCCCACACAGCCCCAAAAAATCGCCAGGGGCACGACGGCAGCAGAAGTGGCTCCGCCCTGACCCAAACCCTAACCCAAAGCCAGGCCAGGACCCCGCACAAACTGCATCCCGAGCCCCCCTCCCCCCAGCCAGAACCGCCACCACAGAGGCAGCCACACAACATGACACCGTCCAAACCCTCGTCAACATCCCCATCTCCAAGCGCCCCATCATCCACCCCCCGCAAACCATCACTGCCGCCGGCCAGACCGACCCGGGGACTTGGGACTCCTTGATCCCAGTCGCCGTCAAGCCTGGCCCCAACCCGCCCCCACTGCCCACCAAGCCGTACAAGCCCAAGGGCTGCAAACGATGCCCGACGCCCAAGCCCCACCGGAACGCCAAGGGATTCTGGGGGCATACCCGCAGCACCAGCACCACGACTACCAGCGCCACCGCCGCCAGCGCCCCCACCACCACCACCACCACCACCACCACTACCACGGCCCACCACCCTACCCCACTGGGTCACAACCTGCCGTGCCGGAGCAGCACCAGCGCATGGGATGGCAGAACCACCCACCAGGCGTTCCGGCTCACTACCCCGCCTACCACCAGGGGCTGCCCCCCCCCTACCAGGAACCATATCCGCCCGGCCACGACGTCCACGCCGAAGGGGCCCTCAAGGCCCACCCCGAGCCGGGACATCCACGCGAACCGTACCACCAACCGCCACCGCCGCCAGACCCCTACGCGGCAGATCCATGGAGGGTGGGGGACTTCCCCCCCCCCCCCCAGTACCAAGAGGCACCACGCGAGGCCCCCAAGGCCCCATCGACGCCTCCTGACTGGCCCAGCGCGCCGCGCGACGAGGCTCGATCCCGCAAACGGCGGCGCTTCCGCTCTCCCCCCCACGCTGCACACCCGCCCCCGGCTCTCACGCTGCCCACAACACCACCGCGCCTCACCCGCTCACTCGCGCCGCTCCCGCTCCCGAGGCGCCGCCATGACCCCCAAGGGCCCCGCTCCCACCGCTCCTGCTCCCCCGAGGACCGCCGCACACGCCAGCGCCGTCCCATGTCCACGTCCCCCTCCCCCACCGGACAGCACCGCGCTTCCGGTTCCCCGCGCCACCGGTACGCGCTCCCCATCTGCAGCCCCCGCCACCGGCGCTCCCGCTCCCCCAAGCGCTGCCACACGCTTCACCGCCGTCCCATGTCCACGTTCCCCTCCCCCCACCAACAGCACCGCACTTCCCGTTCCCCGCGCCACCGATACATGTTCCCCACCCCACCCCCGCTCCCGCTCCCCCGGGTGCCGCCACGCAAGCCGGCGCCGTCCCATGTCCGCGACCCCTCCCCCCACCAACAACACCGCGCTTCCTGTTCCCCGAGCCGTCCATACGCATCCTCCACCCCGAGCCCCCGCCACCACCTCTCCCGCTCCCCCGGACGCCGCCACACACGCCACCGCCGTCCCATGTCCGCGTCCCCTTCCCCCCACGAACAGCACCGCGCTTCCCGTTCCCCGCGCTGCCCATACACATCCTCCAACCCCAGCCCCCGCCGCCGCTGCTCCAGGACCTCGAGCTCGGAGCCCTCCGCCCCCCTGGCCCCCGCCCACCTCGCCTGGTGGTCTGGCGCCGCCCTGCGGCACCTCAGCCGCTGGGTGAAGTGGACCGGGGGAGCAGGAAGGCGAGAGGGGGTGTACATGGTGCACATCTTCGAGGAGATCCGCACCCGCACCTCCGCCAAATCAAAGGAGGCCATCCCTGAGGCCGCCATGCCGCAGGCGGCATGGGAAGTCCTCCTCCGGAAAGCGGTCCAGGGCCTTTGTCCCCCCTACACCCCCGAAACCCTCTGCCGGTGGCTCCAGACCACCCACCCCCAGGCATGGGCAATCGGCGCCCCACAGGCTCCGCCACCACCGCACCACCACCACACCGGGAAGGGAAAAGGCAAGGGGAAGGCCCCCGGCAAGAGGGCGAGGGGAGGCACAAGGTAGCAGGCGGGCGCCCACAGGGACAGAGCACCGGGGGCAACGCAACGCGGCGGCAAGAAACCACCAACTGGCCAGGAAAAGGAAAGGCCAGGGGCCGTGGCACTAGGGGAGAGGGTGCAACGGCCGGCACCAGGTTGCACACGCAGGAAGGGCACGCCACAACGGACGGACCAGCACTGCCCCAGCCCCCGTCCATACCGCACAACCCCCGAAGGCGCACACCCGCCAAGCCGCGCCGCCGCAACACGGACCGGACGCCGCACGAACCACACCAGGTCGCGCCGACCAGCCGCTGGACCCCGCACAGGGGCAGGAGGGTACACCCACACGGGAAGAAGGGGCTACACCCACCGGGAAAACCGCTGAGAACACCGCGCAGCCCACCACACACCCTAGCGGCCAGACGACGACCGGCCACAGCAAGGGCCACCACACAGGCAGCGGCACAGGCACCAGAGGAGGAAGGGGACACGGCCGCGGCACCCGGGACGGGGGACGGCAGGAAGGCAGAGGGACAGGACTGGAGGGGACCCAACGCACCCGAGGAGGCCACGACACCCCACTCCACTGAACCCGGCACGCCCCTAGGGGCAAGGAGCCCCAGAGGACACGGAACCAAGACACAGGCCCCCAGGCAGGGCAACCCCGCGGACACCCACCTGACACACCAGGCCAAAAGACCCACCCGGACCCCCGCGACGCAAGCAACGAGCCACACCACACATAACGACGCTCCCCGGCCACCAGCCAGACACATAACCTCGGCCCGGGTCCAACACCACAAAGCGGGCCAGTCTAACCAGCGCCGACCCCACGCCACGCCGGAACAGTCTGAAAAGGGCCCACCAGACACCACGGCACAGCGAAGCTTGGCACAACACGAGGCAACACGGCATACCGCACCGCAGCGCCCCGCCGTGCAACGCACCACGACAAAGCGACCCACGACACGACACAGCACAGCACAACACAGCACGGCACGGCACAGCACGGCGCAGCCCGCCACACCAAGGCAAGACACACCACGGCAAGACACGGGGTGGCACGACACGACAGAGCAGAGCGCACCGCAACACAGCACAGACAACCACAGCACAGCACGGCAAAGCACAGCACAACACAGCAGGGCGCACCACAGCACGCCACAGCACCAAAGCAAGGGATACTAACCGTGGGTCTAACCCGAGCAAACCGCCTCACGGCCCGGAAAGGAAGGAAACGCACCCCCAACCGTGGGACATCGCCACACCAGCCCGCCACGCACGGGCTAGAAGCCACCGCACGCCCGTCGGGAAACCCCACTCCGCCGGCGGCGGCATGCCCGCACAAACCGCAACCAGAAAGTTGCAACCGGCACCGCAAAGGCGGGGAAACGCTGACAACCCCACCCCCCCTTAACCCAAGACCTCACGAAACCAGCTGGTGCAACCGCCCAGCAGGCAAAGCAAGAACCTAACCCGACTGGACAGGCCTCCAGGCCAAGCGTGTAAATAACCCACCTGAGCCATGGAGCCGGGGCACGGCCCGCAGCCAACAGCAGCATCAACGGCAACCCCATTAGCCACACAGAATGCCGACCAGTGCGTGCACCCGCCCAGGGAAGGCGGAGGGAGGAACAGGCAAACCCCCCTCACAAAAAAAAACGGGGAAGGAAGGGGACCCCCGCCAAACCATGAACGCGCGCCCACCAGAAAAAAAAAAGGGGGGGCAAGAGACAGTCACACAACTGCGAAGCTACACACCCACTCCACAAGAGGTAGGCAACCCCGACAGCCAGGCAACACCAAAGGCGACACCCGCGGCGCCCCCCAAAAGAACAACAGAGGACCACGCTGCCCAACCCGGCGACACCCAGAGAAAAGCAGCGGCCTACCACAAGCACACGACCGCCGAGGGGCCGGAGGAAAAGACACCCCGGACACGCCGGCGCACGTGCCACCGGAAAAGTGGCGGGCCACTGGCAAAAAAAAAAAAGGAACAGACGCAACAAAAATGAAAGGGGAAGGGGGGACGGAGACCAAGGGGCCCAAGACCGGGACAGGAGGCGGCGAACACCACAGAGCCAAGACACGACCGAGAACCACACACACACACCCCGCAGCCAGAAAAGGAAAAGAAGGGGGGGGGGGGAACCCCGCCCACGGCAACCCCCGCACAACCCCACGCCACAGGCAGCCCCGGCAAGGGGTGGCGGGAAAGGGACGGGGCCCACGCACGGGGGCCCACACCCCAACAGCCCAACCAGAAAAGCAGGGTGCAGAAAAAAACCCAAACCCACACACACACACCACGAACCCCAGCGAGGAATGGCGGAGCGCAGCCAAAACCCGAATCGAAGCACACACCCCCTAGACCCCAGCCAAGAGTGGCGGGGTTACCGCGGAACCCAACCCCAAAACGCGCGCACCACGAACCCCGGTCAGAAATGGCGGGGCAGAGCCGAAGCCCGAGCCCAAACACACGCACCCTAGACCCCAGCAAGGAATGGCGGTGTCACTGCGGAACCCAGACCCAAACACAAACACCACAAATCAATAGGAAACCAAGTGTCCATAGCCCGGGCACTGAGGCAGCCCGTGCCATGCAGGTGACCCCGCCACACGAGATCTGGAGACCAGGGGTAAGGCTGCATCCTAAGGCCTGCGCTGCTTTGGGACTTGAGGCGGAGCGTGCGACACCCAAGCACCTCAGAACCCCAGTACCAAGAACCTGCATGCATGCCTCGGGAACGGGATACGCCAGGAAGTCCGGTGAACCCCTGGGGTCCCGCCCAAAGGAGCGAACGTGCGCAAGCACAGGGGCACAGCCTCCCGGCAAGACAAGTACGTCACGCTGGCGGCCATCAGCCGTCTCGGTGTTGCCGGGGGCCGCCTAGTTTGGGGCCCCAGTCAGGTCCAGCGGGTCGTAACTCGCCTCCTCTCTTCAAGCGCGGAGCCTCCTCCTGTTCGTAACAGCAGCAACGCCAGCGGGAACCATGGGGCGCCTCTCCACGACCGAGTGCACCTACCTACCTACCTACCTTGGCACCGTGCCGTTGGAAATCAGCACAGAAGACAACCCATGCTTCAGCCGTCATGTCCTTGGAAGTGTCGATCATGAGTCCCTTAAAATCCGCCTTGGCCTTTTACTCATGAGGCAATATTGAACCTGTAACGATTTACCATGCTGCGGAAAAGTCATCTTCAAACCCTTCGTCTTCAAGTTGACTTTCCTTGGCTTCCTTGAAGTTCTTATCGTCCAGTACCAACATGAGGACCTCGACTTGAGACTCCGGGCTAAAGCATCCCTTGCGGCGATGTCTCCACCCAAGGGAATCCTTTCTCCACTTCTCCGTGGTTTCCGGCTCGCAATCCGGATGTGGAACGTTTCCATCGTTTTGCATGTCGCCCTTGGTGCCGTATTCAATCCAGGAGTTGGCATCTTTGCTGAACATGCCTGGTTCGTTCCTTTTTTCTGGTTCAAGGCAGGAGTCTCTGTGCCATATTGGCGCTCAGGCCATACCTCAAGGAATGCAGCGCATTCCCATATACCAGTAGGACGAATGATGCGGCCTTTCCTCGGCGCCGGAGGTTGTAGTCCTTGTCCAGGAACCAAAAAATCATCTTCTGTGAACAACCACTCGAATCGTCGCCACCGAAATTGTAGGGGAGTTTCTCGTGGTGAGTTGTACCAATAGAGAACTTCCCGAAATGGGGCCGGCATCCAACTTGGTCATGCCCGCAGTCGTACGGCCTCACTGGCCACTGACCTACTTGGCCCCTCAACAGACTCCGTGGCGAAGATGGTCTCATCATCTTCCCGTGGGGGGTCCATTGACATTGCAAATGTGGTGGGCGCCTTTGTGAACGGACTCGTCCTCTTGGTTGTTGCTGGAGTTGGACCCGTACATCCTTTCGGTGTCTCGGTCTGCAAGCTTTGTTTATAAACGGTTGACCGGTTCAGTGCACTTCCCGTCCACATCGTCTCGGTACTTGACCCAATCTGATGATACCACTTCGCATGCCTATCGCCTTCTTCTCAATCTTCTTGACCATGTTGGTACTGCAGTTCTCTAGGGCGTCGGCCATATCCTCTCGGAGCAATCTGATGCTCTTCGCCATGTCATCCTTGTGATGCTCGATTCTTTGCTTGACCCGACCCAAATTTTCTCGGACGTTCGCCGCCAGTTCATCCAAGTCCTTGGTGTTGGTGTCAGCGTTGTCCTCGATTCTTTGGTCCACTTTGCTCCATCTTTTCTGAACCTCATGGATCTTCTCCTCCATTTCTCAGCGGAGATCAAGGAGCTTGTCAGACCCATCGTGCAACTTGGATTTCTCCTCGCGGCGTCCGATTGTCTCATTTTTGTTCTCCACCTTCTGAAACTCTTCTTCCATGGCGGTCATCTTTTTGTTGACCTCGTTCAACTCCGTTGAGAACGCTCGTTTGACTCGATCAAGTTGTTCCAGAGTGGCAAACTTCTTGTGCAAGGGATTGTCAGTGTCGATGCCCGGGCTCGGCCTCCTTTCTGATCCAATCCCACTCTCTCGGCGTTTCTTCTCGGCGTACTTGATGATGTCAATGTGAAGTTGCTTCATTTCATCAACCTTGGCAGCCATGTCATCTTTTGACTTGTGGATGGCCTCCAACTTGTTGGTCGCGTCGGCTTCAACATTGCGCATGTCATGGGATGTGGTTTCCATGTCCGTGTGCAGTTTCCCAACCATCGCACCCAGTGCGGCTGTGTGCTGCTTGATGAGCTTCATGGCTTGGTCCATCTCCGCTTGTCGTTCTTGGTCAAGTTGAACGAATTCGGTCTTGGCAAAGTCCACAATTGTGCGTGATCGCTCCACTTCGGCCTCCATACTGCCTATGGCCATCTTGATCTTTGTCTCCACATCGGTGACGGTGTCCTGGATGGCCTCCTCTTGACGCTTTACCACATTGGCAGTGTCTTTCATTGCGGCACTCCATGACGCCATGTCCCCTGATTTCGATTGCACATCATGCACAAGAATCTTGACTTCCTGCATCGCATCCATGGCCTCATTTGCTGCTTTGTGCGCTCGGTCACCATGTATTTTGGCATCCATCAAGGCCTCATTAACCTCATCACTCAGGGCTCTGTCTGGTGCCCTCGTGTGCTCCGTAGGAAACGATGGTGGTCTTGCTAGAACCCAGTCGACTTTGGTCTCAACCAATTTAATCCATTTCTCGGTTTGCTCATTTACCTCTTGGCGTCGTTGCAATTCACTACGGCGCCCTTTGGCCTCATCCCACACTTGACTCTCAACAGTTGCCAAGCGCTCGGCATGCGTCCAGTGTGCTAGCTCAGCTTGGTTAAGCGAAAATTCCACCCTTTCTAGGCGACGGCCATGTTCCTTGGATGCACCTTGGATTTTTTTGAAGGCGTCCTGAAGTTCAGTCCGTATCTTGCAGTTCTCATCCCGGCTTTGTTGTGATTCACCTTTGAGTTGATGATTTTCCCGCTCGATGCCTTTCAACCGATTGAGAATGTCCATCCATTGGGGGCTGGTGTCACGCAAACCCTCTGTGTTGATTGGAGGATACCTTTCTTTGCAAGGCTCCACCACCGTTGACTTTGGGATGTCCATCTCGCGTTGCATCGCCTCAACGCGGCGACGCTGGATGACGTTCTCATTTTCCGTCCGCTGCTCCTGTTCGATGACCTCCTTCACCGTCGATGTGGTGGAAGGTCTCGACATCGAAGCCCGCTTCCCGTGTTGTGTTGAGCTCCATGTCTCCGGGGCTTGGCTGCGCTGCTCGGTCTTTGTCAAGCGTGCCGCGATGCGTTGGCGGTGGAAGGCGCGAATGAGCTTCATGATGTGTAGATCGGTGATCGTGTCCGAGTCGGTGCGGCCTGCGGGCAAAGCCCCATGCGTGGGACGCTTGCGTCTTGTTGATGATGGCTGCCTGCTTCGCTGTTTCCTCACTTGGGGCCCCACATCGGCGCTTGCTGCAACCCCATCCTCATCCATGGAGGTCTCATGGTCCTCCTCGTCGCCGTCGTGGAGGAGCCCATCATCATCTTCCATGGCGGCTTGGAACTTGGAGGCGTCGTCTTGCAAGTGAAGGCAAGGCAAGGCTGTCGGCAAGGAGGGGAGGGGTTTTTTTGTTCCAGCAAGGCCCATTTTAGGCATAGAGTTTAACTCGTCAATGGATGTATCCAAGACCGCCGAGCCATGTTGATGGGGTGGTCTAGTTTGTATCAGATTCTCTGATTGTTTGCTCAAAGCCTCCGACCCAGACTCCGACAGGGGTGGCCTAGAGCTGGTTGATTGTTCATAGCCAATGAGATCCGTTGGACTGGGGTGGGGTATGTGGGGAGGCATAGGATGGTTTACCCTTTTGCTGCTACCATGTAATAACCTTTTAGTTGAGCCTTGGTGCTCAGGTGGTTGCTTAGTAATCTCCGTTTCTGAATATCTTGCTGGTGCCATTTTAGCTAGTGGTTCTTTCTCGATTTCTTTAGATTTTAAAATCTTTTGTGAAAATGAAAATCACAAGTCCCTACCGACAGCAAAACAGCAACAAGCAAGACAAGTCTCGAGGCACACGTACTCGGTTGATCCCACTCCAAGTCCGTGTTACTCCTTACCAATACCCGTAGCCTTGGAATCCAAGTCCACGTTGATATATGAGCTTGTACATTGAACAAAATGAAAGGAGTCCTGAATGGGGAAACCAACACAATAGCTATAGTCAAGTTGAGACATTGCGAACGGTTGAGCGGCGAACAAAAAGAGAGAGAGGGGGGGGGGGGGAGAGGGAGCGACATTGTATTGGATCAATTGGACATGTGAATTGCACTTATGCATACATATCACCTACGTGAGTTGATGTTCGGGGGAGATCAATGATATTGTCATATCATGCTCTAGGCACCTGAGCATGGAAGTCCTAAAATACCTCCAACCTCATTTGCCCCAACCATACCAGAAAGATGCCCTTGATTAGTGCCCTATAGATTTTGATGAAATCCTGCAGGCCTTTGATGGTGAAAGCCCAAAACCAAAGGAGCAAGTAGAGCAAGAACAGGATGTGGATCGAATCAATGAATAGTTTCAAATCCAGTGTAACACAGAAGGGCTGCAGATACACAAAGCAGGTATAAACACAAAGATTCAATCACAAATGGATAAAACAAAAGATTTTATGAGAAAACTGGCCTGACTCTAGCCTCCAAGTTAGCATCAAGCACTTCATGTGCAGTCTTTTGGATGAAATGGAGTTGGTTAGGAATATGGGGCAAAGGAGTTACGCCAGACACAGATTATGACTTGGCCAAGCAACTGAATTCAGAAACAGTTGAAAGGTAGAACCACAATAAGTGGTAGAAACAATTGAGTATAGAGGTCTTGGGGTGGGAGACCACTAGGCTTAACATCCAAGGCCTAAAGCATGAAATACCTACTTTATTTCGGTATATCCTGCATGAAGGAAGATACCTCCGCTCAGTTGAGTGGTAGGGGTGACCTTCATGGGGGGCTAGGGTTATAACCCTAGTTACTTTGAGAAAGTGTACTTAAAGCTTCAAAAGAGTGATAAAAATACTTAGGTTAGTCTTAGCATCAACAAAAGGGTTTTAAGGGGGGCTTGGCCTGGATCAAGCCCTCCAAGAAAGACATGGCAGTGACTGTTTCTTACTCCACCCTGGAGTACTAGTTGATCACGCTAGTAGGACCAAGGAGAAAGGCTCAAATATTCCCAACATTACCTCAGAAAATGCCTTAAACCTACCAGAAAACATTCTCATTAGTTCATATAAGCCTATCACGCTGTAGGTACCCTTGAAAAACAGTGTAATGTACCGTGTATGATGTCCCTTCGAGGGGGCATTCCTCAAAAGTTGCCAGCGTGCGGCGAAACCTTTTGGTCAAATTTTGGGGGTAGTGGGGTTTGAACCCAGGACTCCCTCCCTAGAGCACACATGCTTGCCCACGAGGGTACAGTGGAACGCTCTAATGCGGACGGCTATCGCTGCATAAACAGCAATTCAGTAAACGTCCTGACCAAGGACCAGGGCAGAGCAATACTCCCAATGGAGGACACAAATGTCCAGGAGCTGAAGAAAATAGAAAATGAAACCAACAGGGAGTGAATTCTGTGGTTTAGCGAAAGGTGTAGCGATTTAAGAAGTCAAATGGCTAAACATCGACGAAGCAATGCGAGAAATCGTCATTTCTACCGCAAAACTGAAAGTCGTAAACAAGCGCAACAGAAGCGCACTCCAGAAAAGGGGTTGCGCAAGGGTAAACGGCTCTTGAAAGAGAAGGTATGAGCAGTAGTTTTGAAAGTTCCAAAGGAAATTTTTGCAAAGTTGCATCACAATTTTTATAAACTTTAGGAAAAAGTATCGAAAATGAAACCACGCCACAGAGCAGGTGGACAACCCACCTCTCAGGTATGTCAGTGTCATTTCACACGCATGCATTGCGTTCGTGTTGGTTGCTTCGTCAAAACGTTAGGATTGCCACCGCTGTGTTCGTTGGGGGTTTGGGTGGTCCTCTCCTTTGCTCTGCACAGGTCAACAGAGGAATGAAAGGTATGCGATGCGAATGAAGCGCGCAGCGCGCACATAGGGTTAGAATATGCGCTGTGTTCGCGATGCATGTGCCCAATTTCAGGCATTCACACGCTGTTTCGCTTTCCCTGTGCCCCAATTCACCCTTGTTCTCTCTCCACAGGTAGAAAAGAGAGTGCTTGCTCGTGTTCGTGTTGCCGTAGCGCTAAAGTAGGGTTGCTTAAAACACTTAGGCTTGTTTTGCGCTGTGCAGTGCGCCACTCTCTCTCCTCTTTCTGCAGGAAACAAGACAAGGAAAGCATGCATGACACACTGTGCATTAATCGCTTAGGGTGGTTTATAATTCGCCGTAGGTTTGTTTAAGCGCGTAGGGTTGTTTTGCGCTCGTGTTTTCCTCAGCATTCATACAATGCGTGGTGAGTAAGGTAGGTAAGCCCAAGGGGAGGTCACCTCCTTGTTGAGTCACGCTTTGATTGGTTATGTTGTGTAACATTAGGTAAGAGCAGGAAAAATTGGGAATTCTGTGCATATCTGTGCATGCATATGACGCATTAAAGGCTAGGCCACGCGAAGTGCGCACGGTACAACTCTTGTTTAGGTTACCCAGGGGCTCCACTCTACGTTCTTTAACAGAACGGGTGGAGTTCCTTAAGCTTGCTTGCTTGTACTGAGGTTCAGGAACAGCGTATTATAGGGCAGCCTGAGAAGCGTAGAATACGTGGAGGCTGTCTTGGTTCCTCAGTCTTGAACCTCAGTCATTGGCCTTTGCTTTCAAGGTGGGAAGGTAAGGGCGATTGGTGCAGTCCCATTGAGCAGCGCTAAAATATGCTGCGCAGATCACACAAACAAATAACTGCAGTGAGTGCAGTCCGACTTCACCGCCATCCACGCTGTGCACGCACACTGAGCACCTCTTTCCTCCAAGCCCTGACAGGGAAACGCGTAGTGGCGTCCCTGTTAGGCCACAGTCCCTTAGTAGCGCTTTGTTCTCTTGCTTTCTCGCAGGGGGGTCAATAGGACCCGAGACTTCATTGCCATCAACTCCCAGTAGAGTGTGTAGGTGTTAGGCTCAGCAAGCCTGGCAGTGTTGAGTGCAAGTGATGAGTGCTCACCCTGCCTTCGAAGGCTGGTGCTGGCGTTAGTGAGTGTAGTGTAGTGGAGTCTCCTGTCCCGCGTGCTTTTCCTCGTGGGCAGGGGAGTGCGTTAGCTTTTGGCCTTTAGCAAAAATGGGCGTTTTGTATGCCCTTAGCACACTTGGCCACCCCTCTCCTCTAGTAGGTAGGGCTTTTGCAGTCTTCCCCCAAGGCTAGGCGCCAGCACAGAAATTGGGCGCCATAGGAGTGGTACTAGTACCTGATTAGGACCTTCGGTCCGACGTCAGCGAAGCCCGGTCTCCGGGAGCCACGCCGGGGAGAGAAGTGAGACACACACAGACATACGTAGCACACTTAGGGGTATGGTAAACCCTGTAAGGAAGGGTAGAACCCCATGGGTCTGGACCAGTCAGGGGTCCTAACTGTGGGCTCGCTTGTCCCCAAGGAGGGAAGGCACACCTTGCCTCATAACACCTTGGTTGTTATTCCCTCCTGGTGTAGTAAGCCACCGTTCTGCGTTGGCTCCCCAAGGTCATTACATCAGGGCAGTCCCCATGCAACACATGGTCAACAAGGCATACACTCGCTGGGTGGCTGCAAACCTGATAAGCGGCCACCTGGTCCACGCTGGAAACAATAGGCATGGGACTGCAGGGCACAGACAGCGTCAGTGCAGTGCTCAGTAAGCAGTGATCTGTGAGGAAACAAATGGCCTTTGGCCAGGGAGTGGTTGTCACGGGGGGCTAACGGTCCTGTCCTGGGATGCAATGCGGAGCAACTGTGACAACTGCTCTTACACCCATACACAGGCATGTGTGCACAAGAGTGCTCACTGCACATGTAAGGTTGGAACACGGTTAGCAGACTGACACAGGGAAATGAGGCTTTCTTTTTACGCTGGGACAGAGTCTCAGCACGGGTTAGTAGCTGCCCCTCGTTGTTCTCAACGAGGTAGGAGCGGAAGATGGGGTTGATACTCCCATCTGGTTGTATGAAGGCTGACATAGGTTCCCGGGTCGCCTCAGATACCCCATAGCCATCCCACAGGGTTAGGAATTTCCAGCCCTGTTTATACTCGTGGCGAGCAATACCTGCAACCACGTAGTAACCATCGACTGCCATCTCATCGGCAGTCATCTCTTTGAGTTCCTCTGCCTCCTCTGGGCTGGCAGCGTTCTTTAGGTCAATACGCTCGACCTCCCTGTCGTTGAGGCGCCACTCATCCCAGGACAAATCGTCAGGGGAGTGATAGTGCCTCAACTGTTTAGGTGCACATAGCAGTTCACCACCTAGACGTGGACTGCACCTGACATGGATCCTGGATCCATCTATCCTGATGATACGATAGGGTCCAAAAAAAGGGTCCTGTAGGCAGTTACGTGGCCAGGAGGGTAGGCGTGAATGGTCAACCAAATTGAGGTCACCAACCTTGAAGCTGGCAGGTCGCCGTAGGCGGTTCTGCCGGCTCAGTTCATGGTCACGAATGTGTCTCAGGTTAGTCCCAGCCTGGTTAGCCATAGACTGCTTGTGTTCCAACCAATCTCCCACAGGGCTCTTGAAGTCCTCAGGACAGGGCAATTTGAAGAACCAAGCAGGTCGTCCTCCATGGAACAGTTCGTGGGGGGTGAAACCCGTAGAGGAGCTCCGCTGTGAGTTCATGGTTAGCACTGCCCAGGGCACTAGACGTACTCAGTCCTTGGTACGCTCCTGTTTCATCAGGATTCTTAGGTTTTGCTCCACCACACGGTTCTGTCTCTTACGAAGAGGCTTAGACGTGTGGGTATAAGGCACACCTGTGGTTACCTCTACGTTGAGGGTATTTAGCACTCGTTTGTACCACCCAGTGTCACTGTGGATGCGTACATCTTCATCAGAGTGCACCTGCTTAGGTGCCCCATAGGGTTCGAACCATTGTTCGACCAACATTTTCACAGTCTGCTCACCTGTGATTTTCTTATTGCAAGGGAACACACGGGTGAAGCGAGATAGGCCACAGGTGACCACTAGGCAACTATCATAGCCGCCCAAGCGTGGTAGTCCGTGGATGAAATCCACATAGAGAAGAGAGTTAGCACAATAGGGTATGGGTAAGCTGGAAATCAGTTCCCTATCCCTACTGTCGCTCTGCTTGCTGGCATGACAGCCACAAGCATCCACAATGGTCTGCATACGAGACCTCAGTTCAGTCAGGGTCAGACTAGAGTAGAAACACTCGCGGAAGAAGTCCACTGAGCGGTTAGCGCCAGTGTGACAAGAACTGAGATGGGACCACTGTAGTCACCCATCCAGTCGTGCCTCAGGCACACCAATACGGTCCTCGTAGAAGAGGTACTGGTTGTTTTTATACCACTGATGCCTGTCAATGACACGGGGTTCGAGACCAGTGCTGGGGGTTTGGAGAATTTTTTTATACTCTGACTGATAGTCGGTTAGGCTCCAACCCTCCAGGATTCCAGCAGTGCGCATGGACAGGTCAAGTTGGACATCCATACGCTGGAAAGCCTCTTTGGCGAGTGCCTCAGAGCTCTCACCTATAAGTGCATCGAAGTTATTGCGCGATATATAGTCAGACAGTTCATTTTTTATACCGGGGATATGATGAACTGTCAGCCTGAACTGGCTCAGGTAAGTCCACCACCGCTTGAGTTTTGCTTTCTCTGGTGGTGGGCCCTTCTGAAAAGACTTCACAGGTTCCTGGTAACAAAGCCAGACAATAGGCTTAGATCCCAGGAGTCAGGACGGTGACAAAAGCAACAACATACCGGCCAGGAGTTCCTGGTCATAGGTGCTGTAATTGGAACGCGCTTGGTTCCATTTCCAAATCCCGTGTCCCAGTGGCACCAGCCGCCACTCACTGGTAGGAGAGTCATGTTTCAACGAGCCATCACGGTTCAGTCCACTAGTACGATAATGGCAGTGGGTTAGTTCAGCTGGGTTAAGCTCCTGCCATTGGTAGATCGTTCCACCCCCCCCTACATCACTGGCATCAGTGATCAGGACTACCTCGCCCTTAGGGCGGGGCACTCCCAGGCAGTTGGAGGAGGCAATTTTCTTCTTCAACTCGTGGAAACACTCCTCCTCTCTGGCGGTCCACCTCCAGGGAGTAGTTTTGTTAATTAGGTCAGTGTGGGGGGCAGAGAAGTAGGTAAAATTGTGGATGTGACGCCGAAAGAAATTACAGGCGCCCACAAAACTCCTCACGTCATGTAGACCCTTCTTAGGGTCATCGCAAATCTGCATGTCCTGTAGGGGCTGCATCTTAGACGCGGCTGGTTTCCATCAGCCATACCCCACGTCGAAACCCAAATATTCCATCTCCTCTTTCATAAACTCACATTTTTCGAGTTTGATTCGGAGATGCTTTTCTTGACATACAATGAAACCTTCACGGAGAAGAAGGACATGGTCCTCTTGGGTATTAGTACCCAAACTCACATCGTCGATGTCGGCCTCCACTTCTGCACCCCAAGAAGTCAACTCTTGTACTAGAGGTCTGCGCCTCAGTTTGTACAAAATGTTGTTCATTAGCTCCTGGAAGAGCGCTGGTGCATTAGCCAGCCCGAAAGGCATGACCTTCCACTTAAACACACGACCCTTAGGGGTTATAAAAGCCAGCAGCTCCTGAGCTGCAGCGGTTAGGTCTACCTGCCAGAAACCACTGCGTTTGTCCATTTTGGTCTTGTACCTGCATTTGGCAATACGCTCCAGGGTATTTTCCATGTTAGGAATACTCCCTGAGTGGTTCTGGGTTTTCGTGTTGACCTCACCATAGTCAACAACCAGTCGTAGGGCAGTCCACCCTGGTTTAGCCACCAGGAAACAGGGACTGCAGTGATGGGGGTAGTCCCCCTTCTTTTATTCCTCCACGAGGCCAGCATCAATACATTCCTGGATCTGGCGCTCGATTTCTTCGACCGGTTCCTGTGGAGCGGGATAGGGACGACGCCTCACTCACGTCTTTTCAAATTCAGGTTTCAGTTTCAGGTCCATCTGGACAATTTTTTAACAAGAGAGAGGGGGCGGCAAGGCGCCGAACACCTCCTCATAGGTTAGCAACAGTTTCTTCAGTCGGGGGTCAAGGTTAAGACTCTCGATTTTCTGCAGGAAATCCTCCTCAGCATGGAGGTTGCTCTTTCCATGTTCTTTCTTTTTCTGCCGATCAGCAGTTTCGGCAGGTACAGAACCATCGTCCCACTCAGGGGAACATTGCTGCCCATAGTGCAAAGAATACACTAGCGGTATCTCAGGATCAGGCAGCGTATAGAAGTCATCATCCTCCTCAGACCAGATGGAGGATTTCCAGGTCTGTCTGAGGTATTGCAGCCGCTCTTGGCGCTCAATACCTTTGGCCTTCAGGTACAACAGCTGTCAGAGTTCCTGAGTGTCATGCTCAGACAGTGGCATGTTATTAGAAGCAGGCCGCGCTAGAGCATCAGGACTCGGGGCCACGGGTTCACCTGTCTGCATAGGCTGCATGTGTAGCATCGGTTTCCCAACAGGGGAAGTGGGTTCTGAGGTTGAGTCTAGATCTACCTCCTCCGGCAACAGCTGGGCTAGGAATACACTGTGTTTTAGCTCAACACAGCTGGGATCAACAGGAGGGATAGTGCTGGCGATCTCAGACAGTTGGTCGTCAGCATCCTTCATAACAGCTGCAGGTTCCAGATAGCCATCGGGAGATTCACACCCTGTAAGTGTGGCAGATAGGTGCTCAGGAGATTGATTTTTGAGATCCGAAAGAATCAGGCCACGATTTTCGGCCATGACCTCTTTCAGTAGCACCTGGTCTAGGTCACACAGGGGTACAGGATTGAGAGATCCATCGACGATGGATAAGAAACTGGCCCACTCAGGGGCCTGCAGAGCTGTGTCTGAGTCCTCAGGCACATAGATGGGACCGTCGGGGAGTTGCACTGTTCCCACGGTCATTCGATCTAGCATACGGCGCCAGTAAGCGTGTCCACCAGAGCAGCCCCAGTCAGGGGTGCACATGACAACCCTTCCTCCCTCATAAGCGATTTCGGTTAGAACCTTCGCGAGCAGGGAGAAGGGAGGGTTAGCATACGCTAGGCCCATTGCTTTCCAGAAGAAACGGAAAGCGTTGTTCAAATGTTTCGAGCAGCACAACTGCATGATGTGCTGTTGTTGGCTCCCAAACAATTCCACCTGGATCTCATCCAGGTTTACCTGAAGGGCCGCCAGTCCATTTTCAAGAACGTGATGGGCCAATTGGTAGTTTTCAGTACGATAGTTAGTCTTGGATGCGTAGCGCACCCCAGACTCTTTTCGTCCTGACAGATCCAAAGGTACAGAGAAGAGCCCACTGCCAAAGTCGCAGTGCAAAGAATAGGGGAGAATAGGAGAGGCAGCATTTTTACTTGGGGGTTTCTTCGCAGGAAGTCGGTACCAATGACGATGTCAAAGGCGTCGATGTCCAAGACTCTGCAGTGTTGGGTCACAGTTTCGTCGCCCAGGCATATAGTCACATCGACCCCCCCCAAGGAATGGATGGTGTGCCCATCCCCTACTCTTATGGCCACGGTCTTAGTTTTCTTAAAAGTTTTTAGCATTCGCGGGGCCACTATGGAAAGTGTTGCACCGGTGTCAAGCACCGCTCCAAAACCTTGATCCCCGATTTTCACGAGGATGCAGAAAACCAAGTCCTCCTCTTCGGGGCCGCCTCCCTACTCCTCAGCAGGGAACTTGACATCCAACCCTGCAGCCATGAGGGACTTGGGCATCCAGGCCAGTCGCCTCATCTTCGAGTTATTCCCCTCAGGAGAAGCGTTATCCCCCTGCCGGCGCTTCTTGGGGTCACCTTCGGCAGGAGGGGGAGTAGCAGCGGGCGCTGAGGAGCGCCTCTCGGGGTTAGGGGGTCCACCTTTGCCACCCCCCTTGCCACCTCCTTTACCACCTTTATCCCCATTCCGGAAGTTTCTGGTGGCTGTTTGATTCTTCTGGCGTTCCGCCTCCTGCCGCTTGATTTTATCACTCTCGCGTTTCTTTATGTTACATTCGTCCTCGTAGTGACGACGTTTGCCACAATAGCCACAGGTGATGGTACACCTGAAATGATCTTGATGGGTCACAGTTTTCCCATCCTTGGAGTCCTGCTGTCGTTTCATCTGCAGCATACAACTACTGCGGTGGTCGCAGTCAGGAGCATGACAAGGTCCCCCCCTGTCATTGACAGGTTTACAGTGGAACAGAGGGGGTGTACCTGCATCAGGTCTAACCTCATTCATGGCACGTAGGTTACCCCTTCCTTTACCACCTCCCTGGTTGGCGTTAGTGGGATTTTTAGACCGTTCCCCTTTGGCCACGTTCGGGGGTAGGGGTACCACCTCGACCCAGGTGCTCCTTGAGGAATTTCTCCATGTGGGAGTCATTCTCCCTCTCAAGAGCAAGCTCAATCAGCAGGTCCACCAGTTCGTCGTACGAGTGGGTCCGGCTTTTCCTCTCAGAGGTAGCGCGGCAGTCATCCTACGTACGTTCGGGGATCTTACTTATGAGCCACAGGTGGGGCTCAGTGGCTCCATAGGAGCCCACATTCATCCGTGAAAACAGATACTCTAGGTCGCACACGACTGTCCTAGCGCGAGGATGAAAGGGGCTGGGGCAAGTGACCTTGGGTAGCAACCTGGACACCCTTGATCTTTTGAGATCATCAGCCAACGTGCTCAATCCGGCTGAAGGTGAGAGTAGTGCTGGCTTGGGTAAGGGTTCAGTGACACCCAATTTAGCCTTGACAGCCTCTGACAGAGCTGTCACATCCGGGTCTTCCGATCCGGATAGAAGTTTGGCCAAACGTTCGGCAGTGCGATCCAGAGCTCCATAGGTTGGCTCTGGGCAAACAGGATCCAGACTCTTTTCAGGAGCCATTGAAGTTATTGGCAGGTGTGGATGCCATGCTCTCGGGTGCTCGTGTACTCTTGGTCGTCTCGGTAGTGATACTGTGTCCGCCATGTCTGTAGATGGCACCGATTAAAGGAAGGAACACATCTCAGTTTTTGGGGCGGCGACCCGAGGGCATCAAGAGGTATTTCTCCATCTTCTCCTACGGTGGACTTGTGGTACTCCTGGTGGAGCATAACCTCGTCCATCCTCCTTCGTAGGTCCTCTTGTTCTTCAGGACCAACTCCAAGAACAGTAGAAGACGAGGCCGGACAGGCCGACCGGGCGATGGAGGCTTCGACTCGCCTGCGGAGCCTTTGCAGGCTGTCCTCACCATGGGCCGCTAAGGTCTCCATGGTTAATGGTGTTGTTCTGGGCGGATACAGATTCGCCCTTCTGTGCTCTGGATCTTCCTGAGACCCAGATGCTGCTCTGAGTGGCGGTTCACTCCTTGGGTGGGCTACACTGCCAAGTTGTACTTGTACACTTCTGATCGGCCAGGTTCGGGAGGACAGTTGAGTGGACATGTTCAATGTGCTTTTCAGTGTGCTTTTCTTGCGCTTCTGCTCAGAGTTGGTTCGAAAGGTACTCAGGGTTTGCCTCTGCTACCGGAAAGATGTCCCTGATTAGTGCCCTATAGATTTGGATGAAGTCCTGCAGGTTTTTGATGGTGAAATCCCAAAACCAAAGGAGCAAGTAGAGCAAGAACAGGATGTGGATCGAATCAATGAATACTTTGAAAACCAGTGTAACACAGAAGGGCTGCAGATAGACAAAGCCGGTATAAACACAAGGATTCAATCACAAATGGATAAAACAAAACATTTTATGAGAAACCTGGCCTGGCTCTAGCCTCCAAGTTAGCATCAAGCACTTCATGTGCACTTTTTTAGATGAAATGGATTTGGTTAGGACTATGGGGCAAAGGAGTTAGGCCAGACACAGATTATGACTTGGCCAAGCAACTGAATTCAGAAACAGTTAAAAAGTAGAACCACAATAAGTGGTAGAAACAATTGAGTATAGGGGTCTTTGGGTGGGAGACCGCTAGGCTTAACCTCCAAGGCCTAAAGCATGAAATGCCTATTCTATTTCGTTATATCCTGCATGAACGAAGATACTTCCGCTCAGTTGAGTGGTAGGGGTGAACTTCATGGGGGGCTAGGGTCATAACCCTAGTCACGTTGTGAAAGTGTACTTAAAGTTTCAAAAGAGTGATAAAAATACTTAAGTTAGTCTAGGCATCGACAAAAGGGTTTTAAGGGGGGCTTGGCCTTGATCAAGCCCTCCAAGAAAAACATGGCAGTGACTTTTTCCTACTACAACTCCAAGAATTGGAGAGCGAGGGAGAGGCCCCTTTTGCCTAGAGAGCAGGGGATAAAGACCCATCCCTTCTCTTAAAGATTGAGAGAGATAGAGAAAGAGAGATCCTCATCCAAGTATGGGAATTCTTGATGTCCTTCTCACCCTTTGACCAATTGAATGAAAAAAATCAAATTCGTCATTCATTTGTATTCGATTATGCATGGGCACACATACACATAAATGCATGCATACATGCATTGACACCTTGACGTTCTTCAGATAACATACATCAAGCTTGTCCAAACGCACGTGTCATGACACTTGACCTCCTCACTCCTAATTAACCTCTCGCGGTTGAAATCGGGACTCATTGCAGCGATTCATGCATGCAACCTTTTAACCTAAATGCACTCACACTCATGTCATGACATTCCAAAACAAATATTCACATCCACTCGTCATTATCAACACACAGGTGGCACACATGAATGCATCATTGTGAGGCACTCCAAAGGGAGTCATGTTGCAGAGCAAGGACCGACTTACTTACCTTCTTTTAGTGCGCCTACCTCAGTCACTTCCAATTCAACTCCTCATCCACTGGGGCTCCTCCCGCTTCAAGGGACTTGTGATCCCCCATACACGTAGGCGTGGCACTGCCGAAGCAGATGCGCCCATTAACATGTACCAGTCAGCTCAAGGGCGACAGCCGGTGTGGGCGGAAGCACCACACCAGGGTTTAGCCAGATTGCAATTCCGGGCGCTCCATCATCCAACGGAGTCGCCCTTGCTTCCGATTCGTATCCTCCTCAGTGACAGGATAGATCTAACACTACTAGCACCGCCAGGAGGAGTTTTCAATTGGCCGGCCTGCATTACAGCGCGACCAGACAGGCACGCGCGCGCACACAGGCATCTGGTGATCGTCCATTGCAGCAGTACATTGGAATATGTCCTGTCAAATCAGAATTTCTGATTTTTGATTTAATCCCGACATCTAAATCTGAAGTCTGCCTGCTGCTATGTGCAACGGTCATTGAATTCTGTCTGCTGCTGTGTGCAGCAATCACCTAGTATTCTAACCTATTACACCAACCTTGGGGAAGGATATTGGCTGCAGGGTACCGTCTCGGTGGCATCGACAGCGAATCAACTCCGTCCGGGTCGGGGCATATCCAAGTGCTTTGGTAAACGTAACTTGAAGGGGACGGTCGATGTCCACTTCGGGAAGATCATCGGGGTCGGTCGACTTGTCTGTTATTTCATTGCCAACGTCGTCGAGACGTGCTGCGGGCTCGTGTGACTCTGCAGCTGGTGCCTCGTCAGTTGGCAATGGCTGCAGTTCCTCCCGCTCGACGCCTGGTTCTTTGTCGAACTGGAGTGCTAGTTCAGCGTCAATGTCAACATCAGGATCCTTCCCTACGGAGCGTCCACTTCCAAGCGACACGTGCAGGTGGTTGTATGATTGGGGCCACACTTCGTGGTGGGAGAACGAATCCTCAAGCACGTGTAGGAACTGCATACCGTTCCTTCCAGCCAACAGTCAGGTTGTAGCTTCGAAGCCATGGTGACCCAAGCACCAGATCCGGTATAATCTCCAAGACCTGGAAGTGGTGTTGATTTAGAAACTCCCCGACTCGAACATAAGCTCTCGTGTAGTATCGTACTTCTACTTGGACACCTCCGGCGGTTACAACGTCTCCTAGGTGTGTCAGTTCGTAGAGGGGAAGTCGCGCCCTCTTTGCTGTCTGCATCGACATCAAGTCACTCGTTACTCCAAAGTCGACTAATAAGTACACGGTGGAGTCGAAACAGCTGTCTTGACGCGCGCAAAGGCCTCCTCGAACCGTCAGCAGAGTTGCATGTTCAGGTACGGTTCTTTCGATGTTGACAGTCCCAAGTGTCGAATTCTTTTCGAGTTTGTCGATACTGATGGTGAAGTTCAACTCTTCTCGAGGACCTCCGCCCCCAGGTCTTCGAATGTGCTTTTTAGGGCGACGTGGGCCACTCTCTACTTTTGGAGCGTGATCCAAATCGTCCTCTACTGTCTCAACTGTAATCTCTTCGAGGCGTGCCTGATCTTGACCCTCCATTCTCTCTTCCTCGAGATGGTGCTCGATTCCTCTGACAAAAGTGGGCTAAGTGCCCTTGCTCGCCACCGTTGTTTCTCGATTATCCTGACGATTCGATCGATCATTCCAACGCTCTGCAATCCATGCATGCAGCTGTTCTCGAAGCTGGGCGACTGTATCGAGATTAATTGGCTCGGGCACGGTCGAAGGCATTGGAGCTGCACTCTGAGTTGGCGGTGGGTTGATGTGTGGCGTTGGCATAGGATTCGATGGAAACATTGTTGAAGTCGAAGTTGGCAGAACCACCATAGGTAGAGGTCTCAAACCTGCAGCACCCATGATATCACCGATCCATCTTGATGCATTCTGAACTTCGTCGAGCTGATAACCGGCTGCCATATAAGCTTCGGCAATGGTCTCCACAAGCCTGTGGAGACCAAATGGTGTCCCTGAACCTCAACGATGTATTGTGGACGCACCGCGTCATTCGACAACCCTTCAACAAATCGAGAGTTGACGAGGTAGCACATCTGGACGTCACCGTTGTTGACCTTTGACTTGATGACACAGGTCTGAAATTCCTTGAGGGATTTCGCATGTCAAAGAAGCTTGCTTTCTCACAGCGTCAACATTCTCGACGGGTACAATGGTTCGTGGGATATACAATCGAACTGCTGACCCAACACATGCATCAGCTCGAACCAATCATTTTGGACCTGTTTCGTCAAGCCGTGATAATAGTCGATAGCGTCGCCTTCGAGGAGCAATGGTAGGGGGGTGACTTGATCGAGCGGTGAATTGATGTCCGACAGGATGAAAGCTCGCATAAGGTCCTCTTCTCAAGTTGGAAACTCTCCTGATCCTGGCTTGCCAGAAAATGATCCAACCAACTTGCGTAGACGTTCCACTCGGCGACCCAGGAACTCGAACGCTAGAGCGTGAGGTTTCATGGCATTCATCGGATTCACCTGATTCATCGATGGATCAAAGAGAGGTGCTTGTAGAGGTGCTTGTTGCAGTGAGAAATGCTGTGGCGGTTGGTTGTTCGATGGTGCATGCGGTGGATAACTTGAAGAGGGTGGTTGTTGGTGAGGGTGTTGCGGTGGAAGCTGGGAGTGCTGGAATAGCGGCTGTTGATTCCAAGGCTGCCCCAGATTGAGAGACTGCTGCTGGTTCGAAAAATGCGCAAACTCGTTGAAGAGACCGTAGCACTTCCAAAGTTCATCTTCCAGTCGTTGTAGTTCACTCGCTGCTGCTTGTGTGGCGTTCTCCGTCGAAGATTGCAAGACGTCAATTCTGTGCTCGGTCGCCGTAGTAGCGTTCGCTGCTGATATCTGCAAGGCATCGATGCGTTGTTCCAATTCAAGGTGCTTAGCTTGGACTTCTGGGACGGCGGATTGTAAACTGCGAAGATCGTGAGACATGCAGGGGAACCACTCGCTTTTTCGACTTGCGATGCGTTCAGCAATGAATATTTCTAGCGAACTCGAGAAATCGCGGTGCAACGGCGGTCGGACCGAAACAGGCCATCCAGAAGTGCAGCATAGCGGCGTCATCAAAAGGTCGTTCCATTTCACGTTGAAATCGAAGACGGCGTGGAAGGTTGTAAGGCAGAGGTCGACGATAACGATCCCCCGCCATCTAACTGGCTACCAATTGTTGTGGTTTGACTTGGGAACTGTCCTGTTTCTCAAACTTCCCAAAGTACGACAAACTCTCGCGCAGAATCTTTTGGCGAAGCACCAAATGGTACCCAATCCACAATTAGAGGACGTAAACCCTGTCCAAAGATATCGAACCATCCTACACATTTCGTTCACAGCAACTCGCATCTGGATGTTTCATATGTATTTTCAGACTGCAGTGCACAATCGCGCGTTCGCACGCTCGCTGTGCTGCTACTGCTCGAAACCATAACAGCATCTCAGGATGTATAGGGTTTTATTCATCAGCTCCGGACAGAGTGAAGGGGCATTCGCCACCCCCAAGGGCATGACCTTCAAGCGGAAGACACGGCCCTTAGGGGTTACTAAGGCGAGCAGTTCCTGGGCTGCTCGGGTTAGGTATACCTGCCAGAATGCACTGCGCTTGTCCATCTTGGTCTTGAATCAAATCTTGGCGATTCTCTGTACGGTGTTCTCCATGTTGGGGATACTCCCTGAGTGGTTTTGGGTCTTTTTGTTGACCTCACCATAGTCCAAATCCAACCGCGTAGCAATGGAGCCAGGTTTTGCCACTAGGAAACAAGGGCTACAATGGTTGGGATAGTGCTCGTCTTTAAAATCCTCAACAAGGCCAGCATCTATACATTCCTGGATCTCGCGTTCGATCTCGTAGATCTGGTCTTGTGGGAGAAGGTTAGAACAGGCTTTCACTGTTGAATGCTGTGATGATATTGTTTTGCTTGTGCCTCTGCCTGCTCCTGCTGCTTCTTGATGTAGCTCAGGGTTTCCAAATCAATATGTTTCGATGAAATCAACGAGAGATATAAGTACCCACAGTGCAGGCAAGGGACCACAGGATCGAATCCACAATATGAAGGGCTGCAGTCAAAAGAGATAGTGTAGCAACAGAGAAAGCTGACAAAAACTACAGATTTATGAAAGGATAGTTAGAAATCATCCTACATTCATGTGAAAACTGCCCACATGGGCACTCTCCCCTTTATGGTGCCATCTGGCGATGTGTACTCTTTGTTTTGGGTCCCATAGGTGCTGAGGTGGCATGGCTTGTGGCGCTGAGGTTACTGCCATGTCACATGGGATCTTCCTACTTAGCTAGGCTGACTGGGAGTTGAACTCAGGAACTCTCAAAAAGAGGTGCCCCAGCCCCCTAGGGTGCAGACCAATAGGATAGCTACGCATTCATGAGGAAACATAGAAAAATGTACAGGCTCTAGATTAATGTCTTCGCCTCAGTCAGTCCAGGAAATGGTGAATAAGTCCAATCAGTTGCGTGGTCAGGGGTCCACATAACATCCAAACCTCAATGCTTGGTTTTTTAGGTCAAAATGTCTTGTCACCCCTTTTGGTTAGGCCAATATTAAGATAAAAATGTGGGATGCCTTTAGGGCTCTCTATGACACCTAAAGCTGCCCCTTTGGCAGGGAAATACAGTTTTTCTTACTCCCCCCTTGTGCTGTGGTGGCCACCACTGTCGCATTTTAAAGGAAGGAGGGAATATTTACTGACCTCTCCATGGCTCCAACATCTTTCAGAAATTTCCTATAACATCCCTAATATTGGAAAGAAGGCGCTGCGTCAGGGCAGTCGCCAGTTTTTGCCTGGTCATAACAGACACCTACAGCTCCCACCGCGCTCATTGGCTTCGCAGGGGCAGCTGTGGCTTGGTAGGGGGTTAGAATGGGTAGGCCAATTCTGGTGTGCATACACCTCTCCCTCCCAATAGCAAAACGTAGTGCAATACGCAAAACCCAACGCAGGATACGATCAGGGCACGCTGTCTGGGGTCTTGTTGAACCTGCTGTCTGACCTGATCTGTCCTTAGTGCGAGGGGGTGGCGTTGAAAATGTTTTTGCCCTCAAGGGGGTCTTGCATTCTGGACAGTGGTCCAGAAGTCAGATTTTTGGCCAGAACACGGCCTACTCCACTGTTTGCGCTCCAGGATATCTGCAGAGAAGGGACGAAGGGTTAAGGAACTGACAAACACGGAACGATCGACGCAAACACCAAAATCCGCCAAATGACGGCCTAGAAATTTTCCTAGGGTACACACCTGTCCAGAATCTCCATGTGCATTAAATGCACATTTTTACGCAATTTTGTTTCATCACAGGAATTTCTAAATCCCTGGATTTTCACACAGAGAAAAGCGGCGCGCCGGAGCGCATCCTAATGGGGGGCCGGAGAAGACAGAGGAAATAAGATTATAGCAGTATGTCACGTAATAATGAAGAAATGACGAGGCATGCAATTAATAATAAACGTAGAGATTCCACATATGCCTCTGGGAAAAATCAAGGAGACAGAATTCAAGAATTCAGAAAAGACTTCACGGAACAAAGTATAAAACTACAGGTTCATGTTGCTTTGTATGCAGCATGCACATTGCTTGTCTCGTACTTCCGAGGATTCGCCCCATTGCAGCGCAAACGTAGAGTAGAGGGACAGATTAGAAGTTTGCACGATGATTAGAGGTGAGATCGACTGATTAGGGCATACACACGCGTGCATAAACGCTTGCTTCCCTTGTTTTTCGTCTTCTCCTTCACTTGCTTCGCTCTCCAGCGGTAGGTAAGGTGAGTAAGCCCAGGAGGGGCCACCCCCTGGTTGAGTTCGTGATTGTGATTGGTATGGATTGTTAGAAAAGGAATGGTTAAAATAGAAAATTGCCAGATTCGTGCATACCCGTGCATGCATATGGCGCATTAAAGGGTAGGCCACGCGTGTTGCGCACGGTATAACCCTTGTTTAGGTTACCCAGGGGCTCCACCCCACGTTAGATAAGAGAAGGGGTGGAGTTCCTTAAGCTTGCTTGCTTGCAACTCGGTAAGAGGACAGCGTATTTTAGGTCAGCCTGAGAAGCGTACAATACGTGGAGGCTGGCTTGGTTCCTCAGCCGCTTACCGAGTTCATCCGCCTTTGCTTTCAGGTGGGAGGATCAGGGTGATTGGTGCAGCAGAAGTTGCCTTCGGCGACTTTGGATTTTTCTGCCCACGCTAAAAGGGGCGCTGATCACACAATCAACAAACTGCACCTGAGTCAGGAGTGGCGAGGACAGTCCGACCAGATCATCATACACGCTGTGCACGCAAACAGAGCACTCCTTCCCTCCAAGCCCTGACAGGGAAACGCGTAGTGGCGTCCCTGTTAGGCCACAGTCGCTTAGTAGCGCTGTGTTCTCTTGTACTTTCCCAGGTTGGCCATTAGGGCCTGGAACATGTTCTTCCACAACACCAAGTAGTGTGTGTGTGTTGGAGTGGTAGGCCTGGCTGAGGGCTTCAGCCCAGAGCTCGCTCATCCTCCGAAGGCTGGTGCCACTGTAGTGAGTGTAGGACCTGTAGTGTGTGTGTCACTGTCCCGCCTGTTTCCTGAAGTTTTATCAGGGTTTTGGTGGGCAGTGGCAGTGGTAGTATAGGCTTTGGCCGTGTAGCAAACAGGCGTTTGCATGCCTCATAGCTTTTTGCCACCCCTCCCCTGTAGTGGGTGGGTAGGTAGGAAAACCAATACCTTGGCGCTAGCGCTGGGTATTCCCCCAAGGAAGTCTGGTGCCAGCAATGAAATTGGGCACCTAGGGGTGGAGACACCCGGGGCGTACCCCGTGGCACCGTGTAAAGACATCCGCCGGGTTCAGCAAGGGTGCAGACTTCGGTATAGTTAGGACACCATTTCTGCAGCTTGCTCATAGGTCCTCAGGATCAGCAGACTCACACACACATGAGCAGGTATAGGAAGGGTTCAGTCCCTAGGCTTCTTCTGAGAGGCAAGCGTTTCAGCGAGCCTCAGCAACTCCCCTAGGTTGTTCTCAGACAAGTAGTCTACCAGAACAGAATTCAGGCGTCCCTCAGGAAGTACAAAGGCAGGAAAGGGTTCCCAGGTAGCTTGTTCAACTCCAAACCCTTCCCAGAGGGTGAGGAAACGCCACCCTTGGCGATAGCGGTGTCGGAAAAACCGACTTCACCAGGTAGAAGCCTTCCTTAGCCATCTCCTGGGCATTCATGTCGGGGAATTCTCCTTCAACTTCCATTGGGCTGGCAGCGCCCTGTAGGTCCAGAGCGGCGATCTCCTTGTCGTTTAGTTCCCATCCTTCCCCACAGAGGTCCTCTCGGGTGTAGTAGCGCTGGAGCTGTTGACCAGCCCACACCAGGGTCCCCCCTAGTCGGGGAGAACACCGCACGGCTATACGGTGACCATCCACAGACAGGATCTTGTAGGGCCCAAAGTAGGGGTCATCGCTGGTGGAGCGTGGCCAAGCGGGTAGCCGACTGTGGTGCACCAGCACCCAGTCTCCCTCTTGGTAGGAGGCTGGCACCCGGTGCTTGTTCTTCTTGTTCCACTGGCGCTCCCTCACTCTCTGGAGCATAGCCTTGGCCTTGTCCACCTTGTCTTGTTGCTGCTTCACCCACTTACCCACAGTGGAGTAGGGATCCTCAGGGTAGGGACCGTGTAAGAACCACGCCGGGCGTCCAATGAACAGCTCATGGGGCGAATGGCCAGTTGCCGAACTCTCTTGGGAGTTCATCACCAAGGATATGACGGGGAGTAGTCTCACCCAGTCTTTGGTGCACTTAGTCCTGCACCATATCCTCACCTTCTCTTTGAGAACTCGAATCTGTCGCTCACATAGGGAGTTACTCGTATGAGTATAGGGAATCCCCGTTGACACCTGGACATCGAGGGACCTCAGGACTCTCTTGTACCACCCAGTGTCGGAGCGTACTCGGACGTCCTAATCTGAGTTAATCTCTTTGAGTGCCCCATAGACACAGAACCACTCTTCCAGGAGTATCTTGATGGTCTCCTCGCCGGGGATGTGTTTAGTGCATGGGAACACCCTGGTAAACCTGGTCAGCCCACAGGTTACCACTAGGGCAAAGTCATAGCCCCCGAACTTAGGCATCTCTGTGTAGTCCAAGTAGAGAACACTGTTGGCGCGGGGGGGGATGGGGAGCGTCGAATAGAGACCTCTGTCCCTGATATCCCCAGGTTTACAGAACCGACACGGGCACTTGTCCACAATGGGCTGGAGGGTTTTCCGCGGCTGATCATCACTCCACGTAGAGTGGAACCACTGCTTGAACAGCTTCAGGGTACGGTTCGCTCCCACATGACCACTGGACTCATGGGTCCACTTGAGAAGTGCCGGGATACGGTCGCTAGACACGACTATCCGGTCCTCATGCCAGAGGTAGGTCCTGTCCCGCTTTCACTGCTCCTGGTTGACCACGGCGGGTTCCAGACGCTTCTCCAGGCGTTTGTAGATGTCCCCAAACTCTTTCAGGTACTCCACTTGTTGGAGTCCATCTAGAGGTCTGATCATGGTCATGTTGAGGTCCAGGTGTACATCCATACGACTGAACGCCTCCTTGGCTAGCCCCTCAGGACCTGGCACCAATCATGTCGTCAAAGTTGTTGCGGCTGATTTAGTCCGCACTCTCGTTCTTGACGCCCTGGATATGATGTACTGAGAGCCGTAGCTGGCTCAGGTAGGTCCACCAGCGTCTGAGCTTAGCCTTTTCAGGTGGGGGTCCCTTCTGGAAGGTGCGGACCGGTTCTTGGTCGCACAGCCAAACCACTGGGTTACTCCCCAACAATCGGGACTGAGAGGAAAGCACTAGCATACCCGGGAGCAGTTCCCCCTCATAGGTAGAGTAGTTACCTCGGGCCTGGTGCCATTTCCACTTCCAATGACCCGGGGGACCCAGGATCCATTTGTCTTCAGGGTAGCTGTGCTTGAGGGTACCGTCTCGGTTTAGTCCATCAGTCTGCCATTGGGAAATGGCCCAGTCGAACTCCTCCTTCTCTAGTGCTTGCCACTGGAACAACATTCCACCTCCGCCCACATTGCTGGCGTCAGTAACCGGGATTCCCCCTGTGCTCTAGGCACGCCCAAGCACTTAGCGTTGGCCACTTTGTCCTTGAGCTCGTCAAACGCTCGTTGTTCTTGCGGGTTCCAGCGCCAGGAAGTACTCTTCTGAATGAGATCCGTCAGGATGGCGCTGGCGTAGGTGAAATTTTGGATGTGGCGGCAGTAGAAGCTGCAGGCCCCAATGAAACTTCGTACATCATGGAGTCCTTTCTTGGCGTCTTCATGTCGTACCTTAGCATCCATCAGGGGTTTTGCCTTAGAGGCCGCAGGGGTCCACCACCCATAGCCAATGTCGAACCCCGGGTACTGCATAGTCTCCTGCATGAACACACACTTCTCCAGCTTGAGTCTGGTGTGGTTCTCCTGGCAGACTGCAAAGAACTCGCCAAAGAGGATTAGGTGGTCCTCTTGAGTATTTGTTCCAAGGCATACGTCGTCGATGTGTGCTTCCATCTGGGGGCCCCGGGATATGCGTTCTTGCACCACAGGTCTCCGACGTAGGATGGATAGGATCTTGTTCATCAGCTCTTGAAAAAGAGCGGGTGCGTTAGCAACCCCAAAGGGCATGACCTTCCACTTGAACACCCTCCCCTGAGGGGTGATGAAAGCTAGGAGCTCCTTAGCATTGGGCGTCAGGTCCACCTGTCAGAATCCACTTCGCTTGCCCATCTTCGCTTTTGGCGGCAGGAGGCTATCTTCTCGAGGATTGACTCCATGTTAGGAATGGACCCTGAGTGGTTCAGCGCTTTCTTGTTCAGCTCACCATAGTCCACTACCAGCCGTTTTGCTGCAGACCAAGGCTTAGCCACCAGGAAACAGGGGCTGCAATGTTGGGGGTAGTACCCATCCTTGTACTCGAGGACCAGGCCAGCGTCGATACATTCGTGTATCTGTCCCTCTATCTCATCGGCCTGCTCTTTAGGAGCCGGGTAGGGTCTCCTACGTATCTTGTGACCCACGAACTCGGGCTTCAGCTTGAGGTCCATCTGTACCAGCTTGTCACAGGAGGCTGGAGTGGGTAGTTCTCCAAATACCTCCAGGTAGGCCCTGATCAGCTTCTGTACTCTAGGGTCCAAGAGTTTGATCTTGTCCTCCATGTCCTCGTCAGAGCGTAGATTGCTTGCCCCTTCGTGTATAGAAGCGGGGAGGTGGTCCTCTACCGGCTCAGCGTCCTTGGTCGTATCCTTCAGCCCTTGGTAGGCGTAGAGAAGTTCGTGTTCCACAGTGTCAGATCGTCGGGAACAACATAGGCACACTCGAGGGGGTTCGCATACGCATTCCTCTAAGAGTTCATCCTCCTCTGGGGTCCTCACATGGGCAACCCACACGCTCTTCATGAGCTTCAAATCCACCTCTCGTTGCCAGGTGGTAATCTTCTGTTCGAGGTCCTCCCTCAGTTGAGAAAGATCTCCCATAGACCCTTGCTTCAACGGCCAGGAGCAGCGGGTAGGCCTAGCGTAGCATAGCTTTTTCGCCACAAATCTCCTCTTGGAGTCCACGTACTCTCTGGGCCTGGATCGGGGATCCAGCACCTCGTCCAGGGGCTCCTCTCCCCTCATGGAGAGTGGGGGTTTCTGTGGGGCAGCGTGATCGGCGTTCTCCATTTCCTCCACGCACGTCTGCACGAAGAAGGCGTCATGCTCAGTCTCGTCATCAGCGTGTAAAGAGCTGGAAAGCTCTGATAGCCCACACTCTGAGACTACATTAGGATTAGGTACACGACAGGGGGAGTTCTGGACAACAGTGTCAGACAAGACGTACTCCTCTCCCCCAGGAGTAGTTTCTACGGCGTCTCAAGGTCGTAGTTGATTTTTCAGGACATCCAGGGTGTAGCCGCTGCTCTCACGTTGAATTTCCTGGACCATAGCAGGGTCCAGATCTTCCCAGGGCACCGGCACTAGGCCCCCGTCCACCACGCTTAGTGAAGAGGTTGGGGGGAGGGCAACCTCCAAGCTTCCCTTGGCATGCACGACCCCAATCCCATGAAATCCAAGACTTCCTCCCGAAATTCTTACTGATCTTCCATCAGTCTGGGTTTCTCCAAAGAATTCTGTGATCCTTGCCTCGGCCATGACACAATCTGGCGTCCTAGGCAAGAGATGAAGGTATATGTAGACAAAGAAGACATGTAGACTAGTATTATGTACATGTATCATATCTAAACGATAAAATAGCTTAGAAAAGAGGACGAAATGAAGGCGGCGGCGTCGCCGCCATCAGAGAAACTGAGGGCTATGCGTCGTCGACATCAGGATCTCCACTGAGATCCTGCCCAAACTGGGCCAAAGAGTGGTTTTTGGGCGAAAAAAAGTGAAATATAGTGATTTTTGAGCCAAAAACACTCATTTCGCGTGTCTCCCCCCAAACGCGTCGCGTAGCCGACACGACGCGGTTCTGTACCAATTCAAACTATATATCAAGAGGGCCACTGTTGGGCCACACCATGGGCGCCTGGCTGATTCCTGGGATCGCCTCAGCATTTTTTGAAAAAATCATGAACGTGACTGATCTCGCAAAAATTGACCTTCGCGGAACGCCGCGAAAAAGGTCACGTTATATTCCTATATTTCTAAAAACGATAAATCAATAATAAAATTGATTAAAATCTTCAGAAATCGAGAAATAACACTTAGATCTGGGGCTGCATCGCGCAAGCGACGAAGGTCGGCGCCAGCCCAAAAATGACAAAAAATGACGATTTCTGGGGTATTTTACAGAAATTCCACAGAAATCGGGATGCCATAAGGCTGGGAATCAGCTCAGGAAAATTCCTGATGAGAAGAGCGCCACAGGCTGGGCAGCCGGTATGGGTGAGGCTCCCCATACCGCTTCACCCCCCTCCTTAGAAGCCTTGCCTATATCCTTGTATCCTTGCCTATTCCTTGCCTATTCCTTGTAGCCTTGCCTATATCCTTGTACAGTACAGTGCACGGTGCCTGGGTAAAGCACGAACTGACACAGCACCATGGATTCGATGCTGAGTTATAGTGCTGTGTGTGTGCCTGTCCTGTTGCTTGGTTTTTGAAAGCATGGAGGTTTTCGGGAAACTGAAAGCTTTTGCCAGGTTTTCAACACAAACGGGGCAGGCCACCCAAGGCGTTTTTCTTTTTCCTAGTGTGTCAAAGTAGGCAGATTTCTGCCTGAGGGTAGTATTGGTGCTCCCCACCAGACACCTAGGGCAGGGCCACCCCTAGGACTTGTTTTTCCCCCTGGGGGATAAACAAACCTTTTTGTATCCCATGAAGGAGGGTCACCCAGCGGAGACTTCCTCCAGGGCACTCCAGTGCGGAGTTGCAAGCCTCCTAGAGGGTTGAAACTCTTTTAAGGAGAGGGGTGATGCGGTAGCGGGTGGGTCTCCCCAGCGCGACCGCAGAAGTCTCCGCAAGCGCAAAAATGACCTCAGCAGAGGCGTAATCCCAGATTGGGAAATAGCAATTTTTATAGTTAATTTTATAGATTTTCGCAATAATTTAATCAATTTTCCTTCTGCGCCTTTCCAGAGACCATGAAGCCAGGACTAATCCCGCCATGCGGCAAAGATCCTGGAAAGATTTGTATAAAAACTGGTCAAATGGACTCCCAAAGCGATCGACATCGAGAAGATAACACCGCTGACCGGAGTCATGGTTGAAGCCTGATTTTTGTGCTCTGTTGCTTTTTCAGGGTCATCAAGGGCCAACGCGGCGGGCCCCCACCCTACCGCTTCATTAGCATGCTCCCCGATCCTGGTTTCGCAATGGGCCTCTTGCGGCCCAGAGGCCCGTAGATGGCGTCGTCCGGCAGCCGGATGAAGGTGAGCATCAGCTTGTCCAATAGAGTACGCCAGTACTCATTTCCCCCATGGGATCCCCGATCAGGGGAACACAGGACCATACGGGAACGTTCCAGGGCCACCTTGGTCAAGACCTTCCCCAGCTCACTGAACCTGGGATTCCCATAGGCAATCCCGAAAGAGGGCCAGTAAATTTGTAGCAGCAATATTTCCCTTTGCTGCAGTACAGGTCCATAACATGTTGCTTGTCACTGGCGAATAGCTCCACGTTCAGGTCTTCCCGGGAGTATCCGAGCTCTTTCAAACCTTGGTCTAAGACATCCCCAAGGAGCTGATAGTCCTCGATTTTGGAGGCGACCATCATGGTTTAAGGCTGCTTCTTGCACACCCTCAGGTTGCTAGACGTATGTTCACACTGCTCCAGAGGTACAGATTCCCATCCGTCACCATGGTCCACTTGGAGGACGTAGGCTGCTTGCAGGGTGAGGCATCAAATCTGGGAGTGCTCGACGAAGAAGTCGGTCCCCAGTAGAAAGTCGAAGGCTTCAGTGTCCATGACGTAGAACCGATGGGTAATGCTCCTTGATCCCATAGGCACGTGGACCGTACAGTCCCCACAACTGTGCACCACATGCCCATCTCCCATGCGGATGGCTGCGGTAGGCATGATGTTCCTCAGGTCTCCACGAGGTAAAATTCTCTTTGCCACAATAGATATAGTCGCCCCAGTATCCAGTACCCCCAGGGATTCACGTCCCCCTAGACGGATACGTACCCAGAACACCAGATCTGTAGGTCCCGCGGAGCGTCCCTGTCAGAACTCCGCGGGGCAGGTCACTTCAAACCCCTTCTTCTGCAGTTTCCGCGCCATGCACATGAAGGGGGAGCGTTTGCGGGCGTTTGACTGGTCCCCAACTTAGTTGGCACACTTAGTCCCTTGTACTTGTTGCGCTTGCGTCTGGGAACGGGTCGTAGGTCCCGTGTTTGATTGCCCACCAGAGGGCTCAGAGTTCCCCCCTGGCGTAGTATTGGGGTTTCCTCCGGACTGGTCCGCATTCTTGTCCTTGTCCAGCTTGCGGTCAGGGCCTCCTCGTCCACCTTTTTCTTTGCCACCTTGGCCTTTGCCATTGCCGTTGGACTTGCTCTTGTCACTGTCCTCGTCCGTGTTGCCCTTGCCACTGCCCTTGCCACTGCCGTTCTCGGTCTTGAGCTTCGCCGAGAGGCGTTGCTTGTGGTAGCACTCGTCCTCGTAGTGTTTCCTCTTACCACAGAATGCACAGGTGATTGTGCACCTGTAGTGGTCCGGCAGCTTCGCTTTGCCGCCGGTGTTGGTCTCCCGTTTCTCCCTGGACCACGAAACAGTCCCGCTGGTCACAGTCAGGGGCATGAAGCAGGCAACCCTGCTCATCTCCCGCATCACACCAGAAGAGGTCCTTGACATTGCCCGTGAAGCGAGCATTTTTCGGGGTAGTCCCCTGTCCAGGTCGGGTTCCTTGGTACCCTCGGCCATGGATCCCAGA
This sequence comes from Eutreptiella sp. 'Long Island Sound 2002', assembly GCA_964036045.1. Taxonomy (NCBI): domain Eukaryota; phylum Euglenozoa; class Euglenophyceae; order Eutreptiales; family Eutreptiaceae; genus Eutreptiella; species Eutreptiella sp. 'Long Island Sound 2002'. The sequence continues at coordinate 124,084,138 of OZ038381.1, read as the reverse complement.
GCCCCCTCCTCCAGGACGGTAGGCGTTCAGGTGCTGGTCCCTTTCTTTCTCCAGCGCCAGCTCCAAGGTAGCACAGACAGGTCCTCGTAGGTGAGGGCTCTTGCCTTGCGCTCTGCCGTTGCCCGGCATTCATCCCACACTTCTCGTGGGAGCTTGGCCACCAACAAGAATAGGAGCTCATCACTGCCATAGGAACCGGGCGTCAGTCGCCCTACCCAGTGGTCCAAGTCGGCAAGCAGCTCACAAATCCTGGCAGGCTTGGGGTTGTTGGGCAGCACGGCCACGTTCTGGATCTCAGCCCTGATGGAGAGGTCGGTCTCGTAGGTAGGGTACTGCCTCTTCAAGGCAACCAACACATCAGCGAAGGTGGCAGACTTTGTCACGATCTGCTTGACCTGCTTCTCCAGGTACTTGATCTTGCAGCACTGCAGGAGCAGCTCGCACTTCACTCGCCCACTAGCACGGGTTTGGCCTGTCATCCTCAGGAACCGGGCGAAGTTCTCAGCGAACTTGCTGAGGTCCTTCCCCGTGGGCTCCGAAAAGTTCACCAGAATCTTGGAGGTGGGGATAGCCTTAGCCTCCAGAGACCTTCGTCCCTCATGGCGCTTGGTCTTCCTCTTTTTCCTCTTCTTCTTGCTGCTCGGGTTCTAGGGGTCCTCAGGGTCATCGTCCTCAGAGGGTGAAGCAGACGTCATAGATGGCGGCTCTTCATCAGAAGGATCACCGCCCAGGTCACTAGAGCCGTGGAGCTCAACATCGACCATAGCTCTTAAGGCTGTCAACCCTAACTGGTCCAGCTCGGCTCGCGTGGAGTTCTCCACGGGGCTGTAGGGTGGCTGGGCCGTTCTTGGTACCAAAGGGCTCCTTGGTATCACAGCAGGGGTTGGCATAGGCCGGCTCCTCAAGCCTGCCAGGGCGTTTGTCAGTCCCGCCACCCAATTATTGGCTTGTAGACGATGAGGTGAAGCTACCATGGTGGTAGGTGACGCTTGGGGAGGGATCAGGGGCTCCAGTTTGGCCCGAATTTCTTGAGTTAGATGACCAAATAGTTCTGAAGTGGGTCCTTGAGGAGCTTCTCGTATCTCCGACCGAGTCAGGGATTTGTTTGAGGATCCTCCTGATCCTCGGCTCTGTCCACCACAAGACTCAGGGCCACGTAGGCCACTCAGAGACGTGAAACCAGGTGCTGGCATGGTATAGCCAGACTCGGGCGCCGCGTAGCCAGGTATCCCAGTCATGTACACGGATGCCGCAGGTCTGTGATAGTCATCCTCATAGCGCCGCGGCATAGGCTCAGGAACACCGGTGTAGGTGGAGCTGGATGCCACTGGTTCGCTGACTGCAATTGCCATAGGTGGCATAGTCGCGGCTGGAGTCACACCGTAGGTGGGATAAGGCATACCAGTAAAGCCTAGACCTTCAGCCATAGGTGGAGTGGTTGTGCATGAGGATGTAGCTGGATGTGTGGCTGGGAGTGTAGTGGTTGTTGGAGACCGTACTGCAGGGTAATCTGAGGCGCTCGGCCCGCTCTCAACAGGTTTGTCATCGAAGGGCACCTCGTCGGATGGTTTTTGTCCATCTCCAGGATCTACTCCTTTGACTCCGATGTCCACTGCTTCCTCCTCCTACTCCTTCTCTTTGCCTTCATATCCTCCAACGGAGAATCCACTGAAGGCAGCTCTCAAGCCCTCCAGGGAGTCATCCCCGAGCCCACTTAAGGGCACTCAAGGTACAGGCTCCTCAGGTTCAGGTTCAGCAGCAGGTTTGGGTGCCGGCGCTGGCTTGGCTGGTGCCCCAGAGGGCGCTGTCGTCTCGGCAGTATCCTTGGTGTCCATGTTATATTTCTTCGCCCTTCAGTGGAGTCAGTCTCGACGTACTGGTTGTACTGCACGGGGTTGCAGGTACGCAAAGACTGAAGACCTCTGCTACCAGAAGGTTATAACAGGCTTTCACTGTTGATTGCTTTGATGATATTGTTTTGCTTGTGCCTCTGCTTGCTCCTGCTGCTTCTTGATGTAGCTCAGGGTTTCCAAATAAATATGTTTTGATGAAATCAACCAGAGGTATAAGTACCCACAGTGCAAGCAAGGGACCTCAGGATCAAATCCACAACATGAAGGGCTGCAGTCAAAGGAGATACTGTAACAACAGAGGAAACACACGATAACTACAGATTTATGAAAGGATAGTTAGAAAATATCCTACCATCATGTGAGAACTGCCCACATGGGCACTCTCTCCTTTATAGTGCCATCTGAAGATGTGCACTCTTTGTTTTGGGTCCCATGGGTGCTGAGGTGGCATTGTTTGTGGCGCTGAGGTCACTGCCATGTCACATGGGATCTTCCTACGTAGCTAGGCTGATTGGGAATTGAACCCAGGACCTCTCAAAAAGAGGTGCCCCAGCCCCCTAGGGTGCAGACCAATAGGATAGCTAAGCGTTCATGAGAAAATATAGAAAAATGTATAGGCTGTAGATTAATGTCAGCGCCGCACTCAGTCCAGGAAATGGTGAAAAGGTCCAATCAGCTGCGGGGTCAGGGGTCCACACAACATCCAAAGTTCAATGCTTGGTTTTGTAGGTCAAAATGTCTTGTGACCCCTTTTGGTTAGACCAATACTAAGATAAAAATGTGATATGCCTTTAGGCCTCTCTATGACAACTAAAGCTAACCTTGTGGCAGGGAAATACACCTTTTCTTACTGTGGGGCAGGACATGGAGGCCGTCTGACCACAAACCTTTCAAACTCTGGTTTGAGTTTTGAGGTCATTGTAGACCAGCTTTTTGCAAGACAGGACTGGGGGCAACACTTCAAAAACCTCATGGTATTTCTGGATGAGCTTACTGAGACGAGGGTCAAGGTTCATGCTCTCGAGTTTCTCAGAAGGGTCCTCTTCAGCATGGAGGTTGCTCTTCCCGTTTTCCTGCTTCTTCATATGCCCCATAGCTTCAGGGGGCAGCCCAACCTCCAAGTCCTGGCAACCCTGCTGGTCATACTGAAGAGAGTATACCGGGGGTACCTCAGGATCGGGGGGAGTCATTTCCTCATCATCCTCCTGAGACCATATTGATGTTTTCTGGGTCCTCTTGAGGTGGTCCAGGCGGGCCTGTTGCTCGATACCCTCAGCCCTAGCCCATAGAACCTGCTGCAGATCGTATGTTGTAGTTAGACTTGGGAACTATCCTGGTTCTCCGAAATCCCAAAATACAACAAACCCCTTTTTTTTTTTAGGCATGGCGGTCCCCCGCCCAAGACTACACAAATCTGCTCAACTGCGAGGTTCCTCGAAGGACAGCCGCTACTTACAGCAAAACAGGGAAGTATTCAGGCATAAGGTGTCGATGACACTCTCCAAAAAGAAACCATAGGCTGAGGCCCGATCTGCTGAGTTGCTGTGGGGCTCCTACAATTGCATTTGTGTGGATAGAATCACTGAAGTCGTTTCAGTGAAAAAGTAAGTTGTGCTGAGGTGAAAGGAAAAGAGACAACAAACCCCTTTTGGGCAGGATTCTTAGGCGGAGAACCAAATCGTACCCAATTCACAAATTCGAAGACAAAAACCCTGTTCAAAGATATTGGAGTACCATACACCATTTCATTCACAGCAACTGGCATCTCGATGTTTCATATATATTTGCAGATTGCGGTGCGATCCCGCATTTGCGCGCTCGCTGCACTGCTGCTGCTGGGAACCCCAACACTAGCCCCCCCAGTAAGAAACTGTGTATTCCCTGCCAAAGGGTGAGCTTTCGTTGTTTGAGAGATGCCTAAAGGCATACTACATTTTCATCTTAGTATTGGCCTATGCAGAATGAGGTGACAAACCGTTTTGAGCTATGAAACGGAGGAATTAAACTTTGGATGTTGTGTGGACCCCTGACCCCCAACTGATTGGACTTATACACCATTTTCTGGACTGACTGCCAAGCTGACAATAATCCAGAGCCCATACACTTTTCTATATTTTCTCATGAATGCTTAGCTATCCTAGTGGTTTGCACCCTAGAAGGCTGGGGCACATCTTTTTGAGAGGTCCTGGGTTGAATTCCCAGTCAGCCTAGCTAAGTAGGAAGATCCCATGTGACATGGCAGTGACCTCAGCGCCACAAGCCATGCCACGTCAGCACCTAAGGGACCCAAAACAAAGAGTGCACATCTCTAGACGGCACTATAGAGGGGAGAGTGCCCATGTGGGCAGGTTTCACATGATTGTAGGATATTTTCTAACTATCTTTTCATAAATCTGTAGTTATTGTGAGTTTCATTGTTTATACACTATCTCCTTTGACTGCAGCCCTTCATGTTGTGGATTTGATCCTGCAGTCCCTTGCTTGCACTGTGGGTACTTGAAGTGCTGGTTTATTTCATCACAACATTTCCATTTGGAAAACCTGAGCTACACCAAGAAGCAGCAGGAGCAAGGAGAGGCACAAACAAAACAATATCATCAAAAGCAATCAACAGTGAAAGCCTGTTATAACTTTCTGGTAGCAGAGGTTTTCAGTCTTTGCGTACTTGCAACCCCGTGCAGGACAACCAGTACGTCGAGACAGAGTACACTTCTGGAGGGCGGAAGAAATACAACATGGACACCAAGGACACTGGGGAGAAGACAGCGCCCTCAGTGGTACCAGCCAAGCCAGCGGCAGCACCCAAACCTGCTGGTGAACCTGAACCTGAGGAGCCTGTACCTTCAGTGCCCTTAAGTGGGCTCCAGGATGTTTCCCTGGAGGGCTTGGGAGCTGCCTTCAGTGGACTCTCCGTTGGAGGACCTGCAGGCAAAGAGAAGGAGAAGGAGAAGGAAGCAGTGGATATGGGCATCGAAGAGGAAGACCCAGGAGATGGACAGGAACCATCCAATGAGATATCCTTCGATGACAAACCTGTTGAGAGCGGGCCGAGCGCCTCAGATTACCCTGCAGTACGGTCTCCAACAACCACTACACTCCAAGCCACACATCCAGCAACATCCTCAGCCACAACTCGTCCACCTATGCCTTAGGGTCTAGGCTGTGATGATCTTGGACATCTTCTTTTTTGAGTGCCATTTTCCCCGTGATCTCCTTAGTGATTTCGAAATCCAAATGCGAATTCGGCAATGGCGCAGCACGTGATTGATCTCAGAAATCACTACATAATTTCATCCCACTGTTCTGCACAGTACACAAAATGAATTTGATTCAATAGTTTAATAATTGAATTGCATTGCACTGTGCTTTACATATACACACACGCGCGTTTACTCAATGATCGCGATCTGCGCGCACGTGCTGAGTTCCATTACACTCCCCTCACAAGCCATGTGCAGGGTGCCGAGGCACCAGGCACAGGGCTGACAAGAGATATGATGGACCTCAGCACTCCACAAAATGGACACTCAGAAGGTGTGCTGAAACAAATAGCCAAAAAGGACAACAGCTCAATGCACACCTACTATACTAACCCGCCTCCAAGTGTGAAACAACACCTGCAGCAGTGGCTAAGCAAGTGCTGCACTAAGCTATTGACCAAGAAACTCAAACACTTGTGCACACGCACCGAGCTAGACGTTAAAGCTCGCTATGCCCTGCATGCACTCACACCTACAGAAAACAAAACTAACATGGTATCTACTAACAACACACACGCCATAAAAAATACAAACAAACAGTCCTTGCTTAAAAAAAATCAACCCGCTGCATCAAGGGCTGTAAAAACCGCACTGCAAAGAGTGTTTTACAAGAAACCAAATTCCCGAATCCCTGGCATGCTGGCACAGAGGAAATCACCAAGCAGTGTGCTGTAAAGAAAAAAAACAATGCTGAAGCAACCCACTTAATATATAGAAAGCCTTCACTGGAATAATATAGATTGATTCATCATTCATTTAGTTAAGGGTACTTCATTGGAATAGGCACTGCAGAGCACAGAAAAAGAAATGAGGTCAACACAAAAGCAGAAACACAACAAGCAGCGCAGTCCACTTGCACACCTAAAAGGTGCAGTCCTCACTTCACCCCTTGCAGCTTCGCTCTGCGTGTGCTCTCATTTTGCTCGGCTCCCCTGCTACTCACCACCAGCCTGCACAGAGCAAGAGAGGGAAAAAAAATACAAAATACAATGTCCAAGCAGTGCCATCAGTGCACTGCTATCGCCAGAGCGCGAAGCGGAACCACAACATCACCGACAAGGCACCGCCAGATCCAAGGCGAAGCCAGGCAGAACAACAGAAAATAAGGCAAGCTCACACATACATTTACATGTACAAACACACTACACATCTCAAACGTGACATACTGAACACAGAAGCCAAACTCACTTTTACATGCAACTCATTTGCATGCAGATGCAGGTTAGCCTAAATGTACCAGTCTGTACTCAGCCACACAGTGTAAGAAACAAACAAAGCAAAAAGAAACCACTCAGACGGCACACCAGTGGAGCAGCCCTGCACTGCGCCCGTGGAGCAGCCCACGTCAGCTCCACTGGGCTGCCCTGAAGCAGCACAAAACACAGCCTAAACAGCAGCCGAAACAAGCAGGACGCGCACAGGGTTACGCACAGGGCTAGGAGCCTCAGGCTCCAACACTGTGTACCACACTCACTGCGAATCACTCGCAGCCAAACACCCTAGCGGAGCCTCACGCTCACGCTGCGCTTCACGCGCCTGCTAACACCCTAGCGCTGCCCACGCAAGCCTAAACTGCACTGCCAGACTGCCCTGCACGCTAAAAGGAAACAACACAACAGAGTCTGCTGGGAGCTACCAACACACGCACACGAGGACGCTACACACCAGCATGCACCCCGCAGAGCATCACGCTCACACATAAACACAAGAAAAGCAGAAAAGAACCTTACGAACATCTGTTTCGGCGACCACCTCCAGTTCCTCGTCTCGTTTTCCTGTGTTGGGGTTCCTGCTCCTGCTTGCTCTTTGAAGTCTTCTGTTCGTCGTGGCGCTGTGACCTTTCCTGCTCTTGTTGATCTCCAAATGAAACACCGCGCTTCCCACTGGGTTTCGGCACATGCGTGAAGAAGCAAGTGCAAAAATGAGACGTAAAGGGTTATCCTGCACAGCACGGTTCACCGCCGCAACACTCTGCTCTGTGGAGTCAATCTGCAGCGTTCGCAGTGCCGTTCCCTGCATCTCATCGACAGCGTTAATGCACTTCTGAGCAAGTTCCGAGTCACACAACAAATCTGGGCGCCGTGCCGCAAACACAACCAGCGCAGCATTTTCTTCACGAGAAATGAAGTCCCAGTTTGACCAACGCTGCAAACACCACAGTTTAGACAGCCCCCCAGACTGCAGCACAGACAACGTAGCAATACGGCGAATGGTCTTGTGCAGCTCCTCAGGATGGTTTTCATACCACTCCAGAAATGACTCCGACATCACCAAAGAGAGTTTCACAGAAATCGAACACTGGGATTCTAATGATCTTGCAGATCTCCTATTTTGAGTGCTATTTTCCCCGTGATCTCCTTAGTGATTTTGAAATCCAAATGCGAATCTGGCGATGGCGCAGGACGTGATTGGTCTCATAAATCACCACATAATTTCATCCCAGTGTTCTGCACAGTACACAAAACGAATTTGATTCAATATTTTAATAATTGAGTTGCATTGCACTGTGCTTTACATATACACGCACGCGCGTTTACTCAATGATCGCGATCTGCGCGCACGTGCTGAGTTCCATTACAAGGCTTTACTGACATGCCTTACTCCACCAATGGTGTGACTCCAATCGCGACTGTGCCACCTATGGCGACTGCAGTCAACGAACCAGTGGCATCCAGCTCCAACTACACCGGTATTCCTGAGTCTATGCCGCGCCACTATGATGATGACTATCACAGACCTGCGGCGGGTGTGTACATGACTGGTATACCTGGCTATGCAGCGCCCGAGCCTGGCTATAGCATGCCAGCACCTGGCTTCAACTCTCTGAGTGGCCTACGTGGCCCTGAGTCTTGTGGTGGAAGAAGCAGAGGATCAGGAAGATCCTCAAACAAGTCCCTGACGCGGTTGGAGATACGAGAAGCTCTTTCAGGAGGCACTGCAGACCTAGTGGGAGATCTAACTCAAGAAACTCGGGCCAAACTGGAGCCTCTGATTCCTCCCCAAGCGTCACCTACCACCATGGGCGCTTCACCTCATCGTCTACAAGCCAATCATCTGGTGGCGGGACGGACGAACACCCCGGGAGGCTTGAGGAGCCCACCTATGCCGACCCCTGCCGTGATACCAAGGAGCCCTTTTGTACCAAGAACGGCCCAGCCGCCCTACAGTCATTTGGCGAACTCCACGCGAGCCGAGCTGGACCAGTTAGGGTTGACAGCCCTAAGAGCTATGGTCGATGTTTAGCCCTGTGGCTCTAGTGACCTGGGCGGTGATATTTCTGATGACGAGCTGCCATTTCTGACGTATGCTTCACCCTCTGAGGACGATGACCCTGAGGACCCCGAGAACCCAAGCAGCAAGAAGAAGAGGAAAAAGAGGAAGACCAAGCGCCACGAGAGACCGAGGTCTCAGGAAGCTAAGGCTATGGCCAGCTCCAAGATTGTGGTGAAGTTGCCGGAGTTCACGGGAAAGGACCTCAGGGAGTTTGCTGAGAACTTCGGCCGGTTCCTGAGGATGACCGGCCAAACCTGCGCTATTGGGCGAGTGAAGTGCGATCTGCTCCTGCAGTGCTGCAAGACCAAGTACCTGTAGAAGCAGGTCAAGCAGATCGTGACAAAGTCAGCCACCTTCGCCGACGTGTTGGTTGCCTTAGAGAGGCAGTACCCTACCTACGACACCGACCTCTCCATCAGGGCCGGGATCCAAAACCTGGCTGCGTTGCCCAACAACCCCAAGCTTGCCAGGATTTCTGAGCTGCTTGCCGACTTGGAATACTGGGTAGGGCGACTGGCGCCCGGTACCTATGGCAGCGATGAGCTGCTATTCTGGTTGGTGGCCAAGCTCCCACGAGAAGTGTGGGATGAATGCCGGGCAACAGCGGAGTGCAAGGCAAGGGCCCTCACCTACGAGGACCTGTCTGTGCTACATTTGGAGCTAGCGCTGCAGAAAGAAAGCGACCAGCACCTGAACGCCTACCGTCCTGGAGGAGGAGGCTCTGGGAGCCATGGCCGGGGGTACCAGGGACCTAGACCTGGACAGGAAACTACCCCCAAAAATGCTCGCTTCATGAACAATGTCCAGGATCTCTTCTGGTGTGATGCCAGAGATGAGCAGGGTTGCCCGCTTCATGCCCCTGACTGTGACCAGCGGGACTGTTTCGTGGTCCAGAGGAAGAAGCAGGAGACAAACACCGGCAGTAAAGCCAAGATGCCGCACCACTACAGGTGCACAATCACCTGTGCGTTCTGTGGTAAGAGGAAGCACTACGAGGACGAGTGCTACCACAAGCAACGCCTCTCGGCGAAGCTCAAGACCGAGATCGGCAGTGGCAAGGGCAGTGGCAAGGGCAACACCGACAAGGACAGTGGCAAGGGCAAGTCCAAGGGTCGTGGCAAAGGCCAAGAGAAAGGCACAGGTGGACGAGGAGGCTCTCACCGCATACCGGACAAGGACAAGAACGCGGACCAGTCCGGAGGGAACCCCAATACTACGCCAGGGGGGAACTCTGAGCCCTCTGGTGGGCAACCAAACACAGAACCTACGTCCCGCTCCAAGACACATGCCCCACAAGAACAAGGGACTAAGCGTGCCAACAAAGATGGGGACCAGTCAAACGCCCGCAAACGTTCCCGTTTCATTCGCACGGCGCGGACACTGCAGAAGAAGAGGTTTGAAGTGACCTGCCCCGCGCAGTTCTGACAGGGACGCTCCGGGGGACCTACGGATCTGGTGTTCTGGGTACGAATCCGTCTAGGGGGGCGTGAATCCCTGAGGGTACTGGATACTGGGGCCACTATATCTATTGTGGTGAAGAAAGTTTTACCTCCTGGGGACTTGAAGAACATCATGCCTACCGCAGCCATCCGCATAGGAGATGGGCATGTGGTGCACAGTTGTGGGGACTGAGAGGTCGATGTGCCTATGGGATCAAGGAGCATTGGCCATCGGTTCTACGTGATGGACACCAAAGCCTTCGACTTTGTACTGGGGACCGACTTCTTCGTCGAGCACTTGCAGATTCTATCCCTCACTCTGCAAGCACCCCAGGTCCTTCAAGTGGACCATGGTGACGGATTGGAATCTGTACCGCTGGAGCAATCTGAACACATGTCTAGCTACCTGAGGGTATGCAAGAAGGAGCCCTCAACCATGATGGTCACCTCCAAGACTGAGGGCTATCAGCTCCTTGGGGATGTGTTAGACCAAGGTCTGAAGGAGTCGCAATACTCCCGGGAAGACCTGAACATGGAGCAGCAAAGGGAAAAATTGCTGCTACAAATGTTACGGGCCGTTTTTCGGGATGGCCTACGGGAATCCCAGGTTCAGTGAGCTGGGGAACATCCTGACGGAGGTGGCCCCCGAACGTTCTCGTATGGTCCTCTGTCCCCCCGATTGGGGGGGCAATGGTGGAAATGAGTACTGGCGTACTCTATTGGAAAAGCTGACGCTCACCTCCCTCCAGCTGCCGGACGTTGCCATCTACGCGCCTCTGGGTCGCAAGACGCCCATTCGGAAACCAGGATGGGGGGGCATCCTAACCATGGTGGACGGGGGCCTCGCCCCAGTACCCTGGGAAGACCTGGACCCAGTACGAAAAAGTGTACTTCCCTGCCAAAAGATTAGCTTTAGTTGTTAGAGAGAGGCCTAAAGGCATATCACATTTTTATCTTACTATTGGCCGATCCAAAAACGGGTGACACGACATTTTGACCTATAAAACCAAGCATTGAGCTTTGGATGTTGTGTGGACCCCTGACCCCCCAACTGATGGGACTTCTACACCATTTTCTGGATTGACTGAGGCGCTGACATTAATCTAGAGCCTATGCATTTCTCTACATTTTCTCATGAATGCTTAGGTATCCTAGTGGTGTGCACTGTAGGGGGCTGGGGCACCTCTTTTTCAGAGGTCGTGGGTTCAATTCCCAGTCAGCCTAGCTAAGTAGGAAGATCAGATGTGACATGGCAGTGACGTCAGGGCCACAGGCCATGCGACCCCAGCACCTATGGGACCCAAAACCAAGAGTGCACATCTCTAGATGGCACTATACAGGAGAGATTGCCCATGTGTGAAGTTTACACATGATTGTGGGATATTTTCTAACTATCTTTTAATAGATCTGTAGTTATTGTGAGTTTCCTTTGTTGTTAAACTATCTCCTTTGACTGCAGCCCTTCATGTTGTGGATTTGATCCTGTGGTCCCTTGCTTGCACTGTGGGTACTTATATCTCTGGTTGATTTCATCAAAACATATTTATTTGCAAAACCTGAGCTACATCAAGAAGCAGCAGGAGCAAGGAGAGTCACAAACAAAACAATATCATCAAAGCAATCAACAGTGAAAGCCTGTTCTAACTTTCTGGTAGAAGAGGTCTTCCGTCTTTGTGTACCTGCAACCCCGTGCAGTACAACCACTACGCCGAGACTGACTCCACTGAAGGGCGAAGAAATATAACATGGACACCAAGGACACTGGGGAGAAGACAGCACCCCCAGTCACACCAGCCATGCCAGCGCCAGGACCCAAACCTGCTGGTGAACCTGAACCTGAGGAGCCTTTACTTTCAGTCCCCTGAAGTGGGCTGGGGGACGATTCCCTGGAGGGCTTGAGAGCTGCCTTCAGTGGATTCTCCGTTGGAGGACCTGAAGGCAAACAGAAGGAGAAGGAGAAGGAAGCAGTTGACATGGGAGTCGAAGAAGCGGGTCCTGGAGATGGACACGAACCATCCGACGAGGTACCCTTCGATGACAAACCTGTTGAGAGCGCACCAAGCGCCTCTGATTACCCTGCAGTACCCTCTCCAACAACCACTACACTCCCAGCCACACATCCAGCTACATCCTCACGCACAACCACTCTACCTATGGCTGAGGGTCTAGGCTTTACTGGTATGCCTTACCCCTCCTACGGTGTGACTCCAGCCGCGACTCTGCCACCTATGGCGACTGCAGTCAGCGAACCAGTGGCATCCAGCTCCACCTACACCGGTGTTCCTGAGTCTATGCCGCGCCTCTATGAGGATGACTATCACAGACCTGCGGCATCCGTGTACATGACTGGAATACCTGGCTATGCGCCGCCCGAGCCTGGCTATACCATGCCACAATGAGGCAGTCGGAGATACGAGAAGCTGTTCGAGAAGCCACTTCAGAACTAGTTGGTGATCTAACTCAAGAAATTCGGGCCAGATTGGAGTCCCTGATTCCTCCCCAAGCGTCACCTACCACCATGGGAGCTTTGCCTCATCGTCTACAAGCCAATCATTTGGTGGCGGGACTGACGAACACCCTGGGAGGCTTGAGGAGCCGGCCTATGCCGACCCTTGCTGTGATACCAAGGAGCCCATTCGTACCAAGAACGGCTCAGCCAGCCTACAGCCACGTGGAGAACTCCACGCGAGCCGAGCTGGACCAGTTGGAGTTGACAGCCCTAAAAGCTATGGTCCATGTTGAGCCCTACGGCTCTAGTGACCTGGGCGGTGATCCTTCTGATGATGAGCCGCCATCTATGACATCTGCTTCACCCTCTGAGGACGATGACCCTGAGGACCCCGAGAACCCGAGCGGCAGGGAGAAGAAGAAAAAGAGGAAGACCAAGCGCCAGGAGAGATAGAGGTCTCAGGAGGCTAAGGCTATCGCCACCTCCAAGATTGTGATGAACTTGCCGGAGTTCACGGGATAGGACCTCAGCGAGTTCGCTGAGAACTTCGGCAGGTTCCTGAGGATGACCGGCCAAACCCGTGCTAGTGGGCAACTGAAGTGTCATCTCCTTCTGCAGTGCTGCAAGACCAAGTACCTGGAGAAGCAGGTCAAGCAGATCGTGACGAAGTCCGCCACCTTCGCCGACGTGTTGGTTGCCTTGGAGAGGCAGTACCCTTCCTACGAGACCGACCTCTCCATCAGGGCCGAGATCCAGAACCTGGCCGTGCTGCCCAACAACCCCAAGCTTGCCAGGATTTCTGAGCTGCTTGCCGACTTGGACCACTGGGTGGGGCGACTGACGCCCGGTTCCTATGGAAGCGATGAGCTGCTATTCTGGTTGGTGGCCAAGCTCCCACGAGAAGTGTGGGAAGTATGCCGGCCAACGGCAGAGCGCAAGGCAAGAGCCCTCACCTACGAGGACCTGTCTCTGCTACCTTTGGAGCTGGCGCTGGAAAAAGAAAGGGACCAACACCTGAACGCCTACCGTCCTGGAGGAGGCGACTCTGGGAGCCATGGCCAGGGGTACCAAGGACTCCGACCTGGACAGGGGACTACCCTGAGAAATGCTCGCTTCATGAGCAATGTCCAGGACCTCTTCTGGTGTGATGCCAGAGATGAGCAGGGTTGCCCGCTTCATGCCCCTGACTGCGACAAACGGGACTGTTTCGTGGTCCAGCAGAAGAAGCAGGAGACCAACACCGGCGGCAAAGACAAGCTGCCGGACCATTACAGGTGCACAATCACCTGTGCGTTCTGTGGTAAGAGGAAGCACTACGAGGACGAGTGCTACCACAAGCAATGCCTCTCGGCGAAGCTCAAGACCGAGAACGGCAGTGGCAAGGGCAGTGGCAGGGGCAGCACCGACAAGGACAGTGGCAAGGGCACGTCCAAGCGCAATGGCAAAGGCCAAGGTGGCAAAGGCAAAGGTGGACGAGGAGGCTCTGACAGTAAGCCGGACAAGGACAAGAACGCGGACCAGTCCGGAGGAAACCCCAATACTACGCCAGGGGGGAACTCTGAGCCCTCTGGTGGGCAATCAAACACGGGGCCTACGACCCGTTCCCAGACGCAAGCCCAACAAGAACAAGGGACTAAGCGTGCCAACAAAGATGGGGACCAGTCAAACGCCCGCAAACGTTCCCCTTTCATGCGCATGGCGCAGAAACTGCAGAAGAAGGGGTTTGAAGTGACCTGCCCAGCGCAGTTCTGGTGGGGACGCTCCGGGGGACCTACAGATCTGGTGTTCTGGGTACGGATCTGTCTTGGGGAACGAGAATACCTGGGGTTACTGCATACTGGGGCCACTATATCTATTGTGGCCAAGAACATTTTACCTCGTGGGGACCTGAAGAACATCATGCCTACCGCAGCCATCCGCATGGGAGATGGGCATGTGGTGCACAGTTGTGGGGACTGTACGGTCGACGTGCCTATGAGATCAAAGAGCATTGCCCATCGGTTCTACGTGATGGACACCGAAGCCTTTGACTTTGTACTGGGGATCGACTTCTTCGTCGAGCACTCCCAGATTCTATCCCTCACACTGCAAGCACCCCAGGTCCTCCAAGTGGACCATGGTGACGGATGGGAATCTGTACCTCTGGAGCAGTCTGAACACACGTCCAGCTACCTGAGGGTATGCAAGAAGGGGCCCTCAACCATGATGGTCGCCTCCAGAACTGAGGACTATCAGCTCCTTGGGGATGTCTTAGGCAAAGGTCTGAAGGAGCTGGGATACTCCCGGGAAGACCTGAACGTGGAGCTATTCGCGAGTGACAAGCAACATGTCCTGGACCTCTACTGCATCAAAGGGAAATATTGCTGCTACAAATTTTACTGGCCCTCTTTCGGGATGGCCGACAGGAACCCAAGGTTCAGTGAGCTGGGGAAGGTCTTGACCAAGGTGGCCCTGGAACGTTCCCGTATGGTCCTGTATTCCCCCGTTCGGGGAGCCCCCGGGGGAAATGAGTACTGGCGTACTCTATTGAACAAGCTAACGCTCAGATCCATCCAGCTGCCGGATGACCCCATCTACGTGCCTCTGGGCTGCAAGACGCCCATCGAGAAACCAGGATGGGGGAGCATGCTAAGCGTGGTGGACGGGTGCCTAGCCCCAGAGCCCTAGGAACATCTGGACCCTGTTATGGTCCAGGAAATTCAACGTGAGAGCAGCGGCTACTCCCTGGATGTCCTGAAAAATCAACTACGACCTCGAGACACCGCAGAAACTACTCCTGGGAGAGATGAGTCCGTCGTGTCTGACACTGTTGCCCCCAACTCCCCCTGTCGTGTACCTAACCCTGATGTAGTCTCAGAGTGTGGGCTCTCCGAGCTACCCAGCTCTATACACTCTGATGACGAGACTGAGCATGAAGCCTTCTTCGTGCAGACGTGCCTGCAGGAAGTGCAGAACCGATCACGCTGGCTCACAGAAGCCCCTACTCTCTTGAGGGTAGAGGAGCCCCTGGACAAGGAGCTGGACCCCCGATCCTGGCTGAGAGAGTACGTGGACTCCTAGAGGGGTTTGGTGGCGAAAAAGCAATGCTACGCCAGGCCTACCCGCCGCTCCTGGCCGTTGAAGCAAGGGTCTGTGGGAGATATCACCCAACTGAAGGAGGACCTCGAACAGAAGATTACCACCTGGCAACGAGAGGTGGATCTAAAGCTCATGAAGAGCGTGTGGGGTGCCCATGTGAGGACCTCAGAGTAGGATGAACTCTCAGAGGAATGCGTATGCGAACCCCCTCGAGCATGCCTATGTTCTCACCGCCCATCTGAGACTGGAACGGGACCTTCTCTACGCCTACCAAGGGCTGAAGGATACGACCAAGGACGCTGAGCCGGATGAGGACTACCTCCCCGCTTCTATACACCAAGGGGCAAGCAATCTACACTCTGACGAGAACATGGAGGACAAGATGAAACTCTTGGACCCTAGAGTACAGAAGCTGATCAGGACCTACCTGGAGGTATTCGGAGAACTACCCCCCCCAGCCTCCTGTGACAAGCTGGTACAGATGGACCTCAAGCTGAAGCCCGGGTTCGTGGGTCACAACATACGTAGGACACCCTACCCGGCTCCTAAAGAGCAGGCTGATTGTAAAATTGTCCCTAACGGCCAAATGTTTTTTACCATTTAGGACAATTTTACACTGATGAGATAGAGCCACAGATACAAGAATGTATCGACGCTGGCCTGGTCCTGGAGTAGAAGGATGGGGACTACCCCCAGCATTGCAGCCCCTGTTTCCTGGTGGCTAAGCCTGGGTCTACAGCCAAACGGCTGGTAGTGGACTATGGAGAGCTGAACAAGAAGATGCTCAACTACTCAGGGTCCATTCCTAACATGGAGTCAACCCTCCAGAAGATAGCCTCCCGCCGCTAGAAGACGAAGATGGACAAGCGGAGTGGATTCTGGCAAGTGGCCCCATGCCCAGGAGCTCCTAGTCTTCTTCACCCCTCAGGGGAGGGTGTTCAAGTGGAAGGTCATGCCCTTTGGCGTGGCCAACACACCCGCTCTTTTTCATGAGCTGATGAACAAGATCCTATCCATCCTCCGTTGGAGACCCATGGTGCAAGAACTCATATCCCGGGGCGCCCAGATGGAAGCACACATCCACGATGTATGCCTGGGAAAGAATACTCAAGAGGACCACCTAATCCTCTTGGGCGAGTTCTTTGCAGTCTGCCAGGAGAACCACACCAGACTCAAGCTGGAGAAGTGTGTGTTCATGCAGGAGACTATGCAGTACCCGGGGTTCGACATTGGCTACGGGTGGTGGACCCCTGCGGCCTCAAAGGCCAAACCCCTGATGGATGCTAAGGTACGACATGAAGACGCCAAGAAAGGACTCCATGATGTACGCAGTTTCATTGGGGCCTGCAACTTCTACCGTCGCCACATCAAACATTTCACCTACACCAGCGCCATCCTGACGGACCTCGTCAAGAAGAGTACTACCTGGCGCTGGGGCCCTCAAGAACAACAAGTGTTTGATGAGCTCAAGGACAAAGTGGGCAACACCAAGTGCTTGGGCGTGCCTAGAGCACAAGGAGAAATTATACTGGTGACTGACGCCAGCAATGTGGCCGGAGGTGGAACGTTGTTCCAGTGGCAAGCACTAGAGAAGGAGGAGTTCGAATCGGCCTTTTCCCAATGGCAGACTGATGGACTGAACCGAGACGGTACCCTCAAGCACAGCTACCCTGACGACAAATGGATCCAGGTTCCCCCTGGTCATTGGAAATGGAAATGGAACCAGGCCCGAGGTAACTACTCTACCTATGAGGGGGAACTGCTCCTGGGTATGCTAGTGCTATCCTCTCAGTCCCGATTGTTGGGGAGTAACCCAGTGGTTTGGCTGTGTGACCAAGAACCGGTCCGCACCTTCCGGAAGGGACCCCCACCTGAGAAAACTAAGCTCAGACGCTGGTGGACCTACCTGAGCCAGCTACGGTTCTCAGTACATCATATCCAGAGCGTCAAGAACGAGTGTGCGGACTACATCAGCTGCAACAACTTTGACGACATGATTGGTGCCAGGTCTGAAGAGCTAGCCAAGGAGGCGTTCAGCTGTATGGATGTACACGTGGACCTCAACATGACCATGATCAGACCTCCAGATGGACTCCAACAAGTGGAGTACCTGAAGGAGTTTGCAGACTTTTACAAACGCCTGGAGAAGTAAAGAAGGTCCCTACCAGGACCGGCCCCTGCTGTGCCCCTTCCGCCTGTAATCCCTGCTGACTTGCTCCGGATCAGCGCTTGCATTTCTCAAAATCAAGGGTCCAAAATCCAAAAATATAGAACATACAATCCTCCTTCAACCCTGAACAGCAACCAGATCCCACAAGTATAGCAATAACCCAATCCACAATCCAATACACGCTGCGGGCTTCCGTTCAGCACACCGGTCGTCCCACGGTGGCGGGCATGTACAAGAATTGCACCAAGGAAGGAAGCCCTGAAATTGGCATATGAACACAAATAAAGCAAAGTTGGGGAAAGAGGTAAACATACACATTCACAGCCATAAATCCTTCATTCCCTGGACTCACGACCTTCCCTTGACTCACCAACATATTGCCCTGAACCAGGTCAAATGAGATGGCTGAATGCCATATGTCACAAGTCATTACATAAACCCCAAAAATGTGTTCACTCCCAAGCCAATAAGTCCTAGCCCAATGGGGAGGTGGCGTGTCATGGCCTAGAGTGGCACTCAGGACCATGCCCCACCCTGACATAACCTTGGTTGGACTTGGAGTCGAATGGGCTTAGAGATATGCCCCATGAGTTTGAACTCATAACACACCAAAAAACTGCCAATTCACACCATATTGGCCATATATCAAATATATGCTCAAAATTGAAGTTACCACTTTCCCCGAAGGCTCAAAGCATGCATGGAATCGAAGTCTAGTATTCATGGAGGATGGAGACCAAAAGTCAATGCCCATGTACTTCCCCACTTTACCCTCGAAACCCCTTCAGATATGGGCGCCACGCACTGCCCAAGTCAGCCCATGGTCTTGAGACCAATTCTTGTAATCCTTCGTGCGCCAAGCCAAATGGAGTACGCGACCCGGCATATGGTGGTGTTCAACTCCAAAGCATATGCCAATATATGAACAGCATACCATGGTTCGACTCTCCATAGGCTTCTTGCTGTTTGCTGACCAGGTAAGTACACGAAATGCAAAAATGAGCAAACATTGAGGTCAAAAACATGAAAATATGCCCATATACAAAGTTGTCATGATAGTATATCTCTATGCTCACCCATGATATCCGCGCATGGTTCAATATACAAATGATTGGAACCATTTGCGAACAATTCCCCCACTTGGATCCCCAATCGGGCGCATGGAGATACCTTCGCCACTCATATCTACATGCCCCATGAAAATGGTAGTGCACTCATGGATCCCTTTGCCAAACATACCATGAGCAATACATACGCGGTAGACTTAGTCTAGCGCTTTGAATTCCACAATTGGGACATGGGCAAGGCCCTTGTCACGTGTGGCTCCCCATCTCTTCGGTCACACGAAGATATATAACATGGGCGTGAGCATATCAAGACATATACTACCAATATCACACATAGCCCTTAATATTGGCTCCCACCATGGTATGCCATGCCCCTCCATGGTCATAACTTTGGGTTGAATGGACGTGGGAACCTAAGAAAAGATGTTATGCAACCGCAAGACTCACGCGCTACACTCGAAAGTCATAATATCACGTCCGAACACATGGTCAACAAGTTCTAAACGAGTTTCTACCATGTTGAGCATGATCCCATAATATAACGAGTGTGTGTGATGACCCAAGGTGTTGGACCCTACCAAAGATAAGTTGGGACTGAGGCGATTGCAACGCAACCTTTCTTATTCTCTTTCCTCACACTCACGCGTAGATATGGCTCTTCAAAGTGGTCCCACGTATCACTTTTGTTTCCCTTATACCTTCAAGTCAAATGGGTGGCAGATGTAAGGGAAACCTGATTCGGGCATAGGGAAAAGAGTATGACCACTCGAAGAAGACCAAATCAAGTGCGGCGATGTCGGAGTCGAAAATGCGATTTCGACATCGCGAAAAATTCAGATTAAAAGTTCGAGTGCATATTTAGAAAATTGCGGAAGCAACGAACCCTTTACTGATGAAATCTGACCCTTCATCGGAGTTTCCGCCAAAATATCTGAAAATAACAGTTAACCAATCGGTTACCGCAAAATCGCGAGCCAACTGACAGTCGCCGATACATTGACCATCAGAACGAAAGGCTGAAAAGTTACGGAAACATTATGATAATAAAACCCTGTTGATTCCTGATATTCCGATATATAAATCTCCGCTGGCGGCGCCTCGGTACTGAATATGGCCGCTCATAGCCGGAATGGCCAAACCTATCACACTATCACATCGGGTTAAGTCAGGAGGATGGGAGAGTATGATATCAGCCAATGGCGGCTTGCCGGCACATAGATACACACCCCAAGTGACCCCAAGATAGCCACGTGGGTCCGAACCGGCTGCACCCCCCTTCTCAGAGCGTTGTTACCGCCCGGAAGTCATTGAAGAGAGAACGGGAGGACCCCAACCGGCTCCAAACCCCCCCCCATGTCCCAAGGACACATGGAGGCCCCACACACGTAGTAGGCGTCCCCCATGCCCCAAGGGAGGGGTGAGGACACTGATAATCAGTACCCTACGCCATATCCGGTCTCCTCTTGATCTACAACATGGACCAAGGGGATCAAAGATAGAAAAACGTCGTCGGTCCACCTAAATAAGTATACCACAATGAAATATATATGTGGAGATCAAGTGAAGGGGGTATATGGCCAATAAAGGCCCAAAAATCCCCGGATAAACGCCCTCACCCATCTCCCAAGCACAAAAACAAACAAAAATGCCAAGGGGGTTCCATTACTGTGCTACTGCAGCCACCAAATAGACCAACACGTCCTTGACATCCAAAGAAATGTTCTTTTTCTTCAGGTAGTCCATCCAGACCGTGGTGTACCTCGGCACAAAGCTGCTCGGAGGCTCCCACAAATCCCTGGATGCGGCGAATCCCTTCCAACGGACTTTATAAAGCCTCCCCGCAGGGCGTCCCCGGGTCCGGCTTGTCCGCCAGGATCTTCTCGGCGGTGAAGTCGTCATCCTCACCCTCGTCGTCCGAGTCCACATCGCCAGCCGTGAACTCGAAGGTGACAGGACGTCCGCTGGGGTCTGGTGCTCGGGGACGAAGCTGGGTATGGTCGCGGTCCAGGATCTTGTTTTCCCCCACACGAACCGCATACACATCCTGCCGGACCTTCCGCACGATTACCCCCGGCACATACCAAGATGCCTGCTGATTGCCTGGACAGGACATCCTTGTGGTGCCGCTCCACCCACACTGTGTCTTGGAGAGCATACTTCTGGACCTTTCCCTGCTTGAAGTACTTGGCCCTCTTGTCATGCTCGTCCTGAAGTGCCTTGCACACCTTGGCCGCCGTGTCGTCCGCCTCAGCCATCATAGGGTTCGCATCCCGGGCCACTTTGCCATGGTTCAACCACGGGAGAGTGCGTGACACTCGATCCCGTAGGCACAGGATACGATGGGGCGACAGTCCAGTGGGTCCCGGAAGGTCGTGATACGCTTGGAGTACTCTCCACAGCGAATTATACCAATTCCGGCCCGGTTCGTCGATGTGCAGCTGGCGGAACTTCTCGAACATCTGCCGTCCGGCCACCTCAGCTCGGCCATTGGACCAGCTGTGGTACGCCACGGTCTTGGCGTGCCGAATACCCATGTGCTTGCACATCGTCTTGAATTACGTCCCCACAAACTGACTGCCCCGATCGCTGCAGATGACAGCCGGGACATCACAAATTGTCAGCCAATGCCTGATCATGGCATTGGCCACGGTCTTGGCCTGCAGCCCCACTCCATGCTTGTCCTTCTTGTCCTTCTTCTTGGACTTCTTGCCAGGGACTGCCACGATATACCCACTGTGGCTATCCACCGCCAGGATGACACAGTCGTAGGTCTCTCCTTCCACCGTGACCTCAGGCATGGCGAATACGTCCATGGCCACGGACCACATAGGGGCCTCCGGTATAGCCGTGTACACCGGGTTGCCCGCTGTGGAGTGGTTCGGGCTCTTTGTGGCCCGACACACGGCGCAGTCGCTGCAGTACTTGTCCAGGATGGCGTAGTACCCCGGTGGGAACTTGAAGCGCCACTCCAGGTCCTGCTGCATCTTGTCCCGACCAGGATGCATGAGCTGGGCGTTGTGCCAGTGGTCAATGAGCTCCTCCACTCGGTTCTCAGGGACCAGTAGCTTGTCCTTGAGGAACAGTTTGTCCCGGTCCTCGGTCAAGCCCTCAGGCCACTCGTCGTCCGACGGGGCGCTCACGGCATTCCAGTACTTGCTCCAGTGCTTGGATGCCGCGTAGTCATCCGACCAGTCCTCTGTGAGCACCGACCTGACTAGCTCTACAGGGGCCACCATCCATTGCTCGAGGGTTTCGTCTCGAATAGCTTGGACGCGGGCACCCCGGAACTTGGCCAGGTCCGTACGGTTTGCCATCACCACAAAGCACTTGACCCCCTCTTGCTCCATGGCCTTCTCCATCTCGATGATGCGCTTGGCCTCCTCGGTTTCCTCGGCGTCCCCATGGCTGGATATGTCCATCCAGGCCTTGCCCGCGGGGTAGGCCCATCGACTGAGGCAATCTGCCACAGTGTTGTCCTTCCCCGGGACGTACACGACGCTGAGGTGGAAATTGGCGAACGTTTCATGCCATCGGGCCCTCCTTGCCGCCGGTCCCGAGGGGGTGTCGATGTGCTCCTTGTGCCAGCTCTGCAAGGACTGATGGTCCGTGCAAACCACCACCGGTTGCAATCCGATGTGGCCAGACCACTTCCTGAGCGCACAAACAATGGCGTACGTCTCCTTCTCCCTCGCGGTCCAGGTGCGGCGTTGGCCCTCGGCCAGGATCCGACTCCAAAACGCCACGGGTACGTGTGACCTGTCGTCCCGGATCTGCTCGAGGACTGCCCCTACAGCATAGTCCGAGGCGTCTGTCCGTAGCACGAATCCCTTGTCCGGGTCCACCAGGAATAGCCCCAGCTGCTCCAGGAGTCGCTCCTTCAGGCGGCTGAAGGCATCTTCGGCCTCAGGGGTCCAGGCAAGCTTCTTCTTGCTCCCCTTCCGGCCATCGAACTTCCCCACCTGCAGCATCTTGTG
The DNA here is from genome assembly GCA_964036045.1 of Eutreptiella sp. 'Long Island Sound 2002'. Classification (NCBI taxonomy): domain Eukaryota; phylum Euglenozoa; class Euglenophyceae; order Eutreptiales; family Eutreptiaceae; genus Eutreptiella; species Eutreptiella sp. 'Long Island Sound 2002'. Next base: position 124,061,575 of record OZ038381.1, on the reverse strand, counting down.
CAGCGGCCCCGAGAGTTCTGCATACATCCGGACATAGCCCGAATAGTAATTGCAGAACCCCATGAAGGACCGGAGTTCGCTGATGGTCTGGGGCTTCTCCCAGTGGTGCAGGGACGCCAGCTTCCCAGGCATGGGACGGCGTTGCCCGTGACCAACCACGTGACCCGCGAACTCCACTTCCTTCACGAAGAGTGAGGCTTTGGTGGGCTTGCACACCATGTTGTGCTTGTCCAGCTCGCTGAGCACTCGGCGCAGATCCTTCTCATGCGCGTCGATGAGCTCGTCCTCAGTCACGTTCTCCGTGCTCGACCCGATGATGATGTCATCCACGAAGGGATCGGCACAGTCCCGGACTGGACCGAGTAGGTCCTCCATCATGCGCTGGAAAGCGGCGTTGCCATTCTTGGCGCCCATAGGCACCACTTTCCACTGCATGGGCCCCAGCAGCGTCGACATTGCTGTGCAGGGCCTGGAGTCCGGGTGTAGCGGCATCTGGTGATAACCGTGTTTCAGGTCCAACACCGTAAAGATCCGCTTTTTCTGTTGTTTTTGGAGGATGGAGTCGATCAGGGGAAGCGAGTACGAGTCGTACTCGGTCTGCTCGTTCAAACCTCTGTAATCAACCACCAACCTCCACTCGCCCTTCTCCTTCTTGGGCACGATAAAGGCTGGGCTGGCCCACTCACTGTCGGAGAGTTCGATCCATCCCCGCTCAATGAATTCGGCCAACAGCTTCTTCATGGCCTCGGCCCGATCGCCCTGAAGTTGGTACTCCCGATGACAATAGATCCTGGGGTTCGGCTTCAGCTTGATCCTCGCTGTGCCAAACCTCCCACGATCTGGAGGGTTCTTGTTGGCGACGTCACTGAATAGCCGCGGATAGGCTTTGATCAGCCTCTGCTTCAGCTCGGCGACCTTTGGGTTCTCCTGGGCCTCTTCAGCCGCTTGCTTCGGTATCCGTACAACCGAACGCACTGCGGTATAGGCCTCCTCCGGGTCCGAATCCGACTTCTCCTCGTCCGATATGCCGTCCTCATCGTCGTGGGGTGCACTTCCCACCGATAATCTCCAAAAATTTGCGGCGTCGGGCTGGTTCTTGTCGCTATCGGCACCCATTCTTGGAAAATCCCATGTCGGCGGGTCCGACGCAACCGGACCATCATATTGGTCCGCGATGTGATCCATGACCCTCGCCACGAACTCATCCTTCTCGTACTTGCCGGTGACCAACATCTTGTCATCCCACCAATGCGGAGATGTGACCATGGCCCGCCTCTTCTTGGCTGCCACACGGTCGTGCATCCCCATTCGCACGTAGTTGACGACGTCGTCCATCTCGGAGTGGGACAGGATGTCGATGCCATCCACTGGCTGATCCGTCCCCTCCTTGGGCTTGAACATGACCTTCATGGGCACCGCCTCCACCCTACGGATGAATGCTTCATCACCCGTTGGCTGGGCTTGCGCCCCATCCACCAGGAAAGCCTTGGTACCCCACGCTTGACCCGGGGAGGGCATTGATACACCCTTGGCGGCGATGAACAGCCCCTCCTCTGGCCCGAATGACATCTCGTTCAGGGTGATGGAGTCCAGCGTCGACTTGAGACCTTCCAGCGGACACAGGGTGGATTCTATGCCGGTTACGACCAGGATCCCCTTTGCCCTATCCGCGACGATCTTCTCCACCGTACGTCTGGTGTTATCCAGGGAGCCATGCCAATACATGGGCCCCCACTCCTTCAAACCCCAGGGCCTGTGCCAGGCTGAGTCTCCTCGATGCCAATGCCTCCTACACTTCCGCAAAAGTGGGGCATCCCGGGAAGCGAAGACGTCCGTCTCGGGGGCTTCGGCTCCCAGCGTCTGGATCATCCTGTCATACACCTGTGGCGCCATTCCATACTCCGTGAGCTGAACTCCGCGGTCTCCTCTGGACTTGGCACCCACAGCTTGCACCGCTCGGACGATCCGATCCTCTTCCTCAGCATTCCATTGGGATGATCCGCATGCATAATCCGTGGACAGCCATGTGAGGCATTCATCATCCTCCCGGACCAGCGTTGCGCGATGGAGAAGGGCTCCAATGGCATTTGCCACCATGAAGTCATACCCCATGATCATATCCCAATCTGTAATGTCGGCCACATAGAAGTTCCCGGATAGAGTGCTTCTCTTCGCCAGATCAGGGCGGTTCAAGCGCTCATGTTCCCAGAATTCCATACTGATAGTGGCCTCATGGGTGCCGCCACCCATAATCTCTCCATTGGCTACCTTCAGGCGTACCGGTCTACGGCTGGGCTGCAGGGATTCCTCCTTGAACAACCCTCTCCGGACCAGGCTCACCTGGGCACCCGTATCCACCAGAACATCCACCACCAACTCCTCTTGTCCGCACCGTACACGCACCTTCAAGTGCAACTGCCGCTCGTCACCATGTGGTGTATGGACGACTGCCACGGCATGCAACTCTAGCACGTCCGGGTGCATCAGGACTTCGAGGGTATGATTACGGATGGTGTAGATCTTGGGTTGGTCTTGCCCGTCCATGGGGCTCCCCGTGGTCGCTCCTTCCTTCTTACCACGTCCCTTGCCGACAGAAACTTCCCTTGGCAGGGCGCTCCAGGGGTTGGGAGTGGCGAAACTCAGTGCTTTTGGCTCTTCTGGAGCCTTCTTCGGCACCCGATGTGCCTTCGCTTTCTCTGGGATTCCACTGATTTTCGGAGGAGAGACCTCCGAGGTCCCACTCCCCTGGGGGTTCCTCTAGACTTGGCTTCCCGCAGCCCCTTCCGGCTGCGATCCGCCAGGACTTTGTCCACCACGTTGCTGGGCTTTGAGTTCCTCCAGCGTCCTCAACATGTCCTCAGCAACTTCCTCGATCGACCTCACTCGTCGGTCTTGGCCAGGTCCACCACCATAGCCTCTTCCTCCGCCTTTTCCTTGGCCTTTGCTTTGGCCTTTTCCCCCCGTCTCCGCCCTTCGCCTTCCAATCGGAAATCCGCTGCTCCTTGGGCTTCTTCTCGGGGTGGGCGGCGAAGTAGGCCTTCTTGTCCGCCTCATACACCTTGCACTGACGGTGGTCGTGTGCATGGTTGTTTCCCTTGCCATAACAGCCCCAGCACCTGTCGTGCTGAGACCTGTACTCCCGGAACGAGAGCGGTGGGTTCCCGATCCTCCTTGGCGCATTGCCCTTCTTGGGTCCCACCCGGCTCCATCTGGACCGATCCTGCCCATGGTCCCTCACGTTGTGCGCCACAAACGCGAAGAAATGGGCCTCTTCGTGATCCTCCCGGGACCAGTGGTCTTGGCCACTTCCACTACCATCCTCCGCGGAGTTGGCCGTGTCCTCATGGATCTCCCGATGATGGCAGTCTTCTCAGTGGCCTCGTTGTCCATGACCATGTCGATCCTGCACGTGGGCCTCGTTCTTCGCATTGAGCTTCAACTCCACCGTGATGTACTTGACGATCTCGTCCAGGCTCATGCGGGCGAAGATGACCTGCATCCTCAGCGGCTCCCCGGGCCTCCACTCCGCGTTGTTGAGACGCAGCAACCTTTGCCCCATGGAGTCTCCAAATACCTCCACGTACACGGCGTTCTTCAGTCCCAACATCCGGTTGGGCTCGCCCAGGTTCCTCCTGAAGAACGCCATGATACCCGCATGGGTATCCTCCGCCGCCATGATCCTCACCGCCACCCGCTTCTTGGCTCGCTTCTTCTCCTCGTCCTCCACTCTCCTCTTCCAGTTGCCGGGGAGGACGTCCTTCAGCAGGTGGCGGATCTTGCTGGCCTCATTCCAGTCCTCCACCAGCTTGAGGCATCTTCGGTACTTTCGCAGGTACCGGTTCCACTCCCGGACCCGCAACTCACCGCGGTCCAGCGGCAGCAGGATGGACCACAAGTCCTCCAGCTTCTGGTTCAGAGCGTCCACCCGCTCCTCATCCTCCAACCACTGGAGGCAGGCCTGCTCCGTACGGATCAATCCTTCCTGGATCTGATCCCGCAGCTCCTCCTTCAGGTCCTGCGCCAGCCGGTGTGGGAATGTCCGACATACCCACTTGTTCCGCGGCGCTCCCCGCATCTCGCCGACGACCTCCTCGGCGAAGTCCTCCCAAACCAGGATGAAGTCGTCCAGGTTGGAGGGGTTGCCATCATAGTAGGGGATTTTGATTCCCCTGAGGTCATCAATCCTGATGGCGTCTCCGACGTCCCCAGCCACCACTCCACCGAGACGGATACCACCTGTGGCCGGGGGGTGTGAGTACACTCCCCGTACATCCCTCTCCTCCATGGAGTGCGGTCCAGTTGGGCCTGAACCCATGGGGTTTGGAATGCGGGAAAGACTTGCTCCATCGGCAGTCCATATCCCCGTATTGGGGTCCTTCGCCCACAGGTTTCCGCCTGGATGACCTCGACCATGTCTGTGGGCGCTTCCCATGGTTCGCCCCTGCATGGTCTGGCTCTGGATCTCCTCTTCCGCATAAACTGCATGGGCAGTCGTAGTGATTGGTAGATCCTGGGCGGCGTGGGACATCTGTACCGTCAGGCTCCTCGGGTCCGTGGTCACGTGCCCTTCCCGCATGGACCCAGCCGGTGCTGTGTGTTCCCCGAGCATTGTGGATTCGCTGAACATGGGACCGAACAGCAGCGCACCCGGGTCAACACGCGGAGGCGCGTAGCGTGCCTCTGCCGGACCGCCCATGGGTTTATCCATGGCGCTCCGGAGGGTCTTAACCCGCTCCACCAGCTCTGCTGCTGCCGGCTTTGCCGGGAGCTCGGGACCCGAGGCGAGGGGCTGTAGCTCCTCTAGCCTTTTCAGGCGTCCCGACATGTCCTCCACCAGGTGGAGGAGGCTGTCCACCACTCGCTGCTGCTTCTCCAGGGCCAGCTCCAGATTCTCCCGGTACCGGTCCCGTTCCGCTCGCAGCTCCTCCATGTCTTCATCCGCGGCCGACTGGTCATCCAGGATCCCGGCGACGTCCTCCTCTAGGCCGTCCTTCGCATTGTCCAGGCTGTCGAGGCGGTGCACGATGGCGTCCATCCCCATCTTTGGGTACTTGCCCATGAGGAAGGACACGTGCTCGCAGTGGCACTCAGCTTGCTTTCCACCTGAACCGGCGCATCCCGCGGTTCCCGGCGCCTCGGACTCATCTCCCATGGGCGTATCGCCCACGGCGTCCATCTCTGGTCCCGTGTGCCGGGGCACAGGTGCTGTCCTGGCCCTGGCTGGCCTCTCCAAGCCCTCGGCGTCGTGCTTCAGGGCGGGCTCGGGGGCCGTATGCGCCCTGGCGGTCGGCGCGGACATCTCCTCCAACTCCAAGGGGAAGCAGATCCGATAGCCATCGGAGTGCCCCTCGGATTCCCGCAGCCTGACCGGGCTGGGGTCCGTATCCATAGCCCCGGCGTCCGCTGCCGCGGGCTGGGGTGACCCGCGCTTTCGGTAGCGCCGGGCCCGTCCTCCACTGCTGCCTGAATGGCAGGCCTCCTCAGAGTCCTCCGCGGCGGAGCGGAGGTTGCATGCCTTGCGGCAGCGACGCTCGCACATGGAGACCAGGTCCTCCATGTCAAGTCCTCCTCTTCCCGAATGTCGTACTTCTCTTCGGGCTTCAACTTCCGGAGTTCGCCATGCTCTTGAGCGTCTCGGCTCTTCTCTGGCTCCGATCTCCGGCGTGGTCTCCACAGAGTCCACTATACGCACCCGGGGCGTACTTGGGCAGGGCTCATAGGGGCCCAAGTCCCCGGGTCGGCGGTAGGTAGGGGCAGCAGGTACGCCTCTGCTACCATAAAGAAGGTCCCTACCAGGACCGGCCCCTGCTGTGCCCCTTCCGCCTGTAATCCCTGCTGACTTGCTCCGGATCAGCGCTTGCATTTCTCAAAATCCAGGGTCCAAAATCCACAAATATAGAAAATACAATCCTCCTTCAACCCTGAACAGCAACCAGATCCCACAAGTATAGCAATAACCCAATCCACAATCCAATACACGCCGCGGGCTTCCGTTCAGCACACCGGTCGTCCCACGGTGGCGGGCATGTACAAGAATTGCACCAAGGAAGAAAGCCCTGAAATTGGCATATGAACACAAATAAAGCAAAGTTGGGGAAAGAGGTAAACATACACATTCACAGCCATAAATTCCTCATTCCCTAGCCTCAAGACCTTCCCTTGACTCACCAGCATATTGCCCTGAACCAGGTCAAAAGAGATGGCTGAATGCCATATGTCACAAGTCATTACATAAACCCCAAAAATGTGTTCACTCCCAAGCCAATAAGTCCTAGCCCAATGGGGAGGTGGCGTGTCATGGCCTAGAGTGGCACTCAGGACCATGCCCTACCCTGACATAACCTTGGTTGGACTTGGAGTCGAATGGGCTTAGAGATATGCCCCATGAGTTTGAACTCATAACACACCAAAAAACTGCCAATTCACACCATATTGGCCATATATCAAATATATGCTCAAAATTGAAGTTACCACTTATCCGAAGGCTCAAAGCAGGCATGGAATCGAAGTCTAGTATTCATGGAGGATGGAGACCAAAGGTTAATGCCCATGTACTTCCCCACTTTACCCTCGAAACCCCTTCGGATATGGGCGCCAGGCACTGCCCAAGTCAGCCCATGGTCTTGAGACCAATTCTTGTAATCCTTCGTGCGCCAAGCCAAATGGAGTACGCAATCCAGCATATGGTGGTGTCCAACTCCGAAGCATATGCCAACATATGAACAACATACCATGGTTCGACTCTCCATAGGCTTCTTGCTGTTTGCCGACCAGGTAAGTACACGAAATGCAAAAATGAGCAAACATTGAGGTCAAAAACATGAAAATATGCCCATATACAAAGTTGTCATGATAGTATATCTCTATGCTCACCCATGATATCCGCACATGGTTCAATATACAAATGATTGAAACCATTTGCGAACAATTCCCCCACTTGGAATGCCAATCGGGCGCATGGAGATACCTTCGCCACTCATATCTACATGCCCCATGAAAATGGGAGTGCACTCATGGATCTCTTTGCCAAACATACCATGAGCAATACATACGCCGTAGACTTAGTCTAGCGCTTTGAATTCCACAATTGGGACATGGGCAAGGCCCTTGTCACGTGTGGCTCCCCATCGCTTTGGCCACACGAAGATATATAACATGGGCGTGAGCATATCAAGACATATACTACCAATATCACACATAGCTCTTAATATTGGCTCCCACCATGGTATGCCATGCCCCTCCATGGTCATAACTTTGAGTTGAATGGACGTGGGAACCTGAGAAAAGATGCTATGCAACCGCAAGACTCATGCGCTACACTCGAAAGTCATAATATCACGTCCGGACACATGGTCAACAAGTTATAAACGAGTTTCTACCATGTTGACCATGATCCCATGATACAACGAGTGTGTGTGATGACCCAAGGTGTTGGACCCTACCAAAAATAAGTTGGGACTGAGGCGATTGCAACGCAACCTTCCTTATTCTCTTTCCTCACACTCACGCGTAGATATGGCTCTTCAAAGTGGTCCCACGTATCACTTTTGTTTCCCTTATATCTTCAAGTCAAATGGATGGCAGATGTAAGGGAAACCTGATTCGGGCATAGGGAAAAGAGTATGACCACTCGAAGAAGACCAAATCAAGTGCGGCGATGTCGGAGTCGAAAATCGGATTTCGACATCGCAAAAAATTCAGATTAAAATTTCGAGTGCATATTTAGAAAATTGCGGAAGCAACGAACCCTTTACTGATGAAATCTGACTCTTCATCGGAGTTTCCGCCAAAATATCTGGAAATAACAGTTAACCAATCGGTTACCGCAAAATCGCGAGCCAACTGACAGTCGCCGATACATTGACCATCAGAACGAAAGGCTGAAAAATTACGGAAACATTATGATAATAAAACCCTGTTGATTCCTGATATTCCGATATATAAATCTCCGCTGGCGGCGCCTCGGTACTGAATATGGCCGCTCATAGCCGGAATGGCCGAACCTATCACACTATCACATCGGGTTAAGTCAGGACGATGGGAGAGTATGATATCAGCCAATGGCGGCTTGCCGGCACATAGATACACACCCCAAGTGACCCCAAGATGGCCACGGGGGTCCGAACCGGCTTCTGAAGCGTCTGGAACCCGCCCTGGTCAAGCAGGAGCAGTGGAAGCGGGACAAGACCTACCTCTGGCATGAGCACCGGATAGTCGTGCCTAGGGACCGTATCCCGGCACTCCTGAAGTGGACCCATGAGTCCAGTGGTCATGTGGGAGCAAACCGTACCCTGAAGCTGTTCAAGCAGTGGTTCCACTCTACGTGGAGTGATGATCAGCTGCGGAAAACCCTCCAGCCGATCGTCGACAGTGCGCGTGTTGGTCCTGCAAACCTGGGGATATCAGGGATAGAGGTCTCCATTCGACACTCCCTATCCCCCACTGCGCCAACAGTGTTCTCTACGTGGACCACACGGAGATGTCTAAGTTCGGGGGCTATGACTTTGCCCTAGTGGTAACCTGTGGGCTGACCAGGTTTACCAGGGTGTTCCCATGCACTAAACACATCACCGGCGGGGAGACCATCAAGATACTCCTGGAAGAGTGGTTCTGTGTCTCTGGGGCACCCAAAGAGATTAACTCAGACGAGGACATCCCAATACGCTCCAACACGGGCTGGTACAAGAGAGTTCTGAGGTCCCTCAATGTCCAGGTGTCAACGGGGACTCCCTACACTGATACGAGTAACCCCCTATGTGAACGACAGATTCGAGTTCTCAAAGAGAACGTGAGGATATGGTGCAAGACTGAGCGCACCAAAGACTGGGTGAGACTACTCCCCGTCATATCCTTGATGATGAACTCCCAAGAGATTTTGGCAACTGGCTATTCTCCCCATGAGCTGGTCATGGGACGCCCGGCGTGGTTCCTACACGCCGCCTATGCTGAGGATTTCTACTCCACTGTGGGTCAGTGGATGAAGGAGCAACAAGACAAGGTGGACAAGGCCAAGGCTATGGTCCAGACAGTGAGGGAGTGCCAGTGGAACAAGAAGAACAAGCACCAGGTGCCAGCCTCCTACCAAGAGGGAGACTCGGTGATGGTGCACCACAGTCGGCTACCTGCCTGGCCGCGCTCCACCAGCGATGACCCCTACTTTGGGCCTTGCAAGATCCTGTCTGTGGATGGTCACCGCATCACCGTGCGTTGTTCTCTCCGACTAGGGGGGACCCTGGTGTGCACTGCTCAACAGCTCAAGCGCTACTACGACCCAGAGGACATCTGTGGGGAAGAATGGGAACGAAACGACGAGGAAATCGCCGCTCTGGACCTACAGGGCGCTGCCAGCCCAAAGAAAGTTGAAGGAGAACTCCCCGACATGAATGCCGATCAGATGACTAAGGAAGGCTTCTACCTGGTGGAGTCGGTTATCCGACACCGCTATCGCCAAGGCTGGTGTTTCGTCACCCTCTGGGAACTGTTTCGAGTTGAAGAAGCTACCTGGAAACCCGGTTCTGCCTTTGTGCTTCGTGAGGGACGCCTGAAGTCGGTTCTGGTAGACTACTTGTCCCAGAACAACGTAGGAGAGTTGCTGAGGCTCGCTGAAACGCTTGCCCCTCAGAAGAAGCCTAGGGACTGAACCCTTCCTATACCTGCCCATGTGTGTGTGATTGTGCTGATCCTGAGGACCTATGAGCAAGCTGCAGAAATGGTGTCTCAATTATACCCACGTCTGCACACTTGCTGAACCCAGCGGATGTCTTTACACAGTGCCACGGGGTACGCCCCAGGTCTCTCCGCCCCTAGGTGCCAAATTTCTGTGCTGGCACCAGACTTCCTTGGGGGAATACCCTGCGTCAACGCCAAGGTATTGGTTTTCCTACCTACCTGCCTACTGCAGGGGAGGGGTGGCCAAAAGCTATGAGGCATGGAAACGCCTGTTTGCTACACAGACGAAACCTAGACTACCACTGGAACTGCCCAACAAAACCCTGATAAAATTTCAGGAAACAGGCGGGACAGTGACACACCCACTACCGGTCCTACACTCATTACAGTGGCACCAGCCTTCGAAGGATGAGCGAGCGCTGTGCTCAAGCCCCCATCCAGGCCCACCCAGGCTTACTACTCCTGCACTCACACGCTACTTGGTGTCGTGGAAGAACATGTCGCAGGCCCTAGAGGCCCACCGGTGAAAGAACAAGAGTCACAGCGCTACTAAGCGACTGTGGCCTGACAGGGACGTCTCCAAACGTTTCCTGTCAGGGCTTCGAGGGAAAGAGTGCTCTGTTTGCGTGCAAGGCGTGTATGATGATGTTGTTGGACTGTCCTCGCCACTCCTGGCTGAGGTACAGTTTGTTGATTGTGCGATCAGCGCCCTTTTTAGCGTGGGCAGAATAATGGAAAGTCACCCAAGGCAACTGCTGCTGCACCAATCACCCTGATCCTCCCACCTGAAAGCAAAGGCGGATGAACTCGGTAGGCGGCTGAGGAACCTAGCCAGCCTCCACGTATTATACGCTTCTCAGGCTGGAAAATAATACACTGTCCTCTTACCAAGTTGCAAGCAAGCAAGCTTAAGGAACACCACCCGTTCTCGTATAGAACGTGGGGTGGAGCCCCTGGGTAACCTAAACAAGTGATATACCTTGCGCAACACGCGTGGCCTACCCTACAATGCGCCATATGCATGCACGGGTATGCACAAATCTGGCAATCCACTATTTTAACCATTCTTTTTCTATCAATCCATACCAATCACAATCACGAACTCAACCAGGGGGTGGCCCCTCCTGGGCTTACTCACCTTACCTACCGCTGGAGAGCAAAGCAAGTGTGAGAGAGAAGGAAACACAAGCGAAGCAGGCGTTTATGCACGCGTGCGTATGTGCTAGGTAGGTAGGTAGGTAGGTGCACTCGGTCGTGGAGAGACGCCCCATGGTTCCCGCTGGCGTTGCCGCTGTGACGAACACGAAGAGGCTCCGCGCTTGAAGAGGGGAGGCGGCTTACATCCAGCTAGACCTGACTGGTGGCCCCCAACAAAGCGGCCCCGGGCAACACCGGGAAGGCTGTTTGCCGCCAGAGTGACTGCTTGTCATGCCGGGAGGGTGTGCCCCCGTGCTTGCGCAGGTCCCCTCCTTTGGGCGGAACCCTAGGGGTTCACCGGACCTCCTGGCCTATCCCGTTCCCAAGGCATGCATGCATGTTCTTGGTACTAGGGTTCCGAGGTGCTTGGGTGTCGCACGCTCCGCCTCGAGACCCAAAGCAGCGCCGGCCTTAGGATGCAGCCTTACCCCTGGTGTCTGGATCTCGTTTGGCCGGGTCACCTGCATGGCACGGGCTGCCTGAGTGCCCGGGCTATGGACACTGGGTTTCCTACTGTTGTGTGGTGTTTGTGTTTGGGTCCGGGTTGTGTGTGGGCTCGTGTTTCGGCTGCGCCCCGCCACTCCTGGCTGGGGTGTTGGGGTGTGTGTGTGCTTTGGGCCTGTTCCGCCTGTACCCCGTCACTCCTGGCTGGGGTGTGCGGCGTGGGTGTGTGTGCTTGGGCTCGGGTTTCGGCTGCGCCCCGCCACTCCTGCCCCGGATGTCGGGGTTTGTGTGTGCTTGTGTGCGCGCTCTGCCTGCACCCCGCCACTCCTGGCTCGGCTGTGCGGTGTGGGTGTATGTGTTTGGGCTCAGGTTTCTGCTGCGCCCCGCCACTCCTGGCTGGGGTGTCGGGGTTCGTCTGTGCTGGTGTGCATGCTCCCCTTGTACCCCGCCTCTCCTGGCTGGGGTGTGCGGAGTGGGTGTGTGTGTTTGGGCTGGGGTTTCGGCTGCGTCCACGACTCCTGGCTGGGGTTTTGGGCTGTGCGTGTTTGTGTGCGTGCTCCCCTTGTACCCCGCCACTCCTGGCTGGGGTTTGCGGCGTGGGTGTGTGTGTTTGGGCTCGGTTTTTTGCTGCGCCCCACCACTCCAGCCTGGGGTGTGGGGATGTGTGTGTGCTCGTGTGCGCGCTCCGCCTGTACCCCGCCACTCCTGGCTGGGGTGTGCGGTGTGGGTGTGGGTGTTTGAGCTCGGGTTTCGGCTGCGCCCCGCCACTCCCGGCTGGAATGTGCGGCGTGGGTGTGTGTGTTTAGGCTCGGGATTCGGCTGCGCCCCGCTACTCCTGGCTGGGGTGGTGGAGTGTGTGTGTGCTGGTGTGCGTGCTTCCCTTGTACCCCGCCACTCCTGGCTGGGGTGTGCGGTGTGGGTGTGGGTGTTTGGGCTTGGGTTTCGGCTGCGCCCCGCCACTCCCCGCTGGGGTTTTGGGGTGTGCATGTTTGTGTGCCCGCTCCTCCTGTTCCCCGGCACTCCTGGCTGGGTTTTGCGGCGTGGGTGTGTGTTCTTGGGCTCGGGTTTCGGTTGCGCCCCGCCACTCCTGGCTGGGGTGTGGGGGTGTGTGTGTGCTGGTGTGCGCGCTCCGCTTATACCCCGCCACTCCTCGCTGGGGTGTGCGGTGTGGGTGTGTGTGTTTGGGCTCGGGTTTCAGCTGCGCCCCGCCACTCCTGGCCGGATTGTTCGGGTGTGCGTGTTGGTGTGCGTGCTCCCCCTGTACCCCGCCAGTGCTGGCTGGGGCGTGTGGCGTGGGTGTGTGTGTTTGGGTTCGGGTTTTGGCTGCGCCCCACCACTCCTGGCTTGGGTGTTGGGGTGTGTGTGTGCTGGTGTGGGCGCTCTCCTTGCACCCCGCCACTCCTGGCTGGGGTGTGCGGTGTGGGTGTGGTTGTGTGGGTTCGGGTTTCGGCTGCGCCCCGCCACTCCTGGCTGGGGTATTGGGGTGTGTGTGTGCTTGTGTGGGCGCTCCCTGTGTACCCCGCCACTCCTGGCTTGGGTGTGCGGCGTGGGTTTGTGTGTTTGGGCTCGGGCTTCGGCAGGGCCCCGCCACTTCAGGCTGGGGTGTTGGGGTGTGCGTGTTGGTGTGCGTGCTCCCCTTGTACCCCGCCACTCCTGGCTGGGGTGTGCGGCGTGGGTGTGTGTGCTTGCGTTCGGGTTTGGGCTGCACCCCGCCACTCCCCGCTGGGGTGTTGGGGTGCGTGTGTGCTGGTGTGCGCGCTCCGCTTGCACCCGCCACTCCTGGCTGGGGTGTGCGGTGTGGGTGTGTGTGTTTGGGCTCGGGTCTCGGCTGCGCCCCGCCACTCCTGGCTGGGGTGTTCAGGTGTGTGTGTGCTTGTGTGCCTGTTCCGCTCGTACCCCGCCAATCCTGGCTGGGATGTGCAGCCTGGGTGTGTGTGCTCGGGCTCGGGTTTTGGCTGCGCCCCGCCACTCCTGGCCGGGGTGTTGGGATGTGTGTGTGCTGGTGTAGGCGCTCCCCTTGTACCCCGCCACTCCTGGTTGGGGTGTGCGGTGTGGGTGTGTGTGTTTGGGCTCGGGTTTTGGCTGCGCCCCGCCACTCCTGGTTGGGGTGTTGGGTTGTGCGTGTTGGTGTGCGTGCTCCCCCTGTACCCCGCCACTCTTGGCTGGGGTGTGCGGCGTTGGTGTGTGTGCTTGGGCTCGGGTTTTGGCTGCGCCCCGCCACTCCTGGCTGGGGGGTTGGGGTGTGTGTGTGCTCGTGTGGGCGCTCCCCTTGTACCCTGCCACTCCTGGCTGGGGTGTGCTGCGTGGGTGTGTATGTTTGGGCTCGGGTTTGGGCTGCGCCCCGCCACCCCTGGCTGGGGTGTTGGGGTGTGCGTGTTGATGTGCGTGCTCCCCCTGTACCCCCCCACTCCTGGCTGGGGTGTGCGGCATGGGTGTGTGTGCTTGCGTTCGGGTTTCGGCTGCGCCCCGCCACTCCTGGCTGGGATGTTGGGGTACGTCTGTGCTGGTGTGCGCGCTCCGCTTGCACCCCGCCACTCCTGGCTGGGGTGTGCGGTGTGGGTGTGTGTGTTTGGACTCGGGTTTTGGCTGCGCCCCGCCAATCCTGGCTGGGGTGTTTGCGTGTGTGTCTGCTTGTGTGCCTGATCCGCTCGTACCCCGCGACTCCTGGCTGGGGTGTGCGGCGTGGGTGTGTGCGCTTGGGCTCGGGTTTTGGCTGCGCCCCGCCACTCCTGGCTGGGGTGTTGGGATGTGTGTGTGCGGGTGTTCGCGCTCCGCTTGCACCCCGCCACTCCTGGCTGGGATGTGCGGTGTGGGTGTGTGTGTTTGGGCTCGGGTTTGGGCTGCGCCCCGCCACTCCTGGCTGGGGTGTGTTGGGGTGTGCATGTTGGTGTGCGTGCTCCCCCTAGACCCCGCGACTCCTGGCTGGGGCGTGCGGCGTGGGTGTGTGTGTTTGGGTTCGGGTTTTGGCTGCGCCCCACCACTCCTGGCTTGGGTGTTGGGGTGTGTGTGTGCTGGTGTGGGCGCTCCCCTTGTACCCCGCCACTCCTGGCTGCGGTGTGCAGTGTGGGTGTGTGTGTGTGGGTTCGGGTTCGGCTGCGCCCCGCCACTCCTGCCTGGGTTGTTGGGGTGTGTGTGTGCTGGTGTGGGCGCTCTGCTTGTACCCTGCCACTCCTGGCTGGGGTGTGCGGCGTGGGTGTGTGTGCTTGGGCTCGGGTTTTGGCTGCGCCCTGCCACTCCTGGCTGGGATGTTGGGGTACGTCTGTGCTGGTGTTCGCGCTCCGCCTGTACCTCGCCACTCCTCGCTGGGGTGTGCGGCCCGGGTGTGTGTGTTTGTGCTCGGGTTTCGGCTGCGCCCCGCCACTCATGGCTTGGGTTTTTAGGTGTGTGTGTGCTGGTGTGCGTGCTCCCCCTGTACCCCGCCACTCCTGGCTGGGGTGTGCGTTGTGGGTGTGTGTGCTCGGGCTACGGTTTTGGCTCCGCCCCGCCACTCCCGGCTGGGGTGTGTGGTGTGTGGGTTGGCTGTTGCCTGGCACCTGTTCCTGTGCCGTGGTTCGTTGTGTGTTGTGCGCGCTGCCCGGGTGGCCGTTGTTGCTTGGCTCCTGTCCTCGTGCCGTGGTTGTGGCCGGCGGCCTGCCTCTCTGGTGTGCCTCGTGGTCCGGCGTTGGTGCGCCGCGCCCCCTCCGGTCGGGTCGCTCTCGGTGCTCCGGTCGGCTTTCCTGTCGCCGTGGTGCCTTTCTCCACCCCTGGGGGGCTTGCGCCCCCGGCTTTACTGGGTGGCTGCGCGGGGCACGCGGAGGCCAGCCGAGAACCGGGCTCATTGTGCCTGCCGCTGGCCCCCGCCGAGGCAGGGACGCTGGGCTCGCTCCGCGTCGTACCCGTTCGGGGCCCCGCAATGGGGTTGTCCCTGGCGGGTCCCTCCGGCGTCGGTCTTGGGCTGCGTGCGCTGCGTTGGTTGGCATGTGTGGACCCGGTCACTGACGCGTCCGGTTTCCCGTACCGCCCGTCCTTCGCTTGCCCCTCAGAAGAAGCCTAGGAACTGACCCCCTCCTATACCTGCCCACGTGTGTGTGAGTGTGCTGATCCTGAGGACCTATGAGCAAGCTGCAGAAATGGTGTCTCAATTATACCCACGTCTGCACCCTTGCTGAACCCAGCGGATGTCTTTACACAGTGCCACGGGGTACGCCCCAGGTCTCTCCGCCCCTAGGTGCCAAATTTCTGTGCTGGCACCAGACTTCCTTGGGGGAATACCCTGCGTCAACGCCAAGGTATTGGTTTTCCTACCTACCTGCCTACTGCAGGGGAGGGGTGGCCAAAAGCTATGAGGCATGAAAACGCCTGTTTGCTACACAGACGAAACCTAGACTACCACTGGCACTGCCCAACAAAACCCTGGAAACAGGCGGGACAGTGACGCACCCACTACCGGTCCTACACTCATTACAGTGGCACCAGCCTTCGAAGGATGAGCAAGCGCTGTGCTCAAGCCCCCATCCAGGCCCACCCAGGCTTACCCCTCCTGCACTCACACGCTACTTGGCGTCGTGGAAGAACATGTCACAGGCCCTAGTGGCCAACCGGTGAAAGAACAAGAGTCACAGCGCTACTAAGCGACTGTGGCCTGACAGGGACGTCTCCAAACGTTTCCTGTCAGGGCTTGGCGGGAAAGAGTGCTCTGTTTGCGTGCAAGGCGTGTATGATGATGTGGTCGGACTGTCCTCGCCACTCCTGGCTGAGGTACAGTTTGTTGATTGTGTGATCGGCGCCCTTTTTAGCGTGGGCAGAACAATGGAAAGTCACCCAAGGCAACTGTTGCTGCACCAATCACCCTGATCCTCCAACCTGAAAGCAAAGGCGGATGTACTCGGTAAGCGGCTGAGGAACCTAACCAGCCTCCACGTATTATACGCTTCTCAGGCTGGAAAATAACACACTGTCCTCTTACCAAGTTGCAAGCAAGCAAGCTTAAGGAACACCACCCGTTCTGGTAAAGAACGTGGGGTGGAGCCCCTGGGTAACCTAAACAAGTGATATACCGTGCGCAACACGCGTAGCCTACCCTACAATGCGCCATATGCATGCACAGGTATGCACAAATCTGGCAATCCACTATTTTAACCATTCTTTTTCTATAAATCCATACCAATCACAATCACGAACTCAACCAGGGGGTGGCCCCTCCTGGGCTTACTCACCTTACCTACCGCTGGAGAGCAAAGGAAGTGAGAGAGAGAAAGAAACACAAGCAAAGCAAGCGTTTATGCACGCGTGCGTATGTGCTAATCAGTCGATCCTACCTCTAATCATCGTGCAATCTTCTAATCTGTCCCTCTACTCTACGTTTGCGCTGCACCACGTTGAATCCTTGGAAGCACGAGACAAGCAATGTTCATGCCGCATACAAAGCAATAAAAACCTGTAGGCTTGTACCTTGTTCAGTGAAGTTTTTTCCAAATTCTTGAATTCTGTCTTCTTGATTTTTCCTAGAGGCATACGTGGAATCTCTACCGTTATTATTAATTGCATGTCTCGTCATTTCTTTTTTATTACGTGACATGCTGCTATAATCTTATTTTCCCTGCGTTTTCCGGCTCCCAATTAGGATGCGCTACGGCGCACCGCTTTTCTCTGCGTGTAAATCCAGGGATTTAAAATTTTGTGTGATAAAAGAAAATTGCGTAAAAATGTGCATTTAATGCACATGGAGATTCTGGACAGGTGTGTACCCTCAGAAAAATTCTAGGCCGTCATTTGACGGATTTTGGTGTTTGCGCCGATCGTTGCGTGTTTGTCAGTCCCTCAACCCTTCCTCCCTTCTATGCAGATATCCTGGAGCGCGAACAGTGCAGTAGGCCGTGTTCTGGCCGAAAAACTGACTCCTGGACCACTGTCCAGAAAACAAGACCCCATTGAGGGCAAAATAATTTTCAACGCCACCCCCTCGCCCTAAGGACCAGAGGTCCCGTATGGACTCGAAGAGAGCGGAAATGCAATCGACTTTAGAACAAGGGACTGCAGCCGCTTTGGAATATCGCCAAGTTGCTGAAGCAGTTAAGGCGAAGGTGGGCAATTCTCGCCAAGGGTGGGAGCAAGCCACCAATGAGTTGAAACGGCAACTCAAGGGAGTGTGTTGAATGAGGTAACTGAGTTGATTTCACACCGAGCCCAATTGGACAAATTGGTTGAGGAATTGAAGAGTTTGTAAGGCAAGTTGTTGAATTGTGACCGGGTTACCACCAACATGGCCCAGGAAATCCCGCGGATAGGTCTCAACTTTGGGGATGCCGAAAAACGGTTGCATGGTGTGGAAGCAATGGTGGAAAGCCACAAGGCTTCTATTCTCCAGCTTGTCAATTGGGTACACAACTTGGAGCACCCTGCTGTTTCGTCAACATCCACAGGGGCAGTTGAAGAGGCGACGGTGCCCGCAACGGAAGTGAGACGCATAGCAGCGAACCTGAAGAGCACTAGTGCACAAGTGGCCACACTCACGGGCCAAACGCACCATTGGGAGACTATGCCCAAGCCAAAATTGGCCAAGGTTGAGGCCCTGGAGTTACAGGTGCGATTGCTCATGACCCGGTTGGAACGAAGGGAGCATGAGGTACATGCGCTCAGGGAGGAGATCCGGACCCGACCCCATGGCGGCCCACCCGAAGGGATGCGGTCGGATTCTCATGTCATTGGTGAATTCGAAAGGGCATTTGTGTCCTTGGAGAACAAATATCAATTGTTGAAGTATGCGGGCACGCCACCGGTGAATTTAATTGGGATCCCAACACCGACACCGAAGCGTGAAGCACGAGTCCGAGTTTTTGGAGTGCCGGCGCGGGAAGAACGAGTTGCGGGAAGCCTACCGGGGTCTGGATACCCCCCGGCCGAGGATGACTGGTCATCCATGCGGTCGGATGACCGGGGTTTCCGGGATAGAGCCCCACGAGGTCGACGGAGTAGGACCCGCACCCACGAGGGACACACCCGGCCTGGCATGGGGGTGATTGGCGGTAATGCGCCAGGTTGGACCTCCGCTACTTTGAGGCGGACGGTGATGGTTGGTTTATGCCGCGGATGTTCTTTCAATTGTTCAACCGACAAGAATCTCTCAAGGATGGAATCGGGTTTCCGAAAAAAAAGCCGTCGGGAATTCTACGGGCAATTACGTTTGATGCAGTTTGCCCTGAACGACTTTTGGACGCCCCGTTCGGCTGGGAAGAGCCACAACTTGAAGGAACGGATCCGCGGTTAATTCCTCCCGGGGTTCATGGGAGGCTGGCAACCCCGGTGATGGATCCGCGAACTTTGAGGGACGTTCAAGGAATGTCTGTCGCCCCACGGTGGGATGGAAGTGGGACCACGGCCATTAAGTGGTTTTTGGATTATTGTGCTTGGGAGCGCGATTGGATGTACGGGTTGACGGATGACATGAGAAGAGCAGTTTTGCTTTCTCTTATTCCCGCCTCCCGGTCCAGCCCACTGAAGGAGATGGTGAATGGGTACCCATTCCGGTACCAAGATTTGTTGAGGGAAGTGACGGAGGAAGTCTTCACGGAGGCGAACGACGACGTGATCTTGGAGGCCTTCCACACGGTCCGGCTGTCTTCAATAACTCCAACGCCACGTGAGTTCATGAATTTTGTTGAACAATTTTTAGCCTTGGGCCGCCGCGTTCGCGATGGAATTACGCAACGGCAGGCGAAGGTTAGGCTACTGGACGTCATTGCGACCATGAGGGTAGATGGGTTGCTCAAGGGAATCATCAAGGAGGAGACCAAAGTTCGGCTGGAATTCAACTACCTCGAGATGATTGTCTACGTGATGAACCCCCTCATGTCCCGCCACAAATTGGCGATCAAGAAGGGGCACATCATGCGGCGGCTCGGGTATGCCATCCCAGAAGCTCCGCAACCAAAGCCCGAAGTGCCTCCTCAACGTGTTACACGGACGGGGAACAAGTATGGATCGGGCCGGGTGAGAGGCATGGAAGGAGTCGAGGACATGGACAAAGCCGAGGATCCCGAAGGTCACCAAGATCAAGAACAAGTGAACCCGGGGTTGAGCATTGCGGAGATTCAAGAGATTTGTGAAGCCCAGGTGCTGGCTATGTCAGGACGAGCAGGCGCAGGTGCCAGCTCCATCCCGAAGTGCCCGGCATGTGGCAAGGGAAGACATAGCCGTGAGGATTGGTGGGTCTTGCATCCCCACAAAGCGCCTGAGTGGCTTCAGGACAAACTCAAGTCCAAGAAATTTGGGAGGGGCGGCCAAGCGAAGCCCCCTGCGCAAGGAGGTGGCAAAGGAAAAGGACTACACAGAGGTGGGAAGTTTCCGCCTTGCAAGGGCTGCGGGAGCACGTTGCATCCGCCGGAGTATTGTTCGACGCTCCATCAGGAGTTGCGGGAGAAAGCCAAGGCCGAGGGGCGGCTCCGTAAGCGACACAGTTGAGAAAGTCGCCGGCAACGCTGGAAATCCAAGAAGATTGACCAGGCTGGTAGGGATATGGGCCCCTCACCGGCAACTGTATGCCCCATTATGTGGGTAAACCAAGCCCAGGCATGGGATGACAGATATTGTACGCGTCCGGTTCTGCGAACCAGTGGGGCCGAGGAGGAAATTTTGCGGGTGCCACCACCTGGGCACGCCGAGAAGCTTCCAAGGGGCGTCATTGTTCCGGGGATATGTATTCCTCAGAAAAGGGACCTCGGAACAAATAGAAGCACTATCACTTGGGGACACCGGCAA
This sequence comes from Eutreptiella sp. 'Long Island Sound 2002', assembly GCA_964036045.1. Classification (NCBI taxonomy): domain Eukaryota; phylum Euglenozoa; class Euglenophyceae; order Eutreptiales; family Eutreptiaceae; genus Eutreptiella; species Eutreptiella sp. 'Long Island Sound 2002'. Next base: position 124,041,529 of record OZ038381.1, on the reverse strand, counting down.
TGAGGTGATTGTGGTTGCTGGTTGGGAATTCTTCCCAGAACAATTTGGGGAGGTGGCCACCCAGCAATTCTGACTACTCGGAGTTGGTGAGAAGGAGTTGGAAGGTGGAAAATATGTTGTGCAGAGCGATATCATTGTGCCCGTGCAAAGAGGCTCCCAGGTCGTGATGGCGCGCTGCGCCGATTGCTTGGTTTTTTTGGCCTCGGTTGGCCCGCGAGCCATTCTTGGTTTGCCTTTTGTTGCCCGGTATGGACCTGTTGTCCTACCGGATCCGGGATGCTTTGCTTTGGTGGAGGACCTTTGTCAAGGCGGCCCATGGGATGAATTTGATTATGAAGGTCCTCCTTCAGAGGCACGGACACCTTTGGACATGGCGGGCAGCCGGGAGCTTGAGCGGGATGTCCATGGGATGGAGCATGACAAGCAGCTGTTCCGCCCTATGCGAGGCTCGGCTACAATGTCTTGCGTGGATGACAAGAACTTGAACGCCACTGAGGATCATGAAGAGTTGGTGACTATCAATATTTCAGATAGTTTGTTGCAACTACTGGAGTTGCATGAATCCTCTTCTTTGCGTGACCCACTTTTGGGTGTTTCGTCTCATGCATTGGCAACTGGTGAAGGTGGCGAGATGAATTTTTTTGAGCAAGGACACAATAATCCTCCCGAGGTTTGCCCAAGCGATGTGGGGTGTTCAATACCACAAGTTATGGGTTTGATAGGAATAATGTTGGTTGGGTCACTGACGGCATTCAACAGCAGTGTTTTCCTCCCAATGAAGAACTCACGTGGAGGTGCCCCTTCCCGATGCCTTTCTCTTAAGGTCATTGGACATGTGGATGTTTCTTTGCTCTCTCCCATTTGCTTATTTGCCATTTCTGGAATGTCAGCCATTGTGTTGCATGCGCATTTTCAGAAGTTGGGCCCTGGTGAGTGGCCTAAATTACGGGAACAGGATACGCCTCCTTTAAGTGCGTCACATAGTTGTAGGGCGACTCAAGGAACAAGCATTGAGTCCCTAATAGACCGGATATTGACAGTACCAGAAATATTGCCTCCCGATGAATGTCCCAAAGATCGTGAGATCACGGAGACTGTAATAGAGAGATGGGTTCAGCAACTTGCTGATCCCAACCTGGGCTGTGCTGAATTCGACTCACAATGTGAGTCGAGCCCCTCAACCGATAAGGGCTCGGTCAGCCCTGACGTGCCACCCGACGAGGTTATGGGTAGGTATGGCTTTCTTAGGGATGAGGAAGGTTTGGAGACATTGGAAAACCTGCTGGTGGTTGCTAAGCAAGTTGAAACACAGTCTTCCATTTCGAGTTCTAATTTATTAGGACACGGTTTTGATTCCCAGGATTCCGGGAAATGCATGGAGTTGCGCCCAAGGGAGAATCCAAAGGATCGCAAGGAAAGCCGTCAGCTTTATTGGCGTAAGGTGGCGGCCCTCACGGAAACGTCGAGGCCGCCAACCAAGAGGACGTCCATATACCCACAAGGTAATAAGGAAGGACGATTCTCTTTGCATCCTCAGTGGTTTCACCGCATTTTGGATTGGGCTGGAGATGAATTTCAACCCCAGTGCTACCCATTTGCAGATCCGCGCTCGAGTACAAAGGTCAAGCGCCCCGGAAAGCGCGCCGGGGTATGGGTCAACACTCCTAAAGGTGGAGCTGCAGTCACGCAAGGTTTAAACAAGCTTTGGCATGATGACACCATATTTGTTTTGTGCCCGCATAAATATCTGCAACAAGTTGCAGAGAAAGCGATATGGGAAGGAAGTCGAGGGATCATGATTGTTCCGCGCCAAAAAAACAAAGAATGGTTTTTGGGTCTCAGTGAAGTGACGGTTGATTGGTGGGATTTGCTGCATGATGCATAGTGTTTCCGTGATGAGGGAGGTACGCCTCGTTCTCCTGAGAAATTAGGTCCACGAGTTATTATTTTTGATGCCTTGGGGGGTGTTCATGAAGCGTCGAGACAAACGGATTTCAAGAAATCACATGCTGATCCCCCTCCTCAAGATCATCGGAACCGGCCGGGTCTTCGCTCGACAGCTTGGTCCAAAAATGTTTGGGAAGCCTCAACGAAAACCAAATTTCATGCACCCCCATGTGTCACCTCCCCTCGCAAACCCGTGGGGATGAGTCGAAAAGCGTGGAACGTCCAGCGTGTTTCAGCTGCAGGTAGAAGGCTTATACCCTTGCCACCCGATTCCATTCTAAATTCCATTCTCCCTCGCTCAGCAGTCATCTCTCAAGAAATGATTCAATTCTTAATTCCATTCTCCCTTGCTCGACAGTCATGTCTCAAGAAAATGATTGTATGACCGAGGTGAGAGCTCGGGAACAAGAGCAATCTCTGGATCAACTGGTTGAAAGGGTATGCATTGAACAAAGTTGTGGTAATCGTCCCCCTTCCTCTGATCTTCCTGAAGTGTGTGAGCCTCGAATTTCAAAGGTCTCGTTTGTGCATCGGAGAACAAAAATTGTCTCACTTCAAGACAGGATCTCTGATTGGAGTAAAGGTTTACAAAATGCCTCTCCCAGCGAGTTGACTTCAGAGGAGTCTCAAACTTTGTCTCTCAAGGCGAATGATCGCTCGTCGCCTTTTTCCGGTATCTCAGGTGATCCAGTTACCATTTTCAGGACGAGGGATAGGTGTGTGCATTCTGTGATTGAGGCGGATGCTGAACATCCACATTGCCAAGATTATAGGGATTGGACTTACAACCGGTTCAAAGATACCGTGTTCAAGGAAGGAGGTAATCATTGGTCGGAGATTGAAAAAACCATGGACAAACGGGGTCCCAATGGGATTTGTGTCTTGGAGCCTATTCCGGATGCTAAGCCGAAGGCCGGCAAGCCCATTCGTGCAGTTGGTCTTAGGGAAGAGGCCATGCGTGAAAATATAAAAGAGTTTCAAGAAAAGGGCTTGATTGTGCCGAGCCAGTCCCATTGGGTCAGCCAGGGGTTTCTTGTGCCAAAGCCTGGCACAAATAAATGGCGACTTGTCATTGATTATCGGTACGTGAACACGCAGCTCCGCGGTTCCGAGTTCCCGCTGCCGGTAATCGAGGACTTGTTTGTCAAACAGGCTGGAAAACCAGCTCTGAACCCTCATCTACCTCGAGGATGGGTTCCACCAAACGCCTCTAAGTGAGTGCAGTAGGCAATACACTGCTTCCTGTACTCCCCTTGGGGTATTTGAGTGGAGGGTCCTACCCACGGGGGTGAAGGTAGGACCCCAAGCTTTCCAGAGAATGGTGAGTGATTGTTTGAAGTCGCTACAGCCGCACACACACATTTACATCGATGATTTACTCACGGGGACACGACCCAAGCTTTGTGGTAAGGGCAAAATACTTCATTCAAAGGCATGCCTCGAAGACCACTTTCAAAACATGGTTAAATTTTTTGAGAAGTCAGAGGAATGCCACCTCAAAGTCGGCTTTGAGAAATGTCATCTTTTTATGGAGAGAATCAAGTATTGTGGGCATGTTTTGCATGGGGGAATGCGTAGTCCCGCCCCTTCGAAGGTGGATGCGGTACGCAATTGGCCCAAGCCTAAAACACCAAAGCAGATGAGGGGATTCTTGGGGGTTGTAAATTGGTATTCAATTTACATAAGAAATTTTTCCAATATTGCAGCCCCGTTGATGACATCGCTGCAAGGTAAGTATGAGCGTGTCCCCGGGGTAGATGGTCGTAAGGGACGTTGTAGGGTACCAAGGGAGCGTAATTGTATCCAGTGGACGCCCGAGATGGAGTCTGCTTTTGTTCAGTTGAAGGGAGCACTCATCGCTGAGTGTGAGTTGTACATACCATCATCCGACGGTGAATATCGCATCCATGTCCATGCATGCGACCATGGAGTCGATGCTGTCCTGGAACAACAAAACCCCGAAGGGGAGTGGAAGCCTTGCGCTTTTTTCAGCCGCAAGCTTGAAGGCAAGGATGGGAAGCGACGAAGAGCTTGGAGCACCCGCGAGCAAGTGACTTATGCATTAGTCTCTTGCTTGCTAAAATTTAACAGTTGGATTGGGGGACGAAACGTCACCGTGTACACCGACCACAAGTCCTTGTTGATTTGGTACAAATAAGATCTTTGTACCCTCTCAGGGCCCTTGGGAAGGCGTTGCTGGTGGCACGAATTTTCAAGCCGGTACCACATTGAAGTGGTGTACAAACCCGGCAAGGACAACACCGTCGCCGATGGGTTGTCCCGGTGGGCATATCCGGCCGGATCCGCGGGTGACACCAATTGTCACGGCAGTGATGCGGATCAGAAGGGGGTCATGAAGCAAGAGCTTGAACTCAGGGAAAGGGAAGAAACCTTTTTGGCCCAGCAGGCTAGAGACACGCAAGTCCAGTCAGATACAGGACTTCTCAATGCCATCACTGCCGTGGGGGCTGTGTTAACTCTCCAATGGCTTGGATATGCTACGGTGCAGGCTCTGAGTGCTCATCAAGCTTGAGTACAACCTTGCCCCTCCATTCTTCAGTGTTTCCACGACAGTTCTCAGGACATTCAGGACAGACAGGAGAAAGTGATAAATGACCTTGCTGCATCTATTGCTTCTGTAAAGGGATGTGCAGCTAATTGGTCCAGTGAGACTGTTTCTGGCTATGCAGCCCATCTTCAAGCTCCGGTGAGTCATTTGTCGCATCGGCCGGAGTCGGAAGGACTCATTCGTGCCGTGTCCAAGGTGAACATACCACCTCGGTCCAAAATTCCCTATGAGGATTGGACCGAGCATTATCGGGATGAGTTTCCTGACTGGGACTTCGAGTCTGATCCAGTCATTTCAAACCCGAATTATTGGGATTACGGTATGAGGTGGGACGTTGAGGAAAAAAGGATTCGGTTCAAGTGAAGGATTGTGTGCCCTACAGCTCTTTTTGAAGATGTGGTGGTGGCAATACATTCTTATGGCCACCCTTGGGTGGAGAAGACTGTGGAGTTGTTTGATAGAAAATTTTGGTGCCTTGCTTACGACTTGCCAAGAGGTAGGTGTAATCTGTCACCCGACATTGCTAAAATTCCTGGGCCGTGTCATGAGTGTTAAACGACGTAGGCAAGGCGTGGCAAGCAACCCGACACATGTGAATTTGCTCGTGCTCCGCAGTATCCCTTCACATCCCTTGCAATTGACTTTTGTAAATTGCCCGAGTGTTTGCGGAAATCCACTGGAAAGAAGGTGGATTATCTCATGGTCCTCGTCTGCCGTCGAACCGGGAATGTATTCGCAATCCATTGTCAAGAAAAGGGACTGGACAGTAAGAGTGCTGCTTCTTTGTTTTTGCATCCATGCGTCCATATGTTTGGGTTGCCAAAAGAGTTCATTTGTGACAATGCGTCCATTATCAACTCTGAATTTTTGAATGATTCGTTTGCCATGAGTGGAGTTGAACAACACAGCTCTGTGGCCTAGCGACCACAGAGCAACGGACGTGCTTAACGAGCTGTCCAAAGTATTGTAAACTCACTTAGGCAGTACCTTGAGCAGCGTGGGGGTTCCAGCAAGCACTCCTGGGTGGAAAGCTTGCCATGGGCCCTCTGGGCTTTGAACGATTTGCCGGGGGCACTCAGTGGGTATTCCCCACGTCGACTTATTTTTGGGAGAGATCCTGTAGGTTCGGGGGATTGTTTGCCCGTATCCCTACAGGATGAGGCTGAGGATGCAGAAAAATCTTTTGGTCGTATGTTGGATGAACGTGCCGAAGTCCGAAAGCGCCTTGAAGACCTCCATGCCAAGGAGTTTGCCCAATTTTGGGCCAAACATCCGGAGCAATCGTTCCAGCCGGGGGACCGTGTATGGGTACGTAATCATATTGTAGAACCTCCTGTGCATGGCAAGCTCGAAAGGGTTTGGCAAGGCCCTTGTGAAGTGTTGAGACGCATCTCACCGGGCACCTACCATGTAAATATCCGAGGAAGGGAAGAGACCTTCACTTCTCAACGATTGAAGCCCTATGTCCCTTACAAGGACGACAAGAAAGTGCCTTTGCACTATTATACGGATAGGGAAGGGTTGATTGAGACCGACGACTACGTGGTGGAGCGTGTTTTGGAGGATCGTGTCGTTAGGGGGAAGCGACAGTGGCGAGTCAAATTTTGGGGGTTCCCCGAACCTGAGTGGCATTATGCAGGCTCTTTCTTGCACAATATCAAGCCCAGCCCCTAGCTCCCAGCCCCCACCATCACGGGCAACATGTACCTGGGCACCGTACCGGGGGACCCCGGCATATACATCCAGCCCAACAGGTCCAGGGAACACGCCATCCCCCTCCACGGAGTAGAGTCCCTCGTACTCGGACCGCCCCCACCAAAACACCAACACCAGCACATCCCGGGGGACAAACGAGCGCAGGCGCCAGACGGGGGAAAAAAGGCCCACCAACGCGCCCTGGCCCACATCACCGTCCACCCCACCGCCCACCTACCAAAGGATTTCGGCACGAAGCGCCACATCGTCCTGGAGCGGCAAGCGAACCACATCATCAACGCCGCCCTATACACCCTCGCCACCCACGAACACCACTGGGACCCCACAGCCATCCCAGCGATGCCCCCACCACCGCAAGGCCCCAGAAATCCCGTCACCCCCCTCCACATCGATCAACTCCTAAGCCGCAGAGCCACCCCACACCTCCACCCCTCCAGGATAGAACTAGCCTTCGCATCGTGGGACACCCTGGACACCCCCCCCCAACAAACCGCCATCCACATCCTCAAAGCGGACGCCCAATGGTGGGTCCTCCACTGGGCACACGGAGTCCTCATGGCGGCCCAGGCCTACACCCCGGAGATAGACCCGGAAGACCCCCGGCGAGGCCGGCAGCAACTCCTCCAGGCCACCACCCTCACAGGCCGCGAAGGCGCCCCGTGGGAAGCCCTCCACACAGCGCTCTACTGGGCTCAAGGGTCCCCCAACGGCCCAGACACACCGGAACCCTCGGAGGCCTGGGTCATGCAGGCCAAGGCCATGAGGAACTACCACCTCCACCACCCTTTCGACAACAGCCCGGCCGCACTGCCATGGCCAACCGACCCCCCGGAGACCGTGCGCAAGCTCGCCGACCTCACGCGCAGCCACGCGAAAGCGACCATGCAAACGCCGGCAGAACCCCCGCTAAGGGATCCGGGCCAGCAAGCTACGCACCCCTTCTTCCAACCCCACGCCCCCCCAGCCCCACCTCCTCCGGTCCCACCCAAGAGAGCGAGACGGAAAAGGGGCGCATTCGCCCCCAACCAAGCCAGGAAAGCAGCAACCTCCCAACCCCCCGCCCCCCCCCGACCCACCCGACAAACCGGGACCAAGCATCCTCGTCATCCTCCCTCCCATCATTACCACCACCCCACCCGGACCAGGCATCCTCATCATCCTCCCTCCCGCCACCAGCACCCCCCCCACCCGAGGCGTACCCAGGATTCAAGAAAGGCGCGAAAGTCGAGCAGCCCTTCCGCAACGACCACACGGGCGACTGGATCTGGTGTGAGGGCACAATCTAGTACCGCCTCCACGACCTCGGGGACAACGGGGGGCCACAGATCCGGGTGGTCTGGCACCGCCAAAAGGAGCTGGACCAAGGCAACAGCGCCCCGGACAAACCAGAAGGCCACACCCTGGAGCTCACCCGCGCCCACCCCATCTGGCTCCGCACCGACGAGAAGAAGGCCCACAGAGGCACCAAATACACTGGGGAACTCCCCCCTGAGCGGAGCCAAGGCCTCCCCCCACCGCGCCTACCCAGGCGCCCACCACCAGGCAAAACGTCCCCGGCCCCAGTCCTCCTCCCTGACGGGGCAAGGGCCGAGGGCACAAGCCTCCACAGCCCCGGCCCGCCCCCACTGAGGCCACCGTCAACGTCCTCAACCTCAACCACCCGGCCGTCACATACTCCAAGGACGCCACAACCGCCCTCCAAGAGCTCTCGATGGCACAGGGACCGGAGTGGGTTCCCCACCTCCTCGCCTTCCAGGAACAAGGCCTACAACGCGACGACCCCTCAGAAACCACTCCCATATATACCCCGGACCAGAAATAGTACAAATGCTACTGGCACAAGGGGACCCCCCTGTACGCCCGAACCGGCATCCACGTCCACCTCGTCCACCACCTCAGCACCCCAGGGAGGCTAGGCGTCTACGAGGTATTCGGGGACGGATGGCAACTCAACGTCATCAACGCCCACGTCCCCTTTGGCGAAGCCACGGAACCCTTCCTCCAAGCCCTGGCCGAGGCATACCGCCAGATGGCCATGCTGGCCCCCACAATCATCATCGGCGACATGAAAGCCGCCCCCAGCCCGGCGAACCGAGGGGGACAGGCCACACCCCAGGACCATGCAGTCCGCAACACCATCGAAATGCTGGGGCTCGTGGACCTGACAGCCAGCCTCGAAGGCCAGCCATCCCAATTCCCCGACCGAGCAGATGCCGCCCCCTCCCGCATCGAGGTATGCTATGGCGACTCCACCACCATCATCCGGGCAGAGGCCCGATATGGGCCCCTCCCGCTGGGACAGACAGGCCATAGCCCCCTGCACATCCGCCTCACCATCCCCAACCTTCCCCCGAGCCCCCCAGGAGTATGCGCACCAAGGCCTACCACCCCCCTGAGGATGCCCCCACTGCATGACAAACAGGCCTGGTCCCAATATGACAGGGCCATAGACCGCGCCTGGCGCATCCAACCTGACCCCACTGACCTACTCACAGCCATGCGCACGGCCACCGTGGCCTGCGGCTTCCAGCAACACCCCCACACTGACGACGACCAACCACCCACGGCCCTAGGGGACATGCTCCATGACCTCTGGTATGCGAAGCAACAACTGGCGACCCTCCTCCAAACCGACACCCCCCAAACCCGCCGACACATCCACCACTGCAGGAAGCAGATGGCCCACATCAGGGCAGACCTGCAGCAGTGGCACATCCACAGGCAACAGCGCATTGCCCAAGAACACGAAGGGTATGCACAACATGAACTCCCCTAAAAGGCCATCCGCCACCTCAACGACGCCATGACCAACACCGGCCACCGCACCATCACCACGGTCAGACAGGAGAACCGCTCCCTCACCAACGACCCAGCAACCGTGCTCCAAGCCACCCAAGACAGGTAGGTAGGTAGGTATCTTCGGGAGCTCGGGATGCCTCCTTTGACATTGCAGGAAGAAGGTCTTACCAAGGGGACGTCCTGTCCCTCCCACTGCCCTATATCAGGTGCCTATTGAGCCGCTCCCGCATGTGCTTGGGAAGGCATTGTCGCGGCCACCCGGTCCATGTGTCCCAGGTGGGAGGGTGTCCCCACATGTGTCCATGGGTAGGGCCACATGCCCCCTCCTTTGGGCGGCAGCTCTGGGGGCTGCCCAGCCGTGTGGAGTATCTCTCACCACAAGGGGTATTGCTCCCGCTAGTCTACGGTACGACCGCCTCACCCTTGTGGCTTGAGCTGCGGGGTCACTCTGCTTGGCAGGTGACCCCCTCCTGGACTGTGTACCGGCTCGCCTGTCACCGGTTGCTTCCATGGCTCCGGGTGACGTTTGCCATGGTCCCCGATGCAGCCTGGCCGGGCTCAGACCAGTGGCCCTGGAGTACCGCTCCTGCCAATGGCCCGGTGGGTCGGCTGGGTCGCCCCAGTGCGTCCGACCCATGGGGTATTGGTTCTTTCCTGTCCCTCGGCCGCCCTACGTGTGTGCAGTGTCCTGAGCCGCTTGGCTCCCGTTCAGCGGTGTGCCCGCGCGGTTTGCTGTGTTGCGTCTGCGGTGTCCTGGGCCACTTGGCTCCTGTTCACTGGTGTGCTCGCTCAGTGTGTTGTGTTGCGTGTGCGGTGTCCTGGGCCACTTGGCTCCCGTTCACCGGTGTGCGCGCTGTGTGCGGTGCGTGTGTGCCATGGGTCGTTGTGTCCCTCTCCCTCCCCCCCTAAATTTCGTTTTTTTTTGATGGAAAAAAAAAAGGAAAACAGGGGCGCGCATGCACTGCAGGCACAGGCACGGGCAGCTGGTGCGGCGGTGCAATAGTGTTGTGTCCTCTAGCGTGTGTCCTCGGTGATGGTGTGTCATTGCGGGTGGTGTTGGGTGTGGTACCGTTGGGCGTGTGGTTTGCGATAACTGAGCACTCACCCCTCCGGGTGGCGCGGGCCCGGTGGTCGCGTAGCCCGTCAGGCAGGCAGTGCGTGCCCGCCGGGTGCTCACGCGTCCCTCCGGACGGCGGCTGTTCCGTAGCCGGCAGGGGCTGGGTTCACTGCCGGGCGCACACACGTCCCTCCGGACGGCGGCTGTTTCGTAGCCGGCAGGGGCTGGGTTCACTGCCGGGCGCGCACACATCTCACCGGACGGTTGCTGTTTTGTAGCCGGCAGGGGCTGGGTTCACCGCCGGGCGCACACACGTCCATCCAGACGGCGGCTGTTTCGTAGCCGGCAGGGGCTGGGTTCACTGCCGGGCGCACACACGTCCATCCGGACGGCGGCTGGTTCGTAGCCGGCAGGGGCTGGGTTCACTGCCGGGCGCACACACGTCCGTCCGGACGGCGGCTGTTTCGTAGCCGGAAGAGGTTGGGTACCCTGCCGGGCGCACACACGTCCATCCGGACGGCGGCTGGTTCGTAGCCGGCAGGGGCTGGGTTCACTGCCGGGCGCACACACGTCCATCCAGACGGCGGCTGTTGCGCTGTGGGGACTGCGGGGCTTGGACTTGTTCTTGGCGGCTCGTTTGTCGTCCGGTGTGGGTGTTTGCCGTGGTGGTGTCGTGTTTTGTGCCGTGGTGCGTGCTGGCGTGCGGTGCTGCGCGTGTGCCCTGCTTGGCCTGCGTGTGGCGCGCGCTCCTTGCCCGGGCGTGCTGTCGCGCAGGCACGGGGACACACCCTCTCTCTGGCGGGCCCGTTTGGCTCCATGGCGGGCCCTGTTGGCCCCCGGCTGCTGCCCTGGTGCGCGGCAGTGGGGTGTGTGTACGTTGGGAGAGGGGGGGTTTGGTTCCGCTCCTCTCGCTTTCCCCGCCTTGTCCCTCTGTCCATCTTCGCCGGCCTGCCCTGCCTGCCTACCCTCTTCGTACCCGCTGGGTTGGCCTTGGCTGGACGGTTGGTCTTGGTGGTCTGACATGGTGTTTCTTTCCTGCAGGGCGGCGTGGGCTGGGTTTGTTTTGGGGGCGGGTTGCTCGTGTGGTGTGCCGTGCCGCGTGTATGGTGTCCTGGGCCTCCTGGCTCCTGATCACCAGCGTGCATGCCCTGTGTGTGGTGTTGCGTGTGCGGTGTCCTGGGCCGCTTGGCTCCTGTTCACCGGTGTGCACGCTCTGTGTGTGGTGTTGTGTGTACGGTGTCCTGGGCCCCCTGGCTCCTGTTCACCGGTGTGCACGCTCTGTGTCTGATGTGCGTGTACGGTGTCCTGGGCCCCCTGGCTCCTGTTCACCGGTGTGCATGCTCTGCGTGTGGTGCTGTGTGTACGGTGTCCTGGGCCTCCTGGCTCCTGTTCACCGGTGTGCACGCTCTGTGCGTGGTGTTGCGTGTACGGTGTCCTGGGCCTCCTGGCTCCTGTTCACCGGTGTGCACGCTCTGTGTGTGGTGTTGTGTGTACGGTGTACTGGGCCTCCTGGCTCCTGTTCACCGGTGTGCACGCTCTGCCTGTGGTGTTGTGTGTACGGTGTCCTGGGCCTCCTGGCTCCTGTTCACCGGTGTGCACGCTCTGTGCGTGGTGTTGCGTGTACGGTGTCCTGGGCCTCTTGGCTCCTGTTCACCGGTGTGCACGCTCTTCGCGTGGTGTTGCGTGTACGGCGTCCTGGGCCTCCTGGCTCCTGTTCACCGGTGTGCACGCTCTGTGTGTGGTGTTGCGTGTACGGCGTCCTGGGCCTTCTGGCTCCTGTTCACCGGTGTGCACGCTCCGTGTGTGGTGTTGCGTGTACGGTGTCCTGGGCCTCCTGGCTCCTGTTCACCGGTGTGCACGCCCTGTGTGTGGTGTTGCGTGTACGGTGTCCTGGGCCTCCTGGCTCCTGTTCACCGGTGTGCACGCTCTGTGTGTGGTGTTGCGTGTACGGTGTCCTGTGCCTCCTGGCTCCTGTTCACCGGTGTGCACGCTCTGTGTGTGGTGCTGTGTGTACGTTGTCCTGGGCCTCCTGGCTCCTGTTTACCGGTGTGCACGCCCTGTGTGTGGTGTTGCGTGTACGGCGTCTCGGGCCTCCTGGCTCCTGTTCACCGGTGTGCACGCTCTGTGTGTGGTGTTGCATGTACGGCGTCCTGGGCCTCCTGGCTCCTGTTCACCGGCGTGCACGCTCTGTGCGTGGTGTTGCGTGTACGGCGTCCTCGGCCTCCTGGCTCCTGTTCACCGGTGTGCACGCTCTGTGTGTGTCGTTGCGTGTACGGCGTCTCGGGCCTCCTGGCTCCTGTTCACCGGTGTGCACTCTCTGGGTGTGGTGTTGCGTGTACGGTGTCCTGGGCCTCCTGGCTCCTGTTCACCGGTGTGCATGCCCTGTGTGTGGTGTTGCGTGTACGGCGTCCTGGGCCTCTTGGCTCCTGTTCAGCGGTGCACACGCTCTGTGTGTGGTGTTGCGTGTACGGTGTCCTGGGCCTCCTGGCTCCTGTTCACCGGTGTGCACGCTCTGTATGTGGTGCTGTGTGTACGGCGTCCTGGGCCATTTGGCTCCTGTTCACCGGTGTGCACGCTCTGCGTGTGGTGTTGTGTGTACTGTGTCCTGGGCCTCCTGGCTCCTGTTCACCAGTGTGCACACTCTGTGGGTGGTGTTGCGTGTACGGCGTCCTGGGCCTCCTGGCTCCTGTTCACCGGTGTGCACGCTCTGTGTGTGGTGTTGCGTGTACGGCGTCCTGGGCCTCCTGGCTCCTGTTCACCGGTGTGCACGCTCTGCGTGTGGTGCTGTGTGTACTTTGTCCTGGGCCTCCTGGCTCCTGTTCACCGGTGTGCACGCTCTGTGCGTGCTGTTGCGTGTACGCCGTCCTGGGCCTCCTGGCTCCTGTTCACCGGCGTGCACGCTCTGCGTGTGGTGTTGTGTGTACGGGGTCCTGGGCCTCCTGGCTCCTGTTCACCAGTGTGCACGCTCTGTATGTGCTGTTGCGTGTACGGCGTCCTGGGCCCCCTGGCTCCTGTTCACCGGTGTGCACTCTCTGGGTGTGGTGTTGCGTGTACGGTGTCCTGGGCCTCCTGGCTCCTGTTCACCGGTGTTCATGCCCTGTGCGTGGTGTTGCGTGTACGGTGTCCTGGGCCTCCTGGCTCCTGTTCACCGGTGTGCACGCTCTGTGTGTGGTGCTGTGTGTACGGCGTCCTGGGCCATTTGGCTCCTGTTCACCGGTGTGCACGCTCTGCGTGTGGTGTTGTGTGTACGGTGTCCTGGGCCTCCTGGCTCCTGTTCACCAGTGTGCACACTCTGTGCGTGGTGTTGCGTGTACGGCGTCCTGGGCCTCCTGGCTCCTGTTCACCGGTGTGCACGCTCTGTGTGTGGTGTTGCGTGTACGGCGTCCTGGGCCTCCTGGCTCCTGTTCACCGGTGTGCACGCTCTGCGTGTGGTGCTGTGTGTACTTTGTCCTGGGCCTCCTGGCTCCTGTTCACCGGTGTGCACGCTCTGTGCGTGCTGTTGCGTGTACGCCGTCCTGGGCCTCCTGGCTCCTGTTCACCGGCGTGCACGCTCTGCGTGTGGTGTTGTGTGTACGGTGTCCTGGGCCTCCTGGCTCCTGTTCACCAGTGTGCACGCTCTGTATGTGCTGTTGCGTGTACGGCGTCCTGGGCCACTTGGCTCCTGTTCACCGGTGTGCACGCTCTGTGTGTGGTGTTGCGTGTACGCTGTCCTGGGCCTCCTGGCTCCTGTTCACCGGTGTGCACGCTCTGTGTGTGGTGTTGCGTGTACGGTGTCCTGGGCCTCCTGGCTCCTGTTCACCAGTGTGCACGCTCTGTTTGTGGTGTTGCGTGTACGGTGTCCTGGGCCTCCTGGCTCCTGTTCACCGGTGTGCACGCCCTGTGTGTGGTGGTGCGTGTACGGCGTCCTGGGCCTCCTGGCTCCCGTTCAGCGGTGTGCACGCTCTGTGTGTGGTGGTGCGTGTACGATGTCCTGGGCCTTTTGGCTCCTGTTCACCGGTGTGCACGCTCTGTGTGTGGTGTTGTGTGTACGGTGTCCCGGGCCACCGTGCTCCAGGCCACCCAAGACAGCTTCCTTCAACAACACACGCCCACCCAAGACACACTGGACAGGGACACCCAGGCCAAAATCGACCGCCTCCCTCAGGTCTTCAACCACGCCCCTTCACCATCCACGAAGTCCGGAGGGCCATCCACAGTCTCCGGCAACACAAAACCTCAGGCTACGACGGCCTCCCTGCGGAGGCATACTACCACCTCCCAGCCCACCTCCTCAGCATCCTCGCTCACCACCTCTGGGACATCGTCACGGGGCAAACCCCCCTACCACCAGACGGGGCAAACGTTGTCCGCCCCCTCTACAAAAAGGGGGACTGGGCCAACCCGGACAACTGGCGCCCCATAGTCTGTGCAGTCACGGAGGTACAAATTGTCTGGACCGTCCTCCTACGCCGCAACCGCCGCCACCTGGACCCCCACATACCCGCCAGCCTCTGGGGGGCCATCCCAGGAAGGTACCCACACGAGGCCATCTTCCTCCAGGACACCATCGCCGACATGGACCCGGTAGACCTCATCATCGCCTCCCTCAACGTCAAAGGAGCCTTCCCAAACTCCCCCTGGCTCCTTCTGGAGGCGGTGTGGAAACGCCTGGGCCTCCCCTTCTACAACTTCGCCTCCGGCTACATCCGCACCAGCAAATACACGGTCCGCACGGGAGCAGGCCTCACCCCCTTCCTGGAGCCAGGCAGCGGGTCCCCCAAGGAGGAGCAGAAAGTCCTTTCCTGTACCTCCTCGTGACGCTCCCCCCGGCCCTCACGATCGAGCAGGATTACCCGGCCTACGCACCCTTGCCCCTCCTCTCCCCCCTGGTGGGCTTCGCGGACAACACCAACCTCACGGTCGCACACACACCACACGAACCCCACGCCCCAGACCCCGGCCCAACGGTCACCCAGCAGGGCAACAACTTACTGGACGTGACCATCTCCTACCTCTTCCGCAACAACCTCATCGTCCACCCCACAACGTCAGTGGCCATGATCAAGGGGTCTGCCACACCCCCCACCCTAGGGCCACAAGGACCCCCCATGCAAGTCGTGACAACCACCACCCACCTGGGGGTAATCCAGGCCGCCAACCCTGAGGACACCAGCCTCCCTCCCAAGTTGCAGTCACACCTCGCCCCAGTCCCCAGATATGGGTCCCCGACCACCAAGGCCCTCTCCCTGTCCCACCCGAGCCTGGCGTACTACCTCACCGGGGTCTTGAACGCCTCCATAGGCTTCCAGGCACTCCACCTGACACACCCCACCACCGTCCTCCAACCGGCCACATGCGCCGTAACCAAGGCATGGGCAGCACACGGGGGCTGGCCAACCTCCATACCCACCCGCGCCATCCGGGCGGCATGTCCCCACTATGGGGACGCCATAGGGGACGAGGTGAAATCGGCCTACACCAGACACACGGCCCTCCTCCTTCACTGCATGACCCACAACCACTCGCCGGAGGTCCGCGAGGTCGCCACAATCCGCCTCCAAGCCGCACAACGGGCCCGTAACACATGCCCACGCTGGATACTCCACCAGACGGGCATGCCCACCACCAAGAACACGCGCCTGTGAAACCACCTGCAGCTTCTCCTCCCATCCCCAGACCACGCCATACTCACCAACCACACGTGCCCGGAGGAAGGGCCTCTGGCGGTCCTCTGCGGGGACCTCCACCATCACCCCCAAGGCACCATCAATACCATAAACCTCGTCGGGGCCTCCATCACCGTAGTATACGTCACCCTCTCACAAATGCGGGTCCTTCACCACAGCGGAGCACACCACACCCCCTTCCTACAACTTCCCAAATGGCCGCAATACCGCCCCTTCCACCAGTACCTCACGCAGACGGCACGAGCAGGGGGCCAGACTCTCCCAGGAAGCGCAGACATGCGAGCAGCCTACCGAGAATTCAAAAAGCAGCACCCACGACCCATCCCAGCGACACCGCCCTACGCACCCACTGGCTCGAAACACGAACTCGTCCCCCCAGTGACGGGCACAGTCCCACCGCTAACCCTACTACTGGCCCCGAATGGAGCCAAACCCACGCAGACCACCGTCATCCACCACGGGGCAAAATGGCGCATACCAAAGCACCACATGACCGCCCGAGACCTACCGAAGGTGCCCCGTGACTCCCAGAGCATGCCACGCACATGTTGGGCCTGTAACCCCGAGGCACCCACCACGACATGGCCCGTATTGAACCTCATAGCACGCCACCACACCCACCCCACAACCCACCTACCACCACAGGCCTACGCATGGGTAGCCCCATGGTTCCACCGCACCGACAAAACCCGGCGGTAGCGTGGAACCTCGACCACACACCCCAATGGCTCTTCACCACTACGCCCACCTGGCCCCGCCCCGACCCGGCAGGGGTCGCCATCCGTTACAGCATGTACGAACCAGGCAGAACGAGCAAGCACGAGCATCCCTACTATCCGCTCCACCACTCCTGCCACACACCGGAGCACCAAACACAAACCCTCACATGCCACGACCCAAACCCAGACACAGCCTACATCCTCCACTACATCTACTCCTACCTCACACAAGGACAGCCGGAACAGGGACTCATTGCCATGTCCCTCCAAGCAAAACACAACATCTGCAAAGGAATAGGGGTGTACGCCACCCCCGTCCTGCAGCCCACAACCCCGGTGGCCCATCTCACCACGGGCCTCGCCATATACGCCTACCTACCCATGGACCCATGCCGCATCCCAAAACCATCACCGGCGGAGCGGCTCTTCTTCACCGACGCCTCAGGCAAATCCGCCCTCACGCCCATCAACAGGGGGACCACCGTGCAGCTAACCCACACCGGGGGACACTACCACATGGACCACCACACAGGCCACACCACCTACGGGGCCTCCTCCCGGGGGGAGCTGGGGGCCATGGCCGACGCCATCGCCGAAATCGCGGCCCACCTACCTGCCCACCTCCCGCACATCATCCGGGTCTGGTTCGTGGTAGACGCCACTGTCGACACACACCTGCTCCTCCGCAAAGCAAGGCAACCACTGCACAAAGCCGACGCAACGAAGCCTCGGCACCCAGGCACTGCTGCTCTGGAAAGCCCTTCGCAGCCTTCCCCCCTACGTCCAACTCCACATCGTGAAACAAGAGTCCCACAGGCACCAATACGGAAATGGTAAGGTCGACAACCAGGCAGTACACCAACGCACAACGCACCTGCCAACCCTCCAGACCCCCGACCTCGGCCGAAACCACACACACCTCCAACACATACCCCCCCAACCAGAGCCCCATCAGAGCCCGGACTGGGTACCAGAGGACGCCCCCTATTCCTCCAAAAACAGAGCATACCACTACCCCAACCCCATCCAACATCTCGCCCGCGTGCTTGGCGACACAGAAAGCCGGGCACACATCCAGGAGCTCCAGGAGAAACTGCAAATCCCCCTCTACCACTCAGCACTGCGCCCAGCAAACGTCCCAGCCCACATCCAAAAAGGACGCATCCAGCTCCTCAGGGAGCAACTACCATTCCTCACCAGGGTCGCCAGATGGCTCGCCCGCAAGCACATCCACGTCCCGGAAGAACACACTCGTTGCCCGTGCGACCACACCACCCCGGAGGACTGGGAACACTTCAAGAAATGCCCCCTCCGTACAGGCAGGGACACGCTAGTAGGCTGGTCCCCGGCAGAAACCCCGGGACAACACGAAGGCTGGCCAACCCACAGCCACGCACACCAGGCCAAAGAACACCTCATCAGGGATCCCCTGGTCAAGTAAGCCACCATGAGAGGGGCGGTGACAGAGGCCCTACACCGACACCTCGCCAAACACACGGAAAGCCCCATGGAGGCAGCAGCGCACCTCCAGCTAGAAGCAGTCCGCAGAGCAGCAGCCCAAATGGTACACCGCAAACACCTCCTGTTGACACACACGGAGCAACTCACCGACCCCACCGCCAGGGAGCACATGCAGCGTCTCATCCATTACCATGCCGTGCATGACCCAGACATCCACTAACCCACTCTGCGGCCCGCACACGCCCCCCATCCCCATCCGCAGGCCTCCAAGACACCACCAAGGCACCCCAAAGCCCACCTCTCACCCAAGAAGCCGCCCGGCACCGCCCAGCCCGGCCGAGCCCAACCGGGGCCAACCATACGTCGAGGTGGATGCGCAAGACCCCAGCAACCCACCCAGCCCGCCCCCCCCGGACCCGGGGCACCCCCCCCTCACACCGACCACCATCCGCGACCCCGACCTCCTCCGAGCAACCCGCCAAGGCAGGGCCCTGAGCACTCCCCTGGGCTGGTACCGCCTACAAGAGCACTGGACCAAGCTGACCGTCAAAGCGCTCCGGGACCTGACCACCCCAGGTAACGGCCTCCACGAGGCCATCGTAGACCTCGTACTCTGGCGAGCCCGCCAACACACCCAGGGCCAGCACGTCTGGATCCCCCCCATCGAGTGGGGCCAGGCCCTGAAACACGACACCGACACCAACGTCACACGTCGAGGGACCATACGCCTACGAAGAGCCCCAGCGGAGAAGGACCACCCAGCGGACCCGAACCACCCGGAGCAATGGGAACAGGCCACCGCACCAAACCGCAACACTGCCCTCCGCGTCGCCGGCCTCCGCACGCCAGACGACGACCTCCCTCCCCCACCTACAGACAGTGACCACCCCCCGCCAGAGGTCTGGTGTACAGTCCTCGAGCGCGGGCACTACTACGTGATGGCCACTACAGCTACGTCCCCCGGCCCGCAATGGCTCGTCAAAGGGACAGACACCATGCTCGCCCCAGGGACCGCCCCACAGGGGGCAGTAGGGGACTCCACCACCCCGCACAGGGTCCTCAGAGGCGTCCTGCAGCTGGGGGACAAGCCCCCAGCCCGCGCCCTGGCCCAAATCACCTCAGGAAAAGCGGGCTACCACCTGGAACTGGCCATGCTCTGCCTGACCCAATGGATCCAGCGCCGCTGGCCATCCACGGGGACCGTGCCCTGGATTTAGGCCATCCCCACCGCCCAGACACAAATCGAGGCAGGCCCGGACACGCGGCAAAACCCCCCCCCCAGACCACAGCACTCCCTCACCTGCGGGTACCACGCCATCCACAGGGTCCTCAGCCGCGTGGGTCCTAGCCAAGAGCTAGCATACCCCCTTCCCACCACTGACCAAGAGGTCCACCAAATACGCAAGCTCGTCTGCGAACTCCTTGCCGCGGCAGCAGAATGAGGCAAGCTTCTCCTCCAAACCGCCCAGCGTACAACTGACCACGCAAGCGCGCTGCTGCAAGCGGACACATATTCCGACACAACACACCCCACGGCGCAATCCCCGCCCATGCCCCTCCCCTCTCGCTGCCCACCCGGAGACCCACACACAGCCACCATCGCGCGCAGCCCCGGGCCCCGCGACACGGGCCTCCCCCACCCGCCCAAACAACAGCACACGCCCGCCACGTACCCACCCGCCGGACACCCCTCACCAACCCCCACACTCGACAACCCGCACACACCCTCCGAGGGGAGCCCCACGCCCCAGGGCACGCCCACCCCGCCCAGTGGCCCGCACAGGCCCCCCGCGCACACCCCAGAAAACCCAGGCCCACCCCCCCCGGCCCCCAAATGCAGCCCGCGCGAACTGTTCCTCCCAGCGGACGCCAATCCACACAGCCTCACACATTGCAGGACCCCGGCCCAGCCAAGCCCAGCAGGAGAAGGCCACAGCCCCGCGCCTCCCTCCCCCACCGCTGCCGACCAGATCGGCCCGCCGGGCCGCCAGGTCACAGCCGGGCCCCCCCAGCCACCCACCCCCAAAACCTACAGCCTGAGGACATGCCCTCCATCCTCCCCGCCGTGGCAGCAGCAGAAGCCGCCGCCCACAAACCCGCGACCGCGCGCATCACAGCGCAGACCGCGTCCCCCAAAAACCACCACTTCCTCCTCGTCCTCAGCCTTATCCACGTCCTCCACCTCATCCTCAGACCCCCCCCTCCCCCCCGACCTCATCCACAAGGCCACGGCAAAGGCCAAAGCTGCGGCTGCACGCCAGACTACCGGGGATCCCCCGACCACTACACAGGCGACCCAGGCACCCCGGCAGCATACCGGGAAACCCCCCCACCCGGCACCGGCGCCCACACACCTCCGGACGGAAGTCCTCCTCAACCTCGAACCGGACCCCAAACCAAAACCCGACCCCAAACCCAGGCCGGCGCCAAAACGAGCGCACCACCAGCAACAGCACCACCACCAACACCACCCCACGCAGTCCACAACACCACAAACGCAACGACACAAATCCAAGCGACACCGCCCTAACCCAAACCCTAACCCAAGCCAGGACCCCCCACCCACCACCACCCACGCCCCCCTTCCACCAGCGGCCGCCGCCACCACAGAGGCGGCCACCCAACACGACCCCGTCCAAACCCTCGTCAACGTCCCCATCTCCAAGCGCCCCGTCATCCATCCCCCACAAACCGGCACCGCCGCCGGCCGAACCGACCGAGGGACGTGGGACCCCTCGACCACAATCACCGTCAAGCCCGGCCCCCGACCCGCCCCCGCCGCCCACCAAACAGTACGGCCCCAGGCACTACACACGATGCCCGACCCCCCACCCTCAACAAGGTGACCAGAATATCCACAAGGGGTCCTAGGGCCATACCCGCAGCACCACCCCCACCACTACCAGCGCCAGCACCACCAGCGGCCCCACCACCACCACCACCAACACGACCCCCACCACTACCACTGCCCACCACCCTACCCCACAGGGCCACAACCCCCCGTGCACGAGCAGCACCAGCGTATGGGATGGCAGCCACCGGGCGCTCCACCCCCATACCCCACCTACCACCAAGGGCCACCCCCCCCCTTACCAGACACTGTATCCCCCCGGCCACCACATCCATGCCGAAGGGGCCCCCCGGGCCCAACCCCACCAGGGACAGTCACTCGACCCGTACCACCAGCCACTGCTGCCGCCGCGCCCCTACGTGGCGGATCCAGGGAGGGCGGGGGACTCCCCCCCCCCCCCCCAGTACCAGGCGGCGCCCCACGAGGCCCCCCATGAGCCGCCGACACCTCCTGATTGGCCCGACTCGAACAACGAGGCCTGGTCCTGCAAACGGCGGCGCTCCCGCTCCCCCCCAGCACGGCGCACCCGCCCCCGGCGCTCACGCTCCCCACACCGCCACCGCCCCTCAACCACTCACTCGCGACGCTCCCGCTCCCCAAGGCGCCACCACGACCCTCCGGGGCCCCGCTCCCGCCGCTCCCGCTCCCCCAGGCGCCACCACCAACGCCACCGCCGCCCCATGTCCACCACCCCCTCCCTCCACGAGCCCCACCGGGCTTCCCTTTCCCCCCTCCGCCCGTACGCGGCCCCGACCCCCAGTCCCCGCCACCGCCGCTCCCGCTACCCCAGGCGCCACCAAGCACACCACTGCCGCCCCATGTGCCGACCCCCTCCCCCCACAGGCCCCACCGGGCCTCCCGCTCTCCCCGTCGCCCGTACCCGTCCTCCACCCCCAGCCCCGCCACCGCCGCTCCCGCTCCCCCAGGCGCCTCCACGCCCGCCACTGCCGCAGGTCCACGTCCTTTCCCTGCCACTCCAGGACCTCGAGCTCGGACCCCTCCCCCCCCCAGGCCCCCGCCCACCTCGCCTGGTGGTCTGCCCCCGCTCTGCAGGAGCTCCGCCGCTGGGTGAAGTGGGCCGGGGGAGTGGGAAGGCGAGAAGGGGTGCACATGGTGCACACCTTCGAGGAGGTGCGCACCCGCACCCCCGCCGACCCCAACGAGGCCGCCCCGGAGGCTCTCATGCCGCAGGCGGCATGGGAGGCCCTCCTCCAGGACGCGGTCCAGGGCCTTCGCCCCCCCTACACCCCCGGAACCCTCCGCCAATGGCTCCAGGCCACCCACCCCCAGGCCTGGTCCAGGGCCCCCCCCCCCCCCCCCGACCCAGCACCACCACGGCGGGAAGGAAAAGGGCACGGGCAAGGGGAGGGCAAGGGGCGGAGAGGGACACTCCGGCAAGGGGGCACGGAAGCGCCCAAGCTGACAGGCAGGCGCCCATAGGGACAGGGCACCAGGAGCGACACAACGTGGGAACGGGAAACCACCCAAGGGCCAGGAAGGGGAGGGAACAGGGACCGGGGCGCAGGGAAAGAGGACATCACGGCGGGCACCAGGACCCACGCGCAAGAAGGGCATACCACGACAGAGCAACCAGCGCCCCCCACCCCCAGCGGACGCCGCACGACCCGCGGGGACGCACGCCCCCAACACACGCCGCCGAAGCGCGAGTCGGACGCCATACGGATCACACCGGCACACGCCCACCAGCGACCGGAAACCACACAGGGGATGGAGGGCACACCTGCACGGGGAGAACGAGCTACACCCATAGAGGAATCCACTGGGAACACCGCCGCGCAGCCCACCACCACGCCCTCACCGCCAGGCGACGACCCCGGCCACCACAAGGGCCACCTCACAGGCACCGGAAGAGGACAAAGGCACGGCCACAGCGCCCAGGGCTAGGGACCGGAACCCCCAGAGGACACGGGACCACGGCACAGGCCCCCAGGGAGGGCAACGCCACGGACACCTACCCGACCCACCGGCCCGAGCGGCACACCAGGACCCGCACAGCACAGACCCAGCGAGCCACCCTCACCTGACCGCACTCCCCAGCCACCAACCAGCCACGCTCCGCCCCGTTCTCCGCACCACGACACGGGCCAGACTAACCTCCACCGACCAACCACGGCACAACACGAGGCAGCACGGCATGCCGCACCGCAGCGCACCACAGTGCAACACAACACGACAAGGCACCCCAAAACACAACACGCCACAGCACGACGGGACGCGACGCGGCACAGAGCGGCACACCGCGGCCCGGCTGACCGTAACCAGAAGGACTAACCAAAACAAGCCACCGCACAACCCGGAAGGAACCGCACTGCCCCGCCACACACCGGCAAGGGGCCACCGCGCGCCCAGCAACAATGCTGGCGGTCCACCCAGAAAGGTAAAACCGGAACCCCGGAGGCGAAAGGACACGGACAACCCCAGATCCCCTAACCCAGAGCCACACGAAGCCGCCTGGCACAACCGCCCACCCGGCAGAGCCAGAACCTAACCCGGCAGGAAGGGGCGCCGAGCCCAACGTGTACATAACCCAACCGACCCATGGGGCCGGGGCACGGCTTGGCAAAACGCAACCACCAACAGCAAACCGGAAAACCACACAGAATGCCGGCCAGTGCGTGCGCCAGTCCAGGGAAGGCAGAGGGAGGAACAGGCAGACCCCCCCCCTGAAAAAAAATTTACGTGGGAGGGGAGGGGGGGCGCGAAAACGTCTGACAGCCACCACACCGCCCACCAACACCACAAGAGGCGGCCAAACCCCCCACCAAGACGGCACCGAAGACAGGACCCCACGAAGGGGCGCCGGGGGACCAGCCAGCCAAAACCGGCAACACCAAGCCGAGGGCAGCGGCCCAACGGGAGAAGGGACACACAAAACACACGGACACACACCACGCTGGAAAAAAAAAACACAAACAGCAAACAACGCGGCCCGGAAGAGAAGGGATGGGGGGACAGCGACCACGAGACCCAAGACCGGGACAACCAGCGACCGACACCACAAAGCCCCAAAATAAAGAACCAAAGGGGAGGTGGTGGGGGCACACCCCACCAACGGCAACACCAGCACACCCCCGCGCCACAGGCGGCCCCCCAGGAAGGGCGGGGGCAAGTGGGGCACACGCACGACCGCACGAACACCCCAACAACACCTCCCCAAGAAGAGGCGGGGTGCAGCCGCAACGCGGACCCCAACACACACGCCCACGTCGCACACCAGAACCAGGAACAGCGGGGAGCAGGAGGAGCGCGCACACAGCCGCGCACCTCCCACAACCCTAACCAGGACAGGAGGGGTGCAGGCCGAAACCCAAGCCCAACCGCAAACACCGCGAACCCCAGCGAGGAAAAGAGGGGCGAAACCACAAACCGTACCCAAACACACCCACCCAAGACCCCAGCGAGGGGTGGTGGGGTTACCGAAACCCGAACCCAAGCACAACCCGGACCCCAGCACAAACGCCACAGAACAGTAGGAAACCCAGTGTCCATAGCCTGGGCATTGAGGCAGCCCGTGCCATGCAGGTGACCCGGCCAAACGTGACCCGGAGCCCGGGGGTAAGGCTGCATCCTAAGGCCTGCGCTGCTTTGGTACTCGAGGCAGAGCGTGCGACACCCAAGCGCCTCGGAACCCCAGTACCAAGAACATGCATGCATGCCTTGGGAACGGGATACGCCAGGAAGTCCGGTGAACCTCTAGGGTTCCGCTCAAAGGAGGGGACGTGCGCAAGCACGGGGGCACACCCTCCTGGCGAGACAAGCACGTCACGCTGGCGGCGAACAGCCCTCCCGGTGTTTCCCAGGGCCGCTTTGTTGGGGGCCACCAGTCAGGTCTAGCGGGATGTAAGCCGCCTCCCCTCTTCAAGCGCAGAGCCTCTTCCTGTTCATCACAGCGGCAATGCCAGCCGGAACCATGGGGCGCCTCTCAACGACCGAGTGCACCTACCTACCTACCTACCTTGCACAATATCAACAACACATGGGCTCGGTACAACCATCAGAAAGAAATTGATGTGTCTTTGTCAGATTTGCGCTGAGTTATTGTTGATTTTCTCTTTTTTTACCAACTATTGGCAGGTTGGCCCTCCGGCAAGTTTTTTCATCGAATTTTCCCCGTTGGACTGGAATGCCTTCTCTTCACACTTTATTCAGGCAATTTTGCATGGATTCTTTGAACCCTTTGCCATATGATCCCTTTGCCCTTATCCGTTGCCATTGATTGATGGTGGTTGTCACTCTTACCCACATGTCTTTTCCACTTGTTTGACCTACTCCTCCCCTTTGCATTGTGATGTCCTCCTCATCCCTGTATTGCATTTCCCCCCTAATTTTGGGTTGCCGGATGCAACCATGCCATTGTTTTGTATTGTTGTGGCTGTTTCAGTGCCTTTTCCATGGTGTGCCCACGACTTTGGGCACTTGGGACAGATTTGAGCTTGACCTGCCGATTGCTTATGTTGTTTGAGCTCCCGCCCCTAAATTGAGATTGCCGGACGCAATGGGGGCCGCCAATTGTGCTTAGGGCGGGCCTACTCTTTCAAAAATGGGTGTTTCTATTCTTCGGACACCACATTCTATTTTTAGAATTTTTGTGCTATTTTTAGTAACAAATTTTCTATTTTTAGAACTCCTCCCCATCGGCCCGGTTTCGCGTTTCCTCATTGTCCGCCACCATTTTTTTGCACGGTGATCGCGTTGGTGAGGTCCGTTTCCCACCAGGATTGCCCTATTTGGAGATCCAATTTTTCCGCTTCGCTTTTTTTAGTAACAAATGTTAATATTTTTAGTAAAAATTTGATTTTTCATTCCTCCGAGTTGGTGGCACTTGGGGACATTCCGAACGGATCCTCGACCATTTTTTGGCATGCTTGAAGCAACCGTGGGGTCCGTTTGCATTACATTTGCACCAGCAGCACCCGGTAGACCCTCCTAAAACAAGTTTTGAGGGTAGGGTTAGCTGGGGTCAAAAACCGTGTTTTTGCCGTATTTTTGACATATAGTTGAGTTGGAAGATTTTGTGAGTACCTACGCTCATCGAAAACGCAATCCGAATGCAACTATGGCATCCCTGTGCTTCCTGCTTCCACATGGGTCAGAAATGATATAATTTGTGGTGAAAAAAGATTTTCGGAGAAAAAAAATTTTTTCGGAAAAAACTTTTTTTTCGAAAAAACAAGTTTTTTCTCCCCAATTCCTCTATTTACTGTCTTTTGTGACCTCAAGGTGCATTTCAGCATTGTATGGCTCTCATTCTGCTTGTTGATTCCCCTTCCCGCCATTGGGTGGCATTGTTTTGCTGCGGCTTGGCTTGTCGCCGGAAATTTGCAGCTTGGGAGAGGGGTGTCAATGGCACGTGTGGGGGCTTTGCATAGGTAGTTTATCGCCTAAACACCAGCATTTGAGTTATGCAGGGCGTTCAGGGCTAGGGAGGGGGCTGTTTAAGCAGTGCCCACACCCGTGTGGATTTTGCACCCACCCACTCGCCCTATGATGCAAGTTTGTACTGGTTTTCATGGCTCTGACCCTCGTTTTCTGATTTTGGCTGTGTCGGAGCGTCGGGGATGTCTGAGTCAGGGAGGTGGGTGTAAAACTTAGGGCATAGCCATGTCAAGAATCCATGTTTGTTGCCCGTTTCTCCTTTGCACACTCATGTTGCTTCTTGTGTGCCATTTCAGGTGTAAATTTTTATGCGATCTCAGCATTTGATTCCAATCCCAGATTTCGATCCCAGATTTAATTCCGACTGCATATTTCAGTTCTGTCTTTGCATTTTTGATGTTGCATTGATTTTTTTCAATTGTGCGGTTGGCCAGCATTTGTTCTAACATTATTTGGATTTCCGATTCGTCGATTGGCTGCTGCTGTGTGTGCGTGCGCGCTGTCTTTGGTCGCGCCGTAAGGCAGGCCAGCCAATCGAACACCCTTCCAGTTGGTGCTAATAGTGTTAGATCTATCCTGTTGCGGATATGGATACCGATCGGAAGCTAGAGCGACTCCAGTGGAAGATAGAAGGCCCGGAATTGCGATCTGGCTAAACCCTGGTGTGATGCCTCCGCGCACACCGGCTGTCACCCTTGGCTGCATCACTGCACTTGACATGAGAATGCTACACGGTAATGGGCGCGTCTGCTTCGGCAGTGCCACGGCTACGTGTATGGGGGATCACGAGTCCCTGGAAGCTGGAGGAGTCCTAGTGGAAGAGGAGTTGAAGTGGAAGTGGCTGAGGTAGGCGCACCGCTGATCGTGGGATACATTGGTTGTTGCTTTGCAATTGGATTCCATTGGGGTGCCACACCATATTTGGTTTTGAGGTCTCATGCATTCATTCTAAGAGAAGAAGGAGAAGCAGCCAACCGGGGAAGCAACGCACCCGGACAGGATCGTCCGGGAGCGGGGCGACACTGGAACTCATCAACCGGGAGCGTCCGAGGCTCCGTGAGGAAGAGGCAGCGGCGGGGGCAAGAACCCATAAGGAATGCATGAACAACAGTCTGGAAAGGTGGAGAGAGAGGACGAGAAAAACGAGAGACGGGAAGAGGGAGGAGAAGGAGAGGCAAGCACATGGAACCCGGACTGGAACATCCGGGGAAGCAATGCACCCGGACTGGAACATCCGGGGGGCGGAAGCCCTGGACTGGAACGTCCGGGGAGGCAATGGCCCGGGATTGGAACGTCCGGGGCCACAGAAGGAGGAGCAAATGGCGGCGGAGAGAAGCGGCGAGGAGCATATGAACATGAGCATGGACCAGGTGGGGAAGGACACGACGGACGAGAGTCGGGAAGTTGGAGGAGAAGGAGCAAAAGGAAAAGCGGCCAACCACGTAACCATGTGGAACCCAGACGACGACAACCGGGGAAGCAGCACACCCGGGCTGGTACATCAGGGGGCGAGGCGGCCATGGATTGGAGCGTCCGGGGCTCTAGGAGGAAGAAGAAGCGGAGGCAGCAAGAAACGGCAAGGAGTGCATGCACAAGAGGCAGGAACGGTGGAGAGAGAGGACGAGAAGAACAAGAGAAGGGAAGAGGGAGGGGAAGGAGAAGCAAGCACATGGAACCGGGACTGGAACATCCGGGGAAGCAAAGCACCCGGACTGGAACATCCGGGGGGCGGAGGCCCTGGACTGGAACGTCCGGGGAGGCAGCGGCCCGGGATTGGAACGTCCGGGGCTACGAAAGGAGGGGGATACGGTAGCGGAGAACAGCGGCAAGGAGCACATGAACAAGAGCAAGGACCAGATGAGGAAGGACACGACAAAAGAGAGTCGGGAAGCAGGAGGAGAAGGAGCAGAGGGAAAAGCGGCCAAACACGTGGAACCCGGACGAAAACAACTGGGGAAGCAGCTCACCCGGACTGGAACATCCGGGGGCGAGGCAGCCCTGAATTGGAGCGTCCGGGGCTCCAGGAGGAAGAAGAAGCGGCGGCGGCAAGAAACGGCAAGGAGAGGAAGTACAAGAACCAGGGAAGGGGGAGAAAGAGGACGAGAAGAGCAAGAGGCGGGAAGAGAGAGGAGAAGGAGAAGAATGAGAGGCGGATGAGCACATGGAACCCGGACCGGAACAGACTAGAAGGTCTGGGGTAGATGCGGATTGGAACGTCCGGGGCTGCGTACAGAGAAGAAACGGCGGCGGCAAGGGGAGGCAAGAGCAAGGAGTGGTGGAGAGGGAGGACAAGGAGGACAAGAGCCAGGAGGAAGGAGGAGAAGGAGAGGCCAAAAGAGCGGACAAACGCAGGCGGGAACTCGGACGCAAACCCTAGGGGCGCCAAGAGGACGAGACGGCGGCGACAAGAAAAAGCAGGAGGGCAGTCAAGGAGAACATGATCAAGAACAAGCAAGGATGAGGGAGGAGGATAGGACGCACGCAAGGAGCCTGGACTGGAGCATCCGGGAAGCGACACACCCAGCATGGAACATCCAGGAGGGAAGCATGTGGCAGGAATGCCAGGAGAAGGTATGGAGTGTACGGGGCAGCATCAAGGGGAGAAGGCGGCGGCGGCAAGAGGAAAAGGCAACCGCAGCGGCCGGGACGGGGTTGCGGCAGAGGGAAGGGATGGAGGGAGCAGGAAAGGGGGGAGGGGCAGCGCCAAGACGCAGAGGGGGAGACTCAGGGGACAGAACAAAGAGGGGGCGAAAAGAAGAAAGGCGAAACAGTGGGGAAAGGAGTCAGCTGAGGAGTACCCCAGCGGCTAGACGCCCAGTTACGCGAGCCGTAGTCGTGGGTTCGATTCCCACTAGCGGCGCACGATTGGCACACTTGAAGACAAGCATCGTACCTGGGTTGGGGCGGTAGAACTCTTGCAACAGGTCCTGACCTAGAGGGGCCATTGAAGAACACAAACACCCCCGGACGCCGGGGATGTTTTTTACGCCTGAAGCGAGGTGTGCAAGGGGGGAGGGTGGCTGGTGGCGGATGAGGAAGGGAGCCAAGAGGGGCAGTGGAGGAGAGGCATACACTGTGTACACAGGAGACAAAAAATGTACGTGACCGAAGAGGAGGCCAGCGAGAGGAGCAGGGAGTCAGTGGAGAGCGCGAGGAGTGAGACACAAAAGAGAAGAACAGCTTGCGCATGGACCGGGAGTGAAAGGGCGTTCGGAGGAGAACAAGACCGAATCCATGCGGGAGTGGTGACACAGGGTATGGAGGGTGACGGAGTGGACTGCTTGTGGAGAGCGATGAGTGTTATCGAAGGATGCCAAGGCACAAGTGCAGAGGCAAAGGAAATGCGAGCAAGGGTAGTCACTGCAGTCGAGGTGAGGTTGCAGGCAGGGGAGATGCAGGAGCCCCTGCTGCAGGGGGAAACGGGATGGAAGGAGTACGTAACGGAAGCTGTCACAAGGTAGAAGGATGGGAGGACCGCCGGAGGTTGAGGCGTGGGCGGTGAAAAATGGATACAGAGTGAAAGTGTACCGGGAGGCGAAGGATGGAGGGGGCTACAGGAAGATACAGGAGTATGGAGGGGAGAGGGGGCTGCAGGGAGGAATCCTGTGGAGGAAGACGAGGGTGTACGAGGTGGGGTGGGAGCACGACGAGCCGGAGGAAGGCAATTTAACAAGAGAGGCGGGAAGAGCAGGCTCGGGCGGGGGGGCACAGGTTAGGGTGGGCGAGGGAGGCAAAAGAGGACACAGTGTGGCGTCGGGCGAGAGTCGGCCGTCGACGTGTGGAGCGGGGAGTGTGGGGAGTACAGCGGGGAACGAAGTGGAACGGCAACGCAAGGCGGCATCGGCATGGAAGAGGCGCGAGGGGGGATTGGAGGGGGCGAGAGAGAAGACAGGGGAAGGGGTGCTCGTAGAGCACAGGTACAGGAAGGATGTCAACACGTTGTGGGAAGTGTTGTGTGCGCTGGAGGGCAGGCCGCACAGTGAGGAAGAGGTACAGCGGATAAGGCAAGGAGTGGCAACCAGGGTAGAGAGTAGACACAATATGGGAGAAGTGGAGGAGTGCCTGCCAAAGGAGGAAGTATCGTAGCAGAAGTACATACA
Source organism: Eutreptiella sp. 'Long Island Sound 2002' (assembly GCA_964036045.1). Classification (NCBI taxonomy): domain Eukaryota; phylum Euglenozoa; class Euglenophyceae; order Eutreptiales; family Eutreptiaceae; genus Eutreptiella; species Eutreptiella sp. 'Long Island Sound 2002'. The sequence goes on along the minus strand of OZ038381.1, from coordinate 124,011,247 downwards.
GCGGACTAGGCAGGGGAGGAGGATGGGAGGGCCACCGGAGGTGGAAGCATTGGCAGCGGAGGGGGGGTACAAGGTGGCGGTTTACAGGGAGACAAAAAGCGGAAACGGGTACAGAAAGTTGGTGGAGTATGGGGAAGGGACCCCGCTGGATGCGGAAATCCTGTGGACCAAGCGAAGAACCTATGCGGTTCTGTGGGGTGTCAGAGGTCAAAGGAGTGACGCGGCGGAAGTGGCGGCAGCAGTGCAAAGGTTGCTGAACAGTGCACAAGAGGGACGGGAATGGCCGGAAGAAATGCCGGAAAGGGCGAGGCGACAGGTCATACCAGGGGATGGCAAGTGGCTATATTGGCCACTCAGCGCGGTGGGCGGAGCAGGGGGGCAAGCAGCGGCAGAAGAGGTGCGCAGAGCGCTCACGGAAGGGGATATGGCGCGGCCCCCAGAGTCCGGCTGGGCACGGAGAGTCATGAGGGATGCAGGAGCGCGGATGTGGGATCAGTACCTGGACAAGGTGCGCAGGGGAGAGATATGGGGAGGAGCATGTGAAGTTGGGAGGTGGGCGCAGAGCAAGGGATGCAGAGTAGCAATGTACCAGGAGTGGGGACCTCGGGGGGTATATCTGAAGATGGCAGAGGTGGGTGAAGGAAAGCGAACGGCGGCGGCGCTACTGTGCAGCAGACGAGGAGGGGGACACTACGAGCTGCTGTGGCCCCCGGGGGAACAGGAAGCAGAGGCAGTGGCAGAGGCAGAAGAAGAAGACGGGACAGAGTCGAAAGGCGAAGCGGAAATGACAATGGAGGAGGAGTTGGCAGAAGAAGGTCCGGAGAAGGGGGGGGGGGGGGAAAGAGCGGACTGAGGAGCAAGTGTGGCAGGATGTACATCGAATACAGATCCAGGAGATGGGTGAGAGGTGGTGGTACCAGGGACAAGAGGGTCCCGGGAGGGAGAGGAGGGGAGTGGGGGGGGGTACAGCGCGAGACAGGCAACTACGGGCAGGATGGGAAGGCGTGCTAGGAGTGCAAGTACAGGAGATGGAGTATATGGAAGTGCCAGAGGGTACGGGGAAGGGTGAGTGGCACAGGAGGCAGGCGGGGGGGGTGGATGTGTGGGTCAGAGGGGGGGGAGAGGCGGTGTTGCAGCTGCAGCACAGAGAGGATGTGGGGACTGGGTGGGGGGCGGACAGAGCGGTCCAGATGCGACCGGACAGAGCGGAGTGGCTGGAGCCGGGATGGAGGGGAAGGTACAGGGTGGCAGCGGGGGGACACCGGTGGTGGGGCCGGCATATGACGTGGCGAGCGGACAAGGGGAAGGGGGTCCCGGTCAGGAAAGAGTGGGGAGGGGAGATGCCAGGAGGAGGACATGATGCGAGTGGCGTGCGCGCACAGTTCACTAGGGCGGCACTGACTCCGGCACCCACGACACAGGGACACAGGGGGCAGGAGTTGGTGTATACGTTCAGAGAGGAGATGACACTGAAGGCGGCGGAGGCCAGCAAAATGGTGCTGGACGAAGGGATGGCGTGCATGGCCAACCGCACGTACCATGTGCACCCGCACACGGGGGACACGTGCATTACGCGTTCCCGGGGGAAGACGGCATGGAGAGTATAGCGCCACTGCCAGAGTGTGAGAGGCAAGGTGCTGAGATATCGGCCCTTGCCAGGTTGGCAGAAGAATGGGTGCAGGAGACGGAAGGGGTGGAGCACAAGAAGTCGGCAGTGGGGGCCATCCGGCGTGCGAGGTACCGCAGGGGAGAATGGATGATGCGGGAGGACACAAAGGCGATATTCCCCGTGGCAACGAAGGGGCCAGCGGCGGCACAGTGGAGGAGACAGGCAGTCCACATCATCCTCCCGGATGACAGGGTGGGAAAGCAGGGGGATGGTGGAAGTCGAGGTACGCCACGGGCAAGGGGCAAGGTACCAGTACGATGTGCTGGCACCAAACGTGGTGATCACCGCAGCAGCGGCGGCGGGTATGGAGGTCCGGATGGGACTCGGCAGGGAGGGACAGGCAGCACAGGTGTACACCATGGGACACTGGGAGGGACAGCCGGAAATCCAGTGGATGGCGGAGCCCACGTGGAGGGAGCCGCTGCATCCCGAGGGCCAGGTGGGGAGGGGAAAGGCGGATGGGACGGATGCTGCAGAGCTGGACAGAGCAGAGAAAGAAAAGGAGAAGAGCCAGAAGGAGGCAGCGGCGGAGGGGCTGGACGTGCTGGGGGACGGCAGGGACAGAAACGACATGCTGCAGAAATGGGCAGAGAGGCTGAGGGGGAAGGCGACGGCATGGCAGAATGTCTTGATAGAAAACCGAGAGGCGCAGCCAGGGCTGGAAGACCGCATCAAAGGATGTAGGGGTGAAGCGGTACGGCAGGCGGTGAGCAAGGCTAGGTACCACCTGAAGGCCAGCGCGGAGGCGGTGGAGGAGAAGTGCAGGCCGGAATGCACGCTGGCCAGGTGCCTGTGCAGGCTGGATGGACCGCAGGAGCCCAAGGGAGGATACCATGGGATCAGAGTACGGCAGCCCAGGAGACAAGGGCCCATGTGGCTGCAGATGGGGGAAGATGAAGGGGCGCCGCTGGTGTACTTCCACCAAGTCAAGCACATGTGGGTGGGATATGCCGATAGTCGGAGCGGAACAGTGGGGGAGGATGAGGAAGCGGGCGAGAGGCAAGCAAAGGCGCAGATCCTCACGGCAAGGAAGGTGGAGCCAAAGCACGCGGTGCTGTGGATGCAGATGCAGCGGGATGCTCAGGTAGCGGCGTGTGTGGACAGCACGAGCAGAACGGTGGAGGTGTGGGGGCCCACGAGGCAGGTCTTGGTCATGGCGCTGTACGTGGGGGAGACAGTGCGTCGCAGCAGAGGCATGGCCGGAGAGTGGGACCCAGACACAGAAGTGCACCGGATGCGCAAGGTTATTGCCGTGGTAGACTATGACGGGGCGGCGGGGAGGAGGGCCAAAGGGCACACAATACAAGTAGTGTCCCCACAGGCGAGTGCCACAGGGGCTGCAGACCAAGGGGTCACAGACCTGGTGCAGGACGGACACACGAGGTGGGTCGTGGAACCCAGGGGGGATAGGCACCAAGCAGTGGTGTATACGGCGGCGCCGTTGAAAAGGGTGGAGCACCCACTCATGCGGTGGGTCGGGGAGGTGAAAGAGGTGCCGGTTGAAAAAACGGAGGAGGTACGCGAGAAGGCCGTCCTACGGGCGTTGGAGTCGCAAATGGATAGGTGTGCGGAGGCGGAAGAAGCGGAAGACATCAGGGAACAGATCCGGTTGGCATTGGAGTGGGTGGCCAGCAGCGGGGGAGGGGAGCAGCCGAGGTGGATAGTGGCACCCGGCACGAAGGAAGAGCACAGGAAGGAGGCATTGGAGAGAGCGAGAAGGCTCACGGAGGGGGCCAGGAAGCAAGGCCTGGAGGTGGAAGACGACCAGGAGGGGGTGAGGCCAAGTAGGTGGAGGGGGATGCGGAGGGGGAGAGGGGGACAAATGAGGTTCATAGTGGGGGACGGGGATACTGGGGAGGAGCGAGACGAAAGGGAGCAGGACCAAGCACGGGGAGAGGAGGGCCGGGATCCAGGGCAGGCAGCAAGCGGGCGGGAAGAAGGAGAGGAGGGAGAAGACGGGATGGGAGAGGGAGAAGCGGAGGGAGGAGGGCAGGGGAATGCTGCTGGGGACAGGGTGGAAGAGAGGAGCAGTGGGGAGGAAACAAGAGAGGGTAATGAGAGGGAAGACGGCAAGCAGAGGAGAGAGGTGAACGAGCAGGATCTGCAAGCAGAGCGGCAGCAGGAGGGGGAAGGGGAAGGGAGGCCAAGAAGGAAACGGACGAGGGGAGTCAGGTACGGGGAGGAGCAGCGGGGCCGTTAAGAGCAGGGGGCGGTGCGGGAAGGGATGACAGTGTATGGTCCGCACAAGGTGAGTGGGAAGTGGAGGAGGTATGTGGGAACGTTGCAGATGATTGAACAACAAGATCGCACGGGACATGTGACGAGGGCAGCCATCGTGCAGCGGGAGGATCAGGGGGAGGGGGATGAGGAGAGACTGCCGTACCCGGTGGAAAGATTGCAGGTATGCCCGCAAGGTAGACAGATGGAAATACACGGGCAACTAGTTCAGGAGCAGGAGGCGAGAGAATTGGAAGGAGAAGAGGTGTCGACGGGGAGGAAGAAGAAGAAGCAAAAGTGACAAATAATGAGGCGGAGGGCGGCCGGGAAGACGAAGAAAAACACGAGACAAAGGCAGGGGGGTAGTAGCAAAGGGGAAGGAAAAGGCCCGGCAGACAACGGGGAACTGCGCGTGGATTGGGAGGGCAGGTGGCAACGCATGAAGTTGTACACCCATAATGACCCCGCGGCACTATATCGGGCAGACAAAGCAGCGTGGCAGCAGATGAAGCTGCATGAGGCGGACCCCGAGGTAGTGGCGTACCAGGAGATAAGGTTGAAGGGGAAGGACAACCTAGTGTGCGCGCAGATGTAGGACCAGGAGGGGAGAGAGTACCAGCGGGAGTGGGCGCAGGGGGTACCGCTGTTGGTGCGCAGAGGGCTCAGCGTCGTGCAGGACAAGAAGGTGGGAACGAGGGGAAGAAGGGCGGTGTATGATGTAGCAACGAAGCATGGACAGGTAGTCATCATCAACTGCCATGTCCCACATGGGAGGAGGGTCAAGGAGTATGTGGCGCAGCTGAGGATGCAGTACATCAGGGCGCTGGAGAGGGGGCCAGTCATCGTGGTTGGAGACTTCAACTACGATCCCCGGAGGAGAGGCGCGGAGACGGAGGTGGACCGCGAGGTGCGGATGTTTGTGGAGGAAATGAGGCTGCAGGATGTGTCGTACAATGGGGCGCCAGGCCCCTCACACTACCCGGCACCGGAAGGCAGCGCACCGTCGCGGATAGACGTGGTGTACGCGGACCCTAGCTGGGTCAAGGAGGTGACGGCGGGATACATGGTGGGGCCGGAAGAAACGCAGGACAGGAAGGGGCATTGCCCCATGATGGTGACAGTGGACGTGAAGGTGGGGGAGCCCGGGGACGAGGAGGAGGATGAGCAGGGGTCGGACGAAGAAGGCGTCAGCCTGCCGCCAATGATAAAGTGGCCGGAGGAGGGGGACGAGAGGTGGCAACAGTGGGGGCAGCGGGTACATGCCGAAATGAGGCAGGGGAGCCACGTGCATCAGGCCATGAGGAGAGCAGCGAGGGTATGCGGGTTTACCAAGCAAGGGGGGGAGTCGCAGGCAGGGCCAAAGCTGCAAAGGCTGGTAGCCACCGTGAGGAAACGGCAGCACGAGGAGGTCGAGATAAGGGCACAGGAGGAGGGAGCAGAGTGGCAAACGGAGGTGACGCAGGCAAAGAAGAGGGTGCGAACAGCGAGGAGGGCTGTGGAGGAGGAACATGAGAGGACATACCAAAAAGTGGTGGCAGAGCATGAGCGGTACATGGAAAGAGCGGTGCCGTACACGTCGCTACGGTACATCAGAGAGCTCGCTGAGGCTGGAAAACCACAGGAAATGCGGGTGGTGAGACTGCAGGATGGCAGGATCACGGGCAACAAAAGGGAAGTGCTGGAGGAGGTGGCGCAGAGTTTCAGGAGGCAGCACAACCAGGGGTAGCAGGAGCTCAGCGGGATCACACGGAGAATGGTAAGTGCTTTACCGAGAGTGTTCACGGCGGAGCAGAGCGAGGACATACACCGCAGCAGGGTGAGGCTAGGGGAAATTAAGGAGGCAGTGAGGGCTCTCAAGGGGAAAAAGATCCCGGGAGTGGACCAGCTGGTGGCGGAGGCATACCAGCACCTAGAGGCGCCGGAGCTGGATGGTCTAGCGGGGAGGGTCACAGAGGTGTTGCGCACAGGCGAGCCCCCAGTGGAATGGGGGGGCAAGGTGCGGCCCCTGTACAAGAAGGGGGATCACCTCAGGCCGGAGAACTGGAGACCAATATGCTGTGCCGTCACGGAGGCCAAGCTGGTCTGGATGGTGATCTTCGGGGGATACAGCGGCGGCTGTATGCGGCAGAGGTCATACCGGACAAAATGTGGGGGTCCATGCCAGGTAGGTCCACGCAGGAAGCAAGCTTCCTGTACGATATGTACCTCAATGATGAGGACCTAGAGGCGTTCATGGTGTCTGTGGACGTGAAGGGGGCGTTCCCCAACACGCCACATAGGCTCATAGAGGAGGTGTGGCGGCAGCTAGGGCTTCCATATGGTGACTTCGTGGAGAAGTACCTGCGCTCAAGGAGGTACACGGTCGCCACGGGGAAGGGGTGTACCGAGTGGGTAACCCCAGGTAGCGGGGTGCCACAAGGCGGGGTGGAGGGCCCATTCCTGTACTTGCTGGCCATGCTCCCCCTGATGAGTTGGATAGCGCGGGAATATCCGCAACTGGCGAGGGCACCACACACGTCGCCAGCGCAGGCGTATGTGGATGATGCGGTACCCATTGCGCGGGATGAAAAGGCCCAACAGGTGGTGCTGGACCTGATGCAGAGGTACGGGAGAGATAACCACCTTGTCTGGAGCACGGAGGAGTCGGCGGTTCTGAGGAGGGGTGACGAGGATGGTATGGCGCTGGATGTAGGAGACGGAGTGGCATGGCTTGAGAGGGCAGAGGAAGCGGTGGTGCTGGGACATCTGCAGGACTTGGAGGCGAGGGGAGTCAGGCTGCCCGACAAATTAGTCAGGGGGTTCAGGGCGATGCTGGTTGTCCTACGGCATCACCCCCCGTCAGTGCAGACGACCCTGTACTATCTGCGGGCGGTGCTCAATGCGGCAATAGGATACCAGGGTATGCACCTCCCGTACTGGAGGGAGCAGCTGGAGGAGTAGGAGGGAGAAGTGCGGAGGCTCATCAGAGGGTATGAGGGGATACCCACGGAGGTACCGTGGTGTGTGTTGTGGTCGCCGACGGCCTACTATGGAGAAGGGATGCCCACGGCGGGGGAGGCGTACAGGGCACACACAGCGAGGACGCTGAGCAGGATGTGCCACAATCAGGAAGAGACGGTGAGACGGGTGTGCTATCACGCGGTCGCAGAGGTGCAGAAGGAGGAGAACATGTGCCCGCGTTACGTGTAACACCGGCGAAGGCGGTTCGCGGCGAGGAGGAAGGAACGCATGTGGCGCGCCCTACAGGCTGTGTTGCCGGGGGAAGAGCACATGCTGGCAACCAACAGGACGTGCGGCAGGCGGGGACCGATCCTGGCTCTGGACACGGACTTCGGGGGGGCGGCGCATGGGACTGTACGGTGGATCAGGAAGGAAGGAGTGAGCATGGAGGTGCTGCACGTGCGCAGGAAAGGATATGAAGGAATACAAGAAGGCGGGGCTCCACCATGCGGAGTTCTATCGCGACGCCGGGATGGTGGAATGGGGTGTATACAGGTGGATGATGAGAAGAGCACGGGGACAGGAAGACCGCGCTAGGTGGAGCAGGACGATACGCAAGATGTGGAACGATTGGGTGGCGCTGTTGGGGATCCAGAAGAGGAAACCAAGATGCGGCAGGGGAGGAGGGGCGCAGCAAGAGAGAGTGGTGCTGGACAGAGGAGAGAGGGACAAGGCCAGACCGGGCATACTGTTGTGTGCGCCGCTGGGACTCAAAGGGCCGAGGGGGAAGGTGCAGAGTGCGACCGGGCAGTGGTATTATGTCCATGCGGATATGTTCCGGAGAGACAACATCCCGGAAGGGGCAGGACAGGGGGACCAGTGCAGGGAGTGCACCAAGGAGGCAGGGCAAGTCCCGTGGCCAGTCCTGCGAATGACGGCATGGGCATTCCCGAACGTGACCATGCGCACTACGGACGCCAGGGGGTAGTGGTGGGGGCCGGTGCTGCGGCTGCCCAAGGAGGTGCAGGAGGATGAGGAAGCACAGGGAGAGGCGGAGGTCTTGTGGGGAGAGGAAAAGGAGGGGAAGAGGACAGGAGTCCAGTTGGGGTGGGACACAGTGTGGGGACTGCAGGAAGAGGACGATGCAGTGGCAGTGAGTTTCTGGATGACGGACTCGGGGAGGCCCGACGAGGAAGCGCCCATAATGCCCGTGGGCCACAAGTGTGGAGAGAGTGCGAGGAGGATCAGGCTGATGGTTCACGGGTTGCCAGCGGACAGGGTATGGTAGTTGGTTCTGGTACAGGCATACCTGGAGCAGGGCAGGGCGAAGGGGGACAGGGCATGGTGTCACGGGGTGGTGGTGACGAAGGGATGGAAGGCCAGGACGGACAATAAATGGGCAGTGTACAGAGGGGTGAGAGAGCTAAGCATCGGGGACGGGGTACGAGAGTATGGCATTGGGAGGCACAAAGTGTACTGCCACTACCCGAGGGAGGTGGTGCGCATACCGGAGACCACGGAGGATAGGGTGGTGCTCTTTCTGGACAGGTCCGGAGTGGAGGGACAACCACCCAAGGCGGGGGCAGTGGCAGTAAGGGTCAGTGGGGTGGGACAGGTGACGGAGAGCGTGGTGGAAAAGATGGTGTACGGAGCGGCGTCCCATGGAGAGGTACAGGCGGTGGCGGACGTGGTTGGGGAGATAGGGGAGGAAGTACGGGAGGTGTGGATGGTGGTGGACGCGGAAGCGGTTTGAATTTTAAGGTTTGATTTTGCGGGTACTAGACGCCTTTCGGCCCCGGGGGGCCACCTGGTCGGGCCAGGTGATATCATCCCCACCAGGTCCTAGTGGGGGGCCCTCCAAGACGCACCTCCTCCCTGGTGGCGGAGTCCCCCGGGTTCACAGGGCTCGGAGCCCTGTCCCTCTCCGGCTTCCCCGTCTCGCCACTCCCCGGTCAGTGCATCCATTCGCAGCCGTGGCTGCGGGCGCTTACACACCGCGTTGCCCGCCTAATGCGTGGTCGCCCGGGGCGCCGGCGCCGCCGGGCCCGTGCTACTGGCCTGTCGCCAGTGGGACCCCCTTGGGCTGGCGCGGAGGCTGCCTAGCCTAGGGGTTGGAGCGTGGCGCAATGCGCCACTACTGCCTTGGCGGGTGCAGTGCCCCTTCCGTGTGTGCTCGGCGCTCGCGGCTGGTTCGGGGGGCTTGGGCCGGGACCTGGTGTTGTGTCTCTCCCGTTTCCCACTTCCCGCCCCGCGTGTCCTGCGCTGCGTGTGGCGGGCCGTCCTGTCCGGGTGTCCCTTACCCTCGCTCGCTGGTACGCCATTCCACGCGGTCCTTGCGTTCCGCGAGCTCGGTTCGGTTGCCCTTCTGGTAGTCCCCGCGTGCCCTTTGCGTGTGTGTGCGCTCGCGCTCCCGCGGCGTACGCTCCCCCCCCCCCAGGGTGGTGTGGCCTGCGCACCGCGCGCGGTCCCGGCACTGGGCGCTGGTGGGGCCGTTACACGGGGTCTGTGCCCCTCCGCGTGTCCTGCCCCAGTCCCTTGCTCCGTCTGGCGTGCTTGGGGGGGGGCGGTCCGGTCCCGGTTCCCCCCTACTTGGCTTGGGGTTGCGCCGGTGGCGGAAGGGCGTCCCCGGGGGGGGTGCCTTCCACTATTGCGAGGGGCGCCTGGAGTCAGGCGCTCCCCCTCCCCCAACTGCCCGCCCACTGGGCGGGCTGTTGGGGTCCGCTACCCACGCGCTGTGGGCGCGGGCATCTGGGTGTGGGGGCCCTACACTGTCCCCTTGGCCTGCACGCCCTGTGAAGGCTGCGTGCCGCCGGGGTGGTGGGGGGCCGTCCCCCTACCTGGCTTGGGGCTGTGCGCCCCCCGTGGGGCGGGTCCGTGGCGTTCGTGTGCCGGGGGGCGGGCCGGGGGGGGGGCGGCCCGTGCGCCGTGCCCCCCGTTTGTGCGGCCGGGGGGGGCCTGTAGGGCAGGGGGTCGCTCTGCCTTGTTCCGCCCCTCTGCCTTCCCTGGGCAGGCAACAAAGCGGGTGTCACTGGCGTCATTCTGTCCACGGGGGGCATGGCCCCTCATACCACTCCGGTTCGTGTTCGCCCGTCTTCACTGGGCGGGATCTGTGCGGAGTCCTGGCGCGTTGGCGCGGGCTGGCTTGTTCCCCGCTGTTTCTGTGGGAGCCGGCGGCTGGGGCAGGGGGGCCTAACCCTAACCCTAACCCTAACCGCGCTCCAGCTCCTCTCTCGGGCGGGGGAGGGGGGACCATCCCCCCTGCCTCGGGGGGTGGGGGCCGCGGCCCCCGCGGCTTGCGGGCCGGTGGGGGAGGTGGGGGGGGGGGGGGTCGCGCCGCGGCTTCCCTGCTCCCCCTCTGGGTGGCGGCCCGCGGTTCCCTAGCCTGGCCCCCCTCTTGTCGTCGGCGCACTCCCCCCGGCGTGCGCGTGCGGTCGGGGTCGCGGGGCCCCTCCGGGAGGGGTGGGATGAGGGGCGGCCCGTGGACCGCCCCCCCGGGGGCCCCTTCAGACCTGAACCCCCCCTTTGCCCTACCTGAGTGGGCAGTAGTCATCGGGGGGTCATGGGGGGTGCGGCCTCCATAATGTTCTGGTGCGCCGCCGTGCGCAGCCCGGAGGCTTGGTCCGCGCGCCGCTCCGGCGCGCTGGTGTGGGCTCGCCCTTCGGCCACGACCCCCGCGGGAGCAGGCAGCTGGGGGCGCTGGGGCGCGCGGTGTGCAGGTCCAGCCGCATCCCCCCCCCCCCCCCCCGCGTCGCGGTCCCTTCTGGGGGAGGGGGGGCGTCCCCTCGGCTCCGGCGGGGCGGAGGGTTGCTCCTGTGGCCCTCAAGCTGGGGGGGGAGAGCGGGTGGGGGGGTGGGGGGGCCGCCCCGCCGCCCTCCGTCCCCCCGCCCCGTCGGGCGTCGGCCTGCCATTCGTTGTCTCAGGCGTGCCCCCCCGGGGTATACTCGTGCCGTGGGGGTTGCCAGGCGACCGCGGGCATTTGGCGCGGCCCGGTTGGCCGCCAATGGGTCAGTGCGGCAGGGGGGGGGGGAAGAGGGGTTGGGTTGGGTTGGGTTGGGTCAAGGCCTCGCCTGGTCGCCTACCCACGGTCCGCGCCGCCTTCCCTGCGGGACTCGACTGGGCGGCCGTACCCGGGTGTCCGGTCACAAGGCCTACCGGACTGTTGACCGCCCCCAGACCCCGCGGTGGCGCTCGCGGGCGGGAGATGCCGCCGTGCCTGTGTGTATGTGCCCTTGTGTGTCTGAGGGGGGGGGGGGGGCTGTGGCACACCTGCTTGCTCCATTGTTGTTCGGCGTTGGCGCACATGGCGCGGGGAAGTGTGTGCCTGGTGCTCCAGGCCCCGGCAGGGAGGCTGGAGAGCCTGACGCTGAGCCCGCCGGGGGAGATGTGGGCCTGGGCTCGCAACCTCCACGTCACAAGGACATGCTACCCAACCACTCCACGACTGCCTATTGGCACGGGAAGGCGGTGGTACGTGGCACGACTGGGGTCAGACCCGCACTCCTTGACTGCCTTAGGCACAGGTGGTGCTGCCTCGCGGGCTGGGTCCGTCTCCCACGGCCGAGGGCGTACCCTGGGCAGATGGAGGGGCACCAAGGCGCAGAGTGTGCTTCCCTGCCCTGGGTGCCACCAGTGCTGGCTGCACTGGCTGTGGCGCTACAGCCCGCGTAGACGAGGGGGCCCAGAGGGCACCACACCCGAATGGCCTCTCCGTTGAGGAAGGGGGGGGGGGGGCAGGGGTCGGCTGGTGGCTGTCTGGCCTCCAGGGGTCACCCACAACTGCACTGGAGTGCACGGGGCTGTGCTGGCCTAGGCGTCTGTGATGAAGTTGGTGGGGCACGTGCACACCTGGAGGTTCCCTAGGCAGGCCGCTCAAGGGATACCCACAGCGGTCAAGCTGTGAGCCCTTCACAGCCTCCAATTTTTAGGCCCTGAGGGCGCCGACTCCGTGCACCCCTCCCGTCGGGGGCGCAGGCTGGGGGGGGGGGGGGTAGGGTGGTGGATGGGTCTACCTGTTCACTTGTGTGGGAGAGGAGGACCACCTGCTGGGTTACCATGCGGGTCCCAGATCCCAACATACTTGTCGCTCGGCGTCCGCTCCCTGAGGGACCTGGATCACCATGTGACGGCCTGCAGTGAGGGTGTGAGGGCATGCGGGGGGGGGGGGGGTGCTGGGGCTGCTTTCGGTCCGGCCCCATTTCTGTTGGGGGGGGTGGGGGCAGCAAAAGGTCTGCTCCCCTGTTTCCTGGTCCCCAAGAGGAACCAGCCCACGGCCTGCACCCTCGCTTTGTGGTGGCTGAAATTTGGGCCGACAGAGGGGGGGAAGAGGGGGGGGGGACCCCCCCGCCCTGGTTCGCGCCCCCATCTTCCCCGGGCCCGCCTCTGAAGGGGCCGCTCCGTTTGCGCCGTCCTGGGTGCCGCCGGTCCGCCATCCGCCAGCAGCGGGGAGGGCGTGCGGGCGCTTGCCTCGGCCGCGGTGCCCCCGCACCCCGGGTGCAGCGGCCTCTTCGGGGGGGGTGCGGGGCCGCCGTCTCTTCGGTCTGCCTTCGTCCGCTCTTGGGCCTGAGGGGGAGGGGGGGGGGGAGTGAGGGGGGGCCCTCTGGTCCCCTGGCGCCGCCCCCTGACGGCCAAGGGGAGGCGGCCTGGCGGTCCCGGCCCCGGGGGCCAGCCGTCGGCTGGGGTGTTGCACTCTTCCCCCGCCCCCCTCTACCTAGAGTCGAACCCTTGTGCAGGCCCTCGCTCGGGCCCCTCGTCCCCCCCGCCGTCGTCGCGCGGCGCTGGCTGGCCGGGGGCGGCCGTGAGGGTTAGCGGTCAGCGGTTAGCGGGCTGCGGGGCAATCGGTTCCCTCCCGCGCTCGTTGTCTCTGCCCTCCCTCCCGCGGGAGGTGGCGCGCGCTCCTCCGTCACGCCGTATTGTGGGGGGAGCGTGGGTCTGGGGGCCCAGCTCCCCCCCCCACTTTCTCGCGTCCGCCGTCTGGGCCGTCACCTGCGCCGCCGCTTGTGTGGGGGCTGGGGCTGTGGCGGCGGCGGGTTGCGCCGGCGGTAGCGCCAGTGGACGAGGGCGCTGTGCAAGGCCCGGGGAATCCAGTTGTTGGCTTCCGCGTCCGTGATGCGGAGTCCCACTCCCCCTTCCAGGAAGGCCGGCCACGTCGGCCCCGTGTCGAGCCACGCTGTCCGGATCACTGACCTGAGGACCCTCTCGTGGTCCTCTGGGGCTGCCCACCCCCCAGGGGGTACCTCGCGGTTTCCTCCGTCCCTCCGGAGGAGCACGGCATCGAAGGGCCGGTTCCTCAACCCCCTGGTGGTCCCCTGGTTGGCCCAGCTCAACCACCCGTACACCTCCCCCACCAGGGGGAGGGCCTCATCCCCCAGAGGGTCCGGGACCGTGCCCCAGTCCCGGTCCCAGGGCCGGGCCCCCTCTGCCCCTCGCGCCGGCTCCCCCTGCTGCCCCTGTGCCTGCGGCGCCGGTGCCGCGCCCCGCCCCCCCCCCTGCCGAGGCCATCCGCGCCGGCTCCGCTCTCGCTGCGGGGGGGGCTAGCTGGTGCCAGGGTCGTGGGGGCTGGGGGGGGATGAGCTCGCCGGCGTCAGGGTCAATGTTGTAGAGGTGGTGGTGGTGGTGGTGGTGGTGGTGGGTGTGGTGCGCCTGCATCTGTTGGATGCCGGGGGGATGCACCTCACCGGCTGCACGTCCGGCTGCGGGGGCGCCCTGCCCCCGGCCCCCCTCCCTTCGACCCGCCCTCCCCCCCGGGCTCCCATGCCCCGTCCCGCCTGTCCCTGGGGGCCCGTGGTGCTCTTGCCCTTGCCTTTGGGCCCCCTTCCGGCCCCCTGCATGTGCCTTGGGTTCCGCCCCCTGTCACCCACGCCCTGGCCTGCCCACTGGCCCACCGTCCCTCGCTCCGCTCCCTGCACCTGGGCGCCCTGCCCGCGCCCCTGCGCGCCCTTCCCGTGCCCTGGCCCCTTCCCGGCTCCCTGCCCTGAGTCGCGCCGTCCGCTGCCCGCGCTCTGTCCCCCTCCGCTGCTGCGCCCTTGCTCCCTGCCGCGGGTGCCCTGGCCCGCTCCCTGCGCGTGCTCCTGGGCACTTCCGCTGTCGCCTCCTGTCCCCCGCTCCGCGCTCCCGTGGCTGGCACGCAGCTCTGCCTGCGCGCCGCTGGCTCCTTCCTGGATCACGCGGCGGGCGTCCCGCTGCCTTTGCAGCTGCGGCAGCGTGACGCCCGGCGGCGAGCGCTTGGGCGCCGGGGGGCGGACGTGCCGCATCCGCCCCGGAGGGGAGGGGCTTGGGGGGGAACGGCTTGGGGGGGCTGGTGTGGGTGTGGGTGGGGTTGGCGTGGGCGCGGTACTTCGCGCCCTCCCTACACACTGCTGCTGCTGCGGCGGCCGCCAGGGAGGCGCCCGTGGCCCGTGCGGGGTGTTTCCCCCGCTTTCGTGGCGTGCTGGGGGCCACGGCGTGGCCGGCCGGGGCGGTGGCGCGGCTCGCCGGGGCGGCGGTTGCAACCCCTCGCGCGCCCTCCCCGCTCCCCTCTGCAGCTGCGGCAGCCCTCGGCGATGCGCCCGGTTCCTGCGCCGGGGCTACCCCCCGTGTCGGCGGCGTGCCGGGGGCCGCGGTCGGGGCCGCGGTGTGGCTCGCTGGGGCTGGGTTCTCCGCTCCCCGCGCGTCCGGGGCCCCCTCCCGGGGCGGGGCGGCAGGGCTTGCTGCTTGGGCGGCAGGGGCGGTCACCTCGGCCGGCTCGGGCTCCTGGGTCGACGGCCCGGTGTCGGCGGAGGCCGCCCGGGGCTGCCCAGCCGGCGGCCCGACCAGCACCGCCGCCTCCGCCAGCCTCCGCTCCTCGCGCTCCGCGGGGGTCTCCCCCGTCCACTCCGGGGAGACGGGGGAGCGGGAGCGGGACCGGCGGTGGTGGCAGTCGTCCCGCTGGGGGGAGCCATCGGAGTCTGCCATCACTGTTATCCTGGTAGGCATGCGTGGTGGCAGGTGCGCCCTTCCCACTACCTCCCGGTGCATCAGTGTCGTGCCGTGGGCAGTGCCGTGCAGTGCTCTGCGGGGGAAAGGGGGGGAGGGGGTGTGGGGCCGGCTGTGGCGTCAGCCCCGTACGGGCAGGGGCCGGCGGCCATCCATCGGCATTGGGAGGGGAGGCGGGGGAGCCACGCCGCCCACGCGTCGCGCCACAGCTCCCAGTCTGGGGCGGGGCTCAGGGCCCTGGGCCCCCGGGGGTCGTCGCGTGGTGCCGGGGGGAGCCGCAAAAGGTGGACCCCCGTAACGGCGGTGACCTCCTGTGTTTGCAGGAAGGTGTGTACCCCGTCCCGCGCCGCGGGCGCCGGGAGGGGGGGGCGGGGTACGGGTGCTGCCCCATACAGTTGGGTCCGGGTGATCCCGAGGACCGGTTCCGGGTCCCCGCGGGTCGCGACGACGAGGAGGAGCAGGGGGGTGCCAGGGCGCTCTTGCCAGAGGACCTGCCCCCTGTGGTGGGCACTCCTGGTTCTGGAGAGGGGGGGGGACAGGTCTGGGTTGGCCCAGCCGCGGGGCGCGTGCGTCGCCGGCGGGAGGGCGGGGCACCTGGTGGGCTCCCTGGGGAACGCCTCGCATACGATGGCGTACGGGGGTGTCGGCCTGGTGCTGTCGTACACCGGGTTGGTCGGCCGGGGGCGGGCGGGCGCCTCGTCTGCGCCTTCCACGAACACCGTGATTTCGCCCACCTCCAGGTCCTCGTCCGGTGGGTGTAGGAGGTGGAGCGCCGCATCCAGCTCGGACACTCCCCCCGGGTACGTGGCTCGCGCCTCGTTCATGTACGGGGCCGTGTCCCCGGGGTAGCGCGTCCTGAGGGCGTGCAGCAGGGCTGGGGCGCTGCTGCGGAGGGACATGGCAGACCCCGCTCCCGTCAGCCGCAGGGTGTCCCCCATGGACAGGGGCCGGCCCAACCAGTTGGACTCGCGCCACTCCATCCAGTGCCCATAGAGGGCCGCCTCCGGGTCGATGAGCCCCGGCTGGATGGCGTTCACGATCCGGTGCATCGCCGGGAGTAGCGTAGGGGCCCCTGCTCCGTTCAGGGCGCGGACGGCCGGGAGGGCGGTCTCGTTGAGGAAAGCCCTCGCACTGCCCGTCAGGTCACGTCGTGCGGCAGCGTGCGCCTTGTGCGCCTCCGCCAGCGCGTCCGCCACCAGGCCCCGGGCGGTCACCTCCTGCGCTTTGCGGCGGGCCCTGGCGTGTCCCCGCCCATTCCCCCGTCGGCGTGGCATGGTACTGCGGGCTCTGCATAGGGCAGCGGTGGGGGTCAGGGCGCGAACACGTGCAACAGGTGCACAACGGATGTGGGGTCCCGCAGGTGCACGTGGATCCACAGAAGGGCAGCGCCCGCGGGGCCCGCGCGTCCGTGTGAGGAAGCATGTGCCCCCTCCATGCGCCGGTGCAAGGCCTCCTCCTCCGTGCGCCTGCGCGGGCCTGCGGGAGGTTCGGGCCAGGGCCACGCGGCCACCTGGGCGCACCGCGCGCACCTGTTGGCGCCTGTCGACGCTGCAGAAGACACCGTGTCACATTCCCCGCAGAGTCGGCAGGTGTGTGGGAGGTGGGAGGGTGGCGACCAAGGGTCGAGATGGCGGAGCCAGAGGTCGTCCCACCTCTGTCGGAGGGGGTCCCGGATCTCCAGCAGGCAGGCGCGGACGCGGCGCCGGTAGTCCCTGCCGAGAGTCTTCTGCTGGACCTCCCGCCACGTGTCGTCGTGGAGAATCCCGTGGTCGTGGAAGGCGGCGATGAGGTCGTCCCACGCCGGGCGGGGGTGACCCTCAGGGGGGATCGCCATGTACACGTGGCGCCCGGTGAGGTGGGGCGCCAGTGTATCCCATTGGCACCCGTTTGTGGCGTCCCGGTGGAGGAGGGCCAGTAGGGTGCCGTCCGCGACTGCCTCCCATCCCACTCGCAGCCCTTCGCAGCCGTCCAGTTCCTAGCGCAGCGCGGCTGCAATGTCGGTGGGGAGCATGAGGAGCAGGGGCCCCTGGGTGTCGCCCAGCCGGGACAGGGCGTCGTCGTGTACCGGCCCCCCAGTTTTGAAGTGCGCCACGGCGAGCTGGGCGGCCCCGTCCTCTGGGGGGTGCCATCGGAGGCTGGCCATGGTGTGTCCCCATTTGCGTATCTCCATAGCCCGGAGTGAAGAGGTTTGGGGGGAGGGCAACCTCCAAGCTTCCCTTGGCATGCACGACCCCAATCCCATGAAATCCAAGACTTGCTCTCGAATTTGGGTTTCTCCAAAGAATTCTGTGGTCCTTGCCTCGGCCATGACACAATCTGGCGTCCTGGGCAAGAGATGAAGGTATATGTAGACATTATAAACATGTAGACAAGTAATATGTATATGTAACAATTCTATACTATAAAATAGCTTAGAAAAGAAGACGAAATGAAGGCGGCGGCGTCGCCGCCATCAGAAAATCTGACGGCTACGAGTCGTCGCCATCAGGATCTCCACTGAGATCCTGCCCAAACTGGGCCGAACAGTGGTTTGTGGGCGAAAAACAGTGAAATATAGTGATTTTTGAGTCAAAAACACTCATTTCGCGTGTCTCCCCCCAACGCGTCGCGTAGCCGACACGACGCAATTCTGTCCCAATTCAAACTATATATGAAAAGGCCCACTGTTGGGCCACACCATGGGCGTCTGGCTGATTCCTGGGATCGCCTCAGGATTTTTTGAAAAATGCGTGAACGTGACTCTTTTCGCAAAAATTGACCTTCGCGGAACGCCGCGAAAAATGTCACGCTATATTCCTTTATTTCTAAAAACGATAAATCTATAATAAAATAGATTAAAATCTTCAGAAATCGAAGAATAAAACTTCGATCTGGAGCTGCGTCGCGCAGGCGACGACTGTCGTCGCCAGCCCAAAAATGACGAAAAATGACGATTTCTGGGGTATTTTACAGAAATCCCACAGAAATCGAGATGCCGTAATCAGCCCAGGAAAATTCCTGAGCCAGCCTGGCGAAGAGCGCCACAGGCTGGGCAGCGGGTATGGGTGAGGCACCCCATACCGCTTCACCCCCCTCCTTAGAAGCCTTGCCTATATCCAAAGGAAGGCAAGGCCAAGGAGGCGCTCTGACCCCTGCACTGCCCAGGTTTCAAACTGATTCAGCAGGACAGTGGGGGGGGGGGGGGGGCTTCGTAAGGAATCTACATGCCACCCCCATGTAGGTCCCTTTTTTTTTCTTGATATATTCATAGGGCAATTGCCCCCCAGGCGACCACACTGGTCCCTGGCACTCCCTTTAGCCTCTGGTGACCAAACCAGGGGCGCTGCAGGTCCTTCCGACCTGACTGATGGCGCTGAGGCGCACATATTGGTCTTTTTCTCCATGGGCATGGAAACAAAATAATTCAATAAATTCAAAAAAATTATTTAGGGTCAAATCCAAGGCAACGAATTCCTCGCGCCTGAATTTAGGGCCATTTCCTGCCCAAGGCGACGAATTCCTCGTGCCTGTTTAGGGTCGATTCCCAACCCAAGGCGACGAATTAACGCGCCTGATTTGGGGGATTTAGGGTCATTTCCTACCCAAGGCGACCCGCGCCTATTTAGGCTTGGTTGCGTTGGCCAACCAACCCAAGGCGACGAATTCACGCGCCTGCTTGTGCGGTTCGCAGATGGCGTTGTCGTCGCTGTGGTCGTCGCCCAGAGGGAACGATAGACTTGGGGGCTCCATAGGGTCCATGGGGAAGCCAAGGTGATACCCATTGGAGGAGTCAAGGAATTCCTCCTTCATCATGTTGATGCCCTGGACCTTAGCTCCTGCAGATGTTTCGCAGCAAAGAAGCGGTACTCCTGCAGTCTGGGCGTCGTCGCCGTCCGCAGGCCGTCACACCGCCTTGGTGGCCTTGGCGTCGGCAGAATTCTTTTGAAAAGTTTGGGGGGAGGGCAACCTCCAAGCTTCCCTTGGCATGCACGACCCCAATCCCATGAAATCCAAGACTTCCTCCCGAATTTGAGTTTCTTCAAAGAATTCTGTGATCCTTGCGTCGGCCATGACACAATCTGGCGTCCTGGGCAAGAGATGAAGGTACATGTAGACATTATAAACATGTAGACAAGTAATATGTATATGTAACAATTCTATACTATAAAATAGCTTAGAAAAGGAGACGAAATGAAGGCGGCGGCATCGCCGCCATCAGAAAATCTGACGGCTACGAGTCGTCGCCATCAGGATCTCCACTGAGATCCTGCCCAAACTGGGCCAAACAGTGGTTTGTGGGCGAAAAACAGTGACATATAGTGATTTTTGAGTCAAAAACACTCATTTCGCGTGTCTCCCCCAAACGCGTCGCGTAGGCGACATGACGCGTTTCTGTCCCAATTCAAACCATATATGAAAAGGCCCACTGTTGGGCCACACCATGGGCGTCTGGCTGATTCCTGGGATCGCCTCAGGATTTTTTGAAAAATGCGTGAACGTGACTCTTTTTGCAAAAATTGACCTTCGCGGAACGCCGCGAAAAACGTCACGCTATATTCCTTTATTTCTAAAAACGATAAATCTATAATAAAATAGATTAAAATCTTCAGAAATCGAAGAATAAAACTTCGATCTGGAGCTGCATCGCGCAGGCGACGACTGTCGTCGCCAGCCCAAAAATGACGAAAAATGACGATTTCTGGGGTATTTTACAGAAATCCCACAGAAATCGAGAATCCGTATTCAGCCCAGGAAAATTCCTGAGCCAGCCTGGCGAGGAGCGCCACAGGCTGGGCAGCGGGTATGGGTGAGGCACCCCATACCGCTTCACCCCCCTCCTTAGAAGCCTTGCCTATATCCAAAGGAAGGCAAGGCCAAGGATGCGCTCTGACCCCTGCACTGCCCAGGTTTCAAACTGATTCAGCAGGACAGTGGGGGGGGGGGGGGGCTTGGTAAGGAATCTACATGACACCCCCATGTAGGTCCCTTTTTTTTTCTTGATATATTCATAGGGCAATTGCCCCCCAGGCGACCACACTGGTCCCTGGCACTCCCTTTAGTCTCTGGTGACCAAACCAGGGGCGCTGCAGGTTCTTCCGACCTGACTGATGGCGCTGAGGCGCACATATTGGTCTTTTTCTCCATGGGCATGGAAACAAAATAATTCAATAAATTCAAAAAAATTATTTAGGGTCAAATCCAAGGCAACGAATTCCTCGCGCCTGAATTTAGGGCCATTTCCTGCCCAAGGCGACGAATTCCTCGTGCCTGTTTAGGGTCAATTCCCAACCCAAGGCGACGAATTAACGCGCCTGATTTGGGGGATTTAGGGTTATTTCCTACCCAAGGCGACCCGCGCCTATTTATGCTTGGTTGCGTTGGCCAACCAACCCAAGGCAACGAATTCACGCGCCTGCTTGTGCGGTTCGCAGATGGCGTCGTCGTCGCTGTGGTCGTCGCCCAGAGGGAACGATAGACTTGGGGGCTCCATAGGGTCCATGGGGAAGCCAAGGTGATACCCATTGGAGGAGTCAAGGAATTCCTCCTTCATCATGTTGATGCCCTGGACCTTAGCTCCTGCAGATGTTTCCCAGCGAAGAAGCGGTACTCCTGCAGTCTGGGCCTCGTCGCTGTCCGCAGGCCGTCACACCGCCTTGGTGGCCTTGGCGTCGGCAGAATTCTTTTGAAAAGTTTGGGGGGAGGGCAACCTCCAAGCTTCCCTTGGCATGCACGACCCCAATCCCATGAAATCCAAGACTTCCTCCCGAAGTTGGGTTTCTTCAAAGAATTCTGTGATCCTTGCCTCGACCATGACACAATCTGGCGTCCTGGGCAAGAGATGAAGGTATATGTAGACATTATAAACATGTAGACAAGTAATATGTATATGTAACAATTCTATACTATAAAATAGCTTAGAAAAGAAGACGAAATGAAGGCGGCGGCGTCGCCGCCATCAGAAAATCTGACGGCTACGAGTCGTCGCCATCAGGATCTCCACTGAGATCCTGCCCAAACTGGGCCAAACAGTGGTTTGTGGGCGAAAAACAGTGAAATATAGTGATTTTTGAGTCAAAAACACTCATTTCGCGTGTCTCCCCCCAACGCGTCGCGTAGGCGACACGACGCGTTTCTGTCCCAATTCAAACTATATATGAAAAGGCCCACTGTTGGGCCACACCATGGGTATCTGGCTGATTCCTGGGATCGCCTCAGGATTTTTTGAAAAATGCGTGAACGTGACTTTTTTCGCAAAAATTGACCTTCGCGGAACGCCGCGAAAAAGGTCACGCTATATTCCTTTATTTCTAAAAACGATAAATCTATAATAAAATAATTTAAAATCTTCAGAAATCGAAGAATAAAACTTCCATCCGGAGCTGCGTCGCGCAGGCGACGACTGTCGTCGCCAGCCCAAAAATGACGAAAAATGACGATTTCTGGGGTATTTTATAGAAGTCCCACAGAAATCGAGATGCCGTAATCAGCCCAGGAAAATTCCTGAGCCAGCCTGGCGAAGAGCGCCACAGGCTGGGCAGCGGGTATGGGTGAGGCACCCCATACCGCTTCAGGAGTACGTTGGCGGCGTGAAGGACCATGCGGGGGGGACGGATGTCCTGACGAGTGAGGACACGTCCCCAGTCCATCCTGTTTGCAGCCCCGGGCCCGCTTGCAGCCTTTCCCCTGTCGCCGCGTCCCACGGGTGGTCAGGTCCCGCCCCCCGGAAAACGGTGGCTCTCGGCCGGGTGTCGGGCCCCCATCCCTCGAGCGGGATGGCGGCGTATCGTTGCGCAGGGGTCTCCGGGGCGCGCGTGGCGGCACACCACCGGCTCCACTCGCGCGCCCACTCCTCACCCACTATGCGTGCCTCCCACGCGGTCATGGAGCCGCGCCCGATGATCCACGGTGGGAAGAGCCCGTCTTGTAGTTGCTTCGAGAACCCCCCCGGCAGATCCTGGTGTGGTGGGGGCCCTCTTGTGGCGGGCACTCCAGAGTGCCATTCACGACACGGAGGGAGGCTACGATATAGTGACTTCGTGGAGAAGTACCTGCGCTCAAGGAGGTACACGGTCGCCACGGGGAAGGGGTGTACCGAGTGGGTAACCCCAGGTAGCGGGGTGCCACAAGGCGGGGTGGAGGGCCCATTCCTGTACTTGCTGGCCATGCTCCCCCTGATGAGTTGGATAGCGCGGGAATATCCGCAACAGGCGAGGGCACCACACATGTCGCCAGCGCAGGCGCATGTGGATGATGTGGTACCCATGGCGCGGGATGAAAAGGCCCAACAGGTGGTGCAGGACCTGATGCAGAGGTACGGGAGAGATAACCACCTTGTCTGGAGCACGGAGGAGTCGGCGGTTCTGAGGAGGGGTGACGAGGATGGTATGGCGCTGGATGTAGGAGACGGAGTGGCATGGCTGGAGAGGGCAGAGCAAGCGGTGGTGCTGGGACATGTGCAGGCCATGGAGGCGAGGGGAGTCAGGCTGCCCGACAAATTAGTCAGGGGGTTCAGGGCGATGCTGGTTGTCCTACGGCATCACCCCCCGTCAGTGCAGACGACCCTGTACTATCTGCGGGCGGTGCTCAATGCGGCGATACGATACCAGGGGATGCACCTCCCGTACTGGAGGGAGCAGCTGGAGGAGGTGGAGGGAGAAGTGCGGAGGCTCATCAGAGGGTATGAGGGGATACCCACGGAGGTACCGTGGTGTGTGTTGCAGTCGCCGATGGCCTACTATGGAGAAGGGATACCCACGGCGGGGGAGGCGTACAGGGCACACACGGCGAGGACGCTGAGCAGGATGTGCCACAATCAGGAAGAGGTGGTGAGATGGGTGTGCTATCACGCGGTCGCAGAGGTGCAGAAGGAGGAGAACATGTGCCCGCGTTATGTGTGGCACCTGCGAAGGCGGTTGGCGGCGAGGAGGAAGGAACGCATGTGGCGCGCCCTACAGGCGGTGTTGCCGGGGGAAGAGCACATGCTGGCAACCAACAGGACGTGCGGCAGGCGGGGACCGATCCTGGGGCTGGACACGGACTTCGGGGGGGCGGCGCATGGGACTGTACGGTGGATCAGGAAGGAAGGAGTGAGCATGGAGGTGCTGCACGTGCGCAGGAAGGATATGAAGGAATACAAGAAGGCGGGGCTGCACCATGCGGAGTTCTATCGCGACGCCAGGATGGTGGAATGGGGTGTATACAGGTGGATGATGAGGAGAGCACGAGGACAAGAAGACCGCGCTAGGTGGAGCAGGACGATACGCAAGATGTGGAACGAGTGGGTGGTGCTGTGGGGGATCCAGAAGAGGAAACCAAGATGCGGGAGGGGAGGAGGGGCGCAGCAAGAGAGAGTGTTGCTGGACAGAGGAGAGAGGGACAAGGCCAGACCGGGCATACTGTTGTGTGCGCCGCTGGGACTCAAAGGGCCGAGGGGGAAGGTGCAGAGTGCGACCGGGCAGTTGGATGATGTCCATGCGGATATGTTCCGGAGAGACAACATCCCGGAAGGGGCAGGACAGGGGGACCAGTGCTGGAGGTGCACGAAGGAGGCAGGGCAAGTCCCGTGGCCAGTCCTGCGAATGACGGCATGGGCATTCCCGAACGCGACCATGCGCACTACGGACGCCAGGGGGTAGTGGTGGGGGCCGGTGCTGCGGCTGCCCAAGGAGGTGCAGGAGGATGAGGAAGCACAGGGAGAGGCGGAGGTCTGGTGGGGAGAGGAAAAGGAGGGGAAGAGGACAGGAGTCCAGTTGGGGTGGGACACAGTGTGGGGACTGCAGGAAGAGGACGATGCAGTGGCAGTGAGTTTCTGGATGACGGACTCGGGGAGGCCCGACGAGGAAGCGCCCATAATGCCCGTGGGCCACAAGTGTGGAGAGAGTGCGAGGAGGATCAGGCTGACGGTCCACGGGTTGCCAGCGGACAGGGTATGGTACTTGGTTCTGGTACAGGCATACCTGGAGCAGGGCAGGGCGAAGGGGGACAGGGCATGGTGTCACGGGGTGGTGGTGACGAAGGGATGGAAGGCCAGGACGGACAATAAATGGGCAGTGTACAGAGGGGTGAGAGCGCTAAGCATCGGGGATGGGGTACGAGAGTATGGCATTGGGAGGCACAAAGTGTACTGCCACTAGCCGAGGGAGGTGGTGCGCATACCGGAGCCCACGGAGGAGAGGGTGGTGCTGTTTCTGGAAAGGTCCGGAGTGGAGGGACAACCACCCAAGGCGGGGGCAGTGGCAGTAAGGGTCAGGGGGGTGGGACAGGTGACGGAGAGCGTGGTGGAAAAGATGGTGTACGGAGCGGCGTCCCATGGAGAGGTACAGGCGGTGGCGGACGTGGTTGTGGAGATAGGGGAGGAAGTACGGGAGGTGTGGATGGTGGTGGACGCGGAAGCGGACATGGCATCCCTCAGGAGACTGGCCAGCAGGCCGCTGCATGAGGCCCTGGGCACGGGGCTGGCGTCACAGGTGTACGGGATATGGCACGGGCTGGAGATGAAGAAAGTGCCCCTGGTCATACACTTGGTGAAATAGGAATCACACAGGGCGGGAGTGGGGAATCATGAGGCGGATGGGGCGGCGCAAGCAGTGGATAAGGAGCAGGAACCAGAATGGAGGGTGCCAGACAGAAAGGAGCACCTCCACTTGGTGCATATACCTCCGAGGGTCGGGGAGGAGGAGAAGGCCAGGTGGGTGGTGGAGGAGGACAGAGGCAAGCAGGAGCTAAGGGTGTATCCACAGCCGGTACACATGCTAGCTCAAGTACGAGGGGGGCCGGAGGTGGTAAGCTGAACGAGTACCTGGAGGGCAAGGTAGGACAGCAGGTCCACTACCCCAGTGTGCTGAGGCCGGAAACGCTGCCCAAAAGGGCTGCAAATCAGAAGGCTGCAGGCAATCACGGGGCACGTGCCGGTGCGGGAAACAATCATGAGGTGGTACAGACATAAGGGTATGGACCTCCCGGAGGAGTACATGAGATGCCACTGTGGCCGAGGGCAAGAATCATACGAGCACTTCATGCGGTGTGAACAGTATAAGGGGATCGAGGAACCGCTGGTTCGGGATCAGGACGTCCCGTTGCTCAAGAAGGGTGCGAGAGGCAGAAGCGCGGTGGAGAGAGAGCTGGGGAAAGAAGGGCTTCGCAAAGAACTGTGGCACATGTGGATTGTGAAGTCGCTGTGGCGGCACTCCAGGAACATACGGTTGTGCCGGAGGCCATGGCACACAGGCTGTTGCGGCGTATGGTGGAGCATCTCCAGAAGCGCATGGCGTGCAGAGAGACGCATTTGGAGGCGCGGGCAGAAGACATGCGTGATCCAGTCACCGAACGGGTGGAGATGGCGTTGATCAGGTACAACCCAAAAATCACGGAGATGGAAGTGTGGATGCAGCCCAATTGGCGACCAAGGCTGTCAGGGGGATAGACGGAAGTGGAGGAAAGAGGGGGAGAAGAGCAGAGGGAACGCCTGATGGCACGCAGACGAAGGAGAATCCGGCAGGTATGAGGGCAGGACGGGTGAACAATGTCACCGCACAGGGGGACAGCTGTAGGGGGACCGGAGGGAACGGCAGCAGTGGTGCCCATCACACGGACTGGAGCATCCAGGACTGGGCACACTGAGTCATAGAGCGGAACAAGACGCAGGCCAGGGGGGAGCGGACCGGGGTGATGTGACGAGGGGAAAGCAAAGCGGGCACAAACACGGAGATCGCCGGGCGGGAAGCAGGAGTGGGTACCAAGAGACGCAAGCGGACAAGAGGAGCGTGGCCGGGGGTGCGGGGACGAGGACAACGACAGTGCAGAACAATACGAGGCCGACGGCCGCCAGGCAGCGTCCACAGAACGCGGGGGAGTAGACTGGGAAGAGGAACCGCGGTGTACCAAGAGCACAACGCACGTAGGGCGCGCGAGCAGCGGGGGTAGAGTGCGTGGGTGGTGGGGGAAGCGGCGACAGGGCTCAGGGCTCAGGCGCCGTACCATGTGTGCAGCACAATGCCCCACAAGCCTGACCCGAAGCCCAGCCAGCCGTTGGCAGTGAGGGCCGAGGTGGCCCGCATGCAGGCGGGCGCAGCCCCGCAGCCCCTCTCGCCGGCGTCCTCGGCGACATCTGCGGAGGTGTTGTCGCCCTCGTCTCTGGAGAGCCCGGAGACGGTCAGGAGGGAAGGGCCTCGGGCGACAGGGCGGCAGAGGGGGGAAGGAGCCGTGGCGGGGAAGGGAGAGGGAGGGGACAAGGGAGGACAGGCAGAGGAGAGGAGAGGCAGGGCGGAGGGGGTGGCGGCAGGGGCTGAGGGACAAGGGGAGGGGCAGGGGCAACAGGCAGCGAAGGGGCCGCGGGCGGACACGTTCAACATCACGGATGTGATAGCGGGCGTGGATATGAGGAGGAGGGAGTGGAGGGATCGGAGGGAGTCGGTAGTCGCCAACATCCTCAAGGTGTCGGAGGATGAGGGGGAGGGGACGGGGAGGATGGCGGTGGAGGGAGGCCCAGGACAGCTGTCGGCGCCCAATGTGCCGGCGGCTGCCATGAAGTCCATCCTCCCGGAAGTGCGGAAGCAGAAGCAAGGCAAGGGCGGGCGAGGGCGCCCAGAGGCGGGAGCGGCAGGGAGCGGGGACGGCAGTGTAAGCGCCGGAGGGAGGGGGCGGACGGGCAAGGTAGGGAAAGGGCAGGCGGGGACGTCGGGGGCTCTGCACGCGAAGGGACACCTGGCAGAGAAGGTGGGAAAAGAGAGTGGACGGGGGCGACAGTGGCCGCAGCCCCAACGCTCTTTCAGGCAGTCGCCGCCGGGGTCGCCCCCACAGGTCAGTGCGGCGGTAAGGGCGGAGGAGGAGAGGTAGGTGCGCCGCCAGCAGGCGGCGCGGTACGAGGCGCTGGCGCACGTGGAGTGCCAGCGCCGTCGCCGCCAGCCCCCGGAGCAGGGACCGGACACCATCTACCGGTGGGAGATGGAGCCGGGGAGGACAGGGTCGGGGCGCCAGGGGGGGCAGGAGGGGTTGGGAGGGGAGCGCAGCGGGCAGCCCAGTGGTGGGATGCGGAGGGAGATAGGGCAGGCAGAACAGAGCAGCGCAGCGGCGGAGGGGCACCGCGGCCAGCGGGTGGGAGAGCAAGAGAGGGGGAGCCAGCGCAGTGGACACACAGGCAGCGCGGTGCGGGGCGAGGGTGCGGGACAAGTAGAAGGCGGCAAGGGCAAGCAGAGTGGGCACGGTACGCAGGGGAAAGGAGCGGGGCAAGAAGGGCTCCAGGGGAAGGGACACGGGAAGGCGGGACTCCACAGAGTAGGCGGCAAGGAACACGGGGCAACGGGGCGACAAGGCAAAGGGCAGGGGAAGGAGAATGGCCATGGGTACGTGGGCTCGCCGGTGTTCCCAGGGAAGGGATTGGGATCTGGGGAGGTGTAGTCCCGCCAGCCGTCCCACCAATCGTCCCACCATTCCCGCCGCCACCATACCCGGCGATGGGGATGGTGTACCCACCCCCGCCGGCGTACCAGGGCATGCAGCCACAGGCACACGTGCAGCAGCACGCGCAGGCCGGTGGGACGGCGTGGGGGGCGCAGGAAGGGAAGGGAGAAGCACACAGGAGGGCTTGGGAGAGGTTAGGGGAGGCAGAGAGGAGCCTGAGGGAGAGGGAGGCCAGGTTCATGGCTGGGGCGAACAGGGCGGAGGAGGGGAGGACGGACAGGCCACAGGGAGGGGAAGCACAGGCAGTGGAGGAGCTGCAGAGGGCGTGGGCGGAGCATCGGAGAAGACAGGAGAGGGATGAGAGGGCGGAACGGGAGGGAGGACGGCGAGAGGAGGGAAGGGGGCAGGAGGGTACCCCACTGGTGCCGTTCAGACAGCGGGCTATCCCGCCGGAGGAGGAGGGAGAGATGCAGGAGAGGGCAGGGAGGCGGATCAGGGGGGAGGCGGCGAAGCTGGCGGAAAGGGACAGGGAGGTGGCGGCGCGGGAGCGCAGGGTGCGGGAGGAGGAGGAGGCGATGGCCCGGGGGGCCCACGGGGTCCTCCCGGATCCGGAAGGGGACACCCCCTCGACTGATGTGGAGGGGCGGTCGCCGTCAGGGAAAAGGGCCAGGGAGGAGGAAGAGGAGACGGGGCAGGAGAGGGGGAAGCGGCGCAGGGGGGAGGAGCGGGGGGCAGGGGAAGCGGAGGGGGCGCCGCGGCCGGCCAGCCCCAGCCCAGAGCAGACGCCGACAGACTGGGACTCGGAGTCGCCACCGCCGCGGCAGTATGCGCCGCCGCCGGTGCGGAGGGGACCCGGGACGGTCGCGGGGTGGACGGCGTGGAAGTGGCGGAGCTGGTCCGCTACGTGAAGTGGGCGGGGAAGACGAGGGTAAGGCGGGAGAAGAGGGGGACCCGCCCCTTCAGCGACCTGGTCGGCAGGGCAGGGAGGCCCAGGGAAAGGGGGTCGGAGATGGATGAGGGGCGGTTGAGGAGGATGCTGGGAGAGGCGCCCCCGGGGGTGAGCCTGGACTGTCCCCTGGAGAAGGGGAGGAAGCCCAGGGTTCAGATGCTGCGGGAGCTGTTGCAGCGGGAGGGGCCCTACGGGGGCGACGCGTAGGACTGGGCAGGAGCAGGGCCGGGAAGCGCCAGGGGCCGGGGGCCAGGGGCGTGCGGAGGGACGGGCAGACGGGATGCGAGGAGAGATGCAGGGGAGGCGGACACGGGTCGGCGAAGGTGGAGGAGGGTGAGGGGGGGATGTGACGGACAGGAGGAGAGGAGGAAGGGAGCGGAGAGGCGCAGGAACGCAGGGAAGGGCAGGGACACGGCAGACGGTAGAGGGGGATGTGGTGATGGCGGACACGGACGAGAACCCCAAGCGGAGGGCACAGGGCCAGCGGCGGGGGAGAGAGGAGATGGAGCGGTGGAGTACGGGGGCGCAGGCGGGTGCGGAATGAGCGCCCGGGCAGCGGGACGCGGGACGTATCGTGGGTACGGCGAGCAGTTTGGGGCAGAACGAGAAGCCTGACGGGAGGCAGTATTGGAATGGGGTACTGTACCGGAGCAGAGCACAAGGTCGTGGCCAACGAGAACAGCCGGAGATGGCGTGGAGCTGCGCTGTGCCCTTCGGGTGAAGCACGGTGCCAGGGCTCTGCCTTGCAGGAGTGGCAAATGGGCAGACGAATCCAATATTCCGACACACTGGTACCAGGGTCTTGGCTGATGGTGCTCGGAACGCGTTCTCGGAGAGATTGCTGGGAAGGGCAGGTGGCAACGCTGATGTACTCAAGTCCAATGCTGCGGAGCCACGTCTCGGTGGCGCCCCTGTGGACTGACAGCTTGAGTGTGTGGGCTATCCACAGACTTGCTACATGGCGACAAAGCTCTCTGCATGGCAAGATGGTGCTGCATTGAAACCATTGGACTTACGCGTGCCCTGCACTGAGGGGTTGGCCACGGCCGACCCGGAATGCGCCAGGCCTTGGTGGCCGTCGGCTCCATGGAACACCTGCGAGGTAGTGCAACAAAGTGTGAACCCTTGGTGACCAGGCCGGGTCAAGCCCGCGACTGAGGGCTCTGGTCCGATTGGAATAGCTCCGTACCGAATCGCCGCAGCTGGTCTATGCGGCTAGACTCCACAGTGCAAATGCAGCGAAGGGGATTCGACAAGCGTCTCACTGTCGTTCTCTCTGTGTTCCTTCGGAAGATGCGGTGGCACATGGTGCATAAGAACCCAACAGCCAGCGTCATGCCAGTCCTCGGGCAGGGCCGCAGTCCAGTCCGCAGATACACCCCCCCCCCCCCCACACTGGGCACATGGCATCGAGGATGAGGTGAGAGACAGGGACCGAGGGAACACTAGGGTGGGAGAGACACCAGGGAAAAGGGTAGGGACGACAGAGAGGGGCAGGGGTAGAGCACGCAGGTGGCACACACGAGTGAGAGCGCGGCTCAGACAGAGAGGGCAGACGAACAGGCAGGGTCGGCTGAGAGACGGAGAATGGGAGGGCAGACGGGCGAGTGAGGGGGCACGGGGCGGCGAGACAGGGGTAGCGCGGAGAAGAGCAGGGGGCACACGCAGGGCGCGCGGGAGCAGCGAAGAGCGCGACAACGGGGACACCAAAAAAAAAAAAAAAGACCACAACAGAAGAGGCGGACATGACACCCAGGAAGGGCACGTAGAAAAGGCAGGGCGCGGGAGGTGGGGAGAACAGGGGGCCAACAAGGGCTCAAAGGAACACAATGTCTCTCTCAGAGAAACGCCATGCCAATGACCCGCATTGAGCCGTACCAGCCGCCCCGCCCGACCATCAGGGAACTGATGGGGAAGGGGCCGGCGGGGGAGGACGATGGGGGAGTCCCCCCGAAGGGGTATCTGGGGAGGCCGCCCAAGTCCGCCTACAGGTCGGAAGACAGGGCGGAGGCCCTGAGGCGCGTGAAAGTGCGCGAGATACAACCATGGCGCGGGGACGACCAGCGGCGAGCACACGGAGCAGGAGAACGACAGTAAGAGAGCGGGCAGGAGACAGAGGGGAGGGGAGGGTGGAGAGGAGAGAAAGAAGATTAACTTCAACGAAGGCATAAATGACGGGGACGCGCGGGAGGGTCCCCCACATGGCATGGCCGGGGACCGCCAAGGGCCGCGCCACAGGATGGAGAAGGGACTGGACGTGAGCACCGAACGGAGCCGAGACAGATGGCGGTGCAGTGTTGTTGTGCGTGCATGCAGGGAGGAGGGAACCAAGCGGCAGAAAGCACGGCGAAAAAAAACGCGAACAACACCCCACAGCGCCACAGGAGGGCGTGCGGCACAAAGCGAGCGGGCGGCGGGGGAACGGGACGGAGCAAAAAGGGCAGACGAGGGACCGCGGGTGGCGCAAAAAAAAAATCATAGCTGCAAAGAACACTACCAACAGCGACGGGTGACCACGGTGGGGGATGGCAAGGGTAACGGGGGGCGCGGGGGCCAGGAAGAGGGACCCAACACGGGTCCTGAAGGGAACACACCACGCAAGCGGAAGGGGGCGGGAAGGGGGCGACCAGTGCTAGGCTCACAAACCGGACTCGGGAATGCAGCGGACCCGGTGGCCCGCGCCAGAGGGTTGCAGGCGGCCCAAAAAAAAAACAGGATGCAGGGAAAAGGGGACGGGACAGAAAAGGGCGTGTGGCTAGAACCACACGACGGCCCCAGGGGACTAGGACGGCATGGGAGGCGGCACAGGAGTAAGGGGCGGGGGCGGGAGGGGAGCGACTCGTGCTAGGCGCACGAAACGGTTCCCAGATGGATGAAGATCCAGTGGGCCCGCGCCACAGGGTTGCTGGCGGCCCGGTGGGGTATAAACACGGGATGAGGGATGGGATGGGGCCGCACAACAGCCAAGGGGAATAGGCCGGGGCCGCGGCACAGGGGAAAGGGGCGGGGGCGGGAAGGGAGCGACCCCTGCTAGGCGCACGAAACGGTCCTAGGATGGAAGAGGATCCAGTGGGCCCGCGCCACAGGGTTGCTGGCGGCCCGGTGGGGTATAAAGACGGGATGATGGGAAAAGGGGACGGGACAGAGAAGGGCGTGTGGCTAGGGCCACACAACAGCCCGGCAGGGTAGGGAGTCCACGGGACGCTGGCAATGGGCCGGTGCCGGGATGTGGCATAGGGGAATGGGACATGGGATGGGAAGGGAGACCGAAAGCGCCAAGCAACAGCCCCGTGGGATTGGGAAACCAGTCGCCATGGAGTGGTGAGCCATGGGCCAACCATGGGGAACCTGACCAAGGAAAGTCGGGAAAATGCCCTGAACTCCGGGACGGCCGTGAGGTGTCCGCAGGGCTGAGGATTGACCTTGAGATCCCCGGGTCAATGGCCTGAGTACACGTGGGTTCACGCGTGAGCTAAACCAGGGTGAACGTGGAAAGGGTCGCCCCCTGGCCTCCAGCCGTGGATGGACGACACCCAAGTGCATCAGGGAGCCGAGTGGGTACTCCAACCCGTGAGGGATGCAGAGTGGTGGAATGTGGTTGACAGAGAGAAATGCTCCGCTGTCGGCGAGGGCTATCCACAGGAAACCCACCTGCAGGCGCCCAAAAGGCTGTGCTAGGGGGGGACGGCCAGAGTATCCTTCAATGGCTGACCGGAAGGAGCTGAAACCGTGAGGGCAGCGACTGAAGGGAACCTACCGCCGGTCATGTCCCAAGGGAACCTGGTTGAAGTTCTCGGCCGTGAGGTGAGACAGGGGTCGCCAGGGGAACTGATGGTGGAGAGCTCTCCTTCCCGCCAGAGGCGGCCACCATGTAAAACAAACAAGGAGATGTCAGACGAGGCTGCGGACGCGGCCGCCCTTACTTACTTACTTACTTACTTGGTTGTTGCTTTGCAATTGGATTCCATTGGGGTGCCACACCATATTTGGTTTTGAGGTCTCTTGCATTCATTCTAAGAGTTGACATTGCATTTGTCATTCATGCATGGTTCATTCATGGTGTGACTCGAACTTGGTGGTGCCCATGATTCCATGGTCAAGGTGAACATATAGTGTCTCCTCTCCGCAAGGTGGATTTGGTGTTTTTCCTCACTCTCCCTCTCTCTCCCAATTTGTCATACTCCTCAAGAGGTAAATTGAGCAATTAATGCCATGTGACCGTTGTCCTTGATCCTTTGAGACTCTTGGGCTCTTTCATTCTTTTTCAAGTGCCCGTGACTTGGGAGTTATCCAATTAACACATGCCGTGGTTTTGCCGTCTTATGATTAGACTCAAGGATAGGCATTGGTTGAGCTTTCGCAACTCTCTCTCCAAGTGCATGCATGCTCTCTTGGGTCAAGGCTAGGCGAAACTCTCTCCCCACGCATGCCTTCTCTCATGGTGGATAGGTCAATCTCTCCCAAGGGATTTGGTTGGGGAATATCTCTTCTCGGGCATGGTTAGGTGATGCATGTACTCTCTCTGGCTCTCCGGGATGAGACCAACTCTCCATGCACGTGCTCTTTTTGGGTGGGATCATCTGTCCATGCACGTGCTCTCTTTGGGTGGAGGTTAGGTCCCATGAGTAGCCCGGGAGGCCATTGGCCTATTGTGTGCTTCTTTTCCAAGAGGTGGATCTCATTGTCAATGGTGTATTGCTCATTTGCTAATTTGGTTTAGATTAGTTGTCAATCCTAAGAGCTAACCGGGTCATGGTTTGGTGCCTCTGTTGGTGCGTTTACATGCCCCATGTGACCATGTATGTCAATGTGCACTTCCTTTTCTCATGTTGGTGTAGTCAAGACGTCCGCAGACTCAAGTGTGACTCATTTGCTCTTTAGGGTTGGCCCAATGGTGGTTTGGATCATTTCTTTCCTCTCCTCCACCCCCGGTGAGATCATCCATGTCGGCGTGTAGCAGTAGTGTGAATTTTGGTTTACACTTTTGCATGCATGACTCAAGTCCATAGGATAATGCCCGTGCCCATGAACTCTTTGACCTTGCATTGCATGTGGTCCGACCGGAAGGGTAGTTTGAGTCTTACTCGCGCTTGTGAATTCTTTTTCTTGTCTAAAGGGTGGACCTACGTTGTGCCGGTTTGGACTCTCTTTTGACCCGTGTTCGTGACGTGTGGACTGGTGGACCCGTCTTGGACCAGTGTTGGCTCATTTGTGGGTTTTTGTGGACGATTGCTGAACTTATGGTTGGATCATCGTTGGACTGTTTTGGATTCTCTGGTCATTTCGTCATTGGGCTTTCAATTGGAATTGTTTGTGTCATTGCCGTGCTCTGAGGGACTTGAGTGGGTTGTGAGCTTGGAAATCTCTGCTGGTTTTATTGGTCGGAAATTAGTTGGTTAGAATTTGTGAAAAATAGAAGATTCACCCGGTTCAAGTCACCTCGAGGGCGAGTTGCTGGTGTGTGCATTGCATAAACAGTTCCCAGGTAGCTTCTTCAACTCCAAACCCTTCCCAGAGGGTGAGGAAATGCCACCCTTGGCAATAGCGGTGTCCGATGACCGACTTCACAAGGTAGAAGACTTGTGGAGTGATGGGGAGGTTGCCCTTCTTGGGGTTATGCTGTATTGGATTGATGAGGAGTTCGTGTATCATGAGAGGTTGGTTGGTGCAATTCCCTTCTACAACAAGAGGCACAGAGGGGACAACATTTTGAAGGCAACAAAGGAGTGCTTGCAGAAGTACGGCTGTCCCTGGGACAAAATTATTGCTCGTGTTTCTGATTCAGGTTCCAATATGAAGAAGGCCATGGCCTCGCTGGACGGCTTCTCCTGCTCTGCCCATGCACTGGAGCTGGGTCTCCACAAGTTCACTGAGGCTCCCCATATGGAGGCCACCCTCGACAAGACAAAAGCCATCACAAGGTGTGCCGGCACTTTACTTTAGGTTCGTTCACCCTTTGTTCCTCACTTGAGAGGCCAGCATCTGTCATTTGTGGCTGCAGATTCTTCCACGCCAGTCACCTCACATACGGTGATCTACGCACCTGTTTAAGTGAGGAGAACCTGTCTAATATATTGTTTGCGGCTTATAACTATGATCCGTCACTGCATTAAATGCCGGAAACTGTTAGATCAATCACTGTGCTAAAAAATACCTGCGGTGTTTCGCAGGCTTCTTCATCTTCTTCTGTCTTGCCGTCTTGCCTTCTGTGCATGCGCAATCGCAGCAGGGCCCAGGGACACAAAAGCGAAACCGGTTTTTACGCAGGGCTAACCGGTTACCTGAAAAAATGACAAGTTTGAAACCGGTTACAATTTCATCTTCCGGATGCCTGGCTATAACCGATAACTGGCAATACCTGAAAAACTGGTTCCAAGCCTTATCCACTGGCTCTTCGTCCTTGGTAGTATCCTTCAACCCTTGGTAGGCATATAGAAGGTCTCGTTCAACCATCTCTGGCGGACGATGGCAACATAGGCACCCTCAAGGGGGTTCACATACACATTCCTCTGAGAGTTCATCCTCCTCTGGGGTCCTCACATGGGCACGCCACACGCTCTTCATGAGCTTGAGATCCACCTCCCTTTGCCAGGTGGTGATCTTTTATTCGAGGTCCTCCTTCAGTTGGGAGAGGTCTCCCTTACACCCTTGCTTCAGTGGCCATGAGCTGCGGGTCGGCTTAGCGTAGCATAGCTTTTTCGCCACCAATCTCCTCTTGGAGTCCATGTACTCCCTCAGCCTGGATCGGGGGTCCAACTCCTCGTCCAAGAGCTCTTCTGCCCTCATGGAGAGTAGGGGGTTCAGTGGAGCGATGTATTTGGTGTTCGCCACTTCCTCCACACAGGTCTGCGAGAAAAGGGCGTCATGCTCAGTTTCGTCATCAGAGTGAATAGAGCTGGGGAGCTCGGATAGTCCACACTCTGAGACTCCATCAGGAATAGGTACATGGCAGGGTGAATTGGGGGTATTGTTCTTAGTCACGACGTACTTGTCTCCCCCTGTAATACCCTCAATAGCATCTTGAGGTCGTAGTCGATACTTCAGGTCATCCAGGGCTAGTCCATCGCTCTCTCTTTGGATAGTCTGGACCAGGGTTGAGTCCAGGTCCTCCCAAGGGATAGAGGTCAGAACACCGTCCACCACGCTGAGCATACTTCCCCATCCAGGTTTCCCGATGGGTGTCTTGCAGCCCAGAGGCACGTAGATGGCCTCATCAGGTAACTGGACAGAGGTGATAGTCAGCCTGTCCAGGAGGGTTCGACAGTACTCATTGCCCCCATGGGCTCCGCAATCAGGGGAACACAGGACCATACGGGAACGTTCCAGGGCCACCTTGGTCAAAACCTTCCCCAATTCACTGAACCTGGGGTTCCCATAGGCCATCCCGAAAGAGGGCCAGTAAAATTTGTAGCAGCAGTTTTTCCCCTTGCTGCAGTAGAGGTCCAAGACATGTTGCTTGCCGCTGGCAGACAACTCAACGCTCAGGTCTTCTCTGGAGTAACCCAACTCCTTCAGACCTTGGTCCCGGACTTCCCTCAATAGTTGATAGTCCTCAGTTTTGGAGGCCGCCATCATGTTGGAGGGCTCCTCCTTCGATACCCTCAGGTAGCTCGAGGTGTGTTCAGACTGCTCCAGTGGCACGGAGTCCCTGCCATGACCATGGTCCACGTAGAGGAGGTAGGGGGCTTGCAGCGTTAGGGATTGTATCTGGGTGTGCTGTACCAAGAAGTCGGTACCCAGTACAAAGTCGAAGGCCTCGATGTCCATCACATAGAACTGATGGGCTATCTTCCGGGAGCCCACAGGCACCTCCACTTCACAGTCCCTGCAGCTGTGTACCACATGTCCAGCCCCAATTCGGATAGCCGGGGTAGGCATGGTGTTCGTCAAGCTCCCACGAGGTAAAATTTTCTTAGCCACTATAGATCTAGTGGCTCCGGTATCCAGTACCCCCAGGTATTCACGGCCCCCAAGTCGGATACGTACCCAGAACACCAAGTCCAGGGCCCCACCAGAGCGTCCCCGTTAGAATTCCGCGTGACATGTCACCTCGAACCCCTTGTTCCGCACTTTGCGGGCCATCTGCATGAAGCGGGTTCTCTTCTTAGCTTGGCCATCGTCACCACCTTCATGTCCTCGCTTGGCCCCTTGCTCTTGTTGGGCCTGAGTCTGCGAGCGTGTGGTCGGCCCGGAACAAGACTGCCCTCCAGAGGGCTCGGAGTTCCCCCCTGGATTAGGGTTGGGGTTGCCTCCGGACTCGTCTTGGTTCTTGTTATCCTTATCTTGCTGGCGATCACCGCCTCCTCCTCGTCCACCTTGGCTCTTGTCTTGGCCTTTCCGACGGCCTTTCAACTTGCCTTTGCCAGAGTCGTTCTTATCCTTGCCACCGCCCTTGCCAGAGCCCTTGCCAGAGCCCTTGCCAGGATCCTCGCCCTTGAGCTTTGCCGGGGCGTTCCTTGTGGTAGCACCCATCCTCATAGTGCTTGCGCTTCCCACAAAAGGCACAGGTGATAGTACACCTGTAATGATCCGGCATCTTAGGCTTGCTGCCGGTGTTGGTCTCCTGCTTTTTCCCATGGACCACGAAGCAATCGCGCTGATCGCAGTCGGGGGCGTGCTGCAGGTGACCATGCTCGTCTCTGGCGTCACACCAGAAAAGCTCCTGGACATTGCCTATGATACGGGTGTGCTTGGGGGTAGTCCCCTGTCCAGGTCTGGGTCCCTGGTACCCTTTGCCATGGCTCCCTGACCCTCCTCCTCCAGGACGGTAGGCATCCAGATGCTGGTCGTTCTCCTTCTCCAGCGCCAGCTCTAGGAGCAGGACAGACAAGTCCTTGTAGGTGAGGGTCCTTGCCTTCCTCTCAGCCGTGGGTCGGCATTCATCCCACACGGAGGTAGGGATCTTGGCCACGAGCCAGAACAGTAGCTCGTCGCTGCCGTAAGAATCTGGGGTCAGCCTCCCCAGCCAGTGGTCCAGGTCCGCGAGCACCTCTGTGATGCGGGCCGCCTTGGGGTTGTTGGGTAGCATTCCCAGGTTCTGTATCTCCGTCCTGATGGAGAGGTCTGTCTCGTAGGAGGGGTACTGTCTCTCCAGGGCCACCAGAACCTCGGCGAAGGTGGCGGGCTTCGTCACTATCTGCTTTACCTGTTTTTCCAGGTATTTTGTCTTGCAACATTGCAAGAGCAGATCGCATTTGACCCTGCGACTGGCATGGGTCTGGCCGGTCATCCTCAAGAAGTGCCCAAAATTCTCGGCAAACCCGGATAGGTCCTTCCCAGTGTATTCCGGTAGGTTGACCACGATCTTCGAAGTGGCAACGGCTCTGGCATCCTGAGAACGATGACATCGGCTCTTCTTCTTCTTCTTTTTCTTGTCCCTCGGATAGTCGGGGTCCTCAGGGTCATCATCGTCTCAAGGGGAGGCTGACGTAAGGGAAGGCGGCTCATCGTCGGAGGGGTCGCCGCCTAGGTCACTGGAGCCGTAAGGTTCAACGTCGACCATAGCCCTCAAGGCTGCAAGTCCAAGCTGGTCCAGCTCTGCTCTGGTGGAGTTGGCCACGTGGCTGTATGGGGGCTGGGCGGTCCTCGGTACAAAGGGGCTCCTGGGCACCACTGCAGGCGTAGGCATAGGCCGGCTCCTCACTTCTGCAAGAGTGTGGCTCAGTCCAGCCACCAGGTGGTTAGCCTGCAGGCGATGGGGAGGGGCTCCCAAGGTTGTAGGTGACCCTTGCGGCGGAATCAGGGGCTCTAGCTTCTCTCTGATCTCTTGGGTAATTTCCCCAACCAGGTCCTTAGTTGCTCCACGTAGGGCTTCTCTCAGTTGAGACCTGTTCAGGGAACGGTTGGACGATCCCCTCGATCCCCTACTCTTGCTCCCGCACGACTCAGGGCCTCTCCTTAGCCCACTCACGGTTGCATACCCAGGTGATGGCATAGGACGGCCAGGCTCATACGCTGCATACCAGGGGACATCAGCCACATAGGCTCCCGTAGCGGGTAGAGGATGGTGATAATCCGCCGCATACCAGCGCGGCGCAGAACTGGAGGCCACTGGCTAACTGACAGTAGTTGCCTCTGGAAACGCAGTGGTGGATGGGTCCACACCATAGGCAGGGTAGGTAGGCATGCCAGTAAAGCCTGTGCCCTCAGCCATAGGCGGGGTGGTTATGGGTGTGGATGTTGCAGCAGCGGGGTCTGGAGTTGGGAGTGTGGTGGTTGTAGGAGACGGTGATGCGTGGAGGCCAGAGGCGCTTGGTGCGCCCTCGAAGGTTGACTCGCTCGTTGGATTGCGCCCATGGTCCACTCCTTCGTCTGCCATGCCTTCTCCTGTATCTCTCTCTCTCTCCCTCTTTCTCTTCAGAGGGTTGGTGTCCACCTCCTCGAATGAGAGGGCCCTGAAGGCGGATTGCAGTCCCTCCAGCGAATCGTCAGCCACGTCCACTGGCCCATGTAAGGGCACCGAAGGTACAGCGCCAGGTTCTCCAGGTCCAGGCACTACAGGCGCTGGCATTGCTGGTGCCTCAGGCGCCATCTTCACGACGGTGTCCTCCTTCTTGTCCATACTTCTCTTCGCCCTTCTTGCTCAGGACAGTCCTCGGTGCGCTGGGTGTACGGCACCGGGTTGCTGCCGGCACGCAGAGGCTGTCTGCCTCTTGCTACCAGAAAGTTTTTATGAGTCTTTCAGCTCTTTGTTGTGCCTCTCCTGCTGCTTGCTGCCGGTGTAGGGTTCCTGCCGCTTGTTTTTGATGGAGAAAATGGTTTATTGATGAAATACAACAAATACAGGATAACCCAAGCCAGAGGTCAGCAAGTAGAAATCAAACAGGATCAAAGCATGAAGGGGTGCAGTCACATAAGAGTAAGATGAAGAAGGATATCAACAGAAGACTACAGCAATAGACAATCAATGCAAGTCGGGTTGAAATATTTTACATGATTGAGAAAAACTGATTGGAAAACTGCCCCAAGGGATCATACTCTCCATAGTGCCATCTTGAGATGTGCACTCTTTGTTTTTGGGTCCCATAGGTGCTGAGGTGGCATGGCTTGTGGCACTGAGGTCACTGCCATGTCACATGGGAACTTCCTACTTAGCTAGGCTGACCGGGTATTGAACCCAGGACCTCTCAATAAGGGGTACCCCAGCCCCCTAGGGTGCATACCACTAGGATAGCTAAGAATTCATGAGAAAACATAGATAAATCCATGGGCTCTGAATCAATGTCAGCGCCTCAGTCAGTCCAGGAAAAGATGTTTTAGTTCACATTGCTTGGGGATTAAGGGGTCCACACAACATCCTGATTTAGTGTTTGGTTCTATAGGTCAAAATGTGTTATCACCCATTTTGGTTAGGCCAATACTAAGATAAAAATGCTGGATAGCTTAGAGCATCTCTAAGAAAGCTAAAGTCTACTGGAAAGCAATGGAAAAGCACTTTTTCTTACTAATGGAGTTGGTTAGGAATCCGGGGCAAGTAGGTTGGGCCAGGTACAGGATATGGCTTGGGCGGGATGGCCAAGCAACTAAATTCATAATCAGTTAAAAAGTAGGTCCACTTTAAGTAGGAAAACATATTTAGGTATAGGAGTCCTAAGGTGGGAGACCACTAGGCTTAACCAACAAGGCCCAAGGCATGAAATGCCTATTTTATTTAGGTATTACCTCCATGAAGGAGGATACCTTTGCTCACTTGACTGGTAGGGGTGAACTTCATGGGAGGCTAGGGTTTTAACCCTAGTTACTTTGAAAAATGTACTTGAAGCTTCAAAAAGAGTGATAAAAATGATTAAGTGTTAGTCTTCATAACTTCCCAAGGTTTCGGGGGGGCTTGGCCTAGATCAGGTACCCAAAGAAAGACATGGCAGTGACTTTTTCTTAGTAGCGGTGTCTTGCCACATGGAAATGAGCTACGGAAATCGCAAAAATTTCGTCTGAAGAAGGGTTCCTTAATTTAACTTAGTGACCACCTTCATAACTTTGCATATTTCTACGTACAATATTTTTCTTTTTGTGCTACAAGCGCGTATAAGAGTTTCGGAGGCTATTTTCAAGTTTTTTGAGACCGCCAAGGCACCTAGACAAAGAAGAAGAAAAAAAATAAAGACATAATATGAGAGTTACACAACATTTGTAGCTTTTTTGACTTTTTTAATGCACCAAAACTTCATAAAACATAGGTCTGTCCTTATTGTCGATTTGAATGTTCTAGCGCAGGATTGGTTTCCACCCAACCGGCTTTGTACAGCTTGGACCTAAATGCATGAATGAAGAATATTTGATTCCTTGCAGCGGAGCTTGCTGCTACTTGAGAGCTTTTGCAACTTCGTGATAAAGACGAAAACGGTAAGTCCAACTTTAATTTCATGCGCTAAGGATAGGCGAAATGCGCATATTGTAGACATGCGAAGTAAGACGTAGCTCATCAAAAATATCAACATGTCATCGAAATCGAATGCGAAGGCGCATTGGGTTTTTCCAAAAGAGCCCTGGGCAGAGGGTACACCATTGGTGAAAATGAGAACTGCTTTTTTTGTAACTTCACCACCACAAATGTACATTTTCACCCAAGTTCATATGTTTATGGCTAAAACCCTTTCTAGTCTAGCAGAGGAGCATGTTTGTATAGCTGACAAAGACAGGGCTGGTTGATGAGGCTGTATACTGCAATCTGTCCCTAGTTTCATACGCCAAGAGTACATGATTTGTAGTGCACTCGAAAATGGTTTGCTTTGGTACAGTTTTTCATCTAAAGCATGGTGCTAAGACATCAAGTCCTTACAAAACCAAACCTCTCAAATTGCGCAAGACATAAGTACCAAACATTGCATTGGCATCTTTGATCTTCATGTTTGCAAAAGTAGGGTTGAATATTTTGGAAACCCGAAAAAGCTAAATTTTCATTGTTTATCCTTTTTGCAGTTTTTGACCCTTTAGGGCGGAACGCATTTCAATCCTTTTTGTTTTCGCCCCAATGATGAAAGAATATGCTAGGCTTGGTTGGAACGGTGCGTAGCGCACCAACATCGCTCTAACATGCACCAGACTTGGGTTTTTTCTTGAAAATTGCTGAATTTTTTGAAAAAACCATGGCTAAAAGAATGAAAGAAGTTCCTCTACCCACGTTACCTTTACACTGCCCACGGCCAGATACATTTTGTCATTCTTAGGGGTCGGTTTTACACTTTAAATGATCGTGCTGGCCATCTTCAGCTAAGTACTTGCTTGGAAAATTTTCTTCAACTCCCAAAGGTTACACCTTTGTTGGGTTTTCTTTCTAAACCATGCTTTCTCTTTCAATGAACTTTGATGCATTTGCACGGTCGCCCCAGCCTATCCATAAGTAGGCCATATTGCTTTCCAATATTGGTGCACGGTTTTTGAGCACCGGCTCTGTTTGCATAACTTTACTCCAAGGCTTATGAACGGCAGCAAAGCAATGTAGTCTTCCTTCATTGTTCTCTCCAACAGAATCCGTGCCTGCTTCTTCCCCTCCGCCCTTCCTTGTTGCTCGTGCGCGACAGCGCGCTAGTAGATCAAGCGCCTAAGAGAGGCTCCGGCTGCTACCAAAACCCCTGAACCTAAACTAGAAGTAAAAGAGGCCATCTCAGGCAAGTAGCGTGGTTTTTCTCATCTGAAATGAAACTAAAATATCCACTGAACTAGGAATTCAATTCCGCACAAGGTGATGTGAATAAAAATTCGTCAAATGCGCTCCACAAAATTGACTTTTCAGCAAGAGGCAAATCCGACTGTTAGATGGCCGCTACGGTAGGTTTCTTTCTAAACCTCAGAAGCCGAATCTCACTGTCCTAATCTAAGCATAACAATACAACATCAACGACAATGAATTCCTTGCTCGGGTCTATTTGGACGATAGAGCTCAGTAAAATGCAACTTATTAGGTCAAATTCGGAAGAAGCAAAAAAAAGTCTTCAACAAAAGCGTTCAACAAGTGAATATCGGGAATGGTACGTTAATGATATGAAATTTTTCGCCATTCATGGAATCTTTTTGTTATGTTCATTCTAGTCGAGTTGGCGTGAGATGCAATGACGTCTGTGCACTGAAGCAACAAACTTTTACGTAGTTTTGGAGTCTGTACGTTGGCAAAAGTACAAATTGTCCAAATGTTGCCACCTCTAGCGGTGTCTTGCCACATTGGGATGTGGTACAAGATTCGCAAAAAACTTTGTCTGAAAAGGGGTTCCTTAGTGACCAAGTTTTCTAACTTTGCATATTGCTGCCAAGAATACTTCTCTTTTTGTGCTCCCGTCCCGCATAGGTGCTTCAGAGGCGATTCTAAGTTTTTGACCACTACTAAGGCACACCTACAGAGAATACAGAAAAAACACAAAGACATAATATCTTTTTAAACAACGTCTGTAGCTTTTGTCACTTTTTTTTTGGAGCTTAGCAGCATAAAGCATAGGCCTGTCCTTAATGTCGCCCTCCATGTTCTAGCGCACGATGGGTGGTTACCCAACTAGCTTTGTAGAGCTTGGACCTAAATGCAGAAATGAAGAATATTTGATTCCTCCAAGCGGAGCTTGCTCATCTTGTAGGCTTTCGCAACTTGGCGATACAGAAGAAAACGGTAAGTCAACTTTAATTTCATGCGCTAAGGATAGGCGCAATGCGCATATCGTAGGGATGCGAAGTAAGACTTAGGTCATCAAAAATATCAACATGTCATCGAAATTGAATGCAAAGGCGTATTGGATAGTTTCAAATGGGCGTTGGGCAAAGGCTAGACCATTGGTGAAAATGAGAACTGCTTTTTTTGTAACTTCACCGCCACAAATGTAGACTTTCAACCAAGCTCGTATGTTTATGGCTCAAACCCTTTCTAGTCTAGTAGGGGGGCATGTTTGTACAGATAACAGGGACAGGGCTGGTTGAGGAGGATGTATACTGCAATCCGTCCCTAGTTTCGTGCGCCAAGAGCAAATGATTCATAGTTCACTCAAAAAAGGTTTGCTTTGGTACAGTTGTTCATCTAAAGCATCGTGCTAACACATCACGTCCCTACAAAACGAAAGTCAACTCCTCTAACCTCCCGAATCGCGCAAGACGTACGTACAAGACATTGCATTCGGATCTTAGCTCTTCATGTTTGCAAGAGCAGGGGTGCAGATTGTTTGAAGCAGAAAAAGCTAATTTTCATTATTTATTGTTTTTGCACTTTTTGACCCTTGAGGGCGGGACGCATTTCAATCCTTTTTGTCTTGGACCGAATGATCAAAGACTGTGCTAAGCTTGGTTGGGAGAGTGTATAGCGCCCTAACAGGGACGTCTAGCCATGTAATATACTCCAAAGTTGGATTTTTTTTCCATTTTGCTTAATTTTTTGAAATAACCATGGCTAAACGAATGAAAAGGATTCCCGTACACCCATGCCGCCTTTACCTTGCTCACAGCCACATACATTTTTTCATCCTTAAGGGTTGGTTTTACGCTTTAAACAATCTTGATGGCTAACTTCAGCTACGTACTTGCTCAGGAAAATTTGCGTCTACTTACGAAGGTTACGGTTGTGTCGAGTTTTCTTTCTCAACACTGCTTCCTTGCTAGCACTCAACTTTGATCGATTTGCATGATCCCTTCTGCCTACCCATAAGTAGGCTATAATTGCTCTCAATCTTGCTGCATACTTTTTTCTTATGCGCGACATCACACTGGTAGACCGGACCACTGAACCATCTGTATAGAAGTGCAGTGCGCACCCCCTCCTGGAGCAAGTGGGGTAGATTTTTTGGGTCTGAAAGGCAACGAAAATATGCAACTGCCTCGGAATCCAATTAGGCACAAACTGATGTGACAGGAAAATCGTAAAATTGCTTATAAAAAATCGACTTTTCCGCGGCTCGCAAATTGCGATTGTGATATGGTGGCGGTTGAACTATCGACATTTTTCGAACCGTCGAAAATTTACTCTCTGCGTCCGAATTTTAACATCATCAATTTGACATTGGCAATAATTGATTCCTTATTCACACCTTCAGAACAGATGAGCAACATGTATTCGTTGATTTCAGCTTTAGACTTAAGTAAAAATCAACTCATCCGTTCCAATCTTGTAGAAACGAAACAATATCCGAGATTGTAAAATGGTGCATGAAGGATATGAAACTTCTTGTTATTAATTCAGTCGGTTTGTTGAGGTAATTTCGCATGGCCGTTGTGCGATGCACTGAGGACTTTGCAATGCAAAAGCAAGCCTTTGCATGGTTTTGGATTCCACACATTGCCAAAGTACAAATGATGTCACGTGTAGCATTTTTTTGCAACATCGAAGTGTGTTACAACATTCTTAAAAATTTTTGTTCCATTGTACATTGGAATGTAAAGGTGTAAAAGCCTAGAAGTCCTCCACTAATCATAGTTCCGTTCCGAGCAATGAAATATTCTTCATTCAGGCATTCAGATGCAGGTACAACAAAGCTACTAGAGTAGAAACTATAGAACAT
Organism: Eutreptiella sp. 'Long Island Sound 2002'; assembly: GCA_964036045.1. NCBI lineage: Eukaryota > Euglenozoa > Euglenophyceae > Eutreptiales > Eutreptiaceae > Eutreptiella > Eutreptiella sp. 'Long Island Sound 2002'. The sequence continues at coordinate 123,966,678 of OZ038381.1, read as the reverse complement.
CGAAGCTATCGGGCACCGACGAGAACAATCAAGGATGGACCTATGTTTTGGGAACCTTTTGTTAGAAAAAAAGTGGAACACTCGAAATCTTGGTTAAAATGATGTTATGTCTTTGTTTATGTTTTCATTATCTTTCCCCGTGTGCACTACCTGTCTCAAACAACCTACTATGGCATGCAAAGCTATGATACGTGACTTGGGGACTGAAAAATAAATATTGTAGGCAGAAATATCCAAAGTTGGAGAAGATGGTCGCAAAAGACGGTTTTTGGGACAATGTTTGTTGTTTCTGCATTTCATGCTCAAAGAGTAGACTCACTGCTTGCGCATATGGTAGAGTTGAGAACGGAGACCTAGCCCATCGAAAATCTCTGCATGGGAGCCCAACACAATGCAAAGGTTAATTTGGTATTTGTAAACGTGCTTGTGGCAAAAGGCAAAGCATTGTTGAAAATGACCTGTTTTCATTGGCAACTACAATGCTACCTGTTTTCTGAGTTCAGACGATCTTGTCTGTTGATCTATAATTAATTGAGATGAAAATTTATCAGCCGCATGTGTTATCATAATTGGCGGAACATGGGATTTACATTGCAAAATCCTACGTTCGATTCCCGGATGCCATCCATGCAATTTTCCTAAAAGCGATAAATCCATTTCAGCATGGGATGTTCCTAATCTATGACATTGATATAAAATGAGCTTTTGCATGATTTACAAATGTTTTTATATCAATTTGTAAGGTTCAACAAGGCTTTTGTACCATTATATAATTCCAACAGACCTCGCGTCTATCTTTTTTGGTCCTCAATCCTGAAACGGAGTTTTTTATCCCCAGCGGCATTTTGTTTTTCATAATAAAATTAAAATCCTTCCATCCCAATCTCCCACGGGCACTTGGATAACCTTGTCCGTCAGAATCAACTGAACATCTTGTTGTTACTGCAAGGAACAACAACACAGTAATGCATTGTATTCAGAATAATGAAACAGATTGCAACATACGACATTTATTGTACAGTCCCCTTTTAGTCTGTTCATTACTTCTGTGCTGGCACTGCGCTTGCGCTGTGCGCGATCGCGCTTCTGTCGGGGGCCTGCGCTACTATTACTATGGCTTCGTGTACCTCTCTATGCCAAACCTATTGCACTCCCCTCCCAAGCAACAACTATCACTACCCAGTGAAAAATGGGTGGTGTTGTTGTGTGCTGAAAAAAAAGATATACAGGTTTTGCATGGACCTCACCTGAGCATAGACACTCAGATTATTTTCCCCATCTGGGGGGTCACCACCCAGTCTGTCTTGTGGGTGTGGATACCCCTCTCCATACTTCTACTCAAAGACATGGTGTTTACTACTTACCCCGCAGCAATTTCACTGTTGCTGTGTCAACAAAATCACACAAAAAAAACTCACCCGACCGCAGCCCGGCAACCCTGCAGACAAAACTCAGGATATCCTGCACCAATTTCTGGTCATCCGTTCATAGTTCTGCTGACAGCCCACTGTACCATGTACAGCCTTGGCTTGGATTGCTGGCCTTGTGGTACCGGGTATATACACCCAGGCCATGCCTGTATGCCATGCTCTCTCCTCGAACTCGAACAGATAGACGTTGAAACAATGCAAAAATTATATAGGAGGTTCTTGTGGATGTAGAAAAAAATAACAATATAATGTGAACACCGGAAGAGCTTGCAGAGCTCAGTGGCGCGGCTGCAGAAAAACAGTGTGGCTTCAAAGATTCAAAATTATAACCCTGTAGGTCATGAATGCTTAACCAGGACCAAAGCAGGCAGACATGGGCGTGTGTGCTGGCGTTGTTGTAGGCAGCCCCAGGTAGGCGAACCCCATGTTGAGTGTATTCATTGGCGTAGTTGAACCCCCACAGAGACCAAGAGTCCTCTTGTTGTAGTCCCAGGTTTGTTGCTCGCTAGAGTGTGCACAAAACAGGTAGGTGTCGGTCATAAGCTTCCCAGGCATCCAGTCCCACCGGATGTTTGTTTGCTGGTCCGTCTCACACGCGTGGCGGTCATGGCCATGGTCACTGGTACTGGTGGATCCCTGGGGTAAATTCTATCCCCACTTCAGTCCGCGACTTGCCGCTTTGCGATGTTGCCTGCCATGGCCCGGCTCCCCTGATGGGAGCTGTCTCGGTGCGCAGCCATCCATGTGCCGTCGTCGCACCATAGGCACACTTCAGCGCGGCTCAAAAAGCAGGGCCCTCTGCAGGCATACCTAGCTCCAGCCCCAGGGGTGACGCTGTCTCCTCTCCTCACCCATTTAGGCATTCCTCTGCCCCAGCTATCCGGCGTCGTCAGACATGGCGAGGGCCTTGGCGTAAAGAAAGGGGGGCTGGCCTCCCTGTGCGTGTATGCGTGTTGGTCGGCACCCAATCATAATCCATAGTCTGGTCCTGGCTCTCGCTTACAACGTGACCATTCCGCGTAGAAAGATGTCCTTGAATTATGCCCTAGATATTTTGATGAAATCCTGCAGGTTTTGTAGTTGAAAACCCAAACCAAAGCAGCAAGTAAAGCAAGAACAGGATGTGGATCGAATCAATGATTGGTTTTGGAATCCAGTGTAACACAGAAGGGCTGCAGATAGACAAAGCAGGTTTATACACAACGATTCAATCACAAATGGATAATACAAAAGATTATATGAAAATTGGTCTGACTCTTGCCTCAGAGATAGCCTTAGGCACTTCATGTGCACTCTTTTGGGTGCAATGGTGCTGGTTAGGAATGTGGGGCATAGATGTCAGGACCACACAGAAAATGACTTGGCCAAGCAACTGAATTCAGAAACAGTTACAAAGTAGGACCACAAAAAGTGGTAGAAACAATTGAGTATAGGGGTCTTGGGGTGGGAGACCACTAGGCTTAACCTCCAAGGCCTAAAGCATGAAATGCCTATTTTATTTCGGTATATCCTCCATGAAGGAAGGTACCTCCGCTCAGTTGAGTGGTAGGGGTGAACTTCATGGGGGGCTAGGGTCACAACCCTAGTTACTTTGAGAAAGTGTACTTTAGGCTACAAAAGAGAGATAAAAACACTTAAGTTTGTCTTAGCATCAACAAAAGGGTTTTAAGGGGGGCTTGGCCTGGATCAAGCCCTCCAAGAAAGACATGGCAGTGACTTTTTCTTACTCCCTCCTGGAGTACTAGTTAGCTAAGCTAGTAGGACCAAGGAAAAAGGCTCAAATATTCCCAAAATTACCTCAGAAAATGCATTAAACTTACCAAAAACATCCTCATCACTTCAAAGAAGCCTATCACACTGTAGGTACCCTTGAAAAACAGTGTAATGTACCGTGAATGATGTCCCTTCGATGGGGCATTCCTCAAAAGTCGCCGGCGTGCGACGAAAACCTTTGGAAAAAGTTTGGGGGTAGTGGGGTTTGAACCCAGGACTCCCTCCCTAGAGCACATATGCTTGCCCACCAGGGTACAGTGGAACGCTCTAATGCGAACGACTATTGCTGCATAAACAGCGTTTTAGTATACGTCCTGACCAAGGGCCAGGGTGGAGCAATACTCCCAATGGAGGACACAAACCTCCAGGAGCTGGAAAAAATAGAAAATGTAACCGGCAGGGAGTGATTCCTGCGGTTTAGCGGAAGGGGTTGCGGTTTAGCAAGTGAAATTGTTAAAAATCGACGAAACCACGCGGGAAATCGTCATTTTTACACATAACTCAAAGTCGCAGACAAGCGCAAAGGGAGCGGACTCCAAGAAAAGGGTTGCGCAAGCGTAAACGGCTTTTGAAAAAGAAGGTATGAGCCGTAGTTTTTAAAGTTCTAAAGGAAATTTTTGCAGAGTTGCATCAAAATGTTTATAAACTTCAGAGAAAAGTATTCAACTTCAACCCACGCCATAGAGCAGGTCAACAACCCACCTCTCAGGTATGCCAGTGTCATCTCACACTCACGCATTGCGTTCGTGTTGGTTGTTTCGTCAAAACGTTAGGGTTGTCAACGCTGGCTTCGTTGGGGGGTTGGGTGTTCCTCTCTCGTGCTCTGCACAGGTCAAAACAGGAATGAAAGGTATGCGATGCGAATGGAGCGCGCAGCGCGCACGTAGGGTTAGTATATGCGCTGTGCTCGCATTGCATGTCCCTAATCGAGGCATTCACAGGCTGTGACGCTTTCCCTGTACCCCAAATTCACCCTTGTTTTCTTCTTCACAGGTAAGTAAAGAAAGTGTTTGTTCATGTGTGGCCGTGGCGTTAAAGTAGGGTTGCTTAAAACGCTTAGGCTTGTTTTGTGTTCGCTTCATTCGGCATTCACACGATGCATGGTGGGTAAGGTAGCTCACCTCCTGGTTGAGTCAGTGTGGAAACGGTTTCGCCTCCCTTCCCTGCGGGCACATGATGCATTAAAGGGTAGGCCACGCGAATTGCGCACGGTAAACCTTGTTTAGGTTACCCAGGGGCACCTCGGTACGTTCTTTAAGAGAACCTGAGGAGTCTCTTAACGCTTGCTTGCTTGACAGGGGAGCTGATCCTTCAGCGTGTTTGCGGACAGTGTATTATAGGTCACACTGAGAAGCGTATAATACGTGGAGTGTGGCTTGCTTCCTCCGCCGCAAACACCCCTTCATTTGCCTCTGTTGTACAGGTGGGAGAGGTTCAGGGTGATTGGTGCACGCAGCAGCTGCCTTCGGCGGCTATCCATTTTTCTGCCCCAGCAAAACAGGGGCGCTGATCACAAATCAAATGACTGTGCCTCAGCCAGGACTGGCGAGGGCAGTTCGACTTCAACGACATCTGCGCTGTACACGCAACGAGAGCACCCCTTCCCTCCAAGCCCTAGCAGGGGAAACGCGTTGTGGCGTCCCCTGTTAGGCCACAGTTGCTTAGCAGCGCTGTGTTCTCTTGTCTTCTTCACAGGAGGGCCATTAGGGCCTGAGACATCTTCAACAGCAGCACCCAGTAGCGTGTGTAGGGGTTAGGGTCAGCAGGCCTGGCAGGAGTTGAGTGCAAGTGATGAGTGCTCACCCTGCCTTCGAAGGCCGGTGCTGGCGTTAGTGAGTGTAGTGTAGTGGTGTCTCCTGTCCCGCGTGCTTTTCCTCGTGGGCAGGGGAGTGCGTTAGCTTTTGGCCTGTAGCGAAAATGGGCGTTGTGTATGCCCTTAGCACACTTGGCCACCCCTCCCCTCTAGTAGGTAGGGCTTTTGCCGTCTTCCCCCAAGGCTAGGCGCCAGCACAGAAATTGGGCGCCATAGGAGTGGTAATAGTACCTGATTAGGACCTTCGGTCCGACGTCAGCGAAGCCCGGTCTCCGGGAGCCACGCTGGGGAGAGAAGTGAGACACACACAGACATACGTAGCACACATAGGGGTATGGTAAACCCTGTAAGGAAGGGTAGAACCCCATGGGTCTGGACCAGTCAGGGGTCCTAACTGTGGGCTCGCTTGTCCCCAAGGAGGGAAGACACACCTTGCCTCATAACACCTTGCTTGTCATTCCCCCCTAGTGTAGTAAGCCAACGTTCTTCGTTGGCTCCCCAAGGTCATTACATCAGGGCAGTTCCCATGCAACACATGGTCAACAAGGCATACACTCGCTGGGTGGCTGCAATCCTGATAAGCGGCCACCTGGCTCACGCTGGAGACCATAGGCATGGGTCTGCAGGGCACAGACAGGGTCAGAGCAGTGCTCAGTAAGCAGTAGTCTGTGAAAAAACCAATGGCCTTCGGCCAGGGAGTGGTTGTCACGGGGGGCTAACGGTCCTGTCCTGCGATGCAATGCGGGGCAACTGTGACAACTGCTCTTACACCCATACACAGGCACGTCTGCAGAAGAGTGCTCACTGCACCGGTCAGTAGACTGACACAGAGAAATTAGTTTCGCTTCGTACGCTGGGACATAGTGTCAGCACGGGTTAGGAGCTGCCCCTCGTTGTTCTCAACGAGGTAAGTGCGGAAGATGGGGTTGATACTCCCATCTGGTTGTATGAAGGCTGACATAGGTTCCCAGGTCGCCTCAGATAACCCATAGCCATCCCACAGGGTTAGGAATTTCCAGCCCTGTTTATACTCGTGGCGAGCAATACCTGCAACCACGTAGTAACCATCGACTGCCATCTCATCGGCAGTCATCTCTTCGAGTTCGTCTGCCTCCTCTGGACTGGCAGCGTTCTCTAGGTCTATACGCTCAACCTCACTGTCGCTGAGGCGCCACTCATCCCAAGACAAGTCGTCAGGGGAGTGATAGTGCCTCAACTGCTTAGGTGCACACGGCAGTTCACCACCTAGACGTGGACTGCACCTGACATGGATCCTGGATCCATCTATCATGATGATACGATAGGGTCCAAAGTAAGGGTCCTGTAGGCAGTTACGTGGCCAGGAGGGTAGGCGTGAATGGTGTACCAAAACAAGGTCACCAACCTCGAAGCTGGCAGGTCGCCGTAGGCGGTTCCGTCGGCTCTGTTCACGGTCACGAATGTGTCTCAGGTTAGTACCAGCGTGGTTAGCCAGAGACTGCTTGTGTTCCAGCCAATCTCCCACAGGGCTCTTGAAGTCCTCAGGAAAGGGGGTTTTGAAGAACCAAGCAGGTCGTCCTCCATGGAACAGTTCGTGGGGGGTGAAACCCGTAGAAGAGGTCCGCTGTGAGTTCATGGTCAGCACTGCCCAGGGCACTAGGCGTACCCAGTCCTTGGTGTGCTCCTGTTTCATCAGGATTCTTAAGTTTTGCTCCACCACACGGTTCTGTCTCTCACAGAGAGGGTTAGACGTGTGGGTATAGGGCACACCTGTGGTTACCTCCACGTTGAGGGCATTTAGCACTCGTTTGTACCACCCAGTGTCACTGCGGATGCGTACATCCTCATCAGAGTGCACCTGCTTAGGTGCTCCATAGGGTTCGAACCATTGTTCGACCAACATTTTCACAGTCTGCTCACCTGTGATTTTCTTACTGCAAGGGAACACACGGGTGAAGCGAGATAGACCACAGGTGACCACGAGGCAACTATCATAGCCGCCAAACCGTGGTAGGACGTGGATGAAATCTACGTAGAGAAGAGAGTTGGCACAATAGGGTATGGGTAAGCTGGAGATCAGGCCCCTATTCCTACTGTCGCTCTGCTTGCTGGCATGACAGCCACAAGCATCCACAATGGTCTGCATACGCGACCTCAATTCAGTCAGGGTTAGACTAGAATAGAAACATTCACGGAAGAAGTCCACTGAGCGATTAGCGCCAGTGTGACCAGAACTGAGATGGGACCACTGTAGGCACCCATCCAGTCGTGCCTCATGCACCACAATTCGGTCCTCGTAGAAGAGGTACTGATTGTTTTTATACCACTGGTGCCCGTCAATGACACGGGGTTCGAGACCAGTGCTGAGGGTTTGGAGAATTTCTTCATACTCTGACTGATAGGCGGTTAGACTCCAACCCTCCAGGATTCCAGCAGTGCGCATGGACAGGTCAAGCTGGACATCCATACGCTGGAAAGCCTCTCTGGCGAGCGCCTCAGAGCTCTCACCAATAAGCGCATGGAAGTTGTTGCGCGATATATAGTCAGACAGTTCATTCTTTATCCCGGGGATATGATGCACTGTCAGCCTGAACTGGCTCAGGTAAGTCCACCACCGTTTTAGCTTTGCTTTCTCTGGTGGTGGGCCCTTCTGAAAAGACTTCACAGGCTCCTGGTCACACAGCCAGACAATAGGGTTAGATCCCAGGAGCCGGGATTGTGACGATAGCACCAACATACCGGCCAGGACTTCCTGGTCATAGGTGCTGTAGTTGGAACGCGCTTCGTTCCATTTCCAATTCCAGTGTCCCAGTGGCACCAGTCGCCACTCACTGGTTGGATAGTCAGGTACGTAGGTAGGTGCACTCGGTCGTGGAGAGGCGCCCCATGGTTCCCCCTGGCGTCGCCCCTGTGACGAACAGGAAGAGGCTCCGCGCGTGAACAGGGGAGGCGCCTTACTTTCCGCTAGACCTGACTGTTGGCCCCCAACTAAGCGGCCCCGGGCTACGCCGGGAGGGCTGATCGCCGCCAGCGTGACGTGCTTGTCTCGCCGGGAGGGTGTGCCCCCGTGCTTGCGCACGTCCCCTCCTTTGGGCGGAACCATAGAGGTTCACCGGACTTCCTGGCGTATCCCGTTCCCAAGGCATGCATGCACTTTCTTGGTACTAGGGTTCCGAGGCGCTGGGGTGTCGCACGCTCCGCCTCGAGTACCAAAGCAGCGCAGGCCTTAGGATGCAGCCTTACCCCCTGTCTCCGGATCTCGTTTGGCCGGGTCACCTGCATGGCACGGGCTGCCTCAGTGCCCGGGCTGTGGGCACTGGGTTTCCTACTGTTGTGCGGTGTTTGTGTTTGGGTCCGGTTGGCGGTTGGGTGTGGGTTTTGTTAACCCCGCCAGTCCTGGCTGGGGTCTTGGGTGGGTGTGTTTGGGGACGGTTTGTGGTTTTGTCCCTCTAGTGTCGGCTGTTTGTGGTTTTCGTGGTTGGGCTTCGGTTTCGGCCTGCTTTTGGGACGTTTGTGGTTGCGTGGGCGCCCCTCTTGCCCCCCGCCGTTTCCGGTTCCGGCGTGCGGTGTGGGCGTGTGTGCTGGGCCCGGGTCTCGGCTGTGCCCAGCCCTTCTTGGCTGGGTTGTCGGGGTGTGTTTTTTGCGCTTTTGTTTTTTCTTTTTTTTTTCCTGTCCCGGGCTTTGTGGTCCCTGTCCCTCCATCCCCTTTCTTCCGGGCTGGGCTGGTGGCTCTCTTTTTTTTTTTTTTCTTCGTTTCGGTGTCCCTTTTCCCCGTGGGCTGCTGTTACTGGCTTGGTGTTGCCGGTTTGGGGTGGGTGGTCCCCCTGTGCCTCTGTGGGGGTCCTGTCTTCGGTGCCTTCTGGGGGGGGGTTTGGCCGCCTCTGGTGGTGTTGGCGGGCGGTTTGGCGGCTGTGGGCTGTTTTCATGCCTTTTCCCCCTCCCCCCTCCTTTTTTTTTTGGGGGGGGGGATTGCCTGTTCCTCCCTCTGCCTTCCCTGGGCTGGCGCACGCACTGGCCTGCATTCAGTGTTGTCTTCCGGGCTGCTGTTTTCAGTTGCGTTCTGTGTAGCCGCGTTCCGGCCCCATGGGTCGGGTGGGCTATGTACACGGTGGGCTCGGTGCCCCTTCTTGCCGGGGCAGGTCCTGGCTCTGCTGGCTGGGCGGCTGCGCCAGGCGGCTGCTTGTGGTTTTGGGTTAGGGGGCTGGGGTTGTTCGTGTCCTTTCCCCTCTGCGGTGCCGGCTGTAATCTTCTAGGTGGTCCGCCGCCGTTGTCGCCTGGCGCGCTGTGGCCCCGTGTGTGGCCTGCGGTGCTGGTGTTTGGCGTGCTGGCGCGGCGCCTTCCAGGGTGTGCGGTGGCTGGCTTCGATTAGTCCTTCAGGTTAGGGTCAGTTGTGTCGTGTTGTGCCGCTCTGTGCCGCGTCGCGTCGCGTCGTGCTGTGGCGCGTTGCACTGTGGCGCGCTGTGGTGCGGTGTGCCGTGGTCTCGCGTGGTGCCGCGGTGGGTCAGTGGAGGTCAGCCTGGCCTGTGTCGTGGTGCGGAGTGCGGGCCGGAGTGTGGCTGGCTGGTGGCTGGGGGGTTGGGTTAGGTGTGGGTGTCTCGCTGGGTCCGTGCTGTTGGGGCTTGGGCGTGCCACTCGGGCTTGTGGGTCCGGTAGGTTGTTCGCGTGACGGTCCGTGGGGCTGCCCTCCCTGGGGGCCTGTGCCTTGGTCCCGTGTCCTCTGGGGGTTTCGGTCCCTAGTCCTGGGTGCCGCGGCCGTGCCTTCGTCCTCTTCTGGTGCCTGTGAGGTGGCCCTTGTGGTGGCCGGGGTCGTCGCCTGGCGGTGAGGGCGTGGTGGTGCGCCGTGCGGCGGCGTTCCCTGCGGCTTCCTCTGTGGGTGTGGCCCGTTCTCCCCGTGTAGGTGTGCCCTCCATTCTCCGTGTGGTTTGCGGTGACCGGTGGGGGTGCGCTGGTGTGATCCGCATGGCGTCCCATGTTTGCTTCGGTGGTGTGTGTTGGGGTGTTTGGTGGGGGTGGGGCGGCGCTGGTCCCCCTGTCGTGGTGTGCCCTTCCTGGGTGTGGGTCGTGGTGCCTGTCGTGGTGCCCTTTTCCTCCGTGTCTTGGTCCCCGTTCCCGCTCCTTCCTGGTTCTTGGGTGGTTTCCTGCCCCCATGTGGTGTCGCTTCCGGCGTCCTGTCCCTGCGAGTGCCTGCCCTCACTTGGGGCCCCTCCGTGCCCTCTTGCCTGAGTGCTCCTTGGTGCCCCTTGCCCTTCCCTTGCCCTTGTCCTGCCCCTTCCTGGTGTGGTGGTGGCGGGAGGGGCGGGGTGGGGAGGGGGCGCCGGCGGCCCAGGCCTGGGGGTGGGTGGCCTGGAGCCACTGGCGGAGGGCTTGGGGGGTGTAGGGGGGGCGGAGGCCCTCGACCGCATCGCGGAGGAGGGCCTCCCATGCCGCTTGCGGCATGATGGCCTCCGGGGCGGCCTCGTTGGGGTTTGCGGGGGTGCGGTTGCGCACCTCCTCGAAGGTATGCACCATGTGCACCCCTTCGTGCCTTCCCGCTCCTCCGGCCCACTTCACCCAGCGGCGGAGCTCCTGCAGAGCGGGGGGAGACCACCAGGCGAGATGGGCGGGGACCCGGGGGGGGGAGGGGTCCGTGCCCGTGGTCCTGGAGCGGCGGGGGGAGGACGTGGACCTGCGGTGGTGGCGGGGGTGGCGGTGCCTGGGGGAGCGGGAGCGGCGGTGGCGGGGGCTGGGGGTGGAGGACGGGTACGGGCGGAAGGGGGAGCGGGAGGGGGAGGTGGACATGGAACGGCAGTGGCGCGCTCGGTGGCGTCCGGGGGAGCGGGAGTGGTGGTGGCGGGGGCTAGGGGTGGTGGATGGGTACGGGCGGCGGGGGGAACGGGGAGCCCGGCGGGGCGTGTGGGGGGAGGGGGAGGTGGACGTGGGGCGGCAGTGGCGTGCCTGGCTGCGTCGGGGGGAGCGGGAGTGGTGGTGGCGGGGGCTGGGGGTGGGTGTCTTGTTTGGCCGGTGGGGGGAGGGGGAGGCGGACATGGGGCGGCGGTGGCGCTCGTGGTGGTGCCGGGGGGAGCGGGAGCGACGGGAGCGGGGTCCCGGGGGGTCGTGGTGGCACCTGGGGGAGCGGGAGCGGCGCGAGTGGGTGGTTGAGGCGCGGTGGGAGTGTGGGCGCCGTGGGCGAGTGTGCCGTGCGGGGGAGGAGCGGGAGCGCCGCCGTTTGCGGGACCGGGTCTCATTGCTCGAGTCGGGCCAGTCCGGAGGCGTCGGCGGCACCTGGGGGGCCTCACGCTGTGCCGCCTGGTACTGGGGGGGGGGGGGAGGTCCCCCGTCGTCCATGGATCCGCCACGTAGGGGTGTGGTGGCGGTAGCGGCTGGTGGTATGGGTGGAGTGGCTGTCCTTGGCGGGGTTGGGCCCGGGGGGCCCCTTCGGCGTGGACGTGGTGGCCCGGGGGGTACGGATACGGTTCCTGGTACGGGGGTGCTGGCTGGTACGGGGGGGCTGGCCCCTGGTGGTAGGTGGGGTATGCGGGTGGAGCGCTCGGTGGCTGCCATCCCATCCGCTGGTGCTGTTCGTGCACGGGAGGTTGTGGCCCGGTGGGGTAGGGCGGTGGGCAGTGGTAGTGGTGGGGCTGGTGTTGGTAGTGGTGGTCCTCGGGCCGCTGGTGGTGGTGGTGTGGGTAGTGGTGGGGTTGGTGTTGCGGGTCTGGCCCATGGACGCCTTGTGGGTTTTCCGGTCCCCCTTGTGGGGGTGGGGGGTTGGGCATCGTGGGCAGTTCCCGGGGCTGCACTATGTGGTGGGCAGGGGGGGCGGGTTGGGGGCCGGGCTTGACGGTGACGGTGGTCGAGGGGTCCCACGTCCCTGGGTCGGTTTGGCCGGCGGTGGTGGTGGTTGGTGGGGGATGGATGACGGGGCGCTTGGTGACGGGGATGCGGACGAGGGCTTGGACGGGGTCGTGCTGGGTGGCCGCCTCTGCGGTGGTGGTGGGTGCCGGCAGGAGGGGGGCGCGGGTTGCGGTGGGTGGGGGGTCCTGGCTTGGGCGAGGGTCCGGGCGAGGCCGGTGTCGGGTGGGTTTGTGTCGTTGCGTTTGTGGTGTTGTGTGTGCTCGCGTGGGTACCGGCTTAGGTTTGGGGTCGGGTTTGGGGTTGGGGTCCGGTTCCAGGTTGAGGACTACCTCTGTCCGGAGGTGTGAGGGCGTCGATGTCGGGTCGGGGGTCGTCCCGGTGGGTTGCCGGGGTGCCCGAGTCGCCTGTGTGGGGGTTGGGGGGTCGGTGTGTGCGGCCCCGGCCTTAGCTTTTGCCTTGGCCTTGAGGATGAGGGCGGCGGGGAGGGGGGGGTCGGAGGATGAGGTGGAGGAGGTGGACGAGGCTGAGGATGAGGAGGAGGTGGTGGACGCGGGTTGGGCTGTGATGCGGGCGGGCTTGTGGGCGGCGGCTTCTGCTGCGGCCACGGCGGGGAGGATGGAGGGCATGTCCTCGGGCTGTAGGTTTGGGGCGGGCGGCTTGGGGGGCCCGGTCGTGACCTGGCGGCCCGGCGGGCCGATCTGGTCGGCAGCGGCGGGGGAGGGAGGCGCAGGGCTGTGGCCTTCTCCTTCTGGGGCTCGGCTGGGCCCGGGTCCTGCAATGTGCGAGGTCGTGTGGGTTGGCGTCCGCGGGGGGGAACAGTTCGCGTGGGCTGCATTCAGGGGCCGGGGGGGGTGGGCCTGGGTCCTCTGGGGTGTGTTGGGGGCGTTGGGCAGGCCACTGGGTGGGGTGGGCGTGCCGCGGGGCGCGGGGCTCCCCTCGGCGGGTGTGTGTGGGTTGTCGAGTGTGGGGGGCGGTGAAGGGTGTCCAGCGAGTGGGTGTGTGGCGGGCGTGGGCTGGTGTTCAGGCGAGTGGGGGAGGCCCGTGTCGCGGGGCCCGGGGGTGCGCGCGATGGTGGGCGTGTGTGGGTCTCCGGTTGAGCAGCGAGAGGGGAGGGGCATGGGCGGGGATTGTGCGGTGGGGTGTGCTGTGTCGGTGTATGTGTCCGCTTGCCGCGGCGCGCTTGCGTGGGCAGTTGTAGGCCGGGCGGTTTGGAGGAGAAGCTTGCCGTCTTCTGCTGCGGCGGCAAGGATTTCGCAGACGAGCTTGCGTATCTGGTGGACCTCTTCGTCAGTGGTGGGAAGGGGGTATGCTAGCTTTGGGCTAAGACCCGCGCGGTTGAGGACCCTGTGGATGGCGTGGTACCCGCAGGTGAGGGACTGCTGCGGTCTGGGGGGGGGGGTTTGGTCGTGTGTCCGGGCCTGCCTCGACTTGTGTGTGAGTGGTGGGGATGGCCCAAACCCAGGGCACGGTCCCCGTGGGTGGCCAGCGGCGCTGGATCCAGTGAATTAGGCAGAGCATGGCCAATCCCAGGTGGTAGCCCGCCTTCCCTGAGGTGATTTGGGCCAGGGCGCGGGCTGGGGGCTTGTCCCCTGGCTGGAGGACACCCCTGAGGACCCTGTGCTGGGTGGGGGGGTCCCCCACTGCCCCTGGTGGGGCGGTCTCCGGGGCGAACATGGTGTCTGTCCCCTGGATGAGCCATTGCGGGCCGGGGGACGTAGCCGTAGCGGCTATCACGTAGTAGTGGCCGCGCTCGAGGACTGTAACTCAGACCTCCGGCGGGGGGTGGTCACTGTCTGTAGGTGGGGGGGGGAGGTCGTCGTCTGGGGTGCGGAGGCCGGCGGCGCGGAGGGCGGTGTCGAGGTTTGGTGCGGTGGCATGTTCCCACTGCTCCGGGCGGTGAGGGTCCACTGGGTGGTCCGTCTCCGCTGGGGCCCATCGTAGGCGTACGGTCCCTTGACGCGTGACGTTGATGCCGGTGTCGTGCGTCAGGGCCTGGCCCCACTCGATGGGGGGGATCCAGACGTGCTGGCCCCGGGTGTGTTTGCGGGCTCGCCAGAGTACGAGGTCTACGATGGTCTCGTGGAGGCCGCTGCCTGGGGTGGTCAGGTCCCGGAGGGCTTTGACGGTGAGCTTGGTCCAGTCCTCTTGTAGGCGGTACCAGCCGAGGGGGATGGTCGGGGCCCTGTCTTGGAGGGTTGCTCGGAGGAGGTCGGGGTCGCGGATGGTGGCCGGTGTGATGGGGGGGGTGCCCCGGGTCCGGGGGGGGTGGGCTGGATGGGCTGCCGGGGTCTTGCGTGTCTACGTCGATGGATGGTTGGCCCTGGTTGGGCTCGGTCGGACTGGGCGGTGCCGGGTGGCTTCTTGGGTGTGAGACGGGTCTCGGGGCGCCCATCCAGTCGTGCCTCAGGCACCACAATTCGGTCCTCGTAGAAGAGGTACTGATTGTTTTTATACCACTGGTGCCCGTCAATGACACGGGGTTCGAGGCCAGTGCTGAGGGTTTGGAGAATTTCTTCATACTCTGACTGATAGTCGGTTAGACTCCAACCCTCCAGGATTCCAGCAGTGCGCATGGACAGGTCAAGCTGGACATCCATACGCTGGAAAGCCTCTCTGGCGAGCGCCTCAGAGCTCTCACCAATAAGCGCATCGAGGTTGTTGCGCGATATATAGTCAGACAGTTCATTCTTTATCCCGGGGATATGATGCACTGTCAGCCTGAACTGGCTCAGGTAAGTCCACCACTGTTTTAGCTTTGCTTTCTCTGGTGGTGGGCCCTTCTGAAAAGACTTCACAGTCTCCTAGTCACACAGCCAGACAATAGGGTTAGATCCCAGGAGTCGGGATTGTGACGATAGCACCAACATACCGGCCAGGACTTCCTGGTCATAGGTGCTGTAGTTGCAACGCGCTTCGTTCCATTTCCAATTCCAGTGTCCCAGTGGCACCAGTCGCCACTCACTGGTTGGATAGTCATGTTTCAACGAACCATCACGGTTCAGTCCAGTAGTACGATAATGGCAGTGGGTTAGTTCAGCGGGGTTAAGCTCCTGCCATTGGTAGATCGTACCACTCCCCCCTACATCACTGACATCAGTGATCAGGACTATCTCGCCCTCAGGGCGGGGCACTCCCAGGCAATTGGAGCAGGCAACCTTCTTCTTCAACTCCTGGAAACACTCTTCCTCTCTGGAGGTCCACCTCCAGGGAGTAGTTTTCTTGATTAGGTCAGTGAGGGGTGCAGAGGAGTAAGTAAAATTGTGGATGTGATGCCAATAGAAATTACAGGCGCCCACAAAACTCCTCACATCGTGTAGGCCCTTCTTAGGGTCATCGCGAATCTGCATGTCATGTAGGGGCTGCATCTTAGACGCGGCTGGTTTCCACCAGCCATACCCCACGTGGAAACCCAAATACTCCATCTCCTCTTTCATAAACTCACATTTTTCGAGTTTGATTCGGAGATGGTTTTCTTGACAGACAATGAAAAATTCACGGAGGAGAAGGACATGGTCCTCTTTGGTATTAGTACCCAAACTCACGTCGTCGATGTGAGCCTCCGTTTCTGCACCCCGAGAAATCAACTCTTGTACTAGAGGCCTGCGCCTCAGTATGTACAAAATTTTGTTCATAAGCTCCTGGAAGAGCGCTGGGGCATTAGCCACCCCGAAAGGCATAACCTTTTACTTGAAGACACGACCCTTAGGGGTTATAAAGGCCAGCAGCTCCTGAGCTGCGGCGGTTAGGTCCACCTGCCAGAAACCAGAGCGTTTGTTCATTTTGGTCTTGTACCTGCATTTGGCAATACGCTCCAGGGTGTTTTCCATGTTAGGAATACTCCCTGAGTGGTTCTGGGTTTTCTTGTTGACCTCACCATAGTCTACAACCAGACGTAGGGCGGTCGACCCTGGTTTGGCAACAAGGAAACAGGGACTGCAATGATGGGGATAGTCCCCGTGCTTATACTCTTCAACGAGGCCAGCATCACTGCATTCCCGGATCTGGCGCTCGATTTCTTCAACCTGTTCCTGTGGAGCGGGATAGGGACGACGCCTCACTCGCGTCTTCTCGAATTCTGGTTTCAATTTCAAGTCCATCTGGACCAGTTTTTTACAAGAAAGGGGAGGCGGCAAGGCGCCAAACAACTCCTCATAGGTTATAAGCAGTTTCTTCAGGCGGGGGTCAAGGTTAAGACTCTCGAGTTTCTGAAGGAAATCCTCCTCAGCATGCAGGTTGCTTTTTCCATGTTCTTTCTTTTTCTGCCGATCAGCAGTTTCGGCAGGCACTGAACCATCGTCCCACTCAGGGGGACATTGCTGCCCATAGTGCAGAGAATACACTAGAGGTATCTCAGGATCAGGCAGCGTATGGGACTCATCGTCCTCCTCAGACCAGATGGAGGATTTCCAGGTCTGTCTGAGGTATTGCAGCCGCTCTTGGCGCTCAATACCTTCGGCCTTCAGGTACAACAGCCGCCTGAGTTCCTGAGTGTCATGCTTAGACAATGGCATGTTATTAGCAGCAGGCCGCGCCAGAGCATCAGCACTCCGGGCAACGGGTTCACCCGTGTGCATAGGCTGCATGTGTAGCACTGGCTTCCCAACAGGGAAAGCGGGTTCAGAGGTTGACTCTAGATCTACCTCCTCTAGCAACAGCTGGGCTAGGAAAGCACTATGTTTTAGGTCAACACAGCTGGGATCAATAGAGGGAATAGTGCTGGCAATCTCAGACAGTTGGTCGTCAGCATCCTCTTTTACAGCTGCAGGTTCCAGATAGTCATCGGGAGACTCACACCCTGTAAGTGTGGCAGATAGGTGCTCAGGAGATCAATTTTTGAGATCATAAAGGGTCAGGCCACGATTTTCGGCCATGACCTCTTTCAGTAGCACCTGGTCTAGGTCACACAGGGGTACAGGATTGAGAGATGCATCGACGATGGACAGGAAACTGGCGCACTCAGGGGCCTGCATAGCTGTGTCTGAGTCCTCAGGCACATAGATGGGGCCGTCGGGGAGTTGCACTCTTCCAACGGTCATTCGATCTAGCATACGGCGCCAGTAAGCATGTTCACCAGAGCAACCCCAGTCAGGGGTGCACATAACAACCCTTCCTCCCTCATAAGCGATTTTGGTTAGAACCTTCGCGAGCAGGGAGAAGGGAGGGTCAGCATACGCTAGGCCCATTGCTTTCCAGAAGAAAGGGAAAGCATTGTTCAGTTGTTTCGAGCAGTACAACTGCATGATGTGCTGTTGTTGGCTCGCAAACCATTCCACCTGGATCTCATCCAGGCTTACCTGAAGGGCCGCCAGTCCATTTTCAAGAACGTGACGGGCCAGTTGGTAGTTTTCAGTACGATAGTTCGTCTTGGATGCGTAGCGCAGCCCAGACTCTTTTCGTCCTGACAGCTCCAAAGGTACGGAGAATAGCCCACTGCCAAAGTCGCAGTGCAAAGAATAGGGGCGCTGTAGGGACAGCATTTTTACCTGGGGGTTTCTTCGTAGGAAGTCGGTGCCAATGACGATGTCAAAGGCGTCAGTGTCCAACACTCTGCAGTGTTGGGTCACGGTTTCGTCGCCCAGACATATAGTCACATCAACCCCCCCCAAGGAATGGATGGTACGCCCATCCCCTACTCTTATGGCCACGGTCTTATTTTTCTTGAAAGTCTTTAGCAGGCGCCGGGCCACTATGGAAAGTGTTGCACCGGTATCAAGCACCGCTCGAAAAACCTGATCCCCGATTTTCACGAGGATCCAGAAAACCAAGTCCTCCTCTTCGGAGCCGCCCCCCTACTCCTCATCAGGGAACTTCAAATCCACCCCTGCAGCAATGAGGGACTTCGCAATCCAGGCCAAGCGCCTCTTCTTGGAATTATTCCCCTCAGGGGTAGCGTTATCCCCTTGGGGGCGCTTCTTGGGGTCACCTGCGGCAGGAGCGGGTGTAGCAGCGGGAGTGGGCGTAGCAACGGGCGCTGATGAGCGCCTCTGGGGGTTAGGGGGTCCATTTTTGCCACCCCCCTTGCCACCTCCTTTACCACCTTTATCCCCATTCGGGGGATTTCTGGCGGGTGTTTGGGTCTTCTGGCGTTCCGCCTCTTGACGCTTGAGTTTGTCACTGTCACGTTTCTTGATGTGGCATTCGTCCTCGTAGTGACGACGTTTGCCACAGTAACCACAGGTGATGGTACACCTGAAATGGTCCTGATGGGTCACAGTTTTCCCATCTTTGGTATGCTGCTGACGTTTCATCTGCAGCATACAGCCACTGCGGAGATCGCAGTCAGAGGCATGACAAGGTCCCCCCTTGATATTGACAGGTCTGCAGTAGAACAGGGGGGGTGTACCTGCATCAGGTTTAACCTCATTCATGGCACGTAGGTTACCCCTCCCTTTACCACCTCCCTGGTTGGTGTTAGTGGGATTTTGATGCCCTTTCCCTTCGCCACGTTCGGGGGTAGGGGTACCACCTCGTCCCAAATGCTTCTTGAGGAATTTCTCCATGTGGGAGTCATTCTCTCTCTCAAGAGCTAGCTCAATCAAGAGGTCCACCAGTTCATCGTACGAGTGGGTCCTGCTCTTCCTCTTAGAGGTGGAGCGGCAATCATCCCACGTACGTTGGGGGATCTTACTCATGAGCCACAGGTGGGGCTCAGTGGCTCCGTAGGAGCCCACGTTCATCCTCGAAAACAGGCACTCCAAGTCGCACACATATTCACAAATTCGCGCAGCGGATGGAAACTCAGGGAGCATAGGTAGCTCCTCGATCTGTGTGCGTACGCTGAGGTCAGTCTCATAGACTGGGAATGTTTTCTCCAACCTCACGAGTACCTCTGCCCAGGTAGAACAGGTTTTCAGAATCTGTTTCACCTGTTTTTGCAAAAATTTCTTTTTGCATGAGCGTTTCAGCAGTGAACATTTGGTGGCCACATCCACATGGGATTGGCCAGTCAACAAAAGGAAATCTGCAAATTCTTCTGCCCATTCGGGCAGATTTTTGGGGTCGAACTCCGGCAGTTCCAGCTGGATGTTTGCCTGGGCAATAGGTCTGCCCGTCTTCCCACCCCCCGGAGTTAGGCCTGAAGGCGACACGCCGGCAAGAGGTGCCAGGGCTGACAGCCCTCTTCTCTCAATCTCTGTGACAGGCACGTCCTGTAGATCAGCCATAGGCACTGTCCTGGCACGGGGGTGAAAGGGGCTGGGGCAGGTGACCTTAGGCAACAGCCTTGAGACCCTTGATCTCTTGAGATCTTCGGCCAGGGTACTCAGTCCTGGAGAGAGAGAGGGCAACTCTGGCTTGGGTAAGGGTTCTGCAATACCCAGTTTAGCCTTAATGGCCTCTGATAGGGCCGTCACATCTGGATCTTCTGATCCAGACAGGAGTTTGGCCGACAGCTCGGCCGTATGATCCAGGGCTCCGTAGGTTGGCCTTGGATGATGTTGTTCCTCAACTGGAGTCGGGCCCACTTCGGGAGCCCTTGGGGTTGGACAACATGGTCTTGGATACTCAGTCCTTGGTCGTCTTGGCAGGGATGCAGTCTCGGCTCTGTCGGACGGCGGGCCAGAGTGCGCGTAGGACCCTAGGTCTGTACGTGGTCTGGATCCATGTACTGCCAATGGCTCCTCTCCATCTTCTCCACGAATGGATTTGTAGTACTCCTCATGGAGGATGTATTCATCCATTTTCTTCCTCAGTTCCTCATACTCCTCAGGGCCTTCAATCGCTGTTGAGGATGAAGCCGAGCAGTTGGATCTGGATACTGAGGCAGCTACACGTCTGTGGAGATGACTGAAGCTGTCTCCACCGTGGGCTGCTAAGGCCTCGGTGGTAAGGCCTTTATTTTCTTCCGCCCTTCTGCGTTCTGGATCTCCTTGGGACCCAGATGCGCCACTGAGATGTTGTGGTGCTCGGTAAGGTGGTTCACTCATGGGGTGGGCCATGCTGCCCATTTGCACTTGGACAGTTCTGATGGGCCAGGTCCTGACCCTTGGCGTGGACATGATGAACTTGTTGTTGAGCTTTTTGTGCTGCACTTCTTCTCAGGGTCGGTTCAAAAGGTCACAAGGGACTGTCTCTGCTCCCGGAAAGATGTCCTTGATTTATGCCCTAGATATTTTGATGAAATCCTGCAGGTTTTGTAGTTGAAAACCCAAACCAAAGCAGCAAGTAGAGCAAGAACAGGATGTGGATCGAATCAATGATTGGTTTTGGAATCCAGTGTAACACAGAAGGGCTGCAGATAGACAAAGCAGGTTTATACAGAACGATTCAATCACAAATGGATAATACAAAAGATTTTATATGAAAATTGGTCTGACTCTTGCCTCAGAGATAGCCTTAGGCACTTCATGTGCACTCTTTTGGGTGAAATGGTGCTGGTTAGGAAGGTGGGGCATAGATGTCAGGACCACACAGAAAATGACTTGGCCAAGCAACTGAATTCAGAAACAGTTACAAAGTAGGACCACAAAAAGTGGTAGAAACAATTGAGTATAGGGGTCTTGGGGTGGGAGACCACTAGGCTTAACCTCCGGGGCCTAAAGCATGAAATGCCTATTTTATTTCGGTATATCCTCCATGAAGGAAGGTACCTCCGCTCAGTTGAGTGGTAGGGGTGAACTTCATGGGGGGCTAGGGTCACAACCCTAGTTACTTTGAGAAAGTGTACTTTAGGCTACAAAAGAGAGATAAAAACACTTAAGTTTGTCTTAGCATCAACAAAAGGGTTTTAAGGGGGGCTTGGCCTGGATCAAGCCCTCCAAGAAAGACATGGCAGTGACTTTTTCTTACTCGCGTCCCACGGCAGACATGGGGTTCACGCCCCAATCACAATCCGTGGTCTGGCGGTGGTCGTACCTCTGCAATGTGATGATCAAGTTGAGGTAGGTAGGTAGGTAGGTGCACTCGGTCGTGGAGAGGCGCCCCATGGTTCCCCCTGGCGTCGCCCCTGTGACGAACAGGAAGAGGCTTCGCTCGTGAAGAGGGGAGGCGGCTTACTTCCCGCTAGACCTGACTGTTGGCCCCCAACAAAGCGGCCCCGGGCTACGCCGGGAGGGCTGATCGCCGCCAGCGTGACATGCTTGTCTCGCCGGGAGGGTGTGCCCCCGTGCTTGCGCACGTCCCCTCCTTTGGGCGGAACCCTAGGGGTTCACCGGACTTCCTGGCCTATCCCGTTCCCAAGGCGTGCATGCACGTTCTTGGTACTAGGGTTCCGAGGCGCTTGGGTGTCGCACGCTCCGCCTCGAGTCCCAAAGCAGCGCCGGCCTTAGGATGCAGCCTTACCCCCGGGCTCCGGATCTCGTTTGGCCGGGTCACCTGCATGGCACGGGCTGCCTCAGTGCCCGGGCTGTGGGCACTGGGTTTCCTACTGTTGTGTGGCGTTTTTGTTTGGGTCCAGTTGGCGGTTGGGTGCGGGTTTTGTTAACCCCGCCAGTCCTGGTTGGGGTCTTGGGTGGGTGTGTTTGGGCACGGTTTGTGGTGTTGTCCCTCTAGTGTCGGCTGTTTGTGGTGTTCGTGGTTGGGCTTCGGTTTCGGCCTGATTTTGGGACGTGTGTGGTTTCGTGGGCGCCCCGCTTGCCCCCCGCCGTTTCCGGTTCCGGCGCGCGGTGTGGGCGTGTGTGCTGGGCCCGGGTCTCGCCTGTGCCCAGCCCTTCTTGGCTGGGTTGTCGGGGTGTGTTTTTTTTTTCGCTTTGGTTTTTTCTTTTCTTTTTTTTTTTTTTCCGGGCTTTGTGGTCCCTGTCCCTCCATCCCCTTTCTTTCGGGCTGGGCTGGTGGCTCTCTTTTTTTTTTTTTTTCCATGTCCCTTTTCCCCGTGGTCCGCTGTTACTGGCTTGGTGTTGCCGGTTTTGGGTGGGTGGTCCCCCTGTGCCTCTGTGGGGGTCCCTTTTTTTTTTTTTTCTTTTTTTTTCTTTTTTTCGTTGCCTTCGGGGGGGGGGGCTTGGCCGCCTGTGGTGGTGTTGGCGGGCGGTTTGGCGGCTGTGGGCTGTTTTCGTGCCTTTTCCCCTTCCCCCTTCCCTTTTTTTTTTTCGGGGGGGGGGGCTTGCCTGTTCCTCCCTCTGCCTTCCCTGGGCTGGCGCACGCACTGGCCTGCATTCAGTGTTGTCTTCCGGGCTGCTGTCTTCAGTTGCGTTCTGTGTGGCCCCGTTCCGGCCCCATGGGTCGGGTGGGCTTTGTACACGGTGGGCCCGGCGCCCCTTCTTGCTGGGTTAGGTCCTGGCTCTGCCGGCTGGGCGGCTGCGCCAGGCGGCTGCTTGTGGTTTTGGGTTAGGGGGCTGGGGTTGTTCGTGTCCTTACCCCTCTGCGGTGCCGGCTGTAATCTTCTGGGTGGTCCGTCACCGTTGTCGCCTGGCGCGCTGTGGCCCCGTGTGTGGCCTGCGGTGCTGGTGTGTGGCGTGGTGGCGCGGCGCCTTCCCGGGTGTGCGGTGGCTGGCTTCGGTTAGTCCCTCAGGTTAGGGTCAGTTGTGTCGTGCTGTGCCGCTCTGTGCCGCGTCGCTTCGCGTCGTGCTGTGGTGCGCTGCTCTGTGGCGCGCTGTGGTGCGGTGTGCCGTGGTCTCGCGTGGTGCCGCGGTGGGTCAGTGGAGGTCAGCCTGGCCTGTGTGGGTCGGGTAGGTCTTCGGGGAATTCTGCACGCTGACTCTCACCCATGGACTCAATCTTCACCGGACCTCGCAGACAGGCAGGCGTACTCGGGGTGTAGGAAAGGCGTTTCTTCTCCAAGGCAGACAAACAGAAATCAGGAGTCGGACGGTGGAGGTGGCTTCCGAACGCTGTTTGAGTGGCGAAAGGCTTTCACTGCAGCTTGGCTGTGCTGGCAGGGACATGAGGGTCCGGGTCGGTGCCGCCGGCAGGGATGAGCTCATACTTCAGGGTCAGGGGGATGTCCATATCTCCGGTGCTGAACTGCAGGGGTCCGGGGCACCGGTAGTAATCTTGGCACTTCCAGTCTTCACGGCGCTCAGAGATGGCTTTGAAGAAGGCACCGTCCAGCAGCACCAAGGCCTTCGCGATCGATCACAGCCTTTCACTTCCCCTTGCGGCGCTCGAAATTCATCATGGACGGGATCGGTGTGCCGCCGCAGTGCCATTCCTCCACTGGACGCAACAGGTTGGTGACGGACGCCCTCACGGACGTGAGACCAGCCGAGATCAAGCCCCCGGCCGTCAATCCAAGTGCATAGCAATACTCTGCGTCAAACCGCGACGGTAACGCAGCCCGGCCCTTATAGCCCATGGTGTGGTCGCGTGACGGTCCGTGGGGTTGCCCTCCCTGGGGGCCTGTGCCTTGGTCCCGTGTCCTCTGGGGGTTTCGGTCCGTAGTCCTGGGTGCCGCGGCCGTGCTTTCGTCCTCTTCCGGTGCCTGTGAGGTGGCCTTTGTGGTGGTCGGGGTCGTCGCCTGGCGGTGAGGGCGTGGTGGTGCGCCGTGCGGCGGCGTTCCCTGCGGCTTCCTCTGTGGGTGTGGCCCGTTCTCCCCGTGTAGGTGTGCCCTCCGTTCTCCGTGTGGTTTCCGGTGGCCGGTGGGCGTGCGCTGGTGTGATCCGTATGGCGTCCGATGTTTGCTTCGGTGGTGTGTGTTGGGGTGTTTGGTCGGGCTGGGGCGGCGCTGGTCTCCCCGTCGTGGTGTGCCCTTCCTGGGTGTGGGTCGTGGTGCCTGCCGTGGTGCCCTTTTCCTCCGTGTCTTGGTCCCCGTTCCCGCTCCTTCCTGGTTCTTGGGTGGTTTCCTGCCCCCATGTGGTGTCGCTTCCGGCGCCCTGTCCCTGTGTGTGCCTGCCCTCACTTGGGGCCCTTCCGTGCCCTCTTGCCTGTGTGGTCCTTGGTGCCCCTTGCCCTTCCCTTGCCCTTGTCCTGCCCCTTCCTGCTGTGGTGGTGGCGGGAGGGGCGGGGTGGGGAGGGGGCGCCGGCGGCCCAGGCTTGGGGGTGGGTGGCCTGGAGCCACTGGTGGAGGGCTTGGGGGGTGTAGGGGGGGCGGAGGCCCTGGACCGCATCGCGGAGCAGGGCCTCCCATGCCGCTTGCGGCATGATGGCCTCCGGGGCGGCCTCGTTGGGGTTTGCGGGGGTGCGGTTGCGCACCTCCTCGAAGGTATGCACCATGTGCACCCCTTCGTGCCTTCCCGCTCCTCCGGCCCATTTCACGCAGCGGCGGAGCTCCTGCAGAGCGGGGGGAGACCACCAGGCGAGGTAGGCGGGGGCCCGGGGGGGGGAGGGGTGAAAGTGCTGCCCTGGGTCGTTGAGGGTGCCGGAGGGCTCGGGGCCGGCAAGACCAGTGGGGCAGGCACGCGAGGAGTCTCCCTGGATGTTGTTATTGGGGGTAGAACCGGATACTCGAACACCAACGGAGGCGAGAGCAGCGACAACAGAAGCAAGGTCCATGCTGATTGTGGTCCGGCAGAAAATCCCAGTCTATGAAGAAAATTGATGCGGATTATTCTAAATACATCTGAGTGTCCAAAACTGTCTGAAAAGATTTAAATAATCCAATTATGTAAAAATGTTTGGCTGATCTGGCCCGCGAGCGCGCGTCAGCGGCAAATGGCGATTCCAGCTAAAATAGCGGAACGCGGCGGATTTACGGGGAATGGACCGCGGAATCAAATCCGGCATATCAGAAATATATAGGAAATATCCTGAGACTGAGCTGCGAGGCGGCGATTCCGCCGAAGCAAAGAAAATGACCAAAATGTAGCCAATCTGGACAGAATGTCTGAAAATCTGAGCAGATGGGGCTAGCCGCACTTACACTCCCCCTCCAAAAACACACTGGGGTGTGTCGCTACGTCAACGAAGAACGTAGTGCGGGTAAGTCCCAGAAAAGAATAGAAATGTAGCCTCGATGGGGCGAAATCTGCTTGATCTGACCTGATTTGGGCTGAATTGGCACTGAATCAGGATGGATGAACTTGAAATGAGACAGAATGAGGAGTGACGAACAGTCCTCCGTGCAGTAAAACATTAGGTTGAGGGCTAAAAAGCATGTAAACGTATCGAGAATCGATACCAAACCATGCATTGGTTGAGAATGAGGTAGATTATTGGTGGATTGAGTGGGGGGATCAAGAATTGGAGTGACATCTCAGCGCTCTGGCACAGTTTCGCTGTCGCGGGCACGCTACGGTGTCCTCGCCGAACTCTACATCGTGTTATTCCCGCTTTTTTCGTTCTGAAAAGTGCAGCATGTGGCTCAGAATTGGCGCATCTGGTGGATGTTCACATGATTCAGTAAGATTAAGAATCAAATTGAGCAGAGATTAAGGGGATGAGACAATCACAGAGAGGGAAAACAAATACAATTGTAGTCTACAGACCCTAAGTGAACCACCGAAGGTAAAGATGTCTTTCTGTTCACTTAGATCTAAACAGATCTTTGAGGAATGAGAGGAGATGACAAGGAAATCAAACTAAATTGTCCTAAAATCAGCAAATTCCTTAAGATGAAGGTGGAATGAAGCGGAATGTCTAAAACTAAAACTACTAACACTTTCGTTTAGACTAAAGTTAATATATATTGTCGTTTATTCAGCTCAATTGTGCTTTCCGGCACGTTGGTTCGCGAGCATCCAACAGATTCCATGAAAATCTGGGTCATCTGAAGATGCATCATGATGGGACATG
Source organism: Eutreptiella sp. 'Long Island Sound 2002' (assembly GCA_964036045.1). Taxonomy (NCBI): domain Eukaryota; phylum Euglenozoa; class Euglenophyceae; order Eutreptiales; family Eutreptiaceae; genus Eutreptiella; species Eutreptiella sp. 'Long Island Sound 2002'. Next base: position 123,941,250 of record OZ038381.1, on the reverse strand, counting down.
CTGGCCCTGGATCCTTGGCATGTAACGCGCCGAAGGTTCGCTGAAGGCGCTTTACCAACAGTATATAACTGAGAGACACCGAATTTACAGTGGCGGTGGTGTCAATCGACTTGGACAAGGCCAATCTTTCGATGGAGTCCCACAAGACACTTGGATTCACCATTTTCGACAGTTTCAGGTCGGATTGAGCTCACATTGGCGTTGGCCAAAAATACAACGAAGCTTACGGACTTCAGAGGTTGCTGTTAGAAGTCCCTAGAGCTCCTAGATGAAGATTGTCTGAACAATTGACGTCTGGGTTTCGTACAACAGTGGCAGAATGATGGACAAACCTGAGAAATTCAAGGTAAATTTGAGGATCCTGGATCTGAATCTGGACTTTGGCGTTAGCATCACAGCAAATGAAGGTACGATCTGAGTTCCTGGCGTTGCATCTGGTGCAGCCAGTACTACAGGGGCTGCCTGTAGGGGTGAATGTCGCTGGCCAGCGTTTTGATTATGTACATTTGCTTCCATCTGCACGAGTAGCCAAATTCCAAAGATGCACAGACCAACAGAGACAAGATTACCCCGAATCTGCCTGAATTAAGCCTGAGTTTGGTTTTTTCTGAACACGGCAGCACACTCCGTGGCTTTCGGTTTTCAACTTTCGATACGCTACCGAACGGAGACCAAAGAAAAATTGATTGATTGACGTCAAATTATCAAACATTCACAGTTCTCCACATCATGACATAAACAGAAAGAATGAACAGTGGATTGAGCAGAATGTGGTAGGATGGCTTCCTCAATTCGGCCAAGCACGAATACATGTGACCACCAACCTGTCTGGCCTGGCCCTCGTACGGCTTGGGCGCTGCAAATCAGCGGCCGAACTCGAAGCTTGGTCCTCATTTGGCTCCTGGGCTGGCCTGACCGCAGGAGGGGGGATCGACGGGTCAGCCCTGGAATGTGGCTGCTGAGGGCCGTAAAAGGCTGGATCTCGATTCACCACAGGTCGTTTTCCGTCACTCTCCACTTGTCTGTCTGGTTTCGACAAACAATCTGTCAAGAGTACTCCAATTTCGGGGTGCTTCTTGAGGAAGTCGATGAACCCCTTGGTGTACCCATGGACAAAAGATTGGGCTGGTTCCCAGTTGTTGTGACTGGAATCAAAGCCCCTCCACTCACACAGAAATTCCCATTCGCCCTTGGCGTCACGTCTTGCTTCAACAATCCTCTTGAGTTCGTACTTCCCCCCTTCAATGACCCGATCAGACAAATGTTTCGCAGTCCAAAAAAGGGGTTTAACCCGATCCTTGGGGGAGGGGATCTCTCTCTTGAGGCGATCGCCCGAAACGTCAATTTCCCTGCTGACATCCACACAAATCCTCCACCTGTTCTCACCAAGACGCGCTGTAACAGCGAATGGCCCCTCCCACAAGGGAAGAAGCTTGTCATCTCCGTCCAGGGTGGTTTCGGATTTTCGAAGCCAAACTCGATCATCGACTTCAAAATTGTGGGGGTTTTTTCGGCCTTGATTCTGGACCCAAAGCCAGTCAGCTTGATGCTTCTCGATAATTTTCGACACAGTTTTATCTGCTCGTTGGACTTCGTCCAAAAACAGCGAAGCATCTTTACAGGGGCGAGGATTATTCAACGGCATGTTCCACCAACACTTCTTTCGTCCAAAGACAATTTCATTTGGAGAAAGGCCATGATACAAAGGCGTGTTGTGGTAACGGCGAAGCATGGCGAACAGAATCTCAAGCCAATGGAAATCCTTTTCACTCGCGAGCTCCTTACGAAGCATATTTATAAGTGAGCGGCCGGCTCTTTCGCCAGGCAGCGCTCGATGCGAGTGGATTTCACATCGGAGGTGGTGGATTCCAAGGCGAGCACATAATTCTCTCCACCATTCGGAGGTGTACTCTTTGCCTGAATCCGTCACCACCTCGGATGGGACGTCCCAACCTCCCATCCAGGTCTGCGCGCACCATTTGGCGGCAGCCTTGCCAGTCATCGACTCAATGTTGCAAGGCAACACTTGAATGTAGCCGGAATGACGGCACTGAATGAGGAGCACACCATTGACTTTTTTATTAGTCCAATGGCACTCTTCGTCATCGAGTTCACCGAGATAGAAGAAATCACTGGTGACTCTGTTAAAGAGGCGCTCCGGAATAGGATGAGGCCTCAGATGGCCGTGCTTCTTCGCGCTGGGGGGCGTCGAGACAGCACATTGGGCGCATCCGGCGGCTACTTTCATGCAATGAGTGTAGAGCCTCGATCCAAACAACCTATGCTTAATCATCGACCACAGTCGACGGCCATGTGCGTGGGGGGACTCCCATTTGTGCCACCAGTTTAACACTCGGGGGGCTAGGGCGTCTGGCACACACAATTTACCCTCCATCCACAGCTTCCCCCCATCCAACGAATACTCAGGAAAAATCCCATCCTTGTGAGCATCTTTGGATTGGAGATTTCCAAAGACCTCTTTAAACATGGGATCCTGCAGATAATCGGACGTCCAGTCACGGATGATCAGGGAATCTTCAGGCAGGGGTGGAGTTTTGGCCGGATCTCGACGCTTAATGCCCTGGATCAACCGAAATCGACTTACTCGTCGGGTATAGTCAAACCGTTTCACACTCCCTGAGGAGGGATCGGTGACTTTCTCCACGACTTTCAGTGTTTTGGTGCAGATCTCATGAGCATGCGCCGGATCTGTGATGGCCGTGATGTCGTGACACGGCAATGCGTGCTGTTTAACAGCGCACTGCATGCATGCACGTCGAATGAGTTTCTTTTCTTCCTGATCCCATTCGATGATGACATGGCGGTCCTGCTCCGTACCATGGATGTTGGTACTTTGCAGCCCCTCTGAGGCGGGGTAAGCCCATCGGCTCAGAGCATCCGCTACCGTGTTGTGTTTTCCAGGCAAATACGACACATGGAGGTCAAACAGAGAGAGAAATTCGTGCCATCTGGCCCGTCGACCAGCTGGGCTCGCGACAGTATCAATGTGTTCGGTGGCCCAATACTCCAGAGATCGATGATCCGTCAGGACCTCGACTCGATTGGTGCCAACCCACGATTGGTACTTTTTTAAAGCACAGATTATGGCGTACGTCTCTTGCTCACGCGGCGACCATTGCATTTGGCGTGGGGCTAGCTTCCGAGACCAAAATGCAAGAGGGTAGTGATCGCCGGTGGCTTCATCAACCTGTTCAAGGACAGCTCCGATCGCGTACCTAGAAGCGTCGGTTCTAATGTAGAAGGGTCGGTCAAATTGGGGCACATGCAACGTGGCGACTTCACAGAGGGCCGCCTTCAAGTGATGGAAGGCCTCCTCGCACTCGTCAGTCCACTTGACACGAACCTTTGAACCTGCCTTGCCCGCATCTCTCCCTACCTTCAATAATTCAGTGAGGGGGGCAGCAAATTTGGCATAATTCGGCACAAAAGTGTGGTAAAAATTGCAACAACCCAGGAATCCTCTCAACTCCGTGATCGTCTCAGGGCGCTTCCAATTCTGAATAGCGACGAGCTTCCCTGGACTGGGTCGTCGGGTGCCATTCTCAAAGAGAGAACCACAAAATTCGACTGATTTTAAAAATAATTTTCCCTTCTTTGGCCCACAAATCAACTGATTGGCGTCAAGAATGTCCAAAACTTGGTTCAGCTGCTTCTCATGTAGGGCCACCAGCTCGGCTTCGGTCAGTCCCTCCCCTTCCGTCGCGATGATTATGTCATCTATGTACACGCTCACGAAGGCACGAAGCTCAGGATGAGCTGAAAAAAGCACATCCTCCATCATTCTTTGAAAAAATGAGGGGGCGTTCTTCAGGCCCATGGGCATGACGGTCCACTGGACTGGGCCACATGGCGTGCACATACAGGTGAGAGGTCGGCTGTCCTTCCTCAACGGCATTTGGTGAAAGCCGTGACGGAGATCCAGCACAGAAAACAAACGACCTCTTGCCCTCTTGGCGATTTCCTCCTCAATGAGGGGTAGGGGGTGTGAATCCGCCTTGGTTTCGGCGTTGAGATTGCGAAAATCAACAACCATTCGCCAACCATCAATAGTGTTCTGGTCTGCAGGCGGTGGCTTCGGGACTGTGAAGGGTGCACAGCACCATTCGCTGGTCATACAACCCTCAAGCCAACCAAATTCCCTGAGATTTCTCTCGATGATTTTTCTGAGTATCTCATGTTTGTGTCCATGATTTTCATACGGGCGCTGTTTTTTTGCCTTGTACCCTTCACGAAGCTCGATGAAGGCTTCACCGAACTGTCCACGGACAGGGGGGTCTTTGATCAACTTCCCTGAAAGGGTTGTGTCCTTCCGTTCCTCAAAAATCTTTTCTCTTGACTTGCAACACAATTCAGTGTCCACCTGATCGCCAGGAATTACTGTCGAAAAAACCTTGGCGACTTCTTCGGCTTTGGCAGGAAGAATCTTCTTACGGATGTCCCTAAACAGGTCCGTATCAACTGCCTCTTGAAGATAGGTGGGTCGTGTGTCGAAATCCCAGAGATTCTCTTCGTGATCCAGCTCCTCGAAAGGATCCATGAAAGCTTCCACAGGGGGTTTTTCATAAAAAACTCTGAATTTGCGGCGCGATTTGGAATTTTTCTTCGCCCGTGCACTGAAGATTCTTTTCGATGTCGATCGTATTGGGGAAGAGGGAGACGAGGCGGATCCATTGGACGTTGGATCACCTTGGGTGTCTGACGGACAAAAATCAGAAAAAATAGATTCATCATCAGTACCACGCTCAACCTCAGATTCAGACCCAACACAAGAATCAGTACCAGAATCAGCAGAATTAGAGTCAGAAAGCTTTCCATCCACCAGGAATGCAAGCGAACTCCAGGACCGCTGTGGCAGGGGACCTGTGTCGTCCCTGGCATACAGCTTAATCTTCCTGGGAAGTTCGATGTAATCTACACAAATGTCTTGTAATTCCTGAAACCAAGGCTTGTCGTCCCACAAGGGCACAACTAAAATTGCCTGGGTTTTATCTTGCTTGATTTTGTGGATGACCTGCTGGATTAAGTGAAACGGAGGATTAATCCACAACTTCTTGTCCCATTTATGGGTCCAAGCGTCGCTAAAGTGTTTGTCAAAGCGCTTGTTCATACGGTTAGCAAAGGCATCATACTGTGGCCAAAAGGAATGGTGTTCATGAAAATATTCACAAATTGCATCGCGCCATTTGTCGACAACTCTGTAGGATGAAGAGTGCCAGCGCGAAGGGCGTCGTGGCTGGGAGTCCCTACGAAGACATTCTAACTCTTGGGAGTAATCAGCACTCCCATTCACCTCTGCAATGGTGACATCTTCACCAAATTTTGGTGTCACCTTTTGCTTCAAAAATTCTTCTGCACTTTTAAACCCTGCGTGCAAAAAACGAAATTCAGGACGCTCCAAGGGACCTGACTCCAGCAAAAAACAACGACGATGACCTACGGGCGCTACCCTGTTCTTGCGAAGCCAAGGATGGCCCAAATAAAGGTCATACTTTATGTCGGCACGATAGAAGTAGTCATCCTTAAGGACAACTTCTTCCACATTTTGCTCTTCCCAAAGGTCTTGAGCGACCAAATGAGTTGATATATAACAACCGCGTTGCCCACCTGCGAGAGAATGTCCAGAAACTCCCTCGAGGGTAACAGGATGAGGCGACTCAAACACGCAGTCGTCGGGTAAGAATGAATTGGATTGGAGATTTACCTCTGATCCATTGTCACACAAACAAGTGGCGAGGTGGAAATTTCCCTTGCAATCAGAGACCCACAGCTTTGTGACAAACTGACGGGCCCTGTGCTTGGACTGTACACCAACCTCGTCCACTACAACAGAAGGATCCGCTGCCGGATCCAGGGGAGAGGAGACAAGCGACCCTACATCAAGTAATGGTCGATCTGGAATCCGGGGATCATGCCTGAAATCGCCTGGGGAGGGGCGATTTTCGTGGCTCCCCTAGGCGTTCTGACCTCCAGCGGCTGCGTTAACATTGTGAACACAGCCTGATTCGTCGACCCACTCGTCTTGGAACGGATCATCTGCTGGATTCAAGGCATTTTCGACATAATCTCGATCCGCATCGGACACCTGATCTGCACCTGAGACCTGATCCACACGATGGTTGCCCTTTCCACGTCCACGGCCACGGCCGCCGGATGATGGACCACCACCGTCGCCACGCCCTCTGCCCTTACCAGAGAAAGGGGTTCCTGAAGGATTTCCCTTACCTTTACCCTGTGATCCTGGAGCATTTTCTTTTGTTTGTACCGGATTGAGGGGTTTGGCCTGGATTTCGATTTCTGCCTCCGGCGTTGCCATTGGGACTTGTCTGACCGTTCGGCTGCCCACCGGAGCCGGATGGAGTCCGATTTCCTTTGCCTTGGGACCCGCCAGGGCCTCCAGTATTTTTGTTTCCACCAGAGGGGGTCGAATTACCCTTTCCCCCCTTTGCACCATGCACCTGTCTGTCATTCCTGTCTGAATTCTGCGAATTACTGACATTTTCACCAATCACCTTGTGATCGTAAGCAGACCATCGGTGATTACCAGTAGAATGCGTCTTAGCTCGGTTCGTAGAACCCAAAAGAAGGCAGATGCTACAATGATCCTGAACATTCCGGGTGTCATTCACCTTTTTGTTGCCCTTTTGGGCCCCATTTTGGGTGTTTTGCTGGGTATTCTTGTTTCCCCCAAGACCCTCATGGAAATTTTGATTGGCGGCGTCAGCGAGCCGCTCAACCTCTTCCCACAGTTCCTGCGGGGTGAACGAAAACACCCAGTTCCTGGCCTTCAGGCGATGGCCGTGGAAACTTACTCCCTTGTTGAGGACTTGGACAAACAAGTCCCGATCCTCGTGTTCATTAAATTTGATTTTCCACGTGTTTTCAGTGAATTTCACGTTGGAAAACGACGTGGGGGAGCACTTTTGAAGTGCCTCCCTGACCGTAAACCTGTTGGCCGAGGCATCAAAGCCATCGACCTCCGCCCACCAGGTCTTGACCTTTTCTTCGGACTGTTTATTCCGAAGGGTGGCGGCAGTTTCGGAGGGGATCTTGTCAAAAATCAAATTTTTCAGCTCGGCACTGGAAAATTTTTCGCCTGAATGTTCAGATTCTTCCACTAGATTCCAGAAGCGCTGTCTCTTGTCTTGCACTTCGTGCAAGATTAATCGCGAGAACGAAGGAAAATTCTTCAACATCTGGTGGTAATGGTCCTCTGGCAGCCGGGATCCACGTACCTCCAACTGTTCCCACACCTCATCAAAGGTAAGGGGGGAACTTGAATCCTCACGATCACTCCAGGTCCTGAGCCAAGTGTTGGCCGGCGCTCCCTCAAGGCAGTCCAAGAGGGCCATCAGGAACTGATCATCCTGGAGCTTTTGAGTCTTAACCCACAGTTTAAATTCCCGTTGGAACTGAGGCCAACGTCTGGGGTTTCCATTATACTTCGGTTGCTTGGCAACCTGACGAAGTCGCAATGAAGTAGGATTTAGAAGTGAATCCAGCCCAACACCGGCCGTAATGGCAGACACCTTGGCGGCATCATTAGCCACACCAGCTCCGGCGAGGGTCTGGGCGAGCAACATCTGGTCTAATGCATTGGAATCAGCAGCAGGAAGGGCAGTACGGGAGGCAGTTCGCTTGGCATTCTGAGCCTCAGTCCTAGCCTTCGCCGACCTACTCTGAGATCGAGAGATTGTAACCCTTTCCTTTAGCTTAGTCCTGCTGATCCTTGCATCGGTGGTCTTAGAGTCCACCGAAGGAGCAATCGAAAAAATTTCTGTCGCCTCCTCCGACGGTTCTGTTGTTTGTTCCACCGATGATGCGCCCTCAGACCGCATGTGTGTCTTGAAAAGATCTTTAATTCCCAGCGTCTGAATGATGAGTTGCATTTGATCTTTGAGCAATTGGAGCTCAGTATCTCGCTGTAATCTGCAAGAGCAGTCGGCAGGACAGTACATACCGTGTCCTGAAGGGCCTGAGCAGGCTGTCGGACCGCTAATCTCGGTGGTTCGCAGCCAGGAGTCCACTTGGGGAGCTCCTTCAGCCCTAATTTCCAGACTTGCCTGCCTGGCTGCCTCTAAAATTCCTTCCTCAACCGCGGCGGCTAGATCGTCGCGGATGGAAACAGAGGGATGAGGGGCGGAGGGCCCGGCAACAGGTGCCTTGGTCTTCTCCTTCGGGAAGGGGCTTGCCTCCCAGATCTGCAAAAAAATGGCAAAAGATTCATCTTCTTGAGAACACCACCACATCCTGGTATTAATTTCTTCTTGAAGGAGGAAAAAATATTCGAATAAAAAATCAGAGGCGATTCTTTCTTGTCCTATCAGCTTAGACGTGGCTACTAGACAAAGGGCCTCAAGACTCTGAAGGTTACGGGTCACTTCTGAAGACAAATGGTTGTCCCATTGTGCCCAAGAGTCTGGTCGATTATAGGTAGGTACCTCACCTGGACCACCCATCTCAATGTCGTCAATGTCTGCTTCGATGGTCTCGAATGTGGGACATTGGTAAGGGATGTGGGTACCTGCCAGCTCCGTAAGGTCCACCGGAGCGTTGCCATCGCCGTAGGCTGGGAGATTCCAGCTGCTTGATGGCCAATTTCGACTGGGATCTTGATGGTAATCTGGGCCTCCACAGCTGCTGATTTGTGCCCTTCTTGGGCAATTTGGGCTTGCGCAAGGCATTCCTCTCAAGGCCTCGTTCGCACAGCACCACGGCAGCGTAATTGTTACGTCTCCAGGAGCGGCGGGGTCTACGGGGCCGTACTGGGGAGCTAGCTGTGGTTGGGACACCAAAGGAACAACATTCAGGTAGCCTCTGCTACCATGAAAGTGCTGCCCTGGGTCGTTGAGGGTGCCGGAGGGCTCGGGGCCGGCAAGACCAGTGGGGCAGGCACGCGAGGAGTCTCCCTGGATGTTGTTATTGGGGGTAGAACCGGATACTCGAACACCAACGGAGGCGAGAGCAGCGACAACAGAAGCAAGGTCCATGCTGATTGTGGTCCGGCAGAAAATCCCAGTCTATGAAGAAAATTGATGCGGATTATTCTAAATACATCTGAGTGTCCAAAACTGTCTGAAAAGATTTAAATAATCCAATTATGTAAAAATGTTTGGCCGATCTGGCCCGCGAGCGCGCGTCAGCGGCAAATGGCGATTCCAGCTAAAATAGCGGAACGCGGCGGATTTGTGGGGAATGGACCGCGGAATCAAATCCGGCATATCAGAAATATATAGGAAATATCCTGAGACTGGGCTGCGAGGCGGCGATTCCGCCGAAGCAAAGAAAATGACCAAAATGTAGCCAATCTGGACAGAATGTCTGAAAATCTGAGCAGATGGGGCTAGCCGCACTTACAAGGGGTCCGTGCCCGGGGTCCTGGTGCGGCGGGGGGAAGACATGGACCTGCGGTGGTGGCGGGGGTGGCGGTGCCTGGGGGAGCGGGAGCGGCGGCGGCGGGGGCTGGGGGTGGAGGACGGGTACGGGCGGAGGGGGGAGCGGGAGGGGGAGGTGGACATGGGGCGGCGGTGGCACGCTCGGTAGCGTCCGGGGGAGCGGGAGTGGTGGTGGCGGGGGCTGGGGGTGGTGGATGGGTACGGGCGGCGGGGGGAACGGGGAGCCCGGCGGGGCGTGTGGGGGGAGGGGGAGGTGGACGTGGGGCGGCAGTGGCGTGCCTGGCTGCGTCGGGGGGAGCGGGAATAGTGGTGGCGGGGGCTGGGTGGCCGGTGGGGGGAGGGGGAGGGGGACATTGGGCGGCGGTGGCGCTCGTGTTGGTGCCCGGGGGAGCGGGGGCGACGGGAGCGGGGTCCCTGGGGGTCGTGGTGGTACCTGGGGGAGCGGGAGCGGCGCGAGTGGGTGGTTGAGGCGCGGTGGGAGTGTGGGCGCCGTGGGCGAGTGTGCCGTGCGGGGGGGGAGCGGGAGCGCCGCCGTTTGCGGGACCGGCCCCCGTCGCTCGAGTCGGGCCAGTCCGGAAGCGTCGGCGGCCCCTGGGGGGCCTCGCGCGGTGCCGCTTGGAGGGGAAGGTCCCCCGTCGTCCATGTGGCCCCTTTGGCCATCGGATGGTGGCCGGGGGGGTACGGGGCCTCACGCGGTGCCGCCTGGGGGGGGAGGTCCCCCGTCGTCCATGGGGCCCCTTGGGCCATCGGATGGTGGCCGCGGGGGTACGGCTGGTACGGGGATGGTGGCTGGTACGGGGGGGGCGGCTCTTGGCGGTAGGTGGGGTATGCGGGTGGGGCGCTCGGTGGCTGCCATCCCGTCCGCTGGTGCTGTTCGTGTACGGGGGGTTGTGGCCCGGTGGGGTAGGGCGGTGGGCAGTGGTAGTGGTGGGGGTGGTGTTGGTAGTGGTGGTGGTGGGGCCGCTGGTGGTGGTGGTGTGGGCAGTGGTGGGGTTGGTGTTGCGGGTATGGCCCATGGAGTCCTTGTGGGTTTTCCGGTCCCCCTTGTGGGGGTGGGGGGTTGGGCATCGTGGGCAGTCCCCGGGGCTGCACTATGTGGTGGGCATGGGGGAAGGGTTGGGCGCCGGGCTTGACGGTGACGGTGGTTGAGGGGTCCCACGTCCCTGGGTCGGTTTGGCCGGCGGTGGTGGTGGTTTGTGGGGGATGGATGACGGGGCGCTTGGTGACGGGGATGTGGACGAGGGCCTGGACGGGGTCGTGCTGGGTGGCCGTCTTCGCGGTGGTGGTGGGTGCCGGCGGGAGGGGGGCGCGGGTTGCGGTGGGTGGGGGGTCCTGGCTTGGGCGAGGGCCCGGGCGGGGTTGGTGTCGGGTGGGTTTGTGTCGTTGCGCATGCGGTGTTGTGTGTGCTCGCGTGGGCGCCGGCTTGGGTTTGGGGTCGGGTCTGGGGTTGGGGTCCGGTTTGGGTTGGGGGTCGGGTTTGGGGTTGGGGTCCGGTTCCAGGTTGAGGAGTACCTCTGTCCGGAGGTGTGAGGGCGCCGATGTCGGGTCGGGGGTCGTCCCGGTGGGTTGCCGGGGTGCCTGAGTCGCCTGTGTGGGGGTTGGGGCGTCGGTGCGTGCGGCCGCGGCTTTGGCTTTCGCCGTGGCCTTGAGGATGAGTTTGGCGGGGAGGGGGGGGTCGGAGGATGAGGTGGAGGAGGTGGACGAGGCTGAGGACGAGGAGGAGGTGGTGGACGCGGGTTGGGCTGTGATGCGGGCGGGCTTGCGGGCGGCGGCTTCTGCTGCGGCCACGGCGGGGAGGATGGAGGGCATGTCCCCGGGTTGTAGGTTGGGGGCGGGCGGCTGGGGGGGCCCGGTTGTGACCTGGCGGCCCGGCGGGCCGATCTGGTCGGCAGCGGCGGGGGAGGGAGGCGCGGGGCTGCGGCCTTCTCTTTCTGGGCTCGGCTGGGCCCGGGTCCTGCAATGTGCGAGGTCGTGTGGGTTGGTGTACGCGGGGGGGAACAGTTCGCGTGGGCTGCATTCAGGGGCCGGGGGGGGTGGGCCTGGGTCCTCTGGGGTGTGTGTGGGGGGCGTGGACGGGCCACTGGGTGGGGTGGGCGTGCCGCGGGGCGCGGGGCTCCCCTTGGCGGGTGTGTGTGGGTTGTCGAGTGTGGGGGGCGGTGAAGGGCGGCCGGTGGGTGGGTGTGTGGCGGGCGTGTGCTGGTGTTCGGGCGAGTGGGGGAGGCCCGTGTCGCGGGGCCCGGGGGTGCGCGCGATGGTGGGCGTGTGTGGGTCTCCGGTTGAGCAGCGAGAGGGGGGGGGCATGGGCGGGGATTGTGCGGGGGGGTGTGCTGTGCCGGTGTATGTGTCCGCTTGCCGCGCGCTTGCGTGGGCAGTTGTAGGCCGGGCGGTTTGGAGGAGAAGCTTGCCGTCTTCTGCTGCCGCGGCAAGGATTTCGCAGACGAGCTTTCGTATCTGGTGGACCTCTTGGTCAGTGGTGGGAAGGGGGCATGCTAGCTTCGGGCTAAGACCCGCGCGGTTGAGGACCCTGTGGATGGCGTGGTACCCGCAGGTGAGGGACTGCTGCGGTCTGGGGGGGGGGTTTGGTCGTGTGTCCGGGCCTGCCTCGACTTGTGTGTGGGCGGTGGGGATGGCCCAAACCCAGGGCACGGTCCCCGTGGGTGGCCAGTGGCGCTGGATCCAGTGGGTTAGGCAGAGCATGGCCAATCCCAGGTGGTAGCCCGCCTCCCCTGAGGTGATTTGGGCCAGGGCGCGGGCTGGGGGCGTGTCCCCTGGCTGGAGGACACCCCTGAGGATCCTGTGCTGGGTGGTGGGGTCCCCCACTGCCCCTGGTGGGGCGGTCTCCGGGGCGAACATGGTGTCTGTCCCCTGGATGATCCATTGTGGGCCGGGGGACGTAGCCGTAGCGGCTATCACGTAGTAGTGGCCGCGCTCGAGGACTGTAACCCAGACCTCCGGCGGGGGTCGGTCACTGTCTGTAGGTGGGGGGGGGAGGTCGTCGTCCGGGGTGCGGAGGCCGGCGGCGCGGAGGGCGGTGTCGCGGTTGGGCGCGGTGGCCTGTTCCCACTGCTCCGGGTGGTTCGGGTCCGCTGGGTGGTCCGTCTCCGCTTGGGCCCGCCGTAGGCGTACGGTCCCTCGACGCGTGACGTTGCTGCCGGTGTCGTGCGTCAGGGCCTGGCCCCACTCGATGGGGGGGATCCAGATGGGCTGGCCCCGGGTGTGTTTGCGGGCTCGCCAGAGCACGAGGTCTACTATGGTCTCGTGGAGGCCGCTGCCTGGGGTGGTCAGGTCCCGGAGGGCTTTGACGGTGAGCTTGGTCCAGTCCTCTTGTAGGCGGTACCAGCCCAGGGGGGTGGTCGGGGCCCTGTCTTGGAGGGTCGCTCGGAGGAGGTCGGGGTCGCGGATGGTGGCCGTTGTGAGGGGGGGGTGCCCCGTGTCCGGGGGGGGTGGGCTGGATGGGCTGCCGGGGTCTTGCGCGTCTACGTCGATGGATGGTTGGCCCTGGCTGGGCTCGGCCGGACTGGGCGGTGCCGGGTGGCTTCTTGGGTGCGAGACGGGTCTCGGGGCGCTGTGGTGGTGCCTTGGAGACCTGTGGATGGAGACGGGGGGCGCGTGCGGGGCGTGGAGCGGGTTAGTGGACGTCTAGGTCATGCACGGCATGGTAATGGATGAGACGCTGCATGTGTTCCCTGGCGGTGGGGTCGGTGAGTTGTTCCGCGTGTGTTAGCAGGAGGTGTTTGCGGTGTACCATTTGGGCCGCTGCTCTGCGGACCGCTTCTAGCTGGAGGTGTGCTGCTGCCTCCATGGGGCTTTCCGTGTGTTTGGTGAGGTGTCGGTGCAGGGCCTGTGTCACCGCCCCTCTCATGGTGGCTTCTTTGATCAGGGGGTCCCGGAAGAGGTGTTCGGTGGCCTGGTGTGCGTGGCTGTGGGTTGGCCATCCTTCGTGTTGTCGCAGGGTTTCCGCCGGGGACCAGCCCACTAGGGTGTCCCTGTCTGTATGGAGGGGGCATTTCTTGAAGTGTTCCCAGTCCTCCGGGGTGGTGTGGTCGCATGGGCAACGGGTGTGTTCGTCGGGGACGTGGATGTGCTTGCGGGCGAGCCATCTGGCGACCCTGGTGAGGAATGGCAGTTGCTCCCTGAGGAGCTGGATGCGTCGTTTCTGGAGGTGGGCTGGGACGTTTGCTGGGCGGAGCGCTGAGTGGTAGAGGGGGACTTGCAGTCTGTCCTGGAGCTCCTGGATGTGCGCCCGGCTGTCTGCGTCGCCGAGCACGCGGGCGAGATGTTGGATGGGGTTGGGGTAGTGGTACGCTCTGTCGTGGGAGGAATAGGGGGCGTCCTCTGGTACGCAGTCCGGGGTCTGATGGGGCTCGGGTACAGGGGGCACGTGTTGGAGGTGTGTGTGGTTGCGGCCGAGGTCAGGGATCTGGAGGGCTGGTAGGTGTGTTGTGCGCTGGTGTACTGCCTGGTTGTCGACCTTACCATTTCCGTATTGGTGCCTGTGGGACTCTTGTTTCACGATGTGGAGTTGGACGTAGGGGGGAAGGCTGCGTAGGGCTTTCCAGAGTAGCAGTGCCTGGGTGCCGAGGCTCGTCGCGGTTGCTTTGTGAAGTGGTTGCCTTGCTATGCGGAGGAGCAGGTGCGTGTCGACAGTGGCGTCTACCACGAACCAGACCCGGACGATGTGCGGGGACCGGGCGGGTAGGTGGGCCGCGACCTCGGTGATGGCGTCGGCCATGGCCCCTAGCTCCCCGTGGGAAGAGGCCCCATAGGTGGTGTGGCCCGTGTGGTGGTCCATGTGGTAGTGTCCCCCGGTGTGGGTTAGCTGCAGGGTGGCCCCCCCGGTGATGGGCGTGAGGGCGGATTCGCCTGAGGCGTCGGTGAAGAAGAGCCGGTCCGCCGGTGATGGTTGTGGGAGGCGGCATGGGTTCATGGGCAGGTAGGCGTATATGGCAAGGCCCGTGGCGAGGTGGGCTACTGGGGTTGTGGGCTGCAGGATGGGGGTGGCGTACACCCCTATTCCTTTGGAGATGATGTGCTTCGCTTGGGGGGACAGGGCTATGAGTCCCTGCTCCGGCTGTCCTTGTGTGAGGTAGGAGTAGATGTAGTGGAGGATGTAGGCTGTGTCGGGGTTTAGGTCGTGGCATGTGAGGGTTTGTGTTCGGTGCTCCGGTGTGCGGCAGGAGTGGTGGAGTGGATAAGAGGGGTGCTCGTGTTTGCCCGTTCTGCCTGGCTCGTACATGCTGTAACGGATGGCGACCCCTGTCGGGTCGGGGCGGGGGCATGTGGGTGTAGTGGTGAAGAGCCATTTGGGCGCGTGGTCGGGGTTCCATGCTACCGTGGGGTTAGTGTCGGTGCGGTGGAACCATGGGGCTATCCATGCGTAGGCCTGTGGTGGTAGGTGGGTTGTGGGGTGGGTGTGGTGGCGTGCTATGAGGTGTAGTACGGGCCATGGTGTTGTTGGTGCCTCGGGGTCACAGGCCCAACATGTGCGTGGCATGCTCTGGGAGTCATGGGGGACCCGTGGTAGGTCTTGGGCGGTCATGTGGTGTTTCGGTATGCGCCATTTTGCCCCGTGGTGGATGACGGTGGTCTGCGTGGGTTTGGCTTCATTCGGGGCCAGTAGCAGGGTTAGTGGTGGGACTGGGCCCGTTACTGGGGGGACGGGTTCGTGTTTCGATCCGGTGGGTGCGTAGGGCGGTGTCGCTGGGATGGGCCGCGGGTGTTGCTTTGTGAATTCTCGGTAGGCTGTGCGCATGTCTTTGCTGCCCGGTAGAGTGTGTCCCGCTGCTCGTGCCGTCTGCGTGAGGTAGTGGTGGAAGAGGCGGTATTGTGGCCATTCGGGAAGCTGTAGAAAGGGGGTGTGGTGTGCCCCGCTGTGGTGCAGGACTCGCATTTGGGGGAGGGTGACGTATACTACGGTGATGGAGGCCCCGACAAGGTCTATGGTGTGGATGGTGCCCTTGGGGTGATGGTGGAGGTCCCCGCAGAGGACCGCTAGTGGCCCTTTCTCTGGGCACGTGTGGTTGGTGAGTATGGCGTGGTGTGGGGATGGGAGGAGAAGTTGTAGGTGGTTCCACAGGCGCGTGTTCATGTTGGTGGGCATGCCCGTCTGGTGGAGTACCCAGCGCGGGCATGTGTTGCGGGCCCGTTGTGCGGCTTGGAGGCGGATGGCGGTGACCTCGCGGACCTCTGGTGAGTGGTTGTGGGTCATGCGGTGAAGGAGGAGGGCGGTGTGTCTGGTATAGGCCGCTTTCACCTCGTCCCCTATGGCGTCTCCATAGTGGGGCCATGCCGCTCGGATGGCGCGGGTGGGTATGGAGGTGGGCCAGCCCCCGTGTGCTGCCCATGCCTTGGTCACGGCGCGTGTGGCCGGCTGGAGGGCGGTGGTGGGGTGTGTTAGGTGGAGTGCTTGGAAGCCTATGGAGGCGTTCAAGACCCCGGTGAGGTAGTACGCCAGGCTCTGGTGGGACAGGGTGAGGGCCTTGGTGGTCGGGGACGCATATCTGGGGAGATGGGCGAGGTGTGACTGCAACTTGGGAGGGAGGGTGGCGTCCTCAGGGTTGGCGGCCTGGGTCCCCCAGGTGGGTGGTGGTCGTCACGACGTGCATGGGGGGCCCTTGTGGCCCTAGGGTGGGAGGTGTGGCAGACCCCTTGATCATGGCCACTGACTTTGTGGGGTGGACGATGAGGTTGTTGTGGGAGAGGTAGGAGACGGTCACGTCCAGTAAGTCGTTGGCTTGTTGGGTGACCGTTGGTCCGGGGTCCGGGGCATGGGGGTCGTGTGGGGTGTGCGCGACGGTGAGGTTGGTGTCGTCCGTGAAGCCGACCAGGGGGGAGAGGAGGGGGTAGGGTGCGTAGGCCGGGTAATCCTGCTCGATTGCGAGGGCCAGGGGGAGCGTCACTAGAAGGTACAGGAAGGGGCCCTCTGCTCCCCCTTGGGGGACCCCGCTGCCTGGCTCCAGGAAGGGGGTGAGGCCTGCTCCTGTGCGGACCGTGTATTTGCGGGTGCGGATGTAGTCGGAGGTGAAGTTGTAGAAGGGGAGGCCTAGGCGTTTCCACACCGCTTCTAGAAGGAGCCAGGGGGTGTTCGGGAAGGCTCCCTTGACGTCGAGGGAGGCGATGATGAGGTCCACCGGGTCCATGTCCGCGATGGTGTCCTGGAGGAAGATGGCCTCGCGTGGGGAGCGGCCTGGGATGGCCCCCCAGAGGCTCGCTGGTATGTGGGGGTCCAGGTGGGGGCGGATGCGG
Organism: Eutreptiella sp. 'Long Island Sound 2002'; assembly: GCA_964036045.1. Taxonomy (NCBI): domain Eukaryota; phylum Euglenozoa; class Euglenophyceae; order Eutreptiales; family Eutreptiaceae; genus Eutreptiella; species Eutreptiella sp. 'Long Island Sound 2002'. The sequence goes on along the minus strand of OZ038381.1, from coordinate 123,924,592 downwards.
CGCAGGAGGATGGTCCAGACGATTTTGACCTCCGTGACCGCACAGACTATGGGGCGCCAGTTGTCCGGGTTTGCCCAGTCCCCTTTTTTGTAGAGGGGGCGGACAACGTTTGCCCAGTCTGGTGGCAGGGGGGTCCGCCCCGTGACGATGTCCCAGAGGCGGTGGGCGAGGACGCGGAGGAGGTGGGCGGGGAGGTGGTAGTATGCCACTGCAGGGAGGCCATCGTAGCCTGGGGTTTTGTGTTGCCGGAGACTGTGGATGGCCTTCCGGACTTCGTGGATGGTGAAGGGGCGTTTTTCCAGGTGCCTCCTCTGGGCGTGGTTGAAGACCCGAGGGAGGCGGTCGATTTTGGCCTGGGTGTCCGGGTCCAGTGTGTCTTGGGTGGGGGTGTGTTGCCGGAGGAAGCTGTCTTGGGTGGCTTGGAGCACTGTGGCTGGGTCGTTGGTGAGGGAGCCGTCCTCCTGCCGGACCGTGGTGATGGTGCGGTGGCCGGTGTCGGTCATGGCGTCGTTGAGGTGGCGGATGGCCTTGTAGGGGAGTTCATGTTGCGCATACCGTTCGTGTTCCTGGGCGATGCGCTGTTGCCTGTGGATGTGCCACCGCTGTAGGTCCGCCCTGACTTGGGCTATCTGTGTCCTGCAGTGGTGTATCTGGCGGCGGGTTTGGGGGGTGTCGGTGTGGAGGAGGGTCGCCAGTTGTTGCTTCGCATGCCAGAGGTCATGGAGCATGTCCCCTAGGGCCGTGGGTGGTTGGTCGTCGTCTGTGTGGGGGTGTTGCTGGAAGCCGCAGGCGACGGCGGCCGTGCGCATGGCTGTGAGTAGGTCGGTGGGGTCTGGTTGGATGCGCCGGGCGCGGTCTATGGCCCTGTGATATTGGGACCAGTCATGCTTGTCATGCAGCGGGGGCATCTTCAGGGGGGGTGGTAGGCCTTGGTCCGCATCTTCTGGGGGGCTGGGGGGAAGGTTGGGGATGGTGAGGCGGATGTGCAGGGGGCTATGGCCTGTGGGTCCCAGCGGGAGGGGTGCATATCGGGCCTCCGCTCGGATGATGGTGGTGGGGTCGCCATAGCATACGTCGATGCGGGATGGGGCGGCATCCGTTTGGTGGGGGAAGTGGGATGGTTGGCCTTCGAGGCTGGCTGTTAGGTCCACGAGCCCCAGCATTTCGATGGTGTCGCGGACTGCTTGGTCCTGGGGTCTGGCCTGTCCCCCTCGGTCCGCTGGGGTGGGGGCGGCGTTCATGTCGCCGATGATGACTGTGGGGGCGAGCATGGCCATTTGGCGGTATGCCTCGGCCAGGGCTTGGAGGAAGGGTTCCGTGGCTTCGCCGAAGGGGACGTGGGTGTTGATGACGTTGAGTTGCCATCCGTCCCCGACGACCTCATAGACACCTAGCCTCCCTGGGACGCTGAGGTGGTGGACAAGGTGGACGTGGATGCCGGTTTGGGCGTATAGGGGGGTCCCCTTGTGCCAGTAGCATTTGTACGCTTTCTGGTTCGGGGTATATATGGGGGTGGTTTCTGGGGGGTCGTCGCACTGTAGGCCTTGTTCCTGGAAGGTGAGGAGGTGGGGGACCCACCCCGGCCCCTGTGCCATCGGGAGCTCTTGGAGGGCGGTTGTGGCGTCCTTGGAGTCTGTGACGGCCGGGTGGTTGAGGTCGGGGAGGTTGACGGTGGCCTCGGTGGGGGCGGGCCGGGGCTGTGGAGGCTTGTGCCTCGGCCCTTGCCCCGTCAGGGAGGGGGACTGGGGCTTGGGGACTTTTTGCCGGTTTGTGGGCGTTTGGGTAGGCGCGGCGGGGGGAGGCCTTGGCTCCACTCCGGGGGGAGCTCCCCAGTGTATTTGGTGCCGGTGTGGGCCTTGTTCTCTTCGGTGCGGAGCCGGATGGGGTGGGCGCTGGTGAGTTCCAGGGTGTCGGCGACTGGTTTGTCCGGGGCGCTGCTGCCTTGGTCTAGCTCCTTTTGGCGGTGCCAGATCACCCGGACTTGTGGCCCCCCGTTGTCCCCCGGTCCCTTGAGGCGGTACTGGATCGTGCCCTCACACCAGATCCAGTCGCCTGTGTGGTCGTTGCGGAAGGGCTGTTGGACCTTCGCACCTTTTTCGAACCCTGGGTACGCTTCGGGCGGGGGCTGTGCTGGTGGCGGGAGGGAGGATGATGAGGATGCCTGGTCCGGGTGGGGCGGTGGTACTGGTGGGAGGGAGGATGACGAGGATGCTTGGTCCGGGTGGGGCGGTGGTATTCGTGGGAGGGAGGATGACGAGGATGCTTGGTCTGGGTTCGCCGGGTGGATCGGGTGGAATGCGGGGGATCGGGAGGTCGCTGCTTTTCCGGCTTGGCTGGGGGCGGGTGTGCCCCTTTGTCGTCTCGTTCGCTTGGGTGGGACTGGAGGTAGCGGGGCATGGGGTTTGAAGAAGGGGTGCGTTGCTTGCTGGTCTGGATCCCTCAGTGGGGGTTCTGCCGGTGTTTGCATTTTTGCTTTCGCGTGGCTGCGTATGATGTCGGCGAGCTTGCGCACGGTCTCCGGGGGATCTGTTGGCCATGGCAGTGCGGCGGGGCTGTCGTCGAAGGGGTGGTGTAGGTGGTAGTTCCTCATGGCCTTGGCCTGCCTGACCCAGGCCTCTGTGGGTTCCGGTGTGTCCGGGCCGTTGGGGGAGCCTTGAGCCCAGTAGAGTGCTGTGTGGAGGGCTTCCCAGGGGGCGCCTTCGCGGCCTGTGAGGGTGGTGGCTTGGAGGAGTCGCTGCTGGCCCCGTGGGGGGTCTTCCGGTCCATTTCCGGGGTATAGGCCTGGGCCCCCATGAGGACTCCGTGTGCCCAGTGGAGGACCCACCATTGGGTGTCCGCTTTGAGGATGTGGATGGCGGGTTGTGGGGGGGGGGTGTCCAGGGTGTCCCGAGATGCGATGGCTAGTGGTATCCTGGAGGGATGGAGATGTGGGGGGGCCTTGCGGCTTAGGAGTTGATCGATGTGGAAGGGGGTGACGGGATCGTTGGGGCCTTGGGGTGGTGGGGGCATTGCTGGGATGGTTGTGGGGTCCCAGTGGCGTTCGTGGGCGGCGAGGGTGTACAGGGCGGCGGTGATGATGTGGTGGGCTTGGCCCTCCAGGACGATGTGGCGCTCCGTGCCGAAGTCCTTTGGTAGGTGGGCTGCGGGGTGGAGGGTGATGTGGGCCAGGGCGCGTTGGTGGGCCTTTTTTCCCCCGTCTGGGGCCTGTGTCCGTTTGTCCCCCGGGATGTGTTGGTGTTGGTGTTTTGGTGGGGGTGATCCCAGGGCGAGGGATGCTACACCGTGGAGGGGGATGGCGTGTTCCCTGGACCTGTTGGGCAGGATGTATATGCCCGGGTCTCCCGGTACGGTGCCCAGGTACATGTTGCCCGTGATGGTGGGGGCCGGCAGCGGTTGGCGCAGGGGCGAGGTGCATGAGGTGGAGCAGGGCGGGTCATGGTGCTCACACCGGGGGTGGTCGATGCCGTACGGGGTGACGTGTACGGCGAAGGGTCCAACGGCGCGCTGGAGTTTGTGGGGTTGGATGTTGTGGAGGCGCGCCACCGCCCGTGTGTGGGAGCGCCCTTCGCTGATCCATACGGCGTCTGCCCGCGACGCCGCTGGGTTCAGGCAGTCTGTGGTGATGATGAGGGCTGCAGATAGACAAAGCAGGTTTATACACAAAGATTCAATCACAAATGGATAATACAAAAGATTTTATATGAAAATTGGTCTGACTCTTGCCTCAGAGATAGCCTTAGGCACTTCATGTGCACTCTTTTGGGTGAAATGGTGCTGGTTAGGAATGTGGGGCATAGATGTCAGGACCACACAGAAAATGACTTGGCCAAGCAACTGAATTCAGAAACAGTTACAAAGTAGGACCACAAAAAGTGGTAGAAACAATTGAGTATAGGGGTCTTGGGGTGGGAGACCACTAGGCTTAACCTCCGGGGCCTAAAGCATGAAATGCCTATTTTATTTCGGTATATCCTCCATGGAGGAAGGTACCTCCGCTCAGTTGAGTGGTAGGGGTGAACTTCATGGGGGGCTAGGGTCACAACCCTAGTTACTTTGAGAAAGTGTACTTTAGGCTACAAAAGAGAGATAAAAACACTTAAGTTTGTCTTAGCATCAACAAAAGGGTTTTAAGGGGGGCTTGGCCTGGATCAAGCCCTCCAAGAAAGACATGGCAGTGACTTTTTCTTACTCGCGTCCCACGGCAGACATGGGGTTCACGCGCCAATCACAATCCGTGGTCTGGCGGTGGTCGTACCTCTGCAATGTGATGATCAAGTTGAAATAAACTTTTTTTGTAACGCGTGGAAGTCGGTGTGGCTGATGCGGCACAATGAACTGGTCATCACGTCAGCCCTGTGGAGGCTGTCGTTCCCGTTCTCGTCCCTTGGAGTGATGATGGCGTCGGCGCACTGTGTGGACCGCGTAGAATTGTGGCAGGTCCTTGGTGTTAGTACTCTCGCTTGGCGCTCCCTGGACTGGTGTACTTCTGTGCGGCGTGTCTTGAGCTCGCATACGCTCCTCCGGCGCTTCCTGGACTTGTGTACCCTCGTGCTGTATGTCTGGAGCTCCTGTACTCTCGTCGGGCGCTTCTTGTTCATCCTCCTTCTCCTCATCGAACCCGTAGAATCCCACCGATTTCTTGGATTGCCGTCGTTGCTGCAGCGTGATTTCTGCTTGTGCTTGCTCCATCTGGCGTTGTATCTCTTTCGCCGCCACGTGGTTGACCGCTGTCAACTTCTCATACCAGTAGCGCCGCCGTGCTTGCTTGTGAATCAAGTCTCCGAGCGACCTCTCCAACGGCGGCTGTTTGGGCGTTGTCGTCTGCTGGACCAGTATGTTCTTCGTGACCAAACAACGTAGGACTCCTCCGTGGATCATAGCCGAAGCACCATGGCACTCTTCATAACGAGCACAGTCATATTGGCAGCACTGGGCCTGCGCGCCTTTGTCAGCGCAAAACCCTTCAAACTCCTGCACCTGTCGCTGGCGGCGCTCTGGGGCAACATGTGGCGTTGGGCCGTGATCGCATACCTGCATGTTACGCAAACGTCCGACAGCCGCGCTTATGCGTCGTTCTCCAACCTCTTCAGCTATTGCTTGCCGTAGTCGCTGCAGGCTGGACGGTGTCCCCTTCAGCGGTGACCTCTCCGTGGTCGTTGGGTCGTACACCGTACTCTGCTGGGCGTTGTCCTCTTTGTCACTCCTCATAGCAGAATCCTCGGCAGCCCAGTAACAACAAGATTATAATTCCAACAGACCTCGCGTCTATCTTTTTTGGTCCTCAATCCTGCAAACGGAGTTTTTTATCCCCAGCGGCATTTTGTTTTTCATAATAAAATTAAAATCCTTCAATCCCAATCTCCCACGAGCACTTGGATAATCTTGTCCGTCAGAATCAACTGAACATCTTGTTGTTACTGTAAGTAACAACAACACAGTAATGCATTGTATTCAGAATAATGAAACAGATGGCAACATACGACATTTATTGTACAGTCCCCTTTTACTCTGTTCATCACTTCTGTGCTGGCACTGCCCTTGCGCTGTGCGCGATCGCGCTTCTGTCAGGGGCCTGTGCTATTATTACTATGGCTTCGTGTACCTCTCTATGCCAAACCTATTGCACATTCTTCTTGCAACCTTTTAGGTTGGTGTTGTGTTGATACATTGAATTGTCACTACTCAAGTGAGAGATCATTCCTGGAATTCACTGCATTGTTTGCTATTGACAAGAGCCAAGGGAAATTTTAACACTGGTAGCATCACTATTCCATGGCTGGACTTACCTTGGATGATCTGGATCCTACTTATACCCCTGGGGCAGGAGCTTCTGGCCACACTCTGTTGTATCCTCGTGATGGTGTGGCTGGCATTGCGCCGGTTGATTTGAACACGTCTATGGGCACGTTGCAAAGACAGTTGTTTCAGCAAAATCAAGTTCTACATGACATGAAGCAAGCATTCGACGCACAGGAGCTTTCTGTGCAGGCTGAGCAGCAACGAGTTCAACAAGTCAACGTCCACTTACTGTATCGCTTGAATACGTTACCCACTCCGATGTCTTCTGGATCTCCTCGCGACTCGACTGTCCGACGTTTGGTTCTGAAGACGAGGCAGTGCACAGCAAGCTTGGTTTGCACGAGTTTCACGCGGGGCGCGTGCAGGTCGTCGCGTGGCATGCAAAGAGTACGCTTGCAGTGTCAACACGCAATGTTCAGGTTTTCACAAAGCTACCAGGACGTGCGGCGGGCGTTGTCGCTGCGAAGATGCCACTGGGTGCGCTTCGTACTGTCAAGGCTTTCAAGGACTGCTTGGGATACTAGAGTGGGCGTACGGTGGAGATACTGCAGACAATATACTTCAGGCGGTTGTGGGACTGTTGGAGTGTAAGTGCAGTGACAGTGACATGCTTACCCAGATTAATCGGCTTGATATGCTCGTCTCTCGTCTTGCGAATTTTGGCATTGTCTTGGATGAGCGATTTTTGGGGGACGCTGGCGTTGCTGAACTCCAACCTGAATGCGGATCAGCCGGCGATGGTTGTCGCGAGCACAGGTCGGTCGTTGGTTTTCTCGCAAGTGTTGGTTGCTATTAGACAGCTTTTTCCGGGCGCGCCTACTGGGAGACCAATCGATTGCATGTTTGGGGCTGAGGCGCAGCGGCAGGGGAACAACAAAACACCAACCGGAAATAAGGCTAGCACACACGGTGGGTCCCGGGTTACCTGCTGGAGTGCGGGAAGCGTGGGCATGTTCAACGTGATTGTCCTCAAAAGACGACGTCAGCTTCGCCCCTGATGGCACAAGAGGCGTCGACGGAAGAGGAAGGGTCTTCACGTGCTGTGCCAACCGCTGAGAACAAGTCTGGTGGGGCTGGCATGCGTGAGGTTTTCTCGGTGGTTGGTCATGACACTACTGCTGAATTGTTCCACAACCCTGGTGTGTGTTTGATGGCGCAGTCTGGTCCATTGTCTTCTCCACTTCACAAGCTTTGCTCCGAATCTTTGTGTCGTGGGATCATTGATCTTGGGTGTACCGACACAATGTGTGGGGAATTTTGGCTGGATCACTATCTGCGCAAGCCTGGACCTGATGGCTCTGATGTTCGTCGGAGTGACACAAATGCGTGGTTTGTGTTTGGGGACGGTGGCACGAAGTGAGCGCTCTACAGAGTCGACTTACCAGTGGAGATTGGTGGTCGCGTGTAGTCCTTACGTACTCACGTGGTGTCTGGGGAGACACCTCTGTTGATTGGCCGGCGATCTATGCCGGGAATGCGCATGAGGATTGACGCCGCGAACAACATGGTTACTGTAAACTTGGGTGCTGGCGATTTTACGATTCGTTGTGATGTTTCTTTGTCCGGACATCTGGTGTTATCTCTTTGGGAATCATCGCATCGTGCGTCGTTGTGACTAGCTTCTCTGCCGGTTGGACACTCGTATTCGATGTTGGCTGCTGGGTCTTGGGGCGACGAACGGCTGGCGCGCAAGGATTTGCTGGCCTTACATACCAAGCTCGGGCCTGCAGCGTTTCCTCATCTGGTTGAACAGTTGGCTGTGGCGTATCCGGATCGAGATGCTTCTTTTCTTCGGTCTGTGGCGCGGGGATTGGTATGTGAATCCTGTGAAAAGCGGAAGAAGGCACCAAGGCGTCCTTTGGTGGCCATGCCCAAGGAACCGCACTTCAATTACGAGATGGGTGCGGATCTCTGGTATCTTCGGGGATGGCCTGTTTTGCACGTCATCTGTTTGTTCACTCGCCTCCGACATTGTTCTGTTCTTCGTGACAAGTCCGCCACACACGTGTGTCATTCGTTGTTGCATCTGTGCGTCAAGTACTATGGTCCACCTGTGCTGTTGTACACTGATTTGGGAAAGGAGTTTGACAATGAGCTCATCAGGATGTTCGCTGAGCGTTATGGCATTACGCTGCACTGTGCGCCGGGTGGTTCACATTGGTCTCTGGGAGGTGTGGAGAGGCATCATTATCAGCTGAGACATACCGTGGAGTTACTTCTGGAGGCGGATGACACTCTGTCATTGCAAGATGCGTGTGGTGTGGCGTGCATGTCGTTTAACTACCATCCTATGCCGGATCGAGGTTTTTCGCCTCAGCAATTGGTGTATGGGGTGTCTTCACGCTGGCCTGATTTTGTGGCAGCGAAGTTACCTGCTCTCGCCGAAACACCTGTGCCTTCTTATCATGTGGGCCACTACATGGTGAAGTTCTTGGACGCTATGTATCGTGCCCGGGAAGAATTTCATGCAGCGGATGTTCGTGCGAAGGTTTCGCTGGCGAAGCGTAGTCGGCCGTCTACTAGCCGTAAGGTTGAGCTTGTGACTGGCGATACGGTTTTTTACTTTGAATCACTTGAGAAGGGCAAGGATTCTTGGCATGGGCCGGCTGTGGTCATTGGGGCTGACGGTGACTTTGTCGTGTTACGGCACGGCGGGAGTGTGAGGCGCGTACCTCTGTTACACCGCAGACGTGCTTCGGCGGTGCTTGGCTCTCCTGATGTTGATCCCGAGGTTGCGCCTATGGCAGTGCCTGATGAAGTGCAACGGGAGTTGGAAGAGTTGCTCGTTGACGAGGCGGGGAATGAGCTGAGCGCGGAGGTGGTTGCTGAGCTGAGACGGGTGAGAGACGACAGGGAACCTGTGGTGACACATTCGCGAGCCACGGCTGCGATGTCCGTGCTTACAAAGTTGGGACCTGGTCTTGCTGAGTTGGTATGGCAACGTTACGCATCTGTGATACCTCCTGCTATCTCGGGTGAGGTGTTCCTTTCATATTGCTATGTGGCGCATCGCTCTGCGCGTCGTGGCATGAGGGAGGTGACACCTGAAAGGGCACAATCGCTAGAGTTTGTCGTGGCGAAGCACAAGGAGTTGGCATCTGGGGTTGCTTGTCATGTGTATGACCTGGTACCAAACAATGGGCAGAAGGCGATATCGTGTCGGTGGGTTCTCGTTGACAAGGTGCAGGACGATGGTTCATTGAAGCCGAAGGCGCGGCTGGTTGTGCGGGGCTTTCAGGAGGCGGGTCTGCGGGACCTGGATACCTTTTCTCCCACGTGTTCCAAGTCGTCCTGGCGTGTGCTGCTCACCGTGGCTTCTTATCCAGGATGAGCTCCGATCGCCGTGGACATTTCCACTGCCTTTTTACAAGGAGGCGCCCTGCAGCGTGAGGTGTATGTACGGCCTCCACAGGAGTTGCATGCACCGGGGCAGTTGTTAAAGCTGCGGAAGGTGGTGTACGGGCTCGTGGACGCTCCACTGCACTGGTACTAGGCACTGCACAAGGTTATGCTGTCTATCGGTGCGATTGTGGTGCCGTTTGACCCGGCAATATACCTTTTTCGGCATCATGAGCACCTTTGTGGATGGGCAGCCATTCACGTTGACGATATCTCCATCGCTGGGACTGATTATCTCATCTCATCCGTTCAGGAGGCGTTGCACAGTGTCTTCTCTGTTGGGTCTGAAAAAAGAGAGGAGTATGTGTTTTGTGGAGTGCATTTGGAATGCAAACGTGACGATGACGGTAATCTGATCGAGATAACTTTGGACCAACAAAAGTATATTGATGAGATCGCGGAGATATCTCTGGAGGAGTCTACAGATCGTGGAAGACTATTAAACACGAAAGAGACCACATTGTACCGCGGCTCGATTGGTGCTTTGTCCTGGTGTACCGGGCAAACGAGACCTGACTTCTCTTATAGCGTGTGCCGTCTGTCACAACGATCAAGCAAACCTACAGTCTCGGATGCGCTTCAAGCGAACAAGACCTTGCACCACATGACGAAGAGATCGCTATTCATCATATTTCCCAAGTTAGGTGGACCTGTTCGTCTTATTGGATACCATGACTCGTCATGGGGCAACAGGGAAGAAGGGAAAACTGTTGGTGGCTGGCTGTGGACTATCGCAAGTGTCGGTGAAGACAAGAAGGAGCACTTCTGTTTGATCAACTGGAAAAGCGGTACCCTGCGCAGAGTCGTAAAGTCCACCTTTGCTGGGGAAACCCTTCCATGTTCAGCCTGCTTGGATGACCTTTTCTTGGCGTTCAATGTCGTTACTCAGATTACGAAGATGCGACTTCCTGTGACGCTCCGCACTGAGTGCGCTTCACTATTCGACCACGTCTATCTCCACAAGGCTGTCTCTGAGAAGAGACTTCTCATTAAACTTGCGGTGATTCGTGATGCTATAACGTCTGGAGAAGTTACCGATCTTGAATGGGTGGCGACGCAAGATCAACTCGCAGATGCACTGACGAAGTCTGGCTACAATTCTACATTATATAACTCCCTCAACAATACAGTTCTACCATGAGCATGAGAGTACCTGTTTATCGTCTTCTTGGTTCAAACTTGGTAAGCACTTTGTCGTAATCGCTGATCGATCTGTCATGCATGATCGCTGTTGATCTAGACATTGTTCTGCTGAGGAAAAAGAAAAGACGGATGTTTTCTGAGTTCAGACGATCTTGTCTGTTGATCTATAATTGGTTGAGATGAAAATTTATCAGCCGCATGTGTTATCATAATTGGCGGAACATGGGATTTGCATTGCAAAATCCTGGGTTCGATTCCCGGATGCCATCCATGCAATTTTCCTAAAAGCGATAAATCCATTTCAGCATGGGATGTTCCTAATCTATGACATTGATATAAAATGAGCTTTTGCATGATTTACAAATGTTTTTATATCAATTTGTAAGGTTCAACAAGGCTTTTGTACCATTCTTCTTGCAACCTTTTAGGTTGGTGTTTTGTTGATGCATTGAATTGTCACTACTCAAGTGAGAGATCATTCCTGGAATTCACTGCATTGTTTGCTATTGAAAAGAGCCAAGGGAAATTTGAACACTACCAATCTGGGTTTTCGTCGAGGCTCGTATGTTTGTTACTAAACTCCTTCTTCAGCTAGCAAGGCAAAAGACACATATAGATAGCGAAGACGGAGGCGGTTGGAGAGGCGTATACAGCAATCCGTCACTACAACCATAATGTTGAGGGCAAATGAGTTGCGCTTCGCTGAAAAAATGCAGTTTCACTTTTTTTTGTAGCCTTGAATCGGAAACATCGTGTCGAAACATGTCGTCTTTTCAACAGCAAAGTAAGGTAGGTCAATGTATCAAAGTGTGCAAAATGGAGTTACGAAACATTCCATTCAGATCATTGAACCTCATGTTTCCCAAAATAGGGTTGTTTTAAACAATTTTGAACCGCGAAATAGCTATTTTTTCAATATTGCTATCGTTTTTGCACGTTTTGAGCCTTGAAGAGAGGATAAATTCAATATTTTTGTGTTGGACCAAATTGTGAAAGAAATTGCTAGGCTTGGTTGGGGGGGCGCGTAGCGTCCCGGCAACCAAGCCTAGCCATGTAACATGCATCAAATCTATCTTTTTTTCTTATAATTGCTTAATGTTTTGAAGTAACCATGCCTATACATATGTAAAGGGGTCCCATACCTCAATGTTGCCTTCATTTTCTTCATCTTCTTCATCTAGATAAAATTTTTCATCCTTAGTGTCAGTTTTACACTTTCCACAATCTTGCTGGCTAACTAGAGCCACATACATGCGTAGAAAAAAATTGCTTCTATTCATGAAGGTTACAATTGTCTAGGGCTGCCTTTCTAACCTATGCTTCTGAGCTAGGACTGAGGTTTGATGCATTTGCTTAATTACGTTAGTAGGTAGGCTATACCTCGTTTGGATAGTGTTGCATGCATTGTGGGCATGGACTCTTTTTTCATAACCGTACCCCTAGGCTTACCTACAAAAGCACTGCAATCTTCCTTCATTGTTCGATCCAGAATGATTGGAGCCTGCTTCTCCCCTTCCGCCCTCCCTTGTTGATCATCGGCTCTGTAAGCATCATTGTACCCCTAGGATTATGAACAGCACCTAAGCCCTGCAGCCTTCCTTGACTGTTTTCTCGAAAAGGATTCGCGCCTGCTTTCCGCCCTCAGCCCTTCCTTGTGGTAGAAATCACCAACGAGGATCCCCCAGCAGACCTGCGGCAAGAAGCACGCAACGGAGGTCGCGCAGTCCTTTGGGGATGTAACAAAGGAAGAGATCAAGAAAGAATGTCTGAGGAATGTATCTCCCAATTTATTTTTTCTGAATTTCTGAAAGATGCACTTTGTCCGTTTCATTTGTATCGTTCTTCATCGGTCTTCGACAATGCCTGCTCTGGTTGTCTCAGACATATGCAAAAACTTTGGTTTTCCCCATGCTCCTCTTCTTTTTGGACTATCTTGGCTGGTTGCTTCAATCGTGGGCGTAAAAATAATCATTGTGCTTCCATTTCATCGCACCTTGAAACATCATTTCAACAACCATTTCGTGATGTCTTCTGCCGTCCATAAACACTTTGTATCGTTAAGGTTGATCGCAAACAATTGCGGTCAAAGGTGAAAGATTCCATTGTCTCATAATTTGAAGAGAGTTGTCTTCTCTTCTTGCACCAAAAAAAGTAACCTATCGACTAGCCGCATGGTTTCATGATGTTGTTCAATTGTTCCATATTCCGTAAAGGACCTTTGATGGCTTTTTCGTCCAATTGCACGAAAGGCCCGGCACGCATTCACACGCAAATGTGCACCATTTGCACCACATCTAGGAATGCAACGCACATTATTGAACGCCAAATTTCATCGGGCCATCTTTTCCATGTCTCAACACCAACGTTGCCAACATGGTGATGTGCACATTGACGTGTTTGTCCCATGCGTTGCATAGTCGAAGTTTACGAACTAGTTTTCCGCCGACATTGTGTCGGTTTTTCGTACGTGACCGGCTTCGGGCCTTTTTCATCCATCATGTGCACGTGAACGTGACAAGAACTCGAATCCAAGTGTCTTCGAATTGTTCGGCAAAACGATACGATACATGCTTCGTTTGATTCTCCGAAAATTTTCGTCATGCGGTGCCTAGTTTCACGTTATCGAAACAAGTAACAAATTGCGATGTCAAATTGTGCTCCAAAGCATCAAAATTGCGCAACGTCTCACGTGATTGCCGGTGCTTAGAAAATGGAACCGAACAAGTATGCACGAGCAAAAAGCGCCATTTCGCTGCCTCCCGAGGGCCATATGCGTTGCGCCGCCTGCGCACTGCGCGCACTGCCATGGCACTCATTGCTCGACCACATCTAAAATTCGTCATCAAAGACATGTGCCAAAACGAAGAACTATTTTGCGAGCACTCAAGCCAAACGTTCTGTTCCAAGTGTTTTTTCGTGAACTTTGTCTTACATGGCTTGCATGTCTTGAAACCTTCATTGTATGTTCTGGGGTTGTGTGACATTGTCGTCCTTAGTTCCGGCGTGACCGTTTTTCTTGTGTGGTGCAAAGTTTTCTTCATGTAGATGATGCGGTAGCTTGATTTGTTACTCTCCCCTTCGTATCGTGCTAACTAATTTCCCTAAATTTTAGCCATTTTTGCTTACTACCATCTTTGCTTCACTCAACCAAATTCCATGAAGCTTGTGCACGAATGGTACAATCCTATCATGAGTCGCTCTCTCAAATCCATGAACATTATCAAGGGGCCCGTAAATGTGGTTTTTTGGTAAGATGTCTTCCTATGGATATGAGACAGCATGCGCACAAAAATCTAAGCGACGTAGTTCACGAGAGTGTAAGGGCTAGTTCCAAGCCCACCAAAGCTTGAGCGTGCCCTCCGCTTCAAAATCAACGAACGGCACCGCACGACATGCAAAGAGGGAGAAGTTGAGGGGTCAATCGGAAAGATGCCGTTGGATCGCTTCGTTTTTGATTACTCTTTTGACCATTTCTTTGGTTCACCATTTGGGATGAACATTCTGGATCGCTCGTTGCATCTTTTGAAAATTTTTTGGAAGATTACCATCGATCAACATTTTTGTTCACCAAGCATTTCATTTGCGACATGCAATTGCGGGCTTTTCGAAATGCAACTTGGCTTGCGAAGCTTCCTTTGTGTGGGGCATAGCCTGAGCGCCGAAGCCTCACCGAGAACTTTTTATGGATCGTTGTTGGAGAAACAATCCACCCCACCATTTTTGGATCGCCTTTCTTCAAAAAAAAAATGTTTTGAGGGTCGTTATGGCCTGTTTTATTTTTATGTGGTTCATGAGAGATTCTTCTTTGTTCTTTTTTTCGCCCCCAAACATGTTTAGTTTGTACATCACGTTCTAGGTTTGGTATCGCCACACATGTGTTTGTTTGCTCTGTCTCATTCCCCCCATTGGGGTCATTTTCTGACTGCATCCAAGACACTAAGCCCAGGACAACTACTGCTCGAAGAGGAACCCTTGATGGTTGCTTTTGCTCGGCCTGAAGTACGCTTCAAGCACGTTGACAAGTTTTGTCTCCAGCACCGCATCCATGCCCATGCAATCTATGCAGCATTACAGTACTTCCAACTTTCTGAGGAGGCACAAGCCCAATTTCAGGAGTTGTACTGCCCATGTATTGAGGATGCGAAGAAAGGGCCCTTAGGCCTCTTGGTCAACGTGATACAAGACTTAATGATGCCCCCAGGGGTGACCCATGAGTTCTTTCTGGAGCTTGTGCTAAGGTTTGTGATTGTGGATGTATCTTTGGTGCCGTGCTAGGTTGTTGGTGATTGCAATTGCAAGAGTGCTATGATTGTCCACTACTGTCGCCATATTCACCACAGAAGGCCCGGCAATATAAGTATCCAACACGTAGCATGTCACTGAGTTGAGGAGAGAGTGTGTGCTGGGCTAAACGTCATCAGCATTTTCGGTTGGGCAGGTCTCAGGTTTTTACATGCGAATTTTCACCTGCGGAAGGAGGTGGTAACAATCTTATCCCACCATCACCATCTAGACTATTTTTCAGGATATTATTTTCTCAAACACCACAGTAGCTATCTTTTGGGATGCGACTCTCATGAGGGCCATCAAATGAGAGGGTTCCCACTTTTTCCACGAAAAACACTCAACAAGGCATCCCATGAGCCCTTTTGGGCTGGCTATGAGGCAGTGAGGGCACACACCGCCTTTCCCACCCAGGGTGAAGTGCGAAAACTGCTGCATGAATCAACTTGATTTGTCAGGTTGATGTCCTTTTCACATCTGTTGAGCCTTTGCTTGTTGCCTTTGGCATTGCGTTGAACTCACCATCTGCAACCTTCCTGCCTTTCTTGTGTCCCGCATTCTGCCTACCACACTTCTACTAGTGGGTTTTGGGGGGCGGGGTTGCCACAAAGGCCTTAGAAGTGTGGGTTGCTTGGAGGGGGTTGGGGAGAGAGAGAGTGGTTTTTTGGTTCATTTGGTGTCTGGATTTTGTGGATTTGTTTGGTGATGCAGGATGGGTTGAGTGTTGGAGAACGTTGGAGATGGTTGGACATGGTTGAAGAACCCCGTTGCAGAATTCTACAGAATATTCGTCAGGCAAAAAAGAGATCGACCGTCACCAGCCATTGCATTTGTGCCAGGATTCAAGGATATTCGTTGTGCCTAAGAGACAGGGCTTCTATTGCTGGAAGTTCTAGTGCACACCTGCCATTCCCAATACTCCATTCCTAATACGCTCGGCCTTACAGCTTGCTCAAGCATAAACTGTGAGCAGTTCCTCTTTTGTGCTTTGTGTGCCCTCTCGTCTATTTGACAACTCTGCTTATTTTCTTTTCAAGTCAACTATTTGTAATGGGTACATCCATGCGATTTGAGTGGGCCAGCACTGTCTGTGTGCATGCAAAGCCAACTGGGTAATGCGCCTACTCTTGGCAGGTAGATTTCTGGTGGCAGTCTGACCGCTGGTTTTGACCAAGGAGGTTTGCTCTGTGCCATACATCTTGAACCAGGCAAGCATATGCTGAAACCCAATTTTCCAACAGCAATTCCAATTTTGTGATTCTTAGCTTTGAAGCCTTCCAGTACATCGTGCTGCTGACAAGTGCTGAGATTGTGCTTCCTGTGCTGCAGGTGGGATGCCAATTGCGTGCAGGTGGGAGACACGGACGACACTGCAGTGTACTACTATGCATGCCGCATCAACCACTCCTGCAAACCTAATTGTTACTGGTACAGTGATGGCAGGAAGAGGTCTGTTGGCAGCTGTGTGTTGAGCATCCCGCGGTAAGGACTACTGGGTTTAGGTTGGTACAGGTCAAGTATCAATTGGCTTGCTTGAAAATTACTCAGCATCAATATCATGGCAATCTGCAAGTAACAGATATACATCCTTTTTCATAGAAGGGGCATTCTTGATAGTGAGTTGCAGCAGGTGCCAACAAGGCCCTTGGTCACCTACACACACACACACCTGGCAATGTAGGACCATTGGCCTGACCGATGGTCGCCAAACTGCGCGCTTGTGCTGCAGTCGATGCAATAGTACGTAGTGCCACAAGTGGAACGTCTGGGGAATTGTCCTGGGTTTTGGATACAAGAAATTTAGTGGCAGTGGTCATGCCGCTCAAGTGGACGCCCTGCAGTTGAGCATGCTGTGCGACTACCATCAGGTGAAGCGTTGGGCAATGGAGGGTGCCTCCCTGGCGAGTCCTTGGGTAGGGGTGGCAGGTGCGCACACATACAGGAGCCATCACAGTCATTTTCAGGCACCAACGGTTGAAGCATGCCGCAGCATGCCGCAGCACACTGAAAATTGGGTTGCGACTTTTTGGGGGAAAAATATCACACCAAAATATCAACTCATGTGAGAACTCATGTGTCAGAGATGGCCAGTAGTACTGTAGTGGTGAAACAGTGCATCTGTGATTGACACGTCACTGGATCAATTCCTGGGATTTGCAATCTGCAGCAGTTCAGGCAGGGCCAGGGGTAAACAGATCAACCTGTTTTGCCCTCCCTGTTTTTTGCTGAGCTGTGCTTTGACAGATCATTGTTTTCTTCACTTTGTGTTCTGATGTCTACTGTTGAACCCACTGAGGAGCAGGGTGCCATAAGGACACTCACCTTTTTTTTTTAACTATGGCATGCACTCTCTGATGGCCAGCTGTCACCAGATCCTGACACAGCTTAGTTGGTAGTTGTACTAGGTTCTCGTTCCAAGGGTCCTGAGTTCAAACCCTACTACCTGCAACAATTTTAGCTTCGCTTTTTTGGTCTTTTTTATGTCCCCATGTTACCCCCAGCGGTTACCCTCCAACCGCCATCGGTTACCCACCAACCACCATCGGTTACCCACCAACCACCATCGGTTACCCACCAACCGCCATTGTAGGGCGTATTGGACACTCCGAGTTTTTTTTTTTTCATTACGGCACCCCCTACTGAGGAGGGGACAACACAACCCAAGAGGAACAAGGAGACAACCAGGAGTACTACAGACTGATAACATGGACAAAAAGCGGAAATATGAGGCCGAGTAGCAACATGACCACCCATGAAACGATTCTCTTGTGTTCATCTTTGCAGGATGTCGGGAAATGCATTCTTTTGTGTTTGGTTTTGGGTTTTGCCACGTTTGGAGCTTTTGGAAAATTTGGGTAACCCCCACCTATGGCTTGAAGCATGCCACAGCATGCTGCAGCACAGCAAATTTTTCTTGGGGACCGTTGGTGCGTGGTCATTTTCCATTTCTAGTCAGGAGTTCAAGCGAAAAAGCGTTGTGGTCGGTGTGTATCAGCTTTCATCCTTTTGTTGTGAAACTGGTTGTGCTACTGTACTGCAGGTTATGCCGTTTTGACACTGACTGCTCGCTACTGCCTGTGGCATTTTGTTTCACACAACACACACACACACACACACACACTTGCGCACCAGTCTTATTGCACATTATACCATCCAACCGCTTGGCCCTCAAACACACAAAGGCCGAAAAATCAAGTCGCACACCCTGCTTCTTGCGGGTTGTATGTTCGTTTAGACTCGGCTCTTCCCATTCCCATTCACATGACATGGTGAGCTCCCAATCTCACGCGTTGTCTTTAGAGGCTCGGTTGTGCCCTTGCTCACCTCACTTGTGTTTCACAACCAGCACTACCCCAAGCCCCCTTCTTGTGCTCTCGTTCCTCGGGGTTGCAGAGCTGCTGCTGCTGCTGCAATGAACATGTGCACAGATGCTACCGGCCTATGCCCCCACCAACCTCCTTGCTAGAGCGTAGCCTTGTTCAGGAGCAAAAGTGCCTCATTCTACAGTGCACCGCGCACAATTCGCATACTGGCACCGTGCCCTGTGCTCTTTGCACACAGGCCGCATCGGGCGCTATTTGGCCCCCCTTGCCCCCTGGGACTGCCAAGAGCACAAGGGGTTCTACTTCCTCTACCCTGTTGTCCTCCTATGTCGGTAGAAGCATCTGCCCCTACCCTTACAAGCAGACTTTCTAGGCATACTTTCCGACTTTCCAGTAGCATCCAGTGAAATTTTTTTCTGCATCCCGCGGCATCTAGCAAAGGGGAGGGCTCACATCCGGCAGCATCCGGCATAAGGGGATACCTGCACGCCCCCCCTCCTCCTTGATTTTGTGGTGAGCCCGTGTGCCGTGGCTGCGCGATTGGGCGCCAAGCCAGCAACTCTCCGGAAGTGCTTGATATTTTGACATAGGTTGCATCTAGCGGCATCTGGCAGGGGGTTGGGGTTGCATCTAGCGGCATCCAGCAAAAGGGAAGGCTTACATTTGGCGGCATCTGGCATGCCGGATGCTAATGGAAAGTTTGCTTGTGGGGGGCAATTGCCTTCCCATTCAAAGCCGCCCCATCCCTGCCCATGGTCCGCCCCTCCTTACCAGAGGGATGCTTGGGCTGGCCGTTGTGGTCGGGTGCCACTGTTAATGTGCGAGGTTGCACAGGGGCACCGGGGACCCCTCTCCAAGGTTCCGGGGCGTGGGGGGCTCTGATGCCACCTCCAGGAGAATCTCCTGTTGGGGACGTGTGTGGCGGGCTAAAGGCACCCTCACACCCCCTTCCTAGGTGAGCCCCGTGCTTCAAGCTGTCTTGCACGGGTCATGTGATTGTCATTTGTTAATTGTCCCGTCCAAATGTGTGGTGATTTTGTTACAAGTACATTTCAACCAGTAGAGCTTCCAACGAGTGTATCTTCATGATAAGTACATTGCAACTGTCAGAATAGTTTGCACTCAAAACATGTAAAGGTGTAGTTCTTAGGTTTAGCAATCCATGTCTCATGTGCTATCCGGTTTTTTCTTGTGTCAGGTGCAGAGGGCCTCAATCCGCATAGCACGGCGCAAGGCAAGGAAGAAAGACTGTATGTATTTGTTTGCAAACAATGCTTTTTGTGCCATAGGCGGATGTGCCTTTTTTTATCTTTTTGTGTTACTCATCCAGTTTTTCATAATTGGTTGCAATAATATGTTGTTCTGCAAAGCCCCCCGCCCCCCCCCCCCCCCCCACTAATATTGTCACCCCCTAGGCACCCACCGGGCGCCACGCCGAGTTTAGACGTGGACCGAGGCCCACGTCGGGTTCCCCTCCCTATCGGCCCACGATAGGAGTGGGTACATGAACAAGCTACCAATGGGGTGTGGCTCGGTGCACGCGACCGTGAGCAAAGGGACACACGATCACCAACCCACGGGATACGCCGGGGGGACGCCAGCCCGGGACCCCGCACAGAGCACGACAAAGAGGGAACTGAAACACGAACGGATCAGAAGGGGATCCCACACTTGCAACCAATCAATTGCACTTTCTAGTGGTTTGCAGTGCACGCTCACAAATGTTCTCATTTCCTGAACTTGTGTGTTGCCACTTGCCTTCAATGTCACACCCTACCAACCGAATCCATGTTGAGTGATAGTGCACGAAGTTATAGGTACAAACTGTTTCTCATTGTAGTTTGACCGAGAGGTGCACCTTGACCCATGGGGGCCTCCGCGCCCACCATGCGGCGACCCTCCCACACTTCAGTCGGCCCGATCTGCGGACGGGAGTGCCCCTGCAACATGACCCCTCCTGCCTCGCCTGCTGCGCAACCCGCTCCTCAAGCAAGCGGACGCGCTCGGAAGAAGGCTAGGTGCGCCGAAAAACCTATTATGCCCGGCTCAAGGAGGAGCATTACAAAGGGCAAGTTGCCCTAGCTCGGCCGCTTTGCTCGGTGTATGCAGTGACGGACATAATTTTCAGGTTCATGTGAACTCACTAGTCCCACAAAAGTTCGCGTATGCTGCATTCGAGAGATTCAAAGGATGGATGGTGTGCCGCCTACGCACCCAGTGGATCGCCACAGCAGTGGTCCCATGCCGCTAGAAACCGCCCTAGGAGGACTACTGGTCCCGCGTTGTCTGGCGGGCCGAGTTAGGCGGTACTAAGGCCACAGAGCCGTTTGTGAGCGGCACGGCCACAAACTTCGAGACCACGCAACAGTGGTTTGTCATCCGCGGGAAGGTAGATGTCGTCCGGGACGTTTGGCAACTCCTCTTTGCCCTTGAGTCGCCTTTTGTTCTATTCGGCAGGGTGACATCTTCGCAGTGAGTGCAAGGAATTTTTGTTTTAGCCTCCACCTCATCTGCAGCGGTTTCTACTTGACCCTATGGCCCTCTCAAAGTGTCCGATGATGCTGTCATATGCCAAGATTGTGTTGTTGTTTGCCTTACCCGTGGCGTTTGCCACTAGCCGGTACATGTGGGGAATGGCCTGGCACTGCCGCCAGCCCCTGACTCTCCGCTTCCCCCCTCGCGGGGTATCTTTGCCGTTATTTGCCCCACCGCGGAGGAGCTTGGGCCCAGCGGTGGTTCGCCAGGAGCAGCCCGGCATTCCACTCACCCTACCCCTGCATCTAATTGCTTTCCTGGCAGTGTCCCCTAACCGCTCCTTGTTTCCGCAGTCCGCCATGCCCCCGCTACTTGCGGCTCTCACTAGCCTGCCTGGACGGTTTTTTGCGTTTGCTAGAGTGTAGTATTATACCGCGCTTACAGTATCTCTTGTCTCACTACATTGCGAATGTCTCCTTGCCGGCTCTTCACAAGGCCATTCAAGCACCAAGGGACATTGCCAACCAGACCCCTATGCATCTCTGCCACTCATGGAGGCGGCTGGCGGTGGAAGGAGAGTTATGTACCATCAGCCATTTGCAAACAACCTTCACCATGAATGATGTGCTTCTGACCATCATCGCAGACGTCCGCAGGAGTACAAATTATCACCCACTATCCCGCCGCCAATGCACAGTCCCTGCCACTTGTTGTTGTTGGTCTTTGCGCAAACAACATGTGTTTGTCCTCGGGAGCTGCTCCTACGGTGGAACCCGCTCTTTCGGCGGATATATGGGAACTTGTTTAGGGCTCGGCTCCGGCAGCTTTTGATGGCATGACCACCCTAACAACAGATTCTGTGGCATGGTCCTCGCGGGAAGTGTTAGAGAAGCTGGCCGACGGTGACTGTGTGCACCTAGACATGCGGTTTGAAGAAGCGGCTGCGGTGGAAGTCACCCAAGGTGCTGACCTGCAGCTTCGCCGTTTGCGGGAATCTCCAAGGGTCTGAAGATGCACTAGTCGGCACGCCGAGATCTAAACCACCAAAAACGAGTGCGCACCGCTGCAACGACTCGCCTGCAAGCTAGAACCACGAACTGCAGTCGCAGATTACCAAGTTGGTGCAAGCCTTGGATCGCAAGCGCACTGCGGATGCCGGCTGTGGGGCAGTGGACACGCGCATTCAGGCGGTGGCCAAGACCCTGCTTTCCCTCGCACGCACGCTGCCTTGGTAGGGTACCGGCGCCCCGCAAGTCTTGCATACAGCCCCGGACAAGCTCCGTCCAACAAATACCCTCGCATAGATGTTCGCCACACGACCTCGTTCCCTTCGCTACCGGTGCCAGTTGCGGCTTGAATGGCCCGAGGTTTGCTGTCGATCGGTGATCTACACCTAATTTCATCTTAGTTCACGTCCGTGCCGGAGATGCCTCCGCCCATGTTGCCTCCCGTCGGAATGTCCCCCAATTGTGCTCCCATCGTGACATCCCCTCACGGGACTGGAAAGCGGCAATCCGGAGCCCCGATCACGCGACGCGGCGGGCCCTCCTCCTACCTTGGGCACAAGGTCTCAGCCACCCGAGACCTACTCCAGAGAGCCCCCCCCCCCTAGTGCTCAATGGATTTCTTACCTGGTTAAGCATGGTGGAGGATAAGCAGCTGGGTGTATTGGCACAAGGCTTGCATCTCAGCATGCGGCTGTCGGGCCGTGTCATCCCTCAATTTCCCCACGACCCATTACACCATCAATGGGAAAAACACCGCTCCTCCCTGCCCCTGACCCCTGCGGTTGCCCAAGCCATACGCCCATGAAGGCGTTTCCGCTTCTATTTCCAGCCAGAGCCGTGCAGTGCAGGCGCAAGAACTAACCAGTCCGCGTTCTAGAAGCTCCGGCGGGTGGGCACATTCTTACGCCCCACAGTTCCCTGTGACTTGCAATGTCCAGTGGTTGGCGGTGTGAGATCCACCGGCTCCACCTATGTGTGCCCAAGCTGGTTTCCTACGCTCCCACTGTCATGATAACCCATGCACGGCTCGAGATGAGTATGTGCGGGCGGACGTGTCCTTCACTAGCCTTGGTGGAGCAAGGGGGCTCCATCACTCGCAGTGGTTGGAGAGTGCACTGGCAAAAGTCCTACAGACAGCCCTGGACGCCGTACACCCGCAAAGGCAAGGGCCAAGAAGGCATCCGACAGTCGGCCTCGGTGGCCTCGGCGGCTCCTCCTGCACGAAGTGGGGGGTCCACCACCCCTAGCCCCACGGCTCCCCACACCGACGCGTGGGGACTAGTGAGCCTGGTGACGAGAAACATGGTAAACGCTCACGTTACGAGGAATGTCGGAGGTCACATTCCCCCTCCCAAGAACGCCGGCACCGACGTCATAGGGAGTATCGGCGCTCTTGCTCACGGTCTCCCCTTCACCGGTGGTCCCGGCATGTGGATTGGTATGACGGCAAACCGTGTGTCCAGAATACCACGACATCTCCAACCGCGCCCCTGTGGCTTGATGCCTTCTCATAGTAATGCCACTACGTCTAACTACGCCTACCCCTCCTTGACCTCCCCACGTACACACAGCCTCCTTCCGTTCCCGGGAAACGGTCAGCAAGGTAGCGTCGTACCGTTACCCCCCCCCCCCTCCACATCCCCTTTCGCCAAGCTCACAACGTTTGCAAGGATGACATTTTTCCATACCCAAGAACCCCCGGTGTCGCTCACACCCGCGACCGATTGTGTGTTTGCGTTGCCTCGTCGCCAGTGACCAGCAGTGGGGATAAGCAGACTAACGTGTAAACGAGAATCCCACCGGCCCAGCACTGCCACACAGGCCAACGAGCATGAGATCAGGCAATGAAGCACAAAACTAATGGGCAAGAATGCCCACCTTTTGAAGCAAAACAACAGCCTGGTAATCTGACCACTGCAACAATGGGCGGAAGGAGATCAATTTCGATTTCACCGTGTGTTCTACATTCAGGGTTAGCAGATCAAAAGTGGCCGAAGGTTGCACTGGGGTCGCAACTTCCCCACTAGTATCAATTTCTAGCTTACTTAGGTTGGCCAACGCGGCTTGCAACCGTCGAAGAGAGCCGGTGATAGGGCTCTGCACCCTCCGAAAAGCCGCCGAAGGGTACCAAGGTTAAGTACTGTCAGGAAAAGAGTGAGGGACCCGGTAGTGACCGGCGCAAAAGCGCTTTTCTTTGGCAAAAACTCCGGGAGGTAGGTAGTACACTCGGCCCGACTCCAGCGGGAAAACTCGTTCACCCGCGCCGTGCCAACGCAACCGTGCTGTGGCATGCCCGAAAAAGTTGGTAGACCACATAGTGGGAGCACCACTAAGCCCGAAGTCCCATGTAGTCAAAAGGGCATAGGGCCAAAGAGATGTTAATCCGAGCACCTCCAGAAGGTCTTTCCTGCGGCGCCTGCGGCGCGCAATTTGGGAAGCGTGCCTAATTTGTGGAGCTTTTTAGATTCCACCTCGTTGTGCTCCCCGGGGGCACGGGGCCCGGTTTTACCATATAGTGTGGCCCTTTTATGTAGCCATATTGATCTCTCCCTACCAAGGGGACCTCCAGAAGGCACGGGTTATGTTACGGGGTGTCAACCCAGGGGCAGGGGTTAGGTAGCCACTATGCCCAGATGTGGGCCATTTCTGATTTTGTCCCCATGCTGAGCATTGGGAGCCATTGATTTCTCCCCAGTAGCGGGGGACGCTTGTTAAATGCAACCGTCAGCCCGCGGACAAGGGGACCCTGGCGCGGGCCGCCACCACCCGCATTGACCTATTTCTCAGTTATCTGGTTTGTTTCCAGAAGAGGCTGCAATAAACAAGTTTCTCAAACCCTACGGCATGCAGAAAGCGTTCTCCTAGCATTGGCAAAAGAGAGGCGAGTGGTAAGGGGAGGGACACAAACCCTGCGAGTCTCTGATCATGCGCCGGTGTGGCACTACTGGTCCGGCAAGACTAAGCGTTGCACGTTGGCGATTTTACACACCACCCAGATGGTAGAGCCATCGTACTTTTCCCGCGGCACTCCCGTCCGAATAGTCAATATGTACCTGTGTGCCAAACGGACTGCTAAGGAGTATTGGCCGGCGCTACTGCGGTAGATTCGAGACTAGTGTTGCTGGGCGGCGATTTCCGGTACAATCCAAGGTGGTCACCAAATTCTGTATGTGTCGACACAGAGATTGCCCCTGTTGTGCTAGAGTTTGTAGTTGACATGCATTTGCAACTCTTTGAAGACGCCTACATGGGCCCACCTGAGTCAATGCCCAAGGCTTTGTGGGTGCGCTGTATTTCTTTCTTGACCGGACAACATCCCCAGATGTTGGTGTACTTTGTGTGCAACGTGAGGTTTTCTTTCCGTCTGACCACTACCCACCCCGGGCAATACCTTAACACGGTCCCCATTCAAAATGGGCGGCTGCTTACATACGTAGGCTCAATGTGTGGGGTGATAGTCAAGGGCGATAGTCGGACTTCTGTGGCCCCCGGACACTCCGCGGGCGTGCAAAAGGGACCACCTCCAAGGAGGGCTCTAGCCCTACCATTTCCCGCGCCTAGCGGAGTGCCTTGCGTACCGCCAGCACTTTGCGAACCACCGGCACGTTAAGCCACCACCAGGGATGTGCACTCACAAGGTTGTGTAATACCTTGGTCCCCTCTGACTTAGCCGGCTCTTTAGGTCAGAACTCCGGGCAGTGAATGAGACCCAAAATGGGCAATTTGACATGCCAGTTTTCATGATGGAACTTTGAGGTTTCATTTTTGCACGTTTGACACCCCAATTCGTTACATTGCTTCTTGAGCCCTTTACAGGTCTGCTGTGTGGAACATCAAAAACAAGCGCGAATTTCAAGGAGATGGAGTCTGTTGCGCTCTGCAGAGTGCTCCGTTGCCCAAACATCCTATTTTAAGCCGCACCTACGAGTATTCCGCAAACGTTACTGGATATTTTAATGCAAAGCTGGCCTGTTGCGCTCTGCAGAGCGCTCCAAACCCTGTCTGTACAAATTAGCCCGTCATTTCCTTCCATTCCTATTCCATGCACTCTGGAGAGCGCAAATCTGGCGGAAGAACTATTTTGGAGTACATTTTATTGGTTGATGAAGTTATGTATGGATTGTCAGTGGCTTTTCGACAGTCGTATGGGGCAGTACATGGCTAGAGGGGATACCAGGAGCTATGAGGTGACAAGGTATGGTACATTCCCCTTTTGTGACATGTATTCGTGGTTTCCCCATTTGTTAGTATGATTCAATGTTCTGTGCCAAGGAATAGTAGAACCATTCTTGACCAGTTGCCTCTGTTACGCTCTGCAGGGCGCAAATTCTTACAACCGCATGAAAATAGGTGTTCTTTCTAAGTTTGCCGACTGGAGCGCTCTGCAGAGCGCATTTAACGTGATATGCTCAATGGAGATCCCTGTTTTTGGTTATTCTGCATTGTTTGCGCTCTGCAGAGCGCAAAGTTTCCGACTGTCCTAGTTTTGGTAGCACACTTACTTGTTGTTCAACGATATACCGTGGCATGCATCCCCGCAACGTTACTTGACCAGTGTCCCTTTCTTTTCAGGCTTCTTCGTGCCATGGATGCCTCACTGTTCCGGGCCTTCTTGCAGGAGCGAGATTACAGTTCAGGTTTGGATATAATGCAGCATGCTTGTTCCCATGGTGGTTATGCCCTGCAGATCGTTGAATTTTTTATGGCACTGCGGGCTGATCAACGTCATTACCAAACTTTCGGAGACGTTCAACAGATGTTGACAGATATGAAGGAAACGGGTAAAGGTTTGCCTTGGTTTAATCAATTGTGCCAGGTGTCATACAATCTTTATTTGTTATTGCATAAGCAATGGAAACCCCATACCAAGCGTAGTTCTGCTAAGGCTGACGTTCCCATGTCTCGTGCAGCACGCCGTAAATTATCCTATACTGGTTTATGTCTATACAGTGCCCCCAGTTTATCATAACAGGCCGCTGATGTTGCCGCTCAGCGTCTAGACGAGCTTTCTGGTTCCCCTTGTGTTGTGTGGTATGACGGGTGCTACAGGAAACATTGGTTACCCACCCCATCTGGTGCCAGTGCATCCTTGAACTGTGCTGTATTTGCAATTCTGCCGCTACGACGTGCACTGGATGTTTTTCCAGGATACCCTCGACTGAGTAGTTTGTTTTCCAAAACAGGGGACATAGCGACATTGGTTGTCCAAAGTCATAACACTGTGCTTGCATACTTGGACAATGCACTAAACGCCCCCCTTACACTACGTGATGTAAGGTGCCCCTTAGATCTGAAACGCAAAGGGGTTGAGAGTTTGCAGTGGAAACCCCTTCTGCTTTCCCCACTGCTTACTGGCACGCAGTGTGATCTAGCATGAATTTTGAAGTTTGTGGTCACTCTGCAACAGAAGTCCAACCGGGTTCTGCCTATGTTGATCGATATGAAGATTTTTTACAATGTGGCAAAAATGTTATACTCTAGTACATATAGCCTTTTCCGGCTAGTTGCCCCGGCTGCAGGGGGTAAAAAAGATTTACAAAACAGCAGGCTTCAGCAGCGCGTTGTAGATGCCATTCGGATGCACCTTTCAATGTTTGTGCGTGATACGGACTGTGTCCCCCATCCAGCGGTAGAATGGTCATCCGCTCCTCAGGTAAAGGTGGTGGGTGCCCAGGGGTTGCCATTAGGACGCTCAGAGTTTTTATTTTTATTTTTTACTAAGGCAACCACTCTCTGATGTTTGGTGGCTACCCACCAACCGCCATCGGTTACCCACCAACCGCCATCGGTTACACACCAACCGCCATCGGTTGCCCACCAACCGCCATCAGTTGCCCACCAACCGCCATCGGTTACCCACCAACCGCCATCGGTTACCCACCAACCGCCATCGGTTGCCCACCAACCGCCATCGGTTGCCCACCAACCGCCATCGGTTGCCCACCAACCGCCATCGGTTACCCACCACCCGCCATCGGTTGCCCACCAACCGCCATCGGTTACCCACCAACCGCCATCAGTTACCCACCGGCCGCCATCATACGGCGTATTGGACACTCCGAGTTTTGTTTTTTTTTCTCTTACGGCAACCCCTGTGGGTACCTGGCCGGAGTCCATGGCTTTCCCAGGATCACTGCGGGATCCCTTTTCAACCCAACGGGTGCAAGATTTTCTGGTGAAAACATTACACACTTATAGGAGCTGTGGATGTGCACAATGAAACTGTACATGTGCTTAATTCATTGTGTCCATGGTATACTCATCGTGAAATAGCCGCAGCCAGGGCAGAAAGGGACCATATCTTTAGGGAGAACCCCCTCCCACAACGATACCGCCCGCGTAGACCCCCCCCCAGCCCCTCCTGCACCACCTGCCCCCGCAGTTGGCCTGGTGGGTGTACCAGATGGTGAGGACGAAGTGCAAAGTGAGTATGACGGTGATGACTGTGAGGAAGTGGTGGACCAACGTAGTATAATTAGTGTGTCTGACTGTGACGGGGATGTGGTTGAAGAATTCACATGTTTAGAAGAGAATTTGTCTTTGGTCCTTGAAGAATCCGATTGTGAGCCGTAAATTTAGATTTCTGCCCATTTCTGCTTTCAATGCACCTATTTTCTTGTGTTTTCTCCCTTTTTGGCCTTCCCTTTTGCGCAACATGGAGGAGCCTTCGGAGACTGAGTTGCTACTTCCTGGAGATGAGACCTCAAAAAATCTCAGTCAAGCCCTGGAGGCCTGTTTGACACCCTCCCAGAATGCTTCTCAGGACGATCCTGCAACGAAGGCCCGGAACAGTGAGAGTATGGAAAAGGCCATGGTGAAGAACAGCCTCACAGAGTGGGTGGAGCCAAAGCAGGTCAAGATCCCTTTCCAGAAACTGCGCTGGGATCTCAATTGCGAGTATGGGCAAGTGCGCAAGAGGGATCCTCAACTCGTGGCGGCACGGCTGGCCAACTTGAAGCAGCATCCACCTCACAGGCATTTGGAGTGCATTGTCTGGCGATCTCCAAGTGCACTGTACACAGCGACTGCAGTTTGATGTGTCTACCCCATTTTCAGTGTCGATATGAAGCGTGTTTGTCTCGTTGCGCTGTGCAGAGCGCTCCTGTGCTGTCATTCCTCATTTTCATACCCCAGATGTACCCTTGTGTCCTCTGCAGCAAATATCTTCTACATCATCGCCTTCCGGCACCTGACTGCCGCGGCGTACGAATGGTGGAAGGAGTTATGTGCGAAACGAAAGGAGATACCAACCTGGATGGGTTACGTGGTGGCAGATGTGATCAAGACAGACACACCGCTCAGTATCCGAGAACAGATCAATGGGGACTCAAATGCGCAACAGCGGTTTGTCGCCGGCATGGAGTTGTACCAAGTGGGCAATACGATTTGGCGGGAGTACGAAAGTGAGGAGTGGAAGCAGGATGAGAAAGTAGCCTTGATGGCTGCGGTGCGAAAGGCTGGCGAGATCCGTGGACCCGAGAAACCGGTATACTGCCCGTCCCCATTAAAATAGTGGCGTTTGGAAAATTTGCACTGTGCAAAGCGCTTCTGACTGCATTTGTCCTAAATATGATGGTAGTTATTGACGTCGCGTACCTGTTGCGCCTTGCAGAGCGCATTTCTGGAACCCTGCTTCGTTTTTGGGTGTCAGGAGAACCTGTGGAAAGCCTGGAGACCCCTGCAGCGCCTGGTGGTAGCAACGGAGAATCGATGCGAGGATGGGCTGAAGAATTTCGCGAAAGTCTGCAAGGAAGGTAATGTCCTGCCGCTCGATGTGTCCCAGGGTCACAGAACACGTCGCCAACAGTCCTGTATACCATTGTTACTGCCTGCAGGGATTACCTGTACGACCCTTCGCCGTGTATCGGGCCTGGATGCGGACCACTGCCAGGAGATCATCGACTACATGGCATCGGACAAGGCAACGCTACATGGGTTCAACAAATTATGCCGGAGACTGAAGGATGACCGCAACTGGGAGTACGTGTACCTCCATCCAGAGAATACCATGATCCACGAAACTCAAAGTATGCCTGCTCTCAAATCCTGCCTGTAAAGCAACAGTGGCGTCCTATTGCGCCCTGCAGAGCGTAAAACTTCCTGTAACACCAAATCAGCCATTGAATTTTGACCTCTGCATCAATTTGCGCCCTGCAGAGCGTAAAATTTCCTGTACCACCAAATGAGCCATTAAAGTTCGACCTGTGCATCCGTTTGCGCTCTGCAGAGCGCATCGCTACCGAAATGTCACTTGAACCCCCTGTGTGGATTTATTTATGCGCCCTCCCAGCAAATCCACAGGAACCGGCACGTGTACGGAAGCTGGTGACCAAAATTACAGCAATTAAGTTGAATTTTGGCGAGTGGGTCCGGTCAACAAATTCTGAGTATCCTCCTTGGTCTGTTGTGGAGAAGTGCAAGCTCTGGGCAAGTGAGGAGTGGCGTCCCTTCCGACTAGCTCTGTCAAAGCCGCGGGTGATACCAAAGGTGGACAGCAGTGGAGAAAAGCTGGCAATACCGACGTTGAATGAGATGGGTGCATCACCATCCTTTATGGAGACGACAGAGGCTGACGACGCGAATGACGCTATGGGAGAAATGAGGATCTTCTCGTTGGGTGGTACCAGGGGCGTCCCTGCTGCCGCTGCAGACCCTCCTTTTGCTGCGGTATGCACTGCCATAGCACAATTCTTTGTCTCGATGTCCAAATTCAGTTTCAACCCCCCCCCCCCCGGGGGCCTGTTGCCTGTCTGCCCCCCCTCCCCCCCCCCCGCACTGCCCCACCCTGTACCCATGCAGATCCTTGTGGAGCTTGAGGATGAGTACATGGGTGAGGTTCATCCCTTATTGGACACGGTATTGGGCAAGGAGGTCCCCATACCCGTTGTGGGTCGTGGCAAGGCGCTGAAGTTCTTCATCGACCAATTGCGTGTGCTGGATAGCTGCGATGGCTGGCAATGGCTCTCAACTACTACCTACGATAAGACTACCGGCACTGCTACTATGCGAATGGTGGAGAGAACGGTGCATTTTGGAATCCCCCATAAGTTAGGCATAAAGGTACCCAGTTTTTTTTCATATGATCAAGGTGAGTACAAGGCAGCCCTGCCACTCCCTGTTGTTGGTTGGTTCCTGAAGGCTCTGAGGGTGGTGCCCAGCGATACACGAGCTCCTGAGGAAAGTGCTTGGATTCTGGCTGTCACCTCTAATGTTACGATGCCCTATCACCTCTTCAAATGCCTGACGGAATCAACCTGTGTTGTGGTCGCATACACTGGCAAGTATGCTGACAAGCCTGAGTTCATGAGCCAGCTAGGGACCACCACAGCAGATATGGACTGTTTTTATATTGTTGACTGGCAGGGGTGGTTCCATTGCATCGATGAGGGGTGTTTGTGTGAGGTAGCCAAGGCACAGGCCCGAGAAGAGGACAATTCTGAGGATGACATTGAGCAGGTCGATGCCCTGGATGCACCTACTGATGCTCCAGTGGCCAGTAAGCGCAAGACCTCAGGTGGCACTCCTCGTCCCCCAAAGAAAAAACAAACACCAAACACCCCTCAGACACCCGATGCCACTTCTGCCATGGATGCTTTGGCCGCAAAAGCCAAGCAGGCGAAGCCACCAGCGAAGAAGGGCAAGAAATGAATTCGCTGAGCCCTTTTTCATGCGTGGAATTTATATGGTTTCGATTTTTTTGCGCTCTGCAGGGCGCAAAGTTTGCATTTTGTACGTTTTTGGGCCTGCTATTGTGCCTGTTCGCACGAGAAGTGCTGTCTGCTTTCGTCACGTTTTTGAATGCGGCCTTTGGAGGTCCATCATTGCAGCATTGCAATTTACACTACTTATACGGTGTAATGCATTTCTATCAGAAGCATTGGTGTCTGTGTCTGTGTGAAAATGTACCCCCGGAAACTGTCAATGTTGCTTTGTATGTTTCATGTGTGACGTACATACACATCATCAAAAAACTGTTTGTTTCGTCTTTTGTAGGTGGTTCATTTTCAAGTTGGAGTATGCAAAGAAAAGGCACATACCCTCCAAAAAGAGGTTGTTGGAATCACAGTAAAAATGCCGTTGACCAACATCACCCATTTTGGGGTTGAAAAACAGCATTTTAAAAACGGTGCTCCCATGCGCCCCGGGAGTGTTATGCCCGTGACCTAAAGAGCCGGCTAAGCTCTGAGGTTCAAGCAACGGTGGGCCTCGACCACATTCAAGCCCAGCATTTACGCCCTGTCCTTCGTTGCACCATGGCCGATCTTCATTTGGTCATCCCCTAGTGCAATAGGTTTAACATTGAGGTAGAGGCACAACACATACAACAGCCCGTAGGACTTAAAGTGTGCAGGCCAGCAACGGCGCACAGGTGTAGGACATGCGCACACAGAGCCAACATTAGGTAGACGTCGACAGAAAAAGAAACATGACAGAAGCGAGTGTTGTAGAATAGATTTTGTGTATGAATTTATGAGTTTTTATTATGACATTGCATTTACAAGATTGTTTTTGATTACGATGATCGCAATGCATAAGAAAGATTATCAAATTTGACTTTCGAATAATGCTGTGTTTGTGCTAGAAATGGAGGATTTGGGATTGATTTTGATGATCAAATCATAAGTCCAAGGGAACAAAAATTGTGGACAGCAAGCTCGTGGAACAAAAAGGATAGACGTGAAATCCGTTGTAATCGTAATCTTGTTGTGACTGGGTTGCTGAGGATTCTGTCAACGTCAGCGATAGAAGGAGCAGCGGATGATGAGCACGTGGCAGGACGAGACGCAGCACCGAACGTCCCAGAAGCAGACGCTCATGAGCACGTTGAAAGAGCAGGCGCTGCTAAGAGAGTCAAAGGAGAAGACGCGGGACAGCGCGTCCCCGAAGGAGACGCTGCGCGGAACGTCAAAGGAGTGGAGCACCATGTGGTCTCCAATTGACGTAGTACTCCTTCTGCCGCCACCGGATTGTGCCTCAATAGCTTCTCGTACCATTGGTGTTGTCGCTTTTGGTTGACATGCATCTCTTCCAGCGAAGTTGTCAAGCATGTTGCTGCAGCGCGATACGTCGGTGACGAAGGCCAAGGAACCCCGCACTACGTGATAATGCAGGCCGGCACCGTGGAAGTGCGGCGCCCACAAGTCCGCAAGAAACGCAAGCCCAAAAAGGAGCGCATCAGCCGACAGAGTCAGAGGGCTTTCATACGCACTCCTCACTAAGTGCACTCGTTCATGCCGACGCTTAATACGTCTTTGTTTCTCTAGTTTTATGAATTTTGAGAATCGCCGTTGACGGAGTTGACGGAGGTCTTGCATTGAGAGACGGCACAGCCAGTGGTAGTTTTTTGGATGGAGTTCGTGGCCCATGGTACTCCCTTCGTGGTGTGGACCCCCGCCAGGAATTTTTACATGAGTTTTCTTTGGGGCTGGGGTTTGTCAGCAAATGCATTGCGACTGCAAATCATGTACCTTGGAGTGAGGAAGATGGGCTTGCGTTGTGCCACGCTCTGACAGGGAAGACTGGGAGCTACGAGGGCCACATTGGTACATAATATTCGACATTCAAGTGAGCAGGGGGAACACATCCCCAAAGGATCCACCGCTAAGGAGCCAATCTGCATGACCAATTGATTACCACCGGGGGGGGGGGGGGGGGGGCAACTCCGTAGGTCCTAGGACGCCAACTACCCCTGCGCCGCTTCCGGAGGACCCATCCCTACCGGGCTCTGTCGCCCTAAAGCCGGAAGAGTCCAATCCAACCCAACCCCCCCCCCCCCCCCGCTAGGGGCCCTGGGCCAACAGCTAGTTGCCAAAGGTGTTGCCCTCAGGCATCCATGGGCGCCTAAGGCGCCCGATGCTCCATGAACACCAAAGGTGCCCTTAGGAAAATTTTGTCCAATTTGCAACCCAACACGATCCTTAAACCCAACCCTGACTCACGCCCACCCCCAATCCTCAGCCTACTCCTATCCCTACACCTAACCCTAACCCTAGCCCTAGCTCTCACCCTAGGCTAGGGTCAAGAGTGAGTGTTGGGGTCTAAAATGGAGAGCAATGATGTGGCAAAAGTAGCCATGAACAAATTTTGGGGGATCTTGTTCAGTCCAATCAACATGGCTTGCATGGCCAAACTAGCTGGCTGCAAAGGTTAGGGTTAGGTTTATGGTGATGGTATGGTTAGAGGGAGGGCAAGGGGAGGTAAGGGGAGCCTGTGCCCCCTCCCCCACCTGGAACCCCCCCACCACCAGCACCTCGAATTGCCCCACTTGGACCCCCCCAAACAGACCCTCCCGGAGCGCCCCCCCCCCCCCCCCTCCTAGACCCCCCCCAATTCGCCTCCACCTCTGGCTCGCCCATGTGAGCTGCGCACTGCCCCCCCCCCCCCACCTGCCGCGCACAGCAAGGTCCCTCGCGAGCGTCGCCTGTGCGTTGCAGGCCCTCGAGGGGCAACCCCCAACCCTCTAGCCTCCTCAGCCTAGAGGACATCCTTATGGGGTGCTTCCTCAACTGGACGGCCACGGGCGCGAACCCCAGGTGGGGGCTGTCAGCCCTGCGGCGCGTTCCCCAGGGCCTGGCGGTATCAGGGCCCGCGCTCCAGAAGGCCCTCAACTGGCGGTATGGTGCGGCGGCCCCACTCTGGAGGTCCCCTCGCCTCCATTGGAGGGATGGCGCGCAGCCCTCTCTGGTCGCCCCCCTGCTGGCGCCCCTCTGGGACCAGGGTCCCCTCCCCGTCCGCCGTGCCGGAGCCGCCACCCCGCAGGCCTAGGCCAGTGCCCCCCAGCGCCGGGTGCTCCTGGTCGAGGGGTGGGACGACGAGGTAGAGGGCTCCGGGGGCCATTGGGTGGGTGTCACCCACGGCGGCACCGTCAGGTGCCTCTCCCGGGGCGTTGTTATCTTGGACTTATGATTTGCAAAAACACAGCATTATTCAACAGTCAACTTTAACAATCTTTCTTATGCATTGCAATCATCGTAATCAAAAACAATCTTGTTAGTCCAATGTCATAATAAAAACTCACAATCTCATGCACAAAATCTATTCTACAACACTCGCTTCTGTCTTATTTTCTTTTCAGTTTTGCAAAAAAACCAAGAGTTTGTCGGCGCCACCGGCATGCTGCCAGTATGGGTGTCTCCAACAAGAGGAGTACTACGGCGCGCTACTGGAGATCCACGAAGGAGTCGCACGGTGCCTGGCGACTACGTCCATATTGGCGCCGAGGAGGATGCCGTAGCCCATCGACGTCTACGCACTGCTGGCTTTGTGTGCGCATGTCCTACACTTTTGCGCCGTTGCTGGCCTGCACAATTTCAGTCCTATGGGCTGTTGTGTGTGTTGTGCCCCTACCTCAATGTTAAACCCATTGCACTCCCCTCCCAAGCGACAACTACCACTCCCAAGTGAAAGCGATGGGGTGTGGTGTTGTGTGCTGGATAAAATCTATATAAGTTCATCATTGGGTTTCTCCCACAAAAGCAAATAGACACTCACATACTTCTTCACCAACTATCCTATACTTCCACTCCTTGACATGGTATTTACTACTTACACCTGAGCAATTTCATAGTTGTTGAGGACAAAACAAAGCAAAATTCAAACAAAATTACCCTCTGCCACCCTAGCCCCTGTGAAACATAACGCTGACGGCAACACTTGAAGATCAGTGAAATGCTGATTCACCAATTATGCAGTCCTCTGATGTATCCTCCCTGGCTGCGCTCCACACCGGCACCATGTTTCGGCGCGCTCTCAAGGCCCACAAAGCCTTGTTGAGAGATAGCTTATAAAAACGGATGGGCATGTCAGATCAACGTCCACAACATACCTGGATGTCCCTAGCGGATAACAATCCACGCATCATACACATTGCAGGTAATGGAATAAAAACAAGACAAGTATGTCCCGCTTCTAGCACAGTCTGGAGTCCTACCCTGCACACAGTTCACACTACATGCCTCCTCGTGTGTGGTAGATTTACTCCATGTTGTGGACGATTACATGTGGTTCCGCTGCCACTGGCGGAAGCGCATCTGGTAGTAGACGATGTGCGGCATGCGTACAGGTCAGTAGTACACGACGTACTGCAGTTTTTGCTATAGCATTTTTGACCTCCTCCTCCCGGCTTCCACTAACGCCACAATGCATATGGGTGGTTATGAAGGTGTGTGAGAAGCTCTGGCGCGTTTGCTAGCCGGCGTGGCTGAAGGCTGCCCGGCGTGTGCAGTGGTTTTTTGGTTGTGGCAGAGGTCTGAGCGTTTCTTGCGGTGGTCCACGTCCCTCCGTGTTGGGGGCCGCGGGGGCCCTTTAACAGACTAGGATACATGGATGACACCACGTGGTGCATCGATTCCGAAGATGACCTCCCGGTTTTTGCAGACAATCTTCAGCGTGCTGGCCTTTTGACCAACCTGTTTTCATCAGGCCCGAAGCAGTTACTGGTAATAGCTACCTATGAAGGTTTCCAGCTTACTTTCCGTCCTCACGCGGTGTATATTGGGGGGGTCTTCCGTCCTCACGCAGTGTACATGGGGGGGTCTCGCATGCTGCTGTACCAGGGACCGGGCTATATCCGGTTAGTTAGTCGCCACCTTTTTCCGCATGTATATCACAAAGTGGACAAGACGAAACTTCTCAGTGCCAACCGGCGGGCTTCCCGGGTGTTGGCCATGGTTCGCCTCCCAGCCAACTATCCCTATCAGATGTATGTAGCAGTTGCCGGTGGTCAGCAACGCTGGCAGGCGGGTGCCCGACCCCCACGTACGATGTACGAGGTGGTCGTTGTGAACCCGTTCTTGCGAGGGTACCAAAAGCAGTTGAGGCATGCGAATGTCATGGTCCGTTGTAGCACTCAACATGGGTTATATGAAGCAATGCAACGCTTCCATCCAGACATGCCCTGTGTTTGACGGGGTGTCTCACGTCATTGTCGCGCGCACAGATCGGATCATGACCATGTCGTGTTCTACATGCACGTCCTTGGTTTCCAAATTTCGTTCCCCCCGGTGCTCCCGGAAAAAGGGATCCGTCACACCATGTGTAGAGCGGTGCATGCGTGGCAAATAGTAGTCACCACCGAAGAATGGATGGATGATGGCTATTCCAGCCTGCGTGATGCACATGCTGTTGGTTGGCCGCTTGCTCCTTGGTAGTGGCACTTGGAGCACCTCTCTCCAAGGCACGGGGTGTCGGCCCCACTGTTGCCTTATTTCCCGGTGATCACTGCTGTCAGCCTCCCCAGCCCAGAGTATGAAGGGATAGTGTGCAGTGGCACGATCTCAACACGATACAAGATCGTCTGTTGCGTCAGCAGTATGCAATGCAGCAAGAAGTGCCTTATGCTCCGGAGGTGGCGTCTTACGCCTATTACGCGTCATGTGTTGCCTCAGGTGCCCTTCTATGGGGCGAGCACTTTCGGATGGCTTCCTTCAGGCACGGGGTAGACGTGCCTAGCCGTGTCACGTGCACTTTTTGCGTTCAATGGGTCACGGCCATGCACTTCCAGGATGATTGCCAGTATGGAACCCTCTGGAGGGCCATCTTGTCCACTAAGTTGGCGGGTGAACTGCGCCACATCGTACTTGAGTGGGAGGTGTCTATCCCCACCTACTAGGGAGTTCTCATACAGTGGGGAGGCATTACTGTCGGCGCTATGTCTAGCTATTCTGTACCATCCGTGTCGTGGGTTACCGTGTCGTTGTGTGGCCGAGTGCTCCCAGCATCACAACAAGCTTTGATCCGTCATAGGGCGACCTCCAAGCAGGTTTGTGCTATTTTGGTCCCTTTTTGGAAAGCGGTTCCGCACATGTCTCGTACACCTCACCTCCGCAGCTCCACAACAACGGAGATTGGCTCTTACTAGGACGGGGGCTGACGGCGTATCAAGCCTTGTACCCGTCTTGCCATTTCCCCAAAGCCGGAAGCTGGCTAGTACGACCAGATGACACAGCCGCCGTGCCCCCCGCAATGCATCTACACCTTTGGCACCACTTAGGTGATGCAACCATGTACGTGCCCCAGCGGCATCTTGCACAACTCGGCACAGGAGACACACTGTACTAGTTTCACTTCAGCGCCCACCTAACGGAGAAGTCTAGGTCGCCAGCTTTTGTCAAGCGTCACCAGACAGTTTGCTATGTCGGGGACCTTCCCACCCCGGCAGCTGCCAGGGAGTTGCAGGGTTGTCATCGCTGGTTCGTTTTGAGGCACAGGACCAGCGTGCACCGGTATCTAGCAGGGTACCATGCGCGGCACCACTCCCCGGACATCTCAGGTTCGCACCTGGTGGGGCACATGGCCCTTCTGTCCACAGTGGGGTGGGTGGGCCCGAGCCAAGCTCCAGCCCATACTAGTGCAGGTGCAAGTCCTGCAGACCCACCACCACCACCACTAATATTGTCAAGCTGAAAAAGGTTCCTACCAGGGTTTATCCAGAAGCCCACTATCCATTCTTCTTTGGTGCCAAATTCAAGCGGGTCCCCAATGTAAGGTTCCTTGGGGTAGCCACGAAGGACTGGATGGTTGGAGTCAGTGGTTGCAACCATACACAGGGAGTTCAGTATGTATGGATGATTGTTGTCACCATGGGCCAACCAACTAGAGAAGTTGGATGTGAGATGAAGAAGGGCACCCCATATCTGCAATCTGCAGACAATGCCCGATGGATTGGAGAATACACAAGAAATGAATGGCTTTCTTTTTTATGAACAACCCGATGGAGTTGCACCTCTGTCGTGGCTCAAGCGTGCCTGGTTTGCAAATGTTTTTCTCGCTGCCAACATTTGCCGTGCAGCATGCAAGGAATTCCTCTTCTCAGTTCTCCAATTTTCAGCACTCATGCAGGTGTGTGAGAACTACGGAGTCTGTTGAGCAGGGCCAGCAACTGCTGTGCTCTTATTTGGATGGCGAGGATTTATTACGCCCCTCTTCTGTGCGCCAGAGCTCGTTGTACCATTCAAAATATTTCTGGTGTCGCTGTAGGCGCTGCCAAGAGGATGATTGCACCCGCAAGTGTGTTCTTCATTGGAGGAGTGGCAGGGTGTTGAGTTGGGAGGAGCATAGTATCAAAGCGCGGGGTCATTGTCAGAGGGACTCATGGCAATGCAGCTCTAGATGGATCATTGGCACAGGGCGCACCCTGTTCAGATGCCTGACCCCCACCCCAAATCCCCACCCCTGCCACTTTGCATTTTGGTCCCACCGTCGTTGGGCAAAACCAGGGCGCTGCCAGGGCCCGACAAATTTGGCTGACATCCACACATGTGGATTTGTTTGTTTCTCCCATATGCTTGCACCATCAGGAGGGCAGCTCTACAAGTCCAAGGACACCGGGCCCCTCCCGCTCCCCCTCCCCTGGCAGCGCCCCACCCCCAACAGGCTACGGTTAGTCACCAAGGGTACCAGGCTCAGGCGGGCTTGGGCCTGACATGACCATGGGCACCCAAGGTGTCGCAAGCAGAATTTTGTCCACGGCAGCCTACACAATAATTTCCTTGATGCATGCACATTCATCAAATGTTGCTAAGATGCTCAGATGATGGATTTTATGGTGCTTCCTAGGGTATGCGCATGCAAGACTACCAATGACCCTTAACTAGGATTGCATATTGGGACCAAGCTGGTGAGTATGTGAACATTGTGCACGATAAAGCATGAAAATGGCGCACTTTGTCCGAGCCCTGGTCTCTGTCCATATGTGCCAGTGTGGTATCCCCATGCGTGGAGACGGCTCCAAAGTATTTGTGCGCCTTGGATGTTTCAATGCATGGACCAGAAGGTTAAAAAGGTTCTGCGTGGGCTGCCAAATGGGCCAAAATATTTGCACAACCATCCCAAGTGTCTTAAGTTCACTTTTGGAAAAATGCACTTTGGAACCCCTGTTTCAATCCCGAAAAGGCCCATTTTCAAGCACAGGAAGCCCGGCTCAGCCAATCCAATTGCAATCCAAGGCAATTCTCTGCAAGGTGAATTTGCCACAGGCAATAGAATTTTTCGGACCGCCCCCCCCCCCCCTTGTGACCATTACCTCTGGTTTGCATTTGTCTGTTTTTTAATTAGGTCACACCCCCCCCCTTGTGAGGTTTTGGCTTGGATGGCGGGGGCTTTAAGTGCTGATGTAGTTTCTGGGTTGTTCAATGACACTTGAAGCTGTTCAAATTTTTGAATTTTTTGAAAAAACTTCCTATGGCTTTGGGGTGGGTTTGTGTATGGTTTGGTGCACGTACCCTCTGCTGGGCCCATGTAGAGCCATGGACTCCCCAAAAGCCCCGAAATTGCTGTTTATTGGTTAATCAATGGCGCGTGAAACTTTGGTGTCAGTACGTGTCTTATGACCACCCATGGTGATGAATGTCCCAGTAATCATGTTTTATATTTTTTTTGTTGTGCACTTTTCACCCCATGGGCCATTTGGTGCAGGGGGGGCCTCCCATGGGCCATTTGGTGCAAGGGGGGAGCCTCCCTTCAAAGGGACTGCTGCACAACCTGCATTCGCAGTTTTCATTTAGCCCGATGTACTGAAAAATCGAAATTTCCAAAACTGATTTTTCTGATATTGTGACCACCCACCATGATCAAATATCCCATGCAAAGCATGTTTTAGACCTTGTTTGTCTATTTTTTTTACCCCATTGGCCATTGGGGGGTTTTTTCCAAGGGACATGTTTATATGCAGTTTTCAGCCTCAGCAGCCAAGAATCAAAATTTCCAAAACCAGTTTTTTGTTTTTGTGTCCATCCACAATGATCAAATATCACCTGTAAATGCATGGGATGGCACGGCATGCCACAGCCGCTGGATTGTGAACTGTGCAATCTAATTGTTTGCGAGTGCTATGCAACCACCACCACAAGGCACTACAGGGCACTACAGGGACAGTAATCGGGCCCTCTTCAAGGTGCCCTGCCGAAGGTAATAGAATTGTCTGCACTCGTCTGTGATTCTTGCCCTCCTGGTTTCTTTTTTGTTTCGGAGAGATTCTTCCATAAAAACAGACCAGGGTGAAGTGCATGCAAGTGCTATTGTCTTGCATGCCCAGAATTGACCAGGGGACACATGCCTTGAAACACAAATCCCAACTACGCAACCCCACCTCCCGACCCCACCGGCACTTGCAGCTGGAACCCCCCCCCCCCCCTTGAGGGGTTCCCACTACTACAACCCCATTGGGCTCTCTCGTCAGAACAGGTTCCACCCATGGCCATTGGGTATATATGCTGTTGTGCTCTGGGCCAACACATCTGCACATGCTGTCAGTCGTTCTGAGTTCTGGATGTTGGTGCATAGCTCCATGTCCCAGCTTGCCTGCTGTATGTATGTGCTGCTCTCCATCCCTCAGGTTTGCTTGCACATCTTGCGAAGGGGGCTTTGCAACTGCCAAGGCTATGGTGGAGGTCAGCCTAGAGCAAGCATTTGAATTTCAGGTTCATTTGCGCAGGGTTCATTTGTTTCTGTATTGTTATGTCTACAATAGAGTCTGTGCATTATGCTGTTTCTCGATGTGGTATTCTTCACCGTGCATTTTTGTTGGTTTTGAGTGTTTTTCCATCTGCCTTCTCATTGGTGCATGCAGTGTGTGTTTGTCTTGATGAGCGTTTTTTTTAAACCGCATTTTATGGTGGGCTTGTCAAGCGATCTTATTGTTGTACCTGTGTGCAATTTCTGTTTTGCTGTTTCCTAGGATTGATATGCGTGCCTTCTTTCACATTTCTGTTGCTTGTTTTAAGCATCATGATTTTTTAGGTGGAAGGCCCACTCCAATGCACAGCATGCAAACTTCCCTTGGAAAGTGATCTGCAACAATTGGCAGCTGAAGAGAGGAAGGCCACTGAGAAGCTCAAGCTCATGGAGTCCACAGTCAATCTGCGCCGAGAGGTGTGGATCTTAGTGGTGGTGCGGGTGTGAGATGTCAGCAAATCAAGTGGTTCATCTGTTATTGACGTGGGCATTTTGGAAGCGTGGGTTTTTGCATTGTGCAGTACGAATACAAGAGCCATGAGACAGTGGTATACAAATACAAAGGGTGTGTGTTGCACTATTGTGGGTTTGGTGGCAAATGCTATGAGCATCTTTCTTTCTTTAATAGCTATCAAAACAGTTACATGCAGGTACGATTTTTTGTATTTGCAGTTGTAGTTTCTTTGCATGAGCATGACAATCCCGAGGTGTCCAACATGCGGACAGATACAAGGGCAATACAAGTCAAAGGTTGTGAATAAGGGCCCAATGGAATAAACCGTACATGGTCTTGGCGTACATTTCGGCTTGGTGTACATTCGGCTGGCCGCATGTACAGCCACACATTCGGTCCGCTGCCCCCGACCCGCCAAGTATACGGCCGTACATTAGGCCGGCCGCTTCAGTCGCCAAATATATGACCGTACATGGGGGTCGCAGTGCAACTATTTGGGCGTCTAGCCGTACTGGAGACCCATACT
Source organism: Eutreptiella sp. 'Long Island Sound 2002' (assembly GCA_964036045.1). NCBI lineage: Eukaryota > Euglenozoa > Euglenophyceae > Eutreptiales > Eutreptiaceae > Eutreptiella > Eutreptiella sp. 'Long Island Sound 2002'. The sequence continues at coordinate 123,882,730 of OZ038381.1, read as the reverse complement.
TTGTGATACTAGGGGCATCATTGTTGCCCGTGGCATAGGTTTTGATGCTTCTTCCACATGGGGGATGTGGCATTTTATGATTTTCACCCACTTTCACCCATTTCCACCCCTTTTCACTTTTTTTTTGCTCATCTTCACCATGGACTCCCACCCACACTTTGGTGTGGGCCCTTGAGTTGGGGTGATGGACTCCCACGCTTTGGCATGGCCCCTCGAGTTGACGTGATGGACTGCCCGATTTTTGCCTGACCATAGTCGAATGCACTATGCGAGGCCGCATCCCTGCTGATGAGGATGCGTGCTTGTACCACAAGTTGAAAACAGGGGTTGACGTGGATTTCCTTCTGCTACCCAAGACAAATGCAAGCTACCTTCCCTTTATATAGACATCATGCAAAATGCGGAAAGCCACACATGTATCCTCTTTTTTGTTCAATTGAAAGGTCACTCACCCTACCAGCTAGTCCCAAAGCCGTGTATGTGTCCACCCCATCCAAATCTTTCAAATCATGCTCAAACTGCGAGGTTCAACAACTATGTGTGTGTGTGTTTGTGATGTTCTTTCCCCCAGCTCGCTCCCAATAATCAGTCTTGATTGGGGTTCAAGTCAACAAGATACTGTTAACCATCTAGGTTTTATAACCCTCTAGGGTCTAGGATGCCGCTACCCCTTTTAGCAAGCAGCAAACAACACCACGTGGCAAACATGCACAAAATGGGCAAAAATCAAAACACTATTGTGGTGATGGTAGTGATGGGCATGAAATACAATCAATGCAAAGTTTGAGCAAGAAACTCAATGGTGGCAGCTGGTGGATTAGACCGTACATTCAACTGGCCGAATGGGGGCACCCTTGCACTGCGTGCTTCTTTTAGACTAGATTCCCCTGTGAAGAACCCCATACCGACCCCTTCCAAACACCCTCAAAATTAGGCCACCCTAGCTACCCAATTGCCCCTAAATGTAGGTCACCCAAACTGGCGTCACTCACACACGCACACACACACACACACACGTAAAAGGAGCCGACCAAGGATCTAGGAACTGTTCAGGCCACTACAAAATCCACTAACAAGACCCCATAAAGGACCCCCTTACACACCTTGTAAAAGACCCCCTGTCCCACTCATCTTTTAGGATCTTGGGGGCAAAAATCATCCAAAGATAGCCGAAAATAGCCCAAAACCAACAATTTGAGCATCCCAAATGATCTAGTATTACTTTTGGAGAAATGTGTTTTTGCCCCTTGTTGCCTAGTTTTTGGTCCCTAAATGGCCCTTTTCAAGGCTTCTAGGGAATGTGCATGGGCTAATATGCGTTGAGAATGGCTCAAAACAACCCCAAGGGCAACCCCAAAACCCACAACCCCAAGGGGTCCAGGAACAAATTGTGAAAAATTCATTTTGAACCCGTTGTTGACCCACACATGACCCTTGCAAATCAAGAGTGAATGTTGGGACTAGGGTTTTTCTTGTGTGTGTCCTACCCTAAGGGGGGGACTACCAGGAGAGAACGTCCTGGTCTCACAACCGGGCAGATTGCCGCCCATTGATCGCCTAGCGCAGTTAATCGCCGCAGCCTCCCGGAGGCGTTGAGGGGTTGAACACAACGCCCAGGCACGCAGATCCGACAGAATGCAGCACAGTGCAGCACAACGCACATTAGAATAGCACAGGGCAGCACGACACCCAAGCACACGGAGCTGACAAAGGCGCACAAAGGAGATCAACGCACAAATGTCGTAGGCAGGCCCCAGGGGCTCGGATTCGGCCCCGCCAATGGGTGGGCGGCCCCATCCAAGCACTTCGGAGGTTACCTGCACTTGGCCCCAACGGGAAGAGTGGCCCTCCCCGGGTAGCCGCGGCCGCCACGCCTCATGGAGGCAGCGCAGCGCACAACGCAGCGTAGCACGCTACAGCTGGCAGAGGCACATAGCGAAACTTGCCAGCACACAAAAGCATGCAGCACACAGTATAGCAAAACAAAGCAGAGCACTGTACCACAACAATGGCGGCGGACAGCCACACCACCTGCCGCAAGCACCGGCACCAGCCCAACACCCAACGCCCAAGGTGGGGGCTAGACCCACCACACAGGCACTTCACCCACGCACAGCCACCGCCGCTTGCAAACAAGGCACACACACAAGCCTCAAAGGCAGGCCACGGGGGCTCGGACTCGGCCCCGGAGGTCACCAGAATTCGGCCCCAACGGGGGCAGCGGCCCTGCGGTCGCCACACCTCATGGAGGCAGCCCAGCGCACAACGTGGAGGCAATGTAGCACACAACGCACCGCAGCAAGCCAAAGCCGGCAGAGGCACACAATGAAATGCGCCAGCACACGACAGCACGCAGCACACAGTACAACAGAGCAGAGCAAAGTAGTGTACCGCAACAACAGCGGCGGACGGCCACACCAACCGCAGCGAGCACCAACACCAGCCCAACACCCAACACCCAGGGTGGGGGCCAGACCCACCACACAAGCACTTCACCCACACACAGCCACCGCCGCCCACAAACAAGGCACGCACGTGGAGCATCACCAAGGGCCCACGACCCCACGCCCCAACGCCAACACGGCGCTCAGCACAGTGGGCCCGAACAGCGCGCATAGGCAACGGACCCGATGTGACAGACGTCCCCCCTGCCCGTGGCCCAGAGGCGATATGCAAATGCGTCGACTACCACCGCTACCGCCAGCAAGCCCGCCGGGCAAGCGCCCCCACAGCCGGCTCCACTCTGGGGACAAGGGAACCTGGACTACGCACGGTCGGAAGGGGATGCCCGCCACCTCAGCACGGAGGCAGAACGCGCGGCCGCTCGCGACCTGGACCCGTGGATCGGCCGGATTACCGACGAGGGACAGCTCAACCCCGCAGTCAGAACTCGATGGACGCTTGGACGGGACGAGCACATCGCCACCGGGAACCGTACTACCGCGGACGTCATCTTCAACCATCGTGCGAGGCCACACGCCTTCCCTCCCCACCATGCAACACCCCGACCAGTGGCGCTATGTGGCCACCCGCCTCATGGCTCACATGGCGGTCAACAGTGTGGACGACTTGAACCAGCTGCACTAGCAGTGGCACCGCAGGGGAGCCCTCCGCGTCCGTGACGCCATGCGCCGGCATGGCAACTGGGGGATCCAGTCCCCGATCCCCCGAGGGGGAGGCGACCCAGGCAGGGCCACAGGGCACCAACGTCCACGGTTCCCGGCGGCCTAGGAGCCACCGCGGCAAGTGGCGCGCCACAACCCATTACGACACGGGCACGGAGCGCAGCCATCAACGCACCACAGCCGGCACAGTCCACGAGAGAGCCCCCTCAGGCCATTCGTCCAGCAACGCGGCAGCCCGCGCATCCCGGAGGCGCAGAGCGGGAGGCACACCTCCCGGACGCCGGAGCCGCAGCAGGAGGTGGGGGGACCAACAGGGCCGCCACATCAGAGCCCCCAAACACGGCCACCTCCGACAGCACGACGCATTATCTTCCGCGACCACGTGGGCGGGTACCATCAGGGGCCCTGCGGACACCACGGCCGACCGGCGTCGCCGACATCCGACGCGCGACGCCGGCCCAAGAGGCCCAGGACGGAGCCACGGCAGATCCCTACCATCCTCACACCAACCGAACGGGCGCGGCTTGTGGCAATGAACGCACCCGCCCGCCCAACGGAGGACTCTGCGTCCAGCTCATCTAACGTTCCCGGCCCCGAACAGGCGGATGAGCTTGCGCCGATGCACCAGCACGCTCCGAGGACGGAACATGGGGACGCAGAGGTGCAACCACACCACCGGAGCACCAACCCCACCCTGGCGCAGGGCAGCTGGAGGACCAGAGCCCCACACAGCAGGGCCCGCCCGGACACCGGGCATGGAACGGGGGCGGTACGGGCGCGTCGGCCGCAGCATCCAGCGCGGCCACACCCTCGCCAGCCCAGTCAGCCCCACCTCCGCCTACGCTCGGCTCGTCCGCGCCTCGGGCCCAGGACGAACGGAGGAACCAATGAGCCAGGACCTGTCGGAGTCAGGACATCCACCAACTTGACAGGACACCCTGGGGTTCTCCACCCTAACTGAGCTACAAGGGCACCAAAAGCGCGTGGGTACCGAGCCCCAGCGAGATGCCGCGCGCCACGGGCAGGCCACACACAACCCTGGGAAACCGACGGCAGAGGACGCCGCGATTGGGGAGCCAGGCGGCACCACACACCTTGCGCTTGCACGGACCCAATTGCCCCCCTCCGAGGTGACCCAAACGGCCAAGCACGCCGCGTCACAACACAGCGACCCTACGGACGGTACTCCCCCATCTCGTACCATTGCGGACCAGGAGAGGGAGGCCATGCCCCCTCCGCCCCCCTGACCACCGTTATCGAGGGACACGGGCCCCCTCAACCAGACAGAGCTACGGGAGGTCTAGCAAATCATCCAAGGCACACACCCGCACGACATGCCAGGTGCCCTTCAACAGCAGTTCCACGGCCTCCATCCAGACAGGCGCTTTGCCGTGGCCCCCCTGCCGCACGGCGCCACCCCCGTGTACGTGAGGCAACTACGGATACTCCTCATCCCTGGGACACACAACAACCAAGGCCACGCTTACACACAACATAGAAGGGATGCTTCCGTGATGCACTCCCGGGAGCCATCACCATCCCGACCACACGGGGAGGAGAAGGCAACCCAAACCTAAGAAGGGGGTCGCCCTTGCGGGGGGTTGGCAACCGGCTACACGGTTGTCCATTGGGCAGCGACGTAAAACATGTACCGCCCGCAAGTAGCTAAGTTCTATCACCAGGGCTTTGGGCACGCTTATGAGACACAGCGTCCAAACCATTGGTAGTCACTGCACACGACTAATCAGGGGGTGGCCTCACACGAGTCCCTAGCTCCGAGGCGTGGGCTGCCCGGAGTGAAGTCCTCAAACAGGGTGCCCCTCAGCATAGCATTTCCCCCCTCTGTTGGGCCCCAACCTTCCTTGATCTTCCGCGATCTCGCATCGAGCACGCGCGAGTCTGCAAATATTAATATGAAACATTGTCATGTGAAGGAACTGTTCAATCGAGTTATGTAAGATACTTCGATGTCTTTTGAACAAGGTTTATCTTTGGATCGTGGAATTGGTTTCGAATTGGTGCCCCGCCTAAAGATCCTACGAGAGGTTGTTGATTTTTGGGAAAACGAGACGATTTTCAAGAGAGAAGCGACAATGGAACAGAAAGACAGTTGTGTGTTGTTGAGGGTGGCAACCAATGCGCTGTTCATGGCTTTTCCAGTTGTGCATGATGTGTGTTATGTGGAGGGAAGGTAGTTTGCAACTTTCTTGAGCTGGGCAGTTTGGGTCACCTAATTCTAAGGGCGTTTCCAAGGGGTGTGCTTGGGGGCTCTTCGGGGGGAACATAGTCTAAAAGTAGTGCGCAGTGCGCGCGCAGTGCAAAGATTCCCCCCTAGGAGCGCCAACAGACAAGGGGAGGAGCAATGCAGACACACAGAATGCGGGAGCCACACCAGGATGGACAAGGGTGAGCACAGCAGACAAGGAGGAGGGGCACAGCAAAGCAGGAGAGGCAACCAGAACAGCGGGAACAGGGAACCAGAATGGAGCGGATGGGAGAGCGTGCGCATGGGAGGCAGCAACAATAAAGGGGATGGCTTGGCCAGCCAGCCCCGTCGCTACCGGGTGCCAGGGCAACCCCTGCTCAACTGGCATCAGGTGGGGGGTGTCTCCCGCAGCCCAGATGGGCTGTTTGCACAACAGTAGCGGGAGCCCATCAGGGGCAGACCAGCCGTGAGGGGGAAAAGGACATATAGTGGACGGCCGGAACAGCGCGTGGAGGAACAGGGCACCTGGGCTTCATGCACACAGAAACACAGCGAGGCAGGCTACGGACGGCCTGTGGACAGAGGCACGTGGACAGCAAAAACAACCCCGGCAGCAACCAGCACATCATCAATACGCCAATTATTGGGCGCCGCTGACGCGCAAACGGCACACCATGCTGCATTCAGCACAGCCCCAACACACCAACTACTGGGCTCCGCGAACGTGGAAACGACACCAGCAAGAGCACCGGCCGCAACGGCCGACAGAAAGCAGCAACTGACGCAACATGCGAAGGGAAGAACGGGTGACTGTCCAGGGCCCCGTAAAGGAGCAACAACCAGAGGGAATGTTACACAGGGGGGGTGTCAGAAGTTCTGGGTGGGTGGGTGGGTGGGTGTCCAACTGCCCCCCCCTGTAGGGTAGGCCATTGTGGGGGACTTTGGAAGCCGGGGTCAAGGCATTTTGCCTGTGGTAAGGCATTTTGCCTTTGGTAGTTGGGTGGGTGGGTGGGTGGGTGAGTGTCCAATAGCCCCCGCCCCCCCCCCCCCCCGTGGGGGTGGGACTTTTGTGGGTCTGTGGGTTTGCCAAAAATCTGGGTGGGATCCCCCCCCCCCCCCCTGACTAAGAGAAACCCTGGTTGGGGCCGAGATGGTGGGGGAGGGAACATCAAAAGGGCCCGAATAAGGACGCATGTTGAGGGACACCAAGAATTATCCAGGCCACTGCCCCCCCTATAACCCCCCCCCCCCCCCAAAAACCCCTCTCTCCCTCGCTTCGCTTGCTCAACACACATGCCCCCCAAACATTCCCCCCAACACCACCACCCCCTTTTACCCTGCCCCAAATCCTTCCTCACTCACTTCGCTTGCTCTTGAGACTCTACCCCGCCCCCCCCCAATAACCCCCCCCCCCCTCAACCTCCGACACCACCTGCTCATCCTTCAGCGAGGGTCCCTCATCTTGGAGACCCGGTGTGTTGCTGTATGTGCATCCTGCTACCTGTGTCCCAAATTTGAACGTTTATTTCTTTGTTCTCAATTCTCAAGAGTTTCAACATGAACTCGACGCCGATAGTCAAGGGCATTCTGTGGAAACATTGACCACAAAGGCAGGCCCGCGCTGTGGCCTGGTGAGGACATTAGGGGGGAATCCAAACAAACCTATCCCAATTCCTCTCAGTCCATTGAACCCAGCCCAACCCACCCCTACCAAAAGCATGATTACTCTTTATTTATTGTTGCGCATACAAAAACCACTCTCCTCCTGTATTGCTGGCCTATCTGTGGAGGCTGATGGCACTGGAAAATTTTGCCTTCCCAATGCCACCCAACTGCCTGAAAGCCAAACTGTGCCCACCTGAATTGCATACTCGACCCCATTCCGACACCAAGAATAACATGGTGCGATCCAAACCGGAGACACAGCAGCTTGGCATCTTGACACCATCATTATTGGCAGAAGACACTGGCACAGGTCAAACACAGAATGCGTGTTCATCCCAATCGTTCACCCATATTCATTCATGCAACCTCTATCCTTGCCAACCCCGCCCATTTTTGCTTTCCCCTTCATCATTGCTCATCACAGGAAAATTTGTTGGCTTTGCTTGTGGACATAGGCATGCGGCTTCATCCCATGCACTGGCTGGCTCATGAATTGCATGATCTCTTGGCTGATTTTTACGCACAAAAGCAGGATTGGTCCAAGTCTGCACAGCATTTGGCCTCCAAAGTGCAGTATATAGCAGCTTTGAATGCAGGGTATGTGCTGCAATTGTTGTCGTGAAGTGGTTGACAGTCCTCTGGATATTTTACAATCCCTGAGTTGGGGGTTTTAAGCCAAGAATATGCCAATAGGCAATTCCTAGCTCCCCATCAAAGTCCTGAGCCTTTTGGCTGCCCAGTTCCAGGTGAAGTTTTTCAGCCCTGATGTTGGGTCAAAAGTTGGGAGAGTTGTTCCCAGCCGCCAAGACGGCATACTATGGTTGGGTTGTTTTGAGTTTTGCGGCATTGCTGCCCAGCATGGGTGGTGCACTTTTCTTCAGGTGTTCCAGGATTTGTACAGGTGCGCAGACCAAACAGGGCTAAAATCAGGTTCACATGGTGCTAAAGCACTCCAACAAGACGGATCCTGAGAAGTTTTTGGAAGAAGTGACATTTTGATGGTGGCCCCAATGCATTTTCATCCTCCCAAACGACTCAAACAATATCTGGAGCAATTCGTCTCTCACTCTTTTTTGATGCATTTTTGGGCCTTTTAATTGTTTCATGCCTCACCACTTGTGATAAGTCACCTTCAAGAACAGCTGCGGCTGTTTTCTCTTTGTGGGTTCTGTGCAGACGGTGGGTTTCTGAACAATTTGTCTGCAATCAGAGAGGCTCATTGCCAAATGTTTGACCCCTGGACCTTTTTGCCAAGATGCCAACATGCAAGAGGTGTCTGGTGGTAGCTAGTTTGCCCCAGTTTAGCCTTTTATGCACTGGGGTAGCTTCAAAAACAGTCAAATCGGCCAAACATTGCTTTTACCCTTTCTTGTAGACAGGGCGTCTTTATTGGGTTTGAGATGAATGAACAGTGTGATGATGCCCAACACCGGTATCCTCAGACCACATTTCTGCACAGTGGACACGGCGTTAAAATCCACTTTTTGAAAACCTGCCTTTGTCAATCACGTCTGCACTCATTTGGGAGGCACGCATCTTCTCAATAACAAACCTTCCGTCCCACAAGGATCATACAAACATCAGTTAAGAATGCAGAATCACCATGGCCCACTTGCTTTTCGCTGTAACGTCATCAGTTTTGAATTCCTACAGAGAACACAGTGTCAGTTGACACCGCGTCTCACTGATATGTTGTGCATTCACACTGCATGAAGCACGCACACACAGAAACACACCACTTGTCTTTGCTTGCTGACGTATCTGGAGCTGCAGAATCAATCAAATTTTGGAATTTATCATGTTCTGCATTTGCATGTGCTCCTATTGTCACCAAAAAAAAAATGACCACCCAACACCAGCCTACGGTCCCCAGGGGCTGTTAGAGGTCACCCAAAAATCGCGAATTTTCAGCGAACGCATGCTGGCCTGAAAACGGCTGAGTCCTCACACGTGGGGCCTCAGAGACTGATCTTGGGAAGTCGGAGATAGCACCCGGGACGCTGCCTGGACCCCATCATTGGTTAGGGGGTCCAGAAAGAAGAAAAAGTGGAACAGGACCTGGGTCCAAATCAATGCACAGGGTCCGAATCGACGCACAGTGGCAGCTTTAGGCCAACCAAGTTTTGAACCTCCCCCATGCGTGACATTCTGTTGGGTTGCTTCTTTACACGGCCCTGGACAGTCTCCCATTCTTCCCTTCGCGTGCTGCGTTGGGTCGCTGCGTTCTGTCGGCTGCTGCGGCCCATGTTCCTGTTTGTGTCGTTTTCGCCTTAGCGGAGCCCAGTAGTTGGCTCGTTTCTTGGTTTTTGCTGCCCACTCCCCTCCGCATTCTGGTTGTCCAACACCTGCCTCGTTGTGTTTCCGTGGGCATGTGGTCTGTCGGTTTGCTGTTTCTTCACGGGGCCTGGACAGTCACCTGTTCTTCCCTTCGCGTGCTGCTTGCTGTGTTCTGACGGCCGCTGCGGCCTGTGTTCCTGCTGGTGTCATTTCCGTGTTAGCAGAGACCAGTAGTTGACCCTGGCATTGGTGATTCCCAGGGTCAGTAGTGCTGACTTTAGATTTGACTTGCTTGAGTTGTGTACCAAGAAGATTAGGTTTGCGCAGCCTTTTCACAAAGCTGTGTTTTTTTTTTTGCCAGGCCACTGCCACAATTTGCATGGGCCCATGAAGCACTCGCGGACAAGTTGAGCCATTTCTCTGGTGAGGCTTTGCGATGGGCACAGCACTCATATGAAACAGCACTGGTTGTACTCTGTGTCTTGTATCCAGAAGAGCACCAATACATTTGTGATGTGAAGTCTCGCATGCAGGCCCTGGGCCTGAAAGCTGCCACTCCAGCCTGCAACGCAACGGGCTGCAGTGTGCAGAAGAAAGAAGGCCAGGTTTGTGGCTGCGGCATGTTGACGGGTAAAGACAGGGTTAAGGGTGGCACAAAAGAGCAAGACTTGAATTCACATGAACCAGGATCTCTGTTGTAAGCGAGCCCTCTTTTTCTGCAGTCCATTTAGTTTTACTGGTTGTGGCTGAAGGTTGGCCAAAAATAGCTGAAATGCATTTCAGCATGTAATTTCCATTATAATTTTTTTTTAGTGCTCTTTGGTGTTTAGTGGTTTGGGCATTTATGCATTTCACAACAAGCAACAAGAACAAGGCACATTTGTACGCTCTTTTTTCTATCATTGCTATGCCATTGCTTTGGGCTCATTTAGGGCATTTTGGGGGGCATTGCTCAGTTGTATCGCAGAGATACAGGCCAGGAAAAGACTATTTGGCTCGAACAAATGAACGCCATCTATTATTTTCCTTGCTTTGGCAGTTTTGATTGGTTTCTGGGCTGTTGGCAAAAAATTGCCCATCGTGCACCAAAATTGCGCAGATTTGGGAGGACACCTCCCCACAACCTGCTTCCGCTGGTGAGTTGGGGTCTCAACCTCCAGAAGTAGGATCCGCACAGTTTTGGCTTAAACAAGATTGGGCGGTGTCTCAGGGTAGGTCTAATTGGGTGGGTGGAAACCACAGAAAGGGGGGGTTTGCAGGTGGACCAGGTGCCCTGAATTGGTTTTTGAGCAACTCCTAGCCTAAGCCCCCATACTAGTATATGCTAGGACCTGCCAAAGCAGGGCACACAATCCAAACCAGCTGGGCCCAAAATGGATCCAATAAGGGCTCACAAATGACTTTCCCCAGGATTATTCCTGGGCCAATAGGGATGCCCAAACTAGTGTTTTGCGCCCTTTTTGGGCCCATGGTGAGTCATTGTGGCCGTAGAAAAGTACCAAAAACCTTGAAAACAGCCATGAAAAGAGCCCAAAAAGTTGTGAAAACCATTTTTTTTCTAAAATGCTCGTAGACCACTAGGAATCCTCAAACAAGTGTTTTTAGCCATTTGGAGTCCGTGGTGATCCTTTCTTGCCCTCCAAAAACCCCAAAAGCCCTTCAACATGGGCCATTTTGGGACCAAAATAGGGTCAAAAAGTGGTGAAAACCACATTTTTTCAAAAGTGATCCGATACCCTTTCTGATGCTTCAACAAGTATTTGTGGCCAATTTGGGGGGAGCGGGACGCACGTTGCACACATTGGTATTAAGATAAAATTACCTGACACCAGTGTTCCGCTTTGTTGTTGCCCTCTGTGTTGCTGAGCCGATACCCCATTTCACCCTACATGCTTTGAGGATTGCATTGTGTATGCTATTTCTTGGTCTATAGCTCAACAACACAATGCCATTGTCTTGGTTTCGTGCCGGTACCCTATCTTCTACACCGCAACAACGCAAATGAGCACGTTCTTGCTACTATTTTGGGCCCTTTGCAATGCCATTACCTATGTATACAATATGGGGTGGATGGGAAGGGAGTGATTCATGATGCTGCCTTAAGTTCCAAATTCAGAGCCCGTCACTGAGCTTCATATTTTTCATTTGAATATATATGTATAGATATATATCTTCGAATCTACACACCTCTCCCCAACTCTACGTGGCTTCACCCTACGGCTCTAAGGTACGTGCGAAGGGCACAATTTGGTGCATACATGTGGGGGAAGGGGCTAAACTCGGTCAAAACGGGCTCAAAACGAGCTCATTTCACTTGTTTGTGCACCCCCAATGGTCGTGGATCCTTTTGGGAAAAATGTGTTCTTGACCCATTGTTCCCCCAATTTTGCCCCAAGCGGCCCCTTCTAAAGCATTTTGGGATTTTCCATGGGCCAAGACGCGTCACCACCAACTCAAAATGGGTTGAAAGCACTTCTTTGAGCATCCCAAATGGTCCGGGACACTTTTTGAAAAACGCGGTTTTGACCCATTTTTGACCCACTTTTGGTCCCAAAACGGCCCATTTTCAAGGCATTTTGGGACTTCTATGGGCCAAAACACGTCACCACGGGCTCAAAATGGGCTAAAAACACTTGTTTGAGCATCATAAATGGTCCAGGATCACTTTTGACAAACGCGTTTTTGACCCATTTTTGACGCATTTTTGGTCTTGAAACGGCCCATTTTCAAGGCATTTTGGGATTTTCCATGACCCAAAACGCGTCACCACGGGCTCAAAATGGGCTAAAAACACCTGTTTGAGCATCCCATGTGGTCTACACACAACTTTGAAAAAAATCATTTTTTTTCGCCCCGGGGACCCAGGAGGACCCACCGTTGGCCCCCGCCGTGCGCGGGCCCGGCTGCCCTCCGGCTCCACCAAGTGACCACTGGTACGGGGGTCTAGGCCTCTTGTTGGGCGATTCTTAGGCTTGGAAACCACAAAAAGTGGGGGGTTGCGGGTGGACTAGGTGCCCTCGGAATCGGATTTTGAGCCACATAGCCCAAGATACGGCCGGTGCTTGGTTTCGGGGTGTTGGTGCACATTGCGCAAATTTTGGGGCTTTTTGGCGCCTTTTTGGGCCGTTTCTCGGACATATCGTCGAGTTGAAGGGCACTAGAGGGCTCTTTGACACGGTGAAGTCAAGCCGCACGTGAAGAGTAGGAACCGTTTGCCTTCGTTTGGCCGTTATGACTGGGTATGGGGCCGTTTTGGGCCAAAAAAGGCTGTTTTGTTGCACAAAATGCGCATTTTTGGAAGGGCACCTCCCGACTTGGCGCCCCCGCCCCGAGGCGCCACCGGTGAGTTTTTGGCTCAAAACTTGGATTTGGCGAGGGCACCACCTAGGCTCAAGGATGGCTAGAGTAGAGTAGAGCCCGGAGTGATGCGGCGGAGCAATGGCCAAAACGGAAAGGAGAAGTGCTTGCTTGTTGCTTGCTTGCTTGTTGCTTGCTTGCTTGTTGCTTGTTAGCTAAATTTAAGGGGATCTCTAGGTGGCTCCACCACACGGCTCTAAGGTACGTGCGAAGGGCACAAAGTGGTGCATACATGTGGTGGAAGGGGCTAAACTCGGTCAAAACGGGCTCAAAACGGGCTAAAAACACTTGTTTGAGCATCCCAAATGGTCCAGGATCACTTTTGGAAAAACACGTTTTTGACCCATTTTTGACCCTTTTTTGGTCCCAAAATGGCCCATTTTCAAGGCATTTTGGGAGTTTCCAGGAGCCAAAACCCGTCGCCACGGGCTCAAAACGGCCTAAAAACACTTGTTTGAGCATCACAAATGGTCCAGGATCATTTTCGGAAAAACGCGTTTTTGACCCATTTTTGACCCATTGTTGGTCCCAAAACGGCCCATTTTCAAGGCATTTTGGGATTTTCCATGGCCACGCGCCACCACGGGCTCAAAATGGCCCAAAAACACTTGTTTGAGCATCCCAAGTGGTATAGGAACAACTTTGGAAAAAATGATTTTTTTCGCCCTCGGGACCCTGGTGGAGCCACCGTTGGCCCCCACTGTGCGTGGGCTGGCCGGCCCTCCGGCTGCACCAAGTGACCACTGGTACGGGGGTCTACGTGTCTCGTTGGGCGATTCTGAGGCTTGGAAACCATAAAAAGTGGGGGGTTGCGGGTGGACTAGGTGCCCTCGGAATTCGGATTTGAGCCACGTAGCCACGTATATATATATATATATATATGTATATATATATATATATATATATATATATATATATATATATATATATATATATATATATATTACTACACCCCTCTCCCCTTAAATTTAGCTAACAAGCAACAAGCACGTCACCGTTCCGTTTTTGCCATTGCCCCTTCCCATCGCCTCGGGCTTGACTCTAATTTGGCCATCCTAGAGCCTAGGTGGTGGCCTTGCCAAATCCAAGTTTTGAGCCAAAAACTCACCGGTGGCGGCCCGGGGCGGTGGCGCCAAGTCGGGAGGTGCCCTCCCAAATCTGCGCAGTTTTGGGCCAAAAACAGCCATTTTTCGCCCAAAACAGCCGTAGTAAGGGTTCAAAACAGCCAAACGAAGGTAAAAGGCTCCCACACTGCACGTGCGGCTTGACTTTCTCGTGACCAAGGGACCTTTGGTGCCCTCTAACTCCACGAAATGTCCGAGAAACGTCCCAAAAAGGCGCCAAAAAGCCCCCAAAACTGCCCAATGTGCACCACCACCCCCAAACCAAGAACGGGCCGTATCTTGGGCTACGTGGCTCAAATCCGAATTCCGAGGGCACCTAGTCCACCCGCAACCCCCCACTTTTTATGGTTTCCAAGCCTCAGAATCGCCCAACGAGACACGTAGACCCCCGTACCAGTGGTCACTTGGTGCAGCCGGAGGGCCGGCCAGCCCACGCACAGTGGAAGCCAACGGTGGGTCCACCAGGGTCCCCAGGGCGAAAAAAATGATTTTTTCCAAAGTTGTTCCTAGACCACTTGGGATGCTCAAACAAGTGTTTTTAGGCCGTTTTGAGCCCGTGGTGGCGCGTTTTGGGCCATGGAAACTCCCAAAATGCCTTGAAAATGGGCCATTTTGGGACCAAAAAAGGGTCAAAAATGGGTCAAAAACGTGTTTTTCCAAAAGTGACCCCGGACCATTTGGGGTGCTCAAACAAGTGTTTTTAGCCCATTTTGAGCCCGTTTTGACCGAGTTTAGCCCCTTCCACCACATGTATGCACCACTTTGTGCCCTTCGCACGTACCTTAAAGCTGTGTGGTGGAGCCACCTAGAGTACGCACGCAGTACCGCTGTTGACACGCCGACGCCACGTGCGAGCCGCCACGACACGCACCACCGCAACCACAAGGCCATGGTCAGAGGTTAGACTATGTACATGCCCGCAGGCACGGTCCCTCTAGTTTGTTAACGGGGCCACGGGATGCCCCCGCGCTCCCCCTGAGTTGTTAGAGGGGTCAGGGGGACACCCCAATACCGCCATGCTTCCCCGCTGCTCCCCCACTGTACGGTTCCCCAGTACCGCCGCGTACCCCCACCGTACGGACCCCAGTACGCCGCGTATACCCCGGAGACGCCAGTACACCGTCACCTGGAACTCCACGTTCCCCCCGTGAGTGCTCCTCCCAGGCTGCCACGCCGTCTCCAGGACGCCCTCCATACTGTCCCCCTGATGACCCCACTGTCATATCCTTCTACGCACACTTCTTCGCCTCGTCGCCGCTCCCGGGGCCTACAGGCTGTCCCTGCAACCCCGTGTAACACTCCCAGGGGGCGCCGCAACGCCGTAACCCCCATACAACCCCGTGCACCCCCGGTGTATCCCGAGCAACCACTCCCAATACTGCCGTAGCCGGGCCGCCAGTAGAGACCCCGGTGCCATGGGAATACCCTACAAGGGTTTGGGCCTTATTACCCTGGTCGGGACGACCCATGACACCTCACTGTTGTATGCGGCGACCCGGGGCAGGCGGGTGAAGCATCCCTGTCTGACCCTCATGCACGGGGGCAGTACGGCTCACCATCAGGCCGGCACGACCTGTCACATCGCGTTGGCCGTCATACGCCGCCTGCCACTACCGCACAATCAGGCCGTGAAGGCACTGCTTCTCAGGCGCTACCCCCTCCGCTGCGTCCAGCGTGGGGACGGTAGCAGGTGCACCCACAATTCCTAACCCCTTCAATCTGCACCACCCCCGGCCCCCACCTCGCCGTCACCATTTCCTCCGTGATGCCACAACCAGAGTATCCGCGAGTCGCCCTCCAGAGCCGCCCACCACAGCATCAGGGGCAAGGCCGCAGACGGCGCTCCAGGGCACCGTACCCCTTCCACTCGGACGCTCTTCAGGCCATCCTGGATAGTCCTCCAGGCACTTGAGGACATCTGTCCAGAGTGCCGCAGTGCCCACCTCGCCTTAGGCCACCCCCTATCGGCACGCTCCTTACATGTCCCGCATAGCGGGACGGAGGCACACTGATGAACCCAAACTGACACCGTTTCCCCGCACCCGTGGCATCGCTGCGGAAGTAAGACCGCGACGGAACGCAGCTACCATCACAACACTGCGACCACAGGTCCTGCCATACATCGCAGCACGCGTCCTGGAGTCCGAGCAAAGCACCCGCCAGCGTGCGTGCTGTGGCACAACTGAGGAGGCTGCGCCTCGCTTCCTCCCACGTGGACACCGGGCGGAGTATCGGTCGCCCGTCGGGCATCACCGGCAGGCTCTCAAGCAGCCGGGGCCACCGCGCCACTTTGGGGCCACGTGTGCCATGCGCCAGGAGCTCCCAGCCGTAGTCCCGTAAGACCTCCCCGATGACATCAACCCCGTCCTGCTCCGGGCCCTCGGCGGAAGCCAGAACCAAGCGTTGTCCTCCCGCCCGAGCCTCAATGACCGCCTCGAGGCCCAGGGTGTCAAGGGTGTGACGGGCATCGGCAGCCACGTGGTCGTCCCCCTCTGGCAGAGAGAACATGGCCTCCGTGACGTGGCCCTGCGCGTCGTCGCCTTGTACCCGTGCCAGCTGCTTGGAGCCCACTAACACTGCCATGGACCGCTGCTCCGTGACCGCTGGTATGGCTCGTCGCAGCTGCCGGTCGTACAGCCACAACGTACCCACGTCAAGTACGACAGCCACCGCCAGGATTGGGAGACTGCACAAAGGTTGCTGAAGGACTGGCAGCACCTCGCGAGGCCAGCCCATGACGTTCCCCACAGCTGGATGGTGGGCGTACAGCTGAAGCCAGGGATCACTCTGGCCGTCAGGGCTTCTCACCTTGGTACCACGCACCTGGGCCCACGATTGCGCCGACACCACACGGGACCACTCCCTGAATGTCGTGATGTCCCGCGCCACCCAGGAACCGATCCACAGGTCGAAGGCCTGCGCCACCGCCGCCATCCAGTGAGGGAACAAGGACATGGCCTCTTCATGCTCGATGCACGACCGTGACACCAGCAGTGCGTGCAGCGGTGCCCTCTGAAAGGTTGCCCGCAGGTCGTCGTGTAGGCCGGCAAACGGGTTCCACGGCGGACGCTGCAGGACCCTCCCTGCCGGCGGGCAGAAGGGTGTGTCACCGCGCAGGAATGCGTATACCGCCCTCCTTCGATCTTGCATCGGCAGCTGCATGATCTGGGTGAGCCGATGGTTCCTGCGGGCATACACATCTTCCCCAATCTGGACCATGTCCTCCACAAAGAGCCTGGCCTTGGCAGGGCCCCGGGACGACGCCGCTCGCACCGCAGCGAACAACCGCTTCAGGTCCCCGGGGACGACACCCGCCATCAGGGATCCAGTCCACCTGCAGCCGTGCTCCCTCCACGCCACGAACTCCACCGTCCTGTCTGTCAGGGGTAGCTCCGCCGTGAACTCCTCCACACGACTGCACAGGAGCCCAGCCACCTTCTCGTCCCGCGCACACAGTAGACGCATGTGGCCAATGTCCTCCTCCGGCCCCCCACAGAAGATACAGGGGTGGGCCGGTATTGCCATACGTGTGAGCTTTTGTCTCCACCGTCGCATGACCCGCATGGTGGACAAGCGACCGTCACGCGCCCGCAGCATATTCCTGTGCGTTGGGCCGTGGTGCACAGCTCCCAGGGGCATCGCCTCGCAGGCGCCAGCCAGTGGCGTGTGCGCCCTGGTGCGAGCCGCTAGCGAACGCCACTCCATCTCCCGGACTTGCTGAAGGGCTTGCATGGATGGCACACGCGGCTCGAGCCCTCCATTATCCCCTGGCACTAAGAGGATGGCGTGCTCCTTTGGCAGGACGAGATGGACAGGCGGGGCCATTGCACGGGCCGCGGCAGAGTCCGGCGCCTCGAGCGGGACCGCCGCCGGGTGCGAGCTCTGCCTCACTTCCCAGTGGTGCGGCCCCCCCACTCGGCGCGGCAGCCGCCGCAGCCCCTCCACTATCCAGCTCAGTGCGTGCTGATTGACCAGATGTGATGTCGGCCCCTTGATGCCACGGTACAGACCTCCTGCGCCCTGCGGAGATGCGCTCCTGTGACGGACGCATCCACCACGTGTACCGTGCACGCTGACGGGGGCGTGTGCAACAAGTACGCCGCCGCGCCGATGATCTCTGCCTCCGGGACCGTGCCGTAGATGGCACCCGTCCACGTGGGGATTCCGTGGCTGGCCACCGCCACGTTTGTGGCGTCGTCTCCCTGGGGCGACGCGTCAGACGATGTGACTTTAGTCGCCACCGGCACCCAGCAGTACCGGTGGGGCTCCAGTCACGCCACGTCGGAGTGGGGGCTCTGCACCACCTTTCCAAGGGACGCCGCACTGGAGGCCCTGAGCTCCGGGGACAGGACCACCCTCGGTCGATATACCGCATGTGGTCTCCAGGCCAGGTCACATCCGCAGACTGACTTTATGGCGTCCAGGGCGGTGGTATACTCCGCTCCCCAAACTGTTGCGGAGCAGGAAGGCTGGTATACCACCACAGACCCTTGTTCCACCGCGCCGCCATCACGCAAGCACGTGACGGCGACGTGCGGATCGTGTGGCACGTTGGACATCCGGACCACTTCCGGGACCGAGTACTCATCCGGATCCGGGATTGGGCCTGCTGGCAGCAGAAGGACAATTGCCCACTCGCAACACCTGTGCACCGCCGCGCACGCCCTGGAAAACGCTGGCCGCCCGTGCACAACCCACAGTGGTGGCGGGCTTATGCCGCCCCCGGCGTGTGGAGTGAGCAGGGGGCTGGACGCCGGATCGTCTTGCTGTTGGTAGCCCTCAAAGACGTCCCCCAATAGAAACAGGAGGGCGGCTAGCGGGACGAACGGCATGGACAGCCCCGGGTTGGCTGGGTCCCATCCTTCGTCCCTGTATCCGCCCACCACATACACGTCCCCCGCAGCGGACTGTCTATTGCGTTTGCTGGCCTTCTTTCGGCGCACCGGGTGTATCCCCGGTGAGTCAATGGACCGGGCAGCTGTGGCCGGAAGACGTCGCGGAGCCCCGTGAGCCACACGTGGTCCAGCTGGTGGGGCCCTACTCCCGCGTGCGGAAGGTGCAGGTGGTCCTCATGGCACTCCTGAAGCTGGACAGCCCAGTGCCCAGGCGCAGGGCAGGGGAGCCGCGCATGCAGGAGGTCATTTGCGGGATCAGTCAGGGACTGTACTGTCGCATCTGTGCGGGGCCCCGAGAGAACGCAGATGTCCCTACCCTTGAAGGTATAGGATTGGGACACCCACTTCCGCCCCGCCCACTGCACTTGCGGCAGATGGGCGTGTACACACGAGTACACCGACGATGGCATGAGAAGTCCTACGCGCAACCTCCCCATCGCCCGGAGTACCCTGTCCACCCACGTATTGCCAGCGTGTGTGGCGAATGACGCAGAGGGCACCATGAACTGCCCGCACACTCCGTACTGCACGTGCATGTCTCGGAGCATGGCCCGCAGCTCATCCCGGACCGTCGTCGACCTGTGGTGGGTGAGCTGAGCCATGGTCGCCACGACGGAGTCGCGGCATATAACCTGGACATCCGCCAACCGTAACCCATGACCCGACCGCACTACCACGTTGGACAGGTCCTTGGGCAGCTTCTCGAATTGCAGGGCCGCAGCCTTGATGGCAGTATTCAGTTTGATCACCGCCTCCGCCGTGTCGGACAGGTAGGGTGCCGCGTGCCGCACGATGCCTCCAACCACAGCCGCCATCACCTCATGAGGCACCGACGCTGGCCTTAACGTGTTCTTGCACCAGCCCAGCAGAGCTTCACACCGGAGTACATGTTTCTCTTTCATGGTCGCCATCCCCCTGGGATCGAGGCGCAGGCCCAAGTATGGTACCGTGCCCTTGGCACGTAAGCATACCCATGGGGCCGCCGTGTTCCCTGGGTTCAGGTATACCATAATCGAATGGATGCGAGCAGTATTGGCATAGGCGCATTTGCCGACGTTGAGGGACATGCCCATGTCAGTGAGATACCGCGCTATCGCCGCCGCATACTCCAGGAATTGCGGCAGGGAGTGCGCTATCAACAGGAGGTCATCACAGTACGCCTGTACGAGGGGTGGCACTGCATGGCGAGCATCTCCCCGCGCCTTGCAGGCGAGGCTCCGCAGGAGAGGCTCCAAAAGGAGGAGGTAGAGCACAGCGCTCTCCGCACTGCCCTGCCGCAGGCCCCTGTGGAGCCGTATGCTCGGCGTCGGGCCGTGCGCGGTGACGATGCGCACCAGAGACCCGCAGCTGAGGGTGTGGAAGAGCCTGATGAGCTCCTCTGGGACACCCATATGGCGCAGGAGGAGCGCCAGCGCTCCGTGCGGCGCTGTGTCAAAAGCTTTTGACACATCGAAGGCCAGGACGTGGTTCTCCTCCAGCCCACGCTGCAGCCTGCGCTGGGCCAGGCAACCGGGGCAGCCGCCGTGGAGCCCGGCATGGCTCCGAACTGCCAGTCCGCGGCCAGTCCCTTGCGTGCCAGAACAGCTGTGAACCTCCGCATGAGGGGAGTCATGAGCATTCGCATGTCTTGCTGCCCCAGCGCTATTGGCCTGTACTCGTCCAGGTTGCCCGTGGCTGTGCCCTTGGGCATCAGCCAGATAATGGCCTCGTGCCAGGACTCCGGGACGTCCGCACCCCGTAGGATTGCTCGGTACGCATGCACCAGGAGCCCCTGCACCGGTTCAGGCAGCTCTGCTATGAGGGCAGCCGTGACCCGGTTGGACCCCGGAGCTTTGTCGTCCGCCACGGCCTGCCTCACGGCGTCTTTAAGGTCCTGCATGGTGTAGTCCTGTACCGACCTCCATTCCTCCGGCACCCCTTTGGGAATGTGGGCCCGGACCAGCCGCTCGAAGGCCGGCAGGTTCACTGGCCGCTTGGCGTACAGCGCCTCCCAATACCTCTGGACCTCGCCAATGACGTCCGAGGCCTCCAAGAGCACCTTCTCCGTCTCGCGGACGCGTACGGACCATAGGCCTGACGGGGCATAGTTCACCACGTTGATGTCCCCCCGTATCGCCGTCCATCGGAGCTGCAGATCCGGTACCGTGCCCCGCCAGTAGTCCTTGATGGACCGGCGCCTGTTGCTCCAGAGGACATCCCGCAGCTCCTCCACGCGTGTCTCCAGCTGGTGGAGCCGTTGGTCCAACGCGGCACGTAGGTCCTCTACTGAGGCGGGGGACAGGTCGGGGTCCACTCGCCGGAGGTGCTGTAGCAGGGCAGTCGCTTCCTGGGAGTGGAGTCCAGCCGCCGCCGCGTCCCGTTGCCACAGCTGATGGGCACGCCAGGCCAGGGCCTGCTGATCCGAGAGGACCTGGTCCAACGACGCCTCCGTTTCCGCTTGCCCGTACGGGTACTGCGGGTCCACGCCTGAAGGCATGCGCACTCCCGTGACCCTGGACACGTCATCACGGAAGGCGTAGAGCAGGTCAAAGACCGCTTGCACCTCCGACGTGCCCATGGTGGCAGTGTCGTGGTCCGACGAGAGCCACGCCTGTAGCCGCCGATCCCCGCAGGCCTTCTGCAATACTGCCGCTGCCGCCTCACGAACCCCCGGGGAGTCCGGGCGTATGGCATGCAGCCTGCCTTGGGCGTGCGAGTAGGCCATCCTGGTGACCCTCTCTTTGCCGGCCACCGCTAGCGGGATGTCCAGGACCACAGGGCCATGATCCGACCCCAGTGACGCAGGAGACCGCCTGGCGCCAAGTGTGGGCGCTCACGCGCCGCCCATGGGACCAGAGGCGAGTTTAGAAGGAAGGAGTCCAGTCGGTGCCCTGCCCTCGTGGGCCTCCTGTCCTCCTCCCGTTCCGGGCCTGCCCTGTGGAAACCACACTGTTCCCACATGGCTTGGAACCTCCTCGTGGTGGGGTGCCACGGGGACTCCAGCCACACGTTGAAGTCCCCTCCGAGGAGCACGGCCCTGGTGCCACCCGCGCTCTTGGCCGCCGCGTACATGGCCACGTCGGCCCATAAGGACGCCTTAGACGCCCAGGAGTCGCCGCCGCTACCCGGGCCGTGGACGTTGATGACCGTGAGGGTGCCACCTGCGGTCACCACATCGAGGGCCATGGCCTTGCCCGGCACGATGCCCACGATATCTCGAACTTACTCCGCGGCGAACACGTCCGCCCGAAGGGCAATCAAGAGTCCGCCGCGCACCGCTGCCGCCGACGCCGCCTGGGCATCCACTCCTGGGTACGCATGATACCCGTGGTGACGCCACTGGTTCTCCGAGTGCACCACACCCTGAGGGTCCTGCAGGCCGGTCTCCTGGAATAGGCCCAGGATGGCACCCTCGGCCTTCATGATGCCCGCCGCCACCGCTTCACCGTCGAGCATACCTGGGGCCACTGGTACGCCCAATATTCCTTATAGGGGGCCGTTTTGGGAGCAAAAATGGGTGAAAAATTGGTCAAAAGCACGTTTTTCCAAAAGTGATCTTGGACCATTGGGGTGCACAAACAAGTGTTTTGAGCCCATTTTGAGCCCATTTTCAACGAGTTTAGTCCCTTCCGCTACGTGTATGCACCAAGTTGTACCTTTGGCACGTACCTTAGAGTGGAGCCACATAGAGTATGGGAGAGGGGTGTAGATTAGAGGATATCTATATATATATATATATATATATATATATATATATATATATATATATATATATATATATATATATATATATATATACATATATATATATGTATATATATATATATATATATATATAGTCATAGTCATAGTCATAACCACTTATCATGCCGTCTACTGGAGTTACCGGGCATCTCGCACCGACAGGTGGTTCCTGCCTTGCTCGATCCCGTGGGTCCCAGGGCTGCCTGAGGTGGCCCACAGCATGACGGAGGACCCAGAGGACCGGGGATACCGGCCAACCAGGCTTTGGGGGCAGTGGCGACTGCAGAGCATTAGCATTAGCAACGGCGACGGACGCTGGTCCGTTTGTTCGCCGGGGGTAAGGGGCAAGGCATGGCAGAGCAGCAGCACTGCAACAAGCAAGCACAATGCCTAGGGGGGCAGCACTGCAGCAACCAAGAAACAAAGCAGCAAGCATGGGCACAAGACGAGATTGAAGATGGTGATGCAACCCACGTGCTGGCCCGTTTGCCTTGGGGCCTGCTGCCGGCCCAGCGCTGTCCCATCCGTAGTCACCAAGGTATTCACCGGTCAAGTAATCAAAAACATAGCTGTCCGCAGTGTCGGGGCCCAACCACTTCTTGCGGTCAAGACCATACCAGCCAGACAAATCCACCTTGGGGGTGGCCTCCTGCTTCTTCCCAGCAGCTAGCAGCTGCTAACATGGCAACTGATGGCGTGGACTGCATGTCAATCTCAAGGGTCAACTTGTTCACCGCAAACAAATCAGCAATGTGGAAGGCCCTGTTCTCAACAGGGCCCTGGCAGGTGACGGCAGCCTGCTCATAGTAGCCGAACTTGGAGAGCATCGCCAAACGGCCGCTCCTGATCTCCTTCACCTTCAGCTCGGCAGCCACATCAGGGTCGTCGGCCAAACCCAGAGGGTTAAATCACTTGCCACTAGGGTACACCAGTTCAAGGTCTCGTCCACCGAATGGACCACCGTTCACACGGTAAGCCTCGATGGCACCCATCAGGACAAGCTGGTAGGCCAACGCGGCAAGGATGGACTGGGCGCGCACCAACGCGGGGGCACCCATGTAGTTCAAGCCATAAGACTTGAAGATCACGGCAGCAGCCTTGAACCACACACCTTTGCTGGCACCATTGTCGATAGAGGTGTACTTCTGCAGCAGCTCGCAGGTCAGGCACCAGAGAGTACCCAACATAGCCCAGCGATCGTGCAGCACCTCACCCTTGCGAAGGCGCTTGTTGGCCGTAGGGTCTGCTGCACGCCCAGCACTGTCCCAACCGTAGTCACCAGGGTACTCACCGGTCAAGTAGTCTGGGACGCCGCTGCCTGCAGTGTTAGGGCCCAACCACTTCTTGCAGTCAGGGCCATACCAGCCAGACAAATCCACCTTGGGGCGGCGGCCGTCTACTTCCCAGCAGCTGCGAACATGGCAACAGATGGCGTGTACTGGGTGGCAATCTCAAGGGTCAACCTGTTCACCGCAAATGGAGCAGCAATGTGGGAGGCCCAGTTCTCAACAGGGCCCTGGCCGGTGACGGCAGCTTGCACATAGTAGCCGAACTTGGAGAGCATCGCCAAACGGCCGCTCCTGATCTCCTTCACCTTCAGCTCGGCAGCCACATCAGGGTCGTCGGCCAAACCCAGAGGGTTAAATCACTTGCCACTAGGGTACACCAGATCAAGGTCACGTCCACCGAATGGACCACCGTTCACACGTTAAGCCTCGATGGCACCCATCAGGACGACCTGGCAGGCCAACACGGCAAGGATGGACTGGGCGCGCACCAACGCGGGGGGACCCATGTAGTTCAAGCCATAAGACTCGAAGACCATGGCACCAGCCTTGAACCACACACCTTTACTGGCACCATTGTCGATAGCAGCAGCTCAGGGGTCAGGCACCAGAGTATGCCCAGCGGCCGAGCAGCACCTCAGGCCAGTTTATTACTACAGGCACTACGCGTGACACTATACGAGGCACACCCTGCCCTGCCCCACTCGTCACCCCTGCACCTGGCCGTGCGGCGTCCTACCTCCTGGCACTCTGTCCCCGCCCCTCCGTCCTTCTCCTGCCCCCTCTGTCTGCGCACGCACTGTGCGTGCAATGTGCGATGCAAACCCGTCCTCCCGCCCCTCCCTCTCCCTCTCCGCGCCCGTTGTTTGGGCACCTGTGTTGCTGTTGCCCTCCCCTTCTCCTGCCCTCTGGTTGCCCTGCTGCTGCCCCCTCCTGTGGTTCTCGTGCATTACGCGAAGCACTACGCATGACAAGTTGCGAAGCACGTCGCACGACACGCACCTTGGCCACCTGTTAAACACCTTGAAAGCCTAGAACCATGCAGTCGCATCGAATTGCACTACAGCGTACCAGGCCAACAGCTCTGGGGTCAAGCAGCCCATAGTGCCCTACATAGCCCAACGAGCGTGGATCTACTCGGCCTCACGGTATGCGGCGAAGGTGGTAGGGTCTGCGGTCAAACCGGCGGTGTCCCAACCGAAGTCACTAGGGTACTCACCAGTAAGGAAGTCAGGGGTGGAGGCACCAGCCTTGTACCACACACCTTTGCTGGCGCCATTGCCAATAGCACTGTAGTGCTGCAGCAGCTCGGAGGTCTGGCACCAGTGTGTACCCAACATAGCCCAGCGGCCGTGCAGCACCTCAGGCCAGTTCATTACTACAGGCACTACGCGTGACACCATATGAGGCACACCCTGCCCTGCCCCACCCTTCACCCCTGCACCTGGCCGTGCGGTGTCCCACCTCCTGGCGCTCCGTCCCCGCCCCTCCGTCCTTCTCCTGCCCCCTCTGTTCTCGCACGCACTGTGCAAGCAATGTGCGTAGCTTAACCCGTCCCCTCGCCCCTGCCTCTCCCTCTCCGCGCCCGTTGTTTGGGCACCTATGTTGCTAATGCCCTCACCTTCTCCCGCCTTCTGGTTGCCCTGCTTCTGCCCCCTCCGGTGGTTCTCGCGCACTATGCGAAGCACGACGCATGACAGGTTGCGAAGCACGTCGCACGACACGCACCTTGGCCACCTGTTAAACACTGTTAAACACTCAGAAGGCCTGGAACCACGCAGACGCATCGAATTGCACACCTGCGTACTTGGCCAACAACTCAGGGGTCAAGCAGCCCAAAGTGCCAAACATAGCCCAACATGCGTGGATCAACTCGGCCTCACGGTATGCGGCGAAGTCCCAACCGTAGTCACCAGGGTACTCACCAGTGAGGTAGTCAGGGGTGGAGGCATCAGAGATTGGCCCTACCACTTGTGGCGCTCTGGGCCATTCCAGGCAGCGGTGGCGTACATGGCCATAGGGGTAGGAGCGAAAGGGTAACATTGGCGCTAGTCATACCTTTCACGGCGAATGGGTCGGCGATGTGGGAGGCCCAGCTCTCAACGGGACCCTCACCAGTCGCGATGGCCTGCACGTAGTAGCCAAACACAGAGAATATAGCCAAACGGCCGTTCTTGATCTCCTTCAACTTCAGCTCAGCGAAAGTGTCAGGGTCGTCACCCAAAACCAGAGGGTCGAAGGCTTCACCAGGGTGCAGCAGATACAGATCCACGCGCAGAGGACTACCCTTCACACGGTAGGCCTCAATGGCACCCTTCAGGACAAACTGGCGGGCCGCGATAGCAAGGACGGACTGGGCGTGCACCAGGTTGGAGCTGCCAAGGTAGCCCAGACCGCCCTCAGGGAAGATATGAGCACCAGCCTTGAACCACACAGGCTGGTCGATTTGCACACCAGCGTACTTGGCCAACAACTCATGGGCCAAGCAGCCCAAAGTGCCCAACATAGCCCATCGAGCGTGGGTCAACTCGGCCTCATGGTACGCGGCGGCGAAGGTGGTAGGGTCAGCAGCCAAACCGGCGGCGTCTCATCCGTAGTCTCCAGGGTACTCACCAGTGAGGTAGTCAGGGGAGGAGGCATCAGAGAATGGGCCCTACCACTTGTTGCGCTCTGGGCCATACCAGGCTGCGGTGGCGAACGTTGCCACCGGGAAAGGAGCGAGCAGGGCAACATTGGCGCTGGCCATATCTTTCACGGCGAATGGGTCGGCGATGTGGGGGGCCCAGCTCTCAACAGGACCTTCTCCAGTCGCGATGGCCTGCACGTAGTAGCCGAACGTAAAGAACACAGCCAAACAGCCGGTCTTGATCTCCTTCACCTTCAGCTCAGCGAAAGCGTCAGGGTCGTCAGCCAAAACCACAGGGTCGAAGGCCTCACCAGGGTGGAGCAGATGCAGATTCTCGTGCAGCGGACCACCCTGCACACAATAGGCCCGCCAGCAAGGATGGAGTGGGCGTGCACCAGGCTGGAGCTGCCAAGGTAGTCCAGACCGCTCTCAGGGAAGATATGAGCACCAGCCTTGAACCACACAGGCTGATCGATTTGCACACCAGCGTACTTGGCCAACAACTCAGGGGTCAAGCAGCCCAAAGTGCCCAACATAGCCCAACGAGCGTGGGTCAATTCGGCCTCATGGTACACGGCGGCGAAGGTGGTAGGGTCAGCAGCCAAACCGGCAGCGTCCCAACCGTTGTCATCAGGGTACTCACCAGTGAGGCAGCCAGGGGAGGAGGCATCAGAAATGGGCCCAACCACTTGCTGCGCTCAGGGCCATACCATGCAGCGGTGGCGAACATGGCCACAGGAGAAAAAGCGAACAGGCAGGCAGGGTAACATTGGCGCTGGTCATACCTTTCACGGCAAATGGGAGGGCGATGTGGGGGGCCCAGCTCTCAACAGGACCCTCTCCTGTCGCGATGGCCTGCACGTAGTAGCCGAACACAGAGAATATAACCAAGCAGCCGTTCTTGATCTCCTTCACCTCCAGCTCAGCGAAAGTGTCAGGTTCGTCAGCCAAAACCAAAGGGTCGAAGGCTTCACCAGGGTAGAGGAGATACTGACGTGCAAGATGCACAACACTACGCGAGGACACTACGCACAATACTTGACGAGGCATACTCTGCCCTGCTCCACCCTTCACCTTTCTGCCCCTGCGCTCGGCTGCGCGGGGTCCTGCCTCCTGGCGCCCTGACCCCACCCCTCCGTCCGTCTCCTGCCCCCCCTGTCCATGCACGCACTTTGCAGCACTGCGCAGAGCAATTCGCGAGGCAACCCGTCCCCCTCTCTTGCTCCTTGGCTGCCCTACTCTCGCCCTCCCCTGCTCTGTTTCACGCGTGTCTCTATGCAGGGCACTACGCACGCAATTTGCAAGCATTTCGCACGGCACGCACCTGCACCTTGCCCACCAGTTATACTCTGGGCGCCGGACTGCACGTGCTGCCAAAGAAGCATCACGCTACGGCTGCCCGCCGCTGCCACAGCCCCCGCAGGAGCCGCTGCCGCGGGTGGCCGATCCAAATGCCGCGGGGGGCGCGGCCCTAGCAGGCCCCGGCTGCCCCCCGGCCAGGGTTTCACTGTACCCCCCGCGGCGCCTGGTCGCCGGGGGGGATCCATCAAAAGTTCCTGTAAGAGATCGAAAAAAAATAGACGCGTCCCGCCGCGTCCCGTTGCCACAGCTGATGGGCACGCCAGGCCAGGGCCTGCTGATCCGAGAGGACCTGGTCCAACGACGCCTCCGTTTCCGCTTGCCCGTACGGGTACTGCGGGTCCACGCCTGAAGGCATGCGCACTCCCGTGACCCTGGACACGTCATCACGGAAGGCGTAGAGCAGGTCAAAGACCGCTTGCACCTCCGACGTGCCCATGGTGGCAGTGTCGTGGTCCGACGAGAGCCACGCCTGTAGCCGCCGATCCCCGCAGGCCTTCTGCAATACTGCCGCTGCCGCCTCACGAACCCCCGGGGAGTCCGGGCGTATGGCATGCAGCCTGCCTTGGGCGTGCGAGTAGGCCATCCTGGTGACCCTCT
Source organism: Eutreptiella sp. 'Long Island Sound 2002' (assembly GCA_964036045.1). Classification (NCBI taxonomy): domain Eukaryota; phylum Euglenozoa; class Euglenophyceae; order Eutreptiales; family Eutreptiaceae; genus Eutreptiella; species Eutreptiella sp. 'Long Island Sound 2002'. Next base: position 123,854,487 of record OZ038381.1, on the reverse strand, counting down.
CTTTGCCGGCCACCGCTAGCGGGATGTCCAGGACCACAGGGCCATGATCCGACCCCAGTGACGCAGGAGACCGCCTGGCGCCAAGTGTGGGCGCTCACGCGCCGCCCATGGGACCAGAGGCGAGTTTAGAAGGAAGGAGTCCAGTCGGTGCCCTGCCCTCGTGGGCCTCCTGTCCTCCTCCCGTTCCGGGCCTGCCCTGTGGAAACCACACTGTTCCCACATGGCTTGGAACCTCCTCGTGGTGGGGTGCCACGGGGACTCCAGCCACACGTTGAAGTCCCCTCCGAGGAGCACGGCCCTGGTGCCACCCGCGCTCTTGGCCGCCGCGTACATGGCCACGTCGGCCCATAAGGACGCCTTAGACGCCCAGGAGTCGCCGCCGCTACCCGGGCCGTGGACGTTGATGACCGTGAGGGTGCCACCTGCGGTCACCACATCGAGGGCCATGGCCTTGCCCGGCACGATGCCCACGATATCTCGAACTTACTCCGCGGCGAACACGTCCGCCCGAAGGGCAATCAAGAGTCCGCCGCGCACCGCTGCCGCCGACGCCGCCTGGGCATCCACTCCTGGGTACGCATGATACCCGTGGTGACGCCACTGGTTCTCCGAGTGCACCACACCCTGAGGGTCCTGCAGGCCGGTCTCCTGGAATAGGCCCAGGATGGCACCCTCGGCCTTCATGATGCCCGCCGCCACCGCTTCACCGTCGAGCATACCTGGGGCCACTGGTACGCCCAATATTCCTTATAGGGGGCCGTTTTGGGAGCAAAAATGGGTGAAAAATTGGTCAAAAGCACGTTTTTCCAAAAGTGATCTTGGACCATTGGGGTGCACAAACAAGTGTTTTGAGCCCATTTTGAGCCCATTTTCAACGAGTTTAGTCCCTTCCGCTACGTGTATGCACCAAGTTGTACCTTTGGCACGTACCTTAGAGTGGAGCCACATAGAGTATGGGAGAGGGGTGTAGATTAGAGGATATCTATATATATATATATATATATATATATATATATATATATATATATACATATATATATATATGTATATATATATATATATATATATATTACTACACCCCTCTCCTATATATATGTATATATATATATATATATATATACATACATACATATATATATATATATATATATATATATATATATATATATATATATATATCCTCTAACCTACACTAGAGGATATATATATATATATATATATATATATATATCTAGATATATATATATATATATATATATATATATATATATATATATATATATATATGGCTTATATATATATATATATATATCCTCTAACCTACACTACAGGATATGTATATATATATATATATATATATATATATATATATATATATATATATATATATATATATATATATATATATATATATATATATATATATATATATATATATATATATATATATATATATATATATATATATATATATATATGGCTTATGAGAGCCTGCCCCCCCCCCCCTTGTATGGCCCCCCCCCGCAGGGTGCATAGTGTCTACAGACCCCAGACCGCCCACCCCCTCTATGCGGGTAAACAATGGCAGCGGACCGTTTTGGGGGAAGGGGGCCTTCGGCCCCCTTCCCAAATATTGGCACTTCGCGTCTACAACGTGCCGACAACGTCTACAATTAGCAGGCCGCGTCTACCTGTGGTGCATGCACAGTGTCTCCAAACCCCAGACCGCCCTCCCCCTGTGTGCAGGTAAACGATGGTACTGAACCGTTTTGGGGGAAGGGGGCCTTCGGCCCCCTTCCCAAACATTGGCACTTCGCGTCTACAACATGCCGACAACGTCTACGATTAGCAGGCCGCGTCTACCCTTGGTGCACAGTGTCTACAAACCCCAGACCGCCCCCCCCCCTGTGTGCGGGTAAACGATGGCAGCGGACCGCAATTCCTATGATCCACGGGTAAACGGAAGGGGTATACGAGTAAACGGAGTAGCATTCGGTGTAAAATGTGCATATTCTTGCATATTGGGGGCCTTCGGCCCCCGGCCGGGCGCTACGTGCCCGCCCCGGGGGGTCCTCCGGACCCCCAGGGGGGGGGGGGGGGGCAGAGCTCTCATATACCATATATATATGTATATATGTTGTACCATCTCACTGGAAGAAAGTGCCGTGGATAAATTTGTGGTGATATACGTGTGCGGATATGTGTTGTGCAATTTTCATGGACCTATCAAGAAACATCGGCAACGATCCAAGATCCATTAGGAAAGAACAACGGTATCTTCAGCCCAGCAAGAAATGCTCTCCGGTACATTTCTGTGAGGGTCCGTTTGGGGGTGACAGTGTGTAATTTTCCAAAATGGTGCACACAGTGCACACCCCGTGCACCTGTCCCCAGTTGGAGCTGTTTACCAGCAATTTTTTACCCCTGTTGTGAAACATCGTACATCGGAACCACATATTATAGCCATCTTCATTTCATGGAGCCTGGTGCACAGAGTGTAGATTGGAGGATGGTTTGGGTTCCTTTGGTTGCAGCGCACGCCGCCCCTCCTCTTCCCTCATGAGGGTTGCGGGCCTATACTACACAACGAACGGTCTTGGTGGGGTCAGGCCCTTGTGGTGCTTGGTCTACCCCTTGGGCGATGCTCCAATTGAGTACCACCTCCGTGATCAGAGTTGTCACCATTGTTGCGGTCTAGCTGGAACTATGTGGAGCTATGCTGCGCCTAATTTCACATTGCGTGCAGCACTAATTGCCGGCATTGCCGCGCTGTGCGAAAGCACATGGCGGAGTTGTGCAGGGAAGCTGCATTTGCAGACCGGCATGGCGTATTCGTGTCTGCGGATATGGACGCCGACACACAGCAGTCCCGCGAGATGCAAGCCACACTGTACACCGAGGGCATTGACACCCACTCTTAGAAGCCTAAGATTCCACACATTCCGTTCCCAACGGGTTTGTTTCGAATGTGTGGAAATTTCGCCCCACCCCCCAATCGGATGCAACATCCCGGGCTGGACAGCCTTTATTTTGGAGGGACCAATACAACGCACTCAAGCCTGCCCTTTTGCTAGAGGACAAAGAAGTGGTTGAACCCGCATTTGACCGCTTGAAAGCGATGGCCCCAACAAGTTGGGCAACCCTTGAGATTTGCCGCCCCCTCTGGTCCATGCTGATCACGATGCCGTTGTTTTGGGTACCGTCTTTGCAAAATTCTCCGAGGGGGTTTACAACAGAGGTGCCGCCAACCGTAGCACTGGAAAATCCCACCGAGGCTTGATATATCATTTACCTCATCCATTTTCGGGGTCAACAATTCTGGGTTTGCTGGTACCTGTAGGTCTTTTTAGTGATCGCCACCTGCCTTCACAGGCCGGCGAAAAACGGGCACGGGTTGTGGCCAAGGTAGGAGGGACGTGAGGCGGGCAGAGGCACGGGATCGAGACTCTGTGGTTGGTGACTCCTCGTTCGACTGAGGATCATCATCCTCCGTCTCGTCATTGACATCCACACCCTCGTTAGGGGGTAGAAGGGAGACCCATTAGAAGGTGTCAAAGGCCATGCCCAAAGGGCCTCCCTCAGTGCTCGGTCCACCGTTTCGGTGGTTCAATGGCAGCCCTAGTGGCCGAAATTAAAGTCAATATGGTTAATTTTGATGTTTAATATATGAACCGATTAATATATTAATCTCGCAAATATTAAGAGGTTAACGTTCAACTTTTTTGATCGGGTGATTTGTACTCATTTTTCCATGCACATATGACGACCCATAAGGGGTGTTACGTGGTACATTGTTGCACAATGGTATAGTAGAGATGTTCCGTTGTTGTGTTGGTGGGTGTCTTGGACACCCCCCCCCCTCCGGTTGCCCGCATTCCCCCCCACTCCACACCACCATGTTCCCTTGTATAGCTCTTGTTATGCCTTTGTCTCGCGACACCCTTACCGAGCTTAACATGACGCTGGTGCGTTTGAGTGGGGCCAAGAGTTTGCGGGAGCCTTTGGTCTCCCAACCCCCTGGTGACTGGGTGGCTTCATGTCCCTTGGCCCGGGCCCGATTGTCCGAGGCCACGGAGGTTGGCGAACCCTCCCTCATTCGCGACAAGCAAAAGGAGGCGATGCCTCCCACCTCTTCCCGGCCCCGGACCTCATCAGCCTCCTCATGGACTTGAACGTCCCCAAGCTTGGCTTCCGGCACATGATTGAGTATATGAGCCGCCTAGGGTCGGCCTACACGGCCGCAACGGGCCTCCCGTTCGACAAGCCCACCCCCACTCGGGATGCTTTCACGGACGCGTGCAAGGAGTTGGTCACCCCCCTTGACCTACGGCCGCCCGTGTCCATCCCCGATCCCCCGGCGAGTGGGCGCTCTTGGCCGCTACCCTCATGGGCTCGGGACGTCCAATCACGTCCATCGCTAGTGGACACCATCGATTGAACAAGGCCCCTCACCTTCATAGTGTGTGGGGATGCGTTACTGTGCGCCGGTGGTAGTTGGACCCAACTCTCCATTGGGCTCCTCAACCACGGCGCACGGGGCCACACACCCGCGTCATTGTGGGTGATAGGGATGGCCGTGTGCGGGGACAAGGACATGGCGACACTAGCAACCATATGGGCCGACAACTTGCAGGTTTGTGGCCCATTCGTTGTTTGTAAATTTTTGCGCTGATTCTCGAGATTGATATCTAGATTTCGGTTAATATTAACGCCGACTGAAAAATTAACTTAATATTAATCTCGAGAAATTAATGCAAATATTAATCCATGTCTTTTTTGTAGGTATTGCATTGTATTCCATACAAGGCTGCAAGAAGTTCTACTGGGTGTCGCCAAGCGGGTTGGTCATCGGAGAAGACCAACCCTTCGTGCGGCGCCTCATCGGTGTGTCCACCTTGCCCTTGGTGGGCTCAATTTACAATATGGGGGTGTGGGACAAGGTTGCGGCGGCATGGGTCAACGTGGTCAACGTGGCAACCCGGTGCACATTGGACCGTGAAGAGGCGGACCGCCTCCACTACAAGGAGACCGGCCGTAGCTTGCAGAATGGGGGATGCATAGGGGATCCACACATTGTGGTTGAACGGTGCGTGGTTTTCCTATGCATCCTCCATTGTTGCATGGCCATAGGCTGCCTCCAAGTGGCGTTTATCGAGACACGCCTCGTGGACCTCCCCAAGGAGAACGTCAACGCCGTGCAACGGGTCCTCTACCGGGCCCGCACGGGTGTGAAGTGGGGTGCGTCGGCGGCACCCAATGGGGAGGAGGCCTGTGCGTTGTTCCTCCCGTGGGAGGAATTTGGTCCGTTGTTGGACTACGTCCCGGAGGATGGTGAATGGCAAGCCATCGTGGCCATGCCTGACCTCCTCCAGGAGTTGTACACGGACGAGCCGCCCCGCGGGGACCTACGTGAGGCAGGGGTTGCCATAAGGACGCCAAGCGTTGTTTTTTTTTTACTAAGGCAGCCACTCTCTGATGTTTGGTGGCTACCCACCAACCGCCATCGGTTACCCACCAACCGCCATCGGTTACACACCAACCGCCATCAATTACCCACCAACCGCCATCAATTACCCACCAACCGCCATCGGTTACACACCAACCGCCATTGGTTACCCACCAACCGCCATCGGTTACCCAGCAACCACCATCGGTTACCCACCAACCGGCATTGGTTACACACCAACCGCCATCGGTTATCCACCAACCGCCATCGGTTACACACCAACCGCCATCGGTTACCCACCAACCGCCATCAGTTACCCACCGGCCGCAATCATTGGGCGTATCGGACACTCCGAGCTTTTTTTTTTTCGGCAACCCCTGACGTGCGGCCGAGGTGGCGCGCGCCTACGGTGCACATTGTTGCAAGGAGGCGTGCCAATCAAACTACCTCCTCTATTTGGAGGAGGATGTCACCGAGGCCGTGGCGAACACACACCGCTTGGGGGTTGGGTTGGGTGCCGTGTGCGCGGATGGTGTTGCGAGCCTCAACGCCATCCTTAAGCGCATACAATGACCACTTGGGCCGGGGGGGGGGGGGGGGGATGCCCGGGGCAACCCAACTAGAACGGGAGGGGGAGGTAGTTTGGCAAGTGTGGGAGTGGTGGTTTTTAAAAGTTGACCTCCCGTTGCACACCTACGGGACCCCCCATACCGCCCCATGCACCATGGCCAAACTCATGGCCACCCATAGCCCCCCGCCCTCCACCCTTGCTTCCCCTCCACTAGCCCTGCTTTCGCCTTGCCATGGACGCGTCGGAAATGAAAAAGATGTTGTCAGACATGTTCGCTATCAACAATCGAGCCCTGGTGTGTTTTGTTTGTGCACGCTTGCTTGTGTGTTCCGATTAATATTTGCGGCGAGTTGGTTAATATTTCGAGATTAATGTTAATAGTCCCGTCCATTAATACTTGATATATGAATTAATTTTTCAGTCGAGAATATTAAGTTCAAAAAATTAACTTGGGGCCTTAAATTTTTTTTTGTTTTTTTGCGTGCGTCTCTCCACGAATGGCCCAAGTGGAGGAACGGCTGGCAGCAGCAGCTCCAGCGCAAGCTCCAACAGCTCCGCTAGCCCTGCCTCCACCCGTGGAGAGTCCCCCGCTGCCCGCGCGCCTATCCGAGGAGTCAAGCAACGACTCCTCGGATGGGCGAAAAAAGGAGAAGAAGGGGAAGAAGAAAAAGAAGAGGGAGAAGAGGGAGAGGAGAGAGAGGGAGAGGAGCCAGGGGCTGGGGGGGGGGGTGCAGGCCAGCTTGGGGGGGATTAAGGAAGAGGGGGAGGGGGAAGTGGTGGTGGACGAGGGGAACGAGGGGAACGGGGACAGGGAGGAGGGGGAGGGAGTTGAGGTTGTTGACCCCCCCCCCCCATGCCCCCCCCCCCCCTCCCCCGGTGGCTCCTCAAAGCCCTGGGCGCCCAGTCCGTTGCTGTTTTTTTTGTGTCTGTAGGTAATAGACGTCGTGGTCAAGGCGACGCATGCCCGGCCCATCCGGCTGGCCTCGCGAGTCTCTGAGGGATCCCAAGAAGTACCCCTAGGGTCCCTCCACCGGAAACCTGGGCTCCAAAAAGCAGGATAAAAACCCAAGAAAAATCGTCCCAATGACCACGTTGCGCCATTAGCTGCATGACATGTGATATGTCATGCTGCTGGCTATTTCGTTCCCTTTGGTGGGTGGGGCGGGGTGGTCGAGTGTAGTCTTCCGTTTGGCCCTCCCAATACTCCGTAGTGGCCGAAATTAAACCCAATATATTTAATATCTGGCCAAAGATTAACACGTTAATCTCAAGTTTAAATTTTTTTAAAGGGGGTTAGGTGGTTTGCCGTGAAAATTATGACCTCCATGGGTTGCCTTACGGGCTTTGGTGTCATTTTCCCGTGGGGGTTGGTGGGGGGGGTGCTTCCCATGTGGTTGTCTCAAAATGTTAAAATAGCTCTCGACTTTGTTTTTTGTTTCTAATTTTTGCATTAATATTTGAAAAATTAAAAATTAATGAGTCGCATCGCGGCCCGCGGCCCACCTTGCTCTCTTGCGCGGCCTCCATGACTGGGAGACCTCGCGTGTGGTGAGCAGCGTTTGGGTGACGTCGCGTCACTTTCGGCCGAGCGAGTGGGCCTGGATGCAGGAGCTGGGGTATGTGGGGGGGGAGGATGAGGGGTTGTGGGGAAGCATGGGAGGGGGTGGGGTGAGCGACAAAGAGGTGAGGGGGAGTCCACCACCACCGCGCCCAACCCCCCCCCCCCCACCCAGCCAAGCCGCAACCCCCCCCCCCCCCACCCCCCCTCAAAAAAACGTTCGAAAGAACGGTTCGCCTTCAAGTCCGGCTCAGAGAACGACGACGCGGCGATCCCCCGTGGCAAAAAGCCCAAACCCCCCCTCCCCCCCACCCCACCACCACCGCACGGCCTACGAAGGCCGTCTCCGGCCCCAAACCCACCAACCCCCCCAAGTCCGCCATCCCCCCCCCCCCCCCGACCAAGACCGACACCCCCAAGGGTGCCGAAAAGAAGGACGACCGTCTCGAGGATCCGATCGCTTGGACGGTCGTCCACGTACCCTACCCCAGCTGGGTAGAGAAGGGCACCGTCCGTGGTATCCACAGGCGGAAGTATGGTGCCATTTGGGTCGAATACCCGGGCGGCACCACCCTCTACGAGGTGGCTTTGCCCCTCCTCTTCCCCACCCCCGAGGAGGCCGAGCGGTACCGGGACGAGGCCCGGTTGGGCATGCAAAAGTCCAAACCCCCCGCCCCCACAAACGAAGAGACTAACCCCCCGAACCGGAACCCAACCACCGAACCCACTAACCCCGCTAACCCCCCATCCGGACCCACGAAGACATGGGACCCCATTACAGGGTCCCATGAATTGTGAGGGCCCGCATAGGGACCCAATGGGGCACAATGGCCATGGACAACATGTGTGAACACACACATGATGCGTTACATTTTGTGTTGTGCCATTGTTAGGAGGGTTAATATTTGGGGAATAGAGTTAATCTTTGTGAGATTAATATGAATGCGTTTAGTTTTTAATAGGACACATTTATTTGTGATGATGGGGTTGCTATCGGATGTTTTATCTATTCGTGTGCGCCCAAGGGCGCCTACGGCAATGCACAAGGTCTCAGGATCCGGGGTACCAGGGGTAGGGAAGCGTGTCAACGGCAACTTGCGGGGTTCGGCCAATTTGGAGAGAGGGGCTATCTATTCTGCAGTCTGGATCCCGGGTTCCCCCTTACTCATTTGGGTTGCCGGGGTGGTTGTGGGAAGTCTTGTGCTCTTTGTGCACCCCAAGCCGTGCCATTAGCGGGGCAAAATGTCCAAGGGTGAGGGTTATCACGGGCGGGTAGGGGTGTCAAGAGCAAGTTGGGGGGTTCCTTGCCTTGTAAGGCCGATTGGGGGTCCTTTTTTGGGTTTTTGGGGGATATTTATTTTGTAGTTTGGATCCCGCGTTCCTGGACAACTGTGTGGGCTGCCGGGTGGTTGTGGGAAGTATTGTGGTGTTTGTGCATGTCAGGAGGCGCCTACAGCCTACGTTGTTCGGTCGGGTGAAGCGCAAGTGGGGGGGTTCCAAAGTCGGTTGCATGTTCGTCTTTTGTGTCTTTTCTCAGGTTTGTTTTTCATGTTAGACCACTCGCGATGCTGGGGAAAGGAGGACAAGATGGACCAGTTGAGGCGCCCTAGGACCCAAACCAAAGCATGTGGAGCAACCACAAGGGAAGGGCGAACAGCGACGTGAAGGTGGGACACCGAGGAATGGCCCCAACCCCAGTAAGGAGAGACACCATGACATGCACCACGAAGATCCCCGGAGACGCCACACGTGTGCACCCCAAATGCAGCGCACTGGCTGCAACCAAGATTCCAGATGCCCGGTTTTGCGGCTTCTTGGAAGGGCAACAGCGAAGCCAGACACAACGCCACCATTAATGAGCAGGAGATCGCCAAGATGCCGGAGACAGAGGGAGGAGTATTTGTGTGTTGCACCACTGTCGGCCGACCCCGACACTTAGTGGGACCCAGAGACACGGCCATTTGCGTGATTGGTCGGAGGTGGTAGGACTGCGAGTGGGTGAGGACGTGGTGCAAGCAAGCGGCAAAGGCAATGGACAAGTGCGAGGGTCTTGTCTCATCACCGTACGGGGAGGCGCTCAAACGCTGGGTTAAAGAGTCGAAAAAGCCAAGACCATACTGGTGGTTGGCGGGTAAGAAGCGCATCCTTTTTCACGGGAAAAAGGAGATAATGGCGGCAACTGGATGGGACGGCGATGGCATGAAGACCTCCAGAACAACTGCCGGGTGAGAGGTGGTGAAGGGGCCGGGAGGCAAAGAGGAATCAGTTGAGTTTTTAGAAGAACCGGCCGGGAGATCAATTCTGTGCGTGACCAGATCATATGCGCAAAGTTATGCGGGCGCTAAGGCATCCGGAGAGAACCCTGCACCGGCCCAGTTGAACGACGATAACGAGCACTTGGGCGCAGTAGACCACCAGGCGAAGAAAAAGAATGAACATGGGGCGAATAAAAAGAAAGAAAGCAGTGAGCATTGTGGCATGCGCCTGTATGAGGCTGGGCGCAAGGCTCTTAACAAGGACGCCGCCGACAGCGGGCAAAAAGTGATGTTGCACTTCACCGCTGCAAAGGGCACCAACCACACACGCCAAATGAACGCCGCAATCAAAAAGTTGGACAAACACTTGGAGAAACGAGAGGAGATGCGGGAGACAGAGAAGGTATTCAAAAGCTTGAAGTTTCGCCCATAGGGGACTGCCAGACACATGCCACAAGCAATCGGGTGGGTAGAGACGTCGCCTATATACAAGGGGCCGCTGCCGGATGCCTCATCGCGCCACGCGTACGTGGTTGCTAGGAATGAAGAGCCAAAAGCTGCATTTCTCCCCGACCCCTTGATGTTGCGCCGAACCGTTACCCTTTGCCCCTAGCTGAGAGAGACCGGCGACAAGGTGCACAAGATCAAGCGGGAATGGTCGCCCAAAATTGCCCAGACACACAATTGCTCCTACTTGGCCGCCCAGATTGCAGCGAAATTCGTTTGCACGCCACCCCGGACGTAGACAAGGGGCGGCTGCAAGATGCCTCATCGCGCCACGCGTACGTGGTTGCTAGGAATGAAGAGAAAAAAACGGCATTTGTCCTCGGCCCCTTGATGTTGCGCCCAACTGTTACCCTGTGCCCTCAGCTGAGAGGGACCGGCGACAAGGTGCACAAGATCAAGCGGGAATGGTCGCCCAAAATTGCCCATGCACACAATTGCTCCTACTTGGCCACCCAGATTACAGCGAAATTCCTTTGCACGCCACCCCAGACGTAGATAGTGCCGCGCAAAGGGGAGTTTTACCATGGGAAGGAGTTGGTGTTGCTCCAAAATTACAACATGCAAAAGGACAAGCTACAATGGCTGGAGAATTGGCCAATCATAGCCAAGACCAAGACCGCTGCCAAGGGAGGTCGAGCAAAGGTCCGTGAGCACCGAGCATTGGTGAGGTGTGTGGCGCAAGATCTGCAGCAGAGTATGGGGGGTACCGCTGGCGGTAATGCGTACAACCTAATGTTGCCAGCGGCAATGGTTGATGTGGTCGCGCGGGGCAGCGGTCAAGATAGTAGAGTTCTAATTGCCCAGGAGCCCGACATGCAGTTTGAGGCGGCGACCGCTCAGCTGCACTACTACTCCACCATCCGGGCGCAGACCGTTTTGGGTCTGTTCGCCAGGAGGCAACGGTCATCGGACAAGGCGCTGGTGCTCATGGTCAATCAGATGACATAGGATGGGGCGCACGGTGACATGACGCCAAAGGAGCACGGCCGCGGTCTCAAGCTAAAATACAGACAACCAAAAGAGGAAGAAAAAGAGGAGGAAGACGAGGTGAGGGTGTCGCATTTCTGGGAAGAAGCAATGAAGAAGAGAAGAAAGCGGTGAGCTGGCGGCAAGGCGGACCTAGCTGAGCACAACATGGGCGTGTTTTCTTGCAGGGGCTAGCACTGGTCGCTTGTGGTTGTGACCCGACGTCTTGCCGTTGTGCCCGGTCGTGGGCAGTCACGCCACGTATGCACCACCCAACACACACAAAAACACTCACGGGTGCAAGGCCCCAGCGGGAGCTATGGCCCGTGGGATGGCAAGACCGAGGAGACAATGAAGGGTGGAACCAATGGGGTGGTGGCGGGGAACACCTTGAGGATTCCATGGTCCTAGTGCAGTGAAGGCAAACCAGAAGAGTACACCATTGCCGCCTGATCAGGCTACTGCAGAGGTCAAAGAAGAGAATGAAAATGCAAAGCAGAAGAGTAGCGGAAGGGCAGGGGGGCTTGGAAGAAAAAGCGATCAAGGGGAAGGAGGAGAAAGAAGTGAACGAAGCGGAAGTAGGCCAGCAAAAGGGCACGGGGATATGTCTAACAAAGCAGTAAGAAGGAAGGAGGAGATAGAAATGATCAAGGCAAAAATAGAAAATCATGAAGCACCGTAACAAGCAACGCAAGGGCTCGAGACGAAATGAGCAACCAACGGGCAGAAGATGGGCACACATTGCAAGGGTGATGCAAGGGTGATGCACGTCCAATGCAAGGGAGCCCCACAGGCGATGCACGGAGCACCCGGGGGCCAGCGAGTCCTGTGCGGTAGTTGGTCACAGTATATACATGCATTGTTCTCCTCTCTCCCTCTTCCCTTTCCACCTGTGGTCACCTCCTAGTCTATCTTTGTGACAGTGATTGATTTGTCTCGCATTTTATTGTTGCAATTCAAATCATTTCATTTTTTGGCTCATGATACACCAAACCCCGTTGACAAAGAACATTTCATTATAGCCAATGGATGGGTTACCGATATGTGTGCCTAGCACGGTACAACTAAATGTTGTCCTTCCAATTAGTCTCACAATCAACCCAGTGTTTCATGTTAGACATGTGCTACACGCAAAAAGAGACCTGCAACCCTTTGATTCATGAGTATTTCTTCCTCCATGCCAAAGATACTGGGTGACCTACACTCCTCAACAAGCAATATTCTACGGTTGTGGATTGTTTGCCTTGCTTTGCGATGTGCCGTATTGTGGTACCTTACATGGGGATACAATTTTCATATCATGGTTTGCCCCTTGAAAATGTAGAATAACCCATGTCAGATGCAGATTCCTTTCCTTTGTCATCCCTTGTGAGGTTAGCCCGGTGGGTCGCGACTAAGATCGTTGGTGGTTGGAGGTCTAAAATGGAAGCGCTCAATGTTGCGCATAGCCTCATCACGGCCTCTCAAGCACCAGAATGCGGCAGCTGTTTTGATAAGTGAAGGAGCAGACATGTATGTTTGCAATGTTTAAGTTGTAGCCTTCGTCCTCGTTTGCTTCATCTCCCTCTTTTCTTTTATACCTCCACCTCTTTGCAGGCGGGTACCATGCGGGCCGGGTCCTTGGTATGGAAGAAGTGTGCGACAAAAAGACCAAAACAAATCATTGGGTGCTGATGTTGACACGCGTTCACCTACATGGTTCAGACAAACAAGGGAAAAGGTCGAGGGCACAAGATCACAGGCACATTTTCGTTGCTTCTCGCCGTGCAGTGTTTGAGTATGATTGCATGTTTTGTGTCCACGATGTCCCCCGCACTTCTCTGCAAAGCGGATTGTCCATCCGCGTTGACAGGATCCGCGCTCGATCATTCCGGCGTTTTGTCCCCGATGAACTTGAAAGGGTACGTCCTTTGCATGTTCCGGACGTTGTCCCCCGCGCTTCTCCGCAGAGCGCAGTGTCCATCGGCGTTGACAAGATCCGCGCCGGATCGGTCTGGGGTTTTGTCCCCGATGAACTTGAAAAGGTACGTCCTTTGCATGCTCTAGACGTGCGGGGTGTTGTCTCTGTTTCTCTCCCAAGAGTCAGTACCAGGCCTCTGTTTTAAGTGTTGTGCACGTTGTCGCCGAAACTGTGCTTGGCGGCGTTTGTCGCGTTGTACACGTTCTTTGCGTCCAACACGGGGAAAAAAACCACAAGAAGTAGAAAAGGGAGAAGAAGAAGCAGAAGGAACAAAAAGAAGACAAGAGGAAGGACAAGGTGGTAAAGAAAGACAAGAGAGAGGAGCGGAAAGAAGAAGCAAAAATGAAGAAGAAGAAGACCGCAAAGAAGGAGGAAAGGAAGGACGAGGAGACAAAGGACCCAAAGGGGAAGTCGAAGAAGATCGTGGTGGAGGACAATGATGCTTCCGGTCGAGAGGAGGTCCCAAGAGATCAAGGCGGAGCCATGGCGGATGGCCGCTCTCCCCCGCCATGCCCCACACTCTACACACATGGAGGTGAATAATGACCCGCCATCGCCGGCAAGCGGCTGCGGAAGTGCAAACGGTAACAGCGCCAGGACTGGCAGTAGCACTAGCAGCAGTGGCAGCTGAAGCAGCAGCAACAACAGCGAGGACAGTCTTCCGAAGAGCCCAGTGCATTACAAGGGGTTGGAAAGCGGCAAAGACGGAGACGCCGGAGAAGGGGAAGCCCCATTGCTTAATGGAGACCCATGGCCGCTCGCCAAGAAAGCTCCCCGCTGGTCAACGAATTTCACAGCATCGGCGCAGAATGTGTAATGCATTGATATCCTAGTATCCAGTACGGCTACTCGCTGGGTACTTTTGTCCACTAGCAGCGGGCAGCTGAAGTCACCAACCGCGGCTGAAGGTATACGTGTACACTGCGTTCCGCGCGTTCTACATGGAGGCTCTCCATTAATCCCCAATGTCATTCAGTCGTGTTGTGCACCAACAATGCATTATGCATGTGGTCTGTGGTCCCTGGTGACGCTCGTGTCGTTCAGCGCGTATTTTGTGTCCTACATTGCGTTAAGATCTCGGCCTTGCTGCCACGATGCTGAGTCGTGCGGAGCCCCATATGCTCCAGGCCGTGTTTTCCTGTGGAACGAAGAACTGCAGTTGAGTCACAAAGGCAATGGAGCATTTCCAAACGCGTTACCCAACTATTGGGGTAGAGGGCGCAAGAGTATTCTTCGTCGAGTAGTAGATTGCATGAGTCCTCCTCTTTGATTGATGGATCTTGGAGCGTGCGTAGGTCAAAAAGACCACACCGTGTGGCGCTTCCAAGCTGGAAATTCCTGAAACTCCGTGTGCCGCACAAGACTCCACATCTTCTGCTCGCGCTCCTTTGTTACCCCGTGGTGGGTCTCGAGCATGCACCTCAATAGCCCAACTACACGGAGGGTGCGGTTGTACTTTTGGATCAACTCATCCAGATCCATGTCCATCACATCCTTGACGTGGCAGACTAAGACATCCGAAATGTCCGAATTCGGCCCCCCTCCCCCGCTGGCACGCTGGTCATGAATACCGGGCCCTAGGCTCCCTGTCCAGGAAGGCTTGCCAACGGGATACCCTGCGGTTTCGATTTGGGGTCCTTTGTCGCGAACTGCCCGGCCGCTGCGCACCTGAGGCCAGTCGCAGCCGTTGAAGAGCTAAAGAAAGATGAAGTGTCGGACCCTACTAGCGATCCGGGTCACAAGTGTGTGCAGAACGTGCGCCGCGCGTTTGAAGCGTTCTGCGCCGCCTCTCATTGTGGTCCTTGCGCCGTAGTCACGTGTGCATAGCGTTCTGCATGTTCGGAGCGCTCCCTCTTCGTATGTCCCAAGTGACTGCACACCTATTCTACATGTCCTGCGCGTTCGGCACAACTGCGGAACCTGGTCATGATGATGAAGGAGGGGAGGGGTGGCTGGACCCAGACGAGGCACGTGGACGGCAATCGTCCCAGCCATTGTTATTATACACCCACACCGCACCATCACCGTCACAACATGCGTGCACACAGCAGACGCCACAGTGGTGGCGGCGTTGACATAATTAATGGCAATTGCAGCAGGATATCTTATGGCCCCTGCTGGCAAGCTTTTTGAAACCATGGTTGCCATTGAGGCACCTGGACTGTCACGCGCAACACGTCGTTGCGAAAAATGTGGTGTCCCCACGTTCTTCGTGCTCTGCGTGTTAAGCACGATGGCTCCCTTCGTGTCTCGGGCGTCAAGTGGAGTCGTCATGCGCGCTAAGACCGTTACGGGCGTTGTCTCTGTCCATGGCTTCAGGGACGTTCTTAGTTTGCCACGCGTTTTGCACGCAGTACAACTAATCTAGTCCAACTGCCAAGCACATGCTTCTTGGTATGCAGAGCTCAACAACATGCCGTCACTAGAGAAGCTAAAATTTGGACCCCTACTGCGTGCAATTAGTGGTGCAAGTCTGGAACATGGTGTGCGGCCACGAAGATCAAAACTATGGGCCTTTTCCATAGATGGGATATGGGAGTGTATGCTGTGACCCATATGTGGCTTGCAACGCGCAATCTTACTAGAAACCAACCATGGATCCCGGCTCCGGTGGGTGTAAAAGTATGTTGTGCGCAACGTGCATGCCGTCCCCACAAGGTAGCATCGCTTTAGGACTCAAACAACACGAGGATGGTGTTGCTAGGGTGGCCCATACCATTGAGATAGCTATAGAACGCATTTGACACGCAAATTGCGTCTCCAGGCCCAAGGGACATCATAGAGGCAGCACTGTACACGCCTACAGCATGTGCAATGTTTTTTTACGTGTGCTGCAGACCCTGCATCCCACTGTGCAAGTACAATGATTTCCTTATCCTCTTGGGAATGGTACATCTCATGCAAGTAGACGGGATATGGGACAAGAGCCACTTTGCATACAACAAGTATTTGGCGTCCCTACAACCCCGGGAAATCTACCACCGTTTACAACGGTGATTTCGGACCGGTGTGACTCATTTGATTGAGGAGTGCAACGCCACATGGAGCGCTGCATGGGAATTTGGTGGGGCGGTTTGTAGAGACGAGGCTGTTGTTCCCCACACTGGTGGCCGGTGCTTGGCGCTGCGGCTGGACATGGCCCGTAAGCCCCATTCTGCGGGCATCAAATTGTACGTCCTTGCGGACAATGCGGGGGCCTACGCCTTTGCCGTCTACCGCTTCACAAGGCGTCGCGGCAAGGTCCACTGCTCTGGGTCATGTGCAGGCAAGTATGACGCTAAGAGATCGTGCGCCTATGGGCGAGGGTTATCCCTCCGTCCACGGTCCTTTGTGCGGTCAACTTCTTCGGAAGTCATGGGCTTGCTTAGGAATTCGCGGCACAACGCGGACTGTTTCTCAAGGTCTCAAAGCGTGATAAGCGAGATGCAGGCCTTACAAGGGCGGCGGCCCTTACCCAGGAGGGCGACGTGGGATGGTCAATTGTGGTCGACAAGGACTAAGAACTTGCTGTGTACAAGAACCCAAAGGTGGGACACAAAACCCCATGCTTGGTTCCGTTCCTTACCAATTTTTGGTATGGGGAGGACGTGTCAAAAGACCGGAGAGGGAACCCTCTCCCTTCGATTGTGGTGTGTTACCGAGAGTTCACCCGTGCCGTAACGAAATGGGACTCCAAATGCGCCAACTGGGGAGCAAATGACCACGGGGGCTGATCCTGGCCGGGAGCCGACCCCAAAGGGGGGGGGGGGGGGGGGGGGGCTCTACGGACCCCAAAATTGTTGCACAGAACAATGTCCTTTGAACATGGATGCGGCGACCCTCAAAAGCCACAAACAGCAATGGGTCCGTGTCCTCGCATGCTTGCAACAAACCATGATATTCACACGTGGTGTCATTTTCCGGCGATTCACGTGCAATCTCCAAAGCGGGAACATCCTGATCCGAGGAATCTTCCGGGTCAGAGGCAGAATTAGAATCAGGGTCAGAAGCGCACTGAGAGTCAGTATCAGAATCCAACTTGCGCATTGCAGCATTGTCAATGCACACACCAAATGGGGACATCATGCCAAACCCATCGTCGTCCCACACTGAACAATCACCTGCCTCATAACGGAGTGTTGGGACTTCGAGCAATACTGCCTCAGCGTCCTGCTGACCAGCCATCCAACGGAGAGAAAAGTTAACATCTTTAACAAGACATGGGCCAACCGTGCGCGGATTCAGGTTGTCTGCCACACGGCCACGATGAGAGGAAGTACAAACCCAATCGGGGTGCTTTCTGTGCTAAGCGGTAGCGATCTTGACCCCGGACCATGCACCACTGAAAACTGCCAGCCGTAAGCACAGAGTTGCGGGAGGCACTGCGCAAAATTCCAATGTAATCCTCTGCACCTTGGTTTCCTCATTCACAAAGGAACTGCTTGTAGTCCGGGAAGCGGTGGCCTTGGAGGTGGACGCCGGCGAATTGGCATTGCATTTCCTACGGAAAAAGGGCAACGTGGCTACATAACCTTTGCCGCCAGGGGGATCCCCTCTGCATCAGAACGGGGGACAAAATCAGAAGTGGCCCACTTGTGGGCAAGGCGGCTACGTAACCCCTGCCGCCTGGGGGATCCCCTCCGCTTCAGAGCGGGGCACAGAATCACAAGTGGCTCACAAGTGGGCAAGGTGGCTACATAACCTTTTTTGTGCTTTTTAGCCATTTTTTGAATTCTGCACGAGATTCTAAGTATTTTGAGTACAAACACATAGGGTCGAACAAAAAAAATTCCCCCTGCCATATGCCTAAAACAAAATCTTCGTCGCCTCTGGCACCGACAAATAGTTGTGGAACATTGTCGTGAATTCATACCTGCAGGCTGCAACACAGAATTATCATCGACTATTGCGCAACCAACAACCATCATCCCCACAAGCTATTCTCACCACCCCTTAGAAAAACGACCGTGTCGAGCCGTTTAATATTTTTTGCTTTTTTGTGCATTACAATGACAGAAAGTGCAGCATCGGTTGTTTTTCTGTGGTAAAGGTTATGCATGCAGGGGCCAAACGTTCCCCGGTGTTGCAGAATACGAACGCAATCCCTATGAAATCCACTGCCAATTCATGCCCTTTGAGTTTTTGGGTGATGCTGGCGTTGTCCATTGGTATGGGCGTTTTTTGCAAAAGGTGCACAGTGTTTGTGCTGCTAATGCACGTTTCGTTGCACCAACTGCAACGGTGGAGAGGTTGTGGCAGTTCTCGCAGAACGACATTAAACAGCTTTCGCACTTTCTGATGCATGTCCCTTTGCCAAAGGCAGTACGGCTTGTGCCGTATGCGGCGTTGGGTTGTGCTCAATACCGGGAGCAGCTGAGGAATGCTCCAGCAGCAAAACGTATGCCCCGCCCTTTCCCGAAATTGCGACCGACTTTTCATGCACGCTTCAATGCGGTCGCATATTGCTAGGCATTTTTTCTTAGGCCACGCTAACTACCCGCCCTTTACGACCCAAACATGTGCACTTTGTCGCCTTTTTTGTGTCTTGTTTTTGTGTCTATGTTTTCCATGTGTTGCCTGTACTGTAATAGGTGGTGAAGAATAATTATATATTTATTGTGTGTCCTATGCATACACACTTTGAAACTCAAATTCACTGTCTCTATTTGCCAATTTTCCCAGACCTGGGCGAAATTTCCCCCAGCCCCCCCCGGATAGCAAAAAAGGTATACATATTTTGATGTCTTGATGACCCTTGGCGAAATTTCCCACAGCTCCGCCTCTTCGGCAAAATGTATAGGTCAAAAACACCAATCGGTGATCCTGGGCGAAATTTCGCCCAGTTTTCTGATCAACGTGAATTTAATAGCCTTCAAATTCACTATCTCTATTTGCCAATTTTCCTAGACCTGGGCGAAATTTCCCCCAGCCCCCCCCCCGGAGAGCAAAAAAGGTATACATATTTTGATGTCTTGATGACCATGGGCGACATTTCCCCGAGCTCCGCCTCTTCTGCAAAATGTATAGGTCAAAAACACCAATCGGTGATCCTGGGCGAAATTTCCTCCATCCCCCCTCCTGTTGTTTCTTTGCTTGTCCTGTGCCTCATATGTTGCCCTTTGCCTCACTTTCACTCGAAATGCTTGATGAGGAAGAGGAGTTGGGACGGAGTACACATGGTTGGGATTTATTTAACTGTGTTATATGCTATTGTGCTTTAGCTGGGCGAAATTTCGCCCAGGCGCCCAAATTTCATGATTTTGAGCCTGGAATTATTTGAAACTGCCAGACCTGGGTGACATTTCGCCCAGCTTTCCGATCAACGTGAATTTCCCAGCCTTCAGCACTCTGTCATCCCTGTTGTACGGCAGTTTGTGTTTCTGAACGTGGTTTCTCCTCATTACATCTAAGTTGGCTAATATCCCTGTCTGAGCACCCGGATATCCTCATGTTTACACTCTGCGTCTGATGTTTTCTTACCTTTCAAGTGGTGTCTTCTATGGAAGTCTTTCAAAATGTTCGTACGCAGCCCGAAAACCTGGTGAATGATGAAGAGCATGTTAGTGGAAGTCAGGGAACTGCTGCTGCTGACGCCCCCGCACCACAACCAGAGCCCAAACCAGCCGCCAAACCGAAGCCAAAGCCAAGGCACCCTGAGGAGTGCCATTCCTGTTGATATTTGCTGTATGCATTAGATTTGATTTAGCCGAATAGTACATTGGTAATGGTTTGCACACAGCAGCCAAATTTTTCTGCACCCGTGCCCATTCAAAGCATGTTCCCTGTCAACATTGCAGTTGCATACTTGTCTAAGGAGAAGTCTGTTCCTGAGTCATTTGTTACTGATTTTAGGGCTGCTGTGTCGAACTGCGATACTGTGGCACCAATCTAGTGGGAACGAGTCCGTGAAGATCTTGCAGATGGTTTTCCAGTGGATTGTACGCGAAGGAGGTATGTAGATCAAGAAGAGGAGGCCACCCAACCAAAGGAACAGGACGGCGAGTCCCAGAAACGCCCCCCCCCCCCCCAAAGTCAACCGGCAAGCAGGGGGACGGCACACCCGCCAAGACCAAAAAACCAAAGGCTGCAGCAAGCAACTCACAACAAAGCCCCAAGGCTGCATCAAAGCCTCCACCCAACAAGGCGTTGGGCACGCTCGCACCCCATTTCAGACCGTCCCAGCAGACACAGAATGAACGTGATGCCACTGGTGGTGCTAACGGTGGAATGCCTGGTGACGAGGCACCACAAACAAATGGTGGGCAGTTTACTGGAAAGGGTGCAAAACCAAAGGCACCTGGCCTGAGGAAGCGGCACTAGAGTGATAATGGTGTGTGCCCTGACTGCTGTGTTGTATGTTTTCTCTGTTACACGTCTGAATGTCGTTCTGCGTTGTCTCTGCAGATACTATTGACGTTTTGAGCACTGTTTTTTTTTTGTTTTACTAAAGCTGGAAGAAATTTCGCCCGGGTTCAGGTATGTCCTGGAATACACGGGTCGTTTTTACATTTTTGTAAAGCTGGAAGAAATTTCGCCCAGAGGTCTCAACAATGGCAAATAGAGACCTCGATTATGATGCATGAATTTGAGTGACTGTCAATTGACAGCTATTGGGCACATACATGGTGCATCAATCTTTGCCAAGTCTGTGCTACCCTACTTCTTGCACTGCATCGCCTCGGTGGATGATACGTTTGTGTGTAACACTGGAAAGGTTTGTTCTAATCCAGAAACCTTCTTTCTTCCTCTGCTTTTCCAGTATGCATACATGCTTATTGTGTTTTCACAACTGGGGTGTGGTTACATGAGAATAGCATTTTAGATAAATAGAGATACTCATTTTTTCCTACCAGGTGTAGGGGGTCCCCTAGGTGTAGAATTCATACCCTGTTTTTGGGTGTACTCACAAGGGGCCTGTATGGCCTTGCGGAGCCCAGCCTGTGGGTAGGGGGGTGGGCAGTTAGCGTGGCCAAAGTTTTTGCGAGGCCATAGGTGGGCCAGCCAACAGGGTGCGGATAAAGGCGCGTTTTGCTAGTGGTGTAGCAACACAGATGGCAAGTGCAGCACAAGTGTGCACGGCAAGAAATTTGACAGCAATTGCAGTCTCGCGTACCATCAGCTACGGCTAAACAGCGCGGCAACCCCAACAGCGATGAAGCCTAGCATCAACTTGCCACTTCGCTGCAAGGTGCTTGATTGCCGAAAATGGCATTACGCCTCCGCCATGGCACACCACATGGCACAAGCGCACCCCGGTGTGTCCCATGACTATGCTGGGTGCAGCGAAGAGGATAAAACAAAGGTGTCGCAAGCCTTTGACAATTTCCGGGCCCCATTGCCACCGAAGGCGAAGCCTGCTACGCCGCCGTCCCTGCCAACTTTTCTCCCTGCTCTTCTCTGTGGCCCAAACCAAGGTAGTAGTAGTAGTGGCAGTAGTAGTAGCAGCAGCTCCACCACCAATGCCTCCTGCAGTACGAGTGCATCCTCCAGTACTAGTGCCCCGTCAGGCACGAGTGACTATGTGCCATCGGAATCCATGTCTAATTAGCCGGCAGCTTGCCGGGTCACAAGATCGCAAGCAACCCGGCCAAAGAAGCGTGCTCGCCCCAAGAGTACCAACAAGAGGGCACGCGATGAGTGGGAGGATGATTCCGATGCTTGAGGCGCCTCCCCTCCCTTCGCTTCTTGAACTATATGTTTGTGGTTTGTGACAAGGGGAAGGGAAGGCCTTTGGGCGAACTCAAGGCAACATTCAATACTGCTCTAAAAGTGCTGCAATGCAGCAAAACAATCATGAGCTATGACCAGTCATAGTGCCTTCTATTAGATTTGTGTGTTTGCGCTTGGCCGGGGGCTGACGGAAAAGGTGCTGGGTTTGGGTCAACAAAGGGGGGGGTGCCCCCCCCCCCCCCTACAGCCTTCCAAACTGTCGAACACCCCTCGGGGTCACACATTGGCTGGCAGGCCCCCATGCAAATGACGTGGAGCCACGCTGTGCGTGCCTTCATGGTGCGGTATGTGGCTAGGGCCGTAGCCAAAGGAATATCCCCTCATTGAACATGGAGCCCACTTGGGGGAATGTGGACACCCCAATCACCCTCCTTGTCTATGGTTGATCCCCCCCGAGGATCACCTGTGCCTCCTCCTTGCCCCTTGGTACACCCTAGAAGACCCAATCTTGTTCTAGCCTAGAACACGCTAGCCTAGATGTTCTAGCCTAGACTAGATCAATACTAGAACGATATAATGTCTACCCAGATGTGCCAATTTCTTCATTGTTCCGCCGTGCATGCTTGCTATTGTTCGTAGTGCATTGTTCCATAGTTTCTTCTCTCACGCTTAGATATTACACATTTCTTTGCAATGAAACGCCCCGCCACTTTCCCCTTGCTCCCTCCTCAACCAGGAAGGATACTTCCCTCTTGTCTAAGGCACTACGGGACTTGAGTGGGGCTTCAAACCTCACGGATGAGCGGGTGGGCCATTACTTGGCCACGTGGGCGCTATCATGCCCCTTAGCACGGCGGCAATTCAACAATGCCGTCCAATATGTGAACACCGCCACTTCTACCCAAACCACAGGTGAGGCATGCAAGGCCGCCGTTGAGGCATACACCGCCTCCCTTCTCCCCCCCACCGCCATGTGTCAACTAGTGCTGAACATGAGGGCCCCTAAGTCCTCGTGGAGGACCCTCTCGGAGATCTACACGCTCTGTAAGCTAGAATACCACCACACCGTCCCCGGTGGCCCCTACTCCCGTCCAATTTGTACGGAGCGGGACTTCCAAGCCCGTAGGAAGCAGTTGGGCGCCCCGTGCAATTGGATGAGCCCGTTGCCACAGTGTTGCCCAAGGCCACCGGGATCTCATGGCCCTTCGCCTCATGGGTCACATACATCCTCTCCCGTCCGGGCTTGGTGCGGTCCATCAACCGCAACTTCCCATTGACGTTCATCGTCCGGGGGGATGCCTACCCCGTGGCCGGGGGCAGTTGGACCCAACTCAGCATCTCCTTGGCCAACTTCGACCGCTTGGCCCGCTCCACCGCGGGCTTTTGGGTGTCGAGCATGGCCAATCGTGAGGACAAGGCCATGGACACCCTTGGGACGTTGTGGAAGAGCAATTGGGAGGTAGGCCTCTCACCTAGTGCCTTTCACTCGTTTTGGTTTTGATCTAGTTAGGCTCGGACACGCTCGCTAGAAGGTAGACTACACTAGACTAGAACGAAATGACCCACCCCCCATGTCTCGTGTTTAGGTGATTCAAGACATCATCGACCCGGGGCTCGTCCAATGGGGGGCCTCCAAGGAGGAGGCAAAGGTGATCCTCGGGGGGGATCAACCCTTCACACGAAGGGTGATCGGGCTGTCCACATGCCTTCAAGTGGGCTCCATGTTCAATGAGGGGATATGGAATGCCCAAAAGAAGACTTGGGAGGGTAGTGCTATCCCGCGGTCCATGGAGGGTGAAGAGGCCCACTACAAGGCCTTCCTCCTTGGGATGCCTTCCTTGCAAGCCGCCGGCTGCAGTACGCAGCGGATTTTGAAATTGCCATGTGCCTTGGTCATCTTGTGCTTTTTGCAGTTGACAATGGCCATGGGCCGCTTCTGGGGGGAGTTTGTCGACCGGGAGGATAGGTTGGTCAACCCTACGCTCCGTGAAGATCTACAAGTTCTCCCGTCGGAGAGGCGTGCAGGTTGGAGCGTTTATGGGTTAGCTTCCCCGGACGGGGAAGAGACGGCCAATTTTTTCGAGGCATGGCCGGATATATCTAGGTGCCTCGGCATTAGGCCGAGCACGGCCAAGTACAAGGCCATTGCGAACATGTGGGACCTGCTGCAGGCCCCACATGTACCACCGGTGCCCAGCATAGAACATTGGAAGAGAGACCAATATTGTCCCGTTACCGGTGGCAATTTTAGGAAATCTGTACCGACGTGCATGCGATATGCTTCGGTCCGCCGCTTGGAAGTCTTCGAAAACCCATGGAAAGATGCTCGGAAGTTTTGGCAACCAGATTGGCCCCCCAAAACGCAACCGATATCGGTAGGAATGTTCCATGGACTTCCCAGCCGACCGTGCCGGGGGAGCTCGGAAGAAATTTTGGCTGGGCTTTCCGAAATCAACCCTGCAATATGAGTCCCATTTGGTGAGCATAAATGCTGAGCATCCCCAAATATCCTGAGCAATATGCTCAGCATTTTCCTGCCATTTTTTACGTTCTATGCTGTGCGTTCCAGCACCATGAGCTCTATTGCACATATTAGGGCCCTAACAGATGGAACTGCGCCGCGGTGGCCTGTGATTTCCGGCGGCTCTGTACTGTCGATACAACATCATGGTATCTACTGAGCCTCGAGCATGATGTAGATACCATGTTGCAGAACATTAAGCCATTTGGGTTGGCTATGTTCTCAGGTGACAATTCAGAAAGCATCAACCGCTTTCTGAAACATGGTCATAACGAGCACAGCAAACAGGGTGGGGGGGGTGTCGGGTGGAGGGGGTGGACCAGGTGTCGGGTCGTCAGTGGTCAGCCATCCACGGGGAGGCCAATGTGCAAGCACAATGCATGACATGGCTGTTTGCATACTTTGACGTGTCATGGGTTGTGCACGGGGGGCCGCGGGCGCAAGTGCCGTAATCGGGCAGGGATGCCATGGAGGTGAGGAGGGGCCAGGGCCACATGCAGGCTTCCCTCGAACAGAATATTCATTGAACTGAATATTCACCAACAACAACATGGCTTCAGTGGATTTGATCGAGCGGGTGATCCCCCAGGTATTTTGTTGTGCGTTCTAGCGCTAATCTAGGGAAGCGTTCTAGCGTTGATCTAGGCAGCACGATCGGTCGCTAGAACGTCGCTGGAGCACCGCTAGAACGGTTGCCTAGAACGCCGCTAGAACGCTCCCGCGCTTTTTGTAGCAACAGCAGACGACGGAGCTGCTGGCGCAGGTGATGGGGGCGCAGGAGCAGGCCGAGCAGGCGCAGCAGGCCGAGCAAGCCGAGGCCAAGCCCAAGGCCGCGGCCGAGGCCAAGCCCAGGCCACCCCCCCTCGCCAAGCCCAAGCCCCAGCCCCAACCCCAAGCCCCACATCCACCATTGCCACGCCCTCACCCGCTGGCCGCCAAGAAGTCGGCCAAGGCGGCCCCGGGGCACGCGGAGGTGGAGGAAATGCGGGGGGAGCTGCGAGGTCTCTCGGCTTCCCTCGCATCTCAGAAGGGGGCAAAGGCCAAGCTGGAGAGCAAGGTCTCCCAATGGGAGACCAAGCTGGTGGAGCTGCGGGGGATGGGGGATGAGGACCGGATCGCCATGGCGGAGCACTCGCTCCGCAAGGCGAAGGAGAAGGTGGAGGAGAAGGAGGAGGCGATCGCGGCGCTGGATCGCAGCGTTCCGAGGATGGAGACGATTTTGGCGGCGGAGGTGGATAAGGTGAAGGAGGTGGAGGTGGAGGCGGGGGCGATGGTGGAGGAGACGGTGAAGGAGGAGGTGGAGGCGAAGGTGGTGAAGACGGCGGTGGGGGGGGGTGAGCGAGTGGCTGGGTTTTTTTTTGGGGTTGAGGGATGCGGGGGCTATCCAGGACCTTTCATGGGACCCGGCCGTCGTGACTGGCCCCCACCTCCCAAACCTGGACCACCCCCTCCTCGTCGCCCCGATTTGGACTCTCAGGTTTTTGTTGCAGCGGGTGCACCACCGGCTATTGGGGGCGGGGAGGTGGGTATGGGTCGACGACACATGTACCACCGGTGCCTAGCATAGAACATTGCAAGAGAGAGGAATAGGCTTCCATCACCGGGGGCAATTTTGGGGGATACCCGGCGAGCTGCGTGCGATATGCTTCGGTGGGGTCGCTTCCCCAAATTTAGATACGGCTGGTTACGACCCCCGGAAAACCGCTCGGAAGTTTTGGCAGCAAGCTCGAGCCCCAAAACGCAATCAATATGGCTTGGAATGTTCTAGGGACCTTCAGGCCGAGGTTCCATGGATTATTCGGAAGGAATTTTGGTGGCATCTGTGGAACCGGAACTTGGAACTTGGAACTTGGAACTTTAGTGGGATGCTTGGTGCCCGCTTTGCCTGCAACATGCTCCATGGACAGACATGTAGTAAAGGTTGTGCATAACAAAAGACATGGGCAAAAGTGCTAGAACGCAAAAACCAACCAATAGAAAATGTTCCCACATCACTGACCAAAAAACACGCATACTACTTTTTTTTGTTGGAAAATGCATCAACCATACCCCCCCCCCCCCATCTCACACACCCTACCCCGCCCCATCCCACACCACACCATACCACACCACACCCCACCACACCCCACCGCACCCCACCCCACCCCACCAAACCAAACCAAACCACCCCACCCCGCACCAAACTGCACCACACCACACCACCACAAGACACCACACCCAGACCCACATCTACACATACACCATAAGGGGTGGAGGGGTATGCCACTGAGTTGTGTTCTTGGGGTGCCGGGAAGGTGAGTGCATTCCCAATCCAGTGTGTATCGTCATCTCGTTCTCTTTCACCCCCTGCTTTTTCTGTTTTGTTTGTGTTTCAGGTGTGTCAATATCGTGCTGAATTTGAAGGAATTTGAGATGTTTTTTTGTTTTGGTTTTGATGTGGTATATATAGGTTGTATTGGGTGCGGTTTTGCTATGGTGGTTTGTTAGGGTTGTGGTTTGGTCCCCAAGCTGGTGGAAGTGTGGAAGGCTCTGTGGGGGTTTGCTTTGCTGGGGTAGGGTTACATGGGCTTCAGTTTAGGCTGGGGTTTGTAGGGTTTTGGTTTGCTAAACTTCGGCTTAAAATGGGAGACAGTGGCTGCGGGTCTAGGACATGATTCTTGAGCCAGACAGGTGAAAGGCTAGGCCAACCATTTTTGCACCACTGTGTATTCCTGCTTGGCTGCCACCTAGGGTTCGAACCCGAATTTTCCGCTGTGAAGTGCCATGTGCAATGACAGTAGAGCAACGTGACCTTGTTTTGATGCGCAACATACTGCCGCGGGAATATGGGGGCTCCTTAGTGGGCCTTTCGTGAAGAGTGTAAGAATGAGCACAATGGTGGTGTCACTATTGATGTGTACCCGCTGCGACATTTCATGATAATCACAGGAATTTTATCAGTGTCCATGTTTCAAAAAGGTGTGATCTTCTGGGGCGTTGCAGACGAGCGCTTGGAGTCCCTTAAGCATGAGTTGGCCGTGGCGGGTCATCTGCCCCTATCCACATGTCACAATCTGCGGCCCACCCGCACACTTATGGCCTAAAAACGGCTCGCGTAGGCTCCAAAGTGAGCTCGACTATCCGCCCCACTACAAGGGCCCACTGTTTCAGATTTTCACAACTAGGGGCTCTATGTAAAGCCCCAACCACCAGCTTTCACCACAACTTTGTTTTGTGGAATTTTACCACACCATCACGGAATTGGAAGGCTCCAAAGTGAGCTCGACTATCCGCCCCCCTACAGGGGCCCACTGTTTCAGATTTTCACAAATAGGGGCTCTATGTAAAGCCCCAACCACCAGCTTTCACCACACCTTTATTTTGTGGAATTTTACCACACCAGCACAGAATTAGAAGGCTGATGTGTGGCATTTGGGGACAAAGAACGGTGTAGTTCATGGTGCAAAAAAGCGTTGGAAAATTGCTTGGAAGTTTTTGAAATCCCTTGGAAAGATGCTCGGAAGTTTTGGCGGCCAAATCGGCCCCCGGAATGCAACCAATATCGCTAGGAATGTTCCATGGGCTTCCCAGCCAACTGTGCCGAGGTAGCTCGGAAGGAATATTGGTTGAGATTTCTCAAATCAACCTTGCAATATGAGTCCCATTTGCTGAGCGTTCCCAAATATCTTGAGCAATATGATCAGCATTTTTGGGCCATTTTTTACCTTCTATGCTGTGCGTTCTAGCACCATCTTAGGGGGGGGGTCCACCTGGACAAGCCCATGCCGCTGGGGGAGGGCCGAGGGTGGTGGGGGTGGCAACGGGAGTTGCCGGGGAAGAAATGGGGGGAGACCCCCCCCCCCCCCGGAAATGGGGGTGAAGATGTTTGAGTTGGCGCAACTCAACCTCTTCACCCCCGAGAGGAAAAAGGGGGGGGGGGGCCCACTGGCGTTTCATCGCCAGCTGCTGGTACGGGCTGGGCTTGGGGAGGATGGAGTATGGGGCTAGGACCTGGACCTGGACGCCGACCTGGTTGGCGCTGATGGACATGGGGGGGTTCGACCCGGAGGCGGCGAACCGGGGGGCGTATGCCGGGATGGTGCACAGCATCGCCTCCCGGCCCAAGTCCAAGCCCAAGCCCTGCAATTGGGGGCCCCCGCAGCCGCACCCTCCCCCCCCCAACCCCTAGGACGTCTTCGCCAAGGCCTTGGGGGCCATCTCCCCCGCCCTCGACCGGCAAGGCACGGTATGTTGACTGCGTTCTAGCGTTGATCTAGCCACCGCCATGTCGCCGCCGCTGGAACGCCGCTAGAACAGTTGCCTAGAACGCCGCTAGAACGCACCTACATTATGGTTCTGTTCTCAGGTTCTGAGCGTGCAGACGTGTGGAGCCGACCCCCGCAGGGTGCGCGTGTCCGTGGAGTGGCGCGATGGCGGAGGCCGGACACGCCTCGTGGGGGTCACCGAGTTGGGCCAGATGATGGGGACTGACCCCAATTTGGCCCTCTCGGTGCTGGACGGTTTGGGTAGGTGGGAGGCGGGCAGGATTGCGGGGGGCATGGACTTGCAGCGCAAGGGTTGGGTGAGGGTGCATGACCGGGCGGGGCAGACCAGAAGCAGCAGCAGTAGCAGCAGCAGCAGTACGAGCAGCACGGGCAGCGGGGAGAGGACACCCCCCCCCAAGGCCCCCAAACCCAAACCCGCCCCCCCAAGGCCCCCAAGAAAAAACCCCGCTTCGAGAATAGCGAGGAGGACCCCCCCCCCCAAGCCCAGCAGACCAAGCCCAAGCCCAAAGGCAAGGGCAAGCCCCCCCCCCCCCAAACCCCAAGCCCCCCCCTTGCAAGACATGGGCCAGGACCCCTATGGGAATGTGCCAGGTGTGGGGGACACCCGGTATGTCCCTTGGGCGGAGGGGGGCAATGGGGGGACTGTCAGCCAAGTGACAATCTTGGGGGATTGGGATGAGGAGTTGGACCTGGGGGAGTGGTGGGTGGTGTCGCAGGGGTCCCATGGGGAGGGGTGGAAGACGGGCCGGCGCCGGGTCACTTGGTGGTGGGTTAGCCCGGGTAGCCCGATTAGCCCCCCTGCCCCCCCAGGCCCCCATTCGCGAGTCGCGACACGTAGGTTACCCCTCCTGTGTGGTGGGGGGTTGCCGGGGCTCATCCTTGCTCCCGGCACCCCCCTTCTCACCCCCCTCCCCTTGTTGCCACCCTCGTCATCCCCGTCGTCCCCGTCGTCCCCCTCCCCCAAGGCCTCCCGGAGGTGGGCCTCCACCACCTCCCGGGTGCGGAAGAGGAGCTCCCCCGGCAACCAGAAGGTGTCCCCCTTTCTCCCGCTTCCTCTTCTTCCCCTGCCAAGTGACCTTCCAAGCGACACATGGGGTGCGGTGGGGCGCTAACCGGGCTAACCGGGGGGTGGGGGGGGGGAACCCGGCGCTCCGTGAGTCGGGTCCAGCATGGGGACCCTGTGATTGGCCACGGCTGGCCATGGTCGCCGGGGCAGCTTCTCTTTGAGGAGTGGCGGACCATTCATATGTATTGTTCTAGCGGCGTTGTAGCGAACCGTTCTCGCGGCGCTCTAGCGGCGCTCGCTAGAGCGCTGCTGGAAGGAAAATTTTTTGGACTCCAAAATCAGGTGAAAACAATGAAATTGTTAAAAAAAAACAACTATTGGCCCACGAGTACGGATAGGGGGGTCCAGGTTAGACACCTCACCCCCCCCCCCCCCCCGGGGGGGTATCCCCCTCTTGTTTTCGTTCTAGCCACTCTAGTGGCGTCTAGGCTAGAACGAGATTGGATCTTCTAGCGTGTACCAAGGGGGAGGCCCCCCGTTGGACAAGGCCCGTGTCGATGATCTCTTGAATCACCTAAACACGAGACTTTGGGGGTGGGTCATTTCGTTCTAGTCTAGCCTAGCCTAGCTTCTAGTGAGCGGTGACCGGGGCTAAGTAGAACAAAACTAGAACGGGCGAAAGGCACTAGGTGAGATGGCCTTGTCCTCACGATTGGCCATGCTCAACACCCAAAGGCCCGCGGGGAGCGGGCCAAGCGGTTGACATTGGCCAAGGAGATGGTGAGTTGCATCCAATTTCCCCCTGCCACGGGGTGGGCATCCCCCCGGACGATGAACGTCAATGGGAAGTTGCGGTTGATTGACCGCACCAAGCCCGGACGGGAGAAGGTGTACTTGACCCATGAGGTGAAGGGACATGAGATCCCGGTGGCCTTGGGCAACACTGTGGCAACGGGGTTTTCGAAGTTCCATGGGGCGACCACCTCCTTCCAACGGGCTTGAAAGTCCTGCTCGGTGCAAAGAAGCCCGGTGTAGGGGCCACCGAGGACGGTGCATTGGTACTGTAGCTTGCGGAGCGTGTAGAGCTGCGAGAGGGTCCTCCACGAGGACTTGCGGGCCCACAAGTTGAGCACAGGTTCGCACATGGCGGTGGGGGCAAGTAGGGAGGCGGAGTATGCCTCAACGGCGGCCTTGCATGCCTCACCCGTAGTAAGGGTGGAGGTGGCGACGTTCACATGTTGGACGGCATTGTTGTGGAGGGGCGTTTCATTGCAAAGAAATAGAAAATATCTAAGCGTGAGAGAGAGGAACATGGCACAATGCACTATGGGCAATAGCAAGCATGCACAGCGGGACAAAGAAGACTATGGCATTTCTTGGTTCACATTATATCGTTCCAGTATTGATCTAGTCTAGGCCAGAACGTTCTAGCGAACTGTTCTAGGCTAGAACCAAATTTGGTGTTCTAGCATGTTCCTAAGGTGACTGCAAAAAGTTTTACTGGTGCGACAGCTGGGTGCCGGCAGCAGCCCTCTTTGTGGGGAACCAACAGTGGTTGCGGCGGCTGTTGGGCATTAGCATGGCTCCCCAAGGCAAAAGTTTGGATGCGGATGCATGCACCGCCGAGCTCAGGATTGTGATACAATGCTTGAGAGTGCGGATGCATGCTGGGTGGGATTGGCTGCTGTGTGGGGGGACGTTTTGGAGAGCACCAATTACATTTTGAAGAAGGGGTACAATGGGCATGATTCTAGCGGTTGGGGGGCAATGTTGTGGAACGGGAACCAATGGTCGTCCAGCATGTTTGGGAATAGTGGTTTCTAACCCTTGACCTGCCGTTGTTGCACTATAACACCCCACACACCGCTATGTGCACCGCCGCTTCAATTCTAAGCACAACCCCCCAACCACCCTCCACCCAAGTGACCTCTGCGGCCCCTCAGCTTTATTTCTCTTTGCCCATCCATGGATGCCGCCCAACCGAGGAAGCTCCTAGAGGAGAATCACAAGGCGGCCCTCGCCTTAGTAGTATGCCGTTTGCTCCTGATTGCATTCATAATTTGGTGTTCATAAAACCGAACCCTCCGTCATAACTGTTTTGTGAATTGATTTATGAACCGATCAATTATGAACTGGTTTTGTGAACGACTTATGAACGACTTCTGGCCCGCCCACACGAGCAGCGACTGGCAGCCCAAGCTCAAGCTCAAGCTCTAGCTCCACCTCAAGCTCCTCCTCAACCTTTCCCTCAAGCCCCGACTCAAGCCCACTCCGGGCAACCCCCCGCCGCTCTCCCCGCATCACCACCCGCCGACGACTCCTCAAGTAGCAAGTTGTTGGACTTGTCGGCCCAGGAGAAGAAGAGGAAGGAGGAGAAGGAGAGGAAGAAGGAGAAGAAGAACAAGAAGAAAAAGAAGAAAAAGAAGGCAGTGGGGGGGGGGCTGAAAGAGGAGGCGCCCGAGGAGATCGAGGTGAAAGCAGAGGTGGAGGAGGTGGTGGTGGTGGAGGCAGATCGAGGAGGTGAAAGCGGAGGTGGTGGAGGAGGCAGGGGGTGGGGGGGCTGTGGTTGTGACCTTGTGGTTGAAGGGGGAGGGGGGCCATGCATGGGGCCTGAGCCACGCCAACCAGCGCAATGTGGTAACCCTCCCTTGGGTATAGGCAGCCCTGGACAGTGGGTACTCCCCCGATGGTGGTACATAGGGCATGGACACGGGAGCCCCAGCCGGGAAATCCCCTTTACCCCATCCCCGGACCAATTTGTGCCGGGGACCTGACACAAGCTAAAGTTTTTACTGGCCCGGGGGTGCCTTGATGTGGGGATCCCATTGGGAACTATGCTTCCTCCACTGGGAGGAAAAAGGGTGGGTGAAATGGCGGCACTCCTGCCACAACTTGGAGTGCATCCCACAATGGGAATCCATTTTGGGGGGGGTGTACGACCCTAGGCAGGAGGCCTCACACGAGAGGGCTGTCGAGGGCCTCACCATCACCCGACCCATCAAGCCCCTTGGCCGGGCAGCCCCAACCACTAGCAGCACCACAGTCCCTACGGGGGGCCCCCACGGCAGCGCCCCTAGTGCAGCCGCGCATTTTCGCACCGCCCTGGGCGCCATGGGCACCGTTGGCCCACAACCGGATTTGGAGGTATTTGCGTTCATACTTTGGTCATAATTCGTTCATCATTCGCCGTTCATCATTCAGTGGCACCGCTTGTTTGCTTTATGAATCTTGAACATGTTTTATGTACGCGTTTTATGAACACATTTTATGAACGGTACTGTGATAGATCCTAGACGTGGAGGTGAACCCGGCGAATGTCGCGGGGATTCAGATCCGGTACCTGGGTCCAGTTTGCCAAGGCCACCATCGCCCTCTCCGCCCTTTACCGGCTCCTCCTCCTCAACCCGCAGCGGGGGTGCTCCATTTTGTCCGGGTTGCACGAATGGGAACGGTCCCGGCGCCTCACGGACACTTGGGCGGCGGATATGCCGTGCAGGGCTAGCCTTGGTGAGTTGGGGTGGGAGGGCTGTGCTGATGAGGACATCCTACTGACCAATTGTGGGTTGAAGCCCCCCAGCCCCCGCAGCCCCCCACGGCGAAATCAAACCCCCCCCCCCCCCAAACCCACCAAACCCAAAAAGTGCCCTGGTGGCAAGCGCAAGTCCTTCGAGTCGAGCAGCTCCTCGTCGTCGGACCACGCTAGAGGTGAAGGGGAAGCAG
Source organism: Eutreptiella sp. 'Long Island Sound 2002' (assembly GCA_964036045.1). Taxonomy (NCBI): domain Eukaryota; phylum Euglenozoa; class Euglenophyceae; order Eutreptiales; family Eutreptiaceae; genus Eutreptiella; species Eutreptiella sp. 'Long Island Sound 2002'. The sequence goes on along the minus strand of OZ038381.1, from coordinate 123,821,063 downwards.
CACCATCAATAGCAGTAGCCGCAGCAAAAGCGGCGCGAGGAACCCCCCGCTTTGGAGGGGGATGAGGCACCCGACCCCATGCCTGGTGCACAAGATTTTGTGCCCTACATCGATGTCTACCCGGGGGTTGTGAACTCCGTTGTTGGGGGGGGAGAGTATGGGTGGAAAAGGGGATGTTTCGGGTTGAGAGGCATTTGTTGTATCCCTTTCATGCCACAGCAGTGACCCACTGGGAGTAGCAAAAGAGTGCCAAGAAGCCCAAAAAGAAGGCTAACCCCAAACCACCCGCTGACGCTGAACCGCCGGTTGGGCCGGCCCCCAAGCCTGCAAAGCCCAACCCCAAGCCTAAGCCTGAGTAGGCACCCAAGCCCCAACCCAAAGCCGCCCTTGAGGCGGCCCCTATGGAGGTGGATGCCCTAGCGTACCCCCCGGCCCAACCGCCTTCCCAAGCCCATGCCCAAGCCCCGGATGGCGGCCACACCCAAGCCAAGAAGAAGCAAGGACAAGGAACAAGGAAAAGCAATGAATTGGATGAACCGAGTTGAGAATTGATCAATTTTTCCTGTGCCTGTGTGTCTGTTCATAAAACGCGTTCAAAAAACGATTGGCGTGTTCATAAATCGAGATCTGAATTGTGAAACGAATTATGAATAGAATTTTGAACAGGAAGACATGTTTTCATATTTTGCCCATACTTGTGAAAATGGCAAATTTTACAAAAACCCCCCGCCCCACAACAAAAAACTCACCTCGAGGGTGTTGACCCAACCCCCCAGGTTTTGAAAAGGAATGGCCCATGGGTACCTTGAGCAGAACAAAATGTGTTCATTTTTCACAAAACAACCTTTGATGAACAAAGCTACTTTTCATCTAGGCACCCTTTTTTGCGTCGCACATCCAATAGGGAATTTGAGGAGAACATGAAGAGTGTGGTGTGCGAGATGTTTGACACAGGAAGTGGTTGTCAAATGTTTGACATAAATGTGTGATGTTGTGTCTTTAGGCGGTGTTTGTGGACAATGCTTTTCCACGTGTACCAGTTTTGAAGGGGTAATAAAGCATAACATTTTGGTGTCATACCTTTCTAGAAAATAAATAATGAAAAAGAATGCAAAAAATTTTACCCCATGTCCAAGGGCCATTTTTGGGCTTTGGGGTACGAATGCACCCCGAAGTCAGTGGTAACATGCTGTAGGTCCCCTAACCCCCGAAGCAACAGTACCTTAAAGAATGGCATGGGGAAATTTTTGGATGAGAATTTTAGAACACATTAGATCATTTTGGTTTGAGCCACCTTGTCCCTCAAACGTATGCCAAGGGTGAAACTGCCTAAGGCCACTGCACATAGTAGTACCATGGACCACACATCTTTTCCTTCGGCAGCAACGGATTGCTGTGACAGTGGAAACCCAAGGACACATGTCGCACATTTGCAAAGCATGGCATATTTTTTTCCATCCAATTTTGAGCAAGAGTTTGGTATTTCCCATCCACTATGCTCAATTGTTGGCGTTGCGGGGATTCTTGCATGGGCCAATTGTTAGCGTTGCTCCGAAAATGCTTCCGATGTCTGGGCATCTCGAGCGATGCCAGAAGTTCGGGCACCTGAAAATCGCAGCAAATGTCCTTGAGAATTTCTGGGTTATTGCTCCAGTCCAATGTGGCACGAAGGTCCGGGAGGTGTCAACGTTTGCTTGGCATGTTCCCTGCAAAAGGCTCCGGTTCATTGGTGGCATTGCTTTCAATCATGCCAAGATTTTCGGTCCCGGAAAAAAACGCCGTGCTTTGTGACAAGTGATGCCGATATTCCTAGTAGTAGCTTAAATAGCTGAGAGGGATCTAGCACTAATGCTCATAATGACGCTTTCTAGCAACGAGCCTTTATAGCAAGGGCTCAAGCTGTCCGGCTATGGAGGTTTTTGCATAAAAAAAAGCCTATAGCACGGAAAAAGGCGGCTTTCATATCAATTAGCAGTAGAAGAAGGCACGTTCTACATCACAGTAGTGCTTCAATGTTTCATGATGCGGGGGCATACCGCCCGTGAGGTAGTGATGTGTGGCGGCCAACCGCCCACAAGCCACCCCACCCTAGCAACAACAAAATTGAGTGCCCACCGCCCACGTGGCACTGCTGGCAGTGGCCAACCACACACGAGGTACCTTTGGGACAGGAAGGTGAGGTTCTAGTTATGATTGTTTTCCGAGATGTTGAATTTGATCAGTGCATTGATGCCATGGGTGTGCGGGCTTGTGGATTGTGGGACACCGTCTTTAGGATTGGGTTTCTACTCAACAGATGTCTGTGTGTTCAACGGCTCCACCCTGCAGAGGCCGTGGGTGGCTATAGCCACCATGACATTGGTGAGGAGGTAGAGTGCAGGCGCTTGGGGTCCTTGCCACATTTCAAATATGTCAAAATATGCCAATACAGCAAGGAGGAATGAGTGCGCGGTGCAAACAAGGTGGTGTGCGAACAGGGGGGAGGGGGTTGCAGCGTAAAACCCCCTGAATCCCCCCCCCTTTTTGAAAAATTGTTGGGAGGGGCATTTAGTCATGGTATCATATTTTTGGAAACACCCATTATTTCAACCCCACGTTGTTTTTGGGCGACCACCTCTTTCGGGGTTCAAATCAGGTGGAGTGTATAGGTTTCATGCCACCTTGTGGTAGCAACACCGTATTGCTCCACGTCTTCTTTCATTACCTCCTCTTTTGGGATGCAAATGTGATGGAGTGGTACACTCAAGTCACCCTTCATGCCACATCTCCATTTCCTTTACGTGCCAGAGGGATCCCAAACGTCCATATGCTTCACCTCATCCAGTAGCAGCAGTGGTTGCTCCTGTTGTTTGCCTTTGTTGTTTGCCTTTTACTCTCCTCCTCCCATTTTTCTGTTTCTTGGATTACATCACAAAAAAAATTGCTCCCTCCACGCCTTTTTTGGTACCCAGATTACATTTTTCATTCCAAATTGCAATATTTTGGTCATTGGTGCAATGTTCAGGTGTCCATGTGCGAATTGTTTGTAGAGTGAGGTCAGAATTCTTGTTTCTGGCAGATTGTCTCATCTCAGTCGCAGGGCCTGAAATCTTGTCTGGGGCAGGGTCATGTTTTGAAAAATATCCTGTTACTTTTGTGGCATCAACACGCAATTAGCAAAGCTGCTGGATTGGAGGTACATCAGTAACTGACAAAGGCACTTTTTTTGCACGAATGGTTTACGCTCTTTGGAAATAGCAAGATCAACACAAAATGGAAACCAGGAGACAGATGCACAGCAATCTAACAGACAGATAGGAAACCCACCCAGGCATCATTGCCTGCTTACCAACCAAAACCAACTCAAACAGACAGATTCTGCCACTGAAGATTACTCCCACAAGTTTCCGGAGCCTTTCGCAATGGGGTGGTGAATGCGATTTTCATTTGTTGCGGATCCAGCTGACATGTAGCTTTGTGTCCCTTCTCCTGTGTCCAGCCCGAAGTCCAGCTCTGAAAGGCATGTGCATCTCTTCTATTTCCAGGCTTTCAAGCGATGTTCTCAGTGCCGGTGTGCCGTGTATTGCTCTGACAGTTGCCAGAAGGCACATTGGCATCAACAACATAAAGATGACTGCAAAGTGTTAAAGGCAGTGCTTCAACAGTTTAGCCCATGAAACATTTGCGGTGATGGATTGCATGTGGTCTATTCTTTGGAATATGCTTTGGTCTATCCCACACCACGGCCACCACACGAAGCTGATGCTGAATTACTCTGAGGTGTTAATGGGCAAGTGTTTGTGGTCTTATCAGCCTATTTGAAACCCCCTTCGGAAAAGGCCCATGTCAACAACAAGAACTCCTACGAAATTTCCAATACGATCCAGGACCATCTTGGAGGGCATAACATGGTGGTCTCGGGCCTTGACAACCCAATTTGAAATCCATTTAGCCAGCAGCATGCAGATTACACAACAAATTGCAAAGATTTACGCGGTGCACATATAGTCTGCACGATATAGTGTGCACAATGCAGTGTGCAGTTTGTGGTTTTCCAGGGTGCAAATGGCAGCAGGCTATTTGCTCTCAATGATGTACCCACCACCAGGACAACTGTGGTTTTCAGAGCTTCCCGGGATAAACAACGTAATGATTTGCAATGATTTGCGCCGTGCCCTCGCTGTGTGAAAACGCACCCGTGATTGGTGCTGTGTTGATGGCTGACAATAATGGATGCTCCCAAAATGGGAAATATTGTACACAACAGCTTGAGCATTGTAACACGTATGCCAAGAAGTTTTTCACAACCCAGAACAACAACGGGGTTGGTGCAGTGGCCAGTGGGTCCACCCTACCGCCAGCTACCGCCATGCCCCACGTGAGCCTCATCCTCCAGTGTGGAGTGTCACCTAACCATCCGTCATGTGTTGTACAAACAAGGCGCTCCTTAAGGAACCATTTAGATTGTTTTGCGAAGGACCGCCACCCTTAAGTACCGCCCCCAGGGACGACCAAACGCCAACCGCCACCAACTGCCAACGGTCAACCGCCAAATGCTGCCAACCTCCAACCACCAATTGCTACCAACCACGGTTGAACATATGAGCTACACGCTACACGCTGTCTTTTTGCAAAACTGCAGTTTTGGAACACCTTTTTCCCCCGCTAAAGGACCGCTCGGTGTACAAATATCTAGAGGTAGCCTTGGTGCTGGGGCCATTCCCTAGGCCACAAGCTCCACCCATTGGGGGAGGGCGCGTCCTAGTATTCTGCTGGGCCTGGCACTAGATAGGTTGTTGCGGGTGCTTGTTTGTGACAGCCCAGCGGGTGGACCTAGACCACCCAAATGAGGAGGCAAGCACTATGGAGGATTTGTATTTGGATGTAGATATGGACTTGGATGCGAGTACCTCCTCAAGTGACCCTAACCCTACCCGCTTTGTACCTGCAGATCGCACAGTTGCCTGCAGCACCTTAGTCCGGCACACAATGGCCCGGGTTGGGGATTGTGAACGCCTCAAGTGACCGGCCCCGGTGCGACCCAACTGCTACACGTCGCATAGTAACTGGCTCCCACATACTTTGACAGCCCCCCGCACAAGCATGACTACACCACGCGGCAACAAGGGCTTGCTCGTGTTGAGCCTACCGCCAAATGCAATCTACATGAGACACCAGCAACATATGACCATCATGCAAAAGTGCTTGCAGCCAAGGGCAGGGGAGGGAAGGAGGGCACGGGAGCACGGCTACTTGTTGGTCACAAGCAAAGGGACCACAAGCAAGACCACCTCCTTTGACATTGTACATCACTCTCTTAGTGAGTGCTGCTTCCTCAAAGTCGCCTTCAGTACCATTGAACAATGTTTCTCCCCCTCGGCTAACAACCACGAAAAATCACGTCGCCTCTTTTCCAATGATATGGCACGGTTTTCACAACGCCCAGTGGGCATGCTTGCTCGGGCTACCATCTATTCCCATTGGACCATTCGCACCAAAAAGAAGTATGCATTGGCCTATAGGGCGATTGGACTGTTTCCTTCAATGGACATCCACTTCTATCTTATTTGTAGATCTCCACAACTTTCATTAAGGTGTTACTGTCTTTGACTAAAGGCACATTATAACACCTAGCACTTTGTGTGGCGCCTCCCATTCCTCCTCCCAGGAAACAAAAATCTACCACCAAACACGTCTGCAAACTTGAACGAGTGTTGGAGCCGGAACAGGTCTTTGAAGACCTTGCCAAAATTGCTTGCGCCTGAATTTATATTTTTGTTCTGAACGAGTGTTGGAGTCGGAACAGGTCTTTGAAGACGTTGCCAAAATTGCTTGCACCTGGAAGAGATGGAGGGTGTGGGTAGCGTGGTTGGTTACAGAATTTCGTCACTGGTGGGTGTGACTGTGGCAGCTTTTCTCCCCATTTACAGCAAATAGACAAGCCGGCTAAACAAGAGGTTGTCGTTTTGGTATTGAAATTCTCCGTCAAGCAAAATCGCGCTTTTTTTTTATTCACAATGTGTGATACTTGGATGCAGGCGCATTGCACACCATATCTACAAAGCGAACCCAAGATACTCTGTTTTCGCCAACTCTAAGCCAACTTCATGTCTAGAGCGTGTAGTGTGCAGTGTGTTGTCGTTGTGCCTTGTGCATACGACAAGAGGAACTATTTGTTTTGGATGTCTTGGTAATTTTGTGTCATGCAGTATGTGTGTTTCCAGGGGAAGCCAAATTTTTGCAGAGCCATGTGGTAGTCGGCGCACCCTATCTAGGCACACCAAGTCAGAACTTGGCGTGCGCCAACGCCTGAATGGGCTTGCACTTCAATTTCTTTGCCCCCCCCTTTACCTTCCACCATTTGCTTACCCTTTCGGTCATAGGCCGCCTTTGTTTCCATGCCTCCTGAAGCCAAGAAGGCCACAAAGGCCGGCAAGAAGGTCATCGTGCAGAATGGTGACCCGCCTGAGCCCAAACTCCTCCCCCTGGCTCAAGCCGTCATCGACGTGCACGTGTCAATGTGCTGTGCTGAGCACTACCCCTCCGGCTCCCCATCCCCTCCCGCCTCACCCGGGGACATGCCCCACTTCCCCCCGGTTACCACTAGGCTGGAGGCAGCGCTCAATTCGGTTTTTGAGGAGGCAGGTTGGGATAGCATGGGGCATGAAATGCCTTGGTGCCCTAACCCTAACGTGGCAATCTTGATGAGGTTGTCCCACAAAACGCTCACCTTGTGGAACAACACCATCAAGCCGTGTTGCACAAGGATGCACCAGGGGTTACCCCGGAAATGAATGGCGATATGGTATTTCCACACACACCTCATTGGAACCTCCACAGCAATGCACAAATTTGAGGATAAGAATCAGGGCTCCCTAGAACCCAAGAACATCTCGTACTGAGAGGTTAGAGTGCACGGCATATAGAGTAAGCCAAACAATTTCACCATCAATTTTGTAACATTTCTGCCCATTTTCTGTGTTACCGTTACACAGCTTCATAAATCACAATTTTTGACCCGGGAGACCGAGGAGAGCTAAATACTAGAGTGCAATGTGAAACTGTGGCGCGTAGACTCCAACAATAGATTGCAACCCATCTATTGCAATTTGAAATGCCCAGAGTTGCACTGGCATTGGTGCATCATTTTTTCTTTGCAAGTGTGTCCGAGTGAGATCCTTGCATGGGTGAATGCACCATTCTTGCTGAAGGCTCATGTACTATGTGTGTGGTGCATGTTTGTGTATGTCAGTGTTTGTACGTATCTTTGATAGCGCTGGAGCCATGTAACGAATTTTTTACTTTGGGTATAGTTCCCGGGCCCCGCCTTTCCCTCATCATACTTCGGTGTCGCTTGCTTTGCATATTTGTGCACAACTAATGCAACTGCTACACCGTGTGGTGTTCCCTTTGTCTTTGTAGAATGTGTCTTTGTCTTTGCAGTAAGGCGTTGTGGTATGTTGTCTTGGTGAGCATGCTGCATTGCATTGGCTGCTTCAATTGTGGTCATTAGTTGGTGGTGCTCCATGCCAATAGAGTTGCTCTTCCATCGCTTGCACACAAAAACCCGAATTCCACAATAGCAAATCCTAGGGCACCAACCACTTGGTGGATAGTTGGGAAGTGAAATATGTTGCATCGAAAGAGGCTGAATCAAGCTGCAGATTGAGGGATCAACCCACACAGTGGAGGAGGGATGTCAAGTTTTCATTTAAGCAGCATGGTCTTGAACCCATGCCTTGCCGCATGTGCTGCTTGATCGAGGTCACGACTGCTGGGAAATCGGTCACCTACAGGTAGAGCTCCCCTATCCCTGTGGCTTTGGAGAAGCTCAATTTGATCACTCTCGGTTATGTATTTTTTGTGACTTTGATATAGTTCTCCATTGGGAACGTGCGGTCCTGTGTCGGGTCTTTTGGCCGCAAGCCGACCCTTCCACCATACTCACCTGCCACACTCATTCTACCAGATAGCGCTTGTGTTGGCATCTAGCGGCATCATTGGTGCCATCCAACCACCTCTTAGGCGCCCAAAGTGGTGCTACTGCAGCAACACCACTAGGTGGATGGTGTGTGGAAGAAGCTATGATAGACAAACTTCAAGAACACCACTGGCGAGCAATGGTGCAGAAGACAATGTCAGGGGTTGATATGTCAATGCAGTGAGAACAGGCACTGGGCAACATTAAGAAACATGGGTAACCCCTCCTCACCCATGTGGCACAGCTCCGTGGTTGTGGTGTTGACACACCGTTGAGTCCCCCCCACCCACTGAGAAGCTGGATCAGTCTGGTCCCAGTCAAAGAAGATTGACAACCGGTGGGTGCGGCGTTGTACCCCAGAACATCAACAATGAAAATAATCATGGTCCCGCCAAGAACCGCCCCAAAGTTCAGTAGAATACGTGTGAGGTCCACACGAGGCCTCTTATGTGGAGACACATGGCTTTGGCACACCCTGAAACTGCTGCAACGAAGGATGAGGGAGTTATTATTTAGCCTCATCATTTCAAGAATGTTAACATGCAAGGGCACCGTGACTCAACAAACATCACAGTTTCTAGACTGCAACGCGGGTAGTCTTTCCCTTTGTGCTACATTGGACACCAGTCCGCTTGAACCCATCAACCAGTAATTGCCAAGTTGTATCTACTAAACCAATCTCATTTCGCCAACTTGCTGCCAGATGCTGCCGGAATCGTGCTGATGGTGTTTCTGTCACTACACTGCAGATTTTAGCATTTGGGGTTCTTTTTTTGGTTCAAACACAACCCAAACCCCTCAAAAAACCTACCATTTTGCCAAAAATGCTATTACAGTGTACAAATGTGTGTTGGTGTTGGTTTCGCAGCTTCAAGGGTGCCATATGGCGCTAGACTGTGACTTGGCGCGCGCCAAACTCACCCCCTTTACGACCCAATCGTTTTTGCTTCACCCTCTTTGCCTACATCCCACATCCCAGTACCACACTTTCCCGAGCACGCTTCGCACGAAGAACAACTGCATGGGTGCCCTTTTTTTTTGGTGCAGAAAGTATCAACATAATAGCCCTGCTGGGCGCCTTGGGTCATGGCCACACGTCCCGGTCATCTTGCCAAGGCAAGGAAAAATGGGCAAAAGAGATATAGCCCTGCTAGGGGGCAGGGTCTTGGCAACGCATCCCAGTCATCTTGCAAGTACAAGGATTCGGGGTCAATGGCACATGCCTTGTGGGCATCCCCATCGGACGTAAAGGGGCTGTTGCGGATGGGGTGCTTTGCCACGGAGTAGGAGTCGTGGAAGGAGGGGTGGGGACACCCCCTCCCCAACATGGTGAAAGGCGCAGCAGTGCAAAACACCATGGGGTGGGTCAAGTCTTCGACGTGGGTGCGGAGGCGCTTGGTGTGCAGAAGTCTATCGGCGCTGCTGCGTCCCACACCGATCAGTGGTGGTGCAGTTCTGCCAACTCGCCTTCTTGATGAGGTCGACCTGCATCCACTTGTCCTCTGCTTCAAACCCAGCAGGCTGTGTTTCGCTCAGTTTTGTGTGGCGTGCGCGCGACGCGGAGATTCAGCCACCTAACCCAACCAAGCACCCATAGTTGGTGCCCTACAGGGGGGGGGGGATTTCGGGAGGGGAGAATTTCGCGGGGAAAATTTCGCCGTTAAGAAAAGTGGCGAAATTTTTGCAGCGTGTGACAGGTGAGTACTAGGTGAGTACTGTGAATTCAGACATGCGCAGCGGTGTACCAAGCAGAGAGAAGGGACCAGGGATGTTTTTGTTTGCAACATGCATTGGTTGTGCCCGGAATGCATTGGAATGCCGTGTTGCCCCAGGTTTTGAAAAAAGGGAAACTGATAGTGACAGTGACAGTGACAGTGACAGTGACAGTGACAGTGACAGTGGTAGCAGCAGTGGTAGTGACAGTGACAGCGACAGTGGCACAGACGTGCAGACGGGCCGTATTTGTGCGCAAAGGAGTGAGCAGGACAAATCTTTGATTAATGCGTCTGTACTTGACAAGTGTGGTGTTTTGGATGGTCATGCATTGAGAATCCTGGATGCTTTAAAAAAGCGGAAGACTCGCCCTGCTGCGCCTGCAATTACCGGATCTGGGGCAGCAGATTTTATGCGCCATCGCAAGAAGCGGCTGGGTATGGCACGTTCATAGTTGTACTGATGTCGGTGCTGCCTGTCCAGCGATATATCAATCTCCTGCCCGTGCAATAGCCACTGGGACATGCAATTTCCAGCTGTGTCTTTTGGTACAGTGCCTTAGCAACCCTGTGGTGTAACAGAAAAGTGTTTGTCATTGTTGTGCGATCTTCGTGCCGGTGATCCATCCAGAGCCCACCAGGAAATACCAGGAACTATCCAGAGCCCACCAGGAAATACCATCCAGAGCCCACCAGGCAATACCAGGAACCATCCAGAGCCCACCAGGAAATAACAGGAATCATCCAGAGCCCACCAGGAAATACCAGGAACCATCCAGAGCCCACCAGGAAATACCAGGAACCATCCAGAGCCCACCAAGAAATAACAGGAACCATCCAGAGCCCACCAGGAAATACTAGGAACCATCCAGAGCCCACCAGGCAATACCAGGAACCATCCAGAGCCCACCAGGCAATACCAGGAACCATCCAGAGCCCACCAAGAAATACCAGGAACCATCCAGAGCCCACCAGGAAATAACAGGAACCATCTAGAGCCCACGAAGAAATAACAGGGATCATCCAGAGCCCACTAGTATATGACAACAAGCCTCAGGATTCCTGGAGGTGGCGAAATTTTCCCCCTGTCAAAATATTCCCCGTCGAAATTGTCCCCTGGCAAACTCCCCCCCCCCCTGTAGGGTCTCAACTCCACAGCATGTATAAAATTTGTGTTGAGGTGCCATTTGGGTTATGCAATGATTAGGGGGAGGAGGGATGTCTGCACAAGTCTGGTACCCAAGGGTTATCTCTCCTTAGGGGGGATTTTGGCAGGTGTGTAAAAGCGAGCTCCTTCCTGGTCAACCCGTTAGAAAAGTATTGCGCGGCGCAGATACTCCCCGATACTCCCCCCTGCTATCATTTATGCTATCATGACCAGTGTGTGATGAACCATGCACGCTGTGAAACTCATAGTAAGGAATCTGCCTGCCCCGCCGTTGGCCAAACTACATGAATTACGGGACCACTCCAGTCACTGATGCATGGCATGCCACTTTCTTCTTTGTGTGCTTTGTGTGCCCCTGTATATCTGGGACATGTAATTGCTTACCTTGTGTGTTCAGGAGGCCTCAGTTTCTCGAGCATGCTCATTGTTATTTTACCCTCTGCAGATTATTTTCTGGAATTATATATCATACAATGGACGCTGCGCAGCACCTTCTGGCCATCCCTGTCACAGAGCAGAATGCCCGTAAGTCGACCATGGCGCTTGCAGCATTAGCTATCAGCGCAGCCTTGGTTGGCTATGGAGGCATGTCTGCTGCTTTGAGCCAAGCAACATCCAGTTCTTTGTACAGTGTAACTGCTGTCAGCCACCCAGCTATTGTCAGCAATACTCTCCCTCAATCTTCTGCAGTTCTGAGAGGCACAAGGCCTCAAGGGATTGCAACCGGGTACATTCCTCAACAGTATGCCACTGAGACCATGTTTGCGGATGCAGCCCAGCGTGAGCCTCGTGCCACCCATGTGGCCTTGGGTGGTGTGCAAAATGGCATCATTGCACTTGTTGGGATGGCACTGAGTATTGTCAGTGCCCTGTTTGTCCGCAAGTTCCACAATCAAAGTAAGCCACACTGGGCTATGACTGCTGTCTCTGCAGAAGCTCCAGCGGACCCTAAGACCACCCATGATGACATGCTACTTGCCCGGCAGATGTTCCTTGCTGAGCATCAGGGTGCAGAGGCTCCGATGCTTGAAGAAGGAGAGGGGTTGCGCACAACTACCTTCCCTGGCAACGAAGGACCTGCAGACCTGAAAGAGATGTATGGCAAGTTTGAGGAGATGTTGGATGGATTCACCACTAGCTACGTTGCTGGCAACCGTGTGAAAGGCACTGTGTGTGCTGTTGACGACAAGGGTGTGACTGTAGACTTTGGAGGAAAAGACATGGGGTTCTGCCCTAGTGATGAGCTGGCGCTGTGCAAGGTTGCAAATGCTGGGGACGTGCTGGCTGTAGGTGATGAACGTGAGTTTGAGATTATTGCAACAGGGGGACGAAAGGATGGCGACGTGACACTCCTGAGCCTGAAGCGCATTGCCTTGGAAGTGGCATGGAAGCGTCTGCAGCAGTACCGGGAGAACGACGTCACCTTCAGTTGTGTCCTACTGGGCAAGAACCGTGGTGGCTATATGACGGAAGTGTCGGACCTGGCTGTACCTGGGTTCTTGCCACGCAGCCAAGCCAACTCTGACCTGGCCACTGCCCCTGATGATGACGAGTCTTTCATGAACATTGAAGTTGATGTCAAGATCTTGGACCTTGACCAGGAGAGGCAGCGCTTGGTGGTAAGTCAACGGGCCGCCACTCCGCGTGTTGCTGCTGACAGCTTCCGTGTGGGCACTGTCCATGAGGGTGTTGTGCAGAATGTGAAGCCGTATGGAGCTTTTGTTGATGTTGGTGGCATGAGCGGCCTGCTGCACATCTCCCAGATCTCACACTCGCGCATTGAGAACGTGGAGACGGTATTCACTGCTGGGGACAAGATCAAATGTATGGTGCTCAGCCAGGATCCTGTACAGGGTCGACTGTCCCTATCCACAAAGCGTTTGGAACCCACTCATGGCGACATGCTGACCAACCCTGAGCTTGTGTACGAGAAAGCTGAAGAAATGGCAGAGCGCTTTCGGGAGGACATTGCAGCTGCGGAGAAGCGCATGCAAGAGTTTGAGAAGCGATTGACGGAACAGGCGAATGAGGATCAAGAGGAAACCAGTGAGGAGCCGGAGCCCACAAGTGGCGAGAACATTGCCTTCTAAGCAGTTTAGGCGGCTTTGTGTATCACCACACATACTCCCCCTTGTCCGTTGTCCCCATACTCAAACCTCTGCAATTATGCTCCCAATCATATATTCATCTTTTCATTTCCTCCATCCTGAGCTGTGTTCCACACAGGCCCACTTGGAGTATGCACTTTCAATCCCCACCATCATCAGTCTTGTTTTACATGGGTCTATTGTCATTAGCTCATTCCTGACACATGTGTTGATGGAGGATGCTGTTGGCTGCTTGTGGAGGTCCTGCAAGTGGCACCATCTGGCGGTTGTTTTCGTCACAGTGAGTAGTTTTTGTGCAAGGTGAGCCTTTACACCTTGCCTTTTCAGGTTATCGTCTATGATTGCAGCTGGACTCGTTTGTATCTCTGATCCATGAGTAAGGTGCAGGGACTGCTTGATTTTTCCTCAGCTGCCTGCATGTCTGTTACGCTCATGTGTTGTTTTGCTGGTGCACCACCGTTTTTTTTTGTCAATTTGTTTTTCTTTTTGTGCATCCCTCATTTTGGTGAAACTGCCACTTACCCAGGTACTGTCAAGGAGTCTTACAACAATGTTCACGCAGGTCACCGGATCTTTGTCAGTGTCTTACACTTGATTTAGCTCCCCAAGCCTATGCATGCACGTGCATGCCATGTAGCAGGTGCGCCTTTTGGTCCCGCCGTGTTTGGAACTCTTAGCCCACGTCACATTGCATTTTCTTTTCAATACTGGTCTCTTTTGGAATTTTTGCTTTGTTGCCACGTATCAGAGGCCTTTGAATTTTTTGTACTGTATGTCTGTTTTTTGTGTGGAGCTCAATGGTTTTGCTTGGTTTTAAATTTTTACAGAACCCGAAGCTGAATGGGTAAATTCTGTTTCAGTTTGAATTTGTGCCCACACTACGTCAATTTTTTTCTTGTAATGCACTGATCATCATGTACAGTAGCTTTTTGCTATAATGCCTCTGATGCCTCTAATGCCTCTGAGGCCTCTGATTGTGAACGGTGGAAATCCTAGTGTTTCTCACAGAGGGAGATGGCACCGGCACGACAAGGCGTAAGTCACGCACTCCTTTTTGTACTGTAGCCCACGGGCACTTTTTTTTGGGCGGATGCTGAGTGTGGAAGAAAAATTGCACATGCTGTGGGTACCCAACCTACATCAAAAAAGGGATGCTATGTACGCTCTTTTTCGCTCTTTTCTGCGCAAAAAAGATTTGTATGCAAGTCACATTGAACCAAAAAGTGCACACAACCTGCAGCGAAAAACAGAAAATGAAAGGGGCCAGCTTTTCCTTTTTTTTTTTGGAGCACCCCCCTCCCCCGGCTGCACCAACCCTCAGCTGGCATGTGTTTTGTAGCCACTTGGTTTTATCCCCTTTTCTGGCCACCCAGATGACAGGGTGTTATTGCCAACCTGACCAAGGACATCCTCTATGAGGTTTGTGTGCAGAACACCACTCCTTGTGCAACGCCTAAACCCTCAGGCTCGAAGTTTGGTTTGATGTACAAACATGCATTTGCTGATCTCTTGTGGTTGTTGCATGTTTTGTAGCATCCCCCCCCTTTTTCTCTCGTCATCTCCTCTCTTCCATTCTCAAGTCACCCTCCATGCCATGGCTCCATTGCTTTACCCATGGTGGGGTACCCAAAATGTCCAACAGGGCCTCACCTCTGGCAATGGTGGCTGTTGGATGGTTCTTGTGGGTCTTTTTTTTTTTGGCAAAAAGGCATTTACATCAAAAAACAGTGCCCACGAGTTACACAAAAAAAAAGTATGCGATTTACGATTGTGCCGCACGCGACCTACGCTTTCCTCCTGGCACAATGAATGCTAGGGTAACAAACAACTTAGAGGACAAGGAATTGCAAGTGTGCTGGCATTGAGGGGTCTCCATGAGGGAGTACCAGGCACGGTGCACGCACGTGCAAGTATTTGAGTTGTTCTTGGAACCATTTCCTCTGATTCAGAGGGTACTGCATGCCGTTGTTCGGGCAAAAGGCCACGAATTCTCTACCCACATCCTTTTGTTTGTCTCTTTCAAGGCTTTCCAGTGGTGTCACTGTCACATATACCCGTCTTACTGCAGCCACCAGCAACCATCTTGGACCCACCAAGAAAAAGCAGCAGCTATCTAGAGCCCATCAGGAAATACCATTGACCATCCAAGGCCCACTAGGAAATAACAGCAACCATTCAGTGCCAACCAGGGGGAATGGTAACGCTTCAGAGCCTACTAGATACCATCTACAACCCCTCTCCTGCCAGACCATCTCCTGGGGAAGTTTTTCAAATACTTGGCACGGTGCGCGCATGGTGTGAGTACTTCCTCCATGCTTGATGGGATCTTTTGAAATGATCTTGTACCAACACCACACAATAGCACGGGACCGTCTCTCTGACCAGTGTGACGCTGAAGCGCAGCCACTATCGCGCTGGACACTTAACTGGCCCAGAAGAGACGAGCCACCACCGAAATGGCCACGCTCTGCGGTAACAACCATACTGGAACCACTGGAGGATATGCGATCTATGGAGATCCCCATGGAGGACCGGGGAGACGCCATAGTATTGACTGGATTGTAACTGCCTGACAGAACTTCAACAGACCAGACACCTACAACATGGGTCCTACAGGGGTGACACTAGGTGCAGGATTCGTCTCAACCACCGGCCAGCCCCTGGGGGGGGGGGACTCCGCGGGTCCCAGGACGCCAACTACCCCCTGCCCCCCCCCCCCCCCCTAGGGGCCTTCGGCCAACAGCTTGTTGCCAAAGGTGTTGCCCTCAGGCGTCCATGGGCGCCATGGGCGCCTGATGCTCCATGAACACCAAAGGTGCCCTAAGGCAAATTTTATCCAATTTGCACCCCAACACGATCCTTAAACCCAACCTCGACTCTAACGCCCACCCCCGACCCTCAGCCTACTCCTATCCCTACACCTAACCCTAACCCTAGCCCTAACCTTTGCCCTGGCTCTCACCCTAGGCTAGGGTCAGAGTGAGTGTTGGGGTCCAAAATGGAGAGCAATGATGTGGCAAAAGCAGCCATGAACAAAATTTGGGGCATCTTGTTCAGCCCAGTCAACATGGCTGGCATGGCCATACTAGCTCGCTGCAAAGGTTAGGGTTAGGTTTATGGTGATGGTATAGTTAGAGGGAGGGCAAGGGGAGGTAAGGGGAGCCTGTGCCCCCCCCCCCCCCCCACACCCCAAACCGCCCCACCTGGACCCCCCCCCCCAACCGACCCTCCCGGAGCCCCCCCCGCCCCCAAGCCCCTCCTAGACCCCCCCCCCCATTCGCCCCTCCTTGACCCCCCCCCCCCCCCCAATGGGCTAGCCTTGCCTGGGTTAGGGATAGGGGCGCCCGAGGGAATGACCTTTAACCAGGCCTGTTAGCGGTCCTTTGCACTGCTCTGTGTACGCACAGCGGACACTTTGCGGAACAATTGTTATGGGTTTGTATCAACGCTATGTGTGACTCGGTGCCAACTGTAATTTTGGGTGTGCTAGATTTTGTTGTTTCTATTCTACATTCACTTACCCCCCTCCCCCGTCCAAGCATTGCGTTGTCCAAGCACAGGAGCCCGTCTGACCATCATTTTTCGGGATTTTTGTAACCAGAATTTTTATGGTCAGAATTGTGACATTACACGGTTTTGCTTCAATTATAGAGGGGAAAAGGGACCTGCATCTTGCTTATGGTAGTTCCTTCTGCTCATACCCACATTCCACGGCCCCTAATGGGCCTACACAACATGCCGAAATTTGCTTGCACATGTTGTTGCCGTGCCCTGTTGCAACAATGGTGGTTAGGGTGAGGGTGAGGTTTCGGCGACACGCGTTCTTTTGGTACCGCGCGTCGCTCACAAACACGGGCTTGTCCTAGCACATGAGCCCGTTTTGCTGACTTTTGGTGTACTTGGAACGGGGGTGGGGTACTTGGCCAATAACCAAGGGGGGGGGATACCGTGGTATAACCGTTTTTTCGTACCCCTCCCCCAGGGGGGGGGGTACGGCCCGAAAAATGATAACCCCCCCTCCTATATCCCTTGGCGCCTGTATGAAAGGTAATTTTGTTCATCATGAACGCTTTTTTGAAATATGAACGGATTTTGCTCTTGCTAGGGTACCCATGGGCCAAAATACCCGGGTTGGGTCAACACCCTTGGGGTGAGTTTTTTTTTGTCCGCCGGGGGTTTTTTTGGAAAACTTACCATTTTTGCCAGTTTTTGAAAATTATGAAAACCTCCTCCCCTGTTCATAATTCGGTTCACAATTCAGTGCATAATTCAGTTCTCGTTTTATGAACGCGTCGAGCTTTTTATGAACGCATTTTATGAACGCGTTTTATGAAGAGCTCCACAGGCACACAAAAATCGCTCAGGCTTCAATCTTTCTAGTACTTGCTTGTCGTTGCTTGTCCTTGCTGGTTCATGCCGCCCTACAGCTGAGGGCTGGGGCCTGTTGGGTCCTCCCAAAGGGGGGCCGTGGCGTGCGTTTCGCCCCCATCCGGGGACTGTGCATGGGTTTGGGCAGCTGGTTGGGCTGCGGGTTTGGCCGAGGGGTGCGCTGGGGCATCCACCTCCATGGGGGCGCCCTGAGGGGCAGCTTTGGGCTCGGGCTGAGGGGCCTGCTTAGCCCCAGGCTTGGGTTCAGGTTTGGTTGGCTTGGGGGCCGGCTCAGCCGGCGGGTCAGCGTCCGGTTTGGGGTTAGGCTTCTTTTTGGCCTGGGCGGCCTTCTTACCTGCAGCTGCAGCCTTCTGCTGCTCCCAATGGGTCACTGCTGCAGCATGAGAGGCATACAACGAATGCCTGTCAACCCGAGACATCTCCTTTTCCCCTGGGTGTTCCACCCACACTCTCCCCCCCTTCCCCGCCGCAACGGAGGTCACAACCCTCGGGTAGACACCATCGGTGTAGGGCACATACACCTGCTCACCAAGCAGGGCGTAGGTGACTCATCCCCCTCCGAAAAGGGGGGCTCCTTGCGCCGCTTTTGCTGCTGCGGCTGCTTCCCCTTCCCCTTCCCATGGGGTCGGGGGAGTGCCTGGTCCGACGACGAGCTGCTGCCCAATTCGAAGGTGTTGCGCTTCGGTGGGGGGGGGCTTTTTGGGTGGCGTGGGTTTGGGGGGGGGGGGGGGGGGCACGGCAGGGGGTTAGGGTTTCTCGGCGGGGGCGGGCTTTGCTGGGGAGGCGCTGCGGGGGCTGGCCGGGGTGGGGGGGTTCATCCCTCAATTGGACAGCAGGATGTCTTCGTCCCAACACCCCTCCCACCCCAACTCCCCCAGGGCCGCCCAGCAGGGGGTGTTGGCCGCCCACGTGTCCGTGAGGCGGCGGGAGCGCTCCCACTCCCGCAGCCCGGACAGGTCGGCGCACCCCCGCTGGGTGTTGAGCAGCAGCACCTGGTACAGGGCGGAGAGGGCGATGCTGAAGTCCGCGGTGCCCAACTTGTACCGGATGCGGACCCCCGCGACGTCCGCCAGGTTCACTTCCACGTCCACGACCTGTGACAGTGCCATTCATAAATGCGTTCTTAAAACGCGTTCATAAATCGTGTTCATGGTTCATAAACGGTCAGTGCAGGGTCGCTGAATTATGAACGCCGAATTTGATCGAATTATGAACGAATTATGAACGCACATACCTCGAAATCCGGCGTTGGTCCGATGGTCCCCATGGCGCCCAGGGCGGTCCGCACGTTCGTCGTTGCGCTAGGAGGGGCGCCCGGGGGGGCGCCGCTGGGGCCTATGGTGCTACTGGTCGCTGGGGATGCCTGGGCAAGGGGCTTGATGGGGCGGGTGATGGTGAGGCCCTCCACAGCCCCCTCGTACGAGGCCTCCTGCCCCAGGTCATACACCCCCCCCCCAAAATGGATTCCCAATGGGGGATGCACTCCAACTTGCGCCCGGAGCGCTGCAGCTTCACCCACCCCCGTTCCTCCCAGTGGAGGAACAACAGCTCCCAATGGGAGCTCCGCATCAAGCGACCCCCCCGGCCCCGAAAAAACTTTGGCCTGCGTCAAATCCCCAACCCCAATCCGTTCGGGGATGGGGGACAGGGGCTTTCCCGCTAGGGGCTTCCATGCCCATGCTCCCCCCCACCCCCCGTACCGCCAAGCCCCCCCCTCCCCCTTGTTGCGGATGCGGTGCTGCAACATGCGCCGGAATGCCCAGCGCAGGGTGACGTAAGTCACCTTAGGGCTCGAAAAAAGGGGGGTATCGGGGGAGTACCCGCTGTCCAGCGCCCCTTGCGCCCAGGGGAGGGTCAGCACTAGGCGCTGGTTGGCCTGGCTGAGGCCCCACGCATGGCCTGCCTCCCTCCTCGACCAGGGGATAGCAACCAACCCCCCCCCCCCCCGCTGCCCCCTCCCCCTCCACTGCCACGTCCTCGACCTCGGCCTTCAGCTCCTCGATGTTCTCCGCGGCCTCCTCCTCCTTCACCCCCCTCCCCCCCCGCTGCCTCCTTCTTCTTCTCCTCCCTCTTCTTCTCCTTCTTCCTCTTCTTCTCCTCCTTCTTCTCCTCCGGTGAGAGTAGTGCTGGCTTGGGTAAGGGTTCGGTGATACCCCATTTTGCCTTGACAGCCTCTGACAGAGCTTTCACATCCGGGTCTTCAGATCCGGATAGAAGTTTGGCCAAAAGTTGGGCCGTGCGATCCAGAGCCCCATAGGTGGGCTTCGGGTGAAGAGGATCCAGATCCTTCTTCCTCCTCTTCCTCTCCTGCTCCGAGGAATCTGTTGACTCCTCACTCGAGGAGTCGGCGGCGGGTCGGGAGGTGGAGGCGGGGTGAGCGGCTTGGGGTTGGGGGTGGGCTTGAGGAGGCGGAGGAGCTGGAGGTGAGGTGGAGGTGGAGGTGGAGCTTGAGGAGGCGGAGGAGCTGGAGCATGGGCTGCCAATCGGTGCTCCTGTGGACATGGGGGACACTATTCATAATTCGTTCATAAAAGCGGTTCATAATTCATCAGGTCATAAATCGGTTCATAATTCATTTATGACGGCAGGTTCGGTTTTGTGAACGCCGAATTATGAACGCAATATGAACGCGACAAACAGCGTGACACGAGGGCCAGCGTCGCCCTCTGGCTCTCCTCCAGCAGCTTCCTCCTCTCGGCGGCGTCCATGGATGGGCGAAGAATAAGAAAGCTGGGTCACAGAGGGTGCGTGGGTGGTGGGTACCTGGCGGGTAGTGCTCAAAAATGAAGCGGCGGCGCACGCCGCGGTGTGTGGGGTGTTGTAGTGCAGCAACGGCAGGTCAAAGGTTAGAAACCACCATTCCCAAACCTGCTGGACGACCATTGCCTCCCGTTCCACTGCACTCTTACCCGCACCCCCACCCCTAGCACTATGCCCATTGTACCCCTTCTTCAAAATGTAATTCACGCTCTCCGCAACGTCCCGTGACACAGCAACCAATCCCACCCCACATGCATCCGCACTCTCGAGCATGGCATCACAGTCCTCTTCGAGGAACAACAAATAGTGCGACCCCGACTCCCCGCAGCAATGTTCCCGAAACGCAGTAGCACCAGGTCGGCATGAAGGGCGCGGCACAACCGGAATCGGCGAGTACACAGTGCGCAGCAATGTTCGCAGCCGCACAACCGCTTGCCACGTGGGGTCCTCCTCGACGTATGCAAGCAGCGGCGCAATCTGCTCCCAGGCCCAGAACAAGTTGTGGGCCTCCTCACCGTCTAGTGCGTTGTGTACCCCCAAACGCACGCCACACCGGTTGCGGTACAAAATTTTCTGCACCTCCCCTGCAACCTCAAGGGGATGATTTCCCACCTAGGCCTCCAGGAAGGCCACGAAGAGCCTCCCGAAGGCCATGCAACAGTGCAAAATGCACAAAAATACCCGGTTTCTGGCTATGACCAGCAGCGGCTCGCCGGTGCATTCTGCCGCATCCAAACTTTTGCAGGTCATCAGATAGCGACGATGATTGTTCGCATCCGACCGCGTTGTCCTCCGAGCAGCGATGCCATTCCACTGCTTGGCTGTGTTGTCACGCACGGCCTTGTTGAAAATGCTCCCCACTTGGGGAGCCACGCTGATGCCCAGCAGCCGCCGGAGCCACGGCTGGTCCCCACCAAGGAGCACCGCTGCCGGCACCCAGCTGTCGCACCAGTAAAATTTTTTGCAGTCAATGATGGACTGCAGGACCTCTGTTCATAAAAGGTGTTCATAACTCCTGTTCATAAAACGCGTTCATAATTCATAAATGGGCAGCACGGCGTTTTATGACTGTAGTTCTCGAATTATGAACGCGCGAATTATGAACAACTTATGAACATGAAAATGCAGACTACAAACCTGCAGCACCTGGGCCCAAATTTGGCCCAGGGCAACCATATCTCTGTCCCCCGTGACGGCCATGCCGATGACCCATAGGAAGGCGGGTGTGCGCGCCTTTAACCCATGGTTCAATAGCCCCACCAAGGGGGGGGGCGTTTCTGCGGGGAACGACAGCATGGGGGGTTTTACATGACCCCCCCCCTTTTTTCGTTTGCCAAATTTATAGCAAAAGTAGGGTCTTCACATAACCGAACCCCCCCCCCCTTTTTGGGGGGAAGGGTTTGCTTAGCGCACCTCACACTACCACTATAGCATTTCTGACCACTTGTGAGCCCCTGAGAAGGCAGCGGTGAGGTAGCCAATTCGCTTTGTTGCGTGGCCCCTTGAGTTGGGATTTTTTTTTTACTAGGTAACAGTTTACTAGGTTCACTAGATTTTACTAGGTATTGGGAAGCTAGTAAAAAAAGTTTTTCTTTCTAGTAAAAAAGAAAATGATTTTCACTAGGTTACTAGGTAGCCTTGCCCACTTGTGGGCCCCTTCTGATTGTGCCCCCTGCTTTGAAGCGGTGGGGACCCCCAGGCGGCAGGGGTTATGTAGCCACCTCGCCCAGTTGTGGGCCACTTCTGATCCAGCCCGCCACTCTAAAGCGGTCGCCCAGGCGGCAGGGGTTATGTAGCCACCTTGCCCATTTGTGGGCCAACTGTGATTCTGCCCCCTGCTCTGAAGCGGTGGGGACCCCCCCGGCGGCAAGGGTTATGTAGCCACCTCACCCACTTGTGGGCCACTTCTGATTTTGCCCCCCGCTATGAAGCCCCCCGCTCTAAAGCGGTGGGGTCCCCCCAGGCGGCAGGGGTTATGTAGCCACCTTGCCCACTTGTGGGCCACTTCTGATTCTGCCCCCCGCTCTAAAGCGGTGGGGACCCCCCAGGCGGCAGGGGTTATGTAGCCACCTTGCCCACTTGTGGGCCACCTGTGATTTTGCCCCCCGCTCTGAAGCGGTGGGGACCCCCCTAGCGGCAGGGGTTATGTAGCCACCTTGCCCACTTGTGGGCCACCTGTGATTCTGCCCCCCGCTTGCGTTGGTTAGGAACATCTGGCTAATTTGGATTTTGTCCCCCTTTGTTTGATGGACCCCCCGGACATCAATGGGTAGCAAGTAGAAGTTGAATCTTTGTGATAGGGGGGTGTACTTTGGAAGGCACAACGATTGCACATCCGTCGGCCATGGGCTGGAGACACACCCAAGGTGCGAAGCTTAGTGGAGAATTCTTGTTGTTTTCCCGGCCAAACGCAGAAGTGGCACTGCAATGGACCGGCAAGTTTGGTCGAACCATCGACGTGGACGCAGCAAGCACCACCTTTGTGGACTTGTACATCACCGATGAGGGAAGATGGGAAGGAGACCCGAACATCTTGAGTACTTTCATCGATGCCGCGGCCCAAGACATCAAGTACTGCCCCGTGATCGTAGCAGAGCCATTCCATGGAATGAAGGCTTGCAACTTGCGCCTTGCAAATGATGTACGATGTTGCCTCTTTTGTGATGCGGCAGTGCCCTTACGCATAATGTTGGACCATGTGGCAGAGCACATTGCTAAAGGTGACGCCGTGGCGGATGCACGCCACTGTGGAAAAGCGGAGCCATGTGGCTTTTGCGGTCGTTCCACCGGCAGTTGCGAAACCACGTTGAATGGGATGAAGGTGTGCACCAATTGCCCTTACCGGTATAGCTTCAAGTACAAGAAGGCATTGGAAAAGAAGCGCAATGTCCCAAGGAAGTGTCCGGTTCCGATGTGCCCCGCATCCGCATTCACATTGAATATCAAGTACCACCTGCGGCTCGTGCATCCCAGCTCGGACCCCGAAACAATTGACGTAAGTGATTGGGTTGTGGAGAAGCAGATTGCCCGGCGTGCTCGGAAGACAAAGACGGAGAAAGGAGAAAAGGTGTGGCAGATTACCATTCATGTGGACAAGGAAGCGAGGAAGGCATGGGACAAGCCACAACCACGGGTGATGAAGGAGGGAACAAATATGGCACACAACGACCTACGAGTGAGGCCGATGAGGATTGGTGTCCAGAGCATCGCGTGTCCGATGAGTCCGACACGTCCGACACGGATAGTTCGTCAACAACCAATTCTAGTAGTGGTGGGATGTCCTCTACATCATCGGAGTCTAGTTCCGAAAGCAGCAGTTCGGACAGCAGTGCCAAAGTGGTCGTCGCGACAAGACACAATAAAGTGTACAAGAAGACCGTCAAGCAACCCCGCGGGCAAGGGAAGCAAGCGAAAAGTGGGAAGGCACCTGTGGCAGCTTCAGTGGCACATAAGCGACAAGCACCAGAACTGAAGTCGAGTAGCGACTCCAAAAGGCAGCGGAAGTAGAAGATTACGTGAGGTGCACAAGCAGGTGCATAAGACGTTACGCTATGACGGGGGGCTTGGGACCAACACAGTGCAAGCGGTGCCTTGAGGAAATGGAGATTGAAGTGAAAGTGGTAGATGGGTCTTACCGCTAGGGAGTTTTTTTTGGGGGGGGGTGCGAAGTGCATGTGGTTCCGCGCATTGCCGCGAGACACACAACAACACACAACCATAGCGTGACAGACGATATACTTGTTGTTGGCACAATCCAAGTTCCGGGATTGGGCACCACGTGAAACACGAAACGACTCGAAATGACTGCATTGTGGGATTGGGACCCCACGAAGCGGTGATCCGAAACGCGAAACGATTCAAAACGACTGTATTGTGGGACTGGGCACCCCATGAAGCGGTGACGCGAAACGTGAAACGTGACAAAACGGACGTCTTGCAGGATTGGGCACCTTGTGTGGCACCCTCTTCGGTGTTGGGCCGCGCCGAAGAGAAATCGTCCATGCCCCCCCCCGTCCCCGGCAGGGGGTGTGGGCGGCTACAACCACCATTGCATTGCTGAGGAGGTAGAGTGGAGGCCTCCGTTGTTGTATGCTAACCCCTTGGGCCACCGCGTGCCTGCCACACCTGATATGTGAAACAGCAGCATCAAGTAAGCATGCAAAGATCCATCACTTTTGAAGCAAGACACCCCCAAATTTCTTTTAGCATGCCCAAAAAATGGGGAAATACGCACTTGTGCACATCCAAGGTAACCCCCCGCGGCGCGTTTTGGAGAATTTCAATTGCGCGCAAAAGCGGTAAAACCCCCCCCCTTTCTTCGAAGTGGCCAATTTTAGGCAAAACCCCGTGACTTCACATTTCGCAAAAACGCCCCCCCCCCCCCTGAGCCCCACGGATAGCTGCGACCAACTGCCACCGGCGCAAGGATACCCGTCACCCCGCACCACAAAGGTGAGGGGGCGGGTCCAGTCAATAGACAGGCACAGTGCCGGCCGGGATTGCATATATTGTGCCCACGACCACAGGGGCCAACAGCGACCCGACGATGGGGGGTCGGCACATTCCACCGGGGGGACAACGCAAGCGGAGTGGTCAATGACTTCCACGTTGCGTCAAATTGGTCCTGTGTGGTGTTGGGCTGCGGGAAGGGCGGCCCCGTGCGGGCGGTGTAGGCGTCGCCCCGGCGGGTGATGTACTCAGACAACACCCAGAAGCTGGAGCGGGGTGCACCCAACTCCAAAAGGAGCCCTATCAGATGGGGTGCGGGAAAGAGTGCCTCCGCATACGTACGGATGGCCTGCACCTTGGTTTTGTGGACCGCCGGGAGGGGAGCGTGGTCCATTGCCTCCGTAAAAAGGGCCCGGATGAGGGGGGACGATGACATCCATTGGGCCAACAGGTCGGAACACTTGCTGTCCTGAGGACTGGTGGCACCACTGAGCCGAACAAGCATCATGTTTAGCTCTGTGAAGACGGAGGGAGTGTAAGATATGACAAAATCTGTGGACAAAGAAGCGTTCATAAAAGCTGTTCATAATTCATGGTTCATATATGACTCGTTCATATATGAAATATGAATTATGAACAATACTACTTTTCATACAGGTACCAAGGGATATAGGAATTTTTCACAATCCTTTGTTTAGCACTACAAACAACGTACCGTTTTGCCTTCGGGTATTTGTGATTTTATTGCACAGCCACGTTCACTTCATCTCCTGCGAAAACGTCAACCGATCATGGGGGATCAGCCAGTGGCAATCCACCCCCGGCCGCCCCGTCAAACGTGCTCAGCAATGCACCCCCAGACGAGCTCACTGCCTTCGTGGACTGGCATCCCTTGGAGATCGCCTCAGGGCCCCGTTGGAGCTGCGGAAAATAGCCGATAGCGTGGTGGTCCCTGATCTTCTTGACGCCGCCCTTCTTGAGTTCTAGGGGAGGTCCCGCCTCCCGCAATTCCTCGCCTAGGTGCTGCAGCCCAGCCGCCCGGCAGATGTGGGCGGGTTGGTGGGTGCCCAAGTGTTGCCTGCGGAGGCCTTGGCTTATTGTTTGTGGGCTAACAAGCTTGAGAGCCCACTAGGCGTACAACAGCCGGTACAAGGCACACCAGCAAAGCGTGCGTCACGGGGGGTGCCTAGGGGCGTGCCTTAAGCGCAGTGCGCGTGGAGTGCAACTATTTGGGCGTCTGGCTGTACTGGAGACCCATGCTTTCAGATACCAGGGGCATTATTGTTGCCCAGTGGCGTAGGTTTTGATGGTTTTCCACATTGGGGATATGGCATTTTTGGATTTTCACCCATTTTCACCCATTTCCACCCTTTTTTGCACTTTTTTGCTCATCTCCACCACATCCAGTCTTTTCTAGGAGGGAGCGTAAGTATGGGCCTGACGAGATACTTCCACGCGAACATTTGTTCCGCTTCTTTTTCTTCCTTAAGCACAATCCACCTCATAAGTGTGCTCATGTCCTCTCTGGAGCAACAGGGTGCTCTGAGGAGGCTTGGTGGGCAAGTGTGCATCGTGTTGGTTCTTACTTGAATGGTGTTTTCGCTGAAATTCCATGGGCGGATTGTCGGAGTAGAACCACATCCCACACTTTGCTTATTTTGTGATGCATTACGTGGATGGCATGCCCATTGCTTCCATAGGAGCCATTCTATTTAATCCTAAATGCGCCGGGTGCGTATTTAAAGTTTCCGGTTGCCATTTACAACCTTGGCAACATCGTGTGGATTTGTGGGGCAGTTTGGGTCACCTAATTCTAAGGGTGTTTCCAATGGGTGTGCCCGGGGGCTCTTCGGTGGGAACACGGTCTAAAAGTAGCGCGCAGTGCAAGGATTCCCCCTAGGTGCGGTCTCTGTTCCCAACACCTCCAACACCCCCCGTCCCCCCTTTTTGGGGCCTGACCATTGTACAAGCCAATATGGAGAAATTGGCGCCACAGGTGCTAGAAGATGCGAACGGCTGCGCGGTCCTCGCGCACGCGGCGGCCGCCGTGGGGGCCTCTGAGGAGCTCCGCACCGCCGCGGTCGCGTGCGCTGTGGCGGCGCTGGCTCACCACGCCGCAACGGTGGATGTGGTGTGTCAGGCCATGACGCTCACAACTCTCAGCTTTTTCTCGGCATTTTCCCTAGGCCCCAAAGGGGGCAAGATTTGTGCAGCCACTTCTTGTTTTGTGGACGCATTGATTTTCCACCGCTACGGGGACAAATGCGGACAAATGTCGTTGGTTGATCATTGAAGATCCTGCCCCCAAAACTTTTTCCCGGCATCAGGTACCGGTTGGTGTTTTTGGTCCCAGCCCCCCCCTCCACCTTCAAGTGGGAGAGTGGTGGGTGCGAGTTGACCCAGATGTATAGGCAGCCAACGCACAATCATCAACCACTTGGAGTGGTACAAAACCGAGCAGCGCTGCGGTGCAGCGAGGCGAAACATTGAACTGAGTGGTGATGACCATGCGCCTGTGACACGGGGGCGTATGCGAGCCCAGTATCCGTTGCCTCATGGCCCTTCAAGGGGCCAAAACGTTTGGGGGGTGACGGTGTCAAGGACAGCACCTAGGCATCCCCTATGGCGCCGGTGCTTGCGATACCCTGCCATGGGAGCAGGCAGTGTAGTAAGGAGGTGCCGAGTTTGTTCACTGCAGCGTTGATTTCACCAACCAGGAGGAGGGTCGTGAAGTGGGTTGCAAGTAAAGGCAACCATATCGTGCTCACAGCCACGTCATTTGGGGGTTGCTGTCACTGCTTGAACCTGCCCAAACCAGAAGTTGACAGGAAGCACCGGCACTTCCCATGCCCCTATTGGAGCTGAGCGTTTTCTAAGGGCCAGCCCATGTGGCTCAAGTAGCCTGCCGTTTCTCGACCGGTGTGCCCACGGGCGACTGTGCTGGGTACACCGCCCGTGGTCGTTGTCACACAGGGGACCACACCGATCTGGGGAGCAGATGCTGGGTCAAAATGACAGGCTCGTGCCATCTGGGACGCAGCGGTAAAAGCTGACGGTGAAGGATCCGTGCGGGCCCAAGAAATCCGGGACTCGCGCCAAGTACCATAGCCCGCCACTGGTGTGCCCTCACGCAACTCCTTGAGACACAAGATCACCTTCCAAACATTGGGTTCTAGGGTGTTCGTGCGGGGCGCCTTTACCGCCGTCTAGGCCCTTGAGGACCCGTGAAACCTGCCGCCCACCGTCCCGCAGCGGCGGGGGCAGAGCCAAGGCCAAGGCCCAACACTATGCCACACCCCCATGCTTGGGTTTCCTATGGGGCGCGGCTGAGACGGATAGCCGCAACCTCGTTGCGGCCCTCGCTATCGTGTCCTGGGTATGTTTCTTGCGGGTGAGGGAAGCTGCCACTATCAAGCCTTGCGATGTGCAACAGACGGTCCTCACTTTATTCCAGAGCAAACAGCAACAAGACTAGCACACGAGACCCCTATCCAGGTATTTGAGTGTGTGGACAGAATGGCTTTACGATATGCCGTCGCTCGCAGCGTGTTGTGGCACACCCCTTTCGTGGCGGTTGGAGAAGGAGCACTGGAACTGGCTTTGGCCAATTTAAGTACACAACCAAGTGGAGAAATTAAACCTCCTTCGCCATCATCGGGGTCCTTGACACGTCGCTGGGGTAGCCAAGTACTTGCAATAGTGTCCATCGGACGGATGTAAGTCCGGCGTCGCGTTGTCATTGCACATGTCGCGGCGTGCATATGTCCCTCTCGCCGAGCTCAAGGTCCTCCGATAAGATGTCGAATGACTCGTCACTGCATCTCTCCTAGGATGCTGTCATTGTTGTTGTGCTGCAAGCGTTTGTCGTGTGCCTGGTTGACGGTGGCATCACATGTACCACCGGTGCCCAGCATAGAACATTGAAAGAGAGACCAATATTGTCCGGCTACCGGTGGCAATTTTAGGAAATCTGTACCGACGTGCATGCGATATGCTTCGGTCCGTCGCTTGGAAGTTTTTGAAAAGCCTTGGAAAGATGCTCGGAAGTTTTGGCAGCCAGATCGGGTCCCAAAACGCAACCAATATCGGTAGGAATGTTCCATGGGCTTCCCAGCCGACCGTGCCGGGGGAGCTCGGAAGAAATTTTTCAGCCTCAACCCAGTGGAATTTTGGTTGGATGCTTGGTGCCTACCTTGCCTGCAAGATGCCATGGAGAACAGCACGTTGAAGCTAATGTTTGTCTACCCTTTGTGTGCTTTGCCTACAAAACTGCATGGATAACACCGTGCTCAAGCTTATGATTGCTTCCCCTTTGTGCTCCTTTGTGAATTTGGACTTTTGCTTTTGACATGTGCAAAGCCAGTTTCATCGTTGGTGCCTGCTTTGCCTACAAACTTGCATGGAGAACACTGTACTCAAGCTTATGACTGTTTGCCCTTTGTGTCTTGTGAAGCTTTGTGCCTGCTTTTGTGGTTTTCTTTTTGGATGTGTGTCGATTTTTCACCTTGGCCCCTTTGAGTAGACTCACTATTGTACTCCCTTCTTGTGCCCAGAACATTTTTGTCACCTGCAATAGACATGTCTGGTAGTCAGCCAATGACAAGTGCACACTTTGTGGATCTCAACTCATGTCACTCAACCCTCTAATCACCTGTGTGCACTGGAAGGACATGCATGCGTGTCAGTACATCCCCCGGGATTCCAATGTGCCCAGGCACATCCGAGTGGCATAGGTCAGAGGTGAATTCATTCGCTATATCAGGATCTGCAGCCACCCACATCTGTACTAGGTATGTTGTAGCAGACTAGTCTCAGTGTTGCGTTGGCTTAACTACCCGTGGGAGGTGATCCAGTGTAAACGCATCCCGTGGGGTGAAAGAAACAGGTTCAGGACGCTGAGACGTGATGTTGTGCCCTCTAGGGTGGCAAATTGAATTTGGATATTGGTGTGCCCCAAAGCAGATAAAGGGGCTAGTTCTCGCAGACCCGGATACCTCAATTTTGATGTTGCTGTGCCCCAAAGCGGATAATGGGGCTAGTTCTGTGCAGCTGGGGTCCATCGTTATTTGATTTTGGTTGTTCAGAGGTAAAAAGGAGGAAACCGAGGGCCGAGGGTTTCTCCTGGGGGGAAGACAGGCCCACTCGCCCAAACCAAGGTAAACAAAACACGACCACAGGGGTGGCTCGTCAGGCTGTGCGCGCGTAGGTGGTGTTAGAACCCCTTGGGTTCTGGACCACCCCGGGCTCCTAACCAAGGGTCTTGTCCCCCAGGCGGGTTCGCTCACACCTTGCGGTAACCACACCTTGTTGCTTGCTTGACAAGAATAAACAACTGCCACTCGCTCAGTGTCGGTTCCTAATAGTATTAAGACTAGGCCACTGCTTGCTCACAACACAGGCTCTGGGGCAACGTTTTCCCTTTCTGCAGCTTTTCACCAGCTTTCACCACAACTTTGTTTTGTCAAATTTTACCATACCATCACAGATTTCAAAGGCTCCAAAGTGAGCTCGACTATCCGCCCCCCTACAGGGGCTCACTGTTTCAGATTTTCACAACTAGGGGCTCTGTGTAAAGCCCCAACCACCAGCTTTCACCACAACCTTGTTTTGTGGAATTTTACCACACCATCACAGATTTAGGAGGCTCCAAAGTGAGCTCGACTATCCGCCCCCCTACAGGGGCCCACTATTTCAGATTTTTAACACTAGGGGCTCTATGTAAAGCCCCAACCACCAGCTTTCACCACCACTTTGTTTTGTGGAATTTTACCACACCATCACAGATTTAGGAGGCTCCAAAGTGAGCTCGACTATCCGCCCCCCTACAGGGGCTCACTGTTTCAGATTTTCACAACTAGGGGCTCTATGTAAAGCCCCAACCACCAGCTTTCACCACCACTTTGTTTTGTGGAATTTTACCACACCATCACAGAATTAGAAGGCTCCAAAGTGAGCTCGACTATCCGCCCCCCTACAGGGGCCCACTGTTTCACATTTTCACAACCAGGGGCTCTATGTAAAGCCCCAACCACCAGCTTTCATCAGAACCTTGTTTTGTGGAATTTTACCACACCATCACAGAATTAGAAGGCTCCAAAGTGAGCTCGACTATCCGCCCCCCTATAGGGGCCCACTGTTTCAGATTTTCACAACCACGGGCTCTATGTAAAGCCCCAACCACCAGCTTTCATCAGAACCTTGTTTTGTGGAATTTTACCACACCATCACAGAATTAGAAGGCTCCAAAGTGAGCTCGACTATCCGCCCCCCAAAGGGGCCCACTATTTCAGATTTTCACAAATAGGGGCTCTATGTAAAGCCCCAACCACCAGCTTTCACCACCACTTTATTTTGTGGAATTTTACCATACCATCACAGATTTCAAAGGCTCCAAAGTGAGCTCGACTATCCGCCCCCCTACAAGGGCCCACTGTTTCAGATTTTCACAACCAGGGGCTCTATGTAAAGCCCCAACCACCAGCTTTCACCACAACTTTGTTTTGTCAAATTTTACCATACCATCAAAGACTTCAAAGGCTCCAAAGTGAGCTCGACTATCCGCCCCCCTACAGGGGCTCACTGTTTCAGATTTTCACAACTAGGGGCTCTATGTAAAGCCCCAACCACCAGCTTTCACCACCACTTTGTTTTGTCGAATTTTACCACACCATCACGGATTTAGAAGGCTCCAAAGTGAGCTCGACTATCCGCCCCACTCCCAACCCTCTCCCACTCTCTCCCAACCCTTTCCCAACCCTCTCCCACCCTCACCCAACCCTCTCCCACCCTCTCCCAACCCTGTCCCACCCTCTCCCAACCCTCTCCCACCCTCTCCCAACCCTCTCCCACCCTCTTCCAACCCTCTCCCACCCTCTCCCAACTCTCCCCCACCCTCTCCCACCCTCTCCCAACCCTCTCCCACCCTCTCCCAACCCTCTCCCACCCTCGCCCAACCCCTCCCCACCCTCCAACAATGGGGCAGGGTGTCTAATCTCAGTGGATTCCGGTAGCAGTAGAGGTGTTAAGTGAACCGTCATGCTTGCCTTTTTGTGTGTGTCTTTGCTGAGGTGTGGGATTTGGGAACCAAGAACGGTGTAGTTCATTGTGCAAAAAACTGATGGAAAAACGCGTGGAAGTTTTTGAAATCCCTGGGAAAGATGCTCGGAAGTTTTGGCAGCTAGACCGGGTCCCAAAACGCAACCGATATCCGTAGGAATGTTCCATGGGCTTCCCAGCCGACCGTGCCGGGGGAGCTCGGAAGAAATTTTGGCTGGGACTTCCGAGATCAACCGTGCAATATGAGTCCCATTTGCTGAGCATGAATGCCGAGCATCCCCAAATATCCTGAGCAATATGCTCAGCATTTTCCTACCATTTTTTACCCCCTATGCTGTGCGTACTAGCACCATGTGTTGTGCGGGCAACGGTCAAGGAGGTCGACGTCGGCACTGATGGGGTGGGCAATGTGGTACATTGATGCTCGCAAGATCGAGTTGTCCGGCATGTAGTCCTCACGTCCCTCCCGGCGGTGGTTCGTACTCATCTTGTTGTACTCCTGCTTCTGAAATCGAGATCGTTGATAAACTGGTGGGCCGTCCGCCATGTTCTTGGTTATGTCCTTCACCTTGTCAATGGTGATGCGTGGGGCCTTGTCGCCGGCCTTCCACTTGGTTGGGTCGGGGGTCTGCGTTGGCAAAGCCGTCTCTGGTCCACCGCTCGTTCTCTACCTTGGGATGGGGGATGACTCCTCGAGTGCATCAGGGATAGGTTGGGCATTTTGCCCACGAGTATCTTAGGCAGCCCGTTTGCATACTCCCTCGATGACCAAGAACTGCCCTAGACATATTTTCCATTGTATTAGAATTGGGGGTCAAAATTTGATGATTTTATATCAAGTCTTTTCCCCCGCACACTTTCCGTATCTGAGAGGGATGTTCTTTTTTTACTACATCTTGATTGTCCACGAGAAACGTCTATTCACTCCCTCTCGCATAACATCGTGCACATCGATGTCTAGTTGTTGTCAAAGGTAGGCTGTCCATTTTCATTGTGTTCATTTATTTATCTACAAAGAGCATTACATATCCTTTTTTTTTTGGCACCAAAAAGCGTTCCACGGAACGTTCGTGATACATTTCTTCCACGGATACACTCTCCGTATAACTTCACAACACAATTACAAATTATGTTCTCGCTTCTGCATCACAACAGCAGTTTGTACAGCATGGTCTTGTTCCACATATTTGTGCATCCCATCCTTATTCTCTTTAGTTATGCAGATGTCTTACTTTCTCTATGTGGAGACAACTGCTTTGATTTTTGTCCCCCTTTCTTTTTTCTTTGTTTGATTCCCTTGCTTAGGTCCATCACTGGCTGCAGTCTACACCAATCTCTCCCGGTTGTTCCACCACAAGATATTTCTATTTTCCCACCGGTCATTACTGGCAGAAACTCCGATTTGAAATGTGCTTTTGCCTAGTTGAAGAAAATGGATGGCACGGAGGGGTGGCAGTCGGTAACGCTAAGTATTTATCACATGGGATGGGGAGTATCCGGTGTATCGTTATGGTGAGCGCCACACAGTGATTGCCTCCCGTGAACGTCTGAAGTCAAAAGTACCCAACTACTTGGTTGCTGATCAGTCTTATTCTCCATCGATGTGCCCGCTACCCCAGGCTGTATGGGCTTGTGATACGTTCGGTATCTTGATCCCTAGTGTTCCGGGTGAACAGGAGGGGGGGGGAATAGGAACCTTGGATACTGTATGTGGGTTGTTAGCCCCAGTTGCCTGCCTAGCTCATGACCACCCTCTCTGTGGCATGCAATGTCGGTTGTGCCTTTGTTGGTCCTTTGGTCCTCATCCTCACCACTGGCCTCGTCGGCCTCCTAATCTGCAAGAGGGACCACACACATTTCAAAAGGCATCCCCTGAACCATCTGTTTCTCCATGATTCCCAATTTACGGTGAAAAGTGCATCTAAATCGTGCATCTGGGTGCAGACACCTTCAATGAACGTGGAAGAATCTGCCAACCACCGCTTGCCCAGACCCTTAATAAAAAAAGGAAACCACATCCACCCGCCACTGTAGACGCTGCCCCTGCACCCAAGAAAGCCCCTCCTAAGAACAAAAAGCGCAGTATGGCTGGACAAGGTACACTGGAGTCTTTTCACAGTAGAGGAAGGACGGCCTCTGGTCTCCCCAAAGTTTTGTGGCAAGAAAGGGTGATTTCTTTGTTGCACTGCATGCGTAGTTTTTATGTTATGATTTCTCGTTTCGACGCATCTTGTTTCCTTTGATTGCTTTGGTCCCCGCAACCACAAACCCCGCAGCCACAAACCCCGGGCCGGACGCTATATCAACCACACCCACATTCCCCACATTTCTATTCGTATTACTATCCGTCCTACACCAAGCCAACGCACCAACCCTACCACTCCCATCCGGACCAATCCCCGCACATCCCGTCCCCGCACAACACCTCCGAACCACCCACCCAACACCCATACCAGCACGAACCCTACCAGGCTTCGCCGCACTCCCACCAGCATTCTCACGCAAACTACCACCAGAACCACACGCACCCCTACCAACATGACCCGTTCTCCGGTCCAGAGCATCATCAGGCTTCTCAACCCCATAGCCAGCATCCCTCCTTCAGGCATGCACCACCACAAGAACCTCAGGCATCCGCAGCGCAACACGAACACAGCCCGGACGAGGAGCACCACGCCGCGCCCCCTCCAGCGCCCCAAAGGGTGACCGGCTCGGGACCCCTACCATCCACCCCCCATCCGTCCTACGGCCCGACGCCCTCTCAACGCGAGAGGCAAGACAACATTTGCTGGTCCATCAATGGGGACAAGGCAGGCCTGTGTCGGATGATCGAAGCAGCAGCGGGTTTGCCACAAGGATCTACGCGTCCTGTACACTCCTATGGCCAGTGGGTTGACACGCTTAGGGAGTGGGGCCAGCAGGCGGCCGAGTGCAACTGGGCCGATTACCACCAGCAAAAGCCCCATCCAGCCCCGGTCATGGCCGAGGCGACAAGTGCGCCTTCCGTCACGCGCGACACTACGCAGGCGCGGGTGGCAGCATCGGGCCCGCGACCGCTCCCTACAGGGGCGCGCCGCCGCACCACACCGTCAGCGTGGGCCGCCAAGCCGGGCCCGCAACCTCCGCCGAGCGCCTCTACGACGGGAGACGACGGCGCGGCCGCCGCCAGCAGCGAGGAAGGGACAGAAAGCTGTCCAATTGAGCTCCACCAATGTGACGACATCGACCCCTCTGTGCCGGTACAGGCACAGAGGGACTCCGCGCAAGAGGGAGTTCGCGCTCCCCGACCCGGGCACGGCCCGGATCAGCGGCCCCTCCGCCGACGGCCCCGTCGGCACCCCACCCCGCAACCCGGCCTCCGAACGCCCCCCCCCCCCGAGCCCTCCCCCACACGCGGACTATATCCCCCCGCCATACACCGCAACACACATGCGCCTCCCGTCGGTCAGCTTCCTACGGGCCCTAGAGTCCCGGCAGGTAACTGCCATTCCTTCCGTCCTTCCCTCCTACTGGGACATGGTTGCACTCCACGACTCCTTCTTGTCACAGGCCAGCTCGCACACAGGACATACGAAAACTTGGGTGCATGAGACATGTTTGCACCTTGCTGTCTCCTATGCCGCTTCTCCCTTTCACTCACTGTCCTCCGTTCTCGCAGGAGTAAGGAGGCCCTCGTCGCAAGCGGCAGAAGGGCCCACTCACAGACTCGGGAGGGCCATGCCATGCGGGCAGTAATTAAGGTGACCCTTTTCACTCCCGTTTCGCCAGCGGATGCAGGCCCATGCCTCCCGCCCCGCTGAGTTCTCATTCCATCACATCATCTTATATTATGCCTCATGGTATTGGTGGCAACAGGTGTACGCCCTCTACCCCCCAAAGGTCGGGGGCCTCTCGATACAAGTGGCGAGTACTTCGAGGCAGCATGTATCGGTCGTATTGTGTCGACCACAACGAGCACGACTCAGCATGTTCTTATGACCTCCGCGGTGAAATTCTTCGTGTATCAAATTGCATTTGCTTGGGAATTTTGCATGCCTTGCACTACATGGGATGGGCGTTCCAGTCAGCACCCCCCCCTCCACAGTCAACAACGTGGCACCACGACGTGGTACAAGATGGGGATGTAGAGGCCAACCCGGGACCACACCCCACCCAGCAAATTCTCTCAGGGTCACGGGGTCTAGGGCATCCAAGCGGTCGCATTACCACCACATATCCGCCGGAGCCACAAGCCGGGGTCACAGGACCAGCACTCCGGGAACCACCCCATCCTGCCCGGCCATGGAATGACCTCACCACTATTGGAGACATCTCGCAGTTTTTGCGCACCACGGCTTCCATCAATACAAAGGTCTCGTCTCTAGTGGCACTCCACCATCACCTGCTCCAACACTGCCATGTCGACCACAATACCCTCCCGGGCGAGATGCATGGCGCGGTGCTCTGCACACCACCTAGGGACAGCAAAACTGCCCCGAGCGCCCCGGCTAGCCCAACGACGGACACCACCGAGGTTCACAGCCCCGGATCACCGATGACCCCCACAGGAGGTCTAGACATCCAGTGTTCACGATGCGGCGTCCGAGATTTCTATTCACTATGCTGCAGCACATGTGGCGACCACCTCTGGGGTCTCGACGTCCATGAAGGGATGGCACCGACACCGGTGCCTGGCCTCGATGTTGAAACTGACCCGCAAGCAGTAGCATCGTCATCCACCCTTGCATCAGGCACTACCTCCTTTATGACTGGGTGTGCCCAACGCGAAGCGCCACCGAGGGACTCGCCACAACCCGAGCGACCACAGGCTGCAAACTCCCCGCACCTCCACGTCGCCTGCCACATGGACCAACGGCCGACGGCCAATCATGGGCCGCAAGTTCCGGTTCACCAGTGTGGAGATGTCCAACGACAACAAGACCCAAGTGCATATCTCATTCCAAGTCAAACGGGTACAGATGATCCGAACTGGGGATGGCTCCCCGCCGGGTTGCTACACCGCCATGTGGGGCGCCCACCCCCTACGGATGCACAAGGTGACTCCAGCTGGGGATGGCTCCCTACCGATCTGCTCTATCGCCCGGAGGAACTCCCGACCTCTGCGGAAGCTCATGCCTCACCAAGGTCCTCATTGCTTCAGCTCGGGGAGGCCCATGGCGAACATGGAGAGGTGTCTTCGCTTGATGGATCGGGAGGGGGCCAATACTCCATTGAAGTTCTGAGACAAGACCTCGAGCGTTGCCCTCTGTGCTACGAGGA
Organism: Eutreptiella sp. 'Long Island Sound 2002'; assembly: GCA_964036045.1. Taxonomy (NCBI): domain Eukaryota; phylum Euglenozoa; class Euglenophyceae; order Eutreptiales; family Eutreptiaceae; genus Eutreptiella; species Eutreptiella sp. 'Long Island Sound 2002'. The sequence continues at coordinate 123,784,202 of OZ038381.1, read as the reverse complement.
TGCCTTGCTGTTCTTGCTACCGTGTCACCCGCTGCACCGGCTGTGCACCGGCTGTGCGGATGCGCATATGACCCCCGGCTTCAGGGATGCCCATGGCGATGCGCATCCCATGGACTCACAGGGCACCTCCAAGAACCAGCCCCGCCCCCGCAGGGACCCCGCCCGGAGACGAAGATTACATGGACCTCGACACACAATATCCCGAAGTGGACTTCAATCCAACGCACTCGTATGGGGGGGTTTCTTCGGCCTCCCCTTCCTCCCCCAGCGCACTCCCCATGCGAACTATATTGCAAGATGTGGTGGATTCAGAATGGACACGCCTCCGGCTCCATTTTGAGGTGCACTTCCCCGAGGTGCGCGAGACTCCGCTGGGGCCGTATGCCGATCTACATGTGCACGAGTGTACACGCCACCTACAACACTTCTTGAGGTTGACAGAGAGGGTCTTCTACGAGAGCAAGCGAGCACTTTTGAGCTATGCACTCGACTCAGCGACATCACCCACCGCACCCCCGCCACCACCACGACCGCCTCCCGGACCCCCTACGTCAATTCCTTACCGCCGCAACTCCCATATTCCGGTGGTACAATGTGGCGATGTGGAGCGCAACCCGGGCCCCACATCCCCCACGCCACCTCGGTCACCTGGACACCGGGGTCTCGAGTCCATGGAATTAGACCCCATGCACGGGGGGGCCGTCTCCTTGGTCCGGGTACGCGACTCCCCCCCCCCCCCCCCCTCCGGGCCCTCCGGGCCCACTTAGTTACCAAGGGTCAATGGCTACTAGCCATACATAGGGTGGCGCCCTAGGCGCCCGAAAATTTTGTCCCCTTTGCTGGGGACCCCCGAGAATGCAGGGGTGATGTAGCATTTCCGCCCTCATTTGGGCCCCAACCGTCCGGTGCTATTGACGAAACCTGGACAATTTTTGAATCCACGCTTTGTTGTGTGGTGCATCATGGTGACCCTCGGCTTAGGTTTCGAGTTTTGATTTTGTTCCCTTTGTTGGGGACCCCCGAGAATGCAGTGGTGATGTAGCATTTCCACCCTCTTTTGGGCTCCAACCGTCCGGTGCTATTGACGAAACCTGGACAATCTTTGAATCCACGCTTTGTTGTGTGGTGCATCATGGTGACCCCCGGCTTAGGATTCGAGTTTTGATTTTGTTCCCTTTGTTGGGGACCCCCGAGAATGCAGGGGTGATGTAGCATTTCCGCCCTCTTTTGGGCCCCAACCGTCCGGTGCTATTGACAAAACCGGGACAATCTTTGAATCCACGCTTTGTTGTGTGGTGCATCATGGTGACCCCCGGCTTAGGTTTCGAGTTTTGATTTTGTTCCCTTTGTTGGGGACCCCCGAGAATGCAGTGGTGATGTAGCATTTCCGCCCTCTTTTGGGCCCCAACCGTCCGGTGCTATTGACAAAACCGGGACAATCTTTGAATCCACGCTTTGTTGTGTGGTGCATCATGGTGACCCCCGGCTTAGGTTTCGAGTTTTGATTTTGTTCCCTTTGTTGGGGACCCCCGAGAATGCAGGGGTGATGTAGCATTTCCGCCCTCTTTTGGGCCCCAACCGTCCGGTGCTATTGACAAAACCGGGACAATCTTTGAATCCACGCTTTGTTGTGTGGTGCATCATGGTGACCCCCGGCTTAGGTTTCGAGTTTTGATTTTGTTCCCTTTGTTGGGGACCCCCGAGAATGCAGGGGTGATGTAGCATTTCCGCCCTCTTTTGGGCCCCAACCGTCCGGTGCTATTGACGAAACCTGGACAATCTTTGAATCCACGCTTTGTTGCTTGTGTTGTTTGTGTTGTTTGTTGTTTGTGTCCAATTCGCCGATACCGGCATCTGAAGATCCCTGCCTCGAGCTTTAATACCCCGGCTCGAGGAGGAGGCAATCAGGGGTCTGGAGATCCCTGCCTCGAGCTTTTCCCCGGCTCGAGAAGGAGGCAAAAAGGGGCTTTCTTTCTTTCTTTGCTTCCTCGTGCTTTGCTTTGCGTTGCTTTGCGTTGTGTTTTGTTGCGTAGTTCCGTTTTTCCGCCCTTTTTTAGGTAAGTGCGGCAAGGGGCGGTTCCCCGTGTCACAAAACTTCCGGCCAGCACAGTGCCCAAACCCAAACCCGTGTGTTCCGAAACCTAAACCAATACCAATGCACTCGCCGCAGAGCGATGGAAGTAGGCACCCGGGAAAGCATTCGCCGCAGAGCGACGGGAGTAGGCACTGTCTGGGTGGCATGGTCATTAAGAATCGCGAATACAGGAGTTGCATTAGATACGTCTTTGCCGTGTTTCTTGCCTGTGTTCCACGGAATCCCGCATGTGTTTCCGTGTTTCGTGCGTGCAGTTCTTTCTCGCCCCATGAGTGCAGCGAAGAAGGAAAAGAAGAAGTTACTCCAAACCGCTTGCCACATCTGCAACAAGAAGGGGTGCCAAGCTGCATGTTTGCTTTGCAACGTTGCGTTCCATACGCTTTGCGATCCTCACGATCCGTGCCCCAGTGCACCCGAATCCGGGGGCATCGATTTTGGTATTCAACCCAAACTTGCACCTTGCGAAGGACAATGCGGGAGTGAGCATGCCAAAACGGGTGATTGTGGTTGCACAGATGAAGTGTGCGGCTGTGGGTATCGCTTCAATGCTGTCCCCGAATTTTTTCAGCGTACACAACATTTCACCAGCAAACAACACCAAGCTTGGCTTCAACTAGCCCCCCCCCCCCAGGGTGTGCAAACCGCCATCACCAATTTTGTGGCGGTCGTTGATGCACCTGCTGTGGCCGGTGATTCCCAAGAGCCGGTCCCTAATCCGGAGGTGCCAATCCTACTGCGCGCTCCCCCTTCTAGTAGGGGTTGGGAGCGCACAAAGTGTAATGGTTACAATCCACCGGGACAACCGGTCGACTTTATTGCGCGAAATTACCCGTTGCGGTTGCACTCTAAGAGGTACCAACAGCAACGGTCCATGAATTGGTCGCTAACCGCGGATGTCTCCGCTTTTCGATCCGTGCACAAACCGGCCAATGCATTGCACTCTGTGTAAGTCCACCGTATGGTTGTACGGGATGCAAATGCACTTCGATGCAAAGCATCCCGATGTCGCTCCCCCGGGTAGCCTTTGTGCCCCACCCTTGGAGCGGGATGTTGTCCTTGCTTGGACCGCGCATGATTGATGTAAGAAGAAAAAAACGGGAGACGATGCGCAACAGAGCGAGGAGGCGGATGTGGCAATGGGCCCCCCTTCGGCGACCCCCCCTGCCAATGTTCCCAACCCCTCTTCGTCTACCTCCTCCTCCTCCTCCTCCTCCTCCTCCTCCTCCTCCTCCTCCTCCTCCTCCTCCTCCTCCTCCTCCTCCACACAGGCGTCATCCGGTGCAGAGCGCACACGCCCTTTGGAGAGTGTAGGACAACGTAGGAAAGTGGAGTTGTCATGGACACGGCCCCGAAAGCAGCGAAATATAAGTGTTTTTGATTCCGACTCATCGTCGGAGGGAGAGCTTTTTAAGTGAGCTGTGGGAGAAATGGAAATAAAAAGGGACGCAACGAGCCGTATTTGTGTATATGGCGAAGGAAAAAAAAACCTACTACTGTAGAGCAGTACTTGTGTGTACGGCGAAGGAAAAAAAAACCTGTTCCCATAGAGCAGTACTTGTGTGTACAGCGAAGGAAAAAAAACCTATTCCCATAGAGCAGTACTTGTGTGTAAAGCGAAGGAAAAAAAAAAACTAATCGGGTGCCTTGTAGGCCTGGGCAACCTGCCAGGCACCCAGCCGCTCTCCGGTGTAACGGGCTGTGTCGGAGAGTGCAGCACATATATACGGCCCTCCCCAGGCAGGGGGTGTGGGCGCCTACAACCACCTTTGCATTGGTGAGGAGGTAGAGTGGAGGCCTCCGTTGTTGTAGAGTAACCCCTTAGGCCACCGCGTCTCTGCCAAACTGAACTAGACCTCTGCTGAACCCCTCCCCTAGCCTCCCTCCCCCCTCCGGCAACTAGCAGCGACTAGCAAGTCCCTTAGAGAAGCCCTCCTCGGCGGCTAGCCCCCCCCCCCCCCCAGGGGCCTTCGGTCCACTTCTACTGGGGGGGGGAGTCGCGTCTAAAAGCGAGGAGACGGCCCCCCCGTGACCCCATGCAACTCCGGTTCACGCCGACAAGAGATCCCTCTGAAGATATCAAGGGCGCAGAGCCAACCGAGTTGTATCCTCTAGAGATAGGCGCAGCCTTGGATGGCTGCCCATCACTTGGGCCATTGGACCCCTATCGGCTCGAACGCCCGTGCAGTGCATTGTACAACGCGGCATTTAAGGAGGCCATGGGCGATATTCGCCAATACCGCTTCCCCAACGAGGTGCTTTGGGTCGTGGCGGCGGTCACCGCTCATCTCGACGAGTGTGGGTACCTTCGGGTCCCGCCCGACATGACACTCACCAAACCCACCGACCCGGGTCGGTTAGGGCTCATCTTCCAAGGACACGTCAAGCTCAACGCGGAGAGCTGGGACCACCGCGACTTCGCAATGGAATCCTTACTTTTGGAGTCGCACCAGCAATCTTGGGTGGCGGACACCGAGGTCACCTTCTTGGCAATACCCGTGCCGGTGGCACACCGCATCACTGAAGAATCAGCCGCGTACGCCGCCGACACGTCTGACATGCTGTGCGCGCACCATGGTCCATGGCCAGTTGGAGTCTATCACCCAAGTGCAATCACAGGAACAAGCCATGGAAGACGGAGCACCTCAATCCCCCATGTATGTGACCCGCCCCGCTGTAGCGGGAGTGGAGGAAGAAGAATTGAAGCAGATAGAACAAGCACTGGGGAGTTACCTCCTGCAACTTACGCGGCTCTAGAGAGGCATGCGGTCGTACTTGACTTCCAGGCCGGAGCGCAAAGTCACAAATTGCCACCACCGCATTTTGATCTCCACGGTTGAGGTATTCTTTGACATGTGACGCACGCAACTGGACCACAGGGTCGCGGGGGACATCCTCGCCCACTATGACGTCACATTGGAATACGGCAGCGATGGCATCCACACTGTATTTCACCACGCCACGCCAATACATGCACAACGGTGCATCCTACACACCGAGTTCACCCAAAATTTGGATCCCTACTACGGGGATCTCACCAATCGGACCGGAGTCTTCGTCCTCCCGGCTGAACAGGGGACAAAAAAGGGATTCATGGAGGCACAAAACAGGCCCAACGCAACGCCTATGGTGTGGGGCGGTACGGAAGACGACGCTATCCGGGAAATGGTAGATGTGCTGGCCCAACGGCAAAAAGCGCATGCGCGTAAGCGTCTACTCATGGTGTACATGGCAAACAAAAACCGGGACTCGGCCATTGCCACACTACGTCTAGAGCAAGTGGAACGACCCTCGCTTCGTGCAGCCAACAGATATCTGGCCGGGGTCACAAAGTGGACGGGCACGGTGAACGCAAAGTATGATGGGTGGACAGGTGATGAAACCTTTGCCCCCGGATTTGCTGAACGTTCCCGCTCATGGGCGTCCTGTTGGATAACTCAGCCGGGTGGCGACCTGTGGAGACCGTTGAGAGTCGTGAGTTGGAGGTGCAAAACATGGACCACGATGATTTATACGGGAACATACAAGACGGCGGGAAGTTCGCCATTGAGGAGGACACGGATACGGTTGTCCTGGAGTTCCCGGAAGCCATGAAAGTCAACACGCTCCATCGCATGTTCAAGTTCCTCAACGAAACAGACATGGAGGTCCAAACCAGTATTGCCATGCAGCTACCCTCTAATAGCTTCCCGTTCATGGGGGTTATGGAGGCTCGCGCGTCACGGTCTCAATCCACGGCATACGAGGTCCGCCTCCCAAGACGACTGGTAGCCAAGGCCACACGAGTGGTGGCCGAGGCAGCGGAGGCTAGATACAAACAAGACGACCAGTCAGTGGGCCCCTTCATCATCAACGAATCGGCACGCGAGCTCTGGATTGTGCGTCAGCGCTTTCGGGTGGAAAAAGAGGACAAAATCTCCTCTTACGAGGATATTATACGGGACTTCCGCCAGAATCACCAGTTGATTCAGGGCACACTCATGGAGCATGTTGTGGGGATGAAGCCCGTCGACAATTGTCGGTCGATGGTGCAGTTCAAGACGACCCTAGACCGCCTTACACTCGCTTCTGTGTTGAAACAAATCAACCATTACGAAGCACAAAATGATGTCGGGAGGGGTGTCACGGAGTAAATGGGGCTACGCGGCAGTCAAGGCACGAGCCCTGCTCCCGAACCCCGACCGCTCGCACGCTACGGAGATCTTTTGGGGAGCATCGCTGGGAGTCTCCGAGTATGAATTGCGAGTAACCGTCGCCAGTTTTGGTCGGTACTTGACGCTGGCCGAGGAGCCTAGCTTCTACATGGAACCCACTTACGTGCATTATGTGAGGGCCACCTACGAAAACCCCCAAAGTGCGGGTCTTGCGGCAGGGCGGTTCCTTAAGGTTAAAACTGGAGTGCTCCAAACTACCACGGGCGATTCTACCCAGGATGCTCTAATGCGCGACCGCATCGATTCCATGTTGTTGGATGTGGTCCCGGACTCCTCTCAGGTCCGCCTGCCACATCGCCTCCAGTACGGTGCGAAGTTCTTGGGAGCCAAAGAGGCCATGGCAAAACTGCATGATGAGCACCTCAAGACGAAACGTCTCCACGAACCCGCCATGGACGCGCAAGAGAAAATGATGCAATGGGATACAGAGGATCCTCTCCTCCAACCGAAGCGTGCCAAAACGGAAGCCCAAAACGCCCGTCTCCGCATGGACACGCGCCGACCTACGGCCTCCACCGCCAGCGACCTTAAGATCAAGACCAGTGCATCCAAGCCACAGCTGGCTGCCCCGGCACACAAACTACGGACTCCAAACTGCAGCCACCAAGAAGAGGCAAGATGCCTTCGTTGGGACACCAGGACACACCAATACGATGTGCTCATGGGCGACTTCAGCGACTCTATTTGGAGCAACACCCCAAGTCGGTTTTGGCAGGATGACCTTCTGAACGCCGTCTATACAACCCGCTGCACGAACTATGCCCCGATGGGTCTGTACAGGCGGGACACAGCAGAGGGTGCCACCGACTGGATGCCATCCTGGTCTCTTCGCGGTGCTGGGGGAATGTTAGCCCCATGACATACCATACTGTCGCCATGCCCACCTCCGACCACCGGCTCGTCCTAATGACTACAGGCCTCACCTCCACGGACTGTGAGTCTTTCATCAAAGCCACGCACCCTGCCAAGAAGTGGAATGTGCGGCAAGAGCGAGCCGCCGTGTAGGAGACACAACACATACTCGCCGGGCAAGACACCCCAATGGACGCAGTAGCACGCGCTGATGCGGTCCTCAAGGCGGTGGCGCAGGCCGTCATTCGACAGGGGAAGCGCACCAAGCAGACCCGTCTCAAAAGTAACACACAAACACTTCCAAGTGGTCAAGAAGCGCATCGCGCAGGAGCTGCGCGATAGGCCAACAAGCGCCTCTACACCATGCGTCATGCTGCCCTCCGCAAGGATGGTGTATTCTTCCGCTTGACCAAAAATTGGACCCGCGGACCATTGAAGCCCACGCAAAAGCAACCTAGTCCGGACCTGGCGCGCGCTTTGCTGGCCAACTTCAGTGGCAACCCCCCCTATGACATGGCGGCCATTGAAGCACTCATCCCACAGCTCATCCCAGAGGGGCACATGACTAATGACCCACCAAGCTTCGATGAGTTCAAAAGGGCATGTATGGGCAAGCCCAAGAAAGCCGTGGGCCCTGATGGGGTTCCGCACCGCTTGCTGGGCATGCTGCCAGACGATACGCTGCACACATTGTATGAGGGGGTGCTGGAAGTATGGAAAACAAGAGATATCCCGCAGCATTGGCTGCGGTCTGAGGTGGTGTTGATGTACAAGAAAGGGGATCCTGACCGCCCCGAGAATTATCGACACATTGCCGTGACCAACAGTATATATCTTGTTATCATGAAGCTGTACAGGCCCCGTCTGCAGCGCCTCGTGGACCGGGTTGCTAGCCCCGAGCAGTATGGGTCAAGGCCTTTGCACACCGCAACTGAGCAAGCTGCAAACTTGGTCAACTCCCTCCACGAGCATGAAATGGAGGGCCGGGAGCCTTTTGTGGTTTTGTTGGATGTTGCCAAAGACTTCCCGTCCACAATCCATGAGCTCATTTTCACCATCCTGAACCATGCCGGGCTCCCGCCGAACTATGTGAACGCCTTCCGCACGATCTATGCACATAGTGACACATACACGGACATACAAGGAGAACGAATATACTTCAAGCCCACGCGGGGCGTCAAAGAAGGATGCCCCTGCTCCCCGCTTTTGTTCGCTATTGTATATGAGTTGTTGATCAAGCGTTTGATCGCCAAGTACCCGGACACATTCGTTTATGTTGACGATATTGCCATCATTGTCAAAGATTACTCTGAATTGGAACGACTCCTCACCGACCTCTCCGCTTGGGGGTCCCAGATTGGGATCTAGTTCAATCCTAACAAGACAGAAGAGTATCACTTCCACAGACCACGGTCCTCGGGCGCGACCTTAGGGGGTGCCCAGCAGGCAAAGCACATCTGGTGGGGACAGCATCGCCTTGACTTCAAGGATCCCATGTTCGCCTACTTGGGCCACACCATCATTGGTGTTGGTTATAGGGGTAGGGCTAGGGATGCGCTCTTCGCCGCCCTACAAGCCCAGGGTGCCGCATACACCATCCTCCCGTTGACAAGCTTTGAGCGGGCACAAATCGTCAATTCCGTACTCATCCCTAGGTGGGTGTATAAGAGTCTCTTTATGTGGGATGTGTGTTGGGGCAACCGCATGGAGACCGCCTTCGAAGAGTTTGTCCTTCAGGCTCCCCGCGTGGAAAAGTACCTGCAGTACCGCCTCTACACGGACGTCACTGAAGGGGGACTGGGCCTCCACAGCGCATCGTGGGCCGGTTTATGCGCTCTTATCCAGCTAGTCCAACGGGCCTTGCGAGTTCCACAAAGGCCCATGACGAGGCATACCAACTCAGGTCATCTCCCACACATGGTGGAGAAGTACCGCAAAATCCTGCTGTCCTTTGGTATGGAAATGGGGCGCCTCCCTCGTGCCGGCCAATCGACAGGTCGAAAGGCACCCAAACGGGCCCATGATGACCCCGAGTCGCTCTTCGATGATGAGGACTCCGACGATTGCAGGTTTGAGTCGCTTGTACCCCACCTTTACCTCCAATCCCTGCGTCCCAAGAGCGGCACTAGTCCCGTGCAACCCAATGTTGAGCAGTCAGGCCGTGCCTGGCACCAGCAGGGGCAACCCACGGGGTCGACGTGGTACAGTGACGGCAGCCTGTATGAAGGGCGTGCTGGCACAGGGGTGGTCAACGGACCTATGCGCATCCAGGCGAGAGTACCAGCCCCGCAGACAATTTATAGGGCAGAAATGTACGGCATATGGATTGCGGCATGCCTAGCCCAACCGGGGGACTCTATCGTGCTTGACAAACGGGCTGCGGCTCGATGCGTCTCCAAGCCACCCAGCCCACAATCGTCCGACTATGATTTGCACGACGTAGCGTACCAGCTTATCTCCACCAAGGCACTCCAAGTACGTTGGGCACGTGGGCATCGGGGCCCTAAAAAGGCGCATAGTTTGCAAGATTATCACGACAGGATTGGCAACGAATTGGCCGATCTCGCAGCCCGAGCGGGAAGTACCATGCACCCTTGCCGTGGTCTGGGCAGCACATCACCCGCGGATATCCTCTTGAACAGCCATGTAATGCCGTCTCCTGCCCGTAAGTGGATCATCAAATCACGCCCCCAGAAGCTGGTACCCGAGGCGCATTGGACGTCATGGCTGCCTTTGCGCGCGGTCAACCGAGATAAGTGGGGTCCATGGCTGTCCATGGCTGCGATTGCCGGGGTATGGGGCACCTTGGGAAACCGGGCCGGTGCTGTGCCCACGGTGTGGACAGCGCCATGGCCTCGCAGTGCAGGAGTGCCTCTTGTCATGCCCCTCCGAATCCCGGTTTTGGGACATTTGGACCGACGCATGGGAGACATGGAAACCGGAGGCAACCAAGTGGCGACAAACGGCGTCCGCAGACGAACTGCGCATGTGCACCCGCTTGCAGTTCCCACACTCCCTTCGATATCCTTCCTTCCAGTCCAGGCACACTGGAGGGTGGTAGTTGCCACATGGCACTTCCACGTATTCCAACGATTGCAGGCGTGGATCGTTGACAAGCTGCAGCACGCCCCAACTTTCGTCAGCAATAAGCGGCCCACGCACATCGTCCCACGTGTTGCTGGGGCCCTGCCGCAGGTAGCTAAACCTACGGCCCGCAACATTGGGAACCACGTGAGAGGTGTTTTGTCGATCCCGCCGCGATCAGAGCCACGTTTCACAGATACTGCGCCCACGGTGGGGGAACTTCGGTGGTAATTGACACAAGCGGTCACCACTGCCGAGCGCACGTGGGTCTTAGAGGCCATGGCCCGGCACCACCATGTAGCACCGCCGCGCAAACGGCCCAGAGAACCGTCGCCGCCACCGGCACAGGCTCCGGCCTCACCGCTGCGCGAGTCTCGTGAAATTCATGCCGGACCTTTCCTTGCACAGGCGAGGCGGGTCATGCTACACGCCCAAATGCAAGCCGCACGACTCTGCCTGGAAGAGGTGGCGCAGGCACTTGCCCGGCAAGCCATCACACAAACGTCCCTCTTCTTGGGACACCACCACGAGCACTTGTGCCGGCAAGCGTACTTCCTCTACAAGGAACACACGGCGCGGTGGTATGTAGAAGCGCAGCAGGCGGTCTACCACTTGTCCTGGATGGCGGATTCCCGCCGACTACGCTTCCGCTAGTGGCGAACGGCTGTACTCCCCGAGACGCGGTCCATGGTGTCGCGCAAGCTCGCCGTGGCATCCTCGTGTTGGGAGCAGGCACATGTTTCGCTGTCCACCAGCATCCAAGCGGAAGAAGCATCCGAATGGCGGCATATGTCCCAAGTGCACGCAGTGACCCTTACGGCCTTACGGCGGACGACTTTGTCGGACCCCCGATGGGACATCCGAGGGGCCACCGCACAGCGCATGAAGCGCTTGCGCGACGAGAACCCACCCGAGATACACAAGAAACGGAGGACAGAGACGCCGGAGGTTCCTAGTGATCTCCAAGATATGGAAATCCCGCTGGAGGACATGGGCGATGTCATTGTCTTGACTGGATTATAACACCCCGAGAGGTCCGGGAGGACGCGCATACCCGTGCACACGGGGCGACAGGGGTGGGGCAACGCGCAGGACTCGTTCCTCCCGCCAACCCGCCGCAGCCGTCTTGGTGAGGGTAGGTCATACCAAACCCATACCCAAAGTTGGCCCTGTCATTGACCCATGACCTGCTATGTGTACTCTCAATGGCCACTTGGTGGAACTTCGTCCACGAGTTAAAAAAAAAAACTTTGATTGCTTTGCTCCCACAGGGGAGATACTTGGTTGTTGCATACCCGTGTCCATACACATCGGTTTGTGTCCCCCTTCTCATTGTGCGGGGATATACATCTTGGTATCGGTCAAAGCATATGGCCGTGTTGTGCCCGTCAGTGTATTGCCTGTGATGACTTTGGGCTCTTGAGGATGCAGTTATATCCCCCCAAATCCGGGGGGAGGGGAAAGAACGTTATGCAAAACGCGTTTTTCCGGGACCATCATTTTTTGCCTTACATTTTGATGACATGTGCATGCCCCTTTCAGACCCTGGATTTCATGTCCATTTCTAGGTTTGTATATTCATGGAGAACGAAACATGGGTGCACAAAGGTACTTGTACACCTCTCCATACTAAACTTGTTATGTCGTATGTTTACAATATACGAATATTCATGATAGTTTTGCATGGGCAGTAATACAGTAAAATACATGTCATTTTGTGTATGTAACCCGTTTCACTCGTTGGGATAAAGTGTCAAAACCCAAGGAATCCATAGGTTTTCCGTGTGCTTAGAAGGTTTTGGAAAACACCACTAAGTGTTTTCAGCCGCATGCGAAACGGGCTGCCTAAGATATTGCTGTTACCCATTGTGAAATGGCAGTTATATGAATGAATCTCTCGTACTCTGGGGCGGACTGACACCCGACGGCGTGTCTTAGTGACACTATCCCCTCGGGCTTCTCCTGCACTTGAGGAGCACCGCCATGGACACACAAAAGGAGGAAGGCTATTTGCTTTGCTAGACGTTGCCTGCTCTTAAGATTCTCCAAAGTTTCGGCTCGTGGCGCAGTTATGGAGTAATCCCGGGGAAACCGACTCTTGGCGCCGTTATGGGGTAAGCCCCGGGGAGGCCGAGCAAGGATGGCGCCGAAAAAAAAATATAAACTCAGAAGGTGAGAACCCCCGCCCCCCCCCACCACTTGATGAAGGAGAGGTTGCTTCCCCAGGCTGCCCGGCCCTGCCTTTGCGGAAGGAGTCCACGGCAAACCTACTCCAGCAGGATCCTTTGAGCCATTGCCCATCGATAAGTTCAACACCTCAAGGCCGGGTACTGCACCCCATGCACGCTTGCCTTTCCCTTGAGACCTCTCTGCCCAGCAACCGCCGTATTGAAGCGTTTTATGAACCCTGGATCAATGGTTTCAGCTGCGGTGAGGCGCACAACTCCCCGCACAAACAACCTCAGATAACACGGAATACAACCCCTCCAAATGGGCCTTTGTTGTTTCCGGGAACCATCAATCAACCACTACAGTGGGGCACACAACGACGCGCCACGAAACCACCTCCGACGACTCGAACAAACAACATGGCATGCGCATAATTCATAAAGGGAAAATCTTATCGCATAACGCAACTCATTGACAAAGCCCCACAAACGGCCCTCACGGCACACACGCGACCCGGAGCCATTAGTGACACTGTGACGTCGCCAATAGGGGAGAGGAGCCCTTCTCCGCAGTTCAAACCGTTGTGCGTGTTACCACCTAGACATGGTCCATCAACACGGCGTTAAATGTGGCGTGATGTTGATCATGAACACACGACGCCACAACCTCATGACAAGAGCGCAGTTGCCCCACACCCCCTCCCTCCACAAGGCGCTCAAAAATGGTCGGCTTGATTGACACCCACCCCTCCCGGCCCTCGACGCCTCATGCTCCAATAACCCCAACCCTTCGGATTTCAAACACTTCCTCGCGATAGTTGTCGAACCTTTTCCGACCCACTACATCCTTTTACACCCACACCCCCTGGCACGCACACCACCACCCATCCATTACCACCCGCAGCCCTTATTAGGGGCATAAACCCAACGGTAATTACAACGCCCATCACAGGAACGCCGAGGGAACTCAAACACACCCCACACTTGCCACACCCATACCTTGTTTTGCATGTCACAAAAATTGGGGACAACAATGCTGCCCTTTGGTCCATCTAGCCCCCCCCCCCCCCTCCCCATCCTCGTCGAGGTACGCCCCCTCCTCTCTGGCAGAATGAAACACCGCGCCCCAGCAAAGACGAATATTTCCGATTCTAATATTGATGACTACCGCAACCCCCCATCGCAACAACAGAGGACAAAAAGGCTCTGAGAGCCATAACAACCATGACCACGTCGGTGGGAAACATGGTTGAACATGTCCTCCGCACCCAACCAACAACGGCCGCAGCAGCGGCAGGCGAACAACAACAGGCGAGCAGCACAATAGTGGAAGGCAAAATAGGGGTTAGGTGTTTCAAACCGGACGTAGAGCACCAAACGGAACTAGCAGCGAAGAGTCCAAAAGTGAAGGACCCCTAAAATTTGGCACAGGAAGAAACAATGAACAATACCCCCCAGCTATGGGTATAGTAACCCAATGGGCTATCAAACTTCATACTTCACACCTTTATGGACCATCCCCCCCAACCCCCAACACCCAAGCCCCCCATGATAGACCTCCCCCCCCCCAATATCAGACTAGTGGACAAGTGGAAAATGGGAAAATATGGAACCTCGCAAAACGTTCAACATGGGGGAAAGCATAGTACCCCCCCCCCGTTTGGAATAATAAAAGTGCAGCCCCCCCCCCCCACCACCAGACACACAGGAACTTCACTTCAGGAAAATGGGGATAAAAGGGCAGTACCCCGCCCCCCCCACCCCCACAGAGACACGTGAACTTCACTTCAGGAAAATGGTGGGTTGGGGAAAATATGCCTGCATGTGTGCATGTCATGTTGTTTGCTCTCCTTTTGCTTGCAGCGGTAGGTAAGGTGAGTAAGCCCAGGAGGGGCCACCCCCTGGTAGAGTCATTGTGGTTCAGCTTGACATTGCGGTAGGTAAGGTGAGTGAGCCCAGGAGGGGCCACCCCCTGGTAGAGTCATTGTGACTGTTTCTCCTGTGCATGCACATGACGCATCAAAGGGTAGGCCACGCGTGGTGCGCTCAGTAAACCCTTGTTTAGGTTACCCAGGGGCTCCGCCCTACGTTCTATAAGAGAACGGGCGGAGTTCCTTAAGCTTGCTTTCTTGGAAGGACCTGTTTTGGGACAGCGTATTATTTTCCACTCGAGGACACGTATAATACGGCGAGGGTGGTTAGGTTCCACAGCCCAAAACAGTGCCTGCATGTGAACCTCTCAGGTGGTGTAGGTGAGGGTGATTGGTGCACTTTGCTGTCTCCGACGGCGCATTTTTTTGCCGAGCAAAATGGGCGCAGATCACACCAAACAAATGGGGAAGCACCAAAGAAGATGATGAACGACTCCGCCATGAACGACACGTACTCACGTTGCGCCGCACTGCACTCCTTCCCTCCAAGCCCTGGTAGGGGTACGCGTAATGGCGTCCCTGTCAGGCCACAGCAATTTAGCAGCTGTGTGTTTTGCTCGCTTCTCACCGGATGGCCAGTAGGGCCTACGACCTCGTTGACAGCAGCACCAAGTAGCGTGTGCGTGTAGGAGTGGAAGGCCTGGATGACGTCATCCTTTGAAGGCTGGGTCCACAGTAGGGTGTGTAGGACCTACAGTGTGTGTGTCACTGTCCTACCTTTTTCCTGGAATTTTAACAGGGTTTTCGGTGGGCAGTGGCAGTGGTAGCCTAGGTTTTGGCCACATAGCAAACAAGCGTTTTCATGCCTCATAGCTTTTGGCCACCCCTCCCCTGAGTAGGTAGGTAGTTAGACAAAACCAATACCTTGGCGTTAGCGCTGGGTATTCCCCAAGGTTTTCTGGTGCCAGCACAGAAATTGGGCACCTAGGGGCGGAGAGACGTGGGGCGTGCCCCATCCCACCGTGTAAAGACGTCCGCCGGGTTTAGCAAGGGTGCAGACTTGGGTATAATTAGGATACCATTTCTGCAGCTTGCTCCAGGACCTTAGGCTAGCACACTCACACAGACATTTTGCTATTTTTTCAATGTGATTATGTAGAACACCCTGGAGGTGTTCTGGTTGTGTGTGGTCTAGGCCTTGGCGCCTACGACCATATACCCCTGCAGTGATGATGCTGACAACAGCTGAGAAGGGGTTTTGACATGTTTGTTTCTGCATCCGATCAGAATGTGCTCACAATTTCATTATGCAGAACATCCTTGAGGTGTTTTAGCTGGGTGTGGTCTAGGCCCTGGCGCCTACGACCACAGACCCCTTCGATGAAGAATGCGCTGACAACAATTGAGAAGGGGTTCCCATTTCCTGGTATTTGCATCCACGTATTGCGAGCCCGTCCCGATTTGTTGTTAGTAGATGTGGGTTGTGCAGTTTCCAACCATTTTCAGCCCCTTCGATGATGGCGACGTTGTGTGTGCACGGGCCTGCTCTGTGGAACTTGGGTGTGGGCTGCAGCAGAGAGCCATGCACAGACCCCTGCAGGGACCTTTTTCTTAGGCCCTGTTTTGTGTTCCACGGATTTTTTAAAATGCCACTCCCAGTGCCAATGCCCAAATCCTCATCCTAGTACAGCCAATACGGCACCTGATGTGGGTCCCCAAGCAAACAGTTGACACGCTTAGCATGTAACACTGTGGTACAACGCTGTGGTACACCGCTCACCAAAAAACCATGAATCCAATGCAAGGTCCTTTGTGCACATGCAGGGGTATAGCTGAGAAGGGGCTCTTCTCTGTTGTTGTGTTGCCAAGTGTGTGTTACAGGTGTTATGCATCCCCTTCGATGTTTTTTTGTTACCAAGGGCGCAAACGCAGGGGGATGCTCCGCCGACATCGGGTGTGTGCTTCAGCTATGTGTATAGCGACCTAGTCGGCTATCAGACATCAGACATCAGACTTTTATGAACCATCACTCCCAACCCCCCCCCCCCCCCACCCCAACACCCTTTTTACCCCCCCCCCCCGTGTCAGACTCCCCCCCCCCGTGTCCCCCCCAATATCAGACTTGTCCCATTGTCACCACACCCTTGAGGTGTAGAAGTGGGTTGTGGTCTCAACCCTAGCGTCTGAAACCCAACCAGTGCTTGCAACCCCTTCAATGATGGTATACGTGCCCCCCCCCCCCCCACCCCACCCCACCCCACCCCATCTCTCTCACTCAAACCGATTGGGGGGCTCATATGTGATTGAAGACAAGTGGGAACAGAATCCTGATGTCTGGCCCAAGCAACCTCACCTGAGCTAATCGGGTCAGTTTTGCTGGTGGGGTGGGTGGGTGGGGGTTCATTGGGTTCAGCCAGAACTGTGAAGAGGGGGGGTAGTGGGTTTCGAGCACGGCACAGCACAGCACGGCACCTCACAGCACATCACAGCATATTACAGCACAGCACAACGTACAGCATAGCACAGCATATTACAGCACAACACAGCACAACACAGCCCCTACGGCCGCCCAAGAGAGCCTCCCTCCCTCCCTCCCTCCCTCCCTCCCCTCCCTCCCTCCCTCCCACCCTGTCATTTCCCTGCTTTTGTGGTTGAGGTTAGGGAGGGTATGCCTGTTTTTCTTTTTCAGGTTTGAACCATGACAATTGATCGTATGCCGTTTCTTTATGGGTTGCCGGTGACAGCGTGTCACGGCACTGATCGAACGGTGGACTGTAGAGGCCCCCACATTTGCAAGTTTCTTTGTCCATTTTCGAACCATGGTTAGGGAGGGTATGCCTGTTTTTCTTTTCCAGGTTTGAGCGATGACGATTGATCATATGCCGTTTCTTTATGGGTTGCCGCTGACAGCGTGTCATGATGGATGTGGTGGATCATGGTGGGGTCATGGTGGACCGTAGTTGCCCCCACATTTGCAAGTTTTTTTGTCCGTTTTTGAAACATGACAATTGATCATATGCCGTTTCTTTATGAGGTGCCGGTGACAGCGTGTCACGGCATTGATCGAACGGTGGACCGTAGTTGCCCGCACATTTGCAAGTTTCTTTTTCCGTTTTTGAACCATGACGATTGATCATATGCCGTTTCTTTATGAGACCCCCCATATATATGACAAAACCCCATCCGTGAAATATTCGGGGGCTGTAGACCCCCCAGATATTTGACGGAACCCAATACGTCAAATTTTTTTGGCGTGTACAGCCCCCAAATATTTGACGGAACCCCATCCGTGAAATATTTTGGGGGTCTACACCCCCAAAATATTTCACGGATGTGGTTCCATGAAATATTTTAGGGGTGTACAGCTCCCAAATATTTGACGGAACCCCATCCGTCAAATATTTTGGGGGTGTACAGCCCTCAAATATTTGACGGAACCCCATCCGTCAAATATTTGGGGGCCGTAGACCCCCCAAATATTTGACGGAACCCCATCCGTGAAATGTTTTGGGGGTCTACACCCCCAAAACATTTCACGGATGTGGTTCCGTGAAATATTTGGGTGCTGTAGACCCCCCAAATATTTGACGGAACCCCTTCCGTGAAACATTTGGGGGTTGTAGACCCCCCAAATATTTGACGGAACCCCTTCCGTGAAATATTTGGGGGCTGTAGACCATCCAAATATTTGACGGAACCCCATCCGTCAAATATTTTTGGGGTGTACAGCCACCAAATATTTGACGGAACCCCATCCGTCAAATATTTTGGGGCTCTACACCCCCGAAATATTTCACGGATGTGGTTCCATGAAATATTTGGGGGCTGTAGACCCCCCAAATATTTGACGGAACCCCATCCGTGAAATATTTTGGGGGTCTACAGCCCCCAAATACTTGACGGAACCCCATCCGTCAAATGTTTTGGGGGTCTACACCCCCAAAATATTTCACGGATGTGGTTCCCTGAAATATTTTGGGGGTGTACAGCCCCCAAATATTTGACGGAACCCCATCCTTCAAATATTTTGGGGGTGTACAGCCCCCAAATATTTGACGGTACCCCATCCGTCAAATATTTTGGGGGTGTACAACCCCCAAATATTTGACGGAACCCCATCCGTCAAATATTTTGGGGCCGTAGACACCCAAAATATTTCACGGAACCACATCCGTGAAATATTTTGGGGCTGTAGACCCCCAAAATATTTCACGGATGGGGTTCCGTCAAAATTTTTGGTGGTCTACAGCCCCCAAATATTTGACGGAACCCCATCCGTCAAATATTTTGGGGGTGTAAACCCCCAAAATATTTCATGGATGGGGTTCCGTGAAATATTTTGGGGGTCTACAGCCCCAAAATATTTCACGGATGTGGTTCCGTGAAATTTTTTGGGGGTCTACGGCCCCAAAATATTTGACGGATGGGGTTCCGTCAAATATTTGGGGGCTGTACACCCCCAAAATATTTCATGGATGGGGTTCCGTCAAATATTTGGGGGCTGTAGACCCCCAAAAAATTTGACGGATGGGGTTCCGTCAAATATTTGGGGGCTGTACACCCCCAAAATATTTGACGGATGGGGTTCCGTCAAATATTTGGGGGCTATACACCGCCAAAATATTTCACGGATGGGGTTCCGTCAAATATTTGGGGGCTGTACACCCCCAAAATATTTGACGGAACCCCATTCCTCAAATATTTGGGGGCTTGCACCCCCCAAATATTTGACGGAACCCCTTCCGTGAAATATTTGTGGTCTGTAGACCCCCCATATATTTGACGGAACCCCATCCGTCAAATTTTTTGGGGTTGTACAGCCCCCAAATATTTGACGGAACCCCATCCTTCAAATATTTTGGGGGTGTACAGCCCCCAAATATTTGACGGAACCCCATCCCTCAAATATTTTGGGGGTCTACAGCCCCCAAATATTTGACGGAACCCCATCCGCCAAATATTTTTGGAAGTACAGCCCCCAAATATTTGACGGAAGGGGTTCCGTCAAATATTTCGGGGGTCTACACCCCCGAAATATTTCACTGATGTGGTTCCGTGAAATATTTGGGGCTGTAGACCCCCCAAATATATGACGGAACCCTTTCCGGGAAATATTTGTGGGCTGTAGACCCCCCAAATATTTGACGGAATCCCATCGGTGAAATATTTTGGGGGTCTACAGCCCCCAAATATTTGACGGAACCCCATCTGTCAAATATTTTGGGGGTGTACAGCCCCCAAACATTTGACGGAACCCCATCCGTGAAATATTTGGGGGGTCTACACCCCCAAAACATTTCACGGATATGGTTCCGTGAAATATTTGGGGACTGTACAGCCCCCAAATATTTGACCGAACCCCATCCGTCAAATATTTTTGGGGTGTACAGCGCCCAAATATTTGACGGAACCCCATCCGTGAAATATTTTGGGGGTCTACACCCCCAAAATATTTCACGGATGTGGTTCTGTGAAATATTTTAGGGGTGTACAGCCCCCAAATATTTGACGGAACCCTATCCGTCAAATATTTTGGGGGTGTACAGCCCTCAAATATTTGACGGAACCCCATCCGTCAAATATTTGGGGGTGTACAGCCCCCAAATATTTGACGGAACCCCATCCGTGAAATGTTTTGGGGGTCTACACCCCCAAAACATTTCACGGATGTGGTTCCGTGAAATATTTGGGGGCTGTAGACCCCCCAAATATTTGACGGAACCCCTTCCGTGAAATATTTGGGGGTTGTAGACCCCCCAAATATTTGACGGAACCCCTTCCGTGAAATATTTGGGGGCTGTAGACCATCCAAATATTTGACGGAACCCCATCCGTCAAACATTTTTGGGGTGTACAGCCACCAAATATTTGACGGGACCCCATCCGTCAAATATTTTGGGGGTCTACACCCCCGAAATATTTCACGGATGTGGTTCCATGAAATATTTGGGGGCTGTAGACCCCCCAAATTTTTGACGGAACCCCATCCGTCAAATATTTTGGGGGTCTACAGCCCCCAAATATTTGACGGAACCCCATCCGTCAAATATTTTGGGGGTGTACAGCCCCCAAATATTTGACGGGACCCCATCCGTGAAATATTTTGGGGGTCTACACCCCCAAAATATTTCACGGATGTGGTTCCCTGAAATATTTTGGGGGTGTACAGCCCCCAAATATTTGACGGAATCCCATCCGTGAAATATTTTTGGGGTGTACAGCCCCCAAACATTTGACGGAACCCCATCCGTCAAATATTTTGGCGGAGTACAGCCCCCAAATATTTGACGGAACCCCGTCCGTGAAATATTTGGGGGGTCTACACCCCCAAAAAATTTCACGGATGTGCTTTTGTGAAATATTTTGGGGGTTTACAGCCCACAAATATTTGACGGAACCCCATCCGTGAAATATTTTGGGGGTGTACAGCCCCCAAATATTTGACGGAACCCCATCCGTCAAATATTTTGGGGCTGTAGACACCCAAAATATTTCACGGAACCACATCCGTGAAATATTTTGGGGCTGTAGACCCCCAAAAATATTTGACGGAACCCGATCCGTCAAATATTTTGGGGCTGTAGACACCCGAAATATTTCAAGGAACCACATCCGTGAAATATTTTTTGGGGTGTAGACCCCCAAAATATTTCACGGATGGGGTTCCGTTAAATATTTTGGGGGTCTATAGCCCCCAAATATTTGACGGAACCCCATCCGTCAAATATTTTGGGGGTGTAGACCCCCAAAATATTTGACGGATGGGGTTCCGTCAAATATTTGGGGGCTGTACACCCCCAAAATATTTCACGGATGGGGTTCCGTCAAATATTTGGGGTCTGTACACCCCCAAAATATTTGACGGAACCCCATCCCTCAAATATTTGGGGGTTGTACACCCCCCAAATATTTGACAGAACCCCTTCCGTGAAATATTTGGGGGCTGTAGACCCCCCAAATATTTGACGGAACCCCATCCGTCAAACATTTTGGGGGCGTACAGCCCCCAAATATTTGACGCAACCCCATCCGTCAAATATTTTGGGGGTGTACAGCCCCCAAATATTTGACGGAACCCCATCCTTCAAATATTTTGGGGGTCTACACCCCCAAAATATTCCACGGATGTGGTTCCGTCAAATATTTTGGGGGTCTACAACCCCCAAATATTTGACGGAACCCCATCAGTCAAATATTTTTGGGGTGTACAGCCCCCAAATATTTGACGGAAGGGGTTCCGTCAAATATTTTGGGGGTCTACACCCCGGAAATATTTCACTGATGTGGTTCCGTGAAGTATTTGGGGCTGTAGACCCCCCGAATATTTGACGGAACCCCATCCGTGAAATATTTTGGGGGTCTACAGCCCCCAAATATTTGACGGAACCCCATCCGTCAAATATTTTGGGGGTGTTCAGCCCCCAAACATTTGACGGAACCCCATCCGTCAAATATTTTGGGGGTGTACAGCCCCCAAATATTTGACGGAACCCCATCCGTGAAATATTTGGGGGGTCTACACCCCCAAAACATTTCACAGATATGGTTCTGTGAAATATTTGGGGGCTGTAGACCCCCAAATATTTGACGGAACCCCATCCGTCAAATATTTTTGGGGTGTAGAGCCTCCAAATATTTGACGGAACCCCTTCCGTGAAATATTTTGGGGGTCTACAACCCGAAAACATTTCACGCATACGGTTCTGTGAAATATTTGGGGACTGTACAGCCCCCAAATATTTGACGGAACCCCATTCGTCAAATATTTTGGGGGTCTACACCCCAAAAATATTTCACGGATGTGGTTCCGTCAAATATTTTGGGGGTCTACAGCCCCCAAATGTTTGACGGAACCCCATCCGTCAAATATTTTTGGGGTGTACAGCCCCCAAATATTTGACGGAACCCCATCCGTCAAATATTTCGGGGGTCTACACCCCCGAAATATTTCACGAATGTGGTTTTGTGAAATATTTGGGGGCTGTAGAAAATATTTCACGGAAGGGGTTCCGTCAAATATTTGGGGGGTCAACAGCCCCCAAATATTTCACAAAACCACATCCGTGAAATATTTCGGGGGTGTAGACCCCCGAAATATTTGACGGATGGGGTTCCGTCAAATATTTGGGGGCTGTACACCCCCAAAATATTTGACGGATGGGTTCCGTCAAATATTTGGGGGCTGTAGACCCCCAAAATATTTGACGGAACCACATCCGTGGAATATTTTGGGGGTGTAGACCCCAAAAATATTTCACGGATGGGGTTCCGTCAAATATTTGGGGGGTCTACAGCCCCCAAATATTTCACGGAAGGGGTTCCGTCAAATATTTGGGGGACGGGGGCTATAGACCCCCCAAATATTTGACGGAACCCCATCCGTCAAATATTTTGGGGGTCTACAGCCCCCAAAAATTTGACGGAACCCCATCCGTCAAATATTTTGGGGGTGTACAGACCCCAAATATTTGACGGAACCCCATCCGTCAAATATTTTGGGGGTGTACAGCCCCCAAATATTTGACGGAACCCCATCCGTGAAATATTTGGGGGGTCTACACCCCCAAAACATTTCACGGATATGGTTCCGTGAAATATTTGGGGGCTGTAGACCCCCAAAATATTTGCCGGAACCCCATCCATCAAATATTTTTGGGGTGTAGCCCCCAAATATGTCACGGAACCCTATCCGTCAAATATTTTGTGGGTCTACACCCCCAAAACATTTCACGGATATGGTTCCGTAAAATATTTGGGGGCTATAGACTCCCCAAATATTTGACGGAACCCCATCCGTCAAATATTTTTGGGGTATAAAGCCCCCAAATATTTGACGCAACCCCATCCGTCAAATATTTTGGGGGTCTACACCCCCAAAATATTTCACGGATATGGTTCCGTGAAATATTTGGGGGTTGTAGACCCCCCAAATATTTGACGGAACCCCTTCCGTGAAATATTTACGGGCTATGGGCCCCCAAATATTTGACGGAACCCCGTCCGTGAAATATTTTGGGGGTCTACAGCCCCCAAATATTTGACGGAACCCCATCCGGCAAATATTTTGGGGGTGTACAGCCCCCAAATATTTGACGGAACCCCATCCGTGAAATATTTTGGGGGTGTACACCCCCAAAATATTCCACGGATGTGGTTCCGGCAAATATTTTCGGGGTCTACAGCCCCCAAGTATTTGACGGAACCCCATCCGTCAAATATTTTGGGGGTGTACAGCCCCCAAATATATGACGGAACCCCATCCGTGAAATATTTTGGGGGTCTACACCCCCAAAACATTTCACGGATATGGTTCTGTGAAATATTTTGGGGGCGGTAGACCCCCAAATATTTGAGGGAACCCCATCCATGAAATATTTGGGGGGTCTACACCCCCAAAACATTTCACGGATATGGTTCTGTGAAATATTTGGGGGCTGTAGACCCCCAAATATTTGACGGAACCCCATCCGTCAAATATTTTTGGGGTGTACAGCCCCCAAATATTTGACGGAACCCCATCCGTGAAATATTTGGGGGGTCTACAACCCCAAAACATTTCACGCATATGGTTCCGTGAAATATTTGGGGACTGTACAGCCCCCAAATATTTGACGGAACCCCATCCGTCAAATATTTTTGGGGTGTACAGCCCCCAAATATTTGACGGAACCCCATCCGTCAAATATTTCCGGGGTCTACACCCCCGAAATATTTCACGGATGTGGTTTTGTGAAATATTTGGGGGCAGTAGACCCCCCAAATATTTGACGGAACCCCTTCCGTGAAATATTTGGGGGTTGTACAGCCCCCAAATATTTGACTGAACCCCATCCGTCAAATTTTTTGGGGTTGTACAGCCCCCAAATATTTGACGGAACCCCATCCGTCAAATTTTTTGGGGTTGTACAGCCCCCAAATATTTGACGGAACCCCATCCGTCAAATATTTTGGGGGTGTACAGCCCCCAAATATTTGACGGAACCCCATCCGTGAAATATTTTGGGGGTCTACACCCCCAAAATATTCCACGGATGTGGTTCCGTCAAATATTTTGGGGGTCTACAGCCCCCAAATATTTGACGGAACCCCATCCGTCAAATATTTTTGGGGTGTACAGCCCCCAAATATTTGACGGAACCCCATCCGTCAAATATTTCGGGGGTCTACACCCCCGAAATATTTCACGGATGTGGTTTTGTGAAATATTTGGGGGCTGTAGACCCCCCAAATATTTGACGGAACCCCTTCCGTGAAATATTTGGGGGCTGTAGACCCCCCAAATATTTGACATAACCCCATCCGTCAAATATTTTGGGGGTCTACAGCCCCCAAATATTTGACGGAACCCCATCCGTCAAATATTTTGGGGGTGTACAGACCCCAAATATTTGACGGAACCCCATCCGTCAAATATTTTGGGGGTGTACAGCCCCCAAATATTTGACGGAACCCCATCCGTGAAATATTTGGGGGGTCTACACCCCCAAAACATTTCACGGATATGGTTCTGTGAAATATTTGGGGGCTGTAGACCCCCCATATATTTGACGGAACCCCATCCGTGAAATATTTTGGGGGTCTACAGCCCCCAAATATTTGACGGAACCCCATCCGTCAAATATTTTGGGGGTGTACAGCCCCCAAACATTTGACGGAACCCCATCCGTCAAATATTTTGGGGGTGTACAGCCCCCAAATATTTGACGGAACCCCATCCGTGAAATATTTGGGGGGTCTACACTCCCAAAACATTTCACAGATATGGTTCTGTGAAATATTTGGGGGCTGTAGACCCCCAAATATTTGACGGAACCCCATCCGTCAAATATTTTTGGGGTGTAGAGCCCCCAAATATTTGACGGAACCCCATCCGTGAAATATTTTGGGGGTCTACAACCCGAAAACATTTCACGCATACGGTTCCGTGAAATATTTGGGGACTGTACAGCCCCCAAATATTTGACGGAACCCCATCCGTCAAATATTTTGGGGGTGTACAGCCCCCAAATATTTGACGGAACCCCATCCGTGAAATATTTTTGGGGTCTACACCCCAAAAATATTTCACGGATGTGGTTCCATCAAATATTTTGGGGGTCTACAGCCCCCAAATGTTTGACGGAACCCCATCCGTCAAATATTTTTGGGGTGTACAGCCCCCAAATATTTGACGGAACCCCATCCGTCAAATATTTCGGGGGTCTACACCCCCGAAATATTTCACGGACGTGGTTTTGTGACATATTTGGGGGCTGTAGAAAATATTTCACGGAAGGGGTTCCGTCAAATATTTGGGGGGTCTACAGCCCCCAAATATTTCACAAAACCACATCCGTGAAATATTTCGGGGGTGTAGACCCCCAAAATATTTGACGGATGGGGTTCCGTCAAATATTTGGGGGCTGTACACCCCCAAAATATTTGACGGATAGGTTCCGTCAAATATTTGGGGGCTGTAGACCCCCAAAATATTTGACGGAACCACATCCGTGGAATATTTTGGGGGTGTAGACCCCCAAAATATTTCACGGATGGGGTTCCGTCAAATATTTGGGGGGTCTACAGCCCCCAAATATTTCACGGAAGGGGTTCCGTCAAATATTTGGGGGTTGGGGGCTGTAGACCCCCCAAATATTTGACGGAACCCCATCCGTCAAATATTTTGGGGGTCTACAGCCCCCAAAAATTTGACGGAACCCCATCCGTCAAATATTTTGGGGGTGTATAGCCCCCAAATATTTGACGGAACCCCATCCGTGAAATATTTGGGGGGTCTACACCCCCAAAACATTTCACGGATATGGTTCCGTGAAATATTTGGGGGCTGTAGACCCCCAAAATATTTCCCGGAACCCCATCCGTCAAATGTTTTTGGGGTGTAGCCCCCAAATATTTGACGGAACCCTATCCGTCAAATATTTTGTGGGTCTACACCCCCAAAACATTTCACGGATATGGTTCTGTGAAATATTTGGGGGCTGTAGACCCCCAAATATTTGACGGAACCCCATCCGTCAAATATTTTTGGGGTGTACAGCCCCCAAATATTTGACGGAACCCCATCCGTGAAATATTTTGGGGGTCTACAACCCCAAAACATTTCACGCATATGGTTCCGTGAAATATTTGGGGACTGTACAGCCCCCAAATATTTGACGGAACCCCATCCGTCAAATATTTTTGGGGTGTACAGCGCCCAAATATTTGACGGAACCCCATCTGTCAAATATTTCGGGGGTCTACACCCCCGAAATATTTCACGGATGTGGTTTTGTGAAATATTTGGGGGCTGTAGACCCCCCAAATATTTGACGGAACCCCTTCCGTGAAATATTTGGGGGCTGTAGACCCCCCAAATATTTGACGGAACCCCATCCGTCAAATTTTTTGGGGTTGTACAGCCCCCAAATATTTGACAGAACCCCATCCGTCAAATTTTTTGGGGTTGTACAGCCCCCAAATATTTGACGGAACCCCATCCGTCAAATATTTTGGGGGTGTACAGCCCCCAAATATTTGACGGAACCCCATCCGTGAAATATTTTGGGGGTCTACACCCCCAAAATATTCCACGGATGTGGTTCCGTCAAATATTTTGGGGGTCTACAGCCCCCAAATATTTGACGGAACCCCATCCGTCAAATATTTTTGGGGTGTACAACCCCCAAATATTTGACGGAACCCCATCCGTCAAATATTTCGGGGGTCTACACCCCCGAAATATTTCACGGATGTGGTTTTGTGAAATATTTGGGGGCTGTAGACCCCCCAAATATTTGACGGAACCCCTTCCGTGAAATATTTGGGGGCTGTAGAGCCCCCAAATATTTGACGGAACCCCATCCGTCAAATATTTTGGGGGTGTACAGACCCCAAATATTTGACGGAACCCCATCCGTCAAATATTTTGGGGGTGTACAGCCCCCAAATATTTGAAGGAACCCCATCCGTGAAATATTTGGGGGGTCTACACCCCCAAAACATTTCACGGATATGGTTCCCTGAAATATTTGGGTGCTGTAGACCCCCAAAATATTTCACGGAACCCCATCCGTCAAATATTCTTGGGGTGTACAGCCCCCAAATATTTGATGGAACCCCATCCGTCAAATATTTTGGAGGTCTACACCCCCAAAACATTTCAGGCATGTGGTTCCGTGAAATATTTGGGGGCTATAGACTCCCCAAATATTTGACGGAACCCCATCCCTCAAATATTTTTGGGGTATACAGCCCCCAAATATTTGACGCAACCCCATCCGTCAAATATTTTGGGGGTCTACACCCCCAAAAGATTTCACGGATGTGGTTCCGTGAAATATTTGGGGGTTGTAGACCCCCCAAATATTTGACGGAACCCCTTCCGTGAAATATTTACAGGCTATGGGCCCCCAAATATTTGACGGAACCCCATCCGTCAAATATTTGTGGTGTGTACAGCCCCCAAATATTTGATGGAACCCCATCCGTCAAATATTTTGGGGCTGTAGACCCCCAAAATATTTCACGGAACCCCATCCGTGAAATATTTTGGGGGTGTAGACCCCCAAAATATTTCACGGATGGGGTTCCGTCAAATATTTGGGGGGTCTACAGCCCCCAAATATTTGACGGAACCCCATCCGTCAAATATTTTTGGGGTGTACACTCCCCAAATATTTGACGGAACCCCATCCGTCAAATATTTGGGGGCTGTAGACCCCCCAAATATTTGACGGAACCCCTTCCGTGAAATATTTGGGGGCTGTAGACCCCCCAAATATTTGACGGAACCCCATCCGTCAAATATTTTGGGGGTGTACAGCCCCCAAATTTTTGACGGAACCCCATACGCCAAATATTTTGGGGGTGTACATCCCCCAAATATTTGACAGAACCCCATCCGTGAAATATTTTGGGGGACTACACCCCAAAAATGTTCCACGGATGTGGTTCCGTCAAATATATATATACCTTTGGCGACCTTTGGGGACCTATGGGGGCCTATGGGGACCGATGGGGGCCTATGGGGACCTATAGGGGCCTATGGGGGTCTATGGGGACCTATTGTGGCCTATGGGGGTCTATGGGGACCTATGGGGTCCTATTGGCACCTTTGGGGACCTATGGGGGCCTATCCGTGAATTATTTATGCCCCTCCGTGAATTTTTTCACCCCTCCGTGAATTATTGGACACCTCGGTGAATTATTTCTGCCCCTCCGTGAATTATTGGATACCTCCGTGAATTATTTACGCCCCTCGTGAATTATTTAACCCCTCTGTGAATTATTTATGCCTCTCCGTGAATTATTTCACCCCTCCGTGAATTATTGGATGCCTCCGTGAATTGTTTCACCCCTCCGTGAATTATTGGATGCCTCCGTGAATTATTTATGCCCCTCCGTGAATTATTTCATGCCTCCGTGAATTATTTATGCCCCTCCGTGAATCATTTGATGCCTCCGTGAATTATTTATGCCCCTCCGTGAATTCTTTCACCCCTCCGTGAATTATTTTTGCCCCTCCGTGAATTATTTCTGCCCCTCCGTGAATTATTTCTGCCCCTCCGTTAATTGTTGGATGCCTCCGTGAATCATTTATGTCCCTCGGTGAATTATTTGATACCTCCGTGAATTATTTATGCCCCTCCGTGAATTATTGGATGCCTCCGCGAATTGTTTATGCCCCTCCGTGAATTATTTCATGCCTCCGTGAATTATTTATGCCCCTCCGTGAATTATTGGATGCCTCCGTGAATTATTTATGCCCGTCCGTGAATAATTTCACCCCTCCATGAATTATTTATGCCCCTCCGTGAATTATTTCACCCCTCCGTGAATTATTTATGCCCCTCCGTGAATTATTTCACCCCTCCGTGAATCATTTCTGCCCCTCCGTGAATTATTGGATACCTCCGTGAATTATTTCTGCCCCTCCGTGAATTATTGGATACCTCCGCGAATTATTTATGCCCCTCTTCGAATTATTTCATGCCTCCGTGAATTATTTATGCCCCTCCGTGAATCATTTGATGCCTCCGTGAATTATTTATGCCCCTCCGTGAATTCTTTCACCCCTCCGTGAATTATTTTTGCCCCTCCGTGAATTATTGGATACCTCCGTGAATTATTTCTGCCCCTCCGTGAATTATTGGATGCCTCCGTGAATCATTTATGTCCCTCCGTGAATTATTGGATACCTCCGCGAATTATTTCTGCCCCTCCGTGAATGATTGGATGCCTCCGCGAATTCTTTATGCCCCTCCGTGAATTATTTCATGCCTCCGTGAATTATTTATGCCCCTCCGTGAATTATTGGATAACTCCGTGAATTATTTATGCCCCCCGTGAATAATTTCACCCCTCCGTGAATTATTTATGCCCCTCCGTGAATTATTTCACCCCTCCGTGAATTATTTATGCCCCTCCGTGAATTATTGGATACCTCCGTGAATTATTTCTGCCCCTCCGTGAATTATTTCAGCCCCTCGGTGAATTATTTGATGCCTCCGTGAATTATTCATGCCCCTCCGTGAATTGTTTCATGCCTCCGTGAATTATTTATGCCCCTCCGTGAATTATTGGATAACTCCGTGAATTATTTATGCCCGTCCGCGAATAATTTCACCCCTCCGTGAATTATTTATGCCCCTCCGTGAATTATTTCACCCCTCCGTGAATTATTTATGCCCCTCCGTGAATTATTGGATACCTCCGTGAATTATTTCTGCCCCTCCGTGAATTATTTCTGCCCCTCGGTGAATTATTTGATGCCCCCGTGAATTATTTATGCCCCTCCGTGAATTATTTCACCCCTCCGTGAATTATTGGACACCTCCGTGAATTATTTCTGCCCCTCCGTAAATTATTGGATACCTCCGTGAATTATTTATGCCCCTCCGTGAATGATTTCACCCCTCCGTGAATTATTTATGCCCGTCCGTGAATTATATTGCCCCTCCGTGAATTATTGGATACCTCCGTGAATTATTTATTCCCCTCCGTGAATCATTTGATGCCTCCATGAATTATTTATGCCCCTCCGTGAATTGTTTCACCCCTCCGTGAATTATTGGATACCTCCGTGAATTATTTATTCCCCTCCGTGAATCATTTGATGCCTCCATGAATTATTTATGCCCCTCCGTGAATTGTTTCACCCCTCCGTGAATTATTTTTGCCCCTCCGTGAATTATTGGATACCTCCGTGAATTGTTTATGCCCCTCCGTGAATTATTTCGGCCCTCCGTGAATTATTGATGCCCCTCCGTGAATTATTTCACCCCTCCGTGAATTATTGGATACCTCCGTGAATTATTTCTGCCCCTCCGTGAATTATTTGATGCCTCCGTGAATTATTTATGCCCCTACGCAAATTATTGGATACCTCCGTCAATTATTTATGCCCCTCCGTGAATTATTTCACCCCTCCGTGAATTATTTATGCCCGTCCGTGAATTATTTCTGCCCCTCCGTGAATTATTGGATACCTCCGTGAATTGTTTATGCCCCTCCTTGAATTATTTCACCCCTCCGTGAATTATTTATGCCCCTCCGTGAATTATTTCACCCCTCCGTGAATTATTGGATACCTCCGTGAATTTTTTCTGCCCCTCCGTGAATTATTTGATGCCTCCGTGAATTATTTCTGCCCCTCCGTGAATTATTGGATACCTCCGTGAAATATTTCTGCCCCTACGCAAATTATTGGATACCTCCGTCAATTATTTATGCCCCTCCGTGAATTATTTCACCCCTGCGTGAATTATTTCACCCCTCCGTGAATCATTCATGCCCCTCCGTGAATTATTGGATACCTCCGTGAATTATTTATGCCCCTCCGTGAATTATTTATGCCCCTCCGTGAATTATTTCACCCCTCCGTGAAGTATTGGATACCTCCGTGAATTATTTCTGCCCCTCCCTGAATTATTGGATACCTCCGTGAATTATTTATGCCCCTCCATGAGTTATTTCACCCCTCCGTGAATCATTTATGCCCCTCCGTGAATTGTTGGATGCCTCCGTGAATTATTTATGCCCCTCCGTGAATTATTGGATACCTCCGTGAATTATTCATGCCCGTCCGTGAATTATTTATGCCCCTTCGTGAATTATTTCACTCCTCCGTTAATTATTGGATAACTCCGTGAATTATTTATGCCCCTCTGTGAATTATTGGATACCTCCGTGAATTTTTTATGCCCCTCCGTGAATTATTTCACCCCTCCGTGAATTATTTATGCCCCTCCGTGAATTATTGGATGCCTCTGTGAATTATTTATGCCCCTCCATGAATTATTTGATGCCTCCGTGATACATTCCCCCACTCCATACTTGTGCAAGTTGTGTGGTGCCTCTTCATGCAGACTTTGTTACGCCCTTTCTGCCACCTACCTTCACTAGTCAGATGAAGAAGTTGTCTCTGGTTTTGACCATAGTGTCTACGACCCAAATACCTGTACCTCACCTCTGCTAGCCTCTGAGCTGGAGGAGTTGCCCCTTGGTCTTTGGCCGCAGCGCCTCGACCAGGGGCATCCCGCATCCCCCATCCCACCTACTGCTGGCCCTTGAGCCACAGAAGTTGGCCCTTGGTCCCTGGCCACAGCGCCGCGACCACGGTCATTAGCTGTCCCCCCACCCACACACTGCAGGCCACCGAGCTCAGGAGTTGGCCATTGGTCCTTGGCCGCCGCGCCTCGACCTCGGTCGTCGTCCATACCCCACCGCAACCAATGCAGGCCGCCGAGCCGCCGGAGTTCGCCCTTGGTCCTTGGCCGCCGCGCCTCGAACTCGGTCGTCGTCCATACCCCACCATAACCAGTGCAGGCCGCCGAGCCGCGGGAGTTCGCCCTTGGTCCCTGGCCGCCGCGCCTCGACCTCGGTCATCGTCCATCCCTCACCCCTACCCAGCTACTGCTAGCCCTTGAGGCGGAGAAGTTTGCCCTTGGTCCCTGGCCGTTGCGCCTCGACCAGGGTCTACGCTCATCTCCCAAACCACGCACTGGCATCAAGTGGGCCCGCGCAGGAACCCAAGGAGGAAGCAGCCTACCCCCTAGAGTATCGGGGTCCGGGACCGGATTGTCCTCCTGAGTTGTGGTCACCAACAAGTGCCCATCGAACTGCACCTTGTGGACCACGCAAGAGGCCACAACTTTTAACCGTTGTGAGGCAGCCTCCTACAAATGGCCCAGCATCCTGAATGGCCCCCAAGGGACACCATGGAAGCTGCCCAGATGAAAATGGGATTCCGTCTAGCCCTCGGCGAGGCAGGGTGGCATGCCCCATCAGAACGGGAGGCCATCTATTACAAGAAGTTGGCAATGCACATGGCGACATGTCCCCTTGATGTCGTCCATACCCATGGACTTGCAGCACTATGCCGCCTGATGTACAGCCAAGAGGGGTCCAAAGTGCACGCGGGAGGACGGAGGTGCTGTTGTGGAGTACCATAAGGTAGCCTCAGACCTCTGGGACCGGATAAAAAAGTATGAGCAGGACCGTGGGAAAGTGGGGAGTCGACGAGGGGCCATGGCTGGACACCCCTTGAGCGTTAGCAAAGTTGCTTGGCTAGAGGCATGGAATGACATTGTGTATGCCTTGCCACTTGTGGACTCATGGCCTTTCTGGAGAGGGGAGACCAAGTACCCCACACCCGCTGTGGAGAAGATGTATGTGGTTGGGGTACGGAGAGTACCCTTGGGCACAATGCAGTACTTTTGGCCACAGGCAGCAAGTGCAGCACGGCCATTCACAAGTGATTTGGTGGCACCTGCGAGCCGCCGGAACTCACTGTTGCCGGCCAACGGGAAGGGATCGAAAGCACAGGGGACCCCAGGATCCGGGGCTGGTCGACAGAGAGTGTCAGCGCCAGCCGGTGGCACAGGTCCCACTGGACAGGGGACCCCCGGATCTGGGGGTAGTCGACGGAGTTCCCTATTGCCCGAAAGCTCAACGTCCACTTGCAGTCCCGGACCTCAACCCAGCGTCCCACCCAATCCAGCACCTATGACGGTGCAGCTGACCAGTAGTAACAGTTCCACCAAGCACTGATGACAACGTGCCATGGCATTGCCCGGTGTGTCCGCATTGCGATGCAAGGCTTGGGGGAGCAACGGCGGGAGCCCCTGTCAGAGGAGAGCCTGGTGGCTGCCTATACGGTGGGACGCCACTTTGCAGAGTCCATGCGGATTCCCATGCAAGAGAGTAGCGATGTGATACTAAGGTGCACCCCTTTCAGCCCCGAGGTACCCCGCAACCACTTGGGCCTCCTCCATGCTGGTGTCCGGGTGGTGAACAATGCATGGACAGATGATGCAGGGGAGGAGGCCATGGAGCTTCTATTGGAAGCCATGGCAGAAGCTGGGGTGCAACCCCCCCCCCCCCACGACCCCCGACACCTGACCACGATCCCCCCAGAGGTGATCCAAGCCAGTCCGACGTCCCAGCCTGTGCGCTGCGACTCGGATCCCAAGATGCATCTGCCGGTGTCCCTGATGACAACGGTACACCTAACGATGCATGTGCTATGCACCTGGAAGGGGGCACAAAGGAGGCCATAGGCACAGCTGGCACCCTTGGTGAAGCACAGCAATCCCCCCCCCCCCCCCCGCCTTAACTCCTATGACTGCTCACCAGGATCCCCGCAGGGGTGATCCAAGTGGGTCCAACGTCCCAGCCTGTGCGCTGCGATGTGGACCCCCAGGTGCACCCGAAGTTGCAGGTGGTGTGCATGCTGACGATGAGAACCAGGGCCGAGACGTAATGGAGAACACAGGGGCAGGTGCTGCAGAAGAATGCCTAACGCCACACCCCGGTTGCGGTGCTGAGTCACTCTCTGATCAGGGATGCCCTGTGCCCCTAGCACAGCGCCCACCACAGGTTTCATTGAGTGGGCAAGATAGTGAAACGTCATCCCCAAATATGGATAGCAGTTTGGGGACGGCATGCACTGTCGTGGCACCTAGTCAGTCCAGCACAGATGGCTCACAGCCATGTAACAGCCCCCCCTCAGGCAGGAAAGCAATGCCTAGGGATCCCAACCCCATGCCTGCTGCAAAGCGTGTGCAGCTAGGGGTGGACGAGGCCGCAGCAATTGACCGTGACAATCCTAACCAGAAGGTTGAGGTGGATAAAACTAAGGCTCCTGCCGGTAGGGAGCTGCCTACCATCCGGCAACTGAAGTTACGGTTGGCATGTGATGAGTATGTCGCTGGTGCATGTTTTTTTTATGCAACTGCCTTCAGCCTCCATGCGCTCCGCAGTCAGACCCCCTTAACTGGAGTGGACCTGCGAGTCCAGGCAACCACAATGTACAGGGAACGGTGTGGGATAGAGGTTAAGGAGAGTGCTCTAAGTGTCTGTAGGGCCCTGGAAGAGAATAATTGGGAAGGGAAGCCCTCGGGGGGAAGGCCCGACCATTTTCGACATCTCGCCCACCACATCGATGGGAAGGTTGTGTTGTTGCGTACAAACACACCCAAAATAATGGATTCAAGGTTTGGCCCGGACACTGCTGTGACGTCTGCTGCAGTTTGGAGTCCGGGTATGGGAGAAGCCAAAGTGTACCATACAATCCAAGAGATGGAGGAAGCTTGTGAACAAGCATGCGTGATCGTCGTTGGTGAGGCCGAACGTGATGGGCACCGGCCGGGAGGACATTACCGGGGCGCCAGCTACGACCGCTCGTTGCAGGTAGCACCTTTGTGTGTCTTGCATGGCATAATGGGGACACTGCTGTACACTAGAGAGACGTTAGGGCAGTTCTCCTTGCGAAGGTTGCAGTTGGGTGTCGGTGGGAACAAAGGACATACAGCGAAAGGGGATTGTCGCCGGTCGCGGCTTGTGCAAGGGACACAGGAGCATGGCCCCCTTGTGATGATGGTGAACCGCATTGCAAGGGAGTTGGTGCCAGAGTGGTTCACATGGACTACAATACGGCTGTCATCCAATGAGACGACAGCTCCCCATCAACATCGTTTTGATAGTACGCCATGGTCAGCAGTGTTCTCCACGGGGCGGCACGTGGGTGGTGAGATCTGGGTGGAAGAGGGAGGCGTTGGCAGTGGTCCGCATGGCAGACCAGGGAGAAGGCAGTGCCCAGATGGCATTAGCCGTCCGGGGCATAGGTACCGTGTCGATAGGCAACCTGTAGTGGTCCGCACTGGGGCATGGCATGCTACTTGCCCATGGAAAGGGGATAGGCGATTGGTGGTGCTTTACGGCCGTGGAGAATGGCAGAGTTTGCCTCCTTCGCACCGCAAGTTCTTGTAGCAACATGCCTTCCGCCTGCCTGCAGGTTAGTGGCGGTCCGCAAGGTGGAGCACGGCAACGGCCATGTGGCATGGCGAACCCCCCAAGTCACAATTGGTGTTGGCTTGGTACAACGTTGCAATGCCTCCTGCTAGCCTCTGGTGGACAGGAGGCCTTCCATGATGAGTGCCCCGATGATGTGGCGGTGTGGGCTACACGTTGGGGTGACATTGTGGCAGGTATGACAGGTGCTGTCTCCCGTCCACATGCCGTTGCACGCCTGTTGGCGGATGAGGGACAGCCAACTGTTGCTGTGTGCCCGTGTAGTGGTCGGTGTCAATGTGTCAGGAGGGCTCCCAAGTTTGAGTGGATGCAGCAGTCCAAGATGGCTGAGTGTTGGAAGCACATGGTACCGAAGCTGGTTCGTGCTGGTGTTCGTTCTCTGTCTGACTGCTTGTCTCATGAGCAATGGTGGCAGCGGTGCCCAGTGTGTGACGTGAAAGTCCACCAAGCTGGAGGTGAGTTGGGAATGGCTGCCCAAGTGTTGCATGTTACTAACCAGGGCCAAAGCGTGCGGGTGCGAATGAGGGAGGGAATGAGGGGCCGTTCGTTGGGCCGCCCTTCAAACGCCCCCCCCATGTGGCTGTGGGGGGATCTCCAGGAGGCCATTGTACTATCGTCACTAGTGTTCAACAAGTGGGCTCCACTCCATGCCCACAATCAACAGCTTCATAGCTTGACGGTGGATCATGAGTTTGTGGATGTCAATGGGTACCAGGCTCCATGCGGGCCATGGTGCTACATGTTGCACCAACTAGGGAGCAAGGGCACTTTATTGCTCACATTTTAGTTCGCGATGTGTGGTGGTTGTGTGATGATGCGTCAGTGACCAAGGGACGGCCCCAAGCCACTTCACGAAAGGTGACATTCCTATTGTATGAGCGTACTCCCACGGAGATGGTGGGTCTGTCACAGGGCGGTTCACAAAGCAATCGTGGTGTACGTGATGCCCCCTCTCAGTCTGCAGCAACAACTGTCCACAGGCATATCCGGAGCATGCCAAGTAACACCCCGTTGCCAGCCATGGCGCTGGCAACAGGTGACATAGAGTCTACCAACCACATTGGGGACGCACAACCCTCCCCCTCACAGTTTGCAGCACCAACTGTCAACAGGCATGCCCCGAGCGTGCCAAGTAACACCCAGTTGCCAGCCATGGCGCTGCCAACGGGTGACCCCGGATATACCACACATGTGGGGGATGTGCAGCCCACCACCGAGTTTATTGAAGCTGTGGCAAAGCTTGTACAAAAGCAAAGGGTACGGGTGAAACAGCATCTGTAGGTCCGTGTGCAAGCCCACCAGGCTCATCTCCGGGCACGTCATGAGAAGGAGTGGGATGAGAGGCATGCAGTTCAGGGCATGTCGCACCGGTCTGTTTCCGAGTCCATAGAACAGGATAGAGCCCGATCTGCTGCATTGGCAGCAACGGGGAGCAATGCTTTTTCTGTGATGATGGGGGCAGCCCCCAAGCAACAGACAGCAGGGCCAAAGACACTGCAAGCGTTTGTGGATGAGCATTGGCATTTGCAGTTCACTGTTCAAGGGGGTGTAACGTGCATATGTTGTTCATGGGCTGCTGAAACGGATTGTCCTGGGGTGAAGCAGCCACCGAAGGCTGCTACAGCCTTGGTGAATGGAACATATGGCATGGGCATGCGTATGATGATCGCTACACCAAAGGGATGGCGTAAAGATGTCCTGGAGGGTCACCTTGGTGTGTCACGTGGCACGACCAGCAGCCGCAAGAAAATTGATAATCCTGGCCGCCACCACTTGGCCGCCGAGGAGAGTTTCCGGGTGCATTGTGCAGAACGTTTTCGGGCACTGTGCCCCAGTGCATCTGTGTGTGCAGTCAATGTGGCAGAGAGGAGCACTGCGTTCATTAGGGGTGAGGGCATGGACCTCGGTGTACCTATGAGCGATGCGGTGGCAGCCATTTTGTCACGCTTGGTGGAGGTGTACATTGGCCTCCGCATGTGCACATCCATCCGTGCAATCAGTGAACGCATTCTTCTGCATTGTGCGTTGACCTCCGAACCGGGCCATCATGCCTCTCGGCGATGGATAGTTGAGAAGGCCATGGTCGCAATGCATGGCGCCATGCAAGATGGTGTGTCAGAGACCTTGCAAAGGGCATTGTTCATTGCCTTGTTGTTGGATGGATCTGACCGGCAACGGCATCGCATCAATGAGTATGCCATCCTGCTCCTCTTTCCAGGCACTGGGCCGGGGGGAATGTGTGAGGTGTTCCTTGGTGTGGTGGATGTGGCTTCAGGGGAGGCACAAGAGGTGACGGCACAGGTGGAGGCAGTGCTGCTGTCCTGGATGCCTGACCGTGCCTGGTGGGCTCAGAAGGTTGTGGCTTTTGCGGTGGATGGTGCCTCGGTGTGCCTTGGTGTGCGTGGTGCCACTGCAAGACAAGCTGTTGATGTGTCGGCAATGGAGCACAATGTGTTTGCCATCCTTGTGAAGTGGCTGTCCTTGCTAACCCCCTTGGGTGAGCCATGCCATGTGGTCCAGCGCAAGCTAGGCCTTGCCTTGGAGGCTGCCGGCTAAGTGCATGGTGACTACCTGGCAGCTGTGGGTCGCCAACGTGCATTGTACAACGGTGCGCGCCAGTGGAAGGACCTCGAGAGGTGTGTCCAAGAGAACACCAGACCAGATACACGCAGCGGGTTGCGTTTGATCCCTGCCAGTCACCGTATCCGGTGGTCCGAGGCAAATGCCCGTCGCAACAAGGTGTTCTTGGCCAACGTGCCATGGGTGGCGAGGCATTTGGATTCCAAAACGTACCTCACCACCAAGGAGGAGGATGTGTGGGAGGATTGCCATGATGCAGGTTTGCTGTCATGGGCAGTGGTATATGGGGACATACTACACGGTACACGCAGCTTCAACAATGTTGCACAGTTGCATGCACCAACAGGTGCCCACTTGACCAAGGCAACCGAAATGTTACAGGCACGGGTGGAAAAGGTGGCGAGGGAGGAGGGGCCAGGGTGGACTCAATTCAAAGAGCAAACTGTGACAGGTGCATGGCATGGCGTTGAATTGGTCCGGTTTGATACCGATGGCCAGAGGTGCACAACCAGCCCCCCTTTTCCAGCCACAGAGGCACGGGCAGTCACAGACACACTGCTTGCTGGCATCAGGGAGGGACAGGGGACCATTGACCCCCGGGGTGTTCTTGAGTGTGCTGTGTTGCTTGACCACGGCCGTTGGCTCGCTCTACCAGCGGCTGATCGAGCCACATTTGGAGTGGATCTGCTGAAGCAGTTCATGGGCACATACCATGGTGAACTGGCAGCTGCGCATGTTAATGCTGCTCGTGCATTGGAAGAGTGGGAATCCTTCAAGGAGCATGTCGTTCGGACCTTCGCCAAGACCCCCATGTCCCGGATGTGGGAGGCCTTGACGCCGGAGCGGGAGCATGTCCAATGGGTGAATGTTTGGCGTGTTTTGGCATTGCTGCGCACATATTGCCCTGCTGAGGCTGCTGTTGAGCTTGCCATTTCGTTGCGTGGGAGGTTCACCAACAGTATGCATGATATGGAGGACACACATGTCCTTAGCATGTGCATGGCTCTGCATTGTAATCTGCCACCTTTGCGGCAGTGGGTGAAGGGGCAGGGTGTCGAGGTAGCGAGCAAGCTGGCAGCCAATGCACGCTTCGATGTGCGTCCCCGGCATAGGGTTTCGCATCGCATTGATCCACGTACATCAGTGGAAGCGGCCATGTTGCAGTGCCTGGAAGGGGAGGCTGCAGTGGCAAACGATGGTGACATTTTGCCATCTTTTGGGGGGTCGGAAGTGCCACTGGCTTGTCAAGGCGCAACACGCAGACGCGCTGACCGACAAGCCCCGTCTGAGCACACTGAGGGCACTTTGGTCGAACCAGATGGTAGTCCTGCTCAGCATGGTGGCAACCATGACTTCTTCACTTTCCGAAGGGGCATGGACTGTGTAGTGTGCAGGCAGTCTGTGCGCATCTGGTGCAACACATGTCTGGTTTGCACACGTGCTTTGTCAAGGATCCAAGACCGTGTGGTGAGGCAGTGGTGCAGGTTGTGGATGATGCAGCCGAGGCTGCTGAAAATAGCAGTGAAGAGGAGGCAGTGGCACCACGGAAGTCCGACCCAAAGCGTGCCTTGGCCCGTGCACAGGCCAAGTTGGTATGTGCTGCAAAGTCAGGCACATTGCGTGACTGGACACGCGCTCGCATCTGTGATTGCTTGGCAAGCATGGGTGTGAAGGTGCCAAATAGCAAGAACCGGGGAGAAGCCCGAGACATTGCTATGCAACAGGTATTGCCTTTGCTAGCCCAGATGGACTCTGATTGGGTCCCCCCAACGGATCGTGTTACCCGTTCTGCTGCACCTCCCAGCAGCTCACAACCATGTTCCCAAGTGCCGGTGGATGACATGGACGGACTCATTGATGAATGACAGTGTTGGGGTTGCAGTGGTATTGTGCTTTTGCATGCTTGCTGTGCTAATCCCCATGTTCTCCTTCTGTGCAGGTCCATTCATACATTAGCAACCATCAGTACGGTTTTCCCATTTCCCTTGGTTTTCCCTTTTCCCACATTTTCCCCAACGCCCCATTACTCAAGAGGTATGTGTTTTTTTTTTTGGGCGGGGGGGGGGGGGTACTTGTGCCACATTGTTCCCAGAATTGCCTTTTCCGCATTTTCAAACCCCCTTTTTTCCCCAACCCAACCCATCATTTTCTTGAACTGCGTGGTTGTGTGTTTTTTTGGGGGGGGGGGGGGGGCTTGTATCAGACTTTTCCTAGTGTTCCCTTGTCCACATTTTCCATTCCAACCTATTTTCCCTAACGCACCATTTTCCCGAGGTGAAGTGCCTGTGTGTCTGTGGGGGGTGGGGTTATTGCACTTTTATCCCCATTTTCCTGTGAAGTTGCTATGTGTCTTGGGGGGGGGGGGGGTCTGCACTGCTGTAACCATTTTCTTGAACTCAAGTTCCTGTGTGTGTGGGGGGGGGGGGGGCGCACTTGTATCAGACTTTTACTTGGATGTGCTCTAATGGTGGGTCCGCAACACGACATGCCAAATCAGACTTCAGACTTCAGACTTTATACCCATAGCTGATACCCCCGCCCCCCTCTGCAGCACCACAGGCACGCACATGCCCGGCACTGGCCGCGACACACTCCACACATGACGCATGACAATGTCCACGAAGAACGACCCCTTCCCCGCCCTCACCGGTAACCATGGTCAAGGAGGAGACCCACCCACATCGGCCGCCCTAGTCGCATGGCTCCAAGCCACTCGCCCAGTTACAGACAGCAGCACCAGCAGCATGTTGATTCCTATGAACATCGGTCGCACTGCCAGAATGCAACCGAGTTGCTGGAACGTCGCCGGAACAAGTTTTCGGGGAGAACGCCAAGCAGTGTTTTGGCCCTATTGGCCCTATGGCATGCGGGAAAGGGGGATAGCTGCACTTGCGTGTCCACGTTCTCTTTCAGGACCACCAGGGTCTGCCGGAGCTGCGCAGACGGTGTCCTCTCCCTCTCCACGA
Source organism: Eutreptiella sp. 'Long Island Sound 2002' (assembly GCA_964036045.1). Taxonomy (NCBI): domain Eukaryota; phylum Euglenozoa; class Euglenophyceae; order Eutreptiales; family Eutreptiaceae; genus Eutreptiella; species Eutreptiella sp. 'Long Island Sound 2002'. The sequence continues at coordinate 123,743,081 of OZ038381.1, read as the reverse complement.
GGACGTCTCGCACCGTGTTCAAGTGGTTGCGCCGCGTGTCCTTCTCGCCCTTCACGTAGAGGGCACTAGGGCGCGATAGGGTGTAGCCGCGGACGTGGCCGTGGTGCTTGTCCTCGTCCGCAACCCGGTAGATCCCCTCCTTCAGGATCTTGACCCAGGTCGCCCGGAAGATCACTGTGTCATTCTAGGGACTGGGCTTCACATTGCCTAGACGATGGTCAGCCCAGTGCTCAAAAAAGAGCTGCTAGTGGCATCTACCCGCCACTTGCCCCCCGGCGGTAAGAAATTTCCCCCCCTGGGCGTGACTAGGTAACCAGTCATTGGGGAGGGGGGTTGTGCGCCCCGACCCCGGCCCTATCACCCACGTCACCAGGGTCCCGCCTGTTGCATCCCCATCCTCCCGGCGCCACCGGCAGTGGCTCAGGGCCTTTGTGTGCCACTGCTTCAAAGGAAGTGTTGCAACAACCACCGAAGGGTGTAGATGGTGGGGTGGGGGGATTTCAGGATGCAAGCATCCAAGGGGGGGGGAGGGGCACCATCTCCCTTGTCCAGGGGAAGGTGGCAGCTTTCACCTGCCACGCTTGAACCCAACCTCTTGCGCATCCACTCAGTGACATGCAAGAGGGTGGGTTCATCCCACCCCTCAGACTCTGACCCCCACCCCTTCCTCCTCGGCAACCATAGGGTGCCCCTCCACAGCCAACCCTAGCTGAACGACGTCCCCCCCTTCCTCAACCTTCACCCCACCGTCCCCTATGCCCAAATTACCCCTCCAACTCCTCAACTGCCCTTTCGCCTCCCTTAGCCAGCGCTTCCCCTCCAAAAGCTTTTCGCCTGCAGCTATCCCCCCCCCCCCCCCCGAAATATCCCCAAGCTCCCGACAGCGACCCAACTTGGCCTCCCACCTGTGAACCTTCCCCCGGAGGCTTTGCAGGTTCCCCCTTGCCTCCTCGACCACACTCCGATTTGACGCCCCCTTCACTCCCCGTCGTCCCATGCGAGGGCACGGGCAACGAGGGGCAATCCCCCTTCACTTTGTTCTTGTTGTCGTTGTTGTTGTTGTTGTTGGTGTTGGTGTTGGGGTTGGGGTTGACGGGCTGGGGCGGTGTTGGGGCGGCCGCCGGTGCCCGTTGAGCTGGGGCGGCCCAAGCAGGCTGAGCAGGTTGATTGGGGGGTTGATTTGGGGGTTCGAGGTGGGACTATTGAAGCCGGCACAGAGCTGGTGGGTGGCCGTGAGGGCTTGGTTGCGGGGTTAAGGTCCGGGGGTGGTGCGGCCAAAGCTTGCCGCAGCGCATCCCACTCGATATCCCCTCCTGTGAACAGATGAAGGAGGGTGGTGTCGGGTAGTCCTAAAATTCTTGTTCCGGCGAGGTTCAGGTAATTTGTTCCGGCAACGTTTCGGCGGTATTCCAGTGGCCGCTGAAACACCGCCGGAACGTCGCCGGAACAGCAAAAATGAACAGCACTTTTCGCGCGCCCATTGTGCACAGCGCGCACCATGACCCGGGGGGGGGGGGGGGGGGCTAGCGGAGGGGACTGCCCCCGGGGGTTTGGCTAACCCCTCAAGGGACCACATAGCTTGGGGGACTGCCCCTGGGGGTTTGGCTAACCCTGAGGGGACGACATAGAGGAGGGCACTGCCCTTGGGGCTTGGCTAACCCCTCAGGGGATCACATGACTAGGGGCACTGCCCCAATCCCGCACCACGCGCAATCGCCTAGGCCCCTCAGCCCCTAGCAAAGGCCACTCGCGGCCATGGCATGCCATGATGCACACGTGACTCGCTTAGCCCCTGGCCCCTACCCCTTAGCCCCTAGCAAAGGCCACTCATGGCTATGGCATGCCATGATGCACACATGACACGCTGCACACGATGCACGATGCACATATTCACACACACGCATGCATGCACACACAACCACCTGCATGTTTCGTGTTGCCCTCAACAGGGCGGTCAACATGCCCAGCATATCGCTGTTGACGGGCGCGGCCATGTTGCGGAGCGGAGGGCAAAAGTGAGCTAAGGAAGGAGGGTGGAGAAAGGGGTACGGACTCTAGGAAAGCCCTGGGAACACAAGGAACATGGCAAACAGCATCATGTTGGTGCAGGTGGATGTGAAAATATAGAAAACCCCATTGCAGCACTTGCCCCAAGGCGTCGGCGTCCACAGTCAATAGAGGCTTCCGTCGACGGGCGTCCACAGGCACTTTGCCCGGTTGCCTTTTGCTTGCCCCCGCCCCGGGCACCGTGCTCGTTAAAGGCCTGCTTTAGGAACCTGTTGAGGCTCTCAACGATGTCGTTCGAGAACATTGCCATGCTGAAAGGCCATAGGTCCTCCAACAGGCGGTCTGCATCCTCCTCCAAAACAAGGAGGTAGTGGGACGCAGACCCGGGGTCGCGGAAGGCAACTGCTATAGCCCGGCACTGGGGGCGTGGACCCACTTGATAAGTGTGGTACAGGTCCCGCAGCAACTGTGCCATATCAACAACCGCCTTGTAGAGCGGCTCATCCGGCGCCACGGCCAACAACAAGGCTAGGTCCGGCCATGCAGCAAAGAGACGAGAGGTCTCCTCACCGTCCGGGGAGGCATCCTTCCCCAAACGGCACCCGGTGCGATGTTCATGCAACGTGGCCTGGATGGCCGCGCGAGTTACCTGATCACCGGGGGCAAGCCTGTCATTGGCCAACTGTTTGATGTTGGCCATTGGTAGCCGCCCGAGTGCCATGCAACAGTGCAAAATGCACATGACCACCCGGCAGCGCGCGATGACCACCACTAGGTCCACGGAGCAGCCGGCCGCTTTAAGGGACGGTGTCTCTTACAAGAAAGATGTCGGCTGCTCATGATCCGACTCAGTCGTCCGGACCACATCTTTGTCCATCCAAATGCGGGCATTAGAGTCCCAGATGGCCTCATTGTATAGGGACCCAACTTGTGGGGCCAGTGAAATCCCAATGATGCAACGCACCCAAGGGGAGTCGGCACCCAACCAAACATCGGCCAGGTGATCACGGGCGTCGTAGACCACCTGTTTGGTGTCCACAATGAGCTGGATTGCCTGAAAAAACAAAGGCAAATTGTTGGAACCAAATTGTTCCAATGGGCGTTCAAACAAATGGCCGGAACACCACCGGAATGTCGCCGGAACAAGTTACCGGAACGTCGCTGGAACAGTTGTTGGTGCACAAAACGCACCTCGATGTTGACTTTCCAAAGGGTTGCCAAGGTGGCCATTTGCTTGTCCCCACAGATGGCAAGCCCGATGACCGATACGCATGCGGGGATGCTTCCCCAGAGGCCCATGTTGACGATGGAGATGCTCAATTGGGACCACTCCCCACCAGCGCATGGATAGCCATCCCCCCTGACAATGAATGTCAAGGGGAAAGAGCAATCAATTTTGCGGCACAACGGGGAGTGGCTCGCAATGCAGCGAAGCCACGATGCCCACAGCCAGCTGACAACTGTGGCCTTCGCGTCGGATGTGCTCACCCGGGGTCCCAACTCAAGCGGGGCCAATAGCTCCTGCCAGCGCTCGCTGCTGGAAAGCCCTCTTGGGGCAGATTGGGCGAGCAAACGGCAACCCAGTAGCCGCCGTGTACTTCAACCCCCGGAGGGTGGACACCTCGGAAAGGGTACGCCATGCTGATTTGGGCACATGTAGGTTTAAGATGAGTTGCAACACTCATCTCAGGGAAGGACCTCGGAGGCGTACTTAGTGATAGCGGGCGTGCAAGGTCCATGTGGTCCCACCCCATGCCACACCCGCGCCCCAAGCACCACACTTATCGTGGGGGCCCATAGTTGACTAGCGATTCCCAATTCCAGTGTTGCACTCGGACTGCTTGCTCCACAAAACTCGCAACGTCGGCTGTGACTAGGCGGCAGTGCGGATCCCCTTTCTGGAACCCAGGGCGGATGTACATGTGCATGCGGTGGAGATGGCTCGCGTACCCACTCATGCCAATACCCGTTGAAAGGCGTAGAAGCCAAGCCTCATAGCCCAGTATCCCAGGCTAATGCAAGGTTGCTGTGTTCCAAGCCTGCTCTCCGGCACCGCACTCACCCACTCACCACTGGAGCACTGAAAAACAAGCGAAACAGGCAAATCAAAACCTACGCACCACCGGTCACCAACTGAAAAACAGGCAAAATAGGAACTCACCATTACTCATCAAAAGGTTGGTGAGCCTACATCCCTGCAGGCCCTGCAGGCTCAAGGCACACACACACACGTGGTGGGTGCGCCATTTAGCGAGCTTGCACGCGGCCCTCTTGGAGGGCTGTTGGGCCGGGCAAGTAGTTGGCTAGAAACCCAGGGGTCCTCTTGAGCAGAAAGGGATGTGGGTTGCAATCTGTTTTTTAAAGTCTGTGCGCCGCAGTTTCACATTACACTCCAGTATTTAGCTCTCCTTGGCTGCACTCTGTAAAACTCATGGTAAGGAATCTGCCGTCCCTGCCTTTGGCCAAACTACATGAATTACGGGACCACTCCAGTCACTGATGCATGGCATCCCACCTTCTTCTTTATGTGCAGACAGCATTTCTGGGACATATAATTGCTTACCTTGTGTGTTCAGGAGGCCTCAGTTTCTCGAGCATGCTCATTGTTATTTTACCCTCTGCAGATTATTTTCCGGAATTATATATCATACAATGGACGCTGCGCAGCACCTTCTGGCCATCCCTGTCACAGAGCAGAATGCCCGTAAGTCGACTATGGCGCTCGCAGCATTAGCTATCAGCGCAGCCTTGGTTGGCTATGGAGGCATGTCTGCTGCTTTGAGCCAAGCAACATCCAGTTCTTTGTACAGTGTAACTGCTGTCAGCCACCCAGCTATTGTCAGCAATACTCTCCCTCAATCTTCTGCAGTTCTGAGAGGCACAAGGCCTCAAGGGATTGCAACCGGGTACATTCCTCAACAGTATGCCACTGAGACCATGTTTGCGGATGCAGCCCAGCGTGAGCCTCGTGCCACCCATGTGGCCTTGGGTGGTGTGCAAAATGGCATCATTGCACTTGTTGGGATGGCACTGAGTATTGTCAGTGCCCTGTTTGTCCGCAAGTTCCACAATCAAAGTAAGCCACACTGGGCTATGACTGCTGTCTCTGCAGAAGCTCCAGCGGACCCTAAGACCACCCATGATGACATGCTACTTGCCCGGCAGATGTTCCTTGCTGAGCATCAGGGTGCAGAGGCTCCGATGCTTGAAGAAGGAGAGGGGTTGCGCACAACTACCTTCCCTGGCAACGAAGGACCTGCAGACCTGAAAGAGATGTATGGCAAGTTTGAGGAGATGTTGGATGGATTCACCACTAGCTACGTTGCTGGCAACCGTGTGAAAGGCACTGTGTGTGCTGTTGACGACAAGGGTGTGACTGTAGACTTTGGAGGAAAAGACATGGGGTTCTGCCCTAGTGATGAGCTGGCGCTGTGCAAGGTTGCAAATGCTGGGGACGTGCTGGCTGTAGGTGATGAACGTGAGTTTGAGATTATTGCAACAGGGGGACGAAAGGATGGCGACGTGACACTCCTGAGCCTGAAGCGCATTGCCTTGGAAGTGGCATGGAAGCGTCTGCAGCAGTACCGGGAGAACGACGTCACCTTCAGTTGTGTCCTACTGGGCAAGAACCGTGGTGGCTATATGACGGAAGTGTCGGACCTGGCTGTACCTGGGTTCTTGCCACGCAGCCAAGCCAACTCTGACCTGGCCACTGCCCCTGATGATGACGAGTCTTTCATGAACATTGAAGTTGATGTCAAGATCTTGGACCTTGACCAAGAGAGGCAGCGCTTGGTGGTAAGTCAACGGGCCGCCACTCCGCGTGTTGCTGCTGACAGCTTCCGTGTGGGCACTGTCCATGAGGGTGTTGTGCAGAATGTGAAGCCGTATGGAGCTTTTGTTGATGTTGGTGGCATGAGCGGCCTGCTGCACATCTCCCAGATCTCACACTCGCGCATTGAGAACGTGGAGACGGTATTCACTGCTGGGGACAAGATCAAATGTATGGTGCTCAGCCAGGATCCTGTACAGGGTCGACTGTCCCTATCCACAAAGCGTTTGGAACCCACTCATGGCGACATGCTGACCAACCCTGAGCTTGTGTACGAGAAAGCTGAAGAAATGGCAGAGCGCTTTCGGGAGGACATTGCAGCTGCGGAGAAGCGCATGCAAGAGTTTGAGAAGCGATTGACGGAACAGGCGAATGAGGATCAAGAGGAAACCAGTGAGGAGCCGGAGCCCACAAGTGGCGAGAACATTGCCTTCTAAGCAGTTTAGGCGGCTTTGTGTATCACCACACATACTCCCCCTTGTCCGTTGTCCCCATACTCAAACCTCTGCAATTATGCTCCCAATCATATATTCATCTTTTCATTTCCTCCATCCTGAGCTGTGTTCCACACAGGCCCACTTGGAGTATGCACTTTCAATCCCCACCATCATCAGTCTTGTTTTACATGGGTCTATTGTCATTAGCTCATTCCTGACACATGTGTTGATGGAGGATGCTGTTGGCTACTTATGGAGGTCCTGCAAGTGGCACCATCTGGCGGTTTTTTTCGTGACAGTGAGGAAACCTCTTGCAAGATAACCCTCCGCTGGCGTTTTCGAATCTCCCAGTATTTTCCAGTGCTCAGCTGGGGTCTGGGCCCTTAAAGGCCCGCCAACCCACTAAATATATGAAACTGTCAAGCTACATTTCACCAGCCGCTGCACCAGCCGATATTTCCTCGTAGTATTCACTCATTTGGGACCCAGTGCACATTACCGCACAGCCCATTTTACCACGTGCTGTGTTGCTGTGCTGTTGTTGTTCCAATAATAGGCACCGCGAAGGATCTGCATCAGCTTCAACAACAAATATGGTATGCTCTACTTGTGTTTTTCAATGTGGCCTCTACTATGTCATTGTGCCTCACGCTGCTGGATTTTCGGCATTCTCAGTGCCTGTCAATTTTTCCTGCATTGCACAACTGATACTGGCACTCTGCTACAAGGTTTTGTGCGTTTATGTCGTGCTTTTTGAAGTGGCCATAGGAGACTATTCAATATGCCAGCCTTAAGTTGCAAGGTTTTTGGCTGTAGGTGCAGTTTCAAACGTATTGTTGATCCCCATTCTGGGGAACCTCAAGACTGGGAGCCATTTTGGCCACCCTGCCCCCGGGGTCTGACACTGGAGCTGTCAGGGGTTGTGCAGTCTTTTGTTTCTTCCCCACTCTAGAAACCCTGGAAATGGCAGGGTTTATGTCGCCATTTTGGTTTCCCACTGTGGAGACCCTGAGACCACATGGATTGTGTGTGAGCCCCTTCTAATTCCTCCCCATATGGGGTCCTGGCAAGCCGATGTGTGCCCATCTGGGGAACTCCAAGATGGCTAGGGTGATTTAGCCTTTTTCACATTCCTCCGCTTGGGGATCCCAAGACAGAAGCTGTTACGTAGCCATTTTTGGTTCCTCCCCGCCATGGGACTCCGAGGTGGCAGGGGTTACAAAGCAATTTGTGACTCCTCTCCACCTTGGAGACCCTGAGATGGCAAGGGTGATGAAGCAGTTTTACCGGAATACACCGGACTTGGTTTCAACGGACATGCTGGTTCGGCGAACGTACCGGCTCGGCGGACAAGCATCCCGGTGGTCGCCGGCCGACTGTCCCCGTCCGGACAGTCGGCCGGCCGATTGTCTGATTCGTTTTGCTTACATATGTGAACCAATAATGGCAACTCCACCCCCAAACCTAACGGTAACTCAACCGCAACCGTAACCCTAACCCTAACCCTAGCCGTTCCTCACTTCAGCTCTCTTTGCTCAATGCAGTGGCCATAGACCACCTTGTGTGTGCACCACCTTATGTGTGGACCGCCAAACCACCCCTTGTTTCGGCTTGCTTCCCTAACCTAACCCTTTACATAATAGGTGTTGTTTGTATGCGGGGGACAAGGGTTATTGCTTAGGGGGGCTAACGGAATGAACCGGATAGCCAGCCAGCCGGATGTCCGGCCCGACAGTCGGTTGGCCGGCCGGTCGGCCGCTTGTCCACCGAGCCGGTACGTCCGCCGAATCCATGTCCGGTTTATTCCGTCAAGCTCAGCAATTTAAACCCCCCCCCCTCCCTCCCCGCTTTCGGCACCCCAAGACGGCAAGGGTTATGTAGCCTGTTTTGATTCCTCTCCATCTTGGGAACCCATAGATGGCATATGTTATGTGGCCGTCATGAGACTGCAGGGGTTGCATAAGCTTTTACATCGTTCCGGGTTTTCACCTGTTTGGCCAACCGTAGCAACACATTGTGAGGTACATTGTGGCATCCCCTTCATAATGTGCGCCTTGCAATACCTTAATGCAAAAGCACAAGGCAAGATGTTGGAACATGTTTGTGCAGTTGGGGCTGATCTACCGAGTCCCTGGGCCCAAGGGTACTGTCGCTCTCAAGTAGGGACATTGACCCACAACGGGTTACCACCCACCAAGCAACTGTTGGTCACCCATGAATGAAATGCTGGCCAGGCCGCTGGCCAAATGGTAAATTTACGCGTAAATGCATATTTTTTTACGAAAACGGCCTTTTTTGCGCCACCGCGGTGTTTACAGGTGTAAATTCAGTGTGAATTGGTGTAAATTGCTATACTTGCACTATTTCATGATGGAATTGACCTTCTTTGTCTTGCAAGTTGCGTGCTTTTTGTCATTTGTTCACATTGTTGCCATTCTTACATGGTTGTCAAGGCAAGTTTCACGCGTGTGGTGAGGTAGGGAGGGTACTCTATGCATAGGAGAATGGTTAAGAGCAAAGCTTGGGGGTAGAAGAGGGTTGGTGACATGGGTGGCCTCCTCCCCAAACTTGGTGGCACAACAACGTTGGTATCAACATGTGGAGTAGGGTAATGAAAAATGTATGGAAAGAAGAGAAGAATAATCGTAGAGTAGAAAAATGTCGGTGGTAGGGGTGGCCTCCTCCTTAAACTTCAAACAAAGGCTCAACAAGGTTACTTACAAGAGTGTCCTTTTTTCCTCTGCACTGTCATTGCACCCCCCCCCCCCCTCTTTCTTTTGATTAGTCTTGACATGGGTTCTGACACATGGTTGCGGCCGCTTGGCCCCATTGCGCCCCAAGGTGTCGCTTGGATGCATTTCGCCAGCATTGCTGATGCCCTCCGCTATCTACGTTCGGAGGACGGAGGGTCTTTGCGCATCCAACACACCCAAGTCGCGCGGGGTGCCAAAGCCAACGCCACTCGGGAGGGTTACGCATTCACCTTCGATGAACCATCATCCCATGTGGTGGCTTCCCCCGCGCGCCCGCAGCGCACAACCGCGGTACCCGCGCCCAATTTGTCAACGTTTGGGTTCACGACCATCCAATGTGCTTGCTGCGGTGCAAACATTTGCGGCACCAAGCACACATGCAGCAGGTGCCACCGGGTTGTTGATGAGGCATTCATGCAACTTGTGGAAAGACGGGTACAATGTTTTTCATGTACTTGTCGTGCATGTGGGAACGAGTTGGCATCCCACACTGTTGAATGTCATGCATGTCATTTCCGCGTGCATCCCACCTGCACCACTGATGGTGTTTGTACGTGGTGTGCCGCGCGGGAGCCTGTGTCGCCTGACCCTATTCCTTGTCTGTGGCCTTGTGGCGGTCTGGTGGGCGCGTCACCTCTATGATTCGTACTTTGCCAGTCAATCTGCAGGAGGGGATCATGGCACTTTTCCGTACTATGTACAGAATCGTGCAACGCTATGCTCCCCTAACAAATCTAGAAGGGGATGCCGACCTCATTCCCCTTACAGGAGGCACCATCATCCCCAGCTATCACTCCCGCCCCGTAGGTAAAGATATTTTGCGCTTCATTACTGAGCTGTTCCGTGCCGCTCAGGGTAACACCGTTAAAACTTGTGAGTTTTTTGCTCAACGCTGTGCTGCGCTGCTTGACCACAGTGTGGAGGCCTGTGTGGCTGAGTTGGACAGAACTGCCAATTGGGAGAGCTGTGAGTGGAAGCAACTCAACACTGCATTAGTCCTTCACCCCGGCTCCAACACCAGGTTCTATGGTGTCCCCCTGCACAACCCGGAGGGTCGGGCTGAATTTGAGTCACAAGGAGCCAATTTTCTGGCAAAGGCACACACGGAGTTGCAAACACGGTTTTCTAACACACACCCAGTGGCAAAGGCAACCAGCTTCCTAGATTTTTTCCGCTAGCTGTGGCACGACGCTACAGCATTAGTAGCCCATGCTAATGAGTGTCCCACTGTGATCCGTGACCATTTTCAGCCTGCCGTGCCCCCTTTGCCTCAGGGTGTCGAGTAGTTTGTCGAAATGAAGCTGGAGTTGCTTGCTGAAATGCTAGCCGGCAGACTCCCGTGCAACTTGCTTGTTACCCCCGCCCCCACTTTCACTCCGGCAGAGATTCGCGATTTGTTTTCACAGGTTTGGCATTTGGTGTTGAATAAATGGGATAGGGCGGCGTATGTGCATGCACACTGTGTCATCTCTGTTTCTCTGACCAGCTTGGATGCAACCGTAGTGGTGGAACGGGGGTGGTCAACGGTGAATTACCTCAAGGGGCTGAACCGTACCCGGATTCAAGCAGCCACTGTCGAAGATCATTTATTTTGCAAGTTCCATGGGTCGTCTCTTGCCGAATGGGATCCCCTGCCTTGTGCTAAAAAATGCTTCCTGGCCGGTAAGCGCCAAAAACGCGACAGACTACACCGCAGGGGTCGCAGGGACAAAGGCAAAAAGAGGGCACCACGTGCGAAAATGTTGTCGTTCGCTTCAGCCGCCGTACTGGCAGAGATGGTTGGTGTGTGGACCCCCCAAATGCTTGTTCCCGCCGCGTCTTCGTTTGGGCCCCACTGTGGTAAACCTTCTGATATTGGTGTGCTGCAAGAGGATGTGGTGTGGCTTTTGGGTAGCGCCCATGATGGACCGCCTACGAGGGAGAGGGAGGGATCGGAGTGGCCGGCTAATTTCTAGCGTTTGCCGCCGGGCAATGGTGCCCACGCACAATACATTGTGACGCATTTACAATTAACATATCCCGTGCATTGGACAATGTGTATTGCTTGGCATGTGGGTGTCCATGCCATGCCACATTGTGTTGCAAGTGGGGAATTGGGAAAAACAACACCCATCTAGAGTTGTAAAAAAAAAACACCAGCGATGCCCAGATGACAATCAGCAAACAAATAGCACCCATCCAGGGTTGCAAAAAAATAAAGAGCGATAGCTAGGTGACAAGAGGAATAAAAGGCCCCCCTTTAGAGTTGTAAAAAACAGAACCAGGGATGTCCAGCTGACAATGAGAAACAAACAGCACTCATCCAGAGTTGTAAAAAAATAACCAGCGATGGACATATGACAATTAGAAATAAACAGCACCCATCCAAAGTTGTAAAAAACAAACAAACAGGGATGACCACTTCACAATCAAAAATAACCAGCACCCATCCAAGTTGTAAAAAATTTAACAGTCATGACCAATCATCACCACCAAGAATAAACAACACCCATCCAGGGTTGTTGAAAAAATAAGCAGTGATGTTCATATGACAATCTGGATTAAACAGGCTTCAAGCAGAGTGGTGTTAGTGGTGTCTTGGTCATATGCATGAATGACTAATTGTTTCTTATGAAACATTTGGGGAACGGGTAGGAAGGAAGAGGCATGAAACAGGTAAAATGGTAGAAGTTTTTTGGATTTCTCTCGAAAAAAGGTGGAAAACAAAAATTTACACCAAAATTTACAATCTACTGGCCAATGGCCAAAAAGCCTCGGGCCAGTGTTTATTTCAAGGTTGCTGTTGCTTTATCATTTTTATTAAACTTGATGGGCGTTGACGCCGCTCTTGTGTGCATACTGGGATGATTCTTTCACCCTTTTGAGGGGGCGGGACAAAAGTTGTTGGTGCATTGCACCACCAACTCAATAAGTGGAACCCATAATGCTTTACTATCGAGAACCATTTTGTCGTATGCAATATTGCGTTGTCATCTGCCGCACGTGGTTAGAAATAGCCACCCTCATAGCTTGCACCATGGTTTTCGAATACGGGCCATTGCCCCATGCATAGGGATGGATGGATGGATTGATGGGCTATCTTTAGGGGGGGCCATCCCAGGGGCACAAGCCTCCAAGCATGACTGCTGGCAATTCTAACCGATAGCTGGCCCTTAATGCCCGCGAACTTGACTCCACATCCTAATGCGTGCGCACAGTACAAGAACTCACGATTCAGAAATCATCTATGTCGGACCCCGTACCCTCCTCCGAGGGGGCATCCTGGGAGTGCTCTGTCGAGGAGTCCGATATTTCATTGTCCGATTCTGAACCGTCGGACGCATGAGATGGGCCATCGCCAGACCACTCATCTGCACTAAGAACATCGGGATAGCATAGGGAGAGTTACAGAGGCAGTGTGTGCGTAGTGCACACATAGGGGTTGTGCCAAGGACCCACCACCCCATTGAGAGGTAGTTGACTACAAATGAGGGGTTCCATGCATGTTTAGCACATGTGCATAGGGTGCATAGATGGTTAGGTTGAAGTTGGTGGTTGGCTACTCCCCACTAGGCACCCCCAAGACAGTTTTTGAAGGTTGCAGGTTCCTAATTTGCCTCTTGTGCCTATTGCCCCTAACCTAGGGATGCACCCCTACCTGTACACCGTAGGAGGAGGGGAGGTCCCCCCCCGTGCACCCCCCCCCCCTCTAATGTGCAATTGCACCTGGTAAACGGTGTGTTGTCAATATAGGTGTCAGGTTTGCGTCCCCCTTTCATTGGGGGGACCCTGCAATTTGCAGTTTGCACCACCTTTCACCCCCCTCTCTTGCTCTCACCTCTTCCCCACCTTTTTTTTCTCAAAGACAACGCTGCTCTGTTGAATAATGGAGCATATGTTGAACACAAGGGGCCGTAGATAGCATCCCGTGACTCTCCCTCCTCCTACCCTATGGTATGTGTGCGGGCTCATGAGCAATGTTCACATGCTCTCATGTTGGGTTGTCTAAGCGGGCACAGAAAACTAGGGTACCGGGGCACTAAGAAATTATTACTCTCCCCTGCACGCCTCATATAATGCACAAACATTCCTAGAACCAGAGCTATGTGGGTTCAACTGGGCAAACACTCACCACAAATGTGTCCATGACCCCATGTAGCTGCCAAATTTGTCACCAAACCCATGTCTTATGTGGCCGCACTATATTTGTACTGAATCAAATTCGATCCCACACTAATACACACAAGAGGAGGAGCAGCTGAGCCCTGGAGTGGCATGGACTGGCAGACGAAGGTATCATAGAGAGCACCGTGCAGCCCTATAGAGACAGGTATGATCACAATGAACCCTTGATGAGGCCCGCATTGGTGGGTGCAAAGCAGCTGTTGACAAAACCACCGTGATCCCCCCTCCTAATGATTGACCCCCGCATGAACTTGAATGAACCGGAATGTCGCCAAATGAACATGCTATCCATTTCATTGTATTCTGTTGTATCATGAACTCGGTGTGCTTTGCAGAAAAAGAACATTTCGCTTTTTGTTTGTGAAAAAAGCGGAGCAAAAATTTCTTTGCAATTTTGCACGACAACCTGTAAGAGATGAGCAGTATACTAGTTGGTAAGGTACTCAGCTGCCATTCTAAAGATCTTTGGTTCAAGCCCCATATTTGTCCTTTTTATGTTTTTCGAACTACGTTCCCCCTTTGGCAGAAAAAAAGTATTTTGTCCTTTTTTGCTTTGCACACCCTTGGAGGAGGGGTACCTGGGGTGCGCCGCTGGAAGCGCTCCGCTGGAACCCCCCCCCCATTTTGGCACACATGGTGGGTGGAGGTTACCATTAGACATTCACTCGGGGTGCAAATATGTTGTGTATGGTGTTCGTTTGTGGTGGAAACAAGGTGTGCTGTTGCCCGGGTGCTTAATTTAAGGTAGGTTCAAAACCGCCAGAACCCCCGCTGGAACCCCTTCCAGCACTCCGCTGGAAGGGGGGTTCCAGGCTAGAAGGGGGGCGTTCCAGCGCTGGAAGGGGGGGTTCCAGCGCTGGAAGGGGTTCCAGCGGGGGTTCCAGCGGGGGTTCCAGCACCGATTCTAGGCACACTACATCCCCTAGGCGCAGTACATCCACTGCCCTCATGCGTGCACCACATTTCTCACATTGTTGTGTCAGCATAGCTTCATCATGAAGTGGTCAGACTTTCCGGTCCTTGCATCATGGCTTGACAAGGCCAAGGGCTTCGTGGGGACGCGTGGATATGCAGCCCCTGTTGGTTGTGAACTAGAATCCCTCACAGCCGCAACCACAGGTGCCGCCGTTATTTTCAAGCCCACCACCACCGTTGGTCGTGTTCACGTCAAGGGGTCCATCATGCATGACCGGCAGCCGCGCGTGGTGAGCGATTACATCGCCGAGGTCATGGGCAAGAACCCCCACGTCCCCATCTTCCAGTTCACCCTTTCCCCCAAGGACCAAGAGGATTTGGACCTCAGCATCACCTGCAGGCTCCCCACCGACTCCAACGGCACTGTGAAGCTCCATGTGGGGGACGACCAGTCCGGTGACGTCCTCTTTGCTAGGAGGCGCCCCACGAGCAAGAAGCTGGGCAAGGACAATTATTTACTCCCCCACCCGACCACCCACACCCTCCGCTTCCTCTCCCTCAAAGACGCACACAGGCAGATCCCAATCTACTCTTTGCCCACGTCCAAGCAATTGCAATGGAAACCTGACGACCGCTTTGGCCTTACCACTCCCACCATGATGTCCACTACCGATGCGGAGCCCTTCCTACCCCTTCCTATGTGTCACCCCCTTCCATTGATTGGCAGTAACGAGAAGGTTGTTCCTGGCCCTGCAACTGGTACCGCCACGAACGAGAACCCCAATGCCATCTCGGACTTTGGGCTTTGCCGCTACCGTGGTATTTTCGTCGACTCCCCCGTCCACAGTGCCGCCAAGGACGAGTGCCTCACCATTCCGGGGCAGAAGCGGGGATCAATTTTCAACGACAATGCGCCGGCTCCAGGCCGTGCACAAGACAGCCCCGGTAGAAGTGCCTGCTACAGTCGTTTGGGATTGCCACTACCAGATGGAGAGGGGTACGACCTGCCTGCTTTGGAGGCCCTTGCCAAGGAGGTGCAGTGGGAGATTCAAAAGGTGAAGGACTTCGAGGATGTGGTGGTTGTTCGGGCCGGCTATGTTCGGGCAACAAACAACAAGCGGCAACACTGGCACCGCGATCGCCCCTTGACACACAAAATTAAGGGCCGAGCCCTTTCAGTATTTGTGCCGTGCAATGTGGACATCCCGGCCGACGCCTCTTGTGGTAGATACGTGCCATTGTCCCATGAGGGGGTGCCTAAGCCCTGGTTCGAGTGCCCGATGGATATGGAGGTTGGGGATATGACCGTCTTCACGTCGGAGATGATCCACGCTGGAGCAGCTGTTCCCTTTGGGCCCCCTGCAGGCACTCCTCGCATAATTGCCTGCATTGCGCTGGCAAATTACAACGTGCACTACAACAACACCGTCCCCATTTCCCCCCCACCGTGGGCCTATGCCGAATCGGAGGTGCAAGACTCGGTGAAATGTGGGCATTCCGGTTGCCGCAAGAAGGTCGCACAGCCCCCGTCCGTATGCTTCATGTCCCACTGTGCCCCAACCATGCAAGCGGTACTTGTTCAGTCTGCGACGCCACACTTACTACCCCCACGCCCAAACTCTTTGAAGCACCTCCTCCGGATTCACCCCTTCGTGGACTATCACAAGGCTCTGCAGGCTCTGCAGCATCTGTTGGAGACGTTTCTGTGTGCAGCTTCGCCGCCACTTGCCTCATGCCGCTCGGAAACACTGTCCTCTTGACACAACACCTACCACAGCCTCCGGAGCCCATCACCTCGCAACAGCCCGTTGACGTAGAAGCAACACCATGCCTCCCGGAGAAGTGCCCTTTTGGTCCACACACCCACGAGGAGGAGCGCCTTCCACAACCTAGTGCCTGCTACCCACTGCTCAGAACAAACCCCGGCACCATCCTCGTCATCCGCTGGGGAAGATTTGGCGGTACGGCCTATTGTGGGGACCCAGATGGTGATGAACTCCGCGTGCTGCGATGGGATCAAGTACCACTGGAGACCCCAAACGTCGTTGACCCCATGATCCTAGTGCAGGCAGGCCTAGTGGTGGAGAATCCCAAGGAGGCAGGCGAGTACTGGTGCGCATGCCAGCAGGTAGCCGACCACTACTGTCGTTTATTACTACGTTTGCCTGTTTGGTGTCGTTTCGAGAAGGAATTTGTCCCACGTTCGCTGCTGGAAGGGGTGCTGGAAGGGGGTTCCAGCGCTGGAAGGGGGGGTTCCAGCGCTGGAAGGGGGGGGGTTCCAGCGCTGGAAGGGGGTTCTAGCAGTTGGGTACAGGGGTTCCAGCGGTGCATTCCATCTCCCCAGTCAATTGACCATCCTCCCCTTGTGCCTCCAATTGAACATTGAACATTGAATGTGTTTGTGCCCCCAATCCGTGTTGTTGTGAAGTTGGGGTATGTGCCGGAAGGGGGGGTTCCGGCGCTGGAAGCCCCGCTGGAACCCCCGCTGGAACCCCCTTTCATCGCTGGAAGGGGGCGCTGGAAGGGGGTTCCAGCGGGGGTTCCAACGCTAGAAGGGGGCCTAAAAAGTCGCTGGAAGCCCGCTAGAAGGGGGTTCTAGCAGGGGTTCCAGCGTTTTTTGTGCCCCCTAGTGCTCCACAAAGGCGGGGTGACCGGGAACGGCCAAGATTTGTACTAGCAAGGGGGTCATAGTGTAAGACATTTGGGGGTGCATTAGGTCAAGTCAACAGGTTTTGTGTGGGAAACCAAGATGTGATCAAAATTTCTGCTAGAAGGGGGGGGTTCCAGCGGAGCGCTTCCAGCGGCGCACCCCACCCCGGTTAACCCCCCCTCCTTTCAGCCCCCCGCCCCTCTAATACATCCCTGCCCGAACACCCACAGCCCACATGATCTGCTGTTGATTGTTGCTCTCCCCATTGCATTGCGGCCAGTCACACCACTTTTAGCAATGTCAATGGCATGAATGCCCAAGGGCTCCGGGATTTACCAACAATAACCCCCAAGAGTTGCCTAGAAGCATGAAAAGTTAGCAGCCCACCTCAAGAAGTGAACAACAAGCTTCTGGAGACAGTGCACTCCTCAAAATTGCCCTAGATAATTCAGGCATATGCCAGAGGGCCCCAAGAGACACCATTGTGAGGGCTTCTAAGGGTAGATCATTGGCCCCAGTAGTGGTCCCAATGTGGATGCAGTGCCCGTGCCGTATAGATACTCTTCTATTTGGTTGCGACATGTCATGTTTGCGAGAAGCAAACTCAAGTTGGACGCATACACACACCTATGCAACCCCTGCCTCTGCTTCCACCACATGTCTCCCCTTTTGTATGTCAGTCGAAAAATTTTGTATGCCGTTGAACAGAGCGGTTCGAGTGGCCTTTGTCTTTGCTTCTTAGTTGAGTAATGCGCCCACGCCTCTTGGTGTGAACACACGTAACGAGTTGGAACAATAAGAATGTGAACGTGTGAAGAGCCTCATGTTCCCATTGGGCTGGACCGTCAATAGGGCGCGCCGCGGGTGGCATGGGGTCGGGCAAGGGCAAAGAGGGGCACCAACAGCTGTCCTACCAGAAGTTCCGCACATGGGCTGCTATGGTGACCCATAAACTGGGGGACAGAGACAAGTGGCTGACCGCGGCCATGTGCGATGCCTTGCAACTCGCCCACACCAGCCAATATAGGTCCATGCGAAAATGGCGGCAAGACTCACTGGACGAGGTGCGGAACTGTATGAGCGGGTGGCTGATGGAACACCAAGCCTGGCTAGAGGAAATTGTAGTGTGGTGGTACCCTGTTCGGGACGAGAAAAAGAGGCTTGCAAGTGCGGTCGACCTGCGGTCGGTGTTTCAAGAGGTGTAGGGCGCACCACTCCGACATCCCGGACTACATCCAGCTTACTGGGGACCCGGATCCGACAGAACCGTGGGAGATTCAGCTGACTGGATCTCCCAGGACCCACAGCACGTGACCTCTGGTTCAAAAACCAGCACATTGAGAACACCACACCTGACACCATGACCTGGGCTGACGCTGCCCGTGGCAGAGCACATCTGCACACCACTGTCTGCCGACTTGTGGGATAGCTTGTCCCCACAGGCGTCCTTGATTGACGTGCATAACCTTCACGAAGCCTGTGGTTATAGTTACTGCGGCTAAACTGATGCTAGGCAACCTGCCTATGAGTGCCTCTCCTTTGTTCATAGCGAGACTTTGAACTTCGAACTTATGTGGCACCGGAAGTAAAAAAAAAAAGCAAGGGCAAAGAGGGGCACTCTGCGTCCTTCAAAGAATACACCACGTGAGCCCTACATGGATTGTGAAGCTTGGCAATTTCCCTACGCGATTTTATTTGCATTCGGATGGAAATTCAAACGACCGTGTTGGAGCTGGGGCGAGCCCCCATACCTGTTGTGATTTGCAATCCGCGTTTGCCGGCTTGGCCCGCTCCTTAAATGACATTGGCACCATTGTACAACCGGCCTTGATGTCCTCCTATTCCAACGTTCCCTCTTCCTGCTTGCACTCTAAGCTCAATAGCTTGCGCATCAGTACCATTATCCTAGTGCGTGCTCCTGCAGCCGCTACCGTCCGTGATTTAGAGAACTGGCGCGAATTGAACACATATCAAACTCCACTTCCTCGCATTGACACTATGAAGCTTTTGAAAAAAATAGCCTTTTGACAAAACACCCTCCAACCACCAAGGGGAGGCCTCGGTAGCAATGGCAAACAAATACAGAGGGGCAGAGGCAAACTTCATGATTGTGCATTGTGCTCAATGATCCCCAGAGTGATGTGCCACAAAAGCTCGCGTTGACACTATGAAGCAATGTACACCACCAACTCGGATCGGGCGCTTTGACATTCCCGGCATCTTTCCAGTGCATCCTGGTCTTTACGACTGTGCTTGAAGGCTGACGGGTTAACGGAGAATTTGGTGCGACTTTGGGGATGGGGAGGCGGCAACCCTGCAAAATGAGTTGACGTTCCCTCTGGAGCACACACATTCTAGTGAACCTTGGGACGTCACAAAATGGTTGGAGGACCAGCTATGTGTATAGCGACCTAGTCGGCCATCAGACATCAGACATCAGACTTTTATGGACCATCACCCCCAACCCCCCCCCCCCCCAACACCCTTTCTAACCCCCCCCCCTGTGTCAGACTTCGCCCCCCCCCCCCCGTGTCCCCCCCCAATATCAGACTTGTCCCATTGTCACCACACCCTTGAGGTGTAGAAGTGGGTTGTGGTCTCGACCCTAGCGTCTGAAACCCAACCAGTGCTTGCAACCCCTTCAATGATGGTACGTGCCCCCCCCCCCCCCCCCCACCCCACCCCATCTCTCTCACTCGAACCGATCTGGGGGCTCATATGTGATTGAAGACAAGTGGGAACAGAATCCTGATGTCTGGCCCAAGCAACCTCACCTGAGCTAAACGGGTCAGTTTTGCTGGTGGGGTGGGTGGGTGGGGGTTCATCGGGTTGAGCCGGAACTGTGGAGAGGGGGGGTAGTGGGTTTCGAGCACGGCACAACACAGCACGGCACATCACAGCACATCACATCACACCACACCACAGCACAACATACAGCATAGCACAGCATATTACAGCACAACACAGCACAACATAGCCCCTACGGCCGCCCAAGAGAGCCTCCCTCCCTCCCTCCCTCCCTCCCTCCCCTCCCTCCCTCCCCTCCCTCCCTCCCCTCCCTCCCTCCCTCCCACCCTGTCATTTCCCTGCTTGTGTGGTTGAGGTTAGGGAGGGTATGCCTGCTTTTCTTTTTCAGGTTTTCTATCCAGTAGAGTGTTTTCCCACCAGCTTCCCAAGGTCCAAACCTCAAAAAAATTAAAATAGGAGGTATGTTACTCCGTTCCTTAGTTAGTTCCGGTGGAGGGTGGATAGGGCACCGCTCTCCAGGCGCCCCCTTGACACCTATTTACCCCCCCACCAATTTCATATGCCCCCCCTATCAATTTCATAGCCCCCTCCCATCCATTTCATAGCCCCCCCCACATCCATTTCATAGCCCCCCTAATCAATTTCATAGCCCCCCTCCCATCCATTTCATAGCGCCCCCCGCATCCATTTCATAGCCCCCCCCCTATCAATTTCATAGCCCCCCCCCTCCATTTCATAGCCCCTCCCGCATCAATTTCATAGCCTCCTCCCATCAATTTCATAGCCCCCCCCTATCAATTTCATAGCCTGCCCCACATCAATTTCATATGCCCCCCCCATCAATTTCATAGCCCCCGCCCTATCAATTTCATACCCCCCCTCTTATCAATTTCACAGCCCTGCCCCCCATCAATTTCACAGCCCTACCCCCCATCAATTTCATAGCCCCAGCCCCATCAATTTCATAGGTCCCCCCCATTCAATTTCATAGCCCCCCCCATCGATTTCATAGCCCCGTGCCCTACCGGGCACACTTTGGGAATTTTAAAGCTAATTAATTCCGAGGGGGGCACGCATCGAATTTCAGGTGAACGCAAAGTTAAAAAAATCTCCAAATTTTAATTAATTATAGAGCGACATTCGGAAAAAAGCGCAAAACTTACGTTTATCGCAAAAAATTAATTAATTCCGTCCGGCATCGCGTACACATGCATTGATGACGCCAGAATTTCCAATTTTGAAGGACCAGTTTTTGCAAGTCATACATTTCCAATTGCTTTGTTATAAAACGCATTTACAACAATCGGTGGGTATGCCTCATGTGATCATCCTCCTTCTTGGTGCTTATCTGTGTCATGGACTGCAATCCCAGAGTCCACTGGAGCAACGTTGATGTGTATGTGTATGTGCAGCAGTGCCTTGCAACGTGAACCCCAAAAGGCAGCGGCAACGGGCATACAGAAGAAACCAGAGTGGAATAGCCAGAGATGCAAAAACTAAAGCAAACACAAAAAATTACTTAATTTTCAGCTAACAGGTGTCGTTTTTGCAATTTTCTGCTACGCAAATGACACAAAAATCGGAAAAAATAATTAATTATTTGCAAGGTTCATACGCAAAAATCAGAGTTGCGCAAATTTGAAAGGTTTGCCCGGTATCAATTTTATAACCCCCCCTTTATCAATTTCATAGCCCGTCCCCCATCAATTTCATAGCCCCGCCCCCATCCATTTCATAGTTCCGCCCCCATCCATTTCATATGCCCCCCTATCAATTGCATAGCCCTCCCCCCCATCCAATACATAGCCCCCCCCCTAATCAATTTCATAGCCGCCCCCCATCAATTTCATAGCCCCACGCCCATGAATTTCATAGGTTCCCCCCATTCAATTTCATAGCCCCCCCCCCAATCGATTTCATACCCCCCCCCTTGACTTCATAGCCCCCTCCCCATTGATTCACAGAGGGGTGTAGACCCCTGTTAGGAATTGGCGCGTGGGCACGTGTAGACCCCCCAAATTTTTGACGGATGTATGTCTGTCAAATATTTTGGGGGTGTAGACCCCCCAAATATTTGACGGATCTATGTCCGTCAAATATTTAGGGGGTGTAGACCCCCCAAATATTTGACGGACATGCATCCGTCAAATAATTTGGGGGTCTAAACCCCCCAGATAACTAACCCATGGGCATGCGTCAATTTTTTTGGGGGTCTACACCCCCCAGATAACTAACGCATGGGCATGCGTCAAATGTTTGACGGACATGCATCCGTCAAATATTTAGGGGGTGTAGACCCCCAAATATTTGACGGACATGCATCCGTCAAATATTTTGGGGTTGTAGACCACCCAGATAACTGATGCATGGGCATGCGTCAAATATTTGACGGACATGCATCCGTCAAATATTTTGGGGGTGTAGACCCCCCAAATATTTGACGGATGTATGTCCGTCAAATATTTTGGGGGTCTACATCCCCCGGATAACTGACGCATGGGCATGCGTCAAATATTTGACGGACATTCATCCGTCAAATATTTTGGGGTCGTAGACCCTCGGAATATTTGACGGATGCATGTCCGTTAATTATTTGGGGGGTGTAGACCCCCCAAATATTTGACGGACATGCATCCGTCAAATATTTCGGGGGTGTAGACCCCCCAAATATTTGAGGGATGTATGTCCGTCAAATGTTTTGGGGGTGTAGGCCCCCCAAATATTTGACGGACATGCATCTGTCAAATATTTTGGGGGTGTAGAACCCCCAGACAACTGACGCATGGGCATGCGTCAAATATTTGACGGACATGCATCCGTCAAATATTTAGGGGGTGTAGACCCCCCAAATATTTGACGGATGTATGTCCGTCAAATTTTTGGGGGGTCTACACCCCCTAAATATTTGACAAATGCATGTCCGTCAAATATTTGACGCATGCCCATGCGTCAGGTATCTGGGGGTGTAGACCCCCAAAAATTTTGACGGACATACATCCGTCAAATATTTGGGGGGTCTACACCCCCGAAATATTGGAAGGATGCATGTCCGTAAAATATTTGACGCAAGCCCATGCGTTAGTTGTCTGGGGGGTCTACACCTCCAAAATATTTGACGGATGCATGTCCGCAAATGTTTGGGTGGTGTAGACCCCCTAAATATTTGACGGGCATACATCTGTCAAATATTTGGGGGGTCTACACCCGCTAAATATTTGGCGGATGCATGTCCGTCAAATGTTTGACGCATGCCCATGCGTTAGTTGTTTGGGGGGTCTACACCCCCCAAATATTTGACAGACATACATCCGTCAAATATTTGGGGGGTCTACACCCCCGAAATATTTGACGGATGCATGTCTGTCAAATATTTGGGGGGTGTAGACCCCCTTAATATTTGAGGGACATACATGCGTCAAATGTTTGGGGGTCTACACCCCCGAAATATTTGACGGATGCATGTCCGTTAAATGTTTGACGCATGCCCATGCGTTAGTTGTCTGGGGGGTCTACACCCCCCAAATATTGAACGGACATACATCCGTCAAATTTTCGGGGGCTGTACACCCCCTAAATATTTGACGGATGCATGTCCGTCAAATATATGACGCATGCCCATGCGTCAGTTGTCTGGGGGGTCTACACCCCCAAGCTATTGGACGGATGCATGTCCGTCAAATATTTGGGGGGTCTACACCCCCTAAATATTTGACGGAGATACATCCGTCAAATATTTGGGGCGTCTGCACCCCCAAAATATTTGACGGATGCATGTTCGTCAAATATTTGACGCATGCCCACGCGTCAGTTATCTGGGGGGTCTACAGCCCCAAAATATTTGACGGATGCATGTCCGTTAAATATTTGGGGGGTCTACACCCCCTAAATATTTGACGGACATACATCCGTCAAATATTTGGGGCGTGTACACCCCCCCCAAAATATTTGACGGATGCATGTCCGTCAAATATTTGATGCATGCCCATGCATCAGTTATCTGGGGGGTTTACACCCCAAAAATATTTGATGGACATGCATCCGTCAAATATTTGGGGGGTCTGCACCCCCCAAACATTTAACGGATGCATGTCCGTCAAATGTTTGGGGGGTGTACACCCCCAAAATATTTGACCGATGCATGTCCGTCAAATGTTTGACCAATGCCCATGCGTTAGTTATCCGGGGGGTCTACACCCCCAAAATATTTGACGGACATACATCCGTCAAATATTTGGGGGGTCTACACCCCCCAAATATCTGACGGATGCATGTCCGTCAAATATTTGATGCATGCCCATGCATCAGTTATCTGGGGGGTTTACACCCCCTAAATATTTGACGGAGATACATCCGTCAAATATTTGGGGGGTCTGCACCCCCAAAATATTTGACGGATGCATGTTCGTCAAATATTTGACGCATGCCCACGCGTCAGTTGTCTGGGGGGTCTACAGCCCCAAAATATTTGACGGATGCATGTCCGTTAAATATTTGGGGGGTCTACAACCCGAAGATATTTGACGGACAACATCCGTCAAATACTTGGGGGGTCTACAACCCCCCAAATATTTGACGATTGCATGTCTGTCAAATATTTGACGCATGCCCATGCATCAGTTATCCGGGGGGTTTACACCCCCAAAATATTTGATGGACATGCATCCGTCAAATATTTGGGGGGTGTGCACCCCCCAAACATTTAACGGATGCATGTCCGTCAAATGTTTGGGGGGTGTACACCCCCAAAATATTTGACCGATGCATGTCCGTCAAATGTTTGACCAATGCCCATGCGTTAGTTATCCGGGGGGTCTACACCCCCAAAATATTTGACGGACATACATCCGTCAAATATTTGGGGGGTCTACACCCCCAAAATATTTGACGGATGCATGTCCGTCAAATATTTGACGCATGCCCATGCGTCAGTTGTCTGGGGGGTCTACGGCCCCAAAATATTTTACAGACATACATCCGTCAAATATTTTGGGGGTCTACACCCCCTAAATATTTGACGGATGCATGTCAGTCAAATATTTGACGCATGCCCATGCGTCAGTTATCGGGGGGGTCTACGGCCCCAAAATATTTGACGGACATACATCCGTCAAATCTTTGCGGGGTCTACACGTGCAAAATATTTGACGGACATACATCCGTCAAACGTTTGGGGGGTCTACACCCCCCAAACGTTTGACAAATGCATGTCCGTCAAATATTTGACGCATGCCCATTTGTTAATCATCGGGGGGGTCTACACCCCCAAAATATTTGACGGATGCATGTCCGTCAAATATTTGACGCATGCCCATGCGTCAGTTATCTGGGGGGTGTAGACCCCCAAAATATTTGACAAATGCATGTCCGTCAAATATTTGGGGTGTACACCCCCCAAATATTTGACGGATGCATGTCCGTCAAATATTTGGTCGGTCTACACCCCCTAAATATTTGACGGATGCATGTCCGTCAAATATTTGACGCATGCCCATGCGTCAATTGTCTAGGGGGTCTACACCCCCAAAATGTTTGATGGACATACATCCGTCAAATATTTGGGGGGTCTACACCCCCCTAAATGGCCTATGGGGACCTATGGGGGCCTATGGGGACCTATGGGGGTCTATGGGGGCCTATGGGGACCTACGGGGGCCTATGGGGACCTATGGGGGTCTATGGGGACCTATGGGGGTCTATGGGGACCTTTGGGGGCCTATGGGGACCTATGGGGACCTATGGGGACCTTTGGGGACTCGTGGGGACCTTTGGGGGTCTATGGGGGCCTATGGGGACCTATGGGGGCCTATGGGGGTCTATGGCGGTCTATGGGGACCTATGGGGGCCTATGGGGACCTATGGGGACCTTTGGGGGCTTGTGGGGACCTATGGGGGTTTATGGGGACCTTTGGGGGCCTATGGGTGTCTATGGGGGTCTACGGGGACCCATGGGGACCTATTGGGGCCTATGGGGACCTATGGGGGTCTATGGGGGCCTATGGGGGCCTATGGGGGTCTATGGGGGTCTATGGGGATCTATGGGGGCCTATGGGGGTCTATGGGGGCCTATGGGGGTCTATGGGGACCTATCGGGGTCTATGGGGACCTATGGGGGCCTATGGGGGTCTATGGGGGTCTATGGGGACCTATGGGGGTCTTTGGGGGCCTATGGGGGTCTATGAGGGTCTATGGGGACCTATGGAGGTCTTTGGGGGCCTATGGGGGTCTATGAGGGTCTATGGGGACCTATGGAGGTCTATGGGGACCCATGGGGGCCTATGGGGATCTATGGGGACCTATGGGGACCTATGAGGGCCCATGGGGGTCTATGGGGACCTATGTGGGTCTATGGGGGTCTATGGGGGCCTATGGGGGTCTATGGGGGTCTATGGGGGACTACGGGGGCCTATGGGGGTCTATGGGGGCGTATGGGGCCTCGGACTTACTTTGTAGCTCCCCAACAAGCCACGGCTACGGGTCCTGAACTACTATGGACTCCAAACTGCAGCCACCAAGAAGAGGCAAGATGCCTTTGTTGAGACACACCAATACAATGTACTCATGGGCGACTTCAACGACTCTATTTGGAGCTACACCCCAAGTCGGTTTTGGCACGATGACCATCCGAGCCGCCGTCTATACGACCCGCTGCACGAACTATGCCCCGATGGGTCTGTACAGGCGGGACACACCAGAGGGTGCCACCGCCTGGATGCCATCCTGGTCTCCTCGCGGTGCTGGGGGAATGTTAGCCCCATGACATACCATACTGTCGCCATGCCCACCTCCGACCACCGGCTCGTCCTAATGACTACAGGCCTCACCTCCACGGACTGTGAGTCCTTTATCAAAGCCACGCACCCTGCCAAGAAGTGGAATGTGCGGCAAGAGCGAGCCGCCGTGCAGGAGACACAACACATACTTGCCGGGCAAGACACCCCAGTGGACGCAGTATCACGCGCTGATGCGGTCCTCAAAGCGGTGGCGCAGGCCGTCATTCGACAGGGGAAGCGTACCAAGCGGACCCGTCTCAAAACTAACACACAACAGTGGCACAAACACTTCCAAGTGGTCAAGAAGCGCATCGCGCAGGAGCTGCGCGAAGTGGCCAACAAGCGCCTCTATACCATGCGTCATGCTGCCCTCCGCAAGGATGGGGTATTCTTCCGCTTGACCAAAAATTGGACCCGCGGACCATTGAAGCCCACGCAAAAGCAACCCAGTCCGGACCTGGCGCGCGCTTTGCTGGCCAACTTCAGTGGCAACCCCCCCTATGACATGGCGGCCATTGAAGCACTCATCCCACAACTCGTCCCACAGGGGCACATGACTGACGACCCACCAAGCTTCGATGAGTTCAAAAGGGCATGTATGGGCAAGCGCAAGAAAGCCGTGGGCCGTGATGGGGTTCCGCACCGCTTGCTGGGCATGCTGCCAGACGATACGCTGCACACATTGTATGAGGGGGTGCTAGAAGTATGGCGAACACGAGACATCCCGCAGCATTGGCTGCAGTCTGAGGTGGTGTTGATGTACAAGAAAGGGGATCCTGACCGCCCCGAGAATTATCGACCCATTGCCGTGACCAACAGTATATATCGTGTTATCATGAAGTTGTACAGGCCCCGCCTGCAGCGCCTTGTGGACCGGGTCGCTAGCCCCGAGCAGTATGGGTCAAGGCCTTTGCACACCGCAACTGAGCAAGCTGCAAACTTAGTCAACTCCCTCCACGAGCACGAAATGGAGGGCCGGCAGCCTTTTGTGGTTTTGTTGGATGTTGCCAAAGCCTTCCCGTCCACAATCCATGAAGCCATTTTCACCATCGTGAACCATGCCGGGCTCCCGCCGAACTATGTGAACGCCTTCCGCACGATCTATGCACATACTGACACATACACGGACATACAAGGAGAACGGATATACTTCAAGCCCACGCGGGGCGTCAAAGAAGGATGCCCCTGCTCCCCGCTTTTGTTCGCTATTGTATATGAGTTGTTGATCAAGCGTTTGATCGCCAAGTACCCGGACACATTCGTTTATGTTGACGATATTGCCATCATTGTCAAAGATTACTCTGAATTGGAACGACTCCTCACCGACCTCTCCGCTTGGGGGTCCCAGATTGGGATTCAGTTCAATCCTAATAAGACAAAAGTGTATCACTTCCACAGACCACGGTCCTCGGGCGCTACCTTAGGGGGTGCCCAGCAGGCAAAGCACATCTGGTGGGGACAGCATCGCCTCGACTTCAAGGATCCCATGTTCACCTACTTGGGCCACACCATCATTGGTGTAGGGTATAGGGGCAAGGCTAGGGATGCGCTCTTCACCGCCCTGCAAGCTGAGGTAGCCGCATACACCATCCTCCCGTTGACAAGCTTTGAGCGGGCACAAATCGTCAATTCCGTACTCATCCCTAGGTGGGTGTATAAGAGTCTCTTTATTTGGGATGTGTGTTGGGGCAACCGCATGGAGACCGCCTTCGAAGAGTTTGTCCTTCAGGCTCCCCGCGTGGAAAAGTACCTGCAGTACCGCCTCTACACGGACGTCACCGAAGGGGGACTGGGCCTCCACAGCGCGTCCTGGGCCGGTTTATGCGCCCTTATTCAGCTAGCCCAACGGGCCTTGCGAGTTCCACACAGGCCTATGACGAGGCGCACCAACTCAGGTCATCTCCCACACATGGTGGAGAAGTACCGCAAAATCCTGCTGTCCTTTGGTATGGAAATGGGGCGCCTCCCACGCGCCGGCCAATCGATAGGTCGAAAGGCACCCAAACGGGCCCACGATGACCCCCAGTCGCTCTTCGATGATGAGGACTCCGACGATTGCAGGTTTGAGTCGCTTGTACCCCACCTTTACCTCCAATCCCTGCGTCCCAAGAGCGTCACTAGTCCCGTGCAACCCAACGTTGAGCAGTCAGGCCGTGCCTGGCACCAGCAGGGGCAACCCACGGGGTCGACGTGGTACAGTGACGGCAGCCTGTTGGAAGGGCGTGCTGGCACAGGGGTGGTCAACGGACCTATGCGCATCCAAGCGAGAGTACCGGGCCCGTAGACGATTTATAGGGCAGAAATGTACGGCATATGGATTGCGGCGTGCCTAGCCCAACCGGGGGACTCTATCGTGCTTGACAACCGGGCTGCGGCTCGATGCGTCTCCAAGCCACCCAGCCCGCAATCGTCCGACTATGATTTGCACGACGCAGCGTACCAGCTTATCTTCACCAAGGCACTCCAAGTACGTTGGGCACGTGGGCATCGGGACCCTAAAAAGGCGCATAGTTTGCAAGATTATCACGACCTCGCAGCCCGAGCGGGCAAGACCATGCACCCTTGCCGTGGTCTGGGCAGCACATCACCCGCGGATATCCTCTTGAACGGCCATGTAATGCCGTCCCCTGCCCGTAAGTGGATCATCAAATCACGCCCCCAGAAGCTGGTACCCGAGGCGCATTGGACGTCATGGCTGCCTTTGCGCGCGGTCAACCGAGATAAGTGGGGTCCATGGCTGTGGGGGACACTGCGATTGCCGGGGTATGGGGCACCCTGGGAAACCGGGCCGGTGCTGTGCCCACGGTGTGGACAGCGCCATGGCCTTGCAGTGCAGGAGTGCCTCTTGTCATGCCCCTCCGAATCCCGGTTCTGGGACATTTGGACCGACGCATGGGAGACATGGAAACTGGAGGCAACCAAGTGGCGACGAACGGCGTCCGCAGACGAACTGCGCATGTGCACCCGCTTGCAGTTCCCACCCTCCCTTCAACGATCCTTTCTTCCAGTTGAGGCGCATGGAGGGTGGTAGTTGCCACATGGCACTTCCACGTATTCCAGCGATTGCAGGCGTGGGTCGTTCACAAGTTGCAGCACGCCCCAACTTTCGTCAGCAACGAGCGGCCCGAGCACATTGTCCCACGTGTTGCTGGGGCCCTGCCGCAGGTAGCTAAACCTACGGCCCGCAACATTTGGAACCACGTGAGAGGCGTATTGTTGATCCCGCCGCGATCAGAGCCACGTTTCACAGATATTGCGCCCACGGTGGAGGAACTTCGGTGGCAATTGACACAAGCGGTCACCACTGCCGAGCGCACGTGGGTGTTAGAGGCCATGGCCCGGCACCACCATGTAGCACCGCCGCGCAAACGGCCCAGAGAACCGTCGCCGCCACCGGCACAGGCTCCGGCCTCACCGCCGCGCGAGTCTCGTGAAATTCATGCCGGACCCTTCCTGGAACAGGCCAGGCACGTCATGCTACACGCCCAAATGCAGGCCGCACGACTCTGCCTCGAAGAGGTGGCGCAGGCACTCGCCCGGCACGCCGTCACACAGAAGTCCCTCTTCTTGGCACACCACCACGAGCACTTGTGCCGGCAAGCGTACTTCCTCTACAAGGAACACACGGCGCGGTGGTATATAGAAGCGCAGCAGGCGGTCTACCACTTGTCCTGGATGGCGGATTCCCGCCGACTACGCTTCCGCTAGTGGCGAACGGCTGTACTCCTCGAGGCGCGGTCCACGGTGTCGCGCAAGCTCACCGTGGCATCCTCGTGTTGGGAGCAGGCACATGTTTCGCTGTCCACCGGCATCCAAGTGGAAGAAGCATCCGAATGGCGGCATATGTACCAAGTGCACGCGGTGACCCTTACGGCCGTACGGCGGACGACTTTGTCGGACCCCCGATGGGACATCCGGGGGGCCACGGCACAGCGCATGAAGCGCTTGCGGGACGAGATCCCACCCGAGACACACAAGAAACGGAGGACAGAGGCGCTGGAGATTCCTAGTGATCTCCAAGATATGGAAATCCCGCTGGAGCACAGGGCGATGTCATAGTCTTGACTTGATTGTAACACCCCGAGAGGTCCGGGAGGACGCGCATACCCGTGCAAACGGGGCGACAGGGGTGGGGCAAGGCGCAGGACTCGTTCCTCCCGCCGCCCCGCCGCAGCCGTCTTGGTGAGGGTAGGTCATACCAAACCCATACGCAAAGTTGGCCGTGTCACTGACCCATGACCTGCTATGTGTACTCTCAATGGACACTTGGTGGAACTTCGGTCACGAGTTAAAAAAAAAAAACTCCGGGGGCCTATGGGGGTCTTTGGGGACCTACCGGGGTCTATGGGGGCCTATGGGGACCTTTGGGGGCTTGTGGGGTCCTATGGGGACCTTTGGGGGTATGTGGGGGCCTATGGGGGCTTATGGGGGTCTATGGGGGCCTACGGGGGCCTACAGGGACCTATGGGGACCTTTGGGGGCTTGTGGGGACCTATGGGGGCCTATGGGGGGCTTGTGGGGACGTATGGGGGCCTATGGGGGTCTATGGGGACCTATGGGGGCCAATGGGGGCCTATTGGGACCTATGGGGACCTTCAGGGGCTTGTGGGGACCTATGGGGGTCTTTGGGGGCCTATGGGGACCTATGGGGACCTTTGGGGGCTTGTGGGGACCTATGGGGGCCTATGGGGGGCTTGTGGGGACCTATGGGGGCCTATGGGGGCCTATGGGGACCTATGGGGGCCTATGGGGACCTTTGGGGACCTTTGGGGACCTTTGGGGGCTTGTGGGGACCTATGGGGGCCTATGGGGGCCTATGGCGGTCTATGGGGACCTATGGGGACCTTTGGGGGCTTGTGGGGACCTATGGGGGCCTATGGGGGGCTTGTGGGGACCTATGGGGGCCTATGGGGACCTATCAGGGCCAATGGGGACCTTTGGGGGCCTATGGGGACCTATGGGGACCTTTGGTGGCTTGTGGGGGCCTATGGGGACCTATGGGGGCCTATGGGGGCCTATGGGGGTCTATGGGGACCTATGGGGGCCTATGGGGATCTATGGGGGCGTATGGGGGTCTATGGGGACCTATGGGGGCCTATGCGGGTCTATGGGGACCTATGCGGGCCTATGGGGACCTATGGGGACCTTTGGGGGCTTGTGGGGACCCATGGGGGTCTATGGGGACCTATGGGGGCCTATGGGGGCCTATGGGTGTCTATGGGGGTCTATGGAGACCCATCGGGACCTATCGGGGCCTATGGGGACCTATGGGGGTCTATGGGGGCCTATGGGGGCCTATGGGGGTCTATAGGGGTCTATGGGGGTCTATGGGGATCTATGGGGGACTATGGCGGCCTATGGGGTTCTATGGGGGTCTATGGGGGCCTATGGGGGTCTATGGGGACCTATGGGGGCCTATGGGGGTCTATGGGGACCTATGGGGGTCTATGTGGGCCTATGGGGGTCTATGGGGGTCTAAGGGGTTCTATGGGGATCTATGGGGGCCTATGGGGGTCCATGGGGGCTATGGCGGCCTATGGGGGTCTATGGGGACCTATGGGGTTCTATGGGGGTCTATGGGGGCCTATGGGGGCCTATGGGGACCTATGGGGGTCTATGGGGACCTATGGGGGCCTATGGGGGTCTATGGGGGTCTATGGGGACCTATGGGGGTCTATGGGGACCTATGGGGTTCTATGGGGGTCTATGGGGGCCTATGGCTCTCTATGGGGACGTATGGGGGTCTATGGGGACCTATGGGGTCTATGGGGGTCTATGGGGGTCTATGGGGACCTATGGGGGCCTATGGGGGTCTATGGGGACCTATGCAGGTCTATGGGGACCCATGGGGGCCTATGGGGATCTATGGGGGCCTATGGGGGCCTATGGGGGTGTATGGGGACCTATGGGGATCTATGGGGGTCTATGGGGACCTATGGGGGCCTATGGGGACCTATGGGGGCCTATGGGGACCTATGGGGGCCTATGGGGACCTATGGGGACCGCTGGGGGCTTGTGGGGACCTATGGGGGTCTATGGGTGTCTATGGGGGTCTATGGGGACCCATGGGGACCTATCGGGGCCTATGGGGACCTATGGGGGTCTATGGGGGCCTATGGGGCCTATGGGGCTCTATGGGGGTTTCCTGGGGGTCTATTGGGGTCTATGGGGACCTATGGGGGTCTATGGGGACTTATGGGGGTCTATGGGGTCCTATGGAGGTCTATGGGGACCCATGGGGGCCTATGGGGATCTATGGGGGCCTATGGGGGCCTATGGGGGTGTATGGGGACCTATGGGGGCCTATGGGGATCTATGGGGGCCTATGGGGGTCTATGGGGGACCTTTGGGGGCCTATGGGGGTTTATGGGGACCTATGGGGGCCTATGGGGGTCTATGGGGGCCTATGGGGACCTTTGGGGGCTTGTGGGGTCCTATGGGGACCTGGGGGGGTATGTGGGGACCTATGGGGGCCTATGGGGTCTATGGGGGTCTATGGTGGCCTACGGGGACCTATGGGGACATTTGGGGGCTTGTGGGGACCTCTGGGGGCCTATGGGGACCTATGGGGACCTTTGGGGGCTTGTGGGGACCTATGGGGGCCTATGGGGGGCTTGTGGGGACGTATGGGGGCCTATGGGGGCCTATGGGGGTCTATGGGGACCTATGGGGGCCTATGGGGGCCTATGGGGACCTTTGGGGACCTTTGGGGTCTTTGGGGACCTATGGGGGCCTATGGGGGCCTATGGGGACCCATGGGGACCTTTGGGGGCTTGTGGGGACCTATGGGGGCCTATGGGGGGCTTGTGGGGACCTATGGGGGCCTATGGGGGTCTATGGGGGCCTATGGGGGCCTATGGGGACCTATGGGGATCTTTGGGGGCTTGTGGGGACCTATGGGGGCCTGTGGGGACTTATGGGGGTCTATGGGGGTCTATGGGGGCCTATGAGGGCCTATGGGGACCTTTGGGGACCTTTGGGGGCTTGTGGGGACCTATGGGGGCCTATGGCGGTCTATGGGGACCTATGGGGACCTTTGGGGGCTTGTGGGGACGTATGGGGGCCTATGGGGGGCTTGTGGGGACCTATGGGGGCCTATGGGGGCCTATGGGGACCTATGGGGGCCTATGGGGACCTTTGGGGGCCTATGGGGACCTATGGGGACCTTTGGGGGCTTGTGGGGACCTATGGGGGTCTATGGGGGCCTATGGGGACCTATGGGCGCCTATGGGGGCCTATGGGGGTCTATGGGGGTCTATGGGGGCCTATGGGGACCTTTGGGGGCTTCTGGGGACCTATGGGGGTCTATGGGGACCTATGGGGGCCTATGGGTGCTTTTGGGGCTCTATGGGGACCTATCGGGGCCTATGGGGACCCATGGGGGTCTATGGGGGCTTATTGGGGTCTATGGGGGTCTATGGGGGCCTTTGGGGGTCTATGGGGGCCTATGGGGGTCTATGGCCGCCTATGGCCGCCTATGGCGGCCTATGGGGGTCTATGGGGGCCTATGGGGGTCTATGGGGACCTATGGGGGTCTATGGGGACCTATGGGGGCTTATGGGGGTCTATGGGGGTCTATGGGGGTCTTTGGGGGCCTATGGGGGTCTATGGGGGCCTATGGGGGTCTATGGGGACCTATGGGGGTCTATGGGGGTCTGGAGGGGTCTATGGGGGCCTATGGGGGCCTATGGGGGCCAATGGGGTTCTATGGGGACCTATGGGGGTCTATGGGGACCTATGGAGGCCTATGGGGATCTTTGGGTGCTTGTGGGGTCCTATGGGGACCTATGGGGATCTTGGGGGTATGTGGGGCCCTATGGGGGCCTATGGGGTCTATGGGGGCCTATGGGGGCCTACGGGGACCTATGGGGACCTTTGGGGGCTTGTGGGGACCTATTGGGGCCTATGGGGGCCTTTTGGGACCTATGGGGACCTTTGGGGGCTTGTGGGGACCTATGGGGGCCTATGGGGGGCTTGTGGGGACCTATGGGGGCGTATGGGGTCTATGGGGGTCTATGGGGACCTATGGGGACCTTTGGGGACCTTTGGGGGCTTGTGGGGACCTATGGGGGCCTATGGGGGCCTATGGGGGCCTATGGGGGCCTATGGGGACCTTTGGGGGCTTGTGGGGACCTATGGGGGGCTTGTGGGGGCCTATGGGGGCCTACAGGGGTCTATGGAGACCTATGGGGGCCTATGGGGGCCTATTGGGGCCTATGGGGACCTATTGGGACCTTTGGGGGCTTGTGGGGACCTATGGGGGCCTTATGGGGGGCTTGTGGGGACCTATGGTGGCCTATGGGGGCCTATGGGGACCTATGGGGGCCTATGGGGACCTCTGGGACCTATGGGGGCTAATGGGGACCTTTGGGGGCTTGTGGGTACCTATGGGGGCCTATGGGGACCTATGGGGACCTTTGGGGCTTGTGGGGACCCATGGGGGCCTATGGGGGGCTTGTGGGGACCTATGGGGGCCTATGGGGGTCTATGGGGACCTATGGGGGCCTATGGGGACCTTTGGGGGCTTGTGGGGACCTATGGGGGCCTATGGCGGTCTATGGGGACCTATGGGGACCTTTGGGGGCTTGTGGGTACCTACGGGGGCCTATGGGGGTCTATGGGGGTCTATGGGGACCTATGGGGATCTATGGGGGCTTGTGGGGACCTTTGGGGGCCCATGGGGGCCTATGGGGGCCTATGGGGGCCTTTGGGGGCCTATGGGGGCCTTTGGGGACCTTTGGGGACCTATGGGCACCTTTCGGGACCTACGGGGGCCTATGGGGACCTTTGGGGACCTATGGGACCTTTGAGCACCTTTGGGGACCTATGGGGGTCTATGGGGACCTATGGGGACCTATGGGCGCCTATGGGGGCCTATGGGGGTCTACGGGCACCTTTGGGGACCTATGGGCACCTTTGGGGACCTATGGGCACCTATGGGGATGGGGGCCGATGGGGACTCATCGGCATCTAGGGGGACCTATGGGGGCCTATGGGGGCCTATGGGGGCCTATGGCGGTTATGGGTGTCTATGGGGGCCTATGGGGACCCTTGGGGACCTATGGGGACCTATGGGGGCTTGTGGGGACCTATGGGGACCTTTGGGGGCCTATGGGGGCCTATTTGGGCCTATGGGGGCCCATGGGGGCCTATGGGGACCTTTGGGGACCTTTTGCGCACCTTTGGGGACCTACGGGGGCCTATGGGGACCTTTGGGGACCTATGGGGACCTATGGGCACCTTTGGGGACCTATGGGGGTTTATGGGGACCTATGGGGGCCTATGGGGGTCTACGGGGATTTTTGGGGACCTCTGGGCACCTTTGGGCACCTTTGGGGACCTATGGGGGTCTATGGGGACCTATGGGGACCTATGGGCGCCTATGGGGGCCTATGGGGGTCTACGGGCACCTTTGGGGACCTATGGGCACCTTTGGGGACCTATGGGCACCTATGGGGATGGGGGCCGATGGGGACTCATCGGCATCTAGGGGGACCTATGGGGGCCTATGGGGGCCTATGGGGGCCTATGGCGGTTATGGGTGTCTATGGGGGCCTATGGGGACCCTTGGGGACCTATGGGGACCTATGGGGGCTTGTGGGGACCTATGGGGACCTTTGGGGGCCTATGGGGGCCTATTTGGGCCTATGGGGGCCCATGGGGGCCTATGGGGACCTTTGGGGACCTTTTGCGCACCTTTGGGGACCTACGGGGGCCTATGGGGACCTTTGGGGACCTATGGGGACCTATGGGCACCTTTGGGGACCTATGGGGGTTTATGGGGACCTATGGGGGCCTATGGGGGTCTACGGGGATTTTTGGGGACCTCTGGGCACCTTTGGGCACCTTTGGGGACCTATGGGGGTCTATGGGGACCTATGGGGGCCTATGGGGGTCTACGGGGACCTTGGGGGACCTATGGGGACCTTTGGGCACCTTTGGGCACCTTTGGGGACCTTTGGGGACCTATGGGGATGGGGGCCGATGGGGACTCATTGGCATCTAGGGGGACCTATGGGGGCCTATGGGGGCCTATGGCTATGGGGACCTTTGGGCACCTTTGGGGACCTATGGGGACCTATGCGCACCTTTGGGGACCTATGGGCACCTTTGGGGATGGGGGCCGATGGGGACTCATCGGCATCTAGGGGGACCTATGGGGGCCTATGGGGGCCTATGGCGGCCTATGGGGGCCTATGGGGAACTTTTGGGGGTCTATGGGGACCTATTGGGGCCTATGGGGGCCTATGGGCACCTTTGGGGGCCTATGGGGGCCTATAGGGGTCTATGGGGTCCTATGGGGACCTATGGGGGCTTGTGGAGGCCCATGGGGGCTTGTGGGGACCTATGGGGACCTCTGGGCACCTTCGGGGACCCATGGGGACCTATGGGGGCCGATGAGGACTCATTGGCATCTAGGGGGACTTTTGGGGACCTACGGGCACCTTTGGGGACCCATTGGGCACCTTTGGGGGCCTATGGGGGCCTATGCGGGCCTATGGGGACCTATTGGCACCTTAGGGGACCTTTGGGCACCTTTGGGGGCCTATGGGGGCCTATGGGGGCCTATGGGCACCTTTTTTTTTTTGCCATTTCTCTGCCCACAAATTTCCCCCATTTTCCCATTTTGGTGTTCAAAGTCTTTTTTGCTGCTGTACTGCCATTTTTCTGATTGTCGAAGGTGGTTCCCCAATGATTTTTCAATTGTGTCCTCCCTTTTTGTTTTTTTAATTTGGGGGGGGGGTTGATTTAGATTTAGGCACAATTTCTCCCAATTTCCTCTAGGCATTGGACCCCTAGACCCACCTCCAGTAGATAAGAATATCAGACATCATCTTGGACAGACCGCACACACAACATCCCTTATTAGACATCAGACATCAGACTTTATACACATAGCTGTGGAAGACGTCTTAGCGCCCATGTAGGGACTCAAGGCAGATGCATGCCGGCCAATACCGTCAATAAACCGTCGATTATCAAAGCTTCCATGAAAGGTTTGTGGCAATGGTTGTTCATTTTTGCGGGTTTGTATGATGCCAAGTATCATACAAGACCGAGTGTGGGGCATGAAGGAAGCCGAGGCCTTGAAGTGGGCAATACACCAGAAGATTTCGGAGATTTGTCCATGCCCCTGCAAGAATCTGGTTATCAGTTGTTTAATTAGCACTCCAAATTTGTGTTGAAAAGTGGCTGTCACATGTGGATTCTTCGGAACATCGACCAAGCTTGTACGGACACCACGAATCCCCCGGCAATGGGGTGCAAGATTTGTGAGAGCCATGGGGCGACTGGGAAAATGCACTAGTTTTTCATGCCTGGACTACGAGTGATGGGGTCGTGAGGGGTTGGGGGGCTTTGGGCTTTAGTAGGCACTGCACGGGGGCGTCGTTCAAGCACAAGAAAGAGGGGTGGAAGACGCGAATGGTAGGAAAAAATATTAGGACACCCTTTTTGTGTGAATGGAAGCGAGTTGCACGAAATAGACCAAGCTGAAAGCTCCAACACCTTGGCAACAAACTGGAGTGCACAAACCAAACCATAAGGTGCAAATGACATAAGAGCCTTGGATGTCTCGTCGTGGCGCAGCTCATTGTTGCCGTTGAGCGCTTTTTTGATGGGTGCACATGTGCCGTATTCACCAAGGGTATCTTCAATGGGTACATGCGTGGGGGCATTCGTGTTGTCCGGGTGCTAGAAAGCAAGGGGTCACAGGCGTGTCCTAAGTTCAGGTGCGCTAACCCCCCACCCCACCCCACCCCACCTCTTTGCCCTCCGGGCCCACTTACCAGCCATACATATGTTGGCTCCAAAGGGGGTGCGCCGGCCGCGCGCTCGGCATCTTTTGTGACCCGTGCCCCACCGGTGGACTGTTGCCGTTGATATGGTGGGCAACATTATATGGATTTGCCCTTTGGCCCCCGGGACATTAGCAGATGTTTTGATTTGGGATGGGTATGGACCTTCTCGTACCCAAGGTGATTTCTTTGATTTCGAAGTTGGGGGCCATGATGGTGCTTATAAAGGCCGGATTCATGTCATTGTGCCATTTATTGGAAGAAACAATGCCACTTTGACAGCCCGCCAACAATCTTACAATGACGTGCACAGGTGGTCTAGGGCACGCATTGAGGAGTTGTTTGCTTGGTTGTGGCACGCAAGATGAGGCAGAGGATGAGGGAGATGTGTGTGTGTGTTGTGTATCCAGAAGCGCTCCGCCGGTGCAATTTGTGATGAGTGTAAGGAGCACTATTGTACTGAATGTATTGACACCCACACTTGTGGGACCAATGTTGTTTGTTAAGTACAATACAGATGACAGTTGGAGTTGCTGAATACACAGATATTGCTTTATGTTGCAACAGATATTGCTTTATTTTGCAACGTGCTTTGCATGGAAGGTGCGCAGTCCATCATGGTCTATTTTGGGGGCCTTGTGCATCAGAGGGTAAATCTCGGGCTGAAGTCGGGATAGTGAATAGAAAGGTAGCGCGCCGGGCGCGCGCCCGGCAAACATTCCCCCAAAGGCGCCCGAATTTGTTTTTTTCATTCCTTTTGCCCACTTTGCATCCTCCCTTTCCAAGGCGTTGGAGAGTAGATGGGGTTCCACCCCCCTTTTGCCCATTTTGTCCACTTTACACCCCATCACTATCCTTCAATTGAACCCAGCCTACTCCTAGTCCTATACCTAACCTCCTGTTTGCCACAGGAAATAGGGGTTTTTGGCAGTTTTGTTCCCTACGGTCACCATTGCTCTCAGTCTTTCTTTGAATTTTGTCTTGGGAGTAACCACCAAGGCCTGCCGCTACGAACATTCCTTTCAAAGGCTTGGTTTCATACTCTCATTGTGCCGTACCTCTCCTCTTGGACCCACTAGCAAATCATGTCCGATACCATTGACTTTCAAGATTACATTCTCGCACGAGTGCGGGAGTCAGTTCGTGGGGACTCCGCAGCTCGTGAATGGGCTTTGGCGAGAGCGAAGGTGTTGAAGAGTCTTCGTGGGTTGGGAAACAGACACACGGAGTGGATTCAAAATTTCGTGACGTCAGCGCAATTTACGGGGGATTAGGAAGCCTTCATCGACCATATCATTGGGTTCGTATTGACCGCAAGGTCTCTTCACCCCTAATGTGCCGGCGGCAGCTGGAGGAATTAACGACCTTGTGATCAAGGCCTTACTGGAGGGGCAACAAAAACCTAGACCTGACGGCCCAGGTAACGGTGATCACATCCGCCCCCGAAAAATCCGTGGTGACGATTTCTCCTCTTCCACTAAAGGCCCTTTCCGACCTGCATGTCGCCTATAATCACACCCACTCTGCCACTGAGTAGTACGAATGCTTTGGATGATGAGGGCTTTGATCCTACGCCTGCCACTCCCTGTTGCAAGAATGCATATGACAGAGAAATGGGGGGATGAACAACAACGTCCTTTATTGTTAAATCTTTGTGATGCTCAAAAGTCGGATGAAACGCGCTGGACTGAGCTGAAGGCTGATAACGGTGATGTGGCAATGTCCGAGCGAACACCAAAGGTGGTTGGTAGAATGGAGGCGCTGTGGGCTGTTCTCTACACAGCCGTGCACAAGTCCCCCCCCCCCCTCTTTGTCCTTCCCCGCCCCTTGTCCTTCCCCAAGCGGGGATGGGGGACCGTCACTTGGTGAACCCCAAAAGGGCCAAGCCACCGTTCAAGGGTGCTGACCAAAGCACTCCCGTGAAAGTGGTGAGCATGTTCAGGAATTCAAGGTCAAATGCAGCAGGACGAAGAAATTCTACACCTAGCGAGCCAAGGAGTAACTTTCATTACATTGGCAGTCCATTGAGCGCGCACATGATTTTCATGTTGTAGCATTACTTGCTGCCATTTGTCACCGTGACAAGCTCTGCACACCAACGTTTTTTATGCCCTGTTGTTTTGTCTTTTGCTGCAATTTCTGTGCCCCACAGTGTGCGTGTACGGCGGTACTATGGTCCCCCAGGGGGTGGTGGGGAACCGTCACTTGGTGACCGTCCCCCAGAGGGTGACAGGGGACCGTCTTCCCCCGGGTGGGGAAGGACAAGGGGGGGTGAGGGTATAAGGAGAAGTACAAATGCGACTCATCACAAAGCAAGGAGGCGGCCTAGACCTCGGAGTTCACGCAAGGGTTGTCGCCGGCGGGATGCCGTTTGAAAAGGGTCATGTCGAAACGTTTCCGAGTCCAAGATGGAGTGGAGTATTTTGAGGTTCATAAGGGGCAATGGGTACGCACCGACTCGCAGCCGGTAGGCCCCTGTAAAACCTACAGGGGTAAAGGTACCATGGACAGGCACTAGGTCTGGCAGTGCCCCCACTTGGAGTGAAAAGAACCCCCCCCCCCCCGGAGCTCTGGGACAAGCTGGTGGGGGCTCCACGATCATCTCCATCACTACCATCCGCGGCACAACAGACGCAAGTGGCTTTCGAGGTCAAGGTCCATTGGCCATCGATATTGGAGGCTTGGAAAGCTATGGGGTGCTGTGACCCTCATGACTGCGTGTAAGCGGCGATCGTCTCCACGTGGAAGGGGGGTACACAAAACACCTACGCGTCCCATCTCCGACGACTGGCCCAAATTGGAGGCAAGACAGCGTGGGAAGACAC
The DNA here is from genome assembly GCA_964036045.1 of Eutreptiella sp. 'Long Island Sound 2002'. Classification (NCBI taxonomy): domain Eukaryota; phylum Euglenozoa; class Euglenophyceae; order Eutreptiales; family Eutreptiaceae; genus Eutreptiella; species Eutreptiella sp. 'Long Island Sound 2002'. The sequence continues at coordinate 123,702,182 of OZ038381.1, read as the reverse complement.
ACAACGCGTGGTCGAGATGGCCATCTTCCAAATGCTCAATATGGGGTACCGTAAAGCGACCCTGAGGGGTTGCGTATCCGTAGTCAAAGCGTGTGTGGTCATGGGCTGGTTACCGGAGCTTCGATGGGCCCGGTTATGGAGATTCACCAAAGCGCCAGTGGATCCTGAAGCTCATCAATCCTTTGGTGGGCAAGATGTGCTCCAAATCGCTTAGGCGTCACAAGTTGCCTGCCCTCTAGGACCCCATATACGCACGATGTGAGAATATTCTACATTTCTAGTTTGAGTATGCTATTTGACATATGTGAGCAATGTTGGTACCAGCGTTGTGTGACATACATTGAAATAGGTGGTGATGTGTTAGCCTTAGGTATCCGCTTCATCTAGTGTATCATGTTTGAGGTTTTTTGCAAGCTGGCCGAACTTGAGGCCAGCTTTTGGGCTCCATTGGAAACATCCATGTGTATATACACCTTTTAACGCTTCTGGCCGAAATTTCGGCCACCTTTTTGGTTTAATGTTGAATGACTATACTCATTTTCATTTTTTTAAGGGCTGGCCGAAATTTCTCCCAGCTCTCTGCTCTAATCACCATTCATACACTTATACTGGGCTTTTTTTTGTTGGTGTGGCCGAAATTTCGGCCAGCATTTCCTCTTTCTGCGCATATCAGCAATTGTTTTCCCATCCAACACATTCTTCTTGGTTCCAGGGGTTCCACAAAAGCCACCTATACACCACAAGTAAAAGAACAGCAAAGATACAGTTCATTGAACAGCAAACAAAACTACCCCCAAAGGATATACGTGTATTTCCTACTTTTATTAACCTGGCCGAAATTTCGGCCAGCTTTTCCAAGAACATCAAAACACATGGTCTTATTCACCGGACAGGCCCAAGCTGGCCCAAATTTCGGCCACGTCCTTCAAAACTTTAAATAACGTCACAGAAATGGATACCTTTGAGCTTTTTTGGAAGCTGGCCGAAATTCAGGCCAGCTTTTCCATTGGTTCCATTGGAAACATGCATGTGTATATCCACTTTTTAACGCTTCTGGCCGAAATTTCGGCCAGCTTTTTGGTTTAACGTTGAATGACTATACTCATTTTCATTGTTTTAAGGGCTGGCCGAAATTTCTCCCAGCTCTCTGGTCTAATCACCTTTCATACGCTCATATTCGGCTTTTTTGCCAGTATGTGCCAAAAAAAACAAAACACATGGTAGTATTCACCAGACAGGCCCAAGCTGGCCGAAATTTCGGCCAGGTCCTTCAAAACTTGAAATAACGTCACGGAAATGGATACCTTTGAGCTTTTTTGGAAGTTGGCCGAAATTGAGGCCAGCTTTTCCATTGGTTCCACTGGAAACATGCATGTGTATATACACCTTTTAACGCTTCTGGCCGAAATTTCGGCCACCTTTTTGGTTTAATGTTGAATGACTATACTCATTTTCATTTTTTTAAGGGCTGGCCGAAATTTCTCCCAGCTCTCTGCTCTAATCACCATTCATACACTTATACTGGGCTTTTTTTTGTTGGTGTGGCCGAAATTTCGGCCAGCATTTCCTCTTTCTGCGCATATCAGCAATTGTTTTCCCATCCAACACATTCTTCTTGGTTCCAGGGGTTCCACAAAAGCCACCTATACACCACAAGTAAAAGAACAGCAAAGATACAGTTCATTGAACAGCAAACAAAACTACCCCCAAAGGATATACGTGTATTTCCTACTTTTATTAACCTGGCCGAAATTTCGGCCAGCTTTTCCAAGAACATCAAAACACATGGTCTTATTCACCGGACAGGCCCAAGCTGGCCCAAATTTCGGCCACGTCCTTCAAAACTTTAAATAACGTCACAGAAATGGATACCTTTGAGCTTTTTTGGAAGCTGGCCGAAATTCAGGCCAGCTTTTCCATTGGTTCCATTGGAAACATGCATGTGTATATCCACTTTTTAACGCTTCTGGCCGAAATTTCGGCCAGCTTTTTGGTTTAACGTTGAATGACTATACTCATTTTCATTGTTTTAAGGGCTGGCCGAAATTTCTCCCAGCTCTCTGGTCTAATCACCTTTCATACGCTCATATTCGGCTTTTTTGCCAGTATGTGCCAAAAAAATCAAAACACATGGTAGTATTCACCAGACAGGCCCAAGCTGGCCGAAATTTCGGCCAGGTCCTTCAAAACTTGAAATAACGTCACGGAAATGGATACCTTTGAGCTTTTTTGGAAGTTGGCCGAAATTGAGGCCAGCTTTTCCATTGGTTCCACTGGAAACATGCATGTGTATATACACCTTTTAACGCTTCTGGCCGAAATTTCGGCCACCTTTTTGGTTTAATGTTGAATGACTATACTCATTTTCATTTTTTTAAGGGCTGGCCGAAATTTCTCCCAGCTCTCTGCTCTAATCACCATTCATACACTTATACTGGGCTTTTTTTTGTTGGTGTGGCCGAAATTTCGGCCAGCATTTCCTCTTTCTGCGCATATCAGCAATTGTTTTCCCATCCAACACATTCTTCTTGGTTCCAGGGGTTCCACAAAAGCCACCTATACACCACAAGTAAAAGAACAGCAAAGATACAGTTCATTGAACAGCAAACAAAACTACCCCCAAAGGATATACGTGTATTTCCTACTTTTATTAACCTGGCCGAAATTTCGGCCAGCTTTTCCAAGAACATCAAAACACATGGTCTTATTCACCGGACAGGCCCAAGCTGGCCCAAATTTCGGCCACGTCCTTCAAAACTTTAAATAACGTCACAGAAATGGATACCTTTGAGCTTTTTTGGAAGCTGGCCGAAATTCAGGCCAGCTTTTCCATTGGTTCCATTGGAAACATGCATGTGTATATCCACTTTTTAACGCTTCTGGCCGAAATTTCGGCCAGCTTTTTGGTTTAACGTTGAATGACTATACTCATTTTCATTGTTTTAAGGGCTGGCCGAAATTTCTCCCAGCTCTCTGGTCTAATCACCTTTCATACGCTCATATTCGGCTTTTTTGCCAGTATGTGCCAAAAAAATCAAAACACATGGTAGTATTCACCAGACAGGCCCAAGCTGGCCGAAATTTCGGCCAGGTCCTTCAAAACTTGAAATAACGTCACGGAAATGGATACCTTTGAGCTTTTTTGGAAGTTGGCCGAAATTGAGGCCAGCTTTTCCATTGGTTCCACTGGAAACATGCATGTGTATATACACCTTTTAACGCTTCTGGCCGAAATTTCGGCCAGCTTTTTGGTTTAGTGTTGAATGACTATACTCATTTTCATTTTTTTAAGGGCTGGCCGAAATTTCTCCCAGCTCTCTGGTCTAATCACCTTTCATACACTCGTATCCCGCTTTTTTGCCGGTGTGGCCGAAATTTCGGCCAGTGTGTCCCATTTCTGCGCATATTAGCAATTGTTTTCCCATCCAAAACATCTGGCCGAAATTTCTGCCAACTTGCAATTCTTGCTGTGCATAAATATTACACCGTACACTCCTATAAAGCTGCTTTCTTCTCACAGCATTAATGTCTTTTGGTATTACTATAACTGTCATGCTCGTATGGGGTGTGTGCCACGCATTGCCACTGTTTTGTGTGTACATTCTTTGTTTTGCATTTTGCTGGCCGAAATTTCGGCCAAAGTTGCCTTATGTGGACCCCTGATTCCAAATGACACACATTTCTGGCCAAAATTTCGGCCAGCTTCTCGGCAACCCAATTTTGAACATTGGTTTCACATCCAGTGCATGGCTGGCCGAAATTTCGGCTATGGTATTCCATCATTCGTGTCAAGACGTCGATTTTGGGCCATTTTGTGTTGGATTGCGCCTGTTATTGCCACTTTTGTTATTTCTCCTTCCATGAAATCCCCTGTTGTAGCATCCTTTTTTATGACCGAGCCTGCACTGGATTCACAGGAGGTGCTTATTTCCCCTCGAGCTGAAGCTGCGTCCGAAAATGGGCAATCCCAACCTGCCCATCAACCGGACGGGGATAAGGCAAGCACAGAGGGACTTCAAGGGAAGCCTTAGGCACCACCAATGAAAAATTCATCAACCACCATCACGTTATCCGACTGGGTCACGTCAACAACCAAAATAAAAGTTTTCTTTGACCAAATTGTAATAGAATACGACCGAAGCATTGGCCACGTCCATAAATTATCCGAGGATCGTGTGCAGCGGCGCTATGACGATCTCAAGGCCGCACCGCCTGTGGATTACATCCAAGATCTTCTTTTTTATAAAGTCATTCGTATGTCTCCTGTTGCCTACTGCCATTCCCAACGGGTTATATTGTTTGCCGGTACGCAGGTTGGCCGAAATTTCGGCCAGCATCTGCGTCCCTAAGTGTTTTTGGTGTACTGCTATTGTTTTTTCCCATAGCCTGTGTGGATTTGTCAGTTGGCAAGTATTTGCTTGTCATTGAGTGTGGTACATTGTACACCATCTTCAAATGTCAGTGCACCTGTGCTCTTTGCGCATGTCTACCGTCATAGGTATCCATTTCGGTGACGTTACTTCAACTTTTGAAGGACCTGGCCGAAATTCCGGCCAGCTTGGGCCTGTCCGGTGAATAAGACCATGTGTTTTGATGTTCTTGGAAAAGCTGGCCGAAATTTCGGCAGGTTAATAAAAATAGGAAATACACGTATATCCTTTGGGGGTAGTTTTGTTTGCTCTTCAATGAACCGTATCTTTGCTGCTCTTTTACTTGTGGTGCATAGGTGGCTTTTGTGGAACCCCTGGAACCAAGAACAATGTGTTGGATGGGAAAACAATTGCTGATATGCGCAGAAACAGGAAATGCTGGCCGAAATTTCGGCCACACCAACAAAAAAAGCCGAATATGAGTGTATGAATGGTGATTAGAGCAGAGAGCTGGGAGAAATTTCGGCCAGCCCTTAAAAAAATGAAAATGAGTATAGTCATTCAACACTAAACCAAAAAGCTGGCCGAAATTTCGGCCAGAAGCGTTAAAAGGTGTATATACACATGGATGTTTCCAATGGAACCAATGGAAAAGGTGGCCTCCATTTCGGCCAGCTTGCAAAAAAGCTCAAAGGTATCCATTTCTGTGACGTTATTTCAAGTTTTGAAGGACCTGGCCGAAATTTCGGCCAGCTTGGGCCTGTCTCGTGAATAACACCATGTGTTTTGATGTTTTTGGACCCGACTGGCAAAAAAGCCGAATATGAACGTACGAAAGGTGATTAGACCAGAGAGCTGGGAGAAATTTCGGCCAGCCCTTAAAACAATGAAAATGAGTATAGTCATTCAACGTTAAACCAAAAAGCTGGCCGAAATTTCGGCCAGAAGCGTTAAAAGGTGTATATACACATGCATGTTTCCAGTGGAACCAATGGAAAAGCTGGCCTCAATTTCGGCCAGCTTCCAAAAAAGCTCAAAGGTATCCATTTCTGTGACGTTATTTCAAGTTTTGAAGGACCTGGCCGAAATTTCGGCCAGCTTGGGCCTGTCTGGTGAATAACACCATGTGTTTTGATTGTTTTGGCACAAACTGGCCGAAATTTCGGCCAGGTTCATAAAAAAAGGAAATACACGTATATGCTTTGGGGGTAGTTTTATTTGTTTTTCAATGACCCATATTTTTGCTGTTCTTTTACTTGTGCTTCATACGTGGGTTTTGTGGTAACCCTGGAACCAAGGGGTAAAAGTAATAATAGATAGACCCCCCCCCCCCTACTAAAGGAATGCAATGGTCTAAATGTAAAATACCACCATATTTTTGTGATTTGGTATCTTTATTTCGAAAATTTGTGTGTAGCTAGAAATAGAAATAACGGCATATATTTCACATACATACCTTCATTTTGCCTATTGCCACCGGGGGGGGATAGATACCCCCAAAATAACACCCCTTTTCACGTACTTTTCTCCTCACTGCAACATGGACTTCCGTGGGCCATAGCGCCAGTTGGGGGGCGGGCAACTTGTGACGCCTAAGAATCGTCGCGGAGGCCTACTCAAGTGTGTCGGACTGGATCACATACGCTGGGCGTGTCCTCTCCTTCTCACCATTGGCTACAGTTGGGGAAGTCTCTTCGGCACGGGGTGGGCAAGTCCCACTAGTCTTTCTGGGGTCTTAAACGAGAAGAAGGCTGGGTTACACGCCAACTGGGACCATACGCGGCAATTTGGGCGCTGGCTCCGTCGCGTCCGTCCAGGAACAGGTACCAATGTGGGATCAACCGCGGACCTCGAGGAGCAATTGGAGAAATTTCTCAAAGGGTCGATACAGGCAGAAGCACGCTGGCATGCCTGGAGACGCGCGGGTCAACGTACCTACGGGCGTTTGGCGGGCCATGGCGCTTCTTGTGTTGGTGGGGAAGATGGACAAGCGTCGAGATGGCCCACTATTACACTACCCAGCCCGTTGAGTTCGCAATGGTCACCGAAACGCAACTGCCTTGTCTAACAGATACGGGTTTCAAGTGGAAGTCCACCCACATGGCCCTCCTCTGGCCTAAATCGCCGTGAGACCTCTTCGACGAACATCCAGCCATCCCGAGGCCGTCAGTCCTTCCCCGCCGGGATTGTCAGGCACCCCCCATCGAAGTTGTGGATTCCGACTCAGAAGAATTTGGGGAACAACCACCGTCCGTCCGGAGGTCCCGCTGTGAGCCATCCATAGTGGGTGAAGCACCACCAGCCGTTGCCAAACGTCGGCGGGTGCCCGCAAAAACTTCCAAGGGCCGACAAGCAGGCGTTGAAGGAGGCCAACACCGATCGAGAGGGACCCACAATCCAACCCAGGGGTTGCCATTAGGACGTTGAGAGTTTTATTTTTTATTTTTTACTAAGGCAACCACTCTCCGATGTTTGGTGGCTACCCACCAACCGCCATCGGTTACCCACCAACCGCCATCGGTTACACACCAACCGCCATCGGTTGCCCACCAACCGCCATCAGTTGCCCACCAACCGCCATCGGTTACCCACCAACCGCCATCGGTTACCCACCAACCGCCATCGGTTACCCACCAACCGCCATCGGTTACCCACCAACCGCCATCGGTTGCCCACCAACCGCCATCGGTTGCCCACCAACCGCCATTGGTTGCCCACCAACCGCCATCGGTTACCCACCGACCGCCATCAGTTACCCACCGGCCGCCATCGTAGGGCGTTTTCCTCCGAGTTTTTTTTTTGTTTCTCTTACGGCAACCCCTGATCCAACCTCATCGTCACGACCACCCGCACCTGTCCATGGTGGGGCCGGTGGAGCTCTGGGGCAGTGCGGAAATCCCAAGGGTGATCTCAAGAGGGTTTCCGAACAGGCATCCGAGGATACACCACACGCCCCCCCGTACGGGGGCACACACCTCCTCTTCGTCACCGGGACATTCTAGAGGGGAATCTTCACACGTAGAAGGGCAACCGGCCTCTGGAACCTCCAGTCTCAGCTCCGCTGTCGACCCCCCCCTCGGCTGCATCAAAGTTCACGGGTCGGGACTGGGACTCTGGCACAAGAGCCCGACGGCCCATCCAGCCGATCCGTATCGCCTTGAAGGACATGGCCCTTAAGGCACGACGTGCGGCGCACTGCACCGCTGGACTACTCTTGCCCCCGATTGCAGGCGGCGGCGCACCTGCTCACGTCCCAAAGGGGGCAAGTTTGGGTCATTAATGCTTTGGAAGGCCTGAGCCTCCCTGAGTCACTGCGCCTATATGTAAGGGGGCACATTCATTTACTCCTGATGCGTGGGGTGAGGGTGGCACATGACATTTCCATGCCAAGTTTTGATGAAAGGGGTCCACATGCCCTAGACTCCCTCACTCCTGAAGTTTGGATTTGTACTTTTTGTGACACGACCTCCCCAATAACCATCCTCGTGGGTTTGGACCATGATGTCCTAAACCGTGGGATTGGCCAGATCGGGTATATACCCATTCCTGATTTTATATGGGACTTCCTGGCGCCAGGGGATTTCGACGTCGTAGGTTCTACAGACCTTGGGGGGATGTGTGAGATGTCAGAAGAGGCCCAGATTATTGCCCGGTTCCTCCACCGAAACGGGGTCGTAAGTCATTGAGACGGGCGGGGCAAACCTAATGGTTATATGTTTCCTCTTCCCAAGAACCCCACTAAAGCTTCTATCATGGTAAAGTTTGATTAAAAAACGTACACATAAACCGGCAAGTTTTTGCCTACCTTCTGTCGAGGACCTGGCCATTTTACTCTAGTTACATAGTATGGGGCTTCCTTGGATGGCCCTGGGAAGCAATGATTATGTACGTTTCCCGAATGCCCCGTTCCTGAAGTCCCCGGAGGAGTTGCGTATGGGTGCTGTACCTGGTGAGCCCTTAGTGGCCTGCCATGTAGACCTTACAAATGCATTTTGGTCCGCTCAGCTGCCTGCACACCTGAGAGGTTCATTTCGTGTCCGCATTGATCGGGAAAATTTTGGTTGTAATTGCCTCCCCTTTGGGTGGCGGTATTCGCCTATTATTTGTTAGACGGTGCTCGGACTCATCCTGGCCTCATTGGGATTTTCCAATGTCATTGTCCTCCTATTTAGATGACTTCTTAATGATAGGATATGGCCGGCCCAGGGTTCGCCTTGCTGCGGGTAAACTTTGCGAGGCGCTGCGTGATGTGGGTGCAATTCTTAGTGCCAAGAGCGTGTTAGAACCAGGCATTGAAATCCTGTGGTTGGGGAAACTCTTGTGCTTCAATGGTCGTGATTCCACGATCCAAACCGCCTCACAGGGATGGAATGCGTTGGTTGGCATTTGGCTCCGCAGTGCTTTACAGCCACTAACTAGAAAGAGGGCTCGCAAGACTTTGGAGCGGTTTATTTGGGCTGTCCCTCCTTCAGTTGGGGCCCTGCCCTTTTTGTCTGGCTGGTGGAGTTTTTGTCAGTGGGGCCCAAATTGGATGAGAAATACACCCCTCAACCTTGTGCATAGTCTCACACCTGTCTTGGTCGTGGCCTTGGAGGGATGGCGCCCGCCCCCACTAACTCCATTTGTGATTGTCCAGAAGGGAACCATGTATGTCGATACAGTTTTTCATCGTGACACATATAAAGTGGGTGTTTGTGCGTCACGTTTGGGTGGCAGGGTGTTTCATTGCAGTGTATGGGTCCGTACCGAGCAAGAGGCCAAATTGGAGGCGCTTGTCCGAGGAGTTAGACTCTGCGAAAAAACAGGCTGGCCGGCGTTTTGCTTGGTGGGTGATAATTGGTCGGCCCTTGAGCAGGTGGCCTCTTTCAGGGCTAAACCCGGATTGCGGCGCCAAAATAGACACCTGAGACGTCTGTTTTATGTCTGGTGCAGCCTGCAGTCCTGTATTTGTTTGGCATGGGCTCCAGGAGACCTCGGCCCAGCGGGCTGTTTCTCCTGAATTGACAGTGACTATGATAGCGATTTTTCTGTGGCTCATGAGGCTGCACAGGACAAACTACAGGCACTGCAGTCTTATGACGGCCTCCCTTCTCCAGTGTGGGTTTTGGGCTTCCCCAAGGGTAGGTCCGGCGCTTTCCGCAATGTGCAGGACAGCCCTTTGGGTGCAGCCTGACTTGTCATCCCAAAAGTCTGTTTTTGGGACCGTGAATTATAAATAGACTAGGGTACCGAACAACATGCCATTGTCTTGCTGCTTTGGTTTCTGTGAAACTCCTGTTTGCCACAAGGAAACAGGCGTTTTACGCAGTTTTGTTCCCTGCGGTCACCATTGCTCTCAGTCTTTTTTTGAATTTTGTCTTGGGAGTCTGACCCTCCCACCCATTTGCAGGCGGGGTGTCCCGCCCACCCGCCCGGAACTGTCGTGTTTCTATGGCTCAGTGAGCCTTTGTGATGGACCTCTGAACTACAGGGTACTCAACAACATACCATTGTCTTGCTGCCCTGTTTTCTATGAAACCTACCCCTAATCAAGACTGAATATTGGGAGCTGGTGGGGGAGGGAACATCAGCTGTGACTAGTGAGGGACATCAGGAATGATTCACACATTGCTGGCCCTTGACAAAGTGGAAACGGCTTGCAGGTGGACCCCATCACCACGAGGCCCACTTTCAAGATTTTTTGGACTGGTGAGGGGCCAAAATGCCCCAAAATGGGCTCAAAATGGGCTCATTTGTGAGCCACAAATGGTGTACGATGAGGTTTGGAAAAATGCGTTTTTGACTCATTTTTCACCGGTTTTTGGTCCCAAAACAACCCATTTGCAAGGCATTTTGGGATTTTCCGAGGACCAAAATGGGCCACCACAAGCTCAAAACGGCCCAGAAACACTTGTTGTAGCGTCACACATGGTCTAGGATCGTTTTGAGAAAAGTCATCTTGTCCCCACTGGATGCCCTCGGAATTGCATTTTGAGCCATGTAGCCAAAGATATGGCCTATTCTTGGTTTGTGGCTCTCGGCTGCCTATCTACACAAAACTTGGAGCTTCTGGGGCCCTTTTTAGGCCCTTTGCGCGACATATCATGGAGTTAGAGGCCCGCAAAGAGCTCGTTGACACGGGGAAATCAAGCCGCACGTGGAATGTACCCACCGTTTCCCTTCGTTTGGGCATTTTGAATGTGTTCCAGGGCTGATTTGGCCCAAAAATGGCTGTTTTTGGCCCTAAACTGCACTTTTTGAAACTTAGGTCCACCACTTGCGAATCCGGTTCCCGGCCGCCACCGTTGAGTTTCTTGCTCAAACTTTGTGTGATTCTACTTCACACCCATAGGTATCATCCACCAAAATTTCGGCCGAATGTGAAGCACCACAACGAAATTCTGATTTTTCTCCATTTCGCGCGTGCTGCTGTTTGCTTGCTTGCTGCTTGCTTGCTTGCTGCTTGCTTGCTTGCTGCTGCTAAACCTGGTAGGTCCACCCTAGACACTAAAAAGGGTTATAAAACCAAGACCTGTTCCACCAGCTCGGTGACCCTACCCCCAACCCTAACCGTAGCCCTAATCCTAACCCTAGCCGTAACACTAGCCCGAGCTATCACCTTAGGCTAGGGTTAGAGTGCGTCTTGGGGTCCAAAATGGAGAGCGATGATGAGCAAAAGCACCCATGGCATGGTCTATCTAAGTGGCTGCAACGGTGAGGGTTAGGTTTATGGTGATGGGGTGGTTAGAAGCAGGCCAAGGGGAGCTAAGGGGAGCCACCCCCCCTTGCCCGCCCCACACACCCACCACCCCAAATCGGCCCCCCTAGAATCCCCCTCCCCCCCGACCATCCCGACCCCCCCCCCCCCGCTTCGCCCCTCCCGGATCCTTCCTTATCGGGGAGTGTGAGGAAGAACTCCTCCTCGTAGTAATGGAGGTTTTGTCCATCGTACTAAACCCACAGGGTGCCTTTCGGGTTGGGTAGTCATTTTCACGCGGGGGTTGGGGGAGGGGTTTCGCAAGTGTGCATGCCAACAAGTTTTCGAATGGTCTTCGGCTTCTGTTTTTGATTTCATTTTTTCAATTAATTTTTCTAAACATGTTTATTCTCCGGTTGCCGCTGTTAATATGAGCACACCAAAAACTTACTGTTGTTTGTGCATTTTAACGTTCAATGGAGATCCCTACAAATGCACGACACAATGACACATACCAGTCTTCCCCCCCCCCCCCCCGCGGAATTCATGTTGGGCCATGCTGGCCTTTTTTTGTTTGTTCACAAAGACTGTAGGGCCTTTCGGGTCCCCATCATTTGGGGCCCCGTCATTTGGTACCCTTCTTTGGGGTCCCACAAGCCGACTTTTTTTTGAGTGGGGTGAGTTGTTGGATTGGTAGGGTTGGGGCTGGGGTCACTCAAGCGGTCTTCGAGTTAGTCCTTGGGGTTAGTCTTCGGGTAGGGTTGGCGCAAAGGCTTCAGGCGGGGGGGGTCTTGTTGCCCATGCCATCACGTGTGACGTGTTCTTGGGTGGCTACGGGGGTGGGGAAAATGAGGTGTCGCTCCACCTCTTACAGGGTTGTCTCGTGTGGGTACCCCATGCAGACAACACCACCCCTTTTGCGGTGGACACTGCGAACGGTGCCCACCTCCACCCCCTTGAAGTAGGGCCCGCGGGCCTCCGTCGTGACGAGAGGGTCGTCGCCCCCGCCCCCCCTTTGGGGGGAACCCTTGGCGGGAGCGTTTTTAGCGGGGGGGGAGGGCGGGCTTCTAGACCGGGGCTGCATTGGTGTCCCTGGGTGGGGGTGTGTTTCTCTTTGGCGAGGGGGGGGGGGGGGGCTCCGTCTAATGAGCCATCCGACTCAAAATGAGATCTTTTGCTAGCACACTTGCTAGTTGGAGCTTGGGGCGGCTTTGGGGGTGGGGGTTGGGGGGAATTCGTAGACTTTTTCATCCCCTCCCCCTGCCTCCTTCCTCCCCTACGCCACTACTCCCACCCATCCCTCCCCACAACCCCCGGTCCACCGCACCTGTGTACCCCACCTGAGCCATCCTGGCCCAACCCCCTGCGTGGAACTGCTGCAACATTTGCCACATGTCCGAGGAATCCCTCCCCTATTCCCACCCCCTCAACCCCCTCAACCCCCTCAAACCCGCCAAACCCACGGCGCGACTGGTGGCGAGCAGGCAGTGGAGGCTACCCAACGACCCATCCTTGGCTGGCTCGCGATCATGCCAAGAGATGCGCCCAGGCCGCGCATCTGTGGGGTTTACAATGACGCCGGGAACCACAAAAAACCCAAAAAAAGAGTTTTGCAGAGTTGTTGTGAAATTATGTCTGCCACTATTATCTCTTAGTTTTAATTCGTGGAGCACCAGCGCAAAAGTGAAATATAAACAAGGGTGTCCTAAAAGTTAAATTAGAAAAACGCACACACACACACACACACACACGCACACACACACACACCCCTCTTTTCATGTCCCATTTTTTTTTCTACCTTTGTCCGATTTGTGCATACCCCTGTGCTTACGAGACTTTGCGACTGCTCATTGAGTTCGCGCATTCCGTAGTTTTCGCAGCAGACTACGTTGAACATTGTGACCTCTGGCCAATCCTAAGTCTCTTTCAACATGACCGAGACTGTAGCGAGGATGAGTGGTGCCAATGTGGGCGCCACATCTGCATCGTGTAGCGCAGCCGCCGCAAGCCCACAAGGGGTCAAGGCGTGCAAAAAACTCTCGTTACCCGCCCTTTTGACCATTTCATTGGAAGCATCGGCAGCCCTGGTGGAGGCTAGCAGCGCCTAATGGAAATTGAGGAGTCAACGCCGGATGATGTTCCAGTACTTGTGGCACGTACATGTCTGCATTGTATTGAAGGCAAAGGCTATGAGCGACACACTGCCAGAAGACATTGTGGCGAGCACGGCCATCGACCAATTGTGCACGATAGAAGAGCAGTATCTAGAGGCCACACGACGGCTTGAGGAGGTGCTTGAAGAGGCTACTGACGCAGATTGTGACAAGGTGCGACAACAGTATAACAACGTGCAGGCTCAGGCGATGGTTCTAGCATCTCAGGTATCACATGCGCTTCGTATTCCGACCGCGGTTGTGGCACAGCAAATGGAAGAGGAGGCTCAAACACAATCCACACAAACTGGGACGGCTCTCAGAGGGGGATGTGCCGGCAATCCGATGGTCCACCCTAAAGGACGCAGCCGACGAGGAGGTCCATAGGCTGGTTTTTGAGGCTGACCGTGACGTTTTGTTGATGAAGCGCGATTATTTGCACAACTCATAGTGGTTTAGCAAAATTCTGCTATTCCATGTGCGGGTGCGCTGCCTGGATCTGCTTGTTGGATTGAAACATCAACATCGGACATCAAACAGCACATACCGTTCCCAGTGCACCGCGTCTGTCATCTATCGCGTCCGCTAGCGTTGGTAGCGTCTAACACAGAGCTTCGTATTATGTAGCTCAGTCGTGGCCGTAGGATAGGGACACAGGCTTGGCGCCGTTTTCATTGGCACGCATGTTAGCACTAGGGAATCTCACTGCCAGCAACAATTTTAAGATCAGTGCACCTGACTTTGACCAATACACAATGCTAGTGGACAATAGACGGTTGCTACAGGTTTTGAGGGCAATGGAACAGAAACACATTGCGTATATGACATCTCAGGGCAGGTCCAAGGGGTTCTCCAGCATTGCGTACCCTACTATGGGAGAAGAGGAGAATAAAGAACTGATTCGTAACGCGATCGAAACTTCTCTTTTCGCATTCATGTCCTTTCCCGAGTCTTCTCGGGTTGAGTTCAACGAGTCTGAAGGGGTGCAACAATTCTATCCAGTGACAGCCGCAAAGCAGGACGTGGTCCTACGACTGTGGTATGTGGTTTTTAATTCCACCTCCTCTTGTTTTGCCGAGAGTGGAGTCAGGTTTGCCCTACGGGGGCATTTCAACAGGGTGGTTTTTTGGGACCAATTTTTTTCCTCGTTAGGGACCGCCCTTGAGGACCCCCACTGTGGGGTTTTTTTCCAAGAGCCCGGCGGGGGGCACTTTCGAACCCCTTTTCAGGTTCCCCCGAGAATGTAGGGGTTACATAGCACTTCTACCCACTTCTGGGCCACCTTTGACTTTTTTCCCTGGATTCAAGACCCCCGAGAATGCAGGGGTGACATAGCACTTCCGCCCTATTTCCGCCCCGTTGTGGGCCACTTTTGTTTCCGTCCCCTTTTGTAGGGGACCACGCAGGGACTTCCACCCTCTTTTGGGCCCCCGTGAAGGCACGGGAGAGGCACCCCCTTCTGATTTTTTTCGCCTTTGTTGAGGAACACTTCTGATTTTCCTCCCCTTTGTTGGGGATCCCCGAGAATGCAATGTTGCCTCCCACTTTCTTTCCCTTTTTTTTTTACTCCCACGCTTTGTTGCGGGGCCCTTCGAGTTGGGATGAGGGAGTCTCAATCCACGCTTTGTTGCAGGGTGCCTCGACTTGGGGCTAGGGACTCACACCCCACACTTTGTTGCGTGGCCCCCAAAGTTGGGATTAGGGACTCACAATCCACGCTATGTTGCGCCGCCCCTGGAGGTGGGGTCACGGACTCTCAATGCACCCTTTGTTGCGTGGCCCCTCCAGTTGGGGTTAGGGACTCTCAATCCACGCTTTGTTGCGTGGCCCCTTGAATTGGGGCTAGGGACTTTCCATCCATGCTTTGTTGCATGGCCCCTTGAGTGAGGTTACCACCAAAATTTGCAAATCTTTGATAGTTGCAAATCCCAGCAAAATACGGAAACGGCCACGGGAACAATGGGACCCCACCTTGTGGGAAGTCCCAGTGCAACCCCTACCAAAACGACACAAAACGCACTCGCATCCAAACGAGTGGGAAATCCCGCTGACATGACCACAACCACCTCAACGGGAAACCATGGGGGCCCAGCCGTGAGCTGAAGCCCGTATGCACACCCTGGCCCTGCCGAAATCTGTACTTACTCCGAACTTGGCCCATAGCGGCCCATGGCACATCATGAACTGGCCTATTTAGGGCAAAAACAATCCCAGCAAAATACCATCCTCCACCTGAACGACATGCCTTTCCTTCCGGTGTCATGCACGAAAAGGGGTCTTGCGGAGTTCGTCCAAAACCTCAAAAGGCGCCCAGTCCTCCGGAGCTTCCCCATTACACCTCTCCCACAGTGTTTGACACCTGTGCTCTGGGCTTTGCCCAAAGTCAGTGGTAGTCACATAGCTAAACATTGTGTCACAAGAACATGAGCTTGCCTCACCCCAACTCTCCACTGCAGCACCACCACCCCACACAGATTCATTAAAACGTTTTTGCACATGTTCAATCAGAGTGCCAAGAAACTTGATCCGGCTCGCTGGATGGGGCTGCTCCCAACTCAAGGGGCCACACAACAAAGCGTGGATTGTGTGTCCCTAGAAGGTGCAGAGGCAGAAGTTCCTTTGGAGGTTTCAGATCTTTGGGTTGTCCCCATTAGGGCAACCGGTGATGGCGACGTTGGGGATGTGTATGGTGTTGCCTCGGAGGATGAGGACGAGGCCACTAGTGAGGAGGATCTGGATAGGGCGGGCGAAGTTGCTAGTAGCTCTACTTTTGACACTCCTAACCTAATAGCCCTGCCCTCTACCTCCGCTCCCTCCGGTATTCCTCCCTCACAGGTGGTTTTCAAGTATGATGTGGATGAGGCGGTGTTGTTGTGGGCCATGGAGAGGGGTAAGTTGCATGAGCGCACCAACGTTGAGTTCCACGCAATTTGCATGAAGCATGGTTTGAGCGTGAGAGGCGCAAAGGGTGACCTGATTATGGCACATTTCCAGTAGTTGTACCGGGTGCAGGGATTGTCGGTTGCGCCACCGGGGATTGAGCATTCGGGTGCTCCAACGCTGTGGCACTTCATTTCATGCGAAAAAAGTCTGATCTTCTCCGTTTCGAATTGTGCAGGGTGTCGGGTAGGGTTCGGATGCCATCTTTGAACACCTTTTGGGGGCAGGAACAAATGCTTCAAAAATTGCACCCATGAGGGGATGGGAACCAGTGGTGAAGCAACTAGGAACCCATGGTTACAACCATATAGGGCTAGGACCAAATGGTGAAACGGAGTGCCCGCGGGCATTTTTGGGAAAGTTGTGTATAGAAACACTCTTTTATTTGTGTCAAGGACCGCCTTGCATCCAAATACAAAGTGAGGCCAGGGCTGTACCGCAGCCCTTAGGGCTGACTTGTCCCTGCCCAGCTGAGTGGGTAAGGATTTCTAGTGAAGAATGAGAAAGCGACCCACGCCTTTGGGGAAGGGGGGGATGCGGGTTACTCCTCCGACGGCTAAGTGAAGTCGGCCCTCGGTTGACGCAGTGGACGACAGTATGGTGTTGTATGACGTGCCCCCCTTGCTGGAGGATGATGAGGTACAAGCGCTCGTGAAACAGCTGGATGGAGATGTGTCTGTGGACAGCATCACCGGGGTCTCTTGGACCCTGGGGGACATGGCCCTTTTTCTTTGGCGGCTAAAGGGCGGAGGGGTGCTGGGACCTGTGGGTTCAGTGCTTAGTGACCACGACATTGAAGCCTCTATGTACCTTATCGCGAACAGGCAGTATAACGCATTGGGATCCAGAATGAAGAAGGCCGCAGGGAAACACAAGGCTAAGGGAAAAGGGGCATGTGGGGGAGAAAATCCCTCTGCGGCACAGGGGCAGGCCGGAAATCGAATGTCTCAGCAGCATGGGGTACGGGTTAGGGTAGAGGGAAGGGGTAGATAAGCAATGACAATCACATATGCCAATCCCGGGGATGAGTTATTCATCTCCAAGCCAATTGCCCGAATAAAAGCCAATTTGAATGGGCCGTTGGTCATCCGCACTATGCCGGGCAAAGACGGACAGCCGTCGGTACTGCAACCCATGCCTAGGCATCAACACCTCATGGTGGCCTGTAAGCGCTTCAATAGTGCGTTATTAGGTCAACATCATCTTCAGTTCCCGCCAAGGCACGCGTCTAGGGACACAGTAACAGAGAAACTTCAAAAGAATTTTCCGAACAGGTGGTCGTTCCTAGCCAACTCGTCGAACTCAGAACGCAGTGGGGTGGCGTTAGCGTGGTGCACAGACCTGTAGACTATGGGTTCGTCTTTTTCTCCATGATGAGGGCAGGGAAGCAGGCTAGGCACTATATTGTCAGACTCAGAGGGGCAGCAGTGGTGGTCTTCATAGTACACTTTCGAAACGAGCCCTCCAGACCACAACGGCTTTGGACTTGTCTTCGGCCCGAAAGGCCACGTTATGCACAATTGCCCGCTATACTCTTAGGTGATAGGAACTCTATACTACGCCCCTAGTGGCACAATTTGCCACATTTCTTGACACAGGTCCCGGTGTCACAGTCAATGAACTCACAGTTTTCCTGTCTTTGTTTTTGTTAACCCATGGACGGGGTTGAGCAGCCTAGCCAGAACCAACAAGAATCAGCCGAGGAGCGGCTGGCGGCACAAGCCAAGGAAATTCAAGAACTCAGAGAGCAACTCGCCCGAGTGGCGGTGAAGGAGGGGCCCCGCCTGCCCCCACTGAGCGTGCCAGAAGTAAACCGAGCCCTCGAGAAGCCCCAGTTGGCACAGTGGATGAGACTTATGCTGTCCAACATCAAGGCGTACGTACGCCTTAGAGCTGGTGAGGTGGGGGAGATCCCCCGACCAAGTGAGTTTGGCGGCCAGGCGACGGAGGCCGCAGTCGACCCAGGAGAGCAGCTGGCGTGGAGGGTCTGGGACTGCGTGTCCCAGTCCCAGGCGGCGTATGCCCGCAGGTATGCAGGGACGCACGGAAAATCCAGCTCCGAGTCCAACCAGTACACCACGCTGGAGGAGGCATGGAAGGAGCAAGGATCGGCGTTCACGTGGCGGAGCGTGAAATTCAGGGAGGTGGGAGGAGTACTGCAATGGCAGTCGAGGCAGGGCGAGTGGATCCCTGTGGACTCGCCGCCGAGCGGAGGGTGCCAGAGGTGCGCGCAGCGGGGCTCCCCCGACGAACGCCACTGGCACTTTAGATGCCCACACTGGTCCTAACAGGACCGGCTGGAGCCCGGACCGGCCGCCCCGGGCTCCGGCGTTGCGGACACGGCAGCAGAGCTGCGAGCGCTCGCCCGCCGCTGGGAGACAGCAGCCCGGTCAGACGACCCCTGCTCACCGGAGGAAAGTGCCATGCAGTCCTGGAGACCGAGAACCCCCTCGCAGTACGCGTCCCGACTCCGGGCCTTGGCGGCTTACGCGGGCCGCACGGGCCCGCCTGATACAGCCGCAGCACTGGCAGGCCTCCTGGCAGAGCGGGCGCAAGCCGGCGCTATAGCATCGGCCCTGCGGGGTATTACCTCCGCGGTCAGGGCCGTGGAGGACCTCCAGTGGCTGCCCCCAACAGTCACCACCTTGCACAAACGGATTGCGGCGGGAGCCGCATCCTCGGGCTCTCAGCCCTATCTATCCCCAGCAGGCTTGGTCCAGCTGGTCGAAAAGGCCAGAGACTCCAGACACGGGGCGGTGTTCAGCGCATTGGCCATCATCAGCTGGGTATGCTACTTGCGGGTGGGCGAAGCAGCTGGCATCAGGGTTACTGACCTGGCTATGCCAGGCTTTGTCCAGTTTTGGAACTCCAAGACAGGGGAGGAGGGGTACACCACCCGCCCCCTATACAGGTATGCGGACGGCGTCCGGGCGTGGCTTCATGGCCACATGGTTTCGCTGGGCCGGTCCTCAGACATGCTCGTCTGGCAGTCAGGGGAAGCGGGGTCGGAGGCGGGCATGGCCGACACCCTGGCGAGCACCGCCCACTTCCGAGCCAGGTGGCACGCCCTGCGCAGGGGAGGCGCCGCAGCGACTTGGGCCCGTAAACCAGACCTCGCCTACTACAAATGGTGGGGCAGATGGCAGAGCACGGCCGTGGCGATGCAATACGGCACCAAATGGTCAGACCCTGGAGTCGTTGCCCCTACGGTGCTGCCCGCATGGTCCCGTGACCAGGGGCCTTTGCCGACTCCGGAGCGCGTGGGCGTCCTGGCCCTGTGGGGATCCCCGATGTACCCCAGTATCGCGAGCGCCCTCCACACCCCGACCAAGCGCAAGCCGAGACTTCCTCGAGGTCAGGAGCTGGAATCCATTGCGAGCGGCACGCTTGGGGGAGGACCCGACGGAGACCAAACCGCGGCAGAGCTGGAGGAATCCCCAGGGGACGGCTCTGCTGAGATGCGCCTGGGGCCTGACACAGCTCCTACCCTCCCTCCACTTCCTCCTTTGGCCTCTGCCATTGAGCGCGGCGCCGTGTCTCGGGAAGATGCGGGTCAGCTGTGCACGGTGGCGGGGCCTTTGGTTGCCGTGGGGGGGGGGGGTGGGCGTGCGGGCCGGGGACGGCAGCCGGGCCCATCAATGTCGATTCCGACGTGGACACCAACGACAACAGCGAGGATTCCGGAAGTGAGCCCTCCCGCGAATTCGCAGTCGGCAGCGCCAGGGGCTCCCCCCGGGCGTCGACAGGCCGGAGTTGCCAGGTTCGTTGGACGGGAGCGTAAACCGTGGTCCTTCAGGGCAGCCGCTGGCCTTGTCAGAGGAGGACCCGCAGCGGGCTCGAAAGCTGGAGTGGTGGGCCGTGTCCACCGCACATACTCGGGGCCGCGTCGCGCTAAGGTGGTCCTGGGTGGTATGCAGGCCGTGCGATCCCGAGCCCCCGCACGCCGTCAAGCTGGGAGACCTCGTTTGGCCCAGCAGATCGGAACGCCGCAGCCCAAGCGCATCAAGCTCGGGCAGGGCGGGCATGTCCGGACGCCGGAGGCGCAAGGCCCGGTGGAGGGTGCCTTCGTGGCTGCAGCTGAGCGTCTCAAGGCCAAGGCTTGGGGGCGGGCGGGCCCAGTGGCGTCGCCCCCCCCCCCCTCTGTAAGGGTCCCGACAGGGGTGGGAGGGTGCAGGAACAGCCCCCCCTCTTCCTGGAGTTCATGCAGGCACTCACCCCCCATTTTCACTGGATAGCCGAGCGGGAACGTTGTGGCTTGTGGATGGTTGCGAAGAGGGTGGATTTGTGGTTGAATAGAGTATTGAATACAGCCGAGGATTTCCGCTTGCAAGGGGCTTTACCCGCTCTCCTGGGCGCCTTGCGCAAGCTCCACCCGGACGCCTGGGAGGCATGCCTCCATATCAACACCTCCCCCATTCCGCGGTTCATGGGGGGGGTCGAGGATGCCATTTTGGACCGGGGATTGGGACCGGTAGGCTCCCACCAACTGCCTGACGATCTGTGGGACGCTGTCGTACCGCCCTTCTACCACGGAGGGCTCCAGGATTTTGACGTCGAGCGGGAATGGCAGGACGGGGATAGGGTGGTCCGAGTGGCAACCGGATGGGTGTCGCAGCAGGTCCAGAGGATAGTGCAGGCGTTGAGGGGTGCGGGGGTCTACGAGGAGACGGCTGACCCCCCCCCCCCCCCACGTGTTACCCCTTCGTCATCCCCAAATCGTCCGAGAAGGTATCCTTGATCTTGAGTTGCGTCAAGATCAACAAGAGTGACGGGGGCAAGCCCCCCACTTTTAGATTGGATTCCTGGGAGGATTTGGCTAGGTCCTTGTTGACATTCCCGCCTGATGTGGACCTCTACGGCCTCCACATTGACCTCAAAAATGCGTTCTGGAGCTTTTGCTTGCCCCAGGGTGCGCGCCAGGTTTTTCCCTTCCGGCCCGCCCCCGGGGCTCCGCCTGTGGCGCTGTCGCGCTTGCCGTTTGGCTGGAAATACAGCCCCTATCTGTGCCAAGCGAGTTTGGCTCGCATTCTCCAGGGGGTACTGCCCCCCGAGATACTCCTTGTGCACTACCTCGATGACTTTTTGCTCGTCTTCACTGATAAGGAGGTGCTCAGGGAGGCGGGGCGAGTGGCAGTGCGTGCCCTGATCGAGGCTGGGTTCCTCATAAGTCCTAAGAGTGTCCTGGACCCGGTGCCTGTGGCGTCATTCCTGGGGAAGGAGCTCGACTTGCAGGCTAGGCAGATCAGGAGCCATGAACAAGCACTGCTCCAGTTGTGGGCGGGATGGCTGAGGCTGGCGGTTGGCGCAGGCAACGACCGGCACCTCCAAAGCTTCCTGGGTTTGCTGAATTGGCATGTGCGTCCGAGGGGATTGGGTTGCCCTTTCGCGGCGGGCGTCTACTGCTGGTTGCGCTGGGGTAGGACCGTGGGGGGGGTCAAACAGCCGGCCCAGGGCTTCCCCCTGAAAATGCTGGGCAGCCTCGCAACATTGGTTGCGGTGGCGGCCGAGCCCTGGCAGGCCCCGGGCGGGGAGGCCTGGCGGCAATTGAGGACCCTCCGGTTTGGGACTGAAGATAGGCTTTCGCGATCCTCTCTGTGGTGCGGGGGCGTCGTCATCTGTGTCGATGGAGCGCGCGATGCGGGGTGCTGGAGGGTGGGGGCGCTCGTACCGGGAGTGGGTGTGCGTACGCATGTGACACCTCCTGCCCTCTTCGCCAGCCAGCAAACCACGGAACTAAGGGGAGTGGCGTGGGCTGTCAGGTTTGCAGTCAGGACGGGACACCGATCGGGTACGGTCCGTAGCGACAGTGAGGCGGCCATTGCTCAGGTCCTCACGCTGCGCGCGACTAGCCACCTGACCCACCGCCAAAAGGTCCTTCGGTCGTTGGCTAGAGTCCTCTGGGTATCAGGGATCGTGCTCCGCCTCGTGTGGGTGCCCTCGGCGCTTCAGCCGGGAGACCCTATGTCCAGGGTGACGTCAGTGTTCGGAGGCTCACAGGCCAGGGCGGAAGTCGAGGCTTGGTGCAAGTGGGATGCATTGCTGGAAAATCTGGGCGAGGCTCGGGTGAGGGGGGTGGTGTGTCTCCGGGGATGCTAGCCCCCCCCCCCCCCCCCAGCAGAGCAGCGGCGGCAGAGTATGCGCCCTCCATGTAGCAACCTTTTTCTTTTGCTATCCGCACCTATGACCAAGCGTCGGGGCTCGCGTGGCGCACACAAGCGACCGGGTTCCCGTGGAGCCCACCGAAAGGGTCGCCATGGCGGGCAGTGGCACCAGCGTTCCGCGGACGCCCAGCAGCGCCGGGCGGCGAAGTGGAGCAGCGTGCTCCGCACCCGCCTTCGCGGCAGGTTGGCGCGCCTGCCCGTCCGCCGGGTGCTGCTCGGCAACGGGGTGCGCCTGTGCCCCCAGTGCCCCCTCCCTGACGACAGGGAGGGATATTTGGAACGGGCGGTCCGGGACGTGGCTGCACGCGTGGGAGGCACGCCGCACCGCCGCACGACCCCCGACGGCCGCAGCGTCAAACCCCCAGGGCGGCATGCCTGCTGCCAGGTCTGGGAGGTAAGGCTGCCGGAGGGAGTCGCTGTGGTCTCCCTAACGGATTGGAACCGGGGACGCAGGGTTGCTGTACCCTATATATGGATCCAGGCCCGGTATGGGCTGGTGTTGCAATTTGCCCGCCTCTTCAACCCGTGAGGTCTGACGACTGTCGTCGTCGTCTGTGTCTGCCCGGTGCAGTGGGGGTCCCTGACGGCTTGGCCGCTGGGTGCTCATTTGGGTTTGTATTTTTGGGCCGCGTCGGTCCGCGTTCCGCTGGAGCTGAAGGCCGGGTGCTGGGACTGACCGCCTTTCACCGTTAGTGAGACTCAGCGACAGTCGTGCTCGCCTGTATCTGCCCTCTGCAGAGGTTGACTCCGGCGGCGTGGCCGCTGGGCGCGCCTGTTGTGTTGTCTTTTTACATGGTTGGCGGCACGGCCGCTGGGTGCTTTATTTATTCACCTTTTCGGGCCAGCATCACTCCGCTCCGCAAGTCCTGTGCAGTTTTCTTGTGCTCTGCTTGTGCAAACTCCATGATGAGGGCAGGGAAGCAGGCTAGGCACTATATTGTCAGACTCAGAGGGGCAGCAGTGGTGGTCTTCATAGTACACTTTCGAAACGAGCCCTCCAGACCACAACGGCTTTGGACTTGTCTTCGGCCCGAAAGGCCACGTTATGCACAATTGCCCGCTATACTCTTAGGTGATAGGAACTCTATACTACGCCCCTAGTGGCACAATTTGCCACATTTCTTGACACAGGTCCCGGTGTCACAGTCAATGAACTCACAGAGGGCCGGAGAATCGGAAACAGGGAGCATGCTCACCATGCGTTTGCAAGACACATGGCGCAGTGTGCATCCAGAGCCGGAAGTGGTGGAAGAACTAGGGCCCACCAGAGGGGACCGGCGAATTGACAGGGTGTTGCTCCCGCCTTGTGTCTACGAACATATACAATCGGTGTTCACGACGCCGGTTGGCACGGCAATCCATTAGTTACTGGTAGTGCGTCTGGCCCCCACGGTAGACCACAAGAAGTCAAATTTATGGAAGTTCCCATCGTATTTATTGGCGCACGAATGTTTTCAGTTAAGCATGCACGGCATTCTATCGAATTGGAATCGTTTGCACGGGGCGCAATGGTGGGACTAGGTGTTGCATAAGGCCAGGCAATTGGCCAAGACGACAAACTGGCAGACCATAGGCTAGAATAAGGGGCTGATGGAGATGCAACAAGCCTTGCCTCTATCGTCTGAGACGTGCCTAGGCCTAGCGGCAGAATGGATTTTGCAGGACAAGTGTGTATCACATGACACAACAAAGCAGCGGCACAGGGCCCTGACTTGCATGGTTGATAGGGCAAAGGGCCGCATTCAACACACAAAGGTGATGCAAATGCTCCGCATGTTTTAATCGCGGCCTAATCCGCGATTGGAAAACCTTGGGGACACGGAACACAGGTCCAAGCAAGTGTTGCGGTTGCAGCAACACCTACAGTCGAGGCGCAAACTCTCAGTGCTACATCCTCTTGTAGGGGACATTCTTACATGCGAGGATGGCATAGTAGAAAGGCTTGTGTCAGCACTTGGGGCGTATCATGTCCCCTACCCCGGCGGCACACCAACAGGGACATGAGTATGTCCTTAGTATGCCGGAAAGATCGCGGGGGCTGACGAGCGAGTTGAGGAAGGAACGGCACCTAAATATGGTCCTCTTAGTGCCGAGGCATCTAGACTCTTTGTCGGGACGGATTCACATGAGCCTTCTACGAACAGCATTCAATTCATTTCGCACCGGCTATGCTGGACATTATGAGGCAGGTGGAGGACATGGGGGGACTCCTGGGATCCTTGTGTAAGGGAAGGACCAGGTGCCTATCCAAAGAGCAAAAGTGTATTGCGGTCGACAAGCAGCGACCCGTCACACTACTAACGTGTAAAATTAAATGGCTTACGGGGTCTTGAGACTAGCACTCAATGATGTGGTCATTTTTGTAGTGCCCCGGCAACAGCCAGGGTTCATCAAGGGGAGAGAGATGGAGGTACATTTGTTTGAGGCCTAGCGGATATGGAAGTTGGGGTGCGATAGGGCTGAGCTGCTATTTTGTGAAAGCCTTCGACTTCATTAGCCACTTGCTGTTGCAGTCCTTTTAGAGTATTTGGGTGTTCCAGAGGCATGGTGTTCGGCTCTAGTACAGTTTCTGAAAGGTACGCTCCAAGGTCTGCTCGGCAACCAGCTACAAAGGCAGTGCTACAACCAGGGACACATATCAAACACCAGTTTTCCCCCCAAATTGGGTTTACCACCTCGACCCTCCCATTGCTTTCTTCTACAGGCTTTTGAAAAATTATTGCTAGATCATGATGTTTCGCTCTCCCTCTCGACCACAGCAGGAACTTAACCAGGGTGGTAATGGGGAAGCGGCTCCAGTAGTGGCTGCCGCGCCCCCTGCCACCTCCTCTTTAGTACTTGACGATGCCTCCAAGCCCGAGCTCCGAGCACGCACTACAGAAGCAGCAGATGGAACCGGAGGGCCTAAGGGCACGACTCGAGGCCCAAAAGCTTTCCGATAAAAGCGTGGTGCCGGATTTGACGCTCACTGCCATCTAGGAGTTCTTGGGCAGGGACAACAGTCCACAGTGGATGCGAGAATCATCGGTAGCATTCGAGCACTTCCTGGCAGAAAAGCAATCGCTTACACGACCTCCCGATGTCGGCGGAGAGGTGCAGGCCCAGCCGCCGCCACGCGACCCCCTGGCCTATGGCTTCTGGGCGACCATGCTTCGATCCCAGGGAGCATACCGGAAGAGGTACCACGCCCAGGAGGTGAGTGCCAAGGCCAGGTAGACCATGAACAAGTTGCCATGGGAAGGTGCCCTATAAAAGGGGGTGCCGCCTTCGTGTACCGTGGAGTATGGTTGCTTACCGAAGAGGGGATCCTGCGATGCGTGGCGGCAAACGGCAGCCACATCCCAGTCAACGCCGCTTTGAGTGGGGACTGTCGCAAGTGCACGTCCCTCAGAGTTGAGGAGGGCAAGCGTAGAGACTAGCACTCCGAGTCTCCCCACTGGTCGTGACTCTTCGAGTTCGATAGAGGCGCCTGAGTTGGGGCACCTTCCCTGCGGCGGGGTGACCTGCCGGCATCCAGACGGTGGTCCCCACACGAGTTGGGGGCCATGGTGTGGGGCATGGAGGCGACGTTCTACCCTTCGTGAACCGGCCGTTTGAATCGAGATTCACGGTACCGTGAATTTCACCCAATTTTGTTGCGTTTTGCTGGTAACTTGGTGCCATCGTGTGGTTTTGACGTGCTACCTTCGCCCAAAGTAAGATGCAACAAATATGTGTAATTTAGAGGTTTAAAGTCCCCGCATGGTTCAACACATTTGGTGGGATTCGCGTGAATTGGAAATTCACGCACCCAGATTCACGCAGAAGTTCACGGTAGATTCATCGATTCACGCCAATGTGAAATTCGCACGAATTTCGTACAAATTCGTACAAAATTCGCACGAATTTCGTACAAATTTCGTACGAATTTCACACGAATTTACCCTCCTTTCCACTCTTTCGCTTTGTCACAGCTCTCAAAGCCTTCGCATTCTTCTCTTTGAATCATCTCCCAGCAAACTATGTCCCAGCTCGCCAGCCTGGCCTCGCGCCCCGACCCCGGAGCCGACACCCTCGCCCACTACCAAGCCCTCCCCGTCGCCCACCATCAATTGGAGGAGGCGACGTACGGGTCGGGGGCACTGGGGGTGGATGACGTCGTGGGCTGGGCAGCATCCCTCGACCCCTCCCCCGAGGTCATCCACATCGACATGCGCAGCCCCACCCGCAACTCCTACCTTGGGAGGAGGGGATGGGCCACAACCTTGTGGAGGGAACTTCTCCGCCAACTACCCTCCCTTAAATTTCTGCATCCAACCCCTCTCCCCTCCAGTGTTGACCAGCTCCTCAACTCCGTGAGGACTAACCCTGTGGGGAAGCCTAAGGACGCCCACGTCCAGGTGTACCCCACCACTAACCTCGTCCATACCCCCGCCCACTGCGATATGGTGTGCCTGCAGGATCTTGCTGCAGGTGCGCCGGCAGACCATTCTTTTTTCCCCTTTTCTCAGCACCTTGCCAACCCCCGGTGGTGGGAGGATTTGGGCATCGCCCCTTTCCATCCCACCATCCCCCCCAAGGTGCACGTCCCCGACGTCACCCACCCCACCTTCTATAGCACATCTTGTTTGTAATGGTACCGTGGTGCCTCATGCGCCCCCCCCTTCATGCCAAGTGAACCCCCCCTCTGCACCGAACCCCTTCCCGACCCCCCTTTTGGGGTGATGGGCAACCCTGACCCCGCCCCCGACAGGGTTGGCCCCTCCCAGCCGCCCCTCAACTTTGTTGATGGGAACGGCTACATTTTGCTTCGGGGGCTTGTGGAGGCACGGGATTGTGAGGTGGGGTGGAACAAGGTGATGGAGGCGTGGGGCAGCGGCGACGAAAAAGTCGTCGCAAAAAATTTTGAGCTCCTTTTCAACACCGCGCGGAGTGAGGAGCACGCCAAGGATCCTCAGCTCCCCCGGCGTTGGCAAAGCAAGAGCAACTTGGGGTCGGGGTTGGGGGGGCCTCTCTTCAAGAAGTTCCACCCCCACCTCACCGAAAGTGTCCCTGGGGTTGGGGACCTCCACCCAATGACGCCGGGCAGCGTCATTGTGGGGAATGTGGGGAGTGGGCCGCAGCTCCCCCACACCGACGTCGCCACCCACCCCGAGGTCCTCCCCCCCCACAACAAGGAGGTCTCGGGTTGCCACCTAAGTAGCTTCCTCTGCTTGTCAAAGGACTACCAAGTGGCGGTGCAGGCGGGGACGGCCCTGGGAGAGGCCGGGCAGGCGTGATGGGACACCGTTGAGCTGCATAGGGGGGACATGCTGCTAATGGTTGCCACCAGCCGCCATCATGGATTGCCTGCCCTCCCCAACTCCAAGGTAGGCCGCAGGGGGCTCTTTTTAACTTGTGGACCCCCGACCCCCGACACAAACAGCACCAGGCCAACACCACACACTTGGACGCCACCCCCCCCAAGGAGGCCCTGGACGTTGATGGGGATTTGTCCAGCTGGGACTTCCCCAGCGTGGACCAGGTGTTGTGGGTGGGGAAGGGGGCGGTTGGGAGGGTGGGGTTGTGGGAGGGGGATGCTGCCCAGGCCCTCTTCGCCAACCCCCCCGAGTCGGTCCTGGCAGGCCCCCCCACCTGCCCGTTCCACCCCACCTTCCTCTCCCGGTCGGCCCTGGCCTCCGACCTCGCCGTCATCGAGGTCGGCGAGCAGTGCATGCTGTTCTTCGTGGGCAGCGTGCACCAGCTGGAGGTCTGCAAGGGGGACAATGTCGATGCGGAGTTGGAGATCCACTTCGCCATGATTGGCATTGCCCCCCCGGAGCGGCCGACCACGCTGTGGCACTTGGCGAACACGGTCCTAGCGTGGCGGTCACCCAAGTGCGCGAAGACCGGGGCATGGAGCATCACCTGCCCATGCGAGTGCAAGGTGTGCTTGCTTGTGTGTTTGCTTTGTTTATTGGCAAATTGGACGAAATTCACGTTAAATCTGTACGAAATTCGTGCGAATTACGTACCAATTTCGCACGAATGTCACGTGAATAAATTTGTGTGAATATTCTGGAAATGTGAAATTCGTACGAAATTGGTACGAAATTTGTACGAGTTTCGTACGAATTTCTGTGAATTTCGTCCAATTTCCTCCTTTTGTTCTTGCATTGCCTCGTGTCCACTCCCCCTTTCTCAATTTGTGCCTTGCACACTTCTCCACATCTGCAGGTGCCGTTCACCGCGTGGTCGTTGGATATTCGGCACCACACCAAGCGCAAGTACAAGCCCCGGCCCCGATTGCCCGAGGAGCACGCCGAGCCCCACGAAGGCCCCGGTGGCGACCAGCCCGCAGGCACCGGTGGTGGACGGCTGCCAAGCGAGGTTGGCAGTGTGCGCAGTGAGGGGTCGCGGCGCTCTGGACGTTCGGGAGGCAGCGAGGCCAGCACCGCCACGGGGCATGTGGCGCGCGAGGTGGTGGTGCCCATGCCGTCCCGCGACGAGTTGGGCGACGTCCACACCGACCCCCCCGTGGACCGGGTCACCCTGGCTGCCAGGCAGCCGGATCCGGCCTGGACCCAGCAGGTGCCGCCCGATGGGCGGCAGCGGCACCTCGGTGCCACGTGGGACATGGTCTTGGAGTCCCGGGGGGTGCAGGGCACCTTCCGCATGTCCTTCCCCTGCCCCATTGTGGTCAGGGGGGGCCAACCTGCCTGCGGGGCAGGAGCTGGTGGGCATGTTTGCCTACCGGCTTGTGAGTGGGCACTGGCGGGTGCAGACCGGGGTGTCGCGGATCGGGGAGGAGGGGAAGGTGAGCACGGCTGGGGTTTGTTTTGTGAATGTGCTCACGGGTTGGGAGCAGCGGAGGCCGGAGTGGGCGGACGTGGCATGGCTTGCCATACGCGTCCATGTGGGGAGGCAGCGGAAGATGGGGGTGGCTGACGTCATTGACGTCGAGGAGGACGAACCCCCGACCCGCAAGCGGAAAGGGCGCCCCTCCCAAGGGGACACCGAGCCCCCCCCCCCCCCTCCAAAAGCCGCGCGTACGGCCACCCCAGCGGAGCGGGCGGTGCGGGCGGAGCAAGCAGAGCCGGTGGCGGGGCGGGGGCAGAGGGGGGTGGTGCAGGAGTGGGTCGACCAGCAGCGGGCGGGGGCGTGGGAGGCACGCGCGATCAGCGCGGAGGCCGCCAACCGCGACCTCGAGGCCTGTTTGTCGAGGGCCAACGAGGACAGGCGGGACTCCGAGTCGCGGTTGGCGGACGTCACCAAGGAGCGTGACCGGCTGGCCACCAAGGTGAAACCTCTTGAGCGCGACCTGGCGACGTTGTGCAAGGCAAAGCCAGCGGCACAGCCAGCAGAGGCAGTGGAGAGGCCTGAGGGTGCCGTGGCCCCCCCGGGTGCCAAGGGGGGGGCCAGTGCCGCCGGTGTCCGGTACCTCCCGGCTGGCGCACAGGCGTGGCATGCCCAGGCCGAGGCGTGCGCCGGCCAGATGTCGGCAGTGTCCACAGGCCTGCGGATGGCCATGATGGCCAGTGGCAAGCAGGTCGATGTGGACAGCGTGGCCCCCGACGCCCCCAAGGTGACTGTCGCACTAGAGGAAGTGCGCCCGTAGTACCCCCCCCAACCGCCTCACGTCGGCGCCCATGGACCCCTCCTTTGTGGAGGCGGTGGGGGAGCAGAGCTCCCAGGGCTCCGCTAGCCGGAGCTCTGCTCCAGGGGGGGGGGGGGGGTGTAGCTCACCCTTTACCCTCGTGACCACCTGTCCTTTCTAACCACCACCAATGTTATCCTGCCCCCCCCCGCCCTCCCCCAAGCATGGGCAGTTTGACCAACATGTGGGGCACTCCCCCCCCACTGTGCGAAATTTTCTGCAGCACTGCTTGTACATTATTCGGGGTATGCTATGCCCCCGGACCTGTTTGCGATATTTTGTACGGCACTGTTTGTATTTTATTTGGGGTATGCTATGCCCCCTGACGTGTTACACTGCTGACTGAGTGTCAGCCGGAATGACAGCCACTGGACTGGGTGTGTGATAACCCATGAGCACCATCCTGTGCTTGCTTTGTGAGGGTCAAAGAGGGCAGAAGGATGAGGCTTCGGCAGAAATTCTGTGACAATCATGTGAAATTCGCACGAAATTGGTACGAAATTCGTGCGAATTTCGTGCGAATTTCGTGCGAATTTCACATGTTCAAAATATTCACACAAATCTATTCAGTTGAAATTCGCACGAAATTCGTACGAATTTCGTACGAATTTCGTGCGAATTTATGTGAATTTCTTCAAATTGCATGCGAATCACAGTAGAGACAGTTGTCTGCGGGAGGGGGATGGTAGAAACCTTGCGAAGATTGCCTCCCCCATTCAATAGGTCTTGTATCTCACACCATGCCGCGGCCCAAGGAGCCATTCCATCTGCTAGCGGATCGTACACGACGGCGGCGCCTACAAGAGGTCCCGGAAGTTGTTACCAAGGAGCCTGCAGCACCCTACACCGTCAAGTACCTGCCCGACACAGGGCAAATAGTGCTTACCCCCGAAAGAAGAGTTGTAGCCACCTTCCAGCCTGAGCCCACCATTGAGGAGAGGTTGATTATGGCCGTCTGGAGGATGCGGTCATTGCACCTCTCTAGGACGGAGTCCCGGTACCTAGTGGGGAGCATGACATACGGTGTGGTATGGGACCAGGTGTACGGCATGCTTCGGCAACTAGCGTTGCCGGAGTCCCGGCCGTTCACCGCCTATACGGGAGACGACGCGGCCATCAATGGTGCGGCCTGCTACCTACCTGACCGCATCGGCCACCTATTCAAGTGTCCACCACCCCCACCCTTGGACATCATGCAGCCCGGGGACCGACGGCTGCATTGGTTGCCTATTGCGGTGGACGGTACATCGAGGCATGAGGCCTCGTACGTCCATTGCACGCTTGGTGGCACTGCCACGCCCAACCAACTATGTAGTTGGTGGCTACTAGGGGGAACTGAAAAGTGGGAGACCCTCTACGCGGCCTCCCAAGAAATTGATTTTGATGATGAGTTGCGCATGGCCGCAACTGTAAGTTTTAAGGATACGGGAGGGAACGACAGGCATTCCCTTTTTTTTCTGTGTGCAGATGGTAAAGTGGAGGTGCTCATGGCGGGCTGCCAAAACTGTAAGGCAGAATCCCCTGGTGCCACTGTGTGTTGGGGTGCATGCGTAACCGTGCTTTGTGCCTTGCTACCTTTGGCACAGCAAGTGCCATAGACGGCAACTGGGAACCGGCCTTTGCCATAAATGCTATATATAGGACCATTACGAGTGATAGGCGAGTGCTTGATTATGGCCTCCATGGGGTCCTTCGTGTCCTGTTGTGTGCAGTCAACGGGATGCGGGACCTAGTTGTACAATTGACAGGGATAGCACCGGCCACTGTGGCACGCACCATGCTCCAACCGGTTCTAGATGAGGCACGGCTTGCTGCACGAACTTGCACCCGTGCCTCATTAAATAATGACAAGGCAAACCGCAAGGGGAAGGTGAGGATGGAGTGTGCTGCTGCCATCCATTTCATGCGGAATAGGGGTTGGGAGAAGATAATAGATGCTTGCCTAGAGCATGTAGTGTGAGGCACCATCAAGTAGGGGGAAAACGTTGGGAGTCGGTGTGCAAAAAGTGGTGGGAGAATTTTGTAAGCATGTGTGTATACGCGTGGCGTTCCGCATGGTTCTCCGGGGCCGACCTGGGGCGGCTCCGGAACCATAGCATAGCCATGGGCGCTGCCCACAATGAGCTCCAGTGGGGCAAACTTTTGTGGACGCATCTTTGGATCGACCACATGTATTATTTTGCAAAGAATTGGAGAATCTTGTCAAAGTTCTCCTACTTTGCCATGGAGGGAAGTCACTGGAGGCTGAAGCGCATGTTGCGCAACAGCGGGGGCCTAAGCCTCCTCCGGGGGAGACTAGGGGTGCAAGTGGTTGTGGACAACCACACTATTGACTAAAGCCTTTGGTTGCATGGGTGGGATGCGACCAAAAGGGCTCAACATGGGCAAGGGCCCATAAGTGTACAAACATATGCAAGCCGCACAAGAAGACGGCTTCTGACCGACATGCAGCACCTTCAGACTCTACAGCGGCGGTTCCGGTGCCGCAAGAGACAGACATGAGATCACCTTACAAACCCAGACCATTGTTGCCTGTGACCGGGGTGCATGCTGGGGGGCCTACTAGGGGTTTGAGGACAAATCAGGGGATGCACACCGGTATCATTTGTGTAAAATCACGTGAAATTCGTACGAAATTCGTACGAAATTCGTGCGAATTTCGTACGAATTCACGTGAATTCACGGCTGTGAATCGGCTATAGGCTTGCCGGGTTCTGGCACGTGTCGTTTTGGGCACTGTTCGGACATGATGGATGCTTTTGGGGCGGGACTTTCATTAGATGATGCGTAACAAAACTGGGGGAGGAATTTTGGCCCCTCAAAGCCCTCGGAATGAACCAAGAATATGGCATTTCCCCCAAAAAACCTCAAAATTTGGGTAAATTCACGTGAAATTCACGCAATTATTCAAACGGCCACTTAACGGCCGTTCACGAAGGGTACAGTCCTTTCGCCAAGTCACGCAGATGTGGGATGAGGCAACCAAAGGCGATGGAGAACCAGGCATCAGAGCAAGAGCGGTGCAGGCATGGCGCCCCACCACCTGTGAGAGGCACAATCGGCCATCGGTCAACCGGCGGCTCTCGAGGTGCGGGAGAGCCGGGATCTGGGCTGGCTGAAGTTCCAAAAGTGTGGCAGCCTCTCCGAAAAGTCCGACGAAGGCCGGTCAGCGTCGGGGATGCGGGGACTCTTTTCCGCGGTCCGCGCCCTTGAAGACATATGCATCGTCCCGCCACTTGTCGGTGCGATCCACAAGCGTATCGCGGGGAGGGTTGCCAAGCCAAGGGAGCAGGATTACGCGACCCCAGAGATGCTCCGCCACATGTGGCAGCGAGCGGCCTGGGAGAGGGACCGCGCCTTCGTGGCCCTTGTTGTCCTGTCCTGTATTTGCTTTTGGAGGGTTGGTGAGTCAGCGTCAGTCTGCCCCTTCGACCTGCTTGAGGCGGGAGGGGTATCCTTCTACCGCACGAAGTCGGGCGGCCCCAGGGGATGGCATAGGAGACCGCTCTTCAAGTTTGGCATGTCTTTGGCTAACTACTTTTCGGTACTGGAAGCGACAGGGCCTCCCCGCCGACAGACGCATCTTCAACGGGGGTGAGGCGGTCCCTGAGGACGGCCTCACCACTCTCCTCCGCGGATCGCGGTAGAGCAATTATGCATGGAACAGCCTCAGGAGAGGAGGCACAGCCTCCTGTTGGAACCAAAAGCCAGGGTTCCCCTACTTTGAATGTTTGGGGGGCTGGGCTTCTGCTAGGGTTGCCATGCGCTACGCGACAGCTTTCTTTGATCATGGAGCGTTCGCGTCGTTGGCCTTGCCATGCCCTGGATCGGAGGTCGGGGAGCCTTTGGTGGTTAATTGCCTATCGCTTTGAGGTTCTCCGATGTTAAGGGCGGGCGCGGTGGAAGAGTCCCTGGGTTACCTTGGGGCCGTCCTTGGTCCTGCTCTCTCACACCTT
The DNA here is from genome assembly GCA_964036045.1 of Eutreptiella sp. 'Long Island Sound 2002'. Taxonomy (NCBI): domain Eukaryota; phylum Euglenozoa; class Euglenophyceae; order Eutreptiales; family Eutreptiaceae; genus Eutreptiella; species Eutreptiella sp. 'Long Island Sound 2002'. Next base: position 123,668,311 of record OZ038381.1, on the reverse strand, counting down.
GGCGTTGTGGCTGTTGAGCCGCCTGCGACGATGGTCGGGGGTGAGCCACGGCGGCGCTGCTGGCCATGAATCGGATAGTTCTTCTACAAGCTCCGAGGACTCGAGCTCCTGCGAGTCCTCCGACTCGGATGTCAGGATCATCGAGCCATCGGTCGGGAGCGCGGTTCTAGCGGACACAGCCTTCAAGATCGGCACTGAGGAGCGACCAGCGGGGCCCAGCCACGGTGGGGGAGCACGGCGGCGCAAACGCAAGCGACATGCACCCCCGCCAACCAGGGGGGAGAGACCCGATGCGCGCAGAGTTAGGGCTCGGGGCTTCCCCGGTGATCTTGAAGGGGGGGGGCAGGCTGGCCCGCAGGTTGGAGTGAAGCCTGTCTCCTCCGGAAGCCCCCCCACACCCTAGCACTGTATTCTTAGGCCCCCCTCCGCGCAAGTTGCGCTTGAGGCGGGACCACCGCCTAAACCACGTGCCCCTGGCGTTGAGAGGCCACGCCGGGGTACGATCCAGCAGGCCACGGGCCTCTCAGCAAACTTCCAAGGACGCCGGAGGCAGTCGTGATCCCTTGCCTTTCCCCTTTTCGTGCTCTTCCTCTTCTGCACATTGACAACTGGACTCCCCCCTACCCTTTCCCCCTTTGCTGGGACTGCCCTCCAGCCCCCCCCCCCCCCCCGCCCTCGTCCTTGCCACCTGGGGCTGTGACGGGGGAGCTGCCTTTGTTTGTCCAATTCATGAAGATCCTGGCACCAATCCTGCCGTAGATCGCCTGTAAATTGTCCTTTCCTATGGAGCTCATTTTTAAGAGATGCCACATTTTTCTGCAGCGGACTTTTAGCACTGCGGAGGATTTCACGCCGGGGGAGGCATCAGCCGTACTCCTGCAGAGCTTTGACGAGCTGCGAGAGGATGTGTGGGAGGGGTTGGCGCACTTAGCCACTTCCCCCATTCCCTAGTTGATGCGCACTGACCCGACCCCCGCGGCAAAGGGTTTGGGTAAGATGGGCTCCTACGTTATTCCCCAAGGCCTCTACAAGGAGTTGGTCCCCAAGTCCTCTTTGCGGGATGCCCTCAGTTACCACGTCGAAGCCGACCCCCATGGAGGTTCAGGTTCGGTGGGACTGGGGGTGGCAGAGATGGCGTCCACAACGCTGAATTCCAGAGTGATTAGCGAGACCCTGCTGCCGCCATCTTGCTTTCCGTTCATCATACCCAAAAGTAGCGAGAAGGTCAGTCTCATCCTATCCTGCTTGGGAACAAACAAGCGGATCGGCGACCCGCCTACTTTCCAATTGCCTTCATGGGAGGGAATAGCACAGATGCTGGCGACCACACCGCCATCCCGACGTCTTTTTTGCACCCACGTGGATCCCACCAACGCGTTCTAGAGTTTTCGCCTCCCCCCAGAGACGCGCGCGGCATTCCGTTTTCGGGACCGGCCGGGTGGTCAAGTGTTTGCTCCGGATAGGCTGCCGTTTGGGTGGAAATTTTCACCAATTTTTTGCCAACGTATTTTGGGTGATTTAGTGAGACCCCTGGTGCCCCCCCCACATGGAGTTGTTACATTACCACAACGACTTTTTGTTGGTGGGGGATGACCCCGCAGAGGTGCAAGGAGTGACTGGCCGGGTGGTGGCCGCCCTACAGGCGGCATCGTTTATTGTCAGCGAGAAGTCCACGCTGCACCCTGTCCAGAAAATTTCTTTTTTGGGTAAGTGGTTGGACCTTGAGGCTAGGGAGACTAGGTCGCACCTTGGGGCCTTCCTGGGGATGTTCCATGCGTGGGTACGGGTTGCGTGCAAACCACGACCAAACAGCAGGCTGTTGCCCAAGATTCTCGGTTTCCTATAGTGGTATGTCCGTTCCCGTGGTGGCTCCGGACCGTTCCTTGCCGGGGCCTGCTGTCATGACAGATGGGGCAAATCGGAGCTACCCACCCGGGTAAAGGTCTTACACTCTTTGATCACGATTATGACGTGATTTGCGGAGCCATGGAGACCCCCTCCCATCGTAAGTTCAGCCTTGAGCGTGGATTGTTCATAAAGGAAATGACCGGCCCGGACTTCTTTGGACCATCCATTATTGTCAATGCGGCGTGGGACACGTTTGGATATTGGGTATGGGGAGTACTACTGAGGCGGGGTGTCCGGTCACGGGCAGTCTAGAGCGGGGTCCACAATCAACAGGAGGCAGAGCTCCAAGGTGTGGCGTGGGCGGTAGGCCTGGCATGCAAATTTGGATGGCACGCGGTGACTATTTTTACCGACAGCACAGTGGCCGGTTACGAGGCGGTGGGCCTTAGGGCTAAGAGGTGGCTCAAGCGCCAGATGCGGGTGCTCCGAGCACTGGTTTGGCGGTCGGCAGTATCAGGTTTGGTCGTGCGGTTTTATATAGGTCCCGTCCGCCTTGCAGCCAGCGGACCACAACGGGAATATGGGTGTGGCGGAAGTCGAGGCGTGGTGCATCTATGAACGCCTCGTCTCTGCCCCAGAAGCATGCTTTGTCTTTGGCGTGGTTCTTGTTTGACACGGGAGCCGCCCAACGAGGCGTGCATGTGATGGAACATATTGGGGGGGGATGTGTCAGCTAGGCGGGGACTGTCGGTGCCCACATGTTCAGAGGTCTTAACCTTCATGGTGTCTCGCAAGCGGGCACGTAGCCGCGCGCGGGAGCACCGTGGTTGTCGCCCGCACCGCCAATCGCACAGGTAGTGGCCCGTCGCAGGGCGCGTGCACAGTAGCATCTGCGCGAAGTGCAGTCTCGGCGTCTTGTGAGGCGTCCCGTGCGCAAGGTGATCCTAGGCCACCAAGCCCGGTTGATTTTCGCGCAACCGTGTGCGGAGCAAGAGGTATCGGCCCTCCTCCACGCGGCGGGGGTCGACTTGGCCACCCGCCTCCACTGCAGCTCTGAGCAGGCGGTACGGAGTGATGGCAACCTTGATGTCAAGGTCCCGGACTAGCGCCACCACTGCCGCTATCGTTGCCGAGTTCTTGTGGAGGGGGCAAGGGGAGGGGGGATTTACCTGTCCTTGTCGACTCACCACAAGGAAGGGGGTGTGGGCCTCCCTTATGTTTAGGTGCAAGGGACGCCGGCATTGGTCTGGCGAGTTGCCGTATTTTTCAAAGCCTGAGGGCGTGCTGAGGGGCTTGCGACGTGGGTCTTGTTGTCCCACAACTGTATCTCGAAGATTGTTCCCGCTTGGTCAGGGACGTCTGCCTGCCGCCCTGTGGGACCTCTTTTTGAGGGCTGTACAGTTGTTGAGGGTCTAACATGCAGTGAATCGTGCCTACGGCTCTACCGCACGCGGACCCGAGATAGTTTTGCGAGCCGGGCTTTCAGCGCCGGCCATGTGTGTGGTGCAGCTTGTAGAGTACCGAGGGCACATAGGCCATTGGGCCAGCAGTGGGGCTAACAACCTGCGGGAAACTGAGTTGCACGTTTCAGCAAGGAGTTGGCGCCGTGGCCGTGGACTGTGGCAGCAGGCTCCTCGCCCAATGCCTGCCGCGCCACGGATTCGTGGCACAGTGTGTGGTAACCCTACAAAATATATTGTGTTTGTACACTGCCACCTCTCCGCGAGCCCAGCTGTGTTACAGCGATGCTTGCGCTGAGTCGTAACCGCCCGACCTCCGCCCCCCCCCCCCCACCCCACACCGACCCCCGCTCTTTCCAACCCCCCCCCCCTTTTCAGTCACGGGGCTTAGTGAGTGGGAGTGGGGGTGGGTAGAAAGGTAAACCAAAGCGGTCTGCCTTCCCAAAGTCTTGGTGCTTGTGTGCCTTGGTAAACACCAGTTTGTCCCCCAAATTGGGTTTACCACCTTGACCCCCCACTGCCTTGTTCTATAGGCTTTTGAAAAATTATTGCTGCCCGCCCGCCTACCCAAGAGTCCGTCAGTGTGCTGAAGACCCTGTTTGCTTACGCCAGTTGGGTTTAGTGTGCGTGCATCATCGTGATCTAGCTGTAGTTACTGTGGCCTGCAAGTATGATGGCACTAAGAGTCTGGAGTTCGGGCAGCCCCAGGGCCGCCCATGCGCGAGTGGAGGTTACAGCAAGTTATTGCAAAGTGTCCAGGTTTGCTGAGTAGTGCCACCATATGTTTCTATTGCCCGAATGGGCATTACTCTCAACTGCGGAAGATCTATCGTCTGGTGTTTCGCGGCCCAGAGCGGTTTGCCGGCCCAGAGCGGCCCAGAGCGGCCCAGATTTTTGGTGCTTGTGTGCCTTGGTAAACAGGGGGACACATTGTCACCCACGATATTGGCAATACTCACGGCCGTGTTGATGCAGAAAGTTTTGAAGTGCCTGCCTGCGGTGCAGTCCTTTTTATTCGCAGACGACACATTGTTCTTCCTCCCAAGCACCCCGCAACAAGTCAGGCGCACTCTCTGAGAGCTGATTGCTCTTACGTAGGAGTATGGGGAGGTGTCAGGGTACAAGCTCAATAATGGTAAGTGCGGGGTGGTTTCCCGGGTGTCCAACCCGTTGCCACCAGGCATGGTACTGTATGGCGTACCCGTGTGCAGCAAAGTCAAGTATGTGGGTACATGGCTAGGCCAAGCGTCCATTATGGAATAATATCACGGACCTTTGTCTAAACTAATGGCAATAGCCCCATTCCTAGCGTCATTAGCTCTTAGGGTGGAAGAGAAAATTGAGGCACTATGTATCTTGGCCTCCCCGGTGCTTCGGCACATTGCTGCTTATTTTTCCCCACACAACAGGTGATGTGGCAGGCCAATATGGCCATGCGAATTGCACTAGGGAACCGCAACTCGGCACTACCCACCACACAGTGGATACTGCCTTACAAAAAGGGAAGATATGCCTTGGGAACGCTGGGCGACTTCTTGTTGTGGTGCCACTCCCCGGTGTATGTCAAGGCGCTTAGGGCGCTGGACTTGGAAACCCAATCAGTGCATCTTGACGAGTTTCAGACATGGGTCAGGCGAAAGGCTCCGAAGATAGCGCTGGATCCTCTGTCCTATAAACGCTTTTCTTGGTTCGGTCATCCGCAGGCCCACTGGCTGCGGGTGGTCTTGTCTTCGGTTGCCTATATATCCTTTTCACAGACATGTGCATGAGGATGCCTAGAGGGCTGGGGTTGGTGCAAGCACCCCTGTGGAATTCGGTGTTATCCGGGCCTTGAGAGAGATGGTCCTGCCCCAATCCACGCCTCGAGAGAGATGGTCTTGCCCCAATCCATGCCCTAAGACCGAGAACCTCACCAGAACCCAATCCAAAGAGCATGCACACGGAGAGAGAATTTCACCCAACCATGACCCAATAGAGCATTCATGCACTTGGAGTGAGAATCCACAACTTTGATTGAGGTCCTTGTACCCACCTGCCAAATAAAATGAACTCATGCCCTACTGCATGTTGACAAGAGAGGGATAGTGGGTCACCAACCATGTTCGATCCGTGCTGTGAAATCATCATTAAGGCACATCCCGGATGTCAACGGAGTAAGATGGCAACACAAGGGTAAGTCTCAAGTTCAGGAAAATAAGTTCCATACGTTTTGTTACCCGTCGCTGGCGGCTAAAGGAATCCAGTGGGTGGTGGATTACGTGAGTGAAAGCAGGCAGCTAGATACCACCATTGTCCCTTTGATTCCCTCATCATACATTGCACTGTATGTGCGCCTGCTGGTTCAGTATATTGATGTAGTACACGGCCTTGAATCCAAACCCCGGTGGGACGATTTGCCGACCATGAGAAAGTTGAAATCGTCCGCAATATTAAAAGTTTGCCACAGGCCCATGAACTTTAAGGAGCGCCGGCCGGCCTGCATCTGGAATACATTGCATGCACAGCAAGTGCCGTTTGGCCCCAAGGAATTTGAAGTAGTAGCGCTTTGGCGGAAGCTCTAGTAGCGCACCGCCTGTTAAGTTTGGGGTTCTCGGCTTTCAGGAGTGCCCCCCGTGTGATGTTGTGGAGCACCACAACCATGTTTTTCACAAACCTAGGTACGTAAGGTCCCAGCAAGATGAACACAAGGCGAAGTTGGGATACTCTTGGATTTGATCAACACTTGCGCCCGTGTGACTGGCAAAGCACAGTGGTGCCAAGGTATTCACACACCGCCCACTGGCTTATGCTCGATTCATGGAGAGCGATAAAGAAGAGTGAAAAGAGCCCGGAGAGAAGCCCTACAATTGCAACATACAATTGGAGCATCAATAAGCAATCCACTTTGATGGCAACGACGAGAAGATGTTCCATCCCTCTCCCAAGAATCGATCTATGTACCATGCACATTCGATTTATGTGTTCCATTATGGACGCATGACGCCATGCTAGCAAAACTTCAATTCAACGCCTTGAGAAAACACATTGGCTCATGGGAGATCATGCATGACACAATGATATCAATAAGGTCCAAATGGTGTATGGCAAAGCACACGGAAAGTCATATACGACACAATGGCATCATTGGGTTCCTCTTGAAGCTTGGCCGCACACATGTATCTTACGGGCATTCGATGCTGAGAACCAGGGCATGTTTGTCGGCGTTGCATGGCACGTGCCCTCCGATCTTTACAGGTTAATTGTCAGCGCTGCTGGGAATATTCCTCCCAAAAAAGCTTCCGATATTTTTCCATCCCTAGGGATTTCGGAAGCCAGGCTGCCAAAATTGGTCGGGGTGATCGCTTCCAACGTTGGAAGCAATGCTTCCAACGATCGGTCGGAGTTCACCCAAGCACATACTAGGAGCATTGCTTCCAAAATGCTCTGGCACATTGCTTGAAATTGTCAAGAGCTTTGCATCCCCATTTGCTTGCTAAATCCCAAAGAAATTCCAATGCTTTTTGTAAAAAAAGTCACCATCCGACCAACTATACACATTGGACCCTGGTTTGACTGTTTGACCCCCCATAGGACCTTGGTTTGACTGTTTGACTAGTGGGCTGATGTGGCTGGCACATAGGGCCTTGAGACGATGACTGTGATGGACCATGATTGCTCTTCCGCCGACCGGCATGCCCCGTTTTCGAAATTGATTGCGCTACCACTGCTCACGCATGAGTGTTTCCCTCTCTTGCCTGGGCCAAAAAGCTGTTCATGTACACACAACTGACAACCACCTCCTTCCCCAACCCCTGAAGTGGCAGCGCTTAAAGTAGGGTATTTTTTTTGTTTTGACAGGTCACCGCCCCACCCCCGCCCCCCCTGAAAAATGGAATCCGTGGAGTCCCGGCGGCGCGACTAACCCCTGGGAAGCCAGTGGGGATGAGCGACGCACGGATTCAGGTGGCCTGCCCGGGGCATGGACGACAGTCGCTTTTTTTGAAAATGAAAAAACAGAACAAGAAATTGGTATCACACGGTCTTCTTACTCTTTTGTTGTGTGAGGGATAAGGGATGGAATCGTTTTTTTTTTGGAGGAACAATTCTTATGGTTGAGTATGGCTGCAATTTTTTGTTACAAAAAAAGCATTGTGTATCACTTAGCTTCAGTTGACTGCCTGTCCCTTCGTCTTTGTGCTTGCCTTTGTGCATGTTTTCGTGTGCAAGAATTTTGTTTGCCGAGTATTGTTGTCTACAGTGTGCTGTTCCATGTCGCAAGTAGCAGGCCCGGATGGCTCCACGTTGTGCGAGCCTAAGTTTGAATACACCGGACCGGGACCTTGCGAGCCCCCTAAACATCAATCTGCATCCATGAGGCCACATGCAAACGGGCCATGTCGCCCTCGCAACCGTCCAAAGCCCCTGGCCCGCGTCATTATGCCGCCTTCGGCAGCTGCAAGTAGTTGAATGTGGGTTTTGTGCGTGTCCTCAGGTCTCTTTTCCCTGCCATGGCGTGGATTTTCGAGCCGACCCTACCCTCGGAGGAGGGGGCAGGCTGGGGAGATCTCCCTGAACTGCTGGAGTTTGGGGACTGCCCCCCCTCCCCATGGGATTCAGACGCAGAGCGCACCCTCAGCCAGTTGCAATCCCCGCAGCCCCCCATTCTGACACTCCCTCCCACACCCCAATCACCCCCATTCGCCCCACCACCCCCGCTCACACCCGCATCACCAATCCCCTTCTTCACACCACATCCCGCTGAAGTGCCAACGAGCCCCCCAAGGAAGATTGTCCCCTCCAATTTCCCGACCCCGCCACTGGCCGCCGTCACCGATCCACTGACCCCCCGCACAGAACAGCTCCTCCGCCTACCCTTGGGCGAGCTGAACAGTAGGTTCGACATGGGTTGGTCACGTTACTTGTTCGCCGTGAGCCGCCGCGGCCAGGTACAAACATGGCAACGTGGCACAAGGGTAAGTCGAACCCACTTCTTGTCACGCTCGCTAGAGCGCGCCAGGCTCATAGCTTCGGCAACACAACCCCCAAAGCCCCGCCCCACCAGTCTTTTGCCCGCTTCCATCAGCTTGCCCCCCTTGCCCTATGACCAGACCACGTTGCCTGAGGTGTTGGCCCACAGACAGACCTCCTTGCTCCCTCTTGCGGCTGCCCCCCCCCCCCCCCAAACACAACACCCCTTCATGCGACCTCCTGTGCGCACGGTGCGTCCCACCTTGTTTCCAATGCGGTGCTAGAATGGGAACCTCACACTAACGCAAATGCAGCGCGGGGAGTTGCACCCACCAAGGCCCCAACCAAAGCGTGCCACACAACCCCCCAATCGCTGGCAACCTCACGCCCGGCCCACACAACCCTCCAACCGCTAGCACCTTTACGCCCGGCGTAATACGGCTCCGCCGGTGAAGCACCCTCGCACCTACGTTCGTCGTGCATAGGTTTGTTCTTGTCAGTGCATCCGTTTGTTTGCACCTCGTAGATTCGTCTGTCGCCCGTCTTCCCCCAATGTCTGCTGATGCTGCTGTTGAGGCCCCCCGTCGCCCCCATCGTCTGTTCGGTGGTAGACGAGATACAATCCACGAGGAAACCCCCAGTGCCACAGTGATCTAGACACGGTTACAGCAAATTCTCGCCAAATACTGCGCAGTGCACGGCCCGCAGAGCTACGTAGTGCCGAACATGTTTAAGTGCCTTTTGGAGCGGCTCTTCCCGTCCCATCTGCAACTGAATGCACGGAATACTGTCTTCTACACGGCCCTCAGCAAACGCTTCCATATCAAGGCCAAAACAACGAATCCGTGTGTGGGGGACACTCCCCCTCCAAACACGAGACCATGGGGGGGGCGGCCTATAGGAATCTGGCGGTTTGTGCCTTCCCGGTCGTGGACCGGATTCCCCCCGAGGAACGGCCGGAACGGCATTGATCCAAGACTATTGCATTTTCGAAGGGTCCGACCACACAAGGTAGTTGGCATTGATCAAAGACTATTCCGTTTTCGAAGGGTCGGACCACACAAGGCATTGATCAAAGACTCTTGAATTTTCGAAGGGTCAGACCACACATGGCAACTGGCATTGATCAAAGACTGTTGCATTTTCGAAGGGTCAGACCACTCAAGACAGTTGGGATGGGGGCATTGATCAAAGACTATTGAATTTTCGAAGGGTCGGACCACACAAAGTAGTTGGCATTGATCAAAGACTATTGAATTTTCGAAGGGTCTGACCACACAAGGCAGTTGGCATTCATCAAAGACTATTGGATTTTCGAAGGGTTGGGAGTTTGGGCTGGAACCATGGAACTGTGCGCCCCGGACATGCTCTTGTTCTCAGGTATGAAGAGTTACCATGAATTTGTGCTTGAGTTGCAGGGCCCTGCGTACTACGTTCGCGGCCCTGTGCAGCTTTCGCGACTGGAGGCGTTTGCCTTCATCATCCCACAACCAGTTAGTGCGGACCGGGTTGTGACATATGGGCGCCCTTTCCCCGAGGAGCCACCCACCATTGTCCGAGTATTGGATAGTATGCGCAAGGCAGCCCCTGCCTGGGTGCAGGTGGCCCGCCATAAGCTGAAACCCCCTAACCCTTCCCGGGGGCCCCGAAGCCAACCCTGGTACAGGGGGAAGACCTGCTGTATCTGCGGCATACAGGGCTGGCCTCTGCCCGTGTTCTGCGGGCTTTGCATAGATTGCAACCTTACTCTGGTTGGTGGATGGAACGCCTCCACCAAGCCGAGGATAGGGCATTGCCTGCCTTTGACCGTGCGCTGTCCAATACGTCTTTGCTTGTCCAGATAGTGGCATTTCTTTTGGGGGGGGGCGGTAAGCTGGTTGTCACTAGCCGCAAAGATCCCCCACCCCCAAATGCTAACTTGGTGTTGGGTGTTTATGCCGATGGTTACAGACCACGGGGAAGGGGGAAGGTAAACACCAAAGTGTGTGTCATTGATATGGAGGGATCCCTCTTCCCGCACGCCAACCATGTGCCGCAATGCAGCACCATGGTGACGTGGAGGGAATTGCTGAAAAATACATACGACCGGTGGGTTCGAGAGGGGCGCACTCAAGAGCTCAACAAATTGCGTCAGACCCCATTTACCCTGCCTGTGAAGTGGCAGGGGCACACTTCCAACACCTTGGTCCGTGTGACCTTTCGCTTGCCGACAGCTGACCACCACCATTTGTGGTGGGAGTGCGGGGGTAGGTGTTGTGTTGTGTGGTGTGTCCTTTGAAACGGCACGAGGGTGTGCGTGCTCTTTTTGGCTGCCACACACAGGCAGCAGATGGGTAAGATGTTTGTTGGGGTTGAGGGTGTGGAGGAGGCATTTGTAGTCCAGCCCTCATTGCACAACCTGAAGGGGGGCATTAGCCGTGCGTGTGGGGTGGTTGGTCGCGTGTTACCTTTAGAAGATGCCCGTGAGCTCTTTCGCTATGTTGCTACTGTGGCACCAAGGTATAAGGTGGCGGACATCCCTGTGGATAGTAAACAGTACTGCAGCCTCGTCCGACGCCGCTTTCGCAACGGCATTTCTTTTACTGGCCGGGAGGCACGGGAGTTTTTTAGCTTTGGTGGCGCAAGACTATGTACTTCCCCTGCCTTTTCATTTGCTATTTTTGTAGTATTGCCACATTGTTGTTCTTTTGTATGCCCCCGACACATGCCTACCACAGGGGGAATGGGGGGCATGGGGCACCCTCCATGTTTATTTGATCCACCTAATTTTGGACTATGCTGAAAGTGGGTCAACAGCCACACTCTATCTCCATTGTCTATCCCACGCGTTCACTCAGCCGCATTTGCCGATCCAATTCAGCGATGTTCGCGAAGGGGGGCTAACCGGGCTAATCGGGGGTTGGGGGGTGGGGCCGGGGGTGGGGGTGGGGGTGGGGGTGGGGGTGGGGGGGAACCCGGCGCTCCGGGGGCTTGTGATTGGCCACGCCTGGCCATGGTAGCCGGGGCAGCTTCTCTTTGAGGAGTGGCGGAGCATTGTACATGTCCTCACTATATATGGGTCAAATTGCCCAAAAATGCCCAAATATGTGTGTGGGGGGGCGGGGTCGATTGTTTCTTCATCCTTGGCGTTTTGGTCGGAAATCGCCCCCGAAAACGCTTCCGATATTTTTTCATCCTTAGGGATTTCGGAAGGCTCCCTCCCGGCTTCGGCCGGGGTTTTGGTCGGGGTTTCGGTCGGGGTTTCGGTCGGAAAAACGCTTCCGATATTTTCGCATCCCTAGGGATTCCAGGAGCGATTGCCTGGCCTGTCGGCTGAAAAATTTACAGGTCGATCGTTAGCAACGCTGGGAATCATGCCAATATTTTCGGTCCCAAAATAAAAATTCTATGCTTTGCGTTTGAGCGACATGTGACATAGCCCATCCTCATCTTTGTCCACAAGATGACAAAATGGAATTGAGAAACCTGAGTTCCAAACATGAGAAGTGTTCTCAACATCCATCAAGCATGACACCATGCCCTCCATGAACACAAAGTAAGGCATGGTCATATACATGACTTGTCCATCCTCATGAATCACCAATGACCACATATGAAGAGCCTGCAATGAGGATCACTAAATATGAGTCGGGAGAGTGACCTCACGGCAATGGCAAACACTAACTGACACATGGCATGTGTGACGCATATATCATCACGATGGCAATGCCTCGGTACTTCACACCGGACGCCAGGTGCCTATCACTTAGCAATAACATACGCAATGGCCAGCAAGTGAATAAGCTTGGCGGGTTTACTTGTTGCTTGACGACAAGACATCAAGAAGCGTCAGCCCACCAAACTTCACATGTTTCGTGTATGCTGCATACCAATAGCCGGGCTCCCTACGGATAGAGTGTCGCAAACCAAAGTCATGAATAGAACGCAAGGCCAACAAACAACATATGTCTCATCCCCTCACATGCTTGGGCAAGCCACTCGGTCCCATCACTTGGTGCCTATTTGCCTGGGACCCGATGGCATTGGCATACCCACATCATTCGAAACAAGCCTCACATGGACATTTGAAATTAATATTGCCTACCCGCATGTTCGTGTGACACCGAACCAATTCAATGCATGCTACTTAGAGAGATTGGGTAAGAAGATGCCCCGGGTCACATGAAGAGACCTAGACCCGGCTCGCAGAGAGAGTGCACATTGAGAGATATCCCGGGTCCAATGAGAGCACATCCATGGTGAGATTGTCCTATCCCAACAAAGGCATAAGTGCAATTCTCCATCTTTAGCATGTTCACCCAATACACGTGCACACAGCACCTCTCTAGTTCTGGAAGATTAATTTGTCACGACTCATACGCAAGGCAAACAAAGGACAAGGAAAAGAGCAAAGACATTCATAGCGGAGCAACGACCGAGTTACTTTCTTCCCGCCCGGTGCGCCTACCTCGGCCACCTCCACTTCCACTAGGGCTCCTCCCACTTCAAGGGACTTGTGATTCCCCATACACGTAGGCGTGGCAAATGCCGAGGCAAATGCACCCATTAATGTGTACCAATCCCCTCCCAAGTGCAATGATGCACCCAAGGGGGACAGCCAGTGTGGGCGGAGGCACCACACCAGGGTTTGGCCACATCATAATTCCGGGCCTTCTATCATCCACTGGAGTTGCCCTAGCTTCCAATCCGTTTCCATTTGAGCAACAGGGTAGATCTAACACTATTAGCACCCGTTGGGAAGATTTTTCAGACGATCGGCCCGCATTGAAGAACAGAGCACACACACACACCACCAGGAGCACCAGAAGGGCGCGCGCACACACAACGGGCCTTGGCCGAACCAGAAGTGTCAAATCCTCTATCCTGCCGCTTATAGAAAGTATAAATTCGCAATTCCCCTGAATTGCCCCAAATTGCTGAAATCGGTGAAATAGCTGGAATATGGGACAGAGTGCAGCCAAATGCGATCCAAACCGGCTTGACCCCCCTTCCTAGAGCATTGTCACGTGCTCGGAAAGACATGAAGAGGACGGGAAGATCCCAGTTGTCTCCTTGGGACGGTACCACATACACCGTGCCCACCCACCCAAGTAACGGGGGGGGGGGGGGGGGCAGGCGGTAGAAACCCGAAAGAATGAGCTCCCGCCCATCACCACTGAACCTAAAGGGGAGAGGCGGATCAAAGATAGACAAAAGCAATGTCGTGGACCGGTCTACATAAAAAGGCCACAAACAAGTATATGATGCTTGCCATGCATAGCATTAACCCGTTGCATGACCCTGCACTCCCACCAAGAGACATGACAGCGTTGGGTCACCTCGAGGGGACATGGGCACTTGGCAGAGGGAGACTGTCCCAAGACGAGCGTAGACACAAACAATGGAGATATTTTTTTCTCCGTCCAATTTTACAAATCCGACTTGAGGTGCGAGATGAGCTCAAACGGACGTTGCCATTGCGCCCGGCATGCGAAAAAAATATGGTCGAGGATCCGGTCGGAAGGTCCCAAGGATCCCACAATGCGGAGAAATGAGAAAAAACTGTTCTACCAAAAATAATAACAAATGTTACTAAAAATAGCGCAAAGGAAAAATTGAAATCTCCAAATAGGGCAACCCTAGAAGGAAATGGACCTCACCAATGCGACCGGCACACCTATTGGATGGCTGCGGATTTCGACGAAACGCGAAACGGGGCCGGTATGATGGAGTTCTAAAAATAGAAAATTTGCTACTAAAAATAGAACAAGTGTGCTAAAAATAGAATTAGCCCCTGGGGAGGGAAGTAGCACAATCGGTGGTCCACATTGCGTCCGGCAACCTCCAAATAGTCCCAATTGCTCCAAATGGCGGGGAAAACAAAGTAACAAAACAATGTGGGTGAGGAGAGCAAAGCGAAGAAATATCAAATTCATATCCCCCGCAGACTCGGGTATTTCAACCTCGAAGTCTACGAACGATCCCATATAGCGGGGGTGTCGCTCCCGCCGATGCACTTACCAAAGGCTCCACCAAAAAAAAACCAAAGATGAGTGGGTTTTGACAATCATTCGCAATTCCCGTGAAATTAATCCTGAAATCGCTGAAATCGCTGAAATACCCGAAATATGGGGCAGGGTGTAGCCAAATGGGATCCGAACCGGCTTCAGTCGCAACGTGCGCACGCCAGATCAAATTGAGTGGAACATAAATGCCACACACCGCACGAGCACTTGAGCACCGTGCACCCAAATGTAAGGCAGTTGAGTACCCCCAATACGACGGTTGGAAGACAACGACAGGTTGCTGTCAGGGTGGCAGTGACATGGGCCTCACACGTGGACGCTTGCGCTAGGGTGCTCGCCGTGTCCGCTCAGCGCACGCGGTTTCGGTTCCACCATAGTGTTCGCGTGACTCTCTATGCGGCGCACCGCGCACGTCAACGTGTCCTGTTGGGCACACTTTCCAGCCTGCGCCGCCTCACCACAAGGCCCCTGCGGCATACAAAAATGCTGGAACTGGCGCTGCGCTCTGCACTCGCCCACTCGGCCACAGTTGCCCGGGCCAACATTAGCCACCAGCAGCTGGCCTACCAGAAGTTCCGCACATGGGCTGCTATGGTGACCCATAAGCTGGGGGACAGGGACACGTGGTTGACCGCAGCAATGTGCGATACCTTGCAACTTGCCCGCGTCAGCCAACATAGATCCATGAAACAATGGTGGCAGGAGTCACTGGAAGAGGCGCGGGCCTGCATGAGCCGGTGGTTGATGGAGTACCAGGCCTGGGTGGAGGAAATCGCAGGGCGGTGGGGCTCTGTCAAGAAACAGAAAAAGAGCCTGCGAGTGCAGTCGCCTTATCACCGGGTCGGCGTTTCAAGCGATACAGGACGCACCACCCCGACACCCCGGACTACATCTAGCTTACTGGGGACCCTGAACGGACAGACTCATGGGAATTTCAGCTGACGGAATCTCCCAGGACCCACCGCACGTGACTCTTGGCTCGCTACCACCGCGCTAGAAAAACCATCACTTGACTCGGACTCGGACTCGGACTGGGCAGCCAATGCCCGTGGCAGAGCAGATCTGCACACCACTGTCAGCCGACTTGTGGGATAACTTGTCCCCACAGGCGTCCTCGATGGACGTGCATAACCCGCACGAAGCCCGTGGCTATAGTTACAACGGCTGTACTGATGCTAGGCGACCTGCCTATGAGTGCCCCTTCTTTGTTCATAGTGAGACTTTGAACTTCGAACTTATGTGGCGCCGGAAGTATGAAAAAAAATACGACGGTTGGAAGACAATGACAAAAAGATTGCGCGGCTATTCATGCGCACGCGCCAGTGATGCCTACACAAATGACCGCTGGCAGCGTCTTTAACATTGGGATCCCCCGCACCCGTAAACAGCAGCTAGGCCTCGGACTAGAGTCGCTGCCCCAAATCCTTTGCCGCTAATTTCAACAGTACGGGAGCCTTGGCACACGTACACGCCCGGTCAAACACTAGACGTGCCTGCAACCCTAGCCAAACGCAACGAACAATTCTCCAAGTCAAGCGGTTGGCCCGCACAGCACACATGTGCAGACACGCACGCTCCCGCTTGCGCTCCAAGGCCCGCGTTGAGTAACACGGGGTGTCATTGATCAAAGACATTGTGCCACCACACAAGGATCCAACAAAATGGCACTACAGGACCAAACCACCCACCTGTTGCACTTCACGAGGATGGGCCATAAACGATTAGCATGGTTACATGCACGCTGCATACTAGATTGATAATTCGAATCCAACCTATTGGGCAGATCAATTGGCTGCAAAACCCCTCGCACTAAACGCACTTCTACAATGAAGGCATGCTGTACTAAGTGTAACACTAGGGCACGCAAAAGGTCGGTTTAACCACGTAGAGGCCCGCAACGACAAAAACTGGCAAGCCGCCGCTTGCGAATCAGTCACCAATACGACATATCCCCAGCCCAACCTCAAGGCCAACCGCACCAACCACACCAACACCCAAAGTTCTGCACTCTACTGTGTATGCTGCTCCGGGGGGATAACCTGGGAACGAATACCACACAACCGCGGTATGAAAGTCCCCCCCCCCCCCCCGGTACCCGATAGCATCCAAAGTAGCATCACCAAACATCACACAATGGCGTACCACCCACAAGTCTGGTGTGGCTGACAGCGAACGGTAAACTGCAAGGCGTGTCGATGTGGGTGGCTCCCAAGGCTCCATACACCGGACAATTGCAGTGCATAGTCCATGGAGGACTTTGCGGGGTTCGGGGCGTTTGAACCCCCCCCCCCCCCCCCAACGGTCACAACAGTAGCTCCCAGCGAGCAGTGAACCTCCGCGCAACTGCCCCCGGAAATGCCAGTGGATGAAACCCAAGGCCTTAGAAAGCAAGTGGGATGAGGGGCGGGACCGAGTGGCCAACCGCAGCTAAATGTTAAACGTTTGCAAAAAAGCCCGTGGGTGGGATCAGATCGTGCAAACACCGGGATTAACATATTTCCCCAAAAAGAAACGGACAATCCCATATAGCTCGGGTGTCGCTCCCGCCGATGCACTTACCAAAGGCTCCACCCAAAAAGAAAATCTTAGTAACCGGGTCCAGGGTACTCTTGGCCGAAACAATGAATCTCGCCTCCTCCAGGGCCCGAACCACCTGAGTGAAAACGCAAATAACCATCCGGAACCAGCGGCCGTACGATACGGCCTAGGGCTGTTTGACAAAATAACGGGGAGTGTTTTCACCCGAACGGCATCCGGGACATACAGAAAACCTTATCCCCACCCTCCCATCGCAAACGGAATCGAAAAGCCATTTTATGCTGTCGCGGCAACATAAAACTCCGGAACGCATTCTTCGAATCCACATGCATGCAAAACAACGGGCGGCAACGGGCGATGTGCTGGCCATTCCGCCAGTTTTTTTTGAAACCTGCTCCCAACCATCCAGATAAAAGAACACCGGTTTTTGCGAACCCTCATTCAAATCGACTAGGTTGAAGATGAGTGACACCTTCTTTGTTGATTTGGGTATCACGAATGACCAACATGTCGCCTTCAAGGGGCAGCCCCTATCCAAAATGCTTACAACCCCCGCAGTCAGGAGCCAACGAACCGAGTCGGGGAGTAAATGTCACGAGGCAAGGAAAACTACAAAACAGAGGCCTCAAAATCCACAAGGGCCAACTCAGTCCATAATGCACTAGAATTTTCATAATTACCCACTGCACCCAGACCTTTTCCAACTAATTGAGGATCCACCCTACCCATTTGAGGTACGGGAGATGTGGAAAGATGCAACAAAGCCTCCCACAATGTGAAATCCTTCAGGACATCAAAAACAATATCCGGCGCACATTTGAGTCGAAAATCCTCACAAGTGACGAACATTCGCAAGACAAACAGATGCAGGCATCGCATGAGCAACAAGACATTGCAAGACAACGCTCGGTGAAGGCAAGGGCAGAAAAGAAAAGAACAAACTCAAAAAACTAACAAACCGAGGCACCGGTTCAGACCTAACATACAATGGATCGCATCGACGCAACGGCCGTGGACCCTTCATCCAACGGGGCAAGCACCTGCAAGGATTCCCGCGCCGATCTTAGCACTGGGTCACAAGCAGATGGGATTTTGCGAATCACACCCCCAGAGTGCGAATTTCCAAGAGACCCCTCCACCGCCCCCGCCGGACTCGGCCCTAGTGCCCTCGCCCTCATGCTTACCCGCGGAACGCAAAGCTGCTTTGCGGGCAGGCCCGCCTGAAAGCCCCACTTGTCTTTCTTGAATAGGGGATCACTTCCACTGTAGTGTACAGATTTGTTGAAAATTTATTGTGTTCTCACCACCCGCCCCCACCCCCGCCTTTTTGTGGTGGCGATCAGGCGTGTGCGTGGGTCGCGGTGGGGCTCTGGGGATGTGCTGTGTGGTATGGTCTGTTATTATGTCTGAGGCTTGGAATATGGGGGTGGATATCAACTTGCATGCTGTGTTACATGTGTATATGCCAGTGTGGGTTTGTGTTGGTGTGGTGTCCCGAAGGCCCGGCGGGGTCTTTGGAGAGCGACCACTAAGTTCTGTGGCACTATTGGCATTTTGTTGTTGTGTTTGATTCTATTGATGGCGCTAAGGGCGCCAGTAGCACTCTGCATTGTTGATCTGCCATAGGTGTATTGCTGAACTGATTGGTGCTTTGTCTTATGTGATCCACGCCGGTAGGGCCATGGATTTCGACCCAGACGAGCCCATCGTTAAGGTCGCTATGGGGTGCCGTACGGAACCGGCAGTTGTACACATTGCGCATGTATTGCAAAAGTTGCATTTCTTTCAATTTTCCATTCTTTTTTATAATTTACATGACTTACTGAAAAAAACAAATTACACGCATTTATGGCAAGAAAAAAAATCACACGCGTTGACATTTTTTTTTTTTGCTGAGTTTCATTTTTCACCATGTTAGGTAAGCTCACGTTGGCAGGTTGTAATTGTAGGATATTGGCCCCATGTCAACCATTGGTACAGTGCTGCAGCTGGTTACCAGTCAAGGCTGGGGTCGGGTGGGTTGCAGTGGGATTTAGATTTAGCGGTGGGACCAACCTAGTCAAAATTGGTGGCCATGGTTTAATGCCCATACCGTCTGTGGGGTGGCAGGAAACAAAGTGTGTATTTGGTGGCCGATGGACTAAATCTCCACAGAATCAACAAACAACCCAAAGCAAAATTTTCTTCATGCTTGCTTGGGCCATTTAATTGGAGCAGTTTTCTTTGATGGGCACTGGCCATCTTGAGGGTTGAATTCACTGGGTTTTGTAAAACCAGTGGGCCCCAGAGCCATACACAATGCTACTTTGTTGCCAAAATGGCCACCCCATAGCCATGTTGTGAGCAAACATAACCCACCCCTTGTGCCATGCTGGCTGCACATGGGCCTCCAGACAACATCCACCAGGGGTGCCTGGAGACACAACCAAAGACTGTTGTATCATACAACATTCTGTTCTTCATTTGTGCAATTTGAACAGGTTTCAGAGTCATTTCGGGCTCAAACCAGCTATTTTCTCTTTGCTTTTTTGAGGGGAGTCAGGTTTGGGATTTGCCGGTGGTTTCCAGGCAATGATCAAGAATGCATGTGTAAAGAATGCATCATGAAGAGACACATGGACCACAAACACAATTCCTGAACTACTACAGCGTTCACCAATTTCATGCAGGTGTTTCTTATGGATCATAAAATGGATGATACCCAGCAGCTGCTTGCTGGCACAGCTCAGTCCAGCACCATCCGAGTTGCAGGTGATGTTGTCACACGAAATGCTAGTCAGGGCACCATTGTTTTTGTAACACTGGCTATCACTGCAGCCTTGGTCGGCTATGGAGGCATGTCTGTCACTTGGAGACAACAAACACGCAATTTATTGCACAACATGGTGACTGTCACCAGCCCAGCTGTTGTCAGCAACAACGTGCCTCAATCACCCACCGTCATGAGAAGGAAAAGGTCTGAAGGGATTGCAACCGGGTACATTCCTCAACAGTATGCCACTGAGACCATGTTTGCGGATGCAGCCCAGCATGATGAACCTCTTGCCACCCATGTGGCCTTGGGTGTTTCGCAAGGTGGCATCATTGCACTTGTTGGGATGGCACTGAGTATTGTCAGTGCCCTGTTTGTCCGCAAGTTCCACAATCAAAGTAAGCCACACTGGGCTATGACTGCTGTCTCTGCAGAAGTCCCAGAGGACCCTAAGACCACCCATGATGACATGCTACTTGCCCGGCAGCTGTTCCTTGCTGAGCATCAGGGTGCAGAGGCTCCGATGCTTGAAGAAGGAGAGGGGTTGCGCACAACTACCTTCCCTGGCAACGAAGGACCTGCAGACCTGAAAGAGATGTATGGCAAATTTGAGGAGATGTTGGATGGATTCACCACTAGCTACGTTGCTGGCAACTGTGTGAAAGGCACTGTGTGTGCTGTTGATGACAAGGGTGTGACTGTAGACTTTGGAGGAAAAGACATGGGGTTCTGCCCTAGTGATGAGCTGGCGCTGTGCAAGGTTGCAAATGCTGGGGACGTGCTGGCTGTAGGTGATGAACGTGAGTTTGAGATTATTGCAACAGGGGCCAGTCGGAAGGAAGGTGATGTGACGTATCTAAGCCTGAAGCGCATTGCCTTGGAAGTGGCATGGAAGCGTCTGCAGCAGTACCGGGAGAACGACGTCACCTTCAGTTGTGTCCTACTGGGCAAGAACCGTGGTGGCTATATGACGGAAGTGTCGGACCTGGCTGTACCTGGGTTCTTGCCACGCAGCCAAGCCAACTCTGACCTGGCCACTGCCCCTGATGATGACGAGTCTTTCATGAACATGGAAGTTGATGTCAAGATCTTGGACCTTGACCAGGAGAGGCAGCGCTTGGTGGTAAGTCAACGGGCCGCCACTCCGCGTGTTGCTGCTGACAGCTTCCGTGTGGGCACTGTCCATGAGGGTGTTGTGCAGAATGTGAAGCCGTATGGAGCTTTTGTTGATGTTGGTGGCATGAGCGGCCTGCTGCACATCTCCCAGATCTCACACTCGCGCATTGAGAACGTGGAGACGGTATTCACTGCTGGGGACAAGATCAAATGTATGGTGCTCAGCCAGGATCCTGTACAGGGCCGACTGTCCCTATCCACAAAGCGTTTGGAACCCACTCATGGCGACATGCTGACCAACCCTGAGCTTGTGTACGAGAAAGCTGAAGAAATGGCAGAGCGCTTTCGGGAGGACATTGCAGCTGCGGAGAAGCGCATGCAAGAGTTTGAGAAGCGATTGACGGAACAGGCGAATGAGGATCAAGAGGAAACCAGTGAGGAGCCGGAGCCCACAAGTGGCGAGAACATTGCCTTCTAAGCAGTTTAGGCGGCTTTGTGTATCACCACACATACTCCCCCTTGTCCATTGTCCCCATACTCAAACCTCTGCAATTATGCTCCCAATCATATATTCATCTTTTCATTACCTCCATCCTGAGCTGTGTCCCACACATCCCCACCAATATCAAGGGACCCCACCATCGGTTTTATTTTACATGGGTCTATTGTCATTAGCTCATTCCTGACACATGTGTTGATGGAGGATGCTGTTGGCTACTTATGGAGGTCCTGCAAGTGGCACCATCTGTCTTTTTTTTTTTGTGACAGTGAGGAAACCTCTTGCAAGATAAGCCTCCGCTGCTTGCGTTTTCGAATCTCCCAGTATTTTCCAGTGCTCAGCTGGGGTCTGGGCCTTCAAAGGCCCGCCAACCCAATAGATACAGCCATCAGACCGTGTTTTTTTCAGCCACATTTATTGAATTGTACCACATTCTCTGCGGTGTGAAAGCAACATTCTTTCTTATGTTGATACGTTGATGGGCCCCACTGGATCCCCCCATTCCCCTGACTATATTCCTCGCTTTGCCCTAATGCCAATTAAGCTGAGTTTTGATGGTCATTTTCGTGTGCCGAACCCTTCGCGCAGAGTATGCACTGGCCACTGCCCACATGCATTCAACAGATGACATTTGAAATGCAGATTGGTATAAGGAACATTGATGCCCTCTCGCCTTTCCAGTTACTCTGGTGCATATTTGCATCAGTGTTTTTCAGCAACGCAACCCCATGACCTTTTTATTTTCAGACACACACCAGCTGACAATTAAGCACCAAGTCACCTGGAAGAGGATTGCGGAGCAATGAATAATATTGGAGGTCTAACCCCTGTAAAATCATCATTTTGGGAGACAAAATTATGCCCCAATGAATTTTTGTATTTTGACACCCACCCCACCTACTGCTTTAGGGGGGGGTAGATACAGACTGAGGACCCAGAGAATCTTTTTTTGCTATGTGGACTCCATAGCCAATGGCAGGCGTCGCAAGTTCTATCTCCGGGCATCCGAGGTCCCCCCAGCCATGGTGTCCCACCAGTGAGGACTCAGCCAGCACGGGTTGTTTTAAAACCTTGTGATTTTTGGGTGACCTCCAACAACCCTCGGGAACCCTTGGGCCAGGCTTGGGTGACAATGGGAGTACGCATGGGCAGCCATGTAGCACCGATCAGGCCCTCTGCTGCGCATACACCACTACAACCAAACTGTAACTGTCAACAAAACCACCACCTTACATTCTACTCTGCTTTTGTATCCTTCAGTCCATAGTTGTTTCTCCGAGTGGTGCGGTATCATGTTGCTGTCAACTTCAATCCTCTGCAATACTACTTTGAATCTTCACTGTGCATGGTGCCCTGTGCACTAGTGGTGCTTAATGGCCTCTCTATGGGGCCCCACCAGTGAGGACTGAGCTGTTTTCAGGTTAGCATGGGTTGGCTGAAAAATCACCAATTTTGGGTGCCCTCCAACAATCCTTACGGACACGTGGGCCAAGCTGGGGTGACCATTTGGTGACAGCAGAGGTACCTACATGGGGAGCCACAAAGCACCAATTAGGCCCTCCCAGTAGTGCCCACTCGGGTTTGAAGGCGCCATTCTGGGCCTGCTTGCAGTATGGTGGGCAAAACTTGGTTGGCCAATATCCGCCACTGTGTGTATCAAACCTTGGTCCAGAGATCTTTTTTCTTCCACAGTGACCCCTAGCCAACGACGGGTCCTGAGCTCCATCTCCTGGTACTCCCGACTGGCTTCCCAATGTCCACCGCATCAGCCAGGGCGTAGCCATTTTCAGGCTGTGGTTTGATGAATGGCGGCCTCAGGTGGATAACTCTTTCAGAGACACCCATGAGGTGCGCGAGCTTGCTGTGGGAGGGTGTCTATTGTTAGCCCCAGGCTCAATGCGGGGTGTGTACCCCAGCCAGCACCCTGTTGTACTCTGATGATCCCCGCATCCACCACAGCTTGTCTGAACTGGTCTATCTCATTCGCCTCTGCACGGGGTCATGGTGCACATTCATGTGTGTGGTTTGGATTGGCAGTTTTGGTGTTCTGTTGTATGCAAGGGTTTTTGGCAGTCCATTTGGTTGCAAGGGTGGCAATGTTTTGGTGTGTTTTGAGGACTCTCTAGCACAGGATAGGCTTGCGATTAAAGTCGAGGATCTTTGCCCAAGAGTAGCTCCCATGTTGGCCTATGGTGCATCAATGGTAAGTTCTGCTAGAGAAGGAGGGAGCCCATTTTGGGCATTGAATCCGCCATGCACAAGCGGCCGATTCAATGCCCAAAATGGGCTCCCTCCTTCCGGAAGTCATGGACGCACTCATGGGGCACATGGGCTGAATATGCATAGCAATGGTAGGATAACGCGTCCCCGGAAGACATGCACCATGTGGCGTGCCTGAGAGTTCACAGTTTCTTCTATGACCAACCTCCCCAGCAATATGGACCCCACTTGCGGGAGCACGTGGCACATCACCAATACATGATGTTTCACATTGTCTACCAGCTAAGAAAGGAGTTCACCGTGCCCCCAGAGACCGTGAAGAACCATAGCCCGTCGGTCTGTTAGCGCATGGTATGGTAAAGTCAAGCCTAGGGTGTGTAGGCAAATTCCGACCCACAAGTGTTGCAACAACAAGTGATGTATAAACCTGGAAGCAAAAACGTGCAAAAGTCAAGGCACCTACCACAATGACACAGGAAGATGACAAGGGGTATCACAAGATTCTACAACGCGAAGATTCATACCATACCAAGGTGAAGGCACTAAAATACCTTGAGTTCACCCAGGATACTATCGGGCATCAAAAAGTGATGGAGCGACTGTCCGCATCCAGGATTAAGCACCAAACCACTAGAATGATGCAGGAGGCACAGGACATGCACAACAATGGGTGCCAAAGTGTTCTCAGAGACTGGCACTATGACGGTATTTGGTCTAGAAGGGTGGAGGAGTGGCTGCGTTATGTGGAAAAGGCATTCTAGGAGTGGCTGCATGAGGTGGACGTATCGTATCCTATCCTGGGTCTAAGGCACGCGCTTATCCAAAAGGGCTTGCAACGGCGCGAGGAAGCACCACACAACACAGCCTGCTCAGCGCCACAGGCCGAACGGACGTGTACCCCTGCAAGGATAACCGGGCGAATCAGAGCACCACCAGACTCGCCCATACACAATCCCCGTAGCAAAGAAAACTTGTCATAGGTGAGAAGACGGGGGCCAAACACAGTCATGGCAATCCCAAGCCGCTCTGCAGGTTTACCCAAGGTAGGAATATAAGTTGTTCCTTCTTTGTCAACCTTGACCCCCTGTCCTTGACAGGGGAAGAAGCTATGGGGGGAGCCTTAAGCGCAGTGCGCGCGCAGTGCAACTATTTAGGTGTCTGGCCGTACTAGAGACCCATACTTTGAGATACAAGGGGCCCCTAGGGGCATCATGGTGACCCCTAGCGGAGGTTCTGACTTCTGATTTCGTCCCCCTTTGTTTGGGGATCCCCGAGAATGCAAGGGTGACGTAGCATTTCCCCCCTCTTTTGGGCCCCAACCTTCCTTGATCTTCCGCGATCTCGCATCGAGCACGCGCGAGTCTGCAAATGTTAATATGAAACATCGTCATGTGAAGGAACTGTTCAATCGAGTTATGTAAGATACTTTGATGTCTTTTGAACAAGGTTTATCTTTGGATCGTGAAATTGGTTTCGAATTGGTGCCCCGCCTAAAGATCTTGCGAGAGGTTGTTGATTTTTGGGAAAAAAAGACTATTTTTAAGAGAGAAGCGACAATGGAACAGAAAGACAGTTGTGTGTTGTTGAGGGTGGCAACCAATGCGCTGTTCATGGCTTTTCCAGTGGTGCATGATGTGTGTTATGTGAAGGGAAGGTAGTTTGCAACTTTCTTGAGCTGGGCAGTTTGGGTCACCTAATTCTAAGGGCGTTTCCAAGGGGTGTGCTTCGGGGCTCTTCAGGGGGAACATAGTCTAAAAGTAGTGCGTAGTGCGCGCGCAGTGCAAAGAATCCCCCATGGTATGTTTTGAGAGTGTACTTAGATCCCGGGATTGACTCGTACTGCTGCAGAACTATTGCAGAACTATTGTAGCTTCCTCAAAAAGAAAAAGATATGTAGGGGGCACACTCAGTGCAGTGCACGCACAATGCAACTATTGGGGCGTCTGGCGGTACTAGAGACCCATACTTTGAGATACTAGGGGCATCATTGTTGCCCAACGTAGGTTTTGATGCTTCTTCCACATTGGGGATGCACTTTTTTTTTTGCTCATCTTCACCATTGACTCCTGCACTTTGGTGTGGGCCCTTGAGTTTGGGTGATGGACTCCCACCCTTTGTCACGGCCCCTCGAGTTGATGTGACAGACTCCCCAATTTTTGCCTGACCACGTTTGAATGCCCTATGCGAGGCCGCATCCCAGCTGATGAGGATGCGTGGTTGTACCACAAATGGAAAAGAGAGGTTGACGTGGATTCCCTCCTGCAAGCCACTTTGCCCCCCGATCCTGTTGAGGATGAGGTGGACACATACAAGGTTTTGGCACTAGCCGGTAGGGTGAGTGACCTTTCAATTGAACAAAAAAGAGGATGTGTGTGTGGCTTTCCGCATTTTGCATGATGTGTTATATAAAGGGAATTTGCATTTGTCTTCAGCTACGGTAGTTTGGATAACCTAAATTTAGGGGAGTTTGGAAGGGGTGTGCCTTGGGGCTCTTCGGGGGGAACCTAGTGCAAAAGTAGCGTGCAGTGCAAGGACGCCCCAATACAATATGTATCCGTATAGTGGAAGAGCATTATTGTGACATATAAGCACAATCCAACAAATGCGATTTCAATCAATCGGTACAATCCATTGTGTACCATGCACAAGTAAACATGCCATATGCTTGGCGCAGAATTTGGCACTCATTCGGCCTTACCCCGAATGTGGACTGCTTCGTTTCAACGAATATACGGTGTGTTCGGTGTGCTAGCTTGATGGGCTGTGATCACGCAGTTGGGGGGGAGTGAAAGGTGGTGATGCTGATTTTGCGGGGGGATGCAGCTGTTGTCCCAAGAGACAGTCAAATCTGCCGTTTTAGTCTGATGTACTGCTTTCCGCTAGTGGGGGGGACCAATCACCATCCAGTAGTTTGGGGTCTGGTCGCCGTGTAAGATCCATCCTCACTTCCGAAGCTGATGGTGTATGTCAATGACACATTCAGAAGCATTGAACGTGCCATGTTGTCAACCAGGTATGAATGCCCAAGAACCCAAGCAACATCTATTTCCTTCGGCGCGGCACTTTGAGGAGGGGTGGGTAGCATCTGCACATAAACAACAATGTTGGGGCTTTCGGGGGGGGGGGGGGGGGGCTGTGGTCTAGTTGCGTGCGCCGCATGTCAAAGAATGTCTCACCCGTGGAGGTCAAAATGCAGTGGTACCAATTTGTGACTTTTCGCTCCGGGCTGGAGGTCAGGTATGACCGCATGCCCCACTGAAGCCGCTTAAGTTGCAGGAGGGAATTCCCCATTGCCGGACCTGTGTGTCTCAGCTCATCGTCCTCCACCCCCACCACAGTGGGGGAGGTCACAAACAGTCTGAGTTACCCCCCCCCCCCCCTCTTGTCGTTCCCCACCCCTTGCTGTTCCCCGGGGCGCGGGTTGGGGGACTGTCACTTGGTCAACCCAAAATTTTTCATTGCGGCTCATCGTGTTGTTGTGTGGGTTACTGTGTTGTGGGGCACTACCACTTGCATCCCTTGCACTCATGGCAGGACATTTTGCTTACTTTCGCTGGAATGGAACTTGATAGCACAACCATGTTTCCCCCTCGGACAAGTGTGATGTTCATCCGCTCCACGGGGGAACCCGTTTTGGCGCAGGTCGTTGGTCATTCAGAGCACGGTGATGCATATGCTGAATTCTTTCGTTTTATGCTGCAATTTTTGTGCCTGCAAATGTGCGTGTACGGTGGTGGGGGTGTGGTCCCCCAGGGGGGGGGGTGGGGGACCGTCACTTGGTGACCATCCCCCAGGGGGTGGTGGGGGACCGTCTTCCCTGGGGTGGGGAACGACAAGGGAGGGGGAGGGTACATGATTTGTCCTGAATTGGTGCAGTGTGTTTCCTCCCCCCTTGGCAAACATGGGGGATTGAGGAGCTCCGTCGTCCATGGTGTGGTCATGTGAAACCACTTGGATGATGGATTCTAACTGGCCATGCACCGTGGTGTGCAGCATGTCGCACTTGTCGGCGGCGTATGCAGCCGATTCTTCGGTGATGCGTAGTGCGACTCGCACGAGTATTGCCACAAGGTGACCGCGGTATCCGCCACCCAAGACGTCTGATGCGACTGCGGAAGTAGGGAACCCACCGGGAAAATGCGGTGGTCCCACCGCTAGGCATTGAGTTTGATGTGCCCTTGGAAGATGAGCCCTAACCAACCAGGGTCGGTGGGCTTGGTGAGTGTCATATCGGACGAGACTCGAAGGTACACACATTCGTCGAGGTCGGCAATGTATGCCACCACCACCCACGACTACTGCTTAGCGCAGCGGTATCGGTGGGTGTCGCCCATGGCCTCCTCAAACGCCGCATTATACAATGCATTGCATGGGCGGTCGAGCGGGTAGGGGTCCAACGGCCCAAGTGACTAACAACGGTCCAAGGCTGCTCCGCACGATACGGCTCCGTCGGGTCTGCACCCTCGGTACCTCCACAGATATCTTGTGTTCACGTGACCTAAAGTTGCATGGGGTCCAGTTCCATGGACTCCAAGGACTCCAAACCCGGATTTCTGGGCTATCCTAGTGGTGCGGGCGATGTTGGGCCCGGGTTGCGCTCCACGTCGCCTCATTGTACCACAAGGATATGGGGGTTGCGACGATAAGGAGCTGATGCAAGGGGTCCAAAAGGCAACGGTGGTGGCGGCGGAGGTGCGGGCGGTGGTGTCCCCGAGCCTGGTGCATAGCTCAAAACTGCGTGTGTGCTCTGTTGAAAGATCCTCTCCAGCAACATCAAGGAGTGTTGTAGGTGATGTGTACATTCGCTCACATGGAGGTTTGCAGACATCTGCAGTGGGGCCTAGCGCACTAAGGGGAAGTGCATGTCGAAATGGAGCTGGAGATGCGCCCATTCTGAATCCACTACATCTTGTAAGACAGTTCGCATGGGAGGTGCGTGGTCTCCCGGGGAGGTGCCGCCAATAGATATCTGGCCGGGATCACAGAATGGACGGGCACGGTGAACGCAAAGTATGATGGGTGGACAGGCGACGAAGTTTTTGCCCCTAGATTTGCTGAACGGCTCCCCTTCATTGGCCTCCTGTTGAGTAACTGGGCCGAGTGGCAACCCGTGGAGGCCATTGAGAGTCGCGAGCCTGACGTGCAGCATATGGACCACGACGATTTGAATTTGGTTGCCGCTGAATCGCATGAGGAGAACAGGGTGGTGGTGGGGAGGGAGGGATCAAGAATCCGGAGGCAAGACGGCCGCGCAATGGGTTGGAAGAATTTGTGGCAGCGGAGGCCAGGCCATATCGAGCAAGCTATGCGTCGCTGGTGTGGGTGAGATTGGAGGTGTGAACTCGAGAGGGGTACGTGACACCTCTTAGGATGCTCGTCAAGTACAGCCGAGTGCATGACTGGCTCACACCCAGACGGGTGTTGGAAGGACGACTCCTCCAAAATCGCGTGTGACGGGCACTACGAAGGACATATGAAGATGGTCCTATCTGGCCTTTGGTTGGCGGAAAAATACGGGTGGTGGAACCAGCAGTACAAGGAATCGAACTAGATTTTCG
Source organism: Eutreptiella sp. 'Long Island Sound 2002' (assembly GCA_964036045.1). NCBI lineage: Eukaryota > Euglenozoa > Euglenophyceae > Eutreptiales > Eutreptiaceae > Eutreptiella > Eutreptiella sp. 'Long Island Sound 2002'. Next base: position 123,639,368 of record OZ038381.1, on the reverse strand, counting down.
CGAAGACACCCGAAAAGTTACGGAGAAAGCGCGCAGGGGGGGTACCGTGGTTGCCACCGGATGTCATGTATGACATCAAAACAGAGGACGTTCACATGGCCAGAATTGGAATGTATGGCGTTGGTGGTACTGTCAGCGTGCAATCTGCTGTTGTTGGGTTTTTGCTAGGTGACTGTCACGGTGCTTCCGCCAATGTCCATTTGCCTTCCTTCCATATGTACACGTGCCTTTGACCACACTGTGCTTATGGTTGTTGCAGTCCAAACTCATGCTGTTTTATTTTGAACTGCATGAAACAGAATGCGTCTAACCCCAGATCCCTGAAAGCGTTTTGTACAGCCGCGGGTTGAAGAACTGAGGGATTTCCTTTTGATGCGGGGCTGACAGCGTTTATATTTAATTGAACTTGATGTTAGTAGCTGCTAGTGGAGTAAAGGAATGCCCCATGAGTGGAGAAATATTTTTAGTGTTGTTTTCGAAGGTCAGAGGTGTGCATGGTGTTCATTACCATCGGGTTGGAAATATTCTCCGCTAAGATTGTTTGGTTCCGGAGGGCTTGGCTGAATTGCAGTGAGCCGCATTTTCCAATTTCTTCACTAGCAACCGCCACATTCACCTCCCCATCGTCGTCCTCGTCCGGCCGACTGCCAACCATGCTAGCCACGTTTTGGTAGACTTTTGCCACTTCCTCCTCTAGTCTTGCTTTTGGTATCAAAAGTTTTTCCAATGAAATCCAACATCATCGTTGGTTTGAATACCCACTTCGGACTCACCACAAACTTGACCTTCCTCAGCTTAGCATGCTGTCTACTCCCTGCCCAACCAAATTCTCGGCGTCCACCAGCCGCCAAGACATCGTCTAAGTACGTGGAAGGTGCAACAGGAAAGGGTTGGTCACTGGGCCGTTGCGTGCTTGGCTGAAGATTGCACTGGGGAGGATGAATCGCAAAGGTATGGAAAGGTTCCTTGGTGAGCTTGAATGGGTGTTGCGCCCGCAGGCAGGGACTGCCGCTTTTTTGTCCGGTGCATACCGATGGAAACTCACGGATAAGAATAAGGTCCCATGAGCTCTCCTTAGACCGCTTTTGACGGCAATGGTTTTTGCAATTATGACTCAGATTTGTGGGTTTGGGGTCTGCTTGGCTTGAACCTTTGGTCCTAATTGATAGGTACATTTTATTTGTGGATGCGGCCCCATGACGGGGTCCTGGTTTTTGATCAGGTTTTTATGTGCCTCTTTCTGCCGTAAGATCTTATAAGTGCCCTGATTGGCTTGATTCTTTGCAACAAGTAGAGCTATACGCCATCATTCAAGCGTTTAGATTGGCCTAGTACATGTATTGGGTGGCGGTGGCGGTAGGGACAGACGTCTTTGTGGCCAAGGCACAAGTGACTGGCCAACGGGGTGCTATCGGGTTGGCGGTGCAAAACCGTTTGCTGCAGCGGTTTTTTTGGTGGCACAGTTGGGCGACTGTGGTAGTGGTTTGGTTTTATGTGCCCACGGGCATCAATCCTGCAAATCCACTGAGTTGACAAACTAATGTTGACGGTAGAGAGGCCCGCCGCATGGTAGCTATGGATAGGTCTCAGAGTTGGAGGCCATTGTGGAAGTGTCCCACCGTTTCCTTGGAGGGGAGATATGGAAGTGAGTTTTCCTTGTGCCTTCATTTTTAGTTCGTGTGGGCCCCCGATTCCATGGAGGAAAGAGGGTGCTTAGTGTGGTGCTTATTAGTTACTATTCGGATATGCTGGGATTTTCGTCGGCCTTTTTTTTTGGTAAATTGGACTGTGGGTGTGCAGTTGATGATTGTAGTGCACAATCGTGCCCAGTAGTAATTGCCTCAGGTTTCTGAAGTAGCCTCCTGGAGAAATATCCATTAAGTCCGAGTGTGCCTGGGTGGCATTGATTGCATTCGACTTTGAGTAACGATTGATTGCAGCCC